>CM066223.1:8058007-10961007 GCA_033675125.1 Athetis lepigone
AAGGACAGCGCCTGGAGAAAATTGACGTATATTTAGTCACCATGTTAAATCGCGTCTAAATTATCTATGAAGTGTATATATTTGACAGGACTTAACTAATATTTTATCTTCTGTCCTTTTCTTAATTAAATGGGAAGAGAAAGATGCACTTAACTTAAATTTACGTTAGTTTATGAATAAGAGAATCGGCACCATTGTCATTATCACACTATCTAAGTTCATTGATAGGTAAATCTTATCTATATAAAAGAAAGTCTTGTTAGTTACACATTTTATAACTCAAGAAGGGCAGAACCGATTTATCTGAAAATTGGTGGGAGGTAGCTTAGGACCAGGGGACGGATATAGAATACTTTTTATCTTCTTTTTTAATAACCAAAAATCTGATATAACGCGGGTGAAACCGCGGAGGACAGCTAGTATTTAGTATTAATTATATAAAAGGCAAGCGTGGTGATGCTCGAGCCATTTTCTGTATGAGAAGAGGCCTTTGCCCTGCAGTGGGACAGTTATAGGCTGGTATTATTGATGAAGAAGAAGCGTTTGTAAAGTGTGCCTACTCCAGAACATTAGCAGACTCTCTAGTTTGCTAAAAAATTCTGCGAGTAATTAAGGTGTTGATCATATTTTTACACCATTGTAGGGTTATACAGCAGTATTCTGCAATGTAAAGCGATAATACAGCGCACAGTGCGACGGGTGCGGGGAGCGGGGGGCGGGGAGAGATGAAAAAATCATTCATCGGTCAATATTAATTTGAGATTGTGTACCTTTTAGTTAAATAGGTACTTACGTAAAAATGGGGTAGGCACCTATAGGTTAGTAGTAATAGTAAGTATCATTTAATTTTTATGATGTAGATGTTGGACGTATGTACAGTTGCAAGTCGGTGTGCTGACGGGCGGGGTTCTACCAATGTTCTGTGGGTTTTACTCCCGAGCACACGTACTGTGGAATCCGTACTTCCGTACTAATATCATAAATGCGAAAGTAACTCTGTCTGTCTGTCTGTCTCTCCTTCACGCCTAAACCTCTGAACCGATTTGAATGAAATTTGGTACAGATATATGCCCTGGGACCCGAGAAAGGACATAGGGTAGTTTTCATCCCGGTAATCCCCCGGGAACGAGATCTATTATTCCACGCGGAAAGCTAGTAGAATATAAAAACGTATACCTAGTAAATATGATCTACACACGTAGAAATTTATCATCATAATTAGTTTCAGATAATTGCGATACACACGCAACATGCGTCCATCCATACGCAACTATTAAAAAAAAAAAAAAAAAAAAAATTATTGCAGTAGAGAAACATACAGTTTTTAACACTGGCCCCAAACTAGGCAAGCCTGTATCTTGGGTACCAGTACGGAAAGTTTGTCCTTAAACAACTTGATTACATAAAGCAACAAAAAAAAATGGTTGCCTGTAAAGTCGGTTTTACGGGCGAAGATTTTACGTGACAACGTCTTTTACCGATCATAGTTGAGTGGGAGAGAGACGCAAGGCATTCGGCGGGCCTCTCTCTCGTTCGGTGACTCATCGTAACGTTACCGAGCGTTACACTTTTTCATAAGTGACTCCCAGCCGCAACCTAATTTAAGACGTTGTCACGTCAAAAAATATAAAAATAATAATAAAAGAAGAGGAATAATAAACATGATAACATTTTGAAAATAAACGCCGGGTTTGATGGTGTTTGTGTAAGGTGTGTGTGCGGTGTGTTTGTGATGTGAGTGAGTGTGTGAGGTGTATTTGAGTGTGAGGTGTGTGCGAGTGTGAAGTGGCTGAGAGTGACGTGTGCAAGAAAGATACATGAGAGCGGCAGGTTTATGCATATATGGCTTATTTTATTACTTTGATGACTTCTTCTGCTTCGTCATATGTTAGATTTAATAGCCAAGGTTTTAGTTTATTTTTAATTTGTTTACGAGTAAAGTTTCTTATGTTGCACTGTTTGATTACCCTATTATAGACATGGAGATGTAGAAAATGTGGAAGTCTTTGCGCGAAAACAGATTAATAAAAAAATAAATTAATATAAATATACTAGCGGCCCGTCCCAGCTTCGCACGGGTAGATATAAGATTACAATAAATATAGCCTAATTAGCGCCCATATTATGCATGAAATATTGCGACAGAGAAAACTCGAAAACATGCGCTTCTTATAGAACCTTTTTAATATCTCTCTATGTTTATGACATCTGAAAGTGGTTGCTATGTAAGCCTGTCATTGTTGTTATATGGATATTAATGTCTTAAAATTTGACATTGCGATGGTAGCGCCGTCTGTCGGATCCAATGTAAAACATTCCAAAATCAACAACTACTAATAAATTAAAAATTAATTAAAAAAACATTGTCCAGCGGACAAAATTGTGAATCTAAACCATTCCCAGATCCCCTTGAACACACACAAAAAATTTCATCAAAATCGGTCCAGTCGTTTGAGAGAAGTTCAGTTACATACACACTCACATAAGAATTATTAAAGATAGACTTTATTGTATACAATGATATTTTAAGTTAAAAAGGCGTAGATAGGTTACCCAAACGAAATTCTATCTTTAAAAACGGCACACATACATTACACGTCAAAGTAGGATGACATAATTGAAGTAGTGCGAGTGAAAAAGAGATAAACGTCAAATGTCAACGCGATACTCAGTATCATGTTTGCCAATTGGCAAACTTTTAATTGCCACTTTTTGACTGCATATAACCTATCTACACTTTTTTACTTAAAATATCATTGATTGTATATACAGTGTGTCCGGGCATGGACTAGCGATATTCTAAACACTTAAATATAAGCTATATTTGTAATATAATGTGTGAGTATCCGAACGCAACAAGTACAGACGTTTTGTAATTGACAATGCAACAATTGGCATGTAGGTACAGACGCCAGAGTTTGTATAGTTTTAATAAAAGGTTAGCTGAGTAACATGGTGGCGTCATGAACGCGTCGCATTTGTTTGTCATATACGAGACGCACTAATTGAGAGCTCTGTAACTTAATAAGTATAATAAATAATATATGGTGTGTTCCCACAAACTGGTGGTTTTATTATCAAGAATACTACGTGGCGCAGCCGAAATACTTGAACTTACGTGAATTTAAATGGGCATAGAAGATAGCAAAGACTTGGAAATAATGTCGGGTGTCGAATACAGAATGCCGGCACCATTGGATTTAGAAAACATTGACGAAATATACTCGAAATGGAAACGTTTTCTTACAAATTTTAAAGTATTCTTGTCAGCATCCGGCCTTGGTAAGGTAACAGAAACAAGAAAGGCTTCAATATTGCTGAACTGCATTGGACCGGCGGCCCAGGAATTATACTTTAATACACTTCAGGATTCAGAACAAAAAGAAGACAAATTAGATGAGGTAATAAAAGTTTTTGAAGACCATTTTAAGCCAAAATCAAATGAAATTATAAATTCATTTCATTTTAACCAAAGAATACAAGAAGATGGGGAAAATTTTGATAATTTCTACACGGAATTAAGAAAAATTGCACAAAATTGTAATTTTGAATCACATCTGGATAGAATGTTAAGAGATAAAATAATACACGGGATACGAGACAGAGAGGTTCAACGGAGACTACTAGCAGAGGAAGGTTTAACTTTAGACAAAGCCGTGAAGATTTGCAGAACATCAGAGATGTCTAAGAAGTATGTGCAGACATTATGTAAGCAGCAGCCCTTGGTGAAAGAAGTAGAAGCAATCCAGACTAAGAAACCTGAAGAATCCCAACAAGATACATCAAATAGAGCTAAGTATAATTTATCAAACAATTCCTCTACTTACTTGTGCAAAAAATGTAATAAACGTCATGGCCCAAGAAGCTGCCCGGCTTTTGGTAAAACTTGTAACACATGTAAAAAATTAAATCACTTTTCAGTTGGTTGTAAATTGAGAAATAAAGTTCACTCATTAGAGTATGATAATAAAAATGAGAGTCCAGTGGATTTATGACTCATACGGGTTTGTAATGCAATTGAAAATAATAGAAAGGATTGGATAGAGTCTTTAAAAGTTGAATCTAAGTATCTAAAATTCAAATGTGATTCAGGGGCACAAATAAATGTGTTGTCTTTAAAGATTTAAAAGAAATTGTCGATGATGAAAGTCCTCAATGGTCTGAGACAAAAGTAGTTTTAGAAGTTTTTGGGGGAGCACACCTCAAACCATTAGGTAAACGTATGTTGACTATTTTTAAGAATAATGAAGCAGTTCAAACTGAATTCATAATTGTTGATAAAATGTAAGGCCAATTTTAGGTCTGCCATCATTAATAGAACTTAATTTCTTAAATTTTGGTAATAATAAAAGCACAGTTAATTCTATTAAAAAAGAAGATAATAAGAATATGTTTATACAAAAATATTGTGAACTTTTTCAGGGTATAGGTGCTTTTGAGGAACCGTTGGAACTGCACATCCAGCCGGGAGCCAAACCAGTTGTAAAACCACCACGAAGAGTGCCTAATGCATTGCTGGCCAGATTACAGGATAAATTAAAGTCATTGGAGAATGGACAAATTATTTCCAGGGTCGAACATCCTAGGAGTTTTGTGAGTAATCTAGTTATAATAGAAAAAAAGGATGGATCATTAAGAATCTGTCTAGATCCTAAAGACCTAAACAATGTGCTAGTAAGAGAATATCATTTAATTCCAACTTTAGAGGAAATCTTGCCTAAAATAGCTAATAAAAAATATTTCTCAGTGCTTGATTTGTCAGAAGGATTTTACAATATTAAATTGGATGAAAAATCAAGTGAACTTTGCACCTTTAATAGTCCTTTTGGATGTTGGAAATTTAATCGATTGCCATTTGGTGTATCTGTAGCACCAGAAATATTTCAAAAATATAATGAAAGAGCCTTCGGGGACATCCCCGGTGTAGTCATATACTGTGATGATATGTTAATCTGTGCAGATACTGAATCTGAGCATGATGCTATATTAACAAAAGTGTTTGAACGAGCCAAAATATGTAATGTTCGTTTTAACAAGTCAAAATTTCAATATAAACTCAAAGAAATAAAGTATTTTGGACACATTTTTTCTTCTGATGGCATGAAAGTCGATCCAGCTCGAGTAGAGGCTATTGTTAATATTAAAAGTCAAAATAATAAAAAAGAGTTACAAATTTTTCTAGGTATGATAAATTATTTAAGACAATTTGTGCCAAATCTGGCTAATATTGCATCTCCATTACAATCATTATTAAAGAAAAATGTCGACTGGATATGGACAGTAGTACATGAAACAGCTTTCAATAATATTAAGAATAAAATAACTAAAGCACCAGTCTTACAAAATTTTAATACTAAGGTACCAATTGTAATTCAGTGTGATGCCTCAAAAGATGGGCTTGGTTGTTGCCTATTACAGAATGGGAAGCCAGTTAGCTTTGCCTCTAGAAGCTTAACTCCATCAGAACAAAATTTTTCACAAATAGAAAAGGAGCTTTTAAGTGTTGTATGGTCAACAAGGAAGTTTCATTACTACATATATGGACAAAAGTGTACAATACTAAATGACCATAAACCATTAGAATCTCTTCTTAAAAAATCAATACATGAAGTACCATCCCCAAGATTACAAAGATTGAAATTAAAATTGTTAAAATATGACCTCGAATTTAAATATTTAAAAGGAAAATTAATGTTTATTGCTGACTTACTGTCTCGTTCATATTTAGAAAATAATAATACAGATGATTCCTATATGTATGAAGTCATCCATTGTGTTGGTCTTGCAAAATACTTACAATGTACAGAGGAAACTAAACAAAACTTGATATTAGAAACCAGTAGAGATTCAGAATTAATAAAGCTGTTAGAGTTTACCAAAGAAGGTTGGCCTGACAATGTTAAGCATGTTCCTAGTGAATTACAACATTACAGTAAATTTAAATCAGATATAACATGTGATGAAAATTTGTTATTTTTAAGAGATAAACTTATAATACCTAAAAATATGAGAATAGAAATTCTAAGAAGGTTGCATGAAGGGCATCTTGGAATGTGTAAAATGAAAAGTGTAGCTAGGGAATTATATTACTGGCCTAATATGGGTGATCACATAGAACAGTTTGTAAGAAAATGTTTTGTTTGTCAAACACATCAGAATAAAAATATTAGAGAACCTTTGTTATCACATGACATTCCAGAGTTACCTTTTTAAAACTAGGAGTGGATATTTTAGATTTTAAAAATAAGAATTTCTTGGTTATATATGACTACTTTTCCAAATGGATTGATGTAAAACTTATTCATACTAAAAGTGCAAAATGTATTAATAATGCTTTAATGGATATTTTCTGTAATTTTGGTTCACCTAATGAAATTGTGTCTGATCATGTTCCATTTGACTCCAAAGAATGTAAAGAATTTGCTTCAGAATGGGGATTTAAATATCTTTACACTAGTCCCAGGTACCCACAATCAAATGGAATGGCAGAACGAGCTGTTCAAATTGCAAAAAGAATGCTAAAAAAATGTTATGACGATAAGTCTGATCTTAGAATAGCCTTATTACATTACAGAATGTCACCTGTATGTGGTACTAACTTTTCTCCGGCTCAGTTAATGATGAATAGAAATATAAAAGCAAAATTACCTGTTAGTTTCACATATCTCAAACCGAAACTAAATGTAAATGTAAAAGAAGATTTTTATAAAAGTCAGACCAGAAATATTAAGTATTATAATTCAAAAACTAGATTTAAAGATGAATTTTATATTGGTCAGAATATTTTGTTTTTAAAAAATCCATCTATAAATGTCTGGCTTCCTGATATTGTTGAAAATAAGAATGGCTTAAGGTCATATAACATTTTAGATAATAATGGTGTTAGGTATACTAGAACATCTTATCATATTCGACCTGGATGATTTGTCTGTTTTCTTTCACTCACTGGTGAATGGATGTGCAGTTGAAATGGTTAAGAACAATTAGATAGTTAAGACCTAGAATATAATTTAATAATTGTAATGAAAACAGAAATGTTCCTGGAAATACCTAGTTAACCAGTATCTTTAGTATAGAAATATAAATACTATAAGCATGTGTAACAATTATAAGTTACTAGTTGATATCTTTAATATGTATAAAAATGTTAAACATTATAAGTGTATAATTACTAAAAAGAAGGGAAAGAAAAGAAGGCATGTAATTTTTATATCTTTATGTTGAAATGTTAGTTTAATTATTTTTGTTTTTTTTAGAAAGGGAAAGATGTAATATAATGTGTGAGTATCCGAACGCAACAAGTACAGACGTTTTGTAATTGACAATGCAACAATTGGCATGTAGGTACAGACGCCAGAGTTTGTATAGTTTTAATAAAAGGTTAGCTGAGTAACATGGTGGCGTCATGAACGCGTCGCATTTGTTTGTCATATACGAGACGCACTAATTGAGAGCTCTGTAACTTAATAAGTATAATAAATAATATATGGTGTGTTCCCACAAACTGGTGGTTTTATTATCAAGAATACTACGATATTAAAGTACAATTACACTCTAAGCGAGGGTCCAAATCACTTCCCTGCTACGGGGCAGCCATTTTGTTTTTTTTTGTTGAACTATTCCATATGAAAATACAAATAAAATCATATCTCTCTAAGTTTTTGTGATACTGAGATAAAAGTAGGTTTATTTGAAAGCCAACCATATTATCTACCGTTAACATTACAAAACAATGTGCTCCCAATTCCATAACTTTTGAAAAAAAATGTGAAAGTCGAAAAAATAAATAAAAAATTATGCAATTCAAACAATAATGGTTAATTACTACAAAAACACCCCCGACAACTTTTATTGTTTTTTTGCTAGATCGACAGATTTTGAGATAAGCTACAATACAAAACAAAATTTACAACTGTATGTCAATTACTTTAAGAGTTATTGTTGTTTGAACATAGCGTATGCACAATTAGAAAAGGCCTTTGTTAAACGCTACAGTAACATTTATGGCGTTTATTGTTTTTCATCTGGGAACAGGCCAGAAATACTGTTCGTTACTACCGTTAGTGAGCGAGATGGAACATAATTAGTCAACTACCTGGAACAAAATCACAGTTTTAGGGACAAATTATTAGTTGGGTTAGTTGTCCCTCGCCCTGCGTTGTGATCGCTACTTTCACTTGCCGTACTGTTTACGTGCTGTGTTAAAGTTCATCTTTAAGTGTGATTAAAATGGTTAACCGTCAATATTCAACGCAACATAACATACGTCGATAAAAGTTTGGCGACTCGGTGTAGGCCTATTAGGGTACCTTCGTCGATATTCTTGTACAGCCGGATTTGCACTTCCATTGCAAAAGCCATACACGAAGTGTATGTCAGCAATATGTTGCGTTGAATATTGACGGTTAGCCATTTTTATCACACTTAAAGATTAACTTTAACGCAGCACGTAAACAGTACGGTACCTAAGTAAAAGTAGCGATCACAACGCAGGGCGAGGGACAACTAACCCAACTAATAATTTGTCCCTAAAACTGTGATTTTGTTCAAGGTAGTTGACTAATTATGTTCCATCTCGCTCACTAACGGTAGTAACGAACAGTATTTCTGGCCTGTTCCTAGATGGAAAACAATAAACGCCATAAATGTTACGGTAGCGTTTAACAAAGGCCTTTTTTAATTGCGCATACGCTATGTTCAAACAACAATAATTCTTAAAGTAATTGACATACAGTTGTAAATTTTGTTTTGTATTGTAGTTTATCTCAAAATCTGTCGATCTAGTTAAAAAACAATAAAAGTTGTCGGGGGTGTTTTTGTAGTAATTAACCATTATTGTTTGAAGTGCATAATTTTTAGGGTTCCGTACCTCAAAAGGTAAAAACGGAACCCTTATAGGATCACTTTGTTGTCCGTCTGTCCGTCCGTCCGGCTGTCAAGACCCTTTTTCTCAGAAACGCGTCGAGATATCAAGCTGAAATTAATATCACATACTCGGGTCTGCTATCTCTTAAAGCAGTGAAAAAATCAAGTTTTTAAATCAACGCAATAAAAAGATACGGCGGTTTATATTGCAAATTTGGACATTTGCAAGGAAATCAAAACCTATAGGGTACTTCCCATTGACCTAGAATCATGAAATTTGGCAAAAAGCAAGGTCATGTAGCACAAGTAAAGGGAAAACTCCGAAAACCGTAAATTTGTAGTTAGTTCACACCAGGCGTCCGTCTGTCCGTCTGTCTGTCAAGAACCTTTTTCTCATAAACGCGTCGAGATATCAAGCTGAAATTAATATCACATACTTAGGTCTGCTATCTCCCACAGCAGTGAAAAAATCAAGTTTCTAAATCAATGCAATAAAAAAATACGGCGGTTTATATTGCATATTTAGATATTTTCAAGAGAATCAAAACTCAAAACCTATAGGGTACTTCCCATTGACCTAGAATCATGAAATTTGGCAAAAGGCAAGGTCATGTAGCACAAGTAAAGGGAAAACTCCGAAAACCGTAAATTTGTAGTTAGTTGACATCAGGCGTCCGTCTGTCCGTCTGTCTGTCAAGAACCTTTTTCTCAGAAACGCGTCGAGATATCAAGCTGAAATTAATATCACATACTCAGGTCTGCTATCTCTCAAAGCAGTGAAAAAATCAAGTTTCTAAATCAACGCAATAAAAAGATACGGCGGTTTATATTGCATATTTAGACATTTTCTAGGGAATCAAAACTCAAAACCTATAGGGTACTTCCCATTGACCTAGAATCGTGAAATTTGGAAGAAGCAAGGTCATGTAGCACAAGTAAAGAGAAAACTCTGAAAACCGTAAATTTGTAGTTATTTCACTAAAAAAACAAATTAACGGAACCCTCGTTGCGCGAGTAGAACTCGCACTTGACCGGTTTTTTTTTTTATTTATTTTTTCGACTTTCACATTTTTTTTCAAAAGTTATGGAATTGGGAACACATTGTTTTGTAATGTTAACGGTAGATAATATGATTGCCTTTCAAATAAGCCTATTTTTATCTCAGTATCACAAAAACTTAGAGAGATATGATTTTATTTGTATTTTCATATGGAATAGTTCAACAAAAAAAACAAAATGGCTGCCCAGTAGCAGGGAAGTGATTTGGACCCTCGCTTAGAGTGTAATTGTACTTTAATATAGCTTATATTTAAGTGTTTATAATATCGCTAGTCCATGCCCGGACACACTGTATAACATCATTGAAGATAGGTATGATTCGCAGTACCTATCCGGGACCAAATCTTGTCGTGTGCGTGAAATAATAAGAGAAAGATGAAGACATTTCCTGAGTGAGTATCACGAGTGTAAAGTATTGAGTCGATTTTGGTGACATCGGGTACGGATAGGTGCCGATTCTGTTGTCACAAAAATCGCTAAACTAAATTAAAAATCGCTAAAATTTAGTTTAGTCCTGTCAAACGACCAAACTCATTCTGAAATTGACTAAAGTGACATTTCTAAACTTATTATAGTTTGACAGCTCTAATATCGTTTATTTTTATTCAATTTAGTGAAAATGCCAATAAAGCTATTCTGATTTTGACGTTTTCACCTAAAATTAAGGTTGTGAATCTAATTTTAATCGCGATTAAAAAGGTGTAGAATAAAATTAGTTGTCATGAATTAAAATTTAAAACGCATTTTTCTCAAAGTTCTTTAAGTGTTTTGATGCAACTACGAATTGAAGAATCATTTATTATGGAAACTTATGCGATTGCAGCAGTTGTGGATACTCAAAAAAGGTAAATAAGAAAGTTATTGTTATTAGAAAAGAGACGATGAACCCGTTGTTTGTTTCGGTATTTCTTCTCCAAAGTAGTCAATTGAGACATACCGAGTCCATCTATTTACAAAAGCGACCTGTAAAAGTAATATGAATCATAGGATTTATATCACTTTTACATGTCTGTAATGAAATTAGAACTGAATTTGTTTAGTATGCAAGTAGTTGAATACCAAACGAGTTCATTTCATTTTAATTGATTTTAACAATACGAAATGCATGCAATACAATAAGAATAAACATAAGGGAGCAAAACATCTCCTATTTTCAGTTACTTACATAAACAAGGCAGCCCAACAGTCAAAAAAACAATGCAAATGTTTCTTAACTGTAACCCTATTTTAAGTGTAAGCCCACTAACACAAAGACTATCCACTGACCATTGTCTCTCAAGATATATATCTAAGATCACAAATGTCTGTAAACAAAGTTATGGATGTTGTGTATTTATTATTGTGTTATCCAAGTATACCAGTGTATAAGTACACGTGTGTTCATTGTGACAATAAAATATTATTAGACGAGTCAACAATGTTGCAGAAAGACAAAAAAGAACAGTCAGGATTAGTTATCCATATTCTATCTATACTACTACTACTATTATTACTTTAATATTGTTTTTGTTTTAGATACTCAACAATACAACAAAGAATTCTAGATGTTGATATTAATGTTGTGAATGTGTCAACAGTCTCCGGCCCAAAACACACACCCACTCATAACCTGAAGAACCAGAACGGGGCTTGAAAATTGCACCTTCATATCTAAGAGAGGTAACATTGATAACATGTCTAATATTTACCTACTTTTAAAATAAAATAATTATGCAAATACCTAATACATATTATATTCTCTTGTTTTATTCAGATTCTGCTAAGAGGACTGATTTGAAATGTTTGTTGGGTTCATCACATAGAAGTGTGAAGCATGCTATAAGGATTGTGGGTAAATAGCAAACTGCAGCACCGTCTTACCTTCACAATGATTGTGTGGCCATGAAATATTACTATAGTTGAACATCAGGAAACCATAGTGAGAGGCAGTTATCACAACATACCACTGTGTTTTATTTGGAATGAACTCGGTTTCAAGAAAGTATAGAAGGAATACTGTTGTCCCTGGAGTAAATATAAATAAGAGGGGAGGTTGTGGAAAGTAAATAAATTCAAAGTTTTCACAGGTTGTTTTATTTATTTGTGTACTTCTCACATCTGATTTCAAACATTCACATTCTTATACTAATAGCTGAACATTATAGAACTTGCTTGAAATAATGTTAAATACTGCATAATTGGGTAGTAGTTGTTTGGTTATCTGTTGACTTGCCGAGTAGTCAACTTCACTAATAACAACTTGTTTCCTATGAATTATCGAAGTCCAGGTATATTGATAGGCATCAAAGAATAAAACACCACAACGTTTGAAAATAATATTGAAGTCTTCGTTTTCTGCTCCTTAATCCAGTTGTTTTAATAGGATATGATCTAGACGTACGGCCGTACCTAATCGAAGAGAATACCTACTTGTAGTCCTATTTTATTTATAAAACTAACAAAGGCCCAATATTTTAAAAAATCGTCTTTGTTTATTTTGTAGATACATATATATATACCTATTAACATGTCATAAACATCAATCAAATGTCATTACACTGACATCTGTGAAATAGTGACATTACGCTACTCCCCATATTTTAATGTTTGTTGCTATCCTTTACCGAGTTAATTTTAATGTTTAAAAAAAACGGAGAACAGTTATAGAAAATTACATAGTGTGCATTGTACTGGCTTTAATTCATCACATTTCTTGAACATCTTATCTACGGTATTGTTGTTTTAATTGTCCAAGAGCTATACTTTTACCCGGCATTGTGAGAAAATATTTAATCTAGCAAGCCTGAAAGAAATATGACACTCGCAGATTATTGAAATAATTTTTGTTATATCTTAGATTAGTAAAATGTTAACAACAATTTAGTATTATGCCGTCATTATGCTCCCTGTATTTTATTATTGATAAACAATCAAAGATCGGTATGTAATAATTGTACTCAGGATTTTTGCATTTCAGATCATATTGCTCACTTTCATTCACTCTTTACTTTAATTTCCTACAAATCGTAATCTATGGTTTACTCAATTAGGTGATGTCAAAGTCGATTTTTAGTTACGTCAAAACTGTTTCTAAGTTTAAAGAGTCTGGTTTACAGAATAACTTTAAACGTTCTCTAAACTAAAATTAGAAAATTTTAGAGATAGTTAAGTTTAGTTTGGTGTACAACAGAATCGGCACCACTGAGTAGGCTAGCTTCACAAACATTGGTGTACAGACGTACAGTTCCTTTTTATGTAAATTGCCTGAATGAATTTTTGCAATGCAAATGACTCAGAGGCAGGCGTAATTATGATACTTAATTTGAATTTAAGATTTGAAATAGATTTTAATTTATTTTAATGTATTGTTAAATTGTTACTGACATTATAAGTCTTGTTACTTGAAATAAATGATTTATTTATTTATTAATACGTTGAATTAATAGGATTTCGTTGGTGTATTTGTAATGTCTAAGTTTAAAGCTAGCTGTTGACAAGCACGTGATTTAGTATAATATAATTAATATAGTACAAGATAGATAGATAGATAGATAAAACATTTATTTGGTACATACTCACAAGACATACACAACACTAAAAAAAGAAACAATGAAAAAAAAACAATTAAAAAACTACATACAAAAACTCAAATGCCACAGTGAAATAATATAAAAAAAAAAAACCGGTCAAGTGCGAGTTCTACTCGCGCAACGAGGGTTCCGTTAATTTGTTTTTTTAGTGAAATAACTACAAATTTACGGTTTTCAGAGTTTTCTCTTTACTTGTGCTACATGACCTTGCTTCTTCCAAATTTCACGATTCTAGGTCAATGGGAAGTACCCTATAGGTTTTAAGTTTTGATTCCCTTGAAAATGTCTAAATATGCAATATAAACCGCCGTATCTTTTTATTGCGTTGATTTAGAAACTTGATTTTTTCACTGCTTTGAGAGATAGCAGACCTGAGTATGTGATATTAATTTCAGCTTGATATCTCGACGCGTTTCTGAGAAAAAGGTTCTTGACAGACAGACGGACAGACGGACGCCTGATGTGAACTAACTACAAATTTACGGTTTTCAGAGTTTTCCCTTTACTTGTGCTACATGACCTTGCTTCTTGCCAAATTTCACAATTCTAGGTCAATGGGAAGTACCCTATAGGTTTTGAGTTTTGATTCCCTTGAAAATGTCTAAATATGCAATATAAACCGCCGTATCTTTTTATTGCGTTGATCTAGAAACTTGATTTTTTCACTGCTTTGAGAGATAGCAGACCCGAGTATGTGATATTAATTTCAGCTTGATATCTCGACGCGTTTCTGAGAAAAAGGTTCTTGACAGACAGACGGACAGACGGACGCCTGATGTCAACTAACTACAAATTTACGGTTTTCGGAGTTTTCCCTTTACTTGTGCTACATGACCTTACTTTTTGCCAAATTTCATGATTCTAGGTCAATGGGAAGTACCCTATAGGTTTTGATTTCCTTGCAAATGTCCAAATTTGCAATATAAACCGCCGTATCTTTTTATTGCGTTGATTTAAAAACTTGATTTTTTCACTGCTTTAAGAGATAGCAGACCCGAGTATGTGATATTAATTTCAGCTTGATATCTCGACGCGTTTCTGAGAAAAAGGGTCTTGACAGCCGGACGGACGGACAGACGGACAACAAAGTGATCCTATAAGGGTTCCGTTTTTACCTTTTGAGGTACGGAACCCTAAAAAAGAAGGAAATAAATATACACAATGAAAAGGATTATAAAAAAAATAAAAAATGGTTCGGTGTGCGTCTCGTGGTTGCACCAAATGGGAGTCCAGCTCAGCATGTGTCAGGCAAATACACCTGACGCTGATCTTCCGCTGGATCCTCTAAGTGACGTACGGACATCGAGCAGGCGAGATAAACATGATGGTGTGAACGTCACGTAGTGTTAAAAAAAAACAAAATAGAGGGTACGTGTACCCACAACTTAAATCATGTTCCCTTGCGTTAACAATATGCAGACAGTATTATATCGTTTATATATTATAGTGCTGAATGGTGTGAAAATAAATAAACTATAATTAAATGAATAGAAATAGATAAATGTCGTCGACTTGAAGTAAAATAAAATAAAATTGAATGAGAAAAAGTAAGTAAATAAAAAAGTGTCTACTTACGAGTATAAATATAATTTGACGTATTTAAAGGGTTACAAGGGTTGAGTCGAGCGATACGGCTCGGCGACTGTTCACCCACATCCTAAAATAAGTTTGTTTTGCGTGTCAGCATTGCGTCGCTTATAAACACCTAATATTCGGGATTCCCAGTCGCTACACGTCGCAGATATTTGATGAGTGTGTCGTAACCCTCAGCCCTCAAGTGGTCCGGCGCCGGCGCGCGTCACACACGTTTGTGGTTAACGACCCTCTGCTGACGTGCGCACAGGGCCCCACAGTTCTGACCAATGGGATTTTAGGCCTTAATAGGTCCGGTTTAGTACCTCTATAAGTCTGTACATGAAGGTTACCTTAATGAAGAAATACCCAGCACTCAATGAACAAAGTTGTGCCTACTTGTAGTTTAAGAGAAAACATTAACTGTTCGTTGTTATATTTTTAAGATTGTCTGTATGTGTCGTAGTTGGTAAGCCTTTATAAATAAATAAACTCCAATCATCAAGCATCCTGTTCAATGCTGTAGGGTTCAAGTAACAATATAGAAGACTAGCTTTTGCCCGCGACTTCGTCCGCTTGGAATAATAGTTCCTGTTCCCGGAGGATTTCCGGGATGAAAACTATTCTATCTTCTTTCACCGGTCCCAGACTATATCTGTACCAAATTTCATTCAAATCGGTTCAGTGGTTTAGGCGTGAAGAAGAGACAGACAGAGAGACAGACAGACAGACAGAGTTACTTTCGCATTTATTAGTACGGATAGGTAGTACGGTGATTGTACTTTATACACGGTGATTGGAGCAATGCGCGCCATGTTTTACATTTTTAGGGTTCCGCAAAAGGTAAAAACGGAACCCTTATAGGATCACTTTGTTGTCCGTCTGTCCGTCCGTCCGTCTGTTAAGACACTTTTTCTCAGAAACGCTTCGAGATATCAAGCTGAAATAATATCGCATACTCAGGTCTGCTATCTCACAAAGCAGTGAAGAAATCAAGTTTCTACATCAACGCAATAAAAAGACACGGCGGTTTATATTTTATTTTGACATTAAATTGCAAGCGAATCAAAACCTACAGGGTACTTCCCATTGACCAAGAATCATGAAATTTGGCAAGAAGCAAGGTCATGTAGCATAAGTAAAGGAAAAACTCCAAAACCCGTAAATTTGTAGTTATTTCTTAAAAAACCCTCGTTGCGCGAGTCCAACTCGCACTTGACCGGTTTTTATTTATTTATTCAGGAACATACACACATTATTTTTGTACTTACACAAGTAAACAAACTGTCTGCTCGCCCCGTCTCCGTCGCAGTCTAGCCCAGCCGGAGTGAATAGTACAGATGATAAATGTTTATTATACCTACCTGCTCATTTCACGAACCTACCCAATAATAAAATTTTAATAAAATATTTTAGGTTACGTATCACCTATTTATTATACGTTGTATTAGATATATATGCCTACCTACACAATAGACAGATGACCATGTATCCATGTATAAAAGTGAGACCCGCCTAAAAGCGTTGCTGACCGCTGTTCAGTATCAAAATGGTGTTAACGTTAGTAGGAGACTAGGCATTAAATTTTAGTTTTTAGGGTTCCGTACCTCAAAAGGTAAAAACGGAACCCTTATAGGATCACTTTGTTGTCCGTCTGTCCGTCCGTCCGTCCGTCTGTCAAGACCCTTTTTCTCAGAAACGCGTTGAGATATCAAGCTGAAATTTATATCACATATTCAGGTCTGCTATCTCTGAAATCATTGAAAAAATCAAGATTCCAAATCAACGCAATAAAAAGATACGGCTGTTTATATTGCATGTTTAGACTTTTGCAAGGAAATCAAAACCTACAGGGTACTTCCCATTGACCAAGAATCATGAAATTTGGCAAGAAGCAAGGTCATGTAGCACAAGTAAAGGGAAAACTCCGGAAACCGTAAATTTGAAGTTACTTCACATCCGGCCGTCCGTTTGTTCGTCCGTCTGTCAAGATCCTTTTTCCCAGAAATGCGTCGAGATATTAAGCTGCAAGTCTGCTATCTCTCAAAGCAGCAAAAAAATCAAGTTTCTAAATCAACGCAATAAAAAGATACGGCGGTTTACATTGCATATTTCGACATTTGCAAGGAAATTAAAACCTATAGGGTACACACGGCTACACATCAAGCTATACAAAATCAGTTTTAGCTGACCTCGCATTGTGTATGTTTTTCGTACAATTAGAAGTCAGCTTATACTTACTGGTTATGTATAGCTTGATGTGTAGCTCACCGTACGTTCCATTGACCAATAATCATGCAATTTAGCAAGAAGCAATGTCATGTAGCACAAGTAAAGAAAAAACTGCGAAAACCGTAATATTGTAGTTATTTCGCAAAAAAAAACAAATTAACGGAACTCTCGTTGCGCGAGTCTAACTCGCACTTGACCGGTTTTTTTTTGTGAAATATCTTTAGTACGACTGAGGTCTTAAATAACCAAGGGCCTAGTTTTATGCCTTGAGACCCCCCTGATTAAACTGTAAATTTAGAATGAAATATATTGATGGCCACTTTTTGACATAGGTATTAAAGAATAAAGCTACGTTACAAATCTTCATTAATGCCTTTAAAAACTACATGTACCTAATATGTTGCCTAAAAGTAATTTACATTCAACCTTGCGAAAGCTTTGAGGAAGTCAGTAAATATAGAACCAACCTGTACTAGTGTACGCGTGTTTCTACAGTCATACCTAATTAGAATCAATAATTAGTAGGTACATTCAATTACAACTACAAGTCGTACGTCATCTTGAGGAACCTTTACTGGTTTTAAATAATCTATTCGTAAATAATCTAGTAATTATAGATTTTAACTGAATGTCGTCCAAACTCTTGAAAAAGGCAACATCGAGAGATCTCATCGCTAGTCAAACGGATTGTAAGAAAATATACCTAACTACTTTACAAGTAAAGTTGAACGACGACGAGCTTTTTACATATTACTGGACTTCAACAATCAGAGAGACTTCTTAGACTGTGAGATATCAATGCAGCGGGTCGACGACGCTAAACTGTTGTGTATTTTTTTTATTTCTGTTATTTTAATACTTGTGTAGTATGTTTTGTTTTCTTGTTTTTTTTTTAATTTATACGTCACCAGTTCACCACTGCATTACTTGGCGCCCATATAATTTACTTAAGACCTTTCTGTCTGCGGGCTCTAAAGAGATGTAAAATTCCGAACTCGAGCAGTTTTATACAAAGCAGCTGGTATACAGTCGAAGGGAAATTACATCACGGACACCGAGTTAGCCCAACCTTTAATGGAAACCTCCCACTAAACTGACCTTTGTACACCTGTAGTAGCAAAACAAAAACAAGTAAGTAGGTAATTCCACGAAACACATTCACTCCCAAACGTTTCTTGGGAATCCCACGATATGGAAATATCTCTCGAAGGTTATAATAAACCGCAAGTCCGCAACCCCATCACAAGTGATAAGTATTGAACCAGTTCTCGCGCGTCACGCGGCACCTCACCTCAGCGCGGGTGGCGTATTGCCAAACTGTATGCTGACCAGACCGGGGATGCTCTGAGTTCGATCGCAGTTTGCCTTTTTAGTTGAAGAGCAAACTGTATACCTATTCAGTGAGTGTCTGAATCAAATTACATTTTGCTTTAAAATACTATAACCCCCCATACCACTTCCAACCTTAGGAGCCTCATGGTTACGAAGATATCGATGATCAAAGTTTGAGGTTATGTTACGTCAATTTTAAGGTTAAGTTAGGATTTTTTCGTGTAAAATTAATTATTTTTCACTCTAATGTCTAAAAAAGATAACTCGACGGAGCCCCGCTACACGGGGCTCCTACTTCTCGGTGGTTTAAAAATTTTGATCGATCGCTCACGGATTGACGATCCTTATGAGTTTCTCAGAAAGTCAGAATGCTCTGAGCTCGTATGTACATTGCTCCAATTTGTTTGTGATTTCAATGAGCACGACGTAGTTCAGTACAGACTATGGGTGTCTGGGTCAGCATACAGTTTGGCAATAAGCGCGCGGGTGACGGGGTGAGCGACCGCCGCGCGTGACGTCTTCAGACAAGCGGGCCCTAAGCTCGCCCAGTCCTGCATTGTGCTGATTCTCTTGTTCACAAACTTAATTAAATTTAAGTTAAATGCATCTTTCTCTTTTCAGACAGGACAGAAGATACATTTTAGTTTGATCCTGTCAAATTACCGCGTTTGAAGAAAATTGGCGTTTATTTACAAAGTCACCATGATTTTAATCGCGTCTAAATTGTCTATGGAGTGGCTAAATTTGGTAGGACATAACTAATATTTTATCTTCTGTCCTTTTATTAATGAAATGGAAAGAGAAAGATAAACCTAAATTAAATTTAGGTTAGTTTGTGAATAAGAGAATCGGCACCATTGTGTAAGCTCGCTCAGTCCTGCACTGTAGGGACGAGTGTAAACATTGCCTCTACTTATCCCAGCTCTCAGAACAATCCCGGCTGTAAATAACAGTGATTTCAATGTCACACTGAAACTTAATCGATGTTAAGTAGCGATGGACAAAACATACGCTAATATAAGTTATAGTATCATTCCAAGATTCACAAGTTATTTACGATAAAGTAAAGTTTCATCAAAATCCGTTAAATAGTTTTTCATGAAAAAATAACGTACATACATCCATCCTTCATATCCAACTTTAAAGTAGTTAGGTATCTAGGTATTTCTATTTCCACCCGCACAGCCGGCGACCTCGCCGGTGGCTAATTGTTATTAGTTATTATCCTAAAATTATCTTCGAATTATTGATTTTTATGAGACAGTTTGAATGTCCTTAATGATCTAATTATAATATATGATTTGTGAACGTGTTTGCATCTGTCTCTTTATGTTAGGCTAGTCAAACTAGGAAGCTTTGAGCGACTGTGAGCATGTTTTTAGCCCAGGAGAAGGGTGAGTCACGTTTTAAGGCCGGACACATATTAGACTTACTCAATCCCATAGTTATGAACCGACAAGTAAATAGCAACAGTGACGTAGATATTATGTTATCCGCCTGTTGCAAGTAGTTGCAACTTCACATAATTGAGAGGCGTGCGCCCTGACAATATAATAATTTACTTTTCTTTTTATTGGTATGCGTCCGCTTGGCAGGTAAGAGGTAATATTTCAACAAAATGTATTTTTTTATAAAATAAAAATATAATACAAACGAGATTGTAGAAAAAAGGTTCCCGTCAAGCATACTTTCAGTGATCGTAATGTGAGAAGATTCTGCTACGTCATCTTTGTCAACCTGTGCGGCTCGGAGGTTGCACCGGACTCCGGACACCGGACACCGGACACTGGGCACACGTCACGTCGCATGTTTGTACATCGTCGTCGTCGCCGCCGCCGTCGAGTCTCTTTGAAATGATTATTTTAGCGTGGAGTGGCGTGTGTCGTACTTCCTCATGGAACACATTACAGTGAAGGAAATCCAATTTACGACAAACCTTGAACATAACGCCGCGTATGTGGAGCGGTCGAACCTGCGGCCAACATCTGCGACACAAAGTTCCTTATTCTATTGAGTAACGGGCATTTGTTAGCTTATGGTATCATGTCCATAAGTTTACTTTTTGGCCTTCTTTTGTACCTGTGACCAAAAAAGGGTCGTGTAATCGTGTTCGACATGTACAATTAGCAAACTAGATAAGTATGCAGGGCGATTAGATATAATTAATGTTTTCTCAAAAATGGATCGGTAAGTATAATCTATAAGAACTAGTTGTTTTCTAATATTATTAAAAAAAAGTTAAAAAATATTCGGCGGTTTTTGAGAAAACTTCATTTTATATGTGACGGTCATGCATACCTATCTACTTTGCTGACTAGTACATACATTTTACAAATAATATTATATTTATTTTGTGAAATTGGCAAAATGTTTAACTTTTACAAATCAATTTAGTCGAAACAAATTTAATGGGCATAGTCCATGCAATAGTATTGGTCAAATGTAGGTTAACGGCTTAAGTATTTTCGTTTCGAGAAAGGAACACATAAGTATTTGATGACTGGACCTGACTACACGCTATTGTCAGTAATCGTTTAGCTCAACTAAAATCGTAAGGAGCCGAACGTTTTAACGAAAACTATCAAACAGAGGTGTTGGTGTAAAGGCCGCAGTAAATACTCCTCCCGTCAGATTGTCGTAAAATATCATGTGCGACAATTTTTTGCCAAAAACTCGCAGAATGCAAATACCACCGTAGGCGATTGCTGCCAGGGTGGCGGAATGTTTATAATAGTTACCGTGACCCTGGAACATAAAGGGCAATCGAAGGAACATGAGTAGGTTTTAGTCAGTAAGAGTCTGACACGCCCTCCCGCCGCACCCAGGACGGGAGCAGTCACTGGATGATTTTCCACTCAACAAAAAAAAAAATACGCTGACAGTGTCGAACACTACACTTCAATCGTCTCACAAGAAGGACTTTAGCAGGACTTGGTTCAGCGGAAGCAGCCTGTTTCATATGTGACTATATTTTTGCCGATTAAGACTTTTATGTTTGGCTGAACAATTCACGCTAGGTACGTACAGTCAGCATCAAAAGTCGCTGACCACATTCAGATTTTCAAAACCGCTGAACACTATATCATCCATAAATCGCTCAACAAGATAAGCGCCAGTATTGAATGAACATCATTAAAGTTCAAAATTAACTGAACACCATTTTGCCAAAAATTGCTGATCGTTATAACATCCAAAAATAACACAACAATTAGTTTTGCAAAAGTCACTGAACAATATAAAATGGTTCTTTTGGTATCTAGTGTAATCATGGCAACGTCCAAAAATAACTTAACAGCATAATTACCAAAAGTTGCTGAACATTACTTTGTTTCGGATACTGAACTGCAAACTAAAATGTGCTTGTTTCTATCTTCAGAGTTACAAATCCAATATTGTCCTATCAAAACTAAATCATGTAAAAATATTTAATGGATGTAAATTTCGAATTTAACTTTCCAAAATATATTATTTTTATTTCTTAGAGCCTATGAGAATAGTAGTAGTGGGTGATCAAGCAACAAGCACATTTTCAAAGTCATATAAACTTTCCATATCACGATTGAATATAGCCTTATTTGTAAAACTGTAAGTCTTACTATCAAAAATTACGCAGCTTCTATCATTAATCATTTTTTTAGTTCGATTGAATTATAACCTTATTTGTAAACCAATGGCTCATTTTCAAAATTCACGCAGTTTCCCTTGTAAATAAATTGTTTAGGAAACATAGTTGGGGGTATTTAAAAAAATATTTATCCTTAAGTATAAAAAGAATATTTCCACTTAATTATAACTTTGTTGACAGTCTACACTGATGTAAAAATTGTTGAATACAAAAAGAATCTGATAAATATCTGCGACAAGTACCCAGGGTAGATTATAAACGGTTTTACTAATCTGAATAATAAAATTTATCATCTTGGCGGAGGTACTACCGTGCCCCCAGATGTTTTGTTGTCAAACTTCGGAAAGGAATGTTATATTAATGTCACTTCACAACAATACGAGTACACACACATATTAAACCCAAAAAACAATTGATGCTGTTCAGGGACTTTTGAAATGAACGATGGTATGCTATTTTTGTCAAAAATTTGTTTAGTGACTTTAGAGACGAAGAATGTCATGCTTTTTTTTACCATAACTTTGTTTAGCGACTTTCGAAAAGTGGTGGTCACCTACTTATGCTCTTTTATGATGATCAATAATTTCTGGTGCTTGTCATGTTGAGCCATTAAGGTATTATACGGTGTACTGCGATTTTGAAATTTTAAATGTGGTCATCGACTTTTGATGCTGACTGTACCTACATTTTACGCTGAAAGAACACCGGACTTGACCGGTCCATACATCACCATACATATAATTTTGTCCTTAATGTAACTAGGTAATCATTTCAGAGTTAAAAGCTTTCTGGCGTAACATAACTTTGACAAATAATTTAAATCTGTTACTGCTAAGATCTCGTCCAAGAGGTTTATTCTAAAAGCCAGTAAAGGCATTGACATTTAAACTAGTCACAGCAACAAGGACATTAGATACTACTTTGCAGATATTAATCCGATTGCAAAGAATGATTCAAGTTAAGTTTCCGAGCGTACCTATGTAATTATAAAATTATAATATTTATGTAACCACATCATACATAATAATATGTAAGTATTCTAGATTATATACTAGATAGTCGGCACACACTGTGCCCCTACAATAACTGCAGAATTTCAAGTAGATTATGCGTGGTCTTGATATCTTGAATGACGCACGGAACTTATTTTAAGGTATAATTTATTTAATTTTGTTGAAAAACCCCAACCGCCGTCACGGCCCGCGACCCTGTCATTACGAGTGTTGGACCGCCTTTACTTATATTTAGAAACATATTAGTACAGTAGCTAATTAGCAGCACCTCGACATACAGCTCAGTGCACTCATAATGTTAGCGTTTGTATAAATTAGTCACATTGAATGTGGTTGCAGACAATAACACAATTCAAATAAGTGTTTCAGGTAGAGATACAAAATCACCGAGCATTACATATTGTGCAGTGCGCGTGGAAATGGAATTAATTAACACTTACTTATCTAACACTTTAATAATTGAATTGAGAAACATTTGACGAACTGAAAGATACATATTCCAATTGTAAATTTTAATTCTTCAACTTTTAGTACGCACACGCTTATGTTATCCGGACTAATATTATAAATGCGAAAGTAACTCTGTCTGTCTGTCTCTCCTTCACGCGTAAACCCCTAAACCGATTTGAATGAAATTTGGTACAGATATAGTCTGGGGCTAGAGAAAGGACATAGGATAGTTTTCATCCTGGAAATCCCCCGGGAACAGGAACTATTATTCCACGCGGACGAAGTCGCGGGCAAAATGTAGTTTTCTATAAACCTAAGCTGAGTAGAAGTGAATGAATGCGCGTAGCTTCTTGCTTTGATATGATAAGTAGGTAACTCAGAAGTTGATGTGGTAAGGTTACAGACAAACAGACACGAAAACGCACCGTCAGGATTCCTTATGCAGATTTGTCGCGGAGTTGCACAAAATGTGCATATGATATGGTCCGTGACGTCACACCGTGTACCACTTGACGAGAGCGCCCGCTGAAGGCCGCGCCGGCCATTAAGACGTGCCAAATGTAGTGCAAGTTGTAACCTCAGTTCCGAGAACAGCAATGTCAAAAGCATGTCGCTAGTGTCCGCAGGTATGTCGCTCTACAACACATAACACTGGGTGTCGAGATAGCGCGGTGGGGAAGGCACATCTCATGTAAGAGATTGTGTGCTTAAATCAGGGCAAGTATCAATATGACTTATTCGATTCATATACACATTTTTTTTAAATGTGATGTTCCGTGTTTCGGAAGGCACATAAAGCCGTTGTCCCAGGTTGTCATTCGTAGATCATTACAGTCGTTATGGGTAATCAGAACAGATAATCTGACATTGAGTCTAAGCAAGAGGTATCGTGTTAGCTAGTTATTGGGCCGAGGAGGTCTGGTAGGCAGTCGCTCCCACTGGTATTCAACTGGATGTGGACTGGTACCCAACCTTAACCTAGTAGTGAAAGGGAAAAGGCTCGGGAGAAAGGGAGATGGTGAGAACGAGAGCTAAAGTCAGTGGGTCACCACGGTTAATACATGCCCTTTTGCAGTTCTGTCTGTGAGGTATACGTGTGCGTTGGTAAGCAAAGAAGGATGTTGCGTATTACTTGAACAACAAGAAAACTTTCGAAAAGCGTCGGTTGCAGCACCGCAACGCATTGCTCCATAAACAAATAACTTTTCTGTAAGGGGTCACCTGAGCACAAGTCACTTGTCAACTTCTGTAGATATATTTTTATTATAATTATTGCGAGTGTGAGGATTATGTAGCAAGATCGAGTTACGAGTATATTTTTGACAGCCTGATTGTTTAAGTATGTATTCCCCGTACTACTCAAACCGAACAGCCTTTATTGTTCGTGAAGCCTAGACGTCGGACTCCTTATATTTTTAGTGGAGCAAAGCTAATCGGTCACCGATAACTGCTAGCACTGCCTGTCAGGTCCACCCACATCTGTGCTTCTCTCATCAGGAGCCTCCAGGCTTGACCTGCACGATTCTCGCCTGATTTGAACAATAAATTAATAATTATGGACTTTGACATGTCAGTTTGACGGGCTTGTTGGTCTAGTGGTTAGTGACCCTGACTGCTAAGCCGCAGGTCGTGGGTTCGATTCCCACTCAGGACAAACTTTGAGTGATGAGCATGAATGTTTGTTCTGTGTCTGGTTGTGATTTATCTATATTATGTATGTATTTAAAAATATATAAGTATGTTTATCAGTTGTCTGGTTACCATAGTACAAGCTCTGCTTAGTTTGGGATCAGATGGCCGTGTGTGAGTTGTCCGAGGATATTTATTTATTAGTTTGTTTTGGATGTTTCTTCTCAAAGTAATCAGCGGACCCATCGTCCATAAAATAGCCGAAAATTATCATGTAAAAGTGTCCTTTTTAACATAGTTACATACAGAATAATACTGTCAAACATAAAATCATTATAATTTTATTTGCTACCATTATGTATTTTTATTTTTTTGTTCGTGTGCAATAAAGAATATATGAATACATATATCATTATAATTTGGTATAATTAAACCGTCGAGCACACGTGATTCGAGACACAATAGAACATAGCAGCGCGCAGCCGGCTGTCGCGCGGACGTCGAATGGTTTCAAAATCAAGATAATAATAACAAGGTTTACCCTTGTTTGGTAGAACAACGTTTAGTCGAAAATCGCTTCGATCACTAATTTTATTTATACTAATGTTTTAATATGGTTTTAATAGATTTAACTTTGGTAAAGAATGCGTTTAACTGATTAGCATCGTCAGTCCAAAATTAGGGCGCCCGACTCGGACAGGTTAGGTTAGAAGGAGGTGGCGGGGTCGTAGTGAGGGAGCGAAGCGAGCAAACAGACCCCGCCACCTCCTTCGTGGTTATTTTTTTATAAACCACCCAGAAGTAGGAGCCCCGCGAAGAGGGACTCCGTCGACTATCCTGTTTAGATATAAGAATACAAATTGATTGATTGTTTTAACCTAACATATCCGCACAACTTTAACCATGGATATCTCCGTAACAATGGAGTTTCGCGGGATAGGGATGGTATTAAATGTTCGATAAAATAAATGTTATACCACCTGAACATTACATCAAATGAATATTTAACCTTTTGATCAATAGCGCAAAGGTTGTCATCGCAAATAAATATTCGATGAAACGAAAAATATGTTAATCGCTATTATACAAAGTGATTATTTTCTTAAACGTAGTTCGAATTAGTAATATTACATCAAAAGTTGTTCTGTCAACAAGGGTAACCCTAATAACAAACATTGATTAAAAAGAAGCGATTTACGTTGTACTCAGATACTGTTTTATTAATATAAGTATTAGGAAATGATATTTATTACTTTTATTTATGATTTAAAAACCCCAGTGTGAGTGTTTCCCAACAACCCACAAAGTTGGTAAATCCGTCTCGAGCGAGCACTTCGCAGGAACCGCCGCGAGTGAGTGTGGCGGAATTACCAGAACTTAAATTAGCTATTTATTATTGGAATGTTGTTGTTACCGACTTCACAAAAAGGAGGAGGTACTATGTTCGGCTGTTTGTATGTTTTTTTTTTTTTTTTTTTTGTATGTTTGTTCATCGATTACTCCGTCAATTGTCAACGGATTTTCAAAATTCTTTTTTTGTTCGAAAGCAGATAGTTCTGAGGTGGTCCCATTGTCACCAAGTTAGGATCTGATGATGGAATCTTAGAGAAATCGAAGGCAACCCTCAAATTTTATAGGCTCACTTATTGTTTTTCGCATATTTTATGAAGTATCTTGTGTATTTGCGTATGGTTGTCACCATCTTAGTTAGCTGAGCTGATGATGGAAGGTACAACTCCTTAACAGTAAGAAGTTACTCGAACAGGCAAGGACTGTTTTAGTAAATTGTTTTGATGTTTGATAGGGCATTTGCCACATTTGGGCTCATGATCATCAAGTCAAGACCTGATGCTGCAGTCAGGATAGTCTGCAGAGTACCTAACTCCTCGACAAATAACAGCAGATATATCGTGTTTAGGCTCATTGAAAAGGGCTCGATGTGTGGATAAACGTACTGTTAATGAGGAACACCGAAGTATAGAGACCTGATGCTGAAGCCAGGAGATTTTTAACTCGACACTAAAAAGTAAAAAATAAAAAACTTTTTACAAAAAAAAAATAACCGACTTCAAAAAGTAAAAACTTAAAAATAACTTAAATTTCGGAAGTCGGTGGCAACACAAATTGACTGGCAGAAGAAAAGACACCGACTTCCGAAATTTAAGTTATTTTTAAGTTTTTACTTTTTGAAGTCGGTTATTTTTTTTTTGTAAAAAGTTTTTTATTTAGCATAAACTAATCATATAGTTAGTGTTGACGCTAGTGAGCTTAAAACTTACCTCTACAGTCTAAGGGACCTTTTGTCCTCACTTAGCAATTATTGTTGTCTAGTGTAGACAACAACTGCACTATGTAGAGGAATACGCAGTGGACATGAGAGGTTCGGGGGGTCAGGGACCTCCTACGTAAGGTTAGTAACACTGCCGTGCTTGTGATATATACAGTAAGTGCCTTGGAGACACTTTTGAGAAAAAGGCGGTTAAAGTTTTTATTTTTATTTTTGACGTTTCTCCCAAAATATAAATTAAACGTAAGTTTTCTCAAATGTTTAAGATAAACATAGGATTGCTTAACAATTTGTATATTTTTATTTTTATTTATTGATATTATTTTTAATTGTAAAATGTGAAAAAAAAACTTTTTTCAAAAAAAAGATAACCGACTTCAAAACCGAAAAGCTCAAAAATAACTATTTCGGAAGTCGGTGGCTTCTCTTCTGCCGGTCGAATTGTGTTGCCTTGCCACCGACTTCCGAAATATTTATTTTTGAGCTTTTCGGTTTTGAAGTCGGTTATCTTTTTTTTGAAAAAAGTTTTTTATTTTTTACTTTTTAGTTAGAGTCCCAACTACGTTTTAGAGTAACTTTAAAAAAAATGTACCATTTTCTATAAAAAAATTGAGGAGTTCCCTCGATTTCGGCATGATTCCATCATCAGATCCTGGACCTGATTACAATGGGACCATTTGGGAAGTCTACCCTTTCAAACAAAAAAAGAATTGTTCAAATCGGTTGGCAAACGACGGAGATATGCGCGAACAAACATAAAAAAAAAAAAAAACATACAAACATTCGAATTGAGAACCTCCTCCTTTTTTTAGAAGTCGGTTAAAAAATATTTATGTTAAGGAATGAACAATTAAAAAATAATGTTTTTTTTAGTATTGGTACAGTAAGTGTGCGACTTACTGTAACAATCTTTACTTTAAAGTACTTACTGCAACAATGATTACAAAACGAGGTAAAGTTTAAATAGAATAACAAAAATTACACAATTTGCCTAATATATCTTAATCACTTACTGTAATTATAGCTTGGAGTAATATGTAAAATTATAGCATCAGCCATAAAGCACCAAAGCCAACATTAATTACTTTCCTCAATAATTTTAGTAGATAAATGAATGAAATGAATGAATGACTTATTATTAAATCATAGTTAATGTAAAATTACACATCTCGTGTCTACAAACACAAATTTATTAAAACTTTTGCTTCATACAAAAAAAAAAACCATACAATAACACATTGTCTAAAAAAGGCAGTTTTCTTTTGGAATTCTTAATAATATGGCTTGCCTTCATTGACCGGCTTAGAGTGAGCAACGACGAGGAACAAGGCTCCCACCTCACTCTTGCCTTAATTAGCTGGTTTGAGTTGAGACTCGCAAGAGCGAACGTGCTCGGAGGAAGTATTCCAGTAAGATGCTGATAGCCGTGGAATACATCTCCACTCCTCAAGCACCTCGATATATGTTGCCCACCTTGTCGCTACGTCACTATGTCGTTGCGGCCGTTTTCGGGGGCCCATTTATTGAGTGTGCAAGTCACCCCCTGCCATTCTTACCGTGTTTGCAACCACTGGTTAGGCAGGGGCCATAGTCATGGTATGTGGTACCTTATTCACTAAAGAACGCAAATCCATAGTCCAATTTTTTTAAGTTGCCATGTTATGCTATAGTCCTACACCAACCGGGGGTTGTCCTTAGGTGCACTTACATAGTGCATATAGGGATAATCGTCGGTTCATGTCCCATTTCTCAAACCAAACCTGTTATTTTAAGACCTTGCATCGTAATAATTGATGTATGGCTCATGTTTTTACAATAAAGATATATTCTATTCTTCTATTCAAAAGTTTTGCTCAAGGGGCCTCTGCGAGTTGGCTTCGACCCTCGTACGCCTTCCAAAAGTCCGGGTGTCCCTGGGTCCCGAGATTATATATAATGATTTGCGACTGTTATAGGCCATTAGTTACATAACTCGATTGATTGCCTATTTCATGAAAAAGTCATTTAATTGAGATATGTGCACTTTGAGGGCTGTTTTGATGATTTAAATGATTATAACTCTGTGTATAAGAAATAAAGATTGAGTCAAAAGCGTTTCATTAAAAATTCACGTAATCAAATTCTGGGCCGCAACCACTGACACGCATTTTGAGAACATACATTGTGTTATAATTTATATCGACTTAAATTTACATAAGTTGGGATTTACGAAGAAATTAAGGATATGTAGGTCTGACGTGATAAGATTACATCAGTTATCTGTCTTTAAAGTAATGTAAAATAAGTGCCAAACATATTATAAAGAAATGAAACAACGTATACTTTTATTTAGTGATTTTGGCGCCAAATTTTGTCTCTGTCGCACGTCGTCAGCAGACTCTGTGGTTGCATGGTGACCGCGACTGCAAATTTACGTACTTGACCCTCCCCGCACTACCCGGCCGAACCCTAAACGCCTTAGAATTTTTGCAGTAAGTAACACATTTACCTTATTTGGTCAAGGCAAGTCTACGCATAAATTGAAATATTCCTAAACATAATTACAGTAACGAATCTTGCTGTTATTATGTCCGCGCATATTAGTATATACTTTAATTCGCTGACTACACACATATACACAGTAAGTTCCACTTACTGTACTTATGATAAAATAATAGATACATACGTTGCGAATCTCTTAAGCATTAATATGATAATATGCTGTTACTGTAAATATGTTATGGATTAGTATATTAATGTTTTATTTTCAACTTAATGTAATGATAGCAAGTGCCACTTACTGCAACATTACCTAGGAAATGGTTTTAACTTTCTGAAAAAATCCACCGTATGTGCCCATACTGCAATTACAATAAGTAAGATTGCCGCCAAATGTGTCTTACTGTAATTATGATAAAGCTTATTTGGCGTTCTATTCGACATTTTCAAATTTCAAATATACAGAAATGTAGATCTCGATCTCGACATTCCGAATATATACTCAACTCAATTCTGCCAAAAATGTGACTTACTATGATTATCATAAGCACGGCAGAACAGTATTTAGGTTGACAAGGAACCGGTCTAACTCCTTGTCATCAGATATGTTGAAGCGTACAAGCAATCAGATTATGTAGTGTCAAATGTCATGTCAAGAAAAAAGGGCAAGTGTACAGAGTGTCTTATATTTGTTATCACTACCAACATAGTACCTATAAAACAAAGTCGCTTTCAAACTACGCAACGGATTTTGATGCAGTTTTTTTATTAGAAAGAATGATTCAAGAGGAAGGTTTTTAAGTATGATCCATGCTTATTATAATAGAGAAAAGCTGGGAATTTTAAAGATTTGTAACACCCGTGCGAAGCTAAACCTAAACATTTTGATTTTTGACCGGATCATAGTCATAGTACCGATGCATAGACGCTACGTTACACATACATGCCAGTGGACGAGTGGTTCTGGTGCATTACTACGTGTCACGGGTTCTATTCCTACGAACCTTTTAGTATGGCCTACAAATGGTATTTTCGTGGCCGTCTCTCTCACGTAGGCTGACAACCTTCTCACTATAGTCGTTGGATGACAATCCTGGTGGCCTTAGAAAAAGCGCGTCATTGCATAGTTAACTTAAAATTCGTGTTAACTCATCATTGGTTTGAATATTCAGATAGGTTACTTACCATACAGGTCTTCCCACGGACATGCCACATGGAGGGACAGTACCATATATATTTTATTTATGGCCTTCCTTTTATTTCTGACATTATGATTTTAAACAAAAAAAAATCCTTATGATAAAGACTTACGATCGGTATGATAAACCTACAGGGTAATAATTTTTCTCGAGTACCTACCAGGTTCGATTCTCGGCTCAACCATGTTATTTAAATATCTATGAATGCAGTTAAAATAGTTTTTGAAATTCAAATAATGTCTCCTTTCAGTAAAATGTTGTATTTAAAATATTTAAGGTACTTTCGCCCTGTAACACCCTGTATAGGACGGCTTAGGCGTCGTGTCCGGTCGCGGGGTCAACACGGGTCGACTTATTAATTCACACTTGCGAATTTTGTTACTTAAACATTCCAATTTTCACAAAAGACAAAGAATAAATAGCTCATTAAAATACTTAATTTAAATTAAAGTACAAAATAGTTGGTTCTTTAATAAACTTAAATGTGATTTGTATACGTTCCTAGGTGTTCAAGAAAGTTTGAATGCTATGTACGCCGGGAACATGATATCATTAAATTTGCCCCGAGCCCTTCGGATCTACTTGGCGATATACATAACGCTTACTTCACTATGGCCATATTATCAGAAATGTTACTAACATCTCCCAGGATGTGTCTGGTTGAGTAGGAAGACGTGTAAGTGGTTGTGTTTGGATATATTAGAAAGCTCAAAATTTAAACATTCTTGAGTAGGTTACCCTATACTCTATATCTTTATTTCTTACCGTAAGTATATTTAGGTGTTACCAATATTAAAAATGTCGTGATGGCCTCGTAGATAAGGCACCCACCTCTCTTGAAAGAGGTTGTGTGTTCCAATCCGGACAAGTACCAATGTGACTTTTTCAATTCATATGTGCTTTCTAAACTTATCTTAGACATCACTGGCATCCCGTGCCACGGTGCGCACGTAAAGCCATTAGTACCGGTTGTCATTCTTAGAACTTTGACAGTCGTTACTGGCTAACCAGAAAGTCTGACCAGTCTAACCAAGAGGTATTGTGTCGCCCAGTTACTGGGTTGTGGAGGTCTGATAGGCAGTCGCTTCACGTAAAATACTGGTATCCAGCTGAATCCAGTTAGGCTAGAAGCCGACCCCAACATTGTTGGGAAAAGGCTAGGAATATGAAAATCCAAAACAAAAACTCGCAAACCTAGCAAAACCGGGAACCGGCTTTGCATGTCCTAATCAGGAGCTCTGATTTTCGTACGATTAATAAAATGTCTAGGGTTGGAGCGCTCCGTTTTATACAAGTTCGACCTTTACGTTAACAGTACGTTACCTACCTTTAACCGTAATACAATAGCGATTAACATACTGAATAAAAATTAATGTAACGCGAAAAAATCTTTTTCATTTTGACAATACGCATAAATAAACCGAATATATTAATGTAAAAACCACACAGTACACAGTTTTACATACTATCATAATATTGGTGTTTAATCTTTCGACGAGCAAGCGACAGCCGGCTGTCGGGTTGCTATTGTCTGTCTATTGTGTCTCGAATCACATTCACGTGTGTTCGAAGGTTTGAGTAGAGTAGAGACATGTTCAATCTTACCTCATTAGCATTTACTTCTACAATAATTAATTAAGTATACCATAACATTTCCAATCCTATCCTATCCTACTATCCTACTTAATATTATAAATGCGAAAGTTTGTGAGGATGGATGTATGTGTGTGTGTATGTATGTATGTATGTTTGTTACTCTTTCACGAAAAAACGACTGGACCGATTTGGATGAAACTTTACAGTAATTTAGGTTATTTATCAGAGTAACACATAGGTTACAATTTATAATGATTTTATGTAATTTTGATCATAATTAAACGATAAGTGTCAATTAAGTCGGAAAAAAATCTTCCATCTGAGAGCTATCTTGGCGTGCGCTGCCTAAACCAATGGAGTTACATAAAGATGATGTACCACAGAATTGTTTGGCTTAAATAGATCTAAATAAAAGTCCGCGATAGCATATATCTACCTCTTATGTGCAAGCCAGTACGACCAAAATTGTGAACCATAAATTTAATTAAATTTGGTACTATTTTACAATGCACATAAATTAGTATATAATTATCAAACTCTTATCAAAATAAATACATTTCTCGCATTAAGTATATAATGAAGATAAACTTTGTCTTTCACACTAAGTAATTTGGCAGAATAGTTTAAAAGTTATCACGATATGATTGACTTGAACAAGCAACAGAACATCCACGATGAAAGTTGGCTATGTGAAAGAACTATACTAGCACCAAGAAATGAAAAAGTTGCGAAAATCAATAAAATTATCTTGGGCCAAGTACCTAACCAGCAATGCAACAACCCAACTCCATCTATCGACACAGTCATGTCATCTGAAGACTGTACGAGCTACCCCGGGGAGTTTCTTAACTCTTTGGTGCTATCCGGGGTGCCATCACATAAGCTCAAATTAACCTTTCAACGACCGACCGACAGCCGGCTGTCGGGTTGCTATTGTCTTTCTATTGTCTCAAATCACGTGTGTTCGAAGGATTAAAAGTCGGTATACCCGTTTTGTTAATGCGCAACTTGCCCGAGACTATGTAATTGCACTAGATTGCGAGTCATTGAACTAGGCACCAATTGTAACTGGAGAAGCTAAGGGTGAAAATGTTCTTATTCCACGCATTCCAATAATACCTAATAACTCACCCTTTAATTTCAAATGTTTACAGTTCCCACTTAAAGTTGCATTTTCTATAACTATTAATATATCGCAAAGGCAACCGTTGAAGATAGCGGGGATACATTTAGGCACGCCCTGTTTTTCCCATGCTTACATGTATCTAAATCCCAAAATCTACATATTTACGCTGAATAAAAAAAAAGAAATAACATAGTATACGGGAGTATATTGCAGTAAAAACACAGATAATTTAACACAGATGTTCACCTATTCCAACATACATATTAATTCTTTACTTATTACAAAATCCTTTCCGTAGTTTTAAAAATTTAAGCTTACCTATGGACAAAGAAAGCTACATTGTATTATACTATGTAGTGATTAAATGCAAATAACATTGGTCCGACCTGTTTATTAGTCAGTGTTTAGTAATCCGTTTGTGCTGGATAGGATAATCTCAAGCCCGGGGAAGGACATAGGGCTACTTTTTATGAACACACCATACAGGTAAAGATTGATAAAGAAACCACTGGTCTTAGCATTTTGAAATTTGCAGAGTTCTATTATAGCTTAAAATAATGAGCACTTAGAAAGGAATTCAGATAATTCCACCCTCAAGAGATTCTCACTAAATATTAGGTATAGGATTTCAAAGATTGTCATCATCATCTCCCTAGCCTTTTCCCAACTGTGCTTGGGGTCGGCTGCCAGCCTAACCGGATTCAGCTGGATACCGGTGTTTTACGTGGAGCGACTGCCTATCTGACCTCCACAACCCAGTAACTGGGCGATACGATACCTCTTGGTTAGACTGGTCAGAGTTTCTGGCTAACCAGTAACGACTGTCAAAGTTCTACGCATGACAACCGAGACCAACGGCTTTACGTGGTTTCCGAGGCACGAGATGTCAGTGATGTCCAAGATAAACTTTAGAAAAGACATATGAGTTGAAAAAGTTACATTGGCACTTGCCCGGATTCGAACCCACAACCTCTTACACGAGAGGCCTTATTCACTGTGCCATCACGATTTTCAAACAGATTTCAAAGATTGTATGGAAACTAATTTTGAAGTTAGAAATTTGGGATGTACGATGTGAAGTTACATAAAATACAAGTATTTAAAAAAATATCACGCAACTTAATGCGGCAGACCAAATTCTACGCGGGCGAAGCCGCGGGCAAAAGCTAGTAATATATAAATTTCCGGAATGTTCTGGTAATTCCGCCACACTCGCTCTCGCGCCGATTCCAGCGAAGTTCTCGCTTGAGACGGATTTACCAACTTTGTGGATTGTGGGGCAAGCCTGGGTTTTTTAAATAACTTACAATAATTGGAGCATAATTTAAAAATATATCAGAATTTACTCTGAATCACTCAAATGGAAATTTCTCTTTTTCGTTCAACATTTTAGAATATTCTATTAATTGCGGGACATTTATTTTATTGGGTACTTTAAAGGTGGATACTTTAATTCAATCAATCCATTATAATTACAAAGAAAGTATAGTACAAAGAAATAAATTAGTTAGTAAAATTTATTTACTGATGACTGAAAACAAAAGTTTAATAAATAGCTATTAGTCACCACAGTGTTTTTATTTTATTTTAAAAATAAAATAAAAATGTTAATGATATGAATAACAATTTTTGAGGTGAGAAGGTGGTCGTTGAGATTCAGCACATTACAATAATGCAAGTGGTACTCGTATGCATACCTTATTATTATAATACATGTACTTAACTGCGAGATCGATGACCTGTTGCTCCACGGCCAGGGTCACGCAATGCTCGTGTTGTCGATGAGCTGCTCATCTCCCTCTCCAATTGCAGTGTCCGAATACACGCCGACAGCCACTACGCCGACAGACTGAACGCCGACAACACTTTATTTATTCCGACGGGACTTTACGCCGACAAAACTCTTCGCCGACAGGCTTCATCAGCGACGCACATTATCTCCAACGATCATAATTACTTTAGTAGTCGATATATGCCCTTCTTGTAATAATACATTCATAAAAATAGTATACAGGTATAGTATAAAGTTGCGTCGCTGATGAGCCCTGTCGGCGAAGAGTTTTGTCGGCGTAAAGTCCCGTCGGAGTAAAGTGTGGTCGGCGTAGAGGCTGTTTGCGTAGTCGGACACTCCATCAGTGCTGCCGTTTTGTTCTGTGACGTCATGGGTTCTCCATGCAGTGCGGATGGCTGACACCCTGCCGGGTTCACTCTGTGCCTGTCCTGACATCTGACACCAATCTCCCGACCTCGCCATCTGCAGCTACACTGATGGCGAGATAAATAGACGTTACTAAGCACTGACTTAGGCTTAGCACTATACCTGTCACTGTTACACATCTGCCAAACGTCAAGTGTACGATAGAGACGGGAACATGGCTAAGCCAAAGTCAGTGCTTAGTAACGTTTATTTATCTCGCCATTAGAAATGTTACGTCACTCCTACATAGTCACACAATTCACTTTGTGAACCATTTGTACCTACACTTACTACTTAAAGACGATATTTATCTATAAGCTTTGTCAATAGGAGATACAAATATAAATACAAGGTGTCTTTTCGGTCGTGCACAACCCGCTAGGAGCTGATTCTACCCATGAAAACAAACAACTTTTATTGTAGAACCAACTCTCACTCTGAAATCGCGTAAAAAAATTGCTGTTTCTAACAAAAGTTCAATGCCCTCCCGACCATAATGTATGAAACAGCTGATATTTTTTCGAGATTTCCAAGTTGGTTTGATAACAAAAGTGGTTGGTTTTATGAGTAGAATCTTAGGGGGCTTTTCAAGACAAAAATAGGTTATTCATTAATAATCAAAGGGGAATTATAAAACGAGCGATTATAAAAATGCTTTGCGACTGATGATGACATACTGTATTAATATAATAACTTGAGCGGTATGAATTTGAGTAAGCGAAAAATTAACTAAACTAACGACGAATATTGATTAATAATAAAATCCAGAACGAACTTACAAAAAGTGGATTGTGATTAATCCATTTCATATATTAAAATTTTATCCGAGCGACTACATTACTAAGTGAGCGACTATTAACTCTCAATAATGATGAAAACTGGTTGCAATCTAGACTTTAGGGCACCCTGACGCGGTTATTTTTTTATAAGCCACCCAGAAGTAGGAGCCCCGCGAGGCGGGGCTCCGTCGACCCAGCCCACCCTCGATCATGTATAGAATATTTTAAGGTTTGATAATTATTAAGCTTCTTATTTTGTATTTTAAGTAACTCAAAATAATGTTTGTAAGATACTGTTTTGTTGATTTCTCGACACTTACAGTCAGTCGCTCACTTAGTAATTATATACTTAACCCAAATTAATTAATTTTGACACTTAAAATTGTAATTTACAGTCACTCGTTTTATTGCTAAGTACCCATAATCAAAAACGCATTATTTAATTAATTACAGCAAGAAATACCTAAGAATCACATTCAAAAATTCTGTTGTAATATATTTATTACAAGTCTTCATTCAAAATCTGGTGAAGTGTATCATAAATAACATTAATTGTCAATCAAATCATTTCATAGAGTTGTTTGGTTACGTACTTGGTGAATGACATTATTATTATAAGATCTGCAATTTTATTTTCCAAAGAGAATTACCTATCTGTAAAGGTGTTTAAAAACAATTCACGAAACTGTTATTATAAAAATGTTATTACTCAATAAAAGATTTAGTTGATGACAATAACGATTTGTGATGTTTTCATAATGACTGATGCCCTTACTAATAATCACTGTGTAAAGTTTTGCAATGAATAAAGTCTGTGTAACCATACATTTTTATGTATAAACCTGTCATAACTTTATGCAGCGTTTATTAGTAAGGCGCTGAGTAATTAAATTATGTACATACTTATAGCACTTATTATTCATGAATGGCATTGACATTGGGTAATATATATTAATTTTTATTCCAAATTGTTTGAGCGTTAGTTATTTTAATAATGTAATGTTTTAATAATTTATAATAGGTAGTTGCAAAATAGTAATTTAATTGTTTCTTCTTATTGTAACTGTAATGTTATTTAGGCACATAAAATCATAATAATTTTGCATGCCGTAAGGTAAATAATTGTATCGGGACTTGCTAAAACTTACCATGCTATATGTATATACCTACAATTCTGGAAAATAAATGATTTCTTTCTTTCTTTAATAAGAATTCTAGGAGCCATTCCACACAGACTATAAAAAAACGTGTTTTAAGTATTTTATTTATCGGGACAATACAAAGCAATCATATATTTGACTAATTCAATGGTTTATAATATATATGTAAGTAGTTGGCACCCGACAGTGTAGACGCGGTCCTAATAACTGAATAGAATAACCAGACCCTTGTTTAATATAATATAAGTAACAATTTGACAAATTATAATATCAAATAACTACTATTTAAAAAAAACCGGTCAAGTGCGAGTTCTACTCGCGCAACGAGGGTTCCGTTAATTTGTTTTTTAGTGAAATAACTACAAATTTACGGTTTTCGGAGTTTTCTCTTTACTTGTGCTACATGACCTTGCTTCTTGCCAAATTTCACGATTCTAGGTCAATGGGAAGTACCCTATAGGTTTTGAGTTTTGATTCCCTTAAAAATGTCTAAATATGCAATATAAACCGCCGTATCTTTTTATTGCGTTGATTTAGAAACTTGATTTTTTCACTGCTTTAAGAGATAGCAGACCTGAGTATGTGATATTAATTTGAGCTTGATATCTCGACGCGTTTCTGAAAAAAAAAGGTCTTGACAGACGGACGAACGGGAGGACGGACGGATGTGAACTAACTACAAATTTACGGTTTTCGGAGTTTTCCCTTTACTTTTGCTACATGACGTTGCTTCTTGCCAAATTTCATGATTCTTGGTCAATGGGAAGTACCCTGTAGGTTTTGAGTTTTGATTCCCTTGAAAATGTCTAAATATGCAATATAAACCACCGTATCTTTTTATTGCGTTGATTTAGAAACTTGATTTTTTCACTGCTTTGGGAGATAGCAGACTTGAGTATGTGATATTAATTTCAGTTTGATATCTCGACGCGTTCCTGAGAAAAAGGTTCTTAACAGACAGACGGACAGACGGACGCCTGATGTGAACTAACTACAAATTTACGGTTTTCGGAGTTTTCCCTTTACTTGTGCTCCCTGACCTTGCTTTTTGCCAAATTTCATGATTCTAGGTCAATGGGAAGTACCCTATAGGTTTTGATTTCCTTGCAAATGTCCAAATTTGCAATATAAACCGCCGTATCTTTTTATTGCGTTGATTTAAAAACTTGATTTTTTCACTGCTTTAAGAGATAGCAGACCCGAGTTTGTGATATTAATTTCAGCTTGATATCTCGACGCGTTTCTGAGAAAAAGGGTCTTGACAGCCGGACGGACGGACAGACGGACAACAAAGTGATCCTATAAGGGTTCCGTTTTTACCTTTTAAGGTACGGAACCCTAAAAATACACAGATTGCAGTTTCAATTTTTCTCCACTTTTGATGTGTAATGTGTAAATAAACATAAACAAACTGTAGTATTGTGACGATGTAAATGTTGATACGTGTCGTTATTATCGGAACAGGTTGTGGAGAATGTTGATTGAGTTATCTATTACCATACATTATGTGTATAATGTGTTTCCTTAGTGCGGCGCGCTGCACACAACACACGTGCTCGCTATGTTTTCGAGCCGGGGCAGAAACTTGACAGTAGCGCCCCTCTCCCCAGGGTATGAAACTAAAAAATCTCACAAATATGGTTGTCGTTTTAGCCCTTATTTAAAAAGTGTGACGCTTTATTCTGTAAGTGTGAGTAAAGCACTCTTAAGCAAGGCGTCCCCTGACCTGACACTGTCTTCTAGTCTCCCCACCTACCTGTGTCACAAGTTATTAGCAGACATGACGGTAGAAAGTCTGACCAGTCCATGTCTAACCAAGAGGTATCGTGTCGCCCAGTTACTGGGTTGTGAAGGTCTGATAGGCAGTCGCTACACGTAAAACACTGGTTTCCAGCTGAATCCGGTTAGGCTGGAAGCAGACCCTAACATAGTTGGGAAAAGGCTCGGGAGATAATGATGATGATGTAGGCTCCAGCCCCAGTACCTGCCACCTCCTCGTACTCCGTGAATGATGAAGGAACAAAGCGACGCGCCAACACTGTGTCTTGGTTACATCGAAACGCAGTACAGTTTCATAATGATCGTACAAGTAGTCGAAGTACTGGCTCCAGCTCAAGGAATATCAAGTACCTATTATAAAACACTAGCTTCTGCCCGCGACTTCGCTCGCGTTAGAAAGAGACAAAAAGTAGCCTATGTTACTCTCCTTCCCTTCATCTATCTCCACTTAAAAAATCACGTCAATCCGTCGCTCCGTTTTGCCGTAAAAGAAAGACAAACAGACAGACAGACAGACAGACACACTTTCCCATTTATAATATTAGTAATTCCGTAGGTATAATCGACAACCGGAAACCTTTCGACAACTTTGCGACAGCCGGCTGTCGGGCTGCTATTGTCTTTAAATTGGGTCTTGATTACGTGTGTTCGAAGGATTGGATTAAGTCATGATGACCCACCATAAGCTATTGTTGACATTGAAATAAAAAGGTCGACATTCACGTAAACAATACGACGTTTAGAAAGACGTCACACGTCACGTTCTTGTTGTTTTGACCATGACTTCAATTTGATTCGATTATACATAATTTTTTATACAAATTACCGTTACGAATTGGCAAAATCAGAAATCGTTAATGGTGTTTATTATCTTGTTCATAAACTAAACTTTTAAGTAAAGGACATTTTCATGAAAAGGACGGAAGGAACTAAATTATTTTTTTTAGTCCTGTCAAATTATCCAGTGCTTGAAGTACAATCGACAAATTTGAATCATGACCCACTATAAGCCTATTTTCCTACCGACATTCAAATACAATTACGTCGACATTCGCGTAACCATATATTAAAAATGACACTCCACCACGTCTTGTTATTTTGACAGTTTCAAACGATTTATGTTGCGTTGGAATGCTTCACGATTCCATTTTGTCGATAGTACATCGATGTGATTGGCAATGTTTTTAATCGCGTCTATATTATCTATGGAATGTCTTAATTTGTCAAGACTGAACAATACTTACTTTATCTTCTGTCCTTTTCTTAATGAAATGCAAAGAACAAGATGCCCTAAACTTAAATTTAGTTAAGTTTGTGAACAAGAGAGTAAGCAGTAAGCACCAATGTTCTTCTGAATGAGGAGGTGAGAGAAGATCCGCTACAGTTCCGGATGTTTCTATATCGAAATGGTTCTATCAATCATTAACGCATTATTGTAATAGACTTGTCTAGTACTTGACCCATTGATACAGTTCGTGTGCCACCTGATAACACCTTTATACCAACGCAGTAAGGGCGTTTCTCGCAGAGCAAGCGTCCCTTCTGACATGTCGCAGTTCTGCTAACGACTTGCGACCGGTTGTGGTCATAGCTAATTGACCGCAAATAATCAATAACTAATGTTTTCTTTACACGTTACATGCGCTCATTACTGCGGACAACAGACGCGTGAGTTTGACTCACGCATACTCAACACATGGCCGATACATCACCTTTAAAAAAACTATTGCTATTTATTCGGTCCATCCAACGATATTATGAGTAATAAGGCGTAGATAAGTTACCCAAACGAAATTCTATCTTCAAAACCGGCACACTGACGCACACATACATTACACGTCAAAGAAGGATGACATGATTGAAGTAGTCAACATCTCCACCGTATAACAGTGGGGTTTGAGAAGTCGGAAAGAACCCAACATAGTCTTCTACTTTCCCCAGACATAAGGTATAGATAAGGATCCCCCCAAGAGATAAAAGGGCTAAAAATTTGGAGGTTTATAATATGTTGTTTCCAAAGTCCAATCGTCATTATCATTATTATCGAGGAAATTGCATACCAACTCTATTATAAAATCAAGAAATGCAGAAATAGTCAAGAATTTAATTGAACCTGAACACCTCTATAAATAATTAAATAGTTTTAGAATAGTAGTTGTAAAATTGTTTTAGAATCGTTATTCATTAAATAATCATTTAAATTGTGTAGATGCATACTTCTGAAATAGTTTATTTTATGTAAGGCATTTATATTTTCGGGCACGTCCCCCCTGAATCCTAGCGCCCTAGGCACGTGCCTCTTTTGCCCTAGGGTTAACCCGCCAATATTTTTTTAATGTTTTGTTTTTGACGTGACAACGTCTTAAATTAGGTTGCGGCTGGGAGTCACTTATGAAAAAGTGTAACGCTCGGTAACGTTACGATGAGTCACCGAACGAGAGAGAGGCCCGCCGAATGCCTTGCGTCTCTCTCCCACTCAACTATGATCGGTAAAAGACGTTGTCACGTAAAATCTTCGCCCGTAAAACCGACTTTACAGGCAACCATTTTTTTACCGTTTACACTTGAAATAAAAACTTAAATAAATAAGTAAGAAAATTAGCGAGAATGAATGTTTTGTTAAACAGCTTTAAGTCTTTATACCTATATTATAAACTGTTTTTAAAAAGAAAAACGATTAAAGGAACCTAAAGATGAATTTTAAATACCTATTCAACGACACCCTACTCGACATAGTTCATCGACATTTTTTTTTTTCATTTTGTCAATATGGCGTCTGGTTGTCGCTGTGGTGAATTTTGATTACTGTCATGTCTTTAGTGACACTCGCAAGGTTAAGACGGCAGGTGGTGTAGGAGGAATATAAAGATTCTTAGGAATGGAAATAGAAAGAAATGAAGCCACTAAAACTATAAATTGTGAAACAAACTAATATAATAAAGAAGATACTAAAAAGGTTCAATATGTCTGAATGTAAGGGAATGAAAACCTATGGAGATAAATTACAATATAAAGATTAATGACAATGAAGAAATACTGGATATACCTTACTGTGAACTAATCGCAAGCTTAATCTACTTAACTGTAACATAAAGACCGGATTTGACATTTGTGACCTTAGCAGATACAGAGAAGATACAGAAATGAATAACTATGGAAAGCAAGTAAAAGAGTAATTCGCTACTTAAAGGAAACAAAAGACAAAGGACATATTTAGGGAGTACTGATAAAAACTTGTATGGATTCTCCGATGCAGATTGGGCTGGAGATAGAAATGACAGAAAAAGTGTAAGTGGTGGTAGGTATGATTTTACACGAAGTGAATCCCATAGCTTGGTTTTCAAAAAAACAGTCGTGCGTGGCACTATCAACAGCTGAGTCCGAGAACATTGCTGCTGCAGCTACAGCTTAAGAACTGGTCAACTTAAAAGGACTCAGTCAACATCTGAGTAATAAGATTGATGCTGTTTTACTTGATGATAATAACATAGGAGACATTTCTATGTCTAAAATTTATGAAAATTCAAAAAGGACCAAACATATTGATATCAGAGCTCATTTTCTTAAAGATATGGTTGAAAGAAAAATTATTAGGATTGAATTTATGTAAATTCAAGTAGTAATCTAGCGGATTTAACGACTAAGAGTTTAGGTAAAGAAAAGCTTATTAAATTAAGAAACCAATTTATGTGGTCAACTGACATTAAAGAATATAAATATGAATATCATTCAATAATATAATAGGAATATAAATAAATAGTTTCTGTTTATTCGTAAGTTACTGTGTTAGAAGATTTATAAGTTACTGTTATTTCGTTTTGTGTGAATTAAAGGTAGTTTAAAAACAATACAGATGCTTGTAGCAAAGTTAAGTAAAGGTTTATTATTTTGTTTGAAGAAGTTAAGTTTAAAGTTTTTTTTTATGTGCTTTTGCATTTTTTAGGGTTCCGTACCTCAAAAGGTAAAAACGGAACCCTTATAGGATCACTTTGTTGTCCGTCTGTCCGTCCGTCCGGCTGTCAAGACCCCTTTTCTCAGAAACGCGACGAGATATCAAGCTGAAATTAATATCACATACTCGGGTCTGCTATCTCTTAAAGCAGTGAAAAAATCAAGTTTTTAAATCAACGCAATAAAAAGATACGGCGGTTTATATTGCAAATTTGGACATTTGCAAGGAAATCAAAACCTATAGGGTACTTCCCATTGACCTAGAATCATGAAATTTGGCAAAAAGCAAGGTCATGTAGCACAAGTAAAGGAAAAACTCCGAAAACCGTAAATTTGTAGTTAGTTCACACCAGGCGTCCGTCTGTCCGTCTGTCTGTCAAGAACCTTTTTCTCATAAACGCGTCGAGATATCAAGCTGAAATTAATATTACATACTTAGGTCTGCTATTTCTCACAGCAGTGAAAAAATCAAGTTTCTAAATCAATGCAATAAAAAAATACGGCGGTTTATATTGCATATTTAGATATTTTCAAGAGAATCAAAACTCAAAACCTATAGGGTACTTCCCATTGACCTAGAATCATGAAATTTGGCAAAAGGCAAGGTCATGTAGCACAAGTAAAGGGAAAACTCCGAAAACCGTAAATTTGTAGTTAGTTCACATCAGGCGTCCGTCTGTCCGTCTGTCTGTCAAGAACCTTTTCACAGAAACGCGTCGAGATATCAAGCTGAAATTAATATCACATACTCAGATCTGCTATTTCTCAAAGCAGTGAAAAAATCAAGTTTCTAAATCAACGCAATAAAAAGATACGACGGTTTATATTGCATATTTAGACATTTTCAAGGGAATCAAAACTCAAAACCTATAGGGTACTTCCCATTGACCTAGAATTGTGAAATTTGGCAAGAAGCAAGGTCATGTAGCACAAGTAAAGGAAAACTCTGAAAACCGTAAATTTGTAGTTAGTTCACATCAGGCGTCCGTCTGTCCGTCTGTCTGTCAAGACCCTTTTTCTCGGAAACGCGTCGAGATATCAAGCTGCAATTAATATCACACACTCAGGTCTGCTATTTCTTAAAGCAGTGAAAAAATCAAGTTTCTAAATCAACGCAACAAAAAGATACGGCGGTTTATATTGCATATTTAGATATATGCAAGGGACTCCAACCGAACCCGGTTGGCGCGTCGCCGGGGAGGAAAAAAAGGCGGCCAAGGCGGCTAGGGCCGCCAAGAAGCGGCAGCGGCGGCAAGAGCACCGCAAGGCCAAGAGCCTCGCGGCCAGGCTCCGCGCCCCTAAGTCTGCAGCGGTGGTAATCACCCTGCAGCCGGACGCGGAGAAGAAGGGGGTGACCTACGGGGCGGTATTGGCTAAGGCGAAAGCGGCGGTTAACCTGGCCGAGATCGGCGCGGCGGAGGGCGTGCGGCTGCGGGTCACGGCGACCGGAGCCCGCATGCTGGAGGTCCCAGGGGTGGCCAGCGCCCCGTCGCCGATGCCTTGGCCGAGAGGCTGTGGGCGTCGCTCCAGGCGGAAGAGGTGCGAGTGTCCAGGCCTACAATGCGCATTGATATGCGCGTCACGGGCCTGGACGACTCCGTCACGAGCTAGGAGCTGGTGGCTGCCGTCACCAAGGCGGGGAGCTGTCCTGCTGGTGACGTGCGGGTGGGCGCCATCCGGTTCGACCGCTCCGGGTTGGGAGCGGTCATCGTGAGTTGCCCCGTACCGGCGGCAAAGGCAATTGCGGGGAAGGGCCACAGACTCCTGGTGGGAGACTGGACTTCGGCGCAGGTCAAGCTGCTGGAGCCCAGGCATTTGAGGTGTTACAGGTGCCAGGTGGGACACCATGTCGGTGTCCGTTGCACCTCGGAGGTAGACCGCAGCGGCGACTGCTTCCGCTGCGGTCAGCCCGGTCACAAGGCCGGCTCGTGCACCGCCGCGCCGCACTGCTCCGTATGTGCGGCAGCTGGCAAGCCGGCCGATCACCGGGCTGGGGGCAAGGCTTGCGCCCCACCCGCCAGGACCAGAGGAAAGGGAGGGAAGCCCTCTTCCGCCGCTCCCGCTGCTGCCGCGGCCCCCGCAACCCCCACTGCTGCCGCGTCCGCCGCTGCCGCCGCGACTGCCGAGGCCGCAATGGAGTGCCAGTAATGGCCCCATTGCGGCGGCGCGTTAGTGTTCGCGCGCCGCAAGGAGAGTCAGCTTGGGAAGGGGCCCAACGGGCCAACGCCTGCCGGGGTTGCGGAATGTTTATAATGGTTACTGTGACCCCGGAACATAAGGGGCAACCGAAGGAACATGAGTGGGTTTTAGTCAGTAAAAGTCTGACACGCCCTCCCACTGCCTTTACGGCGGGAGAAGTCATTTGATGATTTCCCACTCACCAAAAAAAAAAAAAGATATATGCAAGGGAATCAAAACTCAAAATCTATAGGGTACTTCCCATTGACCGAGAATTATGAAATTTGGCTAGAAGCAAGATCATGTAGCACAAGTTAAGGAAAAACTCCGAAAACCGTAAATTTGAAGTTACTTCACATCCGTCCGTCCGTTTGTTTGTCCGTCTGTCAAGACCCTTTTTCCCAAAAACGCGTCGAGATATTAAGCTGAAATTAATATCACACACTCAAGTTTGCTATCTCTCAAAGCAGTGAAAAAATCAAGTTTCTAAATCCACGCAATAAAAAGATACGGCGGTTTATATTGCATATTTAGATATTTGCAAGGGAATCAAAACTCAAAACCTATAGGGTACTTCTTATTGACCAAGAATCATGAAATTTGGCAAGAAGCAAGGTCATGTAGCGCCAGTAAAGGAAAAACTCCGAAAAACGTAAATTTGTAGTTAGTTCACAACCATCAGTCCATCTGTTCGTCCGTCTGTCAAGACCCTTTTCCTCAGAAACGCGTCGAGATATTAAGCTGAAATTTATATCACACACTCAGGTCTGCTATCTCTTAAAGCAGTGAAAAAATCAAGTTTCTAAATCAACACAATAAAAAGATACGGCGGTTTATATTGCATATTTAGACATTTGCAAGGAAATTAAAACCTATAGGGTACACACGGCTACACATCAAGCTATAAAAACCAGTTTTAGCTGACCTCGCATTGTGTATGTTTTTCGTACAATTAGAAGTCAGCTTATACTGGTATGTATAGCTTGATGTGTAGCTCACCGTACTTCCCATTGACCAATAATTATGAAATTTAGCAAGAAGCAATGTCATACATGTAGCACAAGTAAAGAAAAAACTGCGAAAACAAATTAACGGAACCCTCGTTGCGCGAGTCCAACTCGCACTTGACCGGTTTTTTTTTAAATTATTATGATATGAAATTTGAGGACGAGTGTTAAGAATGTATAGCACCTCACTAAAATACTGTAAGTCTATAACGCTCTATGGATACTCGCTTCTCCCTTCCCTACTTACCGCCTGGAGTAATGGCTACCTTTTTTGTGTGTGAAAACTTAATTTTATTATTTCCTCAACCAAATAAATCTCAACAGTTCAGAGCGCAGTTGACGTGTGCTGGGTCGGAGAGAGCTTGAACGACACTCTGAAAGCTATGAGAGGCTGCACTGTATTGCTCTCAATGAATGTCACGCGATGTGAATGTTCGCAATTTCTAGATATCAAGTACTTATACAAAAAAATAATTGCTTTTATTTGGAAACTAAAACATGGGGTAATTTTAATTACGATAGTAGAATGTTTCCCCTGACAGCCAAGTACCTGTTTTTTTTTTGGATAGTGGGAAATCATCCAATGACTGTTCCCGTCCTGGGTGCGGCGGGAGGGCGTGTCCGACTCTTACTGACTAAAACCCACTCATGTTCCTTCGATTGCCCTTTATGTTCCAGGGTCACGGTAACTATTATAAACATGTCAATGTGGAGTGGAGGATCTACGTTAGCAGAGCAGTAAGCATAGCCGCGGGTGACTACGCGGGGCACAGCTGGTTCTTCATAATTACCTAACTATTTTTAGGGTTCCGTACCTCAAAAGGTAAAAACGGAACCCTTATAGGATCACTTTGTTGTCCGTCTGTCCGTCCGTCCGGCTGTCAAGACCCCTTTTCTCAGAAACGCGACGAGATATCAAGCTGAAATTAATATCACATACTCGGGTCTGCTATCTCTTAAAGCAGTGAAAAAATCAAGTTTTTAAATCAACGCAATAAAAAGATACGGCGGTTTATATTGCAAATTTGGACATTTGCAAGGAAATCAAAACCTATAGGGTACTTCCCATTGACCTAGAATCATGAAATTTGGCAAAAAGCAAGGTCATGTAGCACAAGTAAAGGAAAAACTCCGAAAACCGTAAATTTGTAGTTAGTTCACACCAGGCGTCCGTCTGTCCGTCTGTCTGTCAAGAACCTTTTTCTCATAAACGCGTCGAGATATCAAGCTGAAATTAATATTACATACTTAGGTCTGCTATTTCTCACAGCAGTGAAAAAATCAAGTTTCTAAATCAATGCAATAAAAAAATACGGCGGTTTATATTGCATATTTAGATATTTTCAAGAGAATCAAAACTCAAAACCTATAGGGTACTTCCCATTGACCTAGAATCATGAAATTTGGCAAAAGGCAAGGTCATGTAGCACAAGTAAAGGGAAAACTCCGAAAACCGTAAATTTGTAGTTAGTTCACATCAGGCGTCCGTCTGTCCGTCTGTCTGTCAAGAACCTTTTTCTCAGAAACGCGTCGAGATATCAAGCTGAAATTAATATCACATACTCAGATCTGCTATTTCTCAAAGCAGTGAAAAAATCAAGTTTCTAAATCAACGCAATAAAAAGATACGACGGTTTATATTGCATATTTAGACATTTTCAAGGGAATCAAAACTCAAAACCTATAGGGTACTTCCCATTGACCTAGAATTGTGAAATTTGGCAAGAAGCAAGGTCATGTAGCACAAGTAAAGGGAAAACTCTGAAAACCGTAAATTTGTAGTTAGTTCACATCAGGCGTCCGTCTGTCCGTCTGTCTGTCAAGACCCTTTTCTCGGAAACGCGTCGAGATATCAAGCTGCAATTAATATCACACACTCAGGTCTGCTATTTCTTAAAGCAGTGAAAAAATCAAGTTTCTAAATCAACGCAACAAAAAGATACGGCGGTTTATATTGCATATTTAGATATATGCAAGGGACTCCAACCGAACCCGGTTGGCGCGTCGCCGGGAGGAAAAAAAGGCGGCCAAGGCGGCTAGGGCCGCCAAGAAGCGGCAGCGGCGGCAAGAGCACCGCAAGGCCTTGGCCTTAGGGCGCGGAGCCTGGCCGCGAGGCTCTTGAGCCTCGCGGCCAGGCTCCGCGCCCCTAAGTCTGCAGCGGTGGTAATCACCCTGCAGCCGGACGCGGAGAAGAAGGGGGTGACCTACGGGCGGTATTGGCTAAGGCGAAAGCGGCGGTTAACCTGGCCGAGATCGGCGCGGCGGAGGGCGTGCGGCTGCGGGTCACGGCGACCGGAGCCCGCATGCTGGAGGTCCCAGGGGTGGCCAGCGGCCCCGTCGCCGATGCCTTGGCCGAGAGGCTGTGGGCGTCGCTCCAGGCGGAAGAGGTGCGAGTGTCCAGGCCTACAATGCGCATTGATATGCGCGTCACGGGCCTGGACGACTCCGTCACGAGCTAGGAGCTGGTGGCTGCCGTCACCAAGGCGGGGAGCTGTCCTGCTGGTGACGTGCGGGTGGGCGCCATCCGGTTCGACCGCTCCGGGTTGGGAGCGGTCATCGTGAGTTGCCCCGTACCGGCGGCAAAGGCAATTGCGGGGAAGGGCCACAGACTCCTGGTGGGAGACTGGACTTCGGCGCAGGTCAAGCTGCTGGAGCCCAGGCATTTGAGGTGTTACAGGTGCCAGGTGGGACACCATGTCGGTGTCCGTTGCACCTCGGAGGTAGACCGCAGCGGCGACTGCTTCCGCTGCGGTCAGCCCGGTCACAAGGCCGGCTCGTGCACCGCCGCGCCGCACTGCTCCGTATGTGCGGCAGCTGGCAAGCCGGCCGATCACCGGGCTGGGGGCAAGGCTTGCGCCCCACCCGCCAGGACCAGAGGAAAGGGAGGGAAGCCCTCTTCCGCCGCTCCCGCTGCTGCCGCGGCCCCCGCAACCCCCACTGCTGCCGCGTCCGCCGCTGCCGCCGCGACTGCCGAGGCCGCAATGGAGTGCCAGTAATGGCCCCATTGCGGCGGCGCGTTAGTGTTCGCGCGCCGCAAGGAGAGTCAGCTTGGGAAGGGGCCCAACGGGGCCAACGCCTGCCGGGGTTGCGGAATGTTTATAATGGTTACTGTGACCCCGGAACATAAGGGGCAACCGAAGGAACATGAGTGGGTTTTAGTCAGTAAAAGTCTGACACGCCCTCCCACTGCCTTTACGGCGGGAGAAGTCATTTGATGATTTCCCACTCACCAAAAAAAAAAAGATATATGCAAGGGAATCAAAACTCAAAATCTATAGGGTACTTCCCATTGACCGAGAATTATGAAATTTGGCTAGAAGCAAGATCATGTAGCACAAGTTAAGGAAAAACTCCGAAAACCGTAAATTTGAAGTTACTTCACATCCGTCCGTCCGTTTGTTTGTCCGTCTGTCAAGACCCTTTTTCCCAAAAACGCGTCGAGATATTAAGCTGAAATTAATATCACACACTCAAGTTTGCTATCTCTCAAAGCAGTGAAAAAATCAAGTTTCTAAATCCACGCAATAAAAAGATACGGCGGTTTATATTGCATATTTAGATATTTGCAAGGGAATCAAAACTCAAAACCTATAGGGTACTTCTTATTGACCAAGAATCATGAAATTTGGCAAGAAGCAAGGTCATGTAGCGCCAGTAAAGGAAAAACTCCGAAAAACGTAAATTTGTAGTTAGTTCACAACCATCAGTCCATCTGTTCGTCCGTCTGTCAAGACCCTTTTCCTCAGAAACGCGTCGAGATATTAAGCTGAAATTTATATCACACACTCAGGTCTGCTATCTCTTAAAGCAGTGAAAAAATCAAGTTTCTAAATCAACACAATAAAAAGATACGGCGGTTTATATTGCATATTTAGACATTTGCAAGGAAATTAAAACCTATAGGGTACACACGGCTACACATCAAGCTATAAAAACCAGTTTTAGCTGACCTCGCATTGTGTATGTTTTTCGTACAATTAGAAGTCAGCTTATACTGGTATGTATAGCTTGATGTGTAGCTCACCGTACTTCCCATTGACCAATAATTATGAAATTTAGCAAGAAGCAATGTCATACATGTAGCACAAGTAAAGAAAAAACTGCGAAAACAAATTAACGGAACCCTCGTTGCGCGAGTCCAACTCGCACTTGACCGGTTTTTTATCATTTCTCATGACCGATCATTTAATTATAACAAATAATTAATCTTTTAATAACACGTAACCGGACCCACTCAGATGCATGGCGGAATTTCCCAAAAAAACCTTCTTATTGAATACTTCATACCTACTCTGCAAGTTTCATGTCAACATGATTATCTGTGTTATATTAATTTATCTGTAATATTGTTTTTATCTGTATCAGTTGTCCGGTTACTATAGCACAAGCTCTGCTACTTTGGGATCAAATAGCTATAAATAATAAAAATAAAAACTTTTATTTCAGACCACTTTTAGTCCAAGCTATGTGTGTGATATATACTTTATGTAAATACATACGTATTACAAATACATACCTTATTTCATTTATTTATTTAACTATTGAACACAAAACAGAACACAAACAACATTTCGTTACATATCCGTACTAATATTATAAATGCGAAAGTAGCTCTGTCTGTCTGTCTGTCTCTTCATCACACTTAAACCACTGAACTGATTTGAATGAAATTTGGAACAGATATAGTCTGGGACCCGAGAAAGGACATAAGATAGTTTTCAGCCCGAAAATCCCCCGGGAACGGGAGATTAATCCACGCGGACGAAGTCGCGGGCAAAAGCTAGTCTGAAATAAATCTGCGCTCGCACCCCTTCCTATCTATCTCTAGGCGCACGCCTAGTTAGCCCTAGGCGTGCACCTCGCACCCTCGCACCCCTTCCTATCTATCTCTAGGCGCACGCCTAGTTAGCCCCAGGCGCACGCCTAGTTAGCCCTAGGCGTGCACTTGGGTGTTCCCCAGTGGCGAGGGGGTGAGTCCGGCGGAGTGACGCTGTGACGTCACGCGTCACCTCACGTAGAGCGCGCGCAGGCACGTCCAGTCGGCAATCACTCCTCGTACGCGCACCATGCGTTAAACGTTTAATATTAATATTATAAGTTTTATATTTTATTAGTGTTGAGTATTAGTGCTGGTTTCGAGAAAGGATTTTTTGTGTGATATCGTTTTTTTTTTGGAATTTTATAGGTAAGTTTTTTTAAATATTAAAATTAATTTTATTATTTAAAAAATACGTAATTGAAAATATACTTTCACGTTATAAAATATTATGCTTAAAAGGCATAAAAATACTTAAATTTCTTAAAAAAAATAAAAAAAAAAAATTGTTATCCAAGAGTTTAAAATATTTTATTTTTACATTAAAAACATTTTAGGGGCATTTATAAAATAATAAAAAGTGTAAGTACTACAAATCAATAGGCTTAAATTTTACAAATAAAACGTTATAATTAAAATAATAAACAATCAAAATAATTTATTAAATAAAACAAACAATACTTCATTATGTTTTTTTTTATTTCGATCACGATAAAATAACAATAATTACTTAAATATTTTTACTTTTACAAGACGAACTCTTTGTAAGCCATAGCAATACCTACTGTATTTGTTTTGGCCGGGAACCGAACTCACATACCGTACCTGACTGACTATTTCGCACTTAAACTATTATGTACCAACCTATTTATCTATGTTTCACTAATAAAACTTTATGTTTGTAAAGCGCCGCAGTGTCACAATCACAACACAGAGAGCTTTATATTAATTAACTTCGCCGACGAAAACCGGAATCATGAAACAATAATATTATGATATAGGTAATTGTGAACGCGTTTTATTATACTGTAACGATTGTTGACTTGAATAATTATGCTAATGCGCTCAGAGCGCACGGTCAAGCGCGAGTCGCGCCCGAGTCGCTGTCGAACTGCCGACAGTCTGTACAAACTGTGCGTCGCTAACTATATTATTGCAGTCAAGTTCAACTAGCCTACTTGCCCCTAACAGATACACTATAGACTATGAGAGATATACAAGAGGATATTAGAAATAGAATAAACATGATAACTTTAATACAATTAAATAACAATCAGTCTACTTCAAGTCAATGCTGCACTAGTTTGCGGCTTCGCGGTCCTGCGTCTTGGGCTCCATCCGCGGGACTCCGTGGCCAACTCGAGAATGTTCCCCTAAAATTCCCTTATACTACGGAGCACGGAAAAGCGTGATCAAGAGTATACATTCTGGGATTCATTCTGTTCTGTCTCCTGCTTGTTATGGAGGGAAGTGGAAAAAATATATTTTTCTTACTCCTCCGCTGTTCTTTTCTGATTAATTTCGTTGCGGGATCCAAGACAGTTGAATCGTTTCTTCGGGACTCGTCGAGCTTCATTGCTCAGCGCTTTTCTGGCGGACTCCACTGTTGATTCTGGCTTTCAGGAGTTGCAGTGGTTGGGAATAGTGTGGTGGGATTGTCCCAAAAAAAAAACTGGGATCCTCTTAGGTTAATTTTCCCGGTGTAGCTAGCGTTACAATGGTGCCGATTCTCTTGTGCACAACTTAACGTAAATTTAAGTTAGGTGCATCTTTCTCTTTCCATTTCTTAAAGAAAAAGACAGAAGATACACTTTAGTTTAATCCTGTCAAATTAGACAGCGCCTGAAGAAAATTGACGTATATTTAGACGCCATGTTTTTAAATCGCGTCTAAATTATCTATGGAGTGTCTAAATTTGACAGGACTTAACTAATATTTTATCTTCTATCCTTTTCTTAATGAAATGGAAAGAGAGAGATGCGCTTAACTTAAATTTAGTGAAGTTTGTGTACAAGAGAATCGGCACCAATGTTTAAATATTTTAGTTTGTCAGTGCAAGTCTGTAGGCTGTACGCAATATGTGTGTGGTGTGCATTATCGCGATGGCAGCGATCGCAGCGACAGCACGTGCCGTGTCGCGTGACGTCATGCTCTTGACCAACTTCATACAACTCCATACTAATTCACCACTATCTAAGTATAGATAATACTATGATTAGAAATAAAAATGTTGCTACACTTAGCATACGCCTTGTAAAAAAACAGCAATATGAATAGAACTATATTCATACTCTTTATTGCATACACAAATAAACATAAACATAAGTGTTGCAATACAGTGAACAATGAGTTCTTTATTTATTTTATTTTTATTTGTATAATTTGTTTTTACTGCCCTATTCAACCAACCGTTACTTGTATATTTATGACTTTTGTAAGTAACTTGTGTCAAACGCTGGAAAGTGCCGCCACTATTAAGTTTCTGCCCTCAGTACAATCGTAGAACAGGGACTGTTAAAAAGAAATGAAATGGTTTAATTATGCAAGTCATCATCTCCCTAGCCTTTTCCCAACTGTGTTGGGGTCGGCTGCCAGCCTAACCGGATTCAAATGGATACCGGTGTTTTACGTGGAGCGACTGCCTATCTGACCTCCACAACCCAGTAACTGGGCGACACGATACCCCTTGATTAGACTGGTCAGAGTTTCTAACTAACCAGTAACGACTGTCAAAGTTCTACGAATGCTTTAATTATGCAAGTCGAGTGTTAAAATCACTTTTACACGCCATATTTTTTACAAACTAGTTAGAGTCGACATTTCCTAACTGATTACCTCTATGAAGAAGCGCCGGAACAAACTCAGGGATCATAGCTTCTTTGTTAGGCAAAAGTTCTCCGAGACCAGCCCCATTCCTTTCGTGTGCAGCGGACTCTCAGGCTATTTGCGTAAAATTTGTGCGTTGAACAAGAATCCCCACATTACAGAATATTATGATAATGAGTGCGATCTGTTTCTGAAGCGCTGGCAGAGAACTACATTCTAATTATTAAGAAGTTCTCGAGGTGGTCAGCACGGCTGCAAGGACGCTCCAAGTGCAAGGATTTCGTTAAAAGTGCTTATGTGATATTTGTCGATTTTTTTTTGGTTTAGTGGAAAATCATCAAGTGTCTTCTCCCGTCCTGGGCGGGGCAAGCGTGTCAGACTTTTACTGACTAAAACCCACTCATGTTCCTTCGGTTGCCCTTTATGTTCCGGTGCCGCGTTAACTATTATATTTACATGGTTATCATCATATAAATACAAAACACGGTTTTACCGATTCGGCTGCGGTAGATTTATTAACGCGTTTAAAAAAATATATATTATTATAATATTAGGTTTTTATAGGTAGTAAGAAGTCGAAATTTCACATTAAACTTGTATCTCAAGGTTAATTTCACCATATTATTAAATCTACTTAGTATCGATGAAAGTTAATATTTTATTTTCAGAATAAATCAATCAAGCCCTTGTATTGTTGATGATTTTGACCTTTGATTATACATAAGTATTTGTTATTGTCGGCCGCGAGCAGAAGGGGTGCTGTGACGTCAGTCAGCGGTGGAAAATTTAATTCGTGAACGTGTCGTATAACTCGTATAGTAATGATTGAGAACAGCGCAGTCGTTATATACTTAATTATGTATCATAAGTAACCACCCACTATACCTAATGTACTAAAACTGGTAGCAGTTAAAATAACCAAATTCGTTAATTTAGCACTGACCATAGCGGCCTTAACATTTACATAATATGACTAAAAACTGGAGCTGCAGTAACTAGCTCATACGAGTCTATCTGTTAATACATATTAACATTATAATAATTGCACGGGTGCCAATTTACCTGTATAAAATGGTAATCTGATTGACTCGCACATCACAAACCGCTGCTCCTAGAGACATGAAACTTGCAGGGTGTGTTCTTTGTGAAGAGTAGGTAACCACTAAGAAAGGATTTTTGGAAATTCCACCCCTAAAGGGGTAAATTAGGGGATGGAAGTATCGACTATCTAGATAGTTGTCCTTCGTTTTGAAAACTCTATACATATATTGCAGAAAACTGCATAAAAGTCCGCTGTAAATTAAGATCTAAGCGAATAACAAAACAAACAATAACAAATTGTAAATTTTATAGACATAGATAAATTATCAACTTTTGGCCTATTTTTATACAATTGCATGCCGTGAACTGGCCGAATATGTGAAACATATCCATTTAGTTTTAAGATCTGTAACCTCCATATTTGATGCAATAAATGATTATGATTAACAGACAGCGGAAGCGACTCATTAAGCTGCTTGCTGATTTTATCTTATTCGGAATATTTCTGGTGGCTAATTTGGATTTCCCTGCACCGGCTCCGCTCTCTATCAAAACAAACTGTTACAAAGACGGTCATTACTTATTACATACGTCATTTAGTTAAGTACCTAAACCATATAATTAGGGTTTCATACTCAATGTCAATAGGGTCTCCTTCTTTATAATAAGTTTCCACTGCCACCCGTCCTTCCGTCCGTGAGTCTAGCTAAAGGGTCTTATATACAGTGATAGGATAGGTAAAGATAAATTAAATAGAAATAATAATTGCCGGGGTTGCGGAATGTTTATAATAGTTACCGTGACCCCGGAACATAAAGGGCAACCGAAGGAACATGAGTGGGTTTTAGTCAGTAAAAGTCTGACACGAACGGACGGGAGCAGTCATTTGATGATTTCCCACTCCTCCAAAAAAAAATAGAAATAATAATTTTCACAGAATGTGAACTTCTTTATAAAACTCGTGATTTTTTAAGCGTTTCAGGCCTGTTCTAATAATTATTTTAGAACACAATAGTGTTTATAGTACCTATGACAAATCTGACATGCATGTTTCCATCTAGATTCCCTAAAGGGAATTAGAATTCAAATTCAAATCTTCCACCAAACATTGATTTAAAATTCAATGTTTGGTGGAAGCGAAGGCTCGAATGAAAGCACATTTCAGCAAGGTTTTCAGACCAAAAATTAAACGTATAATGGAACCAGGAGATAGAAAATCTTACGAGCTCGTATTAGGTTTAATCAATTCCTATTTTTTTATTTTTTTGCAACATTCTTATTTTTGTATCACGGAACCCTTCTCGTGCGAGTCTGACTTGCGCTTAGGAAGTAACTTTTGATTGTGGGCTTAAAGTTATTTATAAATCGACACAAAAAATTCGGCAAAAGGTAAACGCGGAGATACCAGAAATAAAATCAGAATACCCGAGTATAAGTAGTCGAGCAGAAAAAAAATCGTGCAATAAAAACTGGTCCCTCTGCCGTGTTACTAATATTATTGGTCATTCATATAGTTATCACTCACGTGACCACACCAACTCGATTCCACTCGTCTTACTTCCCGTGGCTCCTGACTTGGCTTCTACTCTCATGTCGGTCAAACTGTGATTGGGTAAATCTATTATGAATGATTTAGTATAACCCGTTGTCCGCAATATTACCCCAATCTGCGTGGGTCCCGCTAAAAAAATGTGTACAGCTTATAATTTCCTTCATTACTTACATTTAAAAGGTAAAAATATTACAATTTTAAAATTGACAAAATATATAAAAGTATTACAAGTAAGTAGCTCGTCAGCATAAAGGCGTTTAAGGTTCGTGTTCTGCTCTGTTAGTCTTGACTTCAGAGAAAATTGCGCGCCGGGTCTAGTAGTAGCACTCTTTCAGAGTTAAGCCTGACGCTGTTCCGGCTGCCTGACGATAGGATCTGTCTGCTAGTACAGCCTGTTGGCACTGCGGTCACCACCTCGCACTTACCGACAACCTCGCGCCGTCAATTACCATAATTTAAATAAGCACAAATCAATAAGTATTCATGTTTATTCAACTAACTGGTTCATCAACTGTTTGTCCTGAGCTACTTGCTGTGTGCTCAGTACATGGGGGGGCCTTGAGCCTCCAGCGCATCTCGTGCTGCGGATACCCCTCGCGGTGACAATTAACAATACAGTGGTGGTAGGCGCAGAGCTCTTTACCCGGGAGACTCCTGCCAGTTAGCCATCGACGGACACCATTATGAAGGGTGCGTAGTTGGTGTAGTGCCTGAGGAGAGCCAGTAAGCTTGATTCCCGTGAATAAAAACGTTCAAAGTCTCAATCTCAGCACCGCGACACAGCTAGCCATCTCCCGCGGTTTTTTGCCCGAGTAGTAGTTCCCATTCCCGTGTAATTTATGAGACAAAAACTATCCTATGTCCTTTCTTAAGCTATGGACTATCTCTGTACCAAATTTCATTTAAATCGGTTCAGTAATTTTGGCGTGAAAGAGAGACAGACAGACAAAGTTATTTTGGCATTTATAATATAAATTAGTATTTCGGATAAATATATACATTTATATACGTATTTTCGACATTGAGTGTAAATGAAAGGCATTGCTGATAAATTGGGGAACACATTAGAATGCGAAAATTCTTAGAAGCATAAGAATTGCTACAAAAATTACCCAGAAAGGTCGAAAGATAAGTTTTGCGGAGGCGCTGTCGATTGTGACGCACAGAGAAGAACTCTATTTTGCATTTTTTTATTGCGGGCATATTTTTTTTTATCATGGACTAGCAACGTCCATCAAGGTGCAAAAAAAGTATGTCTTTGTTGTGAGTCGTGTTCTTGAGTTCACTCAAGTCCCAAGTTCAGTCTGCCCAATTGTTCTGTACACCCAATATATACCTCATCAACGTTGATCAATATCTAGTCGCTGCAGTAGATATTAGTAGATATAGATAAATGACAGTAATCAACACGGCCGGGGGTCCCTAATGACCCGCCGAGTAAGGAGCTTACTATTGTTATTGTTATTTGATACTTTGCTATTGATAAGTGAATCATTCGCTCGCTAATGCGAATGCGGTTACTAGAAACGGCAACATATTTTCTGCTACACATTAACTCGTTGTGGTTAATACTGTAGGTAACTTTCCGCATAGTTAATGGTAATTTCGTAGAAAAGATACATTTATAAGGCCTTGTTTTATTAATTTGTTTCTAAAGGAAAATCCAAATAACACATCATCCAACTTGGAGGCCGAATTCACACTCAGTGGAGCTCATGAGCACTACACCATATAATATTGCTGAATAATTATATCAAATAATAATTATTCACATTAAAATTTTAATAACTAACAGTAACTATGACTTACTAGCTTTTGCCCGCCGCTTCGTCCGCGTGGATTAATAGTTCCCGTTCTCGGGGGATTTCCAGGATGTAAGCTATCCTATGTCCTTTCTCGGGTCTCAGACTATATCTGCACCAAATTTCATTTCGCATTTATAATATTAAGTACGGATAAGCTCTTATCTAATATAATTTCAACTTTGTACATTTGGCTTGTAATAAACGTTTTGACTTTGACACCAGAAGTCAGCAGGTGCAGTCTGTGCAGTGTAGGTGCAGCTGAGCTGAGTTCAGTTTGTGATTGATGTAGGAGCTCACGATGTTTCAATATATTAAGCTGTGTCACGTGATTCACGCACGTGAAGCGCCACACGTTCTATCGATAATATTATAATTGAAGTCACAGATCACACGATTCGAATTTCCATAAAATAACACATAATAACTCAAAATTAGCATTTTTCATTTTTTTTCTGGTTTTTAAGCTAGGTAAATAGCAAAGCGTATATAATTTAATTAAAATATTACGCGTAAAATTGCACTCAATTATTTTATAATAACGCCTATTTGCCTACACAATAATATAAATCGATGACTAGTCAAACATCGTTTATATCGTAAATATGCAAAAAGTTTAATGTAAAAACTAACATTCACCTGTCTAACAAAACAGAATGTGTAGATTCAACTGTTCCCATGACTTGATCTTTGTACATACCAATTTTACACCTAAAATGAGACTCTTGCACCTTTTTCGCACCTTACAAGACTCAGTCACCCCTTTCCTGCACCTCACACGAGAGCTGCGCACCTCTTGTAGCGAATAACTCTTTGTGTCGAAACATTGGCGTTACAGCTAGCGATGACATCAATTTGTTCCGGGACGACGCATATTATATAGAAGGCACTTATGTAAGCCGAACAAATAAGTTTTGTTTAAGTTCTGAATGGAGTTTGACAAGTAAACAGAGGTAACTATTCAGAATACGCAAGTTAATGCTAACATCAGACGTGTTTGGACTTTGTTGACGCAACCTTAATAAGAGATTCGAGCCAACATCATAATCTATACACTAATGAGTTAAATTAAAGTCTGTTTGTTCAGACAGAATAACTGCTTTTTTGCTAAGTACACATGAAAGAAAAATCATTTTCTAAATCTCTTTGTTGCCTGCGGTTAATTTCTATAACTACTTTGATTGCCATACCATTTTATATTAATTTCGGTAACGAAGCCATCTTCTGTAGTACACGCGGGTGAAACCAAGGGCCAAAGCAAGTTCCTAAGTAATTTGATGTACGGTCAGACGCGCGTCGCTAACAACACTGAACTTGAACTACGAACTATTCAGATTAGTTTAGTTTAAAAAAACTTATTTATTTTAGTATACAATACATAGGTATATTATTAAGTATATTGCAAGAAGTATTTTATTAAATACTTCTATATTGTAGCCGAGGATTCAAATTATTTCAAATCCGGGTTGAAGCAGTCAGGGGCCATCTCCGCATTAGTGACAACCTTACACTTAAATAAAATCCGTGAATTGAAGTGAAGTGAAGTGAAGTGGGGTCACTCGCCTAAGGTTACCGCGTGAGGTTGCAACAACCCACTGTTTGACTATTACGAGCATTCGAGCACACAAATAAAGCGAACTATAACAGCGCTGTTCAGGGCCAAGTGTCACCAGCAGGTCAGTCAATCTCAAAAGACGTCATAGGGTAACTGCAGACAACAAATATGTCATTTATATTCAGATCTTAAAATTTTCGTCCGCCTGGATGCCAAAAATTTTATTCCCTATCTTCTCCCTAAAACTCTTCATAAAGAGCACACCCTCCAAGTTTAATGTCTCTAGGATCCTCGGCTTGTGCTGTGCGTTGAAATATCAACGATCAGTAAGTCAGTTATTTATAGTTTTAATTTTTATTTAATATAATTTATTATACAGATTACTTACGTGACCATTTTATAGTGTCTTTAAAGCTCGCCGTGCCCGCGGCCGGATGAGAGCTCTAATCTCAGTTCAATTGTTTTCCCTAAGAAGACAAACAAACGCCTGTGTGTTAAATGTAGCACCTTCGTGTTGTTTGCAGTCAGGTGAGCCGTGTTAGCGGATCAATATTAATTCGCCAGATGTTCAATATTGAACGAATTACACAATAGTGCGAAATGAGCGGACACGCGGGCCTACACTAGTGCCGCGGGCGCACCTCTGCCCACAAGCTTGGCTTCGAGGAAATTAGAATACTAATTTATTAATTTAAACACAAAATCGCAAGTGACCTCGCAAAGGTCAAATTGAAATTAGATAATTATAACCAAATAGGGATAGACTTCTTACTCTGCATGTCCTTAAATTAAGTTTAAACTGTGACATCGTTATTTTTAATTGAATTTTAATTTTGACATTGTAATTTTGAAAGAAACATAAATTTTGACATTGTTACCTTAATCTAATTAAAATTTTGACATTATGGTTAGCGGAAATAATTTTGCACGCCCATAATTGGCAAAACGTGTAGCCTCGGATTATATATACTACAGACGGTTATGACATGTTGCCGCGCTTTTTATTATTGTACCAAAGTATCGCAGTTTCACTAACTAAAACTAATTTAATAACGCATTCCTGCGCAGTGCTTGCATGAAGCAACACCCAGCAATATGTTGCTTGCCCGTCTGATGCTAACGCAGGATACAGTAACAGCCAGCGGTGCCTACTCCTCACCTGATGCACCTGACGCACCTCTTTACACCAGAATCGAAGCTTTTATAGTGACGCCACACTTTACTTAGTAATACAACGATCGCCAACACATTTGAACGTCGGTTCAAGGGTTACGACTAGTATGTAGTGTCTCCATGAACTCTGCACTGGCAGCTGCGTATCAGCAAACAAAACGAAGGACGAGTTACATCACCTCCGTCCTCCGCCCTCACTCTAGCCTCCCCTCCCTTTCTACAACTATATCATACACAATGTTCATCGCTTCGGTTTTCCTTACTCTTATTGTGTTGTAGACGCAGGTGGAATGCAAAATGTGTTTATCTAGATGATTGCTTGCTGAACACTTATTAGCAGGCATAGTCAAGTCGGGTGCAAGTATTGCATAACAAACGTTTGCGTAGTGTCCGCTACCGTGGAGCTTGCACATTGAACATGGGACAACTATGTTGATATTAGTTTCTTAAAAATCTGATTTGCCTTTTTATAAGAATAGTCCCTACTTGTAGTGAATCCTAGACCATTTCGTGTATGATATAAGTAGTGGTAGCTGCCAGAGTCCCGTTACCTCGCGTCCGTGTCACTGAGGCTGCTCATCACTCATGCTGGTCACGAGCGCTGAGCTCACATGTGTTGTAATGTCTTCTTCATCGCATACTTAGAGCGACGCTAGTTAAACATTAGGCTTTCACCCGCTACTGATCCGCTATTTTTAATTATATTTATCCATGGGACCAGATTCACCATACGCAGTCAGAATAAATGTTTAAAATATCTTAATGTACCTATATAAATTATACGTCACGTTGTTAGTTCGCGATATGATACTAAACTATCGAACCAATTTTTGCACACACCGTGTGCAGTTTGATCTAACTTGAAAGATTATTTCGATAACAACAACAACGCGTGGCTGTATTTTAATATAAAAAATACAAATAACAGTTAGGATAAGGACTCTAGTAATCCATTAAAAAAATGTATACACATTTATAAATAACAGACAACAAGGGTACTATACTGGCCTTGAATCTACGGTAAACCTTAGGTATATTATTTTCTTTTGGTTACTTTGTTATTTTACCAGTCTTACCAAGAGGTAAGTATCGTGTCGCCCAGTTACTGGGTTGTAGAGGTCAGATAGGCAGTCGCTCCACGTAAAACACCGGTATCGAGCTGAATCCGGTTAGGCTGGCAGCCGACCCCAACACGGTTGGGAAAAAAAGGCTAGGGAGAAGATGATGATGATGACTTTGTTATTTTACAAAGAGACGATCAAGGCATCAAACCATTAAATCCATTGAAACCAAAACTATGTATTACGCCTAATCTAGACATAACGTGTCTAAGGCCGTATCGCTTTCAGTACTGGAAGGTCAAGGTGACAGTGAGCCAGTGGACGTTTGTCTAACTGTGACCTCTGCGAGTGGCTAACCTCCCGCCCCGGCTTCCGTCATGTCGCAGTTAGGCTGAGGCTACAGTGGGCAGCGATTTGCGATGCGAATGGAAGAGCGAAACTAGATGAACATGGAATGGCTACATTATAAGCGAAAGTTTGTCGTATATTCGATTTAATTTCGCTGATACGTCGATGTAGCCGGTGCCGCGATTACAGTGATGTAGTTCCTGTCGCAGAAAGAAATCAAAGATCGCTAGTAGTATTTGATGAACGGTGTAGCCATAAACGTGAGCATCCGTGTATTTGTTTCAATCGCTAATGTGTTGCAGCTCGCGTCGCAGACTAGTGTAGCCTCAGCCTTATTGATAACTGACCACTCAGCACGCGCTCCGAGCGATACACGAGTTTAGCATAACTACTTATTAGCATAATAGGATTTCCTTCCGTTCTCAAAATAATATGAGCCGCGCTAAAAATGTACTTCTATTTAAAGATATTAATTATAGTCTATGAATGGCTGAAGCTGTCGTGTCGGTCGATTTATTTTTAATGTGTCCTTGGGACAAAAAGCTTGTTATTATGAGAGATGATATCTTCCTGAAGCTGCTTTCGTTGTCATTGACCTACATAAAGATTCGATTTTAAATCACTTTGTTGCATCGAGCGCTTCGGTAGCTGACATTTAGTATGAAGTAATATAGAAATATTATTATTCACCCCATAATTGAATATTTTAGTACGTATACTCATTATCAATAATAATTTAAGTGTAGATGGTAAAATGTGCTGTGTTACAGTCGGTGAGCGCGACGCGCGCAATATTTTTTGTAACATTGGTGTTGAGCTCTTTTAATGCATAATAACATTATGAACGCAGAAGTTACTCTGTCTGTTACTGCCTGTTAATTTTTAATCCACTGTAATAATTGTAATGTTTAGTAGAGAGATTCCACTTGGGCAAAGAAAGCCTACTTTTTAACCCGCGTTTTGCCATTAACATTAACAATAATTGACTTTTATTGGATAACACCTAGTAAACCTGTCATTGACCAAGCGACAGCCGGTTGTCGGGCTGCTATTGTCTTTCAATTGTGTCTCGAATCACGTGTGTTCGACGGTTGAAATATAAATGAACCGGGTTTAAGATTTGTTGAGACTCAAAGAAGCAAACCCTAACGGAAAATTCTAAAACTTCTGTCCTATGAACTGATAAATTGTAGTGAGCTCGGTGGAGACCCCTTTATGAATCTCTCAAGCACCCCATGCTTAGTTTCACACCACTGTTCATGAATCCGAAGCCGTCGTTCCTGTTATTAATATTGCCGTATCGCCTTGCAGCGATGACAGTGAACACACAGACGGAGAGCCCGCTGCTGGAGGGCGGCGACATCACGGCGCTGCACATGGTGCAGGAGCTGGACCTGGCGGCGGAGCAGGCGCCGGGCGAGTCCCAGGTGGCGCGGCTGTTCGCGGGCGCCGCCGTGCTGCTCACTGGCGGCACCGGCTTTCTCGGCAAGCTCTTTGTCGAGAAACTGCTCAGGTGAGTCCTTATGACGCATAAACAACCAACTTATTCATCGAGAAGATTTCAATAATCCCATGAAAATACGCGCGCCTAAAAGAGCAGTCAGCACGTGAAGGGGGCTCTAGAGCCAATGCCTGCCGGGGTTGCGGAATAATTCTAATAGTTACCGGCCCCGGAACATAACCGACAACCGAAGGTACAAGGGTGGATTTTAGTTAGTAAAAGTCCCCCGTCCAGGGTGGGAGAAGTCATTTTGATGATTTCCCATCCACCAAAAAAAAGTCAACAACAGTAGAACCGCTAAAACTGCGAGCAAAGAAGCTCGACGAGTTTCGGATACACGATTTAAATTGATCACAAAAGAACAGCGGAGGAGTAAGACCAAACAAAACACTGCGTTGTATTAGTGGGTTGCATTATGATTGTATTAATTTGTCCAATTCCCGAGCTGTGTGTCTTGCAGATTGCTGTGTTACCTGTGGCCGGGTGTCAGGGATCTAGTAGAGTCTCTTCCAAAGCCTTAAGCTCTTCACCATGAGTATCTTTCTGTGACCGAAAATATTTGTCAACGACCTCTAGCACCTCCACTTTCACCTCATCTCACTTGAGTTCCCAATTTAAGAGATAATAATATACTGGAGTAAAGCATCTTACCGCATTACTCAAACACGCATGTTTTCACTATAATATCGTAATCTGTCTTAAAGTAAAGCACACTTTCTCGGCGAGCTCGAGTGGCGCCTACTTACGTATGTCATAACTCATTCGTTGGAGCACAATTTGAGCAAGATCAACAACACGGCACAGTTGCGCGCCGACCGGAGGTAGGCAGAGTTTAGTAACGATGCGCATTACGGGCAATGTAGAGCAATACACCTGATAATGCAATATAATATAATGTAACCGCGTGTATGTAAGCCCACAGGCCAGGCAGCCACTCGGAGTAGTCGTGAGATATGGTCATCAAGCTGTACAATCTTCAACACTGATATATACTGCAACTAGCTTTTGCCCGCGACTTCGTCCGCGTGGAATAATAGTTCCCGTTCCGGGATGAAAACTATCCTATGTCCTTTGTCGGGTCCCAGACTATATCTGTACCAAATTTCATTCAAATCGCTTCAGTGGTTTAGGCGTGAAGAAGAGACAGACAGACAGACAGACAGACAGACAGACAGAGTTACTTTCGCATTGATAATATTAGTAAGGATAAAGGTTGCATTACCACTTGGTAATCGGTCAAGATTGAATCAGACTCCATAAAACTCGTCTCCATAACCAGCTAGTATCTCACTCAAATCTTAAAATGTGCTCAAACCGCCTTTAAATAAGGAGGAGGTTCAGTAATTATTTTAGAATGTCAAGAGATTAATTTGAAAGGCTCTTGAGGCAGTCCTCTTGATTCTCAGTACCTACATTAAATAGGACTATTTATAAACTAGCTTTAACCCGCGGCTTCGCTCGCGTTAGAAAGAGACAAAAAGTAGCCTATGTTACTCTCCATCCCTTCAACTATCTCCAATTAAAAAATCACGTCAATTCGTCGCTCTGTTTTGCCGTGAAAGAAAGACAAACATACAGACAGACAGACAGACAGACAGACACACTTTCCCATTTATAATATTTCCCATTTATAATATTAGTATGGATTAAACAAATCTCTTTTAGTAAAACCAATAAAGTCTAGATGTCGACGGCATTTCTCCACAATAGAATCAAGTTGAAAATGTAAAACTAGATAAATGGACTGTTTCCAAATCAGTTAAGCCACTAATTCTAACAGCGTATGCTATCAGACGCCACTAGCCAATTATTACAAGTTTCGACTTTTCCATACAGTACCAATTAATCAATTATTCTTCAATTAACGTTTTTGTAACATTGTTTCAAAACCAATTAGTAATTAGATAGTCGATTAAAACATGTGACGTCACAGAAGACTAATTATTATCATATTCTTAGAATTGCATATCGAATCGTCCGTCAGCGAGAAAAAAGACTCACTAAGTGTTTAAGCTGTAAGTCTTCTAAAGTATTAAATAAATAAATAAACATGATGATGTTTGTTTTGTTTAAAAGTTCGTGAACTCACGACTTATTGTTGTATTGTCACAATGAGGATTACTTGTGTGTCGTAATTGTGCTGATCTGCAGTTGGAAGTTGGGACAGTCGCACAAGACAGTTTTCCTCGAGCCTTATTTGCCTTGACGTTGTAATAAAGCGCGGGAGTAGTGCACTACAGAGACGAAACTCCAAACTACGAGATATTGTGTTACCATAAAATGTACGTATTAACGCATGCATTATGAAAACCGTTCTTAAAACTGGGGTGTTCTACGATTTCAATTTTTTTTTATTTGTACAAGCTTTTGTTGGACGTGTATTCTGATATGCTTAGGTTGTTTTCGTCATTGTATTTACCTATTTGAAAAATATAATTTATAACATTGTAGTCTAAGTAGTAGTAAAGAGTAAGTATGTTGTCAGTTGCCTATTGTTCTCCATTCAAAACATCCTTTCTAAATGAACAACTACATAGATTCACCATTTTACTTGTACAAGACGTTCCGAAGTGCTTTTTAGTCGCCGAATCATCTAATGGAAATAAACCATTTGTTAAAGTTTGAGTTTTAGGCGACCCGTAAACAGTCAAACTCTATCGCGATACAAATTGATAATATGCGAATTAGATTGACTTTCTATTTTGATCGCGGATTGCAATCAAGATTGACTGTCTTCGTCCTTATCGGGCCGTCCAATCTCTACGCGCGGCTGTGAGTTCTCTGTGTGCCACCTACTCCTGCGCTACAGATATTGCAACCGGCAATAACTACTTATTAGAATACGATTGCGTCGCAAACACCACGAGATATAAGTAATTCATAAAGCCCGTAAATGGTGGATTACCTAGAACATCAACCGGTTACACTAGCGTTCGCAGAGCGTTACAAAAGCTCGAGGAGTGTCCGAGTGGCGCCTTGGCCTGTTTCTACTTCCATACATATATTATTGCTTTATCATCATCAGTTTAATTCTGCCTGTTCATTACTATGTAGATGTGATCTCCCATAGGCTGGACGCGAGTGTGACTAGAATGTCTTATTGTAGAAGAAGGGACAATAAAAAGGTGGGAGTCTAATCTCATCAAATGTATTCTCTTGTTCACAAAATAGAATAAATTTAAGTAAAGTTTATCTTATATTATACTTTAAACTTTCGCGTTGCATAATTATACTTCACTACTTAAACGAAAACGAAACGTCAAGCGAAAAACAAATAAAAGGTATGTGCGCGTTAAATCCCGATAAGTAGTGAAGTATAAAGTTTATCTTTCCATTTCTTTGACGTAAGATACTTAATAGTAAGTCCTGTTATAGTAAACCGAAGTGATCATGTTTTTAATCGCGTCTAACTTGTTGTATTTATAACAACAAGTTAGACCCGATTCCCTTGTTCACAAACTAAACTAAATTTAAGTTCAGCGCATCTTTCTCTTTCCATTTCGTAAAGAAAACGCAAAAGATACATTAGGTCTGTTCTGTCAATAAGAAAGCGCCTGAAGTAAATCGATGTTATTTTAGTAGTCATGTTTTTAATGGCGTCTAAACTATCTATGGAGTGTCTTAACTTGACAGGACTAAACTGTTCTAATCTTCTGCCCTTTTCTTAATTAAATTTAAAGGAAGTGATCTATCATCATCTTCCTAGCTTTATCCCTACTTTGTTGGGGTCGGCTTCCAGCCTAACCGGATTCAGCTGGATACCAGAGTTTTACGTGAAGCGACTGCTTATCAGACCTTCACAACCCAGTAACTGGGCGACACGATACCCCTTGGTTAGACTTTCTAGCGTCTGCCTACTCGTAACGACTGTCAATTGTTCTACGAATGACAACCGGGACCAACGGCTTTAAGTGCTTTCCGAGGCACGGGATGTCACATGTCAGTGATGTCTAAAATAAACTTTTGAAAGTACGTACATCCGTACTCTATCTGTCTCTTCTACACGCCTAAGCCGCTGAACCGATTTGAATGAAATTTGGTAGAGATATAGTCCGGGACCCGAGAAAAGGCATAGGATAATTTTCATCCCGGAAATTCCCCGGGAACAGGAAGTATTATTCCACGCGGAAGAAGTCGCGGGCAAAAGCTAGTATGAAATAATAAAGTCAAATTGGTTCTAGCCCGGATTCAAACCGCCAACTTTTTACAACGCACTGAAGTTAAATTTGGTTCAGTTTGTGATCAAGGGAACCGGCACCAGTATCTGACTAATTAGACTTCTAACTAAGTTATTGAGTAACACGTTACTGACTGAGACTTTCTGACTTCTATCCGTAACGTCTGCCATACATCTACAAGTTAATGACAACCGCGAGGAATAGCTTTGAGTGTTTTGTGAGGACGAGGGAATAACTTCTCAAACTCCCAAGCTCTAGGATGCTATTCAACTTTATGGCATTTCACGTTGAGCTATTGTTTATGCTACGACAAGACAAACAGACCAACAATTAGATCAGTTTATAGTTTATTGGGTAGTTGTCTTTTACATTCAATTTATTCGGTGCTGAAATATGCGTTTCCTTTCTCTTATTAACTTTGCTCGCTTTAGCGTTCATAAAACTAAACTATCCAAACTATAGCAATATTTCACAATCATACAATTTATTGTGTACTAGTGACCCGCCCTAGCTTCATACGGGTGTTACAAGTCTTTAAAAATCTTGGTTTTTCTCTATGATTATAATTATAATTTTGTATAATACATACAAAACTTCCTATTGAAAGAAACCGGATCAAAATTAGCTTCAATATTTTTATAGATAAAAGATAGATAATCCATTAAAGTTACACATACATATTGACGGACAGACAGACAGCTTAAAGCGACTCTGTTTTATTCAATATAGAGACATTCTTGCACCACAGCTCGCTGTCCGGCTAGACCACTCTAACTACAATCATTTGTACTTACAGGTTGAACACTAGACACTTAAGTGCTAATAAAGTAATAACATTCCGTTTCCTGTCGGTTTGTTAGAACATTTTAAAGCATTATCCTTGAACGCTTCGGAGGGCAGACAATACTCGTAGCAGACGCTTAAATACAATACTGCAAGTTAAAAAAAACCCGACTGATGTGAACGAGTTAAGTATTTACAATATAACATAGCGAAATCATAAATAGATATAATTTTGCTATGTATATGAAGCTTTCCTAAGAGAGTTGTTACGAGTATGAATATGTATATAATAACTGTTCTACCGCGTCCTTAACAGACGTTCCTCAGACTCAATCTTTTTAACACAAAACAAAGAAATTTTTGTCTTGGATCCCGCAACGAAAACCACCTTTCGACGACCAAGCGACAGCCGGCTGTCGGGCTGCTATTGATGCCGATTCTCTTATTCACAAACTTACGTAAGTTTAAGTTAGGTGCATCTTTCTCTTTCCATTTAATTAAGAAAAGGACAGACGATAAAATATTAGTTAAGTCCTGTCAAATTTAGACACTCCATAGATAATTTAGACGCGATTTAAAAACATGGCGTCTAAATATACGTCAATTTTCTTCAGGCGCTGTCTAATTTGACAGGATGAAACTAAAATGTATCTTCTGTCCTTTTCTTTAAGAAATGGAAAGAGAAAGATGCATTTAACTTGAATTTAGTTAAGTTTGTGAAAAATATTATGTTTTCCACTTCCCTCCACAACAAGCAGGAGACAAAACAGAACAGGCCAATAGACACAAAGAGGCGAAGAGAGAAGTGTTGATTGCTGTGGTATCATTATCAAGAAGTCTAGATTTTTTGACACACGAAATGAAATTAGTTAAAGTTACGTCTGGCTCCTACAAAAGCAGTCAGTAGTTGCGTGTGTTGACGTAGGTAATGCGCAGTCAGCTGTTGAGCTGTTCACAGTACTACACACAGCGCGTCCTCAGCACGTACGCCGCGGCCTCGCTTGCGCAAGCCGCACTGACCAACTGCGGACATTGTACTCATTCTCTTCTTCATAAACTTAACTAAATTTAAGACCTTTTAACGACCAACCGACAGCCGGCTGACGGGCTGCTATTGTCTTTCTATTGTGTCTCAAATCACGAGTGTTCGAAGGATTAAGTGCATCTTTCTCTTTCCATTTCAAAAAGGACAGAAGATACACATTAATTTAGACATGTCAAATTAGACAGCGTCTGAATTTAATCAACGTATTTTTAGTGGCTACGTTTTTAATCGCGTCTAAATTATCTATGGAGTGGCTTAATTTGACAGGTCTAGACTAATATATTATCTTCTGTCCTTTACTTAATGAAATGGAAAGAGAAAGATGCACTTAACTTAAACTTACGTTAGTTTGTGAATAAGAGAATCGGCGCCATTATACGCGCCTCCTGACAACAGACTAATTTAAAGTATTCAGTTGCACTTTTCTCAGAAAGTATGTAAAGCCGTTGGTCCCGGTTATCATTCGAAGAATTTTGACAGTAGTTACGGGTAAGCTAGAGTTGCGGAATGTTTATAATAGTTACCGTGACCCTGGAACATAAAGGGCAATCGAAGGAACATGAGTGGGTTTTAGTCAGTAAGAGTCAGACACGCCCTCCCGCCGCACCCAGGACGGGGGGAGCAGTCATTTGATCGTCTGACCAGTCTAACCAAGAGGTATCGTGTCGCCCAGTTAAAGGGTTGTGGAGGTCTGATAGGCAGTCGCTTCACGTAAAACACTGGTATCCAGCTTAATCGGGTTCGGGTTACACTGGAAGTCGACTTTAACATAGTTAAGAAAAAGCTAAAGAGATACACCAATTACGTAGACTACGAAGTGGTTGCCTGTAACTGGTGTAAAAATTACTGTACAGACTTGGTCGGTTAGTCAGAAAGAAAAGTTAGCTAGCTAGTTGCTTGTTTTAAAACATAGGAAGGTCTGTCTGTCTGTGGAAGAAAGCTCTTTTAAATCATCAAGTTTTACAACCTTCGATACATTATTCGTGTTACTTATACTTACATGTTACTTATAGGTGTTATTTGAACCAGTTCCTGAGATTAGCGCTTTCAACGAAAAAAACTCTTAACCTTTATAATTTATTATACATTTTTCAAACGTGACCGGTTGATTTGTGGTCAGATAATGACATGTAAACCTAGTCAGACCGGTGTGTGGATGAAGCAGGATTTTCCTGGTAGCCTGGTGAAGGGTCCGGCGCGGCGCTCCCACGGCCGGGAGGGACCCCCGCGTGGTACTCTCGTCACGTAGCGCGAGCGAGTTGAATGGCAAATTGCGACACATTACAATTTTTGCCTAATATCACTAAAATTTTCCGTGAGATTTGTTTTAAATTTGCTGTGCGAATAAGTGGCATTTTGTAGGTACACTGGTGTACCGATGGGCCTCATCGTGATATAAGTAAATAAGGTTTTAAAGGTAGTTCGCCTTCATTTTTATATCAAATAGCCCTTCTCTAATTGCGTTCGCATTCTCTTCATGCATCCTGAACCAGCCTGGTTGATAAATACCTAACATCTAGGCTACGCCTTGGAACGGTAGTATATACATGTAAAATACGTATAAACCTTCCTCTGATTGATATTAAAAACTGCATCCCACCAAAAACTTCTTCATGTAAAATGTTGCTAAGATGAGACCATAAGGAGCGTAAAAATATACGTGAAAGCAAACTCTCATGCCAACGCAAGCTTCTGACTTTTTAAGCTATAACTTTATAAACCCTACATGTTAGTCAAAATATGTGACTTGGTACTCTATTAATTGTGCTCCCGGATTCAATCCGTGGCGTTTATTGGAAGAAGTAAAGATAGACGGAAATAAAGACTTTTCTTTAAACTGTTAAGAGGTGGTTAAGAGATTTCACAAACGCAAACGGGCCTTCTGGTACTTATGTGCTAAAGCTAAGCGCTGAGCTGTCAAATTGACGCAAGCTGATACCTAGGTTTTATTTTGTGTGTTGTGGACCTTGAGGATGGGAAATCATCAAATGACTTCTCCCGCCCTTGTGTCAAACTTTTACTGACTAAAACCCACCCATGTCCCTAGGGTTGCCCTTTATGTTCCGGGGTACGGTAACTATTACAACTATTCCGCAACCACGGCAGACATTAGCCCCTTCGCGTGAAGCTGATGGGTTGTATGACGCCTCTCCTCTTCAATTTGGATGATACCCCGCCTATAGGCAAAGGACCTATAGGGCCTGTATCGGTTGTACGACTTGGACTCTTTGCACTATATGTAAATGCGCCGTCCACACGTAACAAATGCGTTACGCCGCTCAGTCTGCGACAGCGCGACGCGCCGCGCATCACAAGTGCACACGTAATCTTGATTTGTACCCGATTCGTTATTGTACAAGTTAACTTGTAGTTGTGGTTAGGCTTGACGCTAGTTTTTGTAATTAGCGACGCAGCAACGGGCAGTCTGTGGTAGAACACATAGGTAACTAAACTAACATAGGTTAACACGATAATACGTCTATAATATTCATTAAATTAAGGGAGTAAACGGAGCCTGTCAAAACCAAAACAGGTTCCGAAAACGCAGGGTCCAGAGAAGGACATGAGTGACAAGGATGGTTTCATCAAGGTGGAGAAGAAGAAGAAGCCTCCTTGTCGGAACCAGTGTGGTACTGCGCTGGCAGGACCCAACACGTTGCTGCGTCCAGCCGTACCGACAACGCTGCTCTACGTGTCCAGACTGCACCACTCTACGAAGGTTGAGGAGATCGTGGAGTACGTGCGCGTGAAGACCAACTGGACCTTGAGGGTCGAGAGGTTGGAGCCGCGTCACAACACGAACTTCAAGTCGTTTGTGGTGCGCGTTCCGACACACCATCTCGAGAAGTTCCTCAAGGAAGAGTTCTGGCCGAAAGGTGTTGTGTACCGCCGGTTTCGTGGCCGCCTACATGACACCAGTCAGCGAAACACGACGCCGACACTTCGTGTGCACTAGTTTATTAATTTATCATGTATTATATATTTATAGTATTTTTAAGTTTTATGTTAATATAATATTGTATATGTTTATATGGGCCTTGATGCCTGAAATAAATGGATAATAATAATAATAATAATAATTAAAACCTGTAATGTGCGTAATTAGTGCAAACATGGCGTTAATAAATAATAACGTGAAAACTTGAACAAATAAGAATTAAGATGACTATCTACTTGAACAAATTATACTTACACTAGCTTTTGCCCGCGGCTTCGCCCGCGTCGATGTCGGTTATATCGCAATTTCAAGAGAAAAACTATCCTATGTTCTTTCTCAAGGTCAACTCTATCTCTGTACCAAATTTCATTAAAATCAGTTCAGTGGTTTAGACGTGAAAGCGTCACAGACAGACAGACAGAGTTACTTCCGCATTTATAATATTAGAAGGGATAAAAAAAATACAATAGGTCACCTACGCCTACTGATAATGACTACCTATACTTGGTACCAAAAACGCAAGAGCTTGTTTTAAGCTTAACTGCAACTGCACTGCATCTGAACTTCTTGAATCACGATCGAGCTACAACTCGCTGTGCCTACGCATGTACTCTACGGATACTTCACAGTCCACCTTATTGAAGCTGTTTCGCAAACAACACCCTCAAACACGATTTCCTCATAGATGCCATACTGTATGGCAATTTACTCTGTGACAACTCAATTGGCTAACATTTTATTGATTGGCCACCAACAATCCAATTTTATAGTTCACTAACTTTCGAACTTTATCCCTTTACGGGTTGAATTTTCTAAAACCCTTTCTTAGTGTCTACCTAGGTTAATGTAGGTAGCTTACAAGTTTCATGTCTCTAGGGCCCGTATACGTCACTCAACTCCGAGACGCTCTCAAGTCCCTTGCTGTCCTTGTCATTCTAAAGGAAAAAAATAAGGACAGCAATAAACTTGAGAGCGTCTCAGAATTGAGTGACGTATATTAATACGGGCCTAAGACCAGCGGTTTTGGCTATGCGTTGACATACTAACAATCAGTCAGTTTGCCATTATCTATGTACAATATAATAATAACGTAAAAGCTCCTATTAACGACCCCCTAAAATGTGTACTCTATTACCGATCTAATTTTAAATCACTCATATTATACATAATAAAGGGTTCCAGAAAAGTCATACCTTAAAAATTAGTCACATAATTTTGTTTTATAACAAAAAGAGCAAAGTTTGTGTGTTTAAATAGCCAGTGAAAGAAATAATTTGTCAATAATTGGGATGCGCCCGAAACGGACGCAAGTTTCATAGTGTCGCGCCTCCAGCCACGTAAGTACACCTGAATATTGCTTAAGGAAATTAACGCACAAAAAATTGATTAGTCTTCTTGCTATCACATTACAACTGTAACGCATATATTCGTTTTCTAAACTAATTCTTAAAATAACACTTTTAATTGGTTTTTGTGTTATAAAATCATGTTTCAATAAAAGGCGGTAATAGAATCCAAATTTTAAAACTTGATTCTAATAACGACCCATGGCGTTGTTAAAATTTTCAGAACGTTTAGTATTTTAAAATAATATCTATTAAAAACTAACTTATTAGATTATACTTTTTTCTTGTTCAATTCTTAAAATTATTTTACTTCGTTAGGTCTATTAACGACATAGCTATTTCTTAAGTTTTTGTGTCAAACTCGATCTATATATTATTATTTTTATTAGTCGCTAATAGAATATTGTAACCTTCTTACTTGATTCTATTACCGACTCACAGCTGTGAGGATATTTTTTGTAATATTGATGTACTAACACAAAAACAAAATGTCCATTTTTGATCAAATTGGCTTATTTCTTGCATACGTGACGTTTTGAGAGATTATGTCACAGGCCATATCATTAATGTAAAATAAAATTTACTTTACTGTTTCATTCATGGCATTATCTATGTATATTTCATACATTTATTAAATTATATAATCTCTTTAAAGTGTAGCAGAAAGCAGAAGCGCAAGCAGAAGGGACGCCTCTGGACAACTAGAAGCGGGCTTATAGCTATAAATGAAGAGACCAGCATATACGAAACTTCATAAACCTATTATTCATACCAAGCATACCAAGGATAAAACTGCGTTACAAGGGAAATTATAACTATTGTTATATTATGATTTTATATTATTTATTCGTTTCACCGTCGAATATTTACACCAATAATTACTTACTTATTGGTGTAAATATTAATAACTATTTTATAACAAAACAATAATGTAACACTTACTTCAAAGTAAACTACACCATAAAATACCTTAAAAACGATTTTATTTTATTTTATACTATAGTAGAGGTGACAACTTCGTATGGGTCGGTAAAAGAAGCAGAAAAATCGCTAATAGAATCTTGCCGCATTCTATGGGTCGGTAATAGAATCAACTTCTCTTTTGGATAAAATAATTATTTTGTAACTATTGTGTTGTTGAATATTGAATTTAAGAACTGAATAGCAAAGAATACTTCGTAAAGATTAATTATAAATTATAACATCTTCCGTAACATAACAGCTTATATCTATTTTTTTAAAGTGAATCCTGAGACAGCTAAAACTGGCGGTAATAGGAGCATTTACGTTATCTAGATTGTAACCTCCATTTGGTTTCGGGGTTAAGATAGTATTTTATGGCAGAAATTGTGACTTGGAGTTATTAATTTGTAAATTACGTCAAATACACAATATTGTGGAATGGACTGTGCGACATTATCAAGATTTAGAACTGGTTTATAAAATATCAGTTAAAACTGAGTCCGAAATATGTGTTACTCAGTATTGCTACCGTTTATTGAAATCATGCAGGGTTTAAGTTTAATCTACATAAAATAAATCTATATGTAAACCTAAACGAACAGGCATTCAAAATCTTAGGGTAGCGGCAGCAACGCAATACAAGAACATGATTCTTCTTGGTTAGACAGATTGACTTACTCTTATCAACTGTCAAAGATCTACGAATGACAGCTTGGATATCAATAGAACCTGAGCTACACGTACCAAGGCACGGGATGTCTGTGATATTGTTATATATGATACTGTTGATATAACAACGTACAGCCTAAACCACAGGTCCAAGACACATGTAACTTGGAGGGTGAGTTCTTTGTGAAAGAGTTAGTAAACACTAAGAAAGGGTTTTCAAATATTCTAATCTTAAAGAGGTAAAATATGAAATGAAATTAATGACATCCCTTATTAAAAAATAGTCTCCGGGGTTGCGGAATGTTTATAATAGTTACCGTGACCCTGGAACATAAAGGACAATCGAAGGAACATGAGAGGGTTTTAGTCAGCAAAAGTCTGACACGCCCTCCCGCCGCACCCAGGATGGGAGCAGTCATTTGATGACTTCCCACTCACCAAAAAAAAAAAACTGTTACTTTAAGTCTTTAAAGCTAGTCCTAGATATACAGAAAAAGCAGGATGAAAAATCTCTAATTGTCACTTGACCATACCTGCAATTTCATGCATGAAAGGTGGCAGTTGATTCGGTAGAACATGTAACCAGTACTTACATGAGACGAGTAATTTAAGCAACATCGTCTGTTTGCTTCAGATCGTGCCCGGACGTGAAGAAGATATACCTGCTGGCGCGCCCCAAGAAGAACAAGGACATCGCCAAGAGACTGCAGGAGCAGTTCGATGATGTGGTGAGTGTGGTGGAACCCTTTCAATAATAACTGGTTTTTTTATATTTATATCGATTATACACTTGTGTCTGTTCTGTTAAATTGTATTAGTTGATCGAATTGCAAACTTTGACAAACATCTCTATAGCTTTATATCCTAGAAATCGAGTTATATGTAAAAAAAACTTTTGGAGATAATGGTACTGGTTCTCTTGTTCACAAACTTAACTAAATTTAAGTTAAATGCATCTTTCTCTTTCGATTTCTTAAAGAAAAGGACAGAAGATATATTTTAGTTTAATCCTGTCAAATTAGACAGTGGCCAAAGAAAATTGGCGTATATTTAGTCGCCATGTTTTTAATCGCGTCTAAATTATCTATGGAGTGTCTAAATTTGACAGAACTTAACTAATATTTTATCTTCTGTCCTTTTCATAATGAAATGGAAAGAGAAAGATGCACTTAACTTAAATTTACGTAAGTTTGCGAATTAGAGAATCGGCACCAAATGTCGCATTAGTTTAATTTGTTGATGAATGGGGACAGTTTTACGAAATGACATTTTTTGAAGTGAATGTGAGTACATGATGGCAAAGTTCATTTGATTGGACACCTCGTGGGATAGCAGTTAAAATATGTCCTGTCATGAAATATACGCTATCCTGTTGTTACAGCTGTACGACCGTCTGCGCAAGGAGCAGCCGAACTTCATGCGCAAGGTCAGCCTCGTGGAGGGCGACGTGGGGCAGCCCGAGCTGGGGCTGCGCGCCGAGGACCGCGCCAGCATCATGAACGAGGTACTGTAGCGTGTTGATCAGCTGTGCACACGGAGCAGGCACTTCATGCGCAAAATCAGCCTCGTATCTCAGGATTTCTAGGAGGACTACTAACTGCAGCCAGTGGTTAACTCCGTGTCACTTTTACTTTTTATGCGGTAGGTATGAGGAATAGAGTGTAAAGTTCCTCATCCTCCTTTGAAGCGGGATGATGCTTGAAGTAGACAAGTGTTGTGTACGGTGGGCTACTGCACATCACATATGTTGCTGTCGGGATCTTGTGTATCCGTTAATGTCACGTCAAACTTTGATAGCGCGATGTAGAATGCATGGTAATACACGTGTTGGACGATTCATATCGCCACATAGTCTTAACCATTGACGTCCTTACTCGGGGTGTGCTCCAGGCGCACCACACATGTTCTCCGAACAAAACCGACCAAGGAATTAAGATGTAAAATATAGACAACGATAAGTTCAAATTATTTCTGGAACTCTTCTGTGTTTATAATAAAAACCTTTATCACCCAAACTTTTGCATCGTCATACAACCTGTCAGTACTGGCGGTTGTATTATCCCCGCCTACTCGCCTTTGAGGCACATCTAATTTTTTTGCGTCAGCAGCACTAAAGCCTTAAGTAACAGTCATGGAAATAAACCATGTTGACGAACATCTAATTGTACGCAGTCGATAGACACGAGTGGTGCAAAAAATATCAAGTTCAATATTTGCTCTTCACGTGTTCCTAATAAGCAATGGTTCAGTGGTGTTACCGTTAAAAGTCCGTAGTGAATGTATCGGATTTTGGCCTCTGGCTCTCCTTTTGTTACCTCCTTTTGACCTCAATGTAATTTGTAATTTTTTGCATTAAGCCTGTTAATTTTGATGTTGCAAACTTAGCGAGGATAAAGTTCATTATAAAATACTGGTATTTCGTTTAGACTAGAAGCCGACCCTCGCATAGTTTGGAATAGGTTAAAGAGATGATGATGACGTCTGCTACGGCATCACGAAAAAAATTGAAAAAAGAAATGAAAGAAAGAAAGTGTTGCGGTCGTGAATTGTCCTGATCTAAGAAACGATGAGTACAGGACAATGATGACCACGATAAAACTGTCGCAATATTGACGTGACAAGTGATGGTGATTAGAGGTTGCAATCGAATATTCGAATATTCGAATTATTCGAATACTCTTTCCAAATTTATATTCGAATAGTAAATAAATATTTATTCGAATATTCGAATATTACCAAAAAAAGAATTTCAGTTTAAAGTCTATGTTGATAGAGCTTGAAAATTGTTGTTGGCAACACTGCTTGACTCGACGCCATTTTGTCACTTACAGAACTCGTTGTTATTTATGTGTAAAATGGTGCATTTTCTTTTTTGAAGTGATTTTAGATACTTTAATTTTGTTTTTATTATTAAAGAGAGAGAACGACTTTAAAATTTATTTAAGAATTTTATACTTAATATGTAAATCTGATTTTTTTCCAAATTAATATTGACGAATTATTTGTTTTTTTTAGTAACATGTGATAGTTTTTCTTTTTATTATTAACGAGCGAGAGAGAGATGTTTATTTTGTTCTTGTTATTAACAGAAGAGTTGAATTTGTTTAAAAATGTTATAATAGGTAAATCTGTTTTATTTTCGAATTATAATTGATGAATCTGATTTTTCAGTGTAATATTGCATATTATGAAAATAATACTGTAACGTTTTTACGACACATTTACGTATGTATGTGATACTTTTTGTTTTATTATTAACAAGAGAGAAAGACATTTATTTCTCGTAGAGGCGATCGTGTCCTCGTAGAGGCGATCTGTGGCGGTGACCTCTCGCGCCCGGCGCCGGTTCAGGCCATGCTTCGGGGGCGAGACGGAATGGGATGCCATCGCCTCCTTCTGCGAAGCAGTTATGCTAGTGAAGGAAGCGGCGGCGCGCGTTCGACCCAGGCGAAGACGTTGAGAGTCGCAAGACGACTACCCTGCCACCGTAGGCGCGGTTCTGCGGATGGCGAGATATGGGTAGCTCGCCGCCCGGCTAGGACCAGGACCGCGTCGACGGCGCGTTTTGTTCCACGCGCGCGCGCCTCAAAGAGAAGAAGTCAGCACAAGAAGAGGCCCAACAGGGCCACGCCTGCCGGGGTTGCGGAATGTTTATAATAGTTACCGTGACCCTGGAACATAAAGGGCAATCGAAGGAACATGAGTGGGTTTTAGTCAGTAAAAGTCTGACACGCCCTCCCGCCGCACCCATGACGGGAGTAGTCATTTGATGATTTCCCACTCACCAAAAAAAAAAGACATTTATTTTGTTTTTATTATTACCGAGAGAGAGACTTTTAAATTTGTTTAAAAAATATATAATTGTTTTGATTAACATTTTCATGTATAATTGTTTTAAAATTTTGTTGAATAAGTAAATAATTATTGTGCTAGGTTTACTTATCTGCATAAAAATATAATTTCTAAACCAATAAACGCTGGTATTCTGTGTTTTATTATTTTTTCTTAAATATTCGAATATTCGAATAAAATTCGAATATCACTGAAAAAATATTCGAATATTCGAAAATTAAAATTATCGAATTTTTGCAACCTCTAATGGTGATGCAGTACACTAACATACTTAAATTATAGAATAACTAGCTGACCCCTGTGGTTCAACTCACATTTTTGGTTACTGCTTCTTCCTCGTAGTTCGTAGCTTGGTCGTGATGTTACATAACCTATAACCTTCCTCGTCAAATGGGATAGAACACAAAAATGTTTTTCAATTTAGAGTAGTAGTTTCTAATAAGTGCGTTCACCAAAACAAACAAACTCTTCTGCTTCATAATATTAGTATAGATTCCACCCTTACCACCGTCTTTATCTTCCATTTGCTCCTCTCTGTCTAAATCCCGAAGCGTTACATTTCCGAGTGTCAGGCACGCTAGTAACGCCACGTTCTCGTAATTTCGCACTAGCTCGCTAGCTCTCAGGCTTGTGAAGTGTGGTCAAGTGCGCAAGTTGAAGTGCACACTCGAGCGACTGGTTTGGCGAGTGCTCGCGCGAGTGACATCGTCTTCAACAGATGAGGCGTAGCCGGGGGCGAAGCTAGTTTTGTCGTTTGATGCTGATTTTCTATTTTTAGTTGAACCCGTCAAGGGACTATTAGTTATGCTCTAAGCAATGGATGCCATGTTGGTAGGAATCTAGTAAGCTAATGGTAAACATAAAAAAATGCTAATATAATGTTTATTTTTATCCAGCTAAGTTGTTTGTGGAAGAAAAGGAAAGGACCAGTAGTGGGAATTTATTCCCTGATATTTACCGGTGCGCTCAACAGACTCTTTAGGTTTTTGCTCCTTTGCTTCAATCTCCTTTGCTTCGGTAGTATTCGTTTTCAATTTACACGTTTTAGGTGCTCATTACTTAATATTAAGTATCCTTCAGTAACAAAAGAGTAATCGTTGAGATCGTCACCATAGTCACGCCATAACCTACCAGCCGTCCTTTGCAGTTTTGCGTTAGAACTGGCCATTGGGCGACCCACACCAGTTAACCCTGCCGTAGACTTCAGAACTACTATTGACTCATTCGAAACAAGAGATGCATCGGAAAAATAACATTGAGATCCGTGCCATACGTTGTGCTATTGAACATTGTCGTAATTCAACTAGTGATGTTCTACAAGTTGTGGGTGTTTTCTCAGTTGAAAATGATCTTCCACGGCTCGGTGATGACGCAAGGCGGTTAGGTTAGATGCTGAATCCACTACAACCAGTGTTGTTCTACAAGTTGTGGATGTTCTCATAAGTGGAGGTTATCTTTCACGGCACGGTGAGGACGCAAGGCGTATAGGTCCTGATCATACTACAACCAGTGTTGTTCTAGACGTAGTGAATGTTCTCGCAAGTGGAAGTGATCATCCATAAGTTGTCCTACAAGTTGTTGTTGTTTTATCAGGTGGTGTGATCTTCCACGGCGCGAAAATGACGCTAGTCGTTTAGGTCCTGAACCCGATACAACTAATATTGCTATACAAGTCGTATCTGTTCTTAAAGATGGACGTGACATTGCATAAGTCATTCTACCAGTTGTGGGTATTCCCGCAGGTTGAGGTGATCATCCACGGCTCGGTGACGATGCAAGGCGTTTAGGTCCTGAACATACTACAACTAGTGTTGCTTTTTCAGGTGGAGGTGATATTCCACGGCGCGGCGACGGTGCGGTTCGACGAGCCGCTGCGCTCGGCGGTGCAGATCAACGTGCGCGGCACTCGGGAGATGCTGCGGCTGGCGCGCGGCTGCACCAGGCTCAAGGCCTTCGTGCACATCTCCACGGCTTACAGGTGAGGGCAAACTGTTCCTCCAGTAGTTGAAACGCTATGGAGACAGAGAGCCTTTAGGCATATTTAGTTGAGCTCCTGACAGTTTTAGTTGAGCTAAACGATTATCGACAAATGCTTGCGTTTTCTGGACAGGTCCTCGTAAATTATGGGTGTGAGATCATGTCATTTACAAACCCACGTGACTATTATAATTGACCATTGTACAGACTTTTAAAGAAATTTGACTTCAAGTTTGCTTTGGATGTTTATTCTCAGATTAGGATAGGACAGATTGGCCCCTTTGTTCATTTAAAATAAACCTGAAAAATGGAAATGTTAAATTGTTTTTAACCAAATTACAAAATAAATATTATCATTTTATTCCGGTGGTAATCAAAGTGAAAATAAAACCAAATTGCGATTTACACACAACATCAGTAAGTGATAATGTCAGGTTTAATTAAACAGACTTGCGCAAGCGCCTGCGAAATTAATATAGCAACGAATATGTTTTCGTTTTTAGCTGAGTTGATGACATAGTAACGGCAGGCTTTTAGCTTGAACAAGAAACACTCAGTCTGGTGCACGCTTATACGCTGCGTACTTGGCTAGTATACTTTGGCTTTGGCTGCTGTGACCAAAATTAAGTTTGAAGCACTACTGTTACATATATGAATAAATAACTATTTTTTACTTTCGGACATCATTGTATATAGTCAAGTACAAAACATTGACGGAGTATGTTGTTCCTTCAGCAACTGCATACAGTCGACCATCGCCGAGAAGTTCTACGACAGCCCGCTGGCCGGAGACAAGCTCATCGACCTGGTGGAGACCATGGACGAGAAGGTGCTCAACGACATCACGCCAGGGTGAGTGTGAGCCATGACTGCACTGTACCTGAACAGACTCCAAAATCTTAATTTAACGCATGAAATCGAGAGGCACAGCTAAATATGTAAACATACATGACTACAATTTGTAATTGGTATTATGAGTAGTGCTGAAAGGTTTGATTCCTTCAGGTTATACCTGGCTGGTAAAAAATAGTGTAGCGCTGTCCATAGCGTACACCTTGTAAAACGTCAAGATTTTCGTCGCAAAGTTAGCCGTATCTATACATAAGTACCACAAGCCAGAAAAAAATACAGTGTATAGTGAAATCTGTTGTGTGTATAGTCAAAAGGTCTAGTACTACGAAAAAAATAATGTTCAAAAAGACCACGAAAAAAAATTATTGTCTCGAAATTCTCAATTTTTACAGCGACAACCATCATATTTTTTATATCTATAACAAAGAAAATATATTAAACTAAAAACATATCTAAAAATTTTAAAACACGGAACTGTATTTTTTTTATTATTCAATTAAAACTGCAAAATGACTTACATTTTTGCGGACATGCCAAAATATTTTCGACCTTATTTCTATTAATTCGATGCACCACCGCGAATAGCTAAATAATCTAAGAGCTAAAGATCTACTTACCGCGCCCAAGTTTTAAGAAATAGGTGAATTAGAAGAAGAAAATAATGCAATGATTTCTCCGTGACAACAGACAGTTTGCTCTGTGAAGATCACATTGGAATAATCCATGTAGATTTCTGTAACCGTTTGCCCAAGTGCAGTGTTTCATTAGCTATATGTATTGGTTGCAGGTTACTGGGCGAGTTCCCGAACACGTACGCGTACACGAAGGCGGTGGCGGAAGGCATCGTGCTGGAGTACTCCAAGGGGCTGCCCGTCGCGCTGTTCCGCCCCGCCATCGGTGAGCTGCTCTTTCATAACACCAGCCTGTTACTGTCCCACTGCAGGGCAAGGGAGTCTCTCATACAGAGAAGGCACGAACGTTGATCACCACGCGTGCTCAAGGCGGTGCGGCGATTTCGGACTTGTATTCACTACATGTCCTGCCCCCCTAGACAAGTGGCATTGTAGAATAGATAGCGAAACGAAAACGATTGTCAAATGTATGGAGATGTCAAATTGTTTGGCGAAAGCTTATGTCAATTTCATACATTTGACAATTTATTCGTTTTCGTTTTCTATTCTACAATGCCACTTGGCTAGGCCCTCAGGTTTCCTCACGATGTTTTCCTTTACCGATGACTGTGATCACGTAATCTTCATTCAGTGTCCGTGAAGGTGATCAACTTGTGAACTTACAACCTCTTAGTAGAGAGGCAGGCGCCTTATCCACTGGGCCATCACAACGTTACTTGGTTAGCCTTAGCTGTTTGCTTTAGCAAAATATTTAGCTGTAGAAGTAGACTCAATGCTTTGAGTTCAGCTAAGGCATGTTTACCTTAGTGCTAAGACTGCACTCAAACCGAAAATGGAGCTGATTCCCTTCATAAACTAAACTAAATTTAGGATAAGTGCATCTTTCTCTTTCGATTTGTTGAGAAAAGGATAGAACGTTCATATTAGTTTAGTTCTGTCAAATTAGCCAGCGTCTAAAGTAAATCGACCTATTTATTGTCCATGTTTTTAATCGCGTCTAAATTATCTGTGAAGTATCTTAATTTGACTGGACTAATCTAATGTTTTATCTTCTATCCTTTTATTGATGAAATGGAAATAGAAAGATAGACTAACTTAAATTTTGTTTAGTGTGTGAACAAGAGTTTCAGCACTACACACCTTCTATAAATAGCAAACGATGATTGCAGATAAAAAAAAAGTAAATGCTTTAACCGACTTCTAATTAAAAATTTTATGTTCAGATCTGGTATTTTTTTTATGTAATTCTATTAATGTTTCCGTCAATCATTACTCATAATTCATAAGTTAATAAAATATGTAGGTATTATTTTAAGTCTACTTATATTTTTTTAAGTATAAATTAATTCTAATTTATTTTTACGACCTACTAACTGACCTCGACAAGCTCTGTACAAAGGAAATAACATAAATAAATAACCTAATTAATACGAGACACAGGGGTAAAGTTATATTTTGAAATTTTGAATTCATTAGTATACAGGGTTATTGGTAAAACACCGACATCCTCTCAGGACTATGTTACTAGCATCATAATCAACAACTTTTGTTCTACGACATTTTAAAAATTATCATATTTTAGTTAATTACATTTTCATACAAAATTAAAAATATTTAAATTGAACACTCTAAATGTTACGAAGTCTGCGTAGCATACGAGGACAGTGCGCGGCAAGCGTAGGTATGTTGTTACGGCACAATACAGAGCTGAAATGTGTTAGATAGGACAATGAAATCTTGAAGATTTGTTTTTGGTAAATGAATAACATTTTGTAAAATATCATAGAACAAAAGTTGTTGTTTATGATGATAGTAACATAGTCCTGAGAGGATGTCGGTGTTTTACCAATAACCCTGTAGAACAAGGCATTTCAAGGTCACCTAGTGTGTCTGTTACTAATCCATACTAATATTATAAATGGGAAAGTGTGTCTGTCTGTCTGTCTGTTTGTCTTTCTTTCACGGCAAAACGGAGCGATGAATTGACGTGATTTTTTGAGTGGAGATAGTTGAAGGGATGGAGAGTAACATAGGCTACTTTTTGTCTCTTTCTAACGCAAGCAAAGCCGCGGGCAAGTGCTAGTTCTGCTATAATTGTACAAATATAACAAATCAAACATCATAAAAATAGGTTCTCGAGTTATAAATTATGTAAATAGCTCGACATAGCTTTTTATGTCATTTGATTTTTATATCATTTTTATTTGTATAGACATAAATTATGTAATCAAAAATCTATCAATAAGTATATCTTTATAGATTTATTCAATTCGTGATTCATAGCAATAAATCTACTCTATATACGTCTGTGCAATAAATTAATTATTTAGTGTAACTGGTGGCCTGTAGAGGTGACACAGTTTTTGTTATTTATGGCGAAATGGACGCAACACTTGACATGAAAGATTATAATAACCATGAATAAAAAATTGAGATTTATTAATCCGTACTATGATTATAAATGCAAAAGTAACTCTGTCTGTCTGTCTGTCTCTTCTTTACGCCTTAACTACTGAACCGATTTTAATGAAATTTGGTACAGATATGATTTGGGACCCGAGAAAGGACATAGGATAGTTTTCATCCCGGAAATCCCCCGGGAACGGGAATTATTATTCCACGCGGACGAAGTCGCAGGCAAAAGCTAGTTTAGCATAAATCAATATTTTTGTCGTACTTCTCTTCCTTGCCTTCCTAAACTGGACTTTCTTGCTTCTCTCATAATCTGTTTTATTCATTGACGAATCTCAATTTGTCCGCAGTGATCGGCACGGCTAAGGAGCCGGTGGCGGGCTGGATAGACAACGTGTACGGACCCACTGGTGTAAGTACTGTTCAATATCTCTAGCCTTTTCCAAACTATGGTAGGGTCGGCTTCCAGATTAACCGGATCTAAATTACCAGTGTTATACATGGACTGCCACGGTGGCTTTAAGAACCCAGTTATTGAGTGACACGAGACCCTTTTGGCTGCGGTCAAAGGTCACCCTTTCTGAGAGTTTAGTAGTGACCCGTGTCCCCCTCTCTCGCAGGTGGTGGTGGGCGCGGCGGTGGGGCTGCTGCACGTGCTGCAGTGCTCGCCGCGTGCGCGCGCCGACCTGGTGCCCGGCGACATGGTGGTGAGCGCGTGCATCGCGGCCGCCTGGCGCACCGTGCGCGAGACCCTCGACAACCACCAGCTCCCGCCCGGCGACCTGCCGCCGCCCGTCTACAACTACGTGAGCAGCACGCAGGCGCCGCTCACCTGGGGTAAGTGTGCACAGAGACATTAGACAACAACCACCAGCTCCCGCCCGGCGACCTGCCGCCGCCCGTCTACAACTACGTGAGCAGCACGCAGGCGCCGCTCACCTGGGGTAAGTGTGCACAGAGACATTAGACAACAACCACCAGCTCCCGCCCGGCGACCTGCCGCCGCCCGTCTACAACTACGTGAGCAGCACGCAGGCGCCGCTCACCTGGGGTAAGTGTGCACAGAGACATTAGACAACAACCACCAGCTCCCGCCCGGCGACCTGCCGCCGCCCGTCTACAACTACGTGAGCAGCACGCAGGCGCCGCTCACCTGGGGTAAGTGTGCACAGAGACATTAGACAACAACCACCAGCTCCCGCCCGGCGACCTGCCGCCGCCCGTCTACAACTACGTGAGCAGCACGCAGGCGCCGCTCACCTGGGGTAAGTGTGCACAGAGACATTAGACAACAACCACCAGCTCCCGCCCGGCGACCTGCCGCCGCCCGTCTACAACTACGTGAGCAGCACGCAGGCGCCGCTCACCTGGGGTAAGTGTGCACAGAGACATTAGACAACAACTACGAGTTGCTCAAATGGGGTAATACCGCCTTAAGCACCCACATCCAACAAAAGGTCTACCTTCAATCCAATCGCAACGATTCCTTACGAAACGATCCTATCGGATGCTGGACTGGATTGAAACATGTTTACATTGATACAGAGCTGATCCAGCGCCGAAATCAAGTGATGCTGGCGCCAACTACGGTATCATTGTAAATCAGCCTTTATCTTCTATTTGTATCGTATGTGTTATCCTGACCAATATGTTTGCCCACAGCGAAGTTCATGCAGTACAACGAGGTGTACGGGTTCCAAGTGCCGACGGTGCAGGCGATTTACTACTACATGCTGACTCTCACCTCCTCCAGCACGCTGTACTGGCTGTACTGCCTGCTGCTGCACTGGATCCCCGCCTACATCATCGACGGCATCGCTGTCGTCATCGGGAAGAAACCCATGTGAGTGTTCTATCTGTGCTTGTCACTATAACTGTGATATTTGCATGCCAACAAATGTGTCATTAGGCTAGTTTTAAATATAATAATTATATTCTCGATTATTACTGCATTTTAGCACAAAGGCTTTGAACATAAATGATGGAACTGTTGAACATTGTCAAAACTAAGTTCTTCGCCACGACTCCCTGTCGCAATTTTCCAATTAGTAAGGGCTCTTTTGATTAGGCGTTTTGTGCTGAACTGCTGCATCGACACGGGCACTACATGAACTGCTAACCGATCATGACTATGCTCCAACCCTCGTTATGAAACAACCATTCTTGCGACACACAATAGTAATACCACGCCAGCGCTGCGGCATCTCAGTGCTCTCTTCTTCTCTTCTCAGCATGTTTCGATCCACTGCTGGACATAAAATATGATGTACTACAAGAGTTCAGCACATCCCTCTTAAACAAAACATCCAAACAGCCACACCATCCTCTAACCACCACTTCTCCCAACAGCTTAAGAAAGACCTACACGAAGATAACCAAATTCTCGGAGGTGATGGCGTACTTCGCGACGCGCGAGTGGCAGTTCGAGAACAGCAACACACAGCGCCTGCACAGCGAGCTCTGCGCCGCCGACCGGGCGCTGTTCCCCTTCGACATGAGCGCGCTCGACTGGGAGCAGTACTTCCACAGCTACATCCGCGGCGTGCGCGTCTATCTGCTCAAGGTGTGTTACATTAGACATGAGCGCGCTCGACTGGGAGCAGTACTTCCACAGCTACATCCGCGGCGTGCGCGTCTATCTGCTCAAGGTGTGTTACATTAGACATGAGCGCGCTCGACTGGGAGCAGTACTTCCACAGCTACATCCGCGGCGTGCGCGTCTATCTGCTCAAGGTGTGTTACATTAGACATGAGCGCGCTCGACTGGGAGCAGTACTTCCACAGCTACATCCGCGGCGTGCGCGTCTATCTGCTCAAGGTGTGTTACATTAGACATGAGCGCGCTCGACTGGGAGCAGTACTTCCACAGCTACATCCGCGGCGTGCGCGTCTATCTGCTCAAGGTGTGTTACATTAGACATGAGCGCGCTCGACTGGGAGCAGTACTTCCACAGCTACATCCGCGGCGTGCGCGTCTATCTGCTCAAGGTGTGTTACATTAGACATGAGCGCGCTCGACTGGGAGCAGTACTTCCACAGCTACATCCGCGGCGTGCGCGTCTATCTGCTCAAGGTGTGTTACATTAGACATGAGCGCGCTCGACTGGGAGCAGTACTTCCACAGCTACATCCGCGGCGTGCGCGTCTATCTGCTCAAGGTGTGTTACATTAGACATGAGCGCGCTCGACTGGGAGCAGTACTTCCACAGCTACATCCGCGGCGTGCGCGTCTATCTGCTCAAGGTGTGTTACATTAGACATGAGCGCGCTCGACTGGGAGCAGTACTTCCACAGCTACATCCGCGGCGTGCGCGTCTATCTGCTCAAGGTGTGTTACATTAGACATGAGCGCGCTCGACTGGGAGCAGTACTTCCACAGCTACATCCGCGGCGTGCGCGTCTATCTGCTCAAGGTGTGTTACATTAGACATGAGCGCGCTCGACTGGGAGCAGTACTTCCACAGCTACATCCGCGGCGTGCGCGTCTATCTGCTCAAGGTGTGTTACATTAGACATGAGCGCGCTCGACTGGGAGCAGTACTTCCACAGCTACATCCGCGGCGTGCGCGTCTATCTGCTCAAGGTGTGTTACATTAGACATGAGCGCGCTCGACTGGGAGCAGTACTTCCACAGCTACATCCGCGGCGTGCGCGTCTATCTGCTCAAGGTGTGTTACATTAGACATGAGCGCGCTCGACTGGGAGCAGTACTTCCACAGCTACATCCGCGGCGTGCGCGTCTATCTGCTCAAGGTGTGTTACATTAGACATGAGCGCGCTCGACTGGGAGCAGTACTTCCACAGCTACATCCGCGGCGTGCGCGTCTATCTGCTCAAGGTGTGTTACATTAGACATGAGCGCGCTCGACTGGGAGCAGTACTTCCACAGCTACATCCGCGGCGTGCGCGTCTATCTGCTCAAGGTGTGTTACATTAGACATGAGCGCGCTCGACTGGGAGCAGTACTTCCACAGCTACATCCGCGGCGTGCGCGTCTATCTGCTCAAGGTGTGTTACATTAGACATGAGCGCGCTCGACTGGGAGCAGTACTTCCACAGCTACATCCGCGGCGTGCGCGTCTATCTGCTCAAGGTGTGTTACATTAGACATGAGCGCGCTCGACTGGGAGCAGTACTTCCACAGCTACATCCGCGGCGTGCGCGGATTATATTAAAATTAAATGTAACATCAATAGTCAATCATAGAAAACTTTATAATAAAAATCGTTATAATGGTCTTCAAACGAGTTTTAACAAAGCAAATAACAATACTGTCGTGTAAAAGTCTTATATTTAACCAATTCACAAACTAAATATCAATTTCTCATTTGTTCAGGACCCCGTGGAAACAGTGCCCGCCGGCCTCAGCAAGCTGCGACGTCTGCGACTACTTCACTACACAATCTGCACGATCCTGGGCTTGCTGGTGTTAAGGCTGCTCTGGGCAGTGTTCAGCCTCATATTAGGGTTCTAGTAACAATAGTTATTGTGAGTGAGAAGGACGTGCGGTCATAGTGATAGTGCTGTCTCACACGTGCCCGGGTACCCGGTCAAATGTGAGTGCATGAACTTTAATAGCGGGTCGGTACGTGTGGAAAAGTATATTGTCGCGCAAAGTCATTGTAAAAAGTACACAAGTACCTATAGAATAGATTTAAGTCTCGCTTGAGCCCTTCAGTTATTTGAATAACTGGAGTGGATCACGCGGGTTCATCAGGTATGATACAATTTGTGGGGTTTGAGCTGAGATTTGCATTTGTGTGAGTGCGCATATTGATAGTGTAGGTGTGACTGGGTGGGTTGGTTTAAACCATGTACCATAACTTCTTCAGGTCACTCACACAAATGCAAAGCTCAGCTTTGGCCTTGGGGCTGTACCAGGTATTGAGTATTTGCTATTAAACCTCGTGAATATCGGAGCAACTCTGAGTTGCACTCAAGTTGACCTTAGAAAGAAATATTGTTGTTGTTTCATCTTTCTTTCAAGTAAGTGTATAATGGAATCACAAATGAAGTCACTAGGACATTATGTTGTGCTTCCATTTGTAATACTTACATTAGTTAAAAAGGGGCACAGGGTCACAAGAAAGCGTGGTGAACATTGTTATTATAAATTATGTACAATGTAATCAATGTGTAATCATGACAATATTTCAAGACTTTCCACTTAAGGGTGCTAATCTAAAAAATAAATACTAAGTATCTATTTTATATCATTATCACAATACTTAATTATTACCTATTTTAAAACATGTTTAAATATTTAAACAAAAATAAGGGTCTGGCTAGAATAATTTATGTAAACATTTATTAGTAAGTAGGTGCCCAACGAATTGGGCAATTTTTAAATTAAGTACTTAATTAAATATAAGTTGTAAATAAATAACATATTACTTAAATACGAAGTCAATGTGCAATATTTTAAGATAATACAAAACACTAAACCTGACGCCATCTTGAATTGTTACCTAATAATTGTGATAAAGTGAAATGTGCCTGTGTGGAGTTTTATACCACCCAGGACACACGGTGGCACAGCGCTTAGATGAAGCTCAAGAATCTTAGTAGCTTGTACATTCATGACCACTATTTATGAATTCACTGCTACACCTGTTTGCACTGTGCCGACGATCGGGTCCGATACCGGCACGTGTGGACAGGCACCCGTTGAATAGTACCGGGTACCCGAAATTACTTCCGAATCGGGTACTCGGTACGCGATATTTGTAAAAACTCACTTCAGTGTTTCAAAATATTTAAATTGTTATTTTGACATGACGTTGTTTACTTTAGAGTGTTTATAAGGTGAAATAAATATGTTTGTACTTATTGTGTAAATCATATTGTTACCCATGACAAAAATGCCATTTCATAATGAGACGATATTAAAATGATTTAAGGAAAGTTAGTACTTTGTTTTGATTATTTAGTATCCTTTAAGTGTTAGAGCTACCCTGGTGAGAATAGACTGCCTCCGGGGTTGTGGAATGTCCCAGGGTTGCGGAATGTTTATAATAGTTACCGTGACAACGGAATATAAAAGGCAACCGAAGGAAAATGAGTGGGTTTTAGTCAGTAAAAGTCTGACACCCCCTTCCGCCGCACCCAAGATGGGAGCAGTCATTTGATGATTTCCCACTCCCCAAAAAAAAAATATATATATGGACTGCCTAAAACGCTAAAAGGTGATGATCATACCTCTCGGGTAGCCCAAAGCTACACCCCTTAGTACCTCCTACCATGACTTGTTATATAAGTTAGTATCGTGTCACTCTCTCTGGCTTGGCCACCATCAGGGATTTTAATTTTGATAACACAAAAAAATAGTCGCTGAATATTCGAAATTAGTCGCCAAATATCAGAAATAGTCGATCACTAGATCAAAAGTTATTAAAGAATATAATTTCAACATGTACAAGCAGGTACAAAATACTTAAGTAGTTTACTATGATGTGATATTATGGTAAAATATTTCTTTCAAAACATATAAATATAGTGATTCTATAATGTGAACCCACCGAGGAAAAGCTATACAAACTCCAAAATAATAAGTAATATTAATTTTATCTTTATTCACGCATTCGAAGTAGCGTACAGAGCGTACATGACAGTTGTCAAATTGATCGGTTTTTTAAATAAATTTGTGTGCTTTTAATATATTTCCCTTATTATTTTGGGTGTGTAAGAACAACAGAAACAGAAAAAGTCTTTGGGTAAGTTTGAAATGATATGAACGCAAAAATATAGTAAGTAAAATATTCTAGCTTTTTAACAATCAGTTATTACGTACCTAATGAAAAAATGCCATTTGATGAGATATTTTAATTCCAAAAATACTTAGCAATTTACCTATATAAATCTACTTTCCGAAATATTTCCTCTCCCGACAAGATTGCCGGTAATATTCCCACCAATATTCTTACCTCGGGCAACACTCCCGGGAACGGCACATCTCTACTCTGGAGTGTCTTATAATAATATGAGTATGCCTTAGTTACACGAAATCTATGAATTGGGGTTTAAATTCTGGCCTGGGAAGTATTTTTGTTTAAGTATTTTTTTCGACAACAAAAAAAGTTTCATTGTTCTAACGTAAATTAGAGTCTCTAACGTTATAATTTGTTAAAACCGTTGCATGCGATTTACATCTTGACACTTAATAGACCAAGAGCAAGGTTTAATGTTTTCATAGAAGTTTACGGCACTCTAACCTAGTCATTTAAAACATAGAAACATATATATAATTGAAAATTTATCTTTCTCTGACATTTGTAAAGTCTTTTGATCGATAAAACTAGAAGTATACTACACATATTTATAGAAATATCTTTTTTCTTGGAATGTTTTCGTAGACTTTTCTGTCTAGCTCTTGGACTATACTTTAAAAATTGAACTCATTGTAACTTCTTATCTAAGACCCGACTATTTCTGATATTTGGCGACTAATTTCGACTATTTAGCGACTATTTTTTTGTAAAAACAGATCTTCACTAGGTGCTCTAGTTTTCATGTGGCCAAGCTGGGGAGACTCTCTCCAGCTCGGCCACCTATAAACCCTTATAACTTTTGATCTAGTGAACGACTATTTCTGATATTTGGCGACTAATTTCGACTATTTAGCGACTATTTTTTTGTAAAAACAGATCTTCACAAGGTGTCCTAGTTTTCGAGATATGCATGTGGCCAAGCTGGGGAGACTCTCCCCAGCTCCGCCACCTATATACCCTTATAACTTTTGAACTAGAGAACGACTATTTCTGATATTTGGCGACTAATTTCGACTATTTAGCGACTATTTTTTTGTGTTATCAAAATTAAAATCCCTGATGGTGGCCAAGCCAGAGAGAGTGACACGTTAGTATCAGAATGGCTGGTTACCTGTCAACAGGAGCTTTGAAAGTGTATAATTTAAGAGTTGCTACCCATTGTTTAAGTATATTTAATACATTCTTTCAATAATTGTGACATATTATACATTTTAATAAAATATGTACATTTTTTGAGCCCCTGTTTACGAATTTATTCTAGAGTTTCTTATTAGGTATTCTACATTAGCTCAAAACTGTAGCGTCCACTCGTTTACTTAGGCAAAAAGTGCCTTATAATTTAGAAAGGCAACAGTCGCTATAGCGTCTTTTACAGATCTTGCAGGCGTTCACTTACCTGCGTCTTGTTAGCTTTGTTTACATGTAGAGGGAAGAATAATGTATTCAAGACCATAACTTCAGCCTATTGATTTAGCGCCTGTCTTTAATCCATTTGAACGTTCTCAACATCTGTGACATAACTCTATGGTAACGTTACACTGTCAGTCAATCTGTCACAATAAGTGAATACGATGACAGTACTGAACTCTTCCGATGAATTTTTACACAAGTTTTTTATTATTGAACGTAGTAGTGAGTGTGTCCGGTAAGAACATAGTGACGAGGTCTGGCCTGCTGCCGGCGGCGGCGGGGGCGGTGGGGCTGCGGTTCTTTGTGGAGGTCAGCAACACGGCGGGCCAGGAGTGCGCCGTGGAGGTCCACCCCGACGAGTGCTGTCTGGACGGGGACAGGCGCTGTGACGTGCTGCAGTTGATTGGCAGTGCTGCTGATACTATCCCTGAAGGTATGAGGTCAATAGTTCCAATAGGTACGGCTTGCGACGGACCGGTGGATTGTGGATTTCACGTCTGCGAGCCGATAAAGTATAAGTCAGTCATCTACACTAATATTATAAAGAGGAAAACTTTGTATGTTTGTTTGTTTGATTGTAATGAATAGGCTCAAAAACTACTGGACCGATTTTAAAAATTCTTTCACCATTAGAAAGCTACATTGTCCACGAGTAACATAGGCTTTATAATATCACGCTATGTCCCACGGGAGCGAAGCAGTAACCAAAAACCTAATGTAACGTGGGTGAAACCGCGAGGAACAGCTAGTTGCTTATAAAATTGCTCACCGAGCAGATTGTGGCGATTGATGCTACGTACTTCAACCTACTGTTAAGATTAATGTTAGAAAATACGCTGAAAAAATCGCGGCTTTTCTTCTTGTTGGTATTCAAGTACTTATATGAGTAGTTATTTCGGGAGAGAGACGTTAAACAGAAATACATTCGCGACACGGACAGTAACTAGCACCTTGTCCAGAAAATGCATCGCAAAATGTTGGGCCCAACCATATTGTGTTGAGTAATGATGTAGTGCCACACATATTGTGCGTCATGTTTACAGATAATTCAAAATTAGCGTCCTAGCCTTAAAAAGCGGAGTACTAAAGTAATTTTTTTGACATTAGTAAATGATTATACTCTTATGTTTCCCAGGCGCGACGAAGACCCTGCAGATGGTGGCGCCGCTGCTGGACCCGTACGACCGCAAGGGGTTCTGCACCATCTACGTCGACTACAAATCTAGCTTTAAACCAGATAAGTTTATAAGAGATACAATCAGAATCAAGTTCGACACCACTCTGGAGGAGCCGTACGCGCCCGACGACGTCAGGATATGCAAACACGTCGACGAGGATCCCTTGAACGACTGCAAGCCAGTCCATTGTGATATTTATTACAACGGCAAGAAGTCTTACTATAATGTAATAAAAAAACGTTGCGTCGAAGTACCGACTTGTTTGGCAAAGCCAAGTTCCGACACTCCCAAGAGTGCCTACAATCCTGTTTCAAACAAATGTGTTAATAAGCCAGCTATAAGTAAGGGAGACATTGATTTTATAAAAGCGCTGACGCAAGGGAAAGAACGGCCGCCGAAAGATATAATCCTCATCACTTCAAAGACAAAGGATGGTGCTAAAGTACCGGCAAAGAATGCGCCCGCTAGAGACGCCGAGAACCAAGGTGTAGGAGCCACTGCGACTGCGAGGCTGTTCACCCTCGATGGCACGACCAAAAAAAAGAAACCGAAGTTCACTTCCAGGTTTTCCTGCTTCTGTACCTACGTGGCCACGAACAAGAACATGCTGCTGGCGCTGGCCGCCATCATGCTCGTGCAGTGCTGCCTCATCTGCACCATGGTCTACTGCCTCACCAAGCACTGCACCTGCTGCAAGCGGAAGAAGGTCATCAACAAGTTCTTCAACTACCGCCAGGACGCGTCCGTCACTACGCCGCTGATCTGTACCAGCAACATCGACACGGAGACCACTGACTACCAATATCTAAGTGAATCTTCAAACTATATTGATAAGAAAATTAGGTGTTACAAAGCGTGTCAGAAGGAGAGGAAGACGAGTGTGAAGCTGAGCATGTCGGATGATATCTTGTCGAAGTGCCTCACGCGGCGCGACTGGCGCCGACTGCCGCGCTCAGAGACCATTCCTGAAGTGCGTGCTGACGATAACTTATGCGCCAGTGACGACAAGGAGGCGCCTGCAGACCCTCGCAAGCTCACCGACACCAAGGTCAACTTCCAAGACGAGAACTGTGATAAGAAGCCCAGAGCCAAGAAGTCCGACAACAAGAGCACCGCGGGCAGCGACTCCTCGGAGAAGGTGATCCGCTGCCACAGCTACGACTACGAGGGCGGCTCCAACGTCGCCGGCTTCCGGAAGACTTCCAACTGCAAGCAGTACGGGGTGTATAAACAAGAGAAGCACGCGGACTCTATTGAGCAGGCGGCGCAGGCGTACTTCTCGAACGATTCTATCGACGACTTCCTGTCGGAGCGCGGCGTGCTGTTCATCGGAGACAACGCTTCGAAGTACTCCTTCAGCAGCGTCTCCAGCGCAGCCAACTCTTCAGCCTCCAGCAAAACTTCGAAGAACAACGCGATCAGGGATGTTCTGCCCTTCTTGTGTCGGAAGTCTAAAGGGCCGTCTTCAGACCCGGGGATACAGAAGTCGAAGCCGGACTTGGACCTGGAGCTGCTGCACATCTCGCGCGTGTCCATGTGCTCCTCCAGCAATGACTCGGATCTCTGCAAGGACTTGAAGAAAATTAAGGAATCCACTAGCTCTCTGTAGAATATTTTATATTAAAGTTATTTATACACTTTATTTGTGACTTTTGTTGACTAGCTTTCGCCCGCGGCTTTGCACGCGTGGATGTCGAAACTTTCACCTCTTATTTACCCTTTAGGGTAGAATTTCCAAAAATCTTTTTTTCAAGGTTATACCTTATCGTTACAAAGAACACACCCTGCAAGTTTGATGTCTCTAGGAGCAGCGGTTTGTGCTGTGTGTTGATATCAACTGTCAGTCAGTCAGTAAGATTACCATTTTATATTTAAAGTTATCGTGACTTTTGTATTACGCGGTGTCCTGCGTGAGCGATCTAGACGCGAACGCCAAGCGGCGCGGCGCGGCGCGAAAACAACAAACATTCGAAACCTATTGAAGTGGCCTACGTGACCAAACGCACGTGGGGTGCGGTGCGGAGCGGCGCGAAATGAAGCGAACGCGATCAGTTGGCTTGATATTTTCGCGTGAAGTGGACGCGTCGGCCATATTTTTGCGCGTGGAGGGGACGGTTCGCGCGCACGTAGGACAGAGTAGCCGCATCGCTCCGCATCGTATTAAATTCGCATCGGATCGTTTCGCAATCGCGTTCGCGTTGAGTCGTCCACGTAGGACATGGCGTTAACGTTATGCCAAAGCAACCTGTTTTGAACGCCTTCGTTAACTCCTGAATATTCTGGACTGTTCTTTGTACATGAATAATAACGAACTATACAGAAACACGTTGGTGTTAATTATTGCTCTTCGGAATGTGTCAGGACGAACAAAAGTAACTGCTACCTCTCGTATTACTACTGATTATTTATTACCTCTCTCATTAAAATTTGTGTCACTTGAGTGTGGGTTTATTACCTAACTGGCGATCAACACCAGAAAAGTAAAAATGTGTAGTATTTGTAACATAATAAATATTAACTTTCTTCTTGAATTACTCTTTATAATAATAAGTACAACATTAATATTCGTTTTATAGTTACAGTAGACAGGAAACTATGAAATATTGAAATAATTAGCTACGTAACACATTATCCATACTAATACATATTATAAATGGGAAAGTGTGTCTGTCTGTCTGTTTGTCTTTCTTTCACGGCAAAACGAAGCGACGAATTGACGTGATTTTTTAAGTGGAGATAGTTGAAGGGATGGAGAGTAACATAGGGTATACATACTTTTTGTCTCTTTTTAACGCGTGCGACGCCGCGGGCAAAAGCTAGTTCGTTTTATAATTTAAAAGAACAGTAGACAGGAAACTATGAAATATTGAAATAATTAGCTACTTAACACATTATGTTAAATATGCCTGACGACATTAACTGATACAATATTGCCTGAATCATTTCTTAGTATGATTTACAACAAGCGTTTGTAAAACGGTTATGCCGTGATGGCTCAGTGGATAGCCAGCCCGCCTCTCGTGTAAGAAGTGAGACAAACTTAAGAAAGTACAGTGCCCGGATTCGAACCCACATCGAATCCGGGCACTGTACTGTTGTCTTGGACATCACTGAAATCCCGTGCCTCGGAAAGCACGTAAAACCTTTGGTCCCGGTTGTCATCCGTAGAACTTTGACAGTCGTCACTGGTTAGCCAGAAAGTCTGACCAGTCTAACCATGAGGTATCGTGTCGCCCAGTTACTGGGTTGTGGAGGTCTGACAGGCAGTCGCTCCACCTAAAACACCGGTATCCAGCTGAATCCGGTTCGGCTGGAAGCCGACCCCAACACAGTTGGGAAAAGGCTTGGGAGATGATGTTTGTAAAACTGTTATACGAGTATTAAGCCGTACTTCTTGTAATGAAAGAAACTTGTTGTTGTTGCAAGATTGAAAAACTAACAAAAACGTTTTGGTTCTGTTTGTTTCAAAATTAACAGTAGCTGTATTATACCACCTACTGCTACTATCTGATTTTTATATAACTAAAAATACAAATTTCTGATGATTTCAACTCGGTCTGATGGTGTAGTCAGGTCGATAATGGAGCTTTCGACGGCTTTACATTTACACCCACGAGTTTCAGTTCATTTAGTAAATATGAGTCAAAGAACAAATAAAATGTTAACACGATATTTTTTGCGGCATTGTGTCGCTATCTAAACTACAGCGATTATTTTAGACATTGCCGAGTCATTCTTAGGAAATATTGAAAGAAAATGTTCATTTAGGCACAATTTAAACAATTTGAAAAGTATTTTGTGGATTCACGGGATTTTGCATAAGGTAGGCAGAAGTAAACCTATTTCACTAATCTTCAGCGGAGATTTCAGATGGGCGCTTACCGAAGACTGAATGAAGTGAGGGCAGCGGAGCAGTTAACAAGATTAATTGCTCAGCTGTGAGCTGATTCAAATGAAATATTTGTTGATCTAATCACTCAAATCATTGCTCATCCGAGTTAAGATATATAAATAATGAAAACAACATATTAATTTAACTTAACTTTTAATATTTCGTAAAAAAATAGGGCTTGCTTTTACAGACGGCTCAGGATAGCAGGGAGGTGTGGCTAAGGATTTTCAAGGATTTAGGTATAATGCTTGATTTGTACACGGTTGGACCATGGTAGAATATCATTACAAAAGAAACCCATTAAGTACTTCATTTTGTTAAAGAAGTGGGGGTCTCAAGTCTTTGAAACAAGGTTGAATTCTCCACACCACTCTACGCCACCCTGCAACATCTGCAAGAGCAAGCCTAAACTAACTAACTTAAACAACTACAACTAAACCCACCCAAACACATAGAATAACACATACAGAACAAAACTGACTAACTTATACAACACATAGACATAAGCGGCGGCGACGACATAATGCAGTTTGTGGAGCCAGTACTGCTTCCTCCTGGCGTACTCCGTGTCTTTAACACCGTCTTTCATGAGGTAGCGGCGGAGGCCGACGCACCAGAGGGTCACATACTCCATGATGTCAATGTCTGTGGTGTCGAAGTTGAAGACGAGGCGGTCGCGGGGCGACAGCGAGCGGAACAGAGCGTCCGTGTTGTCGTCGGCGAACACCCAGCTGTGGGTTGTGAAGTAGGCGAGCGCGAGGGACGCGCGGTAGACGCGGTTGTAGAGCTTTATGAACCTGGAAGAACAACATTATCGTTATCATCACATCAGACGTCAGACGTTCATTACTGGACTCCATAAGGATTCCCCAAAGATTCCTCAAATAATTTATTTTCAGTAAACCGTTTTACAGGTACTTTGGAACGTCATTTAGAAGAACAAAGAAATTAGTCTAATTACCCATTCCAAAATGTTGTTTTGTAAGAAGAAGAATGGGCAAGAAATTCCATAATTACAGTTTTAAAATAATGTTAATACAAATCACGATCATGCTATCCGCATCCGTTGGAACCCGAGAACCTTTTAGCCTGGCAAATGACATTTCCAGTATAGTGTCCAAATCGTTTAACGACTCTTACATCGGCGGCTTTCCTAACAGCACACATCCTCCATCCAGTATGAAGCCAGAAATGTAATGCAGCAACCACGCAAAAACAGCAGCTTGTTAGCGGTGTTCACTACAAACAAGACTTACATCGGTGGCTTCCCCAACAGCACACATCCCCCGTCCAGTATGTAGCCGGGAATGTAGTGCAACAGCCACGTGAGCAGCACAAACAACGGCTTGTTGGCGGTGTTGACGATGAACATGTACCACACGGCCAGCGGAGTCGGCAGCACGCGCCCGATCTCGCGGATCTTTGTCGATACTGGACCTGGGGGCAGATTGGAAAGAGTTATCATCTTCATCTTCTAGGAGTATGGCAATGTATTAGTTATTAGTACAGTAAAAATGTCTTTTTCCACACATAATTATGTGCAATGCTTCGAGTAGGGCGGCCATGTTTCAAATAGGATGGAGGATTTTTGTAGGTCATTGGATAGATGACGCGTGAGGGTTTAGTGTTACGACCATAGTAATATGCCACTGCTGGATACCCTAATTTCTGTTACTTTGTCTATTCCACACACAGACAGGCGTTAGCGAGTTCATGATCCCCGCAACAACACATTTTAGGCGTTTGAAGATCAGAGTCCAAAGTTCTTGATTCTCCGTCAAAAAGGGAAAATCCTGCGGCCTGACGAATGTCTGTTCGCTACTGTACGACGACTCTATTCCAGATTTTGTATAATATGGTAATTTCGCATCAAATACTTATGTCACAATAGATGTCACCACCGCTCTTTTATTTGAAGGCACCAGGCTGTAGCTAGTTGTAGCTGTACTCACGCCAGTGGAACAGGTTCCTGGCGCTGGACACGGAGTAGATGCTGACGTGGTCGGCGCGCTGCGTGCCGGTGCGCCAGGCGGCGGCTAGTACGGCGTTGTTGACGTAGTCCACCGGCACCAGGCTGTAGCGAGCGTTGTCGCCCGCGAACGTCGCGTGGATCAGCCCTGTTGCTGGGCCGAGAATGAGCTAGTGATGGGGAGGAAAATGATTTAATGATGGACTCATACAGCAAGACACTGATGCTCTGTGATGAAAATATGGGGTCGCAGCACGCCACGAAGACATTTGGCGGACAATCCTTATGAAGACTATAACCAAGTACACGTAAACAGAACAAATCCGTATGCACTCTCTCTTGTTCGATCAAATACCAAATTGCTTATTACTTAAAACATTTAAAAAAAAACTTTGTCTTTGACTTTGAAGTTCAGAATTATGGGAATAATGATCGCCAAATGGATTAGGTAGAAATGCACGAGTTACGAAGACACGAATGGACTCAAAAACAAAAACCGGCCAAGAGCGTGTCGGGCCACGCTCAATGTAGGGTTCCGTAGTTTCCCGTCCGTCACAATAAGTGTACCTACTTATAAGTTTAAAAAAAGGCTATTTGTTACGTTGACATACTAAGTACGCAAAAATTATTTTGTACAACCTTTTTGTCTTTTTTGTACAAAAACTGTTCTTTCTATCAAGTTCAAAATAATTTTCCTAGAAAGTCCTTATAAAGTTCAACTTTCCAGATTTTTTTCATATTTTGAAACCTACGGGTCAAAAGTTAGAGGGGGGGGGGACGCTTTGATTTTTCCTTTTGGAGCGATTATTTTCGAAATTATTGACGTTATCAAAAAATGATCTTAGTAAACCCCTATTCATTTTTAAATACCTATCCAACAATATATCACACGTCAGGGTTGTAATTAAAAAAAAAACCACTTCTCTATTTACATATAGGGGGGCTACCCTAATAAAACGTTTTTTTTTTTAATTTTTATTTTCGCACTTTGTCGGCGTGATTGATATACATATTGGTACCAAATTTCAGCTTTCTAGTGCTAACGGTTACAGAGATTAAGCGAGGACGGACGGACAGACAGACAGACATGGCGAAACTATAAGGGTTCCTAGTTGACTACGGAACCCTAAAAATGAGTGCATTTCTACCTAACCTATTTGACGTTCATTATTCGCATATTCTGTCTGCGTATTTATCACACGCTAGCTCTTGACAAGTGCTAAGTAATTTTCCAATAGAGAACCAGATGTGTTGCTCACCCCACTGGCACCGTAAGCACAGCTGTGGTCCGCCCAGCCCGGCATCGGCTCCCGGTACGATGATATTACTGGAAAACACAATGCAGCACTTTAGTCTATCAAAGAAGTACTCTGACTATCGAATTACGGTATGCTCTTAAAAACTGAAATACAAAAATATAAGTAAAAGTATATAATTATGCATTTAGTAAAAAGACGTTTTGACGATATAGTATATTACACTTCTTAATAAACTTTAGCTCTTTTTCATTCAATAATCTATTAAGTAATTGTAAGATAAACACGTTGTTTTCTTATGAGTTAACCGTAGTTTCCAAGTCAGTCCCTGTTCGGCACGTAATATTTACCGACTGCAGGCCTGACAATGCAGATGGGCAGCCCATCCGCCCTGCTCCGCACCACCTCCTCCGCTATCGCCTTGCCAAATGTGTAGGTGTTGGGGTAGCCTTTGATTAGACTGGAAAGAATATGGGGATTGTAATGATAGTTGTTGCTTGCATATAATCAACACTGATAAAAGAGGATCAAATACACCAACTTTTTCTTCCTGTGTTTATCAATTTTGAAATATGTGTTTGTCTTTACCTATCTACTATAGACTCTTCTCTTATTTTTACTCACTCATCTATACGTGTATTTTTGGTCTTGCAAAAACCGCTAGGAGATGATTCTACTCATAAAAACATGAGTTTTTTGAGTAGAACAAAAAACACCTTGTATGTGAAAACTTTTAATTGCCAACCTTAGTCTTAGTTATTTATTTTTCAATTTACTGATATTAGCTGTAAGTTTTCCTAATAAAAACATAAATAAAAAAATGTATAACACTTGTGTCTAGTGGTAATCAACTCTGTAAATGTTAATAAGCATCTACAGAGCTCATAATATAAGTGTGTGTTTTAAAGACTTTTTCCAAAAATGATAACACAAGATAGTATGGGCAGTGTCATTTTGCCGTGACAGTGCAATTGCACTTGTACCTGTTTAGCAAATATTAGCAATGTTTATTTTTAGCCAAGCATAGTCAAACGGTCCGGGGTTGCGGAATAGTTCTAATAGTTACCGCAGCCTCGGAACATAAAGTGCAACTGAAGGAACAAGGGTGGGTTTTAATAAAAGTCTGCCACTCCTTCCCACCCGCTCAGGGCGGGAGAAGTCATTTGACGATTAACCACAAAAAGAAAGGCTCACGATGGTTCCACTTACTTGTCGGCGATGGCACTGAACCTGTCATCATCCAGGGTCTCCGCCAAGCTGATCATGAGCTCTGGCGGCACGGGGCTCGAGTAGAACTTCTCCTGCACCACCTTCTCCACGAACCGGTCCGTGGCGTTCGCGTACGTCGTCGACACGTACACGAACGATCTGTAACGTGGATATGACGTATGATTATACTTTCAATACAACTTTAAAAGGGATTTTTATATTGATATATAGACCCGTTTATTGCCAAAAATAACTAATCTTTTTGCTAAATTAGTCTCACAATGTAGGTACACATGACTGGAACCACTGACACTGTGGAAGAAAATTTGGACATAGGCTCGAATCCATATTGAGCGGACGATCTGTGCCTGTACCTTTTTAACCGACTTCAAAAAGGAGGAGGTTCTCAATACGTCTGTATTTTTTTAATTGTTTTTTTTTTGTATGTTTGTTACGCGATATCTTCGTCAATTGTGAACGGATTTTGATGGTTCTTTTTTTGTTTGCTAAGTCATGATTCAGAAGTGGTCCCATATATTATTGACGATATTATTTCAATTTTCATTTTCAATTTCAATTATTATGTGCGTAACTTCAATTTCTATTTTTCGTTTTATAAGATTATAAGTAGTTTTATTTTGAAAATAAATTACTTTGAAAGATGTCATACACAGTCAGACATAGTTAGACGCGACACTAAAAAGTAAAAAACTTTTTTCAAAAAAATAGTAACCGCCTTCAAAAACTAAAAACCCACAAATAACTAAAATTTCGGAAGTCGGTGGCTTCTCTTTTGCCAGTCAATTTATCTGAATTTGTGTTGCCACCGACTTCCGAAATTTTAGTTATTTGTGGGTTTTTTAGGGTTCCGTACCTCAAAAGGTAAAAACGGAACCCTTATAGGATCACTTTGTTGTCCGTCTGTCCGTCCGTCCGTCCGTCTGTCAAGACCCTTTTTCTCAGAAACGCGTCGAGATATCAAGCTGAAATTAATATCACATACTCAGGTCTGCTATCTCTTAAAGCAGTGAAAAAATCAAGTTTTTAAATCAATGCAATAAAAAGATACGGCGGTTTATATTGCATATTTGGACATTTGCAAGGAAATCAAAACCTATAGGGTACTTCCCACTGACCTAGAATCATGAAATTTGGCAAAAAGCAAGGTCATGTAGCACAAGTAAAGGGAAAACTCCGAAAACCGTAAATTTGTAGTTAGTTCACACCAGGCGTCCGTCTGTCTGTCAAGAACCTTTTTCTCAGGAACGCGTCGAGATATCAAGCTGAAATTAATATCACATACTCAAGTCTGCTATCTCACACAGCAGTGAAAAAATCAAGTTTCTAAATCAACGCAATAAAAAGATACGGCGGTTTATATTGCTTATTTAGACATTTTCAAGGGAATCGAAACTCAAAACCTATAGGGTTCTTCCCATTGACCTAGAATCATGAAATTTGGCAAGAAGCAAGGTCATGTAGCACAAGTATAGGGAAAACTCCGAAAACCGTAAATTTGTAGTTTGTTCACATCAGGCGGCCGTCTGTTCGTCCGTCTGTCAAGAACGTATTTCTCAGGAACGCGTCGAGATATCAAGCTGATATCAATATCACATACTCAAGTCTGCTATTTCTTAAAGCAGTGAAAAACTCAAGTTTCTAAATCAACGCAATAAAAAGATACGGCGGTTTATATTGCATATTTAGACATTTTCAAGGAAACCAAAACTCAAAACCTACAGGGTACTTCCCATTGACCTAGAATCATGAAATTTGGCAAGAAACAAGGTCATGTAGCACAAGTAAAGGGAAAACTCCGAAAACCGTAAATTTCGTAAATTTGTAGTAAGTACACATCCGTCCGTCATTACGTTCGTCCGTCTGTCAAGACCTTTTTTCTCAGAAACGCGTCGAGATATCAAGCTGAATTAATATCCACACACTTAGGTTTGCCATTTTTCAAAGCAATGAAAAAATCGAGTTTCTAAATTAACGCAACAAAAAGTTATGGCGGTTTATATTGCATATTTAGACATTTGCAAGGGAATCAAAACTCAAAACCTATAGGGTACTTCCCATTGACCAAGAATCATGAAAAGCGGCAAGAAGCAAGGTCATGCAGCACAAGTAAAGGAAATACTCTGAAAACCATAAGATTGTAGTTAGTTCACATCCGTCCATCCTCCCGTTAGTCCGCCTGTCAAGACCCTTTTTCTCAGAAACGCGTCGAGATATCAAGCTGAAATTAATATCACATACTCAGGTTTGCTATCTCTTAAAGCAGTGAAAAACTCAAGTTTCTTAATCAACGCAATAAAAAGATACGGCGGTTTATATTGCATTTAGATATTTGCGAGGGATTCAAAACCTATAGGGTACTTTCCATTAACGGAACCCTCGTTGCGCGAGTCCAACTAGCACTTGACCGGTTTTTGTTTTTGAAGGCGGTTATTATTTTTTTGAAAAAAGTTTTTATGAGAATAAGTTTTTGTTTTGGCACTTAGGTCAATGACGAGCTGGTTTTAGTAAATTATAGTGAGTTTCCATTGAGCTCCTGGTCGAAGTGGCCTGCACTCTTGCGCAGTGAGTACAGTGAGTGACTTACTTGAGGTGGCGGCACGCGCTGCCCAGCAGCACGGCCTCCCGCGTGCCGCGCACGTTGATCATGGTGGAGAGCCGCAGCTCCTCGTCGAAGCGCGTGGTGGCTGCCATGTGGAAGATCATGTTCACCTGGTGGGCACACGATAAAGCAAATTAGAGACGGTTCCTTATACAGGGCGGATGCTTCACTAATGAACCGAGGAAAGGAGTATATTCTCAATAAAATAATCTTAGGAAGTCTTTAACATGAGTCGTTCAGCTGTGGTATATACCTGCGTAGTGACGGTCGTTTTTTTTTGCAGAATGGGAAATCATTAAATGACTTCTCCCGTCCTGGGCGGGGCGGAAGGGCGTGTCAGACTTTTACTGACTAAAACCCACTCATGTTCCTTCGGTTGCCCTTTATGTTCCAGGGTCACGGTAACTATTATAACTAATGTTCCAGTGGCATTATCCGCTCAGTTGGGACACACACACATACCTGCGCGGTGACGGTGTCCCAGTCCCGCTCACTGAGCCCGAGCCGCAGTTCCGCCACGTCTCCCTCCAGTGGCACTATCCGCTCAGTTGGGACAACAAACACACATACCTGCTCGGTGACGGTGTCCCAGTCCCGCTCACTGAGCCCGAGCCGCAGTTCCGCCACGTCTCCCTCCAGTGGCACTATCCGCTCAGTTGGGACAACAAACACACATACCTGCTCGGTGACGGTGTCCCAGTCCCGCTCACTGAGCCCGAGCCGCAGTTCCGCCACGTCTCCCTCCAGTGGCACTATCCGCTCAGTTGGGACAACAAACACACATACCTGCTCGGTGACGGTGTCCCAGTCCCGCTCACTGAGCCCGAGCCGCAGTTCCGCCACGTCTCCCTCCAGTGGCACTATCCGCTCAGTTGGGACAACAAACACACATACCTGCTCGGTGACGGTGTCCCAGTCCCGCTCACTGAGCCCGAGCCGCAGTTCCGCCACGTCTCCCTCCAGTGGCACTATCCGCTCAGTTGGGACAACAAACACACATACCTGCTCGGTGACGGTGTCCCAGTCCCGCTCACTGAGCCCGAGCCGCAGTTCCGCCACGTCTCCCTCCAGTGGCACTATCCGCTCAGTTGGGACAACAAACACACATACCTGCTCGGTGACGGTGTCCCAGTCCCGCTCACTGAGCCCGAGCCGCAGCTCCGCCACGTCTCCTTCCAGCGGCACGAGCCGGTCCGCGAAGTTGGGCTTCTTTTTTTTGACCATGTCGTATACCTGGGAACGACAAAAGCATCGGTTTGTAAAAGTTCAAGGGCCGAAGAATGACAGCTAATGATGTGTACATGAGATTTTATTACTTCGCGATGATGAACATTCGAATTCAGTGATCCTAAAAAATAAACTATTGAGATATGACAAACATTCAAAGTCACGTACTTTGAAATACCGTACTTTCTAACTCACGTTCCCCAGTTATGAACTCTATAAATAGCCCGTTCTTCGAAATTTCAAACTGCGTTAATCCGTGATACATTCAAGACACTTATTTCACTTTTGGCTAAATACTCAAACGCGACTGAACTTTGAGACGCCATCATTACTTTAGCCTTTTAGAATGACAAAGACAGCAACACATTTGAGAACGTCTAAAAATTATGTGAAGCTTAAGTTTTCGGTCATTAGACAGTTTACAGGAAATAAAGTGAATCACAGAGTCGGTGGGTTAGTCAGAAAGGTGGTGGCTTGTTCCAAGGCTGGTACTCACGGGGTCCTGTAGCATGGCCTGTACTCTGTCGTGTATCTTCACGCCTTTCTTCGGCCGCAGCAGCACGTAGATCTTCTCCACATCGCACGCTCTGAGGAGTACACAATTATTTTAATTTATATCTAAGTAAACATTTCAAATTCGACCGATTTGTAGGATTCTTGCCGTCTCATCAGATCCGGAGCAATCTAATATATTCGCGAGTTGAGTGTGCTTATGCCAAGTCTACATTTCGAAGTTTGTCATTTCTAATAATGTCTCATAGAGTTTGAGCTCAGCGCCTGCTAGATGTGACTAAGCAAATCAGCTGAACGTTGAACAAAGTTATTCAATTAGGCTGATTGAGATTATAAAATATTTTTTTATGCATGTTATACATACTTGACTAGTAATTAGTATTTTTAGAGTTGCCTTGAGGACTACCTAAAATTCCCCACGAGACAAGGATGCGCCCAAAGTAAAATTACTAGCATAACTTTTGTATAAAAGAAGGAACCGTCTTCAAAATCTTATAAAATACCGAATGTATCCAATTAATTTTTCATGTATCTAATTGAATCGGACACGATATAAGCACGACCCCTCACCTGAACAACTTTTCAATGAGCTGCTTGCCGAGGAAGCCGGAGCCGCCCGTCACCAGCACAGTGGCCCCGCGGTAGAACTGCTGCACTTCGGAGTCTCCTCGCTCCGTCGCCTCCAGCATCGCCTTCTGCTGCGACAGCGCCTGCAGCTCCACTGCCAGCGCCGGGTCCATGATGGAAGAGTTCCAGGGTTCCTGCAGGACACGTTCAAATGCTGGTTAAAGACCATGCTTCATAAGGAAGGGTTAATCTTTCGAACACATGTGATTCTAGACACAATATAAAAACAATAGCACTAGACAGCCGGCTGTCGCTTGGTTCTCCAAAGGTTAAGCAACTTGGCCGCGTCAAAAACAAAATGAAAGTTCACTAGGTAAGTCAAATACAATAACCCTCTAAAAATGTTGTTGATGACCAAATTGCGACTCCCTTGTGATCTTATCCTTCAAACACACGTGATTTGAGACACAACAGAAAGACAATAGCAGCCCGACAGCCGGCTGTCACTTGGTCGTAGTAAGGCTAATGAAATAAGACTATTTTAAATTTTGTTGAATGACGGAATATTTAGTACTAAGGAAGTTTAGACGCTGTTACTCACACGTCTAGTAATCCACTTAGTGTCGCGACACGAAATGAACGACATGCTTAAGAAAAGACATGTACGAGAACATTTTTGTTGTTGATACACAGAGTGATGAGCGGATGGAATGTAAATGCAGATATTGCAATGGTGACAAATCACGATCGCAGCGGGGTGCACGCAGTAGCGGTGACGCAGTGCAGTAAAACAGTGTACATCATTTGACAGAGTGATAACCGCTTAAGCGACAAGCCATCTCATATTGAGTGCGGATGATAAAATGTTCTTTCGACAACTTTCACCTATTTTAGGAGAAGAGCTAATACTTTCAAATCACTTTAAACACATTAGCTTCAAAATTTATAATAAAATTAATAAGAAAATAAATATCTACTCATTAACTAAAAGTAAACTCAAACTTAAATTAAGTACCTGGCTAACACAATTAAATTATGTAGAAGCAGAAGAACTTGTGGAAGTCTAATCACACACACGCACACACACACACACACACACGCATACATACATATAACATACACAAAATAGACATGCACACATACATAAAACCTATCCTCCAATCACACAAATATATATATATTTGTTTTTTCTGTACTTACTTACTACTTCAAAAAAACCGGTCAAGTGCGAGTTGGACTCGCGCAACGAGGGTTCCGTTAATGGAAAGTACCCTATAGGTTTTGAATCCCTCGCAAATATCTAAATACAATATAAACCACCGTATCTTTTTATTGCGTTGATTTAGAAACTTGAGTTTTTCACTGCTTTAAGAGATAGCAAACCTGAGTATGTGATATTAATTTCAGCTTGATATCTCGACGCGTTCCTGAGAAAAACGTTCTTGTCAGACGGACGAACAGACGGACGCCTGATGTGAACAAACTACAAATTTACGGTTTTCGGAGTTTTCCCTATACTTGTACTACATGATCTTGCTTCTTGCCAAATTTCATGATTCTAGGTCAATGGGAAATACCCTATAGGTTTTGAGTTTTGATTCCCTTGAAAATGTCTAAATATGAAATATAAACCGCCGTATCTTTTTATTGCGTTGATTTAGAAACTTGATTTTTTCATTGCTTAGAGAAATAGCAGACTTGAGTATGTGATATTAATTTCAGCTTGATATCTGGACGCGTTTCTGAGAAATAGGTTCTTGACAGACAGACGGACAGACGGACGCCTGATGTGAACTAACTACAAATTTACGGTTTTCGGAAATTTCCCTTTACTTGTGCTACATGACCTTGCTTCTTGCCAAATTTCATGATTCTAGAGTAATGGGAAGTACCCTGTAGGTTTAGAGTTTTGGTTCCCTTGAAAATGTCTAAATATGCAATATAAACCGCCGTATCTTTTTTTTGCGTTGAATTAGAAACTTGATTTTTTCAAGGCTTTGAGTGATAGCAGACCTGAGTATGTGATATTAATTTCAGCTTGATATCTTGACGCGTTTCTGAGAAAAAGGGTCTTGACAGACGGACAGACGGTCGGACAACAAAGTGATCCTATAAGGGTTCCGTTTTTACCTTTTGAGGTACGGAACCCTAAAATGATAATTATGAAGAGACAGGCAGACAGACAGACAGAGTTACTTTCGCATTTATAATATTAGTATGGATTTTAACACGACTCACGCGTGCGACGATATTATCACTCCATGATACCCTACTCCGTGTCCCAACGTACGACACAATACATTACATCCGTACCATCGTGCAAGCTAGCAATATATTTGTTTTATTTATAATCGCGTCGCTTGTTCAGCGATACAGCGGCCGCCATCACGTGCGGGCCCGTGCCACTTGTAGGTCGCACGTTTGTGTCCAACTTGCGTACTGTTTACTGTCAATCTGATATATAAAATTTAATGATAAACTGACTAACTGATTGACTGTTTTTTTTTTTTGGTGAGTGGGAAATCATCAAATGACTGCTCCCGTCCTGGGTGCGGCGGGAAGGCGTGTCAGACATTTGCTGACTAAAACCCACTCATGTTCTTCGATTGCCCTTTATGTTCCAGGGTCACGGTAACTATTATAAAGCCTCAACCGCTGATCTTTGAGACATGAAACTTGCTTTGACCAGGGGTCTTACCACTTAAGGCCTACGCAGACCGGACGGCATAGCAAGGGATTTTGCCGTGAGTAAGCGCACTCTGGCCGCTTAGATACCGCAGCATTCCAGCACTTTGCCACGGCATGCTGCGGCACGACAAAGCACGCCTCAGCCACTCCTGCTGCCCGATACACTTTTAGTCTTCAGTTGCATTTGATCGAGTGTTGGTGTGCCTCAGTCTTAAAATGAGTCGCCGCCGGAGTCCGTGGCATGCTGTTGCCTACCGCAGTATGCCACGGCATCCCGCCACGGGAGCCTGTGGCGCTTCTTTTAATACCGTGAGATAAAATCCCTTTCAATGCCACGGCATCATTTTTAAGGATAGCTATTTATGTCGTATTTCTGTAACAGTACGGTTGAATGTCCATTAGAAAAAATTCAAATCCCTTGCCATACCGTCCCGGTCTGCGTAGACCCTTAGAAAGGCTTTATGGGAATTCTAACCCCTAAGCCGCTTTTCACGCAGGCGAAGCCGCGGTCAATAGCTAGTTATTCATTCTCGTAAGGAAGCTTTTCTGCCTTACTGATCTTTATGTTTCCTGGGTTCTAGTCTAGGATCATGTTTTAAAAAATGCGAAAATTAAACTTTCGCATAGAGTTTTTAGTTTTAGATTTTTGTAGTAACCCAAACCTCAAATAAACTATTGACATACGTGGGAGTCCGAATAACACTTGACTGGTCGTAATTTCATTATTACATTTTATGAAATACTGGCTTTTGCCCGCGACTTCGTCCGCGTGGAGTAGTTCCCGTTCCCGGGGGATTTTCGGGATAAAGACTATCCTATGTCCTTTCTCGGGTCCCAGACTATATCTGTACCAAATTTCATTCAAATCGGTTCAGTTGTTTAGGCGTGAAGAAGAGACATACAGACAGACTGACAGACAGACAGACTGACAGACAGACAGAGTTACTTTCGCATTTATAATATTAGTACAGATTTTTGCTAATTAACCGTTTTTACCGAGTGCTGACTATACGGTTTGGCGTGAGTCAACACTATGTAATTGTACTGACACATTTTATATATATCTCACTCACATTCTGAATTTTATTATGTAATACGTTATAACAATTTTAATAAGAAAAATACTAGTTATTCCCCGCGGTTCCACTCATGTTACGTAATACGTGAGACCTTTGATTACTAATACAATCTCATGGCAGTAATCGGAATTCGGGTGACAATTTGAGACAAAATCAAAAGACATAGATAAAATAACATGGATTTAACGTTATTGCCGGGATTAAAAAATAATATTCGGATAATTGTGGATTATTTTAACAGTGTGAAATATCAATACCATTAAAAAAAAACTGGTCAAGTGCGAGTTGGACTCGCGCAACGAGGGTTCCGTTAATTTGTCTTTTAGTGAAATTACTACAAATTTACGGTTTTCGGAGTTTTCCCTTTACTTGTGCTACATGACCTTGCTTCTTGCCAAATTTCACGATTCTAGGTCAATGGGAAGAACCACATAAGTTTTTGAGTTTTGATTCCCTTGAAAATGTCTAAATATGCAATTTAACCCGCTGTATCTTTTTATTGCGTTGATTTAGAAACTTGATTTTTTCACTGCTTTGGGAGATAGCAGACTTGAGTATGTAATATTAATTTCAGCTTGATATCTCGACGCGTTCCTGAGAAAAGAGTTCTTGACAGACAAACGGACAGACAGACGCCTGATGTGAACTAACTTCACGGTTTTCGGACTTTTCCCTTTACCTGTGTACCTTGCTTCTTGCCAAATTTCATGATTCTTGATCAATTTGAAGTACCCTATAGGTTTTGATTCCCTTGCAAATGTCTAAATTAATTCTTTTGAGGTACGGAACCCTAAAAGAATCGAAGATCCCCAAGAATCATTCAGAAATCTAATTACGGGAAAATTTGGATCAACGAAGCAACTCCCGGGAATTTGAGGTCATTTCCATATTTTCTGAAAGTAAAAACACCCAAATTCCGATACATAGTCTATGTTACTCGCTAAGTATGTCGCTGTATATCGGTGAAATAACTTAATTCAGAAGCATTTTTACCCTTACATAACAATTTTATTTTTTGTGGAGTAAGAAAACATCCAATGACTGCTCCCGTCCTGGGTGCGGCGGGAGGGCGTGTCAGACTTTTACTGACTAAAACCCACTCATGTTCCTTCGGTTGCCCTTTATGTTCCGGGGTCACGGTAACTATTATTTATAACTATTCCGCAACCCCGGCAGGTGCTAGTTGTGCCCTAATGGGTTTTCTTTGTTTCGTTCCTATACTTTGGAGTTTTATTAATGGAGAGATTCTTATATACTTATATATCCTCTGAATTACCTCTATGTTGCGATTTGTTTAAAACAAACAATACGAGTATGACTGTAAAATGACAAGTGGCATCATCATGAAGAGCAGACCTTAGTCTCATCAGTACTTGCTCTCTCATTCATGTGAGCAGTCGACCAGAAGATTGTAAGAGGAGTTGCGGAATGTTTATATTAGTTACCGTGACCCCGGAACATAAAGGGCAACCGAAGGAACATGAGTGGGTTTTAGTCAGTAAGAGTCTGACACTCCCTCCCGGCCCGCCCAGGGCGCGAAATTGATGATTTCCCACTGACCAAAAAAAAAGGTACCTAATTCAGTTCAGAGGATATAATAAGTATGTAAGAATCTCTCCACTTATCCAAGTATAGGAACGAAACGCAGAAGAAACCGCGTGCCACAACTAGCGTCATCACAAGCAGACCTCACCCTTAGCAGTAATTATCTCATTCACCCGGCAGTCGACCTTGACCTCAACACGGTTCCAGGCCACCGACGAGCTGCACTTGACCGCGATACAACTTGCCAAAAACGACACATTCCGACTTTTAAGTTATTTTGTACGTAAGGGTGAACCAGTTGTATGACATAACGATTATAATATGATGGTAATCACACAATATCGGGGAGTGGGCAGATGCTGCTTGAGAGCACTATATGTAGTGTGTTGTAAATACATTAAACATTCGAAAACACGTAAGACACAATAGAAAGACGATAGCAGCGCGACAGCCGGCTGTCGCCTCGTCGATGAAAGGTTAAACATTGATTTTCTAAAATCCTGTGCTAAAAAAGGGCAAAAACCGGGGTTCCGGAATAGTTCTAATAGTTACCGCGGCCCCGAAACATAAAGGGCGACCGAAGGAACATGGGTTGTAGCCAGTGAAGTCTGACACTCCCTTCCGCCCCGTCCAGGGCGGGAGAAGTCATTTGATGATTTTCCTATCCATAAAAAACCGGTCAAGTGCGAGTTCTACTCGCGCAACGAGGGTTCCGTTAATTTGTTTTTTAGTGAAATAACTACAAATTTACGGTTTTCAGAGTTTTCCTTTTACTTGTGCTACATGACCTTGCTTCTTGCCAAATTTTGAAATTTCACAATTCTAGGTCAATGGGAAGTACCCTATAGGTTTTGAGGTTTGATTCCCTTGAAAATGTCTAAATATGCAATATAAACCGCCGTATCTTTTTATTACGTTGATTTAGAAACTTGATTTTTTCACTGCTTTGAGAGATAGCAGACCTGAGTATGTGATATTAATATCAGCTTGATATCTCGACGCGTTTCTGAGAAAAAGGTTCTTGACAGACAGACGGACAGACGGACGCCTGATGTCAACTAACTACAAATTTACGGTTTTCGGAGTTTTCCCTTTACTTGTGCTACATGACCTTGCCTTTTGCCAAATTTCATGATTCTAGGTCAATGGGAAGTACCCTATAGGTTTTGAGTTTTGATTCTCTTGAAAATATCTGAATATGCAATATAAACCGCCGTATCTTTTTATTGCGTTGATTTAGAAACTATATTTTTCCCCTGCTTTGAGAGATAGCAGACTTGAGTATGTGATATTAATTTCAGCTTGATATCTTGACGCGTTTCTGAGAAAAAGGTTCTTGACAGACAGACGGACAGACGGACGCCTGATGTCAACTAACTACAAACTTACGGTTTTCGGAGTTTTCCCTTTACTTGTGCTACATGACCTTGCCTTTTGCCAAATTTCATGATTCTAGGTCAATGGGAAGTACCCTATAGGTTTTGAGTTTTGATTCTCTTGAAAATATCTAAATATGCAATATAAACCGCCGTATTTTTTTATTGCATTGATTTAGAAACTTGATTTTTTCACTGCTGTGAGAGATAGCAGACCTAAGTATGTGATATTAATTTCAGCTTGATATCTCGACGCGTTTATGAGAAAAAGGTTCTTGACAGACAGACGGACAGACGGACGCCTGGTGTGAACTAACTACAAATTTACGGTTTTCGGAGTTTTCCCTTTACTTGTGCTACATGACCTTGCTTTTTGCCAAATTTCATGATTCTAGGTCAATGGGAAGTACCCTATAGGTTTTGATTTCCTTGCAAATTTGCAATATAAACCGCCGTATCTTTTTATTGCATTGATTTAAAAACTTGATTTTTTTACTGCTTTAAGAGATAGCAAACCCGAGTATGTGATATTAATTTCAGCTTGATATCTCGACGCGTTTCTGAGAAAAAGGGTCTTGACAGCCGGACGGACGGACAGACGGACAACAAAGTGATCCTATAAGGGTTCCGTTTTTACCTTTTGAGGTACGGAACCCTAAAAATGGGAAAAAAACAGGCAACTGCGAGTCAAACTGCCTATCTCCTGAAGGTTGTCATATAATCTGTGAGTGTGGTACAGATTTTTTGATCGAAGATGAAACTTCGTTCCCAATATTATTAACTAAGTTGTTTCTGAAAGGTAGTGGGGAGGATCCGCCACGGGATTACGGATCGCGATAACTTTGTAAGTATTAATGTATGGTTTTTAAGAGCAAAGTTAAGTTTGTTTAAGTTGATATTTTTTTAATCTGATATTTAATTAGTTTTAGCGATTGCTACTTCATCATCGTCGTAGCAATAAGTGCATTAGAACAATCGGCGATTTGCAAACGATTCATAGATAATACGATTGATCGCGCGATTACCGCGCAATTATTACTAATTGCTGTTTCATAGGTAATAATAGCCAACCGTTCTTACAAGGTTTCCGGTTCTCATTCAGCGTCTGACGTACGTGTAAGTTACATTTATTTTTGTAATCACCTTTTAAAAGCCTTCATTTTTAAACCTTACTCTGTAGGGTTTCGTATCCGTCTGGCACATGACGTGGTTTATTTATTTATTTAAACTTTATGCACATATGTACATACAAGGGCGGACTTAATGCCTTAGGCATTCTCTACCAGTCCACCCAGGGTGGTGCAGAGACTACATGGTAGGTGCACTAATAAAAAGAAAAAAAAAAGAAATAGAATAGAAGAATACAACTTAAAATAGAAAAAAGAATAGACATAATTACCTACTTATTTATACATATATTAAAGTATATACTACTTAAATAAATATAAATACATACATACACACATACATACATACATATAAAACAAAAAATGTAGTGACTGGTCAATAGACTCTGCTCATATATTTTGAAAATGAATCCTCAATTTCCGCTTGAATCCATAACGGCTAGTGGCCGTCCCAGTCCTGATATCGAGAGGAAGCGCATTCCAGAGAAGAATGGATTGAATCCGAAAGGAAGAATGAATGGTTTTTATATAATTATATTCTATATTATATCAACAATCATAAAAGTCATAACAACATAATAAAACATCAACACCACCGTAAGACCAATGTTATATGTGTAAATGATTCAAAATCTCAACATTAAAGAATGTCAGCAGTTGAGTAAGTCAACAGTTCACCAGACCAAAGTCGAAAAACTCTACTTGGAAAGTAACTACTAATTTAAGACTATACTCGTACATGTTTTACTAAATATAAACATTATTTCATATTGCTGACGAACTCGTAATTGGTAACATTTTTCCAAATGCTTTTGGTGAGATAATATTTATTTTGGCTGTGACTTCCTTCTTTCTTGGTGTGTAGATTTAGTCCGGTTCTTTAAAACCTACTCATTACTTTATCCGTAAACTCATACAGAAATACAGGCAACCAAAGAGAATTAAACCACTTGAGAGCTGATAGACCCATTTCGCCTAGGCACACGACTCACCACTGCGGGTCGGGGGACGAAGAAAAATCAGCGGTTGTGATTGGCCGATGCAAATATGTCAGGACGAATGTTCCAAACATAGTGATGCACAAGTCAGTTTTGCAACAATACCTAATATCGATAAAATCGAACATAAGGATGTCTGTTAATTCTATTTATTTTTTACTTTACTGCTTGGGAGTTAACTGGGTGCAAATAAAATTTTAGAGAAATATTAGTATTTAGTTAATTAATATACATTTTAACTTATCAGTAAGTCATAATAATAATCAGGGCTTCAGTTAAGCTCTGATTTTTATATTGCGTTTTCATCTGTCAAACCTTGAATACACGTGATTCAAGACACAAAAGAAAGACAATTATAGCAGCCCGACAGCCGGCTGTCGGTTGGTCGTTGAAGGGTTAAATACATTTGTGCTAGTGCGATGAAATCAATATGTCGCCCTAACTCCATATACCATACATTGGATATAATGTGCGCACAACTTCCAATAGTGCAATTGTCTGTACGGCAGGTGCAGTATCTACCAACAAGCAATAGCATGTCCATCAGCCAAATCGCAGTCTAAAATATACCTAATTGTAATAAATACGGGAACGGACAAGTTGTGACTGAATCCGCACTCTAACTAGCCAAACATTGTTTAGCAGGATGTATATGTTTCTCATATGATCTGATAACGAAACAATATACTTATTATATAAAGTTCTTCTAGTAGCTAGATCTTTCAAAAGACCCTTGTTTCAATTCTGTTGGATGGTAGGTACGTTTTCCTTAATGTTACAGGAAGTTCGCTACATTGTGCCTGTGGTTGTGTGTTGTGTATTTTAAGGTTTCAAATCAATCTGCCGTGAAATGCCTTGAACAAACAACGCTATAGTTTTTTGGAAACCAATTTTCCCTGTTAACAGCACTGATCCACTTTTATTTCACTTCTGGAATATTTAGAAATCTAAAATTTAAACATTAAATAATAATGTTACTTTTTTACAGTTAGGAAACATCGTAATTTTTATCGTCAAGATTATAAAGACTTTGTTTCTATGTTGTCACAACACTACAGCAATGTCTCTGTCCCGTTTTATCTATATCTACAGATGGAAAGGGATATACTTATTGACAATACCTAGTGAGAGAAAGGGACTTTTCAAAAAGACATCAACGCGGTGTACGTTTTGTGTGCCTTAAACGTAAACTACCAGTTTAGCTTGAGCCCTGCAATTATTCATAATATATTAAATTATATTAATTAATTATTGACCGATGAAGAGTTATGCCATCCTTTTTATAGCTGGATGTTCTAGACGATTTCCCACACCATTTAATTGAACAAGAACTCATAATTAATTTGATATAAACAGAATTGTTTAAAAAAGTTATCAAAATAATGGCGTGCGGAGAGATCCAATAACTGGTCAAAACTAAAACGGTCACTCATAGTTTCATCTAGTATAAGTGCAATTTCATTTATGTGTCGTGAGCCTGAGTCGCCCGCATAAGCAGTCAAGAGGGCAACTGACCTAAACCACCATTAAAAATACGACGATTTACTTCAGGTACTGTCTGATTTAACAGGACTAAACTAATATGTATCTTCTTTACTTTTCTTAACTAAATGGAAAGAGAAAAATGCACTTAAATTTAGGTTAGTATGTGAATAAAAGAATCACACCATATTATAAATCTCTCTTTGTTTGGCTTTACCACGGTCTGCACAGCTGTTTATGCTGTTATTTACGCATAACAAACAGACATTAGAATAATTTGTTTGTATAGATATTGTAGCGAGATCGCGGTGTGTCGCTACTGGTCAATGTGAACTTTGTAAAATAAATGTTGATTTTGTTCTATCAGGAAAATGGTGCATAATAAATATGTAACTAGCTTCTTGTAAAAACTGACTGAAACACAAAAAGACGAGACTGGGCCAGCCACGTCTGCCGCATGTCCGACGAATTACAGGCAAAATCAATCACAGGTGCTGATTCTCTTGTTCACAAACTTAACTAAATTTAAGTTAAATGCATCTTTTTCGTTCCATTTCTTAAAGAAAAGGACAGACGATACATATTTGTTTACATAATTTTATTTGTTTGTCAAATAGGACAGCGCCTGAAGAAAATTGGAGAATTTCTAGTGGCCATGTTTTTAATCGCGTCTAAATTATCTATGGAGTGTCTTAATTTGACAGGACCTAACAAAAATTTTATCTTCTGTCCTTTTCTTAATGAAATGGAAAGAGAAATATGCGCTTCACATTTAAAATTATATAGGTATGTATATCAGTTGTCTGATTACCATAACACAAGCTCTGCTTAGCTGGGGATCAGATGACCGTGTGTGAGATGTCTCCCAGGATATTTATTTATTTATTTAGGTTAGTTTGTAAATACGAGAATCGGCACCACATTGTGGAGCCCAGAAGGCGTTTAACCCATTGAATGCTCTGATTACAGACACAATTAGAAAAGCATTGTGTCTCGTGTGGATCCACGTCCTAGACACACGAAAGGTTAACGACATCGAGGCAGACCCAGGCGAAGATGCTTGGAGTTGCAGAATGTTTATAATAGTTACCGTGACCCCGGAACATAAAGGGCAACCGAAGGAACATGAGTGGGTTTTAGTCAGTAAAAGTCTGACACGAATAACGGGAGAAGTCATTTGATGATTTCCCACTCACCAAAAAAAAGCTTGATGCTTGAAGACAGGATTTGCCTACATTGGCCCAGGATAGAGAGCGTTGTATGGAAGAAAGGGAGGCCTTTGCCCTGCAGTGGGACAACACAGGCTGATATTATTCCTGGTCCACGTATAGAACAAGGATGCTGTATGACTAAAAATAATGATGCTTACTATTACAAAAATGTGGTGGCATATCTAGGAATTGATTTCATCAAATATAAAAACATACCTAATATAAACCTAACGTAACCACTTCAAAATGGTCGAACTCAGGTTGAACATTTCTTCGTCTGACAACAATACGTTACGACTGTAAAGTCTCTTAATGAAAAATTAAACGGCCAAGAGCGAGTCGAATTCAAGCATCGAGGGTTCCGCACAAACATGTAGGTAAATGAAGAAATTATTTAAGACTAGCTTTTGCCCGCGACTTCGACCGCGTGGAATAATAGTTCCCGTTCACGGGGGATTTTCGGAATGAAAACTATCCTATGTCCCAGATATGGTCCCAGACTATATCTGTACCAAATTTTATTCAAATCGGTTCAGTAGTTTAGGCGTGAAGAAGAGACAGACAGACAGAGTTACTTTCGCATTTATAATATTAGTACGGATTGTAAATTATCTAGTAATATTTTTTTTCTAATGTAATTAAACCACAAATTAAGATAAAATAACAAAGACAAGACCTGCACACGCACAGCCCTCCTGACTCCATCATCAGGCCAAGATGTAATTATCATAATATTTTTACACTTGTAACACAACCATCAAATGCAGTGAATCTTCCGCACGGATCCGATATCGCATTCGGTACTATCACTCAATGAATTTCGTGCGATGTGTAGAAAACCATGAGTAGGAAACTGTAGAAGCTAGGTAGACGTTAGAAATGATACGACGCTAAAAAAAATATATCCTGGGACAACTCACACACGGCCATCTGATTCCAAACTAAGCAGAGCTTGTACTATGGTAACCAGATAACGGATAAACATACTTATATAATTTATAAATGCATACATATTATAGATAAATTAAAAATTACACCCAGACACAGAACAAACAATCATGCTTATCACACAAAGTTTGTCCTGGGTGGGAATCGAACCCACGACCTCCGGTATAGCAGTCAGGGTCACTAACCACTAAAATAAAAAAAACATATAAAGTTAAATTAAATAGATTAAATAGATAATCGGACCAAAGGTTTAGGAATATAAAGGAGCGAGGGAGCACACGCGATGACCGCTAATCGTGTACTAAATTGGATGCTCGACTAATATTAATTAGTAAAAGAATGGAAAATGCTCCAATCAGCATTTGTGCATTATTAGTGTATGGTTTCACCGTACAATAGCAGTGCGACAGCCGGCTGTCGAAAAGTTAATCCTTAGTATATTTAATGCCCGAATACTCAAACATCATCATCTCCCTAGCCTTTTTTCCAACTATGTTGGGGTCGGCTTCCACCCTAACCGGATTCAGCTGGATACCAGTGTTTCACGTGAAGCGACTGCCTATCACACGAGAGGCATTATCCACTAGGCCATCACGACTTATTGAATTCTCAACTCACAACAACGTTACTCTCTCCAAACTGTTGCTGTCTTTGTCATTCTAAAGTGATAAAGTAAGGACAGCAACATATTATAGAGAGTCTTTTTTTGTAACGTTTAAGTATTCGGCCATGGGACTATCTCCGAAAGTCTACATCAGAACTTTACAAAATTAAAATGGCACTAAAAATTTTCAAAATCAGCTCGTAATTTACGGAAATATCGATTGACATACTTACTTAAAAAAATACAGCCGGAAGGCAAAACCTCATCGTTTTTAGGGTTCCGTACCTCAAAAGGTAAAAACGGAACCCTTATAGGATCACTTTGTTGTCCGTCTGTCCGTCCGTCCGGCTGTCAAGACCCCTTTTCTCAGAAACGCGACGAGATATCAAGCTGAAATTAATATCACATACTCGGGTCTGCTATCTCTTAAAGCAGTGAAAAAATCAAGTTTTTAAATCAACGCAATAAAAAGATACGGCGGTTTATATTGCAAATTTGGACATTTGCAAGGAAATCAAAACCTATAGGGTACTTCCCATTGACCTAGAATCATGAAATTTGGCAAAAAGCAAGGTCATGTAGCACAAGTAAAGGAAAAACTCCGAAAACCGTAAATTTGTAGTTAGTTCACACCAGGCGTCCGTCTGTCCGTCTGTCTGTCAAGAACCTTTTTCTCATAAACGCGTCGAGATATCAAGCTGAAATTAATATTACATACTTAGGTCTGCTATTTCTCACAGCAGTGAAAAAATCAAGTTTCTAAATCAATGCAATAAAAAAATACGGCGGTTTATATTGCATATTTAGATATTTTCAAGAGAATCAAAACTCAAAACCTATAGGGTACTTCCCATTGACCTAGAATCATGAAATTTGGCAAAAGGCAAGGTCATGTAGCACAAGTAAAGGGAAAACTCCGAAAACCGTAAATTTGTAGTTAGTTCACATCAGGCGTCCGTCTGTCCGTCTGTCTGTCAAGAACCTTTTTCTCAGAAACGCGTCGAGATATCAAGCTGAAATTAATATCACATACTCAGATCTGCTATTTCTCAAAGCAGTGAAAAAATCAAGTTTCTAAATCAACGCAATAAAAAGATACGACGGTTTATATTGCATATTTAGACATTTTCAAGGGAATCAAAACTCAAAACCTATAGGGTACTTCCCATTGACCTAGAATTGTGAAATTTGGCAAGAAGCAAGGTCATGTAGCACAAGTAAAGGGAAAACTCTGAAAACCGTAAATTTGTAGTTAGTTCACATCAGGCGTCCGTCTGTCCGTCTGTCTGTCAAGACCCTTTTTCTCGGAAACGCGTCGAGATATCAAGCTGCAATTAATATCACACACTCAGGTCTGCTATTTCTTAAAGCAGTGAAAAAATCAAGTTTCTAAATCAACGCAACAAAAAGATACGGCGGTTTATATTGCATATTTAGATATATGCAAGGGACTCCAACCGAACCCGGTTGGCGCGTCGCCGGGGAGGAAAAAAAGGCGGCCAAGGCGGCTAGGGCCGCCAAGAAGCGGCAGCGGCGGCAAGAGCACCGCAAGGCCAAGAGCCTCGCGGCCAGGCTCCGCGCCCCTAAGTCTGCAGCGGTGGTAATCACCCTGCAGCCGGACGCGGAGAAGAAGGGGGTGACCTACGGGGCGGTATTGGCTAAGGCGAAAGCGGCGGTTAACCTGGCCGAGATCGGCGCGGCGGAGGGCGTGCGGCTGCGGGTCACGGCGACCGGAGCCCGCATGCTGGAGGTCCCAGGGGTGGCCAGCGGCCCCGTCGCCGATGCCTTGGCCGAGAGGCTGTGGGCGTCGCTCCAGGCGGAAGAGGTGCGAGTGTCCAGGCCTACAATGCGCATTGATATGCGCGTCACGGGCCTGGACGACTCCGTCACGAGCTAGGAGCTGGTGGCTGCCGTCACCAAGGCGGGGAGCTGTCCTGCTGGTGACGTGCGGGTGGGCGCCATCCGGTTCGACCGCTCCGGGTTGGGAGCGGTCATCGTGAGTTGCCCCGTACCGGCGGCAAAGGCAATTGCGGGGAAGGGCCACAGACTCCTGGTGGGAGACTGGACTTCGGCGCAGGTCAAGCTGCTGGAGCCCAGGCATTTGAGGTGTTACAGGTGCCAGGTGGGACACCATGTCGGTGTCCGTTGCACCTCGGAGGTAGACCGCAGCGGCGACTGCTTCCGCTGCGGTCAGCCCGGTCACAAGGCCGGCTCGTGCACCGCCGCGCCGCACTGCTCCGTATGTGCGGCAGCTGGCAAGCCGGCCGATCACCGGGCTGGGGGCAAGGCTTGCGCCCCACCCGCCAGGACCAGAGGAAAGGGAGGGAAGCCCTCTTCCGCCGCTCCCGCTGCTGCCGCGGCCCCCGCAACCCCCACTGCTGCCGCGTCCGCCGCTGCCGCCGCGACTGCCGAGGCCGCAATGGAGTGCCAGTAATGGCCCCATTGCGGCGGCGCGTTAGTGTTCGCGCGCCGCAAGGAGAGTCAGCTTGGGAAGGGGCCCAACGGGGCCAACGCCTGCCGGGGTTGCGGAATGTTTATAATGGTTACTGTGACCCCGGAACATAAGGGGCAACCGAAGGAACATGAGTGGGTTTTAGTCAGTAAAAGTCTGACACGCCCTCCCACTGCCTTTACGGCGGGAGAAGTCATTTGATGATTTCCCACTCACCAAAAAAAAAAAAAGATATATGCAAGGGAATCAAAACTCAAAATCTATAGGGTACTTCCCATTGACCGAGAATTATGAAATTTGGCTAGAAGCAAGATCATGTAGCACAAGTTAAGGAAAAACTCCGAAAACCGTAAATTTGAAGTTACTTCACATCCGTCCGTCCGTTTGTTTGTCCGTCTGTCAAGACCCTTTTTCCCAAAAACGCGTCGAGATATTAAGCTGAAATTAATATCACACACTCAAGTTTGCTATCTCTCAAAGCAGTGAAAAAATCAAGTTTCTAAATCCACGCAATAAAAAGATACGGCGGTTTATATTGCATATTTAGATATTTGCAAGGGAATCAAAACTCAAAACCTATAGGGTACTTCTTATTGACCAAGAATCATGAAATTTGGCAAGAAGCAAGGTCATGTAGCGCCAGTAAAGGAAAAACTCCGAAAAACGTAAATTTGTAGTTAGTTCACAACCATCAGTCCATCTGTTCGTCCGTCTGTCAAGACCCTTTTCCTCAGAAACGCGTCGAGATATTAAGCTGAAATTTATATCACACACTCAGGTCTGCTATCTCTTAAAGCAGTGAAAAAATCAAGTTTCTAAATCAACACAATAAAAAGATACGGCGGTTTATATTGCATATTTAGACATTTGCAAGGAAATTAAAACCTATAGGGTACACACGGCTACACATCAAGCTATAAAAACCAGTTTTAGCTGACCTCGCATTGTGTATGTTTTTCGTACAATTAGAAGTCAGCTTATACTGGTATGTATAGCTTGATGTGTAGCTCACCGTACTTCCCATTGACCAATAATTATGAAATTTAGCAAGAAGCAATGTCATACATGTAGCACAAGTAAAGAAAAAACTGCGAAAACAAATTAACGGAACCCTCGTTGCGCGAGTCCAACTCGCACTTGACCGGTTTTTTTTTAAATTATTATGATATGAAATTTGAGGACGAGTGTTAAGAATGTATAGCACCTCACTAAAATACTGTAAGTCTATAACGCTCTATGGATACTCGCTTCTCCCCTTCCCTACTTACCGCCTGGAGTAATGGCTACCTTTTTTGTGTGTGAAAACTTAATTTTATTATTTCCTCAACCAAATAAATCTCAACAGTTCAGAGCGCAGTTGACGTGTGCTGGGTCGGAGAGAGCTTGAACGACACTCTGAAAGCTATGAGAGGCTGCACTGTATTGCTCTCAATGAATGTCACGCGATGTGAATGTTCGCAATTTCTAGATATCAAGTACTTATACAAAAAAATAATTGCTTTTATTTGGAAACTAAAACATGGGGTAATTTTAATTACGATAGTAGAATGTTTCCCCTGACAGCCAAGTACCTGTTTTTTTTTTGGATAGTGGGAAATCATCCAATGACTGTTCCCGTCCTGGGTGCGGCGGGAGGGCGTGTCCGACTCTTACTGACTAAAACCCACTCATGTTCCTTCGATTGCCCTTTATGTTCCAGGGTCACGGTAACTATTATAAACATGTCAATGTGGAGTGGAGGATCTACGTTAGCAGAGCAGTAAGCATAGCCGCGGGTGACTACGCGGGGCACAGCTGGTTCTTCATAATTACCTAACTATTTTTAGGGTTCCGTACCTCAAAAGGTAAAAACGGAACCCTTATAGGATCACTTTGTTGTCCGTCTGTCCGTCCGTCCGGCTGTCAAGACCCCTTTTCTCAGAAACGCGACGAGATATCAAGCTGAAATTAATATCACATACTCGGGTCTGCTATCTCTTAAAGCAGTGAAAAAATCAAGTTTTTAAATCAACGCAATAAAAAGATACGGCGGTTTATATTGCAAATTTGGACATTTGCAAGGAAATCAAAACCTATAGGGTACTTCCCATTGACCTAGAATCATGAAATTTGGCAAAAAGCAAGGTCATGTAGCACAAGTAAAGGAAAAACTCCGAAAACCGTAAATTTGTAGTTAGTTCACACCAGGCGTCCGTCTGTCCGTCTGTCTGTCAAGAACCTTTTTCTCATAAACGCGTCGAGATATCAAGCTGAAATTAATATTACATACTTAGGTCTGCTATTTCTCACAGCAGTGAAAAAATCAAGTTTCTAAATCAATGCAATAAAAAAATACGGCGGTTTATATTGCATATTTAGATATTTTCAAGAGAATCAAAACTCAAAACCTATAGGGTACTTCCCATTGACCTAGAATCATGAAATTTGGCAAAAGGCAAGGTCATGTAGCACAAGTAAAGGGAAAACTCCGAAAACCGTAAATTTGTAGTTAGTTCACATCAGGCGTCCGTCTGTCCGTCTGTCTGTCAAGAACCTTTTTCTCAGAAACGCGTCGAGATATCAAGCTGAAATTAATATCACATACTCAGATCTGCTATTTCTCAAAGCAGTGAAAAAATCAAGTTTCTAAATCAACGCAATAAAAAGATACGACGGTTTATATTGCATATTTAGACATTTTCAAGGGAATCAAAACTCAAAACCTATAGGGTACTTCCCATTGACCTAGAATTGTGAAATTTGGCAAGAAGCAAGGTCATGTAGCACAAGTAAAGGGAAAACTCTGAAAACCGTAAATTTGTAGTTAGTTCACATCAGGCGTCCGTCTGTCCGTCTGTCTGTCAAGACCCTTTTTCTCGGAAACGCGTCGAGATATCAAGCTGCAATTAATATCACACACTCAGGTCTGCTATTTCTTAAAGCAGTGAAAAAATCAAGTTTCTAAATCAACGCAACAAAAAGATACGGCGGTTTATATTGCATATTTAGATATATGCAAGGGACTCCAACCGAACCCGGTTGGCGCGTCGCCGGGGAGGAAAAAAAGGCGGCCAAGGCGGCTAGGGCCGCCAAGAAGCGGCAGCGGCGGCAAGAGCACCGCAAGGCCTTGGCCTTAGGGGCGCGGAGCCTGGCCGCGAGGCTCTTGAGCCTCGCGGCCAGGCTCCGCGCCCCTAAGTCTGCAGCGGTGGTAATCACCCTGCAGCCGGACGCGGAGAAGAAGGGGGTGACCTACGGGGCGGTATTGGCTAAGGCGAAAGCGGCGGTTAACCTGGCCGAGATCGGCGCGGCGGAGGGCGTGCGGCTGCGGGTCACGGCGACCGGAGCCCGCATGCTGGAGGTCCCAGGGGTGGCCAGCGGCCCCGTCGCCGATGCCTTGGCCGAGAGGCTGTGGGCGTCGCTCCAGGCGGAAGAGGTGCGAGTGTCCAGGCCTACAATGCGCATTGATATGCGCGTCACGGGCCTGGACGACTCCGTCACGAGCTAGGAGCTGGTGGCTGCCGTCACCAAGGCGGGGAGCTGTCCTGCTGGTGACGTGCGGGTGGGCGCCATCCGGTTCGACCGCTCCGGGTTGGGAGCGGTCATCGTGAGTTGCCCCGTACCGGCGGCAAAGGCAATTGCGGGGAAGGGCCACAGACTCCTGGTGGGAGACTGGACTTCGGCGCAGGTCAAGCTGCTGGAGCCCAGGCATTTGAGGTGTTACAGGTGCCAGGTGGGACACCATGTCGGTGTCCGTTGCACCTCGGAGGTAGACCGCAGCGGCGACTGCTTCCGCTGCGGTCAGCCCGGTCACAAGGCCGGCTCGTGCACCGCCGCGCCGCACTGCTCCGTATGTGCGGCAGCTGGCAAGCCGGCCGATCACCGGGCTGGGGGCAAGGCTTGCGCCCCACCCGCCAGGACCAGAGGAAAGGGAGGGAAGCCCTCTTCCGCCGCTCCGCTGCTGCTGCCGCGGCCCCCGCAACCCCCACTGCTGCCGCGTCCGCCGCTGCCGCCGCGACTGCCGAGGCCGCAATGGAGTGCCAGTAATGGCCCCATTGCGGCGGCGCGTTAGTGTTCGCGCGCCGCAAGGAGAGTCAGCTTGGGAAGGGGCCCAACGGGGCCAACGCCTGCCGGGGTTGCGGAATGTTTATAATGGTTACTGTGACCCCGGAACATAAGGGGCAACCGAAGGAACATGAGTGGGTTTTAGTCAGTAAAAGTCTGACACGCCCTCCCACTGCCTTTACGGCGGGAGAAGTCATTTGATGATTTCCCACTCACCAAAAAAAAAAAGATATATGCAAGGGAATCAAAACTCAAAATCTATAGGGTACTTCCCATTGACCGAGAATTATGAAATTTGGCTAGAAGCAAGATCATGTAGCACAAGTTAAGGAAAAACTCCGAAAACCGTAAATTTGAAGTTACTTCACATCCGTCCGTCCGTTTGTTTGTCCGTCTGTCAAGACCCTTTTTCCCAAAAACGCGTCGAGATATTAAGCTGAAATTAATATCACACACTCAAGTTTGCTATCTCTCAAAGCAGTGAAAAAATCAAGTTTCTAAATCCACGCAATAAAAAGATACGGCGGTTTATATTGCATATTTAGATATTTGCAAGGGAATCAAAACTCAAAACCTATAGGGTACTTCTTATTGACCAAGAATCATGAAATTTGGCAAGAAGCAAGGTCATGTAGCGCCAGTAAAGGAAAAACTCCGAAAAACGTAAATTTGTAGTTAGTTCACAACCATCAGTCCATCTGTTCGTCCGTCTGTCAAGACCCTTTTCCTCAGAAACGCGTCGAGATATTAAGCTGAAATTTATATCACACACTCAGGTCTGCTATCTCTTAAAGCAGTGAAAAAATCAAGTTTCTAAATCAACACAATAAAAAGATACGGCGGTTTATATTGCATATTTAGACATTTGCAAGGAAATTAAAACCTATAGGGTACACACGGCTACACATCAAGCTATAAAAACCAGTTTTAGCTGACCTCGCATTGTGTATGTTTTTCGTACAATTAGAAGTCAGCTTATACTGGTATGTATAGCTTGATGTGTAGCTCACCGTACTTCCCATTGACCAATAATTATGAAATTTAGCAAGAAGCAATGTCATACATGTAGCACAAGTAAAGAAAAAACTGCGAAAACAAATTAACGGAACCCTCGTTGCGCGAGTCCAACTCGCACTTGACCGGTTTTTTAACACAATAATTATTAATTGCTCTTTTTTATGCATATTTCAGGGTTGTCCCTACACTCAATGTTGATCTTATTTGTCCGTTCACTTCCTGATTCGTCGACACTTTTGTTTAAAGTTTCTTCAAAAAAGGTTCTTCAGTTTATAAGAATACACACATACACACATACACTACCCGGAACTGTAACTGAAGGCTATCAATGAAAGGAATTTAAACAAAAATTGTTACCAAGAGACACAATTATTAATAGAATAAAGTAAATTATACATTTTTTTATCTTGAGAACGGAACCTACGTCACACAGCGCAAGCCAACCGCTTAGGCACTGCCCTTATGTCATGAAGAAATCCATACTATCCATTACTATTTCATACTAATATTATAAATGCGAAAGTAACTCTGTCTGTTTGTCCTTTCTTCACGCCTAAGCCACAAAACCGATTTGAATGAAATTTCGTACAGATATAGTTTGGGACCCGAGAAAGGACATAGGAGTTTTCATACCGAAAATCCCCCGGGAGCGAGAACGAAGGACGAAGTCGCGGGCAAAAGCTAGTCCATACTATATACTATATTAATATTATAAATGGGAAAGTGTGTCTGTCTATCTGTTTGTCTTTCTTTCACGGCAACGGAGCGACGGATTGACGTGATTTTTTAAGTGGAGATAGTTGAAGGGTTGGAGAGTAACATAGGCTACTTTTTGTCTCTTTCTAACGCGAGCGAAGTCACGGGCAAAAGCTAGTATTATATAAGCTTTCATAGACAGCATAAACAGACCTCAGCCCCCTTACCATGACGTTTAAAGTAAGATTGTTTTATTCCTGTTAAAGAGTGTGCAAGTGACAGCGTTAGACACATTGTCTAGCGCCGTCTCTTTCCCACTGAAAGTAATATCAAAGTAATACTGCTATAAGGGGTTGTGGTACGCCCCCTGAATGTAATTGAAGCCTGATTATAACCAGCCCCCTTACCATGACGTTTAAAGTAAGATTGTTTTATTCCTGTTTAGGAGTGTGCAAGTGACAGCGTTAGACACGTTGTCTAGCGCCGTCTCTTTCCCACTGAAAGTAATATCAAAGTAATACTGCTATAAGGGCTTGTGGTACGCCCCCTGAATGCATTTAAAGCCTGATTATAACCAGGTCACCGTACACTGGAGATTACTTGTCTTGTGAACAAAGGTCTATTAGGGTGTTATCACACCGATCGAGCGATCGTCGATCGATACCATCGATCGATGGTAGAATGGATTAGTCGACGTCGATCGATAGTTTCTACCACACCAATCGATCGATAGCCGATAGATGCCATCGATCGATGGTAGAATGGAAAAGTCGATGTCGATCGATTGGTTAGTCGACCGGTATCCTTCAATCAATTAAAGCTACCACACCAATCGATCAACGTCGACCGATGTCGATCGATGGCATCGATCGACTATCGATCTATTGGTGTGGTAACACCCTAAAAGAACGTCGGTAGTTACACATTTTATAACTCAAGAACGGCAGAATCGATTTGGCTGAAAATTGGAGGGGAGGTAGCTTAGGACCAGGGGACGGATATAAAATACTTATTTTCTTCTTTTTTTGTTTTTACCATGTTTCCGTAGGACTTGACATTAAACGCGGTATAATTAATCAGATATAACGCGGGTGAAACCGCGGTGGGCAGATAGTTATTTATGTAAAAAACTGTAAGATTAGATATACAAGTAATGTGTATTAAATTGTTGCGGAATGTTTATAATAGTTACCGTGACCCTGGAACATAAAGGGCAATCGAAGGAACAGGAGTGGGTTTTAGTCAGTAAGAGTCTGACACAAACTCCCGCCGCACCCAGGACGGGAGCAGTCATTAGATGATTTCCCACTCACCAAAAAAAAAATGTGTATTAAATTGATTTTTCCGATTTACCGTAAGGTTTCCTTTATTTTTTTTTTGTTTCTGCTCCACCCCCTGTTGGCTGCGAAAATGTCTAATTTTGCGACTTGTCTTCGCGTATTAGTCAATATATTTGCGTGTTCGTTGTAAACGTAATAAGAACCTTATTGTAATAATTCTAGGTGCCGATTCTCTTGTGCACAAACTAACGTAAATTTAAGTTAAGTGCATCTTTGTCTTTCCATTTAATTAGGAAAAGGACAGAAGATAAAATATTAGTTAAGCCCAGTCAAATTTACACACTCCATAGATAATTTAGACGCGATTTATAAAACCTAGTAACTTATTTTAGTTAAATAAAAGCGTTATAAAACATGGCGTCTAAATATACGTCACTTTTCTTCAGGCGCTGTCTAATTTGACAGGATTAAACTAAAATGTATCTTCTGTCCTTTTCTTTAAGAAATGGAAAGAGAAAGATGCATTTAACTTAAATTTAGTTAAGTTTGTGAACAAGTGAATCAGCATCAATACCTAAGTAAAGCTATTATTTTGCTGAACAAGCCAAGTGAAGTTGCACAATAAGACATTACGTCAACCTTTGTACTAGTTTAACTATAAAATATTTCTTTACAAATAAATAAAATTTAAGTGCAGACACTTAGCGCCGTACTAATAAACGCTGCATAAAGTTATGACAGGTTTATACGTCAAAAAATGTATGGTTACACAGGCTTTATTCATTGCATAACTTTACACAATGATTATTAGTAAGGGCATTAAATTATATAGGTAACTATTTAAAGAAGTCTTATAATGTCTGTTTCTTCCGAATAATCTCTAAAAGGGCTGCACCGACTAGGAGCAACTTACACTACCAACAATTTACATTTTTTAAGGTGCGCACAAAGATTAAAAACACACAACACCTACGTTACACACTACCTAGTACCTACTAAACAAAAAAAAACTAACCTTTCTCAGTGACAAATCCGTAACATCAGCCGCGCACCGAACCTGCACTATCCTGAGTCACAGCACTCGACTGCGAGCGACAAACCTCTCAACAATAATGACAGACGCCTTGACCGGAAAAGCTACTTATACTTAAAGGTTCTTGACGTAAACATCCAGTTTACAGCCTGTTGGTCTAGTGGTGAGTGACCCTGGCTGGTACGCTGGAGGTCGTAGGATCCCATCCAGGAGACATATGTGTGATGAGCTGGATTGGTTGGTATGTGGCTGGGTGTAATTTATCTATAATATGTATCCATACTAATATTATAAATGGGAAAGTGTGTCTGTCTGTCTGTCTGTTTGTCTTTCTTTCACGGCAAAACAGAGCGACGAATTGACGTGATTTTTTAAGTGGAGATAGTTGAAGGGATGGAGAGTAACATAGGCTACTTTTTGTCTCTTTCTAACGCGAGCGAAACCGCGGGCAGAAGCTAGTATTTATATATTTTTTAAGTATGTTTATCAGTTGTCTGGTTACCATAGTACAAGCTCTGCTTAGTTTGGGATCAGATAACCGTGTGTGAGTTGTCCAAGGATATTTATAATTAAATATTAATTAATCATATAAAAATACGATACCTGATCAACAATGAATAGTACTTGTTTTTTTATAGTGTCTGTTTTTCATAATAACTGTAATAAAACATATCGCATACTAATATTCTTATCTGTTTGCCATCATATAAATATAATGCCATGCCATCATCCATACTAATACTAATATTATAAATGGGAAAGTGTGTCTGTCTGTCTGTCTGTCTGTCTGTCTGTCTGTTTGTCTTTCTTTCACGGCAAAACGGAGCGACGGATTGACGTGATTTTTTAAGTGGAGATAGTTGAAGGGATGGAGAGTAACATAGGCTACTTTTTGTCTCTTTCTAACGCGAGCGAAGCCGCGGGCAGAAGCTAGTATAAACATATGTATAAAGAAATGATCATTAGTCAGCTTTTACGTCAAGATATTAAAAACACCAGTATGCATAATGTATTACACTCTGATGCAAATATCGACTTCAAAATATTATTTAGGTCTGCTCAGCTAAATAATGTTGGACTATTTACTATTTTCGCTAGTCTGTGTACTTTAGTCTACGTCATACAAAGATAATAACGATATACTAATAATAATAACTTAGTTATGTAATAGAAACCAAAATGCAGTATCAATGGGCCCTAGAAGAAAACTATCTTTAATAATAATAATTAATAATAATAAATTCGTTTATTTTCTTCCTTAAAACATTTTTACAAGATAAATGGCACAAAATTAGAAGAGAGACAGGAGCCCAAACTAAGCATAGCTTGTGTCTTGAGTCTCCTGCCCCAACCAAGGATCTTAGAAGCTATTTAATCTATACATTAGGAGTGTATGTGGGAGTAAACTGGACGTGTCTGATTTGGGTGTGTGTGTGTGTCCCAACTAACAATTTAACGTCGTTCAAAAGTTTAGTAAACGTTATCTTAATTCCATTGATCGTAATAACTTAGTCGCTCTAACGTTATAATAACGTTTACTAAACGCGAAAATGGCCCCAGTTATACGACCAACATATCGTATAATGGACATACAAAAGTCGCAAGATGACTTCGTTACGTCATTCAAAAGTCGTATGAAAGTGATGGAATTACCACTTTCGTCGCGCAGAAGTCGCATCATAACTTTACAACGGCTCGTTTGTTGTATTGTCGTCATACAGGTGTTTTTGAATGAATAAAACGTTTTATTTGAGTCAAGGAACAACTCCTGTAAGACTTTTCTATTTTTCTTGTTAGTGGCATACGTGTTTGGATTCGATTCGAGATTTGAGTGCAAAAGAAATAATTACAAGGGAATAAAAGGTTTATTTAACTTATATTTTATATCTCGCTAATAACTGTATCTGTCTCTTATGCCGTTTAGTTCGAGTGGGTATTAAAGTTTTATGATAATATACCTATGTGTATTTATTTGAAATTTTCATGCCCCCTCTCAATTTTGTGTTTAAATGATTATATTTTTATTAATAAAAATATATTTATTTCTAAAAATGTAGGACATGTTGCTTTTGTCACACACTTATCTCTTTACGACGTTGTAAAGACATAAAGTCGTATTAAGGTTATTTCAAGACCATGCAATACGCCATGACAGCAGCTAGCTATTAGGGTTCCTCATTGGGCCCCAAACTGGCGAGGGCTGGAGCTGCCCAATCTCGGTGGCCCAAACGCCTCCTGCCGGAGGCTCTACGCGGGGATCGTGCGGTCCATGGCCCTCTACGGGGCTCCGGTGTGGGCGCCCAACCTAGCCACGGCTCCGGCCCGGCTTCTGAGGGCGTCCCAGAGGGTCATGGCGATTCGCATGGTGCGGGGATACCGCACGATCTCCTGCGAGGCGGCATGCCTCCTTGCCGGCACTCTGCCGTGGGATCTGGAGGCAACAGTCCTTGCACACACGTACGAGTGGCGCGTGGAAGTGCAACGCCGGGGCGAAGTCCCGCTGCCGCGGGTTATCGCGGCACGGCTCACGGAGCTCCGGCGAGATCTCAGGGCGGAGTGGAGACAGCGACTGTCGCAACCTAGTGCTGGGCACGCCGTGATAGCGGCGGTAAGACCCCTCTTTGAGGAGTGGCTGGAGAGGCGCCACGGCGCTCTCACGTTTCGCCTGACACAGGTCCTCACCGGACATGGTCAGTTCGGGAGGTTCCTGTGTCGGATTCAGGCGGAAGCGACGCCTGGGTGTCACCACTGCAGCAACGGTCGCCTGGAGGACACGGTCGAGCACACGGTGGAGGTGTGCCCCGCATGGGCGGACCATAGACGTGTCCTCGTAGAGGCGATCGGCGGCGGTGACCTCTCGCGCCCAGCGCTGGTTCAGGCTATGCTGCGGGGCGAGACGGAATGGGATGCCGTCGCCTCCTTCTGCGAAGCAGTTATGCTAGTGAAGGAAGCGGCGGCGCGCGAGAGGCAACGACGAGCCTCTCGCCCCGGACAAAGACCCAGGCGAAGACGTCGAGAGTCGCAAGACGACTACCGGCCACCGTAGGCGCGGTTCTGCGGATGGCGAGCGATGGGTAGCTCGCCGCCCGGCTAGGACCAGGACCGCGTCGACGGCGCGTTAGTGTTCCACGCGCGCCTCAAAGAGAAGTAGTCAGCACAGGAAGGGGCCTAACAGGGCCAACGCCTGCCGGGGTTGCGGAATGTGTATAGTAGTCACCGTGACCCTGGAACATAAAGGGCAATCGAAGGAACATGAGTGGGTTTTAGTCAGTAAGAGTCTGACACGCCCTCCCGCCGCACCCAGGACGGGAGCAGTCATTGGATGATTTCCCACTCACCAAAAAAAAAAAAAAAAAAAAAAGGGTTCCTCATAAATTTAAACCACTTTTCATATTGCTCACAGTGAAAGTACAGTGCAGATTTCAAATACTTAAACATTTTTTTTACTCTCCTTTTGAAAGTTCCACTACGTGTAAGTCTTCTCCACGAATTTTTACCTACCATTTTTCGTAGCAAATTTAATCAAACGTTCCGTAAATATGGCGGCCTAGACGTTTTAAAGTCAAAACTTGACTTCAATGCGACTACAAGTTTGATTAAAGTCAGGACATGACAATAAACAGACATCATCAAATATATAGGTTATATTTAAGTATCGAATAAACCACTAAGTCATATAAGAGTCTCCAATTGACCGCTGTAAAACAGGATAGTGATCGTTATATAAACGTCACTGTGAAAACGTCTCTACAACTGCTACATTACATAGATGTCATATAAAGGTTTTTCAAACACCTAATTTGGTTAGTTCAAAACGCTTAATGGACTATAACGTTAGTAAGACTATAGCGTTGTCGTACAAACGTTCTAGCTAAGACTGTAATACAACGTCGTATAGTTTAGTCTTACCAACGTTGCTAAGACCAGCATAAAATGACATATTTGTCGCACGACTAAAAAGTTAAATTAAAGACGTCTAAAGGACCTCGTAGTCATCTCACTAACATTAAAAAAACCGGTCAAGTGCGAGTTCTACTCGCGCAACGAGGGTTCCGTTAATTTGTTTTTTTAGTGAAATAACTACAAATTTACGGTTTTCGGAGTTTTCTCTTCACTTGTGCTACATGACCTTGCTTCTTGCCAAATTTCACGATTCTAGGTCAATGGGAAGTACCCATAGGTTTTGAGTTTTGATTCCCTTGAAAATGTCTAAATATGCAATATAAACCGCCGTATCTTTTTATTGCGTTGATTTAGAAACTTGATTTTTTCACTGCTTTGAGAGATAGCAGACCTGAGTATGTGATATTAATTTCAGCTTGATATCTCGACGCGTTTCTGAGAAAAAGGTTCTTGACAGACAGACGGACAGACGGACGCCTGATGTCAACTAACTACAAATTTACGGTTTTCAGAGTTTTTCCTTTACTTGTGCTACACGACCTTGCTTTTTGCCAAATTTCACAATTCTAGGTCAATGGGAAGTACCCTATAGGTTTTGAGTTTTGATTCCCTTGAAAATGTCTAAATATGCAATATAAACCGCCGTATCTTTTTATTGCATTGATTTAGAAACTTGATTTTTTCTCTGCTTTGAGAGATAGCAGACCTGAGTATGTGATATTAATTTCAGCTTGATATCTCGACGCGTTTCTGAGAAAAAGGTTCTTGACAGACAGACGGACAGACGGACGCCTGATGTCAACTAACTACAAATTTACGGTTTTCGGAGTTTTCCCTTTATTTGTGCTACATGACCTTGCCTTTTGCCAATTTTCATGATTCTAGGTCAATGGGAAGTACCCTATAGGTTTTGAGTTTTGATTCTCTTGAAAATATCTAAATATGCAACATAAACCGCCGTATTTTTTTATTGCATTGATTTAGAAACTTGATTTTTTCACTGTTGTGAGAGATAGCAGACCTGAGTATGTGATATTAATTTCAGCTTGATATCTCGACGCGTTTCTGAGAAAAAGGTTCTTGACAGACAGACGGACAGACGGACGCCTGATGTCAACTAACTACAAATTTACGGTTTTCGGAGTTTTCCCTTTACTTGTGTTACATGACCTTGCTTTTTGCCAAATTTCATGATTCTAGGTCAATGGGAAGTACCCTATAGGTTTTGATTTCCTTGCAAATGTCCAAATTTGCAATATAAACCGCCGTATCTTTTTATTGCGTTGATTTAAAAACTTGATTTTTTCACTGCTTTAAGAGATAGCAGACCCGAGTATGTGATATTAATTTCAGCTTGATATCTCGACGCGTTTCTGAGAAAAAGGGTCTTGACAGCCGGACGGACGGACAGACGGACAACAAAGTGATCCTATAAGGGTTCCGTTTTTACCTTTTGAGGTACGGAACCCTAATAAGACTGCTATCCAACTTTATGTCGTATAAGTTAAGACTTATATGACGTTTTTGTTTGTTGGGTGTGTTAATTGTGAATTTTCGCGCTAATAAATGTTTTATGGTGGCTCTAGGTGTCTCTGTGTCTACTTAAGAGCGCCTCGGTTTCATAGTAGTTAAGTGTGAGAAGCCATTTAGTAATACTTTTCTTGCATTCCATTCTGCCTTTGTGGTAAATATGCAATATTCTGTTGGCAAGGTTGTACAGTCCTGGCCCTTGAAAAAAGAAATATTTTTCACTAGCAACTGTTTTGGCTGAATTTATTTGGCAGACTTGACTTAATCGTTGAGATAATTGTTTTTTTTTTAAAGAAACATTCCTTTATTTTTAAAAAGAAATGAAACTTCATTTAAAGATCTTCTAAAATGTGTCACAGCCGGGAATCGAACTGGCTTAAATGAAAAAATAATATCCTGTATATTTTTATAACAACAATCAAGATAGAAGAAAACCATGAAATTTTAACTTTAGAAATCGAAGGGCTAATTTGACCGTCGCGTCGATAATTTTCGTTTAATTGAAATAATTTTCTTTAGATTTAAGGTTTTCCTTTAATTTAATGACCCATGTTTTTTTTTGGTGAGTGGTACATCATCCAATGACTGCTCCCGTCCTGGGTGCGGCGGGAGGGCGTGTCAGACTTTTACTGACTAAAACACACTCATGTTCCTTCAATTGCCCTTTATGTTCCAGGGTCACGGTAACTATGATAAACATTCCGCAACCCCGGCAGGCGACCCATGTTTGTTAGAGAGATTTGGTCCTTATGAATGACCCTAATGTCTGATGGCATAAAAATACAGAATGTTACTTTTTCGGATTTTAGCCGGTTCGAAAAGATTTAAAGTAGTTTTCCTTCAGGGCCCATCGAAATTTTCCACCCTGTATATATCGTGAAGTAATATTAAATGTACTTACTCTAGTAAACTCAACAAATCATACATATATACGTTTAGTTATTTGTTTGTTTTGCCTTACCTTTAGTACCATTTTGGTGTGGAACCCTAATAGAGCCCACTTTTTAAAATAATATTTAATAAAGTGCCTACTTTGTACCCGACTGTCGACAGGAGGGTATATCTTTCGAGTGTATGTATTCTAGGGCACGCTCTACGACTATCGACAGGAGGGTATATCTTTCGAGTGTATGTATTCTAGGGCACGCTCTACGAAACCAGTTAACGGATTTCGACATAATTATGGGTCACATTGAATTCATCTCTGTTGTGGGAGTGAAAAAGGGTATAATATTTGAAAAAAAAAAGAGAAATAAAGATAAGATAAGATAATTTTTAACCGACTTCAAAAAAAAAAGTAGGTTCTCTGTTCGACCTGTATGTATGTATGTATGTATGTATGTTTGTCCGCGATTATCTCGCGTTTGGCTGAACCGATTTTGATGCGGTTTTCAGCAAAGTGTTTGTTACATTCTGGGGAAGGTTTCAGTATATAACACTAATGGATATCCCGTGACGTTGCTCGCATAGATCGCGTTTTGCTTTCTTGGATTGTAGATTTTCAAAGACGATTGTATGTTTGACCGCGATTATCTCGCGTTTAGCTATACCGATTTCGATGCGGTTTTCAGAAAAGTCTTTGTAACATTCTGTGGAAGGTTTTAGTATATTACACTAATGGATATCCTGTGACGTTGCGCGCATAGTGCCGTTTTAATTTTATAAGATTATAAGTTTATTTTGAGAGCTACCCTAAAACGTAGTCAGACACTGAGACTCTAACTAAAAAGTAATAAAAAATAAAAAGCTTTTTTTAAAAAAAAGATAACCGACTTCAAAAACTAAAAGCTCAAAAATAACTATTTCGGAAGTCGGTGGCTTCTCTTCTGCCGGTCGATTTGTGTTGCCACCGACTTCCGAAATAGTTATTTTTGAGCTTTTAGTTTTTGAAGTCGGTTATCTTTTTTTTTATTTGTGCAAACATGAGTGTATATTTAGCATGCAAGATGACAATTTATAAATGAGCTGTCACGTTTGGCCTATCAGGCGTTGAGTCTGCTTGCGACCACAACCTGTGCAACCAGGTCGAAACGTCAAGCCTTCCAAGGTATTTAAATAAATATTATTCGCGTTAATACCCGATCTAATAATATTATGTTGTTATTATGAAACGCGAAAGTTTAAAAGTTAGTAAAGCCACCGACTTCTGAAATTGCAGTTGGGTATTTTGGTTACTTTTCATGGCTACTAAACTTCAATGATACTTTATTTCAGAGCCTCCTCAAAGTTAATGAGCAAAAGTAGGACGTGCGCATGTGTGCGTCGCACAGACAATATGGCGGCCAATTAGCAGGCGCTAGCCTCCATGTTAATAATTATATTATTTAATCATTTTGTTATTGGTGCCAATTCCCTTGTTCACAAGGGATCCTAAATTTAAGTTAAGTGCGTCTTTCTCTTTCCATTTCATTAAGAAAAGGACAGAAGCTATACATATTTGTTTTGTCCTGTCAAATTAGAAAGCTCCTGAAGAAAATTGGCGTAATTTTAGTCGCCTTGTTTTTAACCGCGTCTAAATTACCTATGAAGTGATTTAATTTGATAGGACCTATCAAAAATATATCTTCTGCACCTTTCTAAATACTAAACAGTAGGGGGGAGATCCTGATGTCCTAAAATACAGGCCTCGGCTTAGTTTAGACACCAGTCTCCCACAAATTAACGCTTGTAATGATATCGAAGTAATTTATTGGAAATTGTTAATTTTACTAAGAAAACTTACAGCCTTTATGTGTTATTTGTGGAAGGAAATAAACATTTTTATTATTTATTATTTAAATGAAATATATAATATTATTATGATCGACTCAGAAATAAATATTATGAAGACAGTGCAGTGACAGAGTTCTTTGTATTGACATTAACATTACCTATTTCCTGTTTTTTTTTCTTCTTGCGACTGCTTGTTAGACGCAATCTAATTATGATGTGTAATTAAAAGTATTTCAGTAGGTAGTTAATAAATTACTTCATTATTACTTTTATTATGATTTCCTTATTACATAGGCCTGTAGCAAGCCGCGCTTGCATCATTCGCTCGAAGGAAGAAATAGTATGCTGTCTTTTTCTTGTTTTAAATCTAAAAATACATTCTATAAATACATGAATGCCATATATAGATGTTAATAAATATAAGTGGTCCTATATTTAGAGTTCAATGTTGTCCCAAAGGAAATGGAGCTGAGTAACACTAAGTCTCCTGTGGCTCAGGTTTGCTATATGTATTACTAGCGGTTTCACCCGCGTAACGTTAGGTTTTTGGTTACTGCCTTGCTCCCGTGGGACATAGCGTGATATTATATAGCCTATGTTATTAAGGGATAATGTAGCTTTCTAACGAAAAAAGATTTTTCGGAATCGTATCAGTAGGTTTTGAGTTTATTCCTAATATACAAATATATAAAAATACAAGTCTTTCCTCATTAAAATATTAGTAGACTAGTAGGCAATCGTGTATCAATGACCAGTTCTAGTTCTAACTGGATATAATTTGACAACTTTGTCAGTTTGACGTTCTTAATGTTATATTTCAAAATTTATCAGCTGTATAACCAAACTAAACTTTGATGAAACGGGCTATCCAACAGTAAAATATTTTTCATGATAGGTCCATTCGTCTTTTAGTTTATTCGTACAACGTACAACGTAGTTGTCTGGCATTTTGCTGAACTGGACCTATTTGACGCAACCGCGAGACACGCAGTTTTTTTTTCCTTTATCATTGTTTTTTTTTGTAACATGTGGTTTTCTGCTCTGTATTTGTCTATATGTGTGCCAAATAAACATATTTCTTTCTTTCTTTAAAATATTTCCTGTCAAATTAAGACTCTGAGGCGCTGCCGCTGTCTAATTTGACAGGACTAAACGAATATTAGTATCTTCTGTCTTTTTTTTAATGACATGAAAAGAGGAAGATGCACTCAACTTAAATTTAGGTTCATCTGTGAACAAGAGAATCAGCATCACTGACTTTCTATTGCTCGAATCACATTCACATGTGTTCAAAGGATGAAAAAGAATGGCGCTCCCCAAATAAAACACAAGCTTTAACAAATAGTGTATTATTTCTACACAGGCAAGACGCCGAGCAGCGCGGAGCAGGCGAGGCACGCGAGGCGCCACAGCAGGAACACGTACAGCGCCATAAACACCAGGTTTGCGTAGAACAGCCACTGGCGCTTCTTGTACGCGCCCGCGCTGCCTACCAGACCGTCCTTTACGATGTACCTGGAGAAAGGATACAGCGTAATTAACACTCTAGAAGATGCAATTTTATTGATTTACCGTCTTTTAGCCTCTCTTGGCGTCGACACCCGTGAATATGGGCGTTCATGCCAAAGGAGGTATTTTTTATCGTAAATCCTTATGGACTGTCCCATCATGGATACGACCATAACAAGACCTAGGGGTGTTCCAGATTCTTACCGACTAAAACCCTCCTCAATCCAATGCAGTAGTTGGGCCCACTTATTAATCGATGCAATATTTGGACCCAGCTCCTCAATCCGATGCAGTAATTGGTCCCACCTACTCAATCCTATACAGTAATTGGAACCACCTCCTCAACCTTATGCAATAGTTGGACGCACCTCCTCAACCCGAGGCATAAGGCCTTGATGAGCTCCCGCTGGTCGTTGGCGCCGACGTCGCAGCTGAAGATGGTGCGGTCACACCGCCACCAACTGCTCGATAAGTTCCAGTAGTCGGACCCACCTTCTCAACCCGAGGCGCAAAGCCTTGATGAGCTCTCTCTGGTCGATGGCGCCGATGTCGCAGCTCAAGAGGCGCGGTCTCAGCTCCACAAGCCGGTATTTGGACCCACATCTTCAATCCGAAGCAATAGTAGGACCCACCTTCTCAATCCGAGGCACATTGCCTTGATGAGCTCTCTCTGGTCGATAGTGCCGACGTCGCAGTTGAAGATGGCGCGGTCTGCGGGCGAGAGGCGCGCGCACAGCGCCTCCGTGCGGTCGTTGCGGAAGTTCCAGTAGTTGGACAAGAAGTAGCGGTACACTTTGTTCAGCTTGTACACTTTGCTGTAGATCTTGACGAGCCTGGAACAATGAATAGGTTACTCAGATTTTTAAAGATTGATGTATAGAAAATGTATGACGAATATTAAAATTTGTTGGACAATGGCGTTGCCCTGGAACTTTTACCATTCATCTATCCATTGTTTCAACCTCGTCAAGATGACGGGGCTGGAAATATGGATAAATTGGTTCGTTAATAGTTTGGCTACATTAAAATCCTGACATCGAAAGCCTGATAACACGTAAATTCGTTGGTCGAAGATGTGATTCGTAGCACTTTGACAGTCGTTACGGGTAGTCAGAAGCTAAAAATTCAGACTAGTCTAACCAAGAGGTTTTTTTTCGCCCAGTTACTGGATTGAGAAAGTCTGATAGGCACCTGGTTTACATTATTGGTATCCAGTTGAATCATTTAAATTTTACTCTTAAGCCAACCCCAACATAGTTGGGAAAATTCATTTACACCAACATAACCCCATCTTAAAGCCGAGGCAGAAACAAAACCCACTCTAAAAGTATGGCTACAACACCATATTGCTAAACATACAAAGGCATGGTAATTTTATTTGACTGATTGATAATGCAATAACTATCGGGTCAGCAAGTAAATAACATATAGGCGACGACACTAATGTATGTGGTTCAGAAGTTACACAATAACAATCACTAAGATTATTAACAGAAGAGTTATAATTGGCCGCGTTGTGATTTCATCGAGTAATATATTTGCGGGTATTAATTTGGATAGTTACGTGTGTTGATCATAAGTACAATAATGTGTAACAACAAACATGTTATTGTCGCTTCTTATTTGCAAAGTATAAAATTAAACCACTTCCGTAGTCTGTTTGCGTCCGTACAAAATCCCGACAAACACACTTTTGGGCTGTATGTAGTCCACCAGCCACAATACCCTGATCAGAGGATCCTCCATTTCCAATAGAGAATATATTATATTCCAATAAAGAACTTTACACTCTGTAGTACCTCTATAATTGTATGCTTTTCTGCTAACTAACTAGTACTCGACGCCCAGGCCTGTTGGTCTAGCGGTTAGTGACCCAGAATGCGAAGGCAGAGGTCGTGGGATCGATTCCTACCTAGCACACTTTGTGTGATGAGCATGATGAGCTTAGCTTTCGCCCGCGACTTCGTCCGCGTGGAATAATAGTTCCCGTTTCCGGGGGATTTCCAGGATGAAAACTATCCGATGTCCTTTCTCGGGGCCCCGAATTCATTTTCATTACCTGTACTAAATTTAATTCAAATCGGTTCAATGGTTTAGGCGTGAAGAAGAGACAGACAGAGTTACTTTCGCATTGATATTATCAGTATTAGTACGCATAGACCATTTAAAAGACACTTTTGAACGTCAAAAACAAAGGGAAACCAATCAAGTTGCTTGTAGAAGTTTGTTGGTATACTCACGAGGGCAGTCCCTTAGGCCTGACTCCAAGCACAGACACCACGGCATCCAGGATGTAGCCAGGAATGAAGTGCAGGATCCACGTCAGCAGCCAGTAGAGCGGCAGGCTGTTCGTCTCGATCAGATAGGTGTACCACAGCAGCTTCGGCGAGCTGATGCGATAGAACTCCTCGGTTCGGATGTTCTCGCCTAGCGCTCCTGCGAAAGATATGACTTTTATCAGTAACTAGCTTCTGCCCGCGACTTCGTCCGCGTGGATTTTTCCTGAATTTTCTTTGCTATAAACCTCACGGAGCCCGAGACATTTCCAACGAATGCAAAACCGTAAAAATCGGTTCGTGCGTTCTGGAGTTATAGCGTTAGGAAGGAAAATCCGACTTATTTTTATATAGTAGACTAGCTGCTCTACGGTTTCAACCGCGTTATTTTTTGTTTACTGCACCGCTTCCGCTGATGTATAAGCTATTATTACCTACCCTGTAAAGGTTTAACTGAATCCGTTCAGTAATTTGGGCGTGAAAGAGTAACAAACATCCACACTCGCGCACACACACACCCAGACACATACACATACAAATTTTCACATTTATAATACCAGTAGGATGTGAGATATTATTGTACTATACATCAGTCAAGTTAGTGTCAAGATGTCGACTGTAAGTATAAAAAGAGTAAGGTATATTTTAAGTGTACTATACCAAAAAGGGAAAGGGCTAGGGAGACGATGTACACCATACCATAGTTTTATAGGCTGAATTTATTGTAATAATAGTTTTGCTTTATTTGACCAATACAATTATTATACGGACTTCAAAAGAGACTGAGTTTGATTTGGACGTTTTAAAAAATAAATAAATAAATATCTTGGAACAACTCACACACGGTTATCTGATCCCAAGCTAAGCAGAGCTTGTGTTATGGTAACCAGACAACTGATACACATACTTATTTATATACTTTCTAAATACATACATAATATTATAGATAAATTCAGACACAGAACAAACAATCATGCTCATCACACAAAGTTTGCCCTGGGTGGGAATCGAACTCACGACCTCCTTTTGTTCTTAGAGTACGAAACACGTAAGCTACGAAACATCGACTCCATTATTCGCTTAAAATAACAAAATATAAATGTTGACTATTATCATATATCATATCATCCCTTTCTTATTTATACTTTAATTTTTAGTTTTATTTTAGTTTTAGATATTAATTAGTTTTTTTTGAGTTAGTTTTAAGTTAGCCATATTTATTCATATATATTTTATCATTTATCGTTTATCGTATAAACGATATCATTTACCATTTATCATTTATCATTTATCATTTATCATTTATCATTTATCATTTATCATTTATCATTTATCATTTATCATTTATCATTTATCATTTATCATTTATCATTTATCATTTATCATTTATCATTTATCATTTATCATTTATCATTTATCATTTATCATTTATCATTTATCATTTATCATTTATCATTTATCATTTATCATTTATCATTTATCATTTATCATTTATCATTTATCATTTATCATTTATCATTTATCATTTATCATTTATCATTTATCATTTATCATTTATCATTTATCATTTATCATTTATCATTTATCACCTGTCACCTGTCACCTGTCACCTGTCACCTGTCACCTGTCTCCTGTCAGCTGTCACCTGTCAGCTGTTACCTGTCAGATGTCACCTGTCAGTTGTCAGCTGTCAGCTGTCACCTGTCACCTGTCAGCTGTCACCTGTCACTTGTCACTTGCACCTGTCACCAGTCACCTGTCACCTGCACCTGTCACACCTGTCACCTGTCACCTGTCACCTGCACCTGTCACCTGTCCCAAGTCAAGTCTTAATTCTGTCCCTTGTCCCCTGTCACCTGTCACCTGTCACCTGCACCTGTCACCTGTCACATGTCATTATTACACGAGTGTGTGCACGAACTTTGATCAGGATTGCTCAAGGCGAATTGGCGATTTCGTAGTTACATCATTTTTAAGTCCATAATCGTAATCATAATCTTAAATCATTTATTTGCATAATTAATTTGTTTAATGGTGTTATACAGGTATGGTAGGTACGTTAGTATCCAGGGCCCTCATATACAATTAAGGTTTTCTTAAATACCAATAAATGTATTCAAATGAAATTAAACCTAATTGAAGAACTAGTCATTTTCTACTATAGCTTCAATTTTTATTAGAAAATATCCGTGGGTTTTTGAGAAAACTTAAACTGTATCTGACGGCCCTGGATACTTATCTACTTTGCTGACTGTACATTGTATTGAGGTGTGCGAATTATTTTTTCAATGGTTAGGTTTAACTATTTTTCAATAAAGTTTTAAATACAGTTAGGTACAATAAAGAAAGTGTCGTAATAAAAAAAAATTAAAAGTAATATTAATATAAATGTCAAGGAATAGGCACTTAGACTTAAATTAATACATTAAATTAAGATAATATAGATAATATTATCTCTGCCCTCTCTCCACTATCTCTCTCTACTCCGCCCCTAAGACTACCCACTGACCAAAATTCTAATTCACTAATAATAATTAGGTAGGTAATGCTTGGAGTTTCCCTGCGTGATAGAATCAGTAGGTAATGAGGAAATCCGCAGGAGAACCAAAACCACCGATATAGCTCGTCGAATTGCCAAACTTAAGTGGCAGCGGGCGGGGCACATAGCTCGTAGAACTGACGGCCGTTGGGGCGGAAAGGTTCTCGAGTGGCGGCCGCGTACCGGTAAACGCAGCGTGGGCAGGCCGGAGCAAGATGGACCGATGATCTCATCAAGATCACCGGGTCCCGCTGGATGCGGGTGGCGCAGGACCGATGCATGTGGAAATCTTTGGGGGAGGCCTTTGTCCAGCAGTGGACGTCTATAGGCTGATAATGATGATGATGATGATGAATTAGGTAGGTCCAAGTTTGTTCTCGCTGTTTTTCTTCACCCCTGTCACATTGGGACTTGCCCGGATTCGTACCCACAACCTAACGCACGGCTAATCTAAATGAATGGTCCTTCATTTCTCGCTCGATACTCACCCCACCTGGTCCCATAGGGCGAGGAGCTGACGGTGTAGATGGGCACGGGGTCGGGGCTCAGCTGCCGGTTGACCACGGAGTCCCAGCCGGCCGCGATCACGGCGTTGTTCACGTAGTCCACCGGCGCGAACGAGACCACCAGCTGGGTGTCCACCAGCAGCACGTGCATCACGCCCAGGCCTGTGCCTACCATGAACTGGGGAGGTTTGGTGGTTAGTTAGTCAAATTATTATCATTGTAATTATTACTAGAGTTACCCGCGGCTTTTTAAAGAAAAATAAAGTTACCAATGTCACTCTCCATCCCTTCAACTATCTCCACTTAAAAATCACGTGATTTCGTCGCTCCGTTTTGCAGTGAAAAACGGACAAACCAATTCATACACGTTCCTCTATACTATGTGTATTTTTGGTGTTGCTCAACCCGCTAGGAGATGATTCTACTCATAAAAACAAACAACTTTTATTATGGAACCAACTCTGAAATCTCGAAAAAATTATCAGCTGTTTTTAAGTAAAGTTCAATGCCCTCCCGACCATAATGTATGAAACAGGTGATATTTTTTTCTAGATTTCAGAGTTGGTTGTTGGTTGGGTTTTTTTTTTTTTTTTTTGGTGACTGGGAAATCATCCAATGACTGCTCCCGTCCTGGGTGCGACGGGAGGGCGTGTCAGACTCTTACTGACTAAAACCCACTCATGTTCCTTCGATTGCCCTTTATATTCCAGGGTCACGGTAACCACTATAAACATTCCGCAACCCCGGCAGGCGTTGGCCCTGTTGGGCCCCTTCCTGTGCTGACTCCTTCTCTTTGAGGCTCGCGTGGAACAAAACGCGCCGTCTACGCGGTCCTGGTCCTAGCCGGGCGGCGAGCTACCCATCGCTCGCCATCCGCAGAACCGCGCCTACGTTGGCCGGTAGTCGTCTTGCGACTCTCGACGTCTTCGCCTGGGTCTTAGTCCGGGGCGAGAGGCTCGTCGTTGCCTCTCGCGCGCCGCCGCTTCCTTCACTAGCATAACTGCTTCGCAGAAGGAGGCGACGGCATCCCATTCCGTCTCGCCCCGAAGCATGGCCTGAACCAGCGCCGGGCGCGAGAGGTCACCACCGCCGATCGCCTCTACGAGGACACGTCGATGCTCCGCCCATGCGCGGCACACCTCGACTGTGTGCTCGACCGTGTCCTCCAGGCGACCGTTACTGCAGTGGTGACACCCAGGCGTCGCTTCCGCCCGAATCCGACACAGGAACCTCCCGAACTGACCATGTCCGGTGAGGACCTGTGTCAAGCGAAACGTGAGAGTGCCATGACGCCTCTCCAGCCACTCCTCAAAGAGGGGTCTTACCGCCGCTATAACGGCGTGCCCAGTTGTTGGTTGGGTTGAGCAAGACCAAAAATATACATAGTATACCAATTTGTATTTATAAAATGGTAAACTGACGAACTGACTGTCTGTTGATATATCAACGCACAGCTCAAACCGCTGCTCCTAGAGACATGAAACTTGCAGGGTTGGTTTGTTATTGAAAAGTAGGCAGCTACTATGAAATGATTTTTGGAAGTTCAACCCTAAGGGGGTAAAATATTGGATGAATGTACATCACCCACACGGGCGAAGTCGCGGACGAAAGCTAGTTTATATTACACCCAAAAGTCTAAACTCTATGTTTGCCAACGTGCTATATAGCGCAGCATACTTGATGTAAATCAAAAGATCGCATTTGAAACACTATCTTGCGCTTATAAGACAAAGACAACTTTGGAGAAAAAACCGGTCAAGTGCGAGTTCTACTCGCGCAACGAGGGTTCCGTTAATTTGTTTTTTAGTGAAATAACTACAAATTCACGGTTTTCAGTTACGAGTTTTCCCTTTACTTGTGCTACATGACCTTGCTTCTTGCCAAATTTCACAATTCTAGGTCAATGGGAAGTACCCTATAGGTTTTGAGTTTTGATTCCCTTGAAAATGTCTAAATATGCAATATAAACCGCCGTATCTTTTTATTGCGTTGATTTAGAAACTTGATTTTTTCACTGCTTTGGGAGATAGCAGACTTGAGTATGTGATATTAATTTCAGTTTGATATCTCGACGCGTTCCTGAGAAAAAGGTTCTTGACAGACAGACGGACAGACGGACGCCTGATGTGAACTAACTACAAATTTACGTGTTGCAGAGTTTTCCCTTTACTTGTGCTACATGACCTTGCTTCTTGCCAAATTTCACAATTCTAGGTCAATGGGAAGTACCCTATAGGTTTTGAGTTTTGATTCCCTTGAAAATGTCTAAATATGCAATATAAACCGCCGTATCTTTTTATTGCGTTGATTTAGAAACTTGATTTTTTCACTGCTTTGAGAGATAGCAGACTTGAGTATGTGATATTAATTTCAGCTTGATATCTCGACGCGTTTCTGAGAAAAAGGTTCTTGACAGACAGACGGACAGACGGACGCCTGATGTCAACTAACTACAAATTTACGGTTTTCGGAGTTTTCCCTTTACTTGTGCTACATGAACTTGCCTTTTGCCAAATTTCATGATTCTAGGTCAATGGGAAGTACCCTATAGGTTTTGAGTTTTGATTCTCTTGAAAATATCTAAATATGCAATATAAACCGCCGTATTTTTTTATTGCATTGATTTAGAAACTTGATTTTTTCACTGCTGTGAGAGATAGCAGACCTAAGTATGTGATATTAATTTCAGCTTGATATCTCGACGCGTTTATGAGAAAAAGGTTCTTGACAGACAGACGGACAGACGGACGCCTGGTATGAACTAACTATAAATTTACGGTTTTCGGAGTTTTCCCTTTACTTGTGCTACATGACCTTGCTTTTTGCCAAATTTCATGATTCTAGGTCAATGGGAAGTACCCTATAGGTTTTGATTTCCTTGCAAATGTCCAAATTTGCAATATAAACCGCCGTATCTTTTTATTGCGTTGATTTAAAAACTTGATTTTTTCACTGCTTTAAGAGATAGCAGACCCGAGTATGTGATATTAATTTCAGCTTGATATCTCGACGCGTTTCTGAGAAAAAGGGTCTTGACAGCCGGACGGACGGACAGACGGACAACAAAGTGATCTTATAAGGGTTCCGTTTTTACCTTTTGAGGTACGGAACCCTAAAAAGAACAAGAATATTCATATTTTGTGAAGATTTTACTTCACAGTAAAAGTGTTCAAGCACTTTCATGATTCAACACACTCGCGGACAGTTTAGTTAAATAAAATGCATACGTACTCCAACTGGCGACGCCATAATAGTCTGGTTGTCTATCCAGCCCGGAGACGGCTCCACGTACGAGCTCATCACTGGAATAAACAAACATGGGAGTAAAGTAAACGAAATAACTGACAGTTTTTTACTAAACGCCTTTACATTCATGTGACCTTGACTCGTGTTTTTTTTTTGTATTATTCTTGGTTTTTAGTTAAATGATTGTTACGAGTAAGTACCACAAGGATACATCAAAGTCAAACCCAACACTTACTCAGTTCCAACAGAAAATGTTGTTATAGTGAATCAGAATAGACGACGGAAAGCAGAAGCTTTTAACACCCGTTAGCACCCCTAAGTTTTGATAATTTCGCCTGCCAATTAGTGTTCCACATAAAACTTCTTCTCAAACAAAAAAAAAGCACGAACATTTTTTTTCCTTTTTTGGTGATTGGGAAATCATCCAATGACTGCTCCCGTCCTGGGTGCGGCGGGAGGGCGTGTCAGACTCTTACTGACTAAAACCCACTCATGTTCCTTCGATTGCCCTTTATGTTCCAGGGTCACGGTAACTATTATAAACATTCCGCAACCCCGGCAGGTTCCGCAACCCCGGCAGGAGCACGAACATTGATCACCACGCGCATGTCAGTGATTTCAGAATTGACTAAAAGCCCATTTTTGCACATGCATCCCAAACACCAGGTGTGGAGGCTTAGTCAGCGTTACTTTAGAAGTTTGACGATGTAAATGGAAACGAAGGGATGGGCTTACAACAGAAGATTAGTTGAAGGGTTCAGTTAGGGGTTAGGAGTTATTTGGCCCACTATGCAATATGGTTCAATTGACCTTCAGTTAGCACCTACTGGTACAGAAGAATCACTAGTTACCTAAGGGCGGCTTGACGATGCAGATGGGCAGGTCCTGGGCGCTGGTCCTCACCAGATCCTCCGCTAGCGCCTTCGTGAACGTGTAGGTGTTCGGCCAGTCCTTGATCAGGCTGTGAACAGAGAAATAAAAACCTTACTACCTTGACAATATATATGCCTCTGGTGTAAAAAGCGTTAGCAGTTCCTAGCTACTGACCAAGAATCAGCAAAAACTTGACTAAAAAAAGGGATTGTTCCATAATTTCCATAGAGATTTATCATTGTTTCCTTGTTTGGAAGCCTGGCCGACCGAATTTAACCATATTTATTTATTGGTAGATTTGGCAACTAAGAATAGAATTTGGAAACAATATGTGTTGAAGCACGTATACACCGTGGCAGGAGAGACGAGGGACATATTGAAGGATATCCAGTATTCGATTCTCACTAGAAATGAATGTTAAACAAACAAAACTTTAATTTTTGACTAATTGTCTTTTAAATAGTTCTCTAGCTTGGGCTCGTTGACACGCGAGCTAAACAGCCATCGAAAGGAGAAGATCTTACCATCACTCCCTTATCGTAAGTGAATGACCTGATGCAACCGCAAGCGATAAGCTGTCTTTTTATAAGACTTTAAGAGCCATATTGCAATAATTTCATTACGGTTTTTCTATAGATATGTGGCGACATCTATCGCCGAACGTGTGAACTACAACTGACATCCTGCATCGCGATATGAAAGTTATCGGCGACATTAGAACATGAACAACAATCCCGACTAGAACCGTCGCGCACCAGCACTTCAGACACAACATCCGTCTGGTCGGAGGATCCTCCCTTTTCAACGGAGGATGAGGGACTTTGCACTCTGTTCCACATACCTTTAAATATTGTTTAATGATTATTTACATATTTTTTAGTTATGTGAGCATATATTATTGTAGCATTAAATAAATATGTCTCTCGTAGTCTCGTCCCACCAGCCCCGGTGTATATTACTCACGCGGGCGCCATGCTGTTGAAGCGCTCCTCGGAGACGCTGTGCAGCAGTGCCAGGAAAAGCTCTGCGGAGAGCGGCATCGGGTAGAACTGCTCCTCCACGTCCGTGTTGATGCGGGATGCTGTGGCGTGCGCGAACGCCGTCGAGATGTGCGTGAATAGTCTGAGGACAATCGCTTAAGGTCAGTTACCGTGTTGATATATCGCCCATTTAAAATAAACTGTCTATCGGTAAATTAGGTTAATAAAAATAGGCATTTAACATAAGGCGTTAACATAACGACCAAACATAACGCGTCAAAGTTTATTTCTAATAGACAATTTTATGGTGGATAGGTTATTAAAAATAGCCGACAGTGACAACTAACTCGCGAGACAGCGTTCAGTTTAGTTATCAGCTAGTAATAAGCCTTTGTTAGGCTCCTATAAGCCTTTTCATTGACTCCTATGTGCGCATGACAATGAAGAGGCTCTATCTTGAATCCCAGAAATGCAGATCATTAGTACGAGTATATTGTTAGCATCTGTGCTATTGTTACTGCGCCGTTATTGGTTCTTAAAAATAATCTAGGATGAATCAGAAGTGGGATCTACAATGAATCAAGGTGTCGGCTAGATGTGAAACTCACTTGAGCTTATCACACTGCCTGGCGAGCGCGATGGTTTCCCTGGTGCCACGCACGTTCACCAGCCCTGCCGTATGCAGCGGCTCCTCGAAGTTCACCGTCGCAGCCATGTGGATGATCACGTCCACCTGGAAACAGACTAACTATGTGCCTTCTTCTTATACAGAGAAGGTACGTTTGTCATCACGCGCACTCAATGACAGATAATGGTGCCGATTCTCTGGTTCATAAACTAAACTAAATTTACGTTTAGTGCAGTTTTACTTGACTTGAAAGGAGGTTTATGTTTTTCGATTAATAGTCAATATAGTCAAATCATTTATTTACATTACACCAAAAAAGGCACTTTGAAACGTAATTTACAAAACAAGAGTGAATCTAGTTGCCCATTCCAAAATGTTGTTTAGTGTGGAGAAAAATGGGCAAGAAACTCCATATGTAATATGTATGTCTCATTCTATGGCCCGCTGATGATTTCGACATTATGAGTTATGAGGTGTCATTGAATTTGTCTCAGTTGTGGGAGTTACATAGGGTATATTAATTTGAAATAAAAAGGAAAAAAATATTTAATTTGAATGTCAAAAAACCCAAGTGCAATTTCGGAAGTTCATCTCATCTCCCTAGCCTTTTCCCAACCGTGTTGGGGTCGGCTGCCAGCCTAACCGGATTCAGCTGGATACCAGTGTTGTACGTGGAGCCACTGCCTATCGACCTCCACAACCCAGTAACTGGGCGACACGATACCTCTTGGTTAGACTGGTCAGAGTTTCTGGCTAACCAGTAACGACTGTCAAAGTTCTACGAATGACAACCGGGACCAACGGCTTTACGTGCTTTCCGAGGCACGGGATGTCAGTGATGTCCAAGATAAACTTTAGAAAGTACATAATATGAATTGAAAAAGTTACATTGGTACTTGCCCGGATTCGAACCCACAACCTCTTACATACGAGGCGGGCGCCTTATCCACTGGGCCATCATGACACCAAGTTCAATTTCGGAAGTGAAGAAATAATTACCATCAGTAATTATTTCTTCACATTTCATTCAGAAAAAGGACAGAAAATAAAATATCAGTTTAGTCCTGTCAATTGGGATACTCTATTATAGGCAATGATTGCGATTAAAAATATGGCCATCAAAAATGCGTTGACTTACGACAGGCGCTGACTAATTTGACAGGACTAATGTTCATCACAGCCTTTTCTTAATGAATTGAAAAGAGAAAGTGTCTTTTCCACAAAGGTCATTAATAAAGAGTTGAATTTGAAAAGAGAAAGATCCACTAAACTTAAATTTAGTTCAATTTGTGAACACAACGTCACGTCACGTCAATTCGTAGCTTCTCTTTGCCGTGAAGGACGAACAAACAAACGCACAAACTTTCCTATTTATATTAAAATATTAGTATCCAGGATTACCTCATTGGTGATATTATTATAATCCTTATCACTAAGCCCGAGTCTGATCTCTGCGATGTCGCCTTCCACGGGCACTATCGAGTCTGCGAAATTAGGCTTCATGCTTTGAAGAGTGTCGTATAGCTGGAATCAAGGAGACACATTAAAGTGGTAAATAAGAGAGGCTGGCCAGCAATCCCTCATTACCAGTCTCATCACCTGGGCCGGCTGGTAATGACGGTGACGATGGTGATGAGGGTGATGATGGTAATGAGTGGTTTGTGAATTTGTATCGGGAGTTCAAAGGTGCATTGAAGATGGGATAAAATTTTGACTGAATCTTGTTATTTATAATTGGAGCATTTTATAGCATCGCGTCGGAAGTGTCTGTCAGTTTTGTACGCCATAAACGACAAAACATGCTACATGATCATTAAAGCTACTTCGGACTTAACTTTAATTATAAAACAAACATATTTTACATGTAATATTATTTACATTACATCTTTGACATATCTCCAATTTGAAGCATAAATCCCAGGAATTGCGATAAATTAATTTAGGAAAAGTCTCGAGACGCGAGCCGTTTCGGGACCTAAAGAAGTCTTAAAAACAGTTTTCTTTTTAAACGACTGCTATTTTTTACCCCTACGCAAAAAGAGGGGTATTTTATGTTTGACTGCTATGTGTGTGATTCTACTGGTTTGTTGTTTTGTATGTATGTCTGTGGCACCATAGCTCTTACACGGGTGTACCGATTTGGGATGGACGTAGGTACTTACGGGGTCTTTCAGCATATACGTTAATCTCTGTTGCATTGTTTTGCCTTTCCTCGGTCGCAGCAACAAATACACTTTCTTGATTTCACACGCTCTGAAACAAATATTACTTATAATAATGTTTACGTATGTAATAATAAAATCGTGTAGTCAAAACATACATTAAAAATCTGATATAACGCGGGTGAAACCGCGGGGGACAGCTAGTTATGAATATAATACATAATTATTTCGATATTGTCTCGTCACACGGAGGTGACTTGCAAGGATCAGGACATTATGAAAACACACCAGGAATATAATTCAATGTTCATTTATTCAGACAGCCATTACAACTCATACACGGCTCGATGACCACAGACTAAGTATATATTAATAGAACACATCTTGTGAACAAAGGTTGTATATCTAACATCTCCCCTCTTTAAAAAAGTAAAAACATAACATCATTGTATACGAATCTCCTCTCTTTAAAAAAAATAATAATAACTGACATTATATAACTGACATTTCAAACTTACAATAATCTTACACAAAACAAATAATGCTTCTTGCTAAATACATTCACAGTAACGCTTGGGTTTATTAACCTGACGTCCTGAACGCGTAATATAAGGCTGAAGAGCACTAGAAGTATTAGGTACTTGTGCAGTTGGTGAAGATGATAACGCTGGAGTTGGCGAAGATGATAATGATAATGGCTGTGATGAAGGTTTCAGAATGTGAACACGGTTCCTACGGAAAGTTCCTTTGGGTGATGTGACTATATAACTTTCAGGAAAAGTGTCCTTCTGTGTGATAACTCCAGGCACCCATGTACCATGTGGCGGTTTGTGTTTAAAATAAACTTTATCTCCTGTGGACAGTGAAGGAAGTTGTTTAGAATGTTGATTATAATACATGTTTGTTTTAAGCTGTTGTTTTTCTTTATACTGTTTTAATTTCTGTAAATCAGGAATACAAGGCTCAAAAACAGAATCTAAAGCTGGAATTTTGGTACGCAAGCTTCTAAACATGCAAAGCTGTGCTGGCGAATATCCAGATTCTTTAGGAGTATTCCTATACATAAGTAAAGATATGTATGGGTCTGTATTGTCTGACTTACATTTTGTAAGTAGCGACTTGATTGTTCCAATGGCTCGTTCTACCATTCCATTGGACCTGCTCAAATAGGGGCTAGAAGTATTATGAACGATTCCCCATGAAGTAGTAAAATCTTTGAACTCTTTACTATTGAACGGCGGACCATTATCGGAGTTCATAATCTCTGGTATACCGTGTCGAGCAAAAATTGATTTTAATTGTATAATGATGCTCTTTGCGGTAGAATCTGACTTAAGTAATGCAAGTTCGATGTACTTCGAAAAATAGTCAACAACAAGTAAGTATTTTAGACTATCAAACTCAAAAATATCTACACCAATCTTATTCCAAGGTAGCATTTTGTACTCATGGTGAATAATTGGTTGTTTAGAGTGATTCCGCCTGAAAGTAAGACAAGTGTGACAATGTAATACGTATTTTTCAATATCAGAATCAATATTAGGCCAGTAGACAGTAGACTTAGCAAGGCGAATAGAACTATTAACACCTTGATGGCCTTCATGAACAAGTTGCAAAATATAATCTCTTATTGAACTTGGAATGACAATACTGTTATTTTTAAATACAATATTATTTAGAACGTGTAGTTGGTCTTTTAGAATGAAATAGGGTTTTATTTGTAGACTAACAGACTTTTTATGCTCGGGCCAACCCGACTGACAATAAGATACAACTTGTGATAAGACTGGATCTTTCTTGGTTTCTTCAGCAATCTCAGCCAGTTTTTGCTTACTTACTGTAAGACATGACAATACCATATTCACGTGCAGGTCAAGGTCCACATCTATGTCCGTGAATAGTTCTTCGGACAGCGCTGCTCTGGACAGTGTGTCTGCAACATATAAATAACGTCCTGGTTTATATGTTACCTTTAAGTCGTAAGGTTGTAGTCTTAACATGATTCTTTGGAGTCTTGGTGGAATGTCATACAATGCTTTTTTGAACAGAGTAATAAGAGGTTTATGATCACTTTCCACCAATACTCTCATGCCAATCAGAAATTGATGAAATTTGGTACAACCAAAGAGTATTGCAAGTAATTCTTTCTCAATTTGAGAATAGTTTTGTTGGCATTTAGTAAGAGAAGAGGAAGCATATGCTATTGGTTGTTCACCATGTAAAATGACTGCACCAAGAGCATTAAATGAAGCATCAACCGACAAATTAATCTCTTTATTTGGATCAAAATAAGTAAGAACTGGGGCTGAACTGATTAGCATTTTGACATTTTTGAACTCAGACTCATGTTTCTCAGTCCATATGTATTCATTTTTATTGGATAAAAGTTGTCTTAAATGCGTTGTCTCTTTAGCAAGATTTTCAATAAAACTACTAAGATAATTAACCATGCCTAGGAAGCGTGGAAGCTCAGACAGGTTTTTAGGGCTGGACATGTCAGTAATTGCCTTGACTTTGCCTGGGTCTGGACGTACACCTTCTTGACTGAAAATATGACCTAGATATTTGACTTCTGTGAGACAAATATTGGACTTCTCTTTATTGAATTTCAAGTTAATCAACTGAGCTCTATCAATTACCTGTTGAAAGCGTTCATTATGCTGTTCAATAGTTTCACCATAAATTAGAATATCGTCCATCATAATTTTAATACCTGGAATGTCCGAAAACTTTTCGACCATAACTTTATGAAAAATCTCTGGAGCTGACGTGATACCAAAAGGTAAACGTGTGAACCTATATCTCCCGAAGGGGGTTATGAAAGTGCACAGTTTAGATGACTTTTCAGAAAGTTTGAGCATCCAGAAACCATTCTTAGCGTCCAATGTAGAAAAGTATTTGGCACCTGATAGGTCTGCCTTGATTTCTTCTATTGTAGGAAACTGATAATGAGGTCTCATGACAGCTTCATTCAGTTTACGAGGATCTAGGCATAACCGTAATTTACCATTCTTTTTTACAGCAAGAACTATAGGACTTACCCATTCTGTAGGCTCATCGACTTTCTTGATAATGTCCTGCAGCTCCATCTCCTGCAGTTCCTTTTTCAGGGGCTCCCGCAGTTGGAAAGGTACACGCCTGTGTTACGGATTGGTAATAATTTGGTCGACTTATTATAAAAAATAGTCATAATTTGGTTTATTTATGGTTGTATTTTATGAAACTGTATTTAATTTAATTAAAATGTATTTATATAATAAAAGTTATTAGTTAAAAATAAGCAAGAACTCCAGTGTTGCCAAGTAGGAATATACATAATGTCCGTTTGTTTCCATATATTGTTTTTAAAGAAAGAATCTTATAGCTGTGTACTTTATAAATCTTTTTATAATTTTTGATAACTTTTGTAATTAATAAAACATCGTAAAAACGTTAGATTGTGAACGTGTCTTTTTAAACGTTGATCGTTACATAGTATAAAAGAGATCAAATCGGACGATGTGGCCCTTTCTTTGTCTACCCTTCGGACCGAGCAGATCATCAGTTAAGTATAACTTCTTGTGTATTGTGATAATGTTACCTTTGGATATAAATTTAGATTTTGACTATATTTTAGATTATGACTATATTCTGTGTATTATGTACATTGTGTGGTTTATATTTTAGATTATGACTATATTCTGTGTATTATGTACATTGTGTGGTTTGAATAATGTAACCGAATAATAATTGTAATATTCTTTTGACTTTAAAAGAGTGTTCATGGAGTTTCTTGCTGGCTCTTCTCCATAGGAACCTACTATTTTGGAATCAGCAAATAGCTTTTCGTTAAATTAAATAAATGATTTTGAGTTAGACAGATAAATCTGATAAATGACTTTTATTTATACACAAGATTTCCATTCGCTTAAATTACAATAAACACTTTTCCATAATTTGCTATTATTTTTGTTCAAATAATGCTCCCCCATCTTTTAAATATAACTAAATCTAACATCAGAAGTAGGGATGATACCATGTGCCAGCCATTCTAATCACCAATTTCTTCTTTCTCGGTACCAAAATGGAGTCGGAGATTCTCAAATAACTGCTATTCAAGAAGTGTGATCCAGTAAGAATCGGCAGGATGATGTGGCTGATCCATCCTCCACCGACAGCGGCGCAGTGTCGGGTTTGCGGATATTGACAAACTTGGAAACGGATTTGGCTGGAGTGGCTCTGCTAATGTCGCAGAGGGAGGTATGGCCCTTGCGGCTCTGTTCTAACATGCCACAGTCCTGGCAACCTCATAGTTCTTTTTGTTTTGTGCTGAATTAATTTTGCTATACCCATTAAAGAAAATAAACTTTCGCGACGATAACATAAAAACACTAAAATTGTATTTTCACCATTTGTGACGGTATTAGAGGCAATGTAAAAATGACATCTTCAGCAGTAATTCCTGGACAACGTCAGAATGTTTTGTTTTCTAAGTACGTAAAATCGCCTAAGAATTTACTTTTTTTTTGCGTTTCAATTTATAGACAACTTAAACCGAAATGTTTATCTAACAGCAGTCAAATATATTTTGAGTCGGAGAACATTCTAAACAATTAAATAACTTATTTAAAACTTAACGACAAACCTAAGAAATTATCATGTAAGTGATCAAATCAAGGTAAATTAGCGTAATAATACAGCTATATTTTTAGGTATAATACAAAAAAATAATTGTTGTTTCTTAATCCTATTTGAAACCAGCTATAAATATGTTATTTTGAACAATATTTTGTGAGATTTCGAACAATTAAAGCCCTTTATGTAAAGACAAAGAAAAGTTTAGTTTATTATTGAGAAAAGTTCTAAGCTAGTTGTAGTAATATTATGTCAGATTGGCCGAACGAAATATGGAAAGTGCAAAAGCCCATTAACGCCACTATAAAAAAAAATTGGCAGTAATGCAAATATAATATCTTGTATTCAGGCTCGCTTACAGTTAAAGAAATTCATTTCTGAAACAGAAATATCACATAAATAAGAAACACATCGAGTCGGTGATGTTATTTTCGTAACATTCCACTATTTTAAAAATAAAATAAAGATAGTTACTTAAACTAATATTTTTTTACATTTTACATCTACCCACAAAATAAACAATTACGTTGGTCATACAAACCTTAACGGAAACTATCGATAAGTATGTAATACTGAGAATCAACGAGAACTTGCTCACAACCGTCTTACTGTAGGTAGTGGCTTAAAAATTTAAAGAACGTTTTGATGCAGTACGTAAATAAAAAGTCTAAATACTGTTTATCAGCTATAATAGTTGTGTCTCAACTTTTAAAGACAGGGCTAAGATTCTGGCCAAGTGGAATGGTCCGTGTTATTGTTGAAGATGTTATTTAAGTTTTAAATTTTTTATTACTGGCTTGAGATGTTATTATCATGGCTGTGCCTGTTCCTGTGGCTGTGCCTGTATCAGTGCCAGTGGCTGTGCCTGTGGCTGTGCCTGTGGCTGTGCCTGTGGCTGTGCCTGTATCTGTGCCAGCGGCTGTGCCTGTAGTTGTGCCTGTAACTGTGCCAGCGGCTGTGCCTGTGCCCGTGGCTGTGCCTGTGGCTGTGTTTGTGGCTGTTCTTGTAGCTGTGGCTATGCCTGTGCCTACTGTGACTGTGGCATTACCTGTGCCTTTGCTTGTGAAAGAAAAAAAAAAGAAATAAAGAGTGAATTTATTTGTAAGAACACGGTAAAAAAAAAGTGTTAAATTTTGTCAAATGATAATGTAATTATAACGGTGGCTGTGCCTTGTGTGGTTCTACTAATGGCTGTGCCTAAATGTACTTATTTGTTTTATATTGATTATTAAGGCTGATTTATTTTTTATTAAAAATATTGTTGTAACTGTAACTGTGACTGTGCCTTGTGTGGGTCTACTAATGGCTGTGTCTAAATGTATTTGTCTTATATTTGTGTTGTACTCCGAGAACGTAGTACATTTCAGAATGGCCGTGTTACGGATTGGTAATAATTTGGTCGACTTATTATAAAAAATAGTCATAATTTGGTTTATTTATGGTTGTATTTTATGAAACTGTATTTAATTTAATTAAAATGTATTTATATAATAAAAGTTATTAGTTAAAAATAAGCAAGAACTCCAGTGTTGCCAAGTAGGAATATACATAATGTCCGTTTGTTTCCATATATTGTTTTTAAAGAAAGAATCTTATAGCTGTGTACTTTATAAATCTTTTTATAATTTTTGATAACTTTTGTAATTAATAAAACATCGTAAAAACGTTAGATTGTGAACGTGTCTTTTTAAACGTTGATCGTTACATAGTATAAAAGAGATCAAATCGGACGATGTGGCCCTTTCTTTGTCTACCCTTCGGACCGAGCAGATCATCAGTTAAGTATAACTTCTTGTGTATTGTGATAATGTTACCTTTGGATATAAATTTAGATTTTGACTATATTTTAGATTATGACTATATTCTGTGTATTATGTACATTGTGTGGTTTATATTTTAGATTATGACTATATTCTGTGTATTATGTACATTGTGTGGTTTGAATAATGTAACCGAATAATAATTGTAATATTCTTTTGACTTTAAAAGAGTGTTCATGGAGTTTCTTGCTGGCTCTTCTCCATAGGAACCTACTATTTTGGAATCAGCAAATAGCTTTTCGTTAAATTAAATAAATGATTTTGAGTTAGACAGATAAATCTGATAAATGACTTTTATTTATACACAAGATTTCCATTCGCTTAAATTACAATAAACACTTTTCCATAATTTGCTATTATTTTTGTTCAAATAATGCTCCCCCATCTTTTAAATATAACTAAATCTAACACCTGCATGCAGCGACGGACGGTGTGGCATCAGGCTTTAGCTTCAGGTCGACTATGACATCTTTTATGCAACCAATACCAATTGTGAGGTTATCTGGGATTTGCGGTACAAATGATACAGAGTTTACCCTTTTGACAAGCTTCAAGTTTTCGCATGAATCACGACCAAGAACATTGTTACATTTTACATCAGGACCAGTAATATAAAAATGAACAGTATATTTTGTGTTGTTGTGTCTGACAACAAGCTGACACTGACCTACTGTTGAAATTTTCTGACCGCTGAATGTTGAAAGTGTGTGAGTGCTCTTTTGAATGATATCATGATTAATGTTCAATGATTGGAATGAATCATATGAGATGATGTTGGTATCTGCACCAGTATCTAAGACAACGTTACAAATTTTATTATTAATTGTAAGATTAGCTGTCCACATATTAGACCGCGATATAGAATTAATGTGTATAGAACCGACAAATAAAGTATTGCTGTTGGACGAACCTGACTCATGAGTATTCTCGCTACTAATTAATCTAACCGTTTTGCAAACTAAGGCGAAGTGATTGAGTTTGCCACAGCTTCTGCACTTCACTCCTCTTGCCGGACACCGCACTCTGTGTACTTGCCCACATTTGTGACATGTTGACTCGCCGGAACCAGACGGACGGTATCTCGACTGTGATGACTTTCTTGTCTGTGATGGCTGCTGCGACCTAGAGTGAGAACGTGACGGCCTGGCATGTCGTTTTACTTGGGAAATACCGACGAATGGTTCTTCCAGTTGTCTGGTTTGTTCCTTCGTGGCTTCCAGCACCTTGGCTAACTGTATAGCTTTTTCGAGGTCTGCCGGCTTTTCTGATAGGATACGCTCCTTTATGTATAAATTCTTCTGGTGTAAGTTTAAACTAAAAATATCTCTGACTATGCTGTCTTCTAATGTGTCTAGTGCACATTGTTTTGCGATATTTTTCAAGTCCGTGGCGTATTCGTCGATGGATTCACTTATGTTTTGTCTTCTGTTAAAGAGTTTATGCCGTTCCATCGTGATGTTCACTTGTGGCAGGAAATGATTGTCGAATTTGGTTAAGAGACTGTCAAGCTGTACTTTGTCTAGCTCTAGGCCAAACGAATAAAAAATGGCTAGGGCATCCGTCCCTATGTGGTGGAGAAGAATGGCGACTTTTCGTTCATTAGACTCGGATTCTAGTCCGCTTGCACGAAGATATATTTTGAATTGCGTCTGCCAGTTTTTCCATGCCAATGGAAGGTTGGAGGAGGTAAGTTCAAGCGGCTTCAGCGATGTACTACCCATGACGAATTTCGGTTTTTCGCTTTTGTTTTTCGACGATGGCAAAAATGGCGACGATCCCGACGGCTCTATTTCTGGCGACGACGACGATTTCGACTAATTTTGGATTTCTTTTGAATCCGACATCCGCTTTTTACTCTGACACCATGTCTCGTCACACGGAGGTGACTTGCAAGGATCAGGACATTATGAAAACACACCAGGAATATAATTCAATGTTCATTTATTCAGACAGCCATTACAACTCATACACGGCTCGATGACCACAGACTAAGTATATATTAATAGAACACATCTTGTGAACAAAGGTTGTATATCTAACAGATATGATAACACTATACCTCATTATGGCTTTGCCACTATTGAGTAACTAATATATGTACATAACATAATTGTACCGATGCGTCAGTAAGTACTAGTAGTGAGTATGTAAATAGCTAGAAGTACACGACTTACCTATATTAAATTGCCTACCGGAATAATAAAAACCGGTCAAGTGCGAGTTGGACTCGCGCAACGGGGGCTCCGTTAATTTTTTTTAATGAAATAACTACAAATTTACGATTTTCGGAGTTTTTCTTTTACTTGTGATACATGACCTTGCTTCTTGCTCAATTTCATGATTCTTGGTCAATGGAATAGGTTAGGTTTATAGGTTTTGATTCCCTTGAAAATGTCTAAATATGCAATATAAACCGCCGTATCTTTTTATTGCGTGGATTTAGAAACTTGATTTTTTCATTGCTTTCAGAGATTGAAGACCTAAGTGTGTGATATTAATTTTAGCTTGATATCTCAACGCGTTTCTAAGAAAAAGGGTCTTGACAGACGGACGAAAGTAATGACGGACGGATGTGAACTAACTACAAATTTACGGTTTTCGGAGTTTCTCCTTTACTTGTGCTACATGACCTTGCTTCTTGCTACATTTCATGATTCTAGGTCAATGGGAAGTACCCTATAGGTTTTGAGTTTTGATTCCCTTGAAAATGTCTAAATGCAATATAAACCGCCGTATCTTTTTATAGCGCTGATTTAAAAACTTGATTTTTCCACTGCTTTGAGAGATAGTAGACCTTAGTATGTGATATTAATTTCAGCTTGATATCTCGACGCGTTCCTGAGAAAAAGGTTCTTGACAGACAGAAGGACAGACGGACGCCTGATGTGAACTAACTACAAGTTTACGGTTTTCAGAGTTTTCCCTTTATTTGTGCTACATGAGCTTGCTTCTTGCCAAACTTCATGATTCTAGGTCAATGGGAAGTACCCTATAGGTTTTGATTTTCTTGCAAATGTCCAAATATGCAATATAAACCGCCTTATCTTTTTATTGCGTTGATTTAGAAACTTGACTTCTTCACTGCTTTGAGAGATAGCAGACCTGAGTATGTGATATTAATTTCAGCTTGATATCTCGACGCGTTTCTGAGAAAAAGGGTCTTGACAGACGGACGGACGGACGGACAGACGGACAACAAAGTGATCCTATAAGGATTCCGTTTTTACCTTTTGAGGTATGGAACCCTAAAAATTAATAATCTGATTAATATATTTCAAAATAATCTGAATATTGTCTCAAAAACAGTATAACTTATTAATGTTATACGACATAGATCAATTAATAGATTCTAACTCGATTGTATGTATTCCCGATGGATGTACAATAATCGGATTCAATGACGTCTGAAATCGATCTGAATGCTATTAATTATAGCTGTCCTAGAGTTAATTACGTGAATAATGTCCACCAAAGAAATGAATAAATAGAAGGTAATTATGAAAGAAAAATTTACCCTTCGAGTTCTAACAAATGTAATAAAAATCGTGGATAGAAGAGAAAAAATATACACCACACTTTGTATTCTCCGTCTAGTACGGTTTGTCATATTTATTTACTAGCTTTTGCCCGCGACTTAGTCCGCGTGGAATAATAGATCCCGTTCCCGGGGGATTTCCGGGATGAAAACTATCCTATGTCCTTTCTCGGGTCCCAAACTATGTCTGTACCAATTTTTATTCAAATCGGTTCAGTAGTTTAGGCGTGAAGAAGAGACAGACAGACAGACAGACAGACAGAAAGACAGACAGACAGACAGAGTTACTTTCGCATTTATAATATTAGTACGGATGAGCTGCTGCGGCCTCGTCCCTGAGATATAAGCACCCTCACCTGAATAGCTTCTCCACCAGCTGCTTCCCAAGAAACCCAGAGCCCCCCGTCACGAAGATGGCGGCTCCCTTGTAGAACTGCTGGATGGCGGAGTCTCCGCGCGCCATCGCCGACAGCATCGGCTTCTGCCGCTCCAGGATGTCCAGCTCCATCTGCTGAGCGAGGTCCATGGCTGGAAGGAGGTGGACTGTCATTGTAACTATGTATGATTGGTATGATTATGTCACCGGAAAATAACAAGATCCGTAAGTTTATCAATCTACTAGGAAGTTTATAAACTTCCGTAGGATTCTACACGGGAGATAAATTGTAATATTTTACGTCCACATTTTCGTAAATTGATAAACTTACTGAACTCACTCGTAAAATAATAAGTAAGCAGTAACCAAACGCTACGCGCGATCTGATTGGTTGACTGTCACGCGTGTCACTTCTCCTTCCTCGCGGCCGCCATTGTTCGCCACGGAACATAAATAAACCAGTTTGCTTGTGCGTTTTTATTAGTTTTAAATGTTGAACTGTGTTGCAACTCAAAGAAAACTTAACTCACTACATCCGTGCCAGAGAGGAACCGGGCATTGTTGCTTCCAATTTATAGTTTGTAGTCTGATTATACCAGTCCTTGGACACAAGCATTGCCACTATGAACATTGACCAATCAGAGAGCAGTGTGTTATTTTACGTATTTCAAAGATGCGTATATTTAAAAGAGTTTCTGTGATTGGTCGAACCATTTAAAATCTTACGAATAGATATCCGTTAGTTTATAAATTTACCGTATGACGTCGGAAATTGATAAATTTACGAAAATGTGGACGTAAAATATTACAATTTATCTCCCGTTTAGAATCCTACGGAAATTTATAAACTTCCTAGTAGATTGATAAACTTACGGATCTTGTTATTTTCCGGTGACAATTACATATAATAAAAACTTAGATGCTCTCAAGTCTGCAGAGAGTGCTCAATTCACCCATTTACCACAAAAACCTGTTCTGTGCCAAAAGCATTTTTTTAAATGCTGATTGTTTTTAAGTGATATTATGTTACAGTATTGTCTATCGTGCCTGGGGATGATACTAAGTTTTTAACCGACTTCAAAAAGGAGGAGGTTCTCAATTCGTCTGTATTTTTTTTTGTTTGTTTGTTACGCGATATCTCCGTCAATCGTAAACAGATTTTGATGGTTCTTTTTTGTTTGATAAGTCATGATTCATAAATGGTCCCATGTAAATTCTTTGGCGCTTGGTTCAGTGCTTCTCGAAAAATTCATCGAGAACAAAAAAAATCGACGAAATATACATTAACGATATGTGCGTTACTTCAAGTTTCTATTTTCGTTTTATAAGATTGTTGTGAAGAATAACTTAAGTATATTTAATTTTGAAAATAAATTACTTTCAAAGATACTGTAATACACAGTCAGACATTGGGGGTCGACGCTAAAAAGTAAAAAAATAAAAAACTTTTTATTTATAACTTTTTCTGTTTGCCACCGACTTCCGAAATTTTAGTTATTTTTGGGTTTTATAGTTTTTGAAGGCTGTCATTATTTTTTGGAACAAGTTTTTTAATTACAACTTTTTCTGTTTGGTAGAAACAAAAAAAGTAGTAGAAAACTCGAATGAAAACCTATATAATAGGCTCAATGACTTTTGTTGTAGCTGTTGGTTCTTCGTCGATAATAAATAACAGAGACAAACTTTTCGTTTAGACGTCAGTCCAACTGAGGCGGCAAAGTTACCGTCGATGCCCAGCGTAGCTTTAGTGAATTAAACGCTTTCATTGATTGATTGAGAGAAGAAGAGTTAACAATTAAAACCACATTATTAGTTGATTTAGTCAGTTACTTCAGGTGTCTGACTGTGGTTAAATAGAAAATATAGTAAAAACTTACTAAGCATAATTATTTATGACGTTTTTAGTACTCCAACCTGAACTTTTCGTCATTAATATATCAAAAAAGATTTCTACAAGGCAAATGACACTGATTTCTGGCTAACTATACAGCGTTTTTTTTTAATAAGAATCTATCTCTCACAAAAACATAACGTAGATAGTCCTCAAAAACCATTTTCATAAAGTTGCAGCGATCAAGGTAAAATTTTCACTTTATATCCGTCTGACGTATGAGGTTCACCTACTCATGTATATATACATAATAACACAAACAATACTGAACAACATTGTAATGAAGCAGTCCAAGGCGATCGCTTTATTTATCATTACCATCTCATAATTAAATTATGGCAAGTCATAGAGGGTGAACGTCACCAGTTCTTTTGTGAACTTTAATTTATTCATCCGCCCTCACACTTTACATAACATTCATTTGCAGCTTCGTCCGCATTGATATTCAATAATATCCCAGAAAAAGCATCTTATGTCCTTTCTGAGGTTGTAGACTATAGTACTAATAGTTCCAAATTTCATTATTTCATTGGTTCAGTAGTTTAGACGTGAAAGCGTAACAGACTGACAGACAGATTTCTTGTGGGGATTTATTTTTTGTGGGGGGGTGACAGACTTTTACTGATTCCGAAGCCGCTGTAACTATTACAACTATTTTGCTACCCCAACAGATTAACTGACATGGGTGTGGTTTTTTATCAAAACAAACAGAAAAGTATATCAAATTACTTTAGCTGTTTTAAGGTTATCTGCTCTTTTTGACAGTAAAAAAAATAAAATCTCACCACAATAATTATTTTAAAATTTACAAGTACATTATTGCTTAGTATTTTACGACACATTATAATATTGTGGGAGACTGGTGCCTAAGCTAGGCCAAAATCTGTGTTTCAGGACACTCCGGGGGGGTCCGGAGGTCTCCACCCCGTAACAATGTCTGGACGTACAAAAGCGTTACATCATATTATTATCTTGCGGCAAGTACAGAATGGTGGAAGGTTGTGTATGAGAGTGAGAATGCTAGTGTGCACGAGATGTAGTAATGTGAGTGTGTTTGTGTGAGTTGTATGTGTGTGTAGGTGCATTTCGTAGGTAGATTTGAGGTTTATGAGTTTACTCCAAGAACACGTTCAGTATTCTCATATGACTGCATTAAGAGCCAACTAGTAAGCTTGCTTGTTAATGTCTTCCTATTCAGAGTGGATATATCAAGAAAACGGTGGATTTTATTGTAAATTCGAGCACTGAGTACGTTGAAGTGCCAGCAAATGAAGTGCGACGCCGACTAGTAATTCAAACAGGGTAACCTTTACGTTTTTTCAAAAGTTTGTCATCAAGAGAATGAAGAAAACGAAGAGTTGACGAACGTTAAGGACTTTTGATTCTGAATATAGCAGGACAGTTGGGTAATCTCTACGCTTGAACTTGAACAGTAACGATTTAGACGCTTAATGCATGTTGACTGAACTTTCTCTAAAATATTTTATACAAGCTTTTGCCCGCGACTTCGTTTCCGGGATGAAAACTTTCCTATGTCCTTTCTCGGGTCTCAGACTATTTTGGTACCAAAGGAACCAAATTTCATTCAAATTGATTCAGGCGTGAAGAAGAGACAGACAGACAGAGTTACTTTCGAATTTATAATATTAGTATTTAGTATGGACTTTCGTGTAGTACTTACTGGTACTGTTATCAATAGTAAGTACATATAAATATAAGATATTATTACCTTTCCTTTGATTACTGGTAATGAACTTCTTGTAGATGGAAATGAACTTAGATTTATGATTATGGCTTATCATAATAAAATATTTAAAAATTCTCAATTTGATATCATCATCTCCCTAGCCATTTTCAAATTGTGTCGGGATCGGCGTCCAGTCTAACCGGATTCAGCTGGATACCAGTGTTTTACGTGAAGCAACTGTCTATCAGACCTCCACAACCCAGTAACTGGGTGACACGATACCCCTTAGTTAGACTGGTCAGACTTTCTGGTTTCTACCCGTAACGACTGTCAAAGTTCTACGAATGACAACCGGGACCAACGGCTTTACGTGCGCACCGTGGCACGGGATGTCCGTGATGTCCAAATAAACTATAGAGTGTACATCTGAATTTAAAAATTCACATTGGTACTTGTCTGGATTCGAATCCACAACCTCCTAAACGATAGGCGGGTGCCTTATCCACAGGGCCATCACTACTGATCTATGTTATGTATGTTATATTAGAGGTATGAGGAACAGAGTGTAAAGTCCCTCATCCTCCATTAAAAAGGGAGGACCCTCCGACCAGACGGGTGTTGTGTCTGGTGGACTACTGCCCGACAGTTCTAGTCGGGATTTCTGTATATGTGCTACAGTCGCCGGAAACTTTCATATCGCGATGTAGGATGTGAGTTGTAGTTCACATGTTTGGCGATAGGTGTCGCCACATTATAATCCAGGGTTGTAATATAGTTCTAACTAGCTTTTGCCCGCGGCTTCGCTTGCGTTTGAAAGAGACTAAAAGTAGCCTATGTTACTCTCCATCCCTTCAACTATCTCCACTTAAAAAATCACGTCAATCCGTCGCTCCGTTTTGCCGTGAAAGAAAGACAAACAGACAGACAGACACACTTTCCCATTTATAATATATGGATAGTAACCGCGGTCCCGAACGTAAAGGATAACCGAAGGAACAAGAATGGGTTTTAGTCGGTAAAAGTTTGACACTGGTGCCAATTCTCTTTTTCAAAAACTAGCGTAAATTTAAGTTAAGTGCATCTTTCTCTTTCCATTTCTTAAAGAAAAGGACAGAAGATACATTTCCGATTTCCTATAGGAAATCATTTAATGATTTCCCATCCAAAAAAGGTATGTTAGAATATATTATGGTTAATTAATATGAGCACGGACGACGTCTAACTAAACATACACACATACCTGTTAACAAATAATCTATGTGACGTGAACCACACATTATTACACTAGGAAGTGAGTTTTTTGGCCAACTATTAATATTCATGGAAACGGGCGATAGCTCACAAAACAAACTACTACTACAAAAAAACGGTTGTCTATTGTTTGCCCGAAGATTATATGCCATAATCATCATTTTTCCGATTTTCATTTACCCGAATTTTATTTGCCCGAAACATTCATTTGTCCTAAAAGACATATGACATACTTTTAATTGCCCGAATTATAGATACCATAAGATACGAATGCCATAAGTATTGTTTGCCTTATTTTTATGTGCCATAATAATTATTAGACATAATATTTCAATGGCATAACAAGTATTAGACAAATATTTAAGCCCTGTAATAATCGTTACACATGATGACATTATATTTAAGCGCCACAATAAATCGTTTTCGAATCTTTTACCTACTTATTAGCTTTCTGGCTGTCGATGTCGATGGGTGCGCAATGTTTGGTATAATAAGAATAAACCTATTTATTCTGTGCATGGTTTTTTTTTCTGTGCATGGTTGATGGTGGGCTAGGTCGACGGAGCCCCGCTTCGCGGGGCTCCTACTTCTGTGTGGCTTATAAAAATATAACCACGAAGGGGATGGCGGGGTCCCTTCTAACCTAACCTGTCCGAGTCGGGGTGCCATAAAGTCCCAATTGCATCCAATTTCTCTTGATATAAACAACCGTTACACACCCGATGTCGATGGCAAATTATGTTATGGCATATCATAATTATGGCATGGCAATTAGGGCTTACAATGATTATGACAAATGATGTTATGGTAAGTGACTTTATGGGAAACAATGATTCTGGCACGTGAATAATATGGCAAATGAGTATTATGTCGTATGATATTATGACTGTTGACTATTATGGCAAATGATATTAGGGCAAATAAAATTCGGGTAAACGGCGGTATACCCAAAAAAACTACTACAAGAATCGCACAGGTATACCCTTCGAACACACGTGATCAGAACACAATAGTAAGACAATAGCAGCACGACAGCCGGCTGTCGCTTGGCCGTCGAAAGATTATCGATGAAGACAAAGGCTACTTAGAAATAAGGGTTGTAACGGATGTAAAAAATAGAAAATGAATATTTACTGAATTTTTTCAAAATCCATTCTCTAAAGCTAGAAAAAATGTTTGAAACATTTTCATTACTTCTGTAGCAAAAAGTTATTCAGTGGCATTAATTAGAAATCAAGTAATTTGCTTATTTATTTGGTTTTAAAATGTAACAATTAACTTTCAAATAAGCTGCAATTTATTTATTGATATTATCTTGTATCCTATATAGTCAACTTAATGTTAAATCTCTTTACATATTTGATAGTAAACAAAACAATAATATAGAAGATAATAATGTTTTTTCTCTGCATCACCCTACGGTAGACTGGGAGAGGGAGACATTGGGAGAGGGAGGAATGGGAGAGGTAAGGCGTAAAGTCCGCCTATGTGCGCATTTTTTACATTATGTGCGTAAAGTTCAATATATAAATAATAATAATATAATATACTTTCATTACTGGATAAAAATATACAATGTGTAACTGAATTAATGCACTTTGAGAAAATAGTTTGTTCAGAATCGTTCACTGAATCGATTTTTGTAATTTTTAATATAGGTAATATTTTATCCCAAAAATAATTAAAACTACGTAAACTGCTGTCACACTTCCGCTGTACAGTCAAAACAAACTAAAATGGATGAAATACCTACTACGCTAGACCCTTATGCAAGTGCGACTGTGTGCATGCGTAGATTTGTAATGTGACTATAATTTTCTCCCACAAACATAATAATATAAATTCAGTGTATGTATTATATTGGAGGTGTGCGTTTATTCCGGGACATGTTGTATGAGCAAGGCAATAAGGCATATGTTGCCCAGCAAAACCGCAAGGTATTATGTTACCTAGGAAATTCGCAAAATGTTGCCCAACAAACCCGTCGCAATCGCACACTCGCAGATATCTTTTTTTATTCTCATGATAATGTGCCCGTCTACTTTTTAATCTTGATATTTTTATATCTAGAAAAATACCGGGACTTCAGGAGAAAGAAGCTAAATTATTTGTAGCGGAATAGTAATCCATTACTTCGTTAAAATTGATTGTAAATAACTCATGTTACGAAATAACTTCTTATTCTTATAATATTCTTATATACAAAGTTAAAATATCTAATTATATTTTTATTTTACTACACTTAGATAATATATATTATCTATTATTGTATATAAAATCAGCTGTAGGCAATCACTTTTCGCTTTTCGCAAAAAGATATTAAATAGGAAAAAAATATAATTCGCGAAATAACAGTTTTCCCACTTGCACACAATGACATACTCGTAATTAGTATTATGTACCCGGAATTACTGTTTACCGACTTTAACGACAAATTTCTTATTACTTCACTCAGCTACTTTATAATAGTTAAAAAAAAAACTAATAAAACCACAAATAAAGTAGAAAATAAAATTTAATTAAAAATAGTAAAATATATTTTTTTTGTTGAAGTTTCTATAAAAGCGTGTATTTTTTGTTATTTCTTATCTCATTATTGCATTGTTATCGGTCTTTGAAAGGTGTGCAAAGTTTAAATTAAATCTAATCGTTTATATAGGGCAACATCGAGCCCAAACAAGTCGGTGACAAACAAACATACAGGTTAAACTAATAAAAGCAAAAAACAACAACTTACCGATATTTCCCAATCGTCAACAGTAAAAATATAATTAACCACTTATAAACTCCACAACCCGTAACACTATATTTTACAATAAAACTTCCCAAGCACTAAAACCTATATTAAAATTTAGTGTTATCTATCACTTGAAGCAAACAATTTATAGTAAACTAAAATCAGACTAAGAACTAATAGGTATACCTATCGATAAAGTCGAAAAAATAGTTTGTCCCAAACTTCAGACCGCGGGTCCGGTATGTGGGCCGAAGCAAGGACGGTTACACACTGACTGTGGTTCGAATGTAACGCAGTATTAATAATTATGTTTATTCAGGAACAGTAACTTTTGCGTGCGCAGGCAAACCGGGGAGTCATAACAATGTAATTGATAGGGTCGCCAACTTTGACGGAGCCCTCTAGAGCCAACGCCTGCCGGGGTTGCGGAATAGTTCTAATAGTTACCGCGGCCCCGGAACATAAAGGACAACCGAAGGAACAAGGGTGGGTTTTAGTCAGTAAAAGTCTGGGATTCCTCCCGCCCCGCCATGGGCGGGAGAAGTCATTTGATGTCCACTTTTTTTAAGAGCAATAGAGTATATCTGATTTGAAAGAGGGTAAATGTAGAGTACATTTTTACAATAGAACACATTCTTTTTTAAAGGACTTTTTTGAGGTTTTAGCTTAGCCTGTTGGTTTTGTTTTTAGTGGGTTTGATTCCCAGGACAAACTTTGTTTGATGAGCGTGATTGTTTGTTCTGTGTCTGGGTGTTGTTTATTTATTTATAATATTTATGTTTTTATAAATTATATTTATGTAAGTATATCAGTTGCCTGGTTACCATAGTACAAGCTCTGCTTAGTTGGCCGTGTGTGAGTTTTCCCAAGATATTTTATCTACACTAATATTATAAAAAGGAAAACTTTGTATGTTTGTTTGTTTGTTTGATTGTATTGAATAGGCCTTAAAACTACTTTAAAATTCTTTCACCATTCGAAAGCTACATTATCGCTGAGTAACATAGGCTATATAATATCACGCTATGTCCCACGGGAGCGAAGCAGTAACCAAAAAACCTAATGTAACGTGGGTGAAACCGCGTGGAACAGCTAGTTAATTTATAAATAAACATAACTGGTGTTATTAACATAAAAATTGGTCAAAATAGAGTACTTTAGCGTACTCTTAGAGTATTATAGATTTTAGAGTGTGCTTACATGGAATAGAGTACAATACTCAATTTCAGAGTAAGTTTGGCAACCCTAAGTTGTACACATGTTAGGTAAATAGCGGTACTTATTTAAATATTTAGATACGTATGTTACGGGTTATAACTAATTGGTTGTTACGTGTGTAAACAAATGATGTTACTAGAAAAAAAAACGAAGAAATTTTTCATATTTATGAGCACCCAATAACTGAGTTTTAAAGGTCATAGCTCATTAGAGCCACCCGGCAGCCACTCCGCACCGATTTATATGGACTTGTATGGGCATGCGCTCACTATATCAACTCCGTACCGTCACCGGATCGCCTCGGTTATAAGGCGAGTCGGTGCCTTAAAGGTCTGATATCGTTCCATTGGTATTTAGTTGGATTATATTATATTTTACGAGTACGATATTAGGTTTTTTTTCATCAAACGGTCAGAAAATAGAAATACTGGGGTGCTCTTTAGGATAGTATCAAAATGATAGTTCTTTTATTTATTTTTTTATTTTTATTTTCACTAAAATATTTAGTAGCATGAAAATTAAAGTATTTATTCATTTAACTACTGGCACTGCACCCACGCTTTATAATAATACTAGCTTTTGCCCGCGGCTTCGCTTGCGTTAGAAAGAGACAAAAAGTAGCCTATCACCATCCCTTCAACTATCTCCATTTAAAAAATCACGCCAATTCGTCGCTCCGTTTTGCGGTGAAAGAAAGACAAACATACAGACAGACAGACACACTTTCCCATTTATAATATTAGTATGGATACATTAATTTTTAATGTCCTTTATTCGAAATCCTATGAAATATTATTTTCTGTTCCTCGTTCCTGTTCGTTTAAAGTAGGAAAATGTCGATCCTATAAGAGTCGGTTACATACAAACATACAGGTGCCGTGAAACTAATATAAAAACGTGGTAAATAAAAAAAGTCAACTTGGGACAACTCAACACCGCCAACGCAATCCGATAACAAAGTATGCAGACAATGCACTTTTGACACCCGACCACTGATATATGCATTTATGTATAAAATATATACATATGATATAAATAAATTACATCCAGACAGAATAAACAATCGTGCACGTAACACAAACATATTTTATGGGTTGGAGTCGAACCCACGTCACCATCACGCTGGGGTTGCGGAATAGTTATAATAGTTACCGCGGCCCCGGAACATAAAGAGCCACCGAAGGAACATGGGTGGGTTTTAGTCAGTAAAAGTCTGACACTATGGCTGGATAATTTATTTGTTGTTTTGCCATCCGGCTAATCTATGTCAGGGTGAAAACTAAATTCATGTATTTATAATAACACTAGCTTTTGCCCGCGACTTCGCTCGCGTTAGAAAGAGACAAAAAGTAGCCTATGTTACTCTCCATGCCTTTAACTATCTCCATTTAAAAAATCACGTCAATTCGTCGCTCCGTTTTGCCGTGAAAGAAAGATAAACATACAGATAGACGGACAGACAGACAGACACTATTTCCCATTTATAATATTAGTATGGATTTTAATATTTTTGTTGCGTAATCGTAGCCCTAAGCAGTAAGTATCGTTGGTAGTGCCTTACTTTTAACTAATCCTCATAAACTTTATTGCACCCTTGTAATCCATACTAATATTATAAACGGGAAAGTGTGTCTGTCTGTCTGTCTGTCTGTATGTTTGTCTTTCTTTCACGGTAAAACGAAGCGACGAATTGACGTGATTTTTTAAGTGGAGATAGTTGAAGGGATGGAGAGTAACATAGGCTACTTTTTGTCTCTTTCTAACGCGAGCGAAGCCGCGGGCAAAAGCTAGTATAATTATGAAATGGTAAACTGTCTGTTGGTATATCAACGCACAGCCCAAGCCACTGCTCCTAGAGACATGAAACTTGCAGGGTGTGACTTTTGAAAATTCCAACCATAAATATGCAAAATAGAGGATTGAAATCTCGACATCCACGTGACCGAATCCGCAGGCGAAGGCTAGTCTAGTATTTTTATCTAATTGCATTCATATTTCTAATATTATTCTCTTAAGTGATTCAACAAACTGCTCGTACCTAAATAATTATGAATTAATGATGAAATGACAATTTCTTATTTTTCACTTGAAAATTGAATTATTGACGTGTTTTTTTCCGAAAACAATAAGAAACAATGACTTATTGACTTTTGGTGAATAATAAATACCTACTACTCTTTTGTTTTAATTACATGAGTACCTATGCTTATATTATATAAGTACATAAATGCATTACACTCAGACACAGAACAAACAATCATGCTCGCAGTACTTGCCTGGGTGGGAACAAAACAAAAACCAGGGGCTTAGCAGTCAGGGTCACTGACCTTGAGCTGGCATATAGACCAACAGGCCAAATAAAACCAACAGCTTTACGTCCTCACCGAGACACGGGATGTCAGTGATGTCCAAGATAAACTAACGACACATTGTTTCTTGCCCGGATTCGTACTCACAACCTCTATGAGAGGCTGGTGCCTTATGGCTGAGGCTACACTAGTCTGCGACGCGAGCTGCGACACATGAGCGATTGAAACAAATACATGGATGCTCACGTTTATGGCTACACCGTTTATCAAATACTACTAGCGATCTTTGATTTCTTTCTGCGACAGGAGCTACATCACTGTAATCGCGGCACCGGCTACATCGACGTATCAGCGAAATTAAATCGAATATACGACAAACTTTCGCTTATAATGTAGCCATTCCAAGTTTATCTAGTTTCGCTCTTCCATTCGCATCGATCGCTGCCCACTGTAGCCTCAGCCTAACCACTAAACCATCGCGACATTTAACATTTTTTTAGAAACCAAAGCTGAATGCAAGTAATACCATGAGGCCTCTAGTAGTATAGGTGCTTGCTGTGGGCCAGAGAACACTTACACGTGGTACATGCAAAGCTTATTTAGATTAGTGTATTGTCTGACCCCTGATGTCACTGTACGGTGACAATGACATAAAAAGGAGTCTATCAATATTATTATATAAAACAAAGTCGCTCCCCGCTGTCTGGCTCCTATGTATGTTTGTATAATTATATCATTAAAACCACGCAACGGATTTTGACGCGGTTTATAATTACTCAACTCGTAGGGTGTGTTCTTTGTGAAGAGTACATAATGTATCTGTCACCGGAAAATAACAAGATCCGTAAGTCTATCAATCTACTAGGAAGTTTATAAACTTCCGTAGGATTCTAAACGGGAGATAAATTGTAATATTTTACGTCCACATTTTCGTAAATCGATAAACTTACTGAACTCACTCGTAAAATAATAAGTAAGCGTAACCAACGCTACGCGCGATCTGATTGGTTGGTTGACTGTCGCGTGTCACTTCTCCTTCCTCGCGTCCGCCATTGACGTGACAGTGACGTGAGAAGTTTATAAACTTCCTAGTAGATTGACAAACTTACGGATCTTGTTATTTTCCGGTGACATATCCACTAAGAAAGGTTTTTTTTTAAAGAGTTAAAGGTACTGAAATTTCGACATATACAGGGGGCGAAAGCTAGTTGTTACACTTAAACTCAATCAATAGTGATATAGCCGGCGATTGTGTAACCACACGTTTGTCTAGAAGAAAATACAATAATAATAATATATCTTGGGACAACACGGTCATCTGATCCTAACTAAGCAGAGCTTGTACTATGATAGCCAGACAACGGATATATATCCATACTAATATTATAAATGGGAAAGTGTGTCTGTCTGTCTGTCTGTATGTTTGTCTTTCTTTCACGGCAAAACGGAGCGACGAATTGACGTGATTTTCTAAGTGGAGATAGTTGAAGGGATGGAGAGTAACATAGGCTACTTTTTGTCTCTTTCTAACGCGAGCGAAGCCGCTGGCAAAAGCTAGTACTTACATAATTTATAAATACATACATATTTAGATAAATAACATTTATTATAATTATAAACCTGTAAATAAAACTCGATATAGCGCGTGGAAAAGAAGCGGTTAGTTTACGATAGCGTGGCGCCATCTATCTCAATACGTGTGAACTACAACTTCAGTTTCTCACATTGCGCTAGCAAACCACGCCACATCAGCATAATTCGTATTTAAGCCAATCACGATATGTATAGACACACGATAACAGTGTTTCAGTAACGTGCACTTGTTTACACACATACAAAACAAGGATTTCATTATTGTAAATAAGTATTTTTGAATGGTGTTTCGGACGAAAATCTTATTTTGTAGAGTAGAATGAAAAATCTTTTCAACCTCACCGTGCAGAATTCAATTATTTATCATTATTTTGTACTGCGAGACAAAATTAGCTTAAAAAAGTATCTTCCGAAATACCACTCAAAAATATCACCCATATTATACACCCATAAATATAGTTCCTCGCGGTTTCACCCGCGTTACATTAGGTTTCTGGTTACTGCTTCGCTCCCGTGAGACATAGCGTGATATTATATAGCCATGTTACTCAGGAATAATGAAAAAAAAATTGAAATCGGTCCAGTAGTTTTTGAGTTTATTCATTACATACAAAAATACAAATCTTCCCTCTTTATAATATTAGTATAGATAATGAAATTCCAGTTTCGACCGGATCGAGCGATTCTCAATGGCCGAAACTCGTACTAAGCCATCCATACTAATATTATAAAGAGGGAAAGTATGTCTGTCTGTCTGTATGTCTGTTTGTCTTTCTTTCACGGCAAAACGGAGCGACGCGACGGATTGACGTGATTTTGTAAGTGAAGATAGATGAAGGGATGGAGAGTAACATTGGCTACTTTTTGTCTCTTTCTAACGCGAGCGAAGCCGCGGGCAAAAGCTAGTCTACTATAATTTGTTCTTTCATTTTTGTTCTTTCCCGCAGAAGAGAAAAAAACTTGGAATAGTTGTTATTCCAAAAATCCCAGTTAAACGGGAACTACAGGTAAAACGACGGGGGACAGATAGTTAAGTTACAAATAATCATCATTACACAAGCCGCTAGACATCGGAACTAGAAAACTGCCCAAAGTTATTAGATGTAGATGACATAAGGTCTGTTTTTGAGGTTAGTAGCACACGGATATAACAACAAAGCATAACAAATGTGAAGTTCCCACTCTTTAAATTGCAATTCGACATTTTTTTTTATTATTTTTTTTTGGCTACACGCAAGGAGAATTAAACCATTTGAGTATCATTACGGTCGGGAAGCTAACGTACCTAAATGTAGTGATTGTTGTTGTCCTAAGGCACCCCGCTGGTGCAGAGGGCCCCAACAAGTTTTTTCCAAACCCGCCGGTCCCGCGCGATTCTACGAGCGTCTTCCCATTTAAGTTTTCCCTTTCCGCACCGGCATTACGTATCTTGCAGAAGCCGATCGCGATAATTGCGCGATATTTGTTTCTCAAACGTCAATTCTAAATACGTCAAGTCAAATAGCAATCTAGCGATAGTGCTGCCTCTGTGGATCAATCAGTTAACTAAAACATACATTTTTTGTTTGGTGGTTTTGTATTTAGTATGGTTTTTAAGAGCAAAGTTAAGTTTTTTTTTTGTTAAAGGTGATATTTAATTAGTTCCAGCGATTGCTACTTTATCGTCATCGTAGCAATAAATGCATTAGTACAATCAGCGAGCGATTAGCAATCGATTCATACATAATACGATTTTTTTGACGTTAAGCGATTAATCGCGCGGTGATCGCGCGATCACTGCGCAAATATTGCTGATTGCTGTTTCATAGGTAATAACCCCGCCGAGCTCCTTGACCACCGATCTCCTCCATGTGTGTACTGGTCGACCGCGTCTTCGCCTACCCGCTGGTTGCCACTCAAATGCAGTGATTGGCTGTTGCCTTAATGTCAGGACGACCAATACAATGCTCGAGACAGTTTGGCAACAATATCGGCCTTCCCTTAATCCACCCTAAAGAATTCCCAAAGAGGAAAATGGGGATAGAAAAAGTAGTTTGTGCCAAAGTGCCTCTTTGAAAATATGACCAGTGTTATAATAAATATAGCCTATCACAAAAACGGTTGATTTTACAGAAAAATGCAAAAGGGAGTTTTTGAAGATAATTTTACGAGTCGCGAGATATTTGCGAAAAATGGATTTTCGAGACCTCTTGACCTTTATATAACTTTTTAAGCCGGCACGATATCAATGTCGATTTTTCACATTTTCGTTACAGCGCTGTAATAAAGGTGTATACAAAAATTCAACTCACTAGGACTTATTCCGAAGATTGTGGCTTAATATGCCTAAAATGATTGAACTATATCTTGCGGGTGCGGGTGCGGGCCAGACCATGCGGGCCATATTACGGGCGGTTCTGCGTGCGTTTCGCAACAAACATGGCACCCTGGCCCGCAAGACAATGAAAGAGCCCTTTTATCCATACTTACATACTAATCCGTACTTCCGTACTTTTCCGTACTAATATTATAAATGCGAAAGTAGCTCTGTCTGTCTGTCTGTCTGTCTTTCTGTCTGCTGTCTGTCTCTTCTTCACGCTTAAACCACTGAATCGATTTGTTTGAAATTTGGTACAGATATAATCTGGGACCTGAGAAAGGACATAGGATAATTTTCATCCCGGAAATCCCCCGGGAACGGGAACTATTAATCCACGCGGACGAAGTCGCGGGCAAAAGCTAGTATTACAAATGCGAAAGTAACTCTGTCTGTCTGTCTCTTCTTCACGTCTAAACCACTGGACCGATTTGAATGAAATTTGGTACAGATATAGTCTGGGCCCCGAGAAAGGACATAGGATAGTTTTCATCCCGGAAATCCCCCGGGAACGGGACCTATTATTCCACGCGGACGAAGACGCGTTGTTGTGATATACTGTTTATTTACTATTTTCCAACTAACACGGATTTTAGACGCGTTCTGTTAACTATTCGTTATGAACCGTAGATAGGTATTGAAATAAAACGGTAGTCAAGCGTGAACTGGCGCATTGTATCTATCATGACTTGTATGAACATCGTAACGAAGTGATGTATATTGAAGCGTTACTGAAATTAGTACCGAACAAATTGGGTTGTAATACTGCATCAATTTAGGTTTGCGGAACGTTTATAATAGTTACCGTGACCCCGGAACATAAAGGACAACCGAAGGAACATGAGTGGGTTTTAGTCATTTGATGATTTCCCACTACCCAAAAAAAAAATACTGCATGAATTTTGAGTACTAGCAATATAGCTACGCACGGGTGTTACAAATCTTAAAAAATCCCGACTTTTTTCTTTTATAAATACATGTAATTTGCTTGTAGATATAGAGCCCTTTCTCTTGAATCATCATTATCTCCCTAGCCCTTTCCAGTCTAACCGAATTCAACTAAATATCAGTGTTTTATAAGCGACTGCCCGTTAGACTAGAAGACACGATAACCCTTGGTTAGACTGGTCAGACTTTCTGATTTCTGACCACTCGTAACGACTGTTAAAATTCTATGAATGACAACCGAGACCAACGCAAGCAAAGCTGTGGGTCCCGCCGGGTTATTACCTATGAAACAACAATCAGCAATATTTGCGCAGTGATCGCGCGATCACTGCGCAAATTAATCGCTTAACGTCAAAAAAAATCGTATTATGTATGAATCGATTGCTAATCGCTCGCTGATTGTTCTAATGCACTTATTGCTATGATGACGATAACGTAGCAATCGCTGGAACTAATTAAATATCACCTTTAACAAAAAAAACTTAACTTTGCTCTTAAAAACCATACTACTAAACACGAATCCACCAAACGAAAAATGCATATTTTAGTTAACTGATTGCTCCACAGAGGCAGCACTATCGCTAGATTGCTATTTGACGTGACGTATTTTGAATTGACGTTTGAGAAGCAAATATTGCTAAATTATCGCGATCGCTCGGCTATTGCAAGATACGTAATCCCGGTACCGGTTGCCATTCGTAGAACTTTGACAGTCGTTACTGGTTAGCCAGAAACTCTGACCAGTCTAACCAAGAGATATCGTGTCGCCCAGTTACTGGGTTGTGGAGGTCAGATAGGCAGTCGCTCCACGTAAAGCCAGCTGAATCCGGTTAGGCTGGAAGCCGACCCCAACACAGTTGGGAAAAGGCTAGGGAGATGATGATGACAACCGAGACCAACGGCTTTACTTGCTTTCGGAGGCATGGGAACAGTCGGATAGATAGACAACGGAATGAAACATTTTTTTTATAATAATACTAGCTTCTGCCCGCGGCTTCGCTTGCGTTAGAAAGAGACAAAAAGTAGCCTATGTTACTCTCCATCCCTTCAACTATCTCCACTTAAAAATCACGTCAATCCGTCGCTCCGTTTTGCCGTGAAAGAAAGACAAACAGACAGACAGACACACCTTCCCATTTATAATATTAGTATGGATGGATGTAGTGATCAAGTCGGGCTACGTCACACACCGGACATAGTGACAGTGACTCAACGTATGCCATAACTAGAGGAGGCCTATGCTTAACTATGTTGAGCAAGCGATAATGAATGGGTTTCTGAACGAAGCTAGCGTAACGAAGAAACACACGGGCGAGTGATTTGAGCGCGCGCGGAGAGGCGTTTGTTCTTCTTATGTGAAAACTAGGGGGGCCTATGTTGAGCAAGGACTGTGTTTATTGCCGTTTATACTCCAATTGTTTAGGTATTTAATCAGAATTATAATATTTATTTGAAAAACATGCAGGTCTTAGATTATTATATGGGCACTGTGTTTTGCCGTGAAGGTATAAATAATATATATATATATTTAACAGGAACTCTTAAAAATAGAAAATAAATTAAAACTTAACCAAAGATAAATTTCGTAATTCTCTTACAAAAGAAAAAAATAACTACGTTTTAAAAAAATTAGGCAAATATTCTACAATATTAAAATTTATAGATAAAACTGAAGCTGAATGTAAATAGTGTTGACATGCCTTTTTATCAATAGACTAGCTTTTGCCCGCGGCTTCGCTCGCGTTAGAAAGAGACAAAAAGTAGCCTATGTTACTCTCCATCCCTTCAACTATCTCCACTTAAAAAATCACGTCAATTCGTAGCTCCGTTTTGCCGTGAAAGAAAGACAAACAGACAGACAGACAGACACACTTTCCCATTTATAATCTTAGTATGGATTGTATAAACAAATATTATTATTTTTTCTAAATTATTCTCTCTTTTTCTAAATAATTTTTCTTTAATATTTTAAACTTATAAAAGAGATTATCAGTAAAAACTCCCATTGAAAAGAAAAAACATTTTTACTTACCTTATCTATTATAAAATAACTTTCAAACTTTTTCGAAGTTGCTATATTTATATTAAGAACGAGCGCGTACTGTGATTAAATTTCACGATTTTTTACCGCATTTCAGTGTATTTTCTTTGAGATTTTTTTAATAAATAATTTCATGCCAACGCGATAAAATAATCGTGCGATAAATAAATTGTAGTTCGCTGTTACTGAAAACATAGTTTCCAAACTAACTAAACTACAGTTTCTAACTCTACAAATCGAACCCGCACCCGCCCACAACACATCCCCGTATATCATCCACTTCGTTACAGCGAGTCTTACGTGAGTCCGCCAGTGAAAGTCGACGCGCGGACCCAGTCAGTTGCTTACGGACTTCTAAAGCGAGAGCTGCTCTCGGGAGCGGAAGGTTCCGTATCTGTTTCTTAAAAGTGTTTCTTTGGTGATAGTGTTTGAGTTTAGGTTTCTAGTGTATTAAAGGAAATTTGACTTTGCCGTGACCTTTCGACGACCAAGCGACAGCCGGCTGTCGGGCTGCTATATTGTCTTTTCTTGCAAAGCTTGTTCAAAGATTTAATATGATTTTTCGAATGTAGTTCTATGTTTGTTGATCGTCGTATTGCAAGTGTAAGTTTGGAATCCTACTTGTGAGGTTTGTGAGGATGGATGTATGTGTGTGTGTATGTATGTTTGTTACTCTTTCACGAAAAAACTACTGGACGGATTTGGATGAAACTTTACAGTAATTTAGGTTATTTATCAGAGTAACACATAGGCTACAATTTATAATGATTTTATGTAATTTTGATCATAATGAAACGATAAGTGTCAATTAAGTCGGAAAAAAATCTTCCATCTGAGAGTTATCTTGGCGTGCGCTGCCTAAACCAATGGAGTTACATAAAAATGATGTACCGCAGGATTGTTTGTCTTAAAATAGATCTAAATAAAAGTCCGCGATAGCATATATCTACCTCTTATGTGCAAGCCAGTACGACCAAAATTGTGAACCATAAATTTAATTTAATTTGGTACTATTTTACAATGCACATATTGGTATATAATTATCAAACTCTTATCAAAATGAATACATTTCTCACATTAAGTATATAATGAAGATAAACTTTGTCTTTCACACTAAGTAATTTGAGAGAATAGTTTAAAAGTTATCACGATATGATTGACTTGAACGGAGCGCTTAATGGCAAGCAACAGAACATCTACGATGAAAGTTGGCTATGTGAAAGAACAAAGTTCTATACTAGCACCAAGAAATGAGACAGTTGCGAAAATCAATAAAATTATCTTGGACCAAGTAACCAGCAATGCAACAACCCAACTCCATCCATCGACACAGTCATGTCATCTGAAGACTGTACGAGCTACCCCGGGGAGTTTCTTAACTTCTTTTTTTTTCTTCTTTGGAGCTATCCGGGGTGCCATCACATAAGCTCGAATTAACCTTTCAACGACCAACCGACAGCCGGCTGTCGGGCTGCTATTGTCTTTCTATTGTGTCTCAAATCATGTGTGTTCGAAGGATTAAAAGTCGGTATACCCGTTTTGTTAATGCGCAACTTGGACGCCCCGAGACTATGTAATGGCACTAGATTGCGAGTCATTGAACTAGGCACCAATTGTAACTGGAGAAGTTAAGGGTGAAAATGTTCCTATTTCACGCATCCCAATAAAACCCAATAACTTACCCTTGAATTTCAAATGTTTACAGTTCCCACTTAAAGTTGCATTTTCTATGACTATTAATAAATCGCAAAGGCAAACTGAAGGTAGCGGGGATACATTTAGGCACGCCCTGTTTTTCCCATGCTCACATGTATCTAAATCCCAAAATCTAGGTACATATTTACGCTGAATAAAAAAATAAATAACATAGTATACGGGAGTATATTGCAGTAAAAACACAGATAATTTAACACAGATGTTCACCTATTCCAATTACATACATATTAATTCTTTACTTATTACAAAATCTATTAACAAAACCGCACCAAAATCCGTTCCGTAGTTTTAAAAAATTAAGCTTACATAGGAGCAAAGAAAGCTACTTTGTATTATACTATGTAGTGATTAAATGCAAGTAACATTGGTCCGACCTGTTTATTAGTCAGTGTTTAGTAATCCGTTTGTGCTGGATAGGATAATCTCAAGCCCGGGGAAGAACATAGGGCTTCTTTTTATAAGCACACCATACAGGTAAAGATTGATGAAGAAACCACTGGTCTTAGCATTTTGAAATTTGCAGAATTCTATTAGGTATAGCTTAGAAAGGAATTCAAATAATTACACCCTCAAGAGATTACCTCTAAATATTAGGTATAGGAGTTCAAAGATTGTATGGAAACTAATTTTGAAGTTAGAAATCTGGGATATACGATGTGAAGTTACATAAAAAAAATATAAGTATTAAAAAAAAGGCCACGTACATTAATGTGGCAGACCAAATTCTACGCGAGCGAAGCCGCGGGCAAAAGCTAGTAAATAATATTTTCATGTTTTTGAAAAAAAAAAGTTTTTTTTTGTTGTTGGATTGTTTTGTTTTTGTGTAGTGATGGTTATTTGGAGATTTTATTTTTTCATATGGTTCTATTTTTTCCCTTGGGGTATATTTTAGAGTGAATTTCGGGAATAAGCCATTTTAAGGGATGTATCTTAAAATGTGAATGACATGAAATGTACTTCTTTATAAAGTTGAATTAAAATCTAAGTTTTTGATACGAATTCTTGAGTTAATTAGTATTGACAGACAGACGGATCTATATGTGACCCTATTACTAATAAATGAAGTAGTATGGCAAAAACTTACGTTTTTGTAAAAACAATTTTATAAGTTATTATTTTCGTATATTCGTAGTACTTATATTTTAGTACCGTACGGTATTTTTTGTGAGTAATGGACTTATATTTAACTAGGTTTTGCCCGCGGCTTCGCTCGCGTTAAAAAGAGACAAAAAGTAGCCTATGTTACTCTCCATCCCTTCAACTATCTCCACTCACAAAATCACGTCATTTCGTTGCTCCGTTTTGCCGTGAAAGAAAGACAAACATACAGACAGACAGACTGACAGACAGACAGACAGACACACTTTCCCATTTTTATAATATTAGTATGGATTGTTAAATCGTTTGTTGACATAATATTAAGAGCTTAATCAGCTAGTCTGAAGCTATGTACTTGGTTACTTCTTCTCTCCCGTGGGTCATAGCGTAATGTATAGCCTAAACAAGACTTCAAAAATCATCTTATTTACTTAATCAGATATTCTTATTCATAAGTTTTGTTCAGAGCCATAATCAAAGATATAAGATAACGCCGGTAATACCGCAGAGGGCAGAGAACGTAAATTAATTAATAATAATAATATTATTCGAATGTCCGTATCCATATTTAGAAATCACTAGATGGTTAAAAAGGATAAAAAAAAACGATTAAAACGATTTTTATTTCTGTAAATCCATACTAATATTATAAATGGGAAAGTGTGTCTGTCTGTCTGTCTGTCTGTCTGTATGTTTCTCTTTCTTTCACGGCAAAACGGAGTGACGAATTGACGTGATTTTTTAAGTGGAGATAGTTGAAGGAATGAAGAGTAACATAGGCTACTTTTTGTCTCTTTCTAACGCGAGCGAAGCCGCGGGCAAAAGCTAGTAGGTAATAAATTACACTTTTACACGTTCTTAGATCCTACCAAAACCTACCAAAATAGCCTAAACACATGACTGAAAATTGTTCATAATAATAATACTCCAGGAGCTTCCTTTCTCTGGAGCCCTGACCACTGGTAGCTTGGACCCTGTTCTCGATACCGGTGGGCTACTAAATTTTATATTTTAAATGTTTTTTTTTTATAAATTAATATTTAAAAATGTATTTTTTATGTATTATAAATGAATAAATAGAATAATAATACCAGCCTATACTGTGCACTGCAGGGCAAAGGCCTCTTCTCATAAAAAGAAGGCACACGCATTGATCACCACGCTTGCTCATAAATAATTGCAAATTACTTTTGTTTCAGAAATCGAAATATTTTGGAAACAAAAGCGGTTCAAAATGGACGCAAAATGTATGTCGACGGACAAAATGGAGGACTATCAGTAAGTTTCTATTCATTCATAACGTATGGGTAGAATTAGTGTTGATTATTTATTCAGTATGGTGGGTAAAACTTTGACAAATTAACTTGTATACAATGACCTATTAAATAAAACAGCTGTTTCTACTATCAATTTTCGTCGTGAAAGTATGACATAATATAATATTCATAACTTTAAGTATCTTTTAAATATTATGTCCTCACTATTAAATATAAATAATTAAGTTTTTGCACACACGCATATCCTCTATTGCAATCTCTTTTATAGAATTAAGGTTTGCTGGAAGATAACTCAGCTTTGGGTTAAGCTCGCCATTGTACATAATTCATATATTTTTGCTGTTTTTTTTATGTTTGTCGTTTTACTTGTGCAATAAAGAATAATAGTTTTTTTTAACACAAATTAAAAAGAAAAATGCCTGCCACACGAAGGGTTCTGTTTTTATTTGTTGCTATAGCCGCAATAGATATAATACGCTCCATGGAAATTTTTGAATGAGTTCTTCATGTGCCCTCTGATAGAAAGGCGGACGGACGTTTACGAAGGATTAATAGGGTCCCATTAGCTCCTTTCGAATACAGAATCCTAAAAATGTAAACATTTTATTCTACTAATATTATAAATAATGAAAGTTTCCATATATTTGTATTTAAGTTGGTTAGCTTTCACGCAGATTCTGTTTTTTTTTTTAAATTTATATAGTTTATACAACATCGCGCTATGACTCAAAACTACGCGGGTGAAATTGCGGGCACACCTTTATAACATTATTTCACTAAGGACTTAAACTAACCATAATAAAAAATAACATTATTACAAAATCCCATCATTATAGGAAACACACAGAAACGCTGAACGGAAACAACCCAAACACGCCAAACCTGAACTACGAAAGCAATCACATGAACCTGGAGACACCTGACAACTCCTCGGAAGCCATCGCTGACTTCTACGAGGACTCAATCCTCCTCGTGACGGGAGGAACCGGCTTCGTTGGCAAGGCGTTGCTGGAGAAGTTATTGAGGAGCTGTCCTGGCATCAAGACGGTCTACGTGCTGATGAGGCCGAAGAGAGGCCTCACGGTGGAGCAGAGGTACAAGGAACTGCTTAAGCATCAGGTTCGTGTGATACTTTTAGTTTTTTAAAGAAGGTTAACTGCAGTGGCAGTGGTACCGCCGTCGCGGAATGTTTATAAGTCGCGGAATGTTTATAATAGTTACCGTGACCCTGGAACATAAAAGGCAATCGAAGGAACATGAGTGGGTTTTAGTCAGTAAGAGTCTGACACACCCTCAAAAAAAAAACGGCAGTGGTACCAATTCCCTTGTTCACAAACAACACTATATTTAAGTTCAGTGTATCTTTCGCTTTCAGAGCTATTAAGAAAAGGAGAGAAGATTAATATTACTTAAGACCTGTCTTTTTATTTTCTGCTCATTTGTTGCGGAATCCAAAAGGGTCTGGTGTTGTTTGAACTAGTTTGCAGTGGTTGGGGATAATTTGGCAGAATTGAAATATCTCCTTTAGCTGTCTTCACTAACTTCATTTCTTGTCTAGCGATTGTGAATGATTACAATCTTACATGATCTGAGAATCATACTCAAGACCACCAGATCAAAACCAAAGTTCAAAAACGTAAAAGTCCTCTTCTCCCCAGGTGTTTGACCGCATCAGAGCCCTTTGGCCCGACCGTCTGGGTAAGCTGTATCCAATAACTGGCGACGTCTCCGCGCCGAACCTGGGAGTCAGCCCTGAACAGCGAGAACTGCTGGCCAGCGTCACCATCCTGTTCCACTCGGCAGCTACTGTGAGGTTCACGGAGCCTCTCCATGCTGCCACCACCCTCAACGTACAGGGAACTGCTGAGCTGCTCAAACTCGCTGAGGATATGCATAAGCTGAAGGTAGGTCTTGGTGAATTATCTGTAGAAGCATGGCTCTCATTCTTCATTTATTGCTTTCCTCAATGGATGTAATTCTGTTAATGTTCCTATTAACTGCGACTTCGGAACTAAATAACTGGTCTGCAGAATTACTTGTATCTTTGTTTTATTTTAGGAAGCTAAGTGCTGTATTGGTCTAGTGGCTAGTGACCCTGACTGCTAAGCTGGAGGTCGTGGGTTACATTCCCATTCAGGACTAACTTCGTGTGATGAACATGATTATAGTGTAGTGTACTTATCAGTTGTCTGGTTAACACAGTACAGGCTCTGCTTAGTTTGGGGTCAGATGGTCGTGTGTGAGTTGTACCTGTTTATTTATTTTCTTGATCTCATTTCCACCAGGCCCTGGTGCACGTCTCCACAGCCTACAGCAACGCCCCGCGGTCCGTGATCGAGGAGAAGGTGTATCCTCCCCCTTACGACCCCGACAGCATCGTGCGCTGCGCCAAGATGCTGACTCCTGACTCCGTGGATGTCATCACACAGGCTTTACTGGTTAGTTTCATCAACTTTCCATGGGCGTGCTTTTGGCTTGGATGGACGGCAAGATTTTTTAGGCCAGGAAATATAATGTACTCTTTCATTCTGACAATTTTCTGAAGGAAGGCAGAGACTGTCCTCCCCTGCCGTTCAATGCAAGCCAATACGTCTTTTGCAGAAGGGCTTTTCGTCTTTCGACGGGCCTGAACTAGTGGTTAGTAGTGACCATGACTGCTAAGTTGGAGGTCGTGGGTTCGATTCACAACTAGAACAGACCTTTGAGTGATGAGCAGGATTGTCTGTTCAGTGTCTTTATTCCAGAAGTATAATATGTTTGTAGTCATTATTACAGAAGTATGTTTATAGTACAGGCTTTCTAGATTGCAATTAGATGACTGTGAGCGAGTGGTCCCAGGATATTAATTTTTACTTAACTTTCCAATGGACTATGGTTGCTTTGGTTGAGCTGACTGTTTCGAAGTAAAGCCGATGGGCAGTCTTTTTTTCCAGTATAAATGTGAATTAACTAACTAATGTGAATTAATTAACTTTAGAGCACTGAATTTTTTTTATCATTTAATCAGCCACTTATCACTTTGTTCTAATCCTCATCAGTACGTCCATAGTAATGTCTGTTTGTGTTTCAGGGTGAACATCCCAACCCCTACACGCTGACGAAGGCGCTAGCAGAGTCCATCGTATACAGCTACGTCAACCTACCCGTCTGCATCGTCAGGCCTTCCATAGGTGAGTGTCAACCGCTTTTTAATCAGGCCTTTCTTTCGTGGTAAAGTCCCTGCCTGAAGATACCGTCCATCTGGAGAGATCAGAGGATTTGACGGACTCTTTCCGACAAATCCCCACAGTTCCTTCTTCTACATTCGTCGGGAGTACGGCATTCGCTTGACTCATGATCTGCACTCCCGACTCAGTCCTCAGGCCTTCTATAGGTGAGTGTAGTCATTGTATAGTCACATCAACCTACCCGTCTGCATCGTCAGACCTTCCATAGGTTAGTGGTAGTGCCTGTACATTCTTCCACACAGATGAGCCAATCCCGCCACACTATTCCCAACCACTGCAACTCCTGAAAGCCAGAATCAACAGTGGAGTCCACAAGAAAAGCGCCGAGCAATGAAGCTTGACGAGTCACAGAGAAACGATTCAACTGTCTTGGATCCCGCAAAGAAATTAATCAGAAAGAACAGCGGAAGAGTAAAAAAAATATGTTTTACACTGCCCTCCATAGGAAAACGGAGACAGAACAGGGGCCCTAGTCTGCTATTACAATCGTATCTCAATGACCAGTCATCGGCCGGATATCTGACAACTTTGACAGTTTTTGTATGGGAAATGTGTCAAAAGTTTGACGTTACACGTCAAAAATCGATCATTGAGACACGACTGTAATAGCAGACTAGGGCCCCTGAACTAGGTCAATAGACACAAAGTGGCGATTGGGAGAAAACCCTGGCTAGCACCACAGGTTAAAATTCATTAACTTAACAGACGAGCCGATAAATTAATTATAATTTATATGGTGTGACTTCACTTGGTATTTTCGCGTTCAATGCAACGTAAAATAAACCTTATTCTAATAATGCTAGAGTATGTATAACCCAAGTAACACAAATATTTTTCCAAAAACAAGGAGGAGGTTTAAGAGTGCCAATAAGCAAGATTTTTGGAAATTCCAAACTTAGAGGGGTAAAACGGCGAAGGGCAAAGAGACGAAGCCGCGGGCGAAAGCTACTTCATAATGTTGAAAGACACAAAAAATACTATACAATTTTATTTTCTTTGAACACCGTGACGTAGGAACAGACTGTGTAATTTTCTACCAGGCGCTTGTCTCACCCGCTTCTCACGACATTCATCACTCATTCATAGAGCTATCGATTTAATATTCGATTGCAATGGTTGCCATCGGAGTAGATAAACATTTTAACGGTCGCATAATAGGCGAGACGACAAAAAAAACATTTGGTTCGTCAAGTGAGATACAGATTATCCCGGAGTTGAGGAATAGTTACCGCGGCCCCAGAACGTAAAGGGCAACCGAAGGAACATGAGTGGGTTTTAGTCAGTAAAAGTCTGGCAAAAGGTATCGATTATTAAAAAAATTAGGACAAGAGTTTTTCTTTTTTTCATAAACGAAAAATGACTTCGATACGCGTGACATCACGCCTACCATTTTTACTTGCAGTGACGTCACAAGCCCCCACTTCAGAATTTCGATGTTCTTTATCTTTGTAAATTTTTAATAATTTGATCAAGCAAAAATAATGTGTCTAGTATTTTTGCACGGTCTAAAGGACGGACTAAACAGAATGCCATTTTTCGGGAATCACAGGGCGGATTTAGGGAATAAGTTAATTTTTGGCTATGGAGTTTTTATTTCTGTTTGGTACGATATTTTGTGTTTGCTTAGAGTGCCCGCCTCTCTTGTAGAAGGTTGGGCTTCAAATCCGGGAAATTAGCCATGTTACTTTTTATGTACCTACTGTATAAAATTTATCTTGGACATCACGTGCTTTGTCTTCGCCCAGGTTGTCATTCGTATATCATTGACAGTCGTTACAATTAGTCAGAAGCCAAAAATTTACATATTTTGTAAATCTAACAAGGACATGATTAACAAAATCAGTTTAGTATTTTAGACGCGTCGCGCAACAGCCATACTTACATACAATAAATTATTTTGATGACGTTCAATATTAATTATTCATGACTCATTATTAGTTTAGCCCTATTAGGATACTGTTTAATATAAAACTAGGATCTCTACGTCAATACTTTATAGTATGAACCAGTCTGCGGCATCGGTCTATCTGTGTGCGTTTACTTTAAAAAATACTGAATATAATTAATATAATTATAATTATATTTTCTGAATATGATTATGATTATGATTATGAACGGATTTTCATGAGGTTTTCATCAATAGATTTAGCGATTCATGAAGAAGTTAAGAAACAAAAGACGTACGTTTAAGGATGTGTGAAACTAGTATTCTTTATTTTTATTTTAATACCCGTATAAAAAAAAATTAAAACCCGTTTAACCCGGTATATAAAAGGGTAGTAAAAGCTACAAAATCGAGCTATTCACAGGAGCGCTATGCCAAAGAGAACACGCAAAAAAACCGCGTGTCACAGTTAATCTGTATATATAAAACGCTTCCGTTACTGACTGACTGACAGACAACGCACAGCCGAAACTACTGGTCGTAGAGAGCTGAAATTTGGCATGTGTGTTTGTTGAGGGGTGTAGGCGCGTACTAAAAGAGGATTTTTGGAAATTCCACCCCATGGGGGAGAAAAGGAGGGTAAACGGATTTTTTTTATTTCTTCATGAAATCACTTAAAACTTTGCATGTAGGTTCCACCTGTGATGCAACTGAGCACTGCGAGAGGATTTTTGGAAATTTCTTCCCCATGGGGGAGAAAAGGGGGTAAACAGTTTTTTTATTTCTTTATGGATTCACTTAAAACTTTGTAGCTTGGTTCTACCACTGAAGCAAATGAGCACCAAGAGAGGATTTTTGGATTTTTGTTTTCTGTCACCAGGCTGTATCTCATGTAACATGATAGTCGAATAGTTATCTGTTGGCGCTATAACAGCATTTTCAGGCTATAAGCACAGATTACTAAATAGTTACTACGTAAGTGCCTACGAACTGTATAGAGCTTAATTGTGTACATTGAATATATATTTAAAACTAGCTTTTGCCCGTGACTTCGTCCGCGTTGAATAATAGTTCCCGTTCCCGGGGGATTTCCGGGATGAAATCTATCCTATGCTTTTCTCGGAATATTCGAAATATTCCTTTTGATAGTATCCGTTGCGTGCGCTGCGCAATCATCATAACCATTTAGGTGTCTGAAGTTATGCAAAAATTATATACCAAAGAGTTGTGTCTCTTAAAACGTTCTAAAAAAAGTGAAGAAAAGCATATATTTATAGTTCACTCACTATAACCATTTTCATGGCAATGAAATTAGTTCTAAAATAATGCATGATTTGCCAGAGTGTTTTCATAAATATAGTAAATCCTTATCAACATAAATACCTTATCCAATACACGTATTTTTTTTGTAAAACAATGCCGTTTACGTAATTTAATTATAATAAATTTAATTAGAGATATCACAGAGTTTTAAAATTACTCCGCAGCAATATATGATGATACACGGGCCTGTTGGTCTAGTGGTCAGTGACCCTGACTTCTAAGCCGGAGGTCGTGGGTTCGATTCCCACCCAGGACAAACTTTGTGTGATGAGCACGATAGTTTGTTCTGTGTCTGGGTGTAAATTATCTATAATATGTTTGTATTTATAAAGTATATAAGTATGTATATCAGTTTTCTGGTTACCATAACACAAGCTCTGCTTAGCTTGGGATCAGATGACCGTGTGTGAGTTGTCCTAAGATATTTATTTATTTTATTTATTTATACATACGGGCAGTAGCGAGGCTAGCCGATGGCTTTGCAAGATATTCGTAGCTTACTACATAACATTGCTCCATGAGGCACGGGAGCCAATCAGTAACCAAAAATAACTCCGCTGCCACGGCTAATTGAGGCGCAGTGCTCCTCAGATCCGGCGAGATCTTATGGCGGATTGGAGACTGCGACTGTCGCGACCCAGTGCTGGGCACGTCTCTTTGACGAGTGGCTGATGAGGCGCCCTCACATATCGCCAGAAACAGGTCCTCACCGAACACGAACATTTTGGGAGGTTCCTGTGTCGGATTCGGGCGAAAGCGACGCCTAGGTGTCACCACCAACAGCAACGGTCGCCTACAGGACACGGGGAGCATACGATGATGGTATGCCCCGCTCGGGTGAGCCGCCGCCGTGTTCTTGCAGAGACAATTGGCGGGGGTGACTGAATGGGAAGCTGTCACCTCCTTCTGCTAAGCAGTCGAGTCTTCTGCTGGAGAAGGCGGCCGCGGCGCACGTGTGACACCGTCACGCCTCACGCCCTGGACAGTGACCCAGGCGTAGGCGTCGAGAGTCGCATGACGACTACCGGCCACCGTAGGCGCGGTACTGCGGATGGCGATGGGTAGCTTGCCGCCCGACAAGGGCTAGGTCCGTGTCGACGGCGCGTTTGTTCCATTCGCGCCTCAAAGAGCAGTTAGCACGTGACGCGGCCCTCTAGGGCCAATGCCTGCCGGGGTTGCAGATTAATTCTAATAGTTACCGTTGCCCCGGAACATAAAGGGCAAGCAGTCTGACACTCCCTCCAGCCCCGTCCAAAGTGGAAAAAGTCGTTTGATATAAATATAATAGTAAACTCACTGACAGATATCAACGCGTTTGTTGATATTTAATCATAACTCACTAGAGACATGAAACTTGGAGGGGTTATTCTTTGTAAAGCCTAAACCGCTAAGAAAGGTTCTTTTTTAATTCAAAACCTTCCAGGGTTAAAATAGTGGATAGAAGTTAGACGTCCACGCGGGCGAAGCCGCGGGCAAAAGCTAGTCTTTCAATAAATGTCAACTTGTCATTGACCTGTCCGAAGGTCATCTCCAAAAGGACACAACCTTTTAGGACAAACCAATTTACTAGGCATACAATGAAATTAATTAAATCATTATTGTACACGTAATAGATATATTTGTACAAGTATCAAGATTATGTATGCATAGTACGTATCTATGGGCTTCTAATTTATATCTATAAAATGATAAACCGACTGACTGACTGATTGATTTATTGTTGACTAGCTTTTGCCTGCGGCTTCGCTCGCGTTAGAAAGAGACAAAAAGTAGCCTATGTTACTCTCCATCCCTTCAACTATCTTCACTTAAAAAATCACGTCAATCCGTCGGTCGCTCCGTTTTGCCGTGAAAGAAAGACAAACATACAGACAGACAGACAGACAGACAGACACACTTTCCCATTTATAATATATTATTAGAATGGATACACACAGCAACGCTCAGCACAAACCGCTGCTCCTAGAGACATGAAACTTACAGGGTGTGTTCTTTGTGAAGAGTAGGTAACCACTGAGAAAGGATTTTTGGTAATTCCAACCTTAGAGGAGTAAAATTGTGGATGAAACTTCGACATTCACGCGGGCGAAGATGCGGGCCAAAGGTAGTATTGATATATTACCTGAATATATACTCAGCAGGATGACTGGTGATTAGTATCGTACACTAATTACTTACACACTTCAGTTACATCTGTTTGCCTAATGTTTTTCGCGATTTCGGCTTTGCTCCCATAATAAAAATTATTTGTTATTAAAAAAAAAACATTTATTTCAGGTCTATGACCCATATAAAAAAGTTTACAATTTTTCAGGTATTACATTAATATTACTCTGCTTACACCACAAATGTCAGAATGCAAATGTCAGAGTTATTGTGAGCACAATGTACTTAAGTACTTTTTGAAAACTCAAAATAAACAATTAAACTATATTTCTTTTAAGAAATATTCGGTTTTTTATAAAAAAGATACGGTACATTACCGAATTAGACATTAATCAAAAATTGGTACACAAACCTATTTGCCAGTCATCCTTTTGAAGAAATTAATGTAAAATAAATAAAATTCATGGCCAATATGAAAAATAAAGTTTCAATTCAAGCAAAAAAGCTTTCATTATGAATTCATATGTCTTTGTCGTAGAGCAATCATATCGATTGTTGTCCAGCCGTTTAAATTAAACATGTATGAGCCAGCTGACGCGGAAATATTGATTTGCGACTATGGAAACCACTTTAAATTTTAACTAGAAACGTAACTTTTTACCCGACAAAAGCAAAGTCAAAGGAGGGATTATGAACCATTGATTTTGACGGGCCTGTTGGTCTAGTGGTTCGTGACCCTGACTGCTAAGCCGGAGGTCGTGGGTTCGATTTCCACCCAGAATAAACTTTGTGTGATGAGCATGATTGTTTGTTCTGTGTCTGGGTGTAATTTATCTATAATATGTATGTATTTTAAATTATATACTTAAGTATGTATATCGGTTGTCTGGTTACCATAGTACAAGCTCTGCTTAGTTTGGGATCAGGTGACCGTGTGTGAGTTGTCCAGGGATATTTATTTATTTATCTCTGTGTGATGGAAAAACTTTCAACTTACGCTATGAAAAACAACTGTTTTTTACAATTAGAAATCATCATCATCACTCTAGACTTTTTCTAACTATGTAAGTAACTGTCGACTTGGTCATGACAAACATCCCGTGCCTCGGTGCGCACGTAAGCCATTGGTCCCGGTTGTCATTCGTAGAACTTTGACAGTTGTTACGGGTAAGCCAGAAAGTCTGACCAGTCTAACCAAGAAGTTTCGGGTCTCCCAGTTACTGTGTTGTGGAGGTCTGATAGGCAGTCGCTCCACGTAAAACACTGGTATCTAGCTGAATCCGATAAGGCTGAAAGCCGACCCCAACAAGGTTGGGAAAAGGCTATGCGGATAAATGCTAAATAAACCAAATTAATAATTATTTTTGTCTCTAATTAGCCTATTTGTTATTTTGAATCCGTTTAGTAGTCTTTACGTGATATAGTAACAAACATCTTACTTACATACATTTATACATACAAACTTTTACTATTATAATATTAGTAATGAAAAGGATACTCAGGTTTTTTTTTGGTGAGTGGGAAATCATCAAATGACTGCTCCCGTCCTGGGTAAGGTCTTAATCATAACTAGCTTTTGCCCGCGACTTCGTCCGCGTAGAATAATAGTTCCCGTTCCTGGGGGATTTCCGGGATGAAAACTATCCTAGGTCCTTTCTCGGGTCCCAGACTATATCTGTACTAAATTTCATTTAATTCGGTTCAGTGGTTTAGGCGTGAAGAGACAGACAGACAGACAGAGTTACTTTAGCATTTATTTATATTACAACGGATTTTTTGAATAAATTATAAAAATATTTTAATTTTTCTAAAATTAATACATGAGATTGTGTAACAAGATAAGTAACCAACTAGACGAAAAAAGTTTGAGAACCTCTCAATGAGGATGTAATGAATACATACTAAGCAGTGTCCTCTAGTACTTATACCTCGATATTCCTCGTAACCTCATAACACACGCTTTCTCCCAACCTGTTTAGCGTCGTTGTACGTTATACTGAGATATACACTGGTTATGGGCATTGGGACATGGGCAAATGTTGTGTAACCTGTATCTACTACCGCTGATTATAGGTGATGATCCTTAACCTCCTGAGAAGCGGGTTGTGTAACCGTGTTCGTAGCGATCCTAGCGTTAGATCAAACAAATAATGAATTTGAACACTTTCTGGCTTTGTTTTTGTGGTTGGAAAATCATCAAATGACTTTTTCCGCCCTGGGCGGGGCGGGACAGAGTGTCAAATGTTAACTGACTAAAACCCACCCATGTTCCTTCGGTTGCTCTTTATGTTCCGGGGCCGCGGTAACTATTAGAACTATTCCGCAACCCATAATTAATTGTGTTTGCGTTATTTCCAGTGACGGCTGCGCTGCAGGAGCCCTTCCCTGGCTGGATTGACAACATCTACGGCGTCACCGGTGAGTATGCGCAGCTTGCAGTCTTGACAATTAAAGACAAAACTCTTTATCATATAAAGTTCCGATTTCGGTTTTGACCGAAACTAAGATTACTGTCATATATTCGGCTTTCGTAACTATTGTTTCGGTCTAGAGGGTCCAATGCAAGATACTTATAGTTTTCAGTGTTATAACATTATTTAGGTCGAGCTTCGAGATTGACAATTCGAACTCCTGTAGTGGTTGACTACCGTTTTTGTCAACGGGGACGTATCCATCGACGTCTGTCGTGAACATACAACTACACTAACTTATTAAAAACTAAATAAATGCGTACAACGTTTAACAAAACTACCCACCACACACACACCCACCCTTATACCCAACACACACACACACATACACACACGCACACCCATAAGTATCATGCACTTACAAATATTGCATTATCATTAAACAAACATGCTTCCCGTTATACTCAATCATTCACACATCTACCGTCTTTCACATGTTGACAATCCATACAATGTTATGAAATGGGGGGCCCGGAGATATAGTACAGGCCTCGGCTTAGTTTAGACTCCAGATCTCCCACAAATTACTAATTTCCGACAACTTGCCTTGTCAACTTAATACTTTGATGTAATTTGTGGAGATAAAATAAACAGATTTTTATTGTTTATTTTTTATTTTATTGAACACTGAGAATCAACCCGTCGCCGTCGCCCGTTATAAAATTCAGGCCGTTGTCCGTTATCGTCAACACTAGTTCTTACTGTATAAGTCCGACACACTTCATCAACGTATTATATACTGCATCATTTTACATAATGCCAGCAACACTGGCTGGGTTGTAGACGTCGGATAGGCAGTCGCTTCATGTACAACACTGGTATTCAGCTGAATCCGTAACTCCAACATAGTTGAGAGAAAGGCTAGAGGTGATGATGATCATTTACACAATGTAACAATGTTTAATGCTGCAACTCGTCCTTGCAGGTCTCATCATGGAGATATCCCGAGGCACGTACCGCTCAGGGTACTGTCGCGAGCGCTGCGTGGTAGACCTGGTGCCAGTGGACCTGGTGGTCAACTCCTGCATCCTGGCGGCGTGGAGACAGGGCGCCAAGCAGTGAGTTTAATAGAACAAAACCTAGATTTCAGATTACTTCTTGCCCGTTCTCATACGGTTTATAATAAGCCACTTGCTGCAATTTCCTTACTCCCTGAGTGACTCTTTGGCAAAAGTGCTTTGAAATGGTATCGTCTCCGCGTGCAAAGGAAGACACATTTTTAAAAGTGACCTTTATGCCTTCTTAAACATTTATAACTATCTCACTGGTATATTAATTTGCTGTCCCTTAGCATAATTAATAATTGGTTTTTGAAAAAGTATGATTGTAAAATGTGTTGATCTTAAAACGAAAAAAAAATGTCCAGTCTGTCCTAATTATTTACTTGAATATAAAATAAGCGCGTTTCCCTTTTGAAGTCATTGTCTTGTTATTCCAGGCCCGGTCGCTGCCCAGTGTACAACGTGACCTCAGGGTCTATCAACCCCCTCCAATGGGGACAGTTCACCAAGCTCTGCCTCAAATGGGCTATAGAAAATCCCACCAAGTAAGTTTTTTACCTTTGCGTACAACCTCAAAACAAGATCTCGCAATAAACTTTTAGTCTATCATGGTGGTAGGGACTTAAAATTGATCAATTCTTCAAATAATGCTCAACCAAAAGTTCGAAAAATGTGTTCACTTCTTGAAAGGCTTAGGTTTATTTATTTATTAATTTATTAACTTAGTACGTAGTGTAGAGGCGAACTTAATGCCGTAGGCATTCTCTGCCAGTCTACCTTCAGGTGGTGCAGAGAAATTGTGAGGTAGATGCACTAAAAGTGTGAAAGTTTAAATTGATGTTTGAAATAAAGTAGTATATTTATGACTATGTAACAAATAATAAACATACTCATATATTTACTTATACTGTACTTGAATATGATACCTATATGCTATATATAAAATACGCTTGCTTACATACATATTTATATACCTATAGGTTCAGTTAGAACATTTAATGAGATTATCAATTATTTTAAAGATTTTGCTACCACATAATTATGAATTACTAGTCTTGATTGATTTTGGAAATTTTGGTAGTTCAATTGTTAGTCAAAGTGTTATAAAAAAATTAAGAGTCTACAAAATGTTAAACTCCAAATCGCTGGTCCTAAAACCAAGCTTGTAATGAAATTTGGAGAAAATTAGAAAGTAAAAAAGATTAAAGAAATGCGACACTCAAAGGCTTAAAATAGTGGATGCCTGGATGGAAGATCGTCATTCAGCAGGCAAAGCAGCGGTTAAGTTTGTTTTATAAAAGTTTTTCAATGCATATTTTCCTTCCAGATACGTGATGTGGTACCCGAGCTTCTCGTTCACGGAGTCTCGCTTCATGAACTCGTTCTGGGAGGTGTCGTGCCACTTCCTGCCTGCCTTCTTGTACGACCTGCTGCTGCGCGCGCAGGGGAGGAAGGCCATGTCAGTATACCACCAGCAAAACTACTCTACTTCTTAAATATATAAGCGTGACTATAAATTTGGATGTCTAATCATTCGCGTAAGTCCTCAGAAGTCAGTAAAAGTCTGACACTCCTGCCCAGGGCGGAAGAAGTCATGTGATGATTTCTCAACTTCAAAAAAAAAAACTAAATACCGTACTTCAACTTCAACTTCAACTTTTATATTTATTATGGCAATCCACCGAATTTTCGGTGATTTCTGCCAATGTCCAGTTTGAAAATAATATTTCAGTTTAAATGACAATTGTTCGGTTATTAAATTATAGTATGGAGATCATACACGTGTTCTTATAACCAAGAACACGAAATGACTCCCTAAATACCGTAACAGTCACGCGACCGTGACGTGCGATTGTCAGATAAGACGCCTATTCGATTTCAATATGATTAATCGCACGTTCGTACAAATAAAATTCACTCGAACCTACGATGATCGTGCATTCGCTTTATTAGGAAGGTACCTAAGAGTCCGACAGTACCCTCGGCCTCCTTTCTCTTCAGAAAGAATACAAGAATATTGTCAAAAAAAAAGGACCATTTGTACCCAGTTACTAAACTATGCAAGTTAGATACGCTATCGTACCCTGTAAAATGCTGGAACTTAACTGAAACTGTGCCATTTTTTACCCAGAATGATGAAGCTCGCTCGTCGCTTCAAGATGGCGGCGGCGACAGGCGAGTACTTCGCCAACCATGAGTGGCAATTCGGTGTGAACGAGGTAATAACAAATTTTAATAATAAAATTAATTTAGTTTTTCACCAAACATTTAAAAAATTACAAGAACTGTTAATAAAAAGCTATTATGTGTTTACTTAAAAACACACAACGTCGATTAGAAGATGGTTTGTGAACGTACCTGAACACATCCTTATTTGCTGGAATGTTGGTACTATACCTTGCTCGTCACCGGCAAAGAGGCCAATAAACACGCCGCATTTTTATTTCGTAAAGGTGGCAGCCCTTCCGAAATGTCATAGCGTTTGTGAATTCCAAAGAAAACGGTTAAGATTTTTTCTCATCTAATTAGAAAAAAGTTTTAAATAGTGCTTAAAAGCAAATATGAGTGAAAATGACGATAGGGTCGCGCCGAATTCTTGCGGAGAGAAAAGAAGCGCTGACTCTTCTTCCAGCAGCTCCGATTCTGAAAACCATTCAAAATCTTACCGTCCTCCCAATAAGAGGGTAAGAAGACGTCGGCGTCCCGACTCCAGGATCGACGCCTTAATCGACCAGGTGAGTAAGATCTCTTCTTACCTTCAATACTGTGCACCCTCGTTTGATCAGACCATTGCTCCTCTAACACCTCTTGAGACGGTGCAACCGCCCACTCGCTCCGCGGAGGAGGAGTTCATAACTAATCCCTGTGCGGAACAGACGGATGAGTTAAACTTAGGCGCGCACGAGACTGTGACGGATACGGCAAAACTTATTCAGAGTGCTCCTCAGGAACGGGTGGACACTCTGATAAGGCTTCAGCACTTTCAGTCTGATCATTGGAAGGAGGTCAAGTACTCAAAAGTATTGCAGACGTTATTAGCAAAACCAGGCTTCACGGAGCTGCCGGTTAATAATGAGCTGTGTCATTTAAATAAAGGTAAGGACTACCTTATGACTACTGAAAGAGTTTTGGCTGGCCTAACAAATGGTTTATTGGAACAAAAAGAGATTGTCAAAAGCAATTTACAAGAGTTAGTAAATTGGGCCAATAACTCAGCAAGCGAGTTAACTCCAACAAATTTGTTTAGTAAGATCATTGCATTGTTTGGTCCAGATTCTCAGCACTTCAAAAAAAACTGATCAGATTTTGCAAGTAGTCTGTGGAAAGAGGGCTGAATGTATTGAGGTTAGACGGGACCGTCTTATCACAGAGATACCTAACAAGAACCTGCAAGCTACCCTAAAACAAGTACCTCCGAGTGTTGATCATCTTTTTGATACTTCTAAATTATTGCCATTAATAACGTCTTTGGGGGGACCTAGTGCTTGGCTTAACATGCCATCTTACCTCAAAGAAAAGAGACCTATTAAAAAGCGCTTACAGGAGTCTGACCCTGTCCCGTCCACTTCTTCACAGCCTGCACATGGAAACCACTATCCGTCTTTCCGTAATCATAAAAATAGAAACTTTCAAAGCAAGAAAGACAATAAATCCAAGTTCAACAAAAACAATTCCTTTCGTCCTAAAGAAAAGAAATGACTATCATGGGATGTTCAAAGGGGGTCATCTCAGACATTTTCTACTAAAATGGGAGGCTCAAGGTGCAAATTCTTTTATCAAGAAAATAATTCTGGGGGCTCGGATCCCCTTCATAAACAAACCTCCTTTAACATACCCTTCTCAGAAGTTAGTAAGAGCTTATGCTACCAAAGTTACACCGGAAATGACACAAATCATAAAAGTCTTAAAGGATCAGCAAGTGTTAGAACGTCCACCACAATACAGCCCAAGTTTCCTTTCAAAAATGTTTCTGGTTCCCAAGAGCAGTGGTGGCCTTCGTCCTGTGTTCGACTTGCGGGGACTAAACAGCTATGTTCATACCAAGCATTTCCACCTGATATCCCATGCCTCGGTACCAGAGTTCCTACAACCTCAGGATTGGATGGTCAAAATAGACATATCAGATGCTTATTTCCATGTTCCGATAGCAGAAGCTCATCGTTGTTACCTGAGGTTGTATTACCAGGGAGAGTTACTGCAAATGACATCCCTACCATTTGGCCTCGCGTCTGCTCCTCGAACATTTGCGGCTCTAACAAATTGGATTGCGGAAGTCCTACGAGCCAGAGGACACAGGCTTTTGGTATATTTAGACGACTATTTATTGGTTCATCAGGACCGGACCATATTAATAACACAGACTGCAGAGGTCTTAAAACTTTTGGAATCTCTAGGATGGCAAATCAATTACCAGAAGTCAACATTGGAACCAGTTCAACAACTGGAATACCTTGGCATTACTTGGGACACCAAAGCCAACAAAATCTCATTGTCCCAAGAAAAGGTAGGAAAAATAAAAAACTCATTGTTAAATATGATAAGCAAGCGAAAATGCACACTAAAACAATCAGAAAAGTTACTAGGTCAGTTAAATTTCGCAAACTTTGTGATTCCAAAGGGTCGGATACACTGTCGTTACTTTCAAATATTCCTGAAACGATTCAAACGAAAATACAAGGTGTGTCGCCTGCTTCCACCACAGGTGATCAACGATCTCATATGGTGGAGTCAAGCAATAAAGACTTTGGGCGTCCTACACCATCCGCCATATACGCACTACCTAACAACCGACGCAGCGGATGCAGGTTGGGGGGCGCAATTGAACGAAGTTCTGATGTCGGGGACATGGACGGAAGAACAAAAGAAATGGCACTCGAATTGGAAAGAGCTGTTCGCAGTATATGTGTCGATTCGGAATCGGTTACAGGATCTGCAGAATGCTCACATACTAGTCCAGTCGGACAACCGTACCCTAGTGTCATACATAAGGAACGAGGGGGGAACGCAATCGTTGAATCTGCTCAGTCTCACTTGCAAGTTGTTAAAACTGACGGACAGGAACAACATATCCCTCTCAGCCCATTACCTCCGGGGAGGTACAACTGCACAGCAGACCGTCTCTCCAGACAACAGAAACGTTCCGAATGGCACCTATTGCCCACTGCAACAAACCGATTATTTCATCGTTGGGGCACTCCAGACGTCGACCTATTCGCGTCCGCAGAAACAACCGTGGTCAACAGCTACGTCTCGCTAGACTGCAGAGATCGGTCAGCTCTCTTCTCAAATGCCTTCAGCCAGGAGTGGAATGTTCGCCTAGGATGGATATTTCCACCGCCCAATCTCATCCCTCGAGTGTTAGCGCACCTAAACCGAGCCAAGGGTCTATACATTGTAATAGCCCCACATTGGGAAAAAACGTTTTGGTTAGCGGACCTAATGTCACGAGCGATAGAGCCACCAGTGACAATAGAGAGGCTCTCGGAGAGTCTAGTGGACATGGCAACAGGCTTACCCCCAGCTCAAGTAGACCAACTAATTCTTCAGGCTTGGTTAGTTGGAGGTGGGGACAACAAACCATTGGGTGGTCAGACGTAGAAAAACAATTGTTAAATACCAGCTGGAGACCATCTACAATGGATACCTACTACCCTGCTATCAAAAGATGGTGCAAATGGTGTGATGAGACAGGGTGTGATAGCGAAAAGCCAGAAATCCAACAAATAGCTAGATTCCTAGCTTTCTTACACTTGCAGCAAAAACTTGCTTATAGTACAATACTGGTCCACAAATCTGCTATATTTTCGTTCTGCAAAATACAACCAGATCAAGATCATTCTCTTATGAAGCTAGTACTCAAAGCTATAGCTATAGCCCAACCAACAAAGTTGAAACCTCCCATATGGGATGCTCAAGTTGTTTTTGACTGGCTCGCTAAACCCGCAGATAGAGATACACTCTTTGAAGCATCTCGGCGAACAGCAGCTATTCTTTTGTTAGCATCCGGGAGACGAGTACATGATTTGACATTACTAAGGATATCAGAACCCCACATATGTATTTCAGAAGATAAAATTACTATGTGGCCAGTTTTTGGCTCCAAGACTGACTCCGGTGGACATAGGCAGTCTGGATGGTCATTATTAAAACACCCAAATCAACAAGTGTGCCCTGTTTGGTGGATAAAACACTTAATTGCTCTTTCAGAAGATAGGAGACACCAAGCGGAGGGTTTGGACCACTTGTTAAAACAATAAATGGTAAACCACGTCAGGCATCTCGAACGGTGATTGGTGGTTGGATTAAATCTGTTTTAAAGGCGGCTGGTTTGACAGCTACTCCAGGATCCTTCAGATCAGCGGTGGCCTCAGCTAGCTGGGCAAATAACCATCCAATAGATGACATACTAGCTCGGGGAAACTGGAAAAGTGAACACACTTTAACAAAATATTATTGTAAGGAAATACAAAGACAAAGTGGATCTCAGTTACTTTTTAATAATTTTAAACCTAATTAAGAACATTGCTTATATACTAATTTATGTGTTGAATACAAAGATTATTCTTATATAGATAATTTAATATTGTTTAAAGATCACACTTATCACATGTTATTTTTATTACACTTCAGGTGTAAAATAGTTCTATTATTCTGTTACATTAATTAAGAAAAAGACTGATTGATGAAATTTAGTTCCTTGAATATTATTCATTATCATTACAAGAAGTTACATGTTTGTTTTCTTATGTTTTCTTTTAATAAACATTATTTCTTTCACATAGCGTTTGTGTTGGTCACCAGCAGATATCAAACAGGTCTTCTAATCGACGTTGTGTGTTTTTAAGTAAACACATAATATAATATTTTGAATTAAACAAAATTGTTATTATGTGTTGAAAGAAAAACACACAACGTCGAAGCAATATCTTCCTGGTGAAGACTCTATGACATTTCGGAAGGGCTGCCACCTTTACGAAATAAAAATGCGGCGTGTTTATTGGCCTCTTTGCCGGTGACGAGCAAGGTATAGTACCAACATTCCAGCAAATAAGGATGTGTTCAGGTACGTTCACAAACCATCTTCTAATCGACGTTGTGTGTTTTTCTTTCAACACATAATAACAATTTTGTTTAATTCAAAATATTATATTATTACGCATTAGGAATCTTGCTGCAACAATGTTTATGTATTTATAATTTCGTGGTGGCTTAGCGGCTTAGGAGCCTGAATCTCAAGTAAGTGGTTGTGGGTTTGAATTCGTGCAAGTACCAATGTGATTTTTTCAATTCATATGTACTTTCTAGTATTATGAATTGAAAAAGTGACTTTGTAGTTATTTTGGACATCACTAACATCCTTTCTACATAATATGGCCTATCTTTCAAGTTGAATCAAACCGCACACAATTGTGCAATTTTACCCTGATTTTTTTTTCCTAAACTCAGGCTCTGCTCATCATGGGATCAGATGGACATGTGTGATCCCAAATATTAATTAGACTTATCTCTCAGGTATCAGCACTACGAGACGCAGCAGCGTCAACTCGCGACGGCGGCACATTCCCGCACTGGCCAGCCCTGGACTGGGAGCAATACATCGGGGCCTACATGTTCGGCATCCGAAAGTACATCCTCAAGGACTCTGCCGAGTCACTGCCGGCGGCCAGGACCAAGTTACGAAGGTATGTGTGCATGGCTTTTGGTTCAGTGGAAAAACAAACTATTTATATACCTATTTATTTAAACTTTATGCACATGCGTACAGGGCAAACTACCTATCTATCCGTACTAATATCCGTACTAATATCCGTACTATCCGTACTAATATTATAAATGCGAGTAACTCTGTCTGTCTGTCTGTATGTCTCTTCTTCACATATAAACCACTGAACCGATTTAAATGAAATTTGGTACAGACATAGTCTGGGACCCGAGAAAAGACATAGGATGATTTCCATCCCGGAAAACTCACGGGAACGGAAACTATTATTCCACGCGGACGAAGTCGCGGGCAAAAGTTAGTCATATTATAAATGCGAAAGTAGCTCTGTCTGTCTCTTCTTCACGCCTCAACCACTGAACCGATTTGAATGAAATTTGGTACAGATATAGTCTGGGACCCGGGAAAGGACATAGGATATAGTTCATCCCGGAAAATACCCCGGGAACGGGAACTAATTAGCTGCTATATTGAGTCAAGGTTCAATTTTTGTTGTTGTTTTGTCGATTCACACGTTCACACTATTAAGTATTACAAAATTTGCATCATTATTTTTAGAGCAATGAGATCTATTGATCAAAATTATGCACAAAAAATATCCACAAATGGCGTTATAACCGACAGACGGACGAAATTAATTTTCGCAACCGTCAGTTGGACAATTTCCTGAGCATGTCATACTAAGGTATTATGTACTTCATGTATTATGTACCGTTACATACCCCATAGAACTCTTCATCAAAGGTAAAGAGTTCTATGGGTATCTTTGAAGTCGACAATGGTGCCGATTCTCTTGTGCACAAAACTAACGTAAATTTAAGATAAGTGCATCTTTCTCTTTCGTTTTAATTAAGAAAAGGACAGAAGATCAAATATTAGTTAAGTCCTGTCAAATTTAGACACTCCATAGATAATTTAGACGCAATTTAAAAACATGGCGTCTAAATAAACTTCAATTTTCATCAGGCGCTGTCTAATTTGACAGGATTAAACTAAAATGTATCTTCTGTCCTTTTCTATAAGAAATGGAAAGAGAAAGATGCACTTAACTTAAATTTACGTTAGTTTGTGCATAAGAGAATCGGCACCAATGCCAAGCCATTATTAATTATGGTTTCGGTCTCGTGTCTCCCCTGATGGCTCCCCTCGGGGAGACATCAGGATTTTTAAATCTTGTTGTCTCCCCTAGGCGGGGGAGACATCAGAACTTGCTAATAAATTATAAGGTTATATTTGCCAATCAGGTCTTTTAGGAGTTATGAGAATTTTTCTACGAAATTATATTTTAATCTTGTTGTTAAATATAAAATAGTAGTAGATATTATGTAAATACTGATCGTGATTTCTTATTTTTAAATGTAAAAATACCATTTAATATTTGAACTATAAAGAAGATCGAGTTTTATACATTAAAATAAAGCTTTTTACCAAAATCAAATGCAAGCATGTACTTACCTCTCACTTTACTTCTCTCTGAAATTTTGACCAGCACAACACTGAAAAACCGTTCAACTAGAAACGAACAATGGACAATCTATGCTATTAAATATACCCAATGACATTCACTAAATAAATGCATACGTTTTGCTAATTTTTAGGGTTCCCTATTCAAAGTTAAGGCAACCCCATTTATTTACGATGTACTAAAAACTCGCGATTTGCTTAGACGTGACTTGCAAGTAATAATAGTTTTGTGTACCTGCACTAATCTTCAGTTATTTTATAAGGAAGAAAGATTTAGTATTTTTTTTATGTTTCTAACGATTATTGTATTACAAGGGAGCAAAGTAATATTTTTACGGCGAGGGCGTTTTTTGAATCCTGAGCGAAGTGAGGGAGTCTAGAGTAGAATCCCGAGCTTTGCGAGGGATTCTTAAATAGAATCCCGAACGTAGCGAGAGATTCAAAGTACGTCGCCGAGCCAAAAATATATTTTGCGCCCGAGTGATACACTCTACTTTTCATCACGCCCTATGAGAAAATAACAGGCGCTTCATACTTTATTGTAAAATTATTATTGTAGCTGCTATTATTCACATATCTTAATAATAATAGCAGCTACATTAATAATTTGCTGCAAAACAATCCGTGAAAATTTTTACGAGAACTCGTTTGCGTTTGCGCGTTTTATTTCTATTTAAGTTGTTTTTTATTCAGCCGCGGCGTGACTATGGTATTGGCCGTCGTACAGCCAGCCATTCATTATTTGCGTTCGATTCTTTCGCGTTGAGCATTAAGACGTTCCAAATTCAAAGAGTTTTTAGGCGCACTTATAACAGGGCGTAAAACATGCAAAGACGCTCCAAATTCAAAAAGTGCGATTAAAAGTTACTTTTAGGCGCACTTTTTGAATTTGGAGCGTCATTATTGCCCGCTAAAAGTTTCTTATAGAAAACACCAACTTTGGGCGTACTTAAAGGGGAACAAAGTCGTCTTTTTCGAATAGGTGGGATGAAAAATATTTTAGTGTTAGATTGACCATTTAATGATGAAGGTTATGTAACATCAGTCGCCAAAGATGTGGATGAAGCCGCGGAAGACGGCTTGTATTCAACATTTGGGCATATGCATATACTATGCATCCGCTGTCTGTCTGGCAGTCTCGTGGATTCAAAATTGTATTTTGTGAACCATTGTTGTGTGTGAACAGTCTTGCTTTCAAATTATGTAAAACATGGCGGCAATATTTTATTTTGACTATTTTTTTTATTTAAGCAAGGTTAGCTTTTTTCAGCGATTCTTTGAATATAATTAAAGTAGGTAAATAAGTATTTTTTAAAGAGGTCCCAACCCAAAGGGTAAAAACGGAACCCTATTACTAAGACTTGGCTGTCTATCCGTCCGTCTTTTTGTCACCAGGCTGTATCTCAAGAGCCGCGATAGCTAGACAGCTGAAACTTTCACAAATTATGTATTCTATTGCCCCTATACCAACGGATTTTAAAAAAATATTTAAAGGCGGGCATTCATACAACAAAATCATTTTTTTGCAGTTTTTGGTTTATAACAGAACACAGAACCCTTCCCGCGAATCAGACTCGCACTGGGCCGTATTGTTTTTAGAAAAAGTAAATTATTTACGTAATTTTTAAATGACGTAAATAATTCACTTTTCTCTTTAAATAACAATATTGGTTAATAAGTCACTTTTCCGCATTGTCAGTAATATGAATATGCAAATAAATCTACTTTCAATCGAAAAATAAGAAAATTGTTCAAAGTGTCGTCATTTCATCATTATAAAAACATTTTGCTGAATAATTTAGAGGAGAATATGCAGTAATTTAAATAAAATTTAACTAAAATAGTCTTTATTTCTAGCACAAAAATATTAAATACATTTTTGTGCAAACAACTACAGATGTTTACTTTTTTACTACTTTTCCAACAACCAGTTATTAAATATATTTTTAGTTCAATTCTCAACCAAGAAAAATCTTTGTGTGATGAGCATGATTTTTGTTCTGTGTTATTTATTTATAGTATGTACGAATTATAAATTATTTAAGTGCTTATGTACAATCGGTGTCAGTGAAAAGTAACCTCTCCGCCATCGCTCGAGCAATAATCTTCAAGCGCTTGGGGCGTGTTTTGACTGCTGAGATTCGCCCGCGTATCTTGAAGAAGCCGAGCGATCGCGATAATTGCGCAATAATCGCGCAATAATTGCTTCTCAAACGTCAATTCGTATTATGTATCAGCAATTATAGCAATGCGATAGCAATCTAGCGATAGTGCTGCCTCAGTGGAGCAATCAGTTAACTAAAACATGCATTTTTCGTTTGGTGGTTTCGTATTACGTATGGTTTTTAAGAGCAAAGTTAAGTTTTTTCTTTTAAGGTGATATTTAAATTAGTTCCAGCGATTGCTACTTTATCGTCGTCGTAGCAATAAGTGCATTAAAACAATCAGCGACGTTAAGCGATTAATCGCGCGATGATCACGCGATCACTGCGCAATTATTGCTGATTGCTGTTTCATAGGTAATAAGCCAGCCGGTCTGGTCGAAACAGGAGTATTATTTTTATTTATATTTTTGAGTGAAGTTTTGGACGCTATTTTTTAAGCAAATTTTGCATGGTCAGAACGAAAAAAATGTTCGTACTCAGAGTACAAAGTAAAGTAAAGTTAGATAAAATAATTTTGTTCGGTGAGAATCAAATGATTTTTCATTGTGACTGTACCAAATTTGTTTAATCCGAAAATCCTTTAAAAATATTAATAATATTGAAATTCATGTTTCAATCAGGCGAATCGCAGCGGTTGAAAACGTACTAAACCTCTTTAATGCTTATAGGCCCACCACACGCCCAAGCTTTACCACAGTTTTACTGGCTTGCACAGGTAAGACTGTTGCGAAGTTAGTGCGTGTAGTAGGCCTATTAAAGGGGTTCTTTCTCTTTGACGCTGATCGTACATAAGACACCAGGGGTTCAAGTCTGCTATTACAATCGGGTCTTAATGACAAATCATTGACCGAATATTTGACAACTTTGATAGATTTTGTATGGAAAATGTGTCAAAAGTTTGACGTGCCACGTTAAAAATCGATCACTGATCACTATTGCAATAGCAGACTTGAGCCCCTGGTTACCATTTAACAGTCGCTGCTGAATTTGGGATCAGATAGCCACGTGTGAGTTGTCCCAAGATATTTATAAGCTGTATTTCTACATCACTGACATCCCGTGCCTCGGAATGGTGTGTCGCCCAGTTACTGGGTTGTGAAGGTCTGATATAGGCAGTCGCTTCACGTAAAACACTGGTATCCAGCTGAATCCGGTTAGACTGGAAGCCGACCCCAAGATAATGGTTGCGGAATGTTTATAATAGTTACCGTGACCCCGGAACATAAAGGGCAACCGAAGGAACTTGGGTTTTAGTCAGTAAAAGTCTGACACGCCCTCCCGCCGCGCCCAGGACGGGAGCAGTCATTTGATGATTTCCCACTCCACAAAACCCCCAAGATAATTAAGAAAAAGTCTAAATAGATGATGGTCTTTTCTGTTTCAGGTTGTATTGGGTGCATAAGCTGTTCCAGCTGGCGTCAGGCTACTACCTGTTCAGGTTTCTGGCGGCACGGCTGCGGTAGAACTACTCCTAGACATAATAACTGGGCTAATTATCTCAAATTAAATATATTTACTAAGTACATTATTATAATTATAAGCTGTCACTGTGGCCTCTGCTCACATGATGTTATTTCAATTAAAAAAAAAAAACATTGGAATACATGAAGTAGTACACATTGACACAATGTTAACGTATGTTTTTATGTTATTTACGTAAGTGTAAGTAGGTATAAGTAAAATTAAATATATAAATGTCAGTCAAGTTGTGTAAAAAGAAACAAGATAGAACATTTTAGTGATATTTTTAAATATTTTATTGACACTATACGAACTACTACGCTTTTAAATGAAATTATTTTATTTAAAATACCTACTTTTTATTGTAATTTTTATTCAGAACCTATTTTTTACGATTTTATATAGTTTTATTATAATTTACATTTTTATTAGCATATGTGAGCATATGTTAACGTGACTTTAAATGTCCCGCGACTTACCTAACACGGTGTAACAGATGTCTAGTTACCATATCTCAAACTTTGCCTAGTTTAAGATCAGATGGCCGTGTGTGAGTTGTCCCAAAATATTAATTTCTTTGTTTCTTATTTCATAGTTTTTAATAAATATTAAGGTACTACTAATATTAGAAAATACTAGGTACATAATCATTTATTTATAAATGTATTTGTCTTGTAAATGATTTGTTGACGCGTTTTTTTTTAAAGAAAGATATCATTAATTTTTTTATTAGTATTCAACATAATTGTATAAATTATTTTAAATGAAATATTTTTTGTATCACATTTTTTTCACTAAAACATGTTGATTATTAAAAATTATGAAAATATTGAAATGAGAAAATATTTTTAAGTAATTCTCATTGCGTACAATGTTATTGAATATTCAATAATAACTAATTGTTTGCAAATGAACAATTTTGATATTTTCACTGTGAAGACGTATTTTATAAGAAGATAGAAAGTTAATTTTTATATAGGTATAAATAAATTGAAGTTTTTCATTTTACTTACATCAGTCTATATGAAATGTTTGTCTGTTTGATTATTATATTTTTTCTTCTACACTGCTGAACCAAATTGTGATGAATATTGGCATAGAGATAGTTTTAAGATAAAGACAGTTGTGTAAAATTAACTGAATCTTTTATTTTTGTATGTTGTTGTATGTCTAGTTACAATTTTTAAGGATATTGTTATTTGTAAGTTTTTTTTTTGTAAAGCACAATTAAGCGTAATTAAAAAAATAAACAAACTTATTTTTACCCGACTGCGCGACGCAAGGGAGGGTAATGTGTTTATCAGTCTATGTATGTATGTTTGATTCTATGTGGCGTGCTAGAGACCGAATGCGTAGGCCGATTTTGATAATTCTTACGTCAATCGATTCGTCTTAACCTTGCGAGTGTCACTAAAGACATGACAGTAATCAAAATTCACCACAGCGACAACCAGACGCCATATTGTCAAAATGAAAAAAAAAATGTCGATGAACTATGTCGAGTGGGGTATCGTTGAATAGGTATTTTTAAATCATCTTTAGGTTCTTTTTATCATTTTTCATTTTAAATAAAAGTTTAGGATATATAACGATTTAAAGTTGTTTAACAAAACAATAATTCTCGCTAATTTTCTTGCTTATTGATTTAAGTTTTTATTTCAAGTATAAACGATATACAAATAAACAAAACATAAAAAAACATGAAGAACAAATATTTTTGGTAAAAAAACCACTTTGGTGTCTGTCACTGTACACAAGCTCCAAGGAATTACTTTGGACCGAGCTGTGGTTGATTTAAGTTCACGCGTTTTTGCTAAAGGTCAAGCATATGTAGCTTTGAGCCGAGTTAGATCTCTAGAGGGACTAATCATCAGTAGTTTAGACCACCGCAAGTTACTTAATAATCCCCACGATATAACTCCCTCAGTGAAATTACTAGATTGCGTAATTTTTCATCATAAAACGAAGGCAATGAACCGTAACTAAAAAGTATAAAATAAAATAAAAATTATTAAAAAACAAAAAACCCGACAGCGTGAAAACTAATTTAAAAAAATGCGTGAAAAATAAAAGTTTTTACTAGACTATAGAAAGACAATGAAATCTTTAAAAAACAATGCACTTTCTACAAGTCTTAAAAAATACTAAAGTATAGTCAGTGAAGTCAGCTAAGAGAATCCATATTTTAACAATTTTGTAAATATAAACCAACTAGCTTCTGCCAGCGGCTTCGCTCGCGTTAGAAAGAGACAAAAAGTAGCCTATGTTACTCTCCATCCCTTCAACTATCTCCACTTAAAAAATCACGTCAATCCGTTGCTCCGTTTTGCCGTGAAAGAAAGACAAACAGACAGACAGACAGACAGACAGACAGACAGACAGACAGACAGACAGACAGACAGACAGACACACTTTCCCTTTTATAATATTAGTATGGATGATTGTACGAAAAAAAAAATGTTTTCTTTTTTTCCTTTTTGACAAATTGATGTGATGGCCCAATTGTTAGTTCGCTCATCTCAGTGTAACGGGTTAGAAAACGGACGTGTACCGGTGTGAAGTAATTAATTCATTATGTACTTATTTTCTAAGTTTATCTAGGACATCAATGACATCCACTGATATTCACTGTCATCAACTGACATCCACTGGCGTCCGCTAACATCTACTAACATCCACTAATAACCACCAACTACCACTGACATCCACTGACATCCACTAACAACCACTAACAACCACTGACAACCACTGACATCCACTAACAACCACCAACAACCACTGACATCCACTAACAACCACTGACAACCACTGACATCCACTAACAACCACCAACAACAACTGACATCCACTGACATCCACTAACAACCACTAACAACCACTGACATCCACTAACATCCACTAACAACCACTAACAACCACTGACATCCACTAACATCCACTAACAACCACCAACAACCACTGACATCCACTGACATCCATTGATATCCACTGATAGTGCGTAGAGGCACACTGAGCATCGATGTTTAAAAATTCAACCAATAACAGAATAAAATAGGGTTTAAGTAAATAGTCGGATAAAGCTGCAAAAAATAACTAGTCGAAATAAAATTGCAATAATATTATATGCTTAACACTTTTTATTATATAAAAAAACACATTTAGGTACAAAAATATAAGCATCTGTAGCTTCGGCACTCGAACGCAAGTCTTTTGAGCAAGTTTCTTAATAATTAGGTCTATAATAATACTATACACAGTACGCAAATAATTAGCTCAAGCCTACACCTTAATATTTAAAAAGAAACGCAGAGAAAACATAGGAACACTTAGAATAATAATTATATTTTTGATTTGTTGCTAATTGTATAACTTAGTTTCATTTAGTGATCTCTGATTGTATAACTCAATTTGATTTAGTGATCTCTAATTGTATAACTAAGTTTTATTTAGTGATCTCTAATTGTATAACAGTTTATTTAGTGTACACTATTTGTATAACTATGTTATAGTTTTCTCAAATGTAACAAATTTATTCAATGCATCATCCTAATAGTTTAACATAGTTTTATTATAATTTTACCATACCAATCACCAAGACCTTTTGTTTTGTATTTCTTGATTTCTGAATGCAATTCTATTTCGATTTAATTACCCTGCTAGGTATGGAAAAGAAAAACAACTTCTTTTTTATCAAAATTAAAAAAAATATATGACAGATTTCCAACTTATGTTAAATTTTGAAATAGTCAAATTTTTACAACAACTCTTCCTAAATACACCTACTTATGAATAAAATAAGTTGTAATAAAAACACAATATTGAACTATCTACAACTATCCAGAGCAGGCAGCTCCGCGTTCTACACTAGTTTACAACTTGCAGTCTGATATATACAAGTATTAATTCAGGTTATAAACTTAAAAAGAAAACTATCGTTAAAGATATTCAGATGGTGACGAGCGGACTAACTCTACCAGTTTATGAAAAAAAATATACTAACATTTTTACAAATTAAAACTTTAAGGTGAAATTCAAATAAACAATTTTAGATTCCAAAGTCATTAAAGAAAAACAATGCTAGATAAAATTTTGTATACGAAAAATACTTATAATATTTCTTAAAAAATTGCTAACACTTTTAGTAAAATTGAATCGATTGTTTATAACCTTAAACTATTACTATATAAAATAATATCACTTAAAGTTAACATGAGCCTGTGACTGTATAGATACAAGACGACCGCTATCTAAGATGGCGGCTATCCAAGATAGCCATTATCCAAGGTGGCCACCATCCAAGATGGTTACTATCCAAGATGGCGGCTATTCAAGATGGATACTATTCAAGGTGGCCATTATCCAAGATGGCCACTATCCAAGATAGCTGTTATCATAAATGACCACTATGCAAGATGGTAGCTATACAAGATGACCATTATCCAAGATGGCGGCTAGGCGTCCATGGCGATGACGGTGGGCGCGGCGCTGTGCGCGACGCTGGTGGCGATGGTCTTGCTGGACATGAAGAAACCGCTCAACCAGTAGATGATGAGCCCCCAGAACAGGCAGCGCACGATCAAGTCCACCCAGTACATGCTGAAATAAGGAATACCAATCAGTGAACAGGATAACTTTTATTACTTAGGACGGGCCCGTTGACCTCAGTGCCCCTAACTGCTAAGATAAAGATAGTAGATTCGTTTCACATCCTGAACAAACGGTTTTTTGGCAATCTAGTTGAATGCCACGTCTTTAACAGTCGAAAGACAGACGTCCACTGGACAAACCTCTCCCCAAGACTTCTTTTTTGTCCTGCTGGATAAAGGGCTCCCCCAAAGATCTCCACAAGCATCGGTCCTACGCCACCCGCATCCAACGGGACCCGGTGATCTTGATAGGATCTTTGGCCCATCTTGCGGAAAGCCTACGCTACGTTGCCCGGTATGTCTTGCTGCCTAATGGCCAATTGGTAAGTTGTCGGGCCATTGTCGCAGACTAATATGATGTTGATGAGATATGTGTGTCAATTCTGTGTCACATATGATACTCACACTCTCATGTGCCTCCTGGCGGCGGGCAGAGTGTCGTCATACTCCTTGAGGATGATGTTACGTGCCGCTCTGATGCAGTCCTCGAAGTACGCAGAGATGTCCAGACCTGGTGGGGAGAGGATACATTACATTTGCATTTAAGAGTGGTAGCCAAAATTTTGATCTCGTCCATGGCAAAACATGAACGCTCACACTTTGCATGTCTGATTACTCAGTTTATGTACACGCATGTTTGACAAATAAAATAGGCTTGTTTGTTTCTTTCTTTCGTTCTCTCTGTCTTTCTTTCGTTCTTTCTTTCATTTGTTATTTCTTTCTTTCGTTTTTTCTTTCTTCCTTTCTTTCCAGATGGCCGAGATTGAAGGTGCCTTTTAATTTTGTAAGTGATTGTGGAATTGCGGAGCGATACACAGAGACCAGCATATCGAGCTATACAACAAATATTTTGTAGATACTACTTCCACTTTAATAGATTTTCAACTTTAATCGATTATATTCAAGGTTGATTAAGAATATTTTACAGTTTGGCAACTTGATGTGCTGATGCTGACTTCTATACAAACCCCTTTGCAGTCTACTGATTGAGACAATTTATTGGAAGAACAAACAAATATCATGCTATCCCACTCACCCACAGCGTCGACCTTATAGTCCCGTCTCTCTTTCGCGTTGAGTTTCTGCCTCAGTGTCTGCGCGATGTCTGACTTGAAGTCCCACTGGTTGTTGGTGTAGTACTCGAAAACTTCGAAACCTTTGGTGATGCGGCGCTGGACGCGGCATAGACTGTGGAGCAGAGGAACCGTTGGTAATTATTATTACTGCCAAGAATTTAGAGTTCTGTACTTATTGGACCATATTACTAAGCCCTGTATAACTAGACCCTATTCTATTATCAGTCTGTCTAACAACGGTGTTTGGAAATAAATGGGTCTCATAAACTCTAGGTAGAGAGTTGAAATTTTCAGAGCTTATTGTGTTTCTATAATCGCTATTCCATTCTTTTTCGACGTCCATTTCAAGCCAAGCAAAACTTGTGTTATAACCACACAGCTGATATACATGCTATACGCAATACATACATATTTTAGATAAACAGAACAAGCAATCATGCTCGTTACACAAAGTTTGTTCCGGGTGGGAATCGAACCCACGCATGATGTTGAGGTTTTTAGGAATACTCAAAAGGCTAATAAAGATCTAGTAAAGACCCATAGCCCAACTAGTTGGGCAAAGCAGTGATTATAACCTTCAAAGCAGTGGTCCACTGCTATAAAGGTTATAATCAATTAAAAAGAAACACGTCAAAAAGAAAGTTGAAGGCTAGCCAGGAATACTTACACAGGCTTATATCCGAGACAGAACAACAGCGTATCCACAATGAAGGCAGGCACCCAGTGGAAGAAGAACACGCATATGTTGTGGTGCAGCCGCGAGTGCTTCATCGAGCCGCCGGGGTACCTGCAGTGGGGAGGGGGGAGTTAGTTACTGGTAAAGAGTCACACAAAGAAGGTGATGTTTGTCTTTGGCCTCTATGAGGTACTAAGACTGAACCGTTACGGTATCACTTTTCAGACTTCTTCAAAACAGATTCTGATTAAAGGTAAATCTCTTGTCTCTTTTCAATTTGAAATTATAAACTCAAACTCAAACTCAAAATTATTTTATTCAAATAAACCATTTACAGGTACTTTAGAATCGTCAAGGTGTCAATCTGTCAGAAAAATGAAGCTAGTTGCTCGTTCCAAGGAGTAGGTCTCATGGAGAAGAGCGAGCAAGAAACTCCATGGGCACTCTTTTAAAAATCAATAGATTACAAAAATTTGGTTACATCATTCATTGTAGAATTTAAAGTACTATGTAAGAACAACGTAACAAGTCATAATGTAAGAAGAGATATTGTAAAAAGGAATCAAAACAAAATTTAAAATAACTGTGGCAGCTAAGAGATGACCAGTCTCAGCAGACAGCGCCCGTTCACGGATAATGGATGAAATTAGACTATGGTGCTAATTCTAAGCTAAGTGCATCTTTCTCTTAACATTTCTCTAAAGTCAAATTACCCAACTTTTGAGGTAAATGTTTTTAATCGCATCTAAATTATAAATGGTGTGTCTGAATTTGACAGGACTAAAAAAAAATATTTTCTGTTTTTTTCCTAATGGAATGAAAAGAGAGTTTAGTTTGTGAATTAGGGAATCGGCACCAATCTCTGAATTTAGACTATCACGGTATCACTGTTTATGGGACAATCCCGCAACTCTATTTCCAACCACAGCAACTCCTGAAAGCCAAAATCAACAGTGGAGTCCGCCAGAAAAGCGCCGAAGCAATGAAGCTGGACGAGTCCCGGAGAAACGATTCAACTATCTTGGATCCCGCAACGAAATTAATCAGAAAAGAAATGCGGAGGAGTAAGAAAAAGATGATTCCACTTCCCTCCACAACAGAACTAGGCCAAAAAGCACAAAGGGGTTATTTCAACTGGGAGAAGCCCAGATTGCCTAGCACCACGGGTTAAAATTAATTAGGCAAACATATGCCTTCCAAACTTCGGCCTACTATTGGTTTAATTAAAAACTACGAGTATTTTTAGTCTTGCAAAACCCGCTAGGAGATAATTCTTTTATAGTAGGACCAACTTCGAAATAAAAAAATATCAGCTGATTCTAACAAAAATTGTTTATTGTAATGGGCAGTATCATCTTCTAGCGGGTTTTGCAAGACCTAAAATACACTCTACATAAAGTCCCGATTACATTATGGCCAACCTGGGAATCACATCCAGGGTCCTCTCAAGCCTTCCTTTTATAACCTGTCGCCACAAACTTACCAAGCCACTCCATTAAGAGGCACTCTGTTCATAATGATCTCCCTGCCAGCTTCTATCATCTCTGACCAGGTCACCTTGATCTCCGCTGACGACGTGAAGTTTATTATGTTCGTCTTTGTGTCTCTGTAACAGAACAATGTCGTCTGAATAATTGGCTATGGTAGTCTTTGTGTCTCTAACAGAAGAATTGATTATTAGTTGACTTATGAATTAGTGGCTTCTGCCCACGGCAGTGCCTAAATCGACAGTCTATTGCTACCAATGACCTTGACAGAGTTCTTTTGCAGTATAACTTATGGGACATTTATACCAGTGGCCACAAAATCCGTGCATTACAAACATAAGACAGAAGAAGCCAGAAAGTCTGACCAGCCTAAACCAGGGGTATCGTGACACCCAGTTACTGGGTTGTGGAGGTCTGACAGGCAGCCGCTTCACGTAAAACACTGGTATTCAGCTGATTCTGGTTAGGCTGGAAGCAGATCCCAACAAAGTTGGGAAAGGCTAGGGATGATAAGGGCTACAATAGTTACATTTTGTAAAAGATTACCATAGTTCAATTTGCTTCCAATTTCATTAATAACTCCAGTGCTAGTATAAATTATGAAGATAATAGCTGTATTTACTTTTCCTTCAAGTAGTTCCAGACCACGATCATGATGCCGTTGATGAACACGTCCACGGGCAGGTAGTCCGCGTAGCTGTTGCTCTTGCAGTACATCGACCTGATCACGCCCTTGCCCGCACCTGGTCAGATAGTCACAGTAAAATTACTTTTTTTTTTATTACTTATTTTATTAGACCCTGTTGTCAATCCTCTTGTCCACAACTAAACTAAATTTTAGTTCACTGCATCTTTTTCTTCCATTGCATTAAGAAAAGGAAAGAAAATCTGATGTAAGTTTAAAGCTGTCAAATTAAGAGACTCCATAGATAATTTAGACGCAATTAAGAACAACATGGCGACCAAAAATACGTCAATTTACTTCGAACGCTGATTAATTTGACAGGATTAAACTAAGATGTATCTCTTGTCATTTTCTTAATAAAATAGAAAAAGAAAGATGCACTTAATTTAAATTTGGTTCAGTTTGTGAACAAAAGAATTAGCACCAATAGGTTAAATATTTTTTTTTTTTAAATTGTAGATGTGAACCGTGTAGATTGAGAAGCTTGGCTCTACATGAGATCTGATATATTTTTCACAGGGCAAACCTTTTTTGGTTGTCTTGGCAACATTTATGTATTCAGTCAAAATTACATTATTTATTAGTAATAGAAAGTAAATCCAAACATCTAATTGTGATCCAATCATCTATGAAATACTATAAATTATGAGTGTATTATGTTCATAATTGTATAATTTAACTTAGTCTCAGTTTGATAAAACTACATTCGCTTTAATTTATTCTAGTTGAGTAAAACTAAAATAAATTATAGTGGAACTAAAAACTAATTTGATCAAGAAATGAAATCACAAAAAAAAACAATTAACTATCAAAAAAGGTTGGAAATTTATGTTTAATAAACGTGAATTTTTTTACAGAGTTTTCTAATTTTCTTTATTAGTCACAGGAAAAGTTTTGCATTGGTTGTGGAAACAAAACACCAATATTTTATTCAACCTGTAAACCCACTTATGTTGTAGCACTAAACTAGAAATAGTGTTTATCTACATACTAGCTTTTGCCCGCGGCTTCGCTCGCGTTAGAAAAAGACAAAAAGTAGCCTATGTTACTCTCCATCCCTTCAACTATCTCCACTTAAAAAAATCACGTCAATTCGTCGCTCCGTTTTGCCGTGAAAGAAAGACAAACATACAGACAGACAGACACACTTTCCCATTTATAATGTTAGTATGGATATTAAACAGTTCTTACCGATAAGCAGTCCAGTAGGGCCATTGATATTGTCGGTCCAGCCGGGTACAGGCTCTTGCCAGATCGGTATCACTGGAAAATATAAATATATTTATACACAAACATACACAATCTTAAATAGAATTTGATGTTAACTGGTAAATACTCGTCAGTTTTAATTGCCTTTAATGGATAGCTCTTTGTTTAGGGAAGATATGAATAACAACGCTGACATGCAATCTAATAGAACGAAAATAGAAACTTGAAATAACAGATATGTCAATGTATATGAGTCTTATTCTTTAAAACCAGACTGTCTGAAGTAGTCTGCTTGTGACCATGGCAGGTGTAAGGGCGCTTACATAATGTAACAGGTTTCCGATACAGACAAATCAGTGCGGGTCGGTACCTACCGATCAACCAACGATCAACCTGTTTCTTTATAAGTGAGTGAATAGATTATATTGATACTAGCTTCTACCCGCGGCTTCGCTCGCGTTAGAAAGAGACAAAAAGTAGCCTATGTTACTCTCCATTCCTTCAACTATCTCCACTTAAAAAATCACGTCAATCCGTCGCTCCGTTTTGCCGTGAAAGAAAGACAAACAGACAGACAGACACACTTTCCCATTTATAATATAAGTATGGATAATATACCAGTGCTGGTCGGTACGGATTTGCCTGTACCGGAAACTTGTACCTTTATGTAAGCACCCTTACTCTGCCGAAACGTCGAGCAAAAAACAGAAGGTACGTGTGCGTTAAATCCAGCTTAACAGTAAAGTATACCGTTTGTTTTCTTTTTGTTAAATTTTTCAAGAAGCACTGAACCGATCTCAATAGAATTTATATGGGATGAATTTATATTATATATATACCTATAAAACATGACCTTTATAACAAAAAAGAACCATCTAAATCCGTTTATAATTGGCGGAAATATCGGTGACCATACATAAAAAAAAACATACAGACGAATTGAGACCTTCCTCCTTTTTTGAAGTCGTTTAAAAATAATGAACAACGCCGACATGTAGTACTAACCTATGGATGGGCGGAGCACCATGGCAGGCATGTGTTCCATGGCTTCCACCACCAGTGCCTCGCCCAGTGCCTTCGTGAACGCGTACGAGTTCGGCAGCTTGTCCAGGAGTCTGCAAGTATTAAATTAACTAAATAAATACGGCAGTATAAGCCCCGCGCGTTGATATTGCGATGGAACCTTGTCATAATAACAGCTGCGTGACGTCATTCGTCGCAAAAAGTACAGATAGCAAAAAAAAATAAAAAAAAGTAAATAAGTTAGGGTTATGGTTTTATTTATTATTTATTAAAACTTTATGCACAAATAAACACTGTACTGACATTAAAATATCCTCAGTTAAGTGTCCGAAGCACTTTTTAAGGTACGGTTAATATTCTTTTTTTTTGTGTTTTTTTTTTGCGAACGGTACTTGCGGGGCTTATCCCATCAGTTAGATACTAGTCTAACTGATGTAGCAATAACATGTAACAGAAACCAAGCCGCGCCGAATTCCAAAACTGCAGTTGGATTGATATTTTTTTTTTACTATTCTCTTTCTTTATTTATTTTTAAAATATGTACGTTGCCCTACATCGAACATATCTACTGCATCATGGGCGTATCGTGTACACACAAATAACTAGCTTCAAATACCTGTATTTAGTTAGAAATGTTAGTAACAGTCTATTTCATCACTTGAAATCTATTGCACACATTCACTAGTTTTGCCCGCTATTTCGTCCGCGTAAATATCCGTTATCGCCTTATCACCGAAGTAAATGTCGATAATCATATTTTGCGGGCAGATGGTTAAAAAATGTTATTGTAACTTTATAAATTACTAGCTTTTGCCCACGACTTCGTCCACGTTGAATAATAGTTCCCGTTCCCGGGGGATTTCCGGGATGAAAACTATCCTATGTCCTTTCTCGGGTCTCAGACTATATCTGTACCAAATTTCATTCAAATCAGTTCAGTGGTTTAGGCGTGAAGAAGAGACAGACAGACAGAGTTACTTTCGCATTTATAATATTAGTATAGATAGTATGGAAGTATGGATTTTTTTGTAACTATAATAATAATTAATCACAATCTAAACTTTAATTTACTATAGTCTGTGATTTTAAGTTCAAAATCGTTTACTTTCCGTTTCATTACGGAAAAGACAGAAGAAAAAATATTTGTTTAGTCCTGTCAAAATAAAAACATGGCCGCTAAAAATGCGTTGATTTACTTCAGGCGCTCGCTAATTTGACAGGTCTAAACTAATGTATCTTCTGTCCTTTTCTTATGAAATGGAAAGACTTTCTCTTTCACTGCAATTAACTTGAATTTAGTAAGTTTGTGAATAAGAGAACCGGCACCATTAAATCACTTTTACACGTCAAGTTTTTGCATCGGCTCCATCGTTCTATTAAAATAATAAAAAATATTATGACGTGTAAAATTTTAATTTTTACCTATTTTTAAAATAAAGATCATTTTCATTAGACGGAGTCGGCATTTCCTAACTCCCTCTGAGAAGAAATGCCGAAACAAACTCCTAAGCCAACAGCGCCATTCACCGGCGCTACCAACATAACAACACTATTCTAAATTTAACCGGCCTTGACAAGTGGGTCATCGACCTCGCCGCCATCTTGCGCAGTGAAGGTGCGTCCTTGACCCACAGCGCTGTGGTTGTGCGGTTGATCAACAAGTGGTGTGTAGACCAAAGAATTCTAACTCTTAAGCAAGCTTAAAAAGTTACTTGCTGAAGTATATTTTATAGATAATCAATCCACATTAATATTATAAATTGGAAAGTAACTCTGCCTGTCTCTTCTTCACGGCTAAACCACTGAACCGATTTAATTGAAATTTGGTACAGATATAGTCTCTGACCCGAGAAAGGACATAGGATAGTTTTCATCCCGGAAATCTCCCAGGAACGGGAGCTATTATTCCACGCGGACGAAGTCGCGGGCAAAAGCTAGATAACTATAAAATATTATGCGAATGTAGTAAAGCTTTACAGTTTATTTGTTTGATATTTTTATATGCGCTATTTTTTTGAATTACCAATCGGATTGTAAAATAAATTTAATGTTGTATATAATTACAGATTTATGACTAGTGTTATAAATTCTAATGCCCCAGCTTTCATCAACTGTAAATACAATTTTATACACATAGATAGATTAATGAGCGTAGTGCCTTCTCTGTATGAGAATATATCTTTAGTTGCAGTAGGACAGTCATAGGCTTGGGTCTTCGACCTGAATTAAATGAATTTTATTTATATATTATTTGTTATTTATGACTCTAAAGTCAAAAGTCAAAATCCATTACACCAATTTGGAACGTCAATTATATGAAAAAAAAAATAGTTGATTTTAGTCGCCCATTCCAAAAGGTTGTTTTATAAATGGAGAAGAATGGGCAAAAAACTCTAACGTACTCCAACTCATATACAAGATGTACTTTTGGTTTTGCACATCCCGCCAGGAGATGATTCTGCCCATAAAAACCAACATCTTTTATTATGGAACCAACACTGAAATCGCGAAAAAAATATCAGCTCTTTCTAACTCAAATACTTCCAGCAGTAACCAAAGAAGAAACCGTAGGGTCCAGTACCCCAGAACACCATACCTTGGAGCGACAGCATTAATAGTCTCGTCATCCATCCACTCGACAGCCTGGATGATCTGGTGAGGGTCTGCAGGTGGGGGGTACGCCTTCTCCTCCAACAGCTTCTCGTGCAGGTGGCAGTACGATGTGGAGATGTGGATGAATAGCTGGGAAGAATGAAGAAGTTAAGTCTGTGCTGTGATGTCAGCATTTCTAGAGTAGGTACTCATCTGCTTAGGCCGTTTTCTAATTAAGTTTGGGTCGGTTTTCTGACTGGGGTCCACTGAATGGCAATGATGCATTAATGAACATTTTCAGGCTTCTACTGTGAAATTATTAATGTCCACTCCTGACATGTCAACCGTCGTGTATAAAACCAAATTGCAGTCCAACACCCAGTTTTTTTTTCTAGCCTGCGCTGTCCCACTGCTAGGCATAGGCCTCCCCTAAGTCCTTTCAGATTTAATAATCGTTTTATCAGTGGATTCGGCTATAGGAGATAGATATTTTGACTAAGCTCCATACATTTTGTGACAAAATTGCATCTTTAGTAGCCAAGTCTGTTGATACATAATTTTATGGAAATGACCATAAGTCATTATTATCTCCCAAGCCTTTTTTAGGAGGTGACTTCCAATCTTACCGGATTCAGCTAAATACCAGTGTCATACATGAATGGACTCCCTATAACTGCCTGTGAGAACTTCGGAGTAATTACAATAATTTTAAAAGAAGTCTGATTTTTGGAAACTTGAGGGCACCAGAAGAAACTATTGAAAGCTGATGATGCTCACCTGCAACTTTTTGCAGGACTTCCCTAGTTCCACCATCAGCTTGGTGCCTCTCACGTTCAGCAGAACAGCCTTCTTCAGCTCTTCGTCGAACCTGGAACCATGTGCATAAGGTCATCAATATATTCCATGGAGGAGTGGGTTATATGCAACACTAGCCGTTGGCTTTTTTTCCAATCATTATGGTAACCCTTTATTTTACCGCCAGCGTCGAAATTGACAAAACACGGTCTTTAGTGTAATCTGACAATATAAAAGAGATCGAAGTACATTCTTAGTGGTTCAGGCTGTGGCAAGACAGGACCACATAATGTCATAATAACTCGTGGAAAGGTGGGTCGAATCATCATTTTTAACAGGTAGGCTATTATATGATAAAGATGATAGCCTAGCTCTCAAACAAACCCACACTTCGGCCATAAAGTTGACCTATAGAGTTGAGTACACTTTGGTTAAAGTATGCCACTTTAAAATGCCTTTACTGGTCTAACAAATTTGATCTAACTTTGCAACAAAACCTTTGACAAGACCGAAAACGTCCAGCAACCAACCTGATCATCGCCGGTTCTAGACTCCCAACCCTCACCAACCCTCACCAACCCTCACCTGATAGTGGCAGCAGCATGGATGATGATGTCGACGTTATTGATGATCATCAGCCGGTCCTCCTCACTCATGCCGAGGTCGGGCTCCGAACAGTCTCCGGAAACCAGCGTCACCTTCGCGATCAGGGGCTCCACGCCGCCCCTCAACGCGCGGACTTTTTCAAATAGCTGAAATTAATATGAAGGTTTTTAAAACTGTAGAAGTGTGAGGATTAAGGTAGAAAGTTCATTGAAGAGGAGGATCCTCCAAACTTTGATTGCGTGATGTAGGAAATGTTAGTTGTTTTGTAATTCACACTGTGAGACTTTATGTTATGGGTTCAAAACCGTGCACTTAATGCGACAATTCAATTCATATGATGTACATCATGATTTATTCATAAAAACATCTCATCATCATGAAAGTCACAGAACGTTTTGAAAGTTTAGTGTATACAGTCATCATCATCTCCCTAGTCTTTTCCCAACTACGTTGGGGTCGGCTTCCAACCTAACTGAATTCAGCTGGATACCAGTGTTTTACGTGAAGCGACTGCCTGTCAGACCTTCACAACCCAGTCACTGGGCGACACTATACTTACCCCTTGGACAGACTTTCTGGCTTCTTCTGACTACCCGTAACGACTGTCAAATTTCTAAAAGATTGGCCTAGGCATCACCGTCTTTTTATCAGGCACTTATTGTCTGGAGTTTTGTGTTATTGTGCATATGACTACTATGCCATGCATGCAAGCTTATTATCCCACATTCTTAAAGAAAAAATATCGTCCGCTATTTAGGAGTTAATTACCAACAATTATAAGAAAAACTAGGGGAAAAAAAGCCATTTTTGCAAGTTCATGCCTCACTGGGTTAGCGTCTTGTTCAATATTGCCACAGATCGGTTACAAAACTGTTGCGAACCGGTGAAGTAACTATTCTACAAGTAAAGCTATTGTATAGGTTTTATAATTTTGTGACACCGACGTAATAGAGCCTTGATCTGAAGAGGCTCTAAATATATGTCAATGTATTTAAAGACAGATACACCCATATTACGCAAATGATTTGATTTATTGATAAATTTGCTGTTTAGCAATTTCTGCGTTGAGCTACGAGTACGTTCGGTGCAAAAAGTTGTTTTTTTTTGCACAACCATAAAACTTCTTTCACAGATAAAAAAATATTAATTATGTTTTTAAAGAAAGACAATAGCAGTCCGACATTTTTGGCTGTCGAAAAGTCGTAAACTGACTGACATTTGATATATCAACGCACAGCCCAAACCGCTGCTCCTAGAGACATAAAACTTACAGGATGTGTTCTTTGTGAAGAGTAGGTAACCACTAAGAAAGGAATTTTGGAAATTCCAACCCTATAGGGGTAAAATAGGGGATGGAACTTTAGACATTCACGCACCCAAAGTCGCAGGCGAAAGCTAGTATAATTCGAACTGCCAAATGATATACTAACATAAAAAAATAAATTTATCTAAATTAAATGAATAGCATATCTAAAATTTGGAAACTAAACATGAATATTACATTTTTCTACGACTTTTTGTATATATTTATATCGCTCTTTCTATACATAATCGAGTTACGAAGTCATGATGTAATAACCTCTATGATTTAATTTATAATGTTATGTTTTAGGTAACCTTTTAACCGAAATTAATACGCGAAATAGCTTAGTAGGCATTTCGACTGCTCCGGGGTAATCAAGAATTTCATTATCCATATATATCTTACCTATATATCCATATACTAATATTATAAATGGGAAAGTGTGTCTGTCTGTCTGTCTGTTTGTCTTTCTTTCACGGCAAAACGGAGCAACGAATTGACGTGATTTTTTAAGTGGGGATAGTTGAAGGGATGGAGAGTAACATAGGCTACCTTTTGTCTCTTTCTAACGCGAGCGAAGCCGCGGGCAGAAGCTAGTATGTATATAAAAGAAAGTCGTGTTAGTTACACATTTTATAACTCAAGAACTGCAGAACCGATTTGGCTGAAAATTGGTGGGGAGGTAGCTTAGGACCAGGGGACGGACATAGAATGCTTTTATCTTCTTTTTTTAGTAACCAAAATCTGATATAACGCGGGTGAAACCGCGGGGAACAGCTAGTAATTATATTTAAAAATGGTAAACTGACTGGTTGTTGATATATCAACGCACATCACAAACCGCTGCTCCTAGAGACATGAAACTTACAGGGTGTGTTCTTTGTAAAGAATAGGTACTACTTAGAAATGATTTTTGAAAAGTCCAATCCTAAAGTAAATTTAACAGTATTCTGTACTGTATGAGTAAAGAAAAATTTCATTCTAACTATACAAATTGACGTGCTCTTGTTGCCGTCGGCGTTCCAGCTGTATTAGAACCCAACGGTTTGGCACGCGACGATGGCAAGAGACCGGACGGTATGTCTTTATTCCCATGGAAGATGGGTAGGCCTTTAGTGTGGGACGCTACGTGTGTCGATACTCTTGCGCCATCCCACCTTCCTAGTACGGCGTCCTGTGTCGGTGCTGCCGCCTCGGCTGCAGAAAACCTCAAGCGGCGAAAGTATAGTAACCTTACTGGAAACTATATTTTCGAGCCGTTTGGGGTTGAAACCCTTGGGCCATGGGGTCCGAGTGCTCACCTATTTTTTAAAGATCTGTCAAAAAGACTAGTTGACAGTTCTCGTGACCCAAAGGCTGGCTTTTATTTTGGCCAGAGGCTTAGCATTGCCATCCAACGTGGCAATGCTGCCAGCCTCTTGGGCACTTTACCGGCTGACAGCGATGCGGAGGAGTTTTTTGATGCCATTTTATTTTAATTCTAGGGTTTTTAATTTAGTTTTAGTTTGTAAATATTGTGTATAATTATAATAATAAGTATTTGTTTTTCTAATTACTATACAAATTTAGCTTAAAAATGTATCTTCCGAAACACCACTTCAAAAATATTAATCACTAGCTTTTGCCCGCGGCTTCGCTCGCGTTAGAAAGAAACAAAAAGTAGCCTATGTTACTCTCCATCCCTTGAACTATCTCCACTTAAAAATCACGTCAATCCGTCGCTCCGTTTTGCCGTGAAAGAAAGACAAACAGACAGACAGACAGACACACTTTCCCATTTATAATATTAGTATGGGTAATGCAATTCCTGTTTTGACCGGATCGGGTGATTCTCAGCGAAAGCCAAAATTTAACCATAAATATGTGAATACCTAATCACATACACAAATATAATTACAAACACATAACCCTACGTCTCTAATTACAAGAAATAATTTCCACTGACCTTGGCATCCTAACCTCAACAAGCAGTGTGTGCGTTATGCTTGCGCATTCTCAGAAACCGCTGGACAATCCGCGGTGAGATTGTGCAATGGAAAATTTCAAATGTTGGTTTGGAAGTAATGATGTTGTTTGTGTTTGGTTGTTATTGCTGAATGTTTGGAGTACTTGAGGCTCTATTTAGTACAGTACTTATAGGTAAGGGTCATCAGATAAATTGTACGTTTTCTTGGATACCAATGGATGTGTTGAAGTTAATAAAGATTTTATTACATGACACTAGTCAGCGAAACACGACGCCGACACTTCGTGTGCACTAGTTTTAGTTTATCCATTTTACAATTATAAAAGGGAAAGTGTGTCTGTGTGTCTGTCTGTATGTCTTTCTTTCACGGCAAAACGGGCGACGAATTGACGTGATTTTTTAAGTGGAGATAGTTGAAGGGATGGAGAGGTTACTCTCCATCCCTTCAACTTTAGGCTACTTTTTGTCTCTTTCTAACGCGAGCGAAGCCGCGGACAAAAGCTAGTGTAACATATATTTATAATATTTTTAAGATTTACATTAATATGGTATTGACTTTGTGGGCCTTGATGCCTGAAACAAAAGAATAAATAAATAAACAAATTACTTAAAGAAATAAAATAAAAATTATATTAACTTAACGACGATGATTAAAAAAAAATACTATTAAACCTTTGAACACACGTGAGACACAGTAGAAAGACAATAGCAGCGCGACAGCCGGCTGTCGGTTGCTCGTCGAATTATTATATGGTATAGGCCTCTCATGTGGATCGGAAGGCAATTACCAATGTAACACTTTTTCAATTTACATGTACTTTTAAAATTAATCTCAGACATCACTGATATCCCGGACGAATGTTATTTTATTTTATTTTATTTATTTTTATTTTATTCGGAAAGGAACTCCAACAAAGGATACACATTACATGCATTGTTGTACAGCGTTCTATAAAGATTTGTGCTCCTTCAGTTACAGGAGAACACATCATGCTTACATCATCATTTTAAACATTTAGAATTGTATAAGTTAGAGACAATAAAATTTAAATTAAATTAAAATTAAACAATCAAATTAAACAACACATGAACAATTAAACATTTGAAATTAAAACACGAGTTAAACAATTGAAGAGTAAAATTAAAACAAAAAATTAAAACATAAAAATATTATAAAACACAAATAAGACAAAGAAAAGGGTAACAATGAATAGGAACTATAAAGAGCAATTATTAACATTAAATGATAAATTTGTGTGACCTGTCGATACGTCAACACAAAACAGGGTCTGAAAATGTCAAACGAAAATATCACAGAGAATATAAATGATTTTAATTATTATATTGGAGTACTTACATTAATAAAAAACTAGCTTTTGCCCGCGGCTTCGCTCGCGTTAAAAAGAGACAAAAAGTAGCCTATGTTACTCTCCATCCCTTCTACTATCTCTACTTAAAAAATCACGTCAATTCGTCGCTCCGTTTTGCCGTGAAAGAAAGACAAATATACAGACAGACAGACACACTTTCCCATTTATAATATTAGTATGGATATTGTCCCATCTGTTAATTTATAACGCTACAAATCTCTAGGCCACAAATTTTAAAAAGTTAAAGATTTCCTCCATTACTCTCCACACCCCGCAAAATTCGCGCGTTGATGTCCTTTATATCTTGTAAACTTCGAGATGAAAAGGACATCAACGCGCAATTTTGTTCCACGAGCAACTGTTTGGGACTTGGCACACGGAGCAACTAGAGTTGGGGCAACTATTAAATTTTTAAGTTTCCTGTTTAAAAAAAATCAAGAAACCCAACTGCAATTTCGGAAGACAATGATTTTTTTCTGTTTTATGTAATTACTAGCTTTTGCCCGCGACTTCGTTCGCGTGGAATAATAGTTCCCGTTCCCGGGGGATTTCCGGGATGAAAACTATCCTATGTCCTTTCTCGGGTACCAGACTATATCTGCACCAAGTTTCATTCAAATCGGTTTAGTGGTTAAGGCGTAAAGAAGAGACAGACAGACAGAGAGACAGACAGACAGACAGAGAGACAGACAGACAGACAGAGAGACAGACAGACAGACAGAGAGACAGACAGACAGACAGACAGAGTTACTTTTGCATTTATAATATTATAGTATGGAGTATGGATTGTCACCAATTTCTGAAATTGCAGTTGGGTTTTTTTTATTACATATTTTTTTTATTTTATTTTTTATTATTATTCTCTATGTCACTTCCACAATGAGACGCATTCAATGACACCAGACATGTCGAAATCCGTAAAATAGTTTAGGCTGTAGAGCCTGCCAAAGAATGGGAATACATACATACATCCATACTAATATTATAAATGGGAAAGTGTGTCTGTCTGTCTGTTTGTCTTTCTTTCACGGCAAAACGGAGCGACGGATTGACGTGATTTTTTAAGTGGAGATAGTTGAAGGGATGGAGAGTAACATAGGCTACTTTTTGTCTCTTTCTAACGCGAGCGAAGCCGCGGGCAGAAGCTAGTACATACATAAATTCTCTCGCAAAACCATAACATAACCTTTTATTCGGCAGTTAGGTAAAAAGTTGATATATTAACGCCCAGCTGACTGTTGATATATCAACGCACACAAACCACTGCTCCTAGAGACATGAAACTTACAGGGTGTGTTCTTTGTGAAGAGTAGGTAACCACTGAGAAAGGGGTTTTTTGGAAATTCCAATTCTGAAGGGGTAAAATAGGCTATAGAAGTCTGTCATCCACGCGGGCGAAGCCGCGGCGGAATACTAGTTTAACAATATGTAAACAACTAGTTGCCAGCATGGCATGTAAAGAGGATGAGACGCACATAGTAAGGACAGTAAGTATGAATGTAGAGGGTTGGAAGGGGGGAGGAAGACCGAAGAAAAAATGGATGGAGTGTGTGAAGAATGATACGAAGGATAAAGGAAGTGATAGCATGACGGGTGACAGGTTGGTATGGAAGAAAAAGACATGTAGCGCCGACCCCAAGTAAAATGGGATAAGGGCAAGAAGAAGAAGAATAGTTGCCAGCACGTTTCACGTTGCTGCAATAGTTGCTTAGTTGCTACATGTGCAATGTGCCTTAAAAACTACTTAACGGTAAAAAATGTCTTCGGTTGTATCACGATGTAAGATGTATGTTTATGGAACAGCTCAACTTAACAAAAACTAAATCTTGAGTTGTCTCTTGGGAATATTGCAATGCGGACCTTTTTTAAAGGCTTGTGTAAACTAGTATTATAAAGAGGTACATACTAATTATTTATATATTCATTTCATTTCATTTATTCATTCAATAACAATTTCATATTGTGTCTGAATTTCTACAACTAAATATAAGAAATGCTAAAAATCATACATGCAATTCACTTTTAAATCAGCATAATATTATCTAAATTAAGTATCAATCCATATTTCAATCATGACAATTATCCAATTAAAATGTCAATCAATATTTAATTATCCATAATAAATTACAATCAAATTATCAATAATAATATGAATAACACAAATTAAAAACTATATAAATAATGTCTAAAGTTAATTCATAAAAATCCCAAAAAAAAAAACAATGCTATTAAACTATAATTCATCAATGGAGTATAGACATTTATTTAACAGAAACCGTTTGAGCGTACTCTGAAACTCACTTTTATATACAAGACCTTTAATTTCTGTCGGCAGTTTATTGAACAGTTTTAATGACTTGTGGTAGGAACTATGCTTTGCAATGTTTAGATGAGTCATTTGTTTCAACTGGAGATCTTTCCTTCTTGTACTCTCCCTTTTTAGGGTTCCGTAGTCAACTAGGAACCCTTATAGTTTCGCCATGTCTGTCTGTCTGTTCGTCCGTCCTCGCTTAATCTCTGTGACCGTTAGCACTAGAAAGCTGCAATTGGTACCAATATGTATATCAATCACGCCGACAAAGTGGTAAAATAAAAATTGGAAAAAAATGTTTTATTAGGGTAGCCCCCCTATATGTAAAGAGGGAAGTGATTTTTTTTTAATTTCAACGCTTACGTGTGATATATTGTTAGATAGGTAGTTAAAAATGAATAGGGGTTTACTAAAAACATTTTTTGACAATGACAATAATTTCGGAAATAATCGCTACAAAAGGAAAAATCAAAGCGTCCCCCCCCCCTCTAACTTTTGACCCGTAGGTTTAAAAAATATGAAAAAAATCTGGAAAGTAGAACTTTATAAGGACTTTCTAGGAAAATTATTTTGAACTTGATAGAAAGAATAGTTTTTGTACAAAAAAGACAAAAAGATTGTACAAAATAATTTCTGCGTACTTAGTATGTCAACGTAACAAAGGCCTTTTTTTAAACTTATAAGTGGGAACACTTATTGTGACGGACGGGAAACTACGGAACCCTACATTGAGCGTGGCCCGACACGCTCTTGGCCGGTTTTTTTTTGTCTTTCATCTTCATTCAGCTATAATATGTATGAAAATGACAAAGATACTTACACTAAATATTTACAAACTAAATTAAATAAATACTAAATTCGTACTAATATTATAAATTCGAAATTAACTCTGTCTGTCTGTCTCTTCTTCACGTCTAACCCGCTGAACCGATTTGAATCAAATTTGGTACAGATATGGTCTGGGACCCGAGAAAGGACATAGAATAGTTTTCATCCCGGAGATCCCCTGAGAACGGGAACTATTAATCCACGCGGATGAAGTCGCGGGCAAAAGCTAGTTATAGATAAATCACACCCAGACACAGAACAAACATTCATGCTCACCACACAAAGTTTGTCCTGGGTGAAAATCGAACCTATGACCTCCGGCTTAGCAGTCAGGGTAACTAACCACTACACCAACAGGTCCGACAAATACATATACATAGGACAGTGGAAATCGACTTTGTTTTATACTATGTATAGATATTGATATAATATAACCGATACCGATGATACGATCTACCGATGGTTGACTGGTAGAATATGCCTAGAGCATTAAGTCCGCCTCTGTACGTTTGTGCATAAAGTGTGAATAAAATAAATTAAACTTACGACATCATTGAAGATATCCTCCAGCCTCTGTTTGGGGTTCTTTCCTTTCTTGTTTCTGACAAACAGCAGGATCTTTCCGATGTCGGGACATTTCCTGCAAAATAAAGGCATATATATGAGCTGATTTGACAAGTGAATTGTGTGAGGTTTTTTTTCAATGTGTAGCCTATACTATAAATGCGAAAATCACTGAAATGAAATAAATCTGTTTATTATGCAAATAGGAAAATAAATCACTTTTACACGTAATATTTTTTTAAACTAAATACAGTCGGCATTTCCTTGCTAACTACCTACAAAACACAGGGATTATGGTTTCTATTAAAGTCCAGATAAAAATCAACATTTTTGTGTAACGAACCATGCAGAAAAGATTTCGAGACAATAGCCTATCAAACAAAATTCCAACAACTATATTGGTAACCTGGGGCCCTAGTCTGCGGTAAAACTATACTTCTTTGGGTTGGGATTTTTGGGTTTTTTTGGGTTGGGAGGGGTAAAGGGGGTTCCCTGGACCCACCCAAACCCCTTTCCAAACAAAGCAAACGCTTACTTTTAAAGTTATAATGATAAATATGTACGATACCAGATTGCCAATTTTAACGCTTGTGAAGGTCTGTGGGGCTTCAGAAAGTTGAGCCCATACATAACAAACTCCAAGAACTGCAAGATCCATAGTTTAGACACACGGTCACACATAGTTTCCAGAAAAAACTTATTTTTTCGTATTTTTTTACAAAACTTTCACTTGCACAACGAGGTATTATTATGATGACCATGACCACAGATAAACACTTAAGTTTTGGCGCCTAAACTAAAATGCCACACTCTTTTTTTTTTACGTATTTTTATTGTACGGAGCAAAGAAACCAAAATGTTTACTTTGAAAAAGAGGGAATCTGGCGCTCGGCGGCCGCTGCCGCGGCACGCTCGCTCCGCTCGCTCGCCTTCGCGCGTTGTGTGGTCACAGTTCTAACCTAACCTAACCAACCATTTCGATATGAGCTATACTCTTGCCTATATAAATATTGTCTAATGTCATTAATTTTTAATTCAAAAATTAAACTTTATCTACTAGTGGTTATTGTTAAAAAAAAATAACTTTTTTTTTTAATTTTGCATTTTACGCGCGATACTTATATCATTTATTGTCTGTGGTCATATAAACAGACGATTATGTGAAAGTTGTGAAAAATTACGAAAAGTTATTTTTTCTTTACAAAATTATACGTGTGCGTGTGTCTAAACTTTGTATCTTAAAGTTTCTGCAGTGCCTAAAGCGTAACACCGCCACACGCAGCGCCGGAGAACCTCACGAGCCTTTAATTAGCCAATCCGGTATCGTACATATTTATCATTATATCTCTAAAAGTAAGCTTTTGCTTTGTTTGGAAAGGCGTTTGGGGGTGTTTGGGGAGCCCCCTTTACCCCTCCCAACCCAAAAATCCCAACCCAAAGAAGTACAGTTTAGCCTAGTCTGCTATTACAATCGTGTCTCAATGATCGATTTATGACGTGTAACGTCAAACTTTTGACACATTTCCCATACAAAAACTGTCAAAGTTGTCAAATATCCGGCCGATGACTGGTCATTGAGACACGATTGTAATAGCAGATTAGGGCCCCTGGTTTACTGAAACCCACTGGTTTACCCATCATAATTGTGAACTGGAGAAAAACATTACATTTATCTGTCCACTTTCACCATAATCAAGCCATGAAAGTTCAGGATTCACTAAGCCGGCAGCGCATCATCAATGTTCCTGCCTTCTCTGTACGAGAAATAACCTGTTATTGTGCGGCTTCTCCATCAGCACCTTGCTAGACGCCGGTTCCTCCTGTGATGAGCACGTGTCGCTACGGAACGTATCGGTAACATCACGCTACACACGGTATCATCGCGCTACACATAGCAGGGTAGATAGATAGATAGATAGAATATTCTTAATTGTACACCAATAGGACAAAAACAGTAAAGGACAACACAAACAAATATGCAAGAGTACAATAGGCGGCCTTATCGCTAAAAAGCAATTTCTTCCAGACAACCTTACCATACCTGAGTAGTTCCTCGAGCAGCACCTTGCCCATGAAACCGGTTCCTCCTGTGGTGAGCATGTGTCTCTACGTGTCGGTAACATCACACTACACACGGTATCATCTCGCTACACATAGCAGGGTATTACCTGAGTAGTTCCTCGAGCAGCACGTTGCCCATATAGCCGGTTCCTCCTGCGATAAGCACGTGTCCTTACGGAACGTGTCGGTAACATCACGCTACACACGAAGCAGAGTGTAACCTGAGCAGGGAGTTACCTGAGTAGTTTCTCGAGCAGCACCTTGCCCATAACGCCGGTTCCTCCTGTAATGAGCACGTGTCTCTAGGATGTGTCAGTAACATCACGCTACACATTGCAGGGTATTACCTAAGTAGTTTCTCGAGCAGCACCTTGCTAGACGCCAATTCCTCCTGTGATGAGCACGTGTCGCTACGGAACGTGTCGGTAACCGGTAATCTCACTACACACGGTTCCTATCCTGCTATGTGTAGCGAGATGCTACACATAGCAGGATATTACCTGAGCAGTTTCCCGAGCAGCACCTTGCACATAAATCCGGTTCATCCTATGATGAGCACGTGTCTCTACGTGTCGGTAACATCACGCTACACACGGTATCATCACGCTACACATAGCAGGGTATTACCTGAGCAGTTTCTCGAGCAGCACATTGCCCATGAAGCCGGTGCCTCCTGTGATGAGCACGTGTCGCTAGAACGTGTCGGTAACATCACGCTACACAAGGATTGGTACCTGAGCAGAGAGTTACCTAAGTAGTTTCTCGAGCAGCACCTTGCTAGAAGCCAGTTCCTCCTGTGATGAGCACGTGTCGCTACGGAACGTGTCGGTAACATCTAACTACACACGGTTCCTATCATCTCGCTACACATAGCAGGATATTACCTGAGCAGTTTCCCGAGCACATAAATCCGGTTCATCCTGTGATGAGCAGGTATCTCTACGTGTCGGTATCATCACGCTACACATAGCAGGGTATTACCTGAGCAGTTTCTCGAGCAGCACCTTGCCCATGAAGCCAGTTCCTCCTGTGATGAGCACGTGCAGACCGCGGAACGTGTCTGCGATGCGGTCGGGCAGCGCGTCTACCTCGTTAGGCATCGTTTCCGAGGTCATCGTGGCTCTGTGGGCAAGAATTTAGTTGTTAAGCTTTTGAACTGAAGATAGTTGTACTGTTAAAGAATGAGTGCGATGTCTTGTACCAGTATTTAAGTTTATTGTTACAATAACATAGAAACAAGTTTAAATTCTGCTTTGAGATCAAACCCATTGTCACAGAATCGAATCTACCCGAGCACATGAGTATAATTATTTAACACGCACGCCTCAAGCTGTAATATTCCCTGTGCGCCGTTCGTGGCATATGCCTCGTACTACTTCGTTAAGAAAAACTCGCTAAGAAAAAGAGCTGCATACTCGTTAAGAAAAAGAGTCACCGACTGATTTAGAAATGGACACTGTAGTCCTACTAATATTATAAATGCGAAATTTTATAATAAGTGTGTGTGTGCGGATGTTTGTTAATCTTTCACGCAAAACTACTGAACTGAAACTTTACAGTAATATAGCTAATATATACATAAGAATAAAACATAGGCTACATAACATCACGTTATGACCCACGGGACCAGAGCAGTAACCAAAAACCTGACTTAACGCGTTTGAAACTATAGCTGGTGTCACCATATTTGTTAACACGCACTATATAGGTATGTATAGTATAATAATATGAATAATATGCTATGTTTATGTACAAATCTCTAACTCTGTCTGTCTGTCTCTTCTTCACGCCTAAACTAAGAAACCGATTTGAATGAAATTTGGTACAGATATAGTCTGGGACCCGAGAAAGGACATAGGATAGTTCTTATCCCGAAAATCCCCCGGGAACGGGAACTATTATTCTACGCGGACGAAGTCGCGGGCAAATACTAGTAAATTTATATTTCTAAAAATAGCCCACAGCTCTACTAAACATTCCTAGTGGGGCAATAGTTAAAGAAGCCCATGGAAGGACGCCGAAGACTTGTAACTTGTGTTTACTGGCCATAAGGCCAGTGGGACAAGGTTGGTTGCCGCACCGCAGCGCGTTGCATGGCGGATGTTGCTGACATGTACTAACGTCATGACGTAGCAGGTTTCATGAAGTATTCGCGATTCCAAGTTTTGACCTGCCGGGGTTGCGGAATCCTGCCGGGGTTGCGGAATGTTTATAATAGTTACCGTGACCCCGGGACATAAAGGGCAACCGAAAGAACATGAGTGGGCTTTAGTCGGTAAAAGTCTGACACGCCCTCCCGCCGCACCCAGGACGGGAGAAGTCATTTGATGATTTCCCACTCACCAAAAAAAAAGAAATACGCCAATTCTCTCAAGCATTAAATTGCGGATTTTTCAGGACTAAAGTAATATGTATCTTCTTATCTTTTCATGACAAATTAGAAAGATAAAGATACACTTAACTTAGATTTAGTTAGGGAGTCAGCACCATTGTTAGGCATTGGTAAACTAAATTTAAGTTAAAAAGGACACAAGATGAAATATTAACTAGTTAAACCCTGTCAAATTTAGACACTCCACAGATAATTTAGACGCGATTAAAATTTGGCGACTAAAAATACGTCGATTTACTTCAGGCGCTGTCTAATTAGACAGGATTAAACTAAAATATATCTTCTGTCAAATGTAACTTAAATTTAGTTAAGTTTGTGAACAAGCGAATCAGCGCCAATGCTAGGCACTGCTAAAGACTATCTAGATACTACCAAGACTGCCTAGGCACTGTTAAGCTCTGCTAGAAAGCTATATTTGTTCCTACAAGCACTGATAAGCAAGTCCTAAGTTACATCACAGCTGTCGTCACGATTCTTCACTATCAAAGCCAAAATGTAAATGAAATACGAACTGTTTAATTATGTATTTAGCTCCCAATTCATGCAAAATTTCGTGTTTAAAGAATTTATTATAAGATACATAACTTATGTAAACGTTTTCATGTATTTACATAACGAGGACAAAAGACTGACAGACAGACTGAGAAAAAAATTGTAATTAAATAATCAAAGCACCCAACAGCAATATCGGAAGTTTTTTTTTTTTTGGTGAGTAGGAAATCATCAATTGACTGCTCCCGCCTGGGTGCGGCGGGAGGGCGTGTCAGACTCTTACTGACTAAAACCCACTCATGTTCCTTCGATTGCCCTTTATGTTCCAGGGTCACGGTAACTATTATAAACATTCCGCAACCCCGGAATATCAGAAGTTTGTGCTTTTGTTTATGTTTCATGTAATTGCCACCGACTTCCGAAATTGCGGTTGGGTTTTTGATTATTTGATCATATTTTTTTTTATTTCTACTCTTTTTCAAAATATCTCTATGTCACTCCTACAACTGAGACGAATTCAATGACACCTCACACGTCGAAATCCGTTAAACGGTTTAGGTTGTAGAGCGTACCATAGAATGAGACATACATACATACATACGTTCGAAAAACATAGCCCTCCTTTCGTAGTCGAGTAAAAGTATAAAATTATTATCTACAATATTATAAAACTATACTTGTATTGTTGCAAAAATTAAAAAAGCTGGGGTCATTGTACTCTTTTGAATCACTTTAAGTTAACTGAAGTTGAGAAAACAAAAGTCAGCTGAATTTGTTTTTTATATTGCGGTTTTTAATTAACTAACTTTGTTTACATCAGAATAGTCTATTTCACCAGGATTTAAAATAAAATCAAAGCCAAGCCACCTCCGGCTATTTTATCTTATATATTTAAATGCGAAAGTAACTCTCTCTGTCTTTCTGTCTGTCTGTTTCTTCTTCATGCCTAAACCACTGAACCGATTTGAATGAAATTTGGTACAGATATAGTGTGGGGCCGGAGAAAGGACATAGGATAGTTTTCATCCCGGAAATCCCCGGGAACGGGAACTATTAATTCACGCGGACGAAGTCGCTGGCAAAAGATATTAAAAAATATGACGTGTAAAAGTGATTTGCAGACTACTTGCATAATAAACGATTCCAATTTCATACTTGGCAGGACCAAACGAAGACTTAAATATCTATCATGGCGAAACAGATAGTAGTTACTAAGCACTGACTTTGGCTTAGCACTATACCTGTCACTGTTACACACCGTCTAACGTCAAGTGCACGATAGAGACGGAACATGGCTAAGCCAAAGTATGTGCTTAGTTACGACTATTTATCTAGCCATTAGTCAAATAGTAAAATCGTTTATTTTCATTAGACCAAAAAAAGCACTTTGAACGTCATTTACAAAAGTGATTTTAGTTGCATTAGTTTTGATAACCTGTGACATTATTTTGTTGTGTAGTTATTCTCCGTCCCTCCTACACCATCCCAGTTTGGCACTTGTGCAACAGAGACATAATAGTTACCGCGGCCCCAGAACATAAAGGGCAACCGAAGGAACAAGGGTGGGTTTTAGTCAGTAAAAGTTTGAAGTCAATTGATGACTTCCTATCCATTAAAAAAAAAAACCTATAAACTGCCTTAGCCAAGCGCTGTGGCGTAGTAGCATTAGATTGCAGGATAAAGTGCAATGCTACTTCAAACCAGTGTCGAAACTGAAAGTGAATGTACAGTTTGTAAGATTTATAGTCCTTTAATTGCGATTCATGATATTAGTGTGCTAACTTGGATGTTAAGAGGTTTGTAGTTTAATTATATAGTTGAGAGCGTAATCGTAAAATGGTTAATCGTTTCAGACGACCTTTTGTAAGTCCTGACGCAAAAAGAGCGGTGTTATAAATAAATAAATATCCTGGGACTGCTCACAAACGGCCATCTGATCCCAAACTAAGCAGAGCTTCACTATGGTAACCAGACGACTGGTAAACATACTTATATCCATACTTACTAATATTATAAATGGGAAAGTGTGTCTGTCTGTCTGTATGTTTGTCTTTCTTTCACGGCAAAACGGAGCGACGAATTGACGTGATTTTTAAGTTGAGATTGTTGAAAAGATGGAGAGTAACATAGGCTACTTTTTGTCTCTTTCTAACGCGAGCGAAGCCGCGGGCAAAAGCTAGTAATTTATAAATACATACATAAATAATAATTATAGATAAATTACACCCAGACACAGAACAAACTATGCTCATCACACAAAGTCTGTCCTGGGTGGGAATCGAGCCCACGACCTCCGGCTTAGCAGTCAGGGCCACTAACCACTAGACCACCAGGCCCGTAAAATTTATATTTTGAACCGTATGTATCTGTCTGTTTTTTTGTCTGTGGAACCACTTTTAAACAGGAGAACTAATATGGACGCGGTTTTTTTTATTTGAAAACGGTTATCTAGCAATGGAACATTTTATAATGGAAGTTTTGAAGTTATGAACCCTATTGTTAACTGTAATTCCAATTTTAATAACTTCAGGTTTTTTTAATTTTATTTAAACTTGTTCATCAAGTTACTGTTGGCTCAGTGCCTTCTAAGCGCCCGTCTGTAATATAAGGTTATAATAGATTCGAATCCTGGCTATTACCAACGTGACTTTATAAACTTAGTATGTACTTTCTGCAACTTATCTTGGTCTTCACAGACATAGCTGAAGGAAAACATCGTGGGGAAACCTTGACTTGTAATGAACCTAAGTCTAAAATTGCCAGTCTGTCTTGAGCGCGTGGTGACCAATGCTCGTGCCTTCTCTGTATAAGAAGAGGCCTCTGTACTGCAGTAGAACAGAAAAAGACACTGGTACGAGGAATAAGAAAAATTATTAAAAAAAAAACATAACAATAGAGTAAAGACTGCCAATCTTTGTCTTTACTCTGATTTTTAAAAGTAAAACACTAAAATAGCTGATTTCTTAATTCAAACACCAAAGCCTGATAACTGCTTGGGAGTGTAGTGGCACAACACATAATGCACTTAAAAACGATGCAATAAGAATCACTTTACGGAGAACTTAGTCAAAAACGATGAAACCTCAAAGCAGCGATCTAGAATGACTACTATTTGCTAATCTGTGGTAACATGACATAATTACCAAATACGCGCCGAGTTCGCTTCGTTCGCGCCATTTCGATCATTCGAGAGCCTTTAAGTGAGTTGCTGATGAATCGACTACAATAGGGATGTTGACTACATCAAAAGAATGACATTCTGTTTAGTCCGTCTGTTAGACAGTCCAAAAATACTGGACACATATTTTCGCTTGATCAAATTAATAACAAAATACAAAGATAAAGAGCATAAAAGTTCCGGAGAGGGGGCTTGTGACGTCACTTCTCAGTAAAAATTATACAAAGGCGTGACGTTTCACAAAACTTCAACGCACTGTATTGTCGTCATTTTCTGTTTACGAAAAAAAAGAGAAAATACGTGTCCCAAATTTTTTGATTATCTAACTGACGGAATAATTACTTTTTTTTTGTCGTCTCGCCTATAATTATTATAATTGTGAATAAACAGCCGGAATTCATTTATTTACAAAACATTGACAACAATTGATACATTTTAAACCTTCGAACACGTGATTCGAGACACAATAGAAAGACAATAGCAGCGCGACAGCCGGCTGTCGCTTGGTCGTCAAAAGGTTAAATTACATTTTTCTGTAATGCGGACACCATTAAAAAGGTCATTTTGTACATTGATAAAAATCTTAGAACGCCTTTACATAGTTTTAGTGACGCTTTTTCTTTTATCTGAGTAGTAAACATCTTCAATAATAAAATAAAATCTTCAATAAGTCAGTGAAATCAAATGTAAAGTAAAATAAAAATACTGGTTTAAATTGAAAAAATATTTTTGTGTTGGTTAGCCCATATATAGAGAAAGGCTATATAGCCTGAGGTTATCGCGTTAAACATACACAGATTTATCGAAAATTAAGCATTGGCATTAGGAAAATTAGGCGGCTAATCTGCAAGGTACCTACACCTAATTTTCAATAATTTAACTAAATTAATATTAAAATTAAAATCTTCAAACAAAGGACAAGCGTCGAGTTTTAACAGTATTCGTATTTGAACCGAAATGTGTCATGTCGCATTAATTATGATAATCTATTAAACCAAGAATAGTACAATAAATGTTCAGTAATGCGCCCTGGCCCCTGAACTACCAAAAACAATAGTATCCATGAAAATAAAATTGTATAAATACCTAATTAAAAAGTTATTTGCTAATATTTTGCAATGGGTAACTAGGTCGGTTGTTGTGAGACAAGGCATTAAAACTAATTTCATTGTAATGTAATTTTAATTTTTAGTTCTTTTACAATGAACTTTGAGAACCAAATCTCTCTAACAAACATAGGTAATGAAATTAAAGGAAAACCGTCAATTTTATTTCAATTGAACGAAAACGCCCTTTGATAGTAAAAGTAAAAATTTCATGGTTTTCCCCTAGTTTTGCCATATTTGTTTAAAAGATTTGATCCTTATAATTGAGACTATTGATTAAAGTCATAAAAGTATAGGATTTTGTTTATCTATCTTAAGCCAGTTCGATTCCCGGGTGTTACACATTTTCGAAAATCTTTGAATGCAAACTGCAGTTTTCAGAGTCTGCTTGTGACCAAGGCAGGTGGCTGTAACCCTGCCGAAACGTCAAGCAAAAAACAAAAAAAATGTGCGCGTTAAATCCCGATAAACAGTGAAGTATAAATATGCAACGCGAAAGTCTAAAGTATAATGCAGTTTTCGTTTCTTAAAGAAAAATAAAGAAAGGTTTCCTTAAAGAAAAATAATATATCTTAACAATTTAAAATAGTTTTCTTCCTGGGCAAAACTTTCCATCCTGCAAAGTTTTATTTCGTCGCTCACTGTGCGCGAAAAACTAAATAAAAAATAAAATAAATAAATATCTTCGGACAACTCACACACGGCCATCTGATCCCAAGCTAAGCAGAGCTTGTGTTATGATAACCAGACAATTATAGATAAATTACACCCAGACACAGAACAAACAATCATGCTCATCACACAAAGTTTGTCCTGGGTGGGAATCGAACCCACGACCTCCGGTATAGCAGTCAGGGTCATAACCACTAGACCAACAGGCCCGCTAAACTGTGTCTTTCTTTCTTTCCTTATAGAATACTTCAACCCACATCTACGGCCCACGAGAACAAACCAGAGCTTCTAGTACAATCTAAGTATGTCAAACTATTCCCGCTCTGGTCTGGCGGCCATTTTGCAAGAGTCATGCGCAGTACAGACTTGCGACACTATACTTGGTCAACTACATATTTGTAGATTTTCCCTTTTAGCGCTATTCGGTTACATATGCTCTGTTCTAATTAAGTTAGAGTATGGTAATACCTTATGTAATAAGTGGATGGAGTGGCAATTTTTTGAAATATGGTGAAACTTTACCGAGGGTGTTTTTGAGGGGTTCAAGCGAGAAATAAAGTCTTGTTTGAATCCATACTTAGTGTCCATCCATACTAATACTATAAATGGGAAAGTGTGTCTGTCTGTCTGTATGTTTGTCTTCCCTTTCACGGCAAAACGGAGTGACGAGTTGACGTGATTTTTTAAGTGGAGATAGTTGAAGGGATGGAGAGTAACACAGGCTACTTTTTGTCTCTTTTTAACGCGAGCGTAGCCGCGGGCAAAAGCTAGTACGTTATATTTACAAATAGGAAAGTGTGTGTGTTTGTTTGTCAGTCTTTTACGGAAAAATAATTGACGTCACTTTTGAAGTGGAGATAGGTAGTTGAAGGGATGGAGAGTGACATAGGCAAATATTTTTATCTCTTTCTGACGCGAGCAGAACCGCCGGCGAAAGCTACTAGATGAACATCTTACGCACTGTCATGTTATTTTTCATATTAATAAAAAGGTATTTCTTAGCAATTATGTTAACTTAGTTTGATGGTCAATATGCACAGTTAATGAATGTAAAATACTTATATACTAGCACTAATTACTTTTACCTCATACGACCTCCTAATTTTACGTACTAACATTAGTAGGTACCTAAATACTTCAGAATCAAATTGCTACATATTGCAACGTGCAAATTATTACATAGATTAAAATATGTTAACATGTCAACTAAACAAAACAGAAATTATTGCAAATTATTATCTAAATTAAATTATATAAATACAAATCATATAATGTCAACAAAACAAAAAATAGAAAAATAAAGAAAGTCAACTAATAATATTATCAAAAAGTCAATTAATTTGTCATCCAGATACTCCTTGACTGAGTAATATATTACTTAAAATTAAAAGTATCTAAAGAAATGTTGTCAAGTAAGAAATCTGTTATTGAATAGTAACATTTGTCAATAAGAAATCTGTGTACTTCATCAACTAAAGTCATCATCATTTCCCCAGGTGGTCTATCAGACCACCACAACCCAACCTATTTGTCAGACTTTCTAGTTTCTAACTACCTGAAACAATTGTCTAAGATTTACGAATTACAACGGCTTACTACTAAAAATAACTAATAGAAGTACCTTTTACCTGTACCTAGTATAGTACTAATATTTAAATACCTTATTAATAGTCTACCCTCAGAGGTTAACAAATGTATCACATATAAAAACATAAAATGTAAACTTAAGCAATATTACTTAAGTATCATGTAGGAATGATTGTAACTTTTTAAAGACTTTAACCTTAATATTTGTATAACGCTTACATGCTTCCTTGTTTTTTCGATATTGATTAAGACTCATCACAGCAACAAGTTTAAACCTTAGTGGTTTTTGGTTGCTATTTCATTAGAATAATTCTGTGTTATTATTTTTGTAAAAGATAAATAAATAAAAAAAAAAACCTGTACTAAAATACTAGCACCTGACACTAGCACCAAGTACTAATATCTAAATAATAATAATAATACCAGCCTACAAACTGTCCCACTGCAGGGCAAAGGCCTCTTCTCATACAGAGAAGGCACGAGCATTGATTACCACGCGCGCTCAAGACGGGTTGGCGATTTCGGACTTATAACTACAAGTCCAGATTTCTTCACGATGTTTTCCTTCACCGATGTCTGTGATGTCTAAGATAAACTTTAGAAAGTACATATGAATTGATAAAGTCACATTGATACTTGCCCGGATTCGAACCCACAACCTCTTGCATGAGAGGCGGGCGCCTTAACCACTAGGCCATCACGACATTATCAATATCTAAATACGACTTCCTAAATACTACCACCCTAGCACCTAATACTGTTACTGAAATACTAATACCGAAATACTAGTACCCAAAAACCAATATCTAATACTAATATCGAAATATTAGTACCCAAATTACCTTTCTAATCAAGAAAGCGACAGCCAACATTGTCAAGAATACTCCATAAATTACTAAGTATGAATATTTACTACAAGTTTAGTAAATAGCTCTGTTATAATACTAAATATCCTTTGTTTGTCTGTCGTTGTGTTGCCCTGATCTTTGACCTGCGGACGTAGACTTATTTATACTTACCTATTATTTTGTATTTACGTTGTATTGGAACGCTGTTATATTTATATTACGTTACACAAATAACATTTTAATATTATATTGACACGTGTTTTTTTTTGGTTTGGGGGAAATCATAAAATGGCTTCTGGGCGGAGCGGGAGGGTATGTCAGACTTTTACTGACTAAAACACCTAGTAACTATTTATTAATCTGTGCTAAAACCCACTCATGTTCCTTCGGTTGCCCTTTACGTGCCGGGGCCGTGGTAACTATTAAAACTATTCCTCAACGCAGGCATAATATAATGATACTGACGTGTAAAAGTGGCATATTACAACCAATTTACACAGTAAACATAATTTTAAACGTTATTTTAATGTAATCATGTTATAAAGTATGTTTGTTCATAACAAAGATAATTATTATAAACTTTTGGCCATTACATAAATAAAAAATATTAGATGCCTTTATATTTAATTTACAGTTGTTTTAACAATAAAAATGATTGGTGATTCTTCTTATGTATGTATATAACATAAGAAAAAATAACAATTATAATATAAATGATGTATAATAAAGTTAAAGATTATTTTAAATCTTTATTGTTTGTTTGTTTTAAGGAAACTACTACGTCACGCTCTTGAACGGGCGCTATCATTTGGGGTTGGTCAACTCGTAACTGCCATAGCTTAATTCTTTATTTCTGAGAATTATTTTATACTAGCTTTTGCCCGCGGCTTCTCTCACGTTAGAATGAGACAAAAAGTAGCCTATGTTATTTTCCATCCCTTCAACTATCACCACTTAAAAAAACACGTCAATTCGTCGCTCCGTTTTGCCGTGAAAGAAAGACCAACATACAGACAGACATACACACTTTCTCATTTATAATATTAGTATGGATTGCTCGTTCATTGTTTTCACATATAGAAGCAACACTAATTATGTAACCAATATATTGTAAAACTTGATGATTGAAAAGAGTGTCCATGGAGTTTCTTGCCTGTTCTTCTCCATAGAGATCTACGTTTTGGAACAAGCAACTAGCTTTAACTTTCTGACAAACTGACTGACACCTTGACAATTCATAAGTGCCTGTAATTGGTCTAAGTGAAATAAATGCTTTGAATTTTGAAAAGTATTGGAGTAAAAACGTTTTGGTTGCGAAACAAACATTCTGCGTTATAAAAGTCAAATGTATGAGAAATTGTATTATGTAGGTATAGATTATATAACACTAGCTTCTGCCCGCGGCTTCGCTCGCGTTAGAAAGAGACAAAAAGTAGCCTATGTTACTCTCCATCCCTTCAACTATCTCCACTTAAAAAATCACGTCAATCCTTCGCTCCGTTTTGCCGTGGAAGAAAGACAAACAGAAAGACAGACAGACAGACAGACAGACACACTTTCCCATTTATAATATTAGTATGGATCACGCCTCGACCAACGGGAGAAGAGCAGTAACTGATTCCGTATTTCAAGACAACGGTCATGGTTATAAATGATAATAAAATGAATACGTTGAATTGAAAAAATCATAACATTTGATTGTAATTTAACGAGCAAAAGAAATGGTCCGTCAATAAATCACAAATTCACTGCAGAAAACGGCATGTCAATTGGTCAAGCCGTTCTTTAGATAAATGGCAAAGTTTACGCACACATTGGTGCCGATTCACTTGTCCACAAACTAACGTCTTTCTCTTTCCATTTAATTAAGAAAAGGACAGAAGATAAAATATTTGTTAAGTCCTGTCAAATTTAGACACTCCATAGAGACGCGATTTAAAAACATGGCGTCTAAATATACGTCAATTTTCTTCCGGCGCTGTCTAATTTGACAGGATTAAACTAAAGTGTATCTTCTGTCCTTTTCTTTAAGAAATGGAAGGAGAAAGATGCATTTAACTTAAATTTAGTTAAGTTTGTGAACAAAAGAATCAGCACCATTATTTCTCATCCCAAAGGCATTTTAAGCCTTCTCCGTTTCGTCATGATGTTAAAAATGGCTAGAACTCCTCATATAAAAATCTTTTTTTTTTTCATATTTTCGTATTCTTTATTGCACACGAACAAGAAAAAAAATACATAATGGTAGCAAATAAAATAGTCATGTACAAAGGCGAGCTTAACCCATATGAGTTTTCTTCCAGCAAACCATAATTTGGTAGAGAAATTTTGCAATCTTGTTTGAATTCAATCTGAACATTTTACCACGGTACAGAATATTTCGTGTCGAATTCGCACTTCCCCTCAGCCATTACGCAATAAACAAAATGGCGGCGGAAATTTCAAAACTACCCCAAAAAGAAAAACGTACGAACATAGATTATAAAATTTTACTTTTTTAAATTGTAAGAAATTTATCCAAGAACGTAATTAACCAAACTTGTTTATACAAAAGTAGTCTGTAAGTAATAAAAATAAGGACTACAATGAAATGGGATACCCCGACAGCCGACTGTCGATTCGGTGTTGAGAGGTTAAGTCTAGTAGGGTCAGTTTATGGCGAAATATGTTACATCTGTTGACCCGGCTATATAACACTATGAGGCCATATTGACACGACGCGTTTGAACACCCTTGACCGCCATTTTCAAATATTTCGAAAGTCTACACACACTAAACTTCACACAAGAGAAAGAATACGGCATTTGACACTATTAACCGATAAATCTAAGACATATTTTTTATAAAACCTATCTTTTTATTAGTCCTAAGCATCGGATCGGATTTGTTTTTAATTTACTGTAAAATTGGATTTTTAATTGCTTTAAAATCAATAATTAGTTGGTCAATAGGGTTGCTAGCTTGTGACGTCACAAGCTGGTATTGGCATACAAAGTCTATTGGAGAATTGCGTTTTTGACGGCTCATAAAAAGTATGTCAATTGATGATGGTGTCAAATACCGGATTGTTTAGCACACATACCTTTCGACGACCAAGCGACAGCCGGCTGTCACGCTGCTATTGTCTTTCTATTGTGTCTCAAATCACGTGTATTCGAAGGTTTAAAAAGTTTATCTTGGACATCACTGACATCCCGGAACGAAAAGTCGTTGATCCCGGTTGTCATTCGTAGAACTTTGACAGTCGTTACGGGTAAGCTAGATACTCTGACCAGTCTAACCAAGAGGTATCGTGTCGCCCAGTTAAAGAAAGAAAGAAAAACATTTATTTTGGACACACACAGGAAAAGAAAAATAACACAACAAAAAAAACATGAAACTATATAACAAAAAAAGATACCTGTGCGAGGCCAAAAACGGTCCCTATCTCAGCATGATGCTGCGATTTTTCCATAAAAAATACCGCAGCGCTGGTATTCTGATAGGGCCGAAAGTGCTAGTGATGTCACGGATGCACATACGGACACTTGCAGAAACACAAAATTATATATGTAATAAATATATGACAACAAAAACAACATAAAAAATAAACAGTTACTGGGTTGTGGAGGTCTGATAGGCAGTCGCTTCACGTAAAACACTGGTATCCAGCTGAATCCGGTTAGGCTGGAAGCCGACCCCAACACAGTTAAAAAGGCTAGGGAGATGATGAAATGTGAAAAATTGTGAATATGTGTTTTTTTTTTGGTGAGTGGGAAATCATCCGATGACTGCTCCCGTCCTGGGTGCAGCGGGAGGGCGTGTCAGACTCTTACTGACTAAAACCCACTCATGTTCCTTCGATTGCCCTTTATGTTCCAGGGTCACGGTAACTGTTATAAACATTCCGCAACGTGAATATGTGGTCACTTCTGGCATATTATACCTAGAAGTAATATATTTAGAGTTGCAATTAACTTTTTACGACTTGCTTAATACTAATATTACATTTATTTTCTAGGATATATTCGTATATTATTAAATGGCCACTTCATAGCTGGGTTTTCTTGCTAATTTTCATTTTTACTTTTGCATATTATTTCGCTCACTCAAAAATTGCATTACACACCATTAGTCCTGTCAATATCCATACTAATAATATAAATATTCGTATCCGTACTAATAATTATAAATGCGAAAGTAACTCTGTCTGTCTGTCTCTTCTTCACGCCTAAACCACTGAACCGATTTGAATGAAATTTGGTGCAGATATAGTCTGAGACCCGAGAGAGGACATAGGATAGTTTTCATCCCGGAAATCTCACGGGAACGGAAACTATTAATCCACGCAGACGAAGTCGCATATGTGCATAAAGTTAAAATATATTAAATAAATAATGTAATTGACAGTCTAAATAGTTCTTTTGTAGTCTAGTCTCATATGACACAATAGTTTTAAATTAAAAACTTACTTAAATTAGCAATTACATTATATATTTTAATTATTCCAACCTTGTTTAAAAAAATTATATTATATACATTTATTGGGGACAGCGAATTTGCAACCGTTTTGAATTTACGATTTTACCTAACCTAGATTTTATTATTTAGTTTGTAAATAAGTATTTATTATATTTAGTTTTTATAGTTAAGTTAGTTATATTATATACTAATTAAGTATTTGACCTAGATTCTGTATAATCTAGATCTTAAAATAGGATCACTTTCTATGAAATAACATTAAAATTAAATCATTAAAATCAAATTTATTTTGTAAATAGGTTATAAAATAACACTTTTACACGTCAATATTTTGTTTTTTTATTTATTTTAAGCGAACGATGGGGCCGGTGTTTCGTAGCTGGACTGCTCTGAGAAGAAACATCCGAAACAAACTCAGAGGTCAAAGTCTCTTTTGAAGTCCATACAATCGTATTGGTCAAAAATGTGCGAGAACCATGAAGGTTTGTCTGAGGTACTCTCATTAAGATTAAACTCCGCTACTTATGATAATGTCAGTAGTATGTCAGCTTTTAAATTTTTCTAAACAAAATTTCTTATCAAATATTAAAAATTCATAGTCTTGCTTCTATTTTTTGATAATATTATAAATAAAATAAAATAGCACCAGCCTATAAAGGTCTCTTCTCATACAGAGAAGGCACGAGCATTCATCACCACGCGCGCTCAAGGCGGTGCGGCGATTTCGGACTCATATTGACTAAAAGTCCAGGTTTCCTCACGATGTTTTCCTTCACCAATTTCTGTGATGTCCAAGATAATCTTTAGAAAGTACATATGAATTGAAAAAGTCACATTGGTACTTGCTCGGATTCGAACCCACAACTTCTTGCATGAGAGGCGGGCGCCTTAACCACTAATAATGTTAATATTATAAAGAGGAAAGATTAGTATGTATTTATGTTTGTTACTCTTTCACACAAAAAGTACTGAACGGATTTTGATGAAAATTTGCAGAAATATAGCTTATACATCAGAATAAGACATAGGCTATATAACATCACGCTATGACCCACTGGAGCAGAGCAGTAACCAAAAACTTAACATAACGCGGGTGAAACCGCGGGGGAGAGCTAGGAACTATTTAGAAAATTCTAGTAGTAGAAAAGTAATCCAGTCATAACAAAGGTAATCAGGAAAAGATCACCATCCGATATTGCGGAATGTTTATAATAGTTACCGTGACCCTGGAACATAAAGGGCAATCGAAGGAACATGAGTGGGTCAGTAGTAAGTAAAAGTCTGACACGCCCTCCCGCCGCACCCAGGACGGGAGCAGTCATTTGATGATTTCCCACTCACCAAAAAAAAACAAAAGCAAAAGTTTACCATACCAAAACTTAATGCGGCTTTAAAAAAAAACCAATTTAAAAATTTAAAACAGAAAAATAATTAAAATTTCGGAAATCAGTGGCTAAAACCAGCACAGAACGGAAACCACCGAATTTGAAAGTTATCTTTCTGAATTTCGTTTTAAATGGGCTTTTTTTAAATAAAGATTTTTCTTTTAACTTTTAGCCAATAGGCCTCGTGTTATATAAAGACATACTATGTCTTAATAACTGCGATCTATATTAGGTAACATCTTAATTATTTAATGTTAATAAAAGAATATGAATATGATATTATATCAATTAATTCCGGCGGCAGTCGTGGCCGATATTCGGACAAAAGGACAAATTTAAATACTAAATTATATTAAAACGTCTCCACAACTTTCCAATTACAACATAAGTTTAAAAAAACCTGTTTAGGTGAAGATATATTTCTATACTTCCATCCCCTATTTTAGCCCTTTAGGGAAGGAATTTCTAATAATCCTTTCTCAGTGGTTACCTACTCTTCACAAAGAACACACCCTGTAAGTTTCATGTCTCTAGGAGCAGCGGTTTGTGATGTGCGTTGATATATATATTACAGACAGTCAATCAGTCAGTCAGTTTACTATTTTCTTTATATAAATTACATAACTATCGACTAGTTATGTAATCTATGTCCCACTGAGGTAATATTTGAATGATTCAAATTGAATTTTTGCAAAATTATGACCTTGTGGTGTCACCAAAACCAAAATTGACTCCATTACGACATTTCTATCGGCGATTAAGTCTATTGCTTCAAAAACGATTAAAGCAATTATTTCAGTTTTTTTGAAAACTACTTTCACTTGTAAAAGGTTGCAAATAATTACATCATACCTCAAATAGCATTTAATCCTAACATTTATAGATTTTGACGCCGTTGGTCCCGGTTGTCATTCGTAGAACTTTGACAGTCGTTACTGGTTAGCCAGAAACTATGACCAGTCTAACCAAGAGGTATCGTGTCGCCCAGTTACTGGGTTGTGGAGGTCTGATAGGCAGTCGCTCCACGTAAAACACCGGTATCTAGCTGAATCCGGTTAGCCTGGCAGCCGACCCCAACACGATTGGGAAAAGGCTAGGGAGATGATGATTTTGACGGGCCTGTTGGTCTAGTGGTGAGTGCCCCTGACTGCTGCCGAAGGTCGTGGTGACTCCCACTCAGGACTAACTTTGTGTGTGCAGCATGATTGTTTGTTCTGTTTCTGGGTGTAATTTATCTATAGAACGTATTGTATTTATAAATTAGATAAGTATGTGTATCAGTTGTCTGGTTACCATAGTAGAAGCTCGGCTTAGTTTGGGATCAGATGACAGGTTACGGTAAAATACCTTCTTTTTGTAAAATCTTTGTGAAACTCATTTTAAAATATAAATGCAGATTTATTTACACTTGTTTTTGTAAACTCGAGTTATTGCATAAAAAACAGTTTGGATTTACAAGGGGCCGTTCAATCACTGGTGCAGGTGTTGAAGACAAATGCGATGCTTCGAGCATTTTTTTAGATTTATCCAAGGCATTTGACTGTGTTCTTCATAAAACTTTATTCAGGAAACTATACCACTATGGAGTCCGAGAGTCCTCTCTGGATCTTCTCATTTCATACCTGAGTGACAGGATTCAAAGAATTGACGTGTTGACGGGTTCTGTAGTAAGAATGGGCGTGCCCCAGGGCTCAATTCTTGGTCCTTTCTTGTTTCTTATTTACATTAATGATTTGCCTTATTCTCATCAAAGATAACCATGGCGTAGTATAGTTTGCGAACGACACTTTACTTCTATTTAAACTTGTAGGTAAAGAAATCTTGTTACAGTATTTTAGATCCATCTACAAAATTACGGTGTTCAGCTTTTCCCTTACTGTTGCTGTATGACATTGCTTTGTGTCTTTCATAGTTCTAGGTCGACGGCAAGTACCCTTATGAATTTTGATTCCTCTTGACGTACAGAATCATATAAATAAATGACTAGCTGTCCCCTGCCGTTTCACCCGCATTCTTCGTTACTGCTCCGCTCCCGTGGGTTGTAGCGTGATGATATATAGCCTATAGCATTCCTCAATAAATGGGCTATCTAACACTGAACGAATTTTTTAAATCGGACCAGAGATTACCCCCTAGATACAAACTTACAAACCTACAAACTTACAAATTTTGCCTCTTTATAATATTAGTATAGATTAAGTATATTTTTAACAAGCGACCCACCCTAGATTCATACTATATTTTAAAAAACCGCATCAAAATCCGTCACGTAGTTTTGAAAACGTAAGCATACGTAAGGACAGACAGCAGAAAGCGATTATTTTGAAGTCGGGTGCAAGAGCTAGTGTATAAAAATATATTTTAAGACCTTGAGGTCCACGACCTACGACAAACGAAAATACATTCTCAAGTCAAATGTAAATAAAATGTTCTCTTAATATTTAATCACAGACTACATAAGCAACGTGACTTTGCCTGTTTAGCATATTATGTAGTCTAGTAACCTAACCTAACATAACGCAACCGGACGGGCCTGTTGGTCTAGTGGTTACTAGCCCTGACTGCTAAGCCGGAGGTCGTGGGTTCGATTCCCACCCAGGACAAACTTTGTGTGATGAGCATGATTGTTTGTTCTGTGTCTGGGTGTAATTTATCTATAATATGTATGTATTTATCCATACTAATATTATAAATGGGAAAGTGTGTCTGTCTGTCTGTCTGTCTGTTTGTCTTTCTTTCACGGCAAAACGGAGCGACGGATTGACGTGATTTTTTAAGTGGAGATAGTTAAAGGGATGGAGAGTAACATAGGCTACTTTTTGTCTCTTTCTAACGCGAGCGAAGCCGCGGGCAGAAGCTAGTAAATTATATATGTATGTATATCAATTGTCTGGGTACCATAACACAAGCTCTAAGCAGAGCTTAACTTGGGATCAGATGACCATGTGTGAGTTGTCCCAGTATATTTATTAAAAAAAATGTTCACTTTATATTTAATCACAGACTACATAAGTAACGTGACTTTGCCTGTTTAGCATATTATGTAGTCTAGTAACCTAACCTAACATAACGCAGGTGTCACCGAGAGGCAGTTAGTATCAGTCAGTAAGTAAGTATAGATGTGTCGTCATCTCAGAAACTAGATAAATGGCAGGCAAGCGGGAAAACCGTATATTTTGTTGTTTACAAGTTTTTTGTAACATTGCAAATTACCAGATTATCATGTAATTAGTTTCTTATGTATTATTTTACGGTTTTTTTTTCATTTATGACGTGTATACCGTTAGTACACGTAGCTCTTTGATGTTAAATCAGAATGGAAAAATACTGGGGTTTATAAATAACTAGCTTTTGCCCGCGGTTTCGCTCACGTTAGAAAGAGACAAAAAGTAGCCTATGTTACTCTCCATCCCTTCAACTATCTCCACTTAAAAAATCACGTCAATTCGTCGCTTCGTTTTGCCGTGAAAGAAAGACAAACATACAGACAGACAGACACACTTTCCCATTTATAATATTACTAGTTTCTGCCCGCGGCTTCGCTCGCGTTAGAAAGAGACAAAAAGTAGCCTATGTTATTCTCCATCCCTTCAACTATCTCCACTTAAAAAATCACGTCAATCCGTCGCTCCGTTTTGCCGTGAAAGAAAGACAAACATACAGACAGACACACTTTCCCATTTATAATATTACTAGCTTTTGCCTGCGGCTTCGCTCGCGTTAGAAAGAGAGAAAAAGTAGCCTATGTTACTTCCCGGTCCCTTCAACTATCTCCACTTAAAAAATCACGTCAATTCGTCGCTCCGTTTTGCCGTGAAAGAAAGACAAACATACAGACAGACAGACACACTTTCCCATTTATAATATTAGTATGGATAGTCTAGTCATTGCGGCTAAAATAGATTTTTTGTCTAATTTTCATTCTACTAATATTATAACTTTTGGCGTTTGACGGGCCTGTTGGTCTAGTGGTCAGTGACCCTGACTGCTAAGCCAGAGGTCGGTGGTTCGATTCCCACTTGGGCAAACTTTGTGTGATGAGCATGATTGATTGTTGGTTCTGTGTCTGGGTGTAATTTATCTATAATATGTATGTATTTATAAAGTATATAAGTATGTATATCAGTTGTCTGGTTACCATAACACAAGCTCTGCTTAGCTTGGGATCAGATGACCGTGTGTGACTTGTCCCAAGATAGTTATTATTTTATTTATTTTATATTTTACTAATATTATAAAGTTTGTAAAGATGGCTGGATTAACCTTTCGACGACCAAGCGATAGCCGGCTATATTATTGTAAAGTATCAACAATATGAACAATATCCGTTGAGGAGTTTTCGCGTGAAAGAGCAACAAACATCCACTAAACCTCCGAACACACATGATTCGAGACACAATAGAAATACAATTTATAGCAGCCCAACAGCCGGCTGTCGCTTGGTCGTCGGAAGGTTAATTGGAGATAGTTGAAGCCGAAGGGATGGAGAGTGGCATAGGCTACTTTATGTCTCATTCTAAGGCGTTGTCCTAATTGGGATCGATCGTACGATAGCGCGATGCGTTTTTCATCTCACGACTACGATAAAACGTTGCTTGCGAGGTTCAAATAGGGCACTCTGATGAAATCTGTATGGTTGAACTCATCAATCAATCAATAATTTATTTGCGTAATATAGGTTTACAAAAGATGTTTAACAGATTCATAGTTTCACCATATTCAGCTTATGTTAGCATGCAAATTTATTACAGTGTCATAGTGGGAATAATTACAATGGTCGTCTTCAATAAAATAAAATAAATAATAATAATTAAAAGATTACTTATATTGCTATAGTCAATCCATTACAAATAGTCAAATTTAATAAGTAGTCATGATATCTAATAAAGTCAAAAATAATATTAAAATTAATCATCACACGACGAGAACGCATCGCGCCATCGTACGATCGCTCCCAATTAGGACGACCGACGCCTAATGCAAGCGAGGCCACGGGCATGACCTAGCATAATATCTTTAACAACTGCATTAGTTATTTAAACTCGTAAATCTTTATGCTTTAATGACCGCTGTTTAATAATAAACTCATTACCGGACGCGAACTTTGCTCGACCATGACCATTATACTACAAATGTATGGTTTAACCCCTTTGTCCGTTTTTATGTGTGTTTTTTCCTGTTGCTCGCGTAAGCAGAAACTTGCTTGTCTATAGGCATCATCATCATCATCATCAGCCAATAGACGACCATATGCACGTTTATAAGTATACTAGCTTCTGCCCGCGGCTTCGCTCGAGCTAGAAAGAGACAAAAAGTAGCCTATGTTACTCTCCATCCCTTCAACTATCTCCACTTAAAAAATCACGTCAATCCGTCGCCGCGTCGCTCCGTTTTGCCGTGAAAGAAAGACAAACAGACAGACAGACAGACACACTTTCCCATTTATAATATTAGTATACTAGCTTCTGCCCGCGACATCGTCCGCATGGAGTTCCCGTTCCCGAGCGATTTCCGGGATAAAAAGTCCTTTCTCGGGTCCCAGACTATATCTGGACCAAATTTCATTCAAATCGGTTCAGTGGTTTAAGCGTGAAGAGGAGACAGACAGACAGAGTTACTTTCACATTTATAATATTAAGTACGCGGATAAAGTATTAATTGAAAACCACAGAGTATGAAATAGCGCACTTTGTGAATTTTCTTGAAAACTAAAAAAAAATACAATACAACAAAACTAATCAATTAAACCGAATTTACTTCTTTAAATTTGCAAACTCCAGGCGATGTACGATGCAATATTATGATTTAAATATATTGATTGAACATTTGGTCGTGCCTGTTAGTCAAGTGGTTAGCGATCCTGGCTGCTAAGGTCTTGGGTTCGATTCTCACCCAGAACAAGCTTTGTGTGATGAGCGTGATTGTTTGTTCTGTGTCTGGGTGTTATTTATCTATAAAATGTATGTAGTTAACACCTAACCAATAAATGTTAGACACAATTTCTATAAAACGTCTTTTAATTTCAGCCCAATAAATTCGGTTCATTTTCAATTCGCTATAAAATTTGATTTTTAGTTGCTTTGAAATCAATAAATAGCTAGTCAACAGAGTTGTTATTTTAGTGATGTCATAAGTTGCCATTGCCAAACAAACATATTGGAGAATTGTGTTTTGACAGCTCATAAAAAGTACGTCAATTGAACCGTATTATCCTAAGACATTTATTTATTTGTTTATTATGTTTAGATCGTGCTAGAATTGTCCCAAAATGAAAGAATAACTCAAGTTACTTGTTTATTTAGCAACATAACGTACATATATATGTAAGTAGGTAGCTTTATACAAGTATGTACTCCGAGCTCCGCCTAACATTATGATTGCAACAGTCGAGATTACAGATTACAACATTCAAGGACAAACATTAAGAAATACTTATTTTGTTATTGTGTAATAGACGTTATGGAAAGGACCACATATTATCTAGCTGACGTCGACTGCGTTTTCTGTTATTACTCCGCTCCTTAAGGTCATAGCTTGATGTTATTAAGCCTATAGCCTTCCTGGAAGTCAGCACGAGAAGAGGCCCAATAGGGCCAACGCCTGCCGGGGTTGCGGAATGTTTATAATAGTTACCGTGACCCCGGAACATAAAGGGCAACCGAAGGAACATGGGTGGGTTTTAGTCAGTAAAAGTCTGACACGCCCTTCCGCGACACCCAGGACGGGAACAGTCGTTTGATGATTTACCACTACCCAAAAAAAAAAAACCTGGATAAATGGGCAAAATGCAGCTATTCATCATCGGAAAAAAATTTAAAAACAGCGCCTGTTTTACAATCTTCTGATAAGATCTTATTGAAAATATCTGGCATATACATTCATACAAAATCTGTCCCATTTTTAAGTTATATTTTTCAGGCACTTATAAATAATTGTCAAAGAGTCTGAAAAAAATATTACGCTAATTGCTTGTTCCAAAATATTATGTCTCTATCTATATAGAAGAACAAGCAAGTAACTCCACGGACACTATGTTAGCTATCTCTTCGTCCTTAATTTAATCCATATATTAGCTGTTTTTTTAGGATGGGAAATCATCAAATATGACTTTTCCCGTCCCCCCCCAGGGCGGAAGTGTCAGACTTTTACTGACCAAAACGCACCCTTGTTCCTTCGGTTGCCCTCTATGTTCCGGGGTCACGGTAACTATTACAACTATTCCATCACCCCGGACGTTATATTAGGTCTTTGATTACTGGTCGTCCTCTACGGGACATAGCGTGATGTTATGAGGCCTGCGAGTCCGTTCTTCTCCATAGAGATCTACGTTTTGGAACAGGCAATTAGCGTCACTTTTCTGACTGACCGACCGACTCTTTGATTATTCATAAGTGCCTATAAATGGTCTAAGTGAAATAAATGCTTTGAATTTTGAATAGGGCGACTGGTAATTAGTCTAGGAGACTTACGAAACACGTGATTGTGTTCATGATAACCAATAACTTTTTCTGTGGGAACAAACTTGAAATCTCGACAATAATATCAGCTGTTCAGTGCATTTATAAATAAATAAATATATCAATATTCCTTGGACAACTCACACACGGTCATCTGATCCCAAACTAAGCAGAGTTTGTACTATGATAACCAGACAACTGATAAACTTACTTATATAATTTATAAATACATACATATTATAGATAAATTACACCCAGACACAGAACAAACAATCATGCACATCACACAAAGTTTGTCCTGGGTGGGAATCGAACCCACAACCTCCGGCTTAGCAGTCAGGGTTACTAACCACTAGACCAACAGGCCCGTCAAATTATGTTTGCCCAATGTACGGAACAGCTGATATTTTTGGTGATTTCGGCTTTGCTCCTATAATGAAAAAATGTTTGTTATCATGAACACAATCACGTCCTTAAGTATCGTACACTAATTACCAGTCACCGTATCCATACTAATATTATAAATGGGAAAGTGTGTCTGTCTGTCTGTATGTTTGTCTTTCTTTCACGGCAAAACGGAGCGACGAATTGACGTGATTTTTAAGTGGAGATAGTTGAAGGGATGGAGAGTAACATAGGCTACTTTTTGTCTCTTTCTAACGCGAGCGAAGCCGCGGGCAAAAGCTAGTATAACACATCGTTTTGGGTTAAGTTCAAAGATTTGTCTATAATTTTATTATCTAAATACTTTTTGTTCGTCAATACGCGCTAATCTTTGGAACTATTGGTCGAATTTGTATTTTATTTGATGTACGAGTATAATTTCATAGAACTGTGAGGACGGAGCAGTAACAAAAACAAAGATGCAATTTAAACACGTGACTTGGCGTGACATTTTGTATTATAAGTATCTAGTCGACTCCGTAAATAAACAAAAACTAAATAGGTATATTATATTATGCACCTAACATTTAATTCTAGGTTTATAACGGTCCGAAGTTAGCATGATACTTTTTGATTATTAGTAACAACTTTGTCGTAAAGAAAATAATGAGAAGGAGTCAGCACAGGAAGGGGCCCAACTGGGCCAACGCCTGCCGGGGTTGCGGAATGTTTATAATAGTTACCGTGACCCTGGAACATAAAGGGCAATCGAAGGAACATGAGTGGGTTTTAGTCAGTAAGAGTCTGACACGCCCTCTCGCCGCACCCAGGACGGGAGCAGTCATTGGATGATTTCCCACTCACCAAAAAAAAAATTCTTAATAAAGTCTAAGAATACGCACTAAGAAGCGATTTTTAATATTTCAATCCTAACGTGGTGATATAGGGATAAAAGTTTGTTTTAAAAAAGCGAAACTGCAATTTTAGAACAAGAATATTTTTCTCAAATAAAGTAAATGCAGTAAACTGAATGATTGCAGTCATAAAAGAATAAGGAAAATAGCGATGTAAACACATTTGTTAGGTACGTTATCAACACTATAAATAAATCTTAGTTAAAATAATCAGAGGTCGGAATTAGGTAGAGTTATTTTAGTACTTGCATCGAATTTTTTTTTTTATTACATATGGGCTTGCTCTTGGTCCCAGACTAGCCCGAGGGCATAGACGGGGCCTACGATGGAGCGAGCTCACCCAAAATATGCCTATGCACTCGTCTCTTGAATACATCCGGGTTATATGCATTTGGGAACACAGACGCCGAATTTGGGAATGTTGATGTTAATATGGATGTTCCTGGAATTTCTTAAAGACAACCTCGTGTGCAAACAAAACAGTATTACGAATAAATAAAAATAATAAAATCATCAGAGATGGATAAGTCGAACTGTGTAAAAGTATTTAACTTTTTTATTTAATCAATCACTGGATTTTACTCCTCTTTAAAAGTAATTCCAGGATTTGGGGCATTTCCACTTTATTCTTTCACTGTGTGAAATCAGTGTTTAAATGGAATCATGACCCACCAAAAGCTTATTTTCCTACAGACATTCAAATACAATTAGGTCGACAATCGCGTAAACATATATCAAAAATGTCACACGTCTAGTCTTATTATTTTGACAGCTTCAAACGATTTGTCGTCAAAATGGGTCATGATTTAATTTTGTCGATAGTACATGATACCTAATTCCGACCTATGGTAATAATATAACTGTTAGGTATGTACTGTTTCAAAACTATAAATCTTAGTTAATTCATATTAAAAAAAACAACACACTCATAATAAAATAAAATTGACTCCTCTAAAATTCTTTTTCCGGAATATTTTCAACATTAGAAATAAATACGAAAATAATGCACTAAATGTCATTTATAAAAAAAAGGTATACCATCAAATATTTTCCTAATAGTTTTCATTTTTCAACAGCAAAACTAAAATAGGTCACTAAACGTCATTTATCGAGAAAAAAAATACGCATTTTAACATAAAAAAAATCACAAAACCAACAAAATTTTCAAAAAGAAATCCCTCACACCATAAAATTTACCAAAAAAAATAATACTTACATCGAAAATAAAAAAGTCACAACTCAAAAAAACCGTAGTGTCTCACTGCACGATACTGACTGAACACTGAACACTGAGTGGTTGCGCCGCGCTGTGTCTTGCGTTGCGATACACATTGCCTCAGCGGTTGCGAAGCGCTCGCCGGGTTTGTTCGCGAAATATTTCGCAAGTAAGGTAAGGGTGTGGTTACTGTGATGAGCGGAGCGGAGAATTTATTTATTTCTTTATTAAACTTTATGCACAAAGGCTGACTCCTTTCGACGACTAAGCGAAACACCGTACAAAGTCTTTCAAACTCAAACTCAAATAATTTTTTGTTTAATTTTTTTTTTTGTACCATTTAAAAGGCACTTTAGAACGTCAAAACAAAGAAAAATGAATCTAGTTGCCCATTCCAAAAAGTTGATTCGTATGGAGAAGAATGGGCAAGAAACTCCATACCTACTCTTTTAAAATAATGTTGTTACAATATTATTATTTGTACATTGTTAAGTGTGAAGAGAAGAATGTATATAATGTCAAAACCATTTCCGTCAAATGAGTACATAAACATAATAAAAATTAAAATTAATTAGACTTTCTTTAGACGACCAAGCGACAGCTGGCTGTCTGTCTGCTATTGTCTTTCTTTTGTGTCTTGAATCACGTGTATTTGAAGGTTTAATGCTTTAGGCATTTTTTGTAGACAAAAATAAACTGGTCGCTAATTTCAACTGATAATGATTAACTTACTTACTATACTTTTCAAATTATAAATTAGACACATTTTTTTTTCTAATTGTTGATTGTGCTGGCTCACAATTTTTTTTTATTGTTTGAGGAAAGTGATTTATTTGTAAATGTGTTACACTAAATGTACGTTAAACGAATTAAACGAACGAAATGGAATGGGCAACTAGATTTATTGTTCTTTGTTTTTGCGCGTTTTAAGTGTTTTTAAATTGTCTATTACAAATAAATGATTTGAGTTTTTGATTTTCTTCCAGTCCACCAGATGATGCAGAGACAAAACATAGTAGGTGCAAGAATACAGAAATAAAATATAACAATAAATACTTATATACATACTATACGATATTATGTTGGATAGTGTACAGGACCGTTGGGTGTCGTTTATTACGCGGACCTTGTGAAAACTAGAACCAATTTACGTGCGTTCAAGCGCTTTTGCCATACCCACTATTGGAATCAATCGTAACAGCTCACGTTTTTAGGACCTAGTAATTTTAACTAATTTTATTCCATGGTACTAGGCAATCTGGGCTTCTCCCAGTTGTAATCGCACCTTTGTTCCTATCGGCCTAGTTCTGTTCTGTCTCCTGCTTGTTATGGAGGGAAGTGGAAATCATGTTTTTCTTACTTCTCCACTGTTCTTTTCTGATTAATTTCGTTGCGGGATCCAAGAAAAAAATAATTTTGTGATAATCTACCTGATGGACTAAATATTTTTTTGTTGTCATCTGGCATATTGTAAACTTTTGGAACACCACTGTTACTGTGTTCAAACCTTTATAATTGAATCATGATCCTTGGTTTTGTTCAAAGTTTAGCTCTTATTGGGAATTTGAAGCTTAGTAGCAGTATCTAATATATAAAGTAAGACATCATCAAAAATACCAATGTGACTTTTTCAATTCATATGTACTTTCTAAAGTTTATCTTAGACATCACAGACGTCGGCGAAGGAAAACATCGTGAGGAAACCTAGACTTGTAGTTAATATAAGTCCGAAATCGCCAACCCGTCTTGAGCGCGCGTGGTGATCAATGCTCGTGCCTTCTCTGTATGAGAAGAGGCCTTTGCCCTGCACTGGGACAGTTATAGGCTGGTATTATTATTATTAAGACATCATCATCTCCCTAGCCTTTTCCCAATTATATTGGGGTTAGCTTCCAGTCTAACTGGATTCAGCTGGATACAAGTGTTTTACGTGAAGCGACTGCCTATCAGACCTTCACAACCCAGTAGCTGGGCGACACGATACCTCTTGGTTAGACTGATCAGACTTTCTAGCTTACCCGTAACGACTGTCAAAGTTCTACGAATGACAACCGGGACCAGCGGCTTTACGTGCTTTCCGAGGCACGGGATGTCAGTGATGTCCAAAATAAACTTTAGAAAGTATCTAAAAATTGAAAACTCTAATTATTATTTACAACTCCTTACATATGATAATATAATAAGTTTAGACAAATGATTGTTTAACACTAACTGTCCCCCGCGGATTCACCAGCCCCCTTACCATGACGTTTAAAGTAAGATTGTTTTAGTCCTGTTGCAGGAGTGTGCAAGTGACAGCGTTAGACACGTTGTCTAGCGCCGTCTCTTTCCCACTGGAAGTAATATCAAAGTAATACTGCTATAAGGGCTTGTAGTACGCCCCCTGGTCACTGCGCCGCTCACGTCGTTCATACCCTGATGTTATGTAGCCTATTTATGTTATTTTTATGTATAAGCTATATTACTGTAAATTTTCAAAAACTTTTTTGTTTATTACTGTTTGCGTGAAGGAGTAACATACATCCATTCTCAAATTCAAAAGAATTTACCTATATAGTTTTGAGTTAAGTATGTTTTACGAGGAGTTACAAAATGTAAATCCTTGTACAAAATAATGAATACTTTGCTTTAATTAAGTTTAATAATTAATGCGAATTTCTAACGCTTCTTTTATTTGGCGCTGTGTTTAAAATATTATGTAAGTAGAGTGAATATTTTAATTGTTGGGTAATATCCAAAGTTATTATTTTTTTCTCTGATTTTTTGTTGTGGATGAAAATGAGATAAGCGGAGTAGTGGAAAGACGTCTTAGGTGAGAGTTTAAGCTTTGTAATAATAATTATTAATATATATTTATTCAGGTAAATACTATACAACACATTACATCCAAATGACACAAATCTACATTACAATAATACTAAGTTTAATAACATTTACATACAAATTAATTTTATGATAATAGTCGTCGTAATATGTTAAATGCAAGAATAACTGTCTGGCTTTTGTGATTTACCTAATATAAGTAGGTTACCCTGATTACTGTAAAATTTTATTAAAAACTAGCTTTCTCCCGCGGCTTCGCCCGCGTTGATGTCGTACTTCCAATCACTAATTTACCCGTTTAGACCTTGTCCAGAAAGGGTGAATTCGCCGCAAAACGTTTTGCGCGAAATCATTCGCGCGTTGGCGAGATACTAGACACCAATACATCGCGCCCACAAGCATCGCGCGAATAAACAATTCGCGATACGCGCGAGACGAGTTACTAGGGACGCCTTGTAGCGTCCAGATTTCGCGCTAATTTCAGAGCGAGTGCACGTATAATGGAAAAAAAACTTTTTTTCAAAAAAATAATAACCGCCTTCAAAAACTAAAAACCCAAAAATAACTAAAATTTCGGAAGTCGGTGGCTTCTGTTCTGCCAGTCAATTTGTGTTGCCACCGACTTCCGAAATTTTAGTTATTTTTGGGTTTTTAGTTTTTGAAGGCGGTTATTATTTTTTTGAAAAAAAGTTTTTATTTATTACTTTTTAGTGTCGACTCCCAATGTAGATATAGAAACTTGAAGAAAAAACACACATCGTCTATAAATATTTCGTCAATTTTTTTTGTTCTTGGTGAATTTTTCGAGAACCACTGAACCGATCGCCACAAAATTTATATGGGACCACCCCTGAATCATGACTTATCAAACAAAAAAAGAACCATCAAAATCCGTTTACAATTGACGGAGATATCGCGTAACAAACATACAAAAAAAAAAAAAAAAAAAAGAACATACAGACGAATTGAGAACCTCCTCCTTTTTTGAAGTCGGTTAAAAAAGAGGGAAATGGTGCGCCAAAATTTTGATACGGAATTGTTTATAGACTCGCGCGTAGGTACGCTCTTTCTGGGCGAACCGGTGGCGCGTAATACGCGCGAGAGAATCGCGGCTTATTCGCCCTTCCTGGACAAGGCCTTCATCATCATCTCCCTAGCCTTTTTCCCAACCGTGTTGGGGTCGGCTGCCAGCCTAACTGTATTCAGCTGGATACCGGTGTTTTACGTGGAGCGACTGCCTATCTGACCTCCACAACCCAGTAACTGGGCGACACGATACCTCTTGGTTAGACTGGTCTGAGTTTCTGACTAACCAGTAACGACTGTCAAAGTTCTACGAATGACAACCGGGACCAACAGCTTTACGTGCTTTTCCGAGGCACGGGATGTCAGTGATGTCTAAGATAAACCTTTCTGGACAAGGTCTTAGAGGTCAAAATATCCTATCATAGTGGATACTTACTCTTCACAAAGAACACATTCTCCAAGCTTCATGTGTCTAGGACCAGCGGTTTGGGCTGTGCGTTGATATATTAGCCCGGGAGCCAGGTGCAAATTTGGTTAATTATTTCCTCTCAAGAGATAATTCGTGAGACGCATCAGAGTATAGTATTATAAAGCGTCGTGAAAGTCAGCTGGTGCCCGGTTGGGGGGATGAGCGGGTGTAGCCTTACACGCATGAAAAAAAATAAAATACATTCACTGATTTCCTCTCAGCTGAAATTTTGTCAAATTGTAGCTCATCTAATATCTCAACGAAAAAAAATAATCAGCTGGTTTCAACGTGGTGTATTGTACGTCAGCTGGTGTCTCGAACATGAAAAAAAAAATTTATTTTCAGTGATTTCCTCTCAAACAAAAATTTACCTGATGATAGCTTATATGTAACTGTGGATAAATATATAGGTCAGCTGGCTGTATCTTGGTGGAAAAACCGTCAGCTGATACTGTGAAAGTTATTACATAGGAGTTAGGCAGGAGCATCTACTGTCAATTTAAATGCATCAGCTGACTAGCTTTTCCTCGACTTATTGCTAGCTGATTTTTTTTATTTATCGCATCAGTATATTAACAATCAACTCACAAATTTTCATCTGGGAGGAAATGACGTATCTTTAATTATTCGACATAGTGCTGCTTCAATATGAGAGTTGAGTTGAAATAAATATTCTGTATCAATGTTTTTGAAACGAATAAGTATGTTATCAAATGATATTAGATATATTTAAATAATTAAATAAACAATTAGCTTAGTGTAAATTAACTAGTTACTCAATAAATAATATTTTTTATATAAACGTGATGAAAAATTACAATGAGAATAACAATGTGATTTATTAATTTTCGTTTTCGCTCTAGCTTGAGTCACTTTCCTCTTTTTCCGATTTATTTTCAGAGTCGCTGCCAGAGCTGTCTGCTGTTATGTCTTCATTGTCATCATCTGTACAAAAATTTAAAAAAAGATTAGGATGCGTATTTTAACATAATATAATCAAAATTATAAAAAAATGTTACCTTTTTCAGGCTGAATAGTGATTTCATTAATCGATGATGGTAACTGACTTCCAGAAAACCAGGTGAATTCATACTTGTCATAATCTACAGGATCATGAGAAGTTGGAACCTTCAGGTGTGCATGTGACCAAATTTAAGCAATGTAACATGCTCTTAAAAATTGCTGATATAGCTCTGATCTGAATATTCTTTTCGACTGATGAAGTTTGCTCGTCTATTCTATAGGGATAGGAAAGTCGACTCTGACTTTAGTCAAAAATCGACTTTTATCAGAAAATAATCGACTTTTCAGAATCGAGTTGAGCCTCTCTTGAATCGATTAGAATCGACTTTTACTCGATGATTTTTTTTCGACTTTTTTCCATAATAATTTTTACTTAATTTAAATAAAGCTATTCTTTTGTTTATCTATTATCCACAGATAAATATTGATGCTCTTCTCTTCAGAAAATAATAATTATTAATAATTTAATATTTGATCGTTAGCGAGTTTCTTGAACCAAGAAATTGTTAATTGACTAAAAATATTTTTTTTTCTCAGTGTAACATGTTAAAAACTCAAAAAGTATGAACGATCATAATTTATTAAAATATAAATATATCTAACAATTTATACAATAATTATAATAACGATAATAATTAACCCCTGACAACCACACTGGGTAAAAAGTACCCACCTCAAAATTTTATTTCGTTAGCATTCTTTGTGTATATTTAAACTTCGATAGTATTTTTATCTCTTTTAATTGGCACTAATTAATTTAATATTATATCTATTTTGTAGAGAATTTTTTGAGCTTTAATTAAAAAAAAAAATTCAAGATATTTGAAAATGAAATATGTTGGGTACTTTTCACCCTCAATGCCTAAGGAGGTATACGGTTTAGATGTGTGCTTGTCAGGGGTTAAAGTACTACGTCGTTTACGTCATACGTCATTTCCTCCCAGATTAAAATTTGTGAGTTGATTGTTAATATACTGATGCGATAAATAAAAAAAATCAGCTAGCAATAAGTCGAGGAAAAGCTAGTCGGCTGATGCATTTAAATTGACAGTAGATGCTCCTGCCTAACTCCTATGTAATAACTTTCACAGTATCAGCTGACGGTTTTTCCACCAAGATACAGCCAGCTGACCTATATATTTATCCACAGTTACATATAAGCTATCATCAGGTAAATTTTTGTTTGAGAGGAAATCACTGAAAATAATTTTTTTTTTCATGTTCGAGACACCAGCTGACGTACAATACACCACGTTGTAACCAGCTGATTATTTTTTTTCGTTGAGATATTAGATGAGCTACAATTTGACAAAATTTCAGCTGAGAGGAAATCAGTGAATGTATTTTATTTTTTTTCATGCGTGGGAGGCTACACCCGCTCATCCCCCCAACCGAGTGCCAGCTGACGTTCACAAGGCTTCATAATACTATACTCTGATGCATTTTACTAATTACCGCTTGAGAGGAAATTGGTCATGAAAATCTGTTGCTGGCTCCCGGACTATATCTACAGTCAGTCTGTTTAGCGTTTTATATATAGGTAGATAAATATCTTCTTCTGGTAGTGCATCTCCACTCCTGAATTTTGGCCGTCAGCTCTGCATATTATTTGCCGTGCGAGGCAAAAGTTCAAAAAATCTTCTACTTTAACTTACTGGTACATTAATATTGGTGCCGATTCTCTTGTGCACAAACTAACGTAAATTTAAGTTAGGTGCATCTTACTCTTTCCTATTAATTAAGAAAAGGACAGAAGATAAAATATTAGTTAAGTCCTGTCAAATTTAGACACTCCATAGATAATTTAGACGCGTTTTAAAAACATGGCGTCTAAATATACGTCAATTTTCTTCCGGCGCTGTCTAATTTGACAGGATTAAACTAAATTGTATCTTCTGTCCTTTTCTTTAAGAAATGAAAAGAGAAAGATGCATTTAACTTAAAATTAGTCTAGTTTGTGACCAAGGGAATCGGCACCATTGTCTATTTTAATATACCTAATATAGGAATGCTTTATAATAATAACTAGCTTCTGCCCGCGGCTTCGCTCGCGTTAGAAAGAGACAAAAAGTAGCCTATGTTACTCTCCATCCCTTCAACTATCTCCACTTAAAAAATCACGTCAATCCGTCGCTCCGTTTTGCCGTGAAAGAAAGACAAACAGACAGACAGACAGACAGACAGACACACTTTCCCATTTATAATATTAGTATGGCTGGTATCCATACTATACTGGTATCCATACTATAATTGTCTATAATTGTCTCACTGCACGGCAAAGGCTTGTTCTCATATAGAGAAGGCACGAGCATTGATCACCACGCTTGCTCAAGGTGGATTGGCAATTTCGGACTTATATTCACTACAAGTCCAGGTTTCCTCACGATGATGTTTTCCTTCACCGATGTCTGTAATATCTAAGATAAACTTTAGAATGTACATACGAATTGAAAAAGTCACACCAATTCGAACTCACAACCTTTAGCATGAGAGGCGGGCCTTAACCACTAGGCCATCACGACAGGAATACTTAATCCTCTTCCGTATTAATAAACGTTACTCAGATCAAAACTCGTACTTGATGCCCAGCTTAAGATCTTGTTCGTATTAATAAACGAAATTGATTATGAGCTCAAGTTCCGGATTAGGTGTACGTCGTCAGCTGAGTGTAGACTGATTAATAAACGAAACTTGACACTTAAGTATACAAGAATGGGTGTACTCACGATGGCAAATCTTGGTTACTGAGATGTGTTTATTAATTAGCGACGATCTTGAGCTTCTGTCATCGCAATAATCCGGTATCAAATGATGTCGCACTTGAGATCGTATTTGAGTAACGTCTAGTAATGCACGCAGACAGGAAACTTGACTGTATACTATGTACACATTAAGAACATTCTAGTACTTTAACCCATCTCCATTTCGCTTCGCTCATCTTAATATAACCGCTTCCTAACAACCTTAGTACAGTAATTCGGGGAATCACGTTGACGCTGAGAAACAAAAAGATACGCAAAAAGCACTATTGAGTTAGATATAAGTACTTCCTTTGTAAACGAAGTTAATACCTAATTTAGAAACATAAGATTTAGATGCGATGTGACGTGCGGTTGTGATGGCCCTTGGTTATGATTGCCGGCTTCGTATGGGGGAGGTTGTGGGTTCGAATTCGGGTAAGTATCAATGTGACTTTGTCAATAAAATCAGTCAAATCATTATATACATAGCACTTTTACACATCAATATTTTGTCTTTTTTATTTTAAGCGAACGATGGGGCCGGTGTTTCCTAGCTGAACTGCTCTGAGAAGAAACATCCGAAACAAACCCAGATTCATATTTATTTTCTAAAGTTTATCTTGGACATCACTGACATCCCGTGCTTCGGAAAGCGCTCAAAGCCATTGGTCCCGGTTGCCATTCGTAAAACTTTAACAGACCTTATGGAGTAGTCAAAAGCATGAAACTCTGACCAGACTAACTAACAGGTATAGTGTCGCCCAGTTACTGGGTTGTGGAGGTCTGATAGGCAGTCACAAGCGCGAAGGCCCATTAGCTTAAATCATCATTTACTCTATCACTCAATCGATACCAATCTTCATTAAAAACGGGTTAGTGGTTTAGCCGTAAAACGTAACAGACTGACAAAAAAAAGATACTATATCATTAAAATTTGTAATATTAACCTGTATTTTTAAATTGTTTAATTAAGTACCTAAGGATCGATTTCTGGCGACAGCTGACCGATGCAATGTCAACGTATTTTTCCATTCGGATAATTCCATTGCAGATTATAGATTTACTTGGTAGCCGGTTAATGTCCATTGACTCAATCCTAAAAAATTAACCTAGTTGTAAAGTTCAAAGTATTAGGTGTCGGAATAATTGTAATAGTTACCGCGACCCCGGAACTTAAAGGGCAACCGAAGGAACATGAGTGGGTTTTAGCACAGATTAATAAATAGTTACTACGTAACAGATACTTCACTCCAATACAAAAACCAAAATACCTACGCTATAATAGCCTACAAAATCATAATAATAATACCAGTTGTTTGCAGCAAGGAGAAATGTACCATAAGTACGCACAAAGAGAGTTGAGATTCTTTTGCCCGCCGCGCGACTTACGTGTGTGCGTGTCGTCCAGCAAATCTGCTAGGGTTATACGTATGATGATAATGGTAATAAAACGAATGTTTTAGAAAAACAATTATTTTTTTATTTATTGATCAAATATTTTTTAGTTTGATAAAATGACTGATGCATATTTTTCGTTCCTAGAATTCCCGACTTACATATTTTAGTGTCGAAAATATCCAAAATCGCGTGAATAATTTTAATAAATAATCAAAAGGGAAACAGGAGAATAAGGAAACAGGGGAATTGGACAATAATCACGCAATCATTACGTGGTTTCGGCATTTTGATAGTCAGCGCTGTACCCGTGACGCGCGAGCACTCAGCCGGGCGCGCGACAGCCCGGTGTTCGTTGTATCGTCGACGATACGCGAAGCGGTAGGCATAAAACGCGTGGCCTTGAGCGAGTGACGGACGCCTGGTTTTAGTCAGTAAAAGTGTGACTATAACTGACAAAATGCTTGCACTGTCTAGACAGGTCCACTCAAATCTGTGTGCTTCTGTCATCTAGAAAGCACCTCAGACATTAACCTTCATGGTCCTCGCATGATTAAAATTTGACTAATACAATTGTATGACGTTTAAAAATTGTATTGTATTGTATTGTATTGTATATGTTAATGATCTACCATCCATAACGCACCATCAAATGACACTTTTTGCTGACGACAGCACAGTTCTGTTTAACGACGACAATACGCACTCTAGCATAAATGTGGAGATTGATATGTTTTTAACGAATGCAACTGAATGGCTATCATCTAATAATTTAAACATAAATCTGTCAAAAACAAAAATTATGAAATTTAGACAAAATTTTCTAGCATTGCCGAATTTAAATATAATATTCAAAGATATAAATATTGAAGAAATAGATGATATTAAGTTTTTGGGGTTACATATTGACAGAAGACTTAACTGGAAAAATCACGTAGATTATGTCTGTAAACGCTTAAATCAACAGTCATATGCCCTTTATAAATTAAGTAAAATAGCAGATAGATCTGCTGTTCTTAGTGCGTATCATGGCTATGTCTCTTCCATCTTAAGGTACGGTCTTATTTTCTGGGGCAATTCAACCAACAAAGACCTAGCTTTTAAGGCGCAAAAGCGGTGTATCCGATCAATCGTACGTATAAATTCAACGGAATCCTGTGTTCCACATTTTAAGGAACTGAAAATACTATCACTCCCTTGCCTGTTTATTTTTGAATGTGCCATTTTCGCTAAGTTAAATATTCATCGTTTCAAATTTAGAAATAGAGCCAGACATAAAGACAAAATGACACGTGAACCCCACAAAACTGCTCTTTTCCGCAAAAGTATTTTTTATCTAATCCCCGATATATATAATAAACTGCCAAAGACGATTAGAGACTTAGATTTGCAGAATTATAAAAAGGAATTATTATTTCAATTGTTATTAGATAAATGTTACTATAATTTAAAGGATTATCTCGATGATGTTATTTAATTTTAATTGTTCCCGTATATTTCTTAATTTATATTAATTAATTTAAATTGAATTTATAATTTTATGTCTTTGTCTTATTATTTTAATTGTTGCCTTGACATGTAAAAATTACCGTTAATTCGAAAGTGCTGCATTTTGAAATGTTATTATTTTAATTTTCTAATAAATTGTGCTATGTTTATCTTATAAAATGTCACTGACCTACTCAAAAATTGTTGTATGCCATTATGGCGGGTCATAGCTGTGTACAAACTCGGAAACATGTAACAACTATTTGCTTACCTATGTACCACAATAAAGAATATTTGTATTTGTATTTGTATTTGTATTTGTAAAAAAGAGACTTTGACCTATGAGTTTGTTTCGGATGTTTCTTCTCAGAGCAATCTGTCAGAAAATTACGGCCCCATCGTTAACTTTATTAGACAAAAAAACCGGTCAAGTGCGAGTTGGACTCGTTGGTTTCGGAGTTTTCCCTTTATTTGTGCTACATGACCTTGCTTCTTGCCAAATTTCATGATTCTAGGTCAATGGGAAGTACCCTATAGGTTTTGAGTTTTGATTCCCTTGAAAATGTCTAAATATGCAATATAAACCGCCGTATCTTTTTATTGCGTTGATTTAGAAACTTGATTTTTTCATTGCTTTGAGAGATAGCAGACCTGAGTATGTGATATTAATTTCAGCTTGATATCTTGACGCGTTTCTGAGAAAAAGGTTCTTGACAGACAGACGGACAGACGGACGCCTGATGTGAACAAACTACAAATTTACGGTTTTCGAAGTTTTTCCTTTACTTGTGCTACATGACCTTGCTTCTTGCCAAATTTCATGATTCTTGGTCAATGGGAAGTACCCTATAGGTTTTGATTCTCTTGCAAATTTCTAAATATGCAATATAAACCGCCGTATCTTTTTTTTGCGTTGAATTAGAAACTTGATTTTTTCACGGCTTTGAGTGATAGCAGACCTGAGTATGTGATATTAATTTTAGCTTGATATCTCGACGCGTTCCTGAGAAAAAGGGTCTTGACAGACGGACGGACGGACAGACGGACAACAAAGTGATCCTATATGGGTTCCGTTTTTACCTTTTGAGGTACGGAACCCTAAAAATATATTGTCATGTAGAATGATTATATTTAACCAATTTACAAATTTTAATGAATACCTACCATTTTATTTATCATTCTTAACACTAGCTGTCCGCCGCGGATTCACCCGCGGTTTTTGTTACTATCTATTCCGCTCCCGTAGGTACTAGGTATAGGTACAAATGAGTAATCAACCACAAGTAGATTTTACGATTCGGATCAGTAGTTCTAGAGAATAGCACATTCAATTAACAAACTATTCGCTTTATAATATTACTTTAGATACCAGTCAGTACGCTTGACACTTGTGTGAGTGATTTATGAATAGCTTTTGCCCGCGACTTCGTCCGCGTGGAATAATAGTTTCCGTTCCCGGGGAATTCCCGGGATGAAAACTATCCTATGTCCTTTCTTGGGTCCCAGACTACTTATAATCTGTACCAAATTTCATTCCAATCGGTTCAGTGGTTTAGGCGTGAAGAAGAGGCAAACAGACAGACTTACTTTCGCATTTATAATATTAGTATGGATACACTTAAACACGTCACAGACAGAGTTGTAAATGACATTGCGCGACATGTTTTTTCTTCCTGTTATCTCCCTTTTTTTGTGGGTGGGTAATCATCGCCCTTTGTTACAGACTTTTACTGACTAAAAGTCACCCATGTTCCTTCAGTTGCCCTTTATGTTCCGGCATCACGGTAACTATTAGAACTATTTCCGCAACCCTGTCACTCCTCATGATAATATATTATTACTTACTCCTTTCTCCTTCACATATTATAATTCTTAACACAATTTTTCTTCAGTCTTCCTGTTCCTCTGCATCCTTCTACATTCATGCTCATAACTCTCCTAGTTACTGCGTTTCATTCCTCATCTTCAGAAGCCCATACAAACAATTTCCTTCAAATTTTTCTGTTTAATGTGACGTGAAAGAGATATTTTTTCGCTAAGAATTCCGCGGAGATTAAGCGCCTATGCATGCCGCATTGGTGCTGATTCTCTTGTTCATAAACTAAACTAAATTTAAGTGCATTTTTCTATTTACATTTAATTGAAAAAAGGACAGAAGATAAAATATTAGTTAAGTCCTGTCAAACTTAGTCACTCCATAGATAATTTAGACGCGATTAAAAACATGGCAACTAAATATACGCCAACTTTCTTCAGGCGCTGTCTAATTTGACAGGATTAAACTAAAATGTATATCTTCTGTCCTTTACTTCAAGAAATGGAAAGAGAAAGATGCATTTAACTTAAATTTAGTTAAATTTGTGAACAAGAGAATCGGCAATATTGTACAAGTGTAATTAGTTGTAAGACAATGACATGCACTGTACGTCATTATGACGCATTTGTACATTAACTCCTGACGTAGACTACAATACTCTATCGTTGAATGTAAACAATCTTGACAGGTCTCTGTATCTGAAAATTGAGTACAAAAACATTTTTTTTTTGGTGAGTCGGAAATCATCAAATGACTGCTCCCGTCCTGGGTGCGGCGGGAGGGCGTGTCAGACTCTTACTGACTAAAACCCACTCATGTTCCTTCGATTGCCCTTTATGTTCCAGGGTCACGGTAACTATTATAAACATTCCGCAACCCCGGCAGGCGTTGGCCCTGTTGGGCCCCTTCCTGTGCTGACTCCTTCTCTTTGAGGCGCGCGTGGAACAAAACGCGCCGTCGACGCGGTCCTGGTCATAGTCATAGTCATAGTAGTCATAGTATTTTATTGGTAAGGGATTCTTACAAGTCATATTCAGGTTAAAAAAACACAATACATTATTAAACACATGTCAAAAATCAAGTTGTCAAACAACATTGGAACACATACACAAATAGTCAAGTCAAAAGAAAGAGTCACAATAAAAAGTCACAGTAAAAATTACAATTCAAATTAATATGTCAAAGTTTACATCATCTTAAATTCGTCAAAGGAATAGAACGCTTGCTCGATAAGCCATCTTTTTAAGCGAGCTTTGAAGCTGCCTATTGTCGGGGCATTAGAAATGTCTGCTGGCAGCAGGTTGTACACTGTTGGGCCCATAACATGAGTCGTCTTGGATGATTTAACGAGTGTTCTCGAGACCGTGGATAATTGCCCCCTGCTTCTTGTGCAATATGTATGTCGGCTGCCTACCTTAGGATACAGGTCGAGATTCATCCTTACGTACAGGGCGACCTGATATATAACTATAGCAGGTAACGTGAGGATGCCTAGTCTGATAAAATGAGGTCTAGCGGACTCTTCCTGTGGTATCCTGACGATGGCTCGCACGGCACGCTTCTGCATTCGGAAAGCGCGTTGCCAGTCAGCAGCACGTCCCCATAGCTCAGCGCCGTATTGGAGCAGCGAGTGCACCGTTGCAAAGTAGCAGGACCTCACATCACGTTCGGGTAAGACACGCGCTATTCTGCCAAGAGCAAAACATGCACTACCCAATTTACCGCAAACTTTACCGATCTGCCCATCCCACCTAAGGCACCCATCAATTTCCAACCCAAGAAAGGTTATCATCTTCACCTGAACCAGAGATTCCACCCGCAGATACAGCCAGTGGTCGTGAAGACCGCCCTGACAAAACAAAGTGAATGAAGTGGGTCTTTTTCAGATTCAGAGCGAGACCATTCCCCGGTCTTAGCCGGGCGGCGAGCTACCCAATATCCCTTTTCTTTTTGAGCGACCTTTTCGTTTCTTACCTAACGTCGGTTTGGAATAAAGCTGAATTCGAAATTACTACCGACATTAATAGGCGAAACGACTAAAAAAAAAAATTTTGTTCGACAATTAGATTTCAAAATTTTTGACACGTATTTCCTCTTTTTAAAAATAACTCCGATATGAAACTTCAACGCTATTTTTTTTTTGGGAGTGGGAAATCATCAAATAACTTCTCCCGTCCTTCGTATCAGACTTTTACTGACTAAAACCCACTCATGTTCCTTCGGTTGCCCTTTATGTTCCGGGGTCACGGTAACTATTATAAACATTCCGCAACCCCGGCAGGCGTTGGCCACACTAAAATATTTTATTACTTTAAAAACCAAGTACAACCAGTAAGAACTAGAACGGAGAATATGGGAAAATAAAACAACGTAAGTATTTGTATCGTATTATCATATAGTATATATTAATTACTTAATTCTATATTTATAGTAGAGACCTACTTATCATACAAAAGGTGAGATCTAAGCCTAGTTTAGGATAATAGGTATCGGAATAGGCAAAGTATATTTAGCTGAGTAAGTTTCAAATATCAAAAATTTCGAACTTACAATTGCAAACATTTATACAATGTGTAACTGAATTAATGCACTTTGAGACAATAGTTTGTTCAGAATCGTTTACTGAATCGATTTTTGTAATTTTTAATATAGGTAATATTTTATCCCCAAAATAATTAAAACTACGTAAACTGCTGTCACTCTTCCGCTGTACAGTCAAAACAAACTAAAATGGATGAAATACCTACTACGCTAGATCCTTATGCAAGTGCGACTGTGTGCATGCGTAGATTTGTAATGTGACTATAATTTTCTCCCACATCTGTACAAGTAATTTATAAAAAAAACAGTGTTTTAAACATAATAATAAAAATTCAGTGTATGTATTATGATTATAACATAATATTCTAATTGGGGTGTCTGGTGGTGTGCGTTTATTCCGGGACATGTTGTATTCTCTATTCCAGATCACGTAACGACACCGAATGACTGAAAAAATTAAGACCCGTATCCGCAGATATTGACACTAAATGTCCGTATCCGAATATCCGGATATTTTTGGTGATCCAGCACATCACTATTACTTACATACTCGAAGTTAGATAAATATACGCTACCTATTCCAATCTAATAAAACGGGATGAATACTACTCGTAGCGACATCTATGGCGCTACACGAGAACTACAAATGACTTTATTGTGGTACGAAAATCGTCCTTACTGTTTAGAAATAAAGGCGTTATTGCTTCGTTCAAATGGATTTGTTAAGGCGCTCCTAAACGGGCCCGGCAACTCCAGCAATATTGCCGGCGTAGCTCGGCAATATTTTTGTCATACAAAAGGTGTTGCCCGGCAATACCGGCAATATTGCAGAGAGTTCGGAAACATTGCCGGGCAATGCCGGCAATGTATTGCAGCAACACAATTGCAGTAAAAAATTGCCCGTTTAGGAGCACCTTTACTAAGGCGTATTTGATTGAATATGGGGGTAAGCAAATAATATTTTTAGGCGCACGGTAGCGTTTAGCCAAGTTTAATAAAAGCAATCAGCAATTCGAACAAAATTTACACTTATATTTTTTAAATTGAGCTTATTATACCATAATTATATACGTGTGGTCTGACGTAAATGGTTTTGACATAATATTCATTCGAATTCACACTACACAATTACAATCGACAAAATGGAATCAGGACCCAGCATAACCTTCTTTTTCTTAGACATTCAAATACAATTAGGTCGACAATCGCGTAAACAAGTATTAAAAATGTCACACGTCTAGTCTTATTATTTTGACAGCTTTAAACAATTTGTCGTCGAAATGGGTCATGATTCAATTTTTTCGATAGTGCAAAGCAGATAAGTATCCAGGGCCGTCATATACAATTAAGGTTTTCTTGAATACCAATGAATGTATTCAAATGAAATTTAACCTAATTGAAGAACTAGTCATTTTCTACTATAGTTTAAATTTTTATAAGAAAATATCCGTAGGTTTTTGAGAAAACTTAAACTGTATCTGACGGCCCTGGATACTTATCTGCTTGGCCCACCGCACAAATAATATTGTAAGAACATTATTTTAAAAGAGTAAGTATGGAGTTTCTAGCCATACTTGAAGTGCCTTTAAAATGGTTTATTATAAACAAATGATCTTTCTCTTTCCATTTAATTAAGAAAAGGACAGAAGATAAAATATTAGTTAAGTCCTGTCTAATTTAGACACTCCATAGACAATTTAGACGCGATTTAAAAACATGGCGTCTAAATATACGTCAATTTTCTTCAGGCGCTGTCTAATTTGACAGGATTAAACTAAAATGTATCTTCTGTCCTTTTCTTTAAAAATGGAAAGAGAAAGATGCATTTAACTTAAATTTAGTTAAGTTTGTGAACAAGAGAATCAGCACCATTGACGTCCCGACACTTTTGTATTGAAATATCTTTATGACATTTTTTTTTAAACCTTTGTAAATGTGACTTGGTTTCGTAGCTTAGCTTCGTTGCTTATAGCCTTCTCCATTAAATGGGCAATTTGTTTTTTTTTTTGTGAGTGGGAAATTATCAAATGACCGCTCCCGTCCTGGGTGCGGCGGGAGGGAGTGTCAGACTTTTACTGACTAAAACCCACTCATGTTTCTTCGATTTCCCTTTATGTTCCGGGGTCACGGTAACTATATTATAAACATTCCGCAACCCCGGTGTTAAATGGGCTATAGAACACAAAAAGATATTTTCAATTCGGCCCAGTCTTAGGTCTTGAGATAGGCTAGTTTTTGTCTCTTTCTAACGCGAACGAAGCCGCGGGCAAAGGCTAGGAGATAATAACCTGTGGTCTGGCGAAATGTCAATTTGACAGCTGTCATTAATGTCAGGTGTCATTACTGCCACGCGAAATTGATCCTTATGATCAATGTAATTTTGTTGTTTTATCTGTGCTACGGTTGTGGGTCACTCTACTGGCCTGGTCGACAAACTATACCAATCGCCAGATGAAGGGATAAGTTTGAGTTTGTCTGTGTGTGTTGTGTTATCAATCTGTGCTCCAGACAAATGGTTCTAGGCGTTTATCTTCTGGTAGGAGAAGGTTCAATTCTTGAACGTCTAGGAGAGTCTGAAATATAATAATTACAAAATGTTATAAAACCATGGGTAGTCTTAGTCTGCTTGTGACCATGGCAGGTGTAACCCTGCCGAAACGTCAAGCAAAAAACAAATAAAAGGTATGTGTGTGCGCGTTAAATTCCGATAAGTGGTGAAGTATAAATACATAGGTACAGCATTAAAAAAAATACATTCTGTTTAGTCCGTCTGATAGATCAGCCGAAAATACGGGACACGTATTTTTTGCTTGATCAAATTAATAAAAAAATACAAAGATAAAGAGCAACAAAGTTCCGGAGTGGGGGCTTTTGAGGTCACCGTCATGCAAACATTGTATCTTATTGTGACGTCACGCGCAACTTTAACGCACTGTATCGTCGTCATTCTTTGTTTACGACTAAAAAGAAAAAATACGTGTCCAAAAATTTTTTGATAATCTATCTGACGGACTAATTACTTTTTTTTGTCGTCTCGCCTATTGCAAATGAATATAATTCCCGTGCTACCGTAAAGCATCCCCCTTAATCTAATATAACTAATATATATATTACCTGACAATATTAAAGACATGCCAATGGTTAAATTCAAAACAGCTGTACAGAAATTTTCAACAGAAAAATGTTATTACAGAGTAGGTGAATTTTTAAACGAGAAATATTTATAAAACTAAAAACCTCTGTAATAGTTCCTAATTATATTTTAAATTTATTTTCTTGTTATAGTTTAATATTTGTTATTATTATTATCTAATGCATGTGAATCTAGATATTAAGTTCTCAACAAAAAACATTTGTATGCCAATGAAGCAAAACATAGAGCTACTACTTATTATTTTTTTGTTTAATCCATACTAATATTATAAATGGGAAAGTGTGTCTGTCTGTCTGTCTGTCTGTTTGTCTTTCTTTCAGGGCAAAAGGGAGCGACGGATTGACGTGATTTTTTAAGTGGAGATAGTTGAAGGGATGGAGAGTAACATAGGCTACTTTTTGTCTCTTTCTAACGCGAGCGAAGCCGCGGGCAGAAGCTAGTACCATCTATGTATAACCTATGTTTACAAATGAATAAATGATTATTGATAAAGTAAGGTGAGCCTGACCTGCTGCAGTAGCGAGTGACAGCGCGTGAGCTGGTGCGACACGTCGTGTGCGCGCGCGAGCCGCTCCGCGTGACGCGCGTTGTTGCGCTGCCTCTCTACCATCTGTGCGTGCAGCCGCGCTATCTCACCGTCCGCCTGGACACGGACACATGTTATAGCGCTAGATTTAAGTCACCTGAATAAGAATCTAAAATAGTTAAATAGATTGTCTCTCTCTCTGCCTCTCTCTCTAAATATTATATGTGTATGGTCTCTTGCTAGACCGTACATTACTTTTAGATGAGGGGTAAATGGAATTAAAGAAGGTTAATTATGAAAACACTACTGTATTGTCCAAAGGTACTTAAAGTAAAATGAGCTTAATGAACTGATGGTGTAGAAGTGAAATGAGTGACGCGGCCCTTGTTGGCTGTAACGAGAACGCCTGGCTGACTTGATAGCTCAACGCGAACTGAACTAATTATTGCGAATTAAAATGAATGGGCGTAAAATGCTGAATTGCAGAATGTGCGGTTGCACCGTACATGCTCCCGAGCGGGAAGATGAATATGAGAGGAACATGAAAAGATGAGTAACAAGGTGATCCCAATCGGTCCTTATACTATATGATTGACAAGGTGATGCCAATTGCTCCTTATTATAATGTTTAGAGTCTCTAATTGAACTCCGTCTAGCTTAAGCACTTTTGGCATTTCACTGTAATTTGATACACACGGAATCTCACACTGATTACGCGCACTAACACTGTATTGAACCGTGGACGATGATATAGAGGCCCCTGCCTCTGCTCCTGCTAGAGTGTTATGTTCCGCGGTCTGTAGACTCGCCAATGCGGCCCTTGCCACCGCCAGAGATGCGGATCGCCTTTTACGTAGCCGTCGTATCATGAAACCTGCTCCAACCACCAACACAACTCCAATCACCGCATAAAATGCTGTGTAGTGATGAATATCATGATAAGAAATTTGATTTGGCAAATTTTCACTTGCTTTAAGAATGTGGAATTGCTTCTTGATTTCGTCAAGCTCCTTGTTGCTCGAGGAGAGTGTATAGTTTTGTATCAGTGGAGTTGGGATGCCTACGTCTATGATTATGATTGATTGGTTCTATCTCAGGCAATTGGAAATATGGTTTTATGTCTAAGTAGAGCACCACTAAGCTCTAATCTTGGTAATGTTATTGATTTATTTATTGGAGCTAATCTTGCTTTTCCTGCTACTAACGAGATCTTTGTTTCACCGTTGTTTTTAATCTTGCTATAAACAACGCATGCGTAGGCTTTTTGAGAAGAATCGCAGAATCCATGTAATTCTAGCGTGTTGTTTTCTCCAGTACCCAACCAACGCTCTAACTTGAATTGATTGATTTTGTGCATGTCACCTTTAATGTCTAGCCATTCCTTGCTAATTTGATCGGGTAACTTGTCATCCCATTGACTACTTGACATCCAAACTTGCTGAAATAGCAGTTTAAGCTTGGTTGATATCGGCGATAGCCAACCAAGAGGGTCAAACAATTTTGATATGTCTGACAACATGGTTCTCTTAGTTGGGGGCTTGTTAGATGGTTCTATTTTTGATTGAAATGTAAATGAGTCTTCCTTGGAATTCCAACGTAATCCTAAGGGTTTTGATGTCTCAATTTCCTTAAAATCTAAATTTTCTTGCTTGTTACTCGCCCCGATTGTGTCGTCTTGTAAGGCTGATGCATTGGAAGACCACTTTCTTAAATTGAACCCCCCTGATTTTAGCAGCCTGATTAAATCTTGCTTCAGTTTTACTGCTGACTCGACAGAATGAGAGCCGTGCAGAACATTATCCATGTAGAAAGACTGCTCCAATGCCTTGATGGCAACACTGTCGAAATTGTGTCTCTCATCTTTAGCCAATTGTTTTAATGTCATCATGGCTAAAAACGGTGCGGCCTTGGTGCCGTATGTTACAATGCATAGCTGGTATACCTGATAACGCATATCAGTGGTATCCCTCCAAACGATTTTATGAAATTTTTGATCTTGTTTATTTAGCCTAATGAAACGAAACATTTTTTCAATATCTGCTGTAAAAGCTATATGATATTGTCTCCAACTTAACAGTAAAGATTGGAGATCTTGCTGTAGATTTGGGCCTTTTAGCATGACGTCATTCAAGCTCATTCCTGTTGTTGTTTTCGTAGAAGCGTTGAAAACTACGCGAAGTGCTGTCGTGGTAGAATCGTTTCGCAATACACAATGGTGCGGTAAATAATACTCCGGTTGCTCGTTACCGGACGCTGGTATCATATGTCCTAAAGTTTTATATTCTTGTATAAATAATTTATATTGTTTTGCTATTTCTTCATTATTGTAAATGATAAGTGCCATTGAAGTACGGGATGTCAATTTTTGGAGAACTTGTGAACTACGGACCCCAGTTTCCTATTAATTGCATTTTTTAATTCATTAAAAATAGTTTCTTGTTTAGTGTAAGACACCTCATACTCTTGATTCGTACCCTCCAATTCGCTGTCTAATTCCCAATGTAAGGAATCTATTATTGACCATCGAGACTGTAGAGTACGTAATAGTGGGGGCGTTATAAGCCAAAAGCAATATTTTTTGCATTAAAGCATGAGACTTGGTACACTTGTTACTTAGGTGGGTTAGAGTGAAAATCGCCCGGGAGGCAATCGGAGGCACCCCTCTGGGGGGGAGGGGGAGGGGTTGAAGTTCTCTTCTGCCGCGCGCTCTGTTTGTCGTCATAACTCCTAATTTATCGTTACTATGGCAAGTGGGGTATCATTTTCGGATAAATCAAAGATGGCCAATCGTTTTCTGAAATAAAAAATACATGTCTACATACAAAAAAAGTGAATTATGCCCTAAAATGTGAAAATTTCAACCGTAACAAAAAACATTAATGGGCCATAATTTTTCAAATCGTGGCTATATCGACTTTAAAAAAATATGATTAAAAAGCTGTATGCGTATAGATTCTGAAAATATAATATATGTCTATAGTGTATATAGAAAAATCGTTAGAAAAAAAATAAAAAACAGCTTGGCTGAGCAGCCAAAATTCATTGTAAAATAAGGACAACAAAATCGATTTCTACAAATTGACCAATCTTTTTACTAGTAAATATAGAGATTTGATCAAATTAAACAGATAATGAATTTAAATGTTTTTTTTTTGTTAAAAATCTATCGTTTTTACCCTTAGTACAAGTATAAAAAAATGATATAAGTCATTGATCTTATAGCTGAGCGGGCTCTGTTGACTAGTTTAAGTGAATTAAACGTCTGTAATTAAAGTAACAACATATAACTATGCTAAAAATACTTACTTATAAAAAAATATAAAAGGTGACTGCACCAATGATAAACACTTTAAGAGTTAGCACCAATAGCAGGACGCAAAGAGTTGTTCGACATTTCAGACCGCAGCACTTCTTATTACATCTGCACTGGACCATTTCTATATAGGTTGAAAACCACTGGCAAGTCTGTCCATGAAGGCTGACAGTTGTCACTGACCTTACTCCGTCCCCAATCAGACAAATCAGGTGGATTTCCAGACATCTGATCCCATACAGGAACAGTTTTGGAATACTGCTCAAGAAATGTTGGTGCAGGGCAGCTTTTGTAAGACACCATTTTCTAGTTAACGAAAATCTTTTATAAACAGATATTTTAGGTTTCATTTACTTAGCAAAATGTGCAAGACCAGAAATAAACACTTCTAACTATCTTATAAACTTTTCAATAATATCCTGTGACAACTCATGCCATCTGATCTCAAACTTAGCAGAGCTATACTATGACAGACTAGAAGTAACTGGTCTTCATACTCATATAATTATAAATACGTACATATTATATATAAATTACAATCAGACACAGGATTAACAATGCTCATCACGCAAAGTTTTTTCTGGTTGGCATCGTAGCCACGACCTCCGACTTAGCAGTCAGGGTCACTAGCCACTAGACTAACTGGCCCGCGAATAATAGTGAAAGCCTCGCTAATCCGTCCCTCATATGCTGCCAGAAACCCTTTTCTCCTTCACAGTTAAAAAACAAGATACATTGTGACACCCTGGAAAAGCGTAAAACAGAGGCAAGACTAGCTTTAAGTGGTCCTGTAAAAAGATTTTTTTATAACGGCGGATACCAAGTGGAGAACAACAGGATGATAGGACTAACGCAGTAGCCAGAGTTGTGCCAAAGTAATGATACGTACACGCTGTCGATACTGACGTCTCGTTAGCAGTCGTTTTGGTATAGACGAGTGCCTGAGCTAGAGGAGCTGTGGGTAATGTAGGCACTGGAAAACCCCACCAGTACCTTCCTTGCCGCAAGGTATCAAGTACTCTCCATTAAAAATACTCAGAATTTTTTTCTTTCATCCGCTATATACTTCCTAGGACTAAAATAGGATGAGGATTATTTACAGAACCACCAGTGTGATGGTCTTGTAAAAAAGCTGTGACACTGTGACTTATTTGAACGGTGGGGAAAAAAAGCGCAACGGAGACATGGAATGCTTTTCCAACTGTCGCAAAAGAGTTTCTGGCAACATATGAGAAAAGGATTAGCGAGGCTTTCGCTATTATTGAAAAGCTGCCCTGCATCTCTTTTTGAGAACATTTTTCACCGAATCCACCTGATCCATCTAATAAGGGATAGAGTAAGGTCGGTTATTTTACTGTTAACATACATGGAGAGACTTGGCAGTACAGTGGTTTTCGACGTCTGTGTGGAAATGATACGGTGCAGGTGTAAAAAAAAAGTGCGGCGGTCTGAGGTGTCTATTCTATCTCAGACACCTTTCTCTATTTAAGATTGTACTTTACCCATGGTAAACAATGTACCCATGATGTTAAGATAAATAAATAAAGATAAAGATGCTCTCAGCGGGAACTTAAGTGATTGGAATTGTGCGACTGCGGACGGCAAAGTATTTAATAAACAATATAGGGGCAGCGGTTGTCATTCGTGGAACTTTGACAGTCGTTACGGGTAGCCAAACTAGAAAGTCTGACCAGCCTAACCAAGAGGCATCGTATCGCCCAGTAACTAAGTTGTGAAGGTCTGATAGGCAGTCGCTTAACATAAAACACTGGTATCCAGCTGAATCCGGTTAGGCTGAGAGCCGACCCCAATATAATCCAGAAAAGGCTAGGAAGATGATGAGATAAGGGCAGTGACTCGAATGCTAGCACTGCACTAAATTATCAGCACTCTGAACAAACAGATATAAGCTATTATTTTGGCCTATAACTCATAAAACTTACAATAAAGATATTTTAAGATATTTTGGAACTCTATTTCTGGCAAAACCTTACTATCCGACGTAAAAATGGCGACATTTAAGAAAACAATTCTTTGCGTCCTGCTATTAGGGCTAACTCTTAAAGTGTTAATCAATGGTACCTTTTACATAATTTTATAAATACTTTTAGCTAAGCTGCAGAGTTATATGTTGTCACTTTAATTACAGACGTTTGATTCACTTAAAATAGTCAGCAGAGCCCGCTCAGCTATAAGATCAAAATAATATGACTAATGTCATTTTTTTATACTTGTACTAAGGGTAAAAACGATAGATTTTTAACAAAAGAAAACATTTAAAATCATTATCTATTTATTTTATCAAATCTATATATTTACTAGTAAAAAGATTGGTCAATTTGTAAAAATCGATTTTGTTGTCCTTATTTTACAATGAATTTTGGCTGCTCCGCCAAGCTGTTTTCATTTTTTTTCTAACGATTTTTCTATATACACTATAGACCTATATTATATTTTCAGAATCTATACGCATATAGCTTTTTAATCATATTTTTTTGAAGTCGATATAGTCACGATTTGAAAAATTATGGCCATTTAATGATTTTTGTTAAGGCTGAAATTTTCACATTTTAGGGCATAATTCACTTTTTTTGTATGTAGACATGTAATTTTTATTTCAGAAAACGATTGGCCATCTTTGGTTTATCCGAAAATGATACCCCACTTGCCATAGTAACGATAAATTAGGAGTTATGACGACAAACAGAGCGCGCGGCAGAAGAGAACTTCAACCCCTCCCCCTCCCCCCCAGAGGGGTGCCTCCGATTGCCTCCCGGGCGATTTTCGCTCTAACCCACCTAACTAACAAGTGTACCAAGTCTCATGCTTTAATGCAAAAAATATTGCTCCCCATACATTAATGGCTTATAACGCCCCCACTATAAGGCATCTTTCAACTCCCACTTTTCGGACATAAAATCCAAATTTATTCCTGCCACCGTGCGCTGCAGCGCCCTGAAGTTGCTTGCTTGTTTCTTCAACAGTTCATCAAGCTTGCTAGATGAACCTCTGGAGTATACCTCGACAGGCGGCGATTGACGTCCCACCTGATCTTCTTGCTCCGACCATGCAGGACCTTGTTCCTCCTGTGCAGAACCTCCCTGTTGAGCTTCTTTCATCTTTATCAACAAAACTTGATGTTGTTGATTGATGAGTGCCTTGGTCGAGATGTATAGTTCCTTTGTGCGTTCGTAATTTCGTATGCACGGCCACCAAAATACGGATGAGACTTGCTTTCTTCCGTAAGAAGACGGTCGTGATTGTACTGGTAATCGGACCAATACTGGTTTAAATTTTCTAAACGTCGCTTGAAGTAGTCGGCGGTCTTTCGATCCGCTGAGTCTTTTTTGATATTTGTAGCCAACTTTAGGGTGACTGTGTAAAGTTCGTCTTGATTGGCATGTATGGCCTCCATGGCGAGGGTTTATTTAAAGTAAGAAATAAATGGATAGATCTTACTTGAATGTCCTTGATGACTGCTTACGGATCCTTGGTGATCCCCTGAGACACCTGTTAGCCTCAGCTTTTGCTGATTGAATGCTCCTTGAGACACCTGATAGTCCCAAATATAAAATTCTTGCACTAGTACAATCTGATAGTCTACGGATCCTTGTTGACCCTGTGTCACTTGTTAGTCACAAAGTTGTACAGTCACTCAACACAGCACACACTTACAAGTCACTGGATAGCTTCGCGCTACACTGTCCACGCGCGCGAAATGGACTATATAGCGAGCGAAGTTCACTCTCGAAGGACCAAAAAGAATGTATGGTCTCTTGTTAGACCGTACATTACTTTTAGATGAGGGGTAAATGGAATTAAAGAAGGTTAATTATGAAAACACTACTGTATTGTCCAAAGGTACTTAAAGTAAAATGAGCTTAATGAACTGATGGTGTAGAAGTGAAATGAGTGACGCGGCCCTTGTTGGCTGTAACGAGAACGCCTGGCTGACTTGATAGCTCAACGCGAACTGAACTAATTATTGCGAATTAAAATGAATGGGCGTAAAATGCTGAATTGCAGAATGTGCGGTTGCACCGTACAATATGAATGATGTAACCAAATTTTTGTAATCTATTGATTTTAAAAGAGTGTCCATGGAGTTTCTTGCTCGCTCTTCTCCATGAGACCTACTCTTTGGAACGAGCAACTAGCTTCATTTTTCTGACAGACTGACACCTTGACGATTCAAAAGTACCTGTAAATGGTTTATTTGAATAAAAAGGTTTTGAGTTTGAGTTTATAAGAAAAGACAAAGAGAGACCGACGCTTTTCTCTAACTTTAAAGAAACTCATTAATGACAACAAAATGAGTTTCAATTCGAACTCACCTAATTATACTCAATGTGTGTATAATTAGCTTTATAAAATAACATTTATGAAGAATTTCACCACTTTTTTATACACGGTATCTATTTTTATTCAAGGAATGAAATTTATGTCTTGACAGATTTTGTATCGGTAAACTGACATTTTATTATACAATAAGCTCTTATTTAATTATTTTCGACTACCTCCTTGGTAGTAAAAAATAATAAGTAAAAGTAATTTGCAATATTTGTTTTCATTCTCATGTATAATATGAGTCTAAATGTTAAACAATAAAGGACCCGGTATTGACCCTTGTGGAACTCCTGATGTAATTAAAAAAGGAATAAGATTAGTATTTGTTACACACAACGATTTTATTACGATGATTAATTATTAATATAAATTAAACCCAATAAATTAAATGATCTCTAAAGCCATTGAATGCAATTTTGTTTTGCTGTAGTTTATGAATCAAACTATCAAAGGCCTTTTTAAAGTCTGTATAAAAGGAATCATTTAGATTTATCTAAAAAAAACTGTTTTACTTTGGACCAATGCTATGCTGCAAAAATGGGTAAATTTCGTAACCCACAACACTTTTAGATAAATAAATATCTCAGAACCACTTATATACGGCCATCTGATGCTAAATTTCGCAGACCCTGTATAATGTTAACCAGACAACCGATATACTTATATGTATAAGTTGTCTGTACATATGGATAAATTATACACACAGAACAAACAATCATGCTCATCACACAAAGTTTATTCTTTGTAGAAATCGAATATATCTGCGTCTTAGCAGTAAAGATCACTAGCCCATAGACCAACAGGCCTACCAAATAGGTCATGGAATATTATAATATAATATGTAAAAATTGAAAGAGAAAGTTATGCACTGACTTCTGTAACAAAGGTTTTGACCTAGCTCAGAAGTCAGGGACTTCATAGGAATTTTGTAAAATTTGTGAATAATAATATTCTATTTTACCTCTTTCAGTTTGACAGCTAACCCCAGCTGTACAGTAGCGAGCGGGTGAGCGCAGGCGGCGAGGTGCGCCTGCAGGCGTGACGTCACGCGGACCCACGGACGGGCGTCCAGACCTACAGCAAATGTATACAAACATACTAACTAGTGTATTTTTGGTCTTGCACAACCCACTAGGAGATGATTCTACCCAAGAAAACAAACAACTTTTACTATGGAACTAACTCTGTAATCTCGAAAAAAAATCAGCTGTTTCATACATTATGGTCGGGAGGGCATTGAACTTTTGTTAGAAACAGCTGTTTTTTTTCGAGATTTCAGAGTTGGTTCTATAGTAAAAGTTGTTTGTTTTCATTAGTAGAATCATGTCCTGTATTTGTATATTAGCCTTGCAAATATACATATACAAAGCATTAATACGCTAGATGTCGTCACACTAGGCCCTCGGGTGTACGGGGATGTAGGTAGGGTGTGTGTGTATTGTGTGAATGCTTACCTTCTAGTACCTCCGGGTCACGCGCGCCGGGCAGACCGAGCGTGCCGCGCATTATTGGAAGAAACGTTTGTATTTCCTGCAATACATACTTATCATTATATTTACTTAGATCTTTAAAACTACGCAACGGATTTTGATACGGTTCCGGTTATTTCTTATAGATAGAGTAAATCAAGAATTATATAAATAATTATAGATGTAAGATCTTTTTTTTTTTATTATTATGGGCTTGCTCTTGGTCCCAGACTAGTCCGAGGGCATAGACGGAGCCTACGATAAAAATTATAAGAGTAATGTGTAATACACGAAAGCTGGGACGGGTCGCTAATTAACGATATTTTCACTACTGTAATCTGTAATCAAAAATTTTTTAAAGTACCAATGCGAGTTTTTCAATTCATATGTACTTTCTAAAGTATATCTTAGACATCACAGACATCGGCGCAGGAAAATATCGTAAGGAAACCTGAACTTGTAGTTAATGAGTCTGTAATCGCCAATCCGCCTTGAGCAAGCGTGGTGATCAATGCGTGTGCCTTCTCTGTATGAGAAGAGGCTTTTGCCCTGCAGTGGGACAGTAATAGGCTGGTATTATATTATTTATAATTAATTGGGAAAAGAAAGAAAGAAAGAGAAAGAAAAACAGTTTATTCATGCAAAAGTTTTACAGTAAAAGAACTTAACTATTCTAAAGGTCATAGCTCATTACAGCCACCCGGCAGCCACTCCGCACCGACTCGCCTCCTGCGGCTAGTATTCTTTATATGGACTTGTATGGGCATGCGCTCACTATGTCAACTCCGTAGCGTCACCGGATCGCATCGGTTATAAGGCGAGTCGGTGCGGAGTGGCTGTAATGAGCTATGACCTTAATATAAACCCATTTATTGCACGAAAGGGCTAGCGCTCAGCATAATAAAAGGATAGGGAGATGATGACGCCTTACTCATACATATACAAACTCAAGCTTACTAAGCCTACCTGTAGCTTCTGTATATCCTCATCCAGTGCCTCGTCAGTGGCGCGCTTCACGACCACGATGTCGCGCGTGCGGCGCGCGCGGCGGGGGGGCAGGCTGAGCTGGCGGCGCGGGGGGGAGCCTTCTTGTCCGTGCTGCGGCCCGACTTCGCTGAGGCTTTGGGGGAGTCTGGTTGGGGGGTTAGAGGGGGTGATTGGTTTGTTCTTTGTAGTATTTTGTTGAGCATTTAAAGTCAAAGTCTAAACATTTTTCATTAGACCAAAAAAGGCGCTTTGAAGAGTCATTATGAAGAGTGCGACTGTGTAGTTATGTCGTTGCTAAAACTTTGATGGACGTGATTGTAGACAAATGCTGATTTATAGAAATGTGTCGACTAGTCGATAAAATTGACTAATTTACCATTTTGTTAGGCGCCGAATAATCGGCCACTAGTCGGCATCTTATTTTGTATGTATTTTTCCATTTTTTAATGACAACTGAACATATTTTTTTAAACCTTCAAACACACGTAATTTAAGACACTATAGAAAGACAATAGCAGCGCGACAGCCGGCTGTCACTTGGTCGTCGAAAGGTTAAGTTAAAGGGAAAGGTTTACAAGAGCAGCTGGTGTTTTTACCCTAATTAGTGCAAAAGTAAAAATTTAGAAATATTTTAGTAAGTAGAAGTAAACAAATATGTTCCGTTCTCACATGGCTGTTGCAACTAAAGCGCGAATGAGCTTTCAAAAGTCTCACTACTTTCCATACACTCCAGAATATGATCCATAAAACGAAAATGGTCACATAGTATAAGTATACCTATATACTAACCTCCAATAGGCCGGTCCACAGTGTAGGATATGTATGGCAGCTCCGAGTCAGAGCACACACTGGTGCCGGGTGAGTTGTTCCCACTGGCTAGCTGCTCTGATGATCTTGAAGGATCTAAAACCATGTATTATTGTTAACTAGCTTTTGCCCGCGACTTCGTCCGAGTGGAATAATAGTTTCTGTTCCCGGGGGATTTTCGGAATGAAAACTATCTTATGTCCTATCTGGGGTCCCAGACTATATCAGTACCAAATTTCATTCAAATTGGTTCAGTGGTTTAGGCGTGAAGAAGAGACAGACAGACAGAGTTACTTTTGCATTTATAATATTAGTATGGAAGTACAGATTCATCTTTCTCGTCTTCTCTTTCTTTGAGGAGTTCCCTCTGGGAGGTTTGGTTTCCACAGGGCAGTCAAGAACTGCTCAGTACAATATATTACCTGAAACATTAGGTACAGAGATTGTATGACCCCTTCTAACCGGAGGCGCCCTCTGTGTTTGCTTCTTGGGAGGCACTGAAGACTGTTCTGACCCCATTGTGGTGCTGTTGAAAGAAACTTGATTGAATAACAAAATAATATTGTATTGGCCTGATGGCCTCTCATGTAAAAGTTAATGTTGTGGGTTTCTAGGCAATATGAAAAAGAGTAAAAGATTTACTTTGATTTTAATGAGGATAGACAACACCAATGAAGCAGTACTAACACAACCCACTGACTGGACTTACAAACAGATCAATGCATTATTATTTTATGGAATCAATGATGAAAAGTTAACACTGAAAACAGTCATAATTTTGTCCTGTTTCGGGAGCAGAATTTAACCAATTTTCCCTAATATATTTGTTACCTACTAACACATTTTTTATATAAATAATATCAACAATATAAGCCCACAGTTAACACAAAAATAATAATATTAGCTCTTAACAAATACTTCCACTTACTTGAACAGTAATATACTATGTAAGTATAGGTATTACAATAGACCCATTCTCATTAATCTTGTGTTTTTACTAAATCACACAAATATACAAAACAATTAGTTGTTTGTAACGAGGTAACTGATAATATTAATTTCCAACCTCAGAGAATAAAGAATCAATTTTTTTTTTCAACTTCATGGGGTGGAGGTTACTCCGGCCTCAATTTGCCATTGGAATCGTTATTATAATAATTAGAATTTGAGGGAATTCGGGCTGGGTTTTCTATTTTATTTTCCGAAGAAACTTCGATTTTTCAGTCAAACTCAACAGGAGATTGAGTAGATTGACGTAAGTCTGATTTTACATAGACAGTTGTAGTGATGTACGGTACCAGTTTACTATTTTTAATTAGAAAAAAGTTTAGACGAACGAGTGTAAAAAAAATTGTATTGAATTTTAGCTTTTAATATATTATTAAACCTTAACTTATTTCCATTGCTTAAAATACTACCCTGCATCATTCATGTAGCAGCCAGTTAGCAACGACGGTCGACGAGTTTTACGGCGCCGGCGGCGCACGGTGTTGCCGAGGACGGACAAAAACGAAATTTTTGAAGTTGAAGGTAGATGAAAAACAATAACCGATTTTAAAACTAGACTATGTATGTCATAGAAATGAAAAAAACTGAGGGCAGTTTTCTAATAAAAATTCTGAGATATCACTTGACAAAGTACGCTGTCGACAACTACGTTTTATAGAAGCAAAATCTCATTGTGTTTTAATCCAATACTGTTTTTATACTTATTGATAAAACATACTATATTGTAAGTGTACAAGTCATCTAGAATGCACAAAATGAGTATTCGGCGGGCGACTTGTAAGCCCATGATTTTACAAGCAGTAATGTGGTATCGGTTTGTGGAGCTCCTTTTGATTAAAGTTGAGCTCACGATGCTTTTTGAGGCAGGTTTACCAAAACTGTTTGTGGCACTTTCCTCAAAAGGCTAGCCTGAATGTTATTCTGCATGGTTTGTTGCACAAAAATATTGAAATTGTCTGGACTTTAAAAGAGACGATGATCCCTGAGTTTGTTTCGGCGTTTCTTCTCAGAGGTAGTCCAGTTAGGAAATGCCGGCTCCAACTAGCATAAAAAATATGACATGTAAAAGTGATTTTAAGATCCTACTTGCAAAATAAACGATTTCAATTTCAATTTCAATTGTTATAAGTATAATCAACAACATGGGTTCTCAAGTTCAAGATATTGTATTTAAATGTGATATTAATCGACTTTTAATATAAACTTAACATATGTATATTGACAGTTTGAAGTAACGACCAAAAACACGACTTGAATCAAAATTCACAAGGCTATTAGTAAGTGTTTTCCGCTACTTTCCATTCCCAGAATAGATAATCTTTGGACTTTATATAATCATATTAAAATAACAAATCTTGCTACTACTTGCTACCCCGGTTGTTATTGTTAATTGTTTCTTGTAGGGCGCGTGATGAAATTTACTCGTCGTGATCTTGCGGATTTGTTATTTCAAGATCCTGTCAAGAATTGGAGTCAAAAAAGTCTGAATTTCCCTCCGACAAAATAAAGAAGACAAATTGCCCTCCAAACAAGCAAAATGCAACCCGAAGTAAGGTGTCAGCACTTTTTAATAAAATAAAAGTGAAATACTTTGATGTCGGTCGGAGGAAAGATTTATTTTATGCAAAGCATTAAATTTGGCTAGAATAAAAGGAGACATTTGAGACCTATGGAGTATTTCCCGGGCCAGGTCGTCCAAAGTCTTCTTTTGACTCAGTATGTGACAGATCAAAACGTCGAAAAGTCGCTCATTTAGGGGAATTGCAAGTGGCAGTGAATTGTCATTTGTTGCAGCTATCTGCTATCGATATCGTAAAGAAGGAAATATGTGTAAAAGGACACTCTCTACCAAGACAAAAGAAAAACTTATTTACCTTTTTTTTATTCTTTTTCATTAATCTTTCTAATATTGGGTACTTGTATACTATGTATAACTAAAGATTGTGTGTGCCACTTGTTTTTTAGGGTTTCGTACCTCAAAAGGTAAAAACGGAACCCTTATAGGATCACTTTGTTGTCCGTCTGTCCGTCCGTCCGTCTGTCAAGACCCTTTTTCTCAGAAACGCGTCGAGATATCAAGCTGAAATTAATATCACATACTCAGGTCTGCTATCACTCAAAGCAGTGAAAAACTCAAGTTTCTAAATCAACGCAATAAAAAGATACGGCGGTTTATATTGCATATTTAGACATTTTCAAGGGAATCAAAACTCAAAACCTATAGGGTATTTCTAATTGACCTAGAATCATGAAATTTGGCAAGAAGCAAGGTCATGTAGCACAAATATGGGGAAAACTCCGAAAACCGTAAATTTGTAGTTTGTTTACATCAGGCGTCCGTCTGTTCGTCCGTCTGTCAAGAACGTTTTTCTCAGGAACGCATCGAGATATCAAGCTGAAATTAATATCACATACTCAAGTCTGCTACCTCTAAAAGCAATGAAAATATCAAGTTTCTAAATCAACGCAATAAAAAGATACGGCGGTTTATATTGCATATTTAGACATTTTCAAGGGAATCAAAACTCAAAACCTATAGGGTATTTCTAATTGACCTAGAATCATGAAATTTGGCAAGAAGCAAGGTCATGTAGCACAAATATGGGGAAAACTCCGAAAAAAGAAAATTTGTAGTTTGTTAACATCAGGCGTCCGTCTGTTCCTCCGTCTGTCAAGAACGTTTTTCTTAGGAATGCGTCGAGATATCAAGCTGAAATTAAATATCACATACTCAGGTCTGCCATCTCTTAAAGTAATGAAAAACTCAAGTTTCTAAATCAACGCAATAAAAAGATACGGTGGTTTATGTTGCATATTTAGACATTTCCAAGGGAACCAAAACTCAAAACCTACAGGGTACTTCCCATTGACCTAGAATCATGAAATTTGGCAAGAAGCAAGGTCATGTAGCACAAGTAAAGGAAAAACTCCGAAAACCGTAAATTTGTAGTTTGTTCACATCAGGCGTCCGTCTGTTCGTCCGTCTGTCAAGAACGTTTTTCTCAGGAACGCATCGAGATATCAAGCTGAAATTAATATCACATACTCAAGTCTGCTACCTCTAAAAGCAATGAAAATATCAAGTTTCTAAATCAACGCAATAAAAAGATACGGCGGTTTATATTGCATATTTAGACATTTTTAAGGGAACCAAAACTCAAAACCTACAGGGTACTCCCCATTGACCTAGAATCATGAAATTTGGCAAAAAGCAAGGTCATGTAGCACAAATAAAGGAAAATTTCTGAAAACCATAAGATTGTAGTTAGTTCACATCCGTCCATCCTCCCGTTAGTCCGCCTGTCAAGACCCTTTTTTCTCAGAAACGCGTCGAGATATCAAGCTGAAATTAATATCACATACTTAGGTCTGTAATCTCTCAAAGCAGTGAAAAACTCAAGTTTCTAAATCAACGCAATAAAAAGATAGGGCGGTTTATATTGCATTTAGATATTTGCGAGGGATTCAAAACCTATAGGGTACTTTTCATTAACGGAACCCTCGTTGCGCGAGTCCAACTCGCACTTGACCGGTTTTTTTAAAGGATATTTTTATCAGATATAACAGAATAGTTTAATATCTGTTTTTTTTTCATTTAATTGCGAGTAAAGCCGCAGGATACAGCTAGTACATAGTATTTTTTAGTTATTCTGGTAAATACATATATTTCCTACACAATACTAACGACAAGTAGTAAATTCATAACGTAAATAATCGTGTCTTACTATGGGCCGGAAACACTGTGCGGCGGTGGCGCGGCGACGCCGACGCATAATCCTATTCTTTTTATTTATTTTTTAATTTTTCCAATAATCAGAGTGATCGACTCTTTTATTGTGGTTCGTAAATTGCTGAAACTATTTCCAGCTTAGTCGAGTAGTATCTTTCAATCATCCAAGTCCCTAGCAAAAAAGCTGTCAGCTGACTGCTGAACTGTCAATGTCAGTTAGACTGCTGACAGTGACAGCGGTGACACGTCATTGTTGAAATGTTGACGAATTCTTTGCGGAAGACGATTCTAATTCTAAAGTACATTGATTTGCCCGTTTATAATAATTTGTAATGAATTAATAAATTAAAATATTAAAAATGGTAGACGAAAGTACTAGAAAAACGTTAAGTAGCATACCCTTGCTGCAAACGAAGGCAGGACCTAGAGACAAGGAGCTGTGGCCTACCAGGCTGAAGGAGGAATACACGGCTCTGATCAAGGTAATAAAAAAAAAGATTAAAATATTTGAAAGTATGGGACACAACTTATTGGATCCAATATCGTGTTTACATAATAAATGGTCAGATTTTGTTGAATATTCAAGAAAGCTGACCTACTTTCTTTTAAATTACTAAAATAATTTAGATTCTAATACTTGGTTTAATTCTTGAATTTTAGTTGAATGCCGTAGTTACATAAAATAAAAAATTATTAAGTATCATTCTTTTAGTGGTGTGTTTGATGCAACATTAGTTTAGTTTAGTTTCTCTGGGCTTGTCCACACTTAGCCTTATAATTGGGTCATTGTGCGTTGATGCAACATATTATGAACATAAATAAAGTATAGTTTGTATTAGCCAAGTACTGCAAATATTTTGCTAAATATGTAGAGTGAAGTTTCACCATTTATTTATTATTTATTTAGGATTTCCAACAGAGGATACATAGATTTCTTAAACTATGTGACATAGGTAACTGTGTTCCCCCAATTATAGGAAACCATAGCATGCACTTAACTACTTACAACAAGTTTGAAAAGACAATAAAAATAAAATATAAAATTTGAACAACAAGAAATTAAAAAAAAAATACAATAGTCATTTAAAACTAGAACAACTATAATAAAATAAAATTATACAGAAGATAAAGGGGTCATAAAATATTTACTATTTGGACAATTATGAGGTAAAGGCTCTTTTTATATACCAACTAGTTTCTGCCCGCGGCTTCGCTCGCGTTAGAAAGAGACAAAAAGTAGCCTATGTTACTCTCCATCCCTTCAACTATCTCCACTTAAAAAATCACGTTAATCCGTCGCTCTGTTTTGCCGTGAAAGAAAGACAAACAGACAGACAGACACACTTACCCATTTATAATATTAGTATGGATATCTTACATGTAATATCAAATAAAACTAATATCTACTGATGTAGGCCAAAAATGTGTGTAAATGTCTCACCATTTCGTGTCTTTTTTCAGTATGTACAGAATAACAAAGCAGCTGACAATGACTGGTTCCGCTTGGAGTCAGACAAAACCGGCACCAAGTGGTTTGGTAAATGCTGGTACGTGCACAACCTGCTGAAGTACGAATTTGACCTTGAGTTTGACGTGAGTATTCCAAAAAAGCAGTTATGTAAGTATTTAAGAAATTAAAAAAATAATTGCTCTTGGGAGAGATCAAAAGATTAAAACTAGTTTTTGCCATCCTTAGTTTTCGAGGTTACAATGTACCAAATTTCATCGAAATCAGTCCACCAGTGCTGTGAATGGGTAACAGACAGGCAGACAGAATTAATTTCGTAACCTAAGACTTAGGTTTAATTCTATTATGACAGTAACGAGAGAGGAGGTGTACCTCTGTGTTTATTTTCTTTTTATATTTATTTTCTACACTTAGTTTAAGTCTTAATTGAGGTTTACTAAGAATTCAGTTAACCAAATAGTATATATTTTCAGATTCCCATCACCTACCCAACCACTGCTCCAGAGCTAGCACTGCCCGGCCTGGACGGGAAGACAGCTAAGATGTACCGCGGAGGGAAGATCTGTCTCACGGACCACTTCAAGCCGTTGTGGGCCCGGAACATACCCCGGTTTGGGATTGCACATGCCATGGCACTTGGGGTAGGTAGACTTCGATTTATATTATTTTCTTAATTCGGGGGAATATGATACGAATATTTCTATTCGCCCCTTCAAGATTAAACTCTCCACTCTCTATGAGGATTTCATACGAAAAAAAAAAAAAGACATTAACCTTTCGATGACCAAGCGACAGCCGGCTGTCGCGCTGCTATTGTCTTTTTAATGTGTCTCTAATCACGTGTGTTCAAAGGCTTAAAGATATATTTCGAAGGTAAATGAAACTTCCAATCTTCCCCTGATTTTGAATTTAGGAATATTCTTACTCTATCTACATATCTCTATATCCCCATTCGGAAGAAAAGACCAATTTTTTTACATAATTGTTGAGAATGTCCCTTTTGGAGTCACTTATACAAACTTTCTTGGCAATGCGATATACTGTTGATATATTTTTAAAAGATTAAAAATATAAAAAAAAAAATATAAACCTTCGAACACACGTGTTTTGAGACACAATACAAAGACAATAGCAGCGCGATAGCCGGCTGTCGCTTGGTCGTAGAAAGGTTAAATACAATTCACTTTTCTACAGCCTAAAATAGTAGCATTATCACATGTATTTCCTTAACAGTTTGTGTTAAGAAATCGAACATTTACATTTGAGGTTATGAATAAAAAAAAAATATATATGCTACTATTACTTAATTTGACAGTTGTTTGCTATTTATTCATAATTGAATTTAGTTCAAGCATACTTTACTGAGTAGTATATAGTCCTTTTTATGGTTCGCCTTCTGGCTGGGTAATACAAAACAAACTATACTCTAGACTTATTAGAATAATGTTTATATTGCTTTGCACCGAACACGCAAAAATTTTGATAAATATGCCATGTGAAGTCGGACCATTACGTATATTTAACAAATAATCATTTTTACCCTTAGCTCGGTCCCTGGCTAGCGGTGGAAATTCCAGAGCTCATTGAAAAAGGAGTAATATCATACCAAGAAAAAACAGAAGAAGCCAAATGACACTAAATAACCTAATTCATGAACAAACTTCACGCCATCCGCCCTGGGGAGTCAGCAGAGTAAAGCAGCCGTTTCGTTCCGCATCTCATCATAAATGAATTAACTTGTACATAAATATGTTTTATTTTTCAAATATATATGTTTTGTATATTTTTTGTTTTACTGGGTGTGGCTTAAATGGTTATAGATAATGGTGCCGATTCTCTTGTGCACAAACTATCGTAAATTTAAGTTAAGTGCATCTTTCTCTTTCCATTTCTTAAAGAAAAGGACAGAAGATACATTTTAGTTTAATCCTGTCAAATTAGACAGCGCCTGATGACAATTGACGTATATTTAGACGCCATGTTTTTAAATTGCTTCTAAATTATCTATGGAGTGTCTAAATTTGACAGGACTTAACTAATATTTGATCTTCTGTCCTTTTCTTAATTAAACGGAAAGAGAAAGATGCATTTAACTTAAATTTACGATAGTTTGTGCACAAGAGAATCGGCACCATTGGCGATTATTCTCTTGTTCGCAAACTAAACTTCAGTAAGTGCGTCTTTCTCTTGTCATTTCATTAAGAAAAGGACAGAAGATACATTAGTTTAGTCCTGTCAAATTAGACAGCTCTTGAAGAAGTTGGCGTATCTTTAGTGGCCATGCTTTTAATCGCGTCTAAATTATCTATGGAGTGTCTTGATTTGACAGGACTTAACTAATATTTTATCTTCCGACCTTTTCTTAATGAAATAGAAAGAAAAAGATTTAATTTAGTCTATTATAGTTTATGAACAAGGCAATCGGCACCTACCTACTGAGGTATTAAGTAAAACAGCAATCAAAATTATTAATCCTTTTGTTTAATATTATGTCCGTTTCATCGTATACTAAGTATAAATAAGTAGAACTGCTTTTCCAAATAATAAAAAGAAAGTTTAATTTAAAAATGTCCATATTATGTTAGTAACAGTCAACAATTTACGACTGCTTCAAATTAAGATCACAAATTAATGAATTCACAATAACTAAAATGCACAGTTGAAAATTCTAAAGTCTAAAATAAACTACCAAATAAATACCAAAGTCAACCAAAAACATACAAAAAAATAAACCTCAAACAATAATATAACAAAAAACTAAACATTACACTCAAAAAATAAGTAGTTATTCTAAAATACAGCTGTTTTTTCATACCCAGCGCGGTGTTATTTAATCCATCTTTAACGACATATTTTCTTAGTCCAACGCACCACAACACTATCTGTTCTGTCCACCCCACGTCGGCGATGTCGCAATGATAGAGCATCTTGTCTCTGTCCGACAGACTTCGAAACAATTCTACAGTGTTGCTATCGTCAAAAATCCAGTTGTTGTTTGTGTAGAATGCGACAATGCCGGCCATCTTGGATATTGTAGCGTAGATCTTTTTTAGTCTGTAATGAAATAATTATAATAATAAATAAATATTCTTGGACAACTCACACACGGTCATTTAATTCCAACCTAAGCAGTCTAGAGCTTGTACTATGGGAACCAGATAACCTGATTAGCATACTTATATAATTTATAAATACATAGCCAGTGGCCATATTATACACAACAGTTAACTAAGGATTTCGGATTAGTGGAAAGTCACAATAATTTATATTTTTTCTCAAGTGTAGGAAATCATCTAATTATTTCTTTCTGAGTGCCAGAATTTCGTTCTTAGGGCTACGGTGACTTTTTGGGACCCTAGTGCCGATTCTCTTAGACAAATTTTGATTTTTTTTTCTTTCTTTTAGATAACTTTTTTGTCAAGTCCTGAGTCCTGTCCTTATATACGTCTGTTATTGCAGACAACAGTTAATAGATACATACTGCGGCGGTTTTCTGACGAGCACACAGACGCCATCTACCAGGTTAGCAGGAATGGTGTGGAGCAGAAAGCTGCAGATTCCGTAGACCCACTCGTGGGGTGACTGCACCACGAAGCAGTACCATATAGCGCGCTGGGAGATGACAGACCTCCGTGCCGTGTTGTTCAGGATGTAGGAGAGGCCTCCTGGAAGAAATATGACAGTCTATTAAGCACTGTTCCACTGCAGGGGGCGTACCACAAGCCCGTATGTCTAACGCTGTCACTTGCACACTCCTAAACAGGAATAAAACAATCTTACTTTAAACGTCACGGTAAGGGGGCAGGACAATTAGACCCACTCGTAGGGGAACTGTACCTTGACGCAGTAACATATCCTCTAGACACCTGGAGTGCTAAAAATAGTGTTAAATGAATCTTGCTGTAAAGGCCGAACGTTTTAGAACTTAGTGCTTAGAGTACGACCGGCCAACCTTTTTATAGCATCAATTCCCGAGTGTTTGTTTTTTCCCGCTAAATAAATTTTGGTCATGTGATTTCTTTTAACCAATTAAATTAAAGCAATGGCGATAGTATGTCCTTGGATTTCAAAAGAAATTTCTTTCCGAGCTGCCGCCATTCTTGCGACGCGTGCTCACGAGTTTACAACAATGTCGGCACGTGGTCGACGAGGTAAGTAAAATTTGTTTTTTGTTTGATAAATTCACTTGTTTTAGTTTTGTTTTTTCATAGAAATGTTAGTTATTAAACATTCTATGGAATTCACTTAATTTTGGGGAGAAATACAAAATAATTAAAGAATTATTCCGTCGTAAATTATTTAAACCTATAAATAGTCCCTTCGGTCGGACTTCATGTTTTAGGTATATGGAATTGATCGTATTTATGGTACTTTCGGCGATAATACTAATAGTAGGTATTTATTATTTTCAGCGTTAAAAGTTACCGATATCACTGAAACTTTAAATAACTCCGAGTTTGAAGACTCGGATGACGATGAAGATTTCGTTAGGTGTTTAATAACTACCGATGATAGGAGTGATGCAGCTCAATCATCGGAAGTTTAAGATTCGAGCGACAGCTATGATGATAGCAACTTGCCAGAGGTTCGAGATGGTTCTAGTGGCGTCTACAGGACTACAACTGGTCGTCGAGGTCGGAGCAGACGCCGTGCTGGTGCTCGAGTTCGTACGCGTGGTGGCTCTCGCAGTCTTGGTCCACTCGCAGTTTTCGAAAGTGATATGAACCAACATATAAAATTGATTGTTGACTATGACTATCTTGTTTTTATATTGATAAAATTTATAAACATGTTATTTTGTTCTTAATTTGTATTTTGTGTCATTTAATTAAAATTATGTGAACAAATTAAACTATTTTTTTAATTTTACAACTAATCTACTTATGCCATAACGACCGGAAGTCCTATTTATAGAACGAAACATACCTAAACACAAATATGCTCAATATCTTTGTTAAAAAATACTAAAAAACATTTGTTTTAGTGAAAACCCTGGAAACCCTTAGTTTATGTTTTATTTAACTTGAAAGGTCTCGGCCTTTGCAGCAATAATAATTTGATGCTGTATTTAGTACATTCGGCCGTAGTCGCAAGTGATTTTAAAAGAGGCTTCGGTGTCTAGAGGATCGCGGTAGGATCATATAACCGTATTGTTCAGGATTGAAAAAAGGCCTTCTGCAGGATACATAGTGGTAGATAGATAACACTAGCCTATTGACTGCAGCCTACTGACGCGACAATATAAATAAACTCTTCACTCGATAACTATTGTCGGGCAGTAGCCCACAAGACACAACATTCAGAGGATCTTCTGTCTTCTTTGAAGGATAAATAACTTCCTATTCTGTTACTCATACCTTTAAAACTCCATTATATCCTGAGCTCTGTCCATTTCTCCGTCCGAGGCATGAAAGTCACAACCCCAAAAACGTAAGAATATAATTGAACACAGTCTCGACAAACCCCAAGTAATATAATTCCTCCTGCTACTCCCGACGCAGTATATGCCCCCGCTGGTGCCAGCTGCTGCGGCGATGATAGCCACGTTGTTGACGTAGTCCACCGGGATGAAGTCGATGCGTATGTCCTGACGTGAGTGTAGTGCGTGGATGACACCCATCATGCAGCCTACTGTGATCTGGAAATGGTAAGAGAGCATTGTGATATAAGTAGCGAAGTAGCTAAGTTTGTTTTGGTTGGGGATGGACAGTAGCCCATGATCAAGGATAGTAGGTAATTCAAAATACATTTATAAAACCAGCTATCCCGTTTCCGCGTGATTTTTGGGGTAAAAACAATCCTATGTCCTTTTCCAAGCTATGGACTATCTCTGAACCAAATTTCATTTAAATCAGTTCAATAGTTTTGCCGTGAAAGACGGACAAACAAACAGACACACTTTTACATTTATAATATTAGTCGGATAGCAAATTAACTGAAGTTATATCAACGCATAGCCCAAATCGCTAAGTATCCACTAAGAAAGGATTTTTGGAAGTCCGACCCACGCTGGCAAAAGCTATTGTAAATATAAACTGCCCACGCAGTGCATTTAAAGTTTAAGTTCGTTTAGACTGCTGAATTGGATTTAATTGTTGTTTTAGGAAATATATTCTGCAATGGACGGTAATAAGCAGATGAGAATAAGTTCAGAAATAATGCCAAGGTTTAGAAAAAAATAACCCACCAGTCTACCACCCACCCCAAACCCACCACCAATACCAACAATCAACCCGCACACTACCAATGAACCACCACAATCATACAATACATAATTATAATACATCACCACCACCATACAACCACCACCTCCGCCCGTATCAATATTTGTAGAAAGACAGTTTTCTAGACACCTTCCAGGACTTGCAACTAATGGGAAGAATATGAGACTTTCCACTTAGTAAAAGACTTTATTATTAGATAGAAACTCACCCCGCTCGGTCCGAACACACAGCTGGGGTCGATCCAGCCGGGATACGGCTCTCTGCGGGCGCATATCACTGCGAAGTAAAGCATGGACTTCATTCGTTTGTATGTCACTGGATTGCAATGAAGTGACATAGGCCTCTCATTTAAAATCCTGCCAGGGTTGCGGAATATTTCTAATAGTTACCGTGGCCCCGGAACATAAAGGGCAACGAAGGAACATGAGTGGGTTTTAGTCAGTACCTAAAAGACAGACACGCCCTCCTGCCCCGCCCATGGCGGGAGATGTCATTTGACAATTTCCCACTTACCAAAAAAAAAAAAATGTGTGATGTTGTCAGATAATCCGCAGGCTAATGAAACAGCAATCAGCAATATTTGCGCAGTGATCGCGCGGCCACCGCGCGTTTACGTCAAAAACAATCGTATTATGTATGAACCGATTGCTAATCGCTCGCTGATTGTTCTAATGTACTGATTGCTACGATGACGATAAAGTAGCAATCGCTGGAACTAATTAAATATCACCCTTAGCAAAAAAAACTTAACTTTGCTCTTAGAAAACTTAACTTTGCTCTTGTCCGTCATCTAGCGTATAGGTTTAAAGTTAGAAATTGTAGATCTTACGAACATAGACTAAACCACTTCAAACTTAAAGATTTAAAATCTCGCCGCACTATCTCCGACATGATTTTCCTGTTTAAATTATTCAACAATGGCATTGACTGTCCAGACCTTCTTAGCAAATTATGCATTAACGTCCCTTCGCGTATTCCTCGCTATCCCGGCCCTTTACTGAAAGCCCCTCAACACAGAACAAATCTAGGTAAACACTCGCCAATTGTAAGGATGACCAATCAATACAACTCACTATCATGTTCTGCCAACGATATAGACATTTTCTCCAACAGCCTAAGTAAATTTAAGTTGCTGTTACACACTAATCTCAATGTTGAGTAAGTGTTGACCTACCTCCCTACTGTTTAATTCAATATTTATATATTTTTGTTATAGTTGTAATTTTTAATTTTTGTTATTTGGTTTTTAAATTTTAAAATTTAATTCCACATACTACTTAATTGATTGTTTGATATCTTAATGCAAGTTGTGGTCTCCTATAATTGAGGATGCACAAGGATTTGTATCTGTTTATGTTTTATTTTTAGCATGTAAGGTGTAATCTTTGTTGGAGATCCAAATAAATACAAATACAAATACAAATTAGAAACCATACTAAATACGAAACCACCAAACGAAAAATGCATGTTTTAGTTAACTTATTGCTCCACAGAGGCAGCACTATCGCTAGATTGCTATTTGACTTGACGTATTTTGAATTGACGTTTATATTGCTAAATTATCGCGATCGCTCGGCTTCTGCAAGATACGTAATCCCAGTGCCGGGCAAGTACTAACGTGACATTTTCATTTTACTATTTTCTAAAGTTTGTCTTAGACATCACTGACATCCCATGCCTTGAAAAGCACTTAGGCCCGAGTCACACCGGAATGGCAGCGGCCGGCAGCGGCGCGGCGAGCACTTTCAGTGTGAAATAATTTTAAACTTTAACTACATACTTAAAAGTCTAGTATCGCTTGAAAAGCTTGAAAAGGTCGCGAGACTGCCAGCGGCCGTCAGCGGCCGCCCGCGGCGCCGCGAGCGGCCGCGCGCCATGCGCGCGCCTCTTGTTTCTAGCGACGCTGGCGGCCTCGCGGCGCCGCGGGCGGCCGCTGCCGGCCGCTGCCATTCCGGTGTGCGTTGTCCCTTAAAGCCGTAGGTCCCGGTTGTAATTCGTAAAACCTGGACCTACGGTTTTATTTTGTCCTGGGTGGAAATCGAATCTACGACCTCCGGCTTAGTAGTCAGTCAGGGTTAGAGGTTGCAAAAATTCGATAATTGTAATTTTCGAATATTCGAATTCGAATATTTAAAAAAAAATGAAAAACACAGAATATCAGCATTTATTGCTTTAGGCCGTATACAGAAAGAATGCTGGAAACTTAAAAGCGCTTGCTGGCGCTTGTCAACGCTGGTAATCGTACGGTAATCGACAAGCTTCAACATGCGCTGGTCAGCGCTGGGCGTTGCCATAACAACTGCAAGCAAATCATTCCGACAATTTGATTAGTCTGCTTCAACCTGCTTCCTTTGTGTAGAACGGACCAGCGCTGACAAGTGATTTTAAGTTGCCAGCTTTCTTTCTGTATACGGCCTTAGGAATTATATTTCTATGCAGATAAGTAAGCACAATAATTAAAATAAATATTTACTTATTCAACAAAATTTTAAAACAATTATACATGAAAATGTTAATCAAAACAATTATAATTTTTTTAAACAAATTTAAAAGACGTCTCTCTCTCGGTAATAATAAAAACAAAATAAATGTCTTTCTCTCTTGTTAATAATAAAACAAAAAGTATCACATACATACGTAAATGTGTCGTAAAAACGTTACAGTATTATTTTCATAATATGCAATATTACAATGAATGAAAAATCAGATTCATCAATTATAATTCGGAAATAAATCAGATTTACCTATTACAACATTTTTAAACAAATTTAACTCTCCTGCAGTATTGCCAACAACAATTTTCAAGCTCTATCAACACTTTAAACTGATTTTTTTTTTGGTAATATTCTAATATTCGAAAAATATTTATTTACTATTCGAATATAAACTTGGAAAGAGTATTCGAATAATTCGAATGTTCGAATATTCGATTGCAACCTCTAGTCAGGGTCACTAACAACAGGCCCGTCAACTGCCAACGTTGTAATCTGACGATTATTTTGTCGATATGTAGCAGATATAAATGGTTCTTGGCATAAACTCCTGGGCTGGTTGCTTACCAATAGTAGGTCTGATGATGCACACTGGTAGCTCTGGTACGCTGGAGCGAACCAATTCCTCCGCCAAAGCCTTTGAAAACGAATACGTGTTGGGCCAGTCCGCTAACAATCTGGAATTATTTGAAAACTGTAGTCACAAAATCATATTTTGCAGTAGTTAGGTATGTATTTTTTTGTGTTATGTATTTTACAGGCTAATGAGTTTAGAGGTGTTAGATTAGGAACAGGTTGGACAGTTCCTCAAAACCCACACCAGTGCGACTGCTGAGGATAGAGTAATGAATTTTTTATTGCACAAAAATTAAATGCACAACAACGTAGCGTAAAATATGAGTTTATTACATGGCGAGCTTAACCCAAAGTTTAGTTATCTTCCAGCGATCCTTATTAAAATAAAAAAAGATTGCAGTAGAGGATAATACTTATGTGCAGTAACAATACATTTTTATCTTTAAATTAATTTAAAAAAATTAGCAGTAACCATGACTTTAGAAGCTTGTGGTGTGATATAATCGTTCCCCTCACGAAAAGCTGCTGGTCCCGGCTGTCAACCGTAGTCAGAAAACAGAAAAACCTACAATCAGTCTAACCACGGGATATAGTGTTACCCAGTAATTGGGTTGAGGAGGTCTAATAGGTTCACTCTAATGGCAAGATATATAGACGTTACTAAGCTCTGACTTTGGCTTAGCACTATACCTGTCACTGTTACACAACTGCCAAACGTCAAGAGTACGATAGAAACGGGAACATGACTAAGCCAAAGTCAGTAATTAGTAGCGTCGAGATAAGTAACACAATGATTTACAGTTACATCAGAAACCAACATCAGCTACACCTCCTTGGACAGTAGGCCTTATACGGGAAGCCGACCCTATTCTACCATAGCTAGCACAAAGCTAAGAAGAAGACTCACTTATCCGCGATGCCATTAAGGCGGTCCTCATCAATGGTCTCCGCCATGGATATCATGAGGTGTGGCGGCACAGGGCTGCTGTAGAACTGCTCCAGCAAAACCGTGTCTCGTCTGCTGGAGGTGGCGTGGCAATATGCTGTTGAGATGTAAATTAAGGATCTGGGGAATGAAAAGTTGGAGATTCAATGGCTTGTTTCATGGGGCCCAACAGGGCCAACGCCTGCCGGGGTTGCGGAATGTTTATTATAGTTACCGTGACCCCGGAACATAGAGGGCAACAGAAGGAACATGAGTGGGTTTTAGTCAGTAAAAGTCTGACACGCCCAGGACGGGAGAAGTCATTTGATGATTTAACACTCCCCAAAAATGGCTTGTTTGATTTAGTAAATCTAACTATTTAAGAATAGGAATCTATTAAATAAACTAGGTACACGAATTCTTATCCGACCCCGGCAGTTTTTGTCAGTTAATTTTGTTGTCGTTTATTTATTTGATTTTGGTCAATTTTCTGGTTTTAATTTTTCGATCCGTAAAAATCTTTTACGAAATATTAGAAAACAAAAACAGATCAATGAAGTGACCAAAGGAAGTGTGATTCATGTATAAATTCAAATGTAATGTTTAAATTATATACCATTTGACTTTGACTGAGCTCTAAAGACTAGTAGATTAATAAATCCAACTACATTTCACACATTATGGAACGCAATAAATACTTAGGACTTGTGAATTAAAATCTACAAACGAAACCATGATAGATAGGCATTGTCCAGAAGATACTAGAAGCCCGCTGATGGATTCTACCTCAATTTCCTGCACAGCCTGGCCAGCGTCAGCAGGTCCCGGGTGCCGCGCACGTTGGTGAGGGTGGCGGAGCGCAACGGTTGCTGGAAGGCTATGGTTGCTGCCACGTGGAAGATCACGTCCACCTATATAAGTATGCCATATAATATCTCTGAAGGTTATGCTTATTTTAAAAGGATTCACACCTTCCGATCCTATCCGATTTGTCGGATATCCTAAATCGGATCCATTTTTTACACACTTTCCGATGTAAAATGTTGCACAATACATTGTACAATTTCGTCCGATAACTATTAAGATCAGATCGTGATGGCCCAGGAGAGTCGTGATGGCCCAGTGGATAAGGTGCCCGTCTCTCGTGTAAAGGTAGAGGGTTCGAATCCGGGCACGTACCAATGTGACTTTTTTAATTAATATGTACTTTCTAAAGTTTATCTTGGACATCACTGACATCCCGTGCCTCGAAAAGCACGTAAAGCCGTTGGTCCCGGTTGTCATTCGTAGAACTTTGACAGTCGTTACGGGTATTCAGAAGCCAGAAAGTTTGACCAGTCGAAAGAAAGGGTATCGTGTCGCCCAGTTACTGGGTTGTGGAGGTCTGATAGGCAGTCGCTTCATGTAAAACACAGTGATTCAGCTGAATCCGGTTCGGCTGGAAGCCAACCCCAACATAGTTGAGAAAAGGCTAGGGAGATGATGAATTAGGATCAGATCGGATAGGATCGGAAGGTGTGGATTGCTTTGCTTTTAACTTTGTCCACATAAATGTCGAAATTTACGAATAAAAAAGTAAACTTTGGATTTTTTGAAATTCAAACGATTGAATCAACGCCGTTCAAGTTCAACCGCAAAAGAGTTTTGCATTTGTATAACGTAACTACGCATGGTCCATTTTCATAAAAAATAAACTTTCATTTCATGTTATGCTCATTGACGCACCGGAAAGCTTAATGCTATCTCTGGAATATTTAGTTAAAAAAGAGACTACAAAGATTTTAAATTATAGATAATTTTTTATCTTAATACTTTTTAAGATAGTGATAATTGTATCTAAGACGCTGAGGTTTGTCATGCTTCCGAGTGAGGAGTAGAGAGTGATAATAACAAACCTCCTTGATTAACAACTTCTTGTCCTCTTCACTGATGGCAAGGTTCCTCTCTGACACGTCACCTACTATAGGCACTATTCTGTCCACAAAGTCCGGTTGTTCATCTCGCATTGTGTCATACAGCTGAAAGTAGGTAAGTGTAGGTGTATGTTCTGGCTTCTGGGCATGTTCCTAAAAACTTCTCAAAAAAAAGGTGTCAAACCACAATATTCCAAACTTGGCTGCTACTAAGAAACTCCTATCGGGTAGAATCGACAACGAATTTTATCCGACCCGAGGCATTATTGATTCTACATTATTAATCGAAATAAAAAAATATCTGAAAGCATCTCGTGAAAACAGAACTTTTCTTATAAATACACATGAAAGTTCTGGAGACGACGACAAGAATACTTACTGGATCCTTCAACGCTTCAGTTAATCTTTCTTCAACAGATTTCCCTTTCTTGGCTCTCATCAGCATGTACACTTTGCGTAGTCTGCAAGTCCTGAAATTTTAAGATATAGAGCACAAATTTTCTGTCTGAAAGATGTAAAGAAATCGGATAGCTTCTTGCCAAGTTTAAAGTCTATTGCACGTAAGTATATCTTTTTCTTGGCGTGTCCATGGCAGTTTATTTTGAGCCCAGAACCACAAAGTAACCTACAGCGATATACCATTAACAACATCAGTTGTAGACCAGTAACAAGTATTCTTTTTTTCTATGCACAGTTTAGACTTCGTTACGATTTTATTCTTTAGCTTATTATAAAAAGTTTAGCTCTCGCCCGCGTGAATGTTGATACTACCATCCCCTATATTATTCTACATTTCTACCCCCTTTAGGGTTGGAATTAAAAAAAATCCTTTCTTATTTTTCACCTACTTACTCTTTACAAAGAATACACCCTGCAAGTTCCATGTCTCTAGACTTGACATGTCAGACTTTTACTGATTAAAACCCACCATTGTTCCTTCGGTTGCCCTTTATGTTCCGGGGTCACGGTAACTATTAGAACAATTCCGCAACCCCATCTGATTGGTGGAGCCAACTAACCTGAATAGTTTCTCAATGAGCTGCTTGCCGAGGAAACCGGTACCACCGGTCACGAACAGAGTAGAATCGTGGTAGAACTGCTGGACTGGAGAGTCTCCGAGGGCTATCAGGTCTTTCATTCCCTTCTGCCGTTCTAGAGCTTTCCATATCACTGCTTCTCCTGCATCCATCTTTCTTTCTTTTTCTGCTTCTAACCTTCTCGAAAAGTCTTCTCTTCTTCTAGTAATGAATTCTTTTCGTTATAGGTACACTTTATTTTATTTTTAGCATTAATCTGGATCTTAGTTTTTTTATTCGTGACCTTGATGTGAATTTTGTTCTTGGTATATGTAAGTCTACTTCAGTCGTAATAGTATCGAATAACTATATAATGGTTAACCAAACATTAAGATGGACAAAATTTTAAATTGTTGTTTGTTTTCTTTATAACCTTCTGAAAGATTTGGTATTTTTTTCTTGGCGTTCAAAAGTTCTGTAGTTTAGCTCAAACTTTGAGAGATGTACTCTCTTTTGAAGTCGTTTTTTTTAACCAAATTCTCTTTATAATTTGATCTTTACTCTTCGCTTTAGTAAATGAAATATTTTTAATTAAATTAATGACCATGTCGCTGTTACGAATCCATTTGTCTCCAAAAGTCTTTTCTCCGATAGTCAATTTATTGAATATTCCAAAGTGAAAATCTGTGATCTCAGACTAACAAAAATATATATTAGGTCATACGTAATTAGATGACACAAATGATTATTAAAAAATGAAAATATACGTATCGTTATTGGTTAAAAAGTTTTCTATGAAATAAAAATCGATGACATCACTTCCGAAAAATATATAAATTATTTATTTACACTAGTTTTCGTCCCGCTTATATTTTTTAGTTTTATTGTTTTTCACTGTCTACTAATTAATAACCAAATACATAACAAACGCGGCAAAGACTGAATTACTAGAACATTCTATTTTTATAGCTGTTTGTTATAAACAAGGCCTCATGAATATATATTATTTGTTGAACCTAACCTTTAGTAATTGCGTTGTTATATACCTATGTTTTACATAACCCTTTAGCTATTTTTATTACGGGAAATCTAGGTCTTACAGAGTTGGTAAATATTGTAATAAATAAGTATAGTTGTTGCTACAATCCAAAATTGTTGCAAAATATATATTTATTCTGTAAATAATAGAAACTATATATTTTATCTAGTAAATATATTAAAAATTAAACATAATTATGTACAAAACTTATTAAAAAATAAGTAAATAAGTTTTGTACATAATATTATGTTTAATTTTTATATTTTGTTTAAAATCGAGTTAAGATACAATTGTATGTATGTCAATAAATAAATAAAATAAATATATTTACTAGCTGCCTCACGCGGTTTCACCCGCGTTAAAAATCTTAAGAGTGAACAACCGTTATCACTTAGGGGTATGAAAAATAGATAGTAGCCGATTCTTAGACCTACTGAATATGCATATAAAATTTGGCAAAAATCGGTAAAGCCCTTTCGGAGGAGTAAGGTAACTAACATTGTGCCGCGAGAATTTCGGATATAGTCTGGGACCCGAGAAAGAACACAGGATACTTTTTAGCCCGGAAATCACGGACGAAGTCGCGGGCAAAAGCTAGTTTGTATATAATAATTTCAATAAATAAATAAATTTAATATATTTATACTTATACACAACCCAACTCGTCCTTAAGACATGAAACCTTCTTTATTAGTATCCACTAAGAAATGGTTTTTGAAAATTACAATCCTGGAAGATTCGACATCCACGCTGCGAAGCCGCGGGCGAAAGCTAGTACTGCCCCCTTACCATGACGTTTAAAGTAAGATTGTTTTAATCCTGTTGCAGGAGTGTGCAAGTGACAGCGCTAGACACGTTGTCTAGCGCCGTCTCTTTCCCACTGAAAGTAATATCAAAGTAATACTGCTATAAGGGCTTGTGGTACGCCCCCTGTAACAAAATCCGTGAGTCTGAATACTTTAAGTTTACTGCCTACACGCTGCGTAGTTCATGCGTAGATAATTATACAAGTTTCTGCGTACACGTTACGCTGACAATGCGTTTTTCCTGCGTAGAGTTTCTTTACGATCACAATAAATAGTAATTAAATAAGAATGATTGGTATATATTCATAACATTTTCACGGCTAAATAGCTACACGAATTTTGATGTTTTTTTACCAACAAAAAGAACATAATATGGTTACAAAGGTAGGCTTCTTTTTATGATGAAAGCATTTTCGCAGACGAAGTCGCAGGCAAAAGCCAGTAATACTATATTTCTTACCTATATGCTTAGTTTATTAAAAACCAGCGATAGAGGTAACTACTAATTTTTATTATTCCGGTAGGCAATTTAATATAGGTAAGTCGTGTACTTCTAGCTATTTACATACTCACTACTAGTACTTACTGACGCATCGGTACAATTATGTTATGTATATTAGTTACTCAATAGTGGCAAAGCCATAATGAAATATAGTGTTAACATATCGAAATAATTATGTATTATATATTCATAACTAGCTGTTCCTCGCGGTTTCACCCGCGTTACGCTAGGTTTTTGGTTACTGCTTCGCTTTCGTGGGACATAGCGTGATATTTTATAGCCTATGTTACTCGTTCACAATGTAGCTTTCGAATGGTGAAAGATTTTTTTAAATCGGTCCAGTAGTTTTTGAGCCTAAGTATTCATTACAATCAAACAAACTTACAAAGTTTTCCTCTTTATAATATTAGTGTAGACTAGCTGTCCCCCGCAGCCGCAGTTTCACCCGCGTTATATCAGATTTTTGGTTAGTGAAAAAAGAAGATAAAAAGTATTCTATGTCCGTCCCCTGGCCCTAATCTACCTCCCCACCAATTTTCAGCCAAATCGGTCCTGCTATTCTTGAGTTATAAAATGTGTAACTAACACGACTTTCTTTTATATATATAGATAGATAGATTATGTTCCCTCATATCTCCTAAACCACTAAAACAATTTTAACACTATGATGAGTATCAGCTACAAGGTTTATTCAGTGACTTTTTCAATTTCTATGTACTATCTAAAGTTTATCTCAGACGTTACTGATGTCTCGTGCCTCGGTGCGCACGTAAAGCCGTTGGTCTCGGTTGTCATTCGAAGAACTTTGACAGTCGTTACGGGTAGTCAGAAGTCAGGAATTGTGACCACTCTAACCGAGGGGTACTTATCGTGTCGCCCAGTGACGGGTTGTGGAGGTCTGAAAGCGGCCATTCTCCGATAAGCAAATTTTACGTGTCCGGGCTTGAATAATCCGTACTTTTATCATATTCAATCATCCAATATTTTTTATATGTTAGATTGCATCCCTATCTAGCCATAAACAAAAACACAGGCTTCTGTTTAAAGTATTTAAGACTAAATTAATTTAATCTAAGTTCAAAAACCTATGTTTTCTAATTACCGTAACGTGTCCGCACACTGACATAATGTTAAAACTTACTTGTAATTTTTATGACTTACAGATTTATTTTGATCTATTCAACATTTTAAATGGTGTTAAACAACGTGTATCGCATAGTAAAATATTGACTCACTAGAACCAGTCTATAAATAATTATCATTAAATTATCGGATGTCCGATGGAAAGTTATAATTACCGTGACATATTCTGTTCTCGAGTGCACACCCCTAAAAAACAGTATTTGGCACACCACTTCCGAACGCGTCTCGTCTCCTCCATGTGTTCCGCGAAACATCAGCAGTTGCACGTCTCTAACGTTAGTGTACCGCTAATAAAGCGCTCTTGTATATAATTACCGTAACCTTGGTTACAAACTTTTCTAATTACCGTTTCACATAAGATAAATTTGATTTTTTAAGTTAGACCTAAGTTGATCATGTAAATCGAGGCAGTACTTTGGCCTCCGTACGTTGTAATAAGCTAGTATTTGCATATTTTGTTGGTTTCCGAAATTTTTAAGAAAATCTATCGTTTTCTAATTACCGTATACTAATTACCGTATGTTTATAATTACCGTTGTATGAAAAATTAATTCTTATTTACTAACTGTAGCCTCAAAATAGATGGGTACAGAAGTCAATCTACATGCAAAGCGCGCTTGAGCATCACCCGCGATCATCAGTGATGAGTTGATGAGGCATATCCGCGGGATATATATAATCCCGCGGATATGTGGAGGACGAGGCTTTCTTAATGCTAAGTCTCTCCTCAACCGCGAGACCCGGAGGTTGTATCTCCGGGGATATTTCCTTAAAGCTGACGTGGTTCCCCACGTCAGCACCGAGAATCCGAGATATGGTCACTGTGGTCAAGAACCTCACTCTGCTCTCCTTAACTAAAGAAAACTGGCGCAAACTTGTGGTCTTTTTAGTGTCAGTTTAGTATCTACAATTTGGTGACCTATTTGGGGAAACCGAAGGTTTTGTCTGTACAATTATGGATGAGGTTATCATGACGAAGAATTATCGGGAATTTATTGTGAAAGATGATACGGTTGACTTATGTCGGGCGTGTCACCTGCCGGGAGAACGATTCGACACACTATCTCTGATTATTCTCGTCTTACTAACAAAGAGGACTTGAATGGGCACAACCTAGTAGCCAGGATTATCAATCAGCAACTTGCTCTGAGATACGGCCTCGTAGAATCTGAAGATGGCAATGTCACATTGTACTGGGGTCGATACATCATCACTGAAAGGACTGTTGTAGCAAACAAGCCTGATATAGTGGTGGTGGATCGATTGGAGCGGCGCGCAATGCTCGTTGACGTAACGGTCCCGCGTGACAAGAACCTTGTGAAGACCGAGAAAGATAATAAAAATTAAGTATCGACTTGGCTCACGAGATTGTTGACATGTTGAATGTGGACTCAACGGTCATGTGCCGATAGTTGTTTCTGCCAATGGTTTAATAGCCAAGAGTCTCGACCAACACCAAAGGAGGCTCTCGTCAGATGGCTTCATTCAGATGCTTTTGGACACGGCTCGCATCGATAGGAAGTTCTTCTCTCTGAAGCCCTGATAACCGGTAGCTGGGACCCTGTTCCCGATGCCGTTGGGCTACTGTTTTTTATATTCTTACATGTTTTTGTTTATATCAATATTTAAAAATGTAAATAATCTGTATGAAAATAACGCGAAAACGAACCCGCTGCTTCACTCCTACTATACCCTACTCTAGCCTACCCTACTATATCCCACTCTAGCCTGCTCTAGCCTACCCTACTATATCCCACTCTACCCTACTCTACTCTAACCTACACTACTCTAAAGTCCCTTTTAATTTTCATTTTTTTTCCATAACAACCTTCTCCAAACAATAACAAACACAACAAAGAATTTGTGAAATCGGTCCAAAGATGATAAAAGGAAATAGGGATTCATTTTATATATATAGATGTATACAAATTATTAATGTGTGTTATTTTTATTATATTAATCACAATTTTACTTAAAATTGACAGTGTTTTCTAATTACCGTGGCATAAGATATTAAACTTTTCTAATTACCGTACTCATAATTTTTTTAAGTCTCAATAACTAGAAAACTACCAGTAATTAAAACATGCCTCATTTATTATTGAATTCGTATTTTTTACTAGTTTCATATTTTAATGAGTTTAAGATAAATCTGTGAAAAATAAAAATGGTTACGGTAATTAGGTAAATAACGCCGAATCGGAGAATGACCGAAAGGCAGTCACTTCACGTAAAACACTGGTACCCAGCTGAATCCGGTTAGGCTGGAAGCCGACCCCAACATAGTTAGGAAAAAGGCTAGGGAGATGATGATGATGACGATGATGAGTATCAGGTAGAAAGTAAAGAAGTATTGCAGTGGAAAGAAGAGTAATGAAATAATTAATTGAATTATCAATTAATTAATAAAAATGAATAGAAGTGATGTGACTTCTGGTACATACTTCAGATGTTTATTGGTGATGGCAACAATGATAAACGCATCAGGTAAACCGACAGTGTCATCCAATGACAAAGAAGTTCATAGCTTTTTCAAGCCCATAAGGGGCTAAAGATTTCATAAAAATCTAAACTTATTGGAACTGACCCAGTCATCTAGTAGCACTATATAAGTAGTAGCGTATAGAACTTATTAATAGGTTATGTCGGCAACCTAAACTTACTACAAACAAACTGATATCAAATAAATTATTTCCCGCAGTTAAAAACTGTCCTATTTCCTATGGACTTTTTCTGTGCCAAATTTCATTTTAATCGGTCCAGTAGTTTCCGCGTGAAAGCGAGACTGAAAGACCAAAAGACCCACAGAGTTACTTTCGGATGTATAATATTATTAAGTAGGTATTTATGATGATGATGATTTTTTATTTTGTAAGTAGGTAGGTAAAAAATTGCACTTTTAACCGGTGACTACTCTGAGAAGAAACAACTAAAACAAATTCAGAGGTCAGTCTCTTTTAAAGCCCATACAATATTATATTGGTCAAATTATGCCTATACTGGACGTTAGGGACAGGTTGGCAAAAACTGAAACTGTAGTTTCAGACCACGATTTGTGATTAAAAATCGTTCGAATTTTCCTCCGGAAAATTCTCAAATTTTTCGACCGATTTTTTACTCGATATGTGATATATTGATATGTAACTACTAAGTCCAGGCCCATAAGCAAAAATTTAATGAAAAAAACAATCAAAACTTAACTCAGCAATGTAAACAATAAAAAACTTTTTCCAAAAAAATAATAACCGCCTTCAAAAAGTAAAAACCTAAAAATTATCAAATATTTCGGAAGTCGGTGGCAACACAAATTGACTGGCAGAGGAGAAGCCACCGACTTCCGAATTTTTAGTTATTTTGGTTTTTTAGTTTTTGGAGGCGGTTATTATTTTTCCGGAGGAAAATTCGAACGATTTTCAATCACAAATCGTATTCTGAAACTACAGTTTCATTTTTTGCCAACTTGTCTCTAACGCCCAGTATAATTCATAAAAGTACTCTAGTCTGTGGTAATAACTGAAGTGCTCTCTTGTTGGGCTCCTTAGTTTTTAGTTGAGCTAAACGATTACTGACAAATGCTTGCACTGTCTGGACAGGTCCACTCAAATCTGTGTCCTTCTCTCATCAAGAGAGTGCCTCAGACATACCTCCATGGTTCTCGCACATTTTTGACCAATACGATTGTATGGACTTTAAAAGAGACTTTGACCTCTGAGTTTGTTTCGGATGTTTCTTCTCAGAGCAGTCCAGCTACAAAACACCGGCCCCATCGTTCGCTTAAAATAAATAAAAAAAACAAATTTTGACGTGTAAAAGTGTTATGATATAACGTATTTACAAAATAAATATGATTTTATTTTTTATGATGAGAGCAGCCTGTCCAAACAGTGCAAGCATTATTGTCATAAGTCATTTAGCTCAACTAAAAACGAAATGAGCCTACTGTATAGGTGGTTAAAAGTTAAGCCTATTTACTGCCATCTATTATCATGAAAAGAAAACATTAGTTTCATCTATTCGATACTAGATGGCACTGTACAATGTTGTCGTCAAATTACGTAGTTTTAAAAAATTGTATACTTAAAATATTGTTACGTACATAATATTGAAAAAAAATATGCAACTATCATAAAGAATTTCCAATTAATTTTAAGCGTCAAACATTTACTTTACTTCTACATTCTACTTCTACATAACACATCCTTTCCTGGGGTCTGGACGGGGCGCGAATAAATTTTTCTGCCAATGATTTTTTTTCGCGCCTACCTACCCCAGCCTGATGAACAAAGGAAAAACCGCTTAGATAACTGTTAGTTTAGAAGTTATAGAGGCCAATTTTCAAAACCAATAATAATATAGATAATGCCAAATCTTGAAATCGTAATGCGAAATGGTTATATTATGCTGAGGCCTGAGCGTTAGCCCTTTCGTGCAAAAGGTTATATTATTAGTTATAATATATTATTTTGTAAGTTCTTTTACTGTAAAACTTAGCACGAATAAAGAAAAGAAAGAAAAACTTCTTTCTTTTCTTTCTTTCTTTTTCTTTCATTCTTTATTCATTACGGAACCCAATTTGATTACTTGGCGAATATTTATCAACGTTTCAACGACCAAGCGACAGCCGGCTGTCGCGCTAGTATTGTCTTTCTATTGTGTCTCGAATCACGTGTGTGGTTTAAAGCATGAATGACAATAATATAATAAGGGTGATCCCAACTAGATAAAAATAGATCAAAGAGATTAGATCTTCAAAACTTAGTTTTAACTACTATACTCAATCGCAACACTAACTGCCCGTCAGATAATCGTCCGTCTATCCAGCCCCATACGTATAACCCACACATTCATTCTCGTCCGTTACTTTGCGTAACGTTAGTGACGCGCGTTACGTCACCCGACACCCGCTCGCACGCGAATTTGATTATCTCAGTGAAGGCCAATATTCGTGAGTGAAGTAGTGCTGGGAGGTGTTTCAGCTGCTGATATTCGGACGGTTCGGTCGAAACAGGAAAATAATTATTGATACTAATATTAACTTACTTTTTTAAAGAGCGGTAAAGTTTGTTTTGAAGAATTATATTTGAGTTAGATATCCTATTAATTAGTATTTATCGAGAAAGACTATGAGCCGAGGAGTAACCATAGATGCGGGTGAAACCGCGGGTAACTGCTAGTTATTAATATTTTTTTATCTTTCGACGACCAAGCGACAGCCGGCTGTCGTGCTGCTATTGTTAATTGTGTGTCGAATCACGTGTGTTAAAAGGATTAAGGTGTGTTTTGGACGAAACTTATGTAATATTGTACAGTCAGAACATAATCAATCTTTTCCTAATTAATTGATAAGGTTCATATTCATATTCATATTCTTTATTGCACACAAAAAAAAACATAACATAATAAACTTATAGCAAACAAAAGACTTATGTACAATTAAGGTTTAATTTAACTTTATTTTGTATGGTAACTATGAACAGGTTTTTTCATTTTGACCGTACTAGCTTTTGCCCGCGACTTCGTCCGCGTGGAATAATAGTTCCCGTTCCCGTGGTATTTCCGGGATAAAAACTATTTTATGTCCTTTCTCGTGTGCCAGACTATATCTGTACCCTATTGCATTCAAATCGGTTCAGTGTTTTGGGCGTGAAGAAGAGACATACAGACAGACAGAAAGACAGACAGAAAGACACACAGAAAGACAGACAGACAGACAGACGGAGTTACTTTCGCATTTATAATATTAGTACGGAAGTACGGATAAGTACGGATATTATGGAATTTCGACCATGTTTCGACCGAATCAGGCGAATCTCAGCGGCCGAATTACATACGTCCCTAACCAAGTATAGCTGATACGCCTTTCAAGTTAAAGTCGTCACAGATTACGACAGCGCGTGTCGGTGCGTGCGTACTTTGTGCGATCATTATGTAAAGTATACGTTATGTTGTCGTATAATTATGTAGTTTGACGCTGGGCGTTTTCTGAACTGTATTCTTAATCCGTACTAATATTATAAATGCGAAAGTAAATCTGTCTGTCTCTTCTTCACGCCTAAACCACAGAACCGATTTGAATGAAATTTCGTACAGATATAGTCTGGGACCCGAGAAAGGACATAAGATAGTTTTGCATCCCGGAAATACCCCCGGGAACGGGAACTTTTATTTGAAGTCGCAGGCAAAAGCTAGTATGTACCTAATAAATGACTTTCATCCCCAATTCTCCTTATACACAACATCATCATCTTCCTAGCCTTTTTCCAACTATGTTTGGGCCGGCTTTCAGTTTCAACCGGATTCACCTGGGTACCCGTGTTTTACGTGAAGCGACTGCCTATCAGACCTCCACAACCCAGTAACTGGGCGACACGATACCTCTAGGTTAGACTGATCAGAATTTCTGGCTTCTAACTACCCGTAACGACTGTCAAAGTTCTACGAATGACATAAAATGCGATACTCAAACCGTGTCAGTCTCAATGTCACGTAGTCATAACTATCTATAATCTCGTGTCTGTCAATCATTATACCTTACACTTAATTATTGAACTGCGGTTAACAATCATTCAGAATCTTGGCCGATCAAAGATCACATTCTGACCTTTGACCCTCAAAACATGACATTTAGCGATACATTTGTCTTTGTCCAATTGTGAGCGACCAAAGTGGTGAAGACATCTTCATTTTGATGCAATAATCTCCTAGCCATGTCCCAACTATGTTGGGATCGACTTCCAGCCTAACCGGATTCAGCTGGATACTAGTGTTTTACGTGAAGCGACTGCCTATCAGACCTCCACAACCCAGTAACTGGGCGACACGATATCCCTTGGTTATGCCGGTCAGCCCCCGTACCATGACGATTAAAGTAAGATTGTTTTAGTCCTGTTGCAGGAGTGTGCAAGTGACAGCGTTAGACACGTTGTCTAGCGCCGTCTCTTTCCCACTGAAAGTAATATCAAAGTAATACTGCTAATAAGGGCTGGTGGTACGCCTCCTGGTTTTCTGTCATTTGATTATTTCCCATCCACAAAAAAGGCTACTACACAGTTTGTCCCGAATGGAAATCAAACCCACGACCACCGTCTTACCAGTCAGGGTCAATAACCATTAAAACAAGCCTCTTTTCAATGACCAAAATGATGAAAACACATTTATCGAAGGCGAAAGTATATAAAGTAATAATATTGTGTTACTTTAGGCTTCGACATCGACATGTGCGTTTTCACACGTGTTGAATAAGGTTGCCAACCGTGGATACTTTGAATTATTTATAATACAAGCAGCTGTTCCTCGCGGTTTCACCTGCGTTACGTTAGGTTTTTGGTTACTGCATCGTTCGTGTGGGACACAGCGTGATATTATACAATGTGTATCTAAATTAAGAATTTTGAATGCCTAAGGCATTAAGTCCGCCCTTGTACGCTTGTGCATGAAGTTTAAATAAAAATAATAAAATAAAATAATAAATGCACTTTGAGAAAATAGTTTGTTTAAAATCGTTTACTGAATCGATTTTGGTAATTTTTAATATAGGTAATAGTTTATCCCAATAATAATTAAAACTACGTAAACTGCTGTCACACTTCCGCTGTACAGTCAAAACAAACTAAAATTGATGAAATACCTACTACGCTAGACACTTATGCAAGTGCGACTGTGTGCATGCGTAGATTTGTAATGTGACTATAATTTTCTTCCACTATCTGTACAACTAATTTATAAAAAAACCGTGTTTTAAACATTATAATAAAAATTCAGTGTATATATTATGATTATAACATAATATTCTAATTGGGGTGTCTGGTGGTGTGCGTTTATTCCGGGACATGTTGATAGCCTATGCTTAAGCCTATGTTACTCAAGTACAATGTAGCTAACAAATGAAAAAAGACTTTTTGAAATCGGTCCGGTAGTTTTTGAGTATATTCGCTACATACAAAAGTACAAATAAACCGTTTATTCGATTTTGAAATACGATGTGTCAGGTGAATTATACTCAGTAGTGGGTTATTAAGAAATAGGAAAAAGAATCTAACTGCAATTTCGGAAGTTGGTGGCGGTTTCATGAATCGAAAACAAAGCCACCGACTTCCGATATTACAGTAGATTTTTGGATTTTTAATTGTTATTATTATTATTAGTATCTTTTAAGAAATATTGGCAGCCCTAATTCGACCACACGAGACGCGAACACTTGACTACACCTCAAGCCCTTTCCAAAACAACTTTTTGACCTCATTGACCCTCTGTTTAGAAGGACGACAAGTTTTCCAAAAGTCGTTGTGCCCATTTTGGATTAGCCGTGGGCTAGGCGTTGCACACTCAAAAGGTCATAGAAATAATGTTTTTTTTTGTGACGAAATTTTTGATTTTTCTATCTTGTGGAGTTGTTGCTACTTATGGTAATCTTTAGCAATGTAAAGCTGAAGAGATTGTGTTTGTTCGGACGCGCTTATCTCAGAAAGTACTGGTTTAAAAACCGCCGTTAGAGGTAGGTACGTTATTAAAACGCGCCGTTTACGCGCGTTCTAATAACGTGCCTCGTCGGCGCGATTTATCTTACAGAGCAGTTTCAGCCCTTTTCAGAATTCATTTTTAAATTGTTTGTACCAATGATGTTATAAGTAAAAAAGTGTAGATAGGTTATATGCAATCTATTCTATTCTATTTTTATTTCATGGCAACCAAAGCCGATGTCGACTATTCTGCCAATGTCAAGTTATATGCAGTCAAAAGTGGCACATTAAAAGTTTGCCAATTGACAAACATGATACTTAATATCGCATTGACATTTGACGTTTATCTCTTTTTCACTCGCACTACTTCAAACATGTCATCCTACTTTGACGTGTAATGTATGTGTGCGTTAGTGTGCCGTTTTTGAAGATAGAATTTCGTTTGGGTAACCTATCTACACTTTTTTACTTATAATATAATTGGTTTGTACAGTAATTATTAAATGGGTTTAGAAACAACAACAGTCCTCACTAGGCTAAATGTATACTTAAGTGGGAATTTCTGATAGAAGAAAATTAAGTGGCGATTTACCGGTCAGAATATCAGGAAAATAATTTGTCTTTATCATTGGCAATACTTCTGCTCGTCTCTGGTATCGATAATCATTAAAAACTCGGACCTTCAATTTTTGCCTGTGGAAAACCCAGTGCAAGTCACTCGTACAGTCACGAGCATAAACATGTATATGTCGCAGTCATCTGGTTGAATCAGCTATTTGATTGTATGACTAGCGCCTTTATTGAATGGCAACATTTAATTGAATGACTAGGCCGAAAGCTGATTGAACAAGCGTCGCTCAACGTCCAACTAGATGGCTGATTGTAGCATAGCCCTTTGAACGGAGCGGACGTAAAATCAGTCAGGTGATTGTAATTTAGTTCATTTTTTTTCCACTGCGGCGTTAGTAGTCACCAAAACAAATATGGCGTAAAATAGCTCGCGCAGATAGCACTGACTTGATATTATTTTGATTAAATTTACTTCAAAGTGATTTATTCTTGATAAAATAGTGTGACAGCATGGATTTACCAATAAATACGCCGCCGCCAGCTACTTTTAAAGTTTTTTTTTAATTATAATCATAATAAAGTGCGTCATGTCATGTCCTCATATGTAAAGGAAGTTAAGTTTTTAAGTTGCGAACTAATGGTCACCCTAAACAAACATTACAACGTCGACTATATCCCATTTAACGACAATGCTAAATGACGTTTAGTCAAGTCGTTGAACGTTACATTAAACAACTTGACGAGTTGTCGTTTAGTCATTCAATTAAATGTCGTCATTCAATGAACGCGCTAGTCATACAATCAAATAGCCGATTTAACTAGATGACTGCGACATATACACTTCACAAAGATTTGAATGAATTTTTTCTTAAATGAGCCATAACTTTCAGTTGAAACTTATTTTATAGTAATTCTATCATAGACTACTATACAATATGCCCTAAAACTAAATATTATTATAGTTATTCTAAGAGAAAATTGATTTTAAAGTTAGCGTGGTGTATATGTCACCGGAAAATAACATGATCCGTAAGTTTATCAATCTACTAGGAAGTTTATAAACTTCCGTAGGATTATAAACGGGAGATAAATTGTAATATTTTACGTCCACATTTTCGTAAATTTATCAATTTCCGACGTCATACGGTAAATTTATAAACTAACGGATATCTATTCGTAAGATTTCATATGGTTCGACCAATCACAGAAACTCTTTTAAATATACGCATCTTTGAAATACGTAAAATAACACACTGCTCTCTGATTGGTCAACGACTCAACGTTCATAGTTTATGTTTCGTGGCGAACAATGGTGGCCGCGAGGAAGGAGAAGTGACACGTGACAGTCAACCAATCAGATCGGGCGTAGCGTTTGGTCACTGTTTACTTATTATTTTACGAGTGACTTCAGTAATTTTATCAATTTACGAAAATGTGGACGTAAAATATTACATTTTATCTCCCGTTTAGAATCCTACGGAAGTTTATAAACTTCCTAGTAAATTGATAAACTTACGGATCTTGTTATTTTCCGGTGACATATACATGTTTATACACGTGACTGTACAAGTATTAGCTGACATCGCTTGCACCACTACTCCTAATTGAACTGACCTACAGCTGAGCAAATGTTTGACAAGACTCACTGAGTTCCTAGTAAATTACTAATCCGAATAAAAAATCACATTTATTTTCGTTAACCTCCGCTTTTCAACGACCAAGTGACAGCCAGCTGTCGCGCTGCTTTTGACTTTCTATTGTGTCTCGAATATCGTGCGTTCGAAGGTTTAATGTTTAATTTTGTTTTATTTTAAGGGATAGTAAAAACCTGTAAAAACTTACATAATAGTTACTTACACTTACATAATTCTGACGAGGGTTCCGGCGACTCGGACCGCAATTAACTAGGACCGCGGTCCCAGTCGCCGGCTCCGTAAAAAATATTTAATTTTCTTCCGGCGACTAGGACCACTCATAAAATGATAACTAAAATCAACAAAATGTACAGTCAACGAAAATATTTTTGATGTTATAATTGAATAAAAATTCTTTTTGATTTAAAAACATCATTTATTGATATAAAAAGCAGCCTTTGACTACAGTTCTGTTACTTAAATTTTTCGTAATAAAAACATAGACGTAGAAAATATAAATAAATCATGCTAATAATAATAAAAAAACATAAATCGTGCTTATAATAATAATCAACAATTTTCAAACAATCAACAATTAGAAAGTAATTATTTATCACAAAATCAGCCTTTAAGTGGTTGGTAACTATAATAAAAAATAACAAAAATCACAATACTAATTATAAACGTAGGTACTATCTATGTCAATTACAAATCAATCAGTCATTTATAGTAAAATTATACAATGACTTAAAATCTACATAGTATAGATCAATTACACTCCCGGAGTCAATGTTCATCGCAGCCTCTCCAAAAATTGGCCGATACTTGTTTTACAATTAAATAAGTCATCAACAGAATGATATTTTTTTTTAATCTTAGCAATCGAAGATTGCGTCCTCTTCGATATTTGGATACATGATTTATTTATATTTTTTTTATGTCTATGTTTTTATTACGAAAGATTTAAATAACAGAACTGTAGTCAAAAGCTGCTTTGTAACTATTATAAGCATTCCGCAACCCCGGCAGGCGTTGGCCCTGTTGGGCCCCTTCCTGTGCTGACTTCTTCTCTTTGAGGCGCGCGTGGAACACTAACGCGCCATCGACGCTAGCCGGGCGGCGAGCTAACCATCGCTCGCCATCCGCAGAACCGCGCCTACGGTGGCCGGTAGTCGTCTTGCGACTCTCGACGTCTTCGCCTGGGTCTTAGACCGGGGCGAGAGGCTCGTCGTTGCCTTACGTGCGCCGCCGCTTCCTTCACTAGCATAGCTGCTTCGCAGAAGGAGGCGACGGCATCCCATTCCGTCTCGCCCCAAAGCATGGCCTGAACCAGCGCCGGGCGCGAGAGGTCACCCCCGCCAATCGCCTCTACGAGGACACGCCGATGGTCTGCCCATGCGCGGCACACCTCCACCGTGTGCTCGACCGTGTCCTCCAGGCGACCGTTTCTGGCGGTGACACCCAGGCGTCCCTCCCTTCGAATCCGACACAGGAACGATTTATGTTTTTTTTTTATTATTATTAGCATGATTTATTTATATTTTCTACATCTATGTTTTTATTACGAAAGATTTAAATAACAGAACTGTAGTCAAAGGCTGCTTTTTATATCAATAAATTATGTTTTTAAATCAAAAAGGATTTTTATTAAATTATTACATCAAAAATATTTTCGTTGACTGTACATTTTGTTGATTTTAGTTATCATTTTATGAGTGGTCCCAGTCACCGGAAGAAAATTAAATATTTTTTACGGATCCGGCGACTGGGACCGCGGTCCTAGTTAATTGCGGTCCGAGTCGCCGGAACCCTCATTCTGACTTAGGTACTGACTTTCCTATAAAAAAACCGGTCAAGTGCGAGTCACAGTCGCGCAACGAGGGTTCCGTAAACTGCGTTTTTTTTTTGTGAAATTACTACTTTACGGTTTTCGGAGTTTATCCTTTACTTGTGCTACATGACATTGCTTCTTGCCAAAATTATGATTCTAGGTCAATGGAAAGTACCCACCCTATAAGTTTTGATTCCCTTGCAAATGTCTAAATATGCAATATAAATAGCCGTATCTTTTTATTGCGTTGATTTAAAAAATAGATTTTTTCACTGCTTTGAGAGATAGCAGACCTAAGCACGTGATATTAATTTCAGCTTGATATCTGGACGCGTTTCTGAGAAAAAGGGTCTTGACAGACGGACGGACGGACAACAAAGTGATCCTATAAGGGTTCCGTTTTTACCTTTAGAGGTACAGCACCCTGAAAAGTTAATAAATATCCTGGGACAACTCACACACGGTCATCTGATCCCAAACTAAGCAGAGCTTGTACTATGGTAACCAGACAACTGATAAACATACTTATATAATTTATAAATACATACATATTACAGACAAATTACACCCAGACACAGAACAAACAATCATGCTCATCACACAAAGTTTGTCCTGGGTGGGAATCGAACCCACGACCTCCGGCTTGGCAGTCAGGGTCACTAACTACTAGACCAACAGGTCCGTCAGCTCAGTCAGAAAGTACAGCTGACTTCAAATTAATACGTTATTTTACACCATCATCAATTGAACTACTTTTTATGAGATGTCAAAACTCGATTCTCCCTTAGACTTTGACGATGCTTTTATGCTTTTTTTTATTTTATTTATGGGAAAAAATCAAATGAATTCTCCCGCCCTGGGCGGGGAGGGAAAGAGAGTCAGACTTTTACTGACTAAAACCCACTCTTGATCCTTCAGTTGCCCTTTATGTTCCGGAGCCGCGGTAACTATTAGGACTATTCCGCAACCCCGGCAGGCATTGGCGTTAGAGGGCCGTTACGTGTCGGTGCTTCTGTGCTGGGAGCATTACTTTGTTCCCCCGTAGTATACATAAATCACTATTTGCTAGACAAATGTCAACATGTCAAAGGCTGCGATTTGCTTTATCATCGTCACCTTGCCTTCTATTTGCTTATTCGTTTATACCCAACTAGATTTTGCCCGCGACTTCGTCCGTGTGGAATCGTTCCAGTTCCCGGGGGACTTCTGGGATGAAAACTATCCTATGTCCTTTCTCGGGTCCCAGACTACATCTGTATCCAATCAAATTGGTTCAGTGGTGTGAAGAAGAGACAGACAGACAGACAGAGTTACTTTCGCATTTATAATATTAGTACGGATCAAAGCGAAACCGCGGGCACAGCTAGTTTCTAATAAGTGGCGAGAGTATTGACAGATTGGGACATATCCTTAGTGACATTCTAAATGCGTTGTTTGTTTAATTTTGACGTCTTCACGTCAAAACTGTTGACGTCAAAAGGCTCTGACGTTCATATTCGGGGTCACCAGTTTTAGAAGATTCTATAGATATTCTACTAGCTTTCGTCCGCGGCTTCGCACTTCGCGACTTCGTTCCCGTTCCCGGGGGATTTCGGGATGAAAACTATCCTATGTCCTTTCTCGGGTCACAGACTATATCTGTACCAAATTTCATTCAAATCGGTTCAGCGGTTTAGGTGTGAAGAAGAGACAGAATGACAGACAGACAGACAGAATTACTTTCGCATTTATAATGTTTAGTTTAATACAAATAACAAAGCGCCTAAAATACTGAACCCAATAACTAATACCAGACTATAGTCAACTATTTAGTTGTCAACAAAATGTCGCAAGTGATTAACAAACAATAACACAAGCTCATTATTATGACGCCATCTTGATATCTCTATAAACAGTAATTCAACTTTATTCAGGCCACAGTGACTTAATAATAATTGGTGTTTAGTAAGTTATTGATTTAATAATAGAAGGGCCCCATTTGTTTTGAAAGGTTCTCTATTTTTATTCCTACAATTTTATGACATAATTTAGCATTGCCTTGTTACTAGTCCTAACATTAGTTACGCATAATACTCATTTTTCATAATTTTTAATCAAAATTTTTTAAATACTATTTACTATAAGCATAATATTTAATAAGTATACTATCCCAAATCATAAGTTTACTTAGCATAATGAGTAATGACGCTTAACCGTAACTCTTGGTCGACGGAGCCCGGCTATGCGGGGCTCCTACTTCTATGTGGATTATAAAAAATTAACGGAAAAAAAATAAGGGCCCCTTGTTTTTTTATTGCCCCTTTTATTTACCCTAACCTATCCAAGTCGGGGTGCCATAAAGTCCCGATTGCATCCAGTTTCTCCTAAACAACCGTTAACTACGTTTCCTTTATCCTTTTTTATCTTTATCCTAAATAACTATTAGACAAATAAACAATATTGCGTTTTAACTTTATGCATATCAAAGTTATGAATAAAAAAAATAGGAATTTTTACTATTTATACTTAATAATACAGAATGCTAAAAACAAATTATGGCACCATATTATTTATGACATGGCACATTATGCCTACCTAACTTAATATGACAATTTAAATTAGGACAAAAACCATTATGAGCAAACACGCACATTAGGTGTCTATGGAGAAGATCCAGCAAGAAACTCCATGAATAATACAAAATACAAAAAAAATACACTAATATTTGTTTGTGATGCCCGTCTGTCAGTCATTTTTGCGTGGCGATGAATTTCACAAATAACCCTGAAATATGAATCTAAAAATATTTACTTATGAGTGTCTGCACTAATAGTCTAATTAAATATATTATATATTTCACAATGGATAAAGCCTTCACTGAAATTACTATGTTTGTGAGTTTTGTGTGCGTAGCAGGATTTCTCAATTAAAAAATAGTTCCATAAATGTAGGTTATTTCCTTTTGTGAAACACTAAGAAGTTAGGTAATTCAGTAAAGTTTAAATAAATATATAAATATCTTGGGACAATTCATACACGGCCATCTGATCCTAAGCTAAGCAGAGTTTGTGTTACGGTAACCAGGCAACTGATAAACATGCTTATATAATTTATAAAATCATATTTATTTTGTAAATCCGTACTAATATTATAAATGCGAAAGTAACTCTGTCTGTCTGTCTGTCTTTCTGTCTGTCTGTCTATCTGTCTGTCTGTCTGTCTATCTGTCTGTCTATCGATTCTTCACGCCTAAACCACTGAACCGATTTGAATGGAATTTGGTATAGATATAGTCTGGGACCCGAGAAAGGACATAGGATAGTTTTCATCCCGGAAATCCCCCGGGAACGGGAACTATTATTCCACGCGGACGAAGTCGCGGGCAAAAGCTAGTAGGTTATATACGGTAACACTTTTACTCGTCAATATTTTTATTTTGTTATTTTTAACGTACGATGGGGCCGGTGTTTCCTAGCTGAACTGCTCTGAGAAGAAACATCCAAAACAAACTCAGAGGTCGAAGTCTCTTTTAAAGTCCATACAATCGTATTGGTCAAAAATGTGCGAGAACCATGGAGGTTAATGTCTGAGGTACTCTCTAAATGAGAGAAGCACACAGATTTGAGTGGACCTGTCCAAACAGATATAAATTACATTCAGTATTCATTTGAATCGGTATCACATGTAAACAAAGACATTAAATTATACTATCATGTAAAGGGTTCCGTAAAGTACTAACGTATACTTAACTAGCTTTTGCCCGCGGCTTCGCTCGCGTCAAAAAGAGACAAAAAGTAGCCTATGTTACTCTCCATCCCTTCAACTATCTCCACTTAAAAAATCACGTCAATTCGTCGCTCCGTTTTGCCGTGAAAGAAAGACAAACATACAGACAGACAGACACACTTTCCCATTTATATTATTAGTATGGATTAAGATCGTCCGATCCAAAATTTGTCTTGGTTGTTTCAAAAAACGTGTTATTTAGCCTCCTATAATAATTTTATCCTTTAGTGCATAGTCGTGACCATAAGTCTAATGGCCCAGTGGTTATGAAGTCCGCCTGTCATGTACCGGTTATACAACATGTTCCGGAATAAACGCACACCACCAGACACCCCAATTAGAATATTATGTTATAATCATAATACATACACTGAATTTTTATTATTATGTTTAAAACACTGTTTTTTTTTATAAATTAGTTGTACAGATTGTGGAAGAAAATTATAGTCACATTACAAATCTACGCATGCACACAGTCGCACTTGCATAAGGGTCTAGCGTAGTAGGTATTTCATCCATTTTAGTTTGTTTTGACTGTTAAGCGGAAGTGTGACAGCAGTTTACGTAGTTTTAATTATTTTTGGGATAAAATATTATTATATTAAAAATTACAAAAATCGATCCAGTAAACGATTCTAAACAAACTATTTTCATAATGTGCATTAATTTAGTTACACGTTGTATATAACCTCCCTCTTTAATTACAATCTATTTAAAAAACCGCATCAAAATCCGTTACGCAGTTTTTAAAGATCAAAGCATCTGTCTCTCACTTCATTATTTTCGTACCTGTAGGTAATAATGACCTATATCTATACTAATATTATAAAGAGGAAAGAATTGTATGTTTTTGTTTTTGTATGTAACGAATAAACTCAAAAACTGCCAAACTGGTTTCAAAAAATTTTTTTTTAGAAAGCTACATTATTCCTCAGTAACATAGGCTATAATATCACGCTATGTCCCACGGGAGCGAAGCAGTAACCAAAAACCTAACGTAACGCGGGTGAAACCGCGAGGAACAGCTAGTTTAGGATAAAATAACTTTTTTAACGTCAATCGAGCTAATAGTATTAAAAAATGTCGTGATGGCCCAATGGATAAGGCACCCGCCTCTTGTGTAAGAGGTTGTGGGTTCGAATCCGGGCAAGTACCAATGTGACTTTTTCAATTCATATGTACTATCCAGAGTTTATCTTGGATATCACTGTCATCCCGTGCCTCGGAAAGCACGTAAAGCCGTTGGCCCCGGTTGTCATTTGTAGAACTTTGACAGTCGTTACGGGTAAGCCAGAAATTCTGACCAGTCTAACCAAGGGGTATCGTGTCGCCCATGTTACTGGGTTGTGGAGGTCTGATAGGCAGTCGCTTCACGTAAAACACTGGTATCCAGCTGAATCCGGTTAGGCTGGAAGCCGACCCCAACATAGTTGGGAAAAGGCTAGGGAGATGATGATGAATCAAGCTATAAAAACTATTAAACATTAAGAAAGATTTGCTTAAGAAAAAGGATAGTATATAACGTATAACCCGTATAACCTAGAGATTTAAAGTCTAAGTTTAATTTCTGGTAAGTATTAAATAATCATTGGTTTCACTATATAAGACAATTTTATAACTTCCTAGCTTTTGTCCGCGGCTTTGTCTGCACATAATTTTATAGCCAACACTCAGCAATAATGTATAGAGTTTTATAACAGTGACAAAAATAACGTACAAATAAAATAACACTAATTTTACCGCTTTTTCATATTGGTATACATTGTCTTTAATAAGTATGATGACTATATCCATAAAAAGCATATTTTCTAGAAATAACCCAAGTTTAAAAAAAATATATCTAAAAAATAACTAAGATTTCAGAAGTCGCTGGCAAAACAAATTGACCGACAGAAGAGAAGCTACCGACTTCCGAAATTTTAGTTATTTTTCTGTTTTTAGTTTTTGAAGGGGGTTCCTTTTTAATTTTTTATTTTAATTTAATACTACAGACAAGCCCTTCTTATTTATTGGATAAATATTATGTTCTATTGCACCAATGTAGATGACATCGACAGACTTAACGATAGCTATTTACAATTTACAAGAAACAATAAAAAGCCAATAGAATGACAACATCATACCAAGTACATGAATAATTTATTAGTAAGTAAGTATTATCTATGACCTGTACTCTTATATAAATGATGTAAACAAAGATTTTTTTTACGTTTATTTATTGATCCGTAGGTGCTTAATATTATAAATGCGAAAGTAACTCTGTCTGTCTATCTCTTCTTCACGCCTAAACCACTGAACTGATTTGAATGAAATTTGGTACAGATATAGTCTGGGACCCGAGAAAGGGCTTAGGATAGTTTTCATCCCGAAAATCCCCCGGGAACGTGGACGAAGTCGCGGGCAAGAGCTATAGTATTGAATAAATCAAAAATTCTAAAAATAGTTAACTTGCTTGAAAATAATTTACTCGTAGAGTGTCGTGATGGCTCAGTGGCCTCTTTTGTTGTGGGTTGTGGGTTGGAAACCAGGCAAGTACAACTGTGACTTATTAAATTCATTTATTTACTTGCTAAAGTATATCTTAGACATCACTGACATCCCGTGCCTCGGTGCGCACGTAAAGCCGTTGGTCCCGGTTGTCATTCGTAGAACTTTGACAGTCGTTACGGGTAATCCAGAACCAAAGGGTATTTGTCGCCCAGGTTCACAAAAAAAAAGGTCCATTTGAAAGGATGTTTGGTATCCACTAGAAAGAAATTCGACCTTTTTTTCGAATTTTTTTGGGAGTGGGAAATCATCAAATGACTGCTCCCGTCCTGGGTGCGGCGGGAGGGCGTGTCAGACTCTTACTGACTAAAACCCACTCATGTTCCTTCGGTTGCCCTTTATGTTCCGGGGTCACGGTAACTATTATAAACATTCCGCAACCCCGGCAGGCGTTGGCCCTGTTGGGCCCCTTCTCGTGCTGACTTCTCTTTGAGGCGCGCGTGGAACACTAAAGAGATAAAAATTAGTGGATGAAAAGAAAATGGTGTTGCAACTTGCAATAAAACAAAACATCTTTGAACATATATTGTAAAGTTATTATGAATTTATGACTTGCAGCCAGAACTGAGACTAAATAAGCGTTTCGACCGATGATTTTTGTCCGCTCCGGTCGAATCAGGAATTTAATTTTTATTTTTGAAGCAGATTTTGGACGAATTTTTTTAGTTAATTTTTACATTAGAAAGAAAAATCTTTTCATTCTCACCGAACAAAATAAAGTTAAATACAACCAAATTCAATAATTTTTCACGGTGAGAATGAAAAAATGTTTCTTTCTTACTGTACATAATTAGCTATCATCCGGAACAACAGGAAAATCATTTTTATTTATATTTTTAGGTAGTGGCCCAAAAATATGAATAAAAATGATTTTCCTTCGACCGAACCGGGCGAATTGCGCTGAAACGCCTTTTACGTCAGAAGTGAAAGTACACATACCTACATACCTAAATTTCAAATAGTTAAGTACCCAATAAAGTTTCTAAGCACCTATAAACGCGCATCCATCAATATAATGAATTAATGTTATATAGAAAAGTATTAGGAAATTACACACAGTTTGACATTTTAATTTCAAGAGAAATGATGTCAGTACTTAATAGGAAATGTCACATTATACAAGGTGTATTTTTGGTGTTGCTCAACCAGCTAGGAGATGATTCTACTCATAAAAACAAACAACTTTTATTATGGAACCAACTCGGAAATCGCGAAAAAAATATCAGCTGTTTCATACATTATGGTCGCAGGGCAATGAACTTTTCATAGAAACAGCTGATATTGTTTTCGCGATTTCGACTCAGGGATAATGTAGCTTTCGAAAGGTGAAATAATTTTTAAAATCGGTCCAGTAGTTTTTCATTACAATCAAACAAACAAACATAAAAAAATTCTTCTCTGAAATATTAGTGTCGATAAAATATTGTGATTTATTATCATTGCTTGCCAATTTTAGAACCCATTTATAGGGTTCCGTACACGAAGAGTAAAATGGGACCCTATTACTAAGTCTTCGCTGTCTGTTCGTCCGCCCATCTGTCACCAAAACTGTATCTCAAGAACCACGATAGCTAGCACGGAGTAAGTATATTATAAGCTTGCTTCGTGAGACCTACAAATGATGTATTTCTGTTGCTATAACAACAAATACTAAAAACTAAATAAAATATTATTTACCGGTTTTTTTTATTTGCAGTTTTATGCCTATAATAGTACGGAATCCTACGTGAGCGAGTTCAACTCGCTTTTGACCGGTTTTTTAGAGCCGTCAGGAGTGCAATTCCGTAAGTAATCGCGCGTGAATACGATTTCCATATCATTCCCGATTTCATTACTAACTCACCAGAATTGAAAAGTATTTGGTATTCAATGTCAAATTAGACAACATTTTACTAAAAAATCACCTACGTTCTCATTGAGTGGCGCTAGCGAAGTTTGCAGGTCCCATTTTCTATTGCCTTTATAAATACCCTGGGACAATTTACACACAGTCATCTGATCCCAAACTAAGCAGAGCTTGTACTGGTAACCAGACAACTGATATACATACTTAAATGATTAAATACTTAAATAATTTATAAATACATACATATTATAGATAAATTACACCTAGACACAGAACAAACAATCATGTTCATCACACAAAGTTTGTCCTGGGTGGGAATCGAACCCACGACCTACGGTTTAGCAGTCAGAGTCACTAACCACTAGACCAATAGGCGCGTCTAAGAATCCCTTTGATCCCAATCTATGTACTTTTCAGAAGAAAAGTGATGTATTTAAAGTTTATAACACGTCCGTATTTTTTTACTGACGTGTTAAAAACAAAAATATTAAAATTGGATTCAGAAGTGGGATCCAAGAGAAATAACTAGATATTTTGTGTGTACTTCAATAACAAAAACTGGTCATGCTTCACGTGACAAGCAGGTTGTAACGTAAGTGATATAATTAATATCGAGAAGAAATTGTGAAGGCCGCACGCATTGCGCGGGCGCACGGTTACGACAAGACACGTGGTAAGAGAAGATTTAGATTAAAGCAAAAAAATATATTGTTACTTTTATTTATTACTTCATGCCCCCCGCGGTTTACCAAATCATACACATACATATAATAAAATCGTAGGAAAGTCAAAACTGTACATTGAATATTTTTTAAGAAGAATACTTGGGGCGTGATCGACAATCGATACCGGAGCCAAAAATATAGTTTTTAGGACTTTTGTCTGTATGTATGTTTGGGATAAACTCAAAAAGTACTGCACGGATTTAGTTCAAATTTTGCAGGGATATTACTAAGAGGTCGGGTCAAAACATAGGCTACATATTATCACGCTATCACCTATGGGGGCGGAACTGAAGCCTTCACGCAGACGACGTCGCGGGCAGCAGCTAGTTTAATTTAAATCGGTTCTGTAGTTTTGGCGTTAGGTGTTGTGATGATAGTGGATAAGGCGCCCGCCTCTCGTCTTCTCGTGGGTTTGGGTTCGAATCCGGGCCAGTACCAATGTGACTTTTTCAATTCAGCACCTTTCTAAAGTTTATCTTGGACATCACTGACATCCCGTGCCTCGGAAAGCGCGTAAAGACGTTGGCCCCAGTTCTCATTTGTAGAACATTGACAGTCGTTACGGGTAAGCCAGAAAGTCTGACCAGTCTAACCAAGAGGTATCGTGTCGCCCAGTTACTGGGTTGTGGAGGTCTGATAGGCAGTCGCTTCACGTAAAACACTGGTATCCAGATGAATCCGGTTATGCTGGAAGCCGACCTCAACTAAGTAGAAAAAAGCAACAGGAAATAAGAAAACGTTCGGAAGTCAATTTCAATGTAAAACAACAAACAGAATGGAAGCCACCGACTTCCGAATTTTTGTTGTTCTTCTGTTATTAATTTTTGTAGGCTGTTCTCAAAAACATAAGTTATTTATTTACTTTTTAGTGCATTTTTTAAAACCTACATTTTTGAAGTCGGTTGGTATACTAAAACCTTCTCTTAAACGTAAATAATTATTTTCTAAAAATCGCATCAAAATCGGGTCAGCCTAACACGAGGTAATCGCGAACAAATGTATAACATACATTTATATGTAACATTTATATGTGTAACATACAAACATTCAGTTCAAACTGCGATCCTTTTTTTTTGAAGTCGGTTAAAAATTTACCGCATATTATGAATGATTGTAAAAAACATAATATTCAATATTATTGAACACAATAAAGCGGTTTTTTTAAGATTGTGCCAATTTCTTACAACATATTATTATTATAACCTTGAAACGTTGCTTTCTTGCATTGCGAAGATAAAAAATAGCCAAGTGCGAGTCTGACACGCACACGAAGGGTTCCGTACCATTCCATTTCCAATTCTGTACCAATATTGACATTTATTTGTTTAATTTTTTATTTTCATTGACTCTGAAATTATTGTCATATGACATTTATGAGTACTTTTTTAAGTATATTATTTTGTATACCATATACCGATATGTTATTTTGTATGCCGTTGGTCCCGGTTGTCATTCGAAGAACTTTGACAGTCGTTACTGGTTAGCCAGAAACTCTGACCAGACTAACCAAGAGGTATCGTGTCGCCCAGTTACTGGGTTGCGGAGGTCTGATAGGCAGTCGCTCCACGTAAAACACTGGTATCCAGCTGAATCGGTTCAGGCTTCTATTGTCTTTCTATTGTGTCTCAAATCACAGGTGTTCAAAGGATATGTAGACCATGGCAATTGAGCCGGTTTCGACTATTCTGCCAGTGTCACGTTTTATTTAAATGTCAATCTCGCATCAACAGATTTAACCTTTTGTTAACACGTTTTGTTTTTGCGTTAAAATGGTAATAAATATTGTTTGTTTTTTTTTTTGACACTATGTTATTTAGCAAAAATAATCCTTGTGAGGTCGTGATGGCCCAGTGGATAAGGCGCCCGCCTCTCGTGTAAGAGGTTGTGGGTTCGAATCCGGGCAAGTACCAATGTGACTTTTTCAATTCATATGTACTTTATAAAGTTTATAATATTCCGTGCCTCGGAAAGCACGTAAAGCCGTTGGTCCCGGTTGTCATTCGTAGAACTTTGACAGTCGTTACTGGTTAGCCAGAAACTATGACCAGTCTAACCAAGAGGTATCGTGTCGCCCAGTTACTGGGTTGTGGAGGTCAGGTAGGCAGTCGCTCCACGTAAAACACCGGTATCCAGCTGAATCCGGTTAGGCTGGCAGCCGACCCCAACACGATTGGGAAAAAGGCTAGGGAGATGATGAATCCTTGTGATGAAGCCTTTCGATCGGTAGGATAAAACTACAGGCTGATTAATTTTCTCGAGTAACAGGTTCGATTCCCGGTTAAACTATGTATTTATTATATCTATGAGCAAAGTTTAAAATGTTTTTAAAATTCAAATAATGTCTTCTTTCAGTAAAATGTTCTATCTACAATATTTAATGTACGTTCCCTCCATGTGGCATAGCCGTGGGACACCCTGTATATATACATATACAGGGTGGATAGTTTTAATGGGCCCTGGATGAAAACTACCTTAAATCGTCAAGATAGATTTTTTTACTTAAAGGAAACATTCCTTTATTTTTAAAAAGTTACAAAACTGCATTAAATGATTTTCGAAAATTCGCTTGTCTCACTCGGGAATCGAACCGGCTTAAATCCAAAAAAGTAACACTTGGTATTTTATGGTCTCAAACGTTAGGGCCATTCATAAGCACAAAATCTTTCTAACAAACATGTCTATTTATATTAAAGGAAACCATCAATTTTATGAATTTCATTTCAATTAAACGAAAATTTTGACAGTTAAAGTTGGTCCTTTGATTTGAAAACGTTTCTTGGTTTTCCTCTGTTTTAATTTACCCTGTTTGTTTGAAATAATTGATCCTTATGAATGACCCTATCGATTAACGTCATAAAAGTACAAAATAATGGTGCCGATTCTCTTGTGCACAAACTAACGTAAATTTAAGATAAGTGCATCTTTCTCTTTCCTTTTAATTAAGAAAAGGACAGAAGATCAAATATTAGTTAAGTCCTGTCAAATTTAGACACTCCATAGATAATTTAGACGCAATTTAAAAACATGGCGTCTAAATATACGCCAATTTTCATCAGGCGCTGTTTGATTTGACAGGATTAAACTAAAATGTATCTTCTGTCCTTTTCTATAAGAAATGGAAAGAGAAAGATGCACTTAACTTAAATTTACGTTAGTTTGTGCACAAGAGAATCGGCACCATTGTTGGTTTTTTAATTTTAAGTTAGTTCGATTCCCGAGTGTGACAAGCGAATTTTCGAAAATTTTCGAATGCAGTTTTATTTCTTTAACTCCGAATCGAGCTGAATCATTTAATTACGTTAACTCCGAAGTTTAAATTCACTTTTATATGGAACTAGCTTCTGCCCGTGGCTTCGCTCGCGTTAGAAAGAGACAAAAAGTAGCCTATGTTACTCTCCATCCCTTCAACTATCTCCACTTAAAAAATCACGTCAATCCGTCGCTCCGTTTTGCCGTGAAAGAAAGACAAACAGACAGACAGACAGACAGACACACTTTCCCATTTATAATATTAGTATGGATAACTAGCGTTCAACCGCAGCTTCGCTGTAAAGCTGAAAACCTTCTTTTTATTGAAGTCGGTTAAAAATATGTGGTACGGAACCCTTCGCATCTCCGTCTTTCGCTTGAACTTATCAAACAACAATGACAAAATGGTATACTTTTCTTGTATACTTCGTTTGTCGTTTTGGTATACCTTCATATAATTTGTACTATTTATTAATGCCCTTACTAATAATCACTGTGTAAAGTTATGCAATGAATAAAGCCTGTGTAACCATACATTTTTTGACGTACTCGTATAAACCTGTCATAACTTTATGCAGCGATTATTAGTAAGGCGCTAAGAATTTAAGATTTATTTTTTATTTAACCTTTAGAACTTCGTATTATTTCAATATTAATAAAAAGATTTTAATAAATAAACTTAATAGCATTGTTGAAAAAAAAATTAAATTAATAAGTATAATAATTATTTTTAAATATTTGTTGTAAATAAATTATTAAAACAAAAAATATCTCCAAACACGAAATTTTATTAGCTTATAACGTTCAACTTTTAAACGAAATAGATTAGGCTTAATAAAACGTAACGCACACTCATAGAATAACGATAACTTTGCCCTGTAGTATCTTAATCATCAGTAGATTTCGATGCCTTTACAACGCATCGCCATTCAGTTTATTGCAACCGCGAAGTACGCACGGAAAAAAATCGCAACCGATCGGACATTTTTTAAGATTTTTTTTTCTTGTTTCGTGTTTTTTTTGTGTTTTGAGTGTTAGTTAGTGTGTGATTTTTGGTGGCGTTGTTGTTTTTTTTTCGGTGAGTAATTTTTTACTTTTTTTGTTTTGTTTTTTTTTTTTTTTTTTTTTTTTTTTTAATTATTATGGGCTTGCTCTTGGTCCCAGACTAGCCCCAGGGCATAGACGGGGCCTACGATGGAGCGAGCTTACCCAATAGATGCCTATTGTTTTTTTTTTGAGCTGGGTATTTTTTTTTGTTTTTAAGGTGATTGTATAAAGGTTTTGTTTAATTGTAAATTATTAGCTTATTAGTTTTGTGCGTCTTTATTTAAGTGATATTTTATTATCACTAAAAAATAAACGTTGTTTTTAATCGTTAAAAAAAATTGAATTAGATTAAAACACGGAACAGAAAAAACAGGTTTATAAGTTCCGAAGATTACCTCCCTTCAAACAAAATAAATATTTACTACATCTATAAATTCAACAGGTAAGGTATTTAAAATTATTATAAGCCTATTGAGCTTATTTGTGAAAATGTGGGTACTACACATTAAATAATTCTAATTCAGAATTTTGTCTTTATCACGTTATAACTTAAGAACGTAAACCGATTTTACTCAACTTTCTTTGAAAAGAATTCTTACGGAATGAAAAATTAAGAGATATTTAAAATTATAAAGATTTTACGTCAATTTTGACATCCTGAAACGCAGATAATACCGGAAGACAGTTGCATAGCTAGTTTAACATAAAAATGCAGAGTTTATTGATATTGCAAAGTATGAGTGACTCATTATTATAATTATTTATGTATGTTATATTTATTTTTCGCTGGATATATATTGAATTGTATATTTTACTAGCTTTTGTTCACGGCTTCGCCCGCATGGATGTTAAAACTTCTGTCCCCTAACCTTTCAACGACCAACCGACAGCCGGCTGTCGGGCTGCTATTGTCTTTTTATTGTGTCTCAAATCACGTGTGTTCGAAGGATTAAACCCTTTTAGGGCAGGAATTTCCAAAACTCCTTTTGGTTACCTACTCTTCACAAAGAACACACCCTGTAAGTTTCATGTCTCTAGGAGCAGCGGTTTGTGTGCGTTGATATATTAACAGTTAGTCAGTCAGTTTACCATTTAATTACTATTATACATTATTTATTTATACATAGTATAAAACAAAGTCGCTTTCCGCTGTCTGTCCCTATGTATGCTTAGATCTTTAAAACTACGCAACGGATTTTAATGCGGTGTCATTGAATTCGTCTCAGTTATGGATGTGACATAGGGTATATTAATTTAAAAAGAAAAAAGAAATAAAATAACAAAATTACAAGAACCAAAAACCCAGCAACAGAGCTTCATTGCTTCGGCGCTTTTCTGGCGGACTCCACTGTTGATTCTGGCTTTCAGGAGTTGCAGTGGTTGGGAATAGTGTGGTGGGATTGTCCCAAAAAAAAAAAAAAAAGAACCAAAAACCCAACTGCAATTTCGGAAGTCGGTGGCAATTACATGAAGCAGACACAAAGCCACCGACTTAAAAAAAATTCTGTTATGTTTAATGAATAATGAATTTTTTTTTGTATAATTTTGACTTCGTTACAATTTAATTATTTCTATAGATTTTCATCAGTTATACACATGTTGCGTGTTAACTGTAGGCCACATTTACTATTAAATTAAAATTTTTACGTTTTTGTGAAATTGACCTTCAAAAAGAACTCAGCTGATTGCGAGATCAGCCGGAGGTGTGGCCACTTGAACCTTTTTAGATCCAATTATCATAACGGGCAGTGGTTTAAAGCTGCTTAACAAACATGTTAAATTCAATTTAGTTAAGAAATATTTTAAATAGGGTTATGTTTAGCACACCAGATATGGCATTTTTTTTTTGGTGAGTGGGAAATCATCCAATGACTGCTCCCGTCCTGGGTGCGGCGGGAGGGCATGTCAGACTCTTACTGACTAAAACCCACTCATGTTCCTTCGATTGCCCTTTATGTTCCAGGGTCACGGTAACTATTATATACATTCCGCAACCCCGGCAGGAGATATAATAGCATAACAGACAAAAATAGTAAATGATCACCAAATTATGCTTAAGTATCCTATTTTCGTTTATTTTGACTGATTCTGATTTTGACTAAGATGATAGTCAATAGTCAAATCGTTTAATTTCATTAGGCCAAAAAAGGCACTTTGATGTTGTTGAAGTGATTCTAGTTGATAAGTAGTTAAATAATATGAATCACTAGTAGATCTGGCTGGATCGTTGTGTGGTCACAGTTCTAACCTAACCTAACAAGATTTGGTAATCCTTACTCCATTTTGGTAGGCAAGAAGATTATTTAAGTGAACATTTAATTTGTTCCCTTTAAATCCATACTAATATTATAAATGGGAAAGTGTGTACCTGTCTGTCTGTCTGTCTGTCTGTCGGTCTGTCTGTCTGTCTGTTTGTCTTTCTTTCACGGCAAAACGGAGCGACGGATTGACGTAATTTTTCATGTGGAGATAGTTGAAGGGATGGAGAGTAACATAGGCTACTTTTTGTCTCTTTCTAACGCGAGCGAAGCCGCGGGCAGAAGCTAGTACCTACATAAAGTTATGTAGCAAAATGTTTACTTCTACATGTATACCTACGTTTATCTTTAAAAACAAAATACTAGGTGTATTTTTGGTCCTGCACAACCCGCTAAAAAAAAACTATCATTTTTAACCGACTTCAAAAAAGAAGTAGGTTCTCAGTTCGACCTGTGTGTATGTATGTTTGTCCGCGATTATCTCGCGTTTGGTTGAACCGCTTTTAATGCGGTTTAAAAAAAGCTTTTTATTTTTTTTCCGAACCACGATAATAATATGACAATTTAGACATTTTGATACACTTATTCTAAAAATGTCAAAATGTTCTTAACGATTGATACTTAGTTTTCTTAATGGTCTTGTTAATTGAACTAATTAAATGACTCAATAGGAACTTCCTAATTGTAGATAAAATTATAATTACGTAATCAAAAACCAGTTGGTTGGTATTTCAAAAATGCTTAGATGTGCAATCGAATTAACATTTTTAATGATTTACTTTAGCGTTATATTTTGTTCGTTTCGTAACGATATATCTGGTTAAAAAGATTTTTATCTTATTTACAAAATCAAGAATACCATTGTTTTATTTCCGTAACGTTTTAAAGTAGGTATGTTGTAATGTTTTTCTTTTGGTGAGTGGGAAATCATCAAATGACTTCTCCCGTCCTGGGCAGGGCGGGATTTTGTGTCAAACTTTTACTGACTAAAATCTACCCATGTTCCTTCGGTTGCCCTTTATGTTCCGGGGTCACGGTAACTATATATTAGAACGATTCCGCAACCACTAATGTTTTAGTATTTGTTTGAAATAATACCATGTCCATACATTTTAGTATATATGTAGTTCAAGTAATATAAATAATGCTAGATGTTATGTAGCCTATATTTTATTCTAATGTAAGTATAAAAATCTTACTGCAAAGTGTCGTCAAAATCCGTTTGTAGTTTATGTGTGAAGAGTAACAAACATACGAACTTTCACATTTATAATTTTAGTAGGATTACGTTAATTTACGTTTATCTATACTTCTATACTAATATTATAGAGGTAAAATTTGTAACTATGTAGGTTTGTAAGTTTGTATGTAGGGGGTAATCTCTGGAACTACCGGTCCGATTTAAAAAATTCTTTCAGTGTTTGATAGCCCATTTATCGAGGAATGCTATAGGCTATACCATCACGCTACGACCCACGGGAGCGGAGTAGTAACGAAAAATGCGGGTGAAACCGCAGGGGACAGCTAGTATGTATATATTTTAATCTCTGGATTTAGGTTTAACCAAATCAAAATAGGGTAACTGATATAGTTTTTTTCCAAAATCTCACGCTTATTTTATTATTTTAATCTATGTTTTTTTTGTCTTATTTATTTAGCGTCTTACTAATAATCGCTGCTTAAAGTTTATATGTCAAAAATAGTATGGTAACACAGGCATTATTCATGACATAACTTCATACAGTAATTATTAGTATTAATGTTTTATTTAAAACTTTCATCGGACTGTCTGTCCGTCTATAGACAGCTGAAATTCTCACTTAAGGAAATTCCACTCATGGAGGAATGAAATTCGCCTCTTTCAGGCTGAAGCTACACTAGGCTGCGACGCGAACTGCGACGCACGAGCGATTGAAACAAATACATGGATTCTCACTAAATGGCTACACCGTTCATCAAATATTACTAGCGATCTTTGATTATTTCTGTGACAAGAACTAGGCTACATTACTGTAATCGCGGCACCGGCTACATCGACCTATCAGCGAAATTGAATCGAATAAACGCCAGATTTTCGGTTATAATGTAGCCATTTCATGTTTATCTCATTTCGCTCTTCTAGTCGCATCGCAAATCGCTGCCTACTGTAGCCTCAACCTCAAAGCATACCCAAGCGAGCGAACCCGAGTGCCGCAGCTAGTACAATGATTCAAGAGCTCACTATCAGATAGATTATGCAAATGTCTGATGAAATTAATTTTGACGGTCAGACGCGTTTCATAACAGAGGTATGGACGTAAGAGATAACTCAATCGTCTTGAAAACCTGTTACTAATGTACAGGGTGTTCAGGGGCAGATTTTTTTAAACAAACGTAGTTTCTAAATGCATAACTTTTAGTATAGGGGCGTGACGGGGCCAATGCCTGCCGGGGTTGCGGAATAGTTTTAATAGTTACCGCGGCCCCGGAACATAAACGGCAACTGAAGGAACATGGGTGGGTTTTAGTCAGTAAAAGTCTGACACGCATTCCCACCCCGCCCAGGGCGGGAGAAGGCATTTGATGTTTTCCCACCTACCAAAAGAAAAATATTGGGGTAGGGCTTAGTATGTATTTCGGCCGGGATTCGCAAGGTCCGGTCGAAATAATATCATTACTATTAAAAAATAAATATCTCGGGAAAACTTACACACGGCCAGTTCCCAAGCTACCAGACAACTGAGAAACATCTATGTACTCGTATACTTCCGTACTAATTTTATAAATGCGAAAGTAACTCTGTCTGTCTGTCTTTTCTTCACGCCTAAACCACTGAACCTATTTGAGAGATATTTGGTACAGATATAGCCGGGACCCGACAGAGGACATAGGATAGTTTTCATCCCGGAAATCCCCCGGGAACGGGAACTATTATTCCACGTGGACGAGGTTGCGGGCAAAAGCTAGTACTTTATAATTTTCTAGCTTTTGAAATTCTTCCATTCCCTGATTTATTCCTATAGGGTTGGACTTTCCTTCCTTAGTGGATTTACTCTTTACATAGAACATACCCTGCAAGGAGGAGGAGCAGTAGCAAACTACCTACTGCTCCTTCTCCTTGCAGGCTGGCGGGCTGTGTATCAAGTCAGTCAGTCGTCAGTTTACTATTTCATTATAATATATAAGACCACAATAAGTAGTTTTTTCAAACAAATCAAACTTTAAAATCTGCCACTTCACACCCTGTATAAGGTGACTAATAAAGTAACGTATACTCAAACAAATGATTATAATTTATACTAATGAAAACAAACAAGTTAAATTAGTTTATTATACATTCATTTATTTATTTCAAAACTGTCAAAATTTGACCTTGACCTTACATTGCTGGACAGTTAGTAATGTGATTTATTTGATACATCGAACTAGTTTATAAAATGGCCAAGTGCGAGTCGGACTTGTTTCTGTACATACTTGTAGACAGAAAGTCTTGTTACAGCACTTTTTTATCCATTTGCAACTTTTTGACGACCAAGCGACAGCCGGTTGTCGGGCTGCTATTGTCTTTCTATTGTGTCTCGAATTACGTGTGTTAGAAGAGTTAATTATCATTGTTTGATTTCGTTATCCTATGAGTTTTGATTCCCTTAAAATTGTCGAAATATACGTTTTTTTGCGTCATAAACGAACGTATCTTTTTAGGGTTCCGTACCAAAATAGCACATAAGGAATCCTTATAGTTTCTTCATGTCCATCCGTCCGTCTTCGGTCTACTGAAAATTTGTATGAAAATGGGTTTTTTTACAACTACAACTAAAAAAAAAGCTTTATTGGGGTACCTCCCGTAAACGTAAAGTATGGGGTATCATTATCATTAGATAGGTCTTGTTAAAAAGGTTATAAAGACGATTTTCGTTTGTGAGATATAAAATTTTAAAGACCATTTTTCTATCAAAAAACCCCCTAAAATATGATTGACATTAGTCCGCTTAAACAAAGAAAAACAAAATGAGACGACTCATAATATTTCTTTGTTTGGATTTTCTCTAAAACGAAACACAAGAAATCCTATATCGGCTACGTGTTTTAATTTGTACTTTAATAGTTTTACTGTTACAGTTAAAATAGGTAGATTTATGTGAATTTTAATAGCTAAAAAAATCCAATAATTGTTTATTTATGAAACACTAGCTTTTGCCCGCGGTTTCGCTCGCGTTAAAAAGAGACAAAAAGTAGCCTATGTTACTCTCCATTCCTTCAACTATCTCCACTTAAAAAATCACGTCAAGTCGTCGCTCCGTTTTGCCGTGAAAGGAAGACAAAAATACAGACAGACAGACACACTTTCCCATTTATAATATTAGTATGGATTTCTTTATAATTAGAGAAAAAATAGGTGTCTTAATGTAACACTAGTTGTTTTATTATTTATCATTTCCATTATATTTGATCTTTTCGTTTTTTGTGGGTGGAAAATCATCAAATGACTTTTCCCGCCTTCCGTGTCAGACTTTTACTGACTAAAACCCACCCATTTTCCTTCGGTGGCCCTTTATGTTCCGGGGCCGCGATAAAGTAGAACTTTTCTGCAACTCCGGCAGGCCAATGCTTGCCGAAGTTGCGGAATAGTTCTAATAATTGTATGTAATGTTGGGCCAATGTCCTACATATTCCATTTCATTTGATCCCTCAATTACTATTACATTTGTTTACGACCTCTTTTCTACTACAAATGTCAACCTAACACAGCTTTGCAAGAATGTTACAAGTTTTTGAAAACCTCTGTCTTTCTTTACTATAACAAGCACGTATTTTTTATATTAAACTTCTTGGATTCACTCTCGCATAAAAATCCGTTTCGTTGTTCAAAAAACTTAAGCGTTACGCAGACAGAACATCGTTTTATTGAGTTAAATTTGCCAAAAATGTAAATCATTTGCCCATCTTACGTTTCCCTACGCCTACGCCTAGCACCAACCACTGAGTAATATTTGCCAAAAATGTCAATCACTTGCCCATCTTACGTTTCCCTACGCCTACGCCTAGCACCAACCACTGCCTACGCCTACGTCACACATGACCACAGTTACACAACAATGATTGAACGATACAAACAGATCTCCAGACATTGGCCTCCTTTTAAACTGTTAATCACTATTATGTGGAAATTGATAAACCAGTTCTGGTGAGGTTTACTTACTTGTAGTGTGTGTGTCAGTAGCAATGTATTGCGGGCCCTGTTGATCTAGTGGTTAGTGACCCTGACTGCTAAGCCGGAGGTCGTGGTGATCACAGCCGGGACAAATTTGTGTGTGCAGCGTGATTGTTTGTTCTGTGTCTGGGTGTCACTTATCTATAGGGTGACTGGTATAATAGGCGAGACGACGAAAAAAAGTAATTAGTCCGCCAGTTAGATTATTAAAAAATTTTTGACACGTATTTTTTCTTTTTTCTCTTAAACGAAAAATGACGACGATTCAGTGCGTTGAAGTTGCGCATGACGTCACGATTAGATACAATTTTTGCAGGGCGGTGACGTCAAAAGCGAAACTTTGTTGCTCTTTATCTTTGTATTTTTTTATTAATTTGATCAAGCAAAAAATACGTGTCCCGTATTTTTGGCCGATCTACAAAACGGACTAAACAGAATGCCTTTTAATGCTGTCGTCATCCCTATAAAAATTGTTTGTTATCATGAGCACAATCACGTGTTTAAGTAAAGTACACTAATTACCAGTCACCCTATATAACTTAGCTTTCACCCGCGTCTTCGATCGCGTAAATGTCGAAACTTCCATGCCTTTAGGAATGGAATTTCCAAAAATCTTTTCTTAGTGGTTATCTACTTTTCACAAAGAACACACCCTGTAAGTTTCATGTCTCTAGGAGCAGCGGTTTGTGTGTGCGTTGATATATCAACAGTCAGTCAGTTAGTTTATCATTTTATTCAGCACTAGCTTTTGCCCGCGGCTTCGCTCGCGTTAAAAAGAGACAAAAAGTAGCCTATGTTACTCTCCATCCCTTCAACTATCTCCACTTAAAAAATCACGTCAATTCGTCGCTTCGTTTTGCCGTGAAAGAAAGACAAACATACAGACAGACAGACACACTTTCCCATTTATAATTTTAGTGTGGATGCTAGGTAAGACGAGGGACATATTAAAGCAGGTTATTCCGTATTCAATGCTCATTCCAAATATGTATAAAAACAATACCTTATTTTTACCAAATACCTCATAAAATTAATAAATAGTTGACACGCGCGCTAGATACACATCGAAAGAAGAACGGATCATACCTACTTCTTCTCTTATCATAGGTTAGTGACCCGATGCAACCGCGAGCGCTAGGGTCCTTTTTAGGGGTCCGTAGTCAACTAGGAACCCTTATATTTTCGCCATGTCTGTCTTTCCGTCTGTCAGTCCTCGCTTAATCTCTGTGACCATTAGCACTAGAAAGTTAAAATTTGGTACCAATAATTTATGTATATCAATCAAGCCGACAAAGTGTAAAAATAAAAATTGGAAAAAAATGGTTTTATTAGGGTAGCCCCCCTATATGTAAAGTGGGAAGTGTTTTTTTTAATTTAAACCCTAACGTGTGATATATTCTTGGATAGGTGTTTAAAAATGAATAGGGGTTTACTAAAATCATTTTTTGATAATGTCTATAATTTCGGAAATAATCGCTCCAAAAGTAAAAAACAATGTGTCCCCTCCCCCCCTAAATGTTGAACCATAAGTTTAAAAAATATGAAAAAAATCTGAAAAGTAGAACTTCATAGGGATTTTTTAGAAAATTATTTTGATCTTGATAGAAAGAACAGTTTTTGTACAAAAAGACAAAAAGGTTGTACAAAATAATTTCTGCGTACTTAGTATGTCAACGTAACAAATAGCTTTATTTAAACTCATAAGTGGGTACACTTATTGTGACGGACGGGAAACTACGGAACCCTACATTGAGCGTGGCCCGACACGCTCTTGGCCGGTTTTTAAGACTTTGAGAGCCGTATTGCGATAATTCAACTACGGTTTTATTTACGATTTCATATTGTTTTATTATTATGTACTTCCATTTTAATTAGTCATATGTGAGCATATATTATAGCGTCCTTATATGTACTTCGACTTACCTAACACGGTGAACATATAGATTGGAAAAATTGTATCATTAAAAATGACGTCATGCAAGTACTATAACTAATAAAATATTAATGAATGCACTAATTATCGGGTGAGCCATACTGTCGTTGCGTTTTACGATCATATAATTACGTCCATTAAGAATAGCTATTATCTCGTTAATTGTTGGAATCTCGGTATTTTTTAATTACTACAAACAGGAGTTTTAAAATTTAAATAATAGTATAATAAACTAGGTACACGTTAGCACGTGTTTTATTAATCCTTGAAAATCTCGGCTTTACTATTAAATGCATATATTATACGTATAAACCTTCCTCTTGAGTTTGTTTCGGATGTTTCTTCTCAGAGTAGTCCAGCAAGGAAACACCGGCCCCATCGTTCGATTAAAATAAGAAAAACAGTGTAAAAGTGTTACTTATAACCTATTCGCTCTTCAACTTCATTAGAACGAAATGCAGTTTTTTTTTTATTATTTTAAGAGTAATCGTTTTTGTTTGATAGCCAAGTGTGGCTTCACTGTTATTTTTGTAAATTGTAATTTGTGCTTCTAATAAAATTATTATTATCCATACTAATATTATAAATGGGAAAGTGTGTCTGTCTGTCTGTCTGTTTGTCTTTCTTTCACGGCAAAACGGAGCGACGGATTGACGTGATTTTTTAAGTGGAGATAGTTGAAGGGATGGAGAGTAACATAGGCTACTTTTTGTCTCTTTCTAACGCGAGCGAAGCCGCGGGCAGAAGCTAGTTATTTATATTTTAAACCTCAATTTTTTCGGGACCCAGGGGTCCCGGTCCTTTGAAAGGCATACGAGGGGCCGAAGCCAACTCGCAGAGGCCCCTTAAATAAAGCTTTATAATATGAAGTGAGACACCAACCGGCGATTATCCCTACAAGCACCACTCAAGTGCACCTAAGGTCAACCCCCGGTTGGTGGTGGTCTATTGCAGGTCATGGAATAAAGAAAGTATTGGACTATGGGTGTGGGTTGCTAAGATGGATTACTTATTTGTGACTATTAAATGGCTATGGCCCCTGCCTGGCCAATGCTTGTAAACACGGATAAAAAGGCAGGGGGTGACTTGCACACTCAGTAAATGGGCCCCCGAAAACGGCCGCTAGCACATAGTGACGAAGCGACAAGGAAGTAAGTTTCATGTCTCTAGGAGCAGCGGTTTGTGCTGTGCGTTGATATATCAACAGTCAGTCAATCAGTTTACCATATTTATAAATTACAAGTATGTATGTACGGTGGGCAAAGCAGATAAGTATCCAGGGCCGTCAGATACAGTTTAAGTTTTCTCAAAAACCCACGGATATTTTCTAATAAAAATTTAAACTATAGTAGAAAATGACTAGTTCTTCAATTAGGTTAAATTTCATTTGAATACATTCATTAATATTCAAGAAAACCTCAATTGTATATGACGGCCCTGGATACTTAATCTGCTTTGCCCACTGTACATATTAATTTATAAATGACATAAGTAATAACATTAGTGGTCCGGTTACAATACAAGGTGTTTAATTGCGATCAGATAGCCATGTATGAGTAATTGTCCCAAGATCCTCATTTAACGTTTTATGTGCACAGTAATTATACATATACGGTACGTATGATATAACTATCACAATACATGATCGGTGAGAGAAAACCAAGTGTTTTTCTTAACTCGTTCTTATTCACATAGAATGAAATCGGAACGTGAGACGAATATGTCGAAGCTAGTCTTATAGAAATATTGGTGCCGATTTTCTTGTGCACAAACTAACGTAAATTTAAGTTAAATGCATCTTTCTCTTTCCGTTTAATTAAAAAAAGGACAGAAGATCAAATATTTGTTAAGTCCTGTCAAATTTAGACACTCCATAGATAATTTAGACGCAATTTAAAAACATGGCGTCTAAATATTACGTCAATTGTCATCAGGCGCTGTCTAATTTGACAGGATTAAACTAAAATGTATCTTCTGTCCTTTTCTATAAGGAAGGGAAAGAGAAAGATGCACTTAACTTAAATTTACGTTAGTTTGTGCACAAGAGAATCGGCACCATTGTCTTATAGAAAAGAGTGTCAATGAAGGTTCTTGCCTTTCTTCCCCAACCTATACAGGGTGACTGCTAATTAGTGTACGATACATAATACGTGATTATGCTCATGATAACAAACAACTTTTATTTTGGCAGCAAAGTCGAAATCGCGAAATAAATATCATTTGTTCAGTACATTAAGCAAACATAAATGCTGATTTTTTCGCGATTTTAGGTTTGTTCCCATAGTAAAAGTTGTTGGTTATCATAAGCACAATAGGCGAGACGACAAAAAAAAATTGGGATTAGGGAAATTTTGGGACAGTTAGATAATCAAAAAATTTGGGACACCTTTTTTTTCTTTTAAACAGAAAATGTCGACAATACAGTGCATTGAAGTTTCGTGAAACGTCACGCCTTTGTATAATTTTTACTGAGAAGTGACGTCACAAGCCCCCTCTCCGGAACTTTGATGCTCTTTATCTTTGTATTTTGTTATTAATTTGATCAAGCAAAAAATATGTGTCCAGTATTTTTGGACTGTATAACAGACGAGACGGACTAAACAGACGTTACGTGTTTTAGGCCCGTATTAATAGACGTCACTCAATTCTGAGACGCTCTCCAGTTTATTGCTGTCCTTATTTTTTCCCCTTAGAATGACAAGGACAGCAAGAGATTTGAGAGCGTCTCAGAATTGAGTGACGTCTATTATTACGGGCCTAAGTATCGTACACTATTGCCTGTCACCCTATACCGGGTGAAAAATTGAAAAGGAAAATTACTTTAAATTCTTTTATTGATTTCACTCAAAGGAAACCTTCCATTATTCTTATAAAAAAAAATGAATTTAGACTACATTTTGTAATTACAATTACATGGTAATTATTATTCCTCTTTTCACATTCAGACCATTGCTCTCAGAAGTCCGCTTCCTCTTGATATCAGGACGGCGACCAGTCGATATGAAATTCATCGGAAATTGATTGGTCCAGTGGTTAGTGACCCTAACTGCTAAGCCGGAGGTCGTGGGTTCGATACTCAATGTGATGAGCATGATTCTTTGTTATGTGTCTGGGTGTTGCATAAATTTTTGTGTGGATTTTTACAAGTGTATCTGGTAACTAAATATGTACTTATATCAGTTTGGTATCAGATGGCGGTGTGTGAGTTTATACTAACTAGTTTTAGCCCATGGCTTCGTCCGCGTGTATGTCAAAACTTCCGTCCCTTTTTCACGCCTTTAGATCTCGAATTTCCAAAAATCCTCTCGTAGGTTACCTACTCTTCACAAAGAACACACCCTGTAAGTTTCATGTCTCTAGGAGCAGCGGTTTGGTCTGTGCGTTGATATATCAAAAGTTAGTCAATCAGTCAGTCAATATACCATTTTATATACATATGTATATAGATATCGTCATGACAATACGTAGATAAAGAGTTAATTTCATAGTTTTATAGTCGCAGTTTCTACTCGTGACTATGCATATATTAGTACAATATTATGTGCCGGATATAGTGTTATTAGTAAAATAATATAAGCGTATAGAACATATTGCTAACATATCCCTATGTATATCAATTTTTATATACATACACACACACAAAGTATCCTCAATTTCTGTCCCTCTGTCTCTCACACACACAAACACACACACACACACACACACTCACTCACACACATTAACTTAGACAATTAGCACATGTATACTTACTCTCCTATGCTTAGATGGTACTAGCGTGCTATCCTGTTTTTGTCTCTGTTGCATAGAATATGTATAGGTAACACATTGTAAATCCGTAATTGGCTGTAAGACTAGTTTATATAAGTTTATTTGTAATTGTTAAGAGCTGTGGCTTTTGTGAATAAATAAATAAACATCATAAACGACTCTTCGGTTAGACCTAACCAAAGGGTACCTCAACGGTTCATAAACTCAAGCACTAAAATTGGGTTCGTCAGTGGCGAGAAAATCTAACCAAGGGGTATAGTGTTACCCAAATACCCAGTATCTGGGTACTGGAGATCAGATATGTAGTTATTTTCTGTTTTTTTTAAGTACTCCGCTTTTTTAGGGTTCCGTAGTCTACTAGGAACCCTTATAGTTTCGCCATGTCTGTCCGTCCGTCCTCGCTTAATCTCTGTAACCGTTAGCACTAGAAAGCTGAAATTTGGTACCAATATGTATATCAATCACGCCGACAAAGTGCGAAAATAAAAATTGGAAAAAAACGTTTTATTAGGGTAGCTCCCCTATATGTAAATAGAAAAGTGTTTTTTTTTTTAATTACAACCCTGACGTGTGATGTATTGTTGGATAGGTATTTAAAAATGAATAGGGGTTTACTAAGATCATTTTTTGATAATGTCAATAATTTCGGAAATAATCGCTCCAAAAGGAAAAATCAAAGCGTCCCCCCCCCTTTAACTTTTGACCCGTAGGTTTAAAAAATATGAAAAAAATCTGGAAAGTTGAACTTTATAAGGACTTTCTAGGAAAATTATTTTGAACTTGATAAAAAGAACAGTTTTTGTACAAAAAAGACAAAAAGGTTGTACAAAATAATTTTTGCGTACTTAGTATGTCAACGTAACAAATAGCCTTTTTTAAACTTATAAGTAGGTACACTTATTGTGACAGACGGGAAACTACGGAACCCTACATTGAGCGTGGCCCGACACGCTCTTGGCCGGTTTTTTTTCTGATTAATTTCGTTGCTAGTTCCGAGACAGTTGCATCGTTTGTCTCTCGTTCGTTTCTCTGCACACAAAATTTGGGTTAAAATGAGTTTCCATAATAACATTATGCCATATATGTTATTATGGAAACTCATTTTATGGCAAATGAAAGTTTTGACAAGTAAATTGTTATGACACGCGTTGTTAGTATAAATGAAATTAGTGCAAGTGAATATTATGAGCAGCGATTATGGAAAATAAAAATAGGACAAATAATATTATGGGAACCAAGAGAATACCTTATTCCGTGTCTGGGTTGTAATTTATCTATAACACGTACGTATTTATAAATGATATTAGTATGTATATCAGTGGTCCTAATATTTTTATTTATTAATTCCTAAGCATGCGGTGCCACGCACTCTAAATTATTTCCTTTGATCAATTGGAATCAGGAAACTTAAAAAAAATATAAACAAACATGGGATTGCCAATTTAACTACAAATGGCTTTCACTTTGTACTATAAGCGTAGTAACTATTTATTAATCTGTGCTATTAGCTTCCTAACAGTCCGCCATATTGGTTATTATAGTTATTCATACTTTACCTTACTTCCGACACTTAAATATTGGTTAGTAGGTATCACTCATCTCGCCTAAGGCTAGATTAAATAACTTTAAGTTACAACTTTAAACACGGCGCTAATTTCTCTGCGGGTTGTTCTCTAGAGACGCCGCGGTCCAGGACACAAAGGGCTAAGAAGGAACATGGGTAGGTTTTAGTCAGTACAAGTCTGACACTCCCTTCCGCTCCGCCCATAGCGGGAGGAGTGGAGTATCAATTCACTTGTGTAGTATACACAAGTGTATTGACAGTTGAAATTAGCAACATTTTTTTTAGATGGAAATTCATTAAATGACTTCCGCTCTGAACGGAGCGGAAAGGAGTGCCAGATTTTTACAGACTAAAACCCACTCATGTTCCTTCGGTTGCCCTTTATGTTCCGGGGCCACGTTAACTATTATAAACATTCCGCAACCCCGGGAAAGGCTAAGTATGGATAATACATGCATATATATGGTACAAGAAAGAGATTTTCAAAGATTTTAACACCTTGAATCTGGGAGGGATCGCCATAATAGACGTTGGTCATATATTTTACGTCAACTTTCACAAATTTAAACGAAGATAATTTAACAGCACTTCTCATAACGTTATATATCATCAAAACCAGAAACAATACAACGTGCTGTAGGAGGTGTGTCATATAATATCGAACATTTATGTCATTGCAAAACTACGTTAACGCAATGGCGATTAAAAAAATGTAAGATGGTGGCCTTCAGATTCGCGTTAAGTTGAGCAACCGAGCTCTTACGAATATTGCCGAAGACACGTTCTTTCTTCAAATTTCAAACGTACGTCATTGCATTTAGAATTATGTGTATGCATTTTTAATTTGAAATATAGTATTTAGTAATAAAGCCCGTCACAGACTTAGCTATAATATATATTAATATTTTTATAGCTAGGCATATTACTATATATTTTCTATACTAATTTTCGCGTGACCGCACACTCAGCTATAATATATATTTCTGTGACGTCACAAAGCGATAACGTAATAAACATTAATGCATATTGCGAATACTAGGACGACCATCAATTAATGAAGGCAAAATATATATTTCTCAGTGTGTGGTAGCTTGCTATAATATATATTATAGTACGGTATATTAATAATATTATAGCTAAGTCTGTGACGGGCTTAAAGCTTATCATACACACATCAAAAGTGTCTAGGGATCAAGCATTTTTATGCGGATTTCTTGAGATTGAGATGTGGCTTTGTAATAAATTTATGATTTTATAAATTTATATGGATCCTTTTTGGTGCATTTCATAATTTGAATCAGGAACTGTGAATCAAATTCGAGTAAAAGATGAAAATCAGCTGTCAATATTTTCTATATAAAAACATACAACGCATTGAAGACATTATTAGTGCTACTGTTTCCCTACTACTGATTAAAACCAACGTTATTATGGAGCGGCGACGTCATTTAAGCAGGGAAGAAATGCTCAGAGCCGTGGGAATGATAGAAGCTGGTTCCCGGCAACGTACTGTGGCTTTAGCTCTGAATACAAGTCAGAGTGTTATCAGTCGACTTTGGACACGTTACCGAAGCACTGGTACCGTGGCTGAGCGCCATGGAGGACGGTATCGCTGCACCACACGGAGACAAGACCGATACATTCAAATCTTAACTCGAAGAGCTCCAACAATAACCGCCATGATGTTAGCCGTGAGGCTTCATCACTCTTCAGGGAACTTAATTAGCGACCAAACAGTCAGAAACCGCTTGCATGAAGTGAACCTTCATTCCCGAAGACCGCTACGGGTACCACCTATAGCAATGCACAATCGTAGGATTCGATATCAATGGGCTCTTGAACACAGAAATTGGGCAGAAGAACAATGGCGTTTCGTGTGCTTTTCTGATGAGTCTCGTTTTGGTATGAGACCGGATACAAGACGTATACGACACTGGAGAACCCCTGGACGCCAACAGCGATTAAAATCCTGCCAGGAAGTCCATCCTTATAGTGGTGGAACCATCATGGTATGGGCGGGTATTTAGATCGGCGGAAGAACTGAGTTGATTTGGATCAGAGGCAACCTCAACGCTCAAATTTATGCTGAGACGATTGTATCAGACGTCATCGTTCCTCTACAAGTGCAAATCGGTCCCTTATTTCAGTTAATGCATGATAATGCACGACCGCACACCGCAAGAGTTGTAAGACAGACTCTCGCCGCAGCTAACATCAATGTCCTGCCCTGGCCTGCTCAGTCGCCAGACTTGAACCCGATTGAGCATGCATGGGATATGCTACAGAGAAGAGCTCTGCCGAATATGGAGGGTATCCAGTCGCAAGAAGACCTTTTTTTGTTGTTGCAACGAACATGGGCGGCCATTCCACAGCGTGATTTGGATGAACTCATTTTGAGTATGCCAAACCGATGTTCTTGTGTTGTTAGTGTTCGCGGTAGAAACACGGATTATTAATTGTTTAAGTTACCCAATAAAATTTTAGAGAAAACTGTTATTTCAGTTTTTTTTTCGAACTTTTGTGTTAGTGGTTCAAATGTCAAAAATCCCTTTATTAGGAAAATGGCAAATTTCTTTATTAATGCAAAGGTGACTTGGTTTATCGTTACTGTGACAAACGAAAACACTTTATTTGATGAATCCTTAAAGAAAAATTTAATTAATATCAATCAGGAGAAAAGTTATTGCAAAAATATATGTTGATCCCTAGACACTTTTGATGTGTGTATCACGCTATGTGTAGAAGCCAAATACTTAAGCGGATGAAACTACGAGGAACGGCTAGTAATTTATGAATTAATTAATTCATATTCTTTTAATAAAGAATATTTTAAGAATAGAATTTTATTAAAAGAATATTTTTTAGAATATTCTTTTAATAAAGAATATGAATTAATTAATTCATAAACCATAACACAAGCTATGTTTGCTTGGAATCAGATGAACGGTGTGACTTGTCCCAAGATATTTAATTTATTACACACATAACAAAAGAACAAAATAGTAGCAAATAATTAAAAAAGCATTATCTACAAAGGCGAACTTAGCCCATGAATGAGTTTTATAAAAACAAACCATAATTAGAAAGATTTGCAGGGAGAATATACTTATGTGCAAAACAGTACATCTTTCTCAAATTAAGTATCCATACTTATACATATTATAAATGGGAAAGTCTGTCTGTCTGTTTGTCTTTCTTTCACGGCAAAACGGAGCGACGAATTGACGTGAATTTTTAAGTGGAGATAGTTGAAGGGATGGAGAGTAACATAGGCTACTTTTTGTCTCTTTATAACGCGAGCGAAGCCGCGGGCAAAAGCTAGTTACATATAATTAAGTAAATAAGTGATGATTCATACATGTATATCTCGGCACAGTATAAAACAAAGTCGTTTTGAGCTCTAAATTACGCAACGGATTGAAACAGCTTTTTTAAATAGACTGGTTGATACAAGAGAAGGATTATTATTATTATTACTTGTGCGTGCATATTATAGTAGAAAAAGCCGGGATTCTCAAATAATTGTAACACCTGTGCAAAGCTGGGGCTGGTCGCTAGTCATCATCTCCCTAGCCGTTTTCCCAACCGTGTTGAGGTCGGCTGCCAGCCTAACCGGATTCAGCTGGACACCGGTGTTTTACGTGGAGCGACTGCCTACCTGACCTCCACAACCAAGTAACTGGGCGACACTATACCTCTTGGTTAGACTGGTCTGAGTTTCTGACTAACCAGTAACGACTGTCAAAGTTCTACGAATGACAACCGGGACCAACGGCTTTACGTGCTTTCCGAGGCACGGGATGTCTGTGATGTCTAAGATAAACTTTAGAAAGTTCATATGAATTGAAAAAGTCACATAGGTACTAGCTCGGATTCGAACCCACAACCTCTTACACGAGAGGCGGGCGCCATATCCATTGGGCCATCACGACATTTTCTGGGGCTGGTCGCTAGTAATATTATAAAACTCCACAGTTAGTTTATTTGGTTGAACGCGCCAATCTCAAGAATTACTACTTCGATTTGCAACAATCTATGTTAAATATATCATTTATGGAGGCTACGGGCATTATAACATCACGGTACGACGTACGGGAGGGAAGGGCTATATATAACAGCACGCCACGATCTACTGCAGCGGAGCAGTAATAAAAAATGCAGATGAGAGCTAGACAGTTAGAAAGCAAAGTTTTATGTCATTACGCCAATCATTACATCGAAACTAAAAGTGTAAATAATTAGAAAACCATTACTAATTATACTTTATTCAACGTAAACACTGTATGAATCAACTGTTCTATAAATAACCATAATCATAATCATTTATTTCTTAACAAAATACATTTGTGTCGAAATATACTAATATAACCTAACCTAATACAAATTAAAATACACATTAAAATTTCCAAATACCAACACAATCAAAATATAATAACATAAATTAAATCATAACAGTCAAATCATAAGCACATATAAAAAATCCAGAATTAGGAAAAATAATATCTTAAAAGTATTTTTTTTTGTGACCGCATTTGGCGTAAGGTATGTGTGTATAGACGGAATTAATTTATCATTTGTCATATCTATCGATAAAAATAAAATAAACCCCTATAAATAAAATAAAATAAAGCCCAAACCGCTGCTCCTAGAGACATGAAACTTACAGGGTGTGTTCTTTGTGAAGAGTAGGTAACCACTGAGAAAGGATTTCTGGAAATTCCAATCCTAAATGAGTTTATTTAGGGATGGAAGTACCGTAGATATAATCCGTACTTATTAATATTATAAATGCGAAAGTAACTCTGTCTGTCTGTCTGTCTGTCTCTTCTTCACACCTAAACTACTGAACCGATTTGAATGAAATTTGGTACAGATATAGTCTGGGACCCGAGAAAGGACATAGGATAGTTTTTATCCCAGAAATCCCCCGGGAACGGGAACTATTATTCCACGCGGACGAAGTCGCGGGCAAAAGCTAGTGTTAAAATAAATTCAATTTTTTGTAACTATCCATTTGGTGTAGGAGTAGCGAATGTCACACTGATTTTATTTAACATTAATCATTTTTATATTATTTATGTAGGTATGTCTTTACCATAAATAGAACGTCTGCATTTTTTGTTTTAATCTACTTTTGGAACAGAATAAAAAAATATAGTTTGTAGGATTTTTGACACAGTGTAGGTACTTAGGTAGGTACAGACAAACATAAAGAAAAACAACAAAAATAAATACACTAGCTATCCCCTGTGGTAGGTATGTGGTTCATGTTAGGTTTTTGGTTAAAGCTTTGCTCCCATCGGGCATAGCGTAATGTTATGTAGCCTATATCGTGGGTTAAGAACTAGAGTAGCGTAAGGGCAAAATGACAACTTCTCAGGAGAGCCGAAAAACAACTCAAATTTACCTACCGTTATCTTATAGCTCTTTTAAGACAAAATCTATAGTAGTTAGAAATCTGATTTTTACTAATAATAAAGCTTTACTTATCTGCTACAAAATAGTATAACTTTTTGGTCAAACAAAAAACGGTTTCATTTTAATAAAAATTATTTTTCAAAAACTGGTTGACTTACGTCATTTTGGCTGTTACATAAATTCAATTATGTATGGAATGCGATGGAACTTCCGTTAAAATGGCTCTAAAAACAATAACAAAAATCTTCTAAAATTAATAATCTCTCGTGGCTTCTTTAAGAAATGTACTAAATTAAAAATATTTTTCCGTAGTCGCCGCTATAAGTTATATACTATTATTTAATTTCTATTTTATTTCAAGTACCCATGTAAAATTGCACACCATGGTAGTTCCTATTTGCACCTACTTACTTATATTAAACTAGCTACCTCCCGCGGTTTCACCCTCGTTTAAAATGTTAAGGGTTAACAACCCTTACCACTTAGGGGTATGAAAAATCGATAGTACCTAGCCGATTTTCAGACCTACTGAATATGCATATAAATTTTGGTAAAAATCGGTAAAGCCGTCTCGGAGTAAAAAGGTAACTAACATTGTTACACAAGAATTTTATAAATGACTAGCTGTTCCTCGCGGTTTCACCCGCGTTACGTTAGGTTTTTGGTTACTGCCTCGCTCCCGTGGGACATAGCGTGATATTATATAGCCTATAGCACTCAGGAATAATGTAGCTTTCTGCCAGTGAACAAATTTTTAAAATTGAATCATGAGTTTCAGCCCTCTACATACAAACTTACAAATTTTACCTCTTTATAATATTAGTATTTTGGATATCCGATAGTTTCGGTTACGGTTACGGACCTCCCTAACATCCCTGCTAATTAGTAAAAAAATACAAAGATATAGAGCAACGAAGTACCGGAATTCTGCAAAAATTGTACCTAATCGGGACGTCACGCGAAACTTCAACGCACTGTATCATCGTCATTTTTCGTTTATGAGAAAAAAGAAAAGATACGTGTCCAACATTTTTTGATAATCTAACAGCCGGACTAATTACATTTGCGAGGCTCCCCCGTGGGCCGTGCTGTCTTATCGCTTTATGTAACCGACCGGGCCGGGCTAAAGATTTTAGAGTCAAACTAACGTACAGTAGTTTTACACACGAAAGTGACCAACAGAGATTTCTTACGTGCTAAAAGAATGTATTTAGCTTTTACACTATTTTTTATATAAAAACTGCCTGCATTACTCTAAATATTTAGTGCCACAGTAGCGTATGCCACCCTTACGTTTTTTTGGCAGGGAGAAAAATGACGGAAGCGTACGAAACAAGGACCCATAAGCAGTAACTTTACGGTTTGCGTTTATTTGGCACAAAACAACTAAGGCTACAAAATCAAACTTTGTCCCATTCGCTCTGTAAATCGAGTTACGATCGTTGTGCTCGTAAATTTTTTGACAAAATAATGTTAAGATTATTGTAAGTAGAAACACTTCATTTTGGCACTAAACAAATATCTTTTATTTTTATACGTTATTGTTGTACTAAGCAATCTATACACTACATCGTTCCAGTTTTTTGGCACATTAAAATATGGGGATTAAAAAAGCGAATGGTGAAAAAAAAAATTTTTTGGATTTTTGCCCTTACGCTACTCTAGTTCTTATAACCCACGATATCCTATTCTGATGTATAAGCTACTAGCTTTTGCCCGCGGCTTCGCTCGCGTTAGAAAGAGACAGAAAGTAGCCTATGTTATTCTCCATCCCTTCAACTATCTCCACTTAAAAAATCACGTCAATCCGTCGCTCCGTTTTGCCGTAAAAGAAAGACAAACATACAGACAGACAGACAGACAGACAGACAGACACACTTTCCCATTAATAATATTAAGTATGGATATTAGGTACTGTAAAGTTTCATCAAAATCCGTTCAGTAGATTTTGCGTGAAAGAGAAGCAAATATGTACTCACACACAATGGTAGGACTAGTGATTAATAAATAAATAATAATAATAAATATCCTGGGACATCTTACACACGGCTATCTGATCCCAAGCTAAGCAGAGCTTGTGTTATGGTAATCAGACAACAGATATACATCTTCTTATATATAAAAATGAAACCCGTTTTCCGTTGTCACGACTTGGCATGAAAACGGCTTGACCGATTTGGCTCCTTTTTTTTTTTAAATGTTCGTTTTAGTTCAAGGATGGTTTATACGGCAAAAAAAAAACGAATAATTGTCGGGAAAGCCCTAAAAACAGCCCTTTTCTTTTTCCCATACAAAAGTTTTCTAACTAAAACGTAGAGTCAATTTGAGCTTTAACACCATACCATAAAGTTCAAGTGTTAGTCGAGAGGTTTCGGGAAGCCAAAACAATTGAGTGACGTTAGTATCGTATCGTCGTCAAACACGAATTATCTGACGTAAAATGGTAGGTAGGTGGTAGGTAGTTGGTAGGTAGGTGGTAGGTAGGTGGTAGGTAGGTGGTAGGTAGGTGGTAGGTAGGTGGTAGGTAGGTGGTAGGTAGGTGGTAGGTAGGTGGTAGGTAGGTGGTAGGTAGGTGGTAGGTAGGTGGTAGTAGGTGGTAGGTAGGTGGTAGGTAGGTGGTAGGTAGGTGGTAGGAAGTTGGTAGGTAGGTGGTAGGTAGGTGGTAGGTAGGTGGTAGGTAGGTGGTAGGTAGGTGGTAGGTAGGTGGTAGGTAGGTGGTAGGAAGTTGGTAGGTAGGTGGTAGGTAGGTGGTAGGTAGGTGGTAGGTAGGTGGTAGGTAGGTGGTAGGTGGTAGGTAGGTGGTAGGAAGTTGGTAGGTAGGTGGTAGGTAGGTGGTAGGTAGGTGGTAGGTAGGTGGTAGGTAGGTGGTAGGTAGGTGGTAGGTAGGTGGTAGGTAGGTGGTAGGTAGGTGGTAGGTAGGTGGTAGGTAGGTGGTAGGTAGGTGGTAGGTAGGTGGTAGGTAGGTGGTAGGTAGGTGGTAGGTAGGTGGTAGGTAGGTGGTAGGTAGGTGGTAGGTAGGTGGTAGGTAGGTGGTAGGTAGGTGGTAGGTAGGTGGTAGGTAGGTGGTAGGTAGGTGGTAGGTAGGTGGTAGGTAGGTGGTAGGTAGGTGGTAGGTAGGTGGTAGGTAGGTGGTAGGTAGGTGGTAGGTAGGTGGTAGGTAGGTGGTAGGTAGGTGGTAGGTAGGTGGTAGGTAGGTGGTAGGTAGGTGGTAGGTAGGTGGTAGGTAGGTGGTAGGTAGGTGGTAGGTAGGTGGTAGGTAGGTGGTAGGTAGGTGGTAGGTAGGTGGTAGGTAGGTGGTAGGTAGGTGGTAGGTAGGTGGTAGGTAGGTGGTAGGTAGGTGGTAGGTAGTGGTAGGTAGTGGGTAGGTAGTGGGTAGGTAGTGGGTAGCTGGTGGGTAGGTAGTGGGTAGGTAGTGGGTAGGTAGTGGGTAGGTAGTGGGTAGGCAGTGGGTAGGTAGTGGGTAGGTAGTGGGTAGGTAGTAGGTAGGTAGTATGTCAATTCGAAATCAATATTCATAGTTGACAGGACAACGTCTGTCGGGTCAGCTAGTAATTATATAATTTTTAAATACATACATATTATATGTAGATAAATAACACCCAGACACAGAACAAACAATTATGCTCATCACACAAAGTTTGTCCTGGGTGGGAATCGAACTCACGACCTCTGGCTAGGCCCGTCAAATTTATTATAATAATATTTAATCCTTCTAACACACGTGATTTGAGACACAATAGAAAGACAATAGCAGCGCGAAAGCGATTCATATGTGTACAAATATAATAAATGGAATTATTAATAAAACTAGCTGACCCGACAGACGTTGTCCTGTCAACTATGAATATTGAATTCGAATTGACATACTACCTACCCACTACCTACCTACTACCTACCTACTACCTACCTACTACCTACCTACTGCCTACCTACTGCCTACCTACTGCCTACCTACTGCCTACCTACTGCCTACCTACTGCCTACCTACTGCCTACCTACAGCCTACCTACTGCCTACCTACTGCCTACCTACTGCCTACCTACTGCCTACCTACTGCCTACCTACTGCCTACCTACTGCCTACCTAATGCCTACCTACTGCCTACCTACTGCCTACCTACTGCCTACCTACTGCCTACCTACTGCCTACCTACTGCCTACCTACTACCTACCTACTACCACATCAAAGAGACGTTCCTTTACATTTCAAGTGACATTTTACGTCAGATAATTCGTGTTTGACGACGATACGATACTAACGTCACTTAATTGTTTTGGCTTCCCGAAACCTCTCGACTAACACTTGAACTTTATGGTATAGTGTTAAAGCTCAAATTGACTCTACGTTTTAGTTAGAAAACGTTTGTATGGGAAAAGAAAATGGCTGTTTTTAGGGCTTTCCCGACAATTATTCGTTTTTTTTTCGCCGTATAAACCATCCATGAACTACAACGAACATTTAAAAAAAGCTTTTTTTAAAAAAAGATAACCGACTTCAAAAACTAAAAGCTCAAAAATAACTATTTCGGAAGTCGGTGGCAACACAACTCGACCGGCAGAAGAGAAGCCACCGACTTCCGAAATAGTTATTTTTGAGCTTTTAGTTTTTGAAGTCGGTTATCTTTTTTTAAAAAAAGCTGTTTATTTTTTACTTTTTAGTTAGAGTCTCAGTGTCTGACTACGTTTTAGGGTAGATAAAAAAATCTACAATCCAAGAAAGCAAAACGCGATCTATGCGGGCAACGTCACGGGATATCTATTAGTGTTATATACTAAAACCTTCCCCAGAATGTAACAAACACTTTGCTTAAAACCGCATCAAAATCGGTTCAGCCAAACGTGAGATAATCGCGGACAAACATACATACATACATACAGGTCGAACAGAGAACCTACTTTTTTTTTGAAGTCGGTTAAAAAAAAATCAGCCAAATCGGTCAAGCCGTTTTCATGCCATGTCGTGACAACGGAAAACGGGTTTCATTTTTATATATATAGATGAAATCTTTTGCCCGAAAGTAGCTCGTTCTCAATGGAGAAGAATAACAAGACACAACACATCGACCAATGGCCGTGGATTTAATAACAGATCATTGTATTAATGGTTTGTCATCTAATTTACCAGCCGAGCAGCGCTTACTATGTTAGTCATGGGAAATATCTAGGTTAAATCACTTTACGTTATTCCCATACGATGGAAGAAAAAAAACTAATGGATTGATTGAAAATTAGCTTTTGCCCGCGACTTCGTCCGCGTGGAATAGTTCCCGTTCCCGGATGATTTCCGGGATGAAAACTATCCTATGTCCTTTCTCGGGTCCCAGACTGTATCTGTACCAAATTTTATTCAAATCGGTGCAGTGGTTTAAGCGTGAAGAAGAGATAGACAGACTGACAGAGTTACTTTCGCATTTATAATATTGGTATGGATTCCATACGTTTAAAGAAAAAAAGTATACTGTTTTTATTGAAATTTCCATACGTTTGAAGTAAAAAACAAATGCGTTTTGTAAAATTTTCCATACGTTTGAAGTAAACAAAAGAATGATCCTTTTGATAAAATATTCCTATATAATTTTTATTGATTTGTTGCACGTAAAGTGGAGATTGTTAGTCACAAATTTATTATGTGGTAGGTTTGTTAAATGCACTTTATCTATACTATCTATACTATATACTATAATATTATAAAGAGGTAAAATTTGTAAGTTTGTAGGTTTGTAAGTTTGTATGTAGGGGGTAATGTCTGGAACTACTGGTCCGATTTAAAAAATTCTTTCAGTGTTAGATAGCCCATTTATCGAGGAATGCTATAGGTTATATACCATCACGCTACGACCCACGGGAGCGGAGCAGTAAGTAAAATGCGGGTAAAACCGCAGTGGACAGCTAGTATAATATATACCTATTGGAAGCAATATTAATTATGGGATATTATAAATTGCATATCAAATAAATAATCACCTATCAATACATACTCATCATTTATATTCTTTTTTACTTCAAATAACTTACTTCACTACAAATAAACTAAATGTTTAACAAAACTCAAACTGCAGATAATTCCAAATTATACATCAATATGACATTACTTTTTTTCTCATAATGCAATACAGTTAAATTTATATTTGTACAAAAATACTACATACATAGCATAAATACTGACTGCACAGCAAAATTTCCATATTTCATAGCAAAATAACTATCCCAGTCGCATATTAACCAGTAAGTACAACCAAACCTGTTCATCGAATTTGTCTTAATTTTCAAGAAGCCATGCTCAGCAAATTTTATAATTATTATAACAAAAAAATTCTGTCACATTGCATTATTTTTAAAAGCAGAACAAATTAACTGAAAAAGGTACGCGGCTTCGCGCGCTTTTTCGTCAATGCGTCGCGCGAGCGAGTAAGATAGAGATAGAAATGGTTGGTTAGGTTAGGTTAGAACTGTGACCACACAACGCCAGATATCCTCTTTTGCCAAGCAAACATTTTAGTTTCTTTGCTCTGTTTTAGAATAATTGGTGATCTATTTTTATTAGTTTGCTTAAATACTTATTAGGAAAAACCTATTATAGTACATACAAAAACATTTATTTGGTACTAGACCCTACCTATATCTCCATGATTTTAAGTGATTTATTGTGGAATTTTAAGTTCGTGGCGCCACCTGCAGAAGCTAAAAATGTGCCTATTGGGCAAAAAAGGAAGCGTGAACGCCCCGCGAAAGCAAGACCCGCTTTAATAATTCAATAAATTTCAATTTTGTATCAAATTTTATATATTTTTTGCTGATCTCATTATGTGGTAATTAATAAATAATAAGACGACTGTGACTAATAAAATGCTGTTTTATTTAGAAAAACTGCTGTAAATAATATAATAATAGAAGCTATATTTAAAAGAAAAAGAGTTAACATGTATAATGTGCATTAAGATTATTAGCTATGCATTGATTAAAAAGCTTTTGCTTTAGGAAAAATCGCTGTACGCTGCGAAAATAAATTGTAGTGTGTTTAGTGATAATTTGAGTTGAATATTTTGCTGTGCAACCAGTAATTTTGGGTTGTCTATTGTTTGCCCGAAGATTATATGCCATAATCATCATTTTCCCGAATTTCATTTACCCGAATTTCATTTGCCCAAATGTTTCATTTGCCCTAAAAGACATATGACATACTTTTAATTGCCCGAATTTTAGATACCATAAGATACGAATGCCATAAGTATTGTTTGCCATAATTTTATGTGCCATAATAATTATTAGACATAATATTTAAATGGCATAATATTTAAATGGCATAACAAGTATTAGACAAATATTTAAGCCCCGTAATGGTTTTTTTTTCTGTGCATGGTTGATGGTGGGCTAGGTCGACGGAGCCCCGCTTCGCGGGGCTCCTACTTCTGTGTGGTTTATAAAAAAATAACCACGAAGGGGATGGCGGGGTCTATTCGCTCGCTTCGCTCGCTCACACGACCCCGCCATCCCCTTCTAACCTAACCTGTCCGAGTCGGGGTGCCCTAAAGTCCCAATTGCATCCAATTTCTCTTGATATAAACAACCGTTATACACCCGATGTCGATGGCAAATTATGTTATGGCATATCATAATTATGGCATGTGATAATTAGGACATGTGATAATTATGGCTTACAATGATTATGGCAAATGATGTTATGGTAAGTGACTTTATGGGAAACTTCTTGTGTCTGTATAGCGGTGCACCTATAGTTTTTCTCTGTGAACAAAAATGAAATATTGTTATAAAAAAAACAAGAATAATTAACGAGATGTAAATAATTATAATATGTATAATAATCTATATATAATGTTATATATATAATTCTATTATTTAAAAAATATCTATATATAAAAACAATTATATTATATATTAAGTATATAAGGAAGCTATAAAGACTTATATATGCTTCCGTGATTAATAGGCCATCTAGCACACATAATTTCAATTCAAACTACAACTCAGCCAAACAAACCAACTTCTCAGCTTTATAATTATTAGTATAGATGTAACATCATTCGAATCATAAATAATGAAAAAAAAACTGAATAAATATTTTGTTACTCACCGAAATCTTCTTTGCAATTTCACATATTAAAACGTTTTGCTCATGTTAAATATCAATTTCAGCTCTCAAAGGTATAGTAGGTAAAACTATACTTCTTTGGGTTGGGATTTTTTGGTTTTTTTGGGTTGGGAGGGGTAAAGGGGGTTCCCTGGACCCCCCCAAACCCCTTTCCAAACAAAGCAAATGCTTACTTTTAGAGTTATAATGATAAATATTTACGATACCGGATTGCCAATTTTAACGCTTGTGAAGGTCTGTGGGGCTTCAGAAAGTTGAGCCCATACAATAACAAACTCCAAGAACTCCAAGATCCATAGTTTAGACACACAAACACACAGTTTCCAGAAAAAACTTATTTTTTCGTAATTTTTTGCAAAACACTGACCACACTTTCACTTACTGGCACAACTATTATGACTATGACCACAGATAAACACATAAGTTTTGGCGCCTTAAATGCCACACTCCCACACAAACTAAACCTATTATAATGTCGGATGCATAAATAATAATTACTAATAAAGAAGTTTGAAAATTTTTTGTACCTATTAAGACTGAAGCACTCTTTTGACATCCGACGCCCCGTATTATTATTGTACAGAGTAAAGAAACCAAAATGTTTACTTTACAAAAGAGGGAATCTGGCGCTCGGCGGCCGCTGCCGCGGCACGCTCGCTCCGCTCGCTCGCCTTCGCGCGTTGTGTGGTCACAGTTCTAACTTAACCTAACCAATCATTTCGATATGGGCTAACTCTTGCCTATATAAATATTTTCTAATGTCATTAATTTTTAATTCAATTTTTAATTCAAATATTTTCTAATGTCATTAATTTTCACATGCCATAATTATGTTATGGCATATCATAATTATGGCATGTGATAATTAGGACATGTGATAATTATGGCTTACAATGATTATGGCAAATGATGTTATGGTAAGTGACTTTATGGGAAGCAATGATTCTGGCACGTGACTATTATGGCAAATGAGAGTAGGGCAAATGAGTATTATGTCGTATGATATTATGGCTGTTGACTATTATGGCAAATGAAATTAGGGCAAATAAAATTCGGGTAAACGGCGGTATACCGTAATTTTGATGGGAATTCGGAATCTTATTGCCTAGAAAAAGGTCATTTTTTGATTTGCGTTTAAATACCACCCATTAATTATTATAGTTATTTATGTATTTATTTTTTGTCAAGGTAGTTTATACCTTCGAACACACGTGATTCGAGACACAATAGAAAGACAATACCAGCGCGACAGCCGGCTGTCGCTTGGTCGTCGAAAGATGGAAGAAAATGTACTTATTGTTTTTGCACATGAGTGTATCCTTCACTGCTTTCACTATACAATTATGGTTTGCTGGAAGAAAACACATTATGTTTTACTAGCTTTTGCCCGCGGCTTCGCTCGCGTTAGAAAGAGACAAAAAGTAGCCTATGTTACTCTCCATCCCTTCAACTATCTTCACTTAAAAAATCACGTCAATTCGTCGCTCCGTTTTGCCGTGAAAGAAAGACAAACATACAAACAGACAGACAGACAGACACACTTTCCCATTTATCAAATACAAATACAAATATTCTTTATTGTGGTACATAGGTAAGCAAATAGTTGTTACATCATCATCATCTTATCCGACCGATTTCGGCCATGGCGACCGCTTCAACTCCTATTCATTATTTCGGCGCTCATGCGCCCGAAGATGGCTAATGTACCCTATCTTTGCTAAGAAAGACCGAGCACATTGTGGGCAGGTGAGTTTGCCGTCTTGAAAATGGTAGAGGATAGCAGCAGGTGGACGGGCCTTTACCCGATCGCGTTTGGCGTCAAGGTCAACTTTACGTTGATCCTCGAAAACGCGTACATGGTTGTTAACCACTCTGCGCCATTGTGTCCGTTGTGCTGCCAAATTCTCCCACTGTGAAGGCTCTATATTGCATCTCTTCATATGTCGCTTTTGGACATCTTTGTACCGGAGGAGTTGTCCGCCCTGCTTACGCTTGCCCTCCTCCAGCTCAGAATAAAAGATGCGCTTCGCCACTCTTTCATCCGACATCCGCGATACGTGACCGCACCACCGAAGTTGCCGGCGCATTATGTAGGCCTCAATGCCACTAACATTGGCTCGCCGTAGGACTTCGGTATTACGTACTCTGTCGGACCACCTGATCTTCATGATGGTACGGAGGCATTTTAAATGAAATCGATCAAGAGCACGTATGTGGCGACGATACATACACCACGTCTCGGAAGAATATAAGAGGTTTGGCAGCACAATTGCCATATAAACAGAGACCTTGGTGGCCACCTTAAGGTCATGTGAGCTAAAGACCTTGGAACACAGCTTGCCGAATGCTACAGCTGCAGCACCGATCCTGCTGTTGATCTCAGCGTCAAGGTCACACTTGGATGTTACAGTGCTCCCCAAGTAGCGAAATTTATCCACCTGCTTTAGCACATCCTCGCCAAGCTTTAAGGTCAGTGACTCACGACCGTGAGTATCTACAGACATGACTTCTGTCTTATTGACACTGATTTTTAGGCCGAACTTACGGCAGGCTTGGTGGAAAACGGACATCAGCTGCTGCAGGCCATATGGGGATTCAGCCAGAAAGCACAGATCATCAGCAGCGCATGCGAAACCTTAGTACGAGCCTTAAGTCTAGCCAAGTTGAAAAGATTGCTGTCCGTGCGGAATCGAATGCGAACCCCTTGGGAAACTGTTTGTAAAACTTCTCTAACCACCACTGCAAAGTATAACGCAAACAGAGTAGGTGCTAACACGCATCCTTGCTTCACTCCACAGGTAACGGGGAAAAAATCTGTCTGTTCACCGTCTACGGCGACACAACATTGCATGTCGTCATGCAGTAGTCTAAGAAGTCTTACAAACTTTTCCGTGCACCCGAGTTTTCCCAGCACCACCCAAAGCGCTTCACGAGGCACGCTGTCGAAAGCTTTCTCCAGGTCAACAAAGCAGAGGTAGAGCTGACGACCCTGTTCTCTACTCTTTTCCTGTACTTGCCGTACGGCGAAAATCGCTTCACATGTACCTCGGTCAGGTCGGAAGCCAAATTGGGTTTCTGGCAGAATCTTTTCCGATAAGGCCTTTAGGCGGTTTAGAAGAATTCTGGCAAAGACCTTTCCAGGAGCCGAAAGAAGTGAAATACCGCGGTAAGAGTTGCAGTCAGACCGGTTGCCCTTATTTTTATATAGAGCACAAATTAGCGACACTTTAAAAGTATCGGGAACGCGCTCCTCCTCCCACATGCGTTCAAACATTCGCCACGTCGACGTATGCAACTCGTCTCCACCGTACTTTATCAGCTCTCCCGGTATAAGGTCAATGCCAGCCGCCCGGTCGTTTTGTTGCTGTCTGATGGCAGAAATAACCTCGTCACGCAGCAGGGGCTCATCCAGTTCAAAGGCAGAAGAGAGTTGAGGCAGTAAATTAATGCTGTGCAAATCTGCTGATCGATCCACATTAAGCAAGGTGTTAAAGTGCTCCGTCCAGCGTTTTAACACATCCTCTCTACTTGTCAACAGGTGTCTACCGTCATGAGACCTTAAAGGAACCTTCGTATGGTAGGATGTGCCAATCAGCTTACGCACCTCACTATAAAACTCCCCAAGCTGGTTTGTGTCATTGAGCCATTGCATGTGACAAGCTTTGTCCCGCCACCACTTATCTTTAATTCGTCGAGACAGCTTACACACTTCTTGGTCACTAGCTTTGACGTCCGCAACGCTTCCTCTTCGCCTAGTATGCCGTCGCAGTAGGTCTCGATGTTTATCAAGTGCTGCCCGCAGAACTTCATCATTCTCATCAAACCAGTCTTCATTGCGCCGGCATTTATTGCCCAGGACAGTTGAAGCGGTTTCTAAAATATGAGATGCTAAAGTTCTCCAAGCAGCATCAACGTTATCCACTTCGTCAGCGGATGACAGCTTTCCAGACAGTGAGTCAGCATATTTCTCCCTCACCTCTCGATCTTTCAGCTTTTCCACGTTCAAATACGCAAGCTTTCTAATCTGAGACCTGCGCGGGCGGAGGAGGCGGGCTCGCAGCTTAGTGACAATAAGTCGGTGGTCAGACCAACAGTGCGCACCTCGCATAGCGCGGGTTATCTGCACTTGGCTGAAATCTCTTTGCCTCACAATAGCGTAGTCGATCAAATGCCAGTGTTTGGATCTTGGGTGCATCCACGTCGTCTTGTGCTTGGCGGCAAGTCTAAACATAGTGTTCGTAATCGCCAAGCCGTACTGAGCACAAAGAGTAAGCAAAAGTTGACCATTGCTGTTCATGTTGCCAACACCGTGTCTACCCAAAACTCCAGGCCAAGCCTCATAGTCCCGGCCAACCCTGGCATTGAAATCGCCCAGCAAAAGTACCTGCTCTCTGGTGTTTATGCGGTTAAGGCTAAGGGTCACTTCCTCGTAAAATTTCCCATTTATAATATTAGTATGGATGATCGCCTTTGTACATTCTTTTTTTTTGCTACTTTATGGGCAAGTACATTTTTTAACCGACTTCAAAAAAGGAGGAGGTTCTCAATTCGTCTGTATGTTTTTTGTTTTTTTTTTTTTTTGTTTTTTTTGTATGTTTGTTACGCGATATCTCTGTCAATTGTAAACGGATTTTGATGGTTCTTTTTTTGTTTGATAGGTCATGATTTAGGAGTGGTCCCATATAAATTTTGTGGCGATCGGTTCAGTGCTTCTCGAAAAATTCACCAAGAACCAAAAAACTTGAGATACGCACACATCATCTATGTATATTACACAGACGAAGTGTGCGTTTCTTCAAGTTTCTATTTTCGTTTTATACTGATATACACAGTCAGACATTGGGAGTCGACACTAAAAAGTAAAAAATAAAAAACTTTTTCCAAAAAAAAAAAGAACCGCCTTCAAAAACTAAAAACCCAAAAATAACTAAAATTTCGGAAGTCGGTGGCAACACAAATTTACTGTTACAAGAGAAGCCACCGACTTCCGAAATTTTAGTTATTTTTGGGTTTTTAGTTTTTGAAGGCGGTTCTTTTTTTTTTTGGAAAAAGTTTTTTTTAATATTCAAGTAATCGACAAACATATGAAAAAAAAAAGATTTCGACGAATTGACAATCTCCTCTTTTTTTAAGACGATTTAAAATACCAAATATTTGTATTTTTTTTTTATTTTAGTTCTAAATCTTAGGTTTTAACTACACGACTTTGTAAACGTAAGGCCCATACATACATAAATACATACATAATATATTTACCTAATATTAACAAGTTCTGCATTATGTATGAACTATTTAACGATACTAAGAACAAAGATGAAAATTCCGATCTTAAACTATTTAGTCTGAGAGCCCAGATAGAACCGTATACGTCATTCTAGCAATTAATTAAAAATAGTTACCCAGTTACTGGGTTGTGGAGGTCTGATAGGCAGTCGCTTCACGTAAAACACTGGTATCCAGCTGAATCCGGTTAGGCTGGGAGCCGACCCCAACATAGTTGGGAAAAGGCTAGGGAGATGATGAGATTGAAGATATAATAAAAAAAACCTATGGAAATTTGCTAGTATGTAGGTTTGGTCTGGTTGTGGCTGTGACTGCTAAGCCAGAGGTCGTAGGTTCGATTCCAACCTAGGACTGATCATTGTGTAATGAGTATGATTGTTTGTTCTGTGTCTGAATGTAAATCATTTATAATATGATATTATGATGATGGTGGTGGTATTTGTGGTGGTGGTCGCGACGCGACTTCGTCCGCGTGATATAGTTCCCGTTCCCAAGGGATTTCCGGCATTAAAACAATCCTATGTTCTTTCTCGAGTCCCAGACTATACCTGTACCAAATTTCATTCAAATCGGTTCAGTGGTTTAGGCGTGAAGAAGAGACAAACAGACCGACAGACAGAGTTACTTTCGCATTTATAATATTAGTACGGATATTTAAAGTAAGTATTCTCTGTGTGAGAAGAGGCCTTTGATCTGCAGTGGGACAGTAATAGGCAGGTATTATTATATTATTATTATTTATGTATATCAGTTACCTGGTGTTACATAGTCTAGCCTCTGCTTAGTTTGGGATCGTGTGTGAGTTGTTCCAAGATATCTATTTATTTATTAAATGAAATTTTATTTTTATTATGTAATTGTTAATTATTAACATCTTTATATAAATTAAACTTAACTAGAGATTAAACTATATTATATAAATTAAACATAATATGTACAAAACCTATAAATAATACTAAAATAAATATATACAAGTTAAAGTTATAACAAGAAGGGCTCACAGAGCATCAAAAAACTCCTCCACATCACTGTCAACAGGACAGGTGCCCAAAAGGCTGGCAGCATTGCCACGTTGTATGGCAATGCTAATTCTATGAGCCAAGAAAAGGCCAGCCCTCTGGTCACGTGAAGAGTCAACCAGCCGCTTGGCGATATCTTGAAAAACAAGATGAGCACTCGGACCCCATGGCCCCAGTGTTTCAACCCCAAACAGCTCAAATATATAATTCCCAATGAAGTTATTATATTTGCGCCGTTTGAGATTTTCTGCACTTGCAGCAGCTGCCCCAGCACAACACGCAGACCTAGGAAGATTATATGAAATAATATTTTAAATCAATAACGTAGGCCTAGCGACTTACCTCTTGGACCAATAGGATTCATTTTCAAATTATTCTGACCTTTTAGAAGCCAAATTTAACAGTGACTTCAAAACAATATACTTCCCTATCGGAGTTAGTATGCAGTGTCAGTCCGTTTGTGCGTTGCCAAGGTAAAAACGTGATATCCGTACAAATTGTACATAAATATAATGTAATCATTGGCGTTTATATAAATATATAATGTTATATAGATTATGTCATGGGTTTGTTCTGTTTATGGGATCATGGATAAATATAGCCGTGATGAATTACTTTGACTTTGATTTTTGCTCTTTTTAGTAGGTTTGTGGTTAATTGGATTAAGTTACTTCAACTTTCTTATTGTGTCCTTGGCAATGTAATATGGTTTAATTAAAGTAGATGAAACATTTTAAATACTTTTGCTAAAGTTTTTCAACCCATCTCAATATTTCTGCCATGTTATAAAATTATTGTTTGAATATTTTGATTTTATGTCATTTTATTTATACATAGTGGAGTATTTACAATATTAACAAAATAAATTACTAAACTAAAAAAAGGAAAAAAAAAACACACAAATAAAATGGCAAAGGGCACTTTACCGGTTGACAGCGATGCGGAGGAGCTTTTTTTGCATAACCCTAATTACTTTCTACTCAGTTAATACCCAAACGTCTGCCAGTAAAAGGCCCGTTAAATAAATATAATTAAAATTCTATTATATATTTTATTAAAAATTCAGCCTAAAATATGGCATGGAAGTCGATATCCACGCGGGCGAAGCCGCGGGCAGAACTTAGAGCTCCAATATTTTTAATTCGCGCTGTAGTTAAGATTCTATGCTGGGTACAGTCAACCGCACGATTCCACAGTTCTCCGCTAAATCTAACTCAACAGTTACAGGAGATGCAGCTGACTGTACTTTATAAAGACAATAGAATTGCCTCGCTTGCAATTCACTGGTACCTATATGCATATCTGATGTTTTATACGACCAGTAATAAATTATATCTACTTTTTAATAAGAGTATTATGCACTGAGAAAATGTTAGAACATTGTCAGTTTTGAGAACATTTTCACCCGTGATTCGAGACATATTAGAAAGACAAAAACCAGTGCGACAGCCGGCTGTCGCTTGGTCACCTAAAGGTGTAAAAAAATTAATACTTATATCCTATGTCACTTCAGCAATATATATCGAAATCAGTTATGTATAGTATCAGTTGTTCTCACATTAGTATCTTAGATTAACAATGAATGACGTAACCAAATTTTTGTAATCAATTGATTTTAAAAGAGTGTCCATGGAGTTTCTTGCTCGCTCTTCTCCATGGGACCTACTTTTTGGAACGAGCAACTAGCTTCATTTTTCTGACAGACTGACACCTTGACGATTCGAAAGTACCTGTAATTGGTTTATTTGAATAAAATAGTTTTGAGTTTGAGTTAAACGATTTAGGCTGTAGAACGTGCAATAGAATGAGACATATATGGGTCGTTCTTCTTTTTTACCGACAATGACTTGTCTCCTCCACAAAAAAAAAACTAAATTTGCTCATAAATACTAAATTACTTATTTATTTATTATAAAAATACACTGGACAATGCAATAATTATAATATCCTCAAAACTAGATTTTACTCATAATTATTTAAAAAAAAATCAGTGTGACATAGTATACAAAAAGCGTGACGGAGGTGTTATACACACAAATAAAGTGTGTCCCTCTATGACTAGTAATGTAAACAAACTGATCTCGTAAAAAAAAATCACATTAAAAGATTCTATCCAAGAACATTTACTAAACTACTTAACCTTTTTTATTACAATAATAAGAATAAATAATTTTTAGTGTTTATATTATTAAATAAAAAAATATTTTATTGGCTGTCTCCCGATGTATATGATTTTAGTTGCTACCTTCTGTCACTCATTTTATGGTACAAAATAGTGTGCGTTAGAAACTTTGACCTTGGTCACTAGGCTCGAGAAGAGTCCCTCTTCACCACACACTCGCACTATACGTTCCTACGCCCCGGCAATACCAGTCAGTCGCTTGCAAACAGTAAAAAGGAGGTGCGTGTGTTTATTTAGCGACCGCTCTGTCACGTAAGTTACGACTTCCAAATGCTATTCTAATTTCGGGGTTTTAATGTTATTTGATTAATTAATGATAAATATGTGTGAAGGAGTGGTATAACTCGTGACGGAGTGGTCATGTTTGTATGGAACTTAGAGCCTTAGTTAATATCCATTATAGATGATTGCTAGTTTTTTTTATGTTGGTTATTCTATTGTCAACTATTTTGTTAATTTAAGGTATTACCATCAAGTAAATGAAAAAATGGCATTATCTGCGGCTGAAAGACAGCGACGGTGTCGTGAAAAAAGAAAGCTCAACCCTGAACTTGTTGCAGAAGTAAAACGTAAAGATTTAGAGAGATATCATGCTCGCAAAAGGTTAGTTAAGGATATGACACCAAAAGAACATAAAAAAATAAACATTGTTTACCACTCCGACACTTAGTTAACCACGCTGTCACAATTTGTCCCCCTTAAAATTTTAGTTCAAAGTAAGTTATGAACCACTTTATTGTTAGTATTTATAAAAATAACGTTTTCTAGTATTATATGCTGAATAATAAAGGTGTTCATTAGATTTTTAGGCGACTTTATTAGGCGACTTTTACAATATTAAAAAGTTTTATGTTTTATGAAGCAAAAATGTGACAGAGTGGTAATGGATAACTTAAAAAAAAATGTTTTTTTTAAAAAATCCGTCTAATTGAGCTAGATAATAGTAAATGTGTATATTCTTGATAAGAAATTAATAAAAAACTGAAGTTCTGATTTAAAATGAGACATAAAAAAGTAAATACTTTTGTGACTGAGGTGTTATTTTTTTTTCATACCATTCCTACGAAATTTAAAATAAAACGAAAATTACATTTAATACTTCGCTGCATTATATGTTTTTGTAATCTACAATAATGAGGCAATAATTTAAATCACATTTTACTAAATAAATCACAAGTTTATTTTTTTATCAAATATAAAAATTTGCCGGACAGATTGTCGATAAAAAAGAAGAACGTCCCATATACCTATTTATACATACATCATCATCTCCCTAGCCTTTTCCCAACTATGTTGGGGTCGGCTTCCAGCCTAACCGGATTCAGCTGTATACCAGTGTTTTACGTGAAGCGACTGCCTATCAAACCTCGACAACCCAGTAACTGGGCGACACGATACCCTTTGGATCGACTGGTCAGACTTTCTGGCTTACCCGTAACGACTGTCAAAGTTCTACGAATGACAACCGGGACGAACGGCTTAACGTGCTTACCGAGGCACGGGATGTCAGTGATGTCCAAGATAAACTTTAGAAAGTACATATGAATTGAAAAAGTCACATTGGTACTTGCCCGGATTCGAACCCGCAACCTCTTACGAGAGACGGGAGCCGTAATCCACTGGGCCATCACGACAGTTCATATACTATACAGTATACACATCCATACTAATATTATAAATGGGAAAGTGTGTCTGTCTGTCTGTCTGTTTGTCTTTCTTTCACGGCAAAACGGAGCGACGGATTGACGTGATTTTTTAAGTGGAGATAGTTGAAGGGATGGGGAGTAACATAGGCTACTTTTTGTCTCTTTCTAAAGCGAGAGAAGCCGCGGGCAGAAGCTAGTATACACATACAAATTATATACATACATACGCTCGTAAAGCATTACCCTCTTTTCGGCAGTCGGTTAAACACGCACGCGATTTATTACATAAAACTTGACCCTAGTCCTTCAAATTCAAACCACGACCGGTTTAAATTAATTACTAGTAATTAAATACATTAATGGCTCTCTTGCAACACAAACGCTCGTGTTACGAACATAACCTTAAATGTATTGTGTTGTTCTTGTCGAATTTTAATGGTCGAATTATTCTGATACAGCTGATTTGGGAACCTTAATAATAATATAGGTGCTTGCAATTGTCCTATTGGTCTTGAAGTCCAGGGGTCTTTGGTTCGATTCTCGGGTCACACAAAGTTTAATTTTCCCTAATGTCCTTTTATTAACAGCCTGTTGGTCTAGTGGTTAGTGACCCTGACTGCTAAGCCGGAGCTCGTTAGTTCGATTCCCAGGACAAACTTTGTGTGATAAGTATGATTGTTTGTTCTGTGTCTGGGTGTAATTTATCTATAACTAGCATTGGTTCGCGACTTCGCCAGCGTGGAATAATAGTTCCCGTTCCCGTGGGATTTGCGGGATGAAAACTATCCTGTGTCCTTTCTCGGGACCCAGACTATATCTGTACCAAATTGTTTTTAAATAGGTTCAGTGGTTTACGCGTGAAGAAGAGACAGACAGACAGAGTTACTTTCGCATTTATAATATTAGTACGGATCTGATGATCTGTATGTGTAAACATAACTCATAAAATGTATGATTTAGCACATTTTATTTGCAGACACAAATCATGCCATCTTCATGTTTCGCGTTAGTAATGTATAATTAGATATACAAGAATCGCTCTCGACTGCGTTTGCTTATTTACTATTCAATCATTTTAAAGCCACCAAAAATGTAAATACATGACACACTTTCCCATTTATATTATTTGTATGGAATAATCCATAAAGTGTGTGTGTTTGTTTGCCGGCCTCCGGTTTAGCCGTCAGGGTCACTATAACCACTAAACCAATAGGCCCATCAATATTTTTTTTACTGATTTCAAATACCCAGTAACGCTTGTGTAAAGAAAGAAAGAAGAAGAAAAAATAAATATTTGTTTGGCACTCAGACACACACAGTGCAGAAAACCACATATAAAAAAAAATTAAAACAATAATAAAGAAAAACAACACTGCGTGTCTCGCGGCTGCACCAAATACATAGGTCCAGTTCAGCAAAAAATTCCAGACAACTAGGTACGTTGCCTGACGCTGGTTTTCAACTGAACCCTTAAACAAGTGAACGGTTGCAAAATGGTTTATGTACTCAGTTATTAAATAAACAGTTGTAAAATTAAGTCTACACCAAATACCATTACTTAGGTAGTTCAGTAGTTAAGCAGAAAAACCAACAGACAGACAGCGTCACTTTTACATTTATACTCTTAGTAGGTATAGATATTAATTATTGGTCACCACTACTCATTATTGGCAGGTAAAAAACCAGTTATTCCTAATTTATATTCTGCAAGAATTTGTCGTAACGTAATTTATGTAAAATAAATATTATTTAACTGTAAACAGTTTAAATTATTTAATAGTACATAAGTGTTACTTAGCGCTTGCGTACGGATCTAAAATAAATATACTTATTATAAAGCTGAAAAGTTTGTTAGTTTTGAACGTGCTTATCTCAAAAATCCTATCCAACACAGTAGTGTTGGATAGCTCATTTATCGAAAAAGGTTATGGGTTATTAGCACGCTACAGCTTTAGAGAGTGGAGAAGTAAAAAAAAACGCGTTGTAACTGCAGGGGACAGCTAGGAACATTTTATTCTGGGTCTGTGTAGTACATCTTCTTTTTTGGTTACAGCTTTGCTTTCGTGGTTCATAGCAAGGTGTTATTAAATTAATAGTGTATAACCTCCCTTCGTTATTATTCTAACCTCCCTTCCTTTATGACTTTTTTATTACGAATTTCTCTATAGTGTACACCAGTAATTTTCAGTTATTTTTTTTAAGAAACCCACTTACAGGTTAAAAAATTGTGGCGACCCTCTTGTCATACAAAGAATTTATATTTTTTTTTTTGTATTAACCCTTCAGCAATTACGCAATAAACAAAATGGCGGCGGAAATTCCACAACTACCCCAAAAAGAAAAACGTACTAGCACAGATTATAAAATTTTATTTTTTCAATTAGTAAAATTTATCTTAGAACAAAAATAACCAAACTTGTTCATACAAAAGTAGTCTGTAAGTAGGTAATAAAAATAATGACTAGGTATAATAAAATGGGATATCCCGACAGCCGGCTGTCGATTGGGCGTCAAGAGGTAGACCGGGTATAAAGGATTGAAAGGTTTTGGTGAAAAGTTGTTTGGCGAAAACTGTCATGATTGTCTATTTAATCTTCATTTATAACCAGCTCTTTCTCTTCCACAGAAAATGGCGCCATCTATGAGCATAGCGGAGTACTATGCTGGAAAAACACTGTTCATCACCGGGGCCACCGGTTTTATGGGCAAAGTCATGCTGGAGAAGTTCCTCAGATGCTGTCCTGACATCAAGAAGATGTTATTACTCATGAGACCCAAGAAAGGTCATACAAGTAAAGAGCGGTTGGATGATCTGTTGAGTTTTCGGGTGAGTAGCGCCATCTAGTATCGAGTAGCAGAACTAATTTATCGTTGCTTTATTTGTTAACGATTTATTGATACTACTATCAACTTATAAATTAACGTGTATTTTAATATGCAACCGAATACCAGTGTATTTCATACAGTCACTTCAAGCTGCAACTATCAAGCTGAGAACCAGTGTAGTTTATAAAGTGACAAACAGTCACTTTACTCACTTTAAAAATTATACTGATATTTAGTATGAGACATAAAATTACTGAGTGACTCAATGTAATCGGTAAAACGACAGGAGAGGCTTTTCAGGAATTTTATTTCAAAATTTTTCTAACTACCTAGTTAATAAAATTATTGTCAGTTGTATTAAATATTTAGTTTTCTTCCGAGTAGCGCCATCTAGTATGGAGTAGTAGAACTAACTTTATATAAATTCAATTGCCAATTTTGAATTAGTATTTTACTGTAACGATGACCACCTTCTAATATCTTTTTATATTATTTTTATGATAAATTATTTAGATTTATAACCCTTTGAACCATTAAAATTTTAATTATAGAAGAGTCAATTACTACATTAGTATAAATAGATAAATAGCAAAATAACTCCGAACCAAGTAATGACCAACATGAACCAATAATTCCAGGTGTTCGATCGTCTAAAAGCCGAATCGCCCCAGCTGTTCGAGAAGCTACAGGTGATCCCAGGAGACATCCTGAGTGAGAACCTGGGCATGTCAGCTGAGGACCGCGCTCTGGTACAAGACCAGGCTCAGATCATTTTCCATTGTGCTGCCTGTGTCAGGTAAGCTAAACTTACTCTTCAAAGTGTCAATAAAGTTTTTACCGGTAGTCAAAAATGTGACGCATTCTGACTAACCTATGTTGTGATGGTCCCATGGTCAAGTCGTGTGTTAGTTGTGACTTTAACAATTGATATGTACTTTAAGTCTGCTTTGTGAAGAGAGAATAAATGATATTTTATTATTATTATATTATTACTTTTTGAAGTTTATGGATTTCACAGACTCCTAAAGCTCTGATATCCTATCCTCGGTCATCCTTAAATTTCAGTTTACTAAAATGCTGTTTCAGATTTGACATGTTCCTTCGAGACGCTGTCACCATGAACACCGCTGGCACCAAGATGGTGATGGAGCTCGCAGAAGAAGTGAAGAATTTGGAAGTAAGATAATTTAAAAAAAATAAGTAAAAATCATGGGATAACTCACAAACAATCATACTCGCACAAAGATTCGTATTGGGTGGGAGTGCAACCCACAACCTGTGGATTAGCAGTCAGGATCCCTACCACTAGTCCAATAGACCCCAATTCAGTATGGTCTCAGCATTTTGTTTCCATCGTTTATTCGGCCAAGTGTCCTCTTTGGCTAGGGCCTGTGGTAATTGGCTTTGCTGTACCAAAGAAGTGGAGGGAATGTGATAAATGATAATAATAATTGAAATGACTGCCAATGGCTTAATAGCCAAGAGCCTCGATAAACATCTGAAAAGGCTCTCGTTAGGTGGCTGGATCAAGCGCTTGATTCAGAAGGCAGTACTACTGGACACGGCGCGCATTGTCAGGAGGTTCCTTTCTCTGGAGCCCTGACCACCGGTAGCTTCTTTCTAATAAAAATATTTAAATTTGTAATTTTTATGTATTTACAATGAATAAACGACATAATGGTGCCGATTCCCTTGGTCACAAACTAGACTAATTTTAAGTTAAATTTATGCATCTTTCTCTTTTCATTTCTTAAAGCAAAGGACAGAAGATACAATTTAGTTTAATCCTGTCAAATTAGACAGCGCCGGAAGAAAATTGACGTATATTTAGACGCCATGTTTTTAAAACGCGTCTAAATTATCTAGGGAGTGTCTAAATTTGACAGGACTTAACTAATATTTTATCTTCTGTCCTTTTCTTAATTAAATGGAAAGAGAAAGATGCACTCAACTTAAATTTACGTTAGTATGTGAACAAGAGAATCGGCACCATTAATGAAATGATAAACGAACTTTTTTTTAAAAATAGGTTACACATATAATCTTTACACGTCAATATTTAGGTTTTTTTTTAATTTTATTTGAACGATCGATGAGCCGGTGTTTCGTAACTGACTACTCTGAGAAGAAACATCCGAAACAAAATCAGAGGTCAGTCTCTTTTGAAGTCCATATAATTGTATTGGTCAAACTATGCCAGGATCATGAAGGTTATGGTTAACCTTCGAACACACGTGATTCGAGACACAATAGAAAGACAATAGCAGCCGGACAGCCGGCTGTTTCTTGGCCGTTGAAAGTTTAATGTCTGCATGATGTACTTTCTTGATGAGAAAAGCATACAGAAAGATGTGCTAATAACTAATCCAATATTTTATTCTCCAGGCCTTTGTCCACGTATCGACCTCATACTGCCGCTGTGAGCTCGAGCTGTTAGAGGAGAAGCTGTACCCGTCGAAGCACAGACCGGAGCATGTCATGCACGCTGTTGGATGGATGGATGATGAGCTGTTGCAGCATCTGCAGCCTAAGTAAGATTGATAGCTTAGTATTAGTCCATTGCACGATTAAAGTCTATTTTATCATTGGTTTTTCACCTGTTTATCATCTCTCTAGTATTTGCCTATGTAAACTGAAAAAAAATTAAAAGGGTGTCCGTGGAGTTTCTTGCCTGATCTTCTCCATAGAGATCTACGTTTTGGAACAGGCAATTAGCGTCACTTTTCTTTTCTGACTAACCAACCGAATCTTTGACAATTCATAAGTACCTGTAAATGGTCTAAGTGAAATAAATGCTTTGAATTTGAATTGAATTTGAGTGATAAGATGAACTAACTATGAAGTACCTTGTGCTTCATTAAAAAAGGAAGTTCCGCCAGGGTCTTGTGAGCCTATATATTGTTGTCAGTATTTTATACAATAGCTAATTTCAGCCGTTAAAGTAGTATCATAATATAAAGTATAGTCAGCTTTAGGTGTTTGGTGATAGATATCGTCTCTTATGGGTCGGCTTCCAATCTGACCGGCACCGGGATTACGTATCTTGCAGAAGCCGAGCGATCGCGATAATTGCGCAATATTTGCTTCTCAAACGTCAATTCAAAATACGTCAAGTCAAATAAATATCTAGCGATAGTGCTGCCTCTGTGGAGCAATCAGTTAACTAAAACATGCATTTTCGTTTGGTGGTTTCGTATTTAGTATGGTTTTTAAGAGCAAAGTTAAGTTAAGTTTTTTTGTTAATTAGTTGCAGCGATTGCTACTTTATCGTCATCGTAGCAATAAGTGCATTAGAACAATCAGCGATCGATTAGCAATCGATTCATACATAATACGATTCTTTTTGACGTTAAGCGATTAATCGCGCGGTGATCGTGCGATCACTGCGCAAATATTGCTGATTGCTGTTTCATAGGTAATAATAGCCAGCGGATTCCGATTAATACAAAAGTTTCACTTGACGAAGCCTTGCTAAGCCAGAGGTCGTGGATTCGATTCCCACGCAGGACAAACTTAGTGTGATGAGCATAAATGTTTGTTCTGTGCCTGGGAGTTATTTATCTATAATATGTATGTATTTAAAATTTTATAAGTATGTATATCAGTTGTCTGATTACCATAACACAAGCTCTGCTTAGCTTGGGATCAGATGGCCGTGTGTAAGATGTCCCAGAATATTTATTTATTGATTTCTGAATTCCACTGCCCGTTTACAAGTTTACACGATATCGCTTAGTTCGATTGATTGCTAAACTTAATGGTTTCTAACAAAGAACTAATATTATTAGTTGACTTGGAAGTGAAGTTTAAAAAATATCCTGTATGTTATAATTATTCCTAATAACAAAACTATTAATTTTTCAGAATAATCGAACCTCAGCCCAACACGTACGCCTACACAAAGTCTCTGACAGAAGACCTGGTCTCCCAGTACGAGGGCAAGTTCCCGATTGTGATCGCACGGCCATCTATCGGTGAGTAGCAGTACTAACATTCGTTAATAATTAAACATGGCGCCGAAGCGCTCGAAAAGTAAAAGTATTGCTGTCTTAGTTTGATGCTTAGTTGTAGAAAGAGATAGCGATTATTGCAAGTATTAAATTGGCTATTTTTTTAGATTTTCCTAAATAATTCGACTTCAATTTTAAGCCCTTAAAATAAATGATTTTGCCGGGGTTTCGGAATAGTTCTATTAGTTACCGCGGCCCCGGAATATATAGAGCAACCGAAGAAACTAGAGTGTGTTTTAGTCAGTTAAAGTCTGACACTGGTGCCGATTCTCTTGTGCACAAACTAACGTTAAATTTAAGTTAAGTGCATCTTTCTCTTTCCTTTTAATTAAGAAAAGGACAGAAGATGAAGTATTAGTTAAGTCCTGTCAAATTTAGACACTCCATAGATAATTTAGACGCAATTTAAAAACATGGCGTCTAAATATACGTCAATTTTCATCAGGCGCTGTGTAATTTGACAGGATTAAACTATAATGTATCTTCTGTCCTTTTCTTTATGAAATGGAAAGAGAAAGATGAACTTAACTTAAATTTACGTTAGTTTGTGCACAAGAGAATCGGCACCACTACCTCCCGCCCCGCCCAGGGCAGCAAAAGTAATTTGATGATTTCCCACCCATTAAAAAAAATGTCGAATTCGCCCTTATTTAGAAGTATTAACAAAGAATTATTTATTTTACAGTGGCAGCAGCTTACAAAGAACCTATGCCTGGATGGGTGGACAATCTGAATGGACCTACAGGATTATTAGTGGGCGCTGGCAAAGGTGGGTCAAGTTATAACGTTTTTCTTACTATCAGAACTAATAATAGCTAACACCAAATCGGTGCCCAGGCAAATTTTCAGCGCCAAAACGTCTGTAGATAAATAAGTATAAACGTCTGTAGTAAATGTTATTTTCGTGCCTTGCCATCTGTGGCAGCCTACACACTTTTTGATTTGTTTCAATAGACGTCCGTAGTGGTAAATAGGTTAAAAACCATATATTTTACTAGCGGCCCCCTGTGGTTTTATCCACATTGTTTCCGTTCCCGTTAGATTTTTAGGATAAAATCTATTCTATGTCCTTTGTCAGGCTATGTGCTATCTCTGTACCAATTTTCATTCAAATCGATTCAGTAGTTTTCCGTGAAAGACCGACAAATTTCAATATTATTTTGGATTACCTGAAGCATTCATTAATGACTGTCTTCTTTATTTCCAGGTGTAATTCGTACGATGCACTGCAATGAGAACTACGAAGCGGACGTGGTTCCTGTTGACGTGACGGTGAACGCCTGCATCATCCTGGGGTACCTTACTGGGTTGGAGAAGTAAGTCTCGTAATAAAGCCTTTTTTTTTGTAGATGATAAATCATTAATTGACTTCTCCCGCCTTGGGCGGAGCGGAGGGGAGTGTCAGACTTGTACTGACTAAAACCCACCCTTGTTTTTTCTGTGGCGTTTATGTTCCGGGGCCAGTATCTAACTATTAGAACTATGGTTGCGGAATGTTTATAGGTTGCGGAATGTTTATAGTGGTTACCGTGACCCTGGAACATAAAGGGCAATCGAAGGAACATGAGTGGGTTTTAGTCAGTAAGAGTCTGACACGCCCTCCCGCCGCACCCAGGACGGGAGCAGTCCGGCAGACCGGCAGCATTTTAAATTTTAACTTAACGTGTTGATAGTAGTTTATATTTATTATTAACCTTTCAACAACCAAGCGACAGCCGGCTGTCGAACTGCTATTGTCTTTCTCATGTGTCTCGAATCACGTGTGTTCAAAGGTTTAGATAGTTTCTTCTACTTTCCAGGCCCAAAAAGATCAGCATCTGCAACATCACTCAGTCGGGAATCAACCCCATCACGTGGGGACAAGCTCTCGATATGGGTAAGTGATATATTAATAAGCATATTAAAACGTATGAAGCTGAAAGCTTTGAAAAAGATCTTCTAATTTGTTGAAGTAATGAATCTAAAATTCCAACTAGTTTTAGTCGGCATTGCCTAGCTGACTATCTCTGAGAAGAAACGCCGAAGCAAACTTGTGATGGCGCAATAGGTTGTGACCTGGACGTCACTGACACTCCGTGCTTTGGAAATCAGGTAGAGCAGTCGGTTAGGTTGTCATTCGTAGAACAGTCTTTGCGGCCAGTCAGAACCCAGAAAGTCTGACCAGTCTAGTCAAGGGGTGCCTTGACCCTGTCGCCCAGTTACTGGGTTGTGGAGGTCTGATAGGCAGTCGCTTCACGTAACGCATTGGTAGCTGAATCCAATTAGGCTGAAAGCCGACCCTAAGATAGTTGGGAAAAGGCAGTTAGATGATGATACACTAGGGCTGGGGTACAAAGGACATAGTGTTACGTAGGTAGGAAAAGATGACGCAAGTGCGGATACTGTAAAATTCGGGAAGGTTCCACAACGTTACAGAACGTTCGATGGAGTTGTGAGAGGTCATTCGAGAAACTTCCGGAACATCCTCGATCATTCTGTGTGCCTCGGGTTGTCGAACTTTCTAGAAAATGTAGTTTTATTTATTCCGAACCCCCAGCTCGTATCTATAGTACAGTGCATAGACATAGTCTGCTGTATTATTTATTCTATATCAACTAATCATTGGCAGAATCATTGACGTGGCTCAAAAGGCTGCCCAGCTAAAATGGGACTGCCGCATGTTCCTCCGTCTGCCAATGGGCCCGTAGAGCCCAAGATTGGTGCCCCAAAATGGCGAGACGTAGACGCGGCAGACCATGAAAGAGATGGCGGGACGACTTGGTCGGCTTCTTTGAGGATTGGGAAGACGTAGCGCAAAGTCGTGACAGATGGAAGGAATGGAGGGAGGCCTTTGCCCAACAGTGGGACAGTACGGGCTAGCTAATAATAATAATAAAATATCAACCAAATCATTGTTCATTTTACCCAAGCTCATTCTCCCACTCAGGTCGTGTGCACGTACAAGAGTTCCCGTTCACAGTGTGCCTGTGGTACCCGGGCGGCTCGCCCAAGAGCTCGCGCCTGGCGCACCAGCTCGCGCTGTTCTTCACGCACATGCTGCCCGCCTACTTCGTCGATTTGCTCATGTTCCTTATGGGGAAGAAGACTTTGTAAGTACCTTTTTAAAAAAATAGCTTTTTGTTTCTTTTGTTTGAAAGAAACATAAAGTCACTTTCCATCCCTTCATCTATCTTCAATAAATCACGTCAATTCCGTTTTGTCGTGAAAAACCGACAAACAAACACACACACTTTTCCATTAATAATATTAGTATGGTTTCCTCATTTTACAAAGCTATGCTTACATGGGCAACTGCAGTTGGTCTGTTTTTCTACTATTTTGAAATTACTATAAATTGCTTGCAAAAGTCGTCCGTACAAATACATCGTCACCGCCTTTCAACTGTGAGCAACTTTATCGCCACTAATAGTTGCTAGTCTGTTCCGAACCGTTATATTTACTTAGTCAGCATTATTAGCAAGCCTACCGGGATTACGGAACAGTTCTAATAGCTACCGCGGACCCGGAACATAAAGGGTAACCGAAGAAATATGGGGGGGTTTAGTCAGTAAAAGTGTGACACGCCTCCCGCTCCACCCAGGGCGGGAGAAGTCATTTGAACACCTACAATAAAAAGCATTATTAGCAATTGCAATAACTAAGTCACACTATAAGCCAATTTTAAGACTAGGAAGATGATGATGATATTTCCATTGCAGCATGATAAAGATCCAGAAGCGCATCAACTATGGGCTGGAGGTGCTTCAATACTACACCACTAAGGAGTGGCACTTCGTCAACGACAACTTTGTGGCGCTGCAGAACAAGATCTCTAAGACGGACAACGAGACGTTTTATACTGATATGAAGGTATACACTTTAAGTATTGGTGTTGTGGCTGCAAGCATAGGTATTAGGAGGAGGCTCTGGACTTTGTTTGCCGAGTTGGGCAAAGTTTGATTTGTTCGTTCTATTACAGATTTCTCCATTGAGCAAACCAACTCAGTTTCTGAGTAGCCGAGACCTTAAAAATTGGTCAATATTCTGGTAAAAAATGCTTTGATCCCGAATGTTTCTGACAGCAGTATTGGGTAGTCAGATTGAGTGTAAGGGGTAACGTATCATTTAGATTAGCTCAGACGTGGCTGGATGTAAAATACAGATTTTTAGCTGCATCCAATTAGGATAAAAGCAGACCTCAACATACTTGACAAACGCTAGTCAAATAATAAAGATGATAAAAAATTTTTTTTAGCAATTATGCTTGGAAGAGTTGTTCTAAATTATTTTCAATTTGACTGGATTGGATTCAAAACAGTGGAATCGTTTCTACAGAGCTCTTCAAGCTTCATTATCTGGACGCTGTTCGGTTGTTGCTATTGAAACTCTTATAGTTGGCTAAAAACTAAAGCCCTTACTAATAATCACTGTGTAAAGTTATGCAATGAATAAAGCCTGTGTAACCATAAAATTTTTGACGTATAAACCTGTCATAACTTTATGCAGCGTTTATTAGTAAGGCGCTAAAAGTGTAGTGTCAAAAAAAAATTTGCCTTAAGACCCGAATGTACACATTCCCAGGAGATGGACTGGAGCATGTACATCAGGAACTACATCAAGGGCGCCAGGGAGTACTGCTGCAAGGAGGACCCCTCCACCCTCCCGGCAGCCAGGAGGTTACAGAGACAGTGAGTAGCATTATCTATCTACAATGAACAGAGGTTTTTCTATAAAGCGATATTGAGCTGTAATTTAGTGTAAATGTTATTTTTAGGATACAAAACCAAAGCCACGTTATAATATAGCAATAATTATTTGTCACAGAAAAAGTATTTTGTAGGGAAGGACACGTTTGATTATGGATTTGGATAGGAAAAAGGGACAGTTTCATATCCAAACAAAAATATTCTTAATAATACTTAGTCATTTTATGTCTTTTTACTGCTCTGCCTCTGTGGGCTAAACGCTACTTTCAATAAAGTGGCTTTCTGTTGCCAAAAGAATTATTAAAATCGGTGTAGTATATCCATGGGTTACCCCCCACAACCTCTCAAACTGTTTTTACTTTTTTATAATATTAGGCCCGTATTAATAAACGTTACTCAGATCAAAACTCGTACTTGATACCAAACTCAGGATCCTGTTCGTAATAATAAACGAGATTGTTTAAAAGCTTAAGTTCCGGATTAGGTGTACGTCTCAGCCAAGTGTAGACTGATTAATAATCGCAACTCGAAACTTGAGTTTCGAGTTTTTTTGAGTTTGAACTCAATTTTTTTTTTACACTTACATAAGTACTAGTAGTAGTAGGCTCCGTCTATGTCCTCGGGCTAGTCTGGGACCAAGAGCAAGCCCATTTTAATAAAAAAAAAAAAAAAAAAAAGTACCTATACAAGAATGGGTGTACTCAAGATGGCAAATCCTAGAAACTGAGATGTGTTTATTATTAGGGACGGCTTCTGTCATCGCAATTATCCGGTATTAAATGATATCGCACTTAAGATCGTATTTGAGTAACGTCTATTAATACTGGCCTATTAGTTATGTATTGTTTTATATATATAATGATATTATTAATATTTTTTTACTGTCCACAGATTATACTACCTGGACAAAGCAGTACAGATTATGCTCGGCCTATTAATAACATACTTCGTTTATTACTATTTTAATTTGTTATACTCTATGATTAGCGCGTAATCTAAATAAAAATATTTATTAATGAAATTATTATTCAAAGGCGAAATGAGTCTTTTAATGTAAATTTAATTCAAGTCATAAATGTACCTAATGCTACTCATCTTTGTGTAAATTAAATAATATCTTCCTAAGAATTAAATTTTAAATATCGCTGTTACAAACCAGCAACTAATTTGTGTAAAAAAAGTGGCTGAGTGTGTTTACGCCCTTATCTTTTGTACCTGATGTATAAGACCGTTTTTCCACCTCTGCCGTAACGTTAACGACAACGAGCCGAGTTTAGTATTAGGTGACGTGACGCGCGGTGGACATGCTATAGTAAATGTAGATATCGGCACTTTGACGCCTTCGTCTGGTTCTCATTGACGTGACGGTTACGGCGGTGGTGGACAAACCGCCTTACTGTTACACATTAAATACAGAAGCCAAAGACAAGCGACTCACTGTAGTGTGTAGCCGGCTTTGTAGTGCACAAATGGGCAACTAAAATTGCTCAATTGTTAGAAACGTTTTTCAGCTAATTTTTTCAAATGCATTAAAAATTCGGTTAATTTTGTTTTAATATTTGACCTCAATACTCTTTGTTGGTATTGTCGAGACGCCACAATTGAGTTGTTCCTGTAAATAATTTATAAAATAAATAAAATCTCATTCATTGTCAAAAGTTCTTCACAGTGTATGTCACTCAAATGTAACTGACAGTCTATTTTTAGCTCAATTTGTTACAACATAAGTGTCATAATTGTTTAAATTTGTAAACACATTAATAAATTCTATTCTTATTATTCTTTTCTTCTCTATTAGTTTTCTATGAACACTATTTTCTCTATTCAACTAAAAGTTGCTGAACTCTATAGCTATTCAACTAAAAATTGCTCATCAGTAAAGCGACAGTTGCGCAATAAAATGTTGTCATGTTTACAAGTAGCCTTATTTTTTCTAATGTACTTATACCTCATGTATATAAGGTAATTAATAGTTTGTAAAATATAATGTTAATACGAATTATTATACGAATTTAATTTAGATGAAAATGTGTTTTATTTGTGTTGCTTTTACCCAATCTGTGATTGGTAGTCTTGTCCCTTATAATTCTTTGTAAAGCAGCTCGTCTGAAATAATAGTACTATCATACTATATGTATATCATACTGTAGAGTCGCTGCGGTGTAGTTACGCCAACATAAACCTGGCCGGATTTAGCTGGTTACCCAATGTTTAACCAATTTTTTTTTTTTTTTTTTATTGTTACATACTTACATTGTTTTTACAAGTAGAAGCAAAAAAAAAATGTAGGTAACCAAGATTTTGTAAAACATGTTTTTTTTTTAAAGAGTGTCCCTGGAGTTTCTTGCCTGTTCTTCTCCATAGAGATCTACGTTTTGGAACAGGCAATTAGCGTCACTTTTCTTTTCTGACTGACCGACCGACTCTTTGACAATTCATAAGTGCCTGTAAATGGTCTAAGTGAAATAAATGCTTTGAATTTTTAATTAAAGTGAATCGGCTGCCTAGACCTACACCAAGAACCCAGTTACTGGACGACATTCGGACGGATTTTAGGGCTGAAATTAACATAGATTTAATAGAAATGGTGCCTTACATTTATTGGTTGATGACAATGATGTTATAAGTAAAAAAGTGTAGAAAGGTTATATGCAGTCAAAAAGTGGCACATTAAAAGTTTGCCAATTGGCAAACATGATACTGAGTATCGCGTTGACATTTGACGTTTAACTCACGCACTCTCACTCGCACTTCTTCAATCATGTCATCCTACTTTGACGTGTAATGTATGTATGCGTTAGTGTGCCGTTTTTGAAGATAGAATTTCGTTTGGGTAACCTATCTACACTTTTTTACTTATTATATCATTGGTTTATGATACAATTCTTTTGTTGTTGTCAAGGGCTATCACAGGAAAAAATAATTGAATATAACAAAAGGTGACTTCTATTCCATAGTTAAATTAAAATGGAATGGTTCACCTTGAAATCTGCTTTATAAGACCTCTAAACGTTTTAGACAATGCGTACGTGATCGAAATATAATTAATGATTAAACGAACTTACCTGTACGTGAAGTTCTATCATAATTATACGAAGGCTTCGTCCGAAGGGATTAGCAAATAACACATGTAGTACCGCCTAGTGGTTCGCCAGTCTCACACTATAGTTGAGGGTAGAAAATAAAATTAAAAAATAAATTCACGTCAACAAGACAGTTGACCGACCCGCTTGCTTCATTTAGTTTAGAGAGTAGCCGCATCTTGAATATTTCACACACAATAAATGGGGTAACTAATGGGAGGGAGGGTTGCTAATCCCTTCGGACGAAGCCTTCGTATAATTATGATAGAACTTCACGTACAGGTAAGTTCGTTTAATCATTAATTATACTTCAGGCTTCGTCCTCGGGATTAGCAAATAACACATGTAGACTTTTAGAGATAGTAGTGTGAAATATTTTGTTTATTCCTCAATTTCACAAACAGATATAAGAAAATAATTATAAATCAGCTTATCTTAACCTTCATTTGAGTTATTGTTTACAATTGTTCTGGCAAAACAATAATTTCCATTGTTATTGACATTACCTATGGTTCTATTATAGAACCAAAATGTGCTTGACGAGCCGCTCCATCCAGCGGTTTTTCTTATTCGATCTAGGCTGACGCCCAGCTGAAGAGCCGCGGATGTAGCGGCGTGCTTTGTGCTGTGCGCGGTGGACATGTTCACATCGATACCGCTATTGCGCAGGGTGTCCTTTGTTTATCCACCTACTCAAGGTTTGAGAACCGTCAGCATTGTAAGGCTTTCTAAAGCTTATGAAGAGGGAGTCAATATTCTTTCGCAATGGGCTTGATTTTTCGAGTTAGGTAAGTAAAGTCAAGACAGGACATATTATTTCGGGTCGTTCCTCAAAAAACGGTAACACTAACAATGGCTGCAAACATCCTTAGCGTGTTGTTTTTAAGAGGTCAGGTATTTTGATAGTTACTTTAGAAGGGGACAATTCTATGTTTTTAAAATTAATCTTTGACAAGGTCTGTACTCTGTGCCCAGTCAAAAGGGCAATGAGAGTGATAAGTTTTTCGAAAGGTTTTCAAGGGATAACGTTACGTTGGGATAAAGCTGGCTGAGATAATTTATTACTATTGTAGTATCCCATGTTATTTCATACTTGGGTAAAGGAGAACGTATCCGAAATATACCTTTAAAATACCTTTTGATCCTATCATCTTCTCCTAAATTATTTCCCATGAGTAGGGCAAACGCGGATCTACAAGAATTAAGCGTCCCGTATTGATATCCCTCTTCATAGAGAATGTTTAGGAAATTAATTATTTGTGGAATCGAAGCGTTATACAAATCACCATACCAGCGCCGTAAGTAAACATCATATTGTTTATAGGAGTTTTCAGAAATAGACGCCAACATCACATTAACTGCTGACGGAGATACGCTTGTTCTTACCCACGCCGTCCGCATAAGTTCCCTGCCACCGGGGTTTAATTAAGTTTGGTGTATATGTCGCGATCGCTAGAACTGAAACATAAAATTGGATTTGCATTTGCCTTAAACACAACTGGATCAGACAATAAAAGGCTTTTTTAAAAATTGAGTAGCTGTGGGCCAATGTGGTACGACTAGTACGCCCCTAGCCTTATCTGTAATTATCTTTCTCAGTATCTTTAAAACGACAGAGAAAGGTGGGAAAGCATAGAAATAAATATCGGCCCAGGAAATTGAAAATGCATTAACTGCCATTGCATTAGGGTCTCTGTGCCAGGAGATCTAGGCAGAGTATTTAGTATTTATTCGACTGGCAAATAAGTCTATTTGAGGTACCCCATACGTTGAGACAATTTCCTGGTATGCCCAGTCCGCCTTGACTCGGCATCTGCCGTGTTATTGTCTAATGAGCTAATGTAATGAGCTATGACGTACAATTTGCGACATTCACACAACTGCCATAGCTGACGAGTGATGTCAGTGAGGTAACGAAATACCTTCCATCCTATTAATGTAAGAGACGGCTGTAGTGTTGTTGATGAGGAGTAAAATTTGACAGTTATTTAAATCTTTAGCAAATACTTTTAAACCAAGGAAGGCCGCAAGTAGTAGTTATATATGTTGTGTCTTCTCTTGATTACTCCACAACCCGCTAGCTAGCCCTCTCTTTGCCACAGGCAGCCCCCCCCACCCCGTAGTTGAGGCATCTGAGAAAATTTTCAGATCATGCGTATCGTGCTACAAAACGGTATATGTATTGCATTATACCACCATCTTAGATCAGGTAGTAACACACTAGATATATTCATAAATTTATCATAGTTATCATCAGGTTTTAAGTTTAAATGTTTTACGCGTTCAAATAGTTTAGTACATAGCAAGCTGTATTCTACAGCCGGAAAAAATGAAACTGGTAATCCGACCATTTGTTCAAATTCACGTATCTTGCATATTTTTAATTTCTGATTTGACGCGAACTATTTTTCCCGAGGGTAACGTGATCTGGAAGTTTTCAGAGTCTAAAACAAAACCTAGAAATGTACATACTTGACTAGGTATCATTAAACTTTTATCCTCATTAATTAAAAATCCGAGAGATGTAATTAATTTCTTAGATTGTACAGTATTGTACAAACATTTGTCGTATGACTCATCTAAGTAATTAATAGATATTAGGCCTGCCAAACGTAGTAACCGGACAGTAGGTTTCATTATTTTAGTGAATGTATATGGGGCAGTGCTTAAGCAAAATAGTAGAACGTTAAATTCGTACAGTTGTTGAACTTTAAATCTTAAATATTTTCTTGAATTATAATGAATACTTATCGGTCATTCTCCGATTCGGCGTTATTTGCCTAATTACCGTAACCATTTTTATTTTTCACTGATTTACCTTAAACTCATTAAAATATGAAACTAGTAAAAAATACGAATTCAATAATAAATGAGGCATCTTTTAATTACTGGTAGTTTTCTAGTTATTGAGACTGAAAAAAATTATGGGTACGGTAATTAGAAAAGTTTAATATCTTATGCCACGGTAATAACATTAATAATTTGTATACATCTATTTATATAAAATGAATCCCTATTTCCTTTTATCATCTTTGGACCGATTTCACTAATTCTTTGTTGTGTTTGTTATTGTTTGGAGAAGGTTCTTATGGAAAAAAAATTGAACATTAAAGAGTACTTTAGAGTAGTGTAGGTTAGAGTAGAGTAAGGTAGAGTGGGATATAGTAGGGTAGGCTAGAGCAGGCTAGAGTGGGATATAGTAGGGTAGGCTAGAGTAGGGTATAGTAGGAGTGAAGCCGCGGGTTCGTTTTCGCGTTATTTTCATACAGATTATTAACATTTTTAAATATTGATATAAAAAAACAAAAACATGTAAGAATATAAAAAACAGTAGCCCAACGGCATCGGGAACAGGGTCCCAGCTACCGGTGATCAGGGCTTCAGAGAGAAGAACTTCCTAACGATGCAAACCGTGTCCAAAAGCGTCTGAGTGAAGCCCTAGATCCAGCCATCTGACGAGAGCCTCCTTAGGTGTTGGTCGAGACTCTTGGCTATTAAACCATTGGCAGAAACAACTATCGGCACATGACCGTTGAGTCCACATTCAACATGTCAACAATCTCGCGAGCCAAGTCGATACTTAATTTTTATTATCTTTCTCGGTCTTCACAAGGTTCTTGTCACGCGGGACCGTTACGTCAACGAGCATTGCGCGCCGCTCCAATCCATCCACCACCACTATAATTATCAGGCTTGTTTGCTACAACAGTCCTTTCAGTGATGATGTATCGACCCCAGTACAATGTGACATTGCCATCTTCAGATTCTACGAGGCCGGATCTCAGAGCAAGTTGCTGATTGATAATCCTGGCTACTAGGTTGTGCCCATTCAAGTCCTCTTTGTTAGCAAGACGAGAATAATCAGAGATAGTCGAATCGTTCTCCCGGCAGGTGACACGCCCGACATAAGTCAACCGTACCATCTTTCACAATAAATTCCCGATAATTCTTCGTCATGATAACCTCATCCATAATTGTACAGACAAAACCTTAGGTTTCCCCAAATAGGTCACCAAATTGTAGCTACTAAACTGACACTAAAAAGTCTACATCGGGCCCATGCAGGGCCCGGAAAAACCGCCCGTGTAGCGCCTTACTCTACCATACTTCCTCACGATCCTTTGCCTCAAGCACTACAAGTTTGCGCCAGTTCTCTTTAGTTAAGGAGAGCGGAGTGAGGTTCTTGACCACAGTGACCACATCTCGGATTCTCGGTGCTGACGTGGTTCCCCACGTTAAGTAAATATATGTTAAGGAAATATTCCCGGAGATACAACCTCCGGGTCTCGCGGTTGAGGAGAGACTTAGCATTAAGAAAGCCTCCTCCTCCACATGTCCGTGGGATTATATATATATCCCGCGGATATGCCTCATCAACTCATCACTGATGATCGCGGGTGATGCTCAACCGCGCTTTGCATGTAGATTGACTTCTGTACCCATCTATTTTGAGGCTACAGTTAGTAAATAAGAATTAATTTTTCATACAACGGTAATTATAAACATACGGTAATTAGTATACGGTAATTAGAAAACGATAGATTTTCTTAAAAATTTCGGAAACCAACAAAATATGCAAATACTAGCTTATTACAACGTACGGAGGCCAAAGTACTGCCTCGATTTACATGATCAACTTAGGTCTAACTTAAAAAATCAGATTTATATAATGTGAAACGGTAATTAGAAAAGTTTGTAACCAAGGTTACGGTAATTATATACAAGAACGCTTTATTAGCGGTACACTAACGTTAGAGACGTGCAACTGCTGATGTTTCGCGGTACACATGGAGGAGACGAGACGCGATCGGAAGTGGTGTGCCAAATACTGTTTTTTTAGGGGTGTGCACTCGAGAACAGAATATGTCACGGTAATTATAACTTTCCATCGGACATCCGATAATTTAATGATAATTATTTATAGACTGGTTCTAGTGAGTCAATATATTACTATTCGATACACGTAGTTTAACACCATTTAAAATGTTGAATAGATCAAAGTAAACCTGTAAGTCATAAAAATTACAAGTAAGTTTTAACATTAAGACAGTGTGTGGACACGTTACGGTAATTAGAGAACAGAGGTTTTTGAACTTAGATTAAATTAATTTAGTCTTAAATACTTTAAACAGAAGCCTGTGTTTTTGTTTATGGCTAGATAGGGATGCTATCTAACATATAAAAAATATTGGATGATTGAATATGATAAAAGTACGGATTATTCAAGCCCGGACACGTAAAATTTGCTTATCGGAGAATGGCCGTTATAAAATAGTAAGCATCTTTTAAATCTATTTTTGTTATTAATTTTAATACTGTGCGTAGACCTTCATTTTTTAAAATGATCAGCTGTAATAAATTTTTTTAAGTTCTTTTAAAATTTAGGATGATACTATATTTGCCATTTGTTTTAGACACTAGAAATATACTAGATAAAAATTAACCATCGGCAGGTTGACATTTTTGTTATTAGTAGAAACTTGTCTCTGTCTAATTTCAACATTTTTGTCGCGTTTGGCATTAACGTCGGAAATAGCCGCGTTAATTTCGGCATTTAGTACAGGAGCATTAACTAGTTTTCAATTACTCCGCAATAGTCCTTATGTGTGTAATTTCGGGGCCGAAAATATTCGAAATAGTAGGATCTTCGCCCAGTATTTCGAGTATTGTACTGTTTAGCGTATCAGCTGACTCAGGCTCCTCAGTATTTGTCACCGGCTCCACGGCGCTAGCGGCGGCGGGTGGCGGCAGGGGGCGGGGGCACTTTTCGTCGGGTTCCGGGACGGGGTCGACGAGCGTCTCCGCACATGGCTCAGAATCAACAATACCGTCAAGTAGGTTTGGAACGTTGTTATTACGTTCTTGATCTGAAAACCACCGAAACCTATACTAGTCATGAAACAGACAAAATTACTGTTCGCCAGACAAATTTATCGGGTAGTACAGCTCCAGAGAGAAGTACGCAAACCCATCTAGGTAATCACTACTGACCTACACTAGTCAAGAAACAGACCAAAGTACTGTTCGCAAGACGAATTTATCGGGTAGTACAACTCCAAAGAGAAGTACGCAAACCCATCTAGGTAATCATTACTGACCTACACTAGTCAAGAAACAGACCAAAGTACTGTTCGCAAGACTAATTTATCGGGTAGTACAGCTCCAAAGAGAAGTATCAAACCCATCTACGTCATCATTACTGACCTACACTAGTCAAGAAACAGACCAAAGTACTGTTCGCAAGACTAATTTATCGGGTAGTACAGCTCCAAAGAGAAGTACGCAAACCCATCTACGTCATCATTACTGACCTACACTAGTCAAGAAACAGACCAAAGTACTGTTCGCAAGACTAATTTGTCGGGTAGTACAGCTCCAAGTTATAATAATCTTTAGTTGTGTAAGTACCATGTTACAAGTAAGTCACACTAATTATTGACAATTAGTTAAGAAACAGTCCTAGAATACTGTCCGCAAAGCTTTTATTGGGTAGTACAACTCCAGAGAAGTACGCAAACCCGGCTAGGTAACTATTACTATCACGGGTGGGTGTAAGTAATGTTTTATTATAAAAATTATGTTTTATTATAAAATTTATGTAAAATATCACGATTGAGTCACACTAATTTATTGACAATTAGTTAAGAAACAGTCCTAAAATACTGTTCGCATAACTATTATTCTATTTTGATATTGAGTAGGTAAACTTGCAAAGATAACATTTCTTAAAATATCGTAGGAGTTTCTACGAATGGTAGTTAAACCCAATAGGTATGAAATGTAACCTATTTAGCTAATTTAGTCAACACTTTTCTTAAGATTGATTAAATGTATTGTAAAAAATTTGTATACAATATGTCCCGGAATAAACGCACACCACCAGACACCCAAATTAGAATATTATGTTATAATCATAATACATACACTGATTTTTTATTATTATGTTTAAAACAGTGTTTTTTTTTTTTTTTATTAATTTGTTGTACAGATTTTGGGAGAAAATTATAGTCACATTACAAATTTACGCATGCACACCGCCGCACTTGCATAAGGGTCTAGCGTAGTAGGTATTTCATCCATTTTAGTTTGTTTTGACTGTACAGCGGAAGTGTGACAGCAATGTACGTAGTTTTAATTATTTTTGGGATAAAATATTACTCATATTAAAAATAACAAAAATCGATTCAGTAAACGATTCTGAACAAACTATTTTCTCAAAGTGCATTAATTCAGTTACACACTGTATAAGTAAGTATCTACAAGTTACTTCTTAGTAAACATAAAACCGTGACAAAAAGGTTTTGATACACTTGATATGTATGTAAAAGTAAATAAGGCAAGTAAAATCGTTGCCTAATGGACATGCATTATGGCGACTTATTTATCGCCAGCTCGTTATTAAACGGGCTTTGTACGGCAGCAATAAAACTAATAAACAATAAATACACAATGACTGACCTGGAGACTCCGAGCGGGAACGAGTATCAAGCGAGTTGGAACGACTCAGCGTACTTACGGCATCTTCGCAACACTTTTTCTTTTTAATTTCTTGAACTACCGCAGCAGATGTCGTAATCTTCCTCGTTTCCGTTTAGGCATGTTGGATAAGCACTTGGAATAAACAATTAGCACTTTTGAGACGCGAGCGTGTGATCGTGGCGAGCACTAAAAAGCGAATGAAGCAAGCGGGTCGGTCAACTGTCTTGTTGACGTGAATTTATTTTTTAATTTTATTTTCTACCCTCAACTATAGTGTGAGACTGGCGAACCACTAGGCGGTACTACATGTGTTATTTGCTAATCCCGAGGACGAAGCCTGAAGTATAATTGGCTTAGAGAAGCGAGTGCCTTTATGGATCTGGTTTGAAGATAATTATCTACACTAATATTATAAAGAAGAGTTTGTTTGTTTGTTGTTGTTGTTGTTGTCCTAAGGCACCCCGCTGGTGCAGAGGGCCCCAACAAGTTTTTTCCAAGCCCGCCGGTCCCGCGCGATTCTACGAGCGTCTTCCCATTTAAATCCTCCCTTCCCGAGCTCCTTGTCCACCGATCTCCTCCATGTGTGTACTGGCCGTCCGCGTCTTCGCCTACCCTCTGGCTGCCACTCAAAGGCGATTTCAGCGGTATTAACATCTTCTCTACGAAGAGTGTGGCCAATCCACTTCCATTTACGTTGGGCAATTTGTTTGCATTTGTTTGTTTGGATGAACTGAAAAATCGGTTTGTGGTTGATAGCCTATGGCTATAGGCTTTGTAACATCTCGCTACAACATTCGGGGGCGAAGCAGTAACAAATACACAGGTAAAACCACGGAGGACAGCTAATTTATATGATTAATTAATGTGTTTATTTAAGCGAATTTTCTAAGAATTCGACGTTTGAGGTAAGGTACGAAATCATCAATTATGTAAGTAAATGTTTTCCGAATCACTTGAGTTAAGTTAGAATGAGTGATCGTGGAGTGCCGTGAACCATGAAAAATTAAATACCTAGGGAATCTAAGGCCCGTCAATGAATCTTCACAACGCACTGCATTGCTTACAGCTCAAAAAGAGTTTAAAAAATGCGGGTTATTCCGATCTGTCACCCCGTTTTGTCCCCATGGGTTGGTAAAATACTGAGATACTTAGCGCCTTACTAATAATCGCTGCATAAAGTTATGACAGGTTTATACGTCAAAAAATGTATGGTTACACAGGCTTTATTCATTGCATAACTTTACACAGTGATTATTAGTAAGGGCATTAGTATTTAAATCAATCAAAAGTACTAGGCGCGCAGTAGCGTGAAGAGGTTAATAGAAAATGTGTTCCACACATTGCTAACTGGGGGACAAATCGAAATTTTTTTCCTATCTGTCACCCGTGGGGACAAAACGGGGTGACAGATCGGAATAATCCAAAAATGCGCGCTTGTGAAAGAAAAAAAAAAGATGTCATTATGATGAGTCAAGATTCAGGATGGAATTTTTTTCTTTTTTTTATGTAACAAACAGTTTGTCCATGTTTGACGGCAAAACGGAGCGTATTTGGACGTAATTTTTTAAGTGGAGATAGTTGAAGGGATGGAGAGTGACAAAGGCTACTTTTTGTCTCTTTCTAACGCAAGCGCCGCGGGCAAAAGCTATTATATAATATACTTATAATTAAATAAATATACTGGGACAACTCACACGGTCACCTGATTCCAAGTTAAGCTCTGCTTAGAGCTTGTGTTATGGTAACCAGACAACTGATATACATACTTATATAATTTATAAATACATATTATAGATAAATTACACCCAGACACAGAACAAACAATTATGCTCATCACACAAAGTTTGTTTTGGGTGGGAATCGAACTCACGACCTCTGTCTTAGCAGTCAGGGCTACTAACCTAACCACTACACCAACAGGCCCGTCGGGTATATAATCGGGTTCCAGACTATATCTGTACCAAATTTCATTCAAATTGGTTCAGTGGTTTAGGCGTGAAGAAGAGACAGACAGACAGAGTTACTTTCGCATTTATAATATTAGTATGGATTAGTACGGATTATGTAAACACAATGACTTATGCCAAAAAACGATTTGGTATATTTACGAATTAGTGTATTTAACCTTTCGACAACCAAACGACAGCCGGCAGTCGCGCTGCTGTTGTCTTTCTATTGTGTCTCGAATCACGAGTGTTTAAAGGTTTAAAACGTACAAAACAGAATACCTCTTTAATAAATGTCGTGATTTTCCTGCTCTTTAAAATTAACCTTGGTGATTTGAGGCATATTCACAATATTCTTTCGCTGTTTAAAAAAATCAGTGTCAACAACCAATCCCTGCATCTATACTAATATTATAAATGAAAAAGTGTCTGTTGGTCCATTTGTGACGACAAAACGGAGTGACGAATTGATTTTTTAAGTGGCACTAGTTGAAGAGATGGAGAGTGACATAGGCTACTTTTTGTCTCTTATAATAATAACCAGCTTTTGCCCGCGACTTCGTCCGCATTCCCGGGGGATTTCCGGGATGAAAACTAACCTATGTCCTTTCTCGGGTCCCAGACTATATCTGTACCAAATTTCATTCAAATCGGTTCAGTGGTTTAGTCGTGAAGAAGAGACAGACAGGCAGAGTTACTTTCGCATTTATAATATTAGTATGGATTAGTACGGATTATGTAAACACAGTGACGTATGCCAAAAAACGATTTCATATAGAGAAGAATAATTTCAACCAACTAACAAACCAATCCGTTTTACCCAATTTTAACATTAGCGTGTACAGACAGACAGTTCGACACACTTATACATGCGTGCTCGCATCACTAAACGCGCATGACTAACTGCCAGCAGTCGGTTTTAAGTGGTCACCGAGGCGAACTGATTGACTGTGTACGTGAGTATCGCTTTATTTATTAACTGTAATGGGTAGGCAGATATCACTATAACTTTCGACCCTATCAGAATACCAGCGCTGCGGTATTTTTTATGGAAAAAATCGCAGCATCATGCTGAGATAGGGACCGTTTTTGGCCTTGCACAGGTACTTTTTTTTTGGTTTATAGTTTCATGTTTTTTTTTTGTTGTGTTATTTTTCTTTTCCTGTGTGTGACCAAAATAAATGTTTTTCTTTCTTTCTTTCTTAGATAGATATGGCTTGGTGAAGTCATCTGGGATATCTAGGTAGGATTTTGTTTAAAACATTACTGGTGTGTTTGTTTAAATTATGAATGGAATTGTTTTAAATGTAAAGTGGTAATCTTAAACTAAAAATGGATTGGTCGGTTAGGGTGTTTGAATTGAGAACGGAATTGTTTTAACAGTGTGTGTAACTTGTGTTGCAGCTCAATTTTTAACCGACTTCTAAAAAAAGGAGGAGGTTCTCAATTCGGATGTTTGTATATTTTGTTTTTATGTTGGTTCGCGCATATCTCCGTCGTTTTGACGGGCCTGTTGGTCTAGTGGTTAGTAGCCCTGACTGCTAAGCCGGAGGTCGTGGGTTCGATTCCCACCCAGGACAAACTTTGTGTGATGAGCATAATTGTTTGTTCTGTGTCTGGGTGTGATTTATCTATAATATGTATGTATTTCAAAATTATATAAGTATGTATATCAGTTGTCTGGTTACCATAACACAAGCTCTGCTTAGATTGGGATCAGATGGCCGTGTGTGAAAAAAAAATGTTGTTTGTTTGTTTAAATGTTGTTTACCAACCGATTTGTACAATTCCTTCTTTGTTTGAAAGGGTAGACTTCCCAAATGGTCCCATTGTCATCAGGTCCAGGATCTGATGATGGTATCATGCCGAAATCGAGGGAACTCCACATTTTTTATAGAAAAACGTACATTTTTTTATTTATACAACAAGTTAAGCGTTTGCGTTCAAAAAAACCTTTTGCCATCAGATCTGATGATGAAGCGAAGGCACAGGCACTGGAAGTCCCTAATAAGACATTGTATTCTAGCCGTGTTTGGGCTTGTTGGCATTGTAACGGTGTGCACTTTACAAGTGAAACACCATGCCACAGAAAATTAAAAAAAAAAATGTTTAAATATCTGCAGTGCAGATCTGATGCTGGGTTTGGGAAAATGTAGCAAAAAATTGCAAGTCATTTTTTTTTGCAAAAAATTAACTTGTCAAATGGAATAATTTCAAAAATATGTTCGTTACCACTCAATTTAAAAAATGGAAATTGTAAATCACAATTCAGTTTAAAAATGGAAAAGTGTGAAACCTGCCAGTTGCTCCTCAATTTAAAAATATAATAGTCATAACTCATAAGCTGATTTAATAATATAGCACCATGTAAAAAAAGTATCATTCTATTAGTTAAGTAAGTCTCAATAAAAAAATAGAATAGTAAATACCTACCTAGGTATCTATAGATAGTGTTTGTGAAATCATTTGAGATATCGACGGTCCTGTTGGTGTGATGGTTAGTGACGCTGACTGCTAAGCCGGAGGTCGTGGGTTCGATTCCCACCTAGAACAAACTTTGTGTGATAAGCATTATTGTTTGTTCTGTGTCTGGGTGTAATTTATCTATAATATTTATGTATTTATAAATTATATTATGTATGTATATCAGTTGTCTGGTTACCATGTTACCAAAGCTTAACCTGGGATCAGATGACCGTGTGTGAGTTGTCCCAGTATATTTATTTATAGGTAGGGTTTTGTTCTATGTTTAAATAATTGGTCGGTTAGGGTGAGATACTTAGATCTTCCTTACAGCTATCATTACAGTCTACACGTAATGCGATAGTGCGGTCTTAAATTAACTTATAACCTACAACAGAGAATTTGTTATAAATATATTTACAAAACACGAAAACAACAACCTGATAATCTACTCTAATCTACACTATAACCTGGAGTTACGGAATGTTTATAATAGTTACCGTGACCCCGGAACATAAAGGGCAACCGAAGGAACATGAGTGGGTTTTAGTCAGTAAAAGTCTGACACGCCCTCCCGCCGCGCCCCGGACGGGAGCAGTCATTTGGTGATTTCCCACTCACCAAAAAAAGGACTATAACATAAATGAAACAATAATACTTTTGCGAATTCACTCGAATGACAAACAAACAAATCGATCTTGTCGTGAAGAACCCATCGTTTAAGATGATTTTCCATACTCAAAAAAACCCAATTGGTTTAGGTAAATAACTAAAATATGTAAACAATCTTGACAAGTTTTTTATCGAAATCTTTCGTACTAGCCTTTGCCCGCGTCTTCGTTCGCGTGGAATAATAGTTCCCGTTCCCGGGGGATTTCCGGGATGAAAACTATCCTATTTCCTTTCTCAGATCCCACAGACTATATCTGTGCCAAATTTCATTCAAAACGGTTCAGTGGTTTAAGCGTGAAGAAGAGACAGACAGACAGACAGAAATACAGACAGACAGAGTTACTTTCGCATTTATAATATTAGTACGGAAGTACACGGATAATTAATATCATATAGTATAATAGTGTCGTGATGGCCCAGTAGATAAGGCGCCCGCCTCTCGTGTAAGAGGTTGTGTGTTCGAATCCGGGCAAGTACCCATGTGACTTTTTGAATTCAAATGTACTTTCTAAAGTTTATCTTGGACATCACTGACATCCCGTGCCTCGGTGCGCACGTAAAGCAGTTGGTCCCGGTTGTCATTTGTAGAACTTTGACAGTCGCTACGGGTAAGCCAGAAAGTCTGACCAGTCTAACCAAAGGGTATCGTGTCGCCCAGTTACTGGGTTGTAGAGGTCTGATAGGCAGTCGCTTCACGTAAAACACTGATATCCAGCTGAATCCGGTTAGACTGGAAGCCGACCCCAAAATAGTTGGCATTAAGGCTAAGGAGATGATCGAGTAATTTAGTATTCGGCTTTATTTTAAACCGACGCCGTTCGGGAGAGCATTAAACTTTTATTAGAAACAGCTGATATTTTTTTCGCGATTTCAGAGTTGGTGCCAAAATAAAAGTTGTTTGTTTTCATGAGCAGAATCATTTTCTAGCAGGTTATACAAGACCATAAATATACCTAGTATATATCTTCTTTTTTCTCTTAAACCAAAAACGATAATAATACAGTACGTTGAAGCTTCGCGTGACGTCACGCCTAGGTACATTTTTATTAAACAGTGACGTCACAAGTGCCCGCTCTGAACCTTTAAATAAATAAATAAATATCCTGCCTGGGACAACTCACACACGGCCATCTGATTCCAAACTAAGCGGAGCTTGTACTATGGTAACCAGACAACTGATAAACATACTTATATATTTTTTAAATGCATACATAATTATATAGATAAAACACACCCAGACACAGAACAAACATTTGTACTCATCACACAAAGTTTATCCTATGTGGGAATCGAACCCACGACCTCCGGCTTAGCAGTCAGGGTCGCTAACCACTAGACCAACAGGCCCGTCAACCTTTGATGCTTTTTTTGTTAATTTGATGAAGCGAAGAATACGTGTCCAGCATTTTTGGACAGCCTAACGGACGGACAAAACCGAATGTCATTTTTTAATTAGTCGTCATACCTATTACTTTGAATCAACAGATTATTTCACGGTTTAAATAAATAAATAAATAAAAAATAAATATACTGAGACAACTCACACACGGTCATCTGATTCCAAGTTAAGCTCTGCTAAGAGCTTGTGTTATGGTAACCAGACAACTGATATACATACTTATATAATTTATAAATACATACATATTATAGATAAATTACACCCAGACACAGAACAAACAATCATGTTCATCACACAAAGTTTGTTCTGGGTGGGAATCGAACCCACGACCTCCGGCTTAGCAGTCAGGGCTACTAACCACTAAACCAACAGGCCTGTCAATTTCATTTATTAAAACTAAACATTGTATACAGGACATATCGCAACCATATCCTTAGGCTGTAATCAAAACAAACAAAAACCGTACATACATAATTAAACAATCATTTTTATACTCACAAAAACTTTCCGAACATCCGCTCGCAATAATTAATTATATCGTTGCTTTAATATCCTGCAAATTTCATCAATCAAGCACCGACACCAACGAAGTCGATTATTACAGGCAACGATACGCTAGTGATCGCCATTTGCGAGGCATGGCACGGCACGGCACGGCATGGTGCGGCATGACGAAGGATCATGTGGCATCTCGCGGCATGATGAAGGATATGTGGCTTCTCGCGGCATGATGCAAGAACTTGTTGCATCTCGCGCCAATTATATTTTTTGTGTATAATAACTATTTTTTACTTACTTTGTTGTAACTAACAAAATGTGCACTTGATAGTTTGTATTTCGTGACAGAATTAACATAAGTCAAGAAATTAATTGGTGACATCAACTTTTCTATTAATTGGACGATATTTTTGCATATTGCCATTAAATAATTATTATTAGTTCCTCTGCAATGGCTTCGCTTTGTTGGTGTTTGACCTTAGGTATGCCATAACGAGAGTCGCAAGACGACTACCGGCCACCGTAGGCGCGGTTCTGCGGATGGCGAGCGATGGGTAGCTCGCCGCCCGGCTAGGACCAGGACCGCGTAGACGGCGCGTTTTGTTCCACGCGCGCCTCAAAGAGAAGGAGTCAGCACAGCAAGGGGCCCAACAGGGCCAACGCCTGCCGGGGTTGCGAAATGTTTATAATAGTTACCGTGACCCTGGAACATAAAGGGCAATCGAAGGAACATGAGTGGGTTTTAGTCAGTAAGAGTCTGACACGCCCTCCCGCCGCACCCAGGACGGGAACAGTCATTGGATTATTTCCCACTCACCAAAAAAAAAATTGCAAATCTTTGAAAATCCCGGGTTTTTCTTCTTCTAAAAAAAGGAGGAGCTTCTCAATTCGGATGTTTGTATTTTTTTTATGTTTGTTCGCGCATATCTCCGTCGTTTACCAACCGATTTGAACAATTCTTTTTTTGTTTGAAAGGGTAGACTACGCAAATGGTCCCATTGTCATCAAGTCCAGGATCTGATGATGGTATCATGCCGAAATCGAGGGAAGTCGGTTTTTTTTTTGCAAAAAAATAATTTGTCGTCGCTACAAGTTGCACGAGATATTATGCATAAGTATAAACTTTCCTTGTGAATCACGCGAACAATAAAAACCGCATTAAAATAGATTGCGGAGTTGTAAAGGGATAGACTGCGGACAGTGAATTTATTTTATTCTACATATACTTATGTATAAAGTGCTCCGTCTGTCTGTTCGTAATAAACAAAAAACTGCTGAACGAATTTCTATGCCGTTTAATACATGAATGTTATTAAAGAAAAAAGCTAAGAATTTTATAGATTTCCGTGCGAATTTACCCCTATGTTAGACTCGTCAGACTTTCTGGCATCGGACCCGCAATAACTGTCAAAGTTCCACGAATGACAAGCGGGACCAACGGTTTTATTTACGTGCTTTCCACGGGAGGTCAGTGATGTCCAAGATGGAGTTTAGGAAGTTCATATGAAATTAAAAGTCATATTGTTATTATTTTTGACATAATTTTACGATTAATTGTTGTGCCGTGCCCCCTTAAAACATTTGAACTGTAGCCCGGCTATGATTTAAACAGTCATTGTTTTACGAAAATTTATTATTTATAAATGTAGATTACATTATAAATGCAACAGGTTCATTCATGTGTAGTTAAATGTTATTATCAACTCCTTAGTGCATTGGTCTTAAGTACAATGACTGTGTAAGCATCATCATCTCCCTAGCCTTTTCTCCAATTATGTTGGGGTCGGCTTCCAGTCTAACCGGATTCAGCTGGATACCAGTGTTTTACGTGAAGCGACTGCCTATCAGACCTCCACAATTCAGTTACTGGGCGACACGATACCCCTTGCGTAGACTGGTCAGGCTTTGTGGCTTCTGAACGTCCATAGGGTCTGTTGAAGTCCTACCAATTACAAGCAGAACCAACGGCTTTACGTGCTGTCTAAAGCACGGGAGGTCAGTGATGTACAATAGAAAATAGAGTTCGTGAAGCGATGCTTCTGTAGCCCCCTCTTATGTCTGGCAATGCTCAGATAGTCTTCGTCGGTATCTTTGGTTCTTCTATGGATCTCCTCATTTATTATGTACTAGCTTTTAGTCGCGGCTTCGCTCGCGTTAGAAAAAGTAGATTATGTCAATCTCCATCCCTTCAACTCTTACCACTCAAAAAATCACGACAATCCGTTGCTCCGTTTTGCCGTGAAAGACGGACTAAGAAGCAGACAGACTCACTTTCCATTAATAATATTAGTATGGATGGTAAACTGTCTGATTGACTGACTGTTGATATATCAACACACAGCACAAACCGCTGCTCCTAGAGACATGAAACTTACTGGGTGTGTTCTTTCACCCGCATTTTTCGTTACTGCTCCGCTCCCGTGGGTCGTAGCGTGATGGTAAATAGCGTGGTGGTCTATAGCATTACTCAATAAATCTATCTAACACTAAAATAATTTTTCAAATCGGACCAGTAGTTCCAGAGATTACCCCCTACATACAAACTTAAAAATTTTACCTCTTTATAATATTAGTATAGATTAGTATTTAGTGACATGATTTCTCTGATATGTACGGTCAGCAAAGTAGAAAGGTACGCAGGGCCGTCATCTACAATTGAGGTTTTATTGAATACCAATGAATGTATTCAAATGAAATTTAACCTAATTAAAGAACTAGTCGTTTTCTACTATACTTTAATTAGATTTTTATTAGAACTGTCCGTGTGTTTTTGAGAAAACTTAAACTGTATCTGACGGCCCTGGGGGCGTACCATTAGCCCTTATAGCAGTATTAAGTACTCTGATATTACTTTCAGTGGGAAAGAGACGGCGCTAGGCAACGTGTCTAACACTGTCACTTGCACACTCCTGAACGGGAATAAAACAATCTTACTTTAACGTCACGGTAAGGGGGCTGTATCTACTTTGCTGACTGTACCTACCACGTTCAAAGCATGGAAAATTTAGCTGAGAGATTTTTCTACACGATTCGAATTGATGTCCTCTAATTTGTTTACTTTTATGCATTAACATTATGTATCTAAGATGCAACACTCTGGCAATACTTAAAGTAAATACTCGAAGAGTAGCCATTAGTAATACATTCACTTTAGAGGTCATGTCATCATTATTTTTGGGTAAAATTAGCTTTGTCCACAACTTGTTTTTGCTTGACGGTATTTGTAATATCGGCGGGTGCAAAGTCGGAAAACATAACTGCTAATTTTAGGTTATTTTTACCAGACTACCGCAAGGAGGATAATGGCGCTGATTCTCTTGTTCACAAACTTAACTTTTAAGTTAATAGACATTTTAGTTTAATCCTGTCAAATTAGACAGCGCCTGATGAAAATTGACGTATATTTAGACGCCATGTTTTTAAATCGCGTCTAAATTATCTATGGAGTGTCTAAATTTGGCAGGACTTAACTAATATTTTATCTTCCGTCCTTTTCTTAATTTAATTAAAAGATAAAGATGCACTTAACTTAAAGGGGAATGGGCAAAAATATATGGAGCTTGGTCCAAATTTCCACCACGAATAAGAACTATGGCATATGACGTATCACTGCGTACTGAATCATTATAAGAAGACCGCAATCAAAAATATTTACTCAGTAAAAAGTTATGACCCCATGAAAACTTGCAATTTAAAAACCTTTTTACGCTTCTTTATTTTTTTTATATATCTTTAAAACTACTCGATTGATTTAGGTGAATGTTATGTCGTTGAAATTCATACGTTATTCTGGTTGATATAAGCTAATGGCGTAAAAAAAAAAAGAATACGGCGGCCGCGGTAGGTACCTTGCTACGTCAAAAAAAAACAAACTGATGAAATACTTATATTTACTTTTTAATACTAAATATTTATAATACTAGGAAGAATGTGAACTATTGTAAAAAATATTTCACAATAGTTTTATTTATTCCTGTCTTACAGTGTGGGGTCTGTCGGCGAATACCGTATTGCTTCCTAAGTGAGGAAGGGACAAAACTAATGCAATCTTCATCTACGAGTCGACGCTAGCAGTCCCTGGGTTCCGAAATGCAAGAATATTAAAAATACTTTTAATTGCTTTTAAAAGCAATCCACACTATCAGATCCTGCCCTATCCGATCCTAATTATCGGACGAATTCGTACAACGTATCGTGCAACAGCAACAGATCTTACATCGGAAAGTGTGTGAAGAATGGCTCCGATTTAGGATTTCTGACAAATCGGATAGGATCAGAAGGTGTGGATCGTGTTATAGCACGATGCGAACCGTTCCGTATTACATTTTTATATGGGTAGATGCACTAACGTTATTATTGTGTACTTTGCAGTCGATTTGAGCTTTGAGCGCATTACAGAAATGCGTCATCATTGCTACCATGTTGTTACTGCTTAAATTGTGTCTATGTGCAAAAAAAAATAAACGATAATATATTTAAAATTCGTATTTTTAAAACAGTCATAACTTTTTTCTGAGTGGATATATTTTTTTCGCCTAGTAGTCAAAATGGTATGGTATTTAGTCGACTTAAAGCCTACATAGCTCCCATTAGTGGTGGAAATTTGGACCACTTCTGCTCATTGTCTTTTACGTTAGTTTGTGAATAAGAGAATCGGCACCAATGTTTTACGAGCGAATGTCACATAGCGATCTAACATTATAATTATCATCCCTCTTTTAGCGTCTAGGGTTAAAACAATAGAAAACTGGCCAAGTGCGATTCGATGTCACGCCCGCAAGATTCATGCCCTTACAAGCAAAAAACTGCAAAAATAAATACGTTTGTTGTATGGGAGTCCCTCTTTTAATAAATATTATTTGTTGTTATAGCGACAACAAATAAATAAATAAATATCCTTGGACAACTCACACACGGTCATCTGATCCCAAACTAAGCAGAGCTTGTACAATTAACCAGACAACTGATAAACATACTTATATGATTTATAAATACTTACATAGATTATAGATACACCCAGACACAGAACAATCATGCTCATCACACAAAGTTTGTCCTGGGTGGGAATTGAACCCACGACCTCGGGCTTAGCACTAGGTTCACTAACCACTAGACCAACAGGGCCGTCAAACGGAAATACATCATTTCTGAAAGTTTCAACTGACAAGCTATCGTGGTTCTTGACATATAGCCTGGTGACAGACAGACGGACAGACAGCGAAGTATTAGTAAAAGGGTCCCGATTATACCTCATGGGTACGGAACCCTAAAACAGGCGAAATCGCGGTTTAAAGCTAGTAGGTATAACAATTAAACTAGTAATAGCATATGAAGTATATCGTAACAGTTCGGAACCGGTTCACTAAATACTAGTTACGATAGTATTCGGTAACATACTGGTACAAAATACTAGTACACTGAATATCTATGTTTATTGTTATACTGTATAATGATGTTTGATAAACTAGATTTTGTATTATACTAGCTTTCGCCCGCGGCTTCGCCCGCACGAATAACGGTACTTCCATCCCCTTTACCCCGTTTTTGGGTAATCATCAAATAACTTGGGAGGGAGAGTCAGACTTTTACTGACTAAAACCCACCCTTGTTCCTTCGGTTGGCGGCGAGCTTCCCATTCCTCGCCGTCCGCAACCCCGCGCCTACAGTGGCCGGTAGTCGTCTTGCGAATCTCGACGCCTACGCCTGAGCCTCTGTCCGGGGCTTGAGGCGTGATGCTGCCTCCTTCTCCAGCATGACTGCTTCGCAGAAGGAGGCGACAGCTTCCCATTCAGTCTCGCCCCGGAGCATGGCCTGAACCAGCGCCGGGCGCGAGAGGTCACCCCCGCTAATGTCTCTTGTGCGTGTCCGGTGAGGACCTGTGTCAGGCGATACGTGAGAGCACCGTGGTGCCTTTCCAGCCACTCCTCATAGAGGGGCCCTACTGCCGCTATTACGGCGTGCCATCCATCCATCCATCTGCAATGACATCTCACTTCGTTTCCAACCGGTTCTACTTACTGCTTATTCTCCGTACTCCTCTATCTGTATAATTACTTCTCTTTTCCAGAAGCACAAGATGACGCAAAAAGTTCCTGAGTTCTACCGAGGGAAGAAAGTTTTCATTACTGGTGGAACTGGCTTCGTTGGAAAAGTAAGTCGTATTTTAGAACAAGTAATAGTAGCTATACACTGTGTTAGGTATATACAGGGTTATTGGTAAAACACCGACATCCTCTAAGGACTATGTTATAACATCATAATCAACCTTTTGTTCTACGACATTTTAAAAATTATCATATTTTAGTTCATTACATTTTGATACAAAATTAAAAATAATAAATTGAACACTCTAAATGTGACGAAGTCTGCGTAGCAAACGAGGACAGTGCGCGGCAAGCGTAGGTATGTTGTTACGGTACAATACAGAGTTGAAATGTGTTAGATAGGAAAACGAAATCTTGAAGATTTGTTTTTGGTAAATGTATAACATTTTGTAAAAAATCATAGAGCAAAAGTTGTTGTTTATGATGATAGTAACATAGTCCTGAGAGGATGTCGGTGTTTTACCAATAACCCTATATATTTAAGGACGCGATAATCTCACATATTATTAGGAAAAATAAAAATGTGAAACAATATAAAACAGTAAAGAAAACCGTAGCTGAACTATCGCAATATGGCGCTCAATCTTTGAAAGCACACCCTAGCGCTCGCGGTTGTATCGGGTCACTAACCTATGATAAGAGAGTGAGTAAGTATGATCCGTTCTTCTTTCGATGTGTATCTAGCGCGCTTGTCAGCAATTTGTGAATTTTATGAGGCATTTTGTAAAAAGTTAAGGTTTTTTTACATATTCGGAATGAGAATCAAATACTAATAGTCTCCTTTAATATGTCCTTCGTCTTACCAAACACGGTGTTTATTTGGCCCAGAAAGCAATTCGCTCAAAAGTCTAGCTGAAACTTGCATTTAACGATGGGTCCAGGGTTTCCTAGCTGACTACTCTGAGAATAAACATTAGAAACAAACTCAGGGGTCAAAGTCTCTTTTAAATCCTATACAATTGTATTGATCAAATCATGCGAGGACCATTTATAATGACCAAGGTGTTCTCTTGATGAGAGAAGCACACATATTTGAGTGGACCTGTCCAGACAGTGCATTTGTCAGTAATCGTTAACCTCAACGTTTTGACGAATAATGATGCCAATTCCCTTGTTCTCCTTGTGTGCTCCTTTTTCTTGTAATTCATTAAGAAAAGGACAGACGATGAAATATTACTTAAGTCCTGTCAAATTAAATTACGCCATAGATAATTTAAAAGCGATTAAAAACATGGCCACTAAAACTACGTCGATTTACTTCAAACGCCAGCTAATTTGACAGGACTAAACCAATATGCATCTTCTGTCTTTTTCTTAATAAAATGGAAAGATAAAGACATACTTAACTTAAATATAGCTTAGTTTGTGAACAAGAGATATAGCACCATTACCCACAGAGAAAGGCCATTTGGGTAAGCCACATAAATACTCAAACTATCAGTGATAAAATATATTTTCCAGGCTCTGATTGAGAAGCTGCTCCGAAGCTGTCCAGATGTCGGCACCATCTACATTCTGATGCGGCCGAAGAGAGGAATGAGCTGTGAAGAGCGGTTGAAAGACCTTTGCAGTAAGCCGGTGGGTTCAAGACATTACAACTGCTTCACAAAGAAATGGCTAGGGCATCCAACTGTGCCCAGTCTTCTCTGGCCATCTGATTCTGATCAGTGCCCATACACGAACACCTTCCTATTTACATTCCGTTTTGAGTGGTGGTTAGGTCTTTCAACTTATTTAATTTCACGCATGTTGCTTCTTAGCCGTTTGTGTCCGGGGCTGCGGTATCTCTTTCCAACCACCCGCAGCCCCGGCAGACGTCGGTTTTTGCTAGGCCAGCGTGGATCACGAACGCGCCGTTGACACGGGCCTGTCAACACGGCCTGATATCATTAATAATAATAATAAAATATAATATAATATACTAATTGTTAACGCGCTTGCGTTTGGTTTAGATAAATAAATTTCCACTAGACTCGGTAAAATATTACATTTATTAAGCAATTAAACAGAATTACAGATTGATTGAGATTCGCGGACCCGTTACTCACGTACGCGGTTTCTTCGTCTCGTGTTGTTGTTGGCGTGGCGTGAAGGCAAGTGGCAGAGCCCTGGGGCCGCATGAGCCCGCTTGCCCCGTCGACCCCCCGCGCGCCGCCTTCCCGACGCTCGAAGCCGCGCTGCCATAGGCCGCCGCGGAGTGGCGTGATATCGCGCGCGTAGCATTGGCCGCGACAATGGCGCGTTGTGTGATGATTGGCGCGACCATGTTTTTAGATTGGCGAGCCAGGTGGCGCGCTTGCTGCCCGGTGTTGCCATGCGGCGAAAGCCGCAACAGACATACTTATGCACTACAATGTCTCCTACGTAATATTACTATTTGTCAAAATTGGGTAACCAAAATGCTTTTATTTGGCCTTCCCAAAAATCATCTAACCGCTGCCTTCTCGCAGGTATTCGACCTCCTCCGAGAGAAGAACCCAGACAGCTTCAAGAAAATTAAGATCATCAACGGAGACATAACAGAGGATGGACTGGGAATCTCAGAAGATGACAAGAAGCTGCTTCAGGAAGAATGTAACATCATCTTCCATAGTGCTGCTTGTGTCAGGTAAGATACGACTGACTGGGTGATGGATCTACCTGGTTCTAGACCCAACTAGGCTGAAGTCTTGAAGTCAGTATCTGGGTCAAACGAAGTGGTGTTTCCAAGTTTGATAGTTGGTGCAGTGATGCCTTAGAATACATAATCCGTTAGTCCTAGGTGTCTGAATTTAAAATCGTTAAGGATATTTAGAAGCCAGACAATCAGTAACTGACTTGTGGGGGTTTGATACTTTTCTCCGGATTCGTCAAGATTCGATGCTCGGTGCTTTTTAAGGTAGACTAACTGGTCCACAGTTGAATCTGGCATTTTAAAGTTGCAATAGTTTAGGAAATTGTGGCGGGATTTAATTAGATTAGTATGTAAGCCGATTCTAACACCGTTTGAAAAAAACTAGGGAGATGATAATGATGAAAAAGAAGAAGTTTTGCCTAACTCTTTGAACGCCTATGAAATTAATAATAACTAGTAATATCTCTACATTTTTATTTACAGATTTGACCAGAAACTGAAAGACGCCGTCAATATGAACACTACAGGCACTTTGAGAATGTTAACACTTGCCGAAACTATGCACAATTTGGAGGTAACTACTAAGTTTTTGTTTTTTCACGTGGTTCCTTGCTCATAAGTTTGGTATTCAGGAGTTGGGAAGTAGGCCGAATGACACCTCGTCAAAACGCAATTTCTCTCTAGAGTCGTGTCTGATTGCTATTTATACATTAAAAGAAGGAGTGTATGCGTTGTCGAATTTTTTGCATACAATATTAAAAATAGATAACGGAAATATGTTCGAAAAGTTCATTTTTCTTTTGTTTGGGTTGTTTGTTATTATCGTTTAAACCTTCAAACACGCGTGATTCGAGACACAATAGAAAGACAATAGCAGCGCGACAGCCGGTTGTCGCTTGGTCGTTGAAAGTTTAAACATTGGTTTATGTGTCGGTCAATTATTACCCTCATGAATATTGAAAGTAATAATTGACCTAATTTATCTCCTAACCCTTTTTATCTGGGTGGGAAATCATAAAATAAGTAACTTCTCCCGCCCTGGGCGGGACGGGAGAGCGTGTCAGACTTTTACTGACTAAAACCCACCCATGTTCCTTCGCTAGCCCTTTATGTTCCTGGGCCTTGGTAACTACTAGAACTATTCCGCAACCCCGGCAATCTCCTTATCCTGACTCCGTACTTCCATTCCAGGTATTCGTCCACCTGTCAACAGCTTACTGCCGCTGTGACCTCAGCGTGCTGGAGGAAAAGGTGTACCCTGCGGTGCACCCGCCAAGGAAGATCATGGATATCGTCCAGTGGATGGACGATGACACATTGGCTTACTTGGAACCTAAGTAAGTGCTTTTGTAAAGGAGCTTGTCTGGGGAAAGCCTTTCGCAAATATGTACCTATTTTTTTCATCAAGAGCCTATCAGTAGCGTGATTATGACGATATCCACCTAGAAACTCCTAATAGCCTTCTAACACATTATGGGGCTTGAACACTTACGAATAAAATAGTGATAAGATTAACTATCTATTACCTTGACCTTGAAGAAAATAGGTGCGGTACCAGGTATTTTATAAAGAAGCGACACCTGGGTGTTCGAAGCGACGCCTGGGTGTGAAGCGACGCCTGGGTGTAACCACTGCAGCAACGGTCGCCTGGAGGACACGGTAGAACACGGTGGAGGTGTGCCGCGCATGGGCGGACCATCGACGTGTCCTCGTAGAGGCGATCGGTGGCGGTGACCTCTCGCGCCCAGCGCTGGTTCAGGCCATGCTGCGGGGCGAGACGGAATGGGATGCCGTCGCCTCCTTCTGCGAAGCAGTTATGCTAGTGAAGGAAGCGGCGGCGCGCGAGAGGCAACGACGAGCCTCTCGCCCCGGACAAAGACCCAGGCGAAGACGTCGAGAGTCGCAAGACGACTACCGGCCACCGTAGGCGCGGTTCTGCGGATGGCGAGCGATGGGTAGCTCGCCGCCCGGCTAGGACTAGGACCGCGTCGACGGCGCGTTAGTGTTCCACGCGCGCCTCAAAGAGAAGGAGTCAGCACAGGAAGGGGCCTAACAGGGCCAACGCCTGCCGGGGTTGCGGAATGTGTATAGTAGTCACCGTGACCCTGGAACATAAAGGGCAATCGAAGGAACATGAGTGGGTTTTAGTCAGTAAGAGTCTGACACGCCCTCCCGCCGCACCCAGGACGGGAGCAGTCATTGGATGATTTCCCACTCACCAAAAAAAAAAAAGGTATTTTATAAAAAACTTGGCACGTTTACGTTTTGAAATGAGCAACCAGCCTCAAGCTTCTGATTATCTAACAAATCAATGATAATTTTTGTCAGGCCTGTTGGTCTAGTGGTTAGTGACCCTGACCTGATCCGGAGCTCGTAGGTTCAATTCGCCAGGACAAATCTTTGTGTGATGAGCATGGTTGTTTTTTATGTGTCTGGGTGTCTTTCTATGTATTTATAAATTATAATTAGTAGGTACCTATGTCGTAGTATGTATATCAGTTGTCTGGTTACTATAATACGGTACAAACTCTGCCTAGTTTGAGAATAGATTTAGCCGTGTGTGAGTTATCCTACGACGTTCCAGCAACTAGCTTAAACTTTCTGACGAACCGAATGACGCTTTAACAATTCATAATGGTCTAAATGTAATAAATACTGAAATTTTGAATTTTCTTTATTTATTTTATTAGAACTGTCTGACTAAATAACTTCCTTGACTCCTAGCTGTTATGTCCACTGCTTTCAACGCTGTTCTTTCAAATTCCAGGATAATATCATCGGAGCCCAACACATACTCGTACACGAAGGCTATCACTGAAGACTTGGTGGCGGAGTATGGCAGCAAGTTCCCCATAGCCATTGCCAGGCCGTCAATAGGTTAGTAGGATAGCCGTTTTGACAACACTGATATTATTTTTTCTGCCTCCTGCGGTTTGTACGGCGTCTTTGGATAACGTTCCGCTTTTGTTATATAGCCTATACATACACCTGAAAAAAAAAAGAATCCAATCCCACTAGCCAGTCACTGTCCTGTCAAAGGCATTTATGTTATTTCACTGCACTTCACTAGACTTCTTTTTTCGATCCCTCTTTTCCTCTATGAGAGATTTATAAGAATAAAAGTGAAATAAGCCAAACACTTTCGAATTTTTTTTTCCCCGTCAGAATCTGAATAAGAATCAGTAATAAAGTTACGCTAGTTACTAGTTCCAAAACGTCGGTAGATCTCTATGGAGAAGAACAAGCAAGAAACTCCGAGAAGACAGAAACTACCAGTCATGAGCACATTGGTGTGGGACTCTGAAAGGTCTTGTCCAAGCAGTGGTCTGATAAGATTAATGGTAATGATACCATTTTATTAAGAAACTTTATATTCTCAGTAACTGCGGCATGGAAGGAGCCCATTGCTGGGTGGGTGGACAACCTGAACGGTCCTACTGGGTTGGTCATCGGTAGTGGGAAAGGTAAGTTCGTTTTAATTATTATGAGCCCCAGGATAAACACCAATTTCAAGCCGCTTGTGGTGCGTGTTCCGACACAACACCTAGGCACATTCCTCAAAGCAGAATTTTGGCCGAAGGGTGTTATGTTTCGACGGTTCCGTGGAAGGTTACGTGGTACTTCGCGTATTTAGTTAATTAGTTGGCCGTTGCCTGAAACAAATAAATTAAAAAAAACGGTGGCTTGGCTGGCTAATTCTCCTGGATCTACATTGGCTTTAAGCCAAACCTAGAATTGTTCGGGAAAGGCTTAACAGTTAATAGAGGACACTTGGGGGTGTAAGTGGCCCTACCATCACTTCCAGTGTCAAAGCCAACCTCAACTGCACGTGGTACACCCTGCTGATTCACTGACGAGGCTCTGACGGACTCGGTCTCTTCACAAAAAGGAGACTGTCGCAGTCATACTGTATATTATTATATCTTTGCTATAAATCTTTTGAGATATAGTAAAACTAGCTTTTTCCCGCGACTTCATCTGCGTGGAATAATAGTTCCCGTTTCCGGGGGATTTCTGGGATGAAAACTATCCTATGTCCTTTCTCAGGTTCCAGATTATATCTGTACCAATTTTTAAAAAAATTGGTTCAGTAGTTTAGGCGTGAAGAAGAGACAGACAGACAGAGTTACTTTCGCATTTATAATATTAGTAAGTATGGATATGGATAAATAAACATGGTCGTGGCAGAATTGTGGTGTCTTTTCCACAAATGCCATGAGTTGAAGTTGAAGAGGAGACTTGTCTTGTTTTCTGATGATTTATCTGAATTGGACTTCCTTTCTTTATAAGTAAATAAGAACAAGCTACCTCACGTATATTCTTTCACCGATGTCATGAGACTAGAAAGAAAGCTAGAGGCTCCACCAGTATACTATCAGATTACCAAATAAACGGCACTAACATTGTGAATATTTCCAGGAGTGATTCGCACGATGCACTGTGAACCTTCCTACCGAGCTGATGCTATCGCCATCGACGTAGTGGCTAACGCTTGCATCCTGATAGCATACGTCACTGCGCTGGACAAGTGAGTTAACCTCCTGCCCCTAACTATCTCAATGGTTCTAAAGTTTATCTTGGACATAAATTGTATTCATGATTATTTTGTTGTCCTTTTCAGGCCTAAAGAGACACAAGTCTACAACCTGACACTGTCTGGCGTCATACAACTGACCTGGGATGAAATAATTCGATTAGGTAAGCACCCAGATTAAATTTACTTAGCTAAGTAATCAAGAAGCTTTGGTTCCGAGTCCCAATCACAATTCCAATTCTAGAGAAGTGTTTAGTGGACTCCCGACTCGTGGTGGCACGAGGAACTGTAAAGTTTTAATGATGCGGGTTCGAACGCAGGCAATTGCTAATGTGACTATTTCAATTCATATTATTATGTACTTTTTAAAGTTCATTTTTAACATCGCTGACATCCCGTACCTCGGTAAGCAGTAAGGGTAGGGTGTCCGGGGTTGCAGAACACTAATAGTTACCGCAGCCCCGACACATAAAGGGCAACCGAAGGAACATAAAAAAGTAAGGTTGTGGTCAGAACTAGTCGAAAAACCGCAAGACTGACACAAGGGGTACAATGCTGACTAGTCCCTGTGGAGATCAGATACGCAGCTTCTTTAAAACACTGGTTAGACTGAAAGCCGGCTCCAGAACAGTTAAAAAAGGCTAAGAGATGATGACATAAGCTGACATTTCCAGGAGAAAAATTCGTAAACGAGTTTCCCTACACGGTGGCGCTGTGGTACCCTGGGGGCTCCATCAAGTCGTACCGGTTCACCCATCAGCTGGACGTGTTCTTCAGCCACGTCATACCCGCGTACGTGGTGGACGCCCTGCTGTTTCTGCTGGGGAAGAAGACTTTGTAAGTATTAGTCTCGTCAGCGCGGTTTGAGGATATTGGAGATAGGGATGTGGTAGTTGTGTGATAATCATTCTTTGTGGATTAATTTTTTATTAATTTAAAAATATGTCTTCAGGCGTGTACTACAGTATATCGTATTTTTATATACACAGTATACCGTATTTTGTGAACCGTATACCGTAGTTTTAAGGAGAACATCCATAACTTTTCGTATAAATATTCCCAGTTCACAGATTATCAAAATAATTTACAATTAAAATATCAATTTTACAACAAAAAAAAACTTTTTGCGTTGTAATTTTTTTTTTTGCGTTTTTTTTGCAAAGAAATAAATACTTTAAATACTTTAAATACTTTGAATACTTTGAATACACAAATTCACCTTATTTTTTGCCAATCGATCCTGTTTCTAACACCGTACCCATCAAAAACTTTTTTGTGCGAATTTAAACCTTAATTTTGTATGCACTCTTACACGTTTCTATTTTACAGTTTATGTATGCAATAGTTTTACTTAGACGCTTATTGTGATTTTTTAGCTTTTAGTCTGATATTAGGCTGGTAAAGGTCTTATCAAAACCAATTTAACATGCTCTCAACTGCTGCCGAACACGCGTAATCCATCGATTGCCACTATGTAGCTAATTATAAAAAGTTAATATTCGACAAAATCTAAATACTGGTGCCGATTCTTTTATGCACAAACTAACGTAAATTTAAGTTAAGCGCATCTTTCTCTTTCCATTTCTTAAAGAAAAGGACAGAAGATACATTTTAGTTTAATCCTGTCAAATTAGACAGCGCCTGATGAAAATTGACGTATATTTAGACGCCATGTTTATAAATTGCGTCTAAATTATCTATAGAGTGTCTAAATTTGACAGGACTTAACTAATATTTGATCTTCTGTACTTTCTTAATTAAACGGAAAGAGAGAGTGCACTAAACTTAAATTTACGTTAGGTTGTGCACAAGAGAATCGGCACCATTATCTAACTGACGGACTAATTACTTTTTTTTTGTCATCTCGCCTATTTTACACACAAATTCACCTTATTTTTTGCCAATCGATCCTGTTTCTAACACCGTACCCATCAAAAACTTTTTTGTGCGAATTAAAACCTTATTTTTGTATGCACTCTTACACGTTTCTATTTTACAGTTTATCCAATCGTTTTACTTAGATGCTTATTGTGATTTTTTATTAGTTTTTAGTCTGATATTAGGCTGGTAAAGGTCTTATCAAAACCAATTTAACATGCTCTCAACTGCTGCCGAACACGCGTAATCCATCGATTGCCATAGCGGCAATCGATGGATATGTAACTAATTATAAAAACTAAATGGTGCCCATTCTCTTATGCACAAACTAACGTAAATTTAAGTTAAGCGCATCTTTCTCTTTCCATTTCTTAAAGAAAAGGACAGAAGATACATAATAGTTTAATCCTGTCAAATTAGACAGCGCCTGATGAAAATTGACGTATATTTAGACGCCATGTTTTTAAAATGCGTCTAAATTATCTATGGAATGTCTAAATTTGACAGGACTTAACTAATATTTGATCTTCTGTCCTTTTCTTAATTAAACGGATAGAGAAAGATGCACTTAACTTAAATTTACGTTAGTTTGTGCACAAGAGAATCGGCACCACTAAAGCTTCAATTCTTCTTTCCAGCATGATAAACCTCCAAAAACGCATAAGCCACGGCCTGGGAGTATTACAATACTACACCACCAAAGAATGGCACTTCAGGAACAGTCACTACCAGAGTCTGCGCACCCGGGTCACTCCTGAAGATGACCAGGTGTTCTACACTGACCCCAGCACTATTAACCCTGAGGAGTATCTTAAGAACTACGTGCTGGGGACCAGGTTCTTCTGCTGTAAGGAGGACCCTGCTAATATTCCGAGAGCTAGGAAGCTGCATAGGATGTAAGTTGTTTTAATATGGTAATGTTATGATATTATTATGGTATCTTTGACTTCTTAGAATGCCCCGGAAATCGGAAAAATACTGGTGGAGCTCCATATAATTTTTTCGTTGAGCTAAGGTATTATAATTATGCTTGCTCGCCGTGAGCATTACTTTGAACAGAGCGTAGAGCATTCGTACGAATGTTAAAATACAACTAAATGCTTGCATTAAATATGCACAGGTGTATACTATTAACTTTCTATCAAAAATCACGTACGGCTAAATTAATCAACAACAAAAAAATATCTCATAGGTCACTAGCCAATTTTGTAAGCGTTTTAAAAATGCGGCTTTCGATAAGGAATGCCGTCTCTTTCTCGCTCACTTAGCCAGAGAGAGATAGTATTTCATTAGGCCCACACGGCGTATTTTAAATGCGCAGAAGACGCGCAGATTACGCGCGTATACGCGATTCAAACGAGATTCGATGGCAACTTTGTACCTAACTGAAGCACTCGGGGCGATCGTGAAACGCGCCTCTACTGCACCTATACGCGCAGATCAGATACAACGATACAGACGCGCTGTAGTCGCTCGTAGCTATTGCGTTTTGATCAGAGACTCCTCTTCTTCAGTTGTACAGTCAGCGTCAGAGAAAAGGAACCCCCCAAGACTTAAAGAATTATCGCCCGAGCGACGGCGCGCGCGCCGCCACTCGGGCGGTCGCTTCACGTGACTCAGAACCCGAGCGGCTCCCTCCCCCGCCACGCCGCCTCACCCATCTCTGCCTGCCACCGATCCCACTCAAATAGTATTTGCACCTTTTTAATATTTTTTTGGTATTTTTTCGGCTTACATTGAATAACTTACAAAAAGCTGTTGAGGATACGAACCCGCATCACTAGGTGCCAGCCGATTATCTGGACCGTGTCTTATACCACTAGGCTATTGGCACAGTTAGCAAATATAACGAAATTTCTAATATAATTATTTCATTTACCGAACAAGGTTGATAACGCTCTAATCGTCTAGATAATAAGGTTTAAATTTCAACTTCCGTCCGGTTATATCTGCCTTACCGTTTTGTTTTACGATTAAATAAAATCAATTCAATCAACTAAAAGATAATTCAAATATCTAAAAGATAAGGTTGAAATTAGCATAGATTTTTTGTTTGGTTGAATAGAATGTGCTCGATTCTGATTATTGCACTACCGTAATTTGACTTCAGAAACTTAACTGCCGTATGAACTGCAAGATATGGTTGAAATTAGAATACTTTTTTGCCATACACAAAACTGTTATTGAGGGTATAGTTAATACTTTTCAAATCGTTTCGTTTTCGAGCCGATCTGCTTGTGTGTTATATCTTCGCCGAACTTAATAATTATTTTTCAATTTATTAAGTTTTTGCAAAGTTGATTCTTTAAACCGGTAGAATGGATCGATTAACAACTATTTTGAAGGCTAAAAGTGGTAACAGGAACAAAGCATAAGAAAATAGCACGAGATATGGGCATAACGGTAAGATTTACATTTTACACATTATATTTATTGCTGCAATACAAGTTGTTTTTTTAATGTTTTTCTAATCTTATCATTTTCATTACAGAGAAAAACAGTTCGTCGATGGATACAAAGGTATCAAGCGACGGGTGATGTAAAATGTGATCGCCAAGACCCTCGCCCAATTGCTTACACTAATGAATCGGAGGGACACCGTAATATTGTGGAAGTTTACTAGTGATTAGTGATCGATGGTGGCACCCTTTAAAACTACGCGTTCAAGTGCTTCAGTATGGTTTTAGGCATGAAAAGTCGACTTCAGGAAGTGATAGACAATGACGGCCATTCTCTTTGTTATTAATAAACAATTTACTCGGAAGTGTTATTGTGTTACTCAACTGGTAAAATTACATTGGAACGTATGAGCAAGTGTTAATCATTTCGAATATTTGTGGGATCATTACCTAGTAGTTAATCAAAAATAAACAACCGTTATTATTATCGATCCAGATACTTCTGTTTACGAATCTAGTTAGTCTTGTAATGTGTTAACGATGCACCATCTGACCTCACATATTTTTCTAATGTTGTGTTAAAAGGGTTATCAAAAATATGATAAAAGAGAAAGATGTATATTGCTATACTGTCATAGTTTAGCATGTTAGTTCTTTCTCTGAAAAATGATTACATTTGATTTTTAATCAGGATTTTATTTATAATTTAAACAAAAATAACAAAACACACTATTTAAAAATGTCAACGTAAGCTACACGTCATCATAATACTGTTTTAGAAATATCTTTAAACGAACAGTTTTCTAATGTTAAACGTTCTAAACCTCACCCAGAGTTTTAATTTTGTGTTTAGTTAAGTAATATTCTAAGTAAATAACCCCAATTTAGCACAGATAAAAAACTGTATATTCAACCAAGAAGTGGATTCCATGAAGTCCTACTTATGTATGTGTAGAAGTATTGTGAGGTGAGAGTGATTGATGTAAATGTCGTTGACAATTTTAATTTAATTATAATTTTGTTATTTATTGTGTTATTTTGTTTAGTTACTGTAATCAGTTGTATAACCGTTTGTAATTAAAATAAATAAATAAATAATTTGTTTATGCAACATGACTAGCTTTTCTTATAAACCCCCTACATATTTTAAAATTTGATTTCATAAATAATAGTTAACGAAAACCACTTTATCACGTAAATGATATCCTAAAAAAAAAAGAAAAAAAAAACATATTAGACTTCCGCGGATTTCAACTTGCAACCACCGCATTGCTCAGCCGCAGTCTTAACCCCTAGACCAACATGACATCTACGTTCTACTGCAAAAAACTTAAATGATTTGATGTCATTACCAAGGGGGGGACCTTTTCTCTGATGCTGACTGTACAATGGCGTCGCCGTCGGTTGAGACAACACTGCTTACGTTGGCCTTAGTACTTCTTTTTTAAAAGAAAGAAATGTAAAAAAAGCGAATCTGTTGGATAGACCCATTTACGCGCTCCTTTGTGCGCGCGTTTGTGTCGCTTTAAACACGCGTATACGGGCTTCATGAGCGCTCTTGTATCATCAATGCAAACGCAACAATCAGCGTCTACGGCGCCGAAGACGTGCGCTCCTGAAACACGCGTATTCTGAGCGTTTCAAATACGCCGTGTGCTATGGGCCTTAGTTACACACTTAGATTATATACATGTCATGTATATAATCTAAGGTTACACATTGGTCGCACCTGATGTGGTCACCAACTTTGGGAGTCTCACATACATTGTGTTCATCATGCACATCAAAATGTATGTTTCGGAATCTGGTATCAGAATGAAATATAGCCCTGACACTTCTCCTTCCAGTCGTTACATCGCTGACCGCGCCATCAAGCTGCTGTTCTTCGCCATCCTTCTTTGGACGCTGTACAGCAACAGACACATCTTCTCATCTTCCGTGGAACTGCTGGACAGCACCCTCAAGAGTATATCTCCCATCAACCAAGCTAGGGCAGAGGAAATCGCGGATATAGGTCTTTAGTAACGGTCTAGGTTTTATTTTCAATGAACGGACGCCATGTTTTGTTTTTGGCGGTTAAAATGTTTAGGGTTGCCAGTGATGTCAGCTGTTAAAATATACGGGATGGAAACTAAGTGCGGAAAGGGAAGAACTTTCACGAAAATGATCTTAGGAGGTTACGTTTTTTTTTTAAGATAAGTATATAATTCGTCATCAATTGATTTTCAACCTGGGTTGGGCCTTTCAAAGTTTTTTGACGCAATTGATTCGATGATCGATTGAATCGATTGCGTCAAAAAACGTTAATGTATAAAATGGCAATTATCTTGTTAACAGTACACTTTTTTGGACAACTTTTATATATTTTTTTTAACATCGATTAAGATGTTAAAGAATCGATTGCGTCAAAAAACGTTCATGTATAAAATGGCAATTTTCTTGTTAACAGTACACTTTTTTGGACAAATTGTATATATACCGTAAAATGCTGTAACATTGCCTTTATAGCTCAACATTGCCTAAATTCAAAAAAGTTTAATTATTACCGCTGCGAAATGTTTTTTATGGTCTATGGTATTACTAAAAGCAAGTCGGCAATCTGTATGGCAACATTCGATCATACGTCACTCCAAATTTTAGTTAACAAAGCTAGGGATGTGAGTTTGATAGAATATAATCGATTAAATAAAAATCGATTTTTCTTAATTCAAAATTAATCGATTTGTCAAAAATCGATTTTAATAAAAAATAATCGATTTCTGCAAAAAAATCGATTTTTATGTATAATTTATAAGTACATGCGTTCTTTATTCGTATAATTATCAGAGGTTAGAGTTAGGTAGAGTTATTTTAGTACTTGCATCAAAATATTGATATTTTATAGATCTTCCTGGGATTTCTAATAGACAATCTCGTATGTAAAACAGTATTACAAATAAATAAAAATAATAAAATCATCATTTTCATCTGTTGAATAGATAATAAGCTATATCTAAAAAAATCGATTTAAACTCATAATTTATATAATCGATTTATTAAAAATCGATTAATATTAATATAAAAATCGACAATGAAAAATCGATTATTTGAAAATAATAATCGATTTAAATAAAAATCGATTATTTTTTAACATCCCTATAACAAACTGTCAGTGTCAGTTTAAATGTCAGTGCGGATACTCGCTTTTTACGGGCTCTCAGGAAAATTTCATTTTGTGAGTATTTATGCTTTATTTTCTAGCGTAATATGTTATATAGCAAAGAAAATATGGTCTTTTATGTATTTAAACTGTTTTTTCTGTATTATATCTTAATTTAAACCGTTCTATCATGGTCGGCAAAGTTGTGTCAGATTTTCGCAACTTTTTACTCAACATTATCTAGGGTTAGGGCTGCCACTTCTAATTTTTTCAACAAACTCTTAATCGACCGTGGTTTTGCTTGTGTAATTGTTTTTTTTTTGTAATTGATCTAAGAACGTTTTATAGAAGCTAGAACTATTGTTTCTTTATTTATCATCATCAAAAATTAAGGAGCTGCAGAGAGATCAACAAATTAACTATTTGTTGATCTCTCTGCAGGCTGCTGTTGTAATTTTTATTATACGTAATAGGTACCAATATTATTATTTTTTAAATGTTATTACCTATCTACATATTTGTTTCCCTATGAAAAAATGTTATTAGAATTTAAGTACAACAATTTGATTTCTTAAAAATATATTTGAATGTTAAGAAAAATTGTTGCATTTCCTTTGGGGCAGCCCTACACCGAACTCACTTTTGTATGGGAGTTTTAGAGAAACCTGCACAACTTTGCCTAGCATTGTAATAAAAAAATTCTTGTGCTATTCAAGATTCAGTGAAGTCTGACGTGGAAAAGAACTTTATGGCAATATAGGTGTCAAATCCGTTACCAAAATACCCATTCATTTAAAAAGATATTATGACAGGCAATGTTGTAGTTTTTACCTCAACTTTGCCTACGTTTTCAAAGCAATTTTTTGGTGCTTTATAGGTGTTTTTTTTACTAGTAGCAAATGTATTCCTATAGCTTAAAGTCCAATATTGGACAGTAATTGAAAAAACATACGACTTTCTTAACGAATTAAGATTTATCGAAGAAAAACGTCAAAATCCGTGCAAAGTTGCAGCATTTTACGGTATATATTTTTTGATGATTTTTAGGCATATTTTCGTATAATTGCAATGATGGTAGATTCTCTTACTGCCCAGCTGAAAATTTCCACCCCGTATTGTAAATGTATAGTTAGATGAACTGGGTCTCATTGAAGAAAAGTATGTAGTGTAAGTCATAGCAAAGCAACCATTAGCAAAATCTGCATCACTTGAAGAGGGTGCTTACGATTTAAGCTTCTAATTGGCGCCATCGTGTCCAGAGGTCTTACAATCCGAAAATATAAAAATCTTTCTGTCAAAAGTGACAGAGCAATTTTTTTTGTGTCGGTTTGGACCTTACGAATCAGTGCTGCTACCTGGTGGACATCATTTCAAAAGGATGGCATCGTTTGCAAGTTTCTCAACATGCGAATAAATTTGTGTAAAATATTTACTATACGATGTGTATAATGATTCTGATGCCAAAATTAAAGTAGTTTTAAGAATAGGTATTTGATAATATTTTATTCATAATTTTTATCTCGTGTATTATTAAATACTCCTTAAGGTTTGGTCAACATTATTAGTAGGGTATTTGCATAACCATATGCATTGATTGTGGTGAAACCTAAACTTATCGATAAATCTATCCGATTAATCACTCGTTAAATTGTGATTTTTGATTGGTCGGTCTTGGCGGTAGCTTCATTAACAATTTTACAGTTTGACAGGATAGATTACCTAATAAACTAGGTATCAAAAATTAATTAGTTATATTTTAAGCAGTAATAATAAATTATCTGTAATCAGATCACTATCTGAAGGTGTCTTCGGTTTAGGAACTGAGCAAGACAATCAAATCACACCAGTAGAATTATCATCTTGTATCAGTCCCCTGTAGAACGCCTTTTTGTTACTAATTGTTATTTTAATAGGAGTTTGAATATTTACAAAAAAGTATGGCAAATGACCCAAAAATTATATAGGTAGATTAATAATAAAAAGTTTATTGACTTAAAAGACTTGCATTGTATACAATATAAATACATTTTACATAACTACATTGGATTTTGGGATAAGGCTGCAAATAGTGGAAAACTCTGCCTCCTAAACTAGGGGACCAGTGACTAAATCAGTGATATTGAATTATAATTGTGAAAAAAATACCTACCTATTAATGATACTCGTATAAAACAATGTTATATACTTACCAGTGTTTTTCTTATACATACACTATGTAACAAAAACCCTGTTGTTCCCTTTAGGGGCGTAAATAAATACCTATAGTCTTACCATTGATGAAGGAATAATAATAAAAAAACAAAAAATAGCCAAGCATTGTCTACAAACAGGATAGTTTTTAAATTCGTCTAGTTTATACAAAATGTTTTTAAAATCAGCTGTAGTTACAACTCTAATGTTAATAACCTATGATCGGCAAAGACCAGTAGGCAAGCGGCACTTTTGAGGTGCGACAGAGACAGACATACAGTCTTGGCGGCGAATTCATAAAAGGATACCGCACGCCGCCTTAGTGCGTGCTATGGTCGCTTTACCCGGTTAGATTTGCCCGGTCCGGTCGAATCAGGAATTTCATGATTATAATTTTTTTTGAGTGGTGTTTCGGACGATATTTTTAAAAGCTAATTTTGTCCAATCAGGCAGTAAAACCTTTTCATTCTCACCGTACTAAATTAATTAATTTAACTTTATTTTGTACTGTGAGAATTAACAGGTTTTTCGTTTTGAACATACAAAACTAGCTTGAAAAAAGTATCGTTCGAAAAAATATTAATAATATTAATAAAATTCCTGTTTCGACCGGATCGGGTGAATCTCAACGGCCGAAACACGTAATAAGCTACGATCGCGTTTAGTGGCACGTGCAATCGCGCACCCTTTGAACTAAGCCGCAAATCAAAGCACTTGCCGCCGGTCATTTCTTTACTTCCTTAGTCGTCTGCGCAACTTACTTCCGTACGGATGCATCGATCGACTTACGTTAAAAGTACCGAACAATTAATATTTTCTAAGTGAATTCTCTGTGTGTGTGTGTGTGTGTGTGTTTGCGTGTTTAGTTTATTTAAGTTTAAAAAAATGTCTTACTCCAACGAAGAATATTTTAACATGTTGATGTGCCTTGGGAGATGCGAGTGTAATTACATCGCAGCAGACCCTACGAGGTCGAAATGCGAGCACGTATTGTTGCCGCATTTGATGAACTAAAATCGGACACCTCTGTGTTGCGAAAAGTTCGAGACAACATTTTAAAGCGTTGTCATACATGCATAGAAGCACAAGGTATTGAACACCAACTACTCCGTGGTCATCAAGTGGACGTAATTATTAATTAGTTTTGCAAGTTTATTTAAAAGAAAAACAAGTGTTAAAATGCCAAACTATCGTTACTAAAGTGTCTACAGTTACAAACAGCTGAGTGATTTCGAACACGTGACGAGTTCATGACCTTAGTGCAGTAGGCAACAGCGGCGTCTTTGATGGATTTGCGATATCGCTTGCAGGGGTAAGTAACCGGTGGAACTTTTCAAAAAATAATATTTAAATTTTTATTTTGTAACTTTTTTTTGACTTTTTTTTTTTAATGACTTACGTAATAACCATCTAGTATCGATTCTGAACACGCCCTTAATTGGAACAACAGGGTTTTTGTTACATATTGTATAAAAATATATGTATGCGTCACCACAAAGTAATAATCCTGACTAATATTATCAATGCGGAAGTATCTCTGTCTGTCTGTCACGCTTTGTCTAAACTAGACAAATCTGCGACTTTAACTCCTCAACTGTCGTTACGAACACCCGTGTGCTAGTATTAATTAGTACTCTACTAATATTATAAATTGAAAGTTTGTGTAGATGGACTTTTTCATGCAAAAACCCATTTATCTGCATCTCCCTAGCCTTTTCCCAACTATATCGGCAACTATATCAGCTTCTAGTCTGACCGGATTCAGCTGGATACCAGACCAGTGTTTTACGCGAACGCGAAAGCGACTGCCTGTCAGATCTCCACAGCCTTCTGACCTCCTTCTGGCTTCAAACCCGCAACCACTGTCAGATTTTCCAAGGCACAGAGCATCAGTGTCAATTGAAAAAGTCACATTGGTACTTGCCAATGATATTTTAAGTAAAAAAGGCGTAGATAGGTTACCCAAACGAAATTCTATCTTCAAAAACGGCACACTAACGCACACATACATTACACGTCAAAGTAGGATGACATGATTGAAGTAGTGCTAGTGCGAGTGAAAAAGAGATAAACGTCAAATGTCAACGCGATACTCAGTATCATGTTTGCCAATTGGCAAATTTTTAATGTGCCACATTTTGACTGCATATAACCTATCTACACTTTTTTCTTAAAATATCATTGGTACTTGCTATATATTCGAATCCACAACCTCTTACATGAGAGGTGGGCGCCTTAATCACTGGGCCATTACGACATTCATGCAAAAACTACAGAACGGAACGGCTACTTATTCACACAATTCCAGTATTATCTTACCTCTCAGTATTATGGAAGTTCTATACAATTCGAGATCAGTTTAGAATGGTTAGAACTATCACCACTCCGTTTTACGCAGGATACAAAGATTTTTTAACAGTACATATAAATTACAAAAACATATTTGAAGATAGTTGTTCACGCATTTTATCAATAAAAAACAAGGTCTGTTCTGCTACCAAGCCAATAAATTAATATTTCAAGCAGTATTTCCAGTAGAATGGAACACCAAAGAAAATCAGTTAGGACGTCTATTTTTATTTCTTCTGGTAACTTTGAGATTCTTACCGACAGTCTAGACGTCTCTGGTCGCGCCAGTCACAAGATATTTGCGTCCAATGAGATCATTTGTTTTTAAATATTCAACCAATCATGATTGCGTTAAGAACTACTGAGAACAAATCATGCGTCACTGAAAACCAACTATTGCATCAGAAAAGTACTTCAAGGGCATCTATATTGTCTTTGTTCCTGTGAAATCAGAATCGATTTTAAATTTAATCGATTAATAAAAATTATGTGGAGATTAAATCGAGTTTTCATAGAAGTAGCAACATTTTCAATCAAGTAAATATTTTTATTTACGGGAAATTTATGTCGGAATTATGTATAATCGCGACAATAATATTCCTTGCTTACAGAAACGAACAAAACCTGTTAAATTGCAGGCTTTGTTCGTTTATTGTAGCATTACCTATTTGGTTTGGAGTTATTTCGGAGAAACAAAAATGCTAGATCATAAAATTAATTAAAAAATACATATATATATATCTTATCCGACCGATTTCGGCCATGGCGACCGCTTCAGCTCCTATCCATTATTTCGGCGCTCATGCGCCCGAAGATGGCTAATGTACCCTATCTTTGCTAAGAAAGACCGAGCACATTGTGGGCAGGTGAGTTTGCCGTCTTGAAAATGGTAGAGGATAGCAGCAGGTGGACGGGCCTTTACCCGATCGCGTTTGGCGTCAAGGTCAACTTTACGTTGATCCTCGAAATCGCGTACATGGTTGTTAACCACTCTGCGCCATTGTGTCCGCTGTGCTGCCAAATTCTCCCACTGTGAAGGCTCTATGTTGCATCTCTTCATATGTCGCTTTTGGACATCTTTGTACCGGAGGAGTTGCCCGCCCTGCTTACGCTTGCCCTCCTCCAGCTCAGAATAAAAGATGCGCTTCGCCACTCTTTCATCCGACATCCGCGATACGTGACCGCACCACCGAAGTTGCCGGCGCATTATGTAGGCCTCAATGCCACTAACATTGGCTCGCCGTAGGACTTCGGTATTACGTACTCTGTCGGACCACCTGATCTTCATGATGGTACGGAGGCATTTTAAATGAAATCGATCAAGAGCACGTATGTGGCGACGATACATACACCACGTCTCGGAAGAATATAAGAGGTTTGGCAGCACAATTGCCATATAAACAGAGACTTTGGTGGCCACCTTAAGGTCATGTGAGCTAAAGACCTTGGAACACAGCTTTCCGAATGCTGCAGCTGCAGCACCGATCCTGCTGTTGATCTCAGCATCAAGGTCACACTTGGATGTTACAGTGCTCCCCAAGTAGCGAAATTTATCCACCTGCTTTAGCACATCCTCGCCAAGCTTTAAGGTCAGTGACTCACGACCGTGAGTATCTACAGACATGACTTCTGTCTTATTGATACTGATTTTTAGGCCGAACTTACGGCAGGCTTGGTGGAAAACGGACATCAGCTGCTGCAGGCCATATGGGGATTCAGCCAGAAAGCACAGATCATCAGCATACATGATCTCGGAGATCAGCGTATGCGAAACCTTAGTAAAAATACATATGCATGTATAAATATCATTCAAAGTTTTAACTTTATTAAAGTTTTAATTTTTCTTAAATCTAAATCGATCGCTGTATCGAATCGAGTGGAATCGATTCATTTACCTCCGCGCATCACTAGAGAGCAGAGACAACAAAACTAATATTTATATCTGACTGTCATTGTCACTCCCATACTTTTCACAAAATGGCTGAACTATAGAGACGTGTATCACAATTTATATTCGTCATAATGGAGCTTAAAAACGATCATTATTCCAACAAAAACAACTGCACAACTACTTTTTCGACAGCAGACGTGTTGATTTGCGGAGATAAATCTTCATCAGTGTGTAAAACCAACGCGATTTCCTACAGTGACCGTGTGTGGATTTCCCCGAAAGATTTTCCTTTGCAGTTCTTTGAGAACTTTATAAAGTGCTGCAGATTTGTTCATAGGCCTTCTCCTGACATTGTTCATGATTTTCGAGTCCCGACAATGTGTGCGTGAGTGAAAATGCCCTAACTGTGATCTAGTTAACAAGTGTATAGAATATAGTGTAAAAAATAATAAAAAACAAATAAAAATGAATTTTGCTGCCAATCGGCACGACAGTCGCGCCGTTTTCAGACCAACACATTATTCCATCGCCAACTACAGTACAGAAACTAAGAAAGAAATGAGAACTACGTTCGGCGAAGACCTTTTTCTGAACAACTTTCATTTGATTCCTGATCCTTTGATGAAAAATTTGGCGGACACGATTATTACCGAAGAAAAAATGGCGCCGAAATCAAAATTAGATATTAATATTGATGTAAAAACCGATAACATGGAGAGTGTACCTGATTATACGCCTGTTTCGAGTATTTCAGGGATTACCAGTTTTTTTTCTGGTGTTATTAACGTAATTACCAGTGCGATGTTCAAGCGAAAACAAAGCTTTGTTTCGGAGACGGGAGGGCAGATGGCGGTGCCTCCGATGTGGCATGGCGCCAAAGTTTTGGATGAAAATAAAATGGTACTAGATGAAAATCGACCGATTGAAAAGTGTAGTGAATTAGCACCGTCAGAAATGACGGACTGTAAAAAGGCGGCCGCTCATTGTCAGAATAAAATTGAGCAAGTCCGTCTCCTGTTAGGCAGCAAGCCAGTTCCTTGTACTGTCAGGCCTCGGAGACGTCCAAAAAGAGCTTTTGTTGAGGCTGGGTCCGTTGAAGACTGTTTTGAAGATGCCTTTTCACCGGAAGACTTTGAAAACATTGCTAACGACTCCGTTATTGAATATTCCAGCCCTGTTTGCTACCATGACCATGTTTTCCATGAGATTGACGGAGCTAGAGTTAAAACTGAGACTGCAAAACCACCTCCAACTCCTGAGGTACCACCGGTTTGTGAGTCAACAGAAATTGTTAAAATCGTACCTGAAATTGAGACTGTTAAAAATGTACCCAAGATTGAAAGTCCCAATCAATTAGTTAATGACACAAAACCGGAAGTCGTAGCCACTTGCGAAGACAAACTTAGTAAATTAAAGGCTTTGCTGCAAGATCGGAGAAAAAAGAGCAAACCGGTCATCGAACCTGCACCTGTCAGTGTACCGGAGATTCCAAAACCGAAACCGGTAAATAAGGTGAAGGACAAGAGGTTTAAGAACCCAAACCGTACCTGCGGTAAACGAATGAAGTCCAAAATGAGGAAGAACATTCAGGATGACTTACATTTCGCAAACGAAATCAGCATTGAGGAAGCAGATAGCGTAGAAAACTCTCCGTCAATGGGTTGCTTAGAGAAATACATTACAACAACACCTTTAAACCCTGAAAAAGAATACTTCGATGAAGTATCCGGCCGCTTCCTACCCAGCTCGGTTGCTGAGAGTGAGGACTCATTCCAAATTGTATTCAACGACTGTCCCAAACTCCGGAGAACTTCAGACTGTGAGTCAGAAGACTCATTCATCGTCTTTGAGGACTCTCCAGACAGCTGCTACACATCCAATGATGTCTTCGGAGAAAGTTCTGATGAAGAATATGACAGTGACTCTGACGTGAGTGATTCCGGTTGTGGAAATTACTCGTTCAATCTCGCAGGGTCATTGTCTAAGAGTGTCTGTAATCTGGCGGATGATAGCTTGTACGAGGAACACAGTGAGGATGAGGTGGATTGTGCGGTGAAGGACGTTACTGTTTGTGAGAGTGTGGACTTTGGGGCGGAACCGGTGAAGGCTGGTCTTCTGATTGATGACCGGAAGAAGAGGTTACGAAAAGATCTGCCGGCGAAGAAGGTGAGTTTTTGTAAATTGCTTTTTAATTATAAGTATTCTAGGTACATTATTGTGTGTAATGTAAATAGCAGCTGTTTTTCTATTTATTATAGCATTCAGAAAATATTCACAAGCACCTTTGGGCGTGCATGTTTTATTGTTTTGGTTATATACTAGGTGTATTTTTGGTCCTGCACAACCCGCTAGGAGATGAATCTACCCACGAAAACGAACAACTTTTATTCTACTAACTCCAAAAACTCGAAAAAATTTCAGCTGTTTCTAACAAAAGTTCAATGCCCTCCCGACCATAATGTATGAAACAGCTGATATTTTTTTTGAGATTTCAGAGTTGGTTCCATAATAAAAGTTGTTTGTTTTCATGGGTAGAATCATATCCTAGCGAACCCGCTACACCAAAAATACAACTAGTATATTTTTTTATATCTGGACTACAAGAGTCAAGAACTTTGGGTTTTTCTTCTCAGAAACAGATAAAAAAAGGTAGTTAGGAAATGCCAACTCCAGCTGGGTCTAAAATATATAAATAGTGTGTTTTTATGCATAAAAACAGCATGAGAATCTAATTAGGGTCTAAGGGCATGTCAATAAAAATTTAAACCTTTGTGTTTTGTATCCACATAAGACATAACATAATGGCTTTTTAATTGTGTCTGTAATTACTCGTAATGGGTCAAAAAACTAAAATACTTAAGCCAAGGTTGTTCCATTTTCCCTGTAAGTGGACACTAAGATTTTCAAAATATCTTCCCCCAAAATTTAAGTAAAGAATATAATAATAGATAGGTAGTATTTATTAAAAGCTGTCCCTCTCAAAGAACGAAAATACTGGCAACACTTAGTTGATAAAGATTTACGGAAATTCATTACATTTTCCCATTGTAAACAAGGTTGTAATGTTCCAAAATTCTTCAAAAACTAAACATCAGATGTTTGGTAAATATAAATAGAATTGCATCACCAAACAAAGTCCTATTGACTAACATATTTCCCTTCTATTCTGATTATCTACTATGACTGGCCAATTGATAAAAAGTACTCCAAAAAATTCAATTATTTAGGACTAGCTTTTGCCCGCGACTTCGTCCGCGTGGAATAATAGTTCCCGTTCCCGGGGATTTCTTGGATGAAAACTATCCTATGTCCTTTTTCGGGTCCCAGACTATATCTGTACCAAATTTCACTCAAATCGGTTCAGTAGTTTAGGTGTCTGGTTATACAGGCGCTTAGTTTGGATCAGATGGCCGCGTGTGAGTTGTCCCAATTCTATTTGCACCTATTTATTAACCATTAAACCCACTTGATATGGAATACAATGTATAAGCTTTAAATTGTTGATATGATGCCTCATTATCTTATTGTTTACGGAATAATTTCTTATTGACATCAAAAAAATTGTACTTTAGTTAAACCAGCGAAAAAAAGACTTGTGGCTATTTTTTTCCTGTTTTTAGTCATCTTCACTAAATATTATACACTAGTTCTTCAGCCGTGTCTGTCTGTTTATTTGAATTGAACACATTTAACTCGAGAATTGCCTAACAGATTTTGATACTGTTCTCATCAATAGCCAATGATTCAAGGAAGGTTTAGGTGTATAATTAATTAAGGTTTTGTGTAAACTTACTGAATGAAATATGTCGATAAATGTTGAAAATTTTGGAAAAATCATGCCGACTTCAGGCTTATATATACCATGTTTATCTTCTTCCATAAGGGCGAAACCGCGGTCAAAAGCTAGTAAGGCCTTTGACCGGCCTGTTCAGTGACCCTGACTGCCAAGCCAGAGGTCGTGGGTTCGATTCCCACCCAGAACAAACTTTAACTTTGTGTGATTAGCATAATTGTTTGTTCTGTGTCTGGGTGTTATTTATCTATAGTATGTATTTAAAAACTATATAAGTATTGTAATGTGTTATGTTACATTGTTAATGTGAAGTCCCGATATAAAAGTAATGTTAATTATAAGTTAAAAAAAGTCGGGCGCCAGGGAGCTCCACAAAATAAAATACAATGATGCCGAATAGCGAAATGTGTCAGAAGAGTTGAACTTTTAATCTGCCGGCGGGAGGCTAAATAAGGGAAATCAAACTAACATACTCTTTTGTCTTTCCTTTATTATTTTGGCCCGTAGCTTCACTCATATAGGTTATTAAAACCAAACACTAAAAATATGAATAGCTTATTAGCTAGATGGTTAAGATTACTGATAAGAATTTAATCTAAAAAATTTAAGGTTTTAAAGGTTATTCTTTAAAGGGAACATACGGTTATTATTGTTTAAAGTACAGGTTATTATTATTTAAAATACAGGTTATTATTGCATCATGTTTGTGCGTAAATTAAATATTTAAGACACTCCTACCAGATATTGGCTGGGTCTACCGATTTACTTAGCCTGAAACAGAGCCACGCGTGTAGGACGACGACAGCTTCATTGTCCAGAAATCGGCAAAAATAATTCCAGTATAAAAGTATAGAATAAAGAAAAACGCCGAATTAGGCTGAAACAAACGGGTTAGCCGGTTAAAATTTGAAAAACTGACAATTTACCATTCCAATATGTATGAACTTGTATTTTGGATTAAAACTTACCGTTTTTCTCGAAAAGAACAAACAAATCTCTAAGCAGAGTGCATACCCATGGCACAAGCCAATGGAAATATATTTATGTTATCATTTATCTGAAAAAGACGAAGAACAATGAGTGAGATTCCAATTCGAAGGGCGTGCGACAGCGTGCCATTGAAGAAACGAGAAAACGCCAATACTCACCAAAATTCATGGTAATTTATGAACCATTGTTTATTTTGAATAGAATTAATAAAACATTTCTGCCCACGATGGGGTCAGATTAAAATATTAAAAATTCAGGCTATGAACAAGCAGCCATTCTTCCGAAACGGAATCGCAGAGTGACATCTGTCAAAAACGACACCTCCACCAAAACTCTTACCACAGATAATATAGACGTGTTGTTCGGAAACATCCACTAAAAATCACTTCCAATGTAACGAGATAAAAATAACTCGTTACATTACATCCCTCCCCAAAAAATAAAAGAAAGCCATTTCTTTTATGCCAAAGAAAAACCAAAAGAGAAAAGCATAAGCTCTTTTCTTAGAAAAATAATATGGAAAGTCAAATTCCAAAAATAATCAGAAAATATCCTAAACAGGATTTAAAAGGATAATAAGACTGCAAGACAAAATATCAATGCAAGCCTGTTGCCAACTAACTAGGTATTAAACCTAAAAAAAAACATGCAATTAAAAAACAACAAGTGCAGCTAGACCGCAAACATAACTGACTCACAATACCAGAAGGACAAACAAGAGTACAGTTAGGCACCTTCGCCACTGACTAGCAAGCTCAATCCAAGAAATACTGTTCGTACAGCTAAGCACAATCATCGCTGACCACCATGTATAAGGCTATAAGCATAAAGAAAACTATGGAGTACGGTTAGGCACCATCGCCGCCGACTATCAAGTATAAACCTAGAAACAAAAACTAATTTGAGTACGGTTGGGCACCATCGCCACCGACTATCGAATATAATAAACCACAATATTGGTTAGAGTACAGTTAGGCAAAATTACCGCTGTCTTAAGGAATCAAAAATATGTCTACATGAGTACAGTTAGGCACCATCGCCACTGACTAACTAGAGCAAAAATATATCTGTGAAACACAGTAATAAGATCTTCGCAGCACAAATGATGCGGAGAAAGATAAAGAAGAGTGTTGTGATCGGCATAACACCACCAATTTTCCGAGCACAAACACCTTCGAAAATAAATGCATATTGTGATCGGCATAACACCACCAATTTTCCGAGCACAATAGCAAAAAATATGCATACTGTGATCGGAACAACACCACCGAACTTCCGGGCACAGCAGCAAAAAAATATGCATACTGTGATCGGAACAACACCACCGAACTTCCGGGCACAGTAGCAAAAAAATATGCATACTGTGATCGGAACAACACCACCGAACTTCCGGGCACAGCAGCAAAAAAATATGCATACTGTGATCGGAACAACACCACCGAACTTCCGGGCACAGTAGCAAAAAAAAAAAAAAAAAAAAATGCAAAATCAAGGGAAAAAGAGACCCCAAGATCCGCAAAAATAAGAAGAGGAAAATTCCTGCAACACCATAAGTAAAAAAAAAATGTACAGAACACAAAGTGCCTGTAACAAAAAATGTATAAATTTGTAAACCGACAAAAATCAGGTATACCAAAATAGATTAATATAAGATCTTTTGATGTGAATAAACGCAGGTGGGTGAAAAAAGTTGTCAAAATGTCCTAAGTTATACTTTAGAATGTTATGTAATCGACTTTAATATATCTATGTGAAGTTACCTAACATACATCTCTAACATCTCATTCAAACCGCTATCACCCTTTCATCCATCCCATCGTACATCAATCTATCATAAGCGGTCTTCAAACAAAAATATTAAAATCCGAACTAACAGTCGGAAATCAAATTAGAATTTAATAATATCTTTAACATGATAACGACCAGCGGTACCCTTATTAAGGTCTTTCAGAACGTAAACGTTATCAGAAACTTTTTCAATAATTTCACACTTTATAAACTTAGGAGCAAGTTTTGCCGAAAAATAAGTAGGTGCATGAGACTGAACAAAACTCCTTCTCCATACAACATCACCCACATCAAAAGAAATGACTCTGCGACCCTTATTATAATAGCGAGCATTACGCTGATAAGCTGTAAATAAATGTTTTTGAACTTTAACAAAAATATCACCAAGTGAATCAAGAGACTCAGCATAGTGACTTCTATTGGAAACTTCCAGCTCACTTAAGTTATCAATAGAATTACTTAAACGATGTAAAGAAGCATCAAAAATAAGTTCCCTACCAAACATTAAAAGGTTGGGTGTGAAATCTGTAGCAAGATTAACACTATTATTTAAAGCTAATTGAACATGAGGTAAATACTTGGACCAAGTTCTATGATCATCTTTAACAAAACAAGCTATGCAAGTTTCAACAGTTTTGTTATATCTCTCAACAGGATTGTTTTGAGGGGTGTACAAAGTATTGTAAAATATATTTGTAATATTAAAACCTTTCATGAATTCTACAAAATGTTTAGAAGTAAATTGTGTACCATTATCACAAACAATTATTTTAGGACAACCAAATTTAAGAAATATTTCTTTTTCAAAAAGTTTGTTTATTACTCTAGTCGTAGCATTTATCATTGGAAAAATCCAGCAGTATTTAGTGAAAACATCAACAACCGATAGAATGTATTTATGTCCAGAATAAGTTTTAGGTAATATACCAATAATATCCACTGAAAGCATCAACATTGGTCTATCGACTTTTTTAGGGTTAACCATAATACCAAAAGGAGGATGAGTGGTATGTTTATAAGTTTTACAAGTATCACAATCTAAAATATATTTTTTAACATCATTAAACATTGCTTTCCAAAAATAGTGTTGTTTTAATTTATTCAAAGTTTTATGAATACCAAGATGACCTGAATTAATATCATCATGATTAGAACGAATTGTATCTAAGATATGTTCTTTAGGAATAACTATTTTCCAATTAAGACGACTATTAGGATCAAATTTACTTTTACAAAATTTATATAAAGTTTTATTTTCAACTCTAAAATTCTTATATCTGCAAGGAAATTTTTGACAATTAATAAATACCTTTTTATACCAAGGATCATAAATATCATCATCAGGTAAAACTAAATTATTTTGTGAAGTGCCTATTGCTGCAACTTCAATGCGTGATAAAGCATCTGGGACTAAATGTAAGGATCCTTTCTTGTGAACTATATCGAATGTAAATTGGGATATTCTAGCTGCCCAACGTGCTAAACGTCCACTAGGGTTACTAAGACCTAAAAGCCACTTTAAACTAGCATGGTCAGTAATTACAGTAAACTTCATTCCTTCAATATAGGGTCTGAAATGTTCTATTGAAACTAAAATAGCGAGTAATTCGCGTTCTGTGGTACTATAATTGCGTTCACATTTATTGAGTGATCTAGAATAAAACGCAATAGGATGTTGATCTCCATTATCATCTTCTTGACTCAAAACACTACCAATACCAACTGCACTGGCATCACAATGTAAAAAGAAAGGTTTATCAAAATTTGGGCATTGCAAAACAGGAGAAGTAATTAATGTTTCTTTTAATTGATTAAATGCACTCTCTGCTTCATCACTCCAACAAAGAGATTTTTTAGAATTTTTACTACCAGCCGTTAATTTAGTTAAAGGAGAAGCAATATCAGCAAATTTACAAATGAACCTACGATAATATGAGCACAAACCAAGAAAACTACGAAGTTGTTTTACGGTTTCAGGACGTGGAAAACTTTTAATAGTTTCTAATTTGGAAGGATCAGTATGCAAACCATTACTATCAACTATATAACCAAGATAGCGAAGTCTATCTTTACAAAAATTACACTTTTTCAAATTAACTGTCAAACCAGCATCTTTCAATATTTTATAAATTTTGTTTAAATATTCTATATGTGAATTAAAATCTGAGTTTACACAAATTAAATCATCTAAATAACAAAACACAGTATTATCGAATTCAGGACCAAAAAGTTTATCTACTAGTCTCTGCAGCTCAGCTGGTGCATTAGTGAGACCAAATGGCATGCGAACGAATTCAAAAAGTCCTTTACCCGGAACAACAAAAGCAGTCTTTTCTCGAGAAGTTTCTTCAAGAGCAATTTGCAAAAATGCTTTAGAAAGGTCTATTGTACTAATATATTTAGCTCCCCCAAGGTTATCTAATATTCTAGAGGTATAAGGAAGAGGATAAGAATCTTTAATAGTTACTGAATTTAAACGTCTTGAATCTAAACATAGTCTAGTACTACCATCCTTCTTTTCTACTGCCAAGACAGGTGAACACCAAGGTGATTTTGATGGTTGAATAATACCTTCTTTTAATAAAACTTCCACTTCATCATAGAGTTCTTTTTGCTTTGCAGGGCTTAAAGGCCAATATCTTTGTTTAAATGGTTCACTAGTAACGTTAATTTTATGCTGAACAAGATGAGTAAGACCTAAGCCTTTCTTTTCATAAGAAATATTTTCGAAAAGCGAAGTAGTATCATTTAATTTTTGTTTCTCTGAAGGAGAAAGTTCACTAGCAGAAGTGACTGTACAAACTTGCACTTTATTGTTTCGAACATAAGTTATATTTTTCCATAAATCTTTAGCCAAATCAAATTTTAACCAAAAATCAAAACCTAAAATGAAATCAGGTTGAAAGGAAGGTACTATAAGAAAATTAATATTTTCAGTTAAATTATCACAAGTTACTGGTAATTCTAAAGTGCCAATAATTTTCTGTGAAGATCCATCAGCTGTATAAGCAGCACTAGAAACAGAATTTATTTTATAACCTAAATGTAGAAATTCTTCATGGCTATTCGAGCCCAGGACACAACGACTGGAACCGCTATCTAACAAACCAGAAAAAGTATGTTTACCTACGGAAAATTTTAAGTATGGCCTAGTGTCATTATGTTTGACAAATAAAACAGGAGCTGATTTATAAATTTTGAAAAATGTTTTTAAATAATCCAACCAATCTGCAAAATCTTTGTTTCGAGTAGCATCATCAGGCCTGTGACATTTTACTAAATTTTTCTTCATCGAGACACTCGCGGTTACATCAATAACTGAGGCTCGATGCAGCCTAATCAGTTTTTTGACTCACTAGAGTTTTTATTATCTACATTACAAACATCACAAGTCTTAGATGTGACTCCAATCTTTTGACATTTAAAACAAATTACGCCAGGTATGGATGTACACTTCTTAAAATGATGTCCAGATTTTTTACATTTTAAGCAAACTAAATTATTTGTTGAAACTGCATTAGATTTGACTGTACCTTTATTAGTTTTATCTATTAAAGTTTTTCGGTTGACAAAAACTTCAAGTTCCTTTGCAAGAATAAGAAACTGTTCAACAGAATCGATGTGTCTACCAAATATAAAAGGTGTGTAAATGGGTAACATGTTATGTTTAATTATATTAACCAAAACAGTATCAAACATCGGAGAGGAAAGACGACTAGCCATGTCCATAATATCTGTAATGAAGTCTGGAAGAGATTCAGAACTTTTCTGTTTCTTGGTACGAAGGTCATGCTCCAAAAAGTAATCAAAATCTGGCTTGTCAAAACGTTTAAGCAAAGCGAGTTTAAGCTGGTGCCATGAAGAGATATGAATACGAACAGTGCGAAACCATTTAAGAGCAATATCACTAAGCAAGTCTGAAAATGAACCAACCAATAAAATTTCATCAAAATTTTTATATAAGAAATATTCCTCAACTACAGTAATAAATTCCCTAACACAAGATTTTCCATCAAATTTAATCTTACTTCTATTTAAATCTGGCAACTTAGTTACAGAAGGCAAATTTTTCTTAATGTGATCATTGACCAAAGCATTCATTGAATTAAACGAAGGCAAAGCATGAGTCGCAAGCGCAGAAGAAGAGTGTGCAACCCTGTCCATATGATCAAAAGGATGTTGTATCTCTGTCAGATTAATCATCTCAGCTACATGTGCGTTAGCAGCAGGAACTGAGCCAGCAACAACAGATTCAGCTAAAGGCGGAGGAGACTGATCTTCCTTACTCATTGTGAACAAGCAAAATTATCAATAAGTAAATAATTAGCCAAAGGCAAAAGTTCAAAGTACTAAAATATTTGAGGTTATGTTAAAGTATTTGAAGTTAAGTTAATGTTGTATTCTTTATGAAAATATCAAAATGTTTAGCCGCGTAAGGATGCAATAATAACTTACAAGGTAAGTTTTTAAAACTTAAAGTATGATTTGAGAGTAAAATTAAAGCTTACTTAAAAGTTAAACAAAGTGAAAAGTCACCACACTAATATTACACTGTTGAGTACTTAAATATAACAAAATGTCTTACCATACAATTATGATGCTTATATAAGAGTATAAACAATGCTGTAACTATAAAAGTTAACAAAACAAAAATAAGTAGTACAATATTGTCAGTAGGAAAATATCTTTGACATTATATTTCAAAAGAATGCAAGTTGCAAACAATTAATATTTAGGAATTACACAAATCTGTAAACAATACCATTAAGTTATCAAATGCAATAATAACCCAAACAAAGCAATGAAGCTACTACTAATGTCCCTGTTCGGGCGCCAATTTTATGTAATGTGTTATGTTACATTGTTAATGTGAAGTCCCGATATAAAAGTAATGTTAATTATAAGTTAAAAAAAGTCGGGCGCCAGGGAGCTCCACAAAATAAAATACAATGATGCCGAATAGCGAAATGTGTCAGAAGAGTTGAACTTTTAATCTGCCGGCGGGAGGCTAAATAAGGGAAATCAAACTAACATACTCTTTTGTCTTTCCTTTATTATTTTGGCCCGTAGCTTCACTCATATAGGTTATTAAAACCAAACACTAAAAATATGAATAGCTTATTAGCTAGATGGTTAAGATTACTGATAAGAATTTAATCTAAAAAATTTAAGGTTTTAAAGGTTATTCTTTAAAGGGAACATACGGTTATTATTGTTTAAAGTACAGGTTATTATTATTTAAAATACAGGTTATTATTGCATCATGTTTGTGCGTAAATTAAATATTTAAGACACTCCTACCAGATATTGGCTGGGTCTACCGATTTACTTAGCCTGAAACAGAGCCACGCGTGTAGGACGACGACAGCTTCATTGTCCAGAAATCGGCAAAAATAATTCCAGTATAAAAGTATAGAATAAAGAAAAACGCCGAATTAGGCTGAAACAAACGGGTTAGCCGGTTAAAATTTGAAAAACTGACAATTTACCATTCCAATATGTATGAACTTGTATTTTGGATTAAAACTTACCGTTTTTCTCGAAAAGAACAAACAAATCTCTAAGCAGAGTGCATACCCATGGCACAAGCCAATGGAAATATATTTATGTTATCATTTATCTGAAAAAGACGAAGAACAATGAGTGAGATTCCAATTCGAAGGGCGTGCGACAGCGTGCCATTGAAGAAACGAGAAAACGCCAATACTCACCAAAATTCATGGTAATTTATGAACCATTGTTTATTTTGAATAGAATTAATAAAACATTTCTGCCCACGATGGGGTCAGATTAAAATATTAAAAATTCAGGCTATGAACAAGCAGCCATTCTTCCGAAACGGAATCGCAGAGTGACATCTGTCAAAAACGACACCTCCACCAAAACTCTTACCACAGATAATATAGACGTGTTGTTCGGAAACATCCACTAAAAATCACTTCCAATGTAACGAGATAAAAATAACTCGTTACAGTATGTATATCAGTTGTCTGATTACCATAACACCAGCTCTGCTTAGCTTGGGATCAGATGGCCGTGTGTAAGATGTCCCAGGATATTTATTCATTTATATATTTATAAAATTTCGGGCGAAAGCAATCCTCAAAGGTATACGTGAGAAAAATCATGTGTTTTACAAAAAACCCTGGGATTTTCTAACTGCATAAGTACACAAAAATGTTTCCTCGTTTACTAAACAAAAACAGCTGTTTGGCAAACACCCTTAATACGTAGCAATACGGTCGAGTTTCGTAGGACAATTGATACTTTGGCACGCCTTTATCGCATAGCAATAAGGTCGGGTTTCGTAGAGCAACTGATACCACTGAAGTGCAGTCAATATGTAGTATATACGTCACTCAGTAGATATGTACTATTAGATACCTATTTACTTAAACTGATAAGAATGTGTTATGTTACCAATATGGCTTCTAAAAATGTGTAACTACATAAACGCATTAAACGTTCGAATGCGTGATTTGAGACACAATAGAAAGACAATAGCAGCGCGACAGCCGGCTGTCGCTTGGTCGTGGAAAAGTTAAAACATATTTTGAGATATGTTTGATAAAATGATCAAAACTTTCACTTTTATTATTAGTAGGATGGTTTTTTTTTGGGCGCGAAATCGTCAAATGACTGCTCCCGTCCTGGGCGGGAGGGCGTGTCAGACTTTTGCTGACTAAAACCCACTCATGTTCCTTCGGTTGCCCTTTATGTTCAGGGGTCACGGTAACTATTATAAACATTCCGCAACAGTAGGTTGGTTTAGCGGGTGTTACCCACTATCCGAAATTATAATCTACCCTCATTTACGTAAAAAAAAAAACAATTTTGTGATGTCATATTTTTGCGATAAAACCGCAATTTGATTAGATTTCTAGAATGTGAAAATGATAGGTAATTGTTTTTTTGATAAACGTTTTAAAGTTCTTGTTGATAATAATTAAGATTTATCTATGCTTAGATAGCATTTTATAACCGTTTTGATATTTAAATTAATTTGGTCTGACTGAGATGAAACTTAGTTTCCTGTCCCCTTAATTTTTGACATGAATGTTCAAGATTGTTATTATTTATATAGGTTTTTTTTTAAATTTCACCCATTTACATTTGTATACAGTACAAAACTTTGGTTTGTGTAATTTAGATGCATATTTTTAATTTTTGTAAATGTGGGTACTCTACTGACACAAATAGACATGGCAGTTAGGAGCATTGTCATGCTCGCTAAAAAAGTCTCGCTGATGGTGGCGAGTGCGTTGGATCATTCGGTTCCCTTCAAAATGGTTGAGCTAAATGGTGCTGATGCCACGCGTCATGCTCGTGAACGGGCGCTGTCAGTTGAGATGGGTCATCTCTTAACTGCCATGACTTTTTATATGACTTTTTATTTTATTTTAATTTTATATTTGTTTATTTTGTTACATACATTGTGTTCACATGTAGAAGCAACAAAAAGAAAATGTAACCAAGATTTTGTATAAAAATATTTTTTTAAAAGAGTGTCCGTGGAGTTTCTTGCCTGTTCTTCTCCATAGAGATCTAGGTTTTGGAACAGGCAATTAGCGTCACTTTCCTTTTCTGACTGACCGACCGACTCTTTGACAATTCATAAGTACCTGTAAATGGTCTAAGTGAAATAAATGCTTTGAATTTAGAATTTTGAAATTTTGAATTAAATAAATAAATAAATATCTTGGGGCAACTCACACACGGCTATCTGATCCCAAAATAGTCAGCGCCTGTACGGTGGGCTACACCTGCACATCAAGCTATACAAAACCAGTATAAGCTGACTTCTGATTGTATGAAAACATGTATGAAAAACATACACAATGTGAGGTCAGCTAAAACTGGTTTTGTATAGCTTGATGTGTAGCCGTGTGTACTATAGTCATCAGCTTCGCAAAGGTTATTTCTTAATTCTCTGTTTTTCTCTGCTATTATAATGCGGATAAATCTAAGATTCCTTAGTTTTCACTTTCTTCTTGAAAATCCTTGTAGTACCTAGTTCCTGAGTTTATTAAGAACATAGGGTTCTTTGTTTTAATATTGGAAGCATAAATATTACCTTCTAGCTTTTGCCCGCGGCTTCGCTCGCGTTAAAAAGAGACAAAAAGTAGCCTATGTTACTCTCCATCCCTTCAACTATCTCCACTTAAAAAATCACGTCAATTCGTCGCTCCGTTTAGCCGTGAAAGAAAGACAAACATAAAGACAGACACACTTTCCCATTTATAATATTAGTATGGATGTACCTATCTAGTTATACTTATGGTATATTATATCGGAGTGTTGACCTAGGGGTTGCTACAGACAGATAACAGTTGTCGACCACTCAATGTTCATCTTATTTTAAACTATCGTTTGCCCGCGGCTTCCCGCGTGGAATAGTTCCCGTTCCCGGGGAATTTCCGGGATGAAACCTATCCTATGTCCCGTCTCGGGTCCCAGACTATATCTGTCTGTACCAAATTTCATTCAAATCGGTTCAGTGGTTTTTGCATGAGAAGAGACAGACAGAGTTACTTTCGCATTTATAATATTAGTACGGATTGTGCAGTCCTATCAAAATACCGTGGGGTACAGCTTATTTTAACGTCTCTAAAAAGCCATACAAACCATTGCGCACAATCACAATAAATATCATAGAAATAGAACGAGTTTATTAAATTACCATTTTATCAAGCGCATTGCGTCCAAGATTACAAATGGCCGGAACGCACGCCAAAATAGACCTTATTGCTGTCACACAAGGTTCCTCGCTGTCAGCCTTGAATGGCGTGTCATGAGGAAATATTTATAGGTACTTTATTATCAAACAAAGTGGTTGGTCAAGAATTCAAGATGTACGACCTAATATAGTGGTCGTAAATCGGACAATGGTGCCGATTCTCTTGTGCACAAACTAACGTAAATTTAAGTTAAGTGCATCTTTCTCTTTCCATTTCTTAAAGAAAAGGACAGAAGATACATTTTAGTTTAATCCTGTCAAATTAGACAGCGCCTGATGAAAATTGACGTATATTTAGACGCCATGTTTTTAAAATGCGTCTAAATTATCTATGGAGTGTCTAAATTTGACAGGACTTAACTAATGTTTGATCTTCTGTCCCTTTCTTAATGAAAAGGACAGAGAAAGATGCACTTAACTTAAATTTACGTGAGTTTGTGCACAAGAGAATTGGCACCATTGGTGCTATACTCTTGTTCACAAACCTTACTAAATCTAACTTCAGTACATCTTGTTCTTCTTACTTGAAGGTAACATAGTTTCGTGCTGTCAAATAAGACATCTATCTCTGGACAGGTCCACTCAAATCTGTGTCCTTCTCTCGTCAAGAGAGTGCCTCAGACATTAACCTCCATGGTTCTCGCACATTTTTGACCTATACGATTGTATGGACTTTAAAAGAGACTTTGACCTCTGAGTTTGTTTCGGATGTTTCTTCTCAGAGCAGTTCAGCTACGAAACACTGGCCCCATCGTTCGATTAAAATATATAAAAAAAAACAAATTTTGACGTGTAAAAGTGTTATGATATAACCTATAATTACAAAATAAATATGATTTTATACATATAAAGAAAGTCGTGGTAGATACACATTTTATAACTCAAGAACTTTTTGTTTAGTAACCAAAAATCTGATAGGTATAACGCATGTGGAACCGCGGGGGACAGCTAGTTAAAGATAATTTAGACGCGATCAAAAACATGGCCACTAAAATACGTCGATATTTTTTTTTTTGTGAGTGGGAAATCATCCAATCCCCGTCCTGGGTGGGGCGGGAGGGCGTGTCAGACTCTTACTGACTAAAACCCACTCATGTTCCTTCGATTGCCCTTTGTGTTCCAGGGTCACGGTAACTATTATAAACATTCCGCAACCCCGCAGGCGTTGGCCCTGTTGGGCCCCTTCGTGTGCTGACTCCTTCTCTTTGAGGCGCGCGTGGAACACTAACGCGCCGTCGACGCGGTCCTGGTCCTAGCCGGGCGGCGAGCTACCCATCGCTCGCCATCCGCAGAACCGCGCCTAACGGTGGCCGGTAGTCGTCTTGCGACTCTCGACGTCTTAGTCCGGGGCGAGAGAGAGGCTCGTCGTTGCCTCTCGCGCGCCGCCGCTTCCTTCACTAGCATAACTGCTTCGCAGAAGGAGGCGACGGCATACGTCGATATACTTCAGGCACTGGCTAATTTGACAGGATTAAACTAATGTGTATCTTCTGTCCTTCTTTATGAAAGGGATAGAGAACGGTGCACTCAACTTAAACTTAGTTTCGTTTGTGAACAAAAGAATCATCATCATCATCTCCCTAGCCTTTTCCCAACTGTGTTAGGGTCGGCTTCCAGCCTCACCGGATTCAGCTGTATATCAGTGTTTTACGTGAAGCGACTGCCTATCAGACCTCCACAACCCAGTAATTGGGCGACACGATGCCTCTTCGTTAAACTGGTCAGAGTTTCTGGCTAACCAGTCCAAACTGTCAAAGTTCTACGAATGACTACCGGGACCAACGGCTTCACTTGCTTACCGAGGCACGAGATGTCAGTGATGTCCAAGATAAACTTAGGAAGTACTTACACATAAATTGAAGAAGCCGCATTGGTACTTGCCCGGATTCGAACCCATAACCTCTTATACAAGAGGCGGGCGCGTTATCCACTAGGCCATCACGACATAAAGAATCAGCACCAATGAGCCTAAAATGGCCAACTCGCCTTGAGCAAGCGTGGTGATCAATGCTCGTGCCTTCTCTGTATGAGAAGAGGCCTTTGCCCTGCAGTGGGACAGTTATAGGCTGGTATTATTATGTTCACTGTATGGCAGTTTGTTTACATTTACACGTATACTATATCTCGTATCTTTGGCCTCAAACACAGATGTGACCTCAATTCAATAAGATCTGTTATCGTATTCAACTCCTGTCTATTATTACAAATATTATTGTTTAAAATATTAATATTTTTTTTTTGGTGAGTGGGAAATCATCCAATGACTGCTCCCGTCCTGGGTGCGGCGGGAGGGCGTGTCAGACTCTTACTGACTAAAACCCACTCATGTTCCTTCGATTGCCCTTTATGTTCCAGGGTCACGGTAACTATGATAAACATTCCGCAACCCAAATATTAATATTTAGAGTTTTTAGTGCTGCTTTCTCTGTAAAAACCCGGTGTTTGTGTACTCCTGTTGCGAGAGTCAGGCGATTCGCACACTGCCCCGCATGATGCAGCGTAGCGCGTGGATGCGTGTTCTTCTGTTGCTTGTAAGTATCTCCGTTTGTATGGAAAACACGCACAGTCTAACACACCGAAAATGCATCCACGCGCGTTCATGCGGATCACGCGCATACACGCGGAGAAACATGCACCCCCGCGCGTAGGTGCGGGGCGAGACGCAAGGTATGGCACACCGAATCCCGCAGTGCCGCGCGTGATTTTGAATGGGCGTGACGTGTGAATCAATGAGAACGAGAGAACGGCGAATAAATGAGAGCCGCCGTGCGTGAATCTACAAAACGCACCTACGCGCGTGAGTGCGCAAAAAACCCGCACGATGATGCAGATCTGCACTCCCGCAGGAACGCGCGTAGGTGCGTTGACACGCAACATGCAGCGTGGTCCGGGGCAGTGTGATAATCGCCTTAAAAGATTAGTGACGATATGGAATTAAATATCCAATCATTAAAATGTGAATGTGTGTTTGTTTGTGATGTACTTACGCCAAAATCTCTCAATAAATTTCGATGAACATTAGAAGAGATACTTGGACAAGATCCATCTATATTAATACTACTCAATTAATACTTGATATAATACGAAAGTAAGACTGTCTGTGACGTTTTCACTGTTATATTACGGAACTAGCTGTTCCTCGCGGTTTCACCCGCGTTACGTTAGGTTTTTGGTTACTGCCTCGCTCCCGTGAGACATAGCGTGATATTATATGCCTATGTTACTCAAGAATAATTTGGCTTTCGAATGGTGAAAGAATTTTAAAATCAGACCAGTAGTTTTTGTTCCTATTCATTACAATCAAACAAACAAAGTTTTCCTCTTCAGTAACGACTGTCAAAGTTCTACGAATGACAACCGGGACCAACGGCTTAACGTGCTTTCCGAGGCACGGGATGTCAGTGATGTCCAAGATAAACTTTAGAAAGTATATATGAATTGAAAAAGTCACATTTATACTTGCCCGGATTCGAACCCGCAACCTCTTACACGAGAGGCGGGCGCCATATCCACTGGGCCATCACGTCACGACACTTCGTGAAAGAGTTGCAAACATAAATACATACAAATCTTTCCTCTTTATAATATTAATATAGATGATTTTATACATGAACTAGCTTCTGCCTGCGGCTTCGCTCGCGTTAGAATGAGACAAAAAGTAGCCTATGTTACTCTCCATCCCTTCAACTATCTCCACTTAAAAAATCACGTTAATCCGTCGCTCCGTTTTGCCGTGAAAGAAAGACAAACATACAGCCAGACAGACAGACACAGTTTCCCATTTATAATATTAGCACATAGTAGTATGGATATAGATGATTTTATACATCAATCGCTTTTGGTGTAATGTCTAACGGAGAAAGCTTTACAAAGACAGACAAAAGAACTGACGAAATATTCTCACTCTATTACTCCTGCCCACTCCTTCCAGGAATATAAGCTTGATATTTCAGTACATATGATTCATAAGTATCTGAGTTTCATTCAGCTTTCACCATTGTTTACCATTTTACGTTATCTGCGTACAATTTTATGTTATTGTGAATCATTGCTGAGTCTGCCGAAAGTACTTTATACTTGTTAGTAGGTGAAGCATTGTTTTTGTTTTTGTCGTTAAGGGCTCCCACACATAAATACGATACGACGTCGTGTCGTACAACAATGCGGCGTCGTTTCACGATACGACGTCGTGACGTTTAGAAACTCACGATGCAATCCTGCGCAGTTGTTATTCAAAATTCAAAGATGACGGATAGTTTGACCAGTCCAACCAAGTAGTATCATGTCACCCAGTTACTGGGTTGTGGAGGTCTGATAGGCAGTCGCTTCACGTAAAACACTGGTATCCAGCTGAATCCGGTTAGGCTGGAAACCGACGCCAACATAGTTGGGAAAAGGCTAGGGAGATGATCTTTCATCTTGACCTACCCTACTTTACAGATTCAGATAAGATTGTACTAGTTACTTGCAACACAAAACCTCTACATTTAAATAAATGTTTATTTACTCATCATTAAAACAGTTACACAATGAAAATGCAGTATTTCTTCAGTTAAGTATCAATGGCGATTGGCCACGTAATCCTACACAATGTTTATATCTGTCTGTTGCTCAATTACTCGGAAACGGCTGAGCAACTTGTAAAGTTTTTTGCTCAAGAGGGGATTGTACTAAAATAACTAAGTTTAATCGTATTTTAGCTGTTAAACTTTATGATAATTGTGGAGATAAGGTACTATATTTGAAAGAGACTTTGACCTCTGAGTTTATTTTGGATGTTTCTTCTCACAGAGAGAGAAAGCAATATTGATGTGTAAAGTGTAATAAAAGTGTAAGTAAACGGACCTGTTGTTCTAGTGTAAATTAACCGTGACTGCTAAGCCAGAGGTCGTGGGTTCAATTCCCACCTAGGACACACTTGTGATAAATATGACTGTTTGCTTTGTGTCTGGGTGCAAATAATTTAATGTATTTACAAATTAAATCTTATGTTTGTCTTGTCAGTTGTCTGGTTGCTATTACACAAGCTCTGCTTAGTTTGGGATCAGATGGCCGTGTGTCTAAGTGTATTTATTTATTCCTGATTCGACCGAAACGAAAAAGTGATAAAAAACCTTTATCATTCTAACATTTTCATGGTTTTTGGATCGGTTATGCGTATTTGGAATGTAGGTATCTCGTCTTATCAAACAGTTATCTGCCAATCATCTCGGTGATATCGCGAGGGTATGCTCGCATGATAAGGGATCACTGATAACAGTGATTAGTGTACCATCCTTCCGTTTGAGGCATTCTTCTCCTATCTGTTTTATAACTTGTTTCTGCTCGCGGTTTCGTCTGTGTGGAATTCAAGTGTGATATGTTTTAAATTGACGGGTTATTATGAATAAATAAATGATTTATTTTTGTAAATTACACTTTTATACCTCTTTTTTTTTCTTTTTTTTTTAATCGAACGATGGGGCCGGTGTTTCCTAGCTGGACTACTCTGAGAAGAAACATCCGAAACAAACTCAGAGGTCAAAGTCTCTTTTAAAGTCCATACAATATAGTATTGGTCAAAATATGCGAGGACCATGAAGGTAAACTGAAGGGATCTCTTGATGAGAGAAGCACACAGATTTGAGTGGACCTGTCCAAACAGTGCATTCGATCGAAATCCCTTTTTTCTATCCTAAAATAATAATTTGAAATGTAGCTTAAGTTACTCTGATCTGACGTTGAAAGTCAAAATTGGTCGAGCCGTTTCGGAGGTTAGCCCGCAATACGCAGATAGTCGCAAATGTGAAGAAAATGTCAACTACGGTACCTAAATCTGTTCATTGGTTGTGGCGTGTGTATCACCCATTCTACCATGTACAGTGGGCAAAGCAGATAAGTATCCAGGGCCCCGTCATATACAATTGAGGTTTTCTTGAATACCAATGAATGTATTCAAATGAAATTTAACCTAATTGAAGAACTAGTCATTTTCTACAATTGTTTAAATTTTTATTAGTATATATCCGTGGGTTTTTGAGAAAACTTAAACTGTATCTGACAGCCCTGGATATTTATCTGCTTTGCCCACCGTACCGTAATGATAACCATTTTGCATGCTTTAGTCATAAGCAAAACATGTATGATCTCCTTAACTCATGTAACACCTGTATATACCATGTTTTATGCAAATAAATATATCTATCTATCTATCTACCTGTCCATACAATTTTGCGTGTACAACAGTAGGATAATAAAAACTAACCTTGTGCACAAAAATCACGACATTTTACACATTTCCAATAAATACTGACCTCGACATTCGGAATAATTCTGAGCGATGCGAGGTCAGGTTGAACTGAGTTGTCTAAAGACTACTTATGTTCTGCTGTTTTATCTGTTACCTACTCTTCACAAAGAACACCTCCTGTAAGTTTCATGTCTCTAGTAGCAGCGGTTTGTGATGTGCGTTGATATATCAACAGTCAGTCTCTTTAGCATTTTATTTTATACTAGCTGTCCGCCACGGTTTTACCCGCATCTGTGGCTACTACTCCGCTCCCGTGGGTCGTAGCGTGATGTTTTATAGCTTTTGCCCGCGACTTTGTCCGCGTGTAATAATAGTTCCCGTTCCCGCGGGATTTCCGGTATGAAAACTATCCTATGTCCTTTCTCGGGTCCTAGACTATACTTGTACCAAATTTCATTCAAATCGGTTCAGTGGTTTAGGCGTGAAGAAAAGACAGACAGACAGAGTTACTTTCGCATTTATAATATTAGTACGGATGGGCTTCCTCGAGAAACTATCACACACAAAAAGATTTTTTTCAATTTGATTTAGTACTTCCTGAGATTTTCGTGTTCAATGGAACAAACTCTTTAGCTTTATAATTAAAGCTGAAGAGCTATTACTATAAAGAGAAGTAGTCAGCACAGGAAGGGGCCCAACAGGGCCAACGCCTGCCGGGGTTGCGGAATGTTTATAGTGGTTACCGTGACCCTGGAACATAAAGGGCAACCGAAGGAAAATGAGTGGGTTTTAGTCAATAAAAGTCTGACACACCCTCCCGCCGCACCCAGGACGAGAGCAGTCATTTGATGATTTCCCACTCACAAAAAAAAAGAGCTATTACTATAGATTGATAACATTTTAATAACTATCCCCAAGCATGACTTAACCACGCCGACCAAGCGACAACCGGCTGTTGCTCTGCTATTGTCTTTCTATTGTCTCGAATCACGTGTGTGAATTGAAGGTATAACAATGAACTAAAAAAATTATTGCAATAGATGGAGTGTAGAAAATTGCGTTCACATTGTAAATGTTGCACGGTTAAAAATGATGCAACTTTGCCTCGTCATAATGCCCCTTATTACTTAATATCTATTGCAATTAATCGGAAGTAGAATGACTAACAAGGAACTAATCTTTGCCTGCCCTTGCGCAATTTCTATACGCCATTCCTATGCAACAAACTTGGATATTTTCATCATAAGCAGACCAGAGGGGCTAAACTTGTATCTTTAAGTACACTAAAATTGTACTAGTTATGCCATATAAGTGAATGTTGCTTCGGCTTAGGAATATTATTCATTCTTACTTATTTTACTTGCCCAGCCCCCTAGACAAGTGGCATTGTAGAATAGATAGCGAAAACGAATAGATTGTCAAATGTATTGTTTAACGAAAGCTTATGTCAATTCCATACATTTGACAATCTATTCGTTTTCGCTATCTATTCTACAATGCCACTTGATAGGCCCTCTGTTTACTATTACTTTTAGTACTTGCCGAGATTTGAACTCACACTCACGATATCTCACTTGAGAAGCGGGCCCTTAATAAGATCATGCCTAAGGTTAGGCCGTATGTCCACCCCCGTCACCGTCACATTACCGAAAATGAGATGACTGCGCCGAAATGGCCATTGTAAGTGCTGTGCGGTGTTGGGGCGGATCGTTAGTCAAAAATGAAAATTACACATTACATTTCTTTAGATTTTTCAACAATATTTTCTGTTCAAAAGTCTTCTAAACATCATTAGTTTTTTTTATCTAAAAGTGGAAACAACCCAAATCTAACACTTTTAAAGTTAATCTGTGGAATTTTTCTAACGACACCTCATTAAGTATGAGTTTTGTCATTAAAGTTCCTATTGATTATCTTATTGTTTACGATTTGTTGACAAAACACGGGCCCTGCCTTGTTTGTTATTCAGTAACGAGATATTATCTTTAATGTTGACAAAACACAATTTACGCAGGAATATAACCATTTTCTACTGCAGTTACTGTTAGTAGTTAGTAAGTATTTTTCCTAAACTTGCTATTGCCTGCAGCTTCGCTCGCGTTACAAAGAGACAAAAAGTAGCCTATGTCACTCCCCATCCCTTCAACTATCTCAATTCAAAAATCACGTCAATCCGTCGCTCCGTTTTGCTGTGAAAGACGGACACAGACACACACACACACACACACTCTTTTCCATTTATAATATTATAGTATGCAATACAACCTTAATTTTGAACCAAAATGTAATCATAAATCGGTTCAGAAGTATACCCGTAAAAGCGTAACAGACAAACAGAGCTACTTTCGCATTTATTTATAGTATTGCTATGAATGGTGTCTACTCTCCATCTACGTATAATCGTCTAGAAAACAATAATCGTACCCTTGACACAAAGGAATCGTTTGGAATCACTCCAATACATTGTGTACATAGCAAAACATTCTTCATTGGCAGCCATCTTGTTACGGAGATAGCCGAACGGTAGACGGAAATGTCCGAATCCGAAGTAGTAAAACTAAAGCGAATGTTAGGCGCATATAATTTCTTTATTGCGCGCACTTGCTTTTAGCACAGATTAATAAATAGTTACTACGTAACAGATACTTCACTCTAATACAAAAACCAAAATACCTACGCTATAATAGCCTACAAAATCATAATAATAATACCAGTTGTTTGCAGCAAGGAGAAATGTACCATAAGTACGCACTAAGAGAGTTGAGATTCTTTTGCCCGCCGTGCGACTAACGTGTGTGCGTGTCGTCCTGCAAATCTGCTAGGGTTATACGTATGATGACAATGGTAATAAAACGAATGTTTTAGAAAAACAATTATTATTTTATATGTTGATCGAATATTTTTTAGTTTGATAAATTGACTGATGCATATTTTTCGTTCCTTGAATTCCCGACTAATATATTTTAGTGTCAAAAATATCCAAAACCGCGTGAATAATTTTAATAAATAATCAAAAGGGAAACAAGAGAATTGGGAAACAGGGGAATTGCACAATAATCAGGCAATAATTACGTGGTTTCGGCATTTTGATAGTCAGCGCTGTACCCGTGCCGCGTGAGCACTCAGCCGGGCGCGCGACAGCCCGGTGTTCGTTGTATCGTCGACGATACGCGAAGCGGTAGGCATAAAACGCGTGGCCTTGAGCGAGTGACGGACGCCTGCTTTTAGTCACATAAATGTTTCGTTTGAAAATCAGAACGAGAGTCCTCAAAAATCGGTCAAGTGCGTGTTGGCCTTGCACACGAAAAGTTCCGTACTTTTTGCTAAAATAGCGTTATTACATACACACTCAAGGGCTGATTCAGCTTTCTTTTCAGGAGGAACTCACATAATTGTTCGTTTTAATCCTTTTTACAGTCTTTTTGCTAGAAGTCTGTCCAATCCCAATTTTAAAATTGCCAGTGATCGATCTAGGTCCTGGCCAGAGAGAGAGTTCCCATGGTTCCCCTTGATGTATAACGCTGTTACTTGCATTCAGCTGTAACTGTTTAGATTGGATCTGCCTCTTTACATGAAATATACACCCTGTGTAAATTTCCACTACCTATTACGGTTCAGTGACAGACACTGACAGCCTGCGGATGCTTAACAATAAGGGTCCTTGGTTTTACCTTTGTTGACACCTTTCGGGTACAGATCCGTAAAACTGACCACATCTCAAATAAACTCATCCTTCAAGAAAGTAAAATGGCGCGGAATGATTTAAACAGCTGTCTCTATTTGTGTCACATTACGATCACGGTTTAAATAAAAAAGATTTTCGCGTTTGGCTCAATTCAGAAACATAGTAATAATATTATCTGTGTTTTTTGGGACAAGGTTGCGTGTCGTTTGCGTATTGGAGCTAATAGTCCGCTAGACGTGACGGGGTGCGTAGTGTAACGCAAAACGGTTTTTTGTTGTTATGGGTTTTAGATATGGCATTTCGCAGGTCAAGTCAATCTATGGGGTTGTTGGCTGCTTAACCTGATAATCCTGTGGGCGTTTTTAAGTGACTTGAAGGTTTCTTCATTGCTTTAAAAATAAAGACTCCCAGGATAGGCCAGAAACGTGTTATAGGGTGGAAACTTTTAGTAGAGCAGTAAGAGCAACATTAATCGTTGCATGTTTGCTAATTTTTTGTCTAATTTTAACACTTACTTACGAAGAAGCTCAAAAACTTCTGTTGGACTAATCGTCGTTGAAGTACTTACTAGAAAGTCAGAAATTGGAAAACTCTTATCTTATTACTTTCGTGGGAAATTATTGTACGTCCTATAGAAAAAAATGTGAGAGAGAATTATAAAAAAGACAAACATGTGTAGACAGTATGTAGTTTTATATTAATGATTAAGTGTTAATTAAACAATCTCAACTCACAGATATTGAAATAGAAAGAGCTGTTACTAAAAATAGTAACTTGCATGTTTAAGTGACGTAGATGAAAGTATACTGTCTTAAATCTAAACATAATTTAATGGATTACAGCACAAACTGTGTCACTAATTATCAGATAACATTCGTACCGCAGTGCGGGTGTCGTCATGCGGTTTTTTACCTGATAATTAAGCTCGATGTCGTTGTCCGCCTCCGTCGTCACCGTCACGTCACCTCATCACATACGTCACGTCACATAATTTTGAGCCGTTGGTCCACCGTACGTCACTTCACCTCATAAAAACTCAGCCTGAAATAATTTCGTTCTTGGTGACGGCGCCGAAGTAGCGATACATACATTTACTACAGCCACGTGTCCACCGCACGTAACGACACCTCATAAGAAACTCAGTCCTAAATAATCTCGTTGTCGGTGAAGTGACGGTGGTGGTCGACAAATGCCTTAACACCCTGTATAGCTTGGAACAAATCTTGCAACAATTGTTTTAACTACTTCCACTAGTTCTATTGTTATGAAACTTTGCACACTTATTGTCTTCCCGTGACAATACAACGTTAAATATTATGATGATATCAGCTCTTGATGATGGAGTCAGAGGGTGGACCGAGGAACTCTTCAGCTATTAATAACCCTTTAAAGTTTGAGGTCATTTTGTTGACTTGGACGAATTCTCTTCAGGTCAAAAAACATGCACCTTCCCCAGTCTTCCGAAAGTATTTATTAATTACTTGTGAATTAAAAGATGTTAACACAGTTGGTCCAGACATTCTCGAGTTTTGTTCTATGTGGTTAGCAACACAATTTCGCAGATATTATAATCATATCGAAATGATATATAAATTGTTAATATATTTATCGTATGATATTGTAATTCTTTGTGTCCGATATAGTCAAGGTTACCTATAAACTAGTTTTTCTCAATGTTTATTTAAACCAGTTTATTCTAGACATCAATGTTCTGGTTCTAAATGTAAAGACTAGAAGATTAGGTTGCCTGGCTTTGAACATCAAACTCTAGACTAGCCAACTTTTGAATCCATACTAATATTATAAATGAGAAACTTACTCTGACTGTCTGTCTGTTACGTTTGGTACGATTAAACTACTGAACAGGTTTAAATGAAAATAGTACAGAGATAGTCAATGGTGCCGATTCTATTATTCACGAACTAACGTAAATTTAAGTTAAGTGCATCTTCCTCTTTCCATTTATTTAAGAAAAGGACAGAAGATAAAATATTAGTTAAGTCGTAAGTAATTTAGACGCGATTTAAAAACATGGCGTCTGAATATACGTCAATTTTCTTCAGGCGCTGTTTAATTTGACAGGATTAAATGTATCTTCTGTCCTTTTCTTTAAGGAATGGAAAGAAACAGATGCATTTAACTTAAATTTAGTTAAATTTGTAAACAAGAGAATCAGCACCAATACCAAATCTTAAGACAAAAGCTAGTAAACAATATAAATAAAATCGGAATCGAACCCGCGGCCACTGACTAAGCAGTCAGGGTCACTAACCACTAACCTGAAGCCAGTCAGCAATACCACTGCCACAAAATTATGTAATACCATTGTAAACACCAACATTTACTTTATTCAGCAATATTTCCACAACTTCATAGATATCGCGTCATGACGATGACTCATGATGTACTGAGATGATACCGTGACGCATTGTGACGTCACGTCTGTGATTGTAAACATTGACTTAAACGTGTAACTGTGTAGTGTGAACCACACAAAAACGAAAGACGACCTTGCTGCTACGTAATAAGGTCGCGGCGATTTGTAACGTGCTTGCATACTGGAAAATCCCTTTTTTTAGCTGTTAGAATCAACTTCCAGTCTTACTGGATTCGGTTGAATACCAGTGTTTTATGTAAAGCTACAGCCGATCAGACCTCCAGAATCCAGTTACTGGGTGACACGATACCCCTTGGTTTGACTGGTCAGACTATTTGGCTTCTGACTACCCGCAAAGACTTGCAAAGTTCTATGAGTGGCAACCGGGACCAACGGCCTTACGTGCTTTCCGGAGCACGGGATGTCGGACACGTCCTAGATAAACTTTGAGAAAGTCATATTGGTACTTGCTAGCATACAGTGAGATCCGGTACAACGGTCCTGGCCATACTATGTTTTTTATAGTAGATACAGCGTCAACCCTGTCCTAGGTATAATCATATCTTCGAGAACTTGTTGTTTTCCTCGTATTTGCAGTTAAAACTGCCCAATGGCCTCAATAAAGAATAATAAAAAATAATACGCCGTGAAGAAAGCAACGCGGCCGGAATTGTTGCAAGGTCTCTCATTCATAACAGCTTGACGTAATCGGTTGGTACACTAACTAATAGAATGTTAAATATCTTATGCGCTTCTATATTTTTGTGACTTAAGAGATCACGATTAAGCATCTAAGGTATTTATAATATACACTAGGCTGCGGGTTGTTCTAAAGAGGGCTAAGAAGGAACATGAATGGGGTTTAGTCAGTAGAATTCTGACACTACATTCCGCTCCGCTCAGAGCAGGAGGAGTCATTTGATGATTTCCTATCCCCAAAAAAGGCTATTTATTATTATAAGCCTCAATTTTCCCACTATAAAGAAGACCTGCGCGCTCTTTAATTTTTCTGCCTATGGCATTTTGGACCAGACTGCCAAAGGAATCTAGTTCAGCCCACCATCTCCGGCTGGGTATACCTCCATGGCCCCTGCAAAGAGGCCCATGGTCGTGCGTTTGGTCCAACGACCTTCCAACTTAACGCAGATGAGTCCTGTCTGATCAATTCCACTTCAGTGTGACAGCTTTCAGACTGACGTCAACAATTTTTGTATCGTGGAATAGTTAAGGGAAAATGTGAAAGGACACTGCGGTTAAACAATTCCTGGAATTGTATGAATCACAACTGTAGTAGGCAAATGTTAAGATTAGGGGAAGAACCATCTTTTTTACAGTAAATTTATAAATTTACAATAGCTAATTGGAAACCAGTGGAACTTTACACCCAACCTTCTCTTTTTTTAAGAATTTGAATGTTTCTTCTCAGAGTAGTCGGCAAGAAAACACCGGCCCCTTTACAAAATAAATATCATTCTTCAGAGTCTAAAGTTCAGGTTTTCTTATGATATTTTCATTCAAGATTTTTACCCTATCTTGTTTATTTACTCATTCATTTGAATGAATCATATTCATATTTGAGTACAAGACTATATTTTCTACTGACTCATCATTAAGCCACGGTCAGTTTAGGCGGTGTAGCTATAAATGAATGACGTAATATCACGTCGAACGTCAGCAAATACCGTGAAATCCCGTCTGAAAATAATCTGCTATGCTCAACCTGTGGGTGTCACGTATTAATGGGACCAGACTCCGCTTCCCTTACTAGGCAAGGTACGTTAGATCATCGAGTTGTCGAAAATTCAGGGATGGATTTAGGTTAGGTTAGTTCATCAAACTCGGAGGTCAAATTCTCAGACAATTGTATTAGTCAGATCATACGAGGACCATTTAGGTTAATGACTGAGGTACGCTTTTGATGAGAGAAGATACATATTTGAGTGACCTGTCTAGATTGCAGCAATTGTCAGTATTTATATCAACTTAAAACGTAAGGAGCTCAACGTATAAAAGTTTTTCTGAACTGATATTATTTTTTCTAGTAGTAGAGTTATTTGTGAAACAGCTCTTCCGAGGAAGTACACAGCAACTGTTCAAGTTTGAAGGGTATGGCCATAATCATACTAGTGCAACGTCTTTGTCTCTAGGACCGTAAACGGTAACGCATCTGCGAGGCTACTGTTGCAGTTGACTATAGGCAGCAGCGTGATCTCTTAATATTAAGATGGGCAGCTAGCTTGTTTGCCATCCAGTGATTCAAAAACTTAAGAAGGGCTTCAAGAGACATTGGCGTACCATTAAAACAAACTCAAGTCTGGCTAGCACTAATAATACCAAAGAAATAAGTCATCATTATCTACCTAGCCTTTTCCCAACTAAATTGGGGTCGGCCTCCAGCCTAACCGGATTCAGCTGGATACCAGTGTTTTACGTGAAGCGACTGCCTATCAGACCTTCACAACCCTGTAACTGGGCGACAAAGAACTAAGTATAACAATAATATTAAAAGGTCAATAGCTGCTATTAGAGAAGTATCCAAGTGACTTACAGGTGTTTTACTTATAATAAATAATACCAGCCTATAACTGTCCCACTGCAGGGTAAAGGCCTCTTCTCATACAGAGAAGGCACGAGCATTGATCACCACGCTTGCTCAAGACGGGTTGGCGATTTCAGACTTATATTCACTACAAGTCTAGGTTTCCTCACGATGTTTTCCTTCACCGATGTCTGGAATGTCTAAGATAATCTTTAGAAAGTACATGTGAATTGAAAAAGTCACATTGTTTTACTTAATCACAAAAAATTATGTGTGTCATCCTGATCTTGATTCATAAGCAGTGGGAGTGGGTGGTCATTGAAGAAATGTTGCCGAGTATTGCAACATTTTGAGCGACATTACATTGCTGGTAAATTGTAACCCTTTCAGAATAGCCATATTTGAGTAAGGCCCGGAACCCACCAAAGCTAGAAGAGAGCTTTTAAACCAATCAGCTTACATCCTTTTGACAGCTCAGCACTTAGTTTCAGCAGTACTAATCCTTTTAGTTAATTATAACATATCTCTTTTGACGAACCGAAAAAGCCTCCAGCTCACGACTGAATGAGAGCTATGGGGCCCCCGAATCCATGTCAACCAGAGGCATAGCGGGTTATAGGTTGGGCGGTACAGTGCACTGGGCCCGACGAATATTGATCAACTTTTTTTAAACGCATAGACTCTGACAGATAAAAAATCAGACACCCCAATTAGAATATTATGTTATAATCATAATATATACACTGAATTTTTATTATTATGTTTAAAACACTGTTTTTTATATAAATTAGTTGTACAGATTGTGGGAGAAAATTATAGACACATTACAAATCTACGCATGCACACAGTCGCACTTGCATAAGGGTCTAGCGTAGTAGGTATTTCATCCATTTTAGTTTGTTTTGACTGTACAGCGGAAGTGTGACAGCAGTTTACGTAGTTTTAATTATTTTTAGGATAAAATATTACCTATATTAAAAATTACAAAAATCGATTTAGTAAACGATTCTGAACAAACTATTTTCTCAAAGTGCATTCAGTGACACATTGTATAGTTCCGCATTTTTCTCTATACGGGAAAATACTGTTACTAATCTTCCTATAACAATAACAAACAGTAATACAACGACCAGACAATTTAAATGCTATTACAAACTACATTAGGTACAAAATCGCGTATCACTTGTCTAATGACTACAAGTGCATGGTAACCTCTAATTTACCGACTATGTGGTAACGCCCTGACGTTCTCCGTTCAATGACAACATCGGTGCCGGGTTGCGACTTTCTTTGTAACTTTATGATTTGCTTGCGTCAGCCAGGCTTCATTTTTTTTTTATAACAAGCATTTATTTACCACCATTATTAACCCCTAAGGGTTGAATTTCCAATAATCGTTTCGTATTGCACCCCTACGTCATAAAAAGATGCTACTGTGCAAATTTTATGGGTGTTCTTTAGTAGTTTCGTGCGTTTATTACAGAAGTCTGTCTTTTTGTGTGTTTATTTGTAAAGATTGGTCGAGATCGAGAACAACTCGGAATTTAGCTGCTTTGTCTGGGACGTAAACACACAAACGACACATAAACGAAATTGGCATCAATTGGACTTATAAATTAAATTCAGTCGTCTTTCTGGCAAAAATGTTAAAGCTTCGTGTTAGAAATTAAAACGTTTAATTATAATTGTAATCGTTTATTTCAAATAAACCATTTGCTACTACTTTTGGTTATTAGGTAGTTGATTAGCATTGTAAATAAGACAGGGTTCATACCTTATTATTAAATACTAGTTAGCAAGATTTTATAAGTATCACTGTCTAATATGTTGTATTTAATATAGGTCTTGTCGATGATTGATATACAGGGAGAATCTCTATCATCATAAATATATTCTTTATTTGCCTATACCTTTCAACGACCAACCGACAGCCAGCTGTCGGGCTGCTATTGTGTTTCGAATTACGTGTGTTTGAAGATTTAATATTATGATAGTAGTGATTTTCTGTAGTTTGTGTAGTGGTAGAATATCTACTACGCCGAATCCATACTAATATTATAAATGGGAAAGTGTGTCTGTCTGTCTGTCTGTTTGTCTTTCTTTCACGGCAAAACGGAGCGATAGTTGAAGGCATGGAGAGTAACATAGGCTACTTTTTGTCTCTTTCTAACGCGAGCGAAGCCGCGGGCAAAAGCTAGTTAGAATATACATTAACTTCTAAATATACAAGCTTCATAGTCTAATCATCTATTTCTAATAGACCATTTCAAAGGCACTTTAGAATGGCATTTACAAGAACAATAAATATAATCTAGTTGCCCATTCTAAAACGTAGTTTCGCTTGTAGAAAAACGGGCACGATACTCCACTTTTTTACATGTTTAAGTGTGTATTAGAATTAATATAATGTCAATAACCTTACTCGCCACTATCCAACAAAACAAGTTGCTAACTCCATATCTCTTTGTCCCCAGGTCCAGTTCTCTCAAGACCCGCCAAAAGTACACGTGATGCGAGTCTGGGCGTTCGCAGCGAGACAGGCGCGAGCCGGCCACTGGGAACGATACGCGCTCGACAGGGACCGCTTCAAGCGAAGGTACGGCCTGTTGCTGTAGTGGTTAGTGACCTTGACTTCTGGGCCAGGGGCTTAGCAGTCAACGTCACTCACTACTAGACCAACAGTCCTGATGATGATGATGGTTCTCTAGGAATTTTGTCGTCGTGGGTGCGTTGACAAACCTATAAACTCCACATAAAGAACCTGAGTATTGGGCCAAGGGGGTCAAAATCAAAATCAAGGCATTTATTTCACTTAGACCATTTATAGGCACTTATGAATAGTCAAAGAGTCGGTCGGTCAGTCAGAAAAGTGACGCTAATTGCCTGTTCCAAAACGTAGATCTCTATGGAGAAGAACAGGCAAGAAACACCACGGACATTCATTTTAAAAAAAAAACTTGTTTTACAAAATTTTGGTTACATTAATTTTCGTGCTTCTATATGTGAAAACAATGCAAGTAAATAACAAAATTAATAATTAAAAACGCACGAATTAATATTTTAAAATAAATGAAAAAGTAATAAAACAGTCATGGCAGTTAAGATATGACCGATCTCAACTGACAGCGCCCGTTCACGAGCATGACGGTCACCTTAGCAGTCAGGGTCACTAAACACTAGACCAACAGACCTTTCAATGACGATGGACCCAGTAAGACTTTCTATATCGTGGGTGCGTTTACAAATATCTAAACTCACATACACGAAGCTGACGGTCCATCAAAGATTAATCATTCTGAGCAGTTCGCTTCCGACAGGGACCGCTTCAAGCGAACGTACGACCTGTTGCTGTAGTGGTGAGTGACCTTGACTCCTGGGTCAGGGGTTACTGGATTAGCAGTCAAGGTCACTAACCATTAGACCAACAGACCTGTCAATGATGATAGGTACATCATTATCATAAATCTTTATTTATCTCAAAATCATGGGTACATAATTCACACTAGGAAGAATACAATCTTAAATGGAGAAAAGTGTCTGAGATAGGATAGTCCTGGGTTACAGATTAACTAGTATTTAAATGTAGATGTAATTTTACGACAACAGCTGTTTAGTCGAGTGTAAAATAAGAATTCAGAGTATTATATAAATAGAAAAAAAAAATACATTGAATCTAGAAACTAAACTAGGCTGACTTCAGATCTTATGGCGTAATAAATAGACGTTAAGTACTGACTTTGGCTTAGCCATGTCCCGTCTCTATCGTACACTTGACGTTTGGCAGATGTGTAACAGTGACAGGTATAGTGCTAAGCCAAAGTCAGTGCTTAGTGACGTCCATTTATCTCGCCATTTGACATTTTCTACTAGTCATTCGAAACTGGTGCCTAACAACAACATGATCACTGATACTAAACGGGGTTGCGGAATGTTTATAGTGGTTATCGTGACCCTGGAACATAAAGGGCAATCGAAGGAACATGAGTGGGTTTTAGTCAGTAAGAGTCTGACACGCCCTCCCGCCGCACCCAGGACGGGACCAGTCATTGGATGATTTCCCAACAACCAAAAAAAAAAGTCACTGATACTAAAAGCTGGTCAAACCAAAATCTTATTAGAATTTTCCATTTTCCAGAATCGCTGATGTTGATGTAGCAGTATCCTGGGTTCTGAAGCCACAACACCGTTCCCGGGTCATGTTCCAACGCTTCATGCCCTGGTGGAACGCGCAGAAGAGGAAAGAACTAGCAGAGAAGAAGGAGAAGGAAGCGCAGGACAAACTCAGAAGAGAGGAAGAGTTAAGAGCTGCAGAAGATGGTAAAGTGACTGAGGTAGGCGAGAATTTGGAAAATTCTGATGTTAAAGAAGAATTAGGAGTAGGTGATAAATCGGTGATTGAGAATGGAGAAAATTTGGTAGAGTCGTCTAAAGTCACAGAGAATGTAGAGAAGAATATTTTAAATACAGTTGTAAATGGAGAAGTAAGTAAGAATAATGTCAATGAACAACAAAAAGTTAATGTCACAGAATTTAAGAAAATTGCAAGTAAGGATGATGCTGCTAATAATTGTGAAATAATTCCTTTGAATGATAAAAAATTGTTGAATTCGGATTTTGTTAAGCAGACAATTTTGGATACTTGACAGGCAGTGATGCGATAAAACTTAGGTGTTGGGTAAAATGACTGAAAAATTCTGGAAAATAGGTATAAGGTTCTGTAAAAAGAGGACCAATGATATTTAAACATCGAAAAAAAAAGATGCTAGTTAAAAGAACGGATGAAAAAATTCTAATGACATTCATTTGAGCATATTAAGTAGTTATCTAAATAAGCAGGCTGTATAAACATCTCACTAAGTCTAAACACACTGTACATCAAATTGAGTATGAAAAATGGTGCAAAAAATATTTTTATACTTTCTTTTTAGGGTTCCGTAGTCAACTAGGAACCCTTATAGTTTCGCCATGTCTGTCTAGGTCTGTCCGTCCGTCCTCGCTTAATCTCTGTGACCGTTGACACTAGAAAGCTGAAATTTGGTACCAATATGTATATCAATTACGCCGGCAAAGTGAAATAAAAATTGGAAAAAAATGTTTTATTAGGGTAGCCCCCCTATATGTAAAGAGGGAAGTGTTTTTTTTTTAAATTTCAACCCTGTCGTGTGATTAGATAGGTATTAAAAAATGAATAGTGGTTTACTAAAATCATTTTTGATAATGTCAATAATTTCGGAAATAATCGCTCCAAAAGCAAAAATCAAAGCGTCCCCCCCCCCCTAACTTTTGACCCGTAGGTTTAAAAAATATGAAAAAAATCTGGAAAGTAGAACTTTATAAGGACTTTCTAGGAAAATTATTTTGAACTTGATAGAAAGAACAGTTTTTGTACAAAAAAGACAAATAGGTTGTACAAAATAATTACTGCGTACTTAGTATGTCAACGTAACAAAAGCCTTTTTTTAAACTCATAAGTGGGAACACTTATTGTGACGGACGGGAAACTACGGAACCCTACATTGAGCGTGGCCCGACACGCTCTTGGCCGGTTTTTAATTTAAAGTTACGGGGGGAGGGGAGGGGATTCATAATGCAGTAAATCCAGGTTTAAATAAATGAGAAGAATATATTGTAGCTTTTAACTACGAAAGAGTTTAACTGATATTAAAGAATTAATATTGTATTAATCAGAAAATCTTTATAGTATGATAAAAATCGATTTATAATGATGACAAATCAATAAAAAGAAGTTGCAAATCATGATTTCAACTGCTAAAGGCAAATTTCATATTTTTTTTTATTTTTTTAATAGAGAATAAATATTTTGAGTTGTAGGGGAAAGAAAAACGCGTTGTATTTAAATTATAACTAGTTTTTTCTTTGATATGTAAATGGTATTTTTTTGATAAAGAGAAATTATCGCAAAATAAACAAGTCTACGACATAATTATTTAATTGGGCTACGCGCGTGCAACCAAACATACCAACTTTTAGATAAATAATATTAGTATATATGACACGCTTTAAAGATCTAGGGTTTGTCTCAATTTTCAAAATTTTGTTCAAAATGTATAAAAATTAAAACAGGGCATTATTTTCAAAATTACATAGGTTTTTTAACGTATAGGTAAATACAGTTTGGGACAAGCCAAGCCAGTTAACAAATAACGAATATTGTAAGTGCCCGTTCCCGAACATGACGCGTGTAGCATCATAATTAATCATAATAATATTTAAGATAATTCTATAGTTTAAGTACTTTGAAGCGTGTCTCGCTATGGCAGGCTAATTCTGCTTAAATTATGTTTTATCGAAACATACGATAGGGCCAAAATTAACATAAAAAACAGCAGTCGAGAATGTACCTTAAATAATGGACATAAAGTCGATATTGCATTTCTCGGAGAATAAGACAGTATGTTCTTACGAGGAACGATATTATTCAGGTTTTAACGAAAATATGTTAAACTAAATACATCTGGGACTTTGTAAAATAAAATAACTTGATATTTAGTCTATTGCTAAATGTAAATTAGCTAAAAGAGCTATGACGTCACAATAAGGCGGAAAGTCATTTCTATTCCTAGTAATCTTTTTTTTTTAAATCTTCATACTTAATTTGATGAGCAGTATTCGTATTATATATTTATTTATAACAATAAAATAGAATTGTTCAAAGATTCTACCGCAGCAAACATACAGTGCAAGCTAAATAAAAGCTTTAAAAAAATAAATATATTTATTTTGAGAATCAATTTAATATAACACGTTTACGCGTCAAAATTGTTTGCTTAAATTAAACGTTTGGGCCTGTTTCCTAGCCGACTATAAGAAGAAACATCCGAAACAAACTCAGATGTTTTTTTACAGCCTGTTATGGTCTTCTATCACCAAACTACTAAAGCTACTTTCTGACATCCTACATCGCGGTATAAGAGTTTAATGCCACATTTACATAATATAAAATCGCGACTAGAACCTATGGGCAGTATAGTCCACCAGACATAACACCCGTCTGGTCGGAGGATCCTCCCTTTTCAACGGAGGATGAGGGACTTTACACTCTGTTCCTCATTGCTTTAAGGGGGATGCTTCTCTGTAGCCCGCGAAATTCAAATTTTTGAACGTTTTTCTGCAATTGGCTGCTCAGGTCTGGGTTGATATAGAATGACTCGATTGATTGCTTATTTCATGAAAAAGTCATTCAATCGAGTTCTATGCACTTTGAGGGCTGTTTTGATGATTTAAATGATTATAATTCTGTAAATAATGGCCTATTACAGTCGCAAATCATTTCATATCAACACATACCCAGGCACTGAGCTGCAAATTGCAAAAATACGTAAGAAAATTTGAATTTCGCGGGCTACCTTGAACATCCACCTTAAACTATCGAACACACACACGTGATTCGAGGCACAATAGCAGCCCGGCAGCCGGCTGTCGCGTGGTCGTTGAATGGTTAAAAGGTATTTTTACATTTTACCCAATACCTAAACTAAAACTGTCAAGTGCCTAATTATAATAATAAAGAGACTGATAATATCCGTTGCGCGCGCCGATTTAAACTAAACGGTACTAAACTTTAGTTAGAAAGACATTATTCTTAAGTACTCCTTTGGACTATCATGATTTATTGAAATAGTCTAGAGCAGGGGTCTCCAAATTACGGCCCGCGGGCCAAATCCGGCCCGCCAGTGTCATCAATCTGGCCCGCTATCAGCCAATGATTTATTGTCATCAATCTGGCCCGCAACAGCCAATGAATCTAGAAATAAAGTTAAGGGCAGAAAAATTAAAACTGGTTTGGCCCTTGTTGGAACAAACTGAAAAAATCATTATGGCCCGAAGGCTTCAAAGTTTGGAGACCCCTGGACTAGAGCATTATCGGTTTATAAAATCACCTTTAACATACTTTAGAACCTTATTGAAGAGATAATAAAGAACATCAAGAAATTTCAAACATAAAGGTGTTGCGTCGTACATAATAATAATAATAATAATAATAATAATAAACCCGCAGGGCAGCTTGTGGCGAGCTGTTGGGCAGTAGCGACCCCCACGGACCTGACCTCCTGGGAGACCCTTTGTTCTTCATCTCTGGCTTGCCTTCATTGGCCGGCCAGAGTGAGCACTGACGAGGAACAAGGCTCCCACCTCACTCTTGCCTTAATTGGCTGGTTTGAGTGGAGATTCGCAAGAGCAAACTTGCTCGGGGGAAGGAAGTATTCCAGTAAGATGCTGGTAGGGATCTTGACCGTACTTCCGGGATTGTCCTGATAGCCGTGGAATACCTCTCCACTCCTCCAGCACCTCGATATATGTTGCCCCCTTGTCGCTACGTCACTATGTGCTAGCGGCCGTTTTCGGGGGCCCATTTACTGAGTGTGCAAGTCACCCCCTGCCATTATATCCGTGTATACAAACATTGATCAGGCAGGGGCCATAGTCGTTCAATAGTCTTAGGTAACAAATCCACCTCAACAACCCAAACCCATAGTCCAATACTTTCTTTATTCCATGACCTGCAATAGACCACCACCAACCGGGGGTTGACCTTAGGTGCACTTGAGTGGTGCATATAGGGATAATCGCCGGTTGGTGTCCCACTTCATATAATAAAGCCATATTTAAGGGGCCTCTGCGAGTTGGCTTCGGCCCCTCGTACGCCTTCCAAAGGTCCGGGGCCCCAGGGTCCCGAGAAACGTAAAGTTCATAATAATAATAAACTTTATTTCGGACAAGTCCATATGAGCAATACAAAAACAGGGTGATACAAACACAACACAACGTTACATTACGGTATGCAGGCTTAGCCAATGCCTAAGTAACGGTGAGTCCCACCTATCCGTCAACACGTTCAGGATACTATTGCAACTGGTTCGCATACGGTGTAGCAATGAAGCGCATCGCTTTCTAATTATCGCGTGGAAACCATCAGTGTGCGCGTCTGCAAACATGCCCGAGGCACTGCAATACCGGGGCAGCCCCAACAGTACCCTGAAGGCGTTGTTGTACTGTACGCGCAGGGCGCTGTACGTCATCCGCGAATAGTCAACCCACAGGGAGCACGTATACATAGACTGACAATAAGCTTTAAAAAGCGTCACCTTTACTGCGTCACTGCAACGTCTGAACCTGCGGGCCAACATATTGCTTCGAACGGCCAGCGCCCTACGTTCCCTCTCCATATCTCTATCATCTTTCAAATCCTCTGAGAGCCAGTGACCAAGATACTTAAAGTGAGAGACTTGCTTCAGCTCATAACCACTTAAGGTGATAGGTGCTGGGGTATAACTTTTATTACTGGCTTTAAATACAAGTAACTCACTCTTTCTTGAGTTATATCTCAGTCCATGACCCTCAGCATACGTCTCACAAATTCGGACTAACTTTCGCAGGGCAGAAATTGAAGGACTCAGCAGCACCATGCCGTCCGCATAACTAATGTTGTTAATGCTAACTCCATCAATATGACACCCGACTCCAGTGCTGCTGAGTTCACCAATAAGACCATTCATGTACAGGTTGAAGAGGCGCGGTGAGGTCAAGCCACCCTGCCTCACACCACAATCCAACCTATACACATCTGATGATGCCCCAGCCCATCTTACAATATTAGTTTGTCTATTGTACCAATACTTCAACATAGTCACAATCTCCTGCTCACAGGATGTCTCCCCTTCCAATTTTGCCCATAGTTTCCTGTAGGACACAAGGTCGAATGCCCTTGACAGGTCCAAGAAACAAGCATAAACTGGTGTCTTTCTGTTTACATAGTATTGAACAACCTCTTTGAGACACATGATAGCACTCTCTGTTGATAAACCTGACCTAAAGCCAAACTGTTGATCATGAAGGTTGATATGCTTATTCAGGTGTTTATCAAGTAGACTGTCCAATACCTTGGCCATGATTGTGGCTAAAGATATTGGCCTATAATTCGACATATCCGAGACATCTCCATTTTTGTTCTTGATTATTGGTATAACAACTGTATGCATTAATTGTTCTGGCAAGTATGAATGACTTAAACACAGATTGTAAAACATTGTTAAAACTCGTGGTAAATGAACTCCAGCATATTTTAGATGTTCTATACTTAACCCGTCATGTCCGGGTGATTTGCCTCGGACCATGCCCTGAATTATGTTCCTTATCTGTTTATTTGTGAACCTGACAGTGACACCCGCATCCTTGGCCCTACATGGCCACATATCCTCCTGTACATCCGCAGCAGGTAAGGAGTCTACCTTGAAATGAAGGCGAAACGCCTCGGCTATTTTAGATGGTTCATGAATGCCCGCGACGCTCACTGGATGACCAGGTTTTGGATTAAGGCTATTGGTGTTTTTCCAAAAGTTCTTAAAATCTTTCTTTGTGTGATGATTTGCAATAATATCCATTTTAATTTGTTTTTCATTATTTTGACACCATTTTAATTTTTGTTTAAATATGTTTTTAGATTCGTACATCTTATTATATAAATCTCCAGTAGTAGGTTTTCCTCCTACTATCCACTCTAAATAGTAACGCCTAGCCACCACGTGAGCCTCCCTGACATATCTGTTCCATCCTGTGACATATCTTTTTCTATTCATACCCGTATTATTATTATTACAATTACTACTAACTATTGAGGCGTCAGACAATATAGCAACTATCTCTTTGTACATTCTATCTAATATAACTCTATGACTTCTATTCGAACAGATTCGGTCTGCGCAATTAAAACATTGACTAGGAAAATCTATATGTTTTAATTTTGAGTGACAAGCTTCATGGTACTTCTTTATTTGACTAGAGTCCCTTTCCCCCCATATAATTTTATTATTACTATTACTATTTTTAATAACTTTAGCCTTAACTATCTCTAAATTGCACTCCATAAGAATAGGATAATGGTCCGACCAGTAAATGTCATACATTACTAATATATTTAATACTGAGAGCCTCGCAGCACTCGTCAACACAAAATGGTCAAGCCATCTGCGCGACCCGTGCGCATCACTAACGAAAGTATACGATTCCGGTGGCAATAGTTCCATATCGGCGCATGACCACTGTTGTTCACTACAAAAGTTAATAAGTTCATTGGCAAATAACTCACCTGGGTGCGCATTAAAGTCCCCCAACATGTACACTGACTCAACACTGTTATTTTCTATAATTGCATTTATTTCGCACAAACACTCTGTAAATTCTGCCAAACTATCCATACAGTTTGTGGGCATATACACGGAAAAGATTATTATGGACCGGTCACTTACTCCTAACTTTACAGCACATAAACGCGCACTGTCACATTCGATAACAGTAGCTACTGGAAACACATCCTTCTTCCAAAGTAAAGCCACACCACCGTATGGCCTACCTCTCAGTATACCAGTAGACGTATCTACTGCTGACTTGCCAGTGTATGCAAAACCGTCATCTATATTTCCCAAGGAAGGAATATCATGCGGTAGAAGCCAAGTCTCCTGTAGTGCAACGACATCAGCTGCATCACATAATCGCCTCACGCACTCTCTCGATCTACTCACACTTTTACAATTAAAACTAATTAACTTGACTACATCCATCGTGCTCATTTAGGTTCTTCAAATCATTATTTTTACCATTTTTTCGCCATTTAAAATCGATAAAACGTCGAAAGGCAATTCCCTCAGGCCAAAAGTCATTTTGCATAAAAGTATCCACTTTATTTCTAGGTATAAATATCTTGTACGAATCATACTCTTTTTCAAAAGTCATGTTCATTTTTTCTATTGCAACTTCAATGTTGGTTTTATTTTTAATATATTCGCTAATGCTACACACGGGCACAGCCTTCGCCACATTATAGATGTAAATCGGGATTTTAATATCGGCCGCCTTGAAGTTAGAATCAGACGAAACAATGGCGTTTCCTCTATTCCCTATAAACCTGTTTCTGTATCTTTTTCTCTGTACTTGTATCCATTCAGGCGACTGAGATTCATTTTTCCAAATTCCCTCTTGCGTTACTACGGCAAAAGTTTTTTGACCCATTTGCATACTCGAAGTGGCCGTATGCCCCTGAGACACAGTTTGCATACTCGAAATGGCCGTGTGTCCCTGAGAAACAGGTGCGCCTCGTGTCACGTGCGCCCTCGGCTCGCACTCGGAGATGTTCGGGTTGACTTCGTGACGTGTGTCCTCTTGAAGCTCGGGGACGGCCGCCACTTGCGCGCTCGGCTCCCGCTCGGAGATGTTCGAGCTGACTTCGGTTCTCCTGACCGTCGCTTTCTCGCTCTTTTTAAGACGCGGACGCGGGGCCCCGCGCTCATTCATATTTTGCTGTTGCTTACCCTCCTCATTTTTATCATGGTACGCAATTGTAATACCAGAATTAACAATTTCTCGCTGAGAATTCACACTATTAATCTCCTCTGAGATAATTGTACATGTTGCTATCTTATTATTTAACTCTTCAATTTCAGATTTTAGGGGTTGCAACTGATCTTCCGTCACATAATGCTCCTTAATTTGCTTTATTTCACTTTGCATTTTAAGTAGATCTTTGAGAAGTCGTGTAACGTCTACGTGATCAAACAAAACAGGCGGCAGTTTTTGCAGATCCCGCGCAACAAATATAGGAATTTCCTCAGGATCCGTTTCTTTGAGCAAACAAATAATATCATCAATCTCACGGAGAGTTTTGCCATCTCGTTTCCTGGTTTTCTTACGCCTTGTTGTTGATATCGAATCGTACAACAAATCCTTTGCAATTTTCACTTCGGTTTCCGCGAAAGCACTAATACAAATTCGACTAATGCTGTCCTCATCCATCACATCAATCTTGTTGCAAATAAACGCGAGAACTTCATTTATTACAACATTACAGCTATTACACTTGACAACACTCGACATCTTTGTGCCGCACAATCCTACGAGTAGTAATAAGTAGTACTCCTAGTAATCCTACTCCGATAATACATATGGTGCTGATTCTCTTGGTCACAAACTACACCAAATTTAAGTTAAGTGCATCTTTCTCTTTCCATTTCATTAAGAAAAGGACAGAAGATACATTTTGATTTAGTCCTGTCAAATTAGACAGCGCCCGACGTAAATCGACGTAGGTACCTATTTTAAATTGCGTCTCAATTATCTATGGTTGTCTTCATTTGACAGGACCAGACTAATATTTTATCTTCTGTCCTTTTCTTAGCGAAATGGAAAGAAAATGATGCACAGAAATTAAATTTAGTCTAGTTTTCCTTTGAACAAGGGAATCTGCACATATAATGCTCTAGAAAATGCTCTAGTCTATACTTACCTTGCGGTTGAGAACTCACTAAATGATCTCCGTTCGTCAAAAATCTCAATTCTGAGACAAAAATCTTAGCAAGTACTTCAACTAAGCTTTATGGCCGTCTTCGTCGCACAACTGTCATTATTCGATGGTGAGAGAGAGACAGAGGATAGCTAAGCTAGAGTATGTGCTAAGTAACAGCCTTACGCCAATGAATATGGGTGTATACCCAATGGAATTTTAAATATTCAAAGATCATTTAATTGGCCATAATATTATCAATGTGGATGCAAAAAATCGTTTTTTGATTTCTTCGCTTAATTTACTATCGGATTTTTCGAACAACATTGTTATTACATGATTTCGGTCAATACAAAAAATTGTCTACACAATTGTATATGTATATATGTCCCTATGAAGGCATTTTTTAAAACACAAATAGTGGCAAATAAATAAAATTTTAAATTATATTTTTGCAATGATTGTCCACGTCATTTGTTTATTTAGTTCCTCCCTAAAATGTACATAAGATGATAATATATTATACCTTCACAAATTGTATAAATAATATGTTTAAAGTTGTTTAGTTTTGTGTATTTGTATAACTTGCCTTACAAAGTCTTGGCCTGATCTATCAAATAAATAAAAAAATTCAAAATTTTTTAGTCCTTGATTAAATTATATTTTATTTAAAAACTACAAATAAAATTACAAAATATTGTGTAAATAAACTAAATATTACACTGTCTTTTTTGTAATTATTTCGATTGTTAAAATGGCCATGGCTTCGTCCAAATCAAATTATTTATGGCCTAGCCTGCCCATAAATGGCTTACAATTTTACGCAATACTCACTGTGGCCTGGACTATTCTAGGGCAAAATTTGTTACTGAATAACATCACGTAAATGCTATAGGGGTTTATTCTGCCTAAAAGAACCAACCCACGTCAAAATTCTCCCGTTTTGCACAGTAAACGTTATGATTTTAAATATATGAGATGGTTAGTTTTACATCTTCGTAAGCTTAAGTTAGAAACGTAAATTAAACTGTAATTATTGAGTATTGTAATATGTTTGGCATTATGCAATTTATTTGATGTAATTTTAATTATTCGGAGATTGTGGGTTGGCTCTTTTTGGCATAATGAAACTCTGATTTCGTTTATATTAAATTATTTTGTTTTTGTTCAAAAAATATGTGCGGTGAAACCACTTGTCACTTTAAACTGTCCAGCTATTGATTAAGGCATTCTGCACCTTATTACCATAAATTTAAAGTTCACTTTTCATGTTTTGTTTTAAAATCGCATCAACAATGTTGCCATTTTAATCGGTTTGATGTTGCCACTTCAAAAGTGGAGTCTTGGGATGAAAATAATGTGCACTAAAATAATCTTTTTGATTCCCGAGTGCCAAAAATAATAATTGAACTCAAAAGTGCCCTTGAAATTATAATGTTACCAACTACAAATATTATGGGGTTGCCAATGGTCAATTATTATTTTTGGTAGTTTTATGGGGTCATTTAAGCATAGTAAGCCATTGTATATTCTCTGAATTATGTTAAGCTAGATTGCGTTAGCTTGTATAATTGTATAAAGGTTTTGGTGTTCGTAAATATATTGTATGTAACATACCTACTTCTATTTGTTTTATTTTACTTTTGTGTGGTGACATCTGTCGTCCACTGAACTACAGCTGACATCCTACATCTCGCAATCAGAATTTGACGAGATGTTTACATGTTTGTGAAATCCCTACAACATCCTATGATTCTAATAGACACAACACCAAACGCTTGTAGAATCCACTCTTTTCAATGGAAGATGCAAACTCACTGAATAGGCACTTTAAAATTACTACAATTTTTAATCATGCTAGATCAGCTATTTTACTACTAAATAAGAATAAAAAAAAAGCAAGGTTGCCTTAACACACATTTGTTGCCAGAAATTAATATAAAGTAAGATAAATAAATAATCCTATCAACATAAACATGGTTTTAAAGCAATGATAATTATAAGTAAAAAGGTGTTGATAGGTAATATGCATTAAAAAAGTGGCACTTTCTATTTGAGCAACATGATACTGAGTATCGCGTTGACATTTGACGTTTATCTCTTTTTCACTCGCACTACTTCAATCATGCCATCCTACTTTGACGTGTAATGTATGTGTGCGTTAGACCCTGTCCAGGAGGGCGAATTCGCCGCGATTCTCTCGCGCGTATCACGCGCGAGTGTTGCGTCCAGAGCCAACGCGTATAGAGCGTACCTACGCGCGAGTCGTATTTCCTTCTCTTTCTCTTTTATACGTGCACTCGCTCTGAAATTCGCGCGAAATCTGGACGCAACAAGGCGGCCATAGACCCTGTCCAGGACGGCGAATTCGCCGCGTAAACGACTCGCGCGAATTCACTCGCGCGTTGGCGAGATACTAGGCACCAATACATCGCGTCCACAAGCATCGCGCTACTAATAAACTCGCGCGTAATACGCGTGCAATTCGCCGGACTCTCGACTCGCGCGTGATTCGCGCGTAACGCGCGCGAGTCGAGATACTAGGGCCGCCTTGTTGCGTCCAGAGTTCGCGCGAATTTCAGAGCGAGAGCACGTATAAAAAAGAAAGAGAAGGAAATACGACTCGCGCGTAGGTACGCTCTATACGCGTTGGCTCTGGACGCAACACTCGCGCGTGATACGCGCGAGAGAATCGCGGCGAATTCGCCCTCCTGGACAGGGTCTTAGTATCTCGACTCGCGCGCATTACGCGCGAGTCGAGAGTCCGGCGAATTGCACGCGTATTACGCGCGAGTTTATTAGTCGCGCGATGCTTGTGGACGCGATGTATTGGTGCCTAGTATCTCGCCAACGCGCGAGTGAATTCGCGCGAGTCGAATCGCGGCGAATTCGCCTTCCTGGACAGGGCCTTAGTGTGCCGTTTTTGTAAATAGAATTTTGTTTAGGTAACCTACCTACACCTCTTTACTTATAATATCATTAGTTTTAAGGAATAAACGGAAGCCATTGCCTTGCTGTGGGACAATTCAGGCTGATGCTAATAATAATAAGAGGCAAGGAAGAAAGGAACGTGAACGGGTTGCAATAAATAAAAAAAAAACAATTTCTAATCAGCAACCTAAACATAATTTATTAAAAAAATATCTTCAAAAATAAATATACACTAACAAGAACAAAACTAGCTACTTTGTACAATAAATAGAAATATAACGGCAATATTATAAACGTTAACATTTTAAAAACTAACTGTTTTTTTCTTGCGTACTCTGAGCCTTTTAAGCCGTCTTTTACTATGAACTTTCTAAGTCCGAGGCACCAAGTTACCATATATTCTTTCCAGTCAATGCTGCAGAAATCAAAGTCGAATATTTCTTTGTCTATATTCGACAAACTGTTGTACAATGACGCTGTATTATTGTCGACGAAATGCCAATCGTTGATCGTAAAGTACGACAAAGCTAATGACATCTTGTACATTTTTGTGTAAAGTTTTACGAATCTGTGGACAAAAAACATTTGAAAATTACTAATTATACAACGAAGTCACTAAAACATTTAATTAAAATAAATTTCAGATGCTAAGCTGCTTTGCTGTATTCCGATTTAAAAATTTATGAGTTATCATCAAGGTTATAATTATTTCCCTAGCCTTTCCCCAATCATGTTGGAGTCGGCTTTTAGTTTAACCAGATGCAACTGAATACCAGAATTGTACATGGAGCGCCTGCCTACCTCTTGGTTCTGCTGGTCAAAATTTGGCTTCTGACTACCCGTAACGACTGTCAAAGTTTTACGAATGGCAACTGGGATCAATAGCTTTAAGTGCTTTCTGAGACACGGTAAACTAATGAAAAGGCATATAATAATATAATTATTGAAGAAGTCATTAGGTATAATTAGTACTTGTCCTTTAGCCAATTAGGCATTAAGATTAACGATGAAGAGTGTAGGTATGTTGTCTCTGGTTTGCTAAAACCTGCGATGTGTCACTGGTTTTACTGATGTTTATAGACAGCACTGTCCATAGACTACAAAATAATACTAGCCATTTCCATTGCAAGACAAGCCTCTTCTCATACAGAGAAGGCACGAGCATTGATCACCACTATCAAGGCGAAATGGTGATTTCAGACTTATGCCACTTAGTCATCATCATCATCTCCCTCCCTAGCCTTTTTCCCAACCGTGTTGGGGTCGGCTGCCAGCCTAACCGGATTCAGCTCGATACCGGTTTTTTACGTGGAGCGACTGCCTATCTGACCTCCATAACCCAGTAACTGGGCGACACGATACCTCTTGGTTAGACTGGTCTGAGTTTCTGACTAACCAGTAACGACTGTCAAAATTCTACGAATGACAACAGGGACCAACGGCTTTACGTGCTTTCCGAGGCACGGGATGTCAGTGATGTCTAAGATAAACTTTAGAAAGTACATATGAATTGAAAGAGTCACATTGGTACTAGCCCGGATTCGAACCCACAACCTCTTACACAAGAGGCGGGCGCCATATCCACTGGGCCATCACGACATACTTACACATACTTATGCCACTTAGTGTAAAACTTAAAAATTTTACCTCCTCTCCTTGCCAAAAATATAGCATACTCCATCAATAAGATATCCCGGTATAAAATGCAGCAACCAGGAATAAATCCAAAACATTGTTCTGCTCTGGGTTTTACATGCAAAACTGTAACCTATGGCCGCTGGCGTTGGGTACGATGGCCTTACAATGTTTTCCGAGGTGTGCACAAGGCTTCCTGTGAAATAGAATAAAAAAACATCACTCCAATTAACATCATCACCTGCCAGGGTTACGGAATAGTTTTAATAGTTACCGCAGCCCCGGAACATAAAGGGCAACCGAAGGAACAAGGGTGGGTTTTAGTCAGTATAAGTCTGTCACTCCTCCCCGCCCCGCCCAGGGTGGGAGAAGTCTTTTGATGATTTTCCATCCATAAAAAAAATATATATAATTATCATCAGCCGAAAGACATCCTCTGTTGGACAAAGGCGTCTCCCAAAGATCTCCACATGCATTGGTCCTGCGCCACCCGCATCCAACGGGACCCGGCGATCTTTATTATCCGCCCACGTTGCGTCTTCTGGTACGCGGTAGCCTCCCAATGGTGCCGATTCTCTTATTTTCAAACTAGAGTTAATTCAAGTTCTGTGCAGTTTAGTCCTCACATTAAGATACGCAATGGTGCCGATTCTTGGTTCACAAACTTAACTAAATTTGAGTTCAGTGCATCTTTCTCTTTCCGTTTAATTAAGAAAAGGACAGAAAATAAAATATTAGTTTACACCTGACACAATAAGACACCGTAATTAGTTAATTTAGACGCGATTAAAAACATGGCGACTGAAAATACGTTGATTTTCTTCGGGCGCTGTTTAATTTGAAAGGAACGAAAGAGAAAGATGTATTAAACTTAATTTGAGTTTAGTTTGTGAATAAGGAAATCTACAGCATCCATACTAACATTAAAAATGCGAAAATAACTCTGTCTGTCTATCTCTTTTTCACGCCTAAACCACTGCACCGATTTAAATGAAATTTGGTACAGATACTAGGTGTATTTTTGGTCCGGCTCAACCCGCTAGAATAGATGATTGTACTCATAAAAACAAACAACTTTTATTATAGAACCAACTCTGATATCTCAAAAAAATATCACCTGTTTCATACCTTGTGGTCGGGAGGACATTGAACTTTTCTTAGAAACAGCTGATATTTTTTTCGTGATTTCAGACTTGGTTCCGTAAAAAAAGTTGTTTGTTTTTATGGGTAGAATCATCTAGCAGGTTGAGCAAGACCAAAAATACACCTAGTGTAGTCTGCGACCCGAGAAAGGACATAGGATAGTATTCATCCCGGAAATCCCCCGGGAACGAGAACCGTTACTCCACACGGACGAAGTCGCGGGCAAAAGCTAGTTGTATAGTAATTAAACTTTAATTTCTCTCATCCTTAAACCCCAACTTACTCCACAAAGCAGGGTTCCTCGTAGAAACCACTGCGTAAATCTTAGGATCCGTTTCACCAGCCGCCTTCCTCTTGGCGGTCTCCCAGGCGGCGGCGATGATGGCGTTGTTCACGTAGTCTACTGGCACCAGGCCGATGTACTGGTCGTACTTCGCGAAGATCACGTGCATCAGGCCCAGGCCTGGACCCACTACTATCTGGAAGGTGATGGTGTTGAGAAACTGGATCATGGTGCCGATTCTCTTGTGCACAACTTAACGTAAATTTAAGTTAGGTGCATCTTTCTCTTTCCATTTCTTAAAGAAAAGGACAGAAGATACATTTTAGTTTAATCCTGTCAAATTAGACAGCGCCTCATGACAATTGACGTATATTTAGACGCCATGTTTTTAAATTGCGTCTAAATTATCTATGGAGTGTCTAAATTTGACAGGACTTAACTAATATTTGATCTTCTGTCCTTTTCTTAATTAAACGGAAAGAGAAAGATGCATTTAACTTAAAATTAGAATAGTTTGTGACCAAGGGAATCGGCACCAATGTATGCAGGATCAGGTTGGAAAGCATTTTCGGGTCCTGAAGCATGAAGCTAAACTAGTTTAAATCGTTAAGGTTTGGTTATTTTACTACTGCTAGAGCCCCAGCGGCACAAAAATGTGCCAGTAAACAAGTAGGTATTACCGTTGAGCCCGCTGGCACACATTTGAGCCACCAAATCCCGACCGATTTAAAACTCTTTTTGTAAATAGTGTTCTCTAATGTTTATAGAAGCAACAGAACAGTTATTGTGACCGGGGTCAGATTACGCTTACGATAAGTTAGTTAGACACAAATAGAGAGAATAGTAGAGATAGGTTGTAGAATAGTTATTTACAAATAGAGTTTTAAATCCGTCGATTTACAAATAGAGTTTTAAATCCGTCGGGGTTTGGTGGCTCAAAGTGCCAGCGGGCTCAACGGTAATATTTGTTTATTGGCACATTTTTGTGCCGCTGGGGCTCTAGCGGTTAAAGGAAATATTCCTTTATGATTGAAAGAAACAAAACGGCATTCAAATATTTTCTAAAATTCGCTTGACACCGGCTAATTTTTGTAATCTGTGTTCGTCTACCTATCTACTGTAGTCTCTTCTCTTATTTTTACTCACTCAACTATCTGTGAAAACTTTTAATTGGCCTTAGTTTTAGTAATCTGTTTTATTTTATTTTCTGTTATTAGCTGTGAGTTTTCCTAATAAAATAAAATAAAATCCGAAAAAATAACACTCTGTATCATGCTATCGATCGATTGATGTCATAAAAATACAGTAGTTGTTTTTTTTTTACTTTTTACTATTTTAGTTCGATTCTTGGGTTTTTCGAAAACCTTTGAATGCAGTTTCATTTATTTTTAAAATAAATAAACGTTTTCTTTAAGCAAAATCTTAACGATTTAAAGTAGTTTTCATCCATGGCCCATTAAAACTTTTTTTGCGAAATGGTTAAAACTGGGGAAATATTCAGTTTTAACCATGGTAGGGATTTACGGTGGTTATGACGTACTCACTCCACTAGCTCCGTAGACGCTCGACATGTCCAGCCAGCCTGGGTTCGGCTCCCGTTTCGCGCAAATAACTGAAACAAAACCATAAAAATAATGTAGAAAAAAAATTTGGGTAGTGGGAAAAGTGTTATAAGACGTTTCCCACTCCCAAAAAAATACGACGTTAAATCTTTTGGGACTATTGTCATGGTAGGTTGTTTTTAAATGATACCTAATAAACTAAAACGTAACAGAAATATAAAGAAATGGTAGTTACAAAGGGCTAACAAGGAACATGGGTGAGTTTTAGTCAGTATAAGTCTAACACTCCCTTCATTAGATGTTTTCCCATTCCGAAAAAAAAGGCTCTGGATCTACATAGACAGGGCTAAACAAATAAAAGAGTTTGAGTTTGAATATTTTATCTTCAGTCCTTTTCTTAATTAAACGTAAAGAGAAAGATGCATTTAATTTAAATTTACGTTAGTTTGTGCACAAGAGAATCGGCACCGCTATTTACAAACTAAATTAAAAATGCTAGTCTTAAAATAAAATGGCATCAAAAAACTCCTCCGCATCGCTGTCAACCGGTAAAGTGCCCAAGAGGCTGGCAGCATTGCCACGTTGGATGGCAATGAGCCTCTGGCCAAGTTAAAAGCCAGCCTTTGGGTTACGAGAAGAGTCGACTAGTCTTTTTGACAGGTCTTTAAAAATAAGGTGGGCACTCGGACCCCATGGCCCAAGGGTTTCAACCCCAAACGGCTAGAAAATATAGTTTCCAGTAAGGTTGCTATACTTATTTCTAAAGTTTATGGAGACGTATAGACGAGCTTTAAGGCAATGTAAATTAATCCGAAATTCATTTAAAAAAATTGAAATAGTCAACATTACACACACTGAAGCAGGTCATAGAATGTGACCTGCTTTAGTGTGTCTAATGTTGAAATGTTGAACTAGTCAAGTCATATTGACCACTTTGACACATAAGTACCTTGTCCACTGGTCCATCACTAAATTGTCAGTTGTTTGAGACTGACCTCCACGGCACAGGGAATCCTAGTGTGAAGGTCAGGGTTCGTTGTTCAATTATCACTGTTATTTTATGAACCAATAAAGTTTTTTTTTTATTTTGTTTTCAGTCTGTATATTATTCCTTCGTACACACGTGATTCGAGACACAATAGAAAGACAACAGCAGCCCGACCGCCGGCTGTCGCTTGGTCGTTGAAAGGTAATTAAAAAGCTGTGACGTCACTCACCGATAGCCGGCCTCACGACACACATAGGCAGGTCACCACCCATAGACCTCACCGTCTCCTCCGCTACCGCCTTCGCGAACGAGTATGTGTTTGGCCAGTTCTTGATTAAACTGAAATACAGAATATGGGATATCTGATGTGATACCTGTCGTCCTGTATGGATCGGAATGTTGGGCCTTGAAGAAGATGGATGAAAGAAGACTGCATGTAGCAGAGATGAGAATGTTGAGATGGATGTGTGGAGTGACTAGAATGGATAGAGTGAGAAATGAATATATTAGAGGAAGCTTGAAAGTAGCACCGGTCGCTGATAAGTTGAAGGAAATCGTTTGTCATGGTATGGGCATGTTAAGAGGAGGGATGAGACGCACATAGTTAAGACAGTTATGAGTATGAATGTAGAAGGTTGGAAGAGGAGAGGAAGACCGAAGAAAAAGTGGATGGAATGTGTGAAGAATGATATGAAGGAGAAAGGGGTAAGTGATAGCATGACGAGTGACAGGTTGGTATGGAGGAGAAAGACGTGTTGCGCCAACCCCAAGTAAAATGGGATAAGGGCAGGAAGAAGAAGACTACAAACAATTTTTATTATGGGAGCAAAGCCGAAATCGCTAAAAAATATCAGCTGATTCAGTACATTAGGCAATTATAAATGTACTGTTTTTTTCGCGATTTTAGGTTTGTTCCTATAGTAAAAGTTATTGGCGGGAGGAAGTCATTTAAAGATTTCCCAAATAAAACCTTATTCCCAAAAACCCTTGAAAACTTACCCAGGAGTAAGATCATTGAGCCTCTCCTCGTCCACGGTCTCTGCCAGTCGGATGAAGGTCTCCGGGTCCACCGGACTCGGGTAGAAGTCCTCCCTGACCTCTGTATTGATCAGGTTCTCGCACGCGTGAGAGTATGCTGTCGACACGTGGACATAGGACCTGAGGGGAACGGAGTTTAATATCGCTGATGTTTTTAAATATTTCCAGGGGTTTAAAGGAACTATTTTGGTTAGTATATTCTGAAAAATTCATTATGGCTTTAAAGTGTGGAGACACCTGAACTACGCCAAAGGGTAGCTAGATGATGATTAAAGATTAATTAAAGTGTACAATATTATAATAATTTGATGAAGAACCGAACTGACGGAGACAACAAGTAATTCTCAAAAACGTTGCAGCACTGATGCGTAGAACAGGTGGGTTACTATGACTTTTAAAGTAAGATTGTTTTATTCTTGTTCCAGAGTGTGCAAGTGACAGCTTTAGACTCGTTGTCTAGCGCCGTCTCTTTCGCACTAAAAGTAATATCGCAGTAACACTGCTATAAGAGCCTGTGGTAGGCCCCGACCCCCATGTAGTGGAGAGTCCATAATGGCATCTTCTGCGGCATTATGTGGCATCACCACTAGGGAGATAAGGTGAACTTACTTGAGTTGCTTGCAAGCCTTGCCAAGCAAGATGGCCTCCCGAGCGCCGCGTACGTTGATCATGGCAGCAACACGAAGAGTTTCGTCAAAACGGGTCGTAGCAGCCAAGTGGTAGATTATATTCACCTGAGACATAATACATTTGTTTACAATTACATAACATCTAATTATACGAAGCCCTGCAACGTGAATAATAGGGATGTGGACTACATCAAAAGAATGACATTCTGTTTAGTCCGTCTGTTAGACAGTCCAAAAATACTGGACACATATTTTTTTGCTTGATCAAATTAATAACAAAATACAAAGATAAAGAGCATCAAAGTTCCGGAGAGGGGGCTTGTGACGTCACTTGTCAGTAAAAATTATACAAAGGCGTGACGTTTCACGAAACTTCAACGCACTGTTGTCGTCATTTTCTGTTTACGAAATAAAAAGAAAAAATACGTGTCCCCTGACGGACTAATTATTTTAATTACTTTTTTTTGTCGTCTCGCCTATTGTCATTGGAGTCAAGACTAAGGCAAGTCTGATAGTTTTGAAACAAAAGTTCCCCTAAAACCATTAACATTTTTATATACTGTTGTCTAAATGTGTTTTTGTATATTTGTTCGCAGATTGATAGGTTTTTCTCTTATTCCTTTATTCGACTCGTATGAAAGGCACGCCACAGACATCAGGGCCGGTTCCATTGCTTCAATAGGTAAGTGTCACATGACTGCAGAAAATTTATGATTCAATTATATGAAACCCCGCTGCAAAAGGACTTCCGAACTCAAGTGAGCCATTTGCGGCTGTGCTGTGCAATTTCTTTACTTTTTTTTACACTTTGAATGAGCACCCTTACACGTATTGATTGCAAGGGACCCTGGTTAGCTAGCTGCGCCACCAGGACCAGGCGCCATACTGACCTTCCACTAGGGTTTTTTAGTAGAAAATCATCAAATAACTTCTCCCGTCCTGGGCGGGTCGGGAGGGCGTGTCAGACTTTTACTAACTAACACCCACTCATATACCTTTGGTTGCCCTTTATGTTCCGGGGCCACGGTAACTATTATAACTATTCCGCAACCCTGGAAGGGTCTTACCATAGTGTCGTAGCTGGGTAACCAGGACCTGCAGTGTACTGACCTCCTCAGCGACAATGTTCCAGTCCTTGTCACTCATGCCCAGTCGCAGCTCGGCCGCGTCTCCCGCCACTGGCACGATGCGCTGCGAGAAGTTTGGGTCTTGTTCCCGAAGCATGTCGTACACCTGGGAGGTTATTATTGTATTAGAATGGTGGATAGTACGTCTCACGTAAAATAGATAGAAGTCTTATTGCAAGACGAAGGCCCCTTTTCATACAGAGAAAACACAAGCATGAGATTTCAGACGTATAATGATTGACAAGGTTTTGCTGATGATGTTTTTCCTACGACCGAATTTGGTCACATTGGTCTTGCTTGATTTGCTTGATTGAGGCCGGGCGCCTTAAATAATGGATGTTAAATAAAGATAATTTGAACATTCTCTTTAAACAATCCCTCAAAGTGGTGCAGGCACCTTCAAATTCCCGGATTGGCACACAGGTTCTGGTGTCTGTACTCGCCAGCAAAATGATCATTACTCGTGCCTTCTCTGTATCAAAAGTTGCTTTTGCCTTCCAGTGGGGCAATATTAGAGTAGTATTAATAATCTTATATTACAAATAGGGATAGGTTAGGTACTGACAGGGTCCTGTAGTATCTCCTGCAGCCTCTGTTCGATGGGTTTTCCCTTCTTCGGCCGAAGTAGGACGAAGGCTTTTGATATCTGCGTAGCTCTAGAAACAAATGAGCAATAAACATTCTACGTATTTTTTATTCTATTGGTATTTAGGTAGGAAATGATGATTAACCTGCTCCAGGGCGTGTTAGTCTGTAACTGACTAAAACCCTTTGCATTCCGAGGCCATGGTAACCCAGCGGTAATCACGTGCCCTATTCGCTGCTGACATCACGAGTATACACAGCTCTTAACTGAAAGGGGTAAACCTGGGCATTGACGGTCAATTTTCGCGTAAAACTGTGACGTCACTCCAAATGGTTAAGGCGGCCAACCAACTCCGACGTCAGTTCAACTGACGCGGAAAAATGACCGTCAATGCCCAGCTTAAAGTCTGACTTTTAGACCGGCGGGGTTATTACCTATGAAACAGCAATCAGCAATATTTGCGCAGTGATCGCGCGATCACCGCGCGATCGTCAAAAAAAACCGTATTATGTATGAACCGATTGCTAATCGCTCGCTGATTGTTCTAATGTACTTATTGCTACGATGACGATAAAGTAGCAATCGCTGGAATTAATTAAATACCACCTTTTACAAAAAAATCTTAACTTTGCTCTTAAAAACCATACTAAATACGAAACCACCAAACGAAAAATGCATATTTTAGTTAACTGATTGCTCCACAGAGGCAGCACTATCGCTAGTTTGCTATTTGACGTGACGTATTGAATGTTGAAAGTTGAATTGACGTTTGAGCAGCAAATTTTGCTAAATTATCGCGATCGCTCGGCTATTGCAAGATACGTAATCCCAGTGCGGGTCTCTCACGCTTGTTTTGTTTTACACACGATGATCATCATCATCATCAGCCCATTAAGCGTCCAATACTTGGACATAGGCCTCACCCAACATTTTCAAGCGCATGCGTTTCTGTGCGCTTGCATTAGACAGTTACCTGCGACCTTAACAAGGTCATCCTCAATTACACACACAGAAGTATCCTCAATTTCTGTCTCTCTCTCTCTCTCACACACACAAACACACTCACACACACACACCCACTTAGACAATTAGCACATGTATACTGACTGAGAATAAAGCTTGGAGAAAACTGGACACAGAAGGAAGAAGAACCCTGACCTGAACAACTTCTCAATCAGCTGCTTGCCAAGAAACCCGGAGCCCCCCGTCACAAAGACGGTAGCCCCCTTGTAGAACTGCTGGACTGTGGAGTCTCCCCGGGCCGTGGCCTCGTGCATTGGCTTGTGGCGCAGGAGCAGCTTCGCTTCGTACTGCTGAGCAGGGTCTAGGGCTTCTGTCTCCACCATGGTGCTAGGAAACCTGGGAAGACACAAGATGGCTGGGTTTTAGAGGCAGATTTCATATGAATGAATAGTTTGGGATCAGATGACCGTATGTGAGTTGCTCCCGCGGTTTCACCCGCGTTATATCAGATTGTTGGTTACTACTCTGCTCAAATTTTACTCGAAACCATGTTTTGTGTCACGTCCCACGGAAACAGGATAAAAAAAGAAGATAAAAAGTATTGTATGTCCGTCTCCTGGTCCTAAGCTACCACCCGACCAATTTTTTGCCAAATCGGTTCTGCCGTTCTTGAGTTATAAAATATGTAACTTACACGACTTTCTTTTATATATAGATATCTATTTAAGTCAGTACGTGAGTCAACATTGGATAAAATATTCAGATTTAGTGAAATAAACATATTATTTTGAAAGTCATCCCCTTGGACTATATTCTAGAAACTTGTGTACGACATCCAGGTAGCTACTCAATTCTGATAAATTACCTATACCTAATCATCATCTCCCTCTAGTCTTTATTCCAACTATTTTGGGGTCGGCTTCCAGCCTAACCGGATTCAGCTGGATATCAGTGTTTTACGTAAAGCGGCTGCCAATTAGACTTCCACAACACAGTAACTGGGTGACACGATACCTCTTGGTTACACTGGTCAGATTTTATCTGCCTTCTGACTACCCGTAACGACTGCTAAAGTTCTACAAATGATAACCGGGACCAACGGCTTTACGTGCGCACCGAGGCACGGGACGTCAGTGATGTCTAAGATAAACTTTAGAAAGATTAAATTAGACTTATTGGGACTGGCCATGATTTGGTCCCACCACCTCTAACAAGAGAGGCGGCCGCCTTATCCACTAGGCATCACGACATATTATGATAAATAATAAATTTAAATCAGATTTAAAAATATAATTACCTACTATTATAAAAGGATAAAATGATATGTCAAAACAGTACAATACGTATACAATACAATACGTATAACTCCTTGCCAAAAGGCATGTCCCTTCTGCCTAGTAAAAGATTTTGCTGTGCCTTAAAAAAATGGTTAATCGAGGAGAGTTTTTACACAACCAAAGAATTTTTTAATAAAAGCACCTGTAAAATTGGTTTTCGCTGAGAGCCCTTTTTAATTATTTATTTTTCATTTAGTTAAAATAATCATAATTATAATTCTGATATTTTTTATATTTTCTATGCACATAAATTTTACTCTATTAATTATAGTTTAGGTATATGATTATAATAGTTTAAATTGTACCGTAATGTAATTTTAAAATTTTAAATATTGTCTTTGCATACCCTCGAAGAGGGTGGAATATGTCATGTACTTATTATTGTATATAACATCTTATGTCTACCATATTTCACGCAAAAAAAATGATAATTCTATTATATTCTTGGTCAAACAAATCATGCGAGGATCATGAAGGTGGTCTAAAGTGATCTCCTGATGAGAGGAGGATACAGATTTGAGTGGACCTGTCCAGACAGTGCAAGCAGTTTCAATTGCGGAGCGATAGTATAGCCAGCGTTTCCCAAACTTTGTTCCACTGTGACTCGGTAAATTTCATACTCCTCCCGTGACCCACTTAAGATTTCGGACCTAACTAAAATCGGTATTAGGTAAAGTAAAACACAAATATTGCGTACTAGCTTTTGCCCGCGACATCGTCCGCGTGGAATAATAGTTCCCGTTCCCGGGAAATTTTCGGGATGAAAACTATTCTATGTCCTTTCTCGGGTCGCAGACTATATCTGTACCAAATTTCATTCAAATCGATTTAGCGGTTTAGGCGTGAAGAAGAGACAGACAGACAGAAAAACAGACAGAGTTATTTTCGCATTTATAATATTAGTACGGAAGTACGGATTACAATAATCAGTGAGAAGTATGAAGCTGTTTATTTTTAATCAAGGCAAGTCAAGTCCGCCGAAAACGATGGCAGTTTTATCCTGAGGTCTCAGTTTTTGGCGACCCTATGCCCGATCGGGACCCAACTGATGGGAAACGCTGGTGTAAGCTATAAAACATTACGCTACGACCTTTGGGTATGGAGCAGTCACAAAGGATGCAGCCGAACTCGAGGACTGAATGAAATTAATTGAAATGGTATAATATGTAAGAAGGATATTAAAATCACTAAAACACATTATTTATTTATTTAATTATGTGGTGTCGGCATTTTCTTTGAGAAGAATACCTACCTTTGAGAAGAAATGTTCGGCATTTCTTCTCCTCTATTTTCTGGAAACAATAAATTCATCAATCATCGTCTCTATAGCAGTCAAGAGTAAATTATTATTTCTTTATTCTTTACTAGCTTTTGCCCGCAGCTTCGCTCGCGTTAGAAAGAGACAAAATGTAGCCTGTTACTCTCCATCCCTTCAACTAACTCCACTTAAAAAATCACGTCAATTCGTCGCTCCGTTTTGCCGAGAAAGAAAGACAAACATACAGACAGACAGACAGACAGACAGACAGACACACTTTCCCATTTATAATATTAGTATGGATAGAAGCAAACTTATAGTCACACATTTCTAGTTCTGTTCACCTTATAAAAGCTGAATAAGTGTGAGCAGCCCCTTAATCGGCAAGATTATAATTTTAGAATTTACTGTAGGTATTATCCACTGTATATTGCTTACTCACTTAAAATTATACTTTACCGATCCCGACTTTGTTATATACTGGAGACTGACGAAATTGCCGAGTAAAAAGTACCGTATGTCCTTCACCAAGACCTTATTTACGTAAACACTACATTCATCCAAATTGGCTCAGCAGTTGAGTAGCTAAAACATAGGTTACAAACAAACACACATTCATAAAATTACAGAATATTAAACTTACGTGTATACTGGCACTAGATATATTGGAAAAAAAAAACAACTATCCGTAGCAACTACTAGCCAAAGAATAACTTTAAAACAATTAAAATTTTGTAGACGACAACATCAAAATATATAAATGTCTAATGAGTTAGCGAACTACATAATTCATGTTATAAAAATAAATTGGTCAAGTGCGTGTCAGACGCATAGAATAAGGTTCCGTCTAACCATTTCGCATTCAGTTTAAACCTTCCTACACACGTGATTCGAGACACAATAGAAAGACAACAGCAGTGCGACAGCCGGCTGTCTCTTACTCGTCGAAAGGTAACAACCATCGCATAGGCGAGACGACGAAAAAAAAGTAATTAGTCCGTCATTGAGATTATTGAAAAAATTTTGGACACGTATTTTTTCTTTTTTCTTGTAAACGAAAAATGACGACGATACAGTGCGTTGAAGTTGCGCGTGACGTCACGATCAGATACAATTTTTGCATTACGGTGGCGTCAAAAGCCCCCACTATGCCCCCACTCCAGAACTTTGTTGCTCTTTGTCTTTGTATTTTTTTATTATTTTGATGAAGCAAAAAATACGTGTCCCGTATTTTTGGCCGATCTACAAGACGGACTACACAGAATGCCATTTTTTTTATGTTGTCGTAATCCCTATTTGAATATCTCTGAAACTCGGATGGCGAGCGATGGGTAGCTCGCCGCCCGGCTAGGACCAGGACCGCGTAGACGGCGCGTTTTGTTCCACGCGCGCCTCAAAGAGAAGGAGTCAGCACAGGAAGGGGCCCAACAGGGCCAACGCCTGCCGGGGTTGCGGAATGTTATGTTTATAACTGTTACCGTGACCCTGGAACATAAAAGGCAATCGAAGGAACATGAGTGGGTTTTAGTCAGTAAGAGTCTGACACACCCTCCCGCCGCACCCAGGACGGGAGCAGTCATTGGATGATTTCCCACTCACCAAAAAAAAAAAAAAAAAAAAATATCTCTGAAACTAAATAAAAAAATCTTCGTAGCATTTTTAAACCTCTGAATGTTTTTAAAAGACCCTTTCAATGATACCCCACAATACAGGGTATACGCAAGAAAAAAATATAAAAAAATCACTTTACATATTGATCACTTTTAACGTGTGGAGAGGTACGAGTTTATTTCAACACTTAGTCCACTGGCTCTAACCAGGGGCGGTAGGACGAGGACGAACGGACATCAGTACATAAATATCTTAGGACAACTCACACACGGCCATCTGATCCCAAACTAAGCAGGGCTTAGTAACCAGACAACTGATAAACATACCTATACAAGGTGTATTTTTGGTCTTGCTCAACCCGCTAGGAGATGATTCTACCCATGAAAACAAACAATTTTTATTATGGAACCAACTCTGAAATCTCGAAAAAAATATCAGCTATTTCTAAGAAAAGTTCAATGCCTTCCTCCTGACCATAATGTATGAAACAGCTGATATTTTTTCGAGATTTCAGAGTTGGTTCCATAATAAAAGTTGTTTGTTTTCATGGGTAGAATCATCTCCTAGCGGGTTGAGCAGGACCAAAAATACACCTAGTATAATTTATACAGTTATTTATACCTACATATTACAGATAAATTATACCAAGACACAGAACAAACAATCGTGCTCATCACACTAAGTTACTCCTGGGTTGGAACCGAACCCACGGCCTCTGGCTTAGCAGTCAGGGTGACTAACCACTAGACCAACAGGCCCGTAAACACACCAAAAATTAAAAAACTCTAAGGTCCCTTTTTATTTCGGTACCGGACCCTAAAAAAGAAAAGAGGGCAATACTTCTAGCTTCGTCGATTATTTCCGTGTGACTATGACAAACAATTTGACTTTGAATGAAAATCAAAATAATTATGTAATTATATTAGTTATAATTAATTATTAATTAGTTTTTAGTTAGTTTTAATTTAGCTATATTTATTTTTATATTGCCTGTATATATTTAATTACTATTGTTAATAAAATATTTGTGACAAGGAAAAAAATATTATGTAATTATTAATCTTAATCTTCTGTAAAGCATTAATAATGATTGAAGCTTCGAACACACGTGATTTGAGACACAATAGAAAGACAATAGCATTCCGACAGCCGGCTGTCGCTTACACGTCGAGAGGTTAAGAAACGGCATAACCGATTTTGATAAAATGAATTTCAGAACCGACGGGCCTGCTGGTTTAGTGCTTAGTAGCCCTGACTGCTAAGCCGGAGGTCGTGGGTTCGATTCCCACCCAGAACAAACTTTGTGTGATGAGCATAATTGTTTGTTCTATGTCTGGGTTTAATTTATCTATAATATGTATGTATTTATAAATTATATAAGTATGTATATCAGTTGTCTGGTTACCATAACACACGCTCTAAGCAGAGCTTAACTTGGGATCAGATGACCGTGTGTGAGTTATCCCAGTATAAAAAAAAGAAACCATCCTAAAGTCATAACGTTTATTTCCATTAGACCATGGAGGCACTTTGGATCGTCAATTACATAAAAAAATATGTTGATTCTAGTCGCCCATTCCAAAGGGTAGATAGTTTTATATGGAGAAGAATGGGCAAGAAACTCCATAAGCTAGATAACCTACTTTTAAATAAAAAAATGGCATCCAACTCGGTGCAGCCGTTTAAGAGCTACATTGGTGCCGATTCTCTTATGCACAAACTAACGTAAATTTAAGTTATGTGCATCTTTCTCTTTCCATTTCTTAAAGAAAAGGACAAAAGAAACATTTTAGTTTAATCCTGTCAAATTAGACAGCGCCTGCTGAAAATTGACATAAATTTAGACGCCATGTTTTTAAATTGCGTCTAAATTATCTACGGAGTGTCTAAATTTGACAGGACTTAACTAATATTTGATCTTCTATCCTTTTCTTAATTAAACGGATAGAGAAAGATGCACTAAACTTAAATTTACGTTAGTTTGTGTACAAGAGAATCGGCACCAAGCACCAATGTCACAAATAGACACACATAGTGGTCAAACTTATAACATATAGAGACATGAAACTTGCAGGGTGTGTTCTTTGTAAAGAGTAGGTAACCACTAAGAAAGGATTTTGTAAAGTTTCGACATTCACGCGGGCGAAGCCGCGGGCGTAAGCTAGTTTTTATATAAATAATAAAAAAAATAACTAACTACCTACAACTCAGGTTTAAACGACACAAACACTTCTCAAAAATATTATCTGAACTGTGTATTTAGGTATTCCTTGCACTCTTTTAAAAGACCAGCATAATATTAATCCCTTATTTTAGGGTTCCGCGTGCCATAACAGTCAACGGGAACCTTGAACCAAGCTTTTGTCATCCGTCTGTTGCCCATTCATTGTGACAATTCTGCCACACTACTCCCAACCACTGCAACTCCTGAAAGTCAGAATCAACAGTGGAGTCCACCAGAAAAGCGCCGAGCAATGAAGCTCAACGAGTCCCGGAGAAACAATTCAACTGACTTGGATACCGCAACGAATTTAATTAGAAAAGAACAGCGGAGGAGTAAGGAAAAAGAACTTAAATTTGACTTAATTACACATCAAGCAAAAAATTGAAATAAAATGATAGAAATGCTATAATTAGCTCGTACTTAGGCTTAGTTAATTGCCGTATCTATCTCGCCATCGCGGTAAGACAGTTGTGCGACAGAGAAAGAAATATTTAGCTGTTGGAAGAACTTGCGAAGCAATAGAAGAAAATAATTCATTTATTTGTCACAATGTCAAAAAAAAAATGAATTATTTTCTTTTTTTTTTCTTCTTTAGAAGAAAATAATTCATTTATTTGTCACAATATTGTAATAAGATGTGCAAATGCATTACAGGTTGTCGTGATGGCCCAGTGGATAAGACGCCCGCCTCTCGTTTAAGAGGTTGTGGGTTCGAATCCGGGCAAGTACCAATGTGACTTTTTCAATTCATATGTACTTTCTAAAGTTTATCTTAGACATCACTGACATTCCGTGCCTCGGAAAGCACGTAAAGCCGTTGGTCCCGGTTGTCATTCGTAGAACTTTGACAGTCGTTACTGGTTAGCCAGAAACTATGACCAGTCTAACCAAGAGGTATCGTGTCGCCCAGTTACTGGGTTGTGGAGGTCAGGTAGGCAGTCGCTCCACGTAAAACACCGGTATCCAGCTGAATCCGGTTAGGCTGGCAGCCGACCCCAACACGATTGGGAAATGGCTAGGGAGATGATGATGATGTGCAAATGCATTACGAATATTACAAACATTATAATTTGCCGTTTTCGGCATACAAATATGGTTTGTAAAATTGTGGCTCGTCATTACTTTAATAATCATTAGAAACATAAATAACTTAAACTAATGGAACAATATATTGTGTAAAATGAATTATAATATTTCTAGCTTTCGCCCGCGGCTTCGCTCGCGTTAAAAAGAGATAAAAAGTGGCCTATGTTACTCTCCATCCCTGCAACTATCTCCACTTAAAAAATCACGTCAATTCGTCGCTCCGTTTTGCCGTGAAAGAAAGACAAATGTACAGACAGACAGACAGACAGACAGACACACTTTCCCATTTATAATATTAGAGTATGGATAATAAAGTCAACGAGATAAAATTTGATTCATAGGTTGTATTGTTAGACATTAAGTGATTTTTTCGGTCATAAAATCTTTAATCGAGTTACAACATTTGCTTAGCGGAAAGTTAAACAGTTTATACTTATTTTGAGGCTGAGGGTTTTGAAGAATCAGGTAATTTGATTGTTATCAATGGTATTGACACTATACATTATTAGAAAAGATATCTCCAAGCGGCTGGTTAACTCTTCACGTGACCAGAGGGCTGGCCTTTTCTTGGGACTAAGAATTGGCATTGCCATACAACGTGGCAATGCTGCCAGCCTTTTGGGCACCTCTCCCGTCGACAGCGATGCGGACGAGTTTTTTGATGCCCTGTGAGCTCTTCTTTTTATAACTTGTATAATTATATTTATTTTAGTATTATTTATAAGTTTTGTACATATTATGTTTAATTTATACAATTTAGTTTTATTTCTATTATTAGTAATTAATGATTAATTGATAAATAAAATAAATAGAAAACAATTTATCTATTCCTAGAAACATTAAGCAAATGACCTCTACGGCTGCGTCTGACAACATGCTCTTGCTAAACATCGTTTAATTATCTCAGTTTTCTCGATAAACTTTGATGATACGGAACCTTTCTAATGCGTGCCCGACTCGCATTGTCCAAGTTTTCGCTCACCTTAAATCGTCATTTTCAGTCAAAGAAAAAATTAAACTGGAATTCTTTTAAATTTTAATATTTTTTGCTTAAATGATTACCATAATCCATACTTAAATCCATACTAATGTTATAAATGGGAAAGTGTGTCTGTCTGTCTGTCTGTCTGTCTGTCTGTTTGTCTTTCTTTCACGGCAAAACGGAGCGACGAATTGACGTGATTTTTTAAGTGGAGATAGTTGAAGGGATGGAGAGTAACATAGGCTACTTTTTGTCTCTTTTTAACGCGAGCGAAGCCGCGGGCAGAAGCTAGTTTAATATATAAAATTCTCGTGTCACAATGTTAGTTACCTTACTCCTCCGAAACGGCTTTACCGATTTTTACCATTTTTTATATGCATATTTAGTAGGTCTGAGAATCGGCTACTATCTATTTTTAACCCCTAAGTGATAAGGGTTGTTCACCATTAACATTATAACGCGGATGAACCGCGGGAGGCAGCTAGTACGAAAAGGGAAAGTTAAAGGATTTTTTATATGCGAAAGTTACTCTGTCTGTCTCTCTTTCACGCCAAAACTACTGACAGAATCTATTTTAATTAAATTTTCTCAGTCTATGGACTATCTCTGTACAAATTCCATTTAAATTGGTTCAGTAGTTGAAAGCAAGACAGACAGACAGAGTTACTTTCAAATTTATAATATCAGTAGGGATATTACTTGCTTAATCATTCTGCGGTTGAAAAAAATATTTTAAATAAGTACCGTGTTTTAATGAGTATACATAACTAGATCAAAGGTTATTTGAGTTCAATAATTATCTATTATTCAATACAAAAAACCGGCCAAGAGCGTGTCGGGCCACGCTCAATGTAGGGTTCCGTTGTTTCCCGTCCGTCACAATAAGTGTTCCCACTTATGAGTATAAAAAAAGGCTATTTGTTACGTTGACATACTATAAGTACGCAGAAATTATTTTGTACAACCTTTTTGTCTCTTTTGTACAAAAACTGTTCTTTCTATCAAGTTCAAAATAATTTTCTTAGAAAGTCCTTATAAAGTTCTACTTTCCAGATTTTTTTCATATTTTTTAAACCTACGGGTCAAACGGGTCAAACCCCCCTCTAGGGGGGGGGGGGACGCTTTGATTTTTCCTTTTGGAGCGATTATTTCCGAAATTATTGACATTATCAAAAAATGATTTTAGTAAATTCCTATTCATTTTTAAATATCTATCCAACAATATATCACACGTCAGGGTTGAAATAAAAAAAAATCACTTCCCTCTTTGCACATAGGGGGGCTACCCTAATAAAACATTTTTTTCCAATTTTATTTTACCACTTTGTCGGCGTGATTGATATACATATTGGTACCAAATTTCAGCTTTCTAGTGCTAACGGTCACAGAGATTAAGCGAGGACGGACGGACAGACAGACAGACAGACATGGCGAAACTATAAGGGTTTCTAGTTGACTATGGAACCCTAAAAACGGTCAGAGTCGTAATGGCTCAGTGGATAAAGCGCTCGCGTATCGTGTGTCTCGTGGTTGTGGGTTCGAATCCGCGCAACCAATGAGACTTTTTGAATTCACATGTACTTTCTAAAGTTTATCTTGGACATAATAGGCCGTCGCTTCACGTAAAACACTGGTATCCAGCTGAATCCGCACTGGGATTACGTATCTTGCAGAAGCCGAGCGATCGCGATAATTTAGCAATATAAACGTCAATTCGCGATAATTTAGCAATATAAACGTCAATTCAAAATACGTCAAGTCAAGTAGCAATCTAGCGATAGTGCTGCCTCTGTGGAGCAATCAGTTAACTAAAATATGCATTTTTCGTTTGGTGGTTTCGTATTTAGTATGGTTTTTAAGAGCAAAGTTAAGTTTTTTTGGTGGGTTCATATCGTGGGTTGTGGGTTCATATCCAGGCAATTACAAAAGTGACTTAATCAATTCGTATGAACTTTCTAAAGTTGCTTCAATGCTTTTAAAAGTAAGTACCTCCCTAGCCTTTTTCACAACTACGAGTATGTTGGGGACGACTTTCAGTCTAACCGGCGGGGTTATTACCTATGAAACAGCAATCAGCAATATTTGCGCAATGATCGCGCGGTCCTGTATCATGTATGAATGAACCGATTGCTAATCGCTCGCTGATTGTTCTAATGCGCTTATTGCTACGATGACGATAAAGTAGCAATCGCTGGAACTAATTAAATATCACCAAACGAAAAATGCATATTTTAGTTAACTGATTGCTCCACAGAGGCAGCACTATCGCTAGATTGCTATTTGACATGACGTATTTTGAGTTGACGTTTATATTGCTAAATTATCGCGGTCGCTCGGCTTCTGCAAGATATGTAATCCCAGTGCCGGCTGAAATTTGGCATGCAGGTAGATGTTATGACATAAGCATCCGCTAAGAAAGGATTTTTGGAAATTCCAAACCTAAAGGGATAAATTGGGGATGGAAATTGCGAAATTCACGCGGGCGAAGCCGCGAGCGAAAGCTAGGAAGACATAAGCTACATAATCACGCTATGAACTACTGGAGCGGTGCAGTAAGTAAGTATACTAGGTATATTTTTGGTCTTGCACAACCCGCTAGGAGATGATTCTACCTATGAAAACAAACAACTTTTATTATGGAACCCATTCTGAAATCTTGAAAAAAATATCAGCTGCTTCTAACAAAAGTTCAATGCCCTCCCGACCATAATGTATGAGACAGCTGATTTTTTTTTCGAGATTTCAGAGTTGGTTTCATAATAAAAGTTGTTTGTTTTTATGAGTAGAAACATCTCCTAGCTGGTTGTGCAAGACCAAAAATACACCTTGTATAATGTTTCGTTGACTTTAATACTAACTAGCTTTCCCCCGCGGTTTCACCCGCGTTATGTTTGGTTTCTGCTTACTGCTCTACTTCCGTGGGTCATAGCATGATGTTATATATAATACTAGCTTCTGCCCGCGGCTTCGCTCGCGTTAGAAAGAGACAAAAAGTAGCCTATGTTACTCTCCATCCCTTCAACTATCTCCACTTAAAAAATCACGTCGATTCGTCGCTCCATTTTGCCGTGAAAGAAAGACAAACAGACAGACAGACAGACACACTTTCCCATTTATAATATTAGTATGGATAGCCTACGTCTTATTCTGATGTATAAGCTACAATACTGTAAAAGTTTATTAAAATCATACAATAGTTTTTGCGTGAAAGAATAACAAACATTGACACACACACACAAACAAACTTTTTCATTAATATTATTTGTTATAGTATTAGTAGGATTACGTTGTCTTTAATACTGATTTTATTTTAATGGCGTTTTTTCAATAACTTACTTAGGTACGTCATTCATTAATAATAATTAATTATTCTGAATAATAAATGAAGGACATTATTTTTATACTAATAATATAGTGTAGTACCTAATGCGTACATTTTGAAATACATAATAAATTAACGTGTAATTATGCCTTGGTGGCATAATTAATATCCATACTATAATCTAGCTAATCCATACTAATATTATAAATGGGAAAGTGTGTCTGTCTGTCTGTCTGTTTGTCTTTCTTTCACGGCAAAACGGAGCGACGGATTGACGGTGAAGATAGTTGAAGGGATGGAGAGTAACATAGGCTACTTTTTGTCTCTTTCTAACGCGAGCGAAGCCGCGGGCAAAAGCCATTGGCGCATCATTGTTTTCTCTGGACATAAGCTGAAAATAGAGCTGCAGTGCAATTCGTAAAAACTCGCGTGCGAATTCGATTTCGATCTATTCCCGATTTCATTTCATAACTTTCCTGAAGTGAAAAGTATTTGGTATTCAATGTCAAATTAGACAACTTTTTTACTAAAAATTCACCTACGTTCTCATTGAGTGGCGCTAGCGTAGTTTTCATTGGGTTATAGAATACCTAATACAGTTTTCACCGCGGAATCAGAAGTGAGCACTGAAGTGAGATCTTACAGAATAGCGTTGTAGAATAAATGTGCGCAGTCCCTTAAGCTTGACGGCTTTTCTCATTGTCACGACGCTGAACGAGGCTGATAGAAGTACAACTGAATAAGTGTGACCAAAATCGATCAGCGAAACGTGAATGTAGCTGAATAAGTATAAGTTCCTTAATGATCTAGAAAAACACCTGTAGATATCTACACATAATAAAAGAAAGTCGTGTTAGTTACACATTTTATAACTCAAGAACGGCAGAACCGATTTGGCTGAAAATTGGTGGGAGGTAGCTTAGGACCAGGGGACGGACATAGAATACTTTTTATCTTCTTTTTTTAGTAACCAAAAATCTGATATAAAACGCGGGTGAAACCGCGAAGACAGCTAGTTTGTTTATAAATAAAATCCCCAACTTACACACGGCCATCTGATCCCAAAATAAGTAGAGCTTGTACTATGGTAACCAAACAACAGATAAACATACTTATACATATAATTTACTAGCTGTTCCACGCGGTTTCACCCACGTATTGACAGGTTTCTGGTCAACTGCTCCGCTTCTTTTGACCATAGCGTGATGATACTGCGTTACTCAAGGATAATGATTGGTAGTATTCTAATGGTGAATGAATTATCGAAACCCGTCCAGTAGTTTTTGAGTTTATTCGTAACACACATAAATACATACAAATCTGTCCTCTATTACTAGCTTTTGCCCGCGGCTTCGCTCGCGTTAGAAAGAGACAAAAAGTAGCCTATGTTACTCTACATCCCTTCAACTATCTCTACTTAAAAAATCACGTCAATTCGTCGCTCCGTTTTGCCGTAAAAGAAAGACAAACATACAGACAGACAGACACACTTTGCCATTTATAATATTAGTATGGATTATAGATAAATTATACCCAGACACAGAACAAACAATCATGCTCATCACACAACGTTTGTCCGAGGTGGGAAACGAACCCACGACCCTTATCTTAGTAGTCAGGGTCACCAACCACTAGACCAACAGGACCTTCACGTAATGATGTCTATGGTCATAAAACGAGCTACCAGAGACAAAGATATAAATAAATAAAAGTCAATGGTGATTCAACTGACATTCTTTTCAACAATTCAAATAAGGCGTCAAGTTTTTTACAAACGGTTTTTTTATCCTTAATTTCTTCTACTTTTTTATAGTTTGCTATTTTTGTAGCAGACGCCTAAAATTTTCCAATTATCACAATGTTTTCCTCAAAAGTGTTTTTCAATAGTTGAAAGTGCCATTTCTAGATATAATAAAGTTGTTAAAAATTTCAAGTAACCATGGTTCAGTTTTCCAGTTCACATATTTTCACAGAACATATATTAATGCTTGTAAGAGAAAATGGTTTGAGAGCAGATGCCCCCGCTTCAAGCCTGTCACTCATTGCTTGTTTGATTTAGACGGAACTGTAGTTGGTAAGAGCTATATTATATACTATTATATATATAGTAATCATCATCATCATCTCCCTAGCCTTTTTCCAACTATGTGGGGGTCGGCTTCCAGCCTAACCGGATTTAGCTGGATACCAGTGTTTTACGTGAAGCGACTGCCTAACAGACCTCCACAACCCAGTAACTGGTCATGGTTAACACTTGGTTAGACTGACTGCCAGATATTGGTATCAGACCCTTAAAAATCAAAATACAAATCTGTGTTATACCACAGATTACTAAATAGGTTATACCGCCGGTATCACTACATTTGTTTTACAATTTTACTAGACCTCCATCACCCGTCTGTTTGTCACCAGGCAGTATCTCAAGAACTGTGAGAACAAAAGTAAAGACAGATGAATTCTTAGAGATCCTGCAAATCTGTTGCCATTGCAGCAACAGACACAACAACAGAATAAATAAACATCTATGTGGGCTTCCCTGCAGCAAACGTGACTTTTTTGGCGACTAGCTTTAGCTTGCGGCTTCGCCCGCGTGAATATCAAGACTTTCACCCCTATTTTACCGCTTTATTGTTAGAAATATCCAAAAACCCTTTCTTAGTAGTTACCTACTCTTCACAAAGAACACACCCTGTAAGTTTCATGTCTCTAGGAGCAGCGGTTTGGGCTGTGCGTTGATATATCAACAGTCAGTCAATCTGGTCCTGGAGACATGGAACTTGGAGTGTGAGTTCTTTGTAATGAGTAGGTAACCACTAAGAAAGAATTTTTGGAAACTCCACCCCTGAAGACGTAAAATAGGGGAGAGAAGTATCGAAAATCGGGTTATGGGACATCCCGCCCACGAAAGATCTCGCCCCCGGGCGAGATATCCACTTTTTAAAATGTGCATGGGTATTTTCGCCCGAAAAATAATGTCCTGTGTAAAATAAATGTTACTGGGAGGTCTCCTATTTAAAAGTAAAGAGATATTTAGGCTAAATCGTATTTTTTTTTATGAATCATCAAATAATTCTGCAAACCAAAAAGTCAAATGACCATAATTTAAACAGTACATTTTTTTTCGGGCGAATAGACCCATGCACATTTTAAAAAGTGGACTTCTCGCCCGGGGGCGAGATCTTTCGAAAATCACGGGAGAAAGCTAGTCTTATATATAAAATTCTCGTGTCACAATGGTCACAATGTTAGTTCCCTTACTCCTCCGAAACGGCTTTACCGATTTTTACCAAATTTTATATGCATATTCAGTAGGTCTGAGAATCGGCTGCTATCTATTTTTCATACCCCTAAGTCATAAGGGTTGTTCACCATTAACATTTTTAACGCGGGTGAAACCGCGGGAGGCGGCTAGTACGAAAAGGGAAAGTTAAAGTTTTTTTTATTTGCGAAAGTTAGAGTAACTTTCGCAAATAAAAAAAAACTTTAACGTCTGTCTCTCTTTCACGCCAAAACTACTGAACCTATTTTAATTAAATTTTCTCAGTCTATGGACTATCTCTGTACCAGATTCCATTTGAATCGGTTGTTTTATATAGATGTATAGATAATGGTTCCCTTTCGTATGCCATTCCGACACCCACTTCGGCGGTTTTAGTCAGACAACCAGTACAGCATAATAATACATTTCAGACTCTGAACTACTACATGGAGAGATTCTGTCACAGATCATTGCCGAACATGGAAAGGTGTACCCCCCAGAACTACGGCATAAAGTTAGTATTCATCTCAAAATAAGACAGCGCCTGAAGAAAATTAGCGAATATATAGTCGCCATGTTTTTAATCGCGATTAAATTATCTTTGGAATGTCTAAATTTGACAGAACATAATATTTTATCTTCTGTCCTTTTCTTCATTATTATTATTATGATGTGCTTCCTCTTGGTCCCAGACTAGCCCGAGGGCATAGACGGGGCCTACGATGGAGCGAGCTTACCCAGTAGATGCCTATGCACTCGTTTTTTAAACACTTCCTGGTTATATGAATTTGGAAACACAGACGCCGGCAGGGAATTCCATTCCTTCGCGGTGCGCATTATGAACGATTTAGAGAAGCGCTGCGTGCGAATATGAGGAATATCAACCAAGAAAGGGTGGTATCCCGCCGTACGTCTGGATGTCCGGTGGTAAAATGGAGATGAGGGAATGAGCTCTTGTAGCTCATGAGCACACTCACCGAAGTGCAATCTGTAAAATACCGCCAGACATACATTTTCTTAATGAAATGGAAAGAGAAAGATGCATTTAACTTAAATTTACGTTAGTTTGTGAACAAGAGAATCGGCACCATCATCTCGCTAGCCTTGAACCTTCGAACACACGTGATTTAAGACTCAATATACACACATTGGCGCCGATTCTCCTATTCACAAGCTAACCTAAATTTAAGTATAAAATTTAGTCAAGTCCTGTCCAATTTAGACACTCCATAGATAATTTAGACGCGATAAAAAATAAATAAATAAATACACTGGGTCAACTCACACACGGTCATCTGATCCCAAGTTAAGCTCTGCTTAGAGCTTGTGTTATGGTAACCAGACAACTGATATACATATATACTTATATAATTTATAAATACATACATATTATAGATAAGTTACACCCAGACACAGAACAAACAATCATGCACATCACACAAAGTTTGTTCTGGGTGGGAATCGAACCCACGACCTCCGGCTTAGCAGTCAAGGGCTACTAACCACTACATCAACAGGCCCGTCAGAATAAAAAACATGGCGACTAAATTATACGCCAGTTGTTTTCAGGCGTTGTCTAATTTGACAGGGTTAAACTGAAATGTATCTTGTGTCCTTTTCTTAATGAAATGGAAAGAGACGGATGCATTAAACTTAAATTTAGGTTAGTTTTTGAATAAGAGAATCGGCACTAATAGCAACGTGACAGCCGGCTGCCGCTTGCTCGTTGAAAGGTTAATGGAAAACCTATTTTTCTTGCTCCTTTGCTGTTGAATCGTTTCTCCGGGACTCGTCGAGCTTCATAGCTCGGCGCTTTTCTAGTGAACTCCACTGTTGATTCTGGCTTTCAGGAGTTGCAGTGGTTGGAAATAGTGTGGCGAGGTTGTGATCGATTAAAAAACGAATTTTATTTTGTAAATAGGTAAAAATTAAACTTTTACACGTAATTTTTTTTTTCTTATTTTAATCGAACGATGGAGCCGGATCAAAAAGTCTTTTAACAACTTTCTTATTATTGGCTTCCTTTAGCCGTTTGTCTGTTTGACGGCGAGCTGAGTTTAGTATGAGGTGAGGAGGGAGATTTTATTTTTTACTTTTTAGTGTCGACTCCCAATGTCTGACTGTGTATTACAGTATCTTTCAAAGTAATTTATTTTCAAAATAAAACTACTTACAATCTTATAAAACGAAAATTGAAACTTGAAGAAACGCACACATCATCAATGTATATTTCGTCGACTTTTCGAGAAGCACTGAACCGATCGCCATAAAATTTATATGGGATCCCTGAATCATGACTTATCAAACAAAAAAGAACTATCAAAATCCGTTTACAATTGAAGGAAATATCGCGTAACAAACATACAAAAAAAAACACAGACGAATTGAGAACCTCCTCCTTTTTGAAGTCGGTTAAAAATACTAGAATAAATAATATTGATAAGTACGTCATCATCATCATCTCCCTAGCCTTTTCCCAACTGTGTTGGGGTCGGCTTCCAGCCTAACCGGATTCAGCTGGATACCGGTGTTTTACGTGAAGCGACTGCCTGTCAGACCTCCACAACCCAGTAACTGGGCGACACGATACCCCATGGTTAGACTGGTCAGAGTTTCTGACTAACCAGTGACGACTGTCAAAGTTCTACGAATGACAACCGGGACCAACGGCTTTACGTGCTTTCCGAGACACGAGATGTCAGTGATGTCCAAGATAAACTTAAGAAAGTACATATGAATTAAAAAAGTCACATTGGTACTTGCCCGGATTCGAACCCACAACATCTTACACGAGAGGCGGGCGCCTTATCCACTGGGCCATCACAACATTCAACATTGATAAGTACGTAATAACTCTATTTTGAACTTGTAAACAAAAAACAAGTGTGTTTTATAAAACTCATAAATAATGTATAATAAGTTAAGTACAAAAGTTAATGGTCATTCTAACTACAAAATATGCCTACTTTATTAAATTACGTCGTACTTATCATTTCAAAATAATTGAAAACAACACAATTGATATTTTTTTCTCTATCCCTTTCATTAAGAAAAGGACAAAAGATGCATATCGACGGTTAAAAGGCAAAAGGGGTCAAGCACCACAGATCATATTGTTCAGGAGAATAAAAAGAAAGTTTAAAAAATATATATCTTTTTATTGCTTTATTGAATCACATCACAATCTTCAGAAAAGATTACTAAAATACAATGTTCTTTAATAATTTTACATCAAAATAAGCCTGAGATCAATAGTTTCAAAGATAGATGTCGTTTGACCCCAGGTTTTTACCGTGTTTATCGCATTTGCGAGGGGTCAAGTAACAATATTTAATGTTGGAATATTTAGATTTTGGCCTAAGCTTCATGTTAATAAAGTAATATTTTATTTTATTTGGCACAACAGATCATAGAACTAATTCCGATTTTGGCTTAAGCTACCATAATCTTAATAAGTATTATTTTATATTTGGCACAGCAGGTAGGTAATAGAACTATGAATTATGTATTAAACTAAAACAATACAAGGAACAAAACTGAGATCCAAAAAACAGCAGTTACCTAACTGTTAGTACATACAACAGCATGTTATCACATTATTTGAGTAATTAATCATTCTGACTCGCTTCGTAATTTTGTTCTTTATCCTGCAAGCCAAATAAATCCATTATCATAGCGTAACAAACAAAATTGTAGAACATTGACCCTATAACCAGTATAATTTAAAAAGTACCATTTAAAAGCAAGCTTCTGGAGTGCTAACTATTTTTTTAACGCAAATGTTTTATGACCGACTTTGGAAATAGTATCTAAATATAAATTACAGCTTAGAACGCCTCTAGAAAATCCCTCTTTCTATTCGTTAAACCGTATGAAAATCAAGACAGTAGTTTCTGAGATTAGCCCGAAAAAGCATAAACTCAGCACAGCGAAATTAGATCTATCGAGTTAGTGAAAGTCAAAATAGAATGTGCAGGTCAAGCTAATTAACATACACACATAGCATCAAGACTTTTTTCCTGAAAGGGTAGGCAGAGGCGTAACACACACCCACATTTCATAAGCAAATTAATAAGTATTATTTTATATACAAATATAAAATAATACTTATTAAGATTATGGTAGCTTAAGCCAAAATCTGAATTAGTTCTATGATCTGTTGTGCCAAATAAAATAAAATATTACTTTATTAACATGAAGCTTAGGCCAAAATCTAAATATTCCAACATTCAAACTGGCGAAGGCCGGAGCTGCCCTCAAGCGGCTCCTGCCCAATCTCGGTGGCCCAAACGCCTCCTGCCGGAGGCTCTACACGGGGATCGTGCGGTCCATGGCCCTCTACGGGGCTCCGGTGTGGGCGCACATTCTAGCCGCGGCTCCGGCCCGGCTTCTGAGGGCGTCCCAGAGGGTCATGGCCATTCGCATCTCTCATCTTCTCATCATCATCGTCTCCTGTGAGGCGGCATGCCTCCTTGCCGGCGTCCCGCCGTGGGATCTGGAGGCAACAGTCCTTGCACACACGTACCAGTGGCGCGTGGAAGTGCAACGCCGGGGTGAAGTCCCGCTGCCGCGGGTTATCGCGGCACGGCTAACGGTGCTCCGGCGAGATCTTATGGCGGAGTGGAGACAACGACTGTCGCAACCAGCTACCAAGTGCTGGGCACGCCGTAATAGCGGCGGTAAGACCCCTCTCTGAGGAGTGGCTGGAGAGGCGCCACGGCGCTCTCACAGGTCCTCACCGGACATGGTCAGTTCGGGAGGTTCCTTTGTCGGATTCGGGCGGAAGCGACGCCTGGGTGTCACCACTGCAGTAACGGTCGCCTGGAGGACACGGTCGAGCACAGAGTGGAGGTGTGCCGCGCATGGGCGGAGCATCGGCACGTGTCCTCGTAGAGGCGATCGGCGGCGGTGACCTCTCGCGCCCGGCGCTGGTTCAGGCCATGCTTCGGGGCGAGACGGAATGGGATGCCGTCGCCTCCTTCTGCGAAGCAGTTATGCTAGTGAAGGAAGCGGCGGCGCGCGAGAGGCAACGACGAGCCTCTCGCCCCGGACTAAGACCCAGGCGAAGACGTCGAGACCACCGTAGGCGCGGTTCTGCGGAAGGCGAGCGATGGGTAGCTCGCCGCCCGGGTCGGACCAGGACCGCGTCGACGGCGCGTTAGTGTTCCACGCGCGCCTTAAAGAGAAGGAGTCAGTCACAGGAAGGGGCCCTACAGGGCTAACGCCTGCCGGGGTTGCGGAATGTTTATAATGTTACCGTGACCCTGGAACATAAAGGGCAATCGAAGGAACATGAGTGGGTTTTAGTCAGTAAGAGTCTGACACGCCCTCCCGCCGCACCCAGGACGGGAGCAGTCATTGGATGATTTCCCACTAACCAAAAAAAAAAATATTCCAACATTAAATATTGTTACTTGACCCCTCGCAAATGCGATAAACACGGTAAAAACCTGGGGTCAAACGACATCTATCTTTGAAACTATTGATCTCAGGCTTATTTTGATGTAAAATTATTAAAGAACATTGTATTTTAGTAATCTTTTCTGAAGATTGTGATGTGATTCAATAAAGCAATAAAAAGATATATATTTTTTAAACTTTCTTTTTATTCTCCTGAACAATATGATCTGTGGTGCTTGACCCCTTTTACCCGTCGACATGTTTTATATAAAATGTTAATCTGTGTTAAAAACTGCGATCGCGTTTCAAACACGCGTGAACTTGGTTTCACGCACACAAAACATACACCCACTTGCAACGGCGCTGGCGTGCGTTCTGAGTGAATCAAATGCAACGTAATAATGAAAATAAAATTATTTAAGAAAGGGGCCAAGCGCCAATTATGTTTAGTTGACAATCTTTTCTATTGGTGTAAGCGACGTTTTAGTATTTCATTTTCTTATCTATAGTGTTAAGTGAAAAATTATTACTAAACAACTAAAAGGAATATGGATACAAACGACATATTTATTTCTAATATTGTTTTTAAAATTATGCTAAATGACAAGGCGATACAAAAACGTAATATACAAAATGGTCCTTCAACCAAGCAAGGTAAAGTCGGTGTCGCTTGAGCACTTTTGGTAAGTATCGATTTGGCAATTCAGTACAAATAATTCTTTGGTGCAAGTGACTTTTTTTCTTGCTAGAAAAACGATACTATGACCATTCGAAAGAGAAAAAATAGTGGAGTTGGGGTCAATAAAAAAGTTAAGATCGCAAAATGTGGCGCTTGACCCCTTTTGCCTTTTTACCGTCGATATTAGTTTAGACCTGTCTAAGTCGTCTCGCCTAAAGCAAATCGATTAATCGACGTATTTTTAGAGGCCATGCTTTTTTTTAAACCTTCGAATAAAGGTGATTCGAGACCCAAGAAACACAATAGCAGCGCGACAGCCGGCTGTCGGGCTGCTATTCTGTCCATTTTAGGGTTCCGTAGTCAACTAGGAACCCTTATAGTTTCGCCATGTCTGTCTGTCCGTCCTCGCTTAATCTCTGTGACCGTTAGCACTAGAAAGCTGAAATTTGGTACCAATATGTATATCAATCACGCCGACAAAGTGGTAAAATAAAAATTTGAAAAAAAAATGTTTAGTTAGGGTAGCCCCTAAATGTATGTAAAGTGGGAAGTGTTTTTTTTAACCCTAACGTGTGATATATCGTTAGATAGGTATTTAAAAATGAATAGGGGTTTACTAAAATCATTTTTTTGATAATGTCAATCATTTCGGAAATAATCGCTCCAAAAGTAAAAAACAATGTGTCCTCCCACCCCTAACTTTTGAACAATAAGTTTAAAAAATATGAAAAAATTCTGAAAAGTAGAACTTTATAAGGACTTCTTAGGAAAATTATTTTGAACTTGATGGAAAGAACAGTTTTTTTTACAAAAAAGACAACAAGGTTGTACAAAATAATTTCTGCGTACTTATAGTATGTCAACGTAACAAATAGTTTTTATTAAACTCATAGGTGGGAACACTTATTGTGACGGACGGGAAACTACAGAACCCTACACCGAGCGTGGCCCGACATGCTCTTGGCCGGTTTTTTTTTTAAGTTTTGGACGATATATTAACGCATCACGCTTAATGGCTCGAGTTTCGTGTCCGGGAGAATATTTAGTTTAAGTTTGTGAATAGGTGTGACATTGAATATTACCATGAATTTAATCAACATGTTATTTGTAAGATGACATGTCAAAAATTGAAAATTATAATGCGTACTAACCCAGTACTAACCATCCTTATATTTTTGTTTGAACCCACCTACTTTATCATATATTTGCACGCCACACCTGGCAGAATGCGATGAGACCATTAATTTATTTCAAGACCATAATAAAATTATGTACCATATTCTGACAAAAAATAAATGATTTATGATTTATTTATGATTTAGGTAATGAATTCGGCACCAATGTTCCTCTTGTCTTCCAGAACAGTGGTGGAACAGACTACGATATTTGCAAGGTGGTGGTGAAGGCTCTGAAGTTCGACATAAGTGCGGAAGAGCTGACGGAAGAACTCCTGGCTAGGACTGCCATAGAACTTCCTAAAGCGCCTTTGAAGAAAGGTTAGGCAAACGATTACTATTTTGTTACTCGACTGCTCAAAAAAGTGAGTTTTTTTTTTCAGAGTGCATGTACGGGGTGGAAACTTTGAGCAGGGCAGTAAGAGGAACATTTAATTTTATGCCTTTACTAATAATCACTGTGTAAAGTTATGTCATGAATAAAGCCTGTGTAACCATACATTTTTTGACGTATAAACCTGTCATAACTTTATACAGCGATTATTAGTAAGACGCTTAATATATTAACGCTTGCAACTATGCGAAAATAGTTTAGGGGTCACACATTTTCAATGAATTCTACAGATAACAACATAATGGCTGTTGTCTACTGATGCTCTCCTGTAGGATGTAGCGTGAGGTTTTAAGGCCTTGCTCGATATTCGACTTATTCATAACAAAAATCTTTTTTCAAGTTAAGCCAGTAGTTCCTGAGTCAGCCGCCTTCAATTAAACAAACGATATCTTCAGCTAATATTTGTATAGATTCCTCAAAAAAAATTCTATGATAATGGATCCTATTTTTAATACTGATCGAAAACTTCTATTAGAATAGGCGAGACGACAAAAAAAGTAAAATACTAAATTAGTCCGTCAGATAAATTATCAAAAAATTTTGGATACGTATTTTTTCTTTTTTCTCGTAAACAAAAAATAACGAAGATACAGTGCGTCAAAGTTGCGCATGACGTCATGATCAGATACATATTTTGCAGGACGGTGACGTCAAAAGCCCCCACTCCGGAACTCTGTTGCTCTTTATCTTTGTATTATTTAATTAATTTCATCAAGCAAAAAATACGTGTCTCGTATTTTTGGCTGATCTATCAGACGGACTAAACAGAATGCCATTTTTTTAATGTTGTCGTCATCCCTATTCTATAGCTTAGTCTTTGTCGTGGTAAATGCCTATTTTACCCCCTTAAAGGGAGAATTTTCAGAAATCTGGCCCATTGCGTTATAAGAGGAACCCCTGTGCATAATTTTAAGTTTCTAACCCTTAGGCCCGAGTCACATTGGAATTGCAGTGGCCGGCAGCGGCCGCCCGCGGCGCCGCCAGCGTCGCTGGAAACGCGAGGCGCGCGGCCGCTGTCAGCCGCTGGCGGCCTCGCGACCTTTTCAAGCGATACTAGTCTTTGAAGTATGTAGTTTAAGTTTAAAATTATTTCACACTGAAGGTGCTCGCCGCGCCGCTGCCATTTCGGTGTGACTCGGGCCTTATATTCTGGCCCTGTATTCATATGCCAGTCAGTCAGCTTCTCTTTTTAAATACATATTTATATTTAAAATGCCTGTAAGTGTAATCATTTATGCCAGAAATATCGCTTTATTCTGTATTTCTGTTCCAGGAGCGGAGAGGCTGCTAAAGCACCTGTACCAGCACAAGATTCTGTTCGCGCTGGTCACCAACTCCACCAGGAACACCGTGATGCAGCACTTCACCACCAAGCCGCACATCTTCAACATGTTCCATCATTTGGTACGTAACCTAGCCTTGTATCCAATGATATTATAAGTAAAAATGTGTAGATAGGTTACCTATACGAAATGTTATCTTTAACAACGCACACTTTTTACAAGCTTTTATTTAACTTGCAATGTATGTTTGTCCCGGTGGAATCTTACAACTCAATTTTAAACGTTTTCTTTTATTACAACCAGGTTTGTGCTGATGACCCGGACAATAAGCGCGGGAAGCCATCCCCAGACCCTTATCTTCTGGGTGCCTCCAAGTTTCCAGACAAACCGAAGGCAAATAAGGTATTATTAACAAACTAGCTTCGCCCGCGGTTTCACCCGCTCCAACATAGCTTCACCCGCTCCAACATAGCTTCACCCGCTCCAACATAGCTTCACTCGCTCCAACATAGCTTCACCCGCTCCAACATAGCTTCACCTGCTTCAACATAGCTTCACCCGCTCCAACATAGCTTTATCCCACCAAAAACATTTCATGTAAAATGTTGCCAAGACAACTGCAAAAGGTTTGCTCTGTGAAAAACATATCAGATCTCATGTAGAGCCAAGCTTCTGAATCTACGCGGCCTAAATCTACCGACCATAACATATTCTACAGACCAGTAAAAATGTATGGCTTCGCCGTTTCGCTACCGTCGACGTGTAGAAAATGCGAATATTTACTTTCTGAAGTAAGTAACAAAAGAAAGAAGTCAAGCCATACATTTTGTAGGTGTGAAGAAGAGACAGACAGACAGGCAAAGTTACTTTCGCATTTATATATATAATTAGTACGGATAGCTGTCCTCAATTCCTTAGCTTTTATAATATCAGGCCGTACACAGAAAGAAAGCTGAAAACTTATAAGCGCTTATCGACGCTTGTCAGCGCTGGTCCGTTCTACACAAAGGAAGCAGGTTGAAGCAGACTAAGCAAAATGTCGGAATGATTTGCTTGCAGTGGTTATGGCAACGCCCAGCGCTAAAAGGCGCGTGTTGAAGCTTGTCGGCACCGTTCAGTGCTTATCGGCGCGTGTTCTTTATTCTTTATTTCTTATATTTTCCTGCGCGGATTACCAGCGCTGTCAAGCGCCGGCAAGCGCTTATAAGTTTCCAGCTTTCTTTCTGTATACGGCCTTAGAATGGATTTTAAAAGATGAGTTATTTTTCAGTGTCTCGTTTTTGAAGATACCCTCACGGGTATGACAGCTGCACTTGCTGCAAAAATGCAGGTAACATACACATAGTATTGCTAATAATAATATTATTACAGTCGTTTTAGCATGGTGCGGGTGACAGTTGCCTGAATGACGTTGACACCAGTAACACATGACTAGGGACGATTTGCAATTCACTTTTTCGCTATCGACACTACGAAAATTAGTGTGTTATTCAGTTTTGTGCTGATACGTGTATAAACTATTTTCATTTCATTTTCATTTCATTTTCATTTCATTTTCATTTCATTTTCATTTCATTTTCATTTCATTTTCATTTCATTTTCATTTCATTTTCATTTCATTTTCATTTCATTTTCATTTCATTTTCATTTCATTTTCATTTCATTTTCATTTCATTTTCATTTCATTTTCATTTCATTTTCATTTCATTTTCATTTCATTTTCATTTCATTTTCATTTCATTTTCATTTCATTTTCATTTCATTTTCATTTCATTTTCATTTCATTTTCATTTCATTTTCATTTCATTTTCATTTCATTTTCATTTCATTTTCATTTCATTTTCATTTCATTTTCATTTCATTTTCATTTCATTTTCATTTCATTTTCATTTCATTTTCATTTCATTTTCATTTCATTTTCATTTCATTTTCATTTCATTTTCATTTCATTTTCATTTCATTTTCATTTCATTTTCATTTCATTTTCATTTCATTTTCATTTCATTTTCATTTCATTTTCATTTCATTTTCATTTCATTTTCATTTCATTTTCATTTCATTTTCATTTCATTTTCATTTCATTTTCATTTCATTTTCATTTCATTTTCATTTCATTTTCATTTCATTTTCATTTCATTTTCATTTCATTTTCATTTCATTTTCATTTCATTTTCATTTCATTTTCATTTCATTTTCATTTCATTTTCATTTCATTTTCATTTCATTTTCATTTCATTTTCATTTCATTTTCATTTCATTTTCATTTCATTTTCATTTCATTTTCATTTCATTTTCATTTCATTTTCATTTCATTTTCATTTCATTTTCATTTCATTTTCATTTCATTTTCATTTCATTTTCATTTCATTTTCATTTCATTTTCATTTCATTTTCATTTCATTTTCATTTCATTTTCATTTCATTTTCATTTCATTTTCATTTCATTTTCATTTCATTTTCATTTCATTTTCATTTCATTTTCATTTCATTTTCATTTCATTTTCATTTCATTTTCATTTCATTTTCATTTCATTTTCATTTCATTTTCATTTCATTTTCATTTCATTTGTCTCGCCATAAGACAATTTAAATGCGATTAAAAACATGGCCACTACAAATATCTCCTGTCCCTTTTTTAATTAGTTTGAAAAATTTAATTTAATTTGTTTCTGTTAGGGAACAAGAGAATCGGCACGAATATGTCAGAACAATGTAACAAGTCGTGCGTGTTAATAGAGGTGAAATGTATCTTCTGTCCTTTTCTTTAAGAAATGGAAAGAGAAAAATTTGGTTAAGTTTGTTAAATGTTAAGTTAAGAGAATCAGCATCAATATTTCTTCCCCAGGTTGTGGTAACGCCAGCGTCACACGTGCCGCAGAAGAGCGCTAAGAAGGCGACTTTAGTTCTTAATTCTCTTCTAGAATTCAAACCAGAAGATTTTGGCCTCCCACCTTTCGAGAAGTGACTTTGAATAACTTTTAGAGAAGACTTTATTTTTTGTAATTGTTGTTTATTTTTTATTTTAATTTTTTGCTGGAATTAAAATTAAATAAATGAATAAATATCATCTCATTTTTCTTTTCTGTGCAGTTGAATATAGTAGTAGCTTTTACCCGCAGCTTTGCGCGGAAAAAAGTATCATATATTATGTCCTCCATACTTAGGCTATGGAAGTTTTCTGCAGCATTTTTTTTCTGTTCAGTACTTACTTAGTTTAGGCGTGAAAGCGTAACAGACAGACAGAGTTACTTTCGCATTTATAATATAAGTAAGTATGAACTAGTTCTCCCTCGCAGTTATGTTAGGTTTTTGGTAAATGTTATTTAGCCTATATCCTATTCTGATGAATACGCTATATTAGGTACTGTAAAGTTTCATCAAATCCTGTCAGTAGTTTTTGCGTGTAAGAGCTACAAACGTCTATACACATTATACGCTCCACACTCTCATACACACTAAAACTTTCACATTTAAAATGTTTTCTTTTCTTTCTTATTTTGTAGGATGAAAAAAAAAAGGTCGGATGACCGTATATATTATGTGAATTGTCTCAAGATATTATTTATTTTTATTTATTAAGTACCTACCGTACTACTATAGGCACCAAAACAGTTTGTTTTTACTCCCAATACTCACATACTTACCTACCAAATCATCCGAAAGTCGACACGCAAATGCATTCGGGGTTTTTTTCAAGTCACTGTTGACGATTTGCATCCAAAATTATTCCAAACAATGACTAGGTACCATTGACCTTACGACCTGTACTTAGGTAGGTACTTAAAATATTTAATGTATGTATACAGGGTGGAAAGTTTTAATGGGCCCTCGAAAAATACTAATTTAAATCGTTAAGATCAATGATGTTATAGCGGTCATTCTCAGAAAGCTCAAATCCGCGTGTCCGGGATGAAATCTAGTACAAAATGGATAACTAACAATTTGATATTTTTTTCTATAGTAGGTATGTAAGATTAAAATATTAGGAGGGGCCTGTGTTGATTTTTAAATAAATTAAATATAAGTTAGTTTAAAAAATTAAAAACCTCCAAAATATTGACCTCGGTGGCGCGTCCGGCCCCGTATTGCAACGGAAATTAATTTTTATCTTTTTTTCTGCAATACATGTCGCTATTTTTCTAGTGTTCACAAACAACTAGATAGATATTTACTCAATTCATAATATTTTTACGCCACAATAGGCCTTAGTAGACAAGTTACAACTAGTTGTCTTCACGTCCGACGTTTAGAGTTGATATCAGTGGCGCGCACTGATCGGTTCATATAACCTGTATTCTAGTGACTGCGAGAATATTTGTTCGAGTAATACAAACTGTCAGTCGTGCCGCATCAGTGGTAAGGATAATACGTCTGTGCGTCTTCGTGCCACTCTTTTATTAAGGTATGTAATCGTTTTCGGTGGCTTGGTATACCTTTAAAATTGATTTCGGTGAATTCCTTTTATCCACAACTATTTGAATTAATAAATTTTAATTATAATAAAAGCATGTCTTTTATGTATTCGATTTCAATTAAAGTGATCAATATTAAAAAATCGGGTTACTTTTGAAAATATCTGAGATTTTGTCAATTATTTTGATTTTAGTGGCATTGATTTCGGTGTTTTCGGTGGAAATAGGTGCACCAAATTCAATCAATAGCTATTTATTTACATTTTAAGATCGTTTATTTTGCTTTCTTATCACCTCTCATCTAGTTTTAGAACTGTGATTATGGCAGATTCAAAAGAAGAGAGTTGTACAAGGTCAAAACAACTCTCCGCACCTTCCTGATGTCGTGTATTAGGCAATGGAGGACGGTCTTTCACTATCCAGGGTGTCGGCAAATCCACGAGGGCAACGAACGAAAAAGGATTGAGTAAGGTATATTTCAGGGTCATAGTCTGAGTTCATTGTGGTTCTGTTGGGCTCTGAATCCTCTCAGCACATTGCTGGAAGGTTCAGGACTAGGCTATGATGATCTGAAACTTTTTGCCTCCACCGATTCGCAACTGATGAAGCTTCTGAATTTCAGTAGCGCCTTCAGGATCTAATTTGGTGTGAACAAATGTGCAGCCATGCACGTAAAGTGAGGGGAGATTGTGGAATCCGTGGAGATCCAACTCTCTGATTCCATACACCTTAGGTCCCTCTCTTCAACTGAAACCTACAAATATTTGGGTATGTCGGAAGCGTTATGCATCAATCCCTTTAACGGTTGGGTCATGCCGGTTTTGATGTACTCTTTCGGCATACTCAAATGTACTCAGACTGCGGTCGTCGGTAATGAGACTGAAGAAGAAGAAGTGTGGTGGTCGAGGTTTCTTAAACGCCAAGACCCTGCATTACCGTGAGATATGCAGTCTCAGGGAGTATTTCCAGGAGTGGACAAGGGCCTCACCCCGCTCTCCTTAGCTAGCGAGAACTGAGGCAAATCTGTAGTACTGGACACTAAAGGCCGCCGGACGGTACGGCAGAGCAAAGAGCTTCATGGGCGCTTTAATCGGATCCTACCTGGGCCCGATGTGGACTTCCTGGCGTCTGTATCCTGGCTACATTTCGATAACCTTTTGGGAAAACCGGAGGTTTTGTCTGTGCATTCAGTATGTGCAGGATGTAGATTTAGCAGTCATTTTGCCAATAGTCGTGACGGCCAATGGCATAATAGCAAAGAGCCTCGACCAACATCCGAGGAAGCTCTCGGTAGGCAGCTGAGTCATGGGTCTGGTGCAGAAAGCGGTAATACTGGACACTGGCGGATTGTCCGGAGGTTCCTCTCTCTGGAGCCCTGACCACCGGTAGCTTGGACCTTGTTCCCGATGCTATTATTTTTTATATTTTTAAATGTTATTTTTTTATTAATATTTAAAATGTGAAATGTATGTTAGAAGATAAATAAATGAAATGCAAATATTATTAGTTAATTAATTAGCCTTCTATATATAATTGTTGATGTTGTTAGAAATACAGATTTGTGACTGATTTGATTTGAGAGTAATTTTTGTAGTGATTTTTTATTTAAGTAAATTGTCTGTGATTAAGTTGGACTTCAGATTTTGTCAAGTAACTGTCATGTTAGTTTTAGGCTACTTACTTTTTTTTATAACATTTACTGTAAAATATATAGCTTCCTTTCAAATTTCCTTTAAAAACTTAATAAATGGGACATGTCTTGATATAACAAAATGTTTTATTGTAAAAGTTACCTGCAATTCTTACAGACCACATTGTCATAGTAAAACCTAGGCATTTAATGTATTATTTTTAAGATAACAGTATTTGAAATATATTTTTAAAATATATTTGATTTCGGTGATAAGTGTATTGATTTCGGTGGACATCATTTTTTAAAAATTAAATTCCTACATATCCATTTGGTTTATACGATTCCCTCTACTACTAATATGTTTTAAATTAATTCTAGATTTAATATTTCAAGGTAATATACCCCAAACTAAAGAAAAAAAATTGACACCGAAGTCAACCAAATAATGAGTTTCCTGATAATGACCCATAGGTAAAAAAGTGTAAATAGGTTATATGCAGTCAAAAAGTGGTACCATAATCTTCAAGTAAACTTTAGTAAAACCAAAATTATGCAGTTTAAACCCTATCAAAAACGTCCACTAGTAATCAACTACACCCACCATAACACAACAATAGAATGCGTTGATTCATTCAAACTATTAGGCTTACACATAGACACTAACCTAAATTGGAAATGCCACATCCATAACATAAGCGGGAGACTATCCAGGTTCACATATGCTTTACTACAATTAAAAAAAACTACAGACCTAAAATCAGCAACTGTTGCTTACTATGCATATGCACACTCCTGGCTTGTGTATGGAATAATACTATGGGGTAATAGCACAAACGCAGATGTTCTATTTAAATTGCAGAAGAAATGTGTAAGAATCCTCGCCAACATCGACGGAATGGACAGCTGCAGGCCACACTTCATTGAACTCGGCATACTTACATTACCATCTATGTACATCTTTGAAATCTGTATGTTCGTCAAAAAACATATTTATCTATTTACCTTAAAGAAAGACCGTTACTCACAAACCTCGTAACTTAAGAAACAAAAATTCACTTGTTCTACCAACATCAAAGTTGTCTATATTTCATTCTGGGCCATATGCAATGTGTATTAAAATATATAATAAAATACCACAACAACTAAAAGAAACCTCCAGCTTCAATATATTTAAGAATAAATTAAAAAAATACTTAATCAAAAAATGTTATTATAGTATAAAAGAGTTTTTCGAGGACAGAACTAAATTGTTAGACAGTGGAGAAAAATAATAAATAATGTAATTATAATAAGTTAAAGTAAAGTAAATGATATAAATATAATGATAAAATAATAATATAGATATTTATAAATATTAAATAGTATGATTAAATAGTATGTAAGTAATTATATATTAAAATTGTGTTGCTGCGCCCTAACAGGGTATCATGTATGTACTTTTACCTTTTATAACATCCTATGTATCCACTCATGATCGCAATAAATATTTGAAGTTTGAAGTACAATAAAAGTTTGCCAATTGACACACATGATACTGAGTATCGCGTTGACATTTGATGTTTATCTCTTTTTCACTCGCACTACTTCAATCATGTCATCCTACTTTGACGTGTGATGTATGTGTGCGTTAGTGTGCCGTTTTTGAAGATAGAATTTCGTTTGGGTAACCTATCTACACTTTTTTACTTATAACATCATTGGTTAAGATATTATTATAATTATTGTTTTACATAAAGGAAACATTGCTTTATTTAAAAAAAAAACTGCATTCAAAGATTTTCGAAAATCTGCTAGCTATACTCGGGAAATGAACTGGCAAAAATCGGAAAAAATAACATCCTGTATTTTTATGACATCAACATTGATGTTTATGAATAGGTACCCTTATCGATTGACTTGATAAAAGTACAGAATATTAATTTTTGACACATTTTCTAAAATCTTCGAATGCAATTTTATTTTATTTATGAATGTTTCCTTTAAGTACAATATTCTATCTTAACGATTTAAATGGTTTGTTCCCGATGTCCCCGTGTGCCATATCCCCGTTACGGGGACAGCGGGACGTGACTACATTTATTTCCCGTTGTCCCCGTAACGTACATTCGGCTAATGTGTAAACTAAACTAAACTTCAAATTCACAGTAATTTTAAATTTTCACACTTGGCTACTTAATTCAATCAAAGTACTAGGCGCGCAGTAACGTGAAGTGGTCAATGGAAAACGTGCTCCACCACAAATTTAAAATTTTCGCACATGACTACTTCACGTTACTGCTCGCCTAGTACTTTTGTTCTCTTAAATTTTCAATCTTTAATTGAAAAATAACGTCCTGTAACTCTGTGGGACATTTCATTAAATAAAAAATCTTACTTGAAAACAAGGTCTAAATCCTTTATATTAATCTACCGGGACAGCGTACGGGGACAACGGGAACTATTTTCAAATATTTAATTGAAGTACCGCTGTCCCCGTAGGACGGGGTCACGGCGTACGGGGACAACGGGAACAAACCATTATTACAAAACTACCCCAGGGCTCCTCTGTAATGTATCTGTCAAGCAAGAACGGTTTAAAGGTAAAAAAAAACACCAAAAATAATAACTAAACGTTTATTGTTACGAAACAACTAATAAATAATAAATCAAACAATAATTTTTATACATTATATATTTCTACCAGAGGTGTCAAGCCTCTTTATTACATTCTCATACAAATGTCACACACTTTTGTGCTAAATATAGTTATAAATAGTTATCTAATTATGTATCTTGGATTATTAAGGTAAACCTTCAAACACGTAATACGAGACACAATAGAAAGACAATAGCAGTGCGACAGCCGGCTGTCGGTTGGTTGTCGAAAGGTTGACTAGCTATAACCGCGGTTTCGCCCGAGTTATGTTAGGTTTTTGGTTACTGCTCTGTTCCCGTGGGTTATAGCGTAATGTTATATAGCCTATGACACTTACATAATGTGGCTTTCTTTTGATAAATAAATTATCAAAATCGGTTCAGTAGTTTTAGAGATTACAACCCCAAAAAATTTAACTCTCCATTATATTAGTACAGAAATATAAATAACCTAAGTCGGTTCCGTCGGTAATGGCCCTGCTTCACTTATTATATTTGTCAAAATATTGGCGTTACTTAGGTAATATAAACTATACACTATTTCTATTATAAGGTTGATATTGCTTTACATCGAATACGCGAATATATTGCCAAATACGCCAAATGAAGAGCCAAAATCTATATATATAAAATAAAGTCGTGTTAGTTACACATTTTATAACTCAAGAACGGCAGAACCGTTTGGGGTGGTTTGGGTCTACCTCCTAGCGGTCCACCCCGGGCAACGGCACCACTAGTGGTGACGGCTGAACGACCCAACCAGCGGTGGTAGGTCTCGCAAGAGTCCGCCTGGTAGCTACCACCTTCCCGCCGGAGTCAGGTGTCAAGCAGCTTGCTGTGTTTCATCTGTGCGCGGGAACACCAGAGCCTTTTTGGGGGATGAATGGTTGTTAGTTGTGTTGCATATAGTCGGTTTTTGTGGGTCCTTGAGTGACACCGGACCGAGTAGCTCACGCTGGAGGGTAGCGGGATCCGTGGCACGGTCTTGCCGGTGACCGACCGCAGGTAGTTGGGGGCCCAAGTAGCGCGCTAGCCACGTGCCAAAGGCTGCCCCGCCACCTTGCGAAAAATCCCGGAATAGCTCCACCGTGCCAGCTGGCGACTGGATGGGAGGACCCGGTGGCTATTTCGGGGGGGCTCGGGCGTCCCCGCAGTCTCCAAGTGAGCTCCTCTTTATTCGGTTTTCACTCGTGCAATCCACTTGGCGAAAGCAGCGCCTCGACATCCAAACGTCCCCCGACCCCCGCACTCCTCAACACATGAACCACAATAAGAAGAATAAGGTCAAACACCGGCGGCACTTCCTCCCGCTGAAAGTGCACCTATCCAATATACGAGGGTTGCACTCAAATCTCGACGCAGTCCACCACCACCTCGAGACTGAAAAGCCGCACCTGTTCTTCTTGACGGAGACGCAAATTAAAACCCCAGCGGACGTGGCGTACCTCAACTACCCAGGCTACTCGCTAGAACATAAGTTCAAAGAGAAAGCTGGGGTCTGTGTGTACGTCCGCGACGACATCTGCTGCAAGCGTCTTCGCTGCTTTGAGACTTCCGGGTTTTCTACTCTGTGGGTCATCGTAGACACAGGATCCCAGAAGACCTTATATGCCTGTGTTTACCGATCGCACGTCGGAGACCAGGAGACAACCAGGCTATTTGACCATCTTGCCGAGACTGCAGATAGTGCCCAACAACGGTACCCTGCTGCGGAACTGGTATTTCTCGGGGACTTCAACGCCCACCACAAGGAGTGGCTGTTCCCGTTTGAGAAAACCTGCCACGCTGGCAAGGAAGCACGCAAATTTGCGCTGTCTTTAAACCTCACCCAGCTGGTAAACGTTGCGACGCGGGTACCTGATGTTGCTGACCACACACCCAATTGCTTGGACCTTCTACTGACAACGGATCCGGATCGGCACTCTGTCTCGGTCTCAGCTCCGCTGGGGTCGTCAGACCACTGTCTGGTGAAATCCGTATCGGTCTGCTCCCCTCCGGATCTTAGCCCAAAGGGCACGAGGAGAGTGTGGCGATACGAGTCAGCAGATTGGGATGAGATGCGGCAATTCTTTGCGTCTTTCCCTTGGCGGTCGGTCTGTTTTTCTTCTTGCGACCCCTCACGTTCTGCTGAGGCTATCGTGGATGTGATTCGGCAGGGAATGGAATATTTTATTCCGTTCTCCGACCTCTCGCTTGATCACAGAACTCAAGCATGGTTCAATGCGGATTGTGCTCGGGCTGAGGCCCTTAAACAGTCTGCATACCTGGCTTGGGTGCAAGCCCGCGACACCAAAGCAAGGACCCAGAGGGTTCGTAGGAAGAAGAAAGCCTATAATGCTGCCGCCAAGTCCTGCAAAAAGGTGATTCGGAAGGCTCGATTCGACCATATCAGTCGAATAGGGGCCAGACTTGCGTCCTACCCTCCTGGTAGCAAGCAATTTTGGTCCCTATCCAAAGCGGTCGAATCCAACTTCTGCCGTCCCACATTTCCACCGTTGCAGAAACCCGACGGTACGCTGGCCCACTCCGCAATAGAGAAAGCGAACCTGTTTGCTTCCCTATTTGCGAGCAACTCGCGTCTTGATACAGGCCTCCATCAACCACCTACTATACCTCATTGCGATTCCTCAATGAAGGATATTGCTGTTCACCAAAAAGAGGTACGGAGGGTTCTGCTGAATTTAGACGTAAATAAAGCCAGCGGACCAGATGGAATACCTGCGCGAGTACTTAAGCAGTGTGCGCCTGAGTTGTCGCCTGTATTGACACGTCTATACCGCCTCTCTCTCCAAACTAGAACGGTGCCAAAATCCTGGAAGCTTGCTAATGTGCAGCCAGTGCCCAAAAAGGGCAGCCGCGCCGATCCCTGTAACTATCGACCAATCGCCATCACCTCCATGCTCTGTAAAGTCATGGAAAGGGTTCTAAATAACAAACTGTTGGCATACCTAGAAGACAACAATCTACTCAGTGACCAGCAATATGGCTTTCGCCGTGGTCGGTCTACTGGAGATCTTCTAGTGTATGTTACACATTGCTGTGGCGAAGCCATTGAGAAAAACGGCGAAGCCCTTGCCGTTTCGCTCGACATCTCAAAGGCTTTTGACAGGGTTTGGCACGCTAGTCTCCTTAGCAAGCTTCCTGCTTATGGCATCCCGGCTGACTTTTGTAGCTGGGTATCAGACTTCTTGACGGGACGGTCGATCAGAGTGGTCATTGACGGCTGCTCTTCGGACCTTATGGCCATTGATGCCGGTGTTCCTCAAGGGTCTGTCCTTTCTGCAACACTATTCCTGCTCCATATAAACGATATGCTAAATCCTAGCATAGTCGGTTACGCAGATGACAGTACCGTTGTAGAGAGATATCTGGCCAGCGCAAAAGACAGTAGGGACGACATACGTTCACAAAGAGAGGCCATGGTAGAGCGAGTGAACTTTGCCTTAAGTCGTGTGTCCCAATGGGGCCATCACAATCTAGTGCAGTTCAATGCCGCCAAAACGCAAGCGTGTCTGTTCTCCGCTAAACGGAGCCCATTCGACCTGGCTCCTACTTTCCGAGGTGCACCTGTAAATGTAACCGGCTCCCTAGAACTCCTTGGCATGGAGTTGAGTTCTGACCTCAACTTCGGCACTTTCATCGAGTCCAAAGCACTGACTGCGGCGAAAAAGCTGGGCATCCTTAACAAGGTTAAGCGATATTTCACGCCGGGACAGCTTCTAACGCTTTATAAAGCTCAAGTCCGATCGTGTATGGAGTATTGCTGTCACCTATGGGATGGCTCAGCCAAATACCAACTGGCCGCATTGGACTCGGTAGAACGCAGAGCCAGGAGGTTGATTGGCGACAAGAAGCTGGTGGCCCAACTACAACCTCTAGCTCATCGGCGTAAAGTTGCCTGTCTGGCGGTGTTTTACAGATTGCACTTCGGTGAGTGTGCTCATGAGCTACACGAGCTCATTCCCCCGTCTCCGTTTTTCCACCGGACATCTAGACGTACGGCGGGATACCACCCTTTCTTGGTCGATATTCCTCGTATCCGCACGCAGCGTTTCTCGAATTCCTTCATTATGCGCACCGCAAAAGAATGGAATTCCCTGCCGGCGTCTGTGTTTCGAAATTCATATAACCCGGATGTATTTAAGAGACGAGTGCATAGGCATCTTTTGGGTGAGCTCGCTCCATCGTAGGCCCCGTCTATGCCCTCGGGCTAGTCTGGGACCAAGAGCAAGCCCATATATGTAATAAAAAAAAAAAAAAAAAAAAGAACCGATTTGGCTGAAAATTGGTGGGGAGGTAGCTTAGGACCAGGGGACGGACATAGAATACTTTTAATCTTCTTTTTTTAGTAACCAAAAATCTGATATAACGCGGGTGAAACCGCGGGGGACAGACACATATAAATACGAAGATATTAAAAGCTTGAGTTATATAAAGTTCATCCAAGATACATAATTAAATAAATCAAGTCACCATAAGATTGCAACCATGACTGAACCAGATATATTTTTAATCTTCCAACACGCGTGATTCAAGACAATAGCAGCGCGACAGCCGGCTGCCAATTGGTCGTCTAAAGGTTAATGGTGCCTCGGCCTATAGGAACATATTTTCTGTCCAGATACTGTGTTTAATTCTTGGCAAAGTTCATTATTGACAATGAATGTGCAATGTAGTTGTTAAAAATCTATAGGTACATTTTTCATCATTACATAATATTCATATAATATCTCATTCAGTCAAAGCATATACCGTCCCTTTAAATAAAACATTTTTTTTATTAAAACAATTTAAGTTAACACATAAAAACTTGTATATTTTCGAGATTTTCGACTTTAACGCCTGGAAATAAGCACCAAAGTTGAGTGCTAGATTTAGCCAAGTCTAAGAATTGAAATGCACTTAATGGCAGTAGTTTGACCCGCAACTGCGCCTTAGGAAAGCGAAGAAAGGTCAAAAGTTCATGAGGGTTTTTGCGTATCGACATGACATTGTCAGATATATCAAAATACACCAATCATGCTGCAGTTGGACCTCACGCCTACGTATTGCCATCTAGCGGATTTCTCATACGCAAAAACAGTCAGATAGGTCTCACACGATGTTTTAAATCTACAGAGATGTAGCTTGGTTTATAAGCTAGAACGTCATTAATATTAAGAAGATAGAAGATGACGACAGCATAAAAAAATGGCGTTCTATTTAGTTCGTCCGCAAGACCATCCAAAAATACTGTATACGTATTTGTTGCTTGATCAAATAAAGAAAAAAAATACAAAGATAAAGAGCATCAAAGCTCCGAAGTGTTATGACGTCACTGTTCAGTAAAAATTGAACCAAGACTTGACGTCACGTAAAACTTCAACGCACTGTATCGTCGTCATTTTTTGTTTATAAGAGAAAGAAAAAAATACGTGTCTATATTTTTTTGATAATGTAACTGACGGACGAATGACTTTATTCATGTCATCTCGTCTATTACAAGAAATATCTCCTTTCCGCTTTGGTGAAAACCAGGGGCCCTAGTCTGCTATTACAATCATCGTGTCTCAATGGTCGATTTTTGACGTGTAACGTCAAACTTTTGACACATTTCCCATACAAAAACTGTCAAAGTTGTCAAATGTCCGGCCGATGACTGGTCATTGAGACACGACTGTAATAGCAGACTAGGGCCTAAGGCCAGTGCTATGGTCAAATTCACAAACATTACGAACAAAGTTTTTACTGTCAAATTAAACAATTGGCACTTTCAGAGCCAAATTATCAGTTTTATACTAATACGTCGTTTCTTGGTTCCAAGTACTATCGTATAAAATGCATACCTATTTCAATATCTATTGTATGTATATGTTAGTGCCAATTTCCTTGTTCAAAAACGAATGTTTTTCTTTAAATTTTTTTAGAAAAGGACAGAAGATAAAACATTTTTTTTTAAATATTTTTAGGACAACTCACATACGGTCATCTGATCCCAAGCTAAGCAAAGCTTGTGTTATGGTAACCAGACAACTGATATACATACTTATATACTTTCTAAATACATACATAATATAAATAAATTACACCCAGACACAGAACAAACATTCATGCTCATCACACAAAGTTTGTTCTGAGTGGGAATCGAACCCACGACCTCCGGCTTAGCAGTCAGGGTCACTAACCACTAGACCAACTGGCCCGTCGCCATTAGTTTAGTCCTGTCAAATCAAGATACTGCATAGATAATTTAGACGCGATTAAAAACATGGCGACTAAAAATACTTAGATTTTCTTCAGGCGCCGTCTAATTTGACAGGATTTAACTAATATGTATTTTCTGTCCTTTTCTAAATGAAATAGACAAAGAAAGACGCATAAACTTAAATTTAGTTTAGTTTTTAAACAAGAAAATCAGCACCAATACTTGATTTTTATATCTTCACGCCTACGTTTAAGGATAAGCAGAGTTCTAGGACCTATAACCAAAACTAGCTTTGAATTTTCTTGGTGTTATATTTATGAGAAATAAGGCAACATTGTGTATATAATTCTAGTTTTTGCAAAAACATTATTACTGTCTATTAAGGCTATTATTTAAATATTGCTGCTGCTGGGAATCAGAGTTCGAATTAATTTTCGTAAATATATTTTGGCGCACAGCAGTTATATAACGTTGTATAACATTTGTTATCCAGTGTCACATTTGTTATAAGTTGTTAGTAACAATGTTAAACTGTTAATTACAACATACATAACAATTTATAACTTTTGTTGTATAACATCTTACGAATTTTAATATTTATTGATATGTACGGTGGGCAAAGCAGATAAGTATCCAGGGCCGTCAGATACAGTTTAAGTTTTCTCAAAAACCCACAGATATTTTCTTATAAAAATTTAAACTATAGTAGAAAATGACTAGTTCTTAAATTAGGTTAAATTTCATTAGATTACATTCATTGGTATTCAAGAAAACCGCAATTGTATATGACGGCCCTGGATACTTATCTGCTTTGCCCACCGTACTATAATCTTGTGAATAATACTGAATGATAGATGATATTGGTGCCGATTCTCTTGTGCACAAACTAACGTAAATTTAAGTGCATCTTTCTCTTTCCATTTCTTAAAGAAAAGGACAGAAGATACATTTTAGTTTAATCCTGTCAAATTAGACAGCGCCTGATGAAAATTGACGTATATTTAGACGCCATGTTTTTAAATTGCGTTTAAATTATCTATGGAGTGTCTAAATTTGACAGGACTTACCTAATATTTGTTCTTCTGTCCTTTTCTTAATTAAACAGATAGAGAAAGATGCACTTAACTTAAATTTACGTTAGTTTGTGCACAAGAGAATCGGCGCCATTATACAATCGACTTATTCCCGCATGGGAGAGTTTTATGCTTCGAACATACGTGATTCGAGTCACAATGAAAGACAGCATCCCGACAGCCGGCTGTCGCTTGGTCGTTGAAAGGTTAATAAGAATAACTTATAACATTCATAACACGTTGTAGCAAGATGTCACACACAATTACAAAATGTAACACAAAGTTTTATAACATTATATAACTGCTGTTTAAACGCACCTTTAGATTTGAAAATCTAGCAAGTATCTAAGAGCTATACCTTTAAATTTAATCCACTTTCATTTGATATTTGAAAACAAACACACAATTTTATTTATATATTACTGCCCTTACTAATAATCACTGTGTAAAGTATGTCATGAATAAAGCCTGTGTAACCATACATTTTTTGACATATAAACCTGTCATAACTTTATGCAGCGTTTATTAGTAAGGCGCTACAAGTATAAATCAGCACTATAAGCTTGTGAGTGATTGAATTATTTAGTTTTTGATATTAAATTGGGTCACACAGATTCTTAAAAATAATATATTTCTGATAACAAACAATATTTTTTTTTTTAGATAGCTGCTTGTCATGAGATTAAAAATGTAAAGTATTGGTAGATATAATTTAAAAGTGCATTTTACTGGTCTAATTGCATAAAATTGACTTTGGCTCCATCGGCATTATCTAGCTACCATTAAATATTTATTTATTGGATAACTAGCTTCTGCCCGCGACTTTATCCGCGTGGATTTTTCCTGAATTTTCTTTGCTATAAACCTCACGGAGCGAGACCTTTCCAACGAATGCAAAATCGTGGAAATCGGTTCGTGCGTTCTGGAGTTATAGCGTCAGGAAGGAAAACCCGACTTATTTTTATATAGTAGATATTATATGATAAAATTATCATCATAACTGTATAATTCAATTAGTCACACACAAAATTTGGCTTCATTTTGTCAAAATGATCCAACCCACTCGATAGTTAAATTATTATATGACTCTTTTAGGTATTACATAGTAAGTAACTAGCTTTTCCGCGCGGTTTTACCCGCGTAGTTCCAGTCCCTGTGGGATATTTGGGATAAAAACTATCATATGTCCTTTTCCAAGCTATAGACTATCTCTGTACCAAATTTTATTTAAATCGCTTTAGCAGTTTTGCCGTGAGAGACGGACAAACAGACACACTTTCACATTTATCATAATAGTATGGATATTATGGATAACAGTCACATCAAAGTAATCCAAATTAAAGTTTGAAAAATTGTACAAATTGTGGGTTAGTTCATTTTAGCAAAACTTAGAAATGTTACGTATATTCTATGTTACAAAGATACTATATTTATTCAGTACACAGTAATTATTATGACACATTAAAATTGTTTTTGGAGTTTTCTGACCCGTAACGACTGTCAAAGTTCTACGAATGACAATCGTAAAAACCGGTTTATTCGGTTCATGATTATTTTTTAAGAAATTATGCAATATGATAAATTAACCGGCTTTTTGACGTGTAAGAGACGAGGCTTTTCTGTCTCGATACAATAAGAATAAAAAAGGTATTATCCTTTATCGTGGTACCGTAATAACCGGGGTTTGTTGGTAAAAACCGGTTTTTACCAGCCAACCGTCTATTTAGTTAGACCGTCACATATTTATCGTCAACACTAGTCAGTTTTCGATAACAACTCATACCAGTATGATAGACGTTTTAAAACTTACTATGTCATATTAATTTCCAAGTACTTTAGATAAAGATCAATACTTGATATAAAATTTCACTCATACATTTAGTCAATTTATCAATATTACACCTCTAATAGTTGATTGCTAGCCCACACCTATTGCTTGAATCAATCAGCGATTGATTCAAGATCGATTGATTGAATCAATCAATCAATTAACGATTGATTCAAGATCGATTGATTGAATCAATAAATCAATAAACGATTGATTTATGAGTGATTGATAGAATCAATCAATCAGCGATTGATTCATGTTTGATTGATGAGTCAATCATCTTTATTCAAAGGCCGTGCAGGTCTTGCACTACAGTTATTACTATCTTTTCTGTTTTAAAAATATAAATAGAAGACAGAATATTATATAAATATAACATGACATTTATTTTAATTGCGTGCTTTTAACTGGATATATGAATGAATAAAACTTTGGTTATGGTATTAAAACAGAATAACTCTTATTTCATCGTCGGCACGTTTACTCGCATTTTCTAAATCCAAACAAATATATTAATTTGTAAGAATATGGTACAATAAAGATGAATTTACCCCGCCACGATATGATGTAAAATGTCCATAGCTAGATAAAAAACATACATTTCTAAATATAAATACTATAGTATGTCTTCTCTTGTCGTGTGTCAGAAAGAGAGGTATAGTGCAGTTCCTGTCTCCCTCTGGCGCGTGTTAGAAAGAGATACATACCCGATAAAAAACATGCATTTCTAATTGGAAATACTATAGTGTCTTCTCCTGTGTGTTAGAAAGAGAGGTATACTGCAGAGTTCCTGTCTCGCTCTGGCGCGTGTGTGAGAAAGAGATGTGGTACGCTACACTACATGACACAACACTGCGCGTCTCCGGGCGGCGCGAGGCTCGCGGGAGTCGCGTCCACTAGCTCTGTGGGAGGCTGACCTAGGTCCTGCATCTGTAGGGGAAATAGCAGGTTTTAGTAACTAATATTTTGATGTGAAACATCTATAGCCGCACGTAAAACAAATTTCTGGCATGGCGACGCATGCCGTGGCGACGCGTCGCCACACTTTTTCTTTTCAATCATATTACTTTTACAAAATAATGTCGATGTTTCACATCTGCCAGGCGTCCCGTGACGGCTCACTTTTTTTTTACATTTATTTATTTGAGACAACAGACGATTAGACATTACATAAGTTAATTAATTAGTAAACCTTGGTTAAACTTGGTAAAGCCGGCTCCGCCGTTCGATTAAAATAAGGAAAATGACGTGTAAAAGTGTAATTTTTTACCTATTTACAAAATAAAGCCGTTTAAGTCGTTTGGTATCTAAAGTTAGTAGTTCTTTTTTTTTGATAAATTATTGTGATGCATCAATAAATTATGATAACTGTTGTGATGCAACAATTATGATAGAACAATTGTGATGCATAAAAAGTGATTCAACAATATTGTGTTGCATCAATTATGACACAACAATAATAATAAAATTGTGATACAATAATTATGGTGCACCAATTGTGATATAACAATTGCAGTATAACAATTGATATATACAATTATGATTGTATATCATGGTGGTGGTGAAACAATTGTGCAAAACTAACGACATCTGCGACTACCTCAAACCTATTCCGCTTCACGTCAGGGTCAGACTCCAGCTGCATCAGCTGCTGTATGACTCCTGTTCTATCTGCTGAAACCCTGGATGATGGAGGGCATCCTTACCTTCTGCGTGAGAACACCACCTATAACCTCTTTTTTTTCACATCAGGGTCTGTCTACTGCTATATTTCCTACTGTATCAGTTGCTATAACCCTGGAGGATGGAGAGCATCCTTACCTTCTGCATGTGCCCCAGCAAAAGCCCAAATCTCTTCACGTTAGGGTCAGACTTCCACTGCATCAGCTACTATATGACTCCTGCGCTATCAGCTGCCCAACCCTGAAGGATGGAGGGCATCCTTACCTTCTGCATAAGGTCTAGAACCACCTCGAAACTCTTCCCTCTCCCGTCAGGGTCTTTCTCCTGCTGTATGTCCTACTGTATCAGTTGCTGAAACCCTGGATGATGGAGAGCATCCTTACCTTCTGCATAAGGTCTAGAACCACCTCGAAACTCTTCCCTCTCCCGTCAGGGTCTTTCTCCTGCTGTATGTCCTACTGTATCAGTTGCTGAAACCCTGGATGATGGAGAGCATCCTTACCTTCTGCATAAGGTCTAGAACCACCTCGAAACTCTTCCCTCTCCCGTCAGGGTCTTTCTCCTGCTGTATGTCCTACTGTATCAGTTGCTGTAACCCTGGATGATGGAGAGCATCCTTACCTTCTGCATGAGGTCCAGTACGACTTCGAACCTCTTCCTCTTGACGTCGTCAGGGTCTGACTCCTGCTCAGGTTCCAGTTCACGACACACCTTTTCCATCAACTGTTGTTGTTTCGTAAACCTGGGGATAATAAATAAATAAATATCCTGGGACAACTTACACTCGGCCATCTGATCCCAAACTAAGCAGAGCTTGTACTATGGTAACCAGACAACTGAGAACATAACTATTTAGTTTCTAAATACATACATATTATAGATAAATTACACCCAGACACAGAACAAACAATCATGCTCATCACACAAAGTTTGACCTGGGTGGGAATCGAACCCACGACCTTCAGATTAGCAGTCAGGGTGGCTTACCACTATAACAAAAGGGTCATCAATGTCATAATTATTTTGGCAGTAAAATTTTATCTTTAAGATTAACATTTTGAAATGGCAATGACATTGAGCCGGTGTTTCCACCTGGACTGCTGTAAGAAGAAACAACCAAAACATATTCAGAGGTCAAAGTCTCTTTTAAAGTCCATACAATTTTGTATTGGTCAAATACCAAGTAACTGGATTTTGGACTACTAACAGTAGCTCCAAGTAGAACACTGGAATTCAACTTTGGTATTGTTCCTCAAGACGTTGAGCTCCTTACGTTTTTAGTTGAGCTTAACGACTTATGACAAATGCTTGCACTGTTTGGACAGGTCCACTCAAATCTGTGTGCTTCTCTCATCAAGAGATCCCTTCAGTTTACCTTCAAGGTCCTCGCATAATTTGACCAATACAATATTGTATGGACTTCAAAAGAGACTTTGACCTCCGAGTTTGTTTCGGTTGTTTCTTCTCAGAGTAGTCCAGCCAGGAAACACCGGCTCCATCGTTCGATTAAAATTAGAAAAAAAAATGACGTGTAAAAGTGTAATTTTTTATCTATTTACAGAAATAAAGTCATTTTATATATTTTTTTAACTGGAACCGGTAGACTAAAAACCTACCCTAACTTTGGTAATTAAAAGCTAGAAAGATGACTTACCTCTCATACTCGCTCTGTTCAATCTTGCCCTTATTATCTTCGAGCCACTGAGGGTACTTCTCCACCAGCTCCTTGAGGGAAGGGTACAGGACCTCCTTAGAGAGGAGGGACTGCATCATACCCTGCATGAAGGGTACAAACATGTTGCCGTCTTGCTGGAAGAGTGAGAAACCTGGTTATTTACTTGAAAATATCTATACTTATATTATAAAGATTTGTATCTTTTTATGTAACAATTAAACTCGAAAACTACTGGACCGATTTCAAAAATTCTTTTTTCATTAGAAAGCTACATTTGTCCCTGAGTGACATAGGCTATATAATATCACGCTACGCTTACGCTTCGCTCCCGTGGGACCTAACACGGGAGCGAAGCAGTAACCAAAAACATAAAGTGACGCGGGACAAACCGCGAGGGACAGCTAGTTTTGGTGTTTTATATTATCCACACTAATATTATAAATGGAAAAGTGTGTCTCTCTGTCTGTTTGTCTTTCTTTCACGGCAAAACGGAGCGACGGATTGACGTGATTTTGTGGAGATAGTTGAAGGGATGGAGAGTAACATAGGCTACTTTTGTCTCTTTCTAACGCGAGCGGAGCCGCGGGCAGAAGCTAGTTAATCAATAAATGTAAGACACAATAGTGCCGATTCCCTTGTTCACAAACAAACTAAACAAAATTTAAGCTAAGTGTATCTTTTTATTGCATTTAGAAAGGACAGAAGATAAAATATTAGCTTAGTGAATCTGGGTTTGTTGATGTATTTTTATTCATTACACCTTGGAACACACGTGATCCGAGACACAATAGAAAGACAATAGCAGCGCGACAGCCGGCTGTCGCTTGGTCGTCGAAAGGTTAATTATTACCTGTCCCTCGCCGCCCACCCCTCCAAGGTTGATGTTATTAAACATGCTCGCCAGGTCCTGGTCAGAGAAGGGGTTCTGTAACGTCTCCGTGTTCGTGTTCAGGTTCTTCAGCGTCTGGGAGATGGCTGCTGACACCTGGAGACAGGGTAACAGTAGATACATTTTTGACAGTTTTGACATTCTATCCATATTTAAACACATTGTAATCATGTATACTTACTAAATAATGGTAACACACATATTTTTAAAAGAGTACGTATGGAGTTTCTTGCCCATTCAACTACCTTTTGGAATGGGCGACTAGAATCAATTTTTTTTTTAATGTAATTGACGTTCCTAAGTGCCTCCATGGTCTAATGGAAATAAACGTTTTGACTTTTGACAGCGTTTTGAAATTAACTGATGTTTGTGTATTCGGGCATTTGTAAGGTGCTTAGTCTAGTGCAGTTAGTGCTAAGTAGTGATGTTCCGAAGATCCGTATCCGTCACTTTACTTGCGGATCTTTTACGGATCTTTTATATTCAATTGACAGGATAAAATGCTGCATAATAACTTAGATTACGTGATTAAGTATCATAATTTAAAAAAAATCAATAATCATAAGTATCATAATTTTTACTGACTGGAATTAAAAATCTTACTATATAATATGTGTGTTACCTCGTCAACATTGTCCAGGACGACCTCAGGGTCGCTGTTGTTAGCGGGGGGGAGGGCGGAGGGAGCGTCCTCTGAGCCCTCCGGCTTTAGGACGTGTGCGGCTGCCTCTGAGGAGGGAGACAGATTTGAACAATGTTATTGACTATTCTGGAGGAGATTCTTTCTAATGCTAATTTCAAGTGATTTTAAGTTTTTTACGTGCTTCTGAGTGTGTTAAGACCGATAAACCGTAAATAAATTTTAGTAAAACTATCATGACGATAAATATTTTCATTCTAAAGTTATATGTAATGCATTCTAAAAATAAATAAATAAGTACATACCTGCCATTTTCGAGAACGTCTGTGCTATCTGTTCCTGTGTTATTTGATCCTCTGGAAACAAAATATTTAGTTGAATGGAAGTGGAATAAGATCAGAGAATGGGAAGAAGTGAAGATTTAAGTATAAAAAAATATTATCACGGCAAACAACTGGCTAAGTGGTAAACTATTTATTGTTTAGTTATTATGTAATGTATATTTATAGTAATTTTAAGTTTTATATTAATATTGTATTGTATATGTTAGAATGGGCCTTGATGCCTGAGACAAATAAATAAGTAAATAAACTTCAGCCCAACATATCATATCAGCTGTTTCATACATTATGGTCGGGAGGAACTTTTGTTAGAAACAGCTGATATTTTTTTCGCGATTTCAGAGTTGGTTCCATAATAAAAGTTGTTTGTTTTCATGGGTAGAATCGTCTCTTAGCGAATTGTGCAGGACCAAACATACACCCAGTATGTATTTGTTAGATGATGATACTAAGTGCCTACGCAGACCGGGACGGCATGGCAAGGGATTTGATTTTTTTACTAATGGACATTCAATCGTACTGTTACAGAAATACGACATAAATTGCTATGCTTTAAAACGATGCCGTGGCATTGAAAGGGATTTTATCGGACGGCATTAAAAGACGCGCCACAGGCTCCCGTGGCGGGATGCCGTGGCATACTGCGGTAGGCAACGGCATGCCACGGACTCCGGCGGCGACTCGTTTTAAAACTGTGGCACACCAACACTCGATCAAACGCAACTGAAGACTAAAAGTGTATCGGGCAGCAGGAGTCGCTGAGGCGTGCTTTGTCGTGCCGCAGCATGCCGTGGCAAAGTGCTGGAATGCCGCGGTATCTAAGCGGCCAGTGTGCGCTGACTCACGGAAAAATCCCTTGCCATGCCGTCCCGGTCTGCGTAGGCCTTAATAATGATAATGATGATTACCTGGTACGCCACTAAAACTGCTCAGTATAGCGGACATGTTGCTCTCGAACTGAGCGGCTGCCTCTTTAATGAACTCTTCACTCCACATATTAGAGGGCATCTCGCTGGAGCCCTCCGTCGTGGACCCGGGAGGTTGCTGTTTTTTTGTCATCTCTTGGAGGGCACCTGGAAGATAAATAAATGATATATTATGTATTTTTTTATCTATAGGGTGTTTAACTTGGGATCAGATGACCGTGTGCGAGTTGTTCTTGTATATTTATGAGCACAACCTTGTGTTTAAGTGTCGTACACTAATTACCCTATATGATTAAAAATGAATCGCTGAATGTGTTGCTAAGCGCAAATCTCGGGAACAGCTGAACCGATTCAGCTAATTCTTTTTAGAATATTTCTTGAAGCACGAAGATGGTTCTAACGCAGCAGAGAAAATAAAAAAAATGCGGAGCATGGAAATTACATATCCACTTAGAAGGGATTTTTGATAAACCCACCCATAAAATATGGGATGTAATTTCGACATCCACGCGGGCGAAGCCGCGGGCAAAATATATATCTATATCCTGGGAGCGTATTGCCAAACTGTATGCTGACCCAGACCGGGGTTGCTCTGAGTTCGATCGCAGTTTGCTTTTTTAGTTGAAGAGCAAACTGTATACCTATTCAGAGAATGTCTGAATCAAATTACATTTTGTTTTAAAATACTATACCCCCCATACCACTCCCAACCTTAGGAGCCCCATGGTTACGGAGATATCAATGATCAAAGTTTGAGGTTATGTTACGTCAATTTTGAGGTTAAGTTAGGATTTTTTCGTGTAAAATTAATTATTTTTCACTCTAATGTCTAACAAAGATAACTCGACGGAGCCCCGCGAACCTACTTCTGGGTGGTTTATAAAAAAAATAACCACGAAGGAGGTGGCGGGGTCTGTTCGCTCGCTTCGCTCGCTCACTACGACCCCGCCACCTCCTTCTAACCTAACCTGTCCGAGTCGGGGCGCCCTAAAATTTTGATCGATCGCTCTCGGATTGACGATCCTTATTAGTTTCTCAGAATGCTCTGAGCTCGTATGTACATTGCTCCAATTTGTTTGTGATTTCAATGAGCACGACGTAGTTCAGTACAGACTATGGGTGTCTGGGTCAGCATACAGTTTGGCAATACGCATCCTGGGACAACCCACACACGGCCATCTGATCCAAAACTAAGCAGAGCTTGTACTATGGTAACCAGACAACTGATAAACATACTTATATATTTTTAAATACATACATATTATAGATAAATCACACCCAGACACAGAACAAACATTCGTACTGAACACACAAAGTTTGTCCTGGGTGGGAATCGAATCCACCTCCGGCTTAGCAGTCAGGGTTACTAACCACTAGACCAACAGGCCCGTCAAAGCTAGCTTATTTTATAAATTGGTTGAAAGTACTTTCATCCGTACTTAATCTGTACTAATATTATAAATGCGAAAGTAACTCTGTCTGTCTGTCTCTTCTTCACGCCTAAACCACTGAACCGATTTGAATGAAATTTGGTACAGATATAGTCTGGGACCCGAGGAAGGACAGAGGATAGTTATCATCCCGGAAATCCCTTGGGAACGGGAACTATTATTCCACGCGGACGAAGTCGCGGGCAAAAGCTAGTTAAATAATAAAAAAACCCAACTGCAATATTGGAAGTCGGTGGCTTTCATTTTGTTTAATGTAATTGCCACCAACTTAAGAAAAAGCAGTTGGGTTTTTTGTTTATTAGTTTGGGATCAGATGGCCTGGGTTTTCCCAATATATTTATTATTTTACTACGCTTTAAAAGAGGCAACTTCATCATTCTCGTAAATAACTTTGTTTATTTTCAAAGTGCCTTTTAATAGTCTAAAAATATATCGCCTTGTTAGGTGAGACTGTCATTTAGATTGAAGGTCATTTGGTTATTATGGAGTTTCCGAGCTACGTCAGATTTTAGAAGTGCTATCTCTGTCTAGCAAATTGCATACTGATACTGCACATTCATGTGTTAAAATTGTGTAAAAAGGAGGCCAATTTTTTGCTTTTAAGGGCCTATGCACACCACGTTTTTTAAACGCGCCGTCGACGCGCGTTTGTAGCGATACAGACGCGATACGCACGCAAGTCAGACGCAGCCTGTAGACCTTTGCACACCTGAATAAATACAGACGCGCGTGTATAGCGATACAAACGCGATGCAAACGCGCGTGTGAAGCGATACAGACGCGATGCAAACGCGGGTGTGTATCGATACAAACGCGCTGGCATTTTGCAGAACCTCGTCAGCAGTAGCAAGATGAACAAAAAACCCCGTCCGTAGGGAAGGCGCGCGCGCTAGACGCGCCGGTGCCGCGCGTTTGTATTGATACAAACGACAACAAACTGCTCTGCAGGGAAAAACGTGGTGTGCATAGGCCCTAAATCGATTTAGTGGATCATAATGGGTTGTGACCTTGTAAATAATTGAATTGATTTTCATCAGTCAAGTAAGATCATTATAGTAATTTTAAAAATCTACACATCCATACTAATATTATAAATGGGAAAGTGTGTCTGTCTGTCTGTTTGTTTGTCTTTCTTTCACGGCAAAACGGAGCGACGAATTGACGTGATTTTTTAAGTGGAGTTGAAGGGATGGACTGATGGAGAGTAACATAGGCTACTTTTTGGCTCTTTCTTACGCGAGCGAAGCCGCGGGCAAAAGCTAGTATATTATAAAGTTGAAGTTTGTTTGTTTAATTGAATGCACAAATCTACCAATTGAAAATAATTTAAGTGTTGGATAGCCCAGTAGGAAGGCTATAGGTTTTATGACAATACCTACGGGAGCGGACAGCTAGTACATCACATTCGTGTGCTAAAATATTGGAAGAGATGCAAGAATTCTTGATTGATTTAATTTTCTGGATCGAAATAGGCCGTAACCTTGTAAATCGATTAAGACGCTAATCACATAGATTTTTATCGGTCTTGTGAGATCATTATAGTAATTTTCTAAATGAATAACCATAGTGCGAGAAAACCAATCAGCAAAAAACATGTTTGTTCTATGGGATCTTAAATATCCATACTAATTATTATAAATGGGAAAGTGTGTCTGTCTGTCTGTATGTTTGTCTTTCTTTCACGGCAAAACGGAGCGACGAATTGACGTGATTTTTTAAGTGGAGATAGTTGAAGGGATGGAGAGTAACATAGGCTACTTTTTGTCTCTTTCTAACGCGAGCGAAGCCGCGGGCAGAAGCTAGTCCTTTATATTCCTTTTAAATACAGAACCGTAAAATTCTCAGAGGTTTCATTTTTTTTGGAGTTATAATGTATGTTTACTTGACATTATTATTTAGATTTTAGTTGACACAATATTTTATACACACCTAAATACCTACCGGCCAAAATTCAACAACAAAGTTAAAATAACATTCAAGGTGAATCGTTGGGTGAATGAATGAACTTTATCCTTGAATAAAAAAGTACTCTATCAAATATTTTCCTATAAAGATTACGATACTGGCAGACAGACAATGACTAAGTATTTACAAATGAGTCAATTTATTTCATCATGTTTGCTTTTTTTACATCTGATAGATCATTTTGTTACACTGAAAAAATAGGTATCAAGCTTCCCCCACAATAGGCGAGACGACGAAAAAAAAGTAATTAGTCCGTCATTGAGATTATTAAAAAATTTTGGACACGTATTTTTTCTTTTTTCTCGTAAACGAAAAATGACGACGATACAGTGCGTTGAAGTTGTGCGTGACGTCACGATCAGATATAATTTTTGCATTACGGCGGTGTCAAAAGCAAAGTTCTGAAGTGGGGGCATAGTGGGGGCACTATGCCCCCACTTCAGAACTTTGTTGGTCTTTATCTTTGTATTTTTTTATTATTTTGATGAAGCAAAAAATACGTGTCCAGTATTTTTGGCCGATCTACAAGACGGACTAAACAAAATGCCATTTTTTTTAACCGACTTTTAAAAAAAGGAGGAGGTTCTCAATTCGAATGTTTGTATGTTTTTTTATGTTTGTTCGCGCATATCTCCGTCGTTTGCCAACCGATTTGAACAATTCTTTTTTTGTTTGAAAGGGTAGACTTCCCAAATGGTCCCATTGTCATCAGGTCCAGGATCTGATGATGGTATCATGCCGAAATCGAGGGAACTCCTCAATTTTTTTATAGAAAAACGTACTTTTTTTTTGAAAGTTACTCTAAAACGTAGTTGGGACTCTAACTAAAAAGTAAAAAATAAAAAACTTTTTCCAAAAAAAAGATAACCGACTTCAAAAACAAAAAGCTCAAAAATAACTATTTCGGAAGTCGGTGGCAAGGCAACACAATTCGACCGGCAGAAGAGAAGCCACCGACTTCCGAAATAGTTATTTTTGAGCTTTTTGTTTTTGAAGTCGGTTATCTTTTTTTTGCAAAAAGTTTTTTATATGTTGTCGTCATCCCTATTTTACCTATGTTACAGCAACATGCCTTTCAAACAATTCAAAAAGACTTTTTTGTGGGTGGAAAATCATTAAATGACTCCTCTCACTCTAGGCAGAGAGGAAGGGAGTACAGGACTTCTATTAACAAAAACCGACCCATGTTCCTTTGTGTCCGGGGCCGCGATATCTCTTATAACCCAAATAAAGTTAAAAAGCCCGGCTAGCACTTATAACATTGCCAGCAACCCACCTAATTTTGAATGGGTGTAACAAATCAAATATGGCCCTATCAGAATATCAGCGCAGCGTTATTTTTTTTTTTTATGAAAAAATCGCAGCATCGTCATGCTGAGATAGGTTTTTTTTTTAAATATAAATTCATGTTTTTTGTTTGTATTATTTTTCTTTTCTGTGTGTGTCCAAAATAAATGTTTTTCTTTCTTTTTTTAAATCTTTGAAAATCATAGTTTTCTCTACTATAATAAGCATGAATTATACATAATTATAAACCTTTCTATTGAATTACTATCTATTAAAAGAACCTCATTAAAACCATTACCTACATAATTTTAACCTTTCGACAACCAAGCAACAGCCGGCTGTTGAGCTGCTATTTTTTTTATTGTCTCAAATCATGTGTGTTTAAAGGATTAAAGATCTAAGCATACATAGGAACAGAAAGACTGCGGAAAGTGACTTTGTTTTATAATATTGTGGATTAAAATAAAGTTGAAAGTGGTGCCGATTCCCTTGGTCACAAACTAGACTAATTTTAAGTTAAATGCATCTTTCTCTTTCCATTTCATAAAGAAAAGGACAGAAGATACAATTTAGTTTAATCCTGTCAAATTAGACAGGATTAAACTAAATTGTATATAAAATTGACGTATATTTAGACGCCATGTTTTTTTTTATAACTTATGGGCTTGCTCTTGGTCCCAGACTAGTCCGAGGGCATAGACGGGGCCTACGATGGAGCGAGCTCACCCAAAAGATGCCTATGCACTCTTCTCTTGAATACATCCGGGTTATATGCTTTTGGAAACACACATGTTTTTAAAATGCGTCTAAATTATCTATGGAGTGTCTAAATTTGACACGACTTAACTAATATTTTATCTTCTGTCCTTTTCTTAATTAGATGGAAAGAGAAAGATGCACTTAACTTAAATTTACGTTAGTTTGTGAATAAGAGAATCAGCACCAATATGTATTATTACAACAATGGGCTGGAGCCTTCAAAGTTTAGGTAGTTTAAATAAAGAAATTCATGTCTCCTATTTATAAGACCTTGAGTCTCTAATAAATATTAATGCAGAGAGTAATAAAATATTTTCTTACAAGTGTGTTTAAAAATTAAATAAGTGGTTATTTTCTCATCATGCTCTGAGTTCTATTACACACTCACTTTATTAATCTAGAGTTGTAATGGCTCACTTAGAACACTTGTAACTGATCATCTCTTAGCATTAATTGAATTGTTACCTTCAATATCCATACTAATATTATAAATGGGAAAGTGTGTCTGTCTGTATGTTTGTCTTTCTTTCACGGCAAAACGGAGCGACGAATTGGCGGATTTTTTAAGTGGAGATAGTTGAAGGTATGGAGAGTAACATAGGCTACTTTTTGTCTCTTTTTAACGCGAGTGAAGCCGCAGGCTAAAGCTAGTTTATAATAAACTGGCTTTTGTGACTTCGTCTGCATGGATTTCAATACTTCAATCGCCTATTTAATCCGTTTAAGATTAAAATTTTCAGAAAAGCCTTATATAGTGGTTACTTACTCTTCACAAAGAACACACCCTGCAAGTTTCATGTCTCTAGGAGCAGCGGTTTGTGCTGTGCGTTGATATATCAACAGTCAGTTTACATATCTTAGAACAACTCCCATGGCCATCTGATCCATTACTAAACAGAGCCTGTACTATGGTAACCAGACCCCTTTTTTTTTTTGGTGAGTGGGAAATCATCAAATGACTGCTCCCGTCCTGGGTGCGGCGGGAGGGCGTGTCAGACTTTTACTGACTAAAACCCACTCATGTTCCTTCGGTTGCCCTTTATGTTCCAGGGTCACAGTAACTATTATAAACATTCCGCAACCCTGGCAGGACCAGACCCCTGATATACACACTAATGATACAAATACATAAATATTATAAATAAATCTAATTATTATCAGTTAAATCATTAAAAAAAATACATGTATTTTATTTTTTTTATTTTATTTTTATTATTAATAGTTTTAGCAAGAGTTTTATTAATACACAACTTGTTTCATTGTTCTTACAGTGTACCTTATAAACTATTTGAATGATAACCTAATTTAAGTACTCAATTAACAGTTTTAAAATCAGTAGGAATTAGGATATTCTTACTGATTTTAAAACAGTGTTCATTGAGTTTCTTGTGACAAACTCCTTAAGTGTTTTTTAGTTGAGCTTAACGACTTTTGACAAATTCTTGCACTGTTTAGACAGGTCCACTCAAATCTGTGTGCTTCTCTCATCAAGAGATCACTTCAGTTTACTTTCATGGTCCTCGCATACTTTGACCAATACAATATTGTATGGACTTTAAAAGAGACTTTGACCTCTGAATTTGTTTCGGATGTTTCTTCTCAGAGTAGTCCAGCTAGGAAACACCGGCTCCATCGTTCGAAAAAAAAAAAAGAAAAAAATGACGTGTAAAAGTGTAATTTATTACCTATTTACAAAAATAAATCATTTAATCATTTAATCAAAGGAACCTATTGTTTGGAACAAGCAAGTATAGTTAAGCTTCAATTTTCTGCCTGACTGACTCCATGACAATTCTAAATCATCTGCAAATGGTTTGTTCAAAAGTAAATAAGTTTGAGTTTGATTTGTTTCTTAATGTACTATTTCAATGTTGATTCTGACAACTAGAGACCTTCAAAGTCATGTGAATTTCAATGAGGTCCATTGCGAAAGAAATATGCTATTTATTTCTACATACTTCCATCCTAAAATACGTCTATCTATTTTGGAATTGAAGAATAAAAATCATAAAGAAAGTACTGATAATTGGATAAGTATTGGTATCATAAGTATCAGGGATTATCATTGCTTGACCCTCGCACCCAAAATTAGCGTTTCAAAGTCCTCAAAGTTAAATATGCAATTATATTTACATTTAAAATTCCTTCGTAGGTTAAGTGTTGTGTAACATGACCGTGATGAAATTAAATTTATTTTAACCCACTTACTTTCAAGTAAATCGTCCAATTCAGGATCATGGTTGGGTTTGTCCGCTTCTTTGTTTTCCGACATGTTTAATTATAAATAATAAAAAACAGAAAATATTCCGTAAAAAACCACAAATCACTAATTTACGAGTAATTTTTAAGACGGTTCGTCTGTCAATGTCAGTCTCAATTGTAATTTTGAGTGAAGTTTGACAGATGTCAGTTGGGAAATTTCATAATTCTCATTGATGTGTATCTATGGATGGAATGTATGTAAGCAAACAGACCAAATTATCAAACGACAAAACGTTCTGGAATAGCAAATCTCTATTATGATTCAAAGAATTTTAGGTGAATATACGACGAATTATAGCGGGTTGATCAATAGATTTATCTCAGAATAAAGAAATATCCTTTTGTCATTCATCAAACCTTTTTGCAAGGTAAGTAAAATACTGGCACAAAGCAGAAAAATACTGAAAAATAGAACAGACAAAACATGAAAAAAACATGCGTCAAATCCATGAACTCGAAATGAAGAAATGTGGTGAATAAAATTGTTTTAATTTTCATGGAATAAAATAAATAAAAAACAACAAAAAAAATTATAAAGGTAAGAATTTTGACTATTTTCGTGAAGCTAAGACGACCCACTGACCGAAGATTATTTTAATATTTTAATTTAGCATTTTGCGTCCATTAAACCTACTCATAGTCTATACTGGTATGGCGAGGAATACTGGTAGCTGGTAGGTACAGTCGCGGTCTGAAAGTGGTTACCACCATAAGGATTACAATTGCATGCACTCATTAAGGCCACAAGTTCTAAATGTCTATTTCATGATAGTTTGATTGATCATAGGCGCAACGCAAACAGAAGGCGGCGAGACGAAGGTAAGGTACAGATACGGTGCAGGCGCGATATCTGCGCAAACAGACGCGGTTACGATACGGCACAGAGTATTATTATACAAGGTGCTATTTAGTGAAAATAACACTTATTGCACATCCTTTTGGTTGTCTTTCAGTTTATCGAGTACTAATTTCTCTCCTTTTGTATCATATAATTCCAATCAATTTCTTAAAGTGGCAGATGGATTATTAGTTTGTGGTGCTGTCCCTCTAGCTACCCCTTTTTGTAGAATATTACCGTGAGTAAAAGTATGTATGTGTGAATGTGGGATACTTGAATTGGACCGTAGAGTAAGTGAAGTTGTGTAAGTGAGACGGAAGCAGGATGGACAGGGACAGGGTTTGCTTGCTCGCTCTCTCGTTCGTTCGCTGGCAAGACCGACCGCTATGTACCTATGATTGCGCTATGTATATGTGGCGCGCTGTAGCATGGTGCGGGTGACAGTTTCAGTACCATTTCATTTCACTTTAGAAAGTTGCAGTGTTTTATAAATTATGACTTTATTAGTTTAGCTGCACCACATTCCTAATATACTAAATCAATAATAACTGTAGTAAATTAATTTCAACCCAACCAGAATGTGCTAGTCCACAATTAAAATTAATTTGGAATAAAAATTAAGCAAAGTGTTATTCGTATAACGTAACGCCTTCGACGTAATTAGTGATGGGATGTACTGTTACGATGGAATGTCGATATTTTATAGAATACTAGCCGACCCGTGCCCACTTCGTTGGGCGGTAAACATTTTAACTTGTGATGAAATTATGAGTGTGGTTCGGCTAGTTCTGAGTGCTATGAATTATCTCTTGACTACCAAAAGCTAGGTTTTGTTTTTATTGCATATCAGAAAGATGCTGCGCACGTTCAGCGCTAAATTCCTGAGCACGGGCCTGCGATGTTCTCACAGTTTGGCAAGCGAGCCGCTGAGAGCGCTCAGCTACAGACTCCCTATCCCTTGTTGCAGAGACATGCTGTCTTAAAAATAGAACAGAAATGTTGTCACGAAAAAAAAACATAAACCCGATGGTCCCATATAAATTTTATGGCAATCGGTTCAGTGGTTCTCGAAAAATTAATCAAAAACAAAAAAAAATCGACGAAATATACATGCGCGATATATGCGTTACTTCAAGTTTCTATTTTCAGTCAGTCAGACATTGGGTCTCAACACTAAAAAGCATTATAAAAAATCTTTTTCCAAAAAAATACTAACCGCTTTCAAAAACTAAAAACACAAAAATAACTAAAATTTGGGAAGTCTGTGGCAACACAAATTAATTGGCAGAAGAGAAGCCACCGACTTCCAAAATTGTAGTATTTTTTTTATTAAAGATTTTTTATTAGTACAAAGATACTTATGTTTAGCCATAAAACATTTAAATTTACAAGTTTGTACACGTAGTAGCACAAAATTGAATAACACACTAATTTTCGTAGTATCGATACCGATAAAGTGAATTGCATATTATCGTCCCTAGTCTTGTGGCACTGACTGATGTCAACGTCATTCAGGCAGGTGTCACCCGCACCTTGCTACAGCGCGCCACTTATAGGAGCTGTTTGCTTTTAAATATTAACAAGTTAAATTACCGTGAAACTAGCCATCTTTGGCCGGTTTTTACACATAATCGGCTACAACTATGAAAAAATATTAGACAAGTATTCGTTTTTTTTTTATTTGCAAACCAAGTGCAACCTTAACTCTTGATATTTAACTCGAAACCTGCAAAACTTATGACTTTTTATATTCAAAAACGAATTTAAATAGTCAACCAAAATTACCTCGACTTTCTGCCAACATTAGCCACTGCATATAACTCTTGGATTTTCGCTTTTACAGCCGCATAATTAAGAATTACGATAGGAAACTGGTCAAAGTTGACGGTTAAAAGATAATAATAACAAAAGGTTACGAATTTAGCCGTACAGCGCAGTGGCCAAAGTTACCCGATATTTTTTTTTTAAATTCATACAAATGATTTTGAGACATAGGGTTGTCCAAAATAAGATAAATCGATTGGATGTTTTTTAACAGAAAAACGTGTTTTAATATCAATCATTTTTATTAGGTACCTATAACTTTCGATACTTAACATATTAAGGTATAAAAAATGGCAATTTTACTTATTAAATAGGTAGGATTATTAAAAGAAATTGAGTAGGGGCAGCCCTAGCACATGTTTGTTGGTGGCCAAAGTTGACATCTTGTGTTCGCAGAAAGTGATTGTAACATTGGCCGCTAAATTTCTAAGTTCAAAAGACTCGTTATGATTTCAAAAAGCGCATCACGTTATTATCATGAATTCACCCAAAAACATATCAAAAAACTATTCACCTCGGCAAGTTTTCACGCTTACTAGAATCACAAAACACGAAGCACAATTTGGTACCACCCGAATCGGCTTTCTTTCGACGACCGTTGACAGCCAACTGAGTGAAGGTAGCAAGTCTAGCAAGTGAACTTGCCATCAGTATTGCCAGAAATATAACCTATTTTCCATAACAGACTGTAAAATGTTGCTATTTGAGACAATATTGTCGTTACAACTTGTTTTGCTTATTTTTGGTTACTGGCCAATGTTAGGCTTGAAAATCAAAGTTGGCTGATTTCACGGTACATTACGGATTTTCATTAAAACCATGGATTAAAAACCCATAAGGACTAAAATTTGAACAGTTTACATGTATATCTCTACGTATCTTTGTTCATCCTGTATATCTAATGCGAGACGCCGCTTGCGCCTTACCGATATCACATCTGCTGGCGACGTGGCAGGGGCGAGGAGAGGCATGCCTGCACCGTCCGCTTGCCGCCTTCCGTCACGAACAGATAGTTTCGCAAGACGCACGTCGCTTTGTATACAGGATGCGTGACGATATTGAATTTAATATTGAGTTTTGCGAGTTAATTGAGCAATACCCGAATATCTATGACTACACTAAGACAGGGTACAGTAACAGAAATGTGCAAGACAAAATATGGCAAGAAATAGCAAAAAAAGTCTATCTCTTCTCTTCTCTTCTCTCCACACTGGATGTATCCAATACCTTCTTGGTCTTTGCTGTAGATTAATAATCTGTAGCAAAGTCAGTGCATCTTCATCTTCGTCTGAAGAGGAATACATGTTATATCTCGTCAATATCACGCTCTATAATGACTTATCTTGCCGTATCGTCCCCGCTTCTGTTTGCGCAAATATCGCGCCTGCACCGTATCTGCGCCGTATCTGTACCTTACCTTCGTCTCGCCGCCTTCTGTTTGCGTTGCGCCATAGATTATTTTTTTCTAATGATATGACAATCAATCGCTTTAGGTGATGGACTGGCTACTAAAAAGGTTTGATATACAGAAAACCTACTTTGAAAAACATTTTTTTTTAAATAAGAATATGAAGAAATAATATATAAAAGTTTAAAAAAATCTTTATTCAATACTAGCTTCTGCCCGCGGCTTCGCTCGCGTTAGAAAGAGACAAAAAGTAGCCTATGTTACTCTCCATCCCTTCAACTATCTCCACTTAAAAAATCACGTCAATTCATCGCTCCGTTTTGCCGTGAAAAAAAGACAAACAGACAGACAGACACACTTTCCATCCCTCCATTTCATCCATCCCATTTATAATATTAGTATGGATCTGGTATAACATCACTCCGCAGCTATGACTAATTTAGTTTTTTTAATAAGAATATGAAGAAAAAAAGCACTGAATAAAATCTTTGGTAAATACTATCTGACCCCCGCGGTTTTACCCGCGTAGTTCCCGTTCCCTTGGAATTAAATAAAAGACTTTCCTATGCCCTTGCTCAGGCTATAGACTAACTCTGTACCAAATTTCATTTAAATCGTTTCGGTAGGTTAGCGAAAGCGAGACAGACAGACAGTTACTTTCGCAATTATAATAGTAGTATGAACTAGTACGGATCCACAGCTACGACCAATTTAGTTTTTTTAAATAAGAATATAAGGAAATAATAAATCAAATCTTAAAAGATCTTTATTCAATATCAAGTATAACATTACTCCGCAGTTACGACCAGTGCATAGATGCAACAAGACACGCGCATAGATCAGTATTTCTGGTATCACTCGAGCACAGCGTGATCTATCTCGTAGTATGCATCATCACTTCTTCCAGAATCATTTCCATGATCTATTATTTGGTCTTCTTCGCCGTGACATCTTATTCAAACCTCACAGTAAATCACAATAGAAATAATGAATTTCGTGATAAGGCACTAATGATATAAAACTATGTCCATGTTCTAAGATTGTCCCTTGCTCCAGGGTTAAACTTGCCATTTTAGTTCGATATGAAAAAAAAAATATTTCGTAAAATTTTACTCTTGTCTAAACGACGTTCAAACAATATTTTTTGACAAATGTCATTTCAACAAGAGAGTTTCAAAGCACTTACTTTGGCACTATACCTGTCACTGTTACACAACTGCCAAACGTCAAGTGCACGATAGAGACGAAACATGGCTAAGCCGACGCCGTTGCTTAGTAACGTCTTTGTTATTCTCGTTGTCTCATTTTGCATAATAACTTCTAAAAGGTAACAAGTCACATGATATGGCATTTTAGATTTTAATGAAAAAAGTGTGAAATAGAATGTACTTTCAAAATTGGTAAACCTTTTCAGACCGTGACTTTATAATAATATAGGGCATTGCTGCATGATGTATGGGTTAGCGACAAAATAAAACCGAAGGCAGGAATAATTAATTATCACACTAACTTTATCCCGCAGCTTCGTGGATGTTAAAATGATTCCCCATTTTACTCCTTTAGAATTGCAAAAACCATTTTTACTGGATTCAACTTATTCTTCACATTCTTCAAAAATAAAGTTTCATGTCTTTAGGACCAGCAGTTTGGACTGTGCGTTGATAGGTATACTTATCAAAGAGTCAGTCAATAAGTCAGTCAGTTTACAATTTTATATTTTGAGTTTACAATGCAAAAAATAGTATGTGTATTGGCTCTTTAAGTTAAGAAAAGCTAAAAAATTATGCACTTTCCATTTCAGCATAAAAATTTGGAAAAAAAGCTAATTTGATAAGAATTGTCGATGTCATTATAAGAATAACTTTGATGACGTTGCTGTTAGTTGATTCAGTCTACGTTCACTATGGTCAGCAAGAAGTAAGTACCTATTATCTGTGGACTATATAATAGGCTGTAACTGAAACGGTATGTGGAAATGCTATACAGGCAAAAAATAAAGCCCGGTTTCCACCGCGAGCGGAACGGACCAATTAATGACTTCGTTCGCAAGCGCAAACTGCAAATAACAAATAGTCAAACAAAAAAACAGCAAATAGTCGAATAATAATTAATAATAAATGTATTAATAAACAATTATGTATGTATTAAGAATTATAATTTTGTTGGTGGAAATACAAGTATGCAGTTTGCGCTTGCGAACGGAGTCATTAATGGGGCCGTTCCGCTCGCGGTGGAAACCGGGCTTAAGCGGAGCTAGCTAGCGGAACAGTAAGCAAGTCAAAAACCCACCAATAATGGTACCTAATAGTGGATTTTATGCAATTCTGTTGGTGGATCATCGTGTGTCGTGATGGCCTAGTGGTTAAGACGCCCGCCCCTCATATAAGGGGTTACAGGTTCGAATCTGGGCAAGCACGAATATGACTTTTTCTCATTCATACATACTTTCTAAAGTTTATCTTGGATATCACTGACATCCCGTGCCTCGGAAAGCTCGTAAAGCACTTGGGACTGTCAACAGTCGTTAAGGGTAGACAGAAGCCAGAGAGTTGAGGACCAGTCTAACCAAGGGGTATCGTAGTGACTGGGTTGTGGAGGTCTGATAAGTAAAACACCGGAATCCAGCTGAATCCTATTAGGCTGGAAGCCGACGCCAACATAATTATCTATCCATACATTTTGCAGTGTAATGGGACAAATACAGCAGATTTTTTTACCAAAATGTCCGAAAAGCTTTTCAACTGAACTTTGCTGATGTAGGTTATGAAAAGACGAGTTGTAGTAAATCAATTTATTACAAAATTAGCCCCCATAAAAAAAAAATGCCTCGCGATGGCGAAATCACGCAAAAGAGCTAGATTTATCATTACTATCGACATTTTTACGTCCTTGTCAAAAAACTCCCATTTATTCGTTATAAGGCTTAAAACCCTTTGTAATTTCTTTCAGGGCAAGTACAACACCAATACCAGCTGCGCAACCATCAGCCGGGGATCAAAAGAAAGATCATCATGATAAGAAAAAGCATGACAAAACTGAGAAACACGAGAAACACGAGAAACATGATAAACATGAGAAACACGAGAAACATGATAAGCATGATAAGCACGAGAAACATGATAAACATGATAAGCATGACAAGCATGATAAACATGACAAGGAAACAGGTATGAAGAGTAGTCCTTTTGTGAATCGACCTCTATAAAGTCTATAAAGAAATCTTTGTTATACAAGTTACTGTTTAAATATTTCGTGTATAAACAGAGGGACCTTATACTCGGGACCTTATAATAGGGTGACTGGTAGATACTTTAACACGAGATTGTGCTTATGACAACAAACAAATTTTATTAAGGGAGCAAAACCGAAATCGCTAAAAAAATCAGCTGTTCAGTACATTAGGCAAACATAAATGTACTGAACAACGGGTTTTTTTTCGCGATTTCAGTTTTGTTTCTATAGTAAAAGTAGTTTGTTATCATGAGCACAATCACATGTTTAAGTATCGTACACTAATTACCAGTCACCCTGTATAATCTGAAAAAACCCTTGCTACTGATATTTGAATTCCTAGATCAATATGTTTGCATAATTAATTCAAGGTCAAATTTTAATCAAGGCCAAAGCTAAGAAGACCAATGCAAGATTTTGTTTAATTATTATTTCCTTTAAATAGGTGCCAAAGATAAAAAGACGGATACAAAATTGGAATCAGGTAAAGAGAAGGGTAAATCCAAGATGTTGAAAGAAGAAATTATTTTGACACCTGAAGCTGAATCGATAACTCCGGAGAAGACGCTTTCTCAGATAGCTCAGGAGTGAGTCATTTCGCCTTTTTTCGTAGCATAGCGCTTCCAGTATTGGGATTCTAGCAGAAACGGAGTAGGGACGAAGAATAGGGTGGACCTTATTGAAATGTCCATTGTAGGAGAATACAGGTCTAATAGGAACGTCCGTATTAGGCCGTTTGTCCACCGCCTCCGTCACCGTCACTTTACTAAGGAGATGACGGCGTAGAAGTGGCGAGACATAGCCGCGTGACCTCATATAAAACTCTGCCCGAAACGATCTCATTCTCGTTGACGATACGGTGACGGCAGGGAGCCGATTTTAGTACGAGGTGACGTGACGTGCAGTGGACACGCGGCTGTAGTAAACTAGCGGACAAAGCTCCAAGCGGACAAAGTCGCGGGCAAAAGCTTGCCCGCGACTTTGTCCGCTTGGAATAATAGTTCCCGTTTCCGGGAGTGTCCGGGATGAAAACTATCCTATGTCCTTTTTTCGGGTCCCGGACTTCTGTAGGTACCAAATTTCATTCAAATCGGTGTAGTGGTTTAGGCGTGAAGAAGTGACAGACAGACAGAGTTACTTTCGCATTTATAATATTAAGTAAGTATGGATGGACAGGAAATATCGAAATATAGTGCGTTCCGCCACTTCGGCGTCGTCATCTTCTTCTCAGTGACGTGACTTGTACCCCAATATTTTATACAATACAACAATAACACGAGAATCTCATCACAGAGAAGCGGAGCTGCGCGCCATAGCCAGGAAACAGCGCTTCAAGCGTCGCTGGCCGGAGATCACTAAGGTCAAGATCAGAACGAAGCCGTGGCACCCTCCACCGCCGCCGCAGAAGCCTCCGCCAGTGGTCAGTACCTTGTGGATAAATAATGAATGTGATTTGCTCTACTAATAAAAGTTTCAAGATCGTAATTGTTGTTACTCGGGTGCATTAACCAATTTTTTTTCTTTTCCTTTGTGCGTGAAGCTGCAGGTGTGACATTTTGAATTCACTTGAACTTTCTCAGTTAATTTTAAACATTGAGCTAGCATCCGGGACCTCGGAAAGCACCTCAATCGGTTGAACCCGATTGTCATTCGTATATCTTTGACAATTCCTTACTAAACTTATGAGTAGTCAAAAGCCAAAAAGTCTGATACTTACTGTGTTGTAGAGTTGTTCTATGAAAGCACTGGTTTTAAACTGAATCAGGTTAGAATGGAAGCCAACCCTAACATAGATGGGGAAAAAGCTACGAAGATAATACCTAATAATTGACTAATTGACAAACAGGACACGAGTTCACTCGTCACATATACTTCACCAGATAGGTCCATCAATAAAACCTACATCTATAAAACTAAATTTATTCCTCCGACCAGGTGATAGACCTACCGGAACTGCCGACCCACCCCTGGGTGCCACCTTACGCGAGGAAACGTCGTCCTCGCGCCAAGCTGCCGAGGATCCTGCTTGAGGAGATGACCCAGGTTCCGCCACCGGAGGTCTCCAAATTAAAGAAGGTAAGTCATGATGATGATGAGGAGATTCAGGCCCGGATTTGGGCCAAGCGATGATGTGGGGAGATGACTTGTAAGTTGTAGGATACAGTATAGGCTAAACGGTTGTATGTGGAAATAATGTTAGCCGATTGGCATCACGAGATATCCCCTCTTCTGCGCTTTAATAATACTAAGAAGTAGTTTGGAAGACCCTTTTGATAGACTATGAAATGGCATCGTGAACTGTATTACTGACTAATTGTATAGTATTATTTTTACAATTTTTAACCGACTAAAAAAAAAGAGGAGTTTTCTCAATTCGACCGTATATATGCTTTTTTTGTCGTAAGTGTTTGCAATGGTAAGTATTTGCCAGACAAAAATAAATATTTCTACTCGTAAAGGACTTTTTTAGAGTCTCTTGCCATCTAAAGTTGTCCTATAAAGTTAAGTAATTGCCCTATTATCACTCGTCACTCGTCGTCTAAAGATAAGCGCTTACCCTAAACTATGATAAGTTCTTATATTTCCATGATTAGGACTGTCCTCAAAGGCCGTTTGTCCATCATTGCCGTCACCTCACCGAAAACGTGGTTATTTGGGCGGAGTTTAATTTGAGGTGACGTGCTGAAAGATGGATAGGCAACTTTCCTAAATGTTATATCACCACTTCGTCATCATCTTTTAGTTTCCGGTGACGAGACGGTAATGGCGGTCGTGGACAAACGGCCTAAGGCCACGTCCGCACAGGCAGGTGGCTTGCTTAGCGCCTAGAGCCTAGCGGCTTGCATCCTGGCTATTCGTTTGGATACACGGTGGCCGCACTTGAGGTGGTTTGCGTGGTAGGTCGCTAGGTGCCTTGGGCATTTGCTTGTCGGCACGTTGACGAGATGTCACTTTCAAAAATAGCTCTAAAACTACTACTCACAGAAAATTCATCTTTAAAATATATCAGTTCACGGCCTTATCCGTCATGTTGGGTTCATGATATAAATAAATCACGATCAAGTTATGGGGAGTTTAATGTTCTATATAAACAATTGCGTAATTTTGACGATCAATTTTATGAATATTTGCGTATGACCAGGGAAACATTTGATCTACTAACTCATTTGGATACTCATCATAGAAAAAGGTTCCACAAAGGCTCTCTTTTGAAAACTTAAGCAATCAATATTTCATCCAGTGTTTTCTTCTAACCTCCTATAATATTACAAAAATCCGAGTTAGTTTTCACCCAGTGGCTACTTTTCAACCTGGCGCCTCGCAACAAAAAACCAACACGTTTGTTTACATGGATGCATGCCAAGCGACTAGCTAGGCGCTAAGCGCGCAGTGCAGCCGGTCGCGTTCATTTTAGAACGTTTGTTTTACTAAGCTACTAGCTAGGTGACGCGCTAGACAATTGTCCGGTTAAGCAGTAAACAGCCGTAGCGAGCTGAACTGCAAGATGCCTTAGTTAGAAAAAAAAGACGCGCTAGACACTAGGCGCTAAGCAAGCCGCCTGTCTGTGCGGACGTGGCCTAAGGGTAAGTGAGTGCTCTATCGTGGCAAGTGCTTACCTTATGATAAGTACTTGCCCTATCAGGGATTACTCTTTGTAAAAAAATAATAACAAATCCTCTTTATTTTTTCTTAGATTTGGCACAACTTTGCCCAAGTGGATAAGAATAAGATGATGCTGCAAGGTACCGTCGGATGCAACTCGAAGAGGTACTCGGCTACTCACTGCGGTAAGGTGTAATAATAATAATACTAGCCTATAACTGTCCCACTGCAAGGCAAAGGCCTCTTCTCATACAGAGAAGGCACGAGCATTGATCACCACGCGCGCTCAAGACGGATTGGCGGGTTCGAACTCATATTAATTAGGTACCTACAAGTCCAGGTTGCCGCACGGTGTTTTCCTTCACCGATATCTGTGATGTCCACGTTAAACTAGTAACTAAACGCCCGTATGTTGTGTATATTGACCCCGTTCTATAGACCTTAAACGAGAGCAGTATGTAAGGGCCATATCCAATACCTTATTAGAATGCCAGGTTTTTCAACCCAGGTTGCGCTTCCAACGAAATAGCAGCCTCCAACAGTTTTAAAGTTATCTACTTTTTTGTTAGCTACAATCGCAATCTGTAAATACTTTGGGAGGTTCTGATGTGTAAGGCCCAGTGGATAAGGCGCCTGCCTCTCGCGTTAGTGCCAGGCCACACGGTGCGGCAACGCGCCGCACCACATTACTCCGCACCGCACTGGCGGCCACACGAGCAGTGCGGCGCCGTACGGTGCCGCACTACGCCGTACGGCGCCGCTGCGGCGCCGCTGCGGCACCGCAACAAGCTCAGTACTGCCATCCCCATGAACTGAGCGGCGCCGCTGCGGCGCCGCTGCCGCGCCGCTGCGGCACCGCACTGCTTGCACCCCTCCCCGCCTCGTCTGCCTCGCGCCGTAGTCCTGTGAGCCTGCGGTGCGGCGCCGCAGCGGCGCCGGACGTACCGTGTGGCATACCATCCAATTTTATATGTAGGAAACCGTTGCGGCGCCGCTCAGGCGCCGCGCCGGAGCCGCAACGCACCGTGTGGCCTGGCGCTTAATGGTTGTGGGTTTAAATCCGCGGGGTTATTACTTATGAAACAGCAATCAGCAATATTTGCGCAGTGATCGCGCGATCACTGCGCGATTAATCGCTTAACGTCAAAAAAATCGTATTATGTATGAACCGATTGCTAATCGCTCGCTGATTGTTCTAATGCACTTATTGCAATGACAATAAAGTAGCAATCGCTGGAACTAATTAAATATCACCTTTAATAAAAAAAACTTAACTTTGCTCTTAAAAACCATACTAAATACGAAGCCACCAAACGAAAAATGCATATTTTAGTTAACTGATTGCTCCACAGAGGCAGCACTATCGCTAGATTGCTATTTGGCGTGACGTATTTTGAATTGACGTTTGAGAAGCAAATATTGCTAATTTATCGCGATCGCTCGGCTATTGCAAGATACGTAATCCCAGTGCCGGGCAAGTACAAATGTGACATTTTCAATTCGTATGTACTTCCTAAAGTTTATCGTGGACATCACTGACATTCCGAGCCTCGGAAAGTACGTAAAGCCGATGCTCGCGGTTGTCATTCGTAGAACTTTGACAGTCGTTATAGTAGGCAGAAGCCAGAAAATCTGACCAGTCTAACTTCTTGGTATCGTGTTGCCCAGTTACTGGGTTGTTGAAGTCTGATAGGCAGTCGCTTCACGTAAAACACTGGTATATCCAGCTGAATCCGGTTAGGTTGGAAATTGACCCCAACATAGCTGGGTAACGACTAAGGAGATAATGAAGATTTTATATGTCTATCCCACGGGTCTATCCTATTCCAGGTGCCCAAACTGGCTGCATAGCGGTAGCGTGCCGCGCTCTCCTTGACGAGAAGACTCCATCACAGCTCGTGAGACGAGACGTGGACGAGCTTATCTACACCGGCGATGTATACTACAAGCGATGTGCGGTGGCGCTCAAGTGCTATAAAGGTAACGTGATGATGATGATGATGATTGATAATTCATGTTTGATTGGATTGATGATGATTGATTGATGATTGATTGATGATTGATTGATGATTGATTGATGATCGATTGATGATTGATTGATTGATGATTGATTGATGATTGATTGATGATTGATTGATGATTGATTGATGATTGATTGATGATTGATTGATGATTGATTGATGATTGATTGATGATTGATTGATGATTGATTGATGATTGATTGATGATTGATTGATGATTGATTGATGATTGATTGATGATTGATTGATTGATTATTGATTGATTATTGATTGATTATTGATTGATTATTGATTGATTATTGATTGATTATTGATTGATGATTGATTGATTATTGATTGATGATTGATTGATTGATGATTGATTGATGAGTGATTGATGATTGATTGATGATTGATTGATGATTGATTGATGATTGATTGATGATTGATTGATGATTGATTGATGATTGATTGATGATTGATTGATGATTGATTGATGATTGATTGATGATTGATTGATGATTGATTGATGATTGATGGATGATTGATTGATTATTGATGGAGTGATTAAATTGAATAATGATTGATTAATTATTGATAGTTTGATTGATTATTGTTTTTATACATATATGAATGATTGATTGGGATTGATTTATGATTGATTGTTAATTGATTGTTGATTGATTGATTGATTGTGATTGATTGATTAAGGATTGATTTGGGTTTGATCGATGATTGTTTGATTGGGAATTTGGGATTATTGATGATTGATTGATAATTGATTGATGATTGATATTGGATTATTGATTGGTGATTGATATTGGATTATTGATTGGTGATTGATATTGGATTATTGATTGGTGATTGATAATTGATTGATTAATAATTGATTGATTAGTAATTAATTATTGATGGCTTGATGGATGGATGATTGATGATTTCTGATTGATGATTAATTAATGATTAATAAATGAAAATTTGTGATTGATGAGTGATGATGGATGTTGGATGTTGGGTTATCCATTATCCATCGGTATCGAATCATCATTATCGAATGAAAGATGAATGATGACGAAAGGCGAAATACAAAAGACGAAAGACGAAAAACGAAAGACGAAAGACGAAAGACTGTCTCTTTCTGCCTTTTTGTCTCTTCTTCACGCCTAAACCACTGAACCGATTTGAATGAAAATTACTACAGAGTCTAGGACCCCAGAAAGAACATATATAAGAAAGTTTTCACCCCGGAAATCCTCCGGGAACAGGAACTATTATTCCACGCGGACAAAAGCAAGTCGGTTGCGATGCGCGGTCGAGTACGGTCGCGTTTGCGCTGCTCAGTGTGAATTATATTCGCGAGTTGCGCGGCTATAGCCGCTGCCCGGATTCTGCTATGAGTTCTCAAACGCTCATAGCCAATGAAGTTCTGGCATTCATAAAGCATGCCATCGATTACATGGACGAGGTCAGCATCTTGCAGATCTGCAAGTCATCGTTTAAGGAGGATGACATCAGCAGTGCCAAGTTGCTGCTGTTCACGACGCTCGGCAAACTCAGCCACATGCCATCTCGTCGAAGGGATGGCACAGAGAAGAGCCTCCAAGACATCATTACGTTGTTGAAGGAGACCGACCCGGACGACGTGCCTGAATTCGTGGCGAAGGATCTGCACAAGCTGCCTCCCGTCACGTTCGACCACGTAGACGTCACCAGGCTGCTGAAAGATATCACACTCCTGAAGCAAAGCCAGGTCGAGATGCAGCGTCAGCGTCCCTGCCTTGACGCCGGTAGAGACGACGACGTGTGTAGGTTCAGCGACCCCCAAACGAGCCTACGCAGCAATTGCAGCCGCCGCTAAAAAGTCTGTTGAGCCACTAAACTCGCAGGTTAAATTAGCGGACAAAGCAAAAGGGGGTAAACGGAGCCTGTCAAAACCAAAACAGGTTCCGAAAAGGCAGGGTCCAGAGAAGGACAAGAGCGACAAGGATGGTTTCATCAAGGTTGAGAAGAAGAAGAAGCCTCCTTGTCGGAACCAGTGTGGTACTGCGCTGGCAGGACCCAACACGCTATTGCGTCCAGCCGTACCGACAACGCTGCTCTACGTGTCCGGATTACACCACTCTACGAAGGTTGAAGAGATCGTGGAGTACGTGCGCGTGAAGACCAACTGGACCTTGAGGGTCGAGAGGTTGGAGCCGCGTCACAACACGAACTTCAAGTCGTTCGTGGTGCGCGTTCCGACACACCATCTTGAGAAGTTCCTCAAGGAAGAGTTCTGGCCGAAAGGTGTTGTGTACCGCCGGTTTCGTGGCCGCCTACATGACACCAGTCAGCGAAACACGACGCCGACACTTCGTGTGCACTAGTTTTAGTTATTATGTTATGTATATTTATAGTATTTTTAAGTTTTATATTAATATTGTATTGTATATGTTTATATGGGCCTTGATGCCTGAAACAAATAAATAAATAAAAAAAATAAATAAAAAATAAAAGCTAGTTACCCATATTTTCAAAATTAAATTCTATTCTATCCTACTCTATTCCAGGAAAACCGGCCCTGGAACTGAACCAGCTACTGACATCGTTCTTCTACCGCGACACAAAGTATACTGTCAAGCTGCAGGAGACAGAGCGAGGACTGCTAGCTAAGCACCCTGATAATCTGCAGGCTGACCAGGATTTTATGGCGTAAGTTGAATGTTTTATTCGAATAACATGAAGACTTTAAGGCCGTACGTGCACCACCGCCGTCATAGTCGCGACACCGGGAAACGAGATGACGGCACCGAAGTTGTGGTACATACATTTTCTTTGCCGAGTGTCCACCGCACATCACGTCACCTCAGCCCGATTTAATCTCGTTCTCGGTGACGTGACGGTGACGGCGTTGATGGACAAAGAACACACAAGCACACACTCCAAATCTCATGTCTTTAGGAACAGCGGATTGGGATGTGCGTTGATATATCAACAATCAGTCAGTCAATTTAACTAATATACTCAGGGATCAAAGGCCAGACAAAATTCAAAATGACCAAAATTTTAGTGTAGCGTACCATGTAGAATAGCATTCTGGCTAACATTTTGAGGAAAGTGTCAAAAACAGTGATCTAGATTGTTAATTATCTATTGATACATAAGATTATGTGACTCCCCCTAAATTGAGATCGCTTTTAATCCGATTAGACCATAAACCAACCCCAACATCGTTGGAAAAAGGCTCGATGATGATAATAATTAATGTGCTGAGCATACACTACCTTCTCCTATGCAGTATAATGGAGAAGAAGATAGGCACAACATACATGATGATCCTGACGATCGGTGGTGACCGTCACTTCCTTATCTGGGGACACCCACCAGACCCTGAACATGGCAGCCACGTGAAGACAATCTGCTACATCTTTGACCCTCACATGCTGAATGAAGTGGGCCAAGTTGATCATTTGTAAGTAGAACAATTTATTACAATCTTCAATACTCAATATTGCATCCATCATGTATACAAGGCTTGTATTATTGATGGCGATGATGATTATGATGACGTTGATGACAATGATGATGACAATGATGACGACGATGACGTTGATGGTAACGTTGATGATGACGATGACGATGACGACGATGACGTTGATGGTAACGTTGATAAAGACGATGATGATGACGTTGAGGATCACGTTGATGATGACGACGATGATGACGACGACGATGATGACGATGATAACGTTGATGACGATGGCGATGATGATGATAATGATAATGCGTAGATGACGTTGAAGATGACGTTAATGATGGTGATAATGACCATGATGATGACGTTAATAATGACGATGATAATGACCCTGATGTTTACGATGATGACCCTGATGTTTGCGATGATGACCCTGATGTTTGCGATGATGACCATGATGTTTACGATGATAACCCTGATGTGGAAGATGATGACGTTGATGATGGTGATAATGACCATGATGATGGTGATAATGACCATGATGATGGTGATAATGACCGTGATGATGGTGATAATGACCATGATGATGGTGATAATGACCATGATGATGATGGGTGACAATGACAGTAACAAAGACAACAATGACGACGCTTCCTTTAATAACTTTGTTCCCTTCACAGACAAGGCGCCGGCGCTTTCCTTCGTTACGCCGGCGTGACATGTTTCGTGCTGGACTTCCTGTCTAACTATGGTGACATGAACGCAGCTAACAAGGCCAAGCCGAAGCCACCCATCACGCTTACCAGTGTAGAGGTTAGTAGAAATAATGCTAGGGGCATTCAACATTTGATTTGTGAAATTGTCATTGGCTAGGGGTGTGATAATCGGATACTGGCTTGGTTTTACACAATGTGATTTCTCTCTCTTTGTATTAGGTAGATGCATTTACAGCGTGAAATTTATGACGTCATCATCCAAAATAAAATGCATCAAATCTGGTAAACAGTCTGAAAGATGGATAAAACACGGATAGCGATGCCTGTTTGATTCTCGTCCAAGACAAACACTACATTGTGTTGAGTAATTATGTGAGTTTGTAAACGCATTCATGACACGAAAGAAATTTCTAGTATTGTGTAACGTCTTAAAAAGAGAAGTTATTTTTAATGAACAAGATAAATCAAATTAAAAAAAAAACAATCGGACAAAATGGTCTTCCTCTCTCAAAGGTCTTCCTCTATCCAAATACCTTCACATTCCTATCATTTCCTCACCCAGGTGGTCCAAAAAGAGCCCCTCCTCCGTGTCCCGTCCTACGGCCTCGACCTCAAGACCCTGAAGGTGCACTGTCACAGCGAGTGGGACAGCCTCAACATCAACGCGCTCATGGAACAGAAGCAGTATCATGTACGTGTTTAGGTTTAGTTTAGCTTGGCAAGATTAGGGATTAGCAAGTCTGTTTGAATGAAAGTTGACAAGTAATACAATAAAATAAATAATTTTAAAAAATTGCCTCTATTTCTACCACTATCTTATATTACAAAAGTTCAAAAATAAGTTTTTCATCCCACCTATTCGAAAAAGACGACTTTGTTCCCCTTTAAGTACGCCCAAAGTTGGTGTTTTCTATAAGAAACTTTCAGCGGGCAATAATTACGCTCCAAATTCAAAAAGTGCGCCTAAAAGTAATTTTTAATCGCACTTTTTGAATTTGGAGCGTCTTTGCATGTTTTACGCCCTGTTATAAGTGCGCCTAAAAACTCTTTGAATTTGGAACGTCTTAATGCTCAACGCCAAAGAATCGAAAGCAAATAATGAATGGCTGTATGAAGGCCAATACCATAGTCACGCCGCGGCTGAATAAAAAAAAACATAAATAGAAATAAAACGTGCAAACGCAAATGAGTTCTCGTAAAAATTTTTTAACTATTATTATTATTAAGCTATGTGAATAATAGCAGCTACAATAATAATTTTACAATAAAGTATGAAGCGCCTTTTATTTTCTCATAGGGGGTGATGAAAAGTAGAGTGTATCACTCGGGCGCAAAATATATTTTTGGCTCGGGCGACGTACTTTGAATCCCTCGCTACGTTCGGGATTCTATTAAAGAATTCCTTGCAAAGCTCGGGATTCTACTCTAGAATCCCTCACTTCGCTCTGGATTCAAAAAACGCCCTCGCCATAAAAATATTACTTGGCGCCCTTGTAATACAATCTACTATTACATCATACTAGCTTTTGCCCGCGACGTATACGCGTGGAATAATACTTCCAGTTTCCTGGCAATTTCCGGAATGAAAACTATCCTATATCCTTTCTCGAGTCCTAGACTATATCTGTACCAAATTTCATTCAAATCGATTCAGTGGTTTAAGCACGAAGAAGAGACAGACAGACAGACAGACACACAGAGTTACTTTCGCATTTTTAATATAAGTATGGATGGATTTGGGCTTGGTAAATGAAGATAAGGACTACCATACTAGCTTCAGATAATGCAAATAGAGAGCGGCTGATAAGTATAGGAATAGTAACCCACTTATTACTAAATACTAACAACGATGATCTGATTCCAGGGCAAGTATCCCCTCTGCTCGTTAAGTGCCGTCAGCCTGGCCACGTCACGCGCGCGCGGCAGGAGGAAAGTCGGAGAGTTTTACCAGAAGATGCCTAAAGACGTAAGTCTACACTAATATTATAAAGAGGAAAACTTTGTTTGTTTGGTTGTAATGAATAGGCTCAAAAACTACTGGGCCGATTTTAAAAATTCTTTCACCTTTCGAAAGCTATATTATCCCTGAGTAACATAGGCTATATAATGTCATGCTATGTCCCACGGGAGCGAGGCAGTAACCAAAAACCTAACATAACGCGGGAAAAACCGCGAGGAACAGCTAGAAAAAGGTTGGGTCGAACGCTACCCGTTACCCACTTTTTTACCGCCATTCCCTCTTCCCGACGGCTTGTTTACCAATGATAAATTATAAGTAAAAAGGTGTAGATAGGTTATATGCAGTCAAAAAGTGGCACATTAATTGTTAGCTATTTGACCAACATGATACTGAGAACCGCGTTGACATTTGACGTTTATCTCTTTTTCACTCGCACTACTTCAATCTTGCTATCCTATCCTTAATATCACCTTTAACAAAAAAAACTTAACGTTGCTCTTAAAAACTATACTAAATACGAAACCACCAAACGAAAAATGCATATTTTAGTTAACTGATTGCTCCACAGAGGCACTATCGCTAGATTGCTATTTGACATGACGTATTTTTAACCGACTTCTAAAAAAAGGAGGAGGTTCTCAATTCGGATGTTTGTGTTTTTTTTTTTTTTTTATGTTTGTTCGCGCATATCTCCGTCGTTTGCCAACCGATTTGAACAATTCTTTTTTTGTTTGAAAGGGTAGACTTCCCAAATGGTCCCATTGTCATCAGGTCCAGGATCTGATGATGGTATCATGCCGAAATCGAGGGAACTCCTCAATTTTTATAGATAAACGTACGTTTTTTTTTAAGTAACTCTAAAACGTAGTTGGGACTCTAACTAAAAAGTAAAAAATAAAAAACTTTTTCCAAAAAAAAGATAACCGACTTCAAAAACTAAAAGCCCATAAATAACTCGGTGAAAAAGAAGTCGGTGGCAAGGCAACACAATTCGACCGGCAGAAGAGAAGCCACCGACTTCCGAAATAGTTATTTATGAGCTTTTAGTTTTTGAAGTCGGTTATCTCTTTTTTGGAAAAAGTTTTGAATTGACGTTTGAGAAGCAACTATTGCGCAATTATCGCGATCGCTCGGCTTCTGCAAGATACGTAATCCCGGTGCGGTTCTTTGACAATTCATAAGTGCCTGTAAATGGTCTTGGAAGTGAAATAAAGCCTTGTCTTTGACTTTGACTTTCCCTCACTGTCTACCAGCCGATGCCCGAGCTGCCAATGAACCCAGAGAAGGCTCCAGTGAACCCCACGAATGAACAGATCATGGCTCACCGAGGAGAGAACTTCTTCCTCTATTGTCCGAAAGCCGATGGCCATATGTTTGGAAGGTGAGGCATATCATAAAATACCCTCACTTAGCAGTTTTGGTTTCAAAGCATTTTAAACTTTAATACTACTATAATAACCCTTAGTAACCCTTGAATTTAGTTGGAAAGAGTAAAGCGTTTCTTACTGCCAAATTTTGTGACTGGTTTTTTTGGACCTCTGTGAAAATAAAATTTTGAGTCAGTAGTATAGAATGCCGTCATTTTTAAAATATAACCACAAAGTGAAATCCGAGGTTTGGGCTTGTCGCAGCATTTTAGATATTATATTATCAAACTTATTCCACATCAGCTGTTGCCAACGGTAACTAGAACTAATTATCGTTTTATAACAGACGTTTCAAAGTACCTTTTTTAGTTTAATAAAAATAAATGCTTTGACTTTGAAATCGCTCAAGGGTTTTGCTTAAGAATTACCTTTTTAGGGGTAAAATTAATAATAATCTTCCTTAGTCCATCTACTTCAACGAAAAATATATTTTTTTGCTAACATCATGCTTTTAGAGCCAGCGGTTTCAGCTGTATTGATCGATCAGTCAGTGCATTAGTCGTCAGTTTCTTTTTTACAGACATAGGTATTTATGACCTATCCTTTTCAGAGACGACTTGATCCCGCTCCCCAAGTCAGAGACGATCCTACACAGTCCCGTGGACATCTCAGACAAGAACTACAACTCGCAGTACAGACAGCTCGACGTGGAGAAGTGGATCCTTAGAGGAACCAGACACATGGCTAGCTACAGGTAATCCGGACATATGGCCCATACATTATTGTGGGGATTTAATATTGTACACATTTTGAGCGATAGGTGTTACTACATGTATTGGTCACTTCAATTATTATTAATCTTCTAAGGTTTTGTAATGAAAAATTCACATAATATATAGTAAAGCCTATGTATAGCCGCGCGTCGTAGCGTTTTGACGCATTCCGTAGCACGGTGTAGCAGATCGTAGCACATCAGTAACCACGTATTACCGTGTAGCAGATTGTACCAAGCAATTTCAATGCGTAGCACTTTGTAACACGGCTACTAGCGCTTAACACCGAGTAGCACATTATATCACTGCATAGTGTTTTTTAAGACTACTACTATATAGCACTTTGTATCACTGCGAAGAGCTTAGTAGCTCCGTGTAGCCCAACGTATCACCACGTAAGTGCGTAACACGTATCACCGCGTAGCACTTTTTAGCACCACGTAGCGCATTGTATAACCACGTAGCGATTTCAAGCTTTGCTTGTCACTTCATATCACTGCGTAGCACTTCGTAGTACATGGTATCACTATGTAGCGTTTTGTAGCACATTGACGCACCGCATTTAACCACGTACCAATTTTAAGCACCGCGTAGCAATTCTTGTCACCGCGTAGTGCTGTGTAGCACATTGTAGCACTGTCTTTTAACGCGAAGCACGTAGTATCACCGCTTAGTACTTCGTAGCCCTTCGTAGCATTTCGTAGCATTTCGTAGCATTTTGTATCACTTCGTAGAACCTTGTAGAACTTCGTAGCACTTCAAAGCACTTCGTAGCACTTCGTAAACTGTTAGCACTTTGTAGCACTTTGAAGCGCTTCGTACGTGGAACTCCGAAGCAACACGTAGAACTTCGCTTCGTAGCAACAGGTAGAACTTTGTAGCAACACGTGAAACTTCGTAGCAACACGTAGAACTTCGTAGCAATACGTAGAACTTCGTAGCACCACGTGAAACTTAGTAGCAACACGTAAAACTTTGTAGCACCAAGAAGCGCTTCGTAGCAACACGTAGAACTTTGTAGCACTTTGTCGCTTCGAGTACCAGCACGTAGCACTTCGTTGCACTTCGGCACACCTTAATGGTCTACCACACCGCAGATACCAAAAATTCAAGACGTTCACGGCGATCCCGTGTTGTGTAGCCGCGCTCGGCATGTTGCGTCGGTACCGCGCGCGCGCCTGGAACGAGGACATGTTCGATGAGACGCTCGACGTCGGGTACAATCTCTACCGGGTGAGTTGTGCCTCCTAAAAACATACAAGATGTATAAAAAAGGATTTTTGCTATCACTAATTTGAGTGTTGTAAAGGTATTTGTCAGTATATAGAACAGAATCGATTGGCAAAAACTAGCCCTTCAGGACTAAAATGTTGAATTTGCAAAATGTTGAATTCGCAAAATGTTGAATTCTCAAAATGTTGAATCCCAAAATGTTGAATTCGTAAAAAGTTGAATTTTCCGGACCCATAATGTTGACTTTGCAAAATGTTGAATACCAAAATGTTGAGTCCTGGCACAAGGAGGTATTTGCGGAAGGCCTAATTCAATTAGGAGCACACTTCCTACTACACGGGAAAATATCTGGCACCCACACAGACCATCAAACTGCACTACTTTTTCCGGTTTGTTCCCCTTCAGTCACACTACCTTGTGTCACACTGTTACCCATCGGAAAAAAAACCCGTTTCCCATGTGATTTACACTGCAAAATAGTTATGGTTTACATATCGAGTTTTTTTTAATTTTCGCACAAAATCACTTAAATCAATCAAAAGTACTAGGCGCGCAGTAACGTGAAGTGGTAAATAAAAACGCGATCCACCGCTTATACCTAAAAGGATCATCATAAATTGGGATGCATCGAAAATAAATCATTTAACTAATAAAATAAATACCAGAGTTCCTTTTTTTTTCATCGACGTTCCTGGTATAGGAAATTAAGAATTAAACTGTTTTCTTTTGTAGTCCTGACATACGTTAGAGTCCGGAGTATGTACATAGCGATTCCGATGTTGGTCCACAGGAAAAAGTTGTTCAGTTTGATGGTCCGTACCATACCCTCAAGTTGGCGACACCCTATGTCAGACAGACACCCGTACTAGCTTTACCATATCTATGTGGGTGCCTGATATTTTCCGGTGTAGTAGGAAGTGTGCTCATTATAAGATTGGCCAAAAGACGTTCACTGCTAAAAATTGACCTCCCCCAAATACCTCCACCGCGACCGGTCTTGTGCCTCTCGCATCCACAGGACTCAACATTTTGGTATTCAACATTTTGCAAATTCAACATTGTGGTCCGGGTAGAAAATTCAACTTTTTACAAATTCAACATTTTGGGATTCAACATTTTGCGAATTCAACATTTTACGAATTCAACATTTTGCAAATTCAACATTGTAGTCCTGAAGGAAACTAGCGATGGTCATAATTCAATAAAAGAAGTTCCCCTTACTGTAATGCGTGTCCTGCTGAAAGTGTTCACTCTGTATAGACGTATTATAGAATGGTTTTGTAGACCCACAAGCAGACAGTACACCACCACAAACGACACTTTTTAAAATATAAATCATAAAATACTTCATCGTTTATCGGGATTTAACGCGCATGTACCTTTTATTTATTTTAGGCTTGACGTTTCGGCAGGGTTACACCTGCCATGGTCACAAGCAGACTGTCCGGTGACACTACTCCGTCGATGAAGTAGATTGATCTTCATCTACCCTCGATGTTGATGAATGTCCACTATAAAGCCGCGTACACACTACACTCACTGAGTCCGGTTTTTTAGTCGACTTAAAATCGCGATGGTGAATTTTTGCAATCATTGGAAAAATAAATAAAAGGTACGTGCGCGTTAAATCCCGATAAGCGGTGAAGAATAAATATGCAACTCGAAAGTTTAAAGTATAATAAATCATACAATCTAAACTTATTGCAATAAAAGTGCAATCATAAGTTTAGAAAACTGTCTGAGATAGGATAATCAGAGTTACAGATCGCTTAGACCTTAAATTAGTTACAATAGCAGTTGTGTTAGGTATTGTATAGCATCGACCAATATCCTCCATCTCTAACACAAGCCTGTATGCCCAGGAGTCACTCCTGGATCGCGGAGGTCCCATCCGTCGTCTGGTGCTCGGAGAACTGAAGGACACCTTCTCCATACGAGACCGGGAGTACAAGCATAAGGTATTGTAACTTTCTAAATGGGGGCTCTTAATGGGGGAAGGTCAACTGTTCATGTTCGGTTATAATTGGTAAAAAACCCAGATCCGTTTTAAATCTTTTTAAACGATTGCCTGAAGATGGACCGCGTCGTCTAGATAAGTTTGACGTAGAATGAGCACTTTGCAAAATGTGCACTCGACACAAATTACTTGGGGTTGCGGAATGTTTATAATAGTTACCGTGACCCGGGAACATAAAGGGCAACCGAAGGAACATGAGTGGGTTTTAGTCAGTAAAAGTCTGACACGCCCTCCCGCCGCATCCAGGACGGGAGCAGTCATTGGATGATCTCCCACTCCCAAAAAAAAAGTGGTTCCAAGAAATATATGTAACATCCCGAATTTTATTTTTAATTATGGGTCTTAACTGGACCTGGATCTTCAGTCATCTTATAATTCCTTTTCTACGTGTTCAGGTCCGCGGTATCGCAGTATGGGGCAAGCTGGTGTCCAACAGCTCCAAAGTCTTCGACCTGTGTCGAGGTATCGAGCAGTTCTTCAAGGAGTCTGACTCGGGGATCTTGCAAGTAAGAACCTTTGTCCATTAGGGGTAGCTGCATTGACGATACAAAAACGCCCCTAGACAAGTGGCATTACAATAGATTGTAGATAAATAAATAAATAAATATCCTTGGACCACTCACACATCATCCATCATCATCCATCTGATCCCAAACTAAGCAGAACTTGTACTATGGTAACCAGACAACTGGAAAACATACTTATATAATTATATAAATACATACATATTATAGATAAATCACACCCAGACACAGAACAATCGTGCTCATCACACAAAGTTTGTCCTGTGTGGGAATCGAAGCCACGACCTCCGACTTAGCAGTCAGGGGCACCAACCACTAGACCAACAGGCCCGTCAAAATAAGATTAGAATAGATTGTCAAATGTATGGGGTTGACATAAGCTTTCGCTAAATAATTTGACATCTCCATACATTTGACAATCTATTCTACAATGCCACTTGTCTTGTCAGCATACTACGCGTTCGCTTCGTCGACAGAGTTTAATAGTTTTGTATGTTAGCTGCAAGCAGGCGTATAATGACGAATACGCGTCTATGCCGCTACGTCTCTGTGGATAGTTTCACTAAATCATCATTGTTGATTGTAGCTTGACGCATTGCTAGTTTCTTTAGCAATCTGAAAATTGGACCTACCTGCTGCTGCTTTCTTTAAATCTATACTAATATTATAAATGGGAAAGTGTGTCTGTCTGTCTGTCTGTCTGTCTGTTTGTCTTTCTTTCACGGCAAAACGGAGCGACGAATCGACGTGATTTTTTAAGTGGAGATAGTTGAAGGGATGGAGAGTAACATAGGCTACTTTTTGTCTCTTTCTTACGCGAGCGAAGTCGCGGGCAAAAGCTAGTATTTTATAATATTTCGATTGTTTTTTTTGTGGTATGTATGTATGATTGAAAATCTGAAGATGTGAATACCTGGACGTGTCATTTAGCCCAATAAGCAGTCATTTATTTATCTTTTCAAGTCAAATTGTGTCTCGTAATAATTGGTCTTTAAAAAGACATTGAAATTATTATGCTGCTAAAAAGTGTGTTCAGGTAACTCCTAACCGGTGCGTTAGCTCTGCAATTTATTTTATACTAGCTTTTGCCCGCGACTTCGTCCGCGTGGAATAATAGTTCCCGTTCCCGGGGGATTTCCAGGATGAAAACTGTCCTATGTCCTTTCTCGGGTCCCAGACTATATCTGTACCGAATTTCATTCAAATCGGTTTAGTGGTTTAGCCGTGAAGAAGAGACAGACAGACAGAAAGACAGACAGACAGAGTTACTTTCGCATTTATAATATTAGTACGGATTTTTGCAGCTCTAATGTCAATGGAATCCTTGCAGGTTCCAGGTGAATACGAGACGGCGATATGGAATGAAGGGGGCAAGTATTATCTCTACCATCCGTGGCCAGCAGACCGTAATGGGCACAGGGTAAGTAGCTTTGACGTGGAAGCTTAAGGACGGCATAAAATAAGTTCAATAATAGTGGGAAGTCTTCTAAGTAGTGACTACATTCTTGTAATTATAGGCCAGATGACAAAAATACTATAATAATTAGTCTGTTAGGTAGATTATCACAAAAAAAATTGAACACGATTTTTTTTAATTTTTTTTCGGAAACACAGAAATACAGTGCGTTGAAGTTTCGCGTGACATCACGCCTAGGCACAATTTTTACTGAACAGTGACGTCACAACTCACAAGCCGTCACTCCGAAACTTTGATGCTCTTTATCTTTGTATTTTTTATTAATTTGATGAAGCAAAAAATGTCCAGTATTTTTGGAGAGTCTTACGGAGGAACTAAACGTTATGCCGTTTTTGTAATGTAATTGTCATCATCTTCATCCCTATAGAACGTCCTCTAAGACGATTTTTCGTTCACGAGAAAAAAGGAATAATTGTGTCCATAATTTTTTTATAGTATACTAATTACTTCTTGTCGTCTCGCCTGTTGCCCTTCATTCGTTTCCCCAAAACCGTCTTACGACAAGTCAGCACTGCCAATGTTCTTTGGTCTACCGACTGTCTGATCACCACCATCACCACATCAACACCCAGGTGGGTCTCCAAGACGGCGGCAAAGGCTGCGTGATGTACTTCAGCCGCATCGCGCGCCTCTGCGAGTACTTCATGGACAACGTGTCGGACATGAAGCGGAAGCCGTTCAGCATCAGCGACGTGTACGTCACGCAGCAGAGCGCCGACTTCCCCGAGCCTGTCAATAAGATGAAGCGTGAGTATAGCAGGTGGAAACCTGGAGAAAATTCAGCAGCTAGTTCAAGAGTGACTTCAGGCGTGAAATTGTACCTTTGGAGCTGGGTCTGGAAAGGTTTGGTCTGATCATTAGGTCAGGGAGAGGTGTCATAGTCCAAATCTAAGGGTTTTTATCAGAAACAGTTGTTCCATCTAGAGAAACTGTAGCAGAACGGTCAGGCATTGAGATCTAGGTGTAAAACTTTAGCAGTCCAATTAGAAGGTGCAATTTTTATACCATAAGTGGTTCCATCTATAGAAACAGCAATTCATCAGCAAGATAAAGCAAGGGTAGATTAAGTCAGAAAGAGTTAGATAGTCAAAGTCCGCCTGTTCGTGTAGTGGTTCTTCATAATACACAGATTAATAACACCCAAATCCTCTCCACAGCTATCGCCCCCGGTCGCTGGATAGTCCGCGGCAGTTTTCACGAGGCCGACGAGCGCTTCCCCGAAGAACATCGTGGACGACAGGCCACACCGGTGTCCCTCGCAGCGCTCGCCATGTCGCACGTTGTGGACCCTAACGAGTGGACCTCGGATGATGTTGATGAGGTCAGTTCAAGGGCTTAGACTCCTCATCAAGGACGACAGGACAGGACACGCCAGTGTCTCTCACCGCGCTCGCCACGTCGTAGACCCTAACGAGTGGACTTTGGATGATGTTGATGAGGTCAGTTTAAGATCTTAGACTCCTCATCAAGGACGACAGGCCACGCCAGTGTCGCTCGCAGCACTCGCCATGTCGCATGTTGTGGACCCTAATGTAGGACCTCGGATGATGTTGAGGAGGTCAGTGATATCATCATCATTGCCAATAGCATCTGGATTTTGGCTTCACATACCCTTCTCTCTAAATTTCACCAATGTGACGCGTCTTGCCACGTCGACGGCGCGTGAGTGTTCCACGCGCGCCTCAAAGAGAAGTCAGCACGAGAAGGGGCCAACGCCTGCCGGGGCTGCGGAATGTTTATAATAGTTACCGTGACCCTGGAACATAAAGGGCAACCGAAGGAACATGAGTGGGTTTTAGTCAGTAAAAGTCTGACACGCCCTCCCACCGCACCCAGGACGGGAGAAGTCATTTGATGGGGGGGGTCGCAGTTATTGTTTGATTCTTCTTAGATAAGCATCGCGGATGACAGGCTTTTCCTCGCTGTGCTCGCCATGTCGCACTTTGTAGCTAATGAGTGGACCTCTGATGATGTTGATCCATCACAACCACGCCCAATAGCTTGAAAGGTTTTGACTTCACACACCCTCTTCCCTTAATTTCTTTGATCTCATTCCTAGACCCTGGTCCGCGGAGACGTCCTCTACCAGAGCACGATGGAGCACTTGGAGAAGATGGGCATCAGCATGGACTCCACTCCTCAGACCTCTGACGAAGAGAACAAGTCGCCTGAAGAGGGAGAGGAGGGCGAGGAGATGCCTGCTGGGACTCTGGCTGCTGCTGATGTGCTGAACAGGTATGTTCGTTATGCTGATAAGGTATAGATAGAGAAGTGATACTTGGTGGCTAATGGTGCCGATACTCTTATTCACAAAATAACTTAAATTTAAGTTAAGTGCATCTTTGTCTTTCCATTTCATTAAAAAAAGGACAGAATATAAAATATTAGTTAAATCCTGTCAAATTTAGACGCGATTAAAAACACGGTAACTAAATAAACGCCAATTTTCTTCAGGCGCTGTTTATTTGACAGGATTAAACTAAACCGAATCTTCTGTCCTTTTCTTTAACAAATGGAAAGAGAAAGACGAATTTAAATTAAATGAACCAGAGAATCGGTACCAATAAATAACTGCAATCAAGCCGTTTCTCGTGGTAGTGACGCTTCTTAGCTCTCTAAGGCTTCGCGCAAATGGGCCACCGAGCACAACCGGTCGCTTAATAAATGAAAAATATATGGCATAAAAAGGTGGCAAACTATATGAAAAAGTATGTTTAGTGGTTGGAGCTGACCACCAGTGGCCGTAGTCGGTGGCCTGTTTGCTCGAACCTTTAGTTTTAATAAGGTTGCTTCCTAGTATGAGTTTCACCTCGTAGCTCATTATGCGTGGATACACTGTCTTTTTTTCTTTCAACCAAGACACCGTTCGTTGCTTGGTTGCTTTGCTGAGTAGGAAGTCCTGGGTTTAATTTATGCCCAAGTCGGTACAGACTATTCGGGATATTCTATTAGGTATTTTTCAAAACCCCGGAGTTTGTGAGTTGGTAGTGTGTTAGGCCGTATACAGAAAGAAAGCTGGAAACTTATAAGCGCTAGCCGGCGCTTGTCAGCGCTGGTAATCCGCGCAGAAAAATATATGAACACGCGCCGATAAGCAATGAACGGTGCCGACAAGCTTCAACACGCGCTTGTCAGCGCTGGGCGTTGCCATAACAACTGCAAGCAAATCCGTACGACATTTTGCTTAGGCCACGTCCGCACAGGCAGGTGGCTTGCTTAGCGCCTAGAGCCTAGCGGCTTGCATCCTGGCTACTTGCTTGGATACACGGGTGGCCGCACATGAGGTGGTTTGCGTGGTAGGTCGCTAGGTGCCTTGGGCATTTGCTTGTCGCCACGTTGACGAGATGTCGCTTTCAAAAATAGCTCTAAAACTACTACTCACAGAAAATTCATCTTTTAAATATATTAGTTCACGGCCTTATCCGTCATGTTGGGTTCATGATATAAATAAATCACGGTCAAGTTATGGGGAGTTTAATGTTCTATATAAACAATTGCGTAATAAATAAATAAATATCCTGGGACATCTTACACACGGCTATCTGATCCCAAGCTAAGCAGAGCTTGTGTTATGGTAATCAGACAACTGATATACATACTTATATAATTTTAAATACGTACATATTATAGATAAATAACACCCAGACACAGAACAAACAATTATGCTCATCACACAAAGTTTGTCCTGGGTGGGAATCGAACCCACGACCTCTGGCTTAGCAGTCAGGGTCACTAACCACTAGACCAACAGGCCCGTCAGTAATTTTGACGATAAATTTTATTAATATTTGCGTATGACCAAAAGTTAAAGGAAAACTAACTCATTTGGATACTCATCTTAGAAAAAGGTTGCACAAAGGTTTTCTTTTGAAAACTGAAACAATCAATATTTCATCCATTGTTTTCTTCTAACCTCCTATAGTATTACAAAAATCCGAGTTAAGTTTTCACCCAGTGGCTACTTTTCAACCTGGCACCTCGCAACAAAAAACCAACACGTTTGTTTACATGGATGCACGCCAAGCGACTAGCTAGGCGCTAAGCGCGCAGTGCAGCCGGTCGCGTTCATTTTAGAACGTTTGTTTTACTAAGCTACTAGCTAGGTGACGCGCTAGACACTAGGCGCTAAGCAAGCCACCTGCCTGTGCGGACGTGGCCTTAGTCTGCTTCAACCTGCTTCCTTTGTGTAGAACGGACTAGCGCTGACAAGCGCCGGTAAGCGCTTACAAGTTTCCAGCTTTCTTTCTGTATACGGCCTTGGTTTTTGCTTGGGAAAGCATGTAAAGCTGTTAATTTCTCCCAGGAGTCGAAACCGCAGAGAGTGTTCACATTTTGGTCAGTGAAGTTAAAAGACGATAATATAATATGAATTGTACTTTTTACTGTCATTTTTTTATTGAAAACCTTAATATCAGTTTGCTCGACCACGACTTTGGACAAAACCAAATGGATTCCATTATTTTCTGTTTGATTACAGGTTCAAAGTGTCGGAGTACGATTGTATTGAGACCGAAGTTATGGATAGTGCGTTTACTGGTAAGTCGACAAACTTATTCAATTATTGATACATCTATAAAATACTAGCTTTTGCTCGCGGCTTCGCTCGCGTTAGAAAGAGACAAAAAGTAGCCTTTGTTACTCTCCATCCCTTCAACTATCTCCACTTAAAAAATCACGTCAATTCGTCGCTCCGTTTTGCCGTGAAAGAAAGACAAACATACAGACAGACACACATTTTTTCATTTATAATATTAGTATTAGTATGGGTATGGATGTTTCTTTCAATGTTATCGATTGGGTCATTCAGGCCACTAGTTTCAGTTCCAGGTGCCATTTAGTAAAAAGGTTAGGCTGTTAACAAATGGCTAATTTTAACTAGTTTTTTGGGAAATAATTCATCTCCCTAGCCTTTTCCCAATCGTGTTGGGGTCGGCTGCCAGCCTAACCGGATTCAGCTGGATACCAGTGTTTTACGTGGAGCGACTGCCTACCTGACCTCCACAACCCAGTAACTGGGCGTCACGATACCTCTTGGTTAGTCTGGTCATAGTTTCTGGCTAACCAGTAACGACAGTCAAAGTTCTACGAATGACAACCGGGACCAACGGCTTTACGTGCTTTTTTGGGAAATAATTATATTATAGTAATCCTGCTATAATGTCCCATATATACTTTGATTTGGTAACGATAATAATGATTGGGGTTTGTTTCCGCTCAGAATAGCAACATAATTATGAAGAGACTAGAAACATCAAAGAAATAAAATACAATGATGAACATTCATTTTCCAATACAACGCCATTTCTAAATCGTAACGAAATGGTCTAACTTTGACCGTCTAATGCAAAAAATATTAAAATCTCGTTAAAAAATATTAAATATTACAATTTAACTTTGACCTTGACCTTTAGGGCTCCCGCACACGGGCCACCGGCCACAACCACAAAACACTGCCACTGGCATAATTTCCTGTAATTCTAATACATTTTATATGGACTCGCCGCACACGGTTGGCGCTGGTGGCGGTCACACGCTACAAATCGTCTACAGGCTCGCCGTCGTCGTACACTAAACGCTGACACAAACGCCCCTCTCTTCTTTACCTCAGTAAACCGAGTCCATTAACATACTGCATGCCTGGGTTAAAAAAAGTAGCAACCACCGACCGCAAGTGTCAACTATCGGCCACAAGTGGCTGTCGCGCGCTTCATCTACTTTTATGGCCACTTCTTGCCTCTTGTGGCGGCGTTTGTGGCTGTCGCGTGTGGCCCGTGTGCGGCAACACTTAGCTTTGTCTTTTATCTTTGACATTGACTCTCCCCGCAGGCACACTAAACCCAGAGAACAGTGACGGAGCCCCGACACTGAAGCCCGTACTTCGCGCGTTCTTCAAAGAGCACTCTCATGGCGTGTTCACGGCGCGTGGCGGCTCCACGGCTATCTGGAAGCACGCCGGACATTACTTCTTCTTCGACCCTCACGGCTGTGACGAGAATGGTGAGAGTCGCTTTATTATCATCATCATCATCACTATCACCCATTGTCCACCATATTTGATCGCACTTATCATCATCATATCTCGTCAAGCAATATTTCACAACTTTCACCATCCAACAGCAACCATCTACCATCCATCAATCATCATCAATCATGCGTCGTCCATCATCAATCATACACATCCATCCATTGCGTCTTGAGGTGCCATCTTCAACCTGGCTCCTGGCAGTGATAATAGCTTCAATTGTTTCCCTCTATCATCTTTATCCATTACCACATATCTTTCATCATTCGCCATCCAGTATCCAGTACCCAGCTTCCAGCAATAGACTAGAATCCAACATCCATCCTACACTATTTACTATGCAACGTGAAACATGGAATTTCGGACTAGCAACGTGTAACGTGCAACATCCAATAGGCAACGCATAACTTGTAACATGTAACATCTTTCATTGTTCATACGCTTTAATAATGTCACTTTCTCTTCCTTTCTACGCCCTCCCCAAGAGCGTCTGATTAGGAAACCTTCCTCAATATCCTATGGTGTCTATGTCTCCCATCAGGCGACGAGTTGGCTGATGTGCTGTTTAGCAACCTGACTCCTGGGACTGATGACAGCTTCAACATTTCGCCTTTCTTCATTGTCATCATCTTTATCCATTACCATTCATCAGATTCATCTTAAAATCATTCGGCATCCGGTAACCAGCATCCAATAACAGCATCCAGCAACTAGAATCCGTTATCCAACATCCAATATTTGTTAGTTCTAGTTTTCTTTATTCCGTGTTCGTATCGACCCGATATCCATCATCCAACATTTACTACAGGCTTCAAGAATGTCACTTTCTCTATGACTGTGTACCTTCCTCAATATATATGCTGTGGTGCCCAGGGACCTAATTCTCGGTTTATGTGATATAATTTCGAATTCGATAAGATATCGAGAGTCTTATATCAATCAAAAATATCACAAAATTCAATGACAAATGAATGAAATGGTTGGATAATTATCTCACTAGATAAACTGAGAATACTGATTTATCCAAATAACTCGATATCCGCCATTTTACTTTGATAAATATCGATTTCGATATTTATCTAACGCACGAGAATTGGGCTCCTGGTCTTCCAACTATCAAATTTTTGTAATCAATTACAAAAATAAAGTTACATAATTCTGCATCCAACATCTATTATCGTTATATATAGTCTTTAGATGCATGAAGAATGTCGTCTTTACTCCCGCTTCCTTGATATACCTTCTACACTGTCCTAGAGCATCTGATCGGGAAACCTTCCTCAACCCCCCATGGTGTCCAGGTCTCCCATCAGGCGAGCCGCGCGCCACCGTGTGCCTGGTGCGCATCAAGGGTGGAGTCAACGAGCTGGCTGATGTGCTGCTCAGTAACCTGACTCCAGGGACTAATGATAGCTTCAATATTTCTGCTTTCTTCATTGTCTTCATCTTTATCCATCATCATTCTTTTTCATCCATCACTCATCGTCATTATCTTCATATAATTATCATCATTCATCTTCATTCGACATCCACAGTATCCAGCATTCATCAACTAAAATCGAACATTCATCATCAAACATTTACCATGCAACGTGTAACATGCAACGTCCAACAGGCAACACATAACTTGCAACATGCTACATCCAAGATCTATCATCATTAATAGTCTTAAGAAGCTTGAAAAATGTCGTCTTTCGCCATTGTCATCATCTTTATTAATTACCAGTCATCTTTCATCATTCGGCATTCAGTATCCAGTATACAGCTTCTCCAGCATTCAGCAAATAAATCCAACATCCATCATCCAACATTTAACATGCAACGTGCAACAGGCAACGTATAACTTGCAACATGCTACATCCAAGATCTGTCATTGTTTATACGCTTCAAGAATGTCACTTTCTATCTGCCCTTTCCCTCGTCCTCCTAAAAAGCGTCTGATTGGGGTTTCTTCCTTATTTACAGGTTCCTTTGAATCGCCAAGGTTCAGTCAGTCTGTCAGAAAATTGAAGCTAGTTGCTTGTTTCAAAAAGTAGGTTCATGTAGAGAAAAATGAGCAAAAACTCCTTGAACACTGTTTTAAAATCGATACATACATATAAAAAATTGGTTAAAACACAAGTCGTGCGTATTAAAATCTTCAATGTTAGAATCCCCTGTGTTGTCCTTCATATTCCTTCTACACTGTCCAAGAGCATCTGATTGGGAAACCTCCCTCTATCTCCTGTGGTGTCCAGGTCTCCCCTCAGGCGAGCCGCGCGCCACCGCGTGCCTGGTGCGCATCAAGGGTGGAGTCAACGAGCTGGCTGATGTGCTGCTCAGTAACCTGACTCCTGGGACTGATGACAGCTTCAATATATCCCCTGTCGCTGTCACGGCTACCAAGCTGAATATGGAGATTGGGGCGCCTGAGACGAAACTTGATGTGAGTACCGGGACTTAGTATCTTTGGGGGAATGAGGAATAGAGTGTGAAGTCCCTCATCCCAATGTTTTTTAGTTTAATGTTGCCTGTTTTAAAATTATTGTACTGTTGTTGTGTATTAGTAAGTGTGCTGTGTTTAGTCGTATATTTTGTTTTACTTTTTGTCTGTGCTCGCCATACCTGTTCTCAAACACAGCCATCTGGCCGTGTGTGAGTTGTTCCAATACAATGTCAGCCTACTTCTGCCCAACTGCAGGGTAAAAGCCTCTTCTCATACACAGAGTTTGTCCAAGATATCTATTTATTTTTAGCCCAAGGTTTTGTTGTGAGTGTAAGCTGTTTAAAAGGCTATGGCCTTGGAAATTATCTTCAAACTAAGAAGGATGGAAGAGTGCAATATACTTTATTCCTTATTTAGAGAACCTGGAACTGACATATTGAAATCGACATTAATCTTCGTTTTGTTTTCTTTCAGAGCAAGGCATTCGTATGGATAAACAAAGGCACGGCTGCCATCATGATGGGTCCGCGCGGAGAGAACTCGGCCATCGGCAAAGCGGCTGAGAAAGCGGGCATCGGGGTGAGTGTTATCGACATTGTGTTTAACATTTCCACTTCGAAAGCATATAAATATGGTATTGTGTCGTCTGGTTATAAAGGTCTGATAGGCAGTCGCTTCACGTAAAATGGTGTCCAGCTGTAATCGGTTAGGCTGGAAGCCGACTCCAGCATTGTTGAGAAAAAAGATGTTGACTCTTCGAGAACTTGTTTTAAAAGATCACAGGATCCATATAAACTAGGTGTATTTTCGGTCTTGCAAAACCCGCTAGGAGATGATTCTACACAGCTGTTTCATACCTTATGGTCGGGAGAGTACCTCTACCAACTAATTCTCACTTCTTGCGTACCACATTGTAAACATATAACTAGTTGGTAAAAAATTGTTACATTAAAGTCACCATTATGGGCTAAGTTGAATTTTAAATTTAATTATGGTCCTCACCTATATTCGAAGTTAAAAGTAGTAACTTTAACGTGACCTAATGCTCCCCCTTCCCAGGCGGACGACATGGCAGGTCGCACGCTAGGTCTGGCGGCAGCTGCTGCTTTCACGGCTGCGTCAGAGTCCGTGCCGCCGCCGCACATGCATCAGGACCATATGTTTAATATACTCGGTGAGCTGTCATCATCATCAACATCATCTAGTTGCCATCACCGCCTTCACAACTGGTCTTCAACATCTCATGTTCAACATACTCGGTGAGCTGGTTTTTATCTGGTTACCATCATCATTATCTGGTTTCCGTCATCACCATATGGTTACCTTATCGTCCATATCTGACTACCATCATCTTCTGATTACCATCATCATCATCTGGTACCATCATAATTTGGTAACTATCATCATTTGATCGTGGAATAAGGGTTGTTAAATATTTTACTAATTTTTTACAATTAATAACTCCGTAAATTAGATAGATTTCTGAGACCACTTTCATTTCATATTCGTGTAGCAACTGTTATGGTGGTTCTTATTGCCCCATTGCTAGTTCCTACCTACCCTGTATAATGTGTAATCATTATCATGAATTTATCCAAAACTAGCCACAGTCCAAAACAATTCTACTATCTACATGCCATAACCGCCTAATCTTCTCAGACGCTGGTGCCGACTACTACCTCCAGCACCTGAAGAAGACCGGCCGCAAGGTCCTCACCGTGGAGGACCTGACGGAGAAGTTCGAGATGGGAGCCAACACCTTCTCCATTGAGTTGGAAGAGCACATCAAACTGCCTCTTCGTCTGCCTGACGAGGAACCTGGGGTGAGTAGATCATTGCCAAAATCGTTACAGTACCCCAATAACACCCATAGCTCAATATTTTTAGATTCCATCCGGGCGGAGTTCGGGCGGTTAAGCAATATTCCAATAACAACCATGAATGTCCTTGAACAGACTTGCACTTACTCCGTTAGGGTAGGAATTTTCAAAAAGGCTTTCTTAGTGGAAACTACCCTCCAAGTTTTATGTGTCTTAGACCAGCAGTTTGGGCTGTGCTTTGATATATCAGCCAGCCATTTAGGCAGATATTTTCTCAGTCCTTTCCTTCTGCAAAAGAGCTCCTTAGAAATCAAGGATTATACGGAAAATCCATAAATACAAAACCAGGTCGGGTTATTTACACCAAAATGCATATGTCCTTCGCCTTTGGTGATTCTGACTACTAGACCAACAAGTCACTCAAAATAATTGTCTAAAACTCTTCTCTTCTTAGGAAGGTGAAGGCGGCGGTGGTGAGAAAGAAGGCCTGGGAGAAGGAGAAGAGGAAGAAAAGGTGGAGTTCAGACGTAAGTATTTTAACACTAGTCTTTTGTGCACTGTAGAGAGAAAAGGCCTGTTCTCATACAGATAAGGTAAAAGCATTGATCAACACGCGAGTTCTACAACATTAGGGAAATTACATTAGAACTTGTCCGGTACCCTGAAGGACCTATATATTTGCATTACTCGATACATATGTATTTGCTGTTTTTTTCCTAATTTCAGGGTTCCATAGTGAAAAATATTTATAACTAGCTGTTCCCCGCGGTTTTACCCGCGTTACCTTAAGTTTTGGTTGACTTATTTGCCCCCGTGGGACATAGCGTGATATCATATAGCCTACTTTACTCAGGGATGATGTAGCTTTCCAATGAAAAAAGATTTTTTCAAATCGGTCCAGTACTTTTTGAGTTTATTCGTAAAATACAAATCTTTCTTCTTTACCATATTATTAGTACAGATAGATGATGAACACTGGTATTTTCCTTCAGTAAAAAAAAATAGTCATAACTCGAAGCTATATATACCAGAATCATTTAATTACAATCAAAAGTTCAATCATAACACCACTTAATTGACCATTTTCTATCCAGAAATAAAAGACTACCTCTTCAAAATGTGGTACGACACGACAAAACCCACCTCGGTCTACCTACTACTGGGAGACTACCACCAGCTCGGGATCTGGATGTCGGCTGGAGGGAAGGTGGTGGCCTTCGACCCTGCGCCCACCCTGGTCAAGGGGCTGCTTACCAGCAATAGGATTAAGAAGGGTAAGTTAGGAATTTGGACCTGGAGCCCTAGTCTGCTATTACAATCGTGTCTCAATGATCGATTTTTGACGTGTAACGTCAAACTTTTGACACATTTCCCATACAAAACTGTCAAAGTTGTCAAATATTCGGCCGATGACTGGTCATTGAGACACGATTGTAATAGCAGGCTAGGGCCCCTGGCCTGATGGTCTAGTGGTTAGTGACTTTGGCTGCTAAGCCTAAGATTTCGATCTCAACCAGGACGAATTTTTGATGAACGTAATGCTTGAGCGTTTTGTGTATGACTGTAATGTATAATGTTTTATGAAGCAAGAGATTTCACAGAGGAGTTAGAAATAAATTTCGCACACTTACATATGGAAAAGGTGTGCAGAATGCTAACAAAACCTTTCTTAATTTCTGTTATATTATTTACTAACATTGATAGGCCACTGTAAGTTAGTAAGCTAGCTGGTCAAATAGTTTATTTAATTAAATATGTTCGTAATCATAAATTATATAAGTTCGTATGAACAGTCAGTAAAGTAGATAGGTATACAGGGCAGTCGTGTAAAATTTAAGTTTCTTTTTAAACATCGAAAATTTTTTACTTCTATAAAATATTTACATTAGAAAACTAACCATTGGTTTTTAAGAAAACTCAAGCTATTATCTCTCGGTCCTGCATACCTATCTACTTTGCTGACTGTACATCAGTTGTCTGTCACCATAGTACAGACTGCCGAATTAGGGATCAAATGACAGTGTGTGAGCTACTATAGTTGTTTTATTTTTCCAAGACATTTAAGTATATTATTCATTTTTGACGGGCCTGTTGGTCTAGTGGCCAGTGAACCTGACTGTTAAGCCGGAGGTCGTGGGTTCGATTCCCACCCAGGGCAAACTTTGTGTGATGAGCATGAATGTTTGTTCTGTGTCTGAGTGTAATTTATCTATAGTATGTATGTATTTATACAGTATATAAGTACTTATATCAGTTGTCTGGTTACCATAACACCGTGTGTGATTTGTCCCAAGATATTTATTTATATATTTATATTTATTTATATTGTACGTGCAGGTGACGAACTTCGTCTCCAACGTCTCAGAGACGAAATGACAGGTGAAGCTGCTGATGATGAAGATGAAGAAGTCGGCGCTGGTGCGTATCCCCCTTTCCTCTAGTTTTTCGATATTGGGCTTGATATTCAATAGTTCAATAGGCGAGACGACAAAAAAAAAAAGTAATTAGTCCGTCAGTTAGCTAATCATAAAATTTGAGACACGTAACATTTTCTTTTTTTCGTAAATAGATAATGACGACAATACAGTGCGGTGAAGTTTCGTGAAACGTCACGCTTTTGTATAATTTTTACTGAGAAGTGACGTCACAAGCCCCCTCTCCGGAACTTTGATGCTCTTTATCTTTGTATTTTGTTATTAATGTGATCAAGCAAAAAATATGTGTCAAGTATTTTTGGACTGTCTAACAGACGGACTAAACAGAATGTCATTCTTTTGATGTAGTCAACATCCCTATTGACGAGCGTGTATCAAAGTAATCAGGGCCTTATAAGCACTTCTATCCAGCCTTTTGAAGGCAAACCCTGGCTTTATATCTTTTAAATGGAAACACCCGTCTATTCCCCTTAGAATTTAATCAAGTTTCTAATAGAATGGACATTGTTAAAACCATTTTTGACGTGTGCGGTGGCGGTAAGCATATTTATCAGTTCTCTTGCCAGAATGTTTGCTTGGTGATGTTTGAGAAGGAAGTTTTAATTTCCTCCTTAAACAAGAGCTTTTTAGATTATCTAATGTTACTATTTTACTTATAGAGGGTGAAGAGAAACCGGAGCCCGAGCCGGAGTTCGTCCCGCCGGAGTCGACTCCAGCGCTCATAGTAGCCGCCAGTCCCGGAGAGCTCATCGATAGACTTGGTGAGCGCTGTTCTGTAATGTGAGAGCTATTGTGTAATGTGCTAACTGTAACTGTAACACCGAGTGGAGTCCGGCGCTCATAATGGCAGTCCGGGAGAGGTCATCGATAAACTTGGTAAGCGCCCTTGTCAAGGGGGGCAGTTCCAGAATCACGAAAAAAAATCATCTGTTTGTAACAAAAGTTCAATGCCCTTTTTAGGGTTCCGTAGTCAACTAGGAACCCTTATAGTTTCGCCATGTCTGTCTGTCTGTCCGTCCGTCCTCGCTTAATCTCTGTGACCGTTAGCACTAGAAAGCTGAAATTTGGTACCAATATGTATATCAATCACGCCAACAAAGTGGTAAAATAAAAATTGGAAAAAAATGTTTTATTAGGTTAGCCCCCCTATATGTAAAGAGGGAAGTGATTTTTTTTTATTTCAACCCTGACGTGTAACATATTGTTAGATAGGTATTGACAAATGAATAGGGGTTTACTAAAATCATTTTTTGATAATGTCAATAATTTCGGAAATAATCGCTCCATAAGGAAAAATCAAAGCGTCCCCCCCCTCTAACTTTTGACCCGTAGGTTTAAAAAATATGAAAAAAATCTGGAAAGTAGAACTTTATAAGGACTTTCTAGGAAAATTATTTTGAACTTGATAAAAAGAACAGTTTTTGTACAAAAAAGACAAAAAGCTTGTACAAAATAATTTCTGCGTACTTAGTATGTCAACGTAACAAAAGCCTTTTTTTAAACTTATAAGTGGGAACACTTATTTTGACGGACGGGAAACTACGGAACCCTACATTGAGCGTGGCCCGACACGCTCTTGGCCGGTTTTTATACAATGTAATAACATTAATTACATATGTACACAATTTTTACACAAACATACTATTGAATTTCATTACCTCCTTTTTGATTGAATTTTCTATAAAACCGTGGATTTTTTTAGCTTTTTAAGCTATAAATTTCTAATTACAACACTTTTATAATTACCATTTACCCATTAACTAACATACTAATAAACCCTTCTCTGTCCAGTAAAACAAGGTAACCTGGACAACAAGCAAGCCATCGCGCCCTACTGGCTGTACCCCGTCAAGGTCATCAACGAACTCACGACCTCGCTCCGGGAGAGGAAGCCTGGAACTGCCAAGGAGAAGGAGGGCGCTGAGGAGGAGGGTGAAGGTAGATACGATAATCTTAAGATTTTTCTTCATACTGTACTGGGCAACTTGAATAAGAAGCTGCCTTCGCTCGGTAAGAGCCAACCAATTTCGTGAAGATCCAAGGGTTGAAATATCCACTCATAAAGAATAAAATCCAGATTAAAAATGGGACACCGTTTATTTAAAAAAAGTAAGTCTGTATGTAAATGTCTGACTGAGTGTGATTGTGTGTCTGTGTGTCCGTGTCAGACTAGTAAAACCAGGCAGCTTGGACAACAAGGAGTTCTCTCTCCGTAAGAAGAAGCCTGGAACTGTCAAGGAGAAAGAGAGCGCTTAGGAGGAGGGCGTTGAAGGCAGCCATGAGAATCTTAGCTCTAATCTGTTCAGTAAGACATTAAGCGCCTTACTAATGACAGGTTTATACGTCAAAAAATGTATGGTTACACAGGCTTTATTCATTGCATAACTTTACACAGTGATTATTAGTAAGGGCATAAGTGTAAACAGTATAGAAATTAAAAGCAGACATTTATGTCGCAATTTTTGTCGTCCTGTAATCTTACCATCATCATCATCATCATTATCAGCCGATAGACGTCCACTGCTGGACAAACACCTCCCCCAAAGAACTCCACATGCATCGGTCTTGCGCCACCCGCATCAAACGTGACCTTGATCTTGATGAGATCATCGGTCCATTGCGGGAGGCCCACGCTGTGTTTTAAACATACCGTTATTCGAGAAATTTCATTACATTTTCTCTCTTTGTGAACCCAACAGCCGCAGCCCCCGAAGAGGAGCTAGTCCCAGCGCTAGAGGACGCGGCGATCGGCAAGTACATGAACCGCCTCACGCGCTCCACCGCGTCCGTGCGCGCGCGTCTCGCGCAGAACGAGAACTACTTCATGGACCAGCCTAACAGGGACAACCAGGTAAGACGCAGTTCTGCCGGGGTTGCGGAATAGTTGTAATAGTTACTGCGGCCCCGGAACATAAAGGGCATCGAAGGAACAAGGGTAGGTTTTAGTCAGTAAGTCTGACACTCCCTCCCACGCCGTTCTGGGCGAGAAAATCTTTAGATGATTTCCGACCCTCAAAAAAGGTATTAGCAGTTATGATTGCTTCCCGTAGCTCCTAGGTTACAACAGCGAGGCCCCTGACTAGGAACTTAGGAACTATTACTAGCGCTAGAAGCGGGACAATAGCGGGGCTCTAAAAGAGGAACTGGAAGGCTCTTCAATATAAGCTTTCTGTACGATCGTAACATTTCAAGACACAGATCCTCCTCCGAACTATAGCTATGCTACTATTATTCTATATTTATGTGTAAAAGAAAAATAATCAAAAAATATCAAATTATCACAAAGAGAGGCCATGGTAGAGCGAGTGAACTTTGCCTTGAGTCGTGTGTCCCAATGGGGCGATCACAATCTAGTGCAGTTCAATGCCGCCAAAACGCAAGCGTGTCTGTTCTCCGCTAAACGGAGCCCATTCGACCTGGCTCCTACTTTCCGAGGTGCACCTGTAAATCTAACCGGCTCCCTAGAACTCCTTGGCATGGAGTTGAGTTCTGACCTCAACTTCGCCGCTTTCATCGAGTCCAAAGCACTGACTGCGGCGAAAAAGCTGGGCATCCTTAACAAGGTTAAGCGATATTTCACGCCGGGACAGCTTCTAACACTTTATAAAGCTCAAGTCCGATCGTGTATGGAGTATTGCTGTCACCTTTGGGATGGCTCAGCCAAATACCAACTGGCCGCATTGGATTCGGTAGAACGCAGAGCCAGGAGGTTGATTGGCGACAAGAAGCTGGTGGCCCAACTGCAACCTCTAGCACATCGGCGTAAAGTTGCCTGTCTGGCGGTGTTTTACAGATTGCACTTTGGTGAGTGTGCTCATGAGCTACACGAGCTCATTCCCCCGTCTCCGTTTTACCACCGGACATCCAGACGTACGGCAGGATACCACCCTTTCTTGGTCGATATTCCTCGAATCCGCACGCAGCGTTTTTCGAAATCCTTTATTATGCGCACCGCAAAGGAATGGAATTCTCTGCCGGCGTCTGTGTTTCCAAAAGCATATAACCCGGATGTATTCAAGAGAAGAGTGCATAGGCATCTTTTGGGTGAGCTCGCTCCATCGTAGGCCCCGTCTATGCCCTCGGACTAGTCTGGGACCAAGAGCAAGCCCATAAGTTATAAAAAAAAAAAAAAAAAATGACATTTTTATCAAAGAGATAAACAAAAAAAAAACAATAAAAAAGGGTTCATAAATCTTAACTAAAAATAACATCATAGGGTCCCATGAAGCAGAAAACCAGTGGAGTGCGTATAGGCATGTTTTTGTTCTAAATCAAAGTCACCAGATAACGAAGGGGTGGAGCTAAGCTTCGCCCGCTGTGATTGGTCGATGAATTTGACAACTGATTTTTTAGGGATTGCAAAAGGGTGATTAAAAAAATATCGATATCGATAATTATTCAAATTATTAGTTGTATCTTGTATAAGACCCGATTTTGTAATAAAACAGGGTTTTTATAAAAATTTGTTTTATATACAGGGTAAAAAGTTTCAGTGGACCCTGAAAGAAAACTACCTTAAATCTTTGAGATAGATTATTTTAATTAAAGGAAACATTCATTTATTTTATAAAAGGACTAAATCTTTCTAAGAAACATGGTAAATTAAATTAGAGGAAAACCATGAAATTTCAACATTTCAAATCAAAGGACGACTTTAACTTTCGAAATTTTCGTTTAATTAAAATAAATTTCTTAAGATTTATGGTTTTCCTATTATTTATATAACCATGTTTGTTAGAGAGATTAGGTCCTTATGAAATGCCCTAACGTTTGAGACCATTAAAATAGAAAGTGTAACTTTTTTGGATTTTAACCGGTTCAATTCCCGGGAGTGGGAAGCGGATTTTCGAAAATCTTTGAATGCAGTTTTATTTGTTGTAAAAAATAAAGGAATGTTTCCTTTAAGTAAAATAATCTATCTTAATGATTTAAGGTAGTTTTCTTCCAGGGCCCATTGAAACTTTTCACCCTGTATATAAAACAAATCTTACCAAAACAGGCAAAAATAGGGTCGGCGTTGCCGAACTAAACAAACGGCGTCGGTCCTTTAAAACTTCAAAGCAATCAGCTGTAAAATGCCTTGAACAAATGACGCTATAATATTTTGGAAGCCAGTTTTCCCTGTTAGTGGCATTAACCCATTTTTCTTTAACTTCCGGAATATTCAAAAATCTAAAATGAAAACATTAAAACGAAACATTATTTTTATTTTACCATTAAAAATTATCGATAAAATAATTTATCTACTGTGTTTTGTGAAGTCACATCACTTCAGGACACAGTACAAAGTACTTACGAATAGAAAGGGATAGACTTATCTAATATTCTAGTGAAAGTAAAGGACTTTTTCAAAAGACATCAACGCGGTATGACTTTTTTCGAAACCAACCAGTTTAGCTTGAGCTCTCTAATTACCAAAAATGTAGTTAAATATAAACATATTTTACTTACCGATGAAAACTTATGCCATCTTTTTTATAACTAGATGTTTTAGAACATTTTCCGCACCATTTTATTGCACATGTACTCATTTTTGCTTCGGTTTTATACGATAAATGTATTTTTAGGTACCGAAATTAGGAAGTGTGCACGGATCCAACAACTGGTCAGTACTAAAAATTGCACTCATACCTGCGTCTCTTATAAGTGATATTCCATTTAAGTGTCGTGAGCCCGAATCACCCGTATGAGCGGTCAAGTGGTTGTATAGTCTTTGTAGGGTCCACAGCTGCGTCAAATATATTCAGTAATAAAATGCTATAGAACGGCCTGACGCTGGTTTCTAACTGAACCTTGTGTAACAAATTCCTCACTCCATTCTTCATGACCAATTCACCAGGACGCAGCCAACGCCGTGATGGGCATCGTGGTGGACCACATAGAGCCGTACCACTTTTGGAAGCCGGAGCTCATCGACGCGGTCCTGAAGTACGGCGATAGGCTCTACACCATGTCCATCAGTAACGCCCGCAACCCGCCCAAACTGAGGCCTAGGGAGATGGTGCCCAACTTCCATGTTACGCATTTTAATGTAAGTTATCTTTGTTTTATGACTGTCCGATTAATTTGGAAAACTGTCTGATGGGGTGTTGTGGTGTGGTGGGTAAGTCAGAAATTTTGACCAGTCTGGCCAAGAGATATCGTATCGCCCAGCTACTGGGTTGTGGATTTCTGATAGGCAGTCGCTCCACGTAAATCACTGGTATCCAGCTGAATCCACTTAGGTTGGACACTGTTGGGAAAAGGCTAGGGAGATGATTTGAATTCTGAATAAGATTCAATTAAAATTAGGGTCTGAGTGTTAGTCCTTACTGTGGGGCCCTCCAAAAGAAGTCGAATAATGAAGCTCCCGTCAAGTCTTGGATCTCGAAACTAAATTAATCAGAAAACAGCGGAAAGTAAGAATAAACAGTATTTTCCATCTTCATATTATGCAGGAGACAGACAAAGCTCTAAAGTACTATAGGCACAAAGGATAGGCCAGATTTTATAACACCACGGATTAAAATAAATGAATTAATGTCCATTATAATGCTGATTCTCATAATATTTACTATCTACAGGTAAAGTTGGAAGTGGAGCCTGACGTTGAGATCGGAGATATAAAAGCAGGCGAGACTGGCAGTGTCAACAGCATCAAGAAAGCTCTCAATAACTTCTTCGCATCGGTATGATTCTTCTTTTTCTTGCCCTTATCCCATTTTACTTGGGTCTTTACTTTAGTCTTCCAAGTCGTCCTGTCTATCAACAGGCTATCATTCACTCCTGTCTCCATTATATCATTCTTTTTCAAATCCATCTATCTTTCGAGCCTACTTCAGCGTTCTTTTTGGCCTTTTTCTAACAAACATTTAAACTAGTGTACAATTCCAATTGGAATTCCAAATAATCGAATATTATTTGATCAACCACTGTAAGTTGAACATCGAACAAACAATTCATCGCACAATACATCGAGCATCCAAAATATCGTGTTCGTTCATTTTCTTTTTCTTACAGGATGATATGAACACATAGCCGGAGAGCTGGTGAACCCTCCTACTAACGGTCGTCCTGTAAGGCTAGAAATTTGTGGAGTGATGAGTCATAGGCCCGTATTAATAGACGTCACTCAACTCCGAGACGCTCTCAAGTCTCTTGCTGTCCTTATTTTTTCCCTTTAGAATGACAAGGACAGCAAGAGACTTGAGAGCGTCTCAGAATTGAGTGACGTCTATTAATACGGGCCATAGTACACCAAGGCCAACAACAATGACCTGGCAGGCAACAACCCTGCACGTCATCAGTCTTTTTATTTTTTTAAATGTAAAATAAATAATAAAAAAAACGTTCTTCTGTAAGCTTCAAAATTTAATATAATTTAGTTTATTGATTAATAATTATGGAAAAAAATTGACAGGCGATTTGGGTAAGCAGAAGTATCTGCCAGGCGAATCGAAAGGTGCATAGTTTAGGGGGAAAAATAAACTTTCTCCTGTAAAGTTGAAATTTAAGTATGTGTTTGAGCAAATCATTAAAAAGAAATGTGTACAATGACAGGCGGTTCTGAGCAGCATAAGACCTTGACAGGCGAGGGGAAAGATGCCAAGAGCGTGCGAGTAAGAGGTGTAAAGTGAATGCGTATAGTGTGAATGACATTAAATAAAATTAAAAATATAGATGCAATATTTTTTATTAATTGTAGTGTAATCTACATTATTTTTTACATTAATTATCATCATCATCCGACACTTCTTCACTACTACTTCTTTCGTCATCTCCTTCAAACCAATTGAAATCGTAGTGATTATCGCAGCTTTATTTATTTATTTTATGGCTCTCTAACGACTTACCCTCGACCAACACCTAAGGAGGCTCTCGCTAGGCAGCTGAATCAAGGGCCTGATGCAGAAGGCGGTACTCCTGGGCACGGCGCACATTGTCCGGAGGTTCCTCTCTCTGGTGCCCTGACCATCGGTAGCTTGGACCCTGTTCCGATGCCGGTGGGCTACTATTTTTTATATTTTTAAATGTTATTTTTTATATTAATACCTATTTAAAAATGTAATTTATATGTATGTAATTATGTATACTGAATAAATGGAAAAATAATAATAGTATAATATCTTAGGACAATTCACACACGGTCATCTGATCCCAAGCTAAGCAGAACTTGTGTTATGATAACCAGACAACTGATATACATACTTATATAGTTTATAAATATATACATATTATAGATAAATTACACCCAGACACAGAAAAAACAATCATGTTCATCACACAAAGTTTGTCCTGGGTAGGAATCGAAACCAAGACCTCCGGCTTAGCAGTCAGGGTCACTCACCACTAGACCAACAGGCCCAGGCGTCAAAACATAGTTTAAAAAGCTTTACATCAGATTGTCCTAAGGAAATAGGATAAAAACAAAAAAAAAAATTTAAAAAGTATTCTATGTCCGTCCCCTGGTCCTAAGCTACCTCCCCACCAAATTTCAACCAAATCGGTTCTGCTGTTGTTGAGTTATAAAATGTGTAACTAACACGACTTTCTTTTATATATATACAGGATGGAAAATTTCAATGGGCCCTAAAAGAAAACTACCTTAAATCATTAAGATAGATTATTTTACTTAAAGGAAACATTCCCTTATTTTTTTAAAGAAATAAAACTACATTCAAGAATTTCGAAAATTCGCTTGTCACACTCGGGAATTGAACTGGCTTAAAATGGAAAAAAACAACATCCTGTACTTTTATGACGTTAATAGATAGGTCATTTATATGGATCAAATCTTTCTAACAAACATGGTAAATAAAATTAAAGGGAAAACCATGAAATTTTAACTTGTCAAATCAAAGGACGACTTTAGCTATCGAAATTTTCGTTCAACTAAAGTAAAATTCTTAAAATGTATGGTTTTCCTTTAATTTAAATAACCATGTTTATTAAAGAGATTTTGTCCTTATGAATGACCCTAACGTTTGACATCATAAAAATAGACTGTGTTACTTTTTTGGATTTTTTTGGATTTTTTGGGGTCAGATAGGCAGTCGCTCCACATAAAATACCGGTATCCAGCTGAATCCGGTTAGGCTGGCAGCCGACCCCAACACGGTTGGGAAAAGGCTAGGGACATGATGACTTTTTTGGATTTTAATCGGTTCGATTCCCGGGAGTGGTAAGCAAAATTTCGAAAAACTTTGAATGCAGTTTTGTTTCTTTTTTAAAATAAAGGAATGTTTTCTTTAAGTAAAATAACCTCTCTCAACGATTTAAGGTAGTTTTCTTCCAGGGCCCGTTAAAACGTTCCACCCTGGATAATAAATAGATTTGAAATATATTTTTATATTTGTACGTGAATGAAATGTAGATTTGACTTTTTGAAAAGTAAATCAATTTTTAACACACTGAAATCTATATTTTACTTATATTTGTATACAAAATAGTATAATATGTATAAGTTAATAATTTTTGTGTCATATGTGGCAAGAAACTTCTCATAGCGTGCGTTATCCAATCTTTGACATTTTGATCCGTACATGATGATGATAATTAATGTAAAAAATAATGTAGATTACACTACAATTAATAAAAAATATTGCATAGCTATAATTTTTAATTTTATTTAATGTCATTCACACTATACGCATTCACTTTACACCTCTTACTTGCACGCTCTTGGCATCTTTCCCCTCGCCTGTCAAGGTCTTATGCTGCTCAGAACCGCCTGTCATTGTACACATTTCTTTTTAATGATTTGCTCAAACACATACTTAAATTTCAACTTTACAGGAGAAAGTTTATTTTTCCCCCTAAACTATGCACCTTTCGATTCGCCTGGCAGATACTTCTGCTTACCCAAATCGCCTGTCAATTTTTTTCCATAATTATTAATCAATAAACTAAATTATATTAAATTTTGAAGCTTACAGAAGAACGTTTTTTTTTATTATTTATTTTACATTTAAAAAAATAAAAAGACTGATGACGTGCAGGGTTGTTGCCTGCCAGGTCATTGTTGTTGGCCTTGGTGTACTATGACTCATCACTCCACAAATTTCTAGCCTTACAGGACGACCGTTAGTAGGAAGGTTCACCAGCTCTTGGGCTAACATGCGTTGATTTGAACCCTCGTTCGAAATCTATACTTCTATACTAATATTATAAAGAGGTAAAAGGACAATGGGCATTATTGTATGAGATGCGTCCCAACCCTTGTAACAAGTTGCGACTAGTTTAAACATAATCATTTAAGCTTTTTTATGATTAATATACCAAGTTTTTATAGTAATTGCATGCAGGTCAAAAGTTATTGGACTTCAAGTGAAAAATGGTTTTTGTTTTAAATAATGCTTTAATCATACTTTATTACATTTTGTGTTACATGTAAAAATAATTATTACATTTATAATATTTGTACAGTAATCACAGGCAGTAATAGTTATTTTTTGACAGTTATTAATAAACGCACAGTTGATAATGTATAAATTACAAAGAAAATAATTCAGTTTTGATAATTGTATTATTTCCTTTGTTATTTAAAAGTCAAATCATTTATTTCCATTAGACCAAAAAAGGCACTTTGAAACGTCATACTTATAAAACAAAAGTGAATCTACCGCCCATTCGGAAATGTTGTTACGTATGGAGAAGAATGGGCAAGAAACTCCATTTTATATTTTAAAACACTTTATATTTTATATTTTAAAACACATAAATAATACCCTTATAGTAAGAGAGTGGCTTAAACATATGCAAATTGTTTACTGGTACTTTTAATAGTGGTTATTATCTATGATAATATCATCCAAAAAGGTCGCGGGTAACAATATGCTTGGCTGATGTCTAGCCCAGCCAAGGTACCAAATGATACTCATTATGTGAGCACAAGTACCTACTGTTCTTTTTCCTGTTAAACATGAGCAATAATAATGAGCAATTGTATCTCTCCCCGTTTCTGCTCTAATTTTTATCAAAATATACGAATAATAAATCCTACCCGATACATGCCGCGATTTTATCCGCCCCTTAACAGAATACTTTCGGAAATATTTATATTGTAATAGCTCCTATGCATATTTCGATTGTGTACATGCCATTTCTTAAGTGTTCACTCGAATAAGACCGGGCGAGTTTTATTGGGTAACTACCTAATGAAATTAATAAAAGGTCTTCTTCTGTTAGTATAGGAAACTGCAATAATTGATTGTCATCCGAGGTTATGGTGCGAAAAGAAGCTCGCTGTCGATTTATATTATTTTCAATGACATAGTCACCTAGGCTGTTAGCCATATGAATCCTCTCATTTAAAACTTAAATTATATTGTTGGGTTAGAGTAGGCGCACGGTCGACCGTGTGGTTTTTTTCACTTGTTTTAGACCTTTTGTCATTGAAATACTAATTAATTAAGTTTTATTCAATATTTTTATCACATAAATTAAACCACTATAACAGTTTCCCTGCAAGAGATACAGAGTTACGCCCATACAAAAAAAAACATAACACTGATTGAGATCTTTCAAACGATATAGGTAGGAAAATGTTACAGCACTTGGGACGAAACCGCTCATTGTTCTTTGTAAGTTTGTAGGTTTGTAAGTTTGTATGTAGGGGGTAATCTCTGGAACTACTGGTTCGATTTGAAAAATTCTTTCAGTGTTAGATAGCTCATTTATCGAGGAATGCTATAGGCTATATACCATCACCCTACGACCTACGGGAGCGAAGCAGTAACGAAAAATGCGGGTGAAACCGCAGGGGACATATTCGATATTTTGAACACTCAGATGTGCTGTTCGATATATTAACGTTCAAGCATTTAGATGTTTAACAACGAACGATTTTCGATTATTTAAAAAAACAATTAGACCTACACTCCATCTCCATTATGATCCTACCACAGCACAAACACGGAGTAATGTGCGCGAAAGGCTACTGCGTGGCAGTCTGGAAGGGCGCGGACGACGCGTCCTACGTGATGTTGGAGCCGCACGCGGTCGGTCCGGTCGGTCGCACGCAGCCGCACGGCGCCGCCACGCTCGTCGTGTACGCTGATATAGATGAGCTCGCTGAGACCTTCCGGCTTAATGTGGAGGATACGTTCCGGCCGGGTGATAATAAGTGAGTGTTTGGATCGTTTAGTAACCTGTCATTATCATCATATTTTTAGCGTTTTCCCAAATTATATTAGGGTCAGCTTATAGTCTTTAGATCTAGCTAGATACTAGTGTTTTTTACGTGGAGCGACTGGCCTATCAGACTTCCACTCATTGGGACCCCCTGTAATAGACTTTCTGGCTCGTGGCTACTCGGAACCACTACCAAAGATCTATGAATGACAACAGGGGCTTTAATATTTCCAAATATCTTCGTATTAGTATGTTATACTCAATTAATATCGACCGCTGTGTCTTAAAATCAGTCGAAAGAATTATCTTAAAGTTTAAAATAATGGCACCAGTTAGGGCGCCAAACGCTATTTGGCGCCCAAGCTGGGACTTATAATTTTTCAATTGAAATTCGAAATACTGTTTCGTGGTTTATAAAATCTGTTTTGATTTAAATGAATTGCAATATAATTTTATCTAACTGTGATTTTAATTTTATAGGATTTTCGTTTAAATTTTAATTTATTATTGAATGTACTATCGACAAAATTGAATCATGACCCATTTCGACGACAAATAGTTTGAAGCTGTCAAAATAATAAGACTAGACAAGTGATATTTTAAATACATGTTTACGCAATACAACCTTATTGTATTATGAATGTCTGTAGGAAAATAAGCTTATGGTGGATCATGATTCCATTTGTTGATTGTACTTTTTAATTTATAACAACAATTTTTTAATTTTTTAATTTATTTTAATTGTATTTATATAAATTATCCAAAACAAACGCTTAATTTATTTAATTGAATAAATTAAGAGAACACTAATCTATATCTCTCAATAACTTCCATTTAATAAACTTCAAACCTCCTTAGATTCACAATATCATCAGTGAAAGTATTCTGGGAGTTCTCGAAGCTGCCGGGTCCGGTGACTCCTCAGGGTGCCGTGCCTGACGAGGGGTACGAGTGGAAGGTGCTGACGGCCTTCGTGGAGACGGCGCGGGGCAGGACCATCCTCAGGGGATCCAGGCCTCCGGACCTTCAGCAGTTAGTGTTATTTTATAGCCGTGTTTATGTCGACGTCGCAGAACAGTAAAACGGCGATGGCAGATAGAGCTGTATGCCATCGCCGTTACCGTCACGTCAATGAGACCGAGATGACGGTGCCAAAATCACATATTTATAAAAAAAATCGTCTTGTCATATAATTTGTTATTTCATCATTAGGTTATTTTATTGTTTCGTAATTTCATCGTTTAATTTCATCGTTTCGTCATATTATCGTCATTTCATAAAATTCGTCATTCCATAAAAGTCATCATTTGATAATTTTGTCATTTCCTCATTTTATCAATTCGTCATTTCGTCATTCCATTATTTCGATATTTCATAAAATTCGTCTCTTCATACAAATCCGTCATTTAATAAAAATCTTTATTCATAATTTTGTCATTTCATCATTTCGTCTTTTCATCATTTCGTCTTTTGTCATTTCGTCACTTTAAAATTTGTCATTTCAGCATTTTATCTTTTTAAAAATCGTCATTTCATCATTTGTCATTTCGTCACTTTAAAATTCATCATTTCTCAAAATTCATCATTTTATCATTTCGTCATTTCCTCACTTTGTCATTTCATCATTAAGTCATTTCATAATTTTTAAATAATTAATTTTTCCCCGCCTAGATTCACCCGCGACTGCCTCCTCCAATCCTCAAGCGCGGCCATAGTAGGCGCGGCCATGTCCCACGTCCGCCGACCTCACCTCTGGACCAGACGCACAATAGACGAGGTCATGGCATCCGCCTGCTCGCTGTTCACCGCGTCGCTCGGATCGCTCGGCTACGAGTTCAGGCCGGGCGAGGACGTGCTGCTGCCGCTGCAGGTATCATCATATCATCATCATCACGAGATTCAGCCTCCGCCAGCTCGCTGGTCGCCGTGCATTCCATTGTCATTCCATTCAAACTCCCCTTGACATTTTATTGACATACCATTGACATTCCATTGAAAATCCCCTTGACATTTTATTGACATTCCATTGACATACTATTGATATTCTATTGAAATTCCATTGGCAATCCATTGGCATTCTATTGACATTGTATTGGCATTCCATTGACATTGTATTGGCATTCCATTGACGTTCTATTTACATTCCATTTACATTCCATTGACATTCTGTTGACGTTCTATTGACATTCCACTGACATTCTATTGACATCCCATTAATATTCCATTTTCTACTTACTATTTATTCTACTAACTTTTAAACTTTCGCGTTTCATGTTAACAACATATTATTATTATAACGTCAAGCCTTCCAAGGTATTTAAAAAATTACTTTTTGCGTTAATACCCGTTATAATAATATGTTGTTACTATTTATTCTACCTCATTGCACAGGGCATTGAAACTGCTTGAAATAAATTGAAATTCCATTGACCACCACTGCACAACTTATTTGCCTCATTTTCCAGGTGTTAAAACGGTTTGTGCTGGGCGTGAACTACGTGCGCTACGAAATCGAGGAGGTATTCTCAGGGAAGCTGGAGCAGAAAGATCCCAGCCTAATGACGCTCAAGTGAGGATTTCTCGTTAAATTATAGAAATCACTGGAAAAATTTGTATAATAAGAAAGAGTGTAGGGAGTTACAATTTAATGAAACAATTTAGAGTTAGTTATAATATTGAAATTAGTATTATTCAGATTATTGGAATTAGTCAGCTTTATTTCAACGTTTACAAGTCGTTACCACTTGCTTACAATTATATTGCGGCTATTAGCACACAAGATTTCAAACTGATTGGATCGCTGACGAACTTGTGCGGTAGTTTTAAAGTACTCGTATTTACAGTGAAGCGAAAAAAGCCGTCAAGTCACAAATACGCGTACTTGCTCCTCTGTCTATCATCCCCTTTTAGACAATGTGTAAGCAACGAATTTAGTCATGTCATGTGGTAACATTGTGTGCGTTGTATATGCAACTTCTACAAAATCAATGATTTATCGTCGAACGTGCCACAGATCAGCGCTAGAGCGTTTCTTCGAGTCTCACACGCACGGCATCCTGTGGTGTATGCCGTACGCCGTGTGCGTGTGGCGCGCCCCGGGTGCGCCTGCCTACTATATGTTAGAGCCGCACGCTTGTGGACCTACTGGGCTCAGGATTGATGCCTTGGTGAGTCATTTCATCGTTTCGTCATTTCATAAATTTCATAATTTCCTCATTTGGTCATTTCATTATTTCGTCATTTTGTCGTTTCGTTATTTCATCGTTTCGATTATTTCATCATTTCGTCTCTTGATAATTTCATAACATTCCACATTTCATTATTTACTACGTGCTTGAGGCGCACGCCTGTGGACCTACCTAGACCCAAGACAGGACAGAGGCCATAGTCAGTAATTTCGTGATTAATTCTTCATTCATAATGAATGCACTCCATAATTTCGTCTTTTCCTAATTTCATTATTTCGTCACTTCATTTTCGTCATTTCATCATTTATTACATGCTCGAGCCGCACGCCTCTGTGGACCTACTGGGATTGAAGCCTTGGTTATATGCTTTGCGCTGTAGCAAGGTGCGGGTGACACATTCAGTAACATTTCATTTCACTTAAGAAAGTTGCAGTGTTTTATAAATTATGACTTTAGTAGTTCTGCTGTACCACATTTCTAATACACTAAATCATTAATAACTGTAGTAAATTAATTTCAACCCAACCAGAATGCACTAAACCACAAATAAAATTAATTTGGGTTAAAAATTAAGCAATGTGTTATTCGTATAACGTAACGCCTTCAACGTAATTAGTGATGGGATGTCCTGCTACGATGGAATGTCGATATTATATATAATAATACTAGCTGATCCGTGCCCACTTTGGACACGTTGGGCGGTAAACATTTTTTTAACTTGTGATGAAATTATGACTGTGGTTCGGTTAGTACTGAGTGGTATGATTTATTTCCCGACTGCCAAAAGAAGGGTTTTGTTTTTATTGCATATCAGAAAGATGCTGCTCACGTTGAGCGCGTACCTCTGAGGTTCTCAGACTTTGTTCGGCAAGGCGTTGCGGACGCTCGAGACTCGACTCTCGCGCGCGTACTTACCTCGGAGGTTCTCAGACTTTGTTCAGCAAGGCGCTGTGAACGTTCATGTGAAGATTCTCGTGAACGTGCACTGTGTTTAGAAAGTTGAGACCTAAAATTAGAAAATTCTAGCATCGAAAAGAACTGTTTTTAGCCCTGAAAAGAACTGTTGGTTAGCCCAACAAAATTTATTTCGATAAGGATCAATAGCATGAGTAAAATAAACGCGTAAATGATGTCCAAAAAAAAACAAAATAAAAAAAAGGTTGTTGTGCCTCACTCAACATACATAGATAGTGTGTTGCGAACTTTTTCGAAGGTATTTATAAGATATACAATTGATTAGAACATTTTACGGTTCTAACTTTTATAGTTTGGGCAGTGTACGTAAAATAAGTAACTTTTCTGGTTGATTTTTTACATCTCCTGTCCGAAAAACCCAAATATCTTACGGAACCCTATTTTTATCCAAAATAAAATATAGCGTATGTTACTTGTGAACAATGTAGCTTTCGAATTGTAAAAGAATTATTAAAATCGGTCCAGTAGTTTTAAAGCCTATTCACTACAATCAAACAAACAAACATTCAAAGTTTTCCTCTTTAGCACAAAACTGAATATCACACTAATTTTCGTAGTGTCGATAGCGATAAAGTGAATTGCATATCGTCCCTAGTCATGTGGTACTGACTGATGTCAACGTCATTTAGACAGCTGCCACCCGCACCTTGCTACAGCGCAAAGCATATAGTCATCTCGAATCTATATAATAAATAATAATAATAATAATGATCATTGACGTTACCGTCCCACATGACGGGAACCTCGTGAAGGCTGAGAAAGATAAACAAATTAAGTATATCGACTTGGCTCGCTAGGTTGTCGATATGTGGGATGTGGACTCAGCGATCATTGTGCCGATAGTTGTTTCTGCCAATGGCTTAATAGCCAAGAGCCTCGATCTACATCTAAAGAGGCTCTCGTTAGGTAGCTGGATCAGGCGCTTGATTCAGAAGGCAGTACTACTGGACACGGCACGCATTGTCAGGAGATTCCTTTCTCTGGAGCCCTGACCACCGGTAGCTTGGACCTTGTTCCCGATACCGGTGGGTTACTGTTTTTTATATTTTTAAATGTTTTTGTCTTTTTATAATAATATTTAAAAATGTAAATAATGTGTATAAAAATAAATAAATGGGAATAATAATAATAAAGCCATTTATTCCAAATCTTACTCTTGATATATATACCTATTACAATGTTTGTTAGTTGTTGCTTAAATTTAAGAAAGTTTACTTATAATTAATGTTAGTATTATTTAAGAGATTTGGACCCCTGTTTGGGTAAAGGCCTCCTCCATCCTCTTCCATGATTCCCTGTCCTTGCCTGACCTTATCCAGTCGTTTCCTGCGACGTGTATTATGTCATCAGCCCACCGTCTTAATGGTCTACCAACATTCCTTTTCCCCATTGGTCCTTTCCATCGTGTGACTACAGTAGTCCACCTTCTATCCTGGTATCGTGAGATGTGTCCGGCCCATCTCCACTTAAGTAAGAGTGCGTGCCTGAGAGCATCGGTTAGTTTTGTTTTTTGACGAATGTTTTCGTTCTTAATTTTGTGTATTCTTCTAATTTTCAACATGCTCCTTTCCATTGCTGTTTGACTGCATTTGATTTTTTGTTTTATTTTATTTGTATATATCCAAGTTTGGCAACCATACAACAAGCAGGGTAATAAGCATGTATCAAATATTGTCCTTTTCATGTTCAAGCTGTAGTTGCCTTTTAGGATTTCTCTTAATGCCCAGAATTTCTTCCAAGTTGCGTTGATTCTTCTTGTTACTTCTTCCTCGTTATTTGACGTTTTGAATGAGATTTGTTTCCCCAAGTAGATGTATTCGCTGACGTATTCTATATTATTACCTTTTATCACTATCGGGCGTTCGCGATTGTTGGTCAATATCTTAGTTTTATTTACATTCATTTCAAGGCCGATTCTTGAGCTTTCGCAGTCCAGTGATCTCATCATCTCCTCTAGGTCTTTGGCAGTTTCAGCAATTATAACAATATCATCAGCGAAACGTAGATGGCTTAAATAGTGACCATTTATGTACACTCCCCTATTTTTCCAGTCAAGTTTTTGAAAAATATTTTCAAGTACTGCTATAAATAGCTTCGGGAATAGGGGGTCTCCCTGTCTAACTCCTCTTTCTATGTGTATTTCGTCTCCTCTAGTTTCTAATTTAACTCTGCTCGTACTTTTTGTATAGATATATTTCAAGATATTGATGTATTTACTGTTAATATTTGATTGTTGAAGTGCGTTCCAAATTGAACAGTGGCTGATGCTGTCAAAAGCTTTGCTGTAGTCAATGAAGGCCACATACAGAGGTCTATTGTAATCCCTGTATTTTTCTATGACCTGTTCTAATGTATGTATGTGGTCCATTGTGCTGAAGCCTGATCTGAATCCTGCTTGTTCCTTTGGTTGCTGCCTGTCGATGTCGTCGGATATTCTTTTTAAAATTATAGAGGAAAATAGTTTGTATATATTTGCCAGCAGGCTTATCGGTCTGTAATTCCCTATATCCAAGGGACTTCCTTTCTTAAAGAGTAATATTATGTCTGATGAACACCATTGTTTTGGTACTTTTTCTTCGTCTAGTATCATATTGAACAATTGTGTAAAATGGTGTATTAAAATTGGTGCTCCTATTTTAAGGGCCTCATTGCTTAATCCATCTGATCCAGGACTCTTCTCAGCCTTCAGCTTTTTTATATGTTCGTAAACTTCGGACTCTTCAATTTTTTCGATGCAGTCAGTCGTGTACATATGGGTTGCCTGCGCTTCCGTTTCAGTGTTAATTTGTTCCTTGTATAAGTTTTTGTAGAAGTTAGTTGCATGGTTTATTACATCTTTCCTAGATTTTGTTTCTAGTGTCTTATGCTCAAGCTTTTGGATCCATGATTTGTGAGTAGTGAGCTCCTTGTAGGCTTTTTTGGCACTTCTAAATTTTTTGATATTTCTTGAAATAACCTCATATCTATGGTTTTTGTAGTCCCTACGGATTGACCTATTAGTCTCTTTGTATATTCTGCTAAGTTCTTCTTTCATATCCTTGGTTTTATTCTTTGTGTGTAATAGTTCCGTGCGCTTTTCTATAAGTTGGAGTGTGTCTTTAGAGAAAATATTGTGTTGACGAGGGTGTGTACTGTTTTTGTATTTTAAGCTTTCTGTTATTCCTCTTTCCAGGATATTGTAGTATGTTTGGATATCAATACAGTCTGTTTCTATACTTTCTGTGTGTGTTCGTAGATTTTCGATGTAGTTTTTGATTTCTGTTTCTGTCTTGGGGATATTAGATGATGTTGTGTAGGTTTTTCTGCTCTTTACTGGACAGCCTAAAAGTAATGTTGCTCTCACTAATCTGTGATCGGAAAAGAAATTAAATTTGTTTAGTACCTCGATATTGGTTATGAGTTTATGGTGGTTTATCATTATAAAATCTATTTCATTCTTAGTTTTTTGGTCAGGCGATAACCAGGTCCATCTGCGGCTCTCTTTCTTTTTGAAGAATGAGTTCATTATTGACAGTTTGTGTTGGTAAGCATAATTTAAGAGACGTTCACCTCTTTCATTGCACACACCGTAACCATGTTTTCCCATTACTGGATAATAATCTGTTTTTGGACATCCTATTTTCGCATTGAAATCTCCCATGACTATTACCTTTCCTTCTGTCTTGGTGTGAGCATGTTCAATGTCTTTATAAAATGTTTTAATTTCTTCTTCTGATGATCTCTCCGTCGGTGAGTATGCTTGGATTATTGATAAGGGGAAGCATTCAAATTTCATTTGTAAAAGTGCTACTCTTTCAGAGATACCTATAAAGTTGGTGATGTTGTTTTTATATTTTTTCTTGATAAGAAATCCTACTCCATGTAGTCCTTTAGTTTCGCCGGTGTAGCAAAAGATAAAGTCACTATAATCTTCGATTTTACACCCCATTTTTCGGATTTCTGCGAGGCCTAGAATGTCCCAGTTAATATTTTTTAGAGCATTGGCTAATTCAAGGAATCGTTCTGTTGATGCAAGTGTTCTTACATTATAGGTGCAAATTTTGAGTGTTTGTTTTATATCTTGATCTATTTCTGTATTTGTATTTGGTGGAGGGTTATAGTCTGATACCCCACGAGGACAAGTCGGGTTGGGGAATGTTTTATTTCTGTTATGTTCTAGTTCTTGTATTTTTAAAGTTTTGTTCCGGTGGCTGATGGCAGCATCCTATACATTCTGATCAGTTGGCAAGTTGGCAGAAGGTATAGAGTTACTTCTGTTCTTCATTACGTCAAAGGCATTTATACGATGTGTTTTCACTGACAATTGTTGTTTGCGAGGGTTCTCTTTTACATTGGGCGAGGTTGATGGTTCTCTTTTTCGTTTCTCATTTCCTGGTCTCCCCTGTCTGATAACTAGCTTGTCATAGTTTATGAATGCATAATTGCCTTTCTTCCTTTCTTCTTCCAATTTTGGCTGTAGTTTCTTTCTCGTGTCGAGGATTTCTTTCGGGTAGTCTTCAGACACGTACACATTTTTCAAATTCTTTTTATTTGCCACTATCTCGTTTTTCTTCCAGAGGTTGACGAATGTCAGAAGGATTGGCCTTTCCTTTCCATTTTCTGTGTTATTTTTGCCAATTCTGTAGATCGTATTTACATCCCTTTCTTCAAAAGTGATATTTAAATCATCTTTGAATTTCTTTTTCACGATTTCGATGAGATTGATAGTTGATTTTTCGGTTTCTTTTACTCCATATATAATTAAGTTGTTAAGTCTTTTATGTTTTTCAAGAATGTTTATCTTTTCCTTTAATTTCTCATTTTCTGATCTTAGTACCTGCATTTCTAGACTAAAAGGGACTAATTTTTCATCAATCCGTGTCATAATGTTTTCGGTTTGTTTTGACATTTCTATTTTCATTTGGTCAAAAAAAGATTGAAGGTTATCCATTTTTGCTGCTGTCTCTTGCGTGGAATGGAACGTAGTATTGTGAATGCAGCTTATGGAAGTTGTTATGTTGGTAGCGCTGAGCAAAATACTGTATCTATGGCACTTGGCTGACGTCGTCTAGGTGTGTCTATGCTCACTTGACATGTAACCTCAAAAGTTTTTACGGTTTTTACACTGAATATTTATTTTGCTAGCACAGTTTACACTTGGATTTTATGTTTGCAATATAGTTTCGCACAGTATGTATGGAGTTCAAATGTTTTTACACTGGATTTCGCAGTATGTTTACAGTATATACGTTGAAATAAGGAGCTTTATAACACTATGTATTTACGTCTACACAGCCGGAACCGGAAAAGCTCCATCTCGAATCTATTCTTTCTTATTTGTACAGTAAAAACAAAAAAAAATTGGATGCTTACACCATTTATAACGCTAAAATGCTATACCGATGTATATAATCTTTGATTTGTTCATGATAGCCAGACCTACAGGGCTCAGGATTGATGTCTTAGTGAGTTGCGTCGCCTTACTTTGAATACTATAGCTTATTAACTTCGCACGGGTGTTACAATACATTTGAAGTCTTGACTATATTAGGCATGTAAAACAATGTATATTTATTACATACTAGCTGCTACCCGCGACGTCGTCTGCGTGAAGGCTTCAGCTCCGCCCCCGTAGGTGATAGCGTGATATTGTGTAGCCTATGTTTTGACCCGACCTCTTAGATCAATCCCTGCAAAATTTGAACTAAATCCATGCAGTACTTTTTGAGCTTATCCCGGACATACATACAGACAAACAAACAGACAAACATACAAAATTCTAAAAACTATATTTTTGACTTCGGTATCGATTGTCGATCACGCCCCAAGCATTCTTTTAAAAAAATATTTTATGTACAGTTTTGACTCTCCTACGACCTTCTTGAATCACTGTAGTTTAAAATCAGCGAAGATAAGGCGGACTTAATTTTATACTACTTGTGTAAAGGTCTTGTTGATAATAACATTTCTTGTTTTGTTGTAGGACGACGGTGCCGCTTGCCTCCTAACATTCACATCACCCAAGTTGATGGCGTATGGGTAAGTGTTTAAATAATATAGCGGAAAAATGCAAAATAATATGTTTGCTACGCTATAAGGTGTGTAAGAAATAAAAAAAAGGTACTTACACTTTGAAAATAAAGATTTATTACACCAAATTTGTAATCAAGAAACACTTCAGACCGAAAATAAATCTAAAGGTAAAATTGGATAGTAAAAGAAGCTCACATCATCTCATTTTTATTGATAAATTAATAAATTATTCTTATTCTTATTGATCATTGGAACAAAATAAACTCTTTTGCAAAAAAAACGGGCACTTTAGATTTTATTCTCTACTTCAATGAAGAAGAACAAGAAATAGGTTTTATTAATTTGACGATGTACTGGCATGTTATTTGAAGCATCCTGGCATGATTCTTTACGTTCCAAATTTAAAATTTAAAATTAATAAAGAAAAATAATGATAAATTGTGGATTATTCTAAAATTGCTTCACTAATGGCGCGAATTGCTGAAACGATTTTTAACTGATTACGATATTTTAAAACTTTTTGGATATTTTCTGCAAATAAAACAATTTATAGTCTTTCTTTTTACATTAAATACCACTTTTTGATATGAGTGATAAAGCGATAAGGGCCGGTAAAATTAGAGCCCTACTTGAGAAGGTTGTTCGCAAACTTACGTGTGTCAGCGGCTAAATGTGAGTCGTTCAACTGTCCAGAGGACTTGGCAACGGTATCAAGAGACCGGTTCGGTCAAAAGAAGACCCGGTTCGGGAAGAAAACGATGCACAGAACCAAGAGATGACCGCTTTTTGGGGAGTCAGGCGTTGCGGAATCGTAAGGCGTCAAGTGTGGATGTGAAGAAGAGCCTTGAAGAAGTAAGAGGAGTAGAAATTAGCTTGTGGACGGTCAGGAGGAGGCTTTTGGCTGGCAATATCAGGAGTTACCGCCCAGCTCGGGGCCCTAAATTACTCCGTGAGCATCGTGTTGCTCGACTTCAGTTTGCTCGGAACTGTGCTTCATGGACTCTGGAGGACTGGAATAAAGTATTGTTTTCTGATGAAGCTAGAATCTCTTTGTGTGCAGAGTACCGGCGCCGGCGAGTGCTGCGAAGACCACGGGAACGCTATGCGGAAGTGTGTTTCGAAGAAATCACTCCTTATGGCGGAGGCTCCGTTATGTTTTGGGCAGCAATTAATTCGACGGAGCGTACGGAGTTAGTTTTCATAGAAAATGGAACCTTAAATGCACACCGCTACATAATGGAAGTCCTAATTCCATATGCACAACCCACGTTGACTGCACTTGGGGAAAAATTCATTTTTATGGACGACAATGCTCGCCCGCACCGTTCTGGTGACGTGGAAGCGTACATGCAAGAAGTTGGGATCCGTCGTTTAGAATGGCCAGCTCGAAGTCCTGACCTCAATCCAATTGAGCATGTCTGGGATGTTCTAAAGAGACGGGTAAGATCAGTGCAATCTGCTCCACAAAACATCAGGTAGCTAAAAAGAGTCATTGCAGAAAAGTGGGAACGTATTTCTCAAAACGTTATTAAAAATATCGTGGAAAGCATGCCCAGAAGGATTCAAGCTGTGATTTTGGCAAGAGGAGGTCACACTCGTTATTAGGTTTTTACATTTGTAACTTTATTTAATTCAAAAAAGTAAAAAAAAATCTTGTCTTCATTGCCGACCACTTCTTATTGCTTGGGCGTGTACATCGGTTTTAAAGAATCCCACGTTTTGTTTCTTTTAATTGCCCGAATTCACTTCACGCGCATTAATTTACACGATTATAAGTATACCTAGACTACGTCAAAGAAATAAATTTCATTTAATTAACTCAAATCGACCTTAGAACGTAAATTTCCTTAGGTGCCCGTTTTTTTGCAAAAGAGTGTATATATGTAAAGATAAATATTTGGGTACTTCGAATAAAGTTACCAAAATCGCATTGGCAAAAGAAGGGGGGGGGGGGGGAGGAATTTATTGATATTACGTGTATTTATTTTTTGTTGAATCTAAATTAAATTATATTATACCTGTATGTTAAAGTAATATTCCATCTTTATTCGAAAAGTTGTATTAAAAAATAAACGTGGTTTCAGGTGACGATGGTGGGGATTCTATTGTAAGAATTTACAAGAACATATTATCAGGAGACCCCTCTCCTGATAATATGTTCTTGTACAATGAATCAAAAAGTTGCTAAAAACTTCAAAAGCTTTATGGATGACTCTTAGAAAGATTTAAAAAATTTCATGTGCCATTGGACGACTAATAACATGATAATCTACTTCCAGCTACCTCCAGAACACTCCCTTATTGGAACGCTTCAAGAAAGACTTCCAATTATACGCTATGTCGATCCTGGTGCAACCCATCAAGAAGCTCGGGCCCGTAGAGCCGCCCATCGTGAAGGCGCCGCCTGGAGTCAAGCTGGTGCCGGCTACCAGCAAGGTAAGGGCTTACAGTTGAGACTTTATTAAAAATAAACTAATTGCAGACACAGGTTTTTTGTATGGCAGATGGGGATGGGACTGTGGGGTTAGGAAGGCATAGTAAATGTAGCCATCACTTTTTTTCTCATTGTTGTGACGGTGACTGCCACGGTGGACAATCATGCTTCCAGGCCAATAAATACTTCGATAATGAATGGTTTAAAACCTTTTTGGAGGTTTGGTTTTCGTTCTTTAAGATCTGACTTCCGGATTTTTATGCTTGAGCCATGATGGTGGTTATCCTAGCCAGACTACTTCTAGGCTCCCTGGCTTTCAGGCTTCTCAGAGTGTCTACAAGTGTCTCTTTGCGGATTGCGAAGTTTGCCTTCAACTCCGTACCAATTTCCCAGGTTTTTCAGAACATTGGCAAATAACTCTGGAAAGCTAGAGAATTTCTTTTTGAATTTCATCGGTGCCTAACCCTTTATCTTACTTCCACTTTCTGTCTCTTATATCGGCTTTTCAAATCGTCTATAAGTGACACTGAAGAACCTGGGGGCTTCCAACCAACTTGTACTTTCGCCTGTAAACTCTGGGTCTTTTACTGGATTTTGATGATGTCTAACCCAGTCCAGTTCGACTGCCTCAGGCTTCTCATAGCATCTACAAGTTGCTTTGTAGAATCTTAGGGCTATCAAACAACTTCTTAGTCCTTTTGTTTCTCTCTTCTGTCGTCAAGTGACTCTAAAGAATCCAAGGTCCAGGATTTCAACCGTGATTTATATCGTATTAACAGGTAGGCGTAGAAGGCACGAAGCGTCGCGCAGACGAGCAGGACCGCGCTCACCCGCCCGGCAGCGCCACCTGTCTGGACGCGCAGAGAGCTGCCGACAAGGCGGACGAGGACCAGGTCAAGCTCAAAGGTAAATGTAGTAGGAATTAGAATAGAATAGAGAACGAGACTGTAACGACTGACCAATTTCTACGGATGACAAACAAGAGAAACGGCAAGTGCTTTTCGAAGTACGAAATGTCGGTGTTGTCTATACAAATATTATAAAGAGGAAAGGTTTGATTGTTTGTTTGTTTGAATTGAATAGGCTCTGTAACAGCTGAACCAATATGAAAAATTCTTTGTTTGATTGTCTATTTACCGAGGAAAGCTATAGGCTGTATAACATTACGTTACAACCAATAGGAGCGAAGCAGCAATGAATTACAAAAACGGGAAAAAAATATTCCTATTGTAAGCTTTGCAAAGGGGGTTAAACGGCGGGGCACAGCTAGTAGCTAGCTAGTATATAGAGTAGGATAGAGGAAGGCATATACAATAGACTCATCATCTTCTTAGCCTTTTCCCCACTATGACTTGCAAACTAACCGGATTCCGCTGAATACCAGTGCTTTAAATGGAACTAGAACAAGCGTGACACCCGTTTTGTATGGAGCGACTGCCCACTAGGCCTTCACAACTCAGTTACTCAGATTAGGTTGGCCGGTCGGTCAGGCTGCTGACTACCCGTAAATACAGCCCAAGTTCTACGAAAGACAACTGGAAACAACGGCCTTGAGTGCTTTCTGGGATACAAAATATCAGTAAATATCTTAGATAAACTTCAGTACTTATAATATGATTAAATTGCAAAATCGCATTGGTTTCAAACCGACAGCTTCTTCCATGAGAGGCAGACGAACAAAAGCTAGTAAATAAATGAAGAATATTCCTCTATTACACTAGTTCTTCTTCACCAGGTCTGCGCAACACAAGCGGCTGGTTGGTGCTGAACGACGGCACTCAGTTCATGTCGGCCGGTCACTCCATCTCCTGCAAGAAGTTCTCCTACTCCTCCAGAGGGAACCAGGTCAGATATTGACTGAGCTTTGACATTAGTATTGACATTGACCCTGGCATTGACACTGGCATTGAAACTGGCATTGACACTGGCATTAACGATGTCATAAATAGTGGTGTAAATACTGCTATTGACACTGCTTTTGACACTGGCATTGACACTGACATTGATTTTGGCATTGACACTGGTATTAACACTGACATAAATAGTGGTGTAAATACTGCTTTTAACACTGGCATTGATAATGGCATTGACACTGGCATTGACACTGGCATTGATTGTGGCATTGACATTGGCATTGATTTTGGCATTGACACTAGCATTGACACTGGCATGGACACTGGCAAAAATAGTGGTGTAAATACTGCTTATGACACTGGCATTGTCACTGGCAAAAATATTGGCATACACACTGACATAAATAGTGGTGTAAATACTGATTTTGACACCGGCATTGATTTTGGCATTGACACTAGCATTGACACTGGCATTGACTCTGGCATTGACACTGGCATTGACACTGGCATTGATTTTGGCATTGACATTGGCATTGACACTGGCATTGACAATGGCATTGACAATGGCATTGACAATGGCATTGACAATGGCATTGACACTGCCATTGACACTGCCATTGACACTGGCATTGACACTGGCATTGATTTTGGCATTGACACTGGCATAAATAGTGGTGTAAATACTGCTTTTGACACTGGCATTGTCACTGGCAAAAATATTGGCATACACACTGACATAAATAGTGGTGTAAATACTGATTTTGACACTGGCATTGATTTTGGCATTGACACTGGCATTGACACTAGCATTGACACTGGCATTGACTCTGGCATTGACTCTGGCATTGACACTGGCATTGACACTGGCATTGATTTTGGCATTGACATTGGCATTGACACTGGCATTGACAATGGCATTGACAATGGCATTGACAATGGCATTGATTTTGGAATTGACACTGGCATTTACACTAGTATTGACACTGGCATTCACACTGGCATTGACACTGGCATTGACACTGGCATTGACAATGGCATTGACACTGGCATAAATAGTGGTGTAAATACTGCTTTAAACACTGGCATTGACACTGGCATTGACACCAGGGCATTGATTTTGGCATTGACATTGGCATTGATTTTGGCATTGACATTGGCATTGACACTAGCATTGACACTAGCATCGATACTGGCATTGATTTTGGCATTGACACTGGCAATAATAGTGGTGTAAATACTGCTTTTGACACTGGCATTGATTTTGGCATTGACACTGGCATTGACACTAGCATTGACACTGGCATTGACACTGGCATTGACACTGGCATTGATTTTGGCATTGACATTGGCATTGACACTGGCATTGACACTAGCATTGACACTGGCATTGACACTGGCATTGACACTAGCATTGACACTGGCATTGACACTGGCATTGACACTGGCATTGACACTGGGATTGACAATGGCATTGACAATGGCATTGATTTTGGAATTGACACTGGCATTGACACTGGCATTGACACTGGCATTGACACTGGCATAAATAGTGGTGTAAATACGGCTTTTGACACTGGCATTAGACTGGCAAAAATATTGGCATACACACTGACATAAATAGTGGTGTAAATACAGATTTTACACTGGCATTGATAATGGCATTGATAATGGCATTGACACTGGCATTGACACTGGCATTGATTTTGGCATTGACATTGGCATTGACACTGGCATTGACACTGGCATTGACAATGGCATTGACACTGGCATTGACAATGGCATTGATACTGGCATTGACACTGGCATTGACACTGGCATTGACACTGGCATGGCCACTGGCACTGGCATTGGCACTGGCATTGACACTGGCATTGATACTAGCATAAATATTGGCATAAATCCTGATATTGACACTGGATTGACTGCCATTGGCATTTCATTAATGTTTCCGTTAACATTTTTCATTAAAGTTTCCGCCGTTAACATTTCATTAAAATTTCCGTTAACATTTCATTAAAATTCCGTTAACATTTCATTACAATTTCCGTTAACATTTCATTAAAATTTCCGATAACATTTCATTAAAGATTCCGTTAACATTTAATTAAATATTCCGTTAACATTTCACTAAAGATTCCGTTAACATTTCATTAAAGTTTCCGTTAACATTTCATTGACGTTATTCTTACTGACTTTTCCGCCTCCGTATTCCAACCACATCTCATTCCTACAGGCCCTATCCTGCGCAGTGATGTCCGTAGCGATGTCACGCGTAGAAGACGTATGCCGCTGGTGCACCACCACCCTGGACTCGATCCTGGAGAGCGGAGACCAGCTCTACCAGGATAGCTACCTGCACTTCCACCCGCCCACCAAGATCTTGACTATTGAGCAGGTAACTTAATGTTCTGACGGGACTGTTGGTCTAGTGGTTGATTCTGACTGCAAAGCTAGAGGGCGTAGGTTCGATTCCCAACCTGGACAAACTTTTTGTTGAGCGTATTGTTTGTGCTGTGTTCGGGTGTAATTTATTTATAACTAGCTTCTGCCCGCGGCTTCGCTCGCGTTAGAAAGAGACAAAAAGTAGCCTATGTTACTCTCCATCCCTTCAACTATCTCCACTTAAAAAATCACGTCAATTCGTCGCTCCGTTTTGCCGTGAAAGAAAGACAAACAGACAGACAGACAGACAGACACACTTTCCCATTTATAATATTAGTATGGATATTCTATGTTAAGTAGTTTATTTAAATAAATATATATTTTTATCATATATTAAAAAAATATTGTAAGTATGTATATGAGTTGCCTGGTTACCACAGTACAAGCTCTTCTTAGTTTCGGATGTGCCGATGCCCGCGTGTGCATTGTCCCAGGATATTTCTTTATTTACCTATGAATGGTGGACACCAAGATCTTGAAAGGTAATTGCGTTGTGGCGACATCTGTCGCGTCATGAAATAACTACAAAGTTCCTACATCGCGCAATCTAAAGGTCATAGCTCATTAGAGCCACCCGGCACCCACTCCGCACCGCCTCGCCTCCTGCGGCTAGTATTCTTTATATGAACTTGTATGGGCATGCGCTCACTATATCAACTCCGTAGCGTCACCGGATCGCCTCGGTTATAAGGCGATTTGGTGCGGAGTGGCTGCCGGGTGGCTGTAATGAGCTAGATGACCTTTAGTTCTATATGATAGTTCTAGTCATCGTATGATTGTGAAGACTAATAATGGACTCCATCCTGGAGATCGGAGCTAAAATCTGTTATACCAGAATAGCCAACTGTATTACCATACGCCCACCAAGATCTTGAATATTGAGCAGGTAACTGTGGGTTTGTGGAGATGTCTATCGCGCCACAAGAACTGGTGTTCTAATCACGGTATCAAAATTCGACGCGAAATAATAAGCATTATGCAGGATGTAATTTTTAGGATTAGGGATACCTTACCTAAGAAGACCCATCATAGTTGTTTTCGTAAAATTTGGGTACCCATACACAGATAAAAAAAAACAGTTAGCGAGAAAGTGATTTTTGATGACAATCCATCTCGTTTTGTTAGTGGTTTAAAACTGCTATGGAACCAACTTAGGCTGGAATACTCCGATTGTATAAAGACTTCCGTTTTGTATGAAGTTTGTGAATCATCTTGCAGACCGACTATCGCTAAAGACAATGTTATAATAAGTAAAAAAAGTGTAGATAGGTTATATGCAGTCAAAAAGTGGCACTTCAAAAATTTGCTATTTGACCAACATGATACTGAGTATCGCGTTGACATTTGACGTTTAAATCTCTTCACTCGCACTACTTCAATCATGTCATCCTACTTTGTCGTCTAATGTATGTGTGCGTAAGTGTGCCGTTCTTGAAGATAGAATTTCGTTTAGGCAACCTATCTACACTTTTTTACTTATACCTTATATCATTGGCTAAAGAGCTTAAAACGTCAAACCGCGAAAAATGTAGTAGACTAACTAACTGTATGGTGCTGATGTTGTTTATGAATTTCCAGATTCTACGCAAGTTCTACACTCCGGGCAACTGCGTGTGTCGCGTTGTGGTGTACAAGGCGAGGCACAGCGGAGTCATCGACTTAGATCTCGAAGAACAGGTGACATACATGATTTTAGATGTTTATTTTTGTACATAGGTAGAAAATTACACTTTTACACGTCATTTTTTTCTTATTTTAAACTAACGACGGAGCCGGTGTTTCCTAGCTAGCTAAATCCGGTTAGGCTGGCTGGATGGAAGCATACCCCAATAAAAAAAACTAGGGAGATGTTGATGAGCGTTTTCAGTACCTAACGTATACCCTACAGTTATTGAAACAAAGGTGATTTGATTAAACATTGAATTGAAAAATACTTAGCTGATAGAAAGAAATTAAATCTAATGGCTGAACATTTTAAACCGAGATTGCAAAGGTATTTATTTAGACGGGGTCCAACCCCTTTATGTTTTTTTCTTTATCTACACGACTTTTGACAAATGTTTGCACTGTTTGGACAGGTCTACTCAAATCTGTTCATGATCCTCGCATAATTTAACCAATTCGATTGTATGGACTTCAAAAGAGACTTTGACCTCTGAGTTTGTTTCGTATGTTTCTTCTTAGTTGAAACACCGGCTCTTTCATTCGATTACAATAAAATAAAAACTTGACGTGAAAAGGCTAGGTAGATGATGAAGTTATGTTTAATAACTTCATCATCTACCTAGCCTTTTCCCAACTATGTTGGGGTCGGCTTCCAGTCTAAACGGATTCAGCTGGATACCAGTGTTTTACGTGAAGCGACTTCCTTTCAGACCTCCACAACCCAGTAACTGGGCGACACGATACCTCTTGGTTAGACTGGTCAAATTTTCTAACTAACCAGTAACGACTGTCAAAGTTCTACGAATGACAACCGTACGTGTGTAAACATAACCTATTTACAGAATAAAGTTCATTTGTCATTTAACCACCATCTTGTTTAGATCACGGAGTTCTTCCGCGAGGAAAAAGCTGGAGTCTTTGTGGCTGGAAATGGAGAATTGGCTGTCGCTCTGTTCAGGACTCCTAGAGGTAAGGATCCATTTCCGATACGTCCCTCGGGGTGCTAGAGCCCCAGCGGCACAAAAATGTGCCAGTAAACCCCGACAGATTTAAAACTCTATTTGTAAATAGTGTTCTCTAATGTATATAGAAACACAACAACAGTTATTGTGACCGGGGTCAGATTACGCTTACGATAAGAGGTTCTTGACAGATGGTTGACGTAAATAATGGCGGTCCTTGGGGGTCCTTACGAGGTTCAAAAGTGCCAACACTTCGGACTCTGATCAGAACTAGCGTTATCATGGATCTAAAACGTGTCAACGGGACCTTGACCTATCTAGCTTCTGACAGTGGGCTGCATCTAAGAAATTGCATAAGAGTATAGAAAATTTTTGTGTTTTAGTTAAGCTAAACGATTACTGACAAATGTTACCATTATCTAGACTGGCCTATTTAATTAAAATTGTTTGTTTCTCTTATCAAGACGTCCATAATTGTTGCGGCCAAAGCATGCATGGTTTTTTTTAAATAATGCGAGAAAATAAAGGTATATAAAAGGTTAGGTGGCAGATTGCCGTAAAAGGTACGATTATTGGTGGTATGCTTTTTTTGCGTGAGGAAATTGTCATAGATTCTCTCCTATTGAAGGGTTTCGTCTTACCGTCTAAGTGCTTAGGGTTTCTTCTGCCACAATGTTTTGGAAGCTCGGTAACGCTTGATGCATGATCCACGCCTGCTGACTGAAGGTAGCTTAGTGTTAGTTTCACTAGGCCTGTCCACACTTAGCCTTTTGAGCTTCTGCGTGTATGACCTGTGCCTACTCTAGCCATCCCACACAATACAAGAATAGAAGCAGAGTCCTCAATTTGCTAAAATTTTCTAACCTTCTAACTAGAAAGAAAGAAAGACAATATATTTATTTCACACAGCTGTATGATGGTTCAAATTATATAAAATAACATGAAGTTTAAAAAGTTATCAGCTAAAAATAAGGTACTTAATATTTTGTGCCCCTGGTAGCTTTGTCAAAGAGGTCCAGTTCAGCAAAAATGTCAGGCCACAAGTGCCTGACGATGGTTTTCAACTGGACCCTGATGGTGGCCTGACAATAAGGGGTTTTGCGTATGAGAAATCCGCTAAATAGCAATACGTAGGCGTCAGGTCCAACTGCAGCATGATTGGTGAAATTTTGACATATCTGTCAATATCATGTCGTTTTATCGACAGGTATGTCAAAATTCACCAATCATGCTGCACCTAACGCCTACGTGCTACTAAAAACCCTCATTATTGAGGTTAATTGTTTACTTTGCCACTTACATAATGATATTGAGTTTTCGACCATATTTAAGAAAAAACATTAATATATTGTATGTTTGTTGTGTTTAGGTTACTACATGTTCGACCCGGCGGACCGCGACCGATACGGGCGCGCCGTCGCTCCGCCCTGCCGCGGCCGAGCCCGTGCCTGCTTCTCTCAGTACCCTAACGTAAGCATGTCAATATTATAATAATATCACCAGCCCATTCATCTCCCTAGCCTTTTCCCAACTATGTTGGAATCGGTTTCCAGTCTAACCGAATTCAGCTGGATACCAATGTTTTACATAAAACGACTGCCTCTCAGACCTTCACAACCCAGTAACTGGGCGACACGACACCGCTTAGTTAGACTAGTCAGACTTTCTGGTAACGACTGTCAAAGTTCTACGAATGACAACCGGGACCAACGGCTTTACGTGCGCACCGAAGCACGAGATCTCAGTGATATCCAAGGAAAACTTTAGAAAATACAGATAAATTGAAAAAGTCACATGGATACTGGCCCGGATTCGAACCCTCATCGGCGGCGCCTTATCCACTGGGCCATCACACCAACCTATTACTGTCCTAATAACCGAAGGATATCATGTGATCTTGGACATCACTGTACTAGTGCACATGTAAAGCCATTGGTCCCGGTGGTCATTCATAGAATTTTGACTCTGATTAGATTACGGGTTGCCTGAAACCAAAAAACCGGCGGGGTTATTACCTATGAAACAGCAATCAGCAATATTTGCGCAGTGATCGCGCGGCCACCGCGCGATTACGTCAAAAATAATCGTAATATGTATGAACCGATTGCTAATCGCTCGCTGATTGTTCTAATGCACTTATTGCTACGATGACGATAAAGTAGCAATCGCTGGAACTAATTATATATCACCTTTAGCAAAAAAAAAAACTTAACTTTGCTCTAAAAACCATACTAAATACGAAACCACCAACGAAAAATGCATGTTTTAGTAACTTATTGCTTTCATAGAGGCAGCACTATCGCTAGATTGCTATTTGACTAGACGTATTTATAATTGACGTTTATATTGCTTAATTATCGCGATCGCTCGGCTTTTGCAAGATACGTAACCCAAGTGCCGATCGGTCTAGACTGATCGGACTTCTTGCATACTACCCAGTAACTGATGGGTTGTAAAAGTCTGATAGGCACTCATTAGACAGGTTAGACTGGAAGCCGACACCAAAATAGTTGGCAATAGGCCAGCGGGATCATTGACATAAAAATCAGCCTATTTATAATCCGTACTAATATTATAAATGGGAAAGTGTGTCTGTCTGTCTGTATGTTTGTCTTTCTTTCACGGCAAAACGGAGCGACGAATCGACGTGATTTTTTAAGTGGAGATAGTTGAAGGAATGGAGAGTAACATAGGCTACTTTTTGTCTCTTTCTATCGCGAGCGAAGCCGCGGGCAGAAGCTAGTAATATTATATTTTCACCAAAAAGGGAGGCCAATCGAGTTACATTTTTTGCAGAAATTGCTTTGCCCTGTTTTTACACAATATTTACACCATGTTTACACCATGTTGGCACTTTTATTATATTATTTACAAATCTGTTTTCAACTATTTTCGTGCTGTTTACAGGTAAAATCTCTAGCACAGAAGCTCGGCCCCAACATCCCTCCCACGACGCCCATACTGGGCTCCACGGACCAATCGAAGGAGGAACCCGGGGTAAGTGACCAACACTGATTCTTATGTTGATGGTGAAAGATAGTAGTTACTGAATTTTAATTTAGTCTAGTTTGTGCTATAGTACGATTTTTAATTCGAGTCAGAAAAATGACAAGTGCAACTGTCACTGATACCAAAAAGGGTGACCCGCTACAATAGTGATGTTCCACAATCGATAGACTTAGACATTTAGTTATGCTTTGTTTTATTAGGTACCAAAGTGTTCTTTTATTGTAAATATTGAATACATACCGTCTTAAATAAAACAGTTTTAGAAATATGGACCTTACCAAAAACAAATAATATTACAGTGTTCTATGTAATATTAAATTACCTACCGTGTATGTCTTCTATTGAATTACTTTAAATTACATGTAATATTTTTTTATAATTAAAGGCAATTTGATATTTAATAAAAAAAGTATTTTCGACTAAGATTTAATTGTAAAAACTCGATTGTACCAAATCACTATTTATTTGGGACTAAAAACCTGCAACACTGAAAATGTCATTTTTCTGACTCGAATTAAAAATCGTACTATAGACTAAATTAAAATTCAGTGCATCTTCTTCTTTCCATTTCATTAAGAAAAGGATAGAAGATAGATTAGTTTAAACTTAGAACACACGTGATTGAGACACAATAGAAAGACAATCCAAGTCGAAAAGTTAATCCTGCCAAAATCTATGAAAATCTTGTGTTCTACATATAAGGCATCGTTTGGAATAACCTATTAAAAAAATACCCATCAAAATCCGTTGCATAGTTTTAAACATCAGCATACATTCATACTATCTATCTATATCTCTTCTTTACGCCTAAACCACTTAACCGATTTGAATGAAATTTGGTACAGATTTAGTCTGGGACTCGAGAAAGGACGTAGGACAGTTTTCATCCCGGAAATCCCCCAGGAACGGGAACTTTTATTCCACGCGGACGAAGTCGCAAAAGCTAGTATGAATATAATACAGACAGACGAAAACGACATTCAAAATTCAAAATTCAAAGCATTTATTTCACTTAGACCATTTACAGGTACTTATGAATTGTCAAAGAGTCGGTCGGTTAGTCAGAAAAGTGACGCTAATTGCCTGTTCCAAAACGTAGATCTCTATGGAGAAGAACAGGCAAGAACTCCACGGACACTCTTTAAAAAAAAAACATTTTTTACAAACCTTTTTGTTGCTTCTACATGTGAAAACAATGTATGTAACAAAATAAACAAATAACATTAATTTTGACTAACATAATTTTATTATATTTTCAGGTACGTTTCAGTGAAGCGACATCTTTCACGATATACGGGATGGACGTCACCAGTTTGCGAAGACTGAATCAACATGAGCGATAGATAGGACGACTCGTCGAACCACTGCGGTACGATATCGGTTCGAGACAATATTGGTACGAATTCGAAATGATATCGACATGACATTGATACGATATCGGTTTGATAATCATGCGATTCCTATACGGTCTCGGTACACTTTTGAATATTATTTTAAATCCTGTGAAGCAATATAGTACAAAAATGAATACGATAATACTGACTTTAAAAAAATCAGAATAAAGAAAGAATTTTTGTCTTGAAAAGCTTTTTAAATTAAAACCTATTTGATCCACTATTAATTTTGATAGAAATGTAATCGTCGAACCGCAATTTGATGTCGTACCGGTATCGTGCTTGTATCGTACCGTCGTAGTCCGGCGACGTAAGTACTGACTGATTGTAACGTAGGTTTTAATGTCGTTTTCACACCATCTCTTTCACTACGCCTGTCTTACGCAAACTGGGACACCAATAATACGCCAAATCGCAACTGCACTGAATGTACTCTACTTTAATAATACCCGGGGCCGGGTCGCAACTACGCCAAAACGAAACGCCGAATTGAAATATTTCTGCGAATTGTGATAATACGCCAAATAATATGTAGATTTCAATATTTTTGTCACAACTAAACCGAATTTAAATAATACGCCAATTGAAATGATACGCATGTTTGAATATTTTTATTCAGAATGCGGATTATAGAGTCGTATCCTATTTTGTAGTATTGTTGCCTATTTTTTAATGTATTATTATTGGTTATCTAGTTGTAAGTAGTGTAGTAAGTTAAGACGTGTGTGAAAGGGACAGAAGTATAAAAATAAAATTGTAGTGTACTGTTCTGGTCCCACCGCATTTCTTTAACACACATTTTTTTAATAAATTTTATTTTTTTAATTAAATTGTTTTATTTTCACCTTAATTGCGGCGTTTTTCTTGAATATCCCACTTCCTATCATTATTATTATTTATATTTTATTGCTAACACAACAGTAACAACACAACACACAGGCAGGTATGCATAGCAGTATGAAACATGAGAATTCGCCTGCCGGGGTTGCAGAATAGTTCTAATAGTTACCGCAACCCCGGAACATAAAGGGCAACCGAAGGAACAAGGTTGGATTTTAGTCAATAAAAGTGTGACACTTCCTTCCGCCCCGCCCAGAGCGGGAGAAGTCATTTGATGATTTACCATCCTTAAAAAAATATTATAATATCGCTTGCTTGGTTCAATTCCAATTGGTTTCTAGGCTCGAACGGCCATTTTCTTTTATAGCTGTATATTCGCAACAATCTAATAAACTTTTGATAGCCCATTTATAGCAAGAAAAACATTTCTATGCAATAATATTTCGTAACATAAAAACGTACAATAAGATTGCTTTAGTTGTATACGCGTGTTATTTGTATGCGTTATAACTAACACTAAGAGAATATTGAATTATATTTTAATTGACTTTAATGTGAATATTTAGACATAAATTGTGTATTCGCAAACTCAAGAAAGTAAGTTTTTATATGTTTACAATTATTTTTGGCTATGCTAGTGTTATTCGTGGGGGGAGGGGGTTATCTCGCCCACGGAAAAACTGGCCTCTCAAAGCCCGATGTGTACTTTTTACCGACTTCACAAAAAGGAGGAGGTACTATGTTCGGCTGTTTGTATGTTTTTTTTTTTTTTTGTATGTTTGTTCATCGATTACTCCGTCAATTGTCAACGGATTTTCAAAATTCTTTTTTTGTTCGAAAGCAGATAGTTCTGAGGTGGTCCCATTGTCACTAAGTTAGGATCTGATGATAGGATCTTAGAGAAATCGAAGGCAACCCTCAAATTTTATAAGCTCACTTATTGTTTTTCGCATATTTTATGAAGTATCTTGTGTATTTGCGTATTGTTGTCACCATCTCAGTTAGCTGAGCTGATGATGGAAGGTACAACTCCTTAACAGTAAGAAGTTACTCGAACAGGCAAGGACTGTTTTAGTAAATTGTTTTGATGTTTGATAGGGCATTTGCCACATTTGGGCTCATGATCATCAAGTCATGCCCTGATGCTGCAGTCAGGATAGTCTGCAGAGTACCTAACTCCTCGACAAATAACAGCAGATATATCGTGTTTAGGCTCATTGAAAAGGGCTCGATGTGTGGATAAACGTACTGTTAATGAGGAACACCGAAGTACATAGAGACCTGATGCTGAAGCCAGGAGCATCAGAAAAAGTACAAACCTTGAAATTACAGCACAGTAGTTGTGTTTGGGCTCATTTTAAACAGGACTAATTTTTAACTCGACACTAAAAAGTAAAAAATAACAAACTTTTTACAAAAAAAAAATAACCGACTTCAAAAAGTAAAAACTTAAAAATAACTTAAATTTCGGAAGTCGGTGGCAACACAAATTGACTGGCAGAAGAAAAGACACCGACTTCCGAAATTTAAGTTATTTTTAAGTTTTTACTTTTTGAAGTCGGTTATTTTTTTTTTAGTATGTGCAAAATGAATATGGGCATTTGACTTTATGTCGTATCCATACTAATATTATAAATGGGAAAGTGTGTCTGTCTGTATGTTTGTCTTTCTTTCACGGCAAAACGGAGCGATGAATTGACGTGATTTTTTGAGTGGAGATAGTTGAAGGGATGGAGAGTAACATAGGCTACTTTTTGTCTCTTTCTAACGCGAGCGACGCCTCGGGCAAAAGCTAGTAATTGTATATTTGGAAAAAGAAAATACGACTAAGCCGAAATATCTTTTTTCCTCTAATAGGAGACATTCCAGTATCATTTATTTTACACAGGACATTATTTTTCGGGCGGGATCTTGAAACTACTATTTCAAAATGAAAGCCTGAATTACGAATTACGATGAAAAGTGTCGTAAAGATCTAGTGGTTAAAGTCCGTCCCCCTCTCAAGTTGTGGGTTCGAATCCGGGCAAGTACTATGTGACATTTTCAATTCATATGTACTTTCTGAAGTTTATCTTAAACATCACTGGCATCCCGTGCTTCGGAAAGCCGTTGGTCCCGGTTGCCATTCGTAGAACCGTCAGACAGGTAGACAGAAGCCAGAAAGTCTGACACGTCTAACAAAGGGGTATCGTGTCGCACAGTTACTGTGTTGTGGAGGTCTGATAGGCAGTCGCTTCACGTAAAACACTGGTATCCAGCTGAATCCGGTTAGACGGAAGCAGACCTCAACATGATTTTGAAAAGGCTAGTAATAAAATTGATGGATAGTATGAAAATAAAAGTTATTTTTTTGCAGATAGAATGAAGATTATATTCCTTCTTTGTTTATTGCCATTTACTCGAGCTGTAAGTTGTGATTTTATTTATTATTTTTATATTTTACTAGCTGCCTCCTCCTCTAAATGTTAAGGGTGAACAATCCTTATCACTTAGGGCTATGAATAGAAAGTAGCCGATTCTCAGGTCTACTGAATATATGCACATAAAAATTGGTAATAATCGGTAAAGCCGTTTCGGAGGAGTAAGCTAAATAACATTATGACGCAAGAATTGGATATATACGACTAGCTGCCTCCCGCGGTTTAAAAATAAAAAAAACACATAGTAGCCGATTCTCAGACCTCCTGAACATGCACTCAAAATTTGGTAAAAATCGGTAAAGCCGTTTCAAAAGAGTAAGGTGACTTTGTGACATTATTTATAAGTTTTGTACATATTATGTTTAATGTATATAATTTAGTTTTATTTTTATTATTAATAATTAATGATTAATTGTTAAAATAAATAAATATAAAATCGTTAAAAAAAAAATCGTAAATCATATTTCACTAAACACATCAGGACCCCTTTTCGTTAACAAGCGATAGGTATTAATTTCACAAAGTTTCATCCCGATTCACCCTTTAACATCACCATTCATCCCGTTTTAGGTAAATTGACTTTAGGTTTTATTAGCAAAGAGTTTATTAATGTTCATAGACATTGTGACACGAGAATTTTATATATAAGATAAAAATATATTTTTGATGATACAAAAACAGTAGTTAGTAGTAGCACTCATTGTACAATCAATATTATACACTGAACATTAAAATTTATTATTTTCACAATAATAAAATTTTAAATGCACTGAAACCTTAAAAGATTTCAAAAAGGGCCTTATTCCCAATAGTCCCCTCTAGCCCTGTCCTCCGGTGTGACAGCTGGAAATTGTCTTCCCTGTTGTCACCGGGGTGACAATTCGTGCCGACTGTTCCCTTTGAAAACTGAATAGAGGGGACAAATGGGAAGTTCGTTTCTCAGTTGTCACCGGGGGGTGAAATTTGCTACGATTCCTTGGTTTGTTCCCGTTGAGTCGCACCATTTTGTGTAACACTGTTTAAAAAACTAACTAACTAACTGTTTAACAAAAGTACTAGGCGCGCAGTAACGTGAAGTAGTCATGTGCGAAAATTTAAATTTCACAGTAATTTTTAATTTTCAGGATCACGTTTTCCATTTACCACTTCACGTTACTGCGCGCATAGTACTTTTGATTGAATTAAGTGGTCAAGTGCGAAAATTAAAAATACTGTGAATTTTAAATTTTTTCACATGACTACTTCACGTTACTGCGCGCCTAGTACTTTGATACTTTTGAGTAACAGTGTTACACAAAATGGTGTGACTCAACGGGAACAAACCAAGGAATCGTAGCAAATGTCACCCCCCGGTGACAACTGAGAAACAGACTTCCCATTTGTCCCCTCTATTCAACTCATCAACTAAATGGAATAGAGTTGAGCCCTGTTGAATCGACAGTTTTTCTTGGACTAACTATTGACGCCAAGTTACAGTGGGGTCCACACATTGAAAGATTGTCTGGTAGGCTTAGTTCAGCAGCATACGCTGTGAAAAAAATTCGACAGATAACTGATGTGGATACAGCCAGAATTGTTTACTTCAGTTATTTTCATAGTCTCATGTCATATGGAATTCTTCTCTGGGGAACCTGTGCGGACATCGATACCATCTTTATTTTACAGAAAAGGGCTGTTCGAGCCATTTACAACCTTGGTCCTAGGGATTCTCTTAGAGAAAAGTTCAAAGAAGTGAACATTCTGACTGTAGCTTCACAGTATATATTTGAAAACCTAATGTATGTACAAAAAATATATCAGGCTTTAAGAAAATTTCCGATATTCATAGTGGTAGCGCCTTCTATTATTTCTTAATATTAATAACTAGCTGACCCGACAGACGTTGTCCTGTCAACTATGAATATTGAATTCGAATTGACCTACTACCTACCTACTACCTACCTACTACCTACCTACTACCTACCTACTACCTACCTACTACCTACCTACTACCTACCTACTACCTACCTACTACCTACCTACTACCTACCTACTACCTACCTACTACCTACCTACTACCTACCTACTACCTACCTACTACCTACCTACTACCTACCTACTACCTACCTACTACCTACCTACTACCTACCTACTACCTACCTACTACCTACCTACTACCTACCTACTACATACCTACTACCTACCTACTACCTACCTACTACCTACCTACTACCTACCTACTACCTACCTACTACCTACCTACTACCTACCTACTACCTACCTACTACCTACCTACTACCTACCTACTACCTACCTACTACCTACCTACTACCTACCTACTACCTACCTACTACCTACCTACAACCTACCTACTACCTACCTACTACCTACCTATCTATATATATAAAACAAAGTCGGGTTTGTTACAACACTTATAACTCGAGATCGGCTAGACCAATTTTCATGGTTTTTGGTTCGTTGGATTTGTGCTAGTTTCAAATAAGAATAAGTTTAATAAAATGCCTCTAGGCTCTAGGCATTAAGTCAGTCTTCAAAATAATTAATCGATTCGTCGATCGATCGTTTTCTATTTACCACTTCACGTTACTGCGCGCCTAGTACTTTGGATTGATTAAGATGATCTTGTGAGAAAATTAAGAATACAGTGAATTTTAAATTTTCGTACATGACTACTTCACGTTACTGCGCGCCTAGTACTTTGGATTGATTAAGGTGATCTTGTGAGAAAATTAAGAATACAGTGAATTTTAAATTTTCGTACATGACTACTTCACGTTACTGCGCGCCTAGTACTTTGGATTGATTAAGGTGATCTTGTGAGAAAATTAATAATACAGTGAATTTTAAATTTTCGTACTATCGACTAAAGTTCCGCTTGCCCATCTCTAAGGCGACAATCGCATAGCACGGCTCTCGGCTCGATCGCGCGGAGCTTGAGTTTCGACCAATAGGAATCGTATTATGATAGTGTTTGTCTACACAACGACATACAATGAAGTTTAGAAGTGAACACTCACACTACTATGCACGTGCTTGTTAGCAGGGTTCATTCATTTGTTTTGTGGCGTGTTTGTAATTCTTACTCGGCCTGCGTAAACTCTTTTGCCCTTACTAATAATCACTGTGTAAAGTTATGTCATGATTAAAGCCTGTGTAACCATACATTTTTTGACGTATAAACCTGTCATAACTTTATGCAGCGATTATTAGTAAGACGCTTTATGAATCATTGTTAACTATAAGTAATTACGTATTTATACATTCTGATTGTTTTTGGCAAAATGTTTTATTGGTATTGCTTTATTTTAATATTTAGCTATATTCCTGGGAAAAATGTTTTAAGACATTATAAAATTAATTTAAACTGTAATAAACTAACTGTATTCCGTGGTCTCACCCGCATTATGTTGTTTTAGATTACAGCTTCGCTCCCATAGGTCTTAGGACCAGCACACACCGCTGAATGCGCAGCGGAGCGCATTTTTAGTCAATAATATAATATAAACCTTAACTACCTTAACATACGGTCAATATTCGAGCGCGCTCCGAGCACTGCGTGCAAATTTATTCTTTTATTGACCGTGTGTCAAGGTAGTTAAGGTTTATATTAAGTTGTTATCTTCAAATGCGCTCCGCTGCACCTTTAGCGGTGTGCGCTGGGTCAAATCATGACGTCATATAGCCCATATGTTATTCTGGCTATTTTACAGTAAAGTTCATAAAAAATCGTTTCTAAGTTTTTGTGTGAAAGTGTAACAGAACAAACATAAAAAAAAACACATTTAATATTAGTGGGATTACATCTAACGATCTATTCTATTAACTCTGATGTTATTTTCTTGCAAAATGTTATTTCGTTTATTTTACGTTTAACTCTGCATGCCATTTGGCTGCCGGAGTGGAGCCAATATTACAAACCTGAAGGGTTGTGTTTGCTTAGTTGAATGAGCCAATCTCAAACTACTGGTTCAAATAGAAAAAATATTTTTGTGATGGATAGTACAATTATTAAGAACTTACGTGTTTAACTTACGTGAGCGAAGCGGGGGACAGTTATTACAGCAGGTAACAGACAATTGTATGGGCATAATAAAAGAGTTACTATGTTTTATTATACAGATGTCGTCGAACACGGGCGTGGGTTGAAGATTTTTTACGGCATGTTTTTTTTTATTTGTCATTAAGTGTTAAACATTTTTGCTTTTTGTTTCAAAATCTCTACAGAATTAGATTTCTTTTAGGGTTATTAGGGCGTTAAATAAAATATAATATAATTTTAAGGATTGGCATTTGTAGAAAAACAACGAATTAACTTATAAAGCATTTATTTTTTTAAACACAATTTCCTAATAACAATAAAAATATGTTGCAATTAACATAAGATAATATTGTTAAGTAAATCATATATTTTGGTTTCTATTTATATATTACATTATATACCTTTTCAGTATTACTAACAACACATAGACACACAATAACATAAACTAAAAAATAACATAATAATAAGTGTTTCGTCTGGTAACATTATTGTTAATATTAAGAAATGACTAGAATGCATTCAAAAAAAATCAAGACAAGAAAACGTAAAATGCATGAATATACGAACGAATAAATACATTCGACAAGTAGAGACTGTGTTACAATGCGGTCTCTGCTTATAGTATTTATGTTGTACTGATTTAACATGGCGTATTCAAAATCGTTGACAATATTAATAATAACATGCTGATATTAATTTATTAACAAATTTTTACAGATTAGTAAAAACACAACACATAACATTTACCTGCACATAAATAGTTTCTTTTTTTAGGAATTACTTTTTATGTTAACACTCCTGAAAAATTATGGTTTACTGAAACATATAATACAGAATATAAGAGCAGGAACCTCTTCTGGTAAGTTAATTACAATAAAATGATTGTAAAAAACAACAGGGCTTAAAAGTGAACCTTTGAACCTCATTATTTACTGTGCAATGTTTTATTATCGAATCAAAATAAACTAAATTACACTCCAAAATATGGTCATATTTTATGGCGTGGGAAAATAACAATTATATTTATTTCAAACTGTGTAATGTAATTTAACCGGGTGGTTTGAACAGGCACTATTATATATTATTGTGAAAGGGTAAAAAAAGTTACAATACAAGCCATTCTGTATACAAATATGATTATTATGTAATGTTACACAGTTATACAAGATGATTTTGATTACTCAAACTTCACTGTATAAATTATAATTATTTTGGTATCGGTAACCACCTATCCAACCGGATATAATAAAACAAATGAGAAAAAAGGGCTTAAAGGTGATATCTTAAACCAGTTCGTAATTATTTAAAAACAAATTCGTTTTCAATTTTCATAATTGTTCATCTTTTAATGCGTAGGGATAAAGATTAAAATTTTATTCATATTTCTCATAAGAATAAAAAAATTAAACTATAATTCAATTATACAGGATGGTTTTGTCTGATACTTTATTATTATTGGAAAATCGCAAAAAAAAAGTGATAATTGGAACCAACTTAAATTAAAACCTTATTGTTTAATATACAGCATGGTTTTGTAATAATCAAAATCTTTCTGTTGAAAAATCTAATTGTTTAAGGAATATAATTACACAATATGGTTACGATATAGGTGGTTAGATATTAGGTATGGTGATTTCATATAGGTTAAATATTACACAATTAGTTTTTTTTTTCAATCATAAAAGAATAAATTAGAATCATCGTATCCAGGTGTATTAAAAAGAAACATGTGCAATCTGAAAATTTTAGTAGTTTCGAGTTAATATATTTTTTAAATTCTCTTGATTATTTATAAGTACTGCTTTAAAAACTTATATTATCGATATTTTTTGCATTTTTTATTGTTATAAATTTGTGTAAAGTAGTTTCCATAAAAATTAAGAGGTATTTTAAAATACACAGGGTTGAAAGTTTCAATGAGCTCTGGAGGAGAACTACTTTAAATCGTTAAGTCAAAGAATTTTACTTAAAGGAAACATTCCTTTATTTTTGAAAAGAAATAAAATGGCATCCACACTCGGACACACATGAAAATCGAACTGGCTAAAATTAAAAAAAAAAAAATATAACGCCCTGTATTTTTATGACAACAGACGTCAAGGACGAAATTTTTGTAACAAACATGGTTCATTAAATTAAAGGAAAACAATAAATCTGAAGAATTTTATGTATTAAAACAAAAATTAATTTAAATTTTAAAAGTTGAAATTTTATGGTTTTGCTCTAATTTAATTTACTGTTTGTTTGAAAGATTTGATCCTTATTTTTTCTTTCAGGGCCCATAAAAACTTTCCACCTTGTATATAGGATAATATATAAACCCGTTTACACCGTAATACTGTTCAAAATTTTACGTTTTAATATTTGGTTGCTGCTCCTTCTGCATCTATTACAGCATCACACCGGTTACGCATGGACCTTACAAGGACTTCACACAAGTTGGAACCTCGTAACGAATCCCAAGCTTGTTCGCAGTGGCTTACAAGTGCTTCTTTATTTCTTTCTGCCCTGTTATCCCATTTTTGAACCATTAAACCCCATAAATTTTCAATGGGATTTAAATCTGGCGAGCGGGAAGGATGTATTGATCATGTTGCTTAATAAAATTGATTTTGACTAATAGCCCGCGGTCGAGGTGCACAAGCGCGTTCGAGGATACTCCCTTCGTCTTCATATCTTCGCAACCAGCGGCGAACCGTGGACCTCTGCAAAAAAATAAATCACGATTAGCGTTATATTGTAACTTAATATTTCCTATATTATACACTACAAGCAGTTTATTAAAACTATAATAAAATATTGTATGCAAAAGGATTAAGTTCATGAGAAATATCCCATACGTTTTTAAATAATATTATCTATTTTGGGTTGTAGTAACAGTCTTATCTGTTTTATGGTTAGTAAACAACAAACAAACGTGGGAAATTCCATCCGTGTATGAAACTCTTTTAAGCAAATGTGTGCTTTATTCAAACTACTTAAGAGCGCAAGCACAGTTTTAAACAATGGTGACAAAGAGCCATTGTTTAAATGTTGAAAGATATGTTAGGGTCATAAAAGTCCCAAACAATGTCTTTGAAAAGATAGGAAAAAAACAAACTTTCTGACTGCATTTTACACGATTATAATAAGGTCTTTAAGCTTAAATATTTTGCATGATAATATATATAAACGAAAATAACAAAAAAAAAAACTTTTTGAGCTAAAAAACAAATCCAAAATTCAATCGGAATTGCTGACGCAGCATAATACTCAACTCAAAATATAACTAAATTAGCAACCATTTGCAGCACTATTTTTTATGAACAAAATTAATTAAACAAGGACGGAAGGAAAGATTGACGGAGCCTCGCTTTGCAGGGCTTCTACATCCGTCTGTATAAATAAAACGGACTCAATAAAAACCTACTTCGGGGTGCCCAAATTTTTTTTCGAAAATAAGTATACTACATGCACACTTGTTATTTTTGATGTGCAGTTAGAATTTTCTTTTGAAACAAAAGATGTGTTTATACATTGTTTCCCGAACACCACCAAAGGGTCACTATTTTATCATTTTTTTTTATTACCGAACCAACCATTCGATTGTAAAAACCTGTTGAACTAACTTTTTTTCATACATTTAGGAATATTTCGATATTGCATCAGACTATAATATATTTATATCACACAAAAAAAATTTACATATTATAACATGTAAGAAATATTTGAAAATCTATTACCTATATGAAACGAAGCGACGTCAGAAATTTCGTTAGTAGTTTAAAGTTTGGTATTGAATGTTTGACAAATTTTGTTTATGACATACAGAAATAATGCGATTTATATAATTGTGCCTACAATGAAAATATTGGTATAGTACTAAAAATAAAATTAAAAATAAAAAAAGCTTTATTGACACAAACGACACCCTTTATAAATACTTTCATGGAACAGTACTTAATAATATAAACCTTTATTGTCAGGCAACTGAGGCCCATAGAAAAAAAAATACACAAATAATTTGCTTAAATTAATAATTCACACCCCCACTCAATAATATGGTAATGTGGCAACACTATAATTTTTGTGTTATTGCATATTCGGTAGTCAGAGCATTTATTACACACTTGCATTTTTTTTAAGATTCCTCGAATTTTTTTATAAGATTTATTAGGCGGCCTACCTTAATTTCAATAGTTTCGTAAAAAGACAATTATAATTCTCTAAACATCTAAATACACTTCAATACCACAAGAAATTATTAAAAATTTCCTTTTTTTGTGAGATCTTTCAATTGTGAGATTGCTAACTAATCGGTAAGCTATGTTTACCATTAAATCATTCGCGTAAGAAAATAACATCATTTTACTAATTTACAGTATCTTATAATTAAATTTTTTAAAGGAAAATATATTACTATGCACTATCGCTTAGATTTCACACGAATACTAAGCGAAAGGTTTTATAAAACACTATTTAAATGAATAAACTTTAATGTATGAATATTAACAACGAAATCGTTACGATTCTCGCTAATAAAATGTTTATGATGCATAACTTACTAAATTTCTGCCCTTTAATTACAGTAATGTTTTTTTTGTAAGTAACTTAATTTTATCAAACTATAATATATAAAATATTGTAAAAAAAATGCTTTGATTTGACGTATAAATGTCTAACTTGCGATCTACCCATGCTTAGATAATAATATTTCCATAAAATAGTTTTTTATGTATTCTGTAAAATTTATTTATCCTGTAATATTAATAAAAAACAATTACCATTTTATTCGGTGGGAGGAGTGAATTTATGTTTATTTGTTTTTTAATAAAAAACTATGACTTACTTGCAAATTCAACTCCACAGCAATTTGTGATATATTCAGCCCTTGTCTATACAAGACAATAATTTCGTTTCTTTCTTCTTGGTTAAGGTTTCGCGTCGTCATGATAAAGCGGCAGTAGGCACAATACACAAAGTCCAGGATACGAGCAAGAGTCAAAAAGAGTTCTACGATCACAGTCCGATATACAAAACAAGGGGTCACAGTTAGGCAGGCAATCAGTCCGGTAGAAATAAACAGGTCGTAAAAATTGAGGCGGGAATGACAACGGGAGGCGTGAACAATGAGCGAGTAGCGAATTCGCACTGGCCACTGGCTAATGTTTGTTGTTATTTTTTGTGACACGCACACACTGCACTCACACAATCACATATTGTCTCTAATTGGCCGGAGCAAAAAAGGGCGTGGTTTGTCACTTGCTGCGCGTTCGCAGGAAAATTTTCATAAATGGGCATGCCTAACGTTTGTTGATAGTACATGACTACTTCACGTTACTGCGCGCCTAGTACTTTTGTTATCTTAAGTTTTCATTCATTAATACCCGTTTTTTTTAAAAATGATTCATCTTTTATAATTATGTTCTCGTCGATTTTTCATTATTTTTAAGATGTATTCTGCTATTCGGGGCGGGGACAAATCCAACGAACCAAAAACCATGAAAATTGGTCTAGCCGATCTTGAGTTATAAGTGTTGATACAAACCCGACTTTGTTTTATATATATAGATTAGACCTCTTTTTCTCTATTCTGTCTTGACCGACCTTCACGCTCTCGCACGCCTGACGGCTGTCAGAAGCCATAAAGAAAAAAAAGAAAAAAAAAAACCGGCATGGAAGATCCGCACGTGAAAATGCAGTTTTTTCTCGTTCAAGATATTATTTAACGCGCCTAGTTAATTCCTACCGTATTACAACAAATATTAACCGCTGTGATTGACCGCCCGCGGGTGTGATTGTTTGTGGACACAGAGACAGAGAATTCCAGTGTTGTGCTTCAAAAGCCTCCAAAAGGCGAAGAAACATCAGGCGCCATTTTGTTGAACCTATACACGAGGCAAGGAGACAGCCAGGTAAGGCGCACCAGCGTGCAGCGTACTTTCTCTCTAATCCCACAACATACATCCCGGTTTGTTATCACCATATAATTCTTTATTTTCTTGGCGATTATCAGCCATCCTTCTTACAGTCAGATTTCGCAAATCGTCAAATATTGTGGTTTTATCCATATTTTTTGGTCCTTCGAGCGGATTCATATCCAATTCTCTTTTATTCCGCGTAAGTATCTTCTAGAAGTACTTACCTAGGTAGTTGTAGCATCTAGCTGCACTCCTAGTCTATTTACATACCCATTACGTGGTTATTTCTCGCACCCCAGTAGGTAATATACAATTGCGTAGCTACCTACTGATATACCTTGTTATAATTACTCGAACTACCTATATAGTGGTCTTATAAATACCATATTTCAAGCACCATTAGTTCAACCGCCTTAAAGTTTGTTGCCTACATAGGAATTACTAGGATTTACCGCCGCATAAATACTTAGGTATTTTTGTTGTTCTTATATACTTAGGTAAAGTAATACTTAGGTATACATTTTAGTTTGTTTGGTTCATTAACCTACATAAACATGTCGCAACAAAAGAAACTGTGCATTTCGGAAGAAAAAGAGTTAAAAATATTAGAAGCTAAACGCAATACTTTATTTGAGCGTATGCAAGACATTTTTGAACGCTCCAAAACCGCAACTTCTTCCGATATTAGTAGGGAATCATTTCTTAGTTATTGCATGACAGTAGATGTTATTCGATCAGACTTTCATACATTATTAGACGCTTATAACTCAAAATTACTTTCAATTAATCCTGATTCCCAGCCGAATTATCAGTCGTACACCGCATTCGAAGATCTTTATTGTATCGTGAAACGTATTCCCAGCCGAATTATCAGTCGTACACCGCATTCGAAGATCTTTATTGTATCGTGAAACGTATACAAAGTCAGTTAGATGACAACCGCTCCACAGCGCCAGGTGGCGGTTGCGCGAACTATCGAGCACCGCGTCTACCTCCAATTGAACTTATGTCATTTGACGGTGACATACGGAACTGGCCATTATTTTATGCAAGTTTTAAATCAACAGTGCACGATAATGTCTCTCTGACAGATGCCGACAGATTGTACTATTTGATAGGGAAACTGTCGTCGAAAGCGCAATCCGTGTTTGCAGGTGTCACGCCCAATGCTGAGAATTATCAGGTTATATTTCAGTCACTTGTTGACCGATATCAGGATACTCGTGTCCTCGCGTCTACTTACTTCGATCAAGCTTTAAACCTTAAGCTGACCGGTCCCGCGTCTGTTTCGAATTTCCAGCTGTTTATCGATAATTTTGTCACCGCAGTTAATGCCCTTAAAAACTTAAAATTAGAAAACCTTTCCGACTTTATGTTATTTCAACTCGCAATAAAAAAGTTCGACACGGAAACTATTCGTGCTTTTGAGATGACAGAACGTAATCATAAAATACCTACACTAGATAGTTTTGTGACCTTTATCAAAGATCAGTGTCTAATATTTCAAAATACGCAGCCTAGTTCGTCTGGCTCGTCTAGCCTTATTGACAGTAAACAAAAGTCGAATAAATCGCGAAATAATAATAGAAGTTCGGTTCCTAATCCGCAATCTTACGTAGCATGTTCGGATTCTAATAATAAAAATGATAATCCGCTCAAGTGTCTATGCAATAATATTGTACATGATCACTTTTATAAATGTCCCGCTTTTAGTAAATTAACTCCGACTGCTCGTTTTAAATGTGTTAAAGAAAGTAAAGCTTGCGTTAACTGTCTAAGTATTAGACACAAAACAAGCAACTGTTCTAGTAAAACTAAATGCCGCTCATGCAATCAGGCTCACCATACTTTACTCCATTTCAATAAAACCTCGCCGTTACCGGATGAACCTGGTAACCTTGTTAGAGTAAGTTCATCTATTGTTACGTCACCGCAAACGCAGGCCGTCCGTACCACGGAGTCCGCGGCTCATCCCGAAGTATCGTTATGTACTACATCAGTCGCACACACACGCGAGCATCGCCCGCGCACTTGTCACGTTCAGCGTGAAGCTACATCGCAATGTACGGCGGCGTACACAACGGTTTTACTCGCTACCGCGCAAGTAATAGTATACGATACTCATAACACACCTCACATAATTCGTTGTTTACTGGATAGTGCATCCCAAAGTAATTTCATTACTTCTGATTGTTTGAAACGCCTAGGATTGTGGAATAACTTTAAAAATACTGACATAGTAGTCAAGGGTATTGGCGGTTCAGAAAAATCATGTAAGGGTTCCGTAGATATTAAAATACATTCGCGTATTAATAGGGATATTAATTTTAACGTTTCTTCACTTATAGTAGAACGTATCACGGACACATTGCCGAATGCTCATGTGGATATGTCTTTACTTAAGCACCTCGAGTCATTGCCGCTCGCAGATTTAGACTTTGCGCAGCCGGGAAATGTCGATGTTTTGATCGGGGCTTCAATATTTCCGCACTTACTACTATCTAATATTGTACGTAGTGAGCAATATAATTTACCTCCCGCTATTGAGACGGTATTTGGGTATGTGGTCATGGGTACCGCACCTACATCACATACTCCTGATTATACTACGTCTTGCTGTTCTGTTCTTAAAGAAAATAATATTGATTCTCTCCTCAAGCGATTTTGGGAGCTTGAAGAAATTTCCGCACCGCCCTCGCTGAGTCGTAAGGACCTCGAGTGTGAAGAACACTTCCGCGCTACCACTGTTCGCGACGACAGTGGCAGATATATTGTGGCGTTGCCATTTTGTGGCGACCCTTATTCGCTAGGCGACTCGTACGCTGCTGCGCTTAGACGCTTTTATTGTTTAGAACGCAAATTTAATGCTTCGCCTAAATTTCGCAGCGCTTATAATGACGTCATACGTGACTACATAAATAAGGGTTTTTTGAGTCCAGTTGTAATTGATGAGAATAATTCTTTTCCCTCGTATTATATCCCACATCACGGCGTAGTTCGCGAAGATAAGACCTCCACTAAACTTCGCGTGGTTTTAGATGCTAGTTGCCAGACTACATCAGGTCAGTCGATCAATGACATTTTGCATGCCGGCCCTAATCTACAGGGTGATTTATTTAACATCATAATAAAGTTTCGACTTTTCCAAATTGGTCTGTCAGCTGATTGCCGCCAAATGTTTCTCAATATCGGCGTTCGCGAATGTGACCGTAGATTTCAACGGATCTTTTATCGTTTTAACAATAGTGAACCTATATCCGTGTATCAATTTAATAGGGTTTGTTTTGGACTCAAGTCAAGTCCGTATCACGCATTGAAGGTCGTCCGCCAGTTGATCGCTGATGAAGGCGACAACTTTCCCGCTGCAGCAGCTGTTGCCACCTCCGCTTTGTATATGGATGACATCGCCTGTAGTGTCGTATCCGCCCCGCAAGCAATCTCGCTTAGCAAAGAGCTTATTGAGCTCTTCAAGCGAGGTCAATTTGATCTTGTCAAATGGTCAAGTAACTCTAAAGAGGTTCTCGCGCAAATACCTGATTCATATAAAGCTTATAAAGACGTTGAATTCGAAGGATCTGTGCATAAGGTTCTTGGTATGCGCTGGAACCAATCCAGCGATAGGTTTCATTTTGAAGTCGCACCTCCAGATGATAAGTGCACTAAACGCACTATGCTGTCCACAGTGGCTCGACTATGGGATATAATGGGTTTTGTGGCTCCCACAATTTTGTACGCCAAGCTCTTGATCAAAGAACTCTGGTTATCAAAGTGTGAGTGGGATGCCGTTCCTCCCGACCACATTGTCACCGCTTGGAAACAGTTTTGCATTGAACTCCCCGCGCTCCATCAAATTATTATACCGCGGCATCTTGGATTGGTCGATGGATGTATTGTTAACTTAATAGGTTTCGCTGATGCCAGTGAACGCGCTTATGGCGGAGTCGTATATTTGCATGTCCGCATTGGTTCCAACTACTCTGTGCAATTAGTTTGTGCCAAGTCCAAGGTCTCGCCTGTCAAAACTATTTCGGTTGCGAGACTGGAGTTGTGCGCGGCCCTTCTGCTGTCTCAGTTACTCCGCAGAGTTCAAGAGACAGTTTCGCCCCACTACCCTATTAATAAAATATTTGCAATGACTGACTCTAAAGTAGTGCTCGCTTGGATTTATTCATCTCCTCACCGCTGGCAGACTTTTGTCGCCAATCGCGTTACAAAAATAATTGAATTAATTCCTTCCGATTGTTTCAATCACGTCGCGGGTATTGAGAATCCCGCTGATTGCCTTTCTCGTGGTGTTACTCCAATTAAACTTCTGCATCATCCTTTGTGGCATCATGGCCCTTCTTGGATGTCCCATGATCCGTCGGAGTGGCCTATACATCCATTTGACCATAATGCAGAGGACGAGGACGTACCCGAACGGAAAGTTATCTCTCATCCCGTGATTGTTGAGGTTGCGGAATCCCCGATTTATGCACTCGCATTGCGCATGTCGTCGTGGTCTAAGCTACTACGCGCCATCATTTATATCTGTAGATGTCTTAAGCTATTGCCTAATGGAACTTCTATTTCAAGCTCTCACCTTGAAGTTGCAGAACATAAATTATTGCGAGCTGTACAAACTATTTATTTTAGTAACGACATACAAAATTTGAAAAATAGTATGCCTTGTTCTCCCGCGCTCCTTAAACTCAAGCCGTTTCTCGACGAGCACGGCATCATACGAGTTGGCGGTCGTCTGTCAAATTCGGACGAACCTTACAACTACAAGCATCCTTGCATTCTACCGCGTTATGATCATGTGGTCGACCTTCTTGTTGATTTTTATCACAAAAAATATCTTCATGCAGGTCCAGAGTTGCTTATGTCCTTACTTAGGCATAAATATTGGATTTTAGCTGCACGGCGAATAATTCGCCATAGAATACATAAATGTAACGTCTGTTTTAAATTCCGTCCGCGTCCTGTCTTTCCACTCATGGCAGATCTACCTAGCCAGCGTGACAATCAGGTCGATAAGGCGTTTACACATACCGAGTGCGATTACGCAGGACCACTGCAGTACACGCCAGTTCGCGGTCGAGGTGTTAGAAGCCGTAAAGCATGGCTATGCATTTTCACATGCTTGACAACGCGTGCAACACACATTGAAGTTGCGACGGATTTAAGCACGGTATCATTTCTAGCAGCCCTAAAACGATTTCTTTCGCGACGCGGCCCTATACAGTGTTTATATACAGATAACGGCACTTGTTTTGTGGGTGCAAGTTCTTACTTACGCGATCTTTATAAGTTTCTCAATAAAGAGTATCGTACTCGTCTTGAGGAAGAACTTTCCATAAATTATATTGATTGGAAGTTTATTCCACCTGCTTCACCACATTTCGGTGGATGTTGGGAAAGCATGGTCAAGGTAGTTAAGACGCATCTCTTCAAAGTTATAGGTCAACAAATCCTCTCTTACGAAGAGCTTTTAACGGTCCTTGCTCAAATCGAGGCGTTAGTTAACTCGCGTCCGCTTACAGCATTGAGCAGTGACCCTGCTGAACCATCCGCGTTAACTCCTGCGCATTTCTTGAGCACAGCGCCATTGTCATCACTTCCCGTTCCTGAAGCAGACTCTTCTAGCCTGCTTCAGAGACATACTCTGCTCGATGAACTCGTGCAGTCGTTCTGGCAGCGCTGGCGCTCAGAGTACCTTCACCAACTGCAGGCTAGATCCAAATGGAATAGTCCTGTATCGCCTATAAAGGAGGGTACGTTGGTCATTATCATAAATGATAATTCTCCGCCCCTTTCATGGCCATTAGCCATAGTTGATAAGTTACATACATCTAAAGACGGTACAACACGCGTTGTTACCGTGAAAACCGCGAAGAGTAGCTACATGCGCCCTGTTGTACGTCTCTGTCCGCTACCGACACAGTGAGATCTAGCTTTAAGTTTGGTCTCCTTTTAGTTTAGGTATTTTGTTTATAATTTGTTATAATAAAGTTAATTTAGATTAATTTAAATATTTTAACGCTGTTTTAGCCTGTGGATAGGTCATGCGGTAGCACACCTAACATAGCTAATTCAATTTTCACTTTTAAAGGCAACCCTTTAAGGCCGGGGGGAAATGGTAGCGCCTTCTATTATTTCTTAATATTAATAATTAGACCTCTTTTTCTCTATTCTGTCTTGACCGACCTTCACGCTCTCGCACGCCTGACGGCTGTCAGAAGCCATAAAGAAAAAAAAGAAAAAAAAAATCCGGCATGGAAGATCCGCACGTGAAAATGCAGTTTTTTCTCGTTCAAGATATTATTTAACGCGCCTAGTTAATTCCTACCGTATTACAACAAATATTAACCGCTGTGATTGACCGCCCGCGGGTGTGATTGTTTGTGGACACAGAGACAGAGAATTCCAGTGTTGTGCTTCAAAAGCCTCCAAAAGGCGAAGAAACATCAGGCGCCATTTTGTTGAACCTATACACGAGGCAAGGAGACAGCCAGGTAAGGCGCACCAGCGTGCAGCGTACTTTCTCTCTAATCCCACAACATACATCCCGGTTTGTTATCACCATATAATTCTTTATTTTCTTGGCGATTATCAGCCATCCTTCTTACAGTCAGATTTCGCAAATCGTCAAATATTGTGGTTTTCTTACCCTTCACATAGTGTAAATACCAGGAACAAACACAATCTTGCTGTAAGTACATCACACTCGCCTCCACAGAGTAGGCAACTCGTTCATGGGTCAATGTATACGCTTTTACAATAAACTTCCTATTGATATTCGAAATTTACCAATCAAAACATATAAAAACTGTATTAAAACAAAACTCTATAAAAAAGGGTACTATAAAATATCAGATTATTTAGAAAACAAAAAAGCTTGGGATTGAACTGCTCGCTCTGCTAAGCACTGTTTAGCCAACTATAATATATATATTTATTTTGTTAATAAAACATACCATATTGTAAGTGTACAAGTCATCTAGAATGCACATAATGACTATTCGGCGGGCGACTTGTAAGCCCACGATTTTACAAGTATCGGTTTGTGGAGCTCCTTTAGATTAAAGTTGAGCTCACGATGCTTTTTGAGGCAGGTTTACCCAAACTATTACTGGCACTTTCCTCAAAAGGCTAGCCCGAATGTTATTCTGCATGATTTGTTGCACAAAGATTTGAAATTGTCTCTTGGCGGTGTCTCTTGACATCGCCAACGCCTTCAATACCCTGCCTTGGGGGTGCATAGCGGCCGCATTACGGTATCACCGAATGCCGGCCTACCTCTGTCGTGTGGTCGAGGCCTACCTGACGGACAGAGCCGTCATCTACCCCGGTCACGAGGGAGTGTGGAGTCGACGAGGGATGTCGTGCGGTGTTCCGCAGGGATCGGTCTTGGGGCCGCTCCTGTGGGACATCGGGTACGACTGGGTGCTGCGCGCCGACCTTCCCGAAGGCGTCAGCGTAGTGTGCTACGCTGACGACACGCTAGTCCTAGCGCAGGGAAGGTCGTTTCAGGCGGCGGCCGACTTAATGTCGAGTGGTGTTGCGACAGTCGTGGACAGGATCCGGCAACTGGGACTTGAGGTGGCCCTGCACAAGTCCGAGGCCATGTGTTTTCATGGCCCTCGGCACCGGCCACCTCCGGGGTCTCAGATAACGGTAGGAGGGGTTCACATCGGTGTCGAGTCGACGATAAAGTACCTGGGACTTGTCCTCGACAACCGATGGAACTTCACGGAGCATTTCCGACGTTTGGGCCCCAAACTGGCGAGGGCTGGAGCTGCCCTCAAACGGCTCCTGCCCAATCTCGGTGGCCCAAACGCCTCCTGCCGGAGGCTCTACGCGGGGATCGTGCGGTCCATGGCCCTCTACGGGGCTCCGGTGTGGGCGCCCAACCTAGCCAAGGCTCCGGCCCGGCTTCTGAGGGCGTCCCAGAGGGTCATGGCGATTCGCATGGTGCGGGGATACCGCACGATCTCCTGCGAGGCGGCATGCCTCCTTGCCGGCACTCCGCCGTGGGATCTGGAGGCAACAGTCCTTGCACACACGTACGAGTGGCGCGTGGAAGTGCAACGCCGGGGCGAAGTCCTGCTGCCGCGGGTTATCGCGGCACGGCTCACGGAGCTCCGGCGAGATCTCAGGGCGGAGTGGAGACAGCGACTGTCGCAACCTAGTGCTGGGCACGCCGTGATAGCGGCGGTAAGACCCCTCTTTGAGGAGTGGCTGGAGAGGCGCCACGGCGCTCTCACGTTTCGCCTGACACAGGTCCTCACCGGACATGGTCAGTTCGGGAGGTTCCTGTGTCGGATTCAGGCGGAAGCGACGCCTGGGTGTCACCACTGCAGCAACGGTCGCCTGGAGGACACGGTCGAGCACACGGTGGAGGTGTGCCGCGCATGGGCGGACCATAGACGTGTCCTCGTAGAGGCGATCGGCGGCGGTGACCTCTCGCGCCCAGCGCTGGTTCAGGCCATGCTGCGGGGCGAGACGGAATGGGATGCCGTCGCCTCCTTCTGCGAAGCAGTTATGCTAGCGAAGGAAGCGGCGGCGCGCGAGAGGCAACGACGAGCCTCTCGCCCCGGACAAAGACCCAGGCGAAGACGTCGAGAGTCGCAAGACGACTACCGGCCACCGTAGGCGCGGTTCTGCGGATGGCGAGCGATGGGTAGCTCGCCGCCCGGCTAGGACCAGGACCGCGTAGACGGCGCGTTTTGTTCCACGCGCGCCTCAAAGAGAAGGAGTCAGCACAGGAAGGGGCCCAACAGGGCCAACGCCTGCCGGGGTTGCGGAATGTTATGTTTATAACTGTTACCGTGACCCTGGAACATAAAAGGCAATCGAAGGAACATGAGTGGGTTTTAGTCAGTAAGAGTCTGACACACCCTCCCGCCGCACCCAGGACGGGAGCAGTCATTGGATGATTTCCCACTCACCAAAAAAAAAAAAAAAAAATTGTCTGGACTTTAAAAGAGACGATAATCCCTGAGTTTGTTTCGGCGTTTCTTCTCAGAGGTAGTCCAGTTAGGAAACGCCGGCTCCAACTAGCTTATAAAAAATATGACATGTAAAAGTGATTTTAAAATCCTACTTGCATAATAAACGATTTCATTTCATTTCATTCAGTTTTCAAAGGGAACAGTCGGCACGAATTGTCACCCCGGTGACAACTGGGAAGACAATTCCCAGCTGTCACCCCGGAGGACAGGGCTAGAGGGGACAATTTGGGAATAATTCTTTTTAAAACGTTGTCAAAAATTTTTGTACAACGTTGTGTTGATTTTTTTTTAATTGAAAGGATGATGGGTAAATTATTGAAGAACCAAAGATATTATAAGTAAATGAGGAACTGTTTGTTGTTCAATAATAACGATGGGATGAAATAAAAAGTTATAATAACTTAAGAAAAACTTTTTGGACAACCGGTACGGATATTACTGCTGTAGCAGGCATAGAAATTTTATTTTTATTTTTTGTCGGACTCTAAATAGGGTTACTTACACTTATTTATTTATTGATTTAAAAAACTTTATGCACATGTAAAAAAAACAATGCACAACGCGGACTAAATGCCTTGCCACTTATGTGTCTGTCTCTTACAGAAATCTAAAACATAGTTTTTTTGAGTTTTATTTATATACATAGTTTCTTTTTACATTTTCAGCAAGTAAGTAAAGACGAATATATTGACTTACTTTTTATGGGCTGTCAAAACGCAATTCCCTTATAGATTTTGTATGACAATGTCACATTATGACGTCAATATGCTAGCAGCCTAGTATAGTAATATTTATTTCAGTAAATGTTGATTTTGACAAAAACTTCGTGTGTTTTTCTTTTATTAATATTTCTGGAATAGTATATTTTAATTTATATTTTTTATTCATTTCCAGGATGTAAGTAACAATTTGTATTTTTTTTTTTCAAATTATAACAATAAAAATGTTTTGGTGGCCTTGTTTGAGATGTCCCAAGATATTTATTTCATTTATTTATTTATTCTTGTAGTCTACGCCAGAAACTACAAACCCAGATGTAACAAATGAAAAACAAATTGAAAAAAAAAAATAGAAAAATTAGAAAAAAGGTTGAGATGTTCATTTTGACGAAAACTTCGTGTTTCTCTTTTATTAATCAACATCACACACACACATCTGTGCGAGGCATTCGAACCCCGTGTGAAGGTGGTACTCACCTTAGATTCTCAATGAAGGAAATTAAAACTATTTTAAGTAATATGAAACGAGGTAGGTCACCGGGACACGATGGTCTGAGTGTTGAACACTTGCGATGTGCTGGTGTTCATCTGCCTAGAATACTTTGTATGCTATTTAATTTCTGTATTAGTCACTGCTACCTTCCTGAGGACCTTTTAAAAACAGTCGTAGTTCCTATTGTGAAAAACAAGACAGGTGACTCATCCGACAAAAATAATTATAGACCTATTTCGCTAGGTACGGTCATTGGCAAAGTACTGGATAGTCTGCTTGAGAAGCAACTAAATAGGCACATCAAATTAAATGATGCGCAGTTTGGTTTCAGACCCCGACTGTCCACTGAAAGTGCAATCCTGTGTCTCAAGCAGACTGTCCGGTATTATACGGACAGGAGGACACCGGTGTATGGTTGTTTTCTTGATCTGTCAAAAGCCTTTGACCTGGTAAATTATGACATTTTGTGGCAAAAGTTGTCGGATGACATAGACTTACCGGCTGAGTTAATTAATGTATTCCAACATTGGTATGCGAACCAGAAAAATTACGTTAAGTGGGCGGATACCAAATCTGACCCCTATGGGCTGGAATGTGGAGTGAGGCAGGGGGGCATAACTTCACCTAGTCTGTTTAATGTTTACATAGATCGGTTGGTGGGGGAGCTGAGCAGCACCATGGTTGGGTGCTCAATAGATGGTAAGATGGTAAACAATATCAGTTACGCCGATGACATGGTGCTGCTCAGCCCATCCATCTGTGGTCTCAGGAAACTGCTGGCTGTCTGTGAGAGATATGCGGAGGCTCATGGCTTGAGGTATAACGCCACTAAGAGTGAAGTAATTGTGTTTAAGGTACGAAATAATACACCTACTTATATTCCACCTGTAAAGCTTCGAGATTCTCCTCTAAAAGTTGTCACTCAATTTAAATACCTTGGACATGTAGTCACGGATTCTCTGAATGATGATCAGGATATTGATAGGGAGCGCAGAGCGTTGGCAGCCAGATGTAACATGCTTGCCCGCAGGTTTGCTCGATGCACCAAACAAGTAAAACTGACCTTATTTAGAGCATATTGCCAGTCGTTTTACTCGTGCAGCTTGTGGGTAAAGTATACGCAGAAGGCTTACAACGCTCTGCGCGTTCAATATAATAATGCGCTGAGGATGCTGTTGGGACTGCCTCGGTGGTGTAGCGCGTCTGGCATGTTTGCGGAGGCCAGAGTAGATGACTTCTATGCCATCATACGCAAGCGATGCGCATCCATGATGCGGCGATTCAGGGACAGTCCTAACAGTTTACTAGCTACACTGGCAGACAAAATTGATGGGCCTTTTATTAGACACTGGGCAAGTAGACATGTGCGTCCTGATGTCCATGTCAATAATTGAAAAATAATAATAAGAACTGTTTTCTACTAACATTAGGATAAGAAATTACTAACACATTTGTATGGATCTCTGGTCTGAAATAAAGAATTTATTATTATTATTAATCCGTCTCTTAATATTTCCAGGAAGTAAGTAATAATTTGTAATATATATATATTTTTATTACAACAACAAAAATGTTAAAGTGGCCATGTGTGACCCAAGATATTTATTTCATTTATTTATGTATTCTTGTAGACTACGCCAGAAATGACAACCCCTGATGTAAGTACCAATATAGTAGTTATTTAACAATTTTTTATAAACTATATCTACCTATAGTAAACTGTTGATATATCAACGCACAGCCCCAACCGCTGGTCTAAGGTCCGTAACTAATAGACGTTACTCAAATACGATCTCAAGTGCGACATCATTTGATACCGGATTATTGCGATGACAAAAGCTCAAGATCGTCGCTAATTAACAAACACATCTCAGTTTCCAAGATTTGCCATCTTGAGTGCACCCATTCTTGTATACTTAAGTGTCGAGTTTCGTTTACTAATCAGTCTACACTCGGTTGATGACGTACACCTAATCCGGAACTTGAGCTCTTCAAAATTCTCGTTTATTAATACGAACAGGATACTAAGTTTGGTATCAAGTACAAGTTTTGCTCCGAACTCCGAGACGCTCTCAAGTCTCTTGCTGTCCTTGTCATTCTAAAGGGAAAAAATAAGGACAGCAATAAACTTGCGAGCGTCTCAGAATTGAGCGACGTCTATTAATACGGGCCTTAGATACATGAAACTTGGAGGGTGTGTTCTTGTGGTGAAAAGTCATATTCAGTCACTAAGTCACTTCACTAAGAAAGGGTTCAAGGAAATTTTAATCCTAAAGGTGTATAATACCGGATGGAAGTTATCAAGGTGTATAATACGGGATGGAAGTTATCAAGGTGTATAATACGGGACGGAAGTTTCGAAATTTACGCGAGCGAAGCTGCGGGTGAAATTAAATCTATAAGTATATATAAAAGAAAGTCGTGTTAGTTACACATTTTATAACTCAAGAACGGCGAAACCAATTTGGGTAAAAATGGTGGGGAGGTAGCTTAGGACCAGGGGACGGGGATGTAGACTACTTGTTGTCTTCTTTTTTTAGTAACCAAAAATCTGATATAACGCTGGTGAAACCGCGGGGACAGCTAGTGGTTAAATAAATTGGCAGCAAAAAAGACAGCTTTTCTTTTTAATAATGTTATCCGATTTTGTTTAATACTTTCACCTGTAAGTAAAATTATGACAATTATTTTTTTGTTATAATATTGAATTTGAATATAAATAAAACGTACAGAATTAACCTTTTTTACAGTTTTGTTATTTGTATAGATATACATAGATTACTGATAAGTTGTTATTTCTTGTTAAAGAATCCTTCAGAAGCGTCTTCTGCTGTAAGTACACCAACCAATGCACATTACAATATTATGTAGCTTTTTTTTGGGGAGTAGGAAATCATCAAATGACTGCTCCCGTCCTGGGTGCGGCGGGAGGGCGTGTCAGACTCTCATGTTCCTTCGCTTGCCCTTTATGTTCCGGGGTCACGGTAACTATTATAAACATTCAGCAACCCCGGCAGGCGTTGGCCCTGTTGGGCCCCTTCCCAGGCTGATATTATGTAGCTTCCTTCGGACAACTTGTTGAACTTGATCGCATTATTATTTATAACTTATAAACATTTTTATTTAGGCCCGCCGCTGACTGCAACTTTTTGTCACCGTGACTTTTTGTCACTACGTCGTGTGCTATGAAAACTATACTGAGTGCGCTCATTATGGTGACGTGATACTACGGTGACAAAAAGTTCCAGCGGCAGGCAACACCTGAGTGACGTGACTGTCGCTCGCCCTGTACATTTCTATGGGAGTCCGCTCACTGGTGACTATTTGTCACTCGGCCGGCACTGCGCGTTCGGAGTACACGTATCCGTATGCTAATAAAAAGTGTGGCTGTGTCTTGTTTTTATTTTTAAAGATGTCGTTTTCTTTGTTGGAGAAAGACATTGACAATAAGTTGTTAATAGAGAAGGTAGAGAAGAGGTGCAAAAAATATTCTTCCTTGCTTCTGCTGGAATAGCTTTGCGAAACGTTGTATCTTGAAATGTAATCACAGGACCTACCAAAGCCTGCAACACATCGAAATAGTTTATAGACATACGAAGATAGCTTTGGTGGATACTGACGTAATACGTACTATACGTACTTACGTACTAATATTTTAAATGCGGAAGTAACTCTGTCTGTCTGTCGGTCTGTCTGTCTGTCTGTCTTTTCATCACGCCTAAAACAGTGAACCGATTTGAATGAAATTTGGTACAGATATAGTCTGGAACCCGAGAAAGGACATAGGATAGTTTTCATCCCGGAAATCCCCCGGGAACGGGAACCAAGTATTATTCCACGCGGACGAAGTCGCGGGCAAAAGCTAGTTCAGAATATATAGTGTAGGATTTTTTAGTAGAGTTTTTTTCTGTTACATTTCTCTTCTTCGTATTTCAAGAGCACAAATCACGGCAACCTCGTTGAAGTCCATTACAAAAATGAACGCGATTTGTCACCCAAGAACAGTTTCAGTGAGCGCATCGTGGGTGACAGCAGGTGACAGTAACAATAAGTCACGGTGACAAAAAATTGCAATCAGCACCGGGCCTTACAAGACTTATTAATATGTATGTAGATTTATAAACCTAGTTGCTAATCTAAAACAACAACTAAGCGTCAATTCACACGTACCACAACCACACCACGTCGCAGCGACAAAATGTGGTCAAGCTGTGGTTACGTGTGAATAGTGTCGCAGCGGCTTTCTGCAGTTGCGTTGTGGTAGCGACAAAATGTCGATGTGGTTGCGTTGTCGCTGTCGTTGCGATGTGGTAACCACGTGGTCATGTGCAGTTATACTCTGGCTTTCGTAGAGGAAACACGGCTTGACTGAACGTAGTCATGGAGGAAAGATTGTTGTTGCTATCCTTGTTATGGCTTTTATTAATAAGAAGAAGACGACGAAATCAGCGTATTTGTCGAAATAGAATTTACTGGGTACATCCTTTATTGGAAAACAAAAGTCAAAGCCAATTTTATACTGATAACCACGCGGCATCGCAATACTACGCAGAATGAAAGAAGGCCAGAGGAGCGCAGGCGCCAGCTAGGCGCGCGTGGACGTCATGTCGTGGCGATGTGGCCGCGCTGACGCCGCGCTGCCGCCGCGTTGCCGTCGCGATGTGGTTGCGATGTAGTCGTATTACACAGGTGGTCGATAACAACCGCAAAATGTGGTACGTGTGAATTGTAATATTCATTTTCAATACAAAATTTAGCCCGACCACATCGCGTCGTTGTGGTGTGGTTGTCGCTGTGGTGTGGTTGTGGTACGTGTGAATTGAGCCTAACATTACAACGACTAAAGTTACGCCAGCTAAAAAAATGGCATTAAAAATCTTCTCCGCATCGCTGTCAAATGGTCATAATGCCCAGGAGGCCGGCAGCATTGCCACGTTAGATGGCGTACTAAGCCTCTGGTCAAGGTAAAAGCCAGCTTTTGGGTCACGGGAAGAGTCAACCAGCCTTGGCTTGAGAGATTTACGTCAAACGACTCAAAAATATAGCTTTGGTTTACTTTTGCCGTTTGAGATTTTTCGCAGCCGTAACAGTCCAAATAATTAAACAATATACAAACCTTTAACTTATTTTTTACTTTATTGTCTTATCTATCTTTATTGACTTCGACTTCGACTTCGACCTAACTTCGACTTCGACTTTGACATCGGCTTCGTCTTCACTTCTTGTTTGACTTCGACTTCGACTTCGACCTAACTTCAACTTCGACTTGGATATCGGCTTCGTCTCCACTTCGAGTTTGACTTCGACTTCGACTTTGACTTCAACCTCGACCTCGACGTCGACTCCGACTTCGACTTTGACTTCGACTTCGACTTCGACTTCGACTGCGACTTCGACTGCGACTTCGACTTCGACTTCGACTTCAACTGCGACTGCGACTTCGACTGCGACTTAGACTTCGACTTTGACATCGACATCGGTTTCGTCTTCACTTCGAGTTTGAATCCGACTTCGCCTATGACTTTGACATCGACTTCGTCTAACTTCGATTTTGACTTCGACTTCAACTTCGACTTCGACTTCGACTTCGACTTCGACTTCGACTTTGACTTCGACTTCAACTGCGACTGCGACTTAGACTTCGACATCGGTTTCGTCTTCACTTCGAGTTTGAATCCGACTTCGACTATGACTTTGACATCGGCTTCGTCTAACTTCGATTTTGACTTCGACTTCGACTTCGACTTCGACTTCGACTTCGACTTCGACTGTGACTGTGACTTCGACTTCGACTTCGAACTCGACTTCGACATCGACTGTGACTGCGACTTAGACTTCGACTTCGACTTCGACTTCGACATTCGACATCTGACATTTAGAAGTTGATGGCATTGACGTTCAATATTCGACATACGACATACGACATCCGACTTTTAGAAGTTGATGGCATTGACGTTCAATATTCGACATTATTGCCAATTATTAGACTTCAACTTCTACTTAATATTCGACATTTATTATTTGTCAATTATTATACTTTAACTTCAACTTTAACTTCGACTTCGACTTCGACTTCTACTTCGACTTCGACTTCGACTTCGACTTCTACTTCGACTTCGACTTCGACTTCTACTTCGACCTTGACTGTGACTGCGACTTAACTTTGACTTTGACTTCGAACTCGACTTCGACTGTGACTGCGACTTAGACTTAGACTTCGACTTCGAACTCGACTTCGACTTCGACATTCGACATCCGACATTTAGAAGTTGATGGCATTGACGTTCAATATTCGACATTTATTATTTGACAATTTTTGGCTTCAACTTTTACTTCGACTTCGACTACGACTGCGACTGCGACATTCGACATACGACATACAACATCCGACTTTTAGAAGTTGATAGCATTGACGTTCAATATTCGACATTTATTATTTGTCAATTATTATACTTTAACTTCAACATTAACTTCGACTTCGACTTCTACTTCGACTTCGATTTCGAATTCTACTTCAACTTCGACTGTGACTGCGACTTAACTTTGACTTCGACTTCGAACTCGACTTCGACTTCGACTTCGACTGCGACTTCGACTGCGACTTAGACTTCGACTTTGACTTCGACATCGGTTTCGTCTTCACTTCGAGTTTGAATCCGACTTCGACTATGACTTAGACATCGGCTTCGTCTAACTTCGATTTTGACTTCGACTTCGACTGTGACTGCGACTTAGACTTCGACTTCGACTTCGAACTCGACTTCGACTTCGACTGTGACTGCGACTTAGACTTCGACTTCGACTTCAAACTCGACTTCGACTTCGACTTCGACTTCAAACTCGACTTCGACTTCGACATTCGACATCCGACATTTAGAAGTTGATGGCATTGACGTTCAATATTCGACATTTATTATATGACAATTTTTGGCTTCAACTTTTACTTCGACTTCGACTACGACTGCGACTGCGACATTCGACATACGACTACCGACTCTTAGAAGTTGATGGCATTGACGTTCAATATTCGGCATTTATTATTGCCAATTATTATACTTTAACTTCAACATTAACTTCGACTTCGACTTCTACTTCGACTTCGATTTCGAATTCTACTTCGACTTCGACTGTGACTGCGACTTAACTTTGACTTTGACTTCGAACTCGACTTTGACTTCGACTTCGACTGCGACTTCGACTGCGACTTAAGACTTCGACTTTAAAAAAATTAAAAAAATTATATAAAATGAAATAAAAGTGTTAGTTATGTTAATGTTTAGCTTAATCTAGTTAGGACGTTCAATATTCGACATTTATTATTTGACAATTATTATACTTTAACTTCAACATTAACTTCGACTTCGACTTCTACTTCGACTTCGATTTTGAATTCTACTTCGACTTCGACTTCTACTTCGACTTCGATTTCGAATTCTACTTCGACTTCGCCTGTGACTGCGACTTAACTTTGACTTTGACTTCGAACTCGACTTCGACTTCGACTTCGACTGCGACTTCGACTGCGACTTAGACTTCGACTTTGACTTCGACATCGGTTTCGACATTCGACGTACGACATCCGACTTTTGAAGTTGATGGCATTGACGTTCAATATTCGACATTTATTATTTGACAATTATTATACTTTAACTTCAACATTAATTTCGACTTCGACTTCTACTTCGACTTCGATTTTGAATTCTACTTCGACTTCGACTGTGACTGCGACTTAACTTTGACTTCGACTTCGAACTCGACTTCGACTTCGACTTCGACTTCGACTTCGACTTCAACTTCGACTTCGACATTCGACGTACGACATCCGACTTTTTGAAGTTGATGGCATTGACGTTCAATATTCGACATTTATTATCTGACAATTATTAGACTTCAACTTTTACCTCGATTTCGACTTCGACTTCGACTTCAACTTCGACTTCGACTTCGACTTCTACTTCGACTTCGACTTCGACTTCAACTACGACTGTGACTTCGACTTCAAATTTCGATTTCGACTTCAACATCGACTTCGATTTCAACTTCAACTTCGACTTCGACTGCGACTTCGAAATCGACTTCGACTTTGACTGCGACTTCGAAATCGACATACGACATACGACATTCGACATGTAGAAGTTGATGGCATTGACGTTCAATTATTAGACTTCAACTTCTACTTCGACTTCCACTTCGACTTTCACTTCGACTTCTACTTCAACTTCGACTTCGATTGCGACTTAGACTTCGACTTCGACTTCGACATTCGACATTTAGAAGTTGATGGCATTGACGTTCAATATTCGACATTTATTATTTGACAATTATTAGACTTCAACTTTTTCTTCGACTTCGACTTCGTCTACGACTGCGACTCCGACTGCGGCTTCAACTTCAACTCGACTTCGACTGCGACTGCGACTTAGACTTCGACTTCGAACTCGACTTCGACTTTGACTTCGACTACGACTGCGACTGCGACATTCGACATACGACATACGACATCCGACTTTTAGAAGTTGATGGCATTGACGTTCAATATTCGACATTTATTATTGACAATTATTAGACTTCAACCTCTACTTCTACTTCAACTTCGACTTCGACTGCGACTTAGACTTCGACTTCGACTTCGAACTCGACTTCGACTTCGACATTCGACATTTAGAAGTTGATGGCATTGACGTTTAATATTCGAGATTTATTATTCGACAATTATTAGACTTCAACTTTTACTTCGACTTCGTCTACGACTGCGACCGCGACTTCGACTTCAGCTCTACTTCGACTTCGACTTTGACTGCGACTGCGACTTAGACTTCGACTTCGACTTCCAACCCGAACTCGACTTCGACTTCGACATCGACTTCGACTTCAACTTCGACTTCGACATTTGACGTACGACATCCGACTTTTTGAAGTTGATGGCATTGACGTTCAATATTCGACATTTATTTTCTGACAATTATTAGACTTCAACTTTTACCTCGATTTCGACTTCGACTTCGACTTCAACTGCGACTTCGACTACGACTGCGACTGCGACTTAGACTTCGGACTCGAACTCGACCTTGACTTCGACTACGACTTCGACTTCAACTTCGACTTCGACTTCGACTTCAACTTCGACTTCGACATTCGACGTACGACATCCGACTTTTTGAAGTTGATGGCATTGACGTTCAATATTCGACATTTATTATCTGACAATTATTAGACTTCAACTTTTACCTCGATTTCGACTTCGACTTCGACTTCAACTTCGACTTCGACTTCAACTCGACTTCAACTCGACTTCGACATCGACATCGACATCGACTTCAACTTCGACATTCGACATACGACATCCGACTTTTAGAAGTTTTTATAGGTCGCGTCAGAAACGCCGCCTAATGCAAGTACTATTTTATACATTATGGTCGGGAGGGCATTGAACTTTTGGTAGAAACAGCTGATATTGTACTCGCGATTTTAGAGTGTGTTCCATAATAAAAGTTATTTGTTTTTATTAGTAGAACAATCTCCTAGCAAGTTATTCAAGACCAAAAATAAACCTAGATTTATTTTTGGAGTGTTGGAAATGATCAAATGACTTCTCCCGTCCTGAGCGGGGCGGAAGAAGCGGAGCGGGAGGTGCGGGGGTGTCAGACTTTAACTGACTCAAACCCACTCATGTTCCTTCGGTTGCCCTTTATGTTTCGGGGCCGCGGTAACAATTTATAACAGACTATTCCGCAACCCCGGCAGGCATTGGCCCTTCACCCGAGAGGGCGGGCCCCTTCACAAATACACCTAATATAGTAACTTGTTACTTCTTTTTATAGGTTGCGTCAGAAACGTCATCTAATGTAAGTACTGTTAAATGCAGTTTCTTTATTTTTTTTTATTTAAGCATTAGTAGTGTTTTGTTTTTAAGGAATAATGTGCAGATAAAGTCTCAAACTCCAACTGAAATCATTTATTTCTATAGACCATTTTAGATCGTCAAAAACAATGAAAATAAATCTAGTTGCCCATTTCAACAAGTTGATTCTTATAAAGAATAATGGGCAAGAAACTCCATTGTTGGAATTTCCAAAATCCTTTCTTAGTGGTTACCTACGAAGAAAAAAAAAAGTGAGCCGTCACGGTACGCCTGGCAGATGTGAAACATCGACATCCACACATCGAAACCACGGAAACGATACCCATGACCGAAATTTTGAAAAATGTTAGCCGCCATCTTGGATTCTGAAATGGACCTCATTTTCGGGATCAGTGTCCCCGAAAACCACGGAAACGATACCCATGACCGAAATTTTGAAAAATGTTAGCCGCCATCTTGGATTCTGAAATGGACCTCATTTTCGGCATCAGTGTCCCCGAAAACCACGAAAACGGTACCCATGACCGAAATTTTGAAAAATGTTAGCCGCCTACTTGGATTCTGAAATGGACCTCATTTTCGGCATCAGTGCCCCCGAAAACCACAAAACGGCCAAAGCGCATATCAAAAAGTAATATGATTGAAAAGAAACAAAAGCGTGGTGACGCGTTCGCCACGCCAGAAATTTGTTTTACGTGCGGCTTTAAGGCCCGTATTAATAGACGTCACTCAATTCTGAGACGCTCTCAAGTTTATTGCTGTCCTTATTTTTTCCCTTTAGAATGACAAGAACAGCAAGAGACTTGAGAGCGTCTCAGAGTTGAGAGATGTCTATCCCACTAAAAACATTTCATATAAATGTAGCCAAGACAACCACATAAGGTATACCCTGTGAAAAATATATCAGATCTCATGTAGAGCCAAGCTTCTGAATCTACACGGCCTAACTCTACAGACCCTAACTTCACAAACTCTACATATCAGTAAAAATTTATGGCTTCGCCGTTTCGCTACCGTCGTGGAGGTGATGCGAAAATTAAGTTTTTGAAGTAAGTACCGAAACAGCCAAGCCATACATTTTTACTGATATGTAGAGTTTGTGAAGTTAGGGTCTGTAGAGTTAGGCCGTGTAGATTCAGAAGCTTGGCTCTACATGAGATCTGATATATTTTTCACAGGGTATACCTTATGTGGTTGTCTTGGCTACATTTATATGAAATGTTTTTAGTGGGATTTCAGTTCTTTTTGTAAGTTGCTAGGCAGTATTTTCAGTGTTTTTTTTTCTTTTCGTTCACAGATTTTTTTGACTAAATTGACCTGAAAGACCCACACTTTTTATTCTTAAAATACTTGATCGTACAACGGTGATCTTTCGATCTAGGAAAAATTATTTAAGGCTGTATTGCGCTCCCGATTCTCCCGAATAACTGTAGTATTAGACTCCACAATATAAACGAGTTTTCGTGCAAACGTGCAAACAATAATAATATTATTCTCAGATACCTAAAAATTCAAATAGTACTTATACTTTCCGATGTAACGAAACCATAGCGCGATCTATTTCGATCCCAACGCCATCTAGGGAAGTAAGACTTAAACTTTTTGTCATCGAGGATCGCGCTACGATTCCGTTCAACACCGTAACAATTTAGTTATGTATGTATATTAACCAATTACCAATACATAAAATTATGCCCACTGAAATAAGCCGCAAAACTTATTTATACGAATACGAAAAATATTGCAATCGCAACACGACCGTCAACGACACAAGTTTATAATTTTCTTAGGTGGTTGATACCAAACTTACCAAACTTCTTATACCAAATGTCAGCTTTCTAGCACTACAGGAAGTAGCCACATCAGCAGTGTCGGCTTTCATAGCCCATAGCCCAATAGCCCAATCTTTCTCTTTGCATTTTTACTTGATTTGTTCAAACAAACTTCCACACCCCCATTTTAGGGGATGGAGGTCGAAATCTATAAGTTTATGAATTTTTCTGTTGGTTGTATACTAAACTTAGGCTACATACCAAATTTCAGCATTCGACTTCGACTACGACTTCCGTCATTCGTTTTCGACTTCGACTTCGACTTCGGCTTCGACTTCGACTTCAACTTCGACTTTGACTACGACTACGACTACGACTTCGAAATTCGACATTCGACATTCGACATTCGACTTTGACTTCGACTTCGACTGCGACTTAGACTTCTACTTCGACTCGACTGAAACTGCGACTGCAATTGCGACTTCGACTTCAACTTTGACTTCGACTTTTAGAAGTTGTGGCATTGACGTTCATCATTTAAAATTTATTATTTGACAATTCAAGACTCCAACTTCTACTTCGACTTCTACTTCTACTTCGACTTCGACTTAGACTAAGACTAAGACTTAGACTTCGACTTCGACTTCGACTTCGACTTCGACTTCGACTTCGACTTCGACATAGACTTAGACTTCTACTTCGACTTCGACTTCAACTTCGACTTCAACTTCGACTTCGACTTCGACTTCGACTTCGACTTCGACTTCGACTACGACTTCGAAATTCGACATTCGAATTCGATTTCGACTTCGACTTTGACTTCGTCTGGTGTCAGATTTTAACTGACTCAAACCCACTCATGTTCCTTCGGTTGCTCTTTATGTTTCGGGGCCGCGGTAACTATTATAACAGACTATTCCGCAACCCCGGCAGGCATTGGCCCTTCACCCGAGATGGCCCCTTCACAAATACACCTTATATAGTAACTTGTTACTTCTTTTTATAGATTGCGTCAGAAACGTCATCTAATGTAAGTACTGTTAAATGCAGTTTCTTTATTTTTTTTTATTTAAGCATTAGTAGTGTTTTGTTTTTAAGGAATAATGTGCAGATAAAGTCTCAAACTCCAACTGAAATCATTTATTTCTATAGACCATTTTAGATCGTCAAAAACAATGAAAATAAATCTAGTTGCCCATTTCAAAAAGTTGATTCTTTTGGAGAAGAATGGGCAAGAAACTCCATTGTTGGAATTTCCAAAATCCTTTCTTAGTGGTTACCTACTAAGAAAAAAAAAAGTGAGCCGTCACGGGACGCCTGGCAGATGTGAAACATCGACATCCACACATCGAAACCACGGAAACGATACCCATGACCGAAATTTTGAAAAATGTTAGCCGCCAATTTGGATTCTGAAATGGACCTCATTTTCGGGATCAGTGTCCCCGAAAACCACGGAAACGATACCCATGACCGAAATTTTGAAAAATGTTAGCCGCCATCTTGGATTCTGAAATGGACCTCATTTTCGGCATCAGTGTCCCCGAAAACCACGAAAACGGTACCCATGACCGAAATTTTGAAAAATGTTAGCCGCCTACTTGGATTCTGAAATGGACCTCATTTTCGGCATCAGTGCCCCCGAAAACCACAAAACGGCCAAAGCGCATATCAAAAAGTAATATGATTGAAAAGAAACAAAAGCGTGGTGACGCGTTCGCCACGCCAGAAATTTGTTTTACGTGCGGCTTTAAGGCCCGTATTAATAGACGTCACTCAATTCTGAGACGCTCTCAAGTTTATTGCTGTCCTTATTTTTTCCCTTTAGAATGACAAGAACAGCAAGAGACTTGAGAGCGTCTCAGAGTTGAGAGATGTCTATCCCACTAAAAACATTTCATATAAATGTAGCCAAGACAACCACATAAGGTATACCCTGTGAAAAATATATCAGATCTCATGTAGAGCCAAGCTTCTGAATCTACACGGCCTAACTCTACAGACCCTAACTTCACAAACTCTACATATCAGTAAAAATTTATGGCTTCGCCGTTTCGCTACCGTCGTGGAGGTGATGCGAAAATTAAGTTTTTGAAGTAAGTACCGAAACAGCCAAGCCATACATTTTTACTGATATGTAGAGTTTGTGAAGTTAGGGTCTGTAGAGTTAGGCCGTGTAGATTCAGAAGCTTGGCTCTACATGAGATCTGATATATTTTTCACAGGGTATACCTTATGTGGTTGTCTTGGCTACATTTATATGAAATGTTTTTAGTGGGATTTCAGTTCTTTTTGTAAGTTGCTAGGCAGTATTTTCAGTGTTTTTTTTTCTTTTCGTTCACAGATTTTTTTGACTAAATTGACCTGAAAGACCCACACTTTTTATTCTTAAAATACTTGATCGTACAACGGTGATCTTTCGATCTAGGAAAAATTATTTAAGGCTGTATTGCGCTCCCGATTCTCCCGAATAACTGTAGTATTAGACTCCACAATATAAACGAGTTTTCGTGCAAACGTGCAAACAATAATAATATTATTCTCAGATACCTAAAAATTCAAATAGTACTTATACTTTCCGATGTAACGAAACCATAGCGCGATCTATTTCGATCCCAACGCCATCTAGGGAAGTAAGACTTAAACTTTTTGTCATCGAGGATCGCGCTACGATTCCGTTCAACACCGTAACAATTTAGTTATGTATGTATATTAACCAATTACCAATACATAAAATTATGCCCACTGAAATAAGCCGCAAAACTTATTTATACGAATACGAAAAATATTGCAATCGCAACACGACCGTCAACGACACAAGTTTATAATTTTCTTAGGTGGTTGATACCAAACTTACCAAACTTCTTATACCAAATGTCAGCTTTCTAGCACTACAGGAAGTAGCCACATCAGCAGTGTCGGCTTTCATAGCCCATAGCCCAATAGCCCAATCTTTCTCTTTGCATTTTTACTTGATTTGTTCAAACAAACTTCCACACCCCCATTTTAGGGGATGGAGGTCGAAATCTATAAGTTTATGAATTTTTCTGTTGGTTGTATACTAAACTTAGGCTACATACCAAATTTCAGCATTCTAGCACTTCAGGAAGTAGCCAAACATTTTGATGATCATCAGTGTGTCAGTGTGTCAGTGAATCAGTGACGAAATCGGTGTATTTTAGATATCAATAAAATCTAAAGTATAAAAGCTATTCAATTGAAACTTTGTACGTTTATTGAGTCTGTTATTGACATTATTTCTTGTGAATATGAAGTGTCTGGTACATCGGATACCAACTCTATGAGGGTTCGAAAAAACGACGAAACACTTCGAGAAAAGGTAGGTAGTGCCCCTGCGCTTCGCTTGCTTGTCTTGGCCGGGGGCACGACCGTGCCCCCCGATTAATACGGGCCTAGATGTTTCACATCAAAAAAACATCCTGCATGTTTTATATCTCTAGGACCGCGACGGTTTGGGCAGTGCGTTGATATATCAACAGTCAGTCAGTATAACATAAATAAATAAATATATAAAAATTGGATATAGAGCATATAATTTCTTGTTATAGGCTACGGACGCAGCTAGCGTAAGTACCACAATATAATCACATTTGTCAAATAATTTATTAACTACTAGCTTTTGCCCGCGAGTTCGTTCGGGTGGAATATTCCCGGTATTTTTTTCCCGGGGAATATCCGGGATGGAAACTCCTATATGTCCTTTATCGCGCCTCAGACTATATTTGTACCAATTTTCATTCAAATCTATTTAGTGGTTTAGACGTGAAGAAGAGACAGACAGAGTTACTTTCGCATTTATAATATTAGTACTGAAGTACGGATTTTACTATCGTTTAGCTCCTGTCTTATAGACATGGCTACCTAAAATATAATATTACTAGCTTTTGCCCGCGGCTTCGCTCGCGTTAGAAAGAGACAAAAAGTAGCCTATGTTACTCTCCATCCCTTCAACTATCTACACTTAAAAAATCACGTCAATTCGTCGCTCCGTTTTGCCGTGAAAGAAAGACAAACATACAGACAGACAGACAGACACACTTTCCCATTTATAATATTAGTATGGATGTGCTCGTCTCATCAAAATTTACATCAGTCATTAACCTCTTGACAACCAACCGACTGCCGTCGGGTTTTTTATTAACTTTTTATTTATTCCTAATGTTATTTGTCTTAATTTTTTCAGGGTAAGTAAACATGTTTGTAATTTTTTTCAGTGTCAAAAATACGGGTATTTAGTCTGAACGGCCCAAACCGAATGACCCGCGGGCCATTCGACCGTAAACAAAAATCGCCTACGTTCCAAAGGACCGGTGATAAGAACTGGTAAACAAATTCAGTGTCAGAAACTACATCAAGTACATTGGGGTGAAAAAGTTAAAAAATTGAAATAAAAGTTTGTTTTTTTTTTCTTAAATTTGTATAACTTCCTTAAAAAAATAGTCAACAATAATATAAAATGTTAGCGACTATTACAATGTATGCGACTGTACCTTTAAATTAATTTTGAAATCATTTTATCACCGGTCCTTTGAAACGTAGACGATTTTTGGTTACGGTCGAATGGCCCGCGGTCCATTCGATTTGGGCCGTTCAAACTAAATACCCAAAAATACATCATACATACACAAAAAATACAACAGATTAATCGTATAGTTTTGTAAATGATTTTCAATGATTATAAACCACTAGTTTTTTAGAACACTAGATTTTGATTTTCATATTTTAATATGACAAATAAAATATTAATAATTTTTTTCTTTAACTTTTCAAGGCGTAAGTAACAATATTATATACTTATGCCCTTACTAATAATCACTGTGTAAAGTTATGGAATGAATAAAGCCTGTGTAACCATACATTTTTTGACGTCTAAACCTGTCATAACTTTATACAGCGATATTAGTAAGGCGCCTAATATTTAAATTCGATTCCCACCCAGGACAAACTTTGTGTGATAAACATGATTGTTTGTTCTATGTCTGGATGTAATTTATCTATGATATTATGTATGTATTTATAAATTATATAATTATGTTTATCAGTGGTTTGTTTACTACAGCACAAGGAACTTTACTAAAAATAAATAATTTCTAAAAGGACAAATTAATTATAATTAAATTATTTATTTAAAACTTTCATTTTCATTTCTGGGCCTATTTGGATGAAATGTTTTGTATAATTACAATAGGTTCCTGAATAGTTTGCAATCACAACTTACTGTATTATCGTTATTTAACTTTTAACTAATATTGAATTATAATGTTTTATAGATAACGGTAAGAAACTTTGCCTAGATATATATATATATATATATATATATATATATTTAAGTTAAATGTCTACAATATGATTGGATACAGATCTAATAACAATTAAGAACTAGACCCTAGGATTAGTTATTATATCCTCCACCAATCTTATGGTATTATAAAAATATTTAATTATTTGGCTTTCACTTAGAATAAGTTCAGTTAATTCTATTAATGTAAATCAATTTTTCAGGTGACGGTAAGTGTCTTCTTATAGAAAAATAATAGTAGAACTTAACATCAATGCTTTTTGAAGTCTTTGCAAGTCAACTTCCTCCCCACTTTGTTCCTCTATTTGATTTTATGGGTGGTAAATCATACAATAACTTCTCCCGCCCTGGCTGGGGCATGAGGAAGTGTCAAACTTTTACTGACTAAAATCCACCCGTGTTCCTTCGGTTGTCCTTTATGTTCCGGGGCTGTGGTAACTATTAGAACAATTCCGCAACCCCGGCAGGTTGTTTTTCACCATGCTTGCGATTGTTTTGATATTCTCATAAGATAAATGCGAAGTAAAGTGACTTTCGATATATCGCCCATTTGCCTTTAGCAAGCGTGGTGATCGAGGTTCGTGCCTTCTCTTTACAAGAAGAGGTCTTGTCTTGCATTGGGGCAGTAGTTTGTTGATTTAATAATTTATGACTTAAAAGATATTTGCATCCCACAAAAAAAAATAAAAAAAAAATATTATTCTTTTTAATATTTTTTTTAGATTGGTGTAAGTATTTTTTTAATAGTTGCTGTCACCTGTAGAATTCTTTAAAATGTAAAATGTGTTTTTTTTTAAACCGGGTTGCCAAAAAACCTGTTCTTTAAAATCGGGTTGGCAAAAACCGGTTATTTAAAACCGCGTTAGCAAATGAATAGTTCCTTAAACTGAGTTGGCAAAACATAATTGATAAAACCGGATTGGCAAAAACCGCAATTAATACAAGATAAAATACTTAACAGAACGGAACTTATGTATTGCACTTGAATTTTCAGAGTACCTTTTCGTGTACTTAAACATGGCCATGATACAAGAAAATTTGATTAATACAGATCTGATAAAACTGATACCCCAGGGTGATTCAAATAAGGGTTACTTGACACCCTGGGGAATCAACTTTTGCTATCGTGAAAATTCTAATATTTTATTCCGGTTGGATACCCTCTTGTAATCAATTAACTGATCGGATCAGGGCAGATCAGCGGGTCGGAATTAAAACAAAAGAATAACCGGTAGGTGATCAGGGGATAGAAAACAAAATACTAACATTAACTGATTATTTTTTCAGCCTCCTGTAAGTATGTATAATTAAATAAATTTTGAGAAATAGAGTGATACATTATATACACGTGTATCGACGGTCAGCCGATTTTTGCGGCCGCCCGTGTAATGGCTCTTAGCATAAATTAGGAACTTGACTGCATGACTATTGATGTAAAATGTTTTATTTATTATTTTTAGCCACCGGTAAAGTTTTATTCAGTTATATCAGTGCCTTTGCAACCGGCGCGACTTTTAATTTGGCTACAAGTGTTATTAACAGAATAATAAAATGTATCTACCACAAAAACTCTATAGAATTTAGTTTCTTATTGTGAGAAAAATTAAGGAAGTCAAAGGTCAAAAATCTAAACACATAATTGCACGCTAAACATGGCCAAATGTAAAGAGACCATTAATTTATTTCAAGACTGTAAATGAAACATATTGTGTCAAAATAAGTGAATTTTGAAAGTTTTTTAAGCTACAAGTCAAAGTCAAAAGTGAAGTTAAAATAAAAAGTCAAAACCATTTATATTCATTAAATCATTTTGCACTTTTGAATTGGTGCCGGTTGCAGATGCACTTTTATTTAATATATATTTTTTCTGATTACATAAACGTTAGAGATTTACTAATATTGTTTTTATTTACTATTAGCATGTAGTGAGTATATACAAATTAATATTGTTTCTATTATACTCTAAATCTACTTCTCGAGGTTGATAACGACTCAATAATGGAAAAAGCCAAGTGATATATGGACTACAAAAGAGTTTGAATTACTAAGGCGCTGCGCAAACGTAGACACTTTTCTGTCTTGTGTCGGACACCGAACACTTTTTGTATGGTGTTAAGTGGAAGCAACTGGATACAACAAATGAAAACCACTTAACACCATACTAATGACGATCAAAAAGTGTTAAGTGTCCGATACCAGGAACAAAAGTGTCCACGTTTGCGCAGCGCCTTAGGGTCTACCTAATCTCAAGGCTGGTTTGTGGTGTCTCAGCATGGGGTTTAGAGGCCAAAATCCCGCTTAGGCGAACTAAAATTTGGTTTTTCATTTCAACGCCACTTATTTTAACGCCACATACTGGCTTATTTTTTTAAATTAATAATCAATTAAAATCTTTTTTAACAGGTTACAGTAAGTTTTATATTACGTTACAATTATACATATTTTAAGAAAATTATTTTTCAAGTAAATATTATATTAATTATTTTTTCCATCATAGGATTTCTTTGTAAGTATTTTTTATTCATGTATAATTGTTTTGTGGAATGAAATAAAATGGTTATTTAGTTTTTTTTAATGAATATATTTTTATTTTTCTTTTCATGACGCATTACTTTATTTCAACAAAATGGTAAGCGTTTTACTAAGTATTTTACTTTTATGGATAAAGTGTTAGGGATATAATTATATTATACTAAATATTATATTATTTTTCAGATCTAGGGCGTAAGTGCTTTTTTTATAGTATAGACTTATAGAGGTTACATTCATAATAGTAACAAAGCAAGGCTCGAATATCATAGATATATTTTCAAACCAATAATTGACGCAAAATAAGAATTAATAGATAAACCTATATATATACAAACACTTCCTAAAACTGGTTTCAAAAAATAAAAACCGGTTAATTCGGGATTCACTACACTGCATTATTGCAATGTATTTCCGACGCAACAAACCGGTTAAAAATAGTCAAGTGTATATCATGCTCAATCGACCCATGGTACAAGAAGGAACTGTGGAACAGTTTTTAGGGTTCCGTACCTCAAAAGGTAAAAACGGAACCCTTATAGGATCACTTTGTTGTCCGTCTGTCCGTCCGTCCGTCTGTCAAGACCCTTTTTCTCAGAAACGCGTCGAGATATCAAGCTGAAATTAATATCACATACTCGGGTCTGCTATCTCTTAAAGCAGTGAAAAAACCAAGTTTCTAAATCAACGCAATAAAAAGATACGGAGGTTTATATTGCATATTTAGATATTTTCAAGAGAATCAAAACTCAAAACCTATAGGGTACTTCCCATTGACCTAGAATCATGAAATTTTGCAAAAGGCAAGGTCATGTAGCACAAGTAAAGGGAAAACTCCGAAAACCGTAAATTTGTAGTTAGTTGACATCAGGCGTCCGTCTGTCCGTCTGTCCGTCAAGAATCTTTTTCTCAGGAACGCGTGAAAAGAGTGTCCGTAGAGTTTCTTGCCTGTTCTTCTCCATAGAGATCTACGTTTTGGAACAGGCAATTAGCGTCACTTTTCTTTTCTGACTAACAGACCGACCGACTCTTCGACAATTCATAAGTACCTGTAAATGGTCTAAGTGAAATAAATGCTTTGAATTTTGAAATTTTTTTTGCGTCAAGATATCAAGCTGAAATTAATATCACACACTCAAGTCTGCTATCTCTCAAAGCAGTGAAAAAATCAAGTTTCTAAATCAACGCAATAAAAAGATACGGCGGTTTATATTGCATATTTAGACATTTTCAAGGGAATCAAAACTCAAAACCTATAGGGTACTTCCCATTGACCTAGAATAGTGAAATTTGGCAAGAAGCAAGTTCATGTAGCACAAGTAAAGGGAAAACTCCGAAAACCGTAATTTTGTAGTTAGTTCACATCAGGCGTCCGTCTGTCCGTCTGTCTGTCAAGAACCTTGTTCTCAGCAACGCGTCGAGATATCAAACTGAAATTAATATCACATACTCATGTCTGCTATCTCCCAAAGCAGTGAAAAAATCAAGTTTCTAAATCAACGCAATAAAAAGATACGGCGGTTTATATTGCATATTTAGACATTTTCAAGGGAATCAAAACTCAAAACCTATAGGGTACTTCCCATTGACCTAGAATCGTGAAATTTGGCAAGAAGCAAGGTCATGTAGCACAAATAAAGAGAAAACTCCGAAAACCGTAAATTTGTAGTTATTTCACTAAAAAACAAATTAACGGAACCCTCGTTGCGCGAGTAGAACTCGCACTTGACCGGTTTTTTTATTTAAAAAGTTTTGAACAAAATTGGTATATTTAATTAATTGGATTCATGCCTTGGTATTTATCATAATTATAGGAAATATAAATATTATAATAATAACATCATGTTATTAAATTTCAGAACCCTGTAAGTACTACAAAAATACAAAATATACTCATTTACATTTTTTTTACTAAATCAATATAAAAAGTACTCCTAGCAACGTACCTCATAGCAACTTTTTTCATATATTTTAATATATATTTTTTCTATTTCAGTTGAAGGTGAATATTTAATAACATAACTATGTATTACTGAATAGCTCAGATTTTTTTATCGATTACATTTTTTTTTTGAGCAATGTATTATATTTCTTTCTATTTCTATGCAGTGAAAGGTTTTTTTTTTTTCATTTTAGGAAACTGTAAGTATTTGTATTTATTTTTGTTTAAGACATAAATAAAATATTAAAATTATGGTAACTTAATACTAAACTAACTTTTAAATTTTATTTCTTAGGAAGTGGTGGGTATAATCCTGTATAATTTTTCGCAATAAAAATATTTAAAAATACTATTTAATTAATTAAATTTTCAATCACACTGTTAATACATTATTACCAAAAGAATTATTTATAAGTAGCAATTTATTTAAAAATATGAGAAAACTTTTTTGACATACGTATTTTTTTTAACAGCTAGAAGTAAGTTATTTTGGATAATTGAGTATTTTTTTTCCTAAATAAACAAGTTTTCAATTAAACTTTCTTAAGATATAAAACAAATATAAAATAATTTTATTTAATGCTTTGAGATATTTCATTAACTATATTTAATTTTATTTCTAGTACAACGTAAGAGTTTTTTTTTATTTCATTTAGAACCCAATACAACAACATGTACGAGCCATTTTAATCTGAAACTATTCATAAAAAGACTATTGAACTATTCATAGTACAAACAACAGCAAGTCGTGTTCCTTGAGGCGTGGTGATCAATGCTCGTGCCTTCTCTGTATGAGAAGAGGCCTTTGTGCGGTAGGGTAACAATGACCCGGTATTTTTATAATTTATTATGTAATTTTTCAGCGCAACGTAAGTTTATTGTCAAGTTAAAAATATAGTCAATACTTTTAGGAATGTCTCTGTGAACTGTCTTTAGGAACCCACAAAAAACCGAATCTTTGTAGTTTGTTTTGAGCGTCTGTCCGATTGTTAAGATCATTAGGATTCCTTGCCTCAAAAGGTAAAAACGGATCCTTTATAGGATCACTTTGTTGTCCGTCCGTCTGTCAAGACCCTTTTTCTCAGAAACGCGTCAAGATATCAAGCTGAAATTATCACATACTCAGGTCTGCTATCTCTCAAATCAGTGAAAAAAAACCGGCCAAGAGCGTGTCGGGCCACGCTCAGTGTAGGGTTCCGTAGTTTCCCGTCTGTCACAATAAGTGTTTCTACTTATGAGTTTAAAAAAAAACCGGTCAAGTGCGAGTTGGACTCGCGCAACGAGGTTTCCGTTAATTTGTTTTTTTTTTAGCGAAATAACTACAATATTACGGTTTTCGCAGTTTTTTCTTTACTTGTGCTACATGACATTGCTTCTTGCTAAATTTCATGATTATTGGTCAATGGGAAGTACGGTGAGCTACACATCAAGCTATACATAACCAGTATAAGCTGACTTCTAATTGTACGAAAAGCAATGCGAGGTCAGCTAAAACTGGTTTTGTATAGATTGATGTGATAGCCGTGTGTACCCTATAGGTTTTAATTTCTTTAACTGCTTTGAGAGATAGCAGATCTGAGTGTGTGATATTAATTTTAGCTTAATATTTCAACGCGTTTCTGGGAAAAAGGGTCTTGACAGACGGACGAACAAACGGACGGACGGATGTGAAGTAACTTCAAATTTACGGTTTTCGGAGTTTTTCCTTAACTTGTGCTACATGATCTTGCTTCTTGCCAAATTTCATGATTCTCGGTCAATGGGAAGTACCCTATAGGTTTCGAGTTTTAATTCCCTTGCAAATGTCTTAATATGCAATATAAACCACCGTATATTTTTATTGCGTTGATTTAGAAACTTGATTTTTTCACTGCTTTGAGAAATAGCAGATCTGAGTGTGTGATATTCATTTCAGCTTGATATCTCGACGCGTTTCCGAGAAAAAGGGTCTTGACAGACAGACGAACGGACGGACGGACGGATGTGAACTAACTACAAATTTACGGTTTTCGAAGTTTTTCCTTTACTTGTGCTACATGACCTTGCTTCTTGCCAAATTTCATGATTCTTGGTCAATGGGAAGTACCCTGTAGGTTTTGATTTCCTTGCAAATGTCTAAATATGCAATATAAACCGCCGTATCTTTTTATTGCGTTGATTTGGAAACTTGATTTTCTCAATGATTTGAGAGATAGCAGACCTGAGTATGTGATATAAATTTCAGCTTGATATCTCAACGCGTTTCTGAGAAAAAGGGTCTTGACAGACGGACGGACGGACGGACAGACGGACAACAAAGTGATCCTATAAGGGTTCCGTTTTTACCTTTTGAGGTACGGAACCCTAAAAATCAAGTTTCTAAATCAACGCAATAAAAAGATACGGCGGTTTATATGGCATATTTAGGCATTTGCAAGGGAATCAAAACATAATATAGAGTACTTCCCATTGACCAAGAATCATGAAATTTGGCAAGAAGCAAGGTCATGTAGCACAGGTAAAGAAAAAGCTCCGAAATTTCACAAAAAAAAAAAACAATTTACGGAACCCCTCGTTGCGCGAGTCCGACTTGCACTTGGCCGGTTTTTTTTTCTTAGTAAAGGCATCGGGCTGAAATTAATATTAAAGTTTACGATCCTTTAATGTAGTAAAAATCAACCTTGTAAGTCGACACAATTAAAGATGAAGAAAGAGAAGAACCGTTTAATTCCCCATAACTATTATAACTTTAAAAAAAAAGTAACCTAAAAACATTGTTTTAGTCTTACACAAATATTAATACTGAATACAATATTTATTATTATTATTGCTTACAGGGAGTAAGTGCCTTTTTTAGTAAAACTTTTTGTTTTATATCTAACTTAATTGAAAACTAATGTTCTTTTTATATTATTTTCAGAAAACAGTCGTAAGTCTACGAGGAATGTTAAACTAAAAATAAGGATTTCGTCTTATCATAATTATCATATATTTATTTAAAATTTGTCTAAATCTTCTGAACAAGAATGTCATGGAAAATACTTACTTGTTCAGAAGAGTTAGAAATAAAAAATATCCTGATTTAAATGTATAAAAATATAGTTATTTTTATTTATTTTCCAGAAAATAGAAGTAAGTTAAAAAAAATTAATCTACGAGGACGAATGATTTACTATCTTTCTTGTTAAAATTCTAATAATTTATCTTATTATTATTGTGAAGTTTATTATATTTTTAAGATGTTTATTTTGAAATTGCTACTTATTGAAACATTTATTAAATAAAGAATAGAGTAAAAATAAAATAATATTTTTCATTTTTAGGTAGAGGTATGATAAACGAAATAATATTAGAATTAAGAATTTATAACCTTACGCGACGGCTCTGTTGCGGTTCGATTCCCACCCAGGACAAATCTGTGTGTCATGATAATTATGTCATTGTTTGTTCTATGTGTCTGTCTGTCAGTCTAGGTGTATATAAGTTGTCTAGGTATCAATCACAATCTTTGCCTTATTTGGGATTAGTAGCCATTTGTCAGTTTTCCCAAGTTATCATTATTTTTAATGCTTTCAATGTTCTAAAAATAGGAAAATTCTTATCAATGTTTTTGTTTAAAATTAAATCAAAATTTAAATCTAAAATAATAATTTTGTTTTTTCAGAAATGGGTAAGTTTTTAACAATAATAGTAGTGCATAGATTGATTTAAAGTTACGTAGTAATTATTTATTAATCTGTGTTTAAAGTCACGTAAACATATTATGTTAACATGGATATGTCTCCGAATTTCTGGGATTTTGCACTTATTCCAGGGCACTAAAGAAAAAACGTACCTAGCAAATGATCTGATACCTTGTTTTTTTTATTCGCATCGAGCGAATAAAAAATCGAATAAGATAATTATTAAATAACAATAAACCATTGTTGTTCGGGGTTAGGGTGAGATTAAGATAAACTAAGATTGAAGATTGTAAAGATAGATATATTTCAGTACTACAACAAATGGGATAATAATTAAACCTAATGAGGTGAATAGGATGAGATGGAGTCGCGCCCGATATGCTATCCGAAAGCGTACTGACTATTTTACTTAATTACTACATAAAATATTCAATGCATATAGCGCGGTGTCGCAATTACGCTGACATGTTCTTATTGTTCGGTGATTGACCCGAACATGCTCCCGAGGGAGAAAAAGGATGAGGTTAGTATGTGAAGTTAATAATGAAATTAATACTAACAAGGTGAAGACAATGTTCTTAAATAATAAAACAGTTATGTCGGGTTAATTATGTTAAATGGTGAGATGAAGGTAACATTACAATTTAAACAGAATCTGTACAGTTTAAATCTGGAAGAGAAAACACACGAAAGATCGGTGAAGAACCTCTATCTTCCTTTTTCTGTAAGCACTCACTAGATAGAGCTAGTCTCTTAGGATCACTTTTCACTGATTTACTACTAGATTGCCCATTTTCCCTAAATTCACTACACTCAATCACAACACTTTCTGGAACGGTGTGTGGAGACGGCAACCCAGTCGCCGCAGATGTCCGCTCTACTGTGGGACTGGAACGATTTCCGTTTCGTCGTCGTTGCCGCCAACATTTAAAACAGTAAACTGCCACCAATAACAAAATGAGCGATATGACGAGATATATAGCAGCATACTGATGAACGTCGTGGTAGGAGATATTGGTGCTCAAAGGTTCACTCTGCTTCAGGATCTCAAGACTTCTCTTAATAGCTTCAAATTGCATGAGGTTGTCTGAGTTGTTAGGATTAAACTCATATGAGATTTCTGGCATAGTGATATTTATCATATGATTGATTGGTGATATTTCTGGTGAGATAATCTTTGTCGTCGAGCTAATTTTACTAGACAATCTTTTGTTTGAGTACACCATAAAATTTTCTGTTTTTACTAAACAGCCTTCCCCTACACGCAACAGACCAGCACCCGATAACCTAACTGCCTGTACTTGATTTTCACACAAAAGTTTGACGTTACATTCATTGCAGCAAAAATAAAAATACTTGTTATCTGATGTTAACTCTCTCCAGTCGTTCTTGCACGAAGTAGTTTTAGTTTTACAAGTTCTCGTTCCTGGGATTGTCTCGCAGAGGCTATGATCATCTTTCATGTGGTGGATAGGCTTTCTGATATGACACAGAATAGTCGCAGAGTTTTGTATTATGCAGGATTGTAGATCCGTGCTTGTGACGGTCAAATACGAATCTTTTCTCATGTTGATAGCTGCTAATTCAGAGATAGTTTTCACCTTCATGATTGATTGATGATCTTGTACATTGCGTGGAACCGGGATAAGATTGAATACCTCGTAAACATCCCTTTCAATAAGTGGTATTTTTATTTCTATAATTAGGTATTTGCCAGAGTATTTAGCTCTTACTTTGAGCAAGCTGTAAAGATCTTTAAGGTTAAAATTGTCGACCGGAACTACCAAGTCTCCCGATATTTGTGCGGAAATTATACTTAGCTCTGATCTGAGTTGCTTCGGAGATATTAAATGAAAATCTAATTTTCCACTATAAATGTCAGTTACTGTATCCAAAATTGAGTCCTGGATTCTTCGAAGGGTATACAGCAAGTTGTTGGCAGTGAAAGCCGAAGTTATGAAATCTGTGATCAAAGTTACATTTTGCACTTGTAGAGCGATATTTTTATAAGAATCTTCGAGATAATTAAGTTTCTGGTTAATTAGTTTATGATGTTTGTTAATAGTATTCTCCATCCTTTTCATGAGATTAAATTCAGCTTCTACGACAGACGTTTGGTTCTTCCAGAGGTTGTACAGATGGTTCTCATTATGCTTTAAAAGGTCAATATCTTTTTCATATTTTTCGGCAAATCGTTGGTCCAACACTCCGAATAAGGTATTTGCAACGTAGCCTACTCCGTCTAGCAAGCCGCGTCTCCGCCGTTTCTTATTAGTCATAAATGAGTCATTCATCATGACAATATTATCGTAATGTTTAATTTCCTCGAACTCGTGTTCGAGTTGTAACATGACGCCGGCGCAAGGCGTTTGTGTTCTTATCGTAGAGCATAAGGTTTCAAGATACTTGATATATTTTAATAGTGCCGCCGTTCCTTCTTGATATGGCTTTGTGTCATAATAGACTATTAAATGCCAATCATCCCTAATTAAGTGCATATTAGATATTTTGTCGAAGTAGACACTATTGTTTGTCAGCGTGGTGAGATTGTAGGATGCTTGAGCGGTGTTTATCAGTGACAGTAAAAATAATGTCAAAGATAAAACCATAGCTGAGAATGAGATGGGACGTTTTTTCCTCGTAGCTGGAGGTTTGTTTTCAACTTTTGGGGCATTTGGGTCTTGATCATTACTATTTGTCGGCAGTAAGGATAGTTTTACAACTGGACGTTTTAAGATCCCGTTTTTGGTTTTAAGTGTGACGACCCTTACGTGTCCATCACTTCCAGGATGCAGCGTTATTACGCGACCTAGACTCCATTTTCCTGGTGGAAGGTTGTCGTCTTTTATAATAACGATGTCGTTGAGATTGAGATCTTTTTGGTGTTGCCGCCATTTGGCCCTAGTAGAAAGCTGCGAGAGATAGTCAGTTTTCCACTTAGCCCATATATCTTGGTATATCTTTTGTGTCAGGTGCCATCGTGTTCTGAGATCATGCTCTGTTTCGAAAATCGTTAAGTTGGGGCCACTTGCCAAAAAGTGAGCCGGGGTCAGAAAATCCAAATCCTCAGGATCTTCTGTCAGAGGGCACAGCGGTCTGGAGTTCAAACAAGCCTCGAGTTGAGATAGTAGGGTAATATATTCCTCGTAGGTTAGTTTTTGCTCTCCCACGACCCGCTTGAGATGGTGTTTAAGGCTCTTCACTGCAGCTTCCCAGAGTCCGCCAGCAGATGGCCATGATGGGGCGTTAAAATGCCACTCTATATTCATTTCAGAGATTGTCGAGCTTACTTCTTGATCAGATAAGATGCTTGAGATTTCAGACAGCTCCTGTTTTAAGATTTTATTGGCTCCTATGAAGTTAGTTCCCTGGTCACTGTATATGTGGCCTGGGACTCCTCTTCTAGCCGACATTCGTCGAAGTGCGGCAATAAATGCTGACGCTGTGAGATCGGAGACTATTTCTAAATGTATAGCTTTAGTCACCATGCAAACAAAAACTGCGACGTATCCTTTACAGGTTTTAATGCCACGGCCTTTGTTTGCCTTCATAAATATGTGTCCGGTATAATCTACTCCTGTGTGGTAAAAGGGTCGGTTGGGAATCAATCGTGCTGGAGGTAGGTCGCCCATAATTTGATGTTGTGATGTGGGATTATTTCTTAAACATTTGACACACATTCTTAACCGTTTCTTAGTGACTCTGTTGCCCCCAAGAATCCAGTATTTTCTTCTTATAAATCCAGTAGTCATTTTTACGCCACCGTGAAATACAAGTTCGTGCGATTCATCTATAATAAGATCTGCCAGTTTCGACTTATTCGGTATTATGATGGGATGCTTCATTTCGGGATCAAGATTCGAATGTTTAAGTCTACCTCCGACACGGAGTACATGATTGGAGTCCAGTATGGGATTAAGATTAAGAATCTGGCTTTTATTATTTAGTGGATCATTGTTTTTCAACCGCGATATTTCTTCGTGGAAATATCCATTTTGAACGTGCTTAATTATCATTTCTCTAGCTGTCTTCATATTTTGCAGAGTAAGGAAACTAGTGCGTGGTTTCTTGTAAACAACAATGTCGATGAACTTGTTGATGTAGGCTAAAACTCGAGTCACTTTCCTTAAAGTGCTATATTTATTTAAAAGGTGAATAATTATTGAATTATTGGGGTTAATTATGACCGTGTTTACATTCTCTTTTTTCCTTAGTTCTTCGTTAGTAATACTTGTATCAATCGGCATCTTATGGGATTCTTTAGGGTTATATTGTGGCAACCAGTCGGGCCCTTGCCACCACAGTGAGTGATTGGCTAATTGAGCAGCAGGTAAACTACGGCTTGCGCAATCTGCGGGGTTTTCCTTGGATTTTACGTAATTCCAGTTCTCTTTAGGGATTATTTCTGTAATGCTTCTCACTCGATTTGCAACAAAGGGTTTCCATTTCTCCGGTTCGCCACATAACCAGCCTAAAGCAGCCGTTGAATCAATCCACCCATAAACATGCACCTTGTAGCTTCTTAGGGCTAAGATTATTTTTTGCATAAGCTTTGACAGCAAAAGAGCGCCGCAAAGTTCCAAGCGCGGGATGGACTGTGGTTTTTTCAGCGGTATTACTTTTGACTTCCCTGCAATAAGAGTCACGTGGGTTTGGTGATCTCTTTGTATTTTGCAATACACGACGCAAGCGTATGCTTTTGTGCTAGCGTCACAAAAGCCATGAAGTTCGATGGTATCTTTATCCTGGGTTTGAATCCAACGTGGAATTTTAAATTGAGATATGTGAGATAGATCGGCTTTAATTAAATTCCATTCCAACGCAATGTTTTGAGGGACAGGGTGGTCCCAACCCAGGTCTGATTTCCATAACTCTTGAAACAAGATCTTGAGTTTTATTGTGACTGGTGCTAGCCAGCCCAAAGGGTCGAAAATTCTCGATATCTGAGATAGGAATTGTCTTTTTGTAAGGATATCTTGTGAGATAAATTCTATAGGGTGAAAGATAAAAAGATCGTGTTTTGGTTCCCATCTAAGACCTAAAGTTTTGGTTGACTCAGGTTGTTTGAAGTCAAAGTCTTCCTTCAGAGGAGCATCAGAACTATCTATTAATTCCGGTAAGTTTGATCGCCATTTTCTGAGATTAAACCCTCCAGATTTGAGAAGGTTTATCATCTCAGTTTTGAGCTGTTTTGCTGCTCCCGCTGAATGTTCACCATGCATAAGATCATCCATATAAAATGAGTCCTCTAAGATATCAGGAGCGCAGCTATAAGGATAATTTGACCTTTCATCGTTGGCAAGTTTCTTCAGTGTCATCATGGCCAAAAAAGGTGCGGCTTTTGTGCCATAGGTAACTGTCGCTAACTGGTATTCTTTTAAAGGTTGTGATTGATTGTTCCGCCAGATAATTTTCTGATATTTCTGATCGTCGGGATGCAACCAGATTTTGCGAAACATCTTTTCTATATCTGCTGTAAAAGCGTATCTAAATTGTCTCCATTTTAAGATAAGGCTCTGCAGATCTTGTTGTAAATTGGGTCCTCGGCACATAAGATCATTGAGGCTGTAACCGCTCGAGGTTTTTGCAGAGGCGTTGAAGACAACTCGCAGTTTAGTAGTTGCTGACTCAGATCGTTGGACGCAATGGTGCGATAAGTAGCAGTCCGGCTGAATGTGTGGCGCGACTGGTGTCATATGTCCGAGCTCTAGGTATTCAGAAATGAATGTTTTATAGTCACGTGCCACAGCTGGTTGTTTATTTAATTTCCGCTCTAATTGAAAAAATTGAGCAATCGATTTTGTTTTCGACTCGCCAACATTTTCCTTAAAGTTTTCTTTGAACGGTATTTTCACGACGTAGCTTCCATCTTGCCGTCTTGAGGTAGAAGATTGGTAGAATTCGATGCATTTTTGATCTTCTTCTGATATCACTGGAGGTTCATGTATGTCCTCAACTTCCCAAAATTGCTGAATCTCTTCAATATTATTTAAGATCACATTGCAATGGTACGTTTTGTAGTTGCCGCTTAGGATCCATCCCAACTGAGTTTGTTGCGCTATGGGCAACATAGCTTCTGATCGACAAATACCGTCCATAAGGATAGTGGAATAGATATCTGCCCCAAATAAGATGTCGATTGGCCTACTTTTATAGAATTCGGGATCTGCTAGAGTTATTTGGTTAAGAGTAGGCCAGTCTGGTTTGGGTAAGGTACAGCTGGGTAAGTTATTTATCAGTTTGTTCATTATATATACGTCCGTTTCAAAGGTAAAATTGTTGACTAACGATGAACATTTAATGGTAATCCTGCCCTTACAGTTGTTTTCCTTATTTCCTATTCCAGAGATATAACCGTTGCATTTACGTCGCGGTAGTCTAAGCAACTGAGCTGCGCTTTCCCTAATAATAGATGTCTGTGACCCTTGATCTAAAAGAACTCTCATTTTTTGATAGGATCCGTCCGTTGCTTGTACGTTAATTATTGCTGTGGCAAGCAATATTTCTGAGGGTTCGTTAAGAAGCGATGCGACTGTGTTTCGTTCTTGCTGTTGGGATGACGATTTCGTAATCATGTCTGTATTTGACCCAGACCGATGTGAAGTAAATGCTTCATGCAAAATGGTGTTGTGGTCTTTATTGCATTCTTTGCATTTTATTTCGGAAAGACATTTTTTGCCTTCGTGGTAATGCAAGCAATTTATGCAAAGACTCAATTTAGTAATAATATTTTTCCGTTCATGAGGTTGCAATTCTAATAACTTTTGACATGCATGAATTCGATGATCGTCGGAAGTGCAAATAGGGCATTGCTTGCGATAGTTATTTTTGCGTTTGGACTTTGACGATTGTAAAACTTGGTTTGTTGAGTAATTCGTTTTGGGATTGTTATAATTTCGGCTATAATTGGAACCTTTTGAGAAGGGTGGTTTATTATTGTTGTTAGACTGAGATATGGATGATTTTTGCACGGAATTTTCGAGTTTCTTACGTGAAGTTTCCAGCATCATAAACTTAGTTTCTAGAAAATTAAGGAAATCTTCTAAGACGGGCAACTCTCGCGGGGATTTTAAAGATTGTAAATAATCCTCATATGTATCCGAGTCCAGTTTTTGGGACAGCATACATACGAGGAAGGGATCCCAGGAAGTCACATCGACTCCAAGGTTCTTGATAGCATTAACGCTCTCGTACGTAGTGTCGTGAATGCGTTTTATATGATTAGCCGATTGTTGCTGGTTAGCAGGGATGTTCATGATATTGTTAAGATGAGATGTAAAGATTAGACGTTTATTATTATAACGATGATTAAGGATATTCCAGCACACTAGATAATTGTCGGAGCTAATTTGGAGATGTTGGATTAATTTTTCTGGTTCACCTTTCACCTTACTCTTTAAAAACTGCATCTTTTGTGCATTCGACAAAGAGGGATTATTGTGCACTGCTTCGGTAAAAAGATCTTTGAACGAAATCCACTTATTGTAGTTTCCCTCAAAGGTAGCTATCTCCATTTTCGGGGTAGATTTTTCAATATGCGCAACGGACCACATTTTTTTATTTATGTCTTTTTTGATTTTGTTATAATGTTTCTCGTAAAGAGTAAATTGTTCTTCGTACTCGGGGTTCGATCCGCCACACTCATTGTCCAGCTCCCAGTGAAGCGAGTCAATAGCCGCCCAACGAGATTGTATCGTCTTCAGGAGGTCTTCGAACTCCCATTTTTCCGTGACGAGATCAAGGTCGATGTTGGATGATGTCCTTAAAAATGCCTTAAAGTTTGTAGCTTGCTTTTTTAAGAGAATGTCGGCTTTACTCTCTTCAAGAGCAGAAGTTTTGGCAGCAGCTTGGGATGCAAGGTTTAAAGATTGAGATTCCGCAGTAGGTTGGAACGTAGGAGGTTTCAATTCAGGGGTTTGCGGTCTGTTTGCGAGTGGGATGTAGTTTTGAATAGTAGATTTAATATTGTTATATTTTTCAGTCATTTGATCGTATTGATTAGTACTGAAATAAGTATGAGATTTATCACCAAAAGATAACAAAGCCATATGATTATTATGGAACTCTGTAAAGTATTGTTCCAAGGTAGCTAATCGACGACGTAGGTAGTCCGAAGTCTTGCGCTCCGCACCATCCTTCTTGAAATTGGTGAAGAGCCCATTTATGGCCTCGATCAGTTGATGTTGGGTTGATAAAATGTCTTCCATTTTCGACATTATAGAGATAAAAAGAGACCTTACTTGTACTGAAGGCTTCTTTGGAGATCAAATGTCCTTGCGATGACTGCAAGAATAAACCTGGAGTAGCAGCACGATGAGATGATGCGATGCTCTCGTAAAAACAGGTTCAACAGGATCAGCGGGATGATGAAAGTTTTGATTCACTCAATTCTGTTCACTAGGGTCTGGTTACAAGTTTCAAGCGAGACGCTCACACTGTACAGTTAGTGGCTACACACGAATTGCACTTATGCACACGCGTCGGTCCCGCTATAATAGGCTCGAAGGACCAATGTTCGGGGTTAGGGTGAGATTAAGATAAACTAAGATTGAAGATTGTAAAGATAGATATATTTCAGTACTACAACAAATGGGATAATAATTAAACCTAATGAGGTGAATAGGATGAGATGGAGTCGCGCCCGATATGCTATCCGAAAGCGTACTGACTATTTTACTTAATTACTACATAAAATATTCAATGCATATAGCGCGGTGTCGCAATTACGCTGACATGTTCTTATTGTTCGGTGATTGACCCGAACAATTGTGTTCACTTACGCGTACATTTTTTATTGTTCGCATTTTTTGCGGCAACTCCGTAGATTTTTCTGAACTTTCTGGAAATATTTTTTTATGTTATGCAATACCAATGCAGTATTAAAAATCGATCTATGCAATGATGTTATAAGTATAAAAGTGTAGATAGGTTATATGCAGTCAAAAAGTGGCACATTAAAAGTTTGCCAATTGGCAAACATGATACTACGCACTACTTCAATAATGTCATCCTACTTTGACGTGTAATGTATGTGTGCGTTAGTGTGCCGTTTTTGAAGATAGAATTTGGTTTGGGTAACCTATCTACACCTTTTTACTTATAATATCATTGGATCTATGTATTTCGATCACTGTTTATTAATATATTTATTTGAAATAATATTATAATTATTTTGTTATTATATACTAATATTTTTTCTTGTTTCTCGCTGCAGATAACGGTTAGTATTTCTTTTAAGAATAATATATTTAATACTTATTTTTGTTAATATTTACATAGTATTATAAATTGTATTGTAATATTAATAACTGAAATTGAATGTTACAGAGATATGTAAGTAAACTTTGATTATTTTTGTAATAATGTTATTATTATAATTCTATTACGCTACATTTGATATGCTTTATTTAATTTCAGACAAGGGTTAGTTATGTTTAGCACATTTAATAAATTGCGTTGAAGTCTAGATTTAAAATGATTAACTAAATAACTACTATCGTTTTTCTCTAGCCTGCAACAGTAAGTTCTTTTATATAAATGTTTGAATTTGATTTATTATTGTTAGTACAAAAAAAATGTGTTCAATAATTGATAATTTAAATTTATTGCATTATGAGAAAATAATGATTTAAATTTTCTTTGTTTTTCTAGAAAGTGAGTTTTTAAAGTACTTTTTTTATTCTTTTAATGATAACTTAAATATTTTAAATAAAAACCAAAGTCCTTACGAGATAATTAAAACATTTTTTTATTTTTAGGTCAACGTAAGTTTAAAAATAAATAAATAATCTTCCGACCCGATAAATGTAATACTTGTTGCAAATAAATAATTCTATTCTATTATTATTCTATTTTATTGTTCGGTTTTGTTATTTTCTATTCGACTCCACCCTTTTTTACTCTATTCTACTTCACTGTACTCTTCTATATAGAGTAGTAGAGTGACGCGTCACTCTTTTCTACTTTGCTACTACTCCACTCTATTTTATTCAATTCTCCTCTCATCTGCTCCACTCTACTGTACTGTATTCTATTCTACTCCAGTCTACTGTACTCTATTCTATTCTATCCTACTCCACTCTACTGTAATCTATTCTATTCTACTCTACTCTACTGTACTCTATTCTATTCTATCCTACTCCACTCTACTGTAATCTATTCTATTCTACTCCACTCTACTGTACTCTATTCTATTCTACTCCACTCTACTGTACTCTATTCTATTCTACTCCACTCTACTGTACTCTATTCTATTCTACTCCACTCTACTGTACTCTATTCTATTCTACTCCACTCTACTGTACTCTATTCTATTCTACTCCACTCTACTGTACTCTATTCTATTCTACTCCACTCTACTGTACTCTATTCTATTCTACTCCACTCTACTGTACTCTATTCTATTCTACTCCACTCTACTGTACTCTATTCTATTCTACTCCACTCTACTGTACTCTATTCTATTCTACTCCACTCTACTGTACTCTATTCTATTCTACTCCACTCTACTGTACTCTATTCTATTCTACTCCACTCTACTGTACTCTATTCTATTCTACTCCACTCTACTGTACTCTATTCTATTCTACTCCACTCTACTGTACTCTATTCTATTCTACTCCACTCTACTGTACTCTATTCTATTCTACTCCACTCTACTGTACTCTATTCTATTCTACTCCACTCTACTGTACTCTTTTGTATTCTATTCTAATCCACTTCATTGCACTCTATTTTATTCTATTCTACTCCTCTCTACGAGTGTCCGACTATACGCCGACAGCCATTACGCCGACAGACTGAACGCCGACAAACCGTATTTTCTACCCTTTTCTACTCTTCTCTATTTTATTCTCATTTAACGAGATAATAATAATAGCAATATGTTCTTATTATTACAGTGCAACTGTCTAAAGCGCGGCAAACTACCTCCTTTCAAACTATTCGGAAATATTCACTTCAAGTATATAAAGGTATATAAGAACTCCTAATATATTTAGTTGAGCTTAACGATTATTAAATGCTTGCACTGTCTGGACAGGTCCACTCAAATCTGTGTGCTTTTCTCATCAAGAAAGCACATCAGTCATTAACTTGTATGATTCTCGCATTATTTGATTAATACAATTGTATGGACTTTTAAATAGACTTTGATCTCTGAGTTTGTTTCGGTTGTTTCTTCTTAGGCCCGTATTAATAGACGTCACTCAACTCCTCTCTTGCTGTCCCTGTCATTATAAAGGGAAAAAATAAGGACAGCAATAAACTTGAGAGCGTCTTAGAATTGAGTGACGTCTATTAATACGGGCCTGAGTAGTCAGCTAGGAAACACTGGCTCCACACTTAAAATAAAAAAAAAAAAACAAAATATTGACGTGTAAAAGTGTTATTTTTAACCAATTTACAAAATAAATATCATTTTAATATCATTTTATTTTACAAACAAATTAATAGGGAGAATAACTGTATGTTTGTAGGGCTAGATTTAAACTACAAAACAGACCTAACTTTATAATCTAGCTTTATGCGATGAAGCTTTAAACTATTGAAACGATTTTGATAACATTTGTAACTAAGTTACACCTAGCTAGCGACCCGTCTCAGCTTTGCGTGTCTATTACAAATCTTTAAAAATCTCGAATATTCTTTACTGTAATAAGCATGTATTTTACTTGTTGTTCTTGAAATACTATATCTATTAAAAATAATCCTATCAAAATTCGTTGCGTGGTTTTAAAGATCTAAGCATACATAGGTACAGACAGCGGAGAGCGACTGTTTTATACTACGTAAAGCCGTATACAGAAAGAAAGTTGGAAACTTATAAGCGCTTGTCAACGCTGGTAATCCGCGCAGGAAATATATGAACATTGACAAGCTTCAATATGCGCTGGTCAGCGCTGGGCGTTGCCATAACAACTGCAAGCAAATGATTCCGACATTTTGATTAGTCTGCTTCAACCTTCTTCCTTTGTGTAGAACGGACCAGCGCTGACAAGCGCCGGGTAAGCGCTTATAAGTTACCAGCTTTCTTTCTGTATAGGGCCTTATGTTGAAGATGGTCAAAGGCTAGTATTTCTGTATGTATAAGGAAATAAATACCCCAATGTTTTGCTTACCCTAATAATTATACCAAAAAAAAATTTTCAATATTTTTCAGGTTCCCGTAAGTACACATATAAGTAACCGGAAGTATTAAAAAAACCTAAGTGATTCTAATCAGTGGTTAGTGACACTGGCTGCTAAGCCGGAGGTCGTGGGTTCAATTCCCATACAGAACAAGCTCTGTGTGATGAGCATGCTTGTTTGTTCTGTGTCTATGTGTAATTTATTTATAATAGGTTAATACCTGCAAACTGTATTTTTAAGTACAGTGCATATGGACATCAGTTGCCTAGTTTCTTAGTTCAGGATCAGATGGCCATGTATGAGTGGCCCCAAGATATAGTTCACTACAGACAGCTACCTAGCCTTTTCCCAACTTTGTTGAGGTCAGCTTCCAGCCTAATCGGATTCAGCTGGATTTACAACCCAGTAACTGGGCGACATATACTCCTTGGTTACATTGATCAGACTTTCTGACTTTCTGACTAATAAGACTAGACCTGTGACATTTTTAGGGTTCCGTACCTCAAAAGGTAAAAACGGAACCCTTATAGGATCACTTTGTTGTCCGTCTGTCCGTCCGTCCGTCCGGCTGTCAAGACCCTTTTTCTCAGAAACGCGTCGAGATATCAAGCTGAAATTAATATCACATACTCGGGTCTGCTATCTCTTAAAGCAGTGAAAAAATCAAGTTTTTAAATCAACGCAATAAAAAGATACGGCGGTTTATATTGCAAATTTGGACATTTGCAAGGAAATCAAAACCTATAGGGTACTTCCCATTGACCTAGAATCATGAAATTTGGCAAAAAGCAAGGTCATGTAGCACAAGTAAAGGGAAAACTCCGAAAACCGTAAATTTGTAGTTAGTTCACACCAGGCGTCCGTCTGTCCGTCTGTCTGTCAAGAACCTTTTTCTCAAAACGCGTCGAGATATCAAGCTGAAATTAATATCACATACTCAGGTCTGCTATCTCTCACAGCAGTGAAAAAATCAAGTTTCTAAATCAATGCAATAAAAAAATACGGCGGTTTATATTGCATATTTAGATATTTTCAAGAGAATCAAAACTCAAAACCTATAGGGTACTTCCCATTGACCTAGAACCATGAAATTTGACAAAAGGCAAGGTCATGTAGCACAAGTAAAGGGAAAACTCCGAAAACCGTAAATTTGTAGTTAGTTGACATCAGGCGTCCATCTGTCCATCTGTCTGTCAAGAACCTTTTTCTCAGAAACGCGTCGAGATATCAAGCTGAAATTAATATCACATACTCAAGTCTGCTATCTCTCAAAGCAGTGAAAAAATCAAGTTTCTAAATCAACGCAATAAAAAGATACGGCGGTTTATATTGCATATTTAGACATTTTCAAGGGAATCAAAACTCAAAACCTATAGGGTACTTCCCATTGACCTAGAAACGTGAAATTTGGCAAGAAGCAAGGCCATGTAGCACAAGTAAAGAGAAAACTCCGAAAACTGTAAATTTCGTAAATTTGTAGTAAGTACACATCCGTCCGTCATTACGTTCGTCCGTCTGTCAAGACCCTTTTTCTCAGAAACGCGTCGAGATATCAAGCTGAAATTAATATCCACACACTTAGGTCTGCTATCTCTCAAAGCAATGAAAAAACCAAGTTTCTAAATTAACGCAACAAAAAGATACGGCGGTTCATATTGCATATTTAGACATTTGCAAGGGAATCAAAACTCAAAACCTATAGGGTACTTCCCATTGACCAAGAATCATGAAAATCGGCAAGAAGCAAGGTCATGTAGCACAAGTAAAGGAAATACTCTGAAAACCATAAGATTGTAGTTAGTTCACATCCGTCCATCCTCCCGTTAGTCCGCCTGTCAAGAACCTTTTTCTCAGAAACGCGTCGAGATATCAAGCTGAAATTAATATCACATACAAGACTTAGGTCTGCTATTTCTTAAAGCAGTGAAAAACTCAAGTTTCTAAATCAACGCAATAAAAAGATACGGCGGTTTATATTGCATTTAGATATTTGCGAGGGATTCAAAACCTATAGGGTACTTTCCATTAACGGAACCCTCGTTGCGCGAGTCCAACTCGCACTTGACCGGTTTTTAATACATGTTTACGCGATTGTCGACCTAATTGTATTTGAATGTCTGTAGGACAATAAACTTATGGTGGGTCATGATTCCATTTTGTCGATTGTACATACCGAGGCACGTGATGTCAGTTAGGTTTCTCACAAAGTAATGAAAGTCAGTGATGTCCAAGATATACTTTAGCAAGAACATAGGCTTATAAAATCAAAGGCAGCTAAGTCCAAGTCGGTCAAATTCTCAGGAACCAAAAAAAACCGATAATATTGTCAAGTTAACGACGAATTCAATATTTCTAAATCAGATTTATAAAGATGGAGAACATTATTCATAATCTGAATTAAAAATAATAAAACTCCTTCCATATTGAGTCTAGAATGCAAATAAAATCCCACTTAGCTGTATTTGATCCTCACTATTGGACTTAGCTGTATTTGATTTGGACTAACTGGATATAGCTGAGTATGATAATGACAGTCGCCATTTTGATTTGCTTCGATTAGTGATGTTCATTTCAATTCGATAAAGTAAACACAACAATATTTTGACACATTTTAATAAATTCTTAAAATAATCAGCATAACTACCTACATACCTAGGTACTATTATTTTCATTACACCACAGATTACTAATAAGTTACTACTATACTCTTAAATCTGGTGACTCTTCTGCTATTCCTTCGCACAAACTTTCCTCTAAATCTTGATTTTCTTCCGAAATTGGCCCTCTAATAATACCTAAATAAAATTTTAAATCGTCTCTTTCTTTCCAGTCCAATCCAAAATGCTTTTGTAACAATTTGTCAACGTCGGTTATTTTCGCACGCGTCACAGGCGCTCCCAATGAAATGGTGGTAGGTCGAAGCATGCTTGTTTTTTGACCGGTTTTACAAAGATTTGAAGATTTACTTAAATTACTTAAATAAAACAGCTCGCCGCGGATCAGTGTGTTTCCTGGCGTCTTTGATCTTTTTATAACAAATCTCTTGCATTGTGTTATTTTGAATGGCCATTTTGATGTCGGTTTAAAAACCTTTTGAGTGGCGCTTTTGAAGTCGAATATTTCAATATCCCTTAGATTCGTGACTGTCGCATAACTGGAAATAACGTTGCAATATTCTTCTGGTTGTATTATTACTTCTCGTTTCTTTATAACTTTTTCTATGTTACCAAAGACTCTGTCCGGAGGCATAAAACTATGTCCGGTTACGGGAAATATTATTTCAATACTTTTGACAGTCGTGTGGTCCAATAGCCATTTAGATAGCATACCTAGCATTATGCTATTTTTATTTTGGCCACCACATCCGTCGGCAAATAAGCGTATGACGGTGATACCTGCTAAATTAGTTTTGTTTAATCGATCATAAACGGCTGATGATATCTGATTAGCTGTTTTACCAAATTCGTTTTCAGTCCAGGTGTAGGCGAAGGTTGTATCCTTGTTAAGTTTGTCTTTAGAGGTTCCTTGTACAATGGTAAAATTATAAAGGTAAAATTGTCGACTATAATAAGCGCTCTGGTCAGGAATTCGAGGTAGTGGACTGTTTTTCTGACAGTCAAAGGAAAATGTTATCATGTCGTCTTTTTTTTCCTGCATCATTTTGAAGAACGCCTTTGCTCGTAGTTTATGCACTCTCAGTGACGTCATGAGTTCATTTTTCTTGGCTGGATCGTTTTCTGCTTTGATTTTCTCGTTTGATTCTATACAAGTTGAGCAGACGTCAGTCTTAGGGTTACCGAAACCCAAATTAAACTCTCTATTAAAAATATGGCGAAAGTATGATTGTTTTACAGGAGACTGAGGATTTTCATCTTTAAACATGTTGTACAGCTTGTTAATATTCAAGTCACTAGATAAATATTTGCGTTCTTGAGTAGCCGAGCGACAATAATGCGACTCTATACATTTTAGTTTCATAATATATTGACGAACGGATTTTTTCTGATCTTTATATTTATTTATCTTTCGGTTACCCCCCCGTCGTTCCTTGGCAATCTCTCCTGTATAAAATAAATGTTTCAAAACATACTCTACACGATATTTCGTAATGCCAAGTATTTTCAAAAATGCTTTTTGGCAAACAGGAACAAACTCATGGCGTTCTCTTATAATATGATACTTGATATTAAAGTCTCTGCCCCATCTTTCATTTTTGGTAGGACGCCTTCTTTTTACCTTCTTGGCTTTACAACACTTCAGTATCAAAGCATCTTGTACGCTCTTTTCACTTGTGGAATAAAAAGAGCGATGGAATTTTATAACGTCAGGCATTGTCAAAGTAGAACATTTTAGTTTTGTACTTTTATGTGTACAGATTATTCGTTCTGGTGCTTCCTTTGGCATGTACCTGTAAAACAAAAAATATATGGCTGTAGTAGTATTAAAGAGCTTGAGCATCATGCACTATTTTAAAAGCGCGGAAAAGTATACCTACCTATACATACACGACTTTATTCCGTTTAATAAAATAGTGTTTATGTTGTGTAATAGGTTGTAAGAATCCAAGAAAGTACTTTGTCTTTACAACGTTTAATACATTTAATATTATGATATCGGAATAGTATCGAATCAGTCACATCACTAACCTGATTTTCTTAGCTATGTTAGCCTTCCATTTCTCGGGGTTTCTTGTCCTTTTACGAGCCTTGCCCGCACTTGCTGGTGTTACTGGGACCTCCATGGGTATCCAAACTCGTGTTTTAATATAAAATTAATCACGTTAATTCACTAAAACCACAAGATATTAGCCAAAAACTGGACTTAACGTGCACACAAAATGTATGGCGGCGGCCATGATGAATCTTATAAATCCTGTTCTCTGATTGGCCGGCGCGACTCCTAGCTGTATTTAATCCTTATTGGTTGAAACGTAGCTGTTTTTGATGCCAACATCAGTTTTCGAATTGAATTTATAGGGAGTTTAGCTGCATTTGTTAATAAAATGAAGATATCAAAGCGTGCGTAACTAACCAAAGCAGATGGCGCCATAGATAACTCATTTTACGAATGTATGGCGCTTAGCTGCCTTTGATTTTATAAGCACGACAAGGAAGCGCGGGCGGGTCTCCACCGGCGCTGTCGAAGAATTATGGTCGGGAGGTCATTGAACTTTTGTTACAAACAGCTGATATTTTTGTCACGATTTCAGAGTTGGTTCCATAATAAAAGTTGTTTGTTTTTATGAGTTGAATCATCTCCTAGCGGGTTGTGCAGGACCAAAAATACACCTAGTAATACTATGTGCGGTATATCTGATGCGGTTTCACCAACGTTTTTAGTTACTGCTACGTTCCTGTAGGTCGTAGCGTGAAGTTACCTTAGCCTATAACCTTCCTCAATAAATGGGCTTATTATTACAGATAACTATTTTATTTATTTTAATCCGCAGCCTCGTTTCTTGCGGACTTCGACGCCGCCGGCTAGACGCGAGACTACCTCCTGTCCTCCGTGCGACTGCCTCTGTTCTCCAGAACCTACTAAACCCACCAAGTGAGGAAATAACTATTAAAAACCTTACAAAAAAGAACCACCTTCAAAGTACGAAATAAATAATAAAAACCATGATGTTTTGAAATGAGTGTCCGTGGAGTTTCTTGCCTGTTCTTCTCCATAGAGATCTACGTTTGGGAACAGGCAACTAGCGTCACCTTTGCGACTACCTGACCGACTCTTCGGCCCGTATTAATAGACGTCACTCAATTCTGAGACGCTCTCAAGTTTATTGCTGTCCTTATTTTTTCCCTTTAGAATGACAAGGACAGCAAGAGACTTGAGAGCGTCTCGGAGTTAAGTGACGTCTATTAATACGGGCCTTCAATTTCAATTCAAATTTTTCTTTTTTCAATTCTGACAATTCATAAGGCCTGTGAATGGTCTAAAGGTAGCCTTTGACGGTCATTTTGGCGCGTCAGTTGAACTGACGTACGTCTAAAATTTGATCGTGAGTGTCGAATCGTCACTCCAGAGTTATTGGCCGCCTAAACCATTTGGAGTGACGCCACAGTTTTACGACCAGACTGACGCAAAAAATGACCGTCAATGGCTACCTTAAGTGTTAAGAATCCAACGCCTGCCGGGGTTGCGGAATGTTTATAATAGTTACCGTGACCCTGGAACATAAAGGGCAACCGAAGGAACATGAGTAGGTTTTTGTCAGTAAGAGTCTGACACGTCCTCCCACCGCACCCAGGACGGGAGCAGTCATTAGATGATTTCCCACTCCACAAAAAAAAGGATAAAGAATGCCTTTGACTTTTTAATTTGAATAATAACTATTCTTTACAGAGCGAACTCGCTGTTTTAAAAGAAGAGAAACCGCAGCGATACAGCAAGCTAACAAATGCTACAGAATGCTAACATAGACTAAAATATATAACTACTAACAGAATGTGATGTTTCATTGTTCCACTATATCTCCTACTACTAAAATAAAATTGTAATGACATACCATAAAAAAGGCATTCTGTTTAGTTCGTCTGATAGACCGTCCCAAAACACTAGACACGTATATTTTTGGTTGATCATAATCCGTACTATCCGTACTAATATTATAAATTCGAAAGTAACTCTGTCTGTCTCTTCTTCATGCCTAAACCACAGAACCGATTTGAATAAAATTTGGTACACATATAGTTTGGACCCGAGAAAAACCATAGCGACATAGGATAGTTTTTTAGTTGGAAATCCCTCGGGAACGGTTATTCAACGCGGACGAAGTCGCAGGCAAAAGCTAGTAATAAAAAACTACAAAGTTACAAAGGCTTTTGTCGTCACTGTATAGTAAAAATTAAACCTATTCGTGACGTCACGCGAAACTTCAACGCACTGTATCGTCGTCATTTTTCGTTTACCAGAAAAAAGAAAAAATAGGTGTCCAATTTTGATAATGTAACTTGCGGACTAATTAGGTACTTTTTTTTTGTCGTCTCGACTATTGTAGCATTCCTACATTTATCTATATGAAAAGTGCTTTTAAAAAGAAAGAACCTTTAATAGTTACTTAAAAATATATCGTGTAGGTGAGTCAAGGGACATATTTAAGGACGCTATAATAATATTCTCAAATTAAAATGTAAATAATAATAAAACAATATAAATCTTTAAGAAAACCGTATTTATATAAGGGCTCTCAAAGTCTTAAAAAAGCACACCCTAGCGCTCGCGGTTGCACCGCGTCACTAACCTATGATAAGAGAGTGAAGTAGGTAATAATATGATCCGTTCTTCTTTCGATGTGTATCTAGCGCGCGTGTCAACTATTTATTAATTTTATGAGGTATTTGGTCAAAAATGAAGTATTATTACATATTTAAAATGAAAATCGAATAGGTACTGAATAGCCTGTCAGAACACGGTGTTTAGAAGCACCAAAAATAAAGTTAACCAAGTTTTTGTAAAACATGAAGTTCTGAAAAGAGTGTCCATGGAGTTTCTTGTCTGTTCTTCTCCATAGAGATCTACCTACGTTTTGGAACAGGCAATTAGCGTCACTTTTCTGACTAACTGACCGACTCTTTGACTATTCAAAATCTGTAAATGGATTAAGTGAATTAATAAATCCCTTTTTTTTGGAGAGTGCAAAATCACCAAATGATCTCCCGTCCTGGGCGGGGCGGGAGGGCGTGTCATACTTTTACTGACTAAAGGTCATAGCTCATTACAGTCACCCGGCAGCCACTCCGCACCGACTCGCCTCCTGCGGCTAGTATTCTTTATATGGACTTGTATGGGCATGCGCTCACTATATCAACTCCGTACCGTCACCGGATCACCTCGGTTATAAGGCGAGTCGGTGCGGTGTGGCTGCCGGGTGGCTGTAATGAGCTATGACCTTAAAACCCACTAATGTTCCTTCGGTTGCCCTTTATGTTTCGGGGTCACGGTAACTATTATAACCATTCCGCAACCCCGGAGTGAAATAAATGCCTTTGCTTTTAATTTTGTCAAAACCTTGTTACTTTTTAGGGCCAAATAAAAGTAAAATTTTATATCTTTTATTTATTAGCGCTAGTAGTATTCGTAGCATCGGTAGAAGGAGGCATAGTGTATATGTATATGAGCTGAGGAGGTGCTTCGTAGTTATAGTATCCCGGATAGCCCCACGGGTACCCAGGGTAGACTCTCGGCTGTGTAATCGCCACCATTGCGAATAATTTCATCTGGAAATGGAAAAATATCGTTAGTTTGTGGAGTTTTATTGAACGTGCATTCGGATATAGGTGAAGATTATTTTGGTGATGTTATACAACATGTCCCGGAATAAACGCACACCACCAGACACCCCAATTAGAATATTATGTTATAATCATAATACAGCATACACTGACTTTTTATTATTATGTTTAAAACACTGTTTTTTTTTTATAAATTTGTTGTACAGATTGTGGGAGAAATTTATAGTCACATTACAAATCTACGCATGCACACAGTCGCACTTGCATAAGGGTCTAGCGTAGTAGGTATTTCATCCATTTTAGTTTGTTTTAACTGTACAGCGGAAGTGTGACAGCAGTTTACAGAGTTTTAATTATTTTTGGGATAAAATATTACCTATATTAAAAATTACAAAAAATCGATTCAGTAAACGATTCTGAACAAACTATTTTCTCAAAGTGCATTAATTCAAAGTCAAAGTCAAAGTCAAGTCAAGTCTTTGACTTTGACTTTGACTTTTACAAAGATTGTCCTAGGTGGGAATCGGACCCACGACCTCCGTCTTAGCAGTCAGGGTCACTATTAACCACTAGACCAACAAGCCATAGAGAAGGCATTCTCTGTATGAGAAGAGGTCTTTCTTCTGCAGTGTGACAGCCATATAGTAGACATTATTTTGCTATCATAGGGATGATTGTTTATTCGTAAATACTTGTAAGACTTTTCAACAAAATAAAAACAATAGGTATACAACTTACAAAATTATTACTTGCCCTGAAAACATTAAAAATATTATTATCTTGTTATCAACTAGCTGTCCCCTGCGGTTTCACCCGCATTTTTCGTTACTGCTCCGCTCCCGTGGGTCGTAGCGTGTTGGTATATAGCCTATAGCATTCCTCGATAAATGGGCTATCTAACACTAAAAGAATTGTTCAAATCGGAAAAAAGGAAAAACATCGTGAGGAAACCTGGACTTGTAGTTAATATAAGTCCGAAATCGCCAACCCGCCTTAAGCGCGCGTGGTGATCAATGCTCGTGCCTTCTCTGTATGAGAAGAGGCCTTTGCCCTGCAGTGGGACAGTTACAGGCTGGTATTATTATTATTTATTTATTATTATAATATTAGTATAGAAGTATAGATATGGTGACTAGTAATAGTGTACGATACTTAAACGCGTGATTGTGCTCATGATAACAAAAAAAATTATTATGGGAGCAAGCTGTTTTACATGCTTCTTAATGCCCATAATAATAAAAAAAAAGTGTGTCTGTCCGTCTGTCTGTCCGTCCTCGCTTAATATCTGTGACCGTTAGCACTAGAAAACTGAAATTTGGTACCAATATGTATATCAATCACGCCGACAAAGTTGTAAAAAAAAATTGACCGGATCGTAGACGCTTGGAGTTGGTCGGAGCGGAGCCGCCTACTATTTCACATAGACTGGCTGAAAGCGGATGCGCTCGGAACCGGTCGGATACGCTCGCAGCCGGTCGGATGCGCTTGGAGCCGGGTGTATACACTAAAAAGGCAGTACCAGTATTCCACACAGTCCAAGTTTTGCGGCTGCACGATCGAGAAAAAGTACGCGATCGGAGCCGGTCAGCTCCTCTTATTATTTCACACCAAGCGCCTTCAAGCATTTTTAATGCCAAAAGCCGTGCACATTCAAAATTGGACCTTACTTCAAACACTAAAAACTCTGTTTTCAACGTGATAACAATCTGCTCTCCTTTCCGAGCCGGTCTGTGTGAACGGACCCTTAATCATCCTGTTAGATATTTTATCTTCACCTGATTATTTGTTGACCGGTAGCTTTTCAACATTTATGAATTCATCAGTGGTTGGTACGTCTGATGTTGGTGCAAACGGACACTTATAAATTACTAGCTTTTGACCGCGACTTCGTTTCCGTTCCCGGGGGATTTCCGGGATGAAAACTATCCCATGTTCTTTCTCGGGTCTCAGACCATATCTGTACTAAATTTCATTCAAATCGCTTCAGTGGTTTAGGCGTGAAGAAGAGACAGACAGACAGAAAGACAGACAGAGTTACTTCGCATTTATATTAGTATGGATTAGTAAAATTAGTATGGATTAACATACGCAAAACAATAGTTGTAATTAGTTAATTCATTACTTACGGTCTGAAAATATTAAGAAAAACAGTATTAAAATTTTAACGGAAAAAAGTAAGCTTAAGAAAAATTTTCAATTTTCATTTTCTCAATGTTATTTCTTATTGTAATTATCCAGTATTATTTAGTTTACAATTATGTAAATACTTACTAATTATTTGAAGTTAATAAAACTAAAAGGAAGTTCGTCATTATTGTTACTTACGGTCTGAAAATACAGAAAAAAAAAGATTAAAAACTGCACATTCTTTTGCTTCGTGACTAAAAACTTGTAAAAAGTAACAACTAGCTAACAATATTTATTAAATAGCTGAGTATTTCAATTTTTTGAACTATATAATTAAAATTAGTATAATAATATTATAATTATGTTATACTTACGGCTAGAAAATAAAATAAAAAATTACTTTAACAATTATTGAACACAAGAACAATAAGAGTGTGAATAAGGTTACTGACAATAGGAATGACGACAACATAAAAAAATGGCATTCTGTTTAGTCCGTCTTGTAGATCGGCCAAAAATACGGGACACGTATTTTTTGCTTCATCAAAATAATAAAAAAATACAAAGATAAAGAGCAACAAAGTTTTGGAGTGGGGGCATAGTGGGGGCTTTTGACGCCACCGTAAAGCAAAAATTGAATCTGATCGTGACGTCACGCACAACTTCAACGCACTGTATCGTCGTCATTTTTCGTTTACGAGAAAAAAAAAATACGTGTCCAAAATTTTTTAATAATCTCAATGACGGACTAATTACTTATTTTTGTCGTCTCGCCTATTTTATTTAACTAGCGACCGAAGAATTTCACTTTTTGTGTATACTTTGCATAGCAAGATAAATAATTTAAAAACAGATAAATATTTTTTGGGTTTTTCATACTGAATGTAATGAAACACAATGCCAAAATTTTCATTGTTATAAAATGGTAAACTGACAAATTTCTCATCGATCTCATGATTGTTTGTTCTGTGTCTGGGTGTAATTTATCTATAACTAGCTGTCCCCCGCGGTTTCACCCGCGTTATATCAGTATTATGGTTTCTAAAAAAAAAAAAAAAAGTATTCTATGTCCGTCGCCTGGTCCTAAGCTACCTCCCCACCAATTTTCAGCCAAATCGGTTCTGCCGTTCTTGAGTTATAAAATGTGTAACTAACACGACTTTCTTTTATATATATAGATATGTATGTATTTATTTATATAAGTATGTATAATTATAATACTAGAAATAGGGACGAATTGGTTCAACCAGGCTTTAGGCTAGCTAAAGTAGACTCATCTTTCATGGGGTTCTGTTTAAAGTGCTATAATAAAATACCTCCTCACATTCTGTCGCTGAATGAAACTAAATTTAAAAGTAAAATAAAACGCACACTATGTAGCCAGGCATATTATAAATTGAGCGATTATATCGCTGACAAAAATGCTTGGCTGGATGCTGGTCTAGCTCCACAACCGTGTAATTGATTAGTATTCGACGATATCTAATTGTAAAACTACAAAAATAATAGTATTGTGTCGAGTCAAACTGTTTGTTTTATATAAATTCACATAGCATACAATGTGAGCACTATGTTCTTTACATTTCTTCTGTCTATCATTGACTGAATATACTCTGGCAGCTGGGAGTTTGTCATGCTCACTCAAATGTCTCACTGACGGTGGCGTGTGTGTTGGATCATTTGGTTCCCTTCAAAATGGTTGAGCTATTTGGTGCCAATCCATACGTCATGTCCGTGAACGGGCGCTGTCTGCTGAGACTGGTCATCTCGTAGCTGCCACGGTTATTTTAAAATTTGTTTTGTTTATTTTAATATTTCTAACATGTCCGACTTGTTACGTTGTTCTCACATAGTACCTTAGATACAACAATGAATGATGTAACCAAATTATTGTAATATATTGATTTTAAAAGAGTGTCCATGGAGTTTCTTGCTCGCTCTTCTCCATGGGACCTACTTTTTGGAACGAGCAACTAGCTTCATTTTTTTGACAGACTGACAACTTGACGATTCAAAAGTACCTGTAATTGGTTTATTTGAATAAAATAGTTTTGAAGTTTGAAGTTTATATCAGTTGTCTGGTTACCATAACACAAGCTCTAAGCAGAGCTTAACTTGGGATCAGATGACCGTGTGTGAGTTGTCCCAATAAATATTTATTATTTTATTTATTATATTTTAACAGTTTCTTACTTCCTTAAGATATGAGAAAAATAATTGTGATAAAATATTTTGAAATTAAAAATCTCTTTAATTTTGTTATATTAGTTAAGACATGACTTGATTTTATGAAATTTCTGTAGGCATTTTTTTATTTTCTATTTTCTCTAAAGACCTGGCCCAGTATCATACAAATCTTTCAAATCTCGCCATTTCTCTTTAACAAGCTGCCCCCCGCGGTTTCACCCGCGTTAAAAATGTTAAAGGTGAAAAACCCTTATCACTTAGGATATGAAAAATAAATAGTAGCCGATTTTAGACTTACTGAATATGCATATAAAATTTGGTAAAAATCGGTAAAGCCGTTTCGGAGGAGTACGGTAACTAACATTGTGACACGGGAATTTTATATATAAGATTATACCTCTGCATTACAGCTGAACCTGTCTCATGAATCACTCTGTCTATTAGAGAAAACGACATGAAAATTCGTTCAGCAGTTTTTAAACTCGTGGCAGACACGGCATATACACACATCAAAAGTGTCTAGGGATATTTCAATTAAACCTAAACAACTAAAATTTTATTAACTTTTTGTTAAGACACCTACACATTAAAATAAACCTTGTTTAATAGCCTATCTAATCTGATAATAGACTTTTAGATAAAGTTAAGTTTAAAAAAAACTTAGAAGAATAGAAAAAACTCAGACAAAATTTCAATCTAAACTTTATTTTTAAGACATCAAAACCTAAACAAAACAACCATTTTTATTATAAAAATTTTTGAAAACTTAAAATTAATAATCCGTGGATCAGCCTAAGACTCTCCTGACACATCTGCAGCGGTTCTGTATACTCAAAACAAGGGTGTCAATATCCTGTTGTGGAATACTGTCCCAAATTGCGGTTTCTGAAGCCATGAGGACTAGTCAGAGCGTTATATCCAGGCTTCGGTCACGTTATCGTGTCACAGGGGAAGTGGTGGAACGGCACCGAGGACCTAAACGCATTAAAACACATGTGCAGGACCGATTCATAGTAAATGCTGCACGAAGTCAACCAAATGTAACGGCAATGCAATTGATTCAAAGGCTACAGAGAGAGTATGGTTTGTTGGTAAGCGGTCAAACTTTGAGAAGACGACTGCATAAAGTCAACCTACGTACTCGTAGGCCACTTTGGGTACCAGCGCTAAGGAGCACACGAAAACTGGAACCATTCTCAATGGTCACTTGTGCTTTTCACTGATGAATCCAGGTTTGGATTTCATCCTGATTCGCGAAGACTTCGCGTTTGGAGAGAACCTGGACGTTGGAATCGACTGCAGCACCCACAACAAGTTCATGCATATCAAGGTGGCACGATTATGGTATGGGCAGGAATTCGTCTCGGCGGTAGAACGGACCTCGTTTGGATACAAGGCAATATGACTGCTCTAAAATACCGAGATGAGGTGCTAGAGCCTGTTATCTTGCCCCACAGACAACAAATGGGACAAAATTTCCAGTTAATGCACGACAATGCCCGTCCACATACGGCGCGTATCGTCACAAGTTGGTTACAACAGCATGATATCCAAGCTTTAGACTGGCCTGCACAATTCCCTGACTTAAATTCTATCGAGCATGCCTGGGATATGCTTCTGAGAAGAGCTCTTAGGAAATTCCCTGAAGATATTGAGGATGAAAACCAGCTTTTCTTGCATCTTAATAGGACTTGGGACAGTATTCCACAACAGGATATTGCCACCTTGTTTTAAGTATGTAGAACCGCTGCAGATGTGTCAGGAGAGTCTTAAGTGGATACAAGGATTATTAATTTTATGTTTTTAACAATTTTTGTAAAAAAAATAGTTTTTTTTGTTTATGTTTTGATGTTTCAAAAATAAAGTTAAGATTGAAATTTTGTTTGAGTTTTTCCTTTTCTACTAAGTTTTTTTTTAAATTTAACTTTATCTAAATGTTTGTTATCAGATTATATAGGCTATTAAACAAGGTTTATTTTAATGTGTAGGTGTCTTAACAAAAAGTTAATAGAATTTTAGTTGTTTAGGTTTAATTGAAATATCCCTAGATACTTTTGATGTGTGTATTTAATTAACATTTCGCTAAGTCTCAAACCTCATTCAAAATTGAACTTACCTCAGCACATACAAGTGCTAACATAAAAAATAGGACGAATATAATCTTCATTTTCATCTGAAAAACAAAAGAAAATAGAAGTTTTATTTGTTTTTGCATAAATAGGGGAAAATAGGAGACGTCGGGCCCGCAGGCCAGTATTTCGTGGGCGAGATACCCCACAACCCGTTCTGACCCACTTTTCTGTTTTTTTTTATTTTTTATTACAATATAGTACAAACATTATCTGAGAAAATGTTCTTACTTGGTATTTTATTTATTACAGCGTTGCGCCTTGCAAATTTTATTTACATTTAATATTTTTATCCGTACTAATATTATAAATGCGAAAGTAACTCTGTCTGTCTGTCTCTTCTTCACGCCTAAACCACTGAACCGATTTGAATTAAATTAAATTGAGTACAGATATAGTCAGGGACCCGAGAAAGAACATAGAATAATTTTCATCCCGGAAATTCCCCGGGAACGGGAATTATTATTCCACGCGGACGAAGTCGCGGGCAAAAGCTAGTATTATGTAAAGTAACAAAATAATATTCGTATCTATGTTGAACATTACAAAAAAATTACTGCTTTCTGATGCAGGGGCAACCATATTATAGTAACTGCATTGGGCAAGGTTTCAAAGCCGACCCTAAAATTAAAATTATTAAAGAGCGGTAAATTTTTTAGTATTTTTGTTAGACATAGAAAAGAATATAGAGAACATTCAACGTTTTTAAACTTTCGAGAAATATATTTTTAATCTTGAGGTCTAATGATTGTTCTGACCAGTGGTAATGCATTATCACGATATTTAACTGTTGGTGAATTAACTAAGTTATTGTTTATTATTTACTTATTTCTAATAGAGTGAACCCGCAGGCACAGCTAATACAAAACATATTAAAATATTTTATAGCCAATTTTTTTTAAACATTAAAATCGTATACCTACAATAAAATTAATAATACTTTTCATAATTTTCCCTCACATTTAGAGAAACTATCTGAAACTGATCTATTGGCCCAGTGGTTAGTGACCCTGACTGCTAAGCTAAAGCTCGTAGGTCCGATTCTCATCCAGGTATGTATATATTTCATCATCATCATCATCATCATCAGGTATGTATATATATATTTCATCGTCATATTTCTTCATCTACATCATATTTTTTTAAAATAAACGCCATCTATCTTTCTCACGTGGAACTAAAGGTGACAGATACAATTTGTTGTAGTTTAACCATTATTGGATAGATGTCGCTAGTAGGATTTAAAAGAAAAAAATAATAAATGTAAAATACCTTTGGTGTAAACCTATACTTACCACTGAAAATATGAATAGACAAGCTTTCGCCCACGGCTGCGCCCGCGCGGATGTTGCACTTCTATCCATACTTACTCCTATAATAATATGATAAAGAGGAAAGATTTGTATTTTTGTATGTAACGAATAAACTCAAAAATTACAGGACCGATTTCAAAAGTTCTTTTTTTATTAGAAAGCTACATTATCCCTGAGTAACATAGGCTATATAATATCACGCTATGTCCCACGGGAGAGAAACAGTAAACAAAAACCTAACGTAACGCGGGTGAAACCGCGACGAACAATTACTAGTAATATTATAAATAGGTACATTCAAATTACAGATAAATATTACCCAGATACGGAACAAACAATCATGCTGCACACACAAAGTTGTCCTGGGTGGGAGTCACCACGACCTCCGGCTTAGCAGTCAGGGTCACTAACCACTAGACCAACGGGCCTAGGTGACTAGCTTATTTTTTCTTAGGGAGTGGGAAATCATCAAATGACTTCTCCCGTCCTGGGCGGGGCGGGAGGGCGTGTCAGACTTTGTACTGACTAAAAAAACCCACCCTGTTCCTTCGGTTGCCCTTTATGTTCCAGGGTCACGGTAACTACTATAACCATTCCGCAACCACGGGTCGTGACAAGGTGACAGTGCTGTCTATCAACGTCATCCAGGTCCAGGGAATGCTACACCATGTCCCTAGGGCAGTCAGAGTCAGCACAATAAATGATTATAGACCATGGAGTTTCTTGCTTGTTCTTCTCCATAGAGAACAACCTTTTTGGAACAAGCAACTAGCTAACTTTTTTTCTGACTTATCGATCGACTCTTTGACAATTCATAAGTGCCTGTAAATGGTCTTTGACAATTTATAAGTGCCTGTCAATGATCTAAGAAAAATAAATGCTTTGATTTTGGACGTCCGCACCCGTTTAGCACCTTCAACCATAATATAAAATGGTAAACTGTCTGTTGATATATCAACGCACAGCCCAAACCGCTGCTCCTAGAGACATGAAACTTGCAGGGTGTGATCTTTGTGAAGAGTAGGTAACCATTAAGGATTTTTGGTAATTCCAACCCTAAAGGGAAAAACTAGGGGATGGAAATTTCTGGAATCCGAAGGTGAAAGCAAGTATGTTAATAAAGCTTATAGCCTAAGATTTATATATTAAGTTATTATTACGATTTGACCTGTTTTTCTAGTTTTCTAGTGGTTAGTAATCCTTACTACAAAGTTATATATCAGCATTGAGTCCGTATTCCCATCCCAAATTTAAATACTCTCAAAATGAACCGTTTAAAAATGATTTAGTTAATTTATTTCTGAGTTGTGTGCACGCGCACAAAAAGCGAATGTTTGCCATAGTGTCGTCTCGACCAATGAGAGCGCAGCGCGCCAAAAAACACTATAATTAAAAATTCGGGAATCAAGATGGTGGATGGCGACTGTATCTTTGTGTGTACTGGCGGGTTTTACGGACTAAATAACAATTTTGTCCCAAAATATAAAAATAAAAACGCTAAATGTGTTGCTAAGTCCAAATCTCGAGAACAGTTGACCCGATTTCGTTTATTCATTATTTAGAATAAACTTACCTTGAAGTACGAGGTAGGTACTTAAAAAATTGCTTGAAATTGAACATTAAATATTCACTTAAAATGGATTACGACAAGGGGTGAAAGTTCGAAGTCCACGCGGAAGAAGCCGCGGTCAAAAGATAGTCCGTACTTAATATTATAAATGCGAAAGTAACTCTGTCTGTCTGTCTTTCTGTCTGTCTGTCTCTTCTTCACACCTAAACCACTGAACCGATTTGAATGAAATTTGGTACAGATATAGTCTGGGACCCGAGAAAGGACATAGAATAGTTTTCATCCCGGAAATCCCCCGTGAACGGGAGCTATCAATCCACGCGGATGAAGTCGCGGTCAAGATAGTAAAAAATAAATGTCTTGGGACAACACCAGAGGTGGGAATTAGGTCGAGTTATTCATTTTAAACACTAATTTCATACATTAAAAAAGTGGATATGCCACAAATACTAAGAGATCATTTTAAAGAACAAAAAAAATCTTATTGTTAAATGAAACGTTTACATATTACAGTAAAGAAAATTATGTTTGTTTTATAGGTATGTAACTAGTTTTTGACCGCGCCTATGCCCTTTCTCGGGTCCCACTGCCCACACTATGTCTGTACCTTTCATTCAAATCAGTTCATTGGTTTAGGCGTGAAGAAGAGACAGACAGACAGACAGAGTTACTTTCGCATTTATAATATTAGTACGGATTAGGTATATATTTTATGTCAATCCCTCGACCAAGCGACAGCCGGCTGTCGCGCGGCTATTATTGTTCTATTGTGTCTCGAATCACGTGTGTTCGAAGGTATTTATGTATGATAAGTATTATACCAGTTATTTTGTCGATGCTAAATCATCAAATCATTTCCCCCGCCCTTCGTGTCAGACTTTTACTGACTAAAAATCACTCATGTTCCTTCGGTTGCCCTTTATGTTCCGGGGCCACGGTAACTATTAGAACTATTCCGCAACCCCGGATGTTTATCAGTTGTCTAGTTACCAAAACACAATCTATGCTTAGCTTAGGATCTAAAAGCCGAGTGTGATTTGTCCCGAGATATATTTTAGGATATTTATTCGTACAAAATAAACCCCCAATGACCGCTTCGCTCTTCAGTAAAAGCGTGGCTACTAATTATTATGTACAGCGCCCCCTGCCGCCATTTTTTGTGACTACAATTTGACCATTTGACAAGTTGCGACTAAACGATGTTGACAGATCAAGGTTATTCAATAGCATACTTACATTGTATATTGCAATTTTATTCGTATTTCAAGTCAAAAATTATTATATACTAGCTTTTCTTCACGGTTTCACCCGCTTACGTTAGGTTTTTGGTTACTTCGTCGCTCCCGTGGGACATAGCGTGATATTAGTACTTTTGTTCTCTTAAGTTTTCAATCTTTAATTGAAAAATAACGTCCTGTAACTCTGTGGGACATTTCATTTAATAAAAAATCTTACTTGAAAACTAGGTCTAAATCCTTTATATTAATCTACCGGGTCTCAAGGCTAATCTACCAATGTTCAATACTTACACTTTGTTTGTTGGGAAAAGAAAAAACGGGGAAAGCGGGCAATAATTTTTACCTATTTTATTCAACTATATTAACGGGGACAGCGTACGGGGACAACGGGAACTATTTTCTAATATTTAATTGAAGTACCGCTGTCCCCGTAGGACGGGGACACGGCGTACGGGGACAGCGGGAACAAACCCTGATGTCACGCGTCATGCTCGTGAACGGGCGTTATCAGTTGAGATGGGTCATCTTTTAACTGCCATGACTTTTTATTTTTGACTTTTTATTTTAATTTTGTATTTGTTTATTTTGTTACATACTTACATTGTTTTCACATGTAGAAGCACCAAAAAGAAAATGTAACCAAGACTTTGTAAAACATGATATTTTTAAAAGAGTGTCCGTGGAGTTTCTTTCCTGTTCTTCTCCATAGAGATCTACGTTTTGGAACAGGCAATTAGCGTCACTTTTACTTTCTGACTAACAGACCGACTCTTTGACAATTCATAAGTACCTGTAAATGGTCTAAGTGAAATAAATGCTTTGAATTTTGAATTTTGAATTATATAGCCTATGTAACTCAGGGATAATGTAGCTTTCTAATGAAAAAAGAATTTATGAAATCGGTCCAGTAGTTTTTGAGTTTATTCGTTACATACAAAAATACAAATCTTTCCTCTTTATAATATTAGTATAGATTATCCAGATAATTTTGTTATTAACAAATTATGTAAAGTAAAAAAATAACTAAATTGTAAGTGTATCAATCATGTAGAATACACAATTTAACTATTCTGTTATCAATCAAACAATCAAAGGCATTTATTTAGACTATTTACAGGTACTTATGAACAGTCAAAGAGTCGGTCAGTTAGTCAGAAAAGTGACTAAACTAACTAAAACTAAGTTGCCTGTTCCAAAACGTAGGTAGATCTCTATAGAAAAGAACAGGCAAGAAACTCCACTGACACTATTTTAAAACTTCTTGTTTAACTAAAACTTAGTTACATTATTTTTGGTGCTTCTATAGGTGAAAACAATGTAGGTAACATAACAAAATAAACAATAAAACAAAATAAAATTAAAATAGAGATAAATAATTATAGTCGTGGCCATTGACTGGAAAACCCATTTTCTATGTTTTTTACAAGCTGAAATGTCGAGTCGGTTCGTAGAGCTCCTTAATCCTTCGAACACACGTGATTTGAGTCACAAAAGAAAGACAATAGCAGCCCGACAGCCGGCTGTCGGTTGGTCGTTAAAAGGTAAAAGTTGAGCACACGATTTTGTTGAGGCAGGTATGTTGAATTATGTCTAGACTTAAAAGAAGCGACAATCCCTGAGTTTGTTTCGGAATTTCTTCACAGAGTTAATTAAAATTGAGTTAATTAATAGCATGCCAATTCATCTCGTTAAAAAAAATATGATGTGCAAACGTGACTTGATATCCTTCAGTCACAAGCAAAATTAATTAATATAGGTTAAGAATTGATCGTTGATTATAGGTATGTTATATTGAAATGACTGTCTTTAAATAAAGTAAATAATATATTTTTTTAATGTCCACAATAATTTAATTGACATAATTATGTATTTTATTTTGACATTTCAGTATAATATCATTAATTTAATTTCTCTTTGACATTTTCTTGATAAACTTAATTTTTATTTTTATTATGTGACATTTGTATAATTTGTAATTATCTTTAATTTAATTATATCATGATGCAACGTGCTTACGTAATATGCATGCATAATGAAATAAATAAACCTGTGATTTTCGCATGCCTACTACAGGTGAGATGTCATTGTACCACCGATAAATATAACAACTTTGTAAAACCATCTCTAGCGAATAAAAGATTCTATTCCTACTTGCATAATAAACAAAATCGATGTCGTGATAGCCCAGTGGATAAGGAGCCCGCTTCTTGTAAGAGTTGTGGGTTCGAATCCGGGCAAGTACCAATGTGACTTTTTCAATTCCTATGTACTTACTTTTTTATGTTTATCTTGGACATCACTGACATCCTGTGCCTCGGTAAGTACGTAAAGCCGTTGGTCCAGGCTGCCATTCGTAGAACTTTGAGAGACGTTACGGGTAGCCAGAAGCCAGAACATCTGACCAGTCTAAAAAAGGGGTATCATGTCACCCGGTTACTGGATTGTAGAGGTCTAATAGCCAGTCAGTAAAACACTGGTATCCAGCTGAATCTGGTTAGGCTGAAAGCCGACCCCGAAATAGTCGGGGAAAGGCTAGGGAGATGATGGTGACTATTTTATATTTAGACTAGCTGCCTCCCGCGGTTTCACCCGCGTTAAAAATGTAGAGGTATGTAGCCGATTCTCGGACCTACTTAATATGCATGCAAAATTTGGTAAAAATCGGTAAAGCCGTTTCGGAGGTAACATTATAACTAACATCGTAACTAACATTGTGACTCGAGAATTTTATATATAAGATATAGATTGTAAAACCGACACCACATTCCATACTAATCCATACTAATATTATAAATGGGAAAGTGTGTCTGTCTGTCTGTCTGTCTGTGTGTATGTTTGTCTTTCTTTCACGGCAAAACGGAGCGACGAATTGACGTGATTTTTTAAGTGGAGATAGTTGAAGGGATGGAGAGTAGTACATAGGCTACTTTTTGTCTCTTTCTAACGCGAGCGAAGCCGCGGGCAGAAGCTAGTAAGATATAGATTGTAAAACCGACACCACATTTGTCGAATTCAAATAATATTCAATAAATTCTTCAACTGTCTCTTACACAGGTAAAATCGCATTTAACAGTAATTCAATGAAAGGGTCTCGCATTGACAAAAGCTAGAGGTGACAAAAAATTGGCTGTTTCCTGCCTTGTCGCATTCTTGTGTTAGGTGTGGGCTGCAGTGCTTGCTAAGATATATGAGAGCTTTGCTTTTGTAAAACTGTAATTTTTAGTTTGTGTTCAATATTTTTGAGACGACAAGAGTGAGCAATAGTGAGCTATAATACTCGTAATTTTGAGTAAGTTGAGTACAAACTATATAAAGTCAAATTTGTATAACCCGAATATATTCAAGAGACGAGTGCATAGGCATGTTTTGGGTGAGCTCGCTCCATCGTAGGCCCCGTCTATGCCCTCGGGCTAGTCTGGGATCATAGCAAACCCTTAAGTAATAAAAAAAAGTCTAGATAAAAAAAGATAGTTAGGTATCAACTTTTTTATGTTGTTATTATTATCCGATTTATTTGCCAAATATGCATCTCTTTGAATTGTTTGAGTATACTCACAAATAGAACTTCTAAAAAGAGGAAACTTAAAAAAAAACACGTTTCAACACTCAAAGGGGAAAAATTCATTTAATTTTAAAAGTCGGCGGCATTTGTTTTGTGTTTTAGGGAACATTGCAATTTTCTTTATAAGTCTAGGTTACGTTTTATTCATTGCGTCTTTATAGCTTTCAATAATATAGCTTTTACTACAAAAGATGCTTTAATAGTGACTATTGGTGACTAATGCTTATTTATGACTCTACATTGTGACCCGGATACGCTTCTTTTGCATTACCACGTACCGAAATATTCGATCAATGAAACCTTTTTTCAAAGAACTTCGCACAATATGGGACAAAAAACTTTATTATAACAATAGGTTAAATATTCATAAATGGGCCTATTTCCTGCATTTTCTGCCGCTTATTTTAATATAAACTAGCTGTCCCCCGCGGTTTCACCCGCGTTATATCGGATTCTTGGGTACTGAAAAAAGAAGATAAAAAGTATTCTATGTCCGTCCCCTGGTCCTAAGCTACCTCCCCACCAATTTTCAGCCAAATCGGTTCTGCCGTTCTTGAGTTATAAAATGTGTAAATAACACGACTTTCTTTTATATATTTATATATAGATTTACCTAATAGTTTATCTATTACAGACAAATAAACAAAATTTTACATCTTTATAATATTAGTATAAATTACTACGAGTAATATTTCAAGATTACAAAAAGGAACAAAGTTACAGGCAAAAGTAAGCTAGTGGTCTCAATATAATAATATTGAATTATCATAGAAGGACACACTGAGTGACGCGTCCAACGTTTTTTTTTGTTTTCTCTATGGTGGCTCATTTAGTTCGTATTGTAATGGCGGCCATGTTTTTTTAGGCGTTCACTGGCGGGCAACATGGACTTTTTAATCTTGATAATGGTACTGATTTTCTTGTTTACAAACTTAACTAAATTTAAGTTAAATGCATCTTTCTCTTTTCATTTCTCAAAGAAAAGGACAGAAGATACATTTTAGTTTAATCCTGTCAAATTAGACAGCGCCTGAAGAAAATTGTCGTATATTTAGACGCCATGTTTTTAAATCGCGTCTTAATTATCTACGGCGTCTAAATTTTACAGGACTTAACTAATATTTTATCTTCTGTCCTTTTCTTAATTAAATGGAAAGAGAAAGATGCACTTAACTAAAATTTACGTTAGTTTGTGAATAAGAGAATCGGCACTAATGGTACTGATTCTCTTGTTGACCAACTAAACTTAATTGAAGTTAAGTTCATCTTTTTCTTTCCATTACACTAAAAAAAGGACTAAAGATTAGTTTAGTCCTATAAAATTACCCAGCGTCTAAAGTAAATTGAAGTACTTTTAGTGGAGATATGAGTATGGATATTTTTTTAAATAATAATAACATTTTATTTTTGATAAATTGGATAAATATAACACTTTTGCGCGTCAATATTTTGTTCTGTTATAAGTAAACGATGGAGCCTCTTTAGAAAGAACGTCTTTTTTAAAGTCCATTAAATTATACAAGTTAACTTGAAGATAATTTCTACAAACGAAAGTAAATAAAAAGCTAAAAAAAATCCGAAGTCGAGAAAATCGCATTCAAAAACTTTCACCAATTTAAGGAATACAGTGCCACAGACAAACAAACACACATACATCAGTAAAAATCACTAAAATCATATTTATTTTGTAAATCCATACTAATATTATAAATGGGAAAGTGTGTCTGTCTGTCTGTATGTTTGTGTTTCTTTATCGGCAAAACGGAGCGAAGAATTGACGTGATTTTTTAAGTGGAGATGGTTGAAGGGATGGAGAGTAACATAGACTTTTTGTCTCTTTCTAACGCGAGCGAAGCCGCAAAAGCTAGTAGGTTATAAATATAACACTTTTAAACGTCAATATTGTTTTTATACATAGCGTTCAAACATTAAAACATCCCTCTTTTTGCGTCGGGGGTTAAAACCGAAATTACATACGTTTCGTAGTTCAAAAGACATAAACGCGCATGTCAGAAGTAGTGACAATGTAATTATATTTTTTTCACAAAAGACCTTTTAACTAGCACCGAACGGTTTCAGAATTCCATTTTTAAACTTGGACAATACAATGGCACCCATTTCCTTGTTCATAAACAAAACAATTTAAGTCCAATGGCCTTTCCCTTTCCATTTTCATTTCTTAATGAATGAAAGAGAAAGCTCTATATATTTATCTTCTGTCTTTGTCTTAGCTTTTTTAGTTCCAGCTAGTTTAGAACAAATGTCGTGTTAAAGTAGTTCTAACACCCTACGCATAATAAACAACTTTATTTTATTTCATAAACAATTTTATTTAATTCATTTCAGATAGAAATTAAGCACTGAGGCCCTATTTAGATGAATAGTTCAAAGCATTGATTAAAAAAAATTTCGTGATCGCCCAGTGGATATGGCGCCCGCTTCTCGTGTAAGAGGTTGTGGGTTCGAATCCGGGTTAGTACCAATGTGACTTTTTCAATTCATATGTACTTTCTAAAGTTTATCTTAGACATCACTGACATCCCGTGCCTCGGAAAGCACGTAAAGCCGTTGGTCCCGGTTGTCATTCGTAGAACTTTGACAGTCGTTACTGGTTAGCCAGAAACTATATGACCAGTCTAACCAAGAGGTATCGTGTCGCCCAGTTACTGGGTTGTGGAGGTCAGATAGGCAGTCGCTCCACGTAAAACACCGGTATCCAGCTGAATCCGGTTAGACTGGCAGCCGACCTCAACAAGGTTGGGAAAAGGCTAGGGAGATGATGATGAGTTCAAAGCATTGATTACCAAAATAATCTTAAAATCGTCTAAGGGTCTTTTAGTATCCTATTTACGTTATAAATAATTTCAATTCGTTCAGTTCATACAATTAAAGCTTTTAACGTCCGCATCGCTCTCCTACCGACCCCGCGTATCCAGTACAATAATATTCCAGTGAACAAGCGGGGACTGTGCAGCCGCATCATTAGATATCTTCATACTCCTTGAAGGAAGTTTCTGAGAGCTACACTAGACGTGGGAGCATTTTATGTATAAAGATAAAATGGTACACTGGTGCCGATTCTCTTGTGCACAAACTAACGTAAATTTAAGTTAAGTGCATCTTTCTCTTTCCATTTAATTAAGAAAGGGATGGAAGATAAAATATTAGTTAAGTCCTGTCAAATTTAGACACTCCATAGACAATTTAGACGCGATTTAAAAACATGGCGTCTAAATATACGTCAATTTTCTTCAGGCGTTGTCTAATTTGACAGGATTAAACTAAAATGTATCTTCTTACTAACACATCAGTCAACAGTGTGTCCAGCTTACTGATTCAATTCAATTTCTCTTTTTTTAAGTTTTTTTTTTAACACACCTAAAATCAAACGCCAAAGCCGATGTCGACTATTCTGCCAATGTCAAAATGACATTGGCAGAATAGTCGACATCGGCTTTGGTTGCCATTATATAAAAATAGAATAGAAAAATGTATCTTCTGTCCTTTTCTTTAAGAAATAGAAAGAGAAAGATGTGTTTAACTTAAATTTAGTTAAGTGTGTAAACAAGAGATTTAGCACCACTGACTAACTAAGTATCAACGCACAACCAAAACCTCTGGTCCTAGAGACATGAAACTTGGAGCGTCTATTCTTTGTGAAGAGTAATAGTCTCCAATGGGAATTTTCGAAAATTATACCCCCAAAAAGTAAACTCTTTTATTAGCTGAGGTCACGATGTTAACAACTTCGTGAGCGGGTTTCTTTTTAGTTTTTAATTTAAATTTGTTAGTAGGGTTTATCTTCAAGTTAACTTGTACAATTATACCGACTTTAAAGGAGACTTTGACGTCTGAATTTGTTTCGGATGTTTTTTTTTTTATTACTTATGGGCTTGCTCTTGGTCCCAGACTAGTCCGAGGGCATAGACGGGGCCTACGATGGAGCGAGCTCACCCAAAAGATTGCCTATGCACTCGTCTCTTGAATACGTCCGGGTTATATGCTTTTGGAAACACAGACGCCGGCAGAGAATTCCATTCTTTTGCGGTGCGCATAATGAAGTTTGAAGTTTCCTCAGAGTGAAAATACTGGCCCTATCGTTCCCCTAAAATAAGCACAAAAAATATTGACATGTAAAAGTTCTTTCATTCTTTATTCTTTATTGCACAAGAAAAACAATACACATTGAAAAAATAAGCAAAAATTTAAGAATTATGTACAATGGCGAGTTTAACCCAAAGTGTTTATATTTTACACATTTTTTACATGTTTATCATTTTATTATTTAGCCACTCGTGACAAACTAAAAAAAACAAAACAGAATTAACGATTTTGTATTTTCATTTTGCATATGCTATGTTGATTAAACTAGCTTCTGCCCGCGACTTCGTCCGCGTGGATTTTTCCTAAATTTTCTTTGCTATAAACCTCACGGAGCCCGAGACCTTTCCAACGAATGCAAAACCGTGGAAATCGGTTCGTGCGTTCTGGAGTTATAGCGTCAGGAAGGAAAACCCGACTTTTTTTTATATAGTAGATAACTTAGAAAAGGAGGTTCTTCGTTTGACCTGTATGTATATGTATAATAATATTGAAATAAAATAAATCTTCATATATTATAGGCGAATAATATATGAAGAATGAAGTATCGACGGGTTTGCCTTATGAAGAAAAAAATAAGTATGTCCGATTCTCATAAAATTGATGCAGAGAGTATATACAAATATAATTAAAACTAGCTTTTGCCCGCGGCTTCGTTCGCGTTAGAAAGAGACAAAAAGTAGCCTATGTTACTCTCCATCCCTTCAACTATCTCCACTCAAAAAATCACGTCAATTCATCGCTCCGTTTTGCCGTGAAAGAAAGACAAACAGACAGACAGATAGACACACTTTTCCATTTATAATATTAGTATGGATACCTATAGGTTGAAGAGCAAAATAAATGATTCAAAGAAACATTAAAAAAAAGGTTAAAATGTCAAAAAATGTTACCAAGAAAACCTAATTAGTCGGTGAAAAATTAAAAGATGAGTGTAATTTTCCTAAATGACAGCCAAAAAAACTATACCTTGTACTGACCACAAATATTTATTTAAAGTCAGAAGCAATAACCAACCTTATTTCTTGTTAAATGAAGTCTATTTTCTCTTAACAATAAAAGGCATGCGAAATATTTTCACAACTCAGTTACAATTGAAATTTGACTTTATGTTAAAAGTTATAAGGTTGAGTTTTGTTTGCTAAGCGTTGCTATGAACAAAATTTTTGGACCAGAACATCAATTAAAAAAGTCCTGAGATGAAAAAGTCTGGATTCAGTTGAAAGTGCAACGGTTTCGCCTGGTTTTGCTTGCTGATGTTTAAAAAAATAGAATTTAAAACAATTTACAGTTATTATTTGTTTTATCAATTAATTATCAAGAAGAATATAAAAGAAGAATTTAAAACATGGCAATTTTACAGTAGTAATACTAATATTATATCGTCCTTAAGGCCATTGACGGTCATTGACGCGTCAGTTGATCTGACGTACGTCCAAAAGGAGATGTTTTAGAAATGTATGGACCTTGGGCCAGCACTATGTACACCTAATGTAAATATCATTACACGAACGATACAAAATCAGCCACTTTTGAACAAACAGAAGCGCACACCTTTTATTTCTGACTTCAAATTCCACGGGCTTGTATTAAAACATTGTTTAAATATATTAAATAGTAAGATGGACGGACCGACTCGCTGGCAAATTATAATTATAGAAATACTTTTGATGGGACAAAGATTATTAAACAGATCCGACATCGATTGTCGAAACTGGAAATCGGCTCTAACATAGGTTTAACCTTTTGACGACCAAGCGACAGCCGGCTGACGCGCTGCCATTGTCTCTCGAATCACGTGTGTTCGATGGTTTAATTAACATTATTTAAAGTTGGTAGTTGTACCATAATTAGCGACATAAAATAAAAATCCGTACCTACTTAATATTATAAATTCGAAAGTAACTCTGTCTGTCTGTCTCTTCTTCACGCCTAAACTACTAAACCGATTTGAATTAAATTTGGTACAGATATAGTCTGGGACCCGAGAAAGGACATGGGATAGTTTTCATCCCGGAAACCCCCGGGAACGGGACCTATTATTAAGACGAAGTCGCGGGCAAAAGCTAGTAATAAATAAATGTCTTCGGATATCCCACACACGGCCATCTGTCCTCAATCTAGGCAGCTTGATAGTAAACAGATAAACATACAACTTATAAATATTATTGTAATATATAAATTATACCCACATACAGAATGCTTGTTCGGTATGCCATCATGCCGATCACACAGAGTTTTTCCTAGGTGTTTCATTTCCGGGTGTTCATCCTAAATCAATGTCGTCTTACCGACAACTATTCTGCCTAACATCCCTACTGTCCTTACTAACATATCTACTCTTTGACAGACAGACAGAAGTTTGACATAACACACGTTTCTGCCGCCTGTCATTAGCGGGAGAGCATGAATGCGACGAGTGATCCACGATAGCCCTTATAAGGGAGCGAGATGGCACGCCTTAGTGATACTGCACTACTCTTTCATTACTGGGCATTTAGCGTATAGTACGATTTTTAATTCGAGTCAGAAAAATGACAAGTGCAACTGTCACTGATACCAAAAAGGGTGACCCGCTACAATAGTGATGTTCCGCAATCGATAGACTTAGACATTTAGTCATGTTTTATTTTATTAGATATCAAAGCATTTTTTTATTGTAAATATTGAATACATACCGTCCTAAATAAAACAATATTAGAAATATGGACCTTACCAAAAACAAATAATATAACAGTGTTTTATGTAATATTAAATTACCTACCATGTATGTCCTTTATTTAATTACCGTAAATTACATGTAACATTTTTTTTTATAGTTAGAGGCAATTTGATATTGAATAAAAAAAAATTCTCGACTAAGATTTAATTGTAAAAACGATTGTACCACATCACTATTTATTTGGGACTAAAAACCTGCAACACTAGAAATGTCATTTTTCTGACTCGAATTAAAAATAGTACTATAGTTAATGAGTTGGGTATACTAATTTAATCCTTCAAACACACGTGATTTGAGACACAATAGAAAGACAATAGCAGTCCGACAGCCGGCTGTCGCTTGGTTGTAATAAGGTTAATTCCTTACACAGGTTTTTCTAAAATTTAACTGACCGCGAAAAATCTCGCGATGGTCTAGTGATTAAGGCGCCCGCGTCTCATGCGGGTGTGGGTTCGAATCTGGGCAAGCGTATATGTACTTTCTAAAGTTTGTCTTGGACATCACAGACATCGGTGAAGGAAAACATCGTGAGGAAATCTGGACTTGTAGTTAATATGAGTCCGAAATCGCTAATCCGCCTTGAGCGCGCGTGGTGATCAATGCTCGTGCCTTCTCTGTATGAGAAGAGGACTTTGCCCTGCAGTGGGACAGTAACAGGCTGATATTATTATTGTTTTAATAACCGACACCGAATAACATGCAAGCTTCTCTTGTGAGAGATTTTGTTTTAGAATCTGGGCAAGTACCGTACCGATGTGACTTTTCCAATTCATTATGTCCTTTCTAGAGTTTAGCTTAGACATCACAGACATCCCGTGCCTCGGTAAGCACGTAAAGCCGTTGGTCCCGGTTGTCATTCGTAGAACTTTGACAGTCGTTACGGGTAAGCCAGAAAATCTGACCAGTCTAATCAAGTGTCGCCCAGTTACTGGGTTGTAGAGGTTTTGATAGGTAGTCGCGCTACGTAAAACACTGGTATCCAGCTGAATCTGGTTAGGCTGGAAGCCGACTCCAATGTAGTTGGGGAAAGGCTAGGGAGATGATGATGATGAATGAGTTGGGTACTAATTTAATTACTTACATAGGTCATTCTAAAATATTACTGACACCAAATAACAAGCAAGCTATATGAGAGATTGTGAGCAAGTACCAATGTGACTTTTCCAATTCATATGTCCCTTCTAAAGTTTATCTTAGACATCACTGACATCCCGTGCCTCGGAAAGCACGTAAAGCCGTTGGTCCCAGTTGTCATTCGTAGAACTTTGACAGTCGTTACGGGTAGTCAGAAGCCAGAAAGTCTGACCAGTCTAAGTGGTCCCGTGTCTCCCAAGTCACTGAGTTGTGAAGGTCTGAAAGGCAGTCGCTTCACTTAAAACCCTGTTTTTCAACAGAAAAAGTTATAAGTACCATTCACATGCATAATGCCGCTGAGAAAAGCCAAGTTTTTCAAAGAGATAGGTAGACAGATAGATAGAATATTCTTCATTGTACACCAATAGGACTAAAATAGTAAAGGACAATGCAAACAAATATGCAAGAGTACAATAAGCGGCCTTATCGCTAAAAAGCAATTTCTTCCAGACAACCTTTGGATGGAATTAAATTATTTAAAAATGGATAACGGGTAGTCTATGGCGTACATGAATATATCCATACTAATATTATAAATGGGAAAGTGTGTCTGTCTGTCTGTCTGTTTGTCTTTCTTTCACGGCAAAACGGAGCGACGGATTGACGTGATTTTTTAAGTGGAGATAGTTGAAGGGATGTAGAGTAACATAGGCTACTTTTTGTCTCTTTCTAACGCGAGCGAAGCCGCGGGCAAAAGCTAGTATAGATAATAATATATAATATATTTATTTATATGTGCATTAGATGTGTATGTAGAGAGATAAAAAGAACACCCGTACGTAGCTGTGGCGGGTTGCTGGTAAAGATTAAAGGCTTATAAAGTGATAAGCTTCATACAGTTATCTGTTATCACTGTTACGATTTAGTGTGACTATGGTGTGTAAATGTACATCTATGTATTTAAGTGTATTTGAATAAGCAGGGTCTGAACACACAGACAGAGCACAGCAAGTCTGTATTGTGTTACAAAGAGACATGATGGCATAATGTCCGGGGTTGCGGAATAGTTCTAATAGTTATCGCGGCCCCGGATAAAGGGCAACCGAAGGAACAAGGGTTGGTTTTAGTCAGTAAGAGTGTGACACCCTCCCGCCCCGCCCAGGGCGGGAAAAATGATATGATTATTTCACATGCTCGAAAAAAAAGTGTGTCGAAAATAATATTTTTAAGCAATTTGCAACTATTGGTTATAAGTAACTAAATATCTGGCATAGGGCCATTTGGTACCAAACAAGGCAGTCTACACTACGGTAACCTTAATTGGCAAACATACTTATTCCTATCCTATAATAATGTAAATGAGAATACATACTTATCCTACTAATATTATCAATATGGAAGTGTTTGTGTGTGTGGATATTGTCTCTCAGGCAAAAACTACTGAACGAGTTTTGATAAAACTTTACAGCAAGAAAACTTATACATCAGATTCAAGATTAGACATAACATAACGCTATGACCCACAGGAGCGGAATAGTAATCAAAAGCTTAACATAACGCGGGTGAATCCGCGGGGGACAGCTAGTAATTTATAAATACATACACATTATAAATAAATTACACCCAGATACAGAACAAACAATGCTCATCACACGTACAGACTTTGTACTAGATGAGAATCGAACACACGACCTCTGGCTTAGCAATCAGAGTCACTAACCAATGGACAACATCAACAGGTCTATTTAAATCTAATTCTATTCAATTAGAAGCTGATTATCACTCCATAAACCTTTTTAAGAGAGTCAGTAAATAAATACTGATTACGTGGAAAAAAATAAATAAAAAAGAAACATGGATCTTCTAACTCTACCTGTACGCTGTGCCACAGATTATAAAGCGGAATGCGCAAAGACAACACCCTGTAGATTATGATTGTAAAACAAAAAACCGACCACCAACACTCAAGTGACAGGTTATACATGGTGTTACTTATTTGATTAGGTAGACATTGGTGCCGATTCTCTTGTTCACAAACTTAACTAAATTTAAGTTCAATGCATCTTTCTCTTTCCATTTCTTAAAGAAAAGGTCAGAAGATACATTTTAGTTTAATCCTGTGAAAGTAGACAGCGCCTGAAGAAAATTGACGTGATTTAAAGATATGACGCCACGTTTAAATCGCGTCTAAGTTATCTATGGAGTGTCTAAATTTGACAGGCCTTAACTAATATCTTATCTTCTGTCCATTTCTTAATAAAATGGAAAGAGAAAGATGCACTTAACTTAAATTTACGATAGTTTGTGAATAAGGGAATCGGCACCAATGTTATTTTTTTTAATATTATTATTTTCCTTCTTAGCTGTCTCCAGCGGTTTTTCCCGCTTATGCGTAGTACCCGTTCCCGTGAGATTTTTGGTATAAAAACTACCATATTATGTTCTTTCTCAAGCTACGTACTATCTCTGTGCCAATGTGGTATTTTTAGGGAGTGGGCAATCATCAAATGATTTCTCCCGTCCTGAGCGGGGCCGGAGGGCGTGTCAGACTTTTACTGACTAATACTTACGTAGTAACTATTTATTAATCAATGCTAATACCCACTCATGTTCCTTCGGTTGCCCTTTATGTTCCGGGGTCACGGTAACTATTATAAACATTCCGTAACGTGCCAATGTGGTTTAGGTGTAAAGTTGAAACAGACAGATAGAACTACTTTCGCATTTTTAACCGACTTCAAAAAGGAGGAGGTTCTCAATTCGTCTGTATGTTTTTTTTTGTATGTTTGTTACGCGATATCTCCGTCAATTGTAAACGGATTTTGATGGTTCTTTTTTTATTTGATAAGTCATGATTCAGGGGTGGTCACATATAAATTTTGTGGCGATCGGTTCAGTGCTTCTCAAAAAATTCACCAAGATCAAAAAAAAAATACGAAATTTTCATAGACGATGTGTGCTTTGTCTTCAAGTTTCTATTTTCGTTTTATAAGATTGTAGTTAAGTAGTTTTATTTTGAAAATATATTACTTTGAAAGATACTATACACAGTCAAACATTGGGAGTCGACACTAAAAAGTAATAAATAAAAAAAATTAAAAAAAAAACCGCCTTCATAAACTAAAAACCCAAAAATAACTAAAATTTCGGAAGTCGGTGGCTTCTCTTCTGCCATTCAATTTGTGTTGCCACCGACTTCCGAAATTTTAGTTATTTTTGGGTTTTTAGTTTATGAAGGCCGTTATTTTTTTTTTGAATTTTTTTTTTTAAATTTTAGTATGGATTATCATACATCTTAATCCAACCACAAAAAAACATAAAAACATCACCCTCTACATAAAAATAAGGCTTTGTTTACACTGTCCACAAACGAAGTGCGACTTTCAGTGTTCAAACAACTGCTAGCTGGAACTGGCACTAATTGGTACCACAAAGTACCAATGTGACACTATAGTGCCATTATTAGTTCTCAATGAATAACTTTGAGCCTTTAAGAATTTAAGCTTGGTATTGGTTTTGAATATTTTTTATGGGTTTTAATTTATTCAGAAACAGTTATTATTTTCTTGTAAAAATGTCGAGATGGGTGAGTAAGGAGCCTCCTCATGTAAGAGTTTGCAAGTTCGAATCCGGGCAATGTGGCTTTTATAATTAATCTTTCGACGACCAAGCGAAAGCCGGCTGTCGGGTTGCTATTGTCATTCTATTGTGTCTCGAATCACGAGAGTTCGATGGATTAATATGTATTTTCTAAAGATTATCTTGGGCATCACTGACATCCCGTGCCTCGGAAAGCACGTAAAGTTTCTTAATTAAAGGGAAAGAGAAAGATGCACTTAACTTAAATTTACGTTAGTTTGTGAACAAGAGAATCGGCACCAATGCCATGCAAAATATATGGGAGAATAGCGTTTTGATAGCTTATAAAATACCGTATTGGGAAAACACTATGATAATATTGTCCTTCATTTTTTTTATTTGTTTTGCGTGTCTTCTTTCTAATAAATCTTACTTCTATTACTTCTTTAGTACATTTAGATATTTAACTGTGATCCCAGAACTCCCCTTATGGATTTCAAACTTAGTAAACCAGCCCGATTCACACATAACCGCTACGTTTTCGAAGAAAAAAAGCGCGAACGGATTATTACGCCCAAAACATCTGTTATTTTTTTCTTCTAACCTAATTCCAAATTTGAATCCCAAAAGTATAGAGTTACCATAAAGCACGCCGAATCACAAAAGACCTTTTTTGAAAAAGGAACCATTCTCTAAGGATTAAGATTGAAGAACTGTCAAGACAAATTTGTTTATGCAACTGTCAAAGGAATTTTCAAAAGAATGTGGACCTTATTTTCATTTGTATACGTATTCAAATTGATTTGCTTGCGTGTAAAGTTAACTTGGTCGAAGTTCTTCTATAGAATTTTGGTTCAAAAATTGACATATTCTTTTTGCGGTTGCTATACTGAGTTTTGATTTAAAATTGAGCTTTATTTTTAACGCAATAAAAGCTGGAAAAGAATTATTAAATTCAATAATATAAGTTTGTAAAAATATGCGAAATCTAACAGATGTGCATTGTCGATAGTATTCTAAATCCAAATTGGTTTCAACGTAAAATAAGTAAACACAAATACTTACTTAGAATTTTGAAATTGGAACCTTTTGGGCTTCCATGTTGAATTGGGCTTCCATCTTGGATTTTGAATAATATTGATTATCTATTGTTAAGGCGTTTCTCAGGTTGCGGGTTTTAAACCATAAACATTCGAACACACGTGATTCGAGACACAATACAAAGACAATAGCAGCGCGACAGCCGGCTGTCGGTTGATCGTTAAAAGGTTTAAATGATATTTACTATGTAAGTTGATTAAAACTAACGATTTTACATGTCAGAATATTTTTATGCTTATATAAGTAAAGGATAGAGCCAGTGTTTCTAAGTACACTGAGAAGAAATATCCGAAACAAACTCAGAGGTCAAAGTCTCTACATCAATGTATTGGTCAAATTATGCGAGGACCATGAAGGTTAATAACTGAAAATATCTATTTATGAGAGAAGCTCACATAAAAAATAATAATATCCTGGGACTACTCACACACGGCCATCTGATCCCAAGCTAAGCTGAGCATGTACTACTAATATAAGGTGCTTTTTAAATATCTGCCATCCTCTTAAGGGGTCATTGTACTCATCATTATAAACATCTTTTACTATGGGACTAACTCCAAAATCGCGAAAATAAAATCAGCCGTTCCCTACATTTCGATGAGTCACGTGACCAAAAATGTAGGGAACAGCTGATTTTATTTTCGCGATTTTGGAGTTAGTCCCATAGTAAAAGATGTTTATAATGATGAGTACAATGACCCCTTAAGAGGATGGCAGATATTTAAAAAGCACCTTATATTTATAAATATACACATTATAGATAAATTACACCTAGACACAACACAAATAATCATGTTTTTAACAGAAAGTTTGTCCTGCTTGGGTTTTGAACCCACGACCTCCGGCTTAGCAGTCAGAGCCGCACTGCTCGTGTGGCCGCCAGTGCGTTGCAGAGCGGAGTCATGCGGTGCGGTGCGTTGCCGCACCGTGTGGCCTGGCACTCAGGGTCACTGGACCAACAGGTCCGTCAAAATTTGATTTTAACTTGAATTTCCAGACATATTTCAAAATACAAAAAAATCTAATAATATAATATAATTTCAATATTTTAACAATCATTTAAATAAAATAATGTGATTATGTCAATAACGTATAATCTTACTATTCAAAATCAAACTTTATTATTTTTTACATAAATTGATAATATTATGATTCAACGGATACCTAAATAATTTTGTTGAATTATTTTATTATTTTGTTATTATAGTCCAGGAGTTTAGGTTACTTGACCTTCGTCATGTTAAGCTTTGTGTCAAACTGTCAAAAATAGATCTCTATTTTTAGGGTTCCGTACCCAAAAGGGTAAAACGGGACCCTATTACTAAAACTCCGCTGTTAGTCTGTTCGTCTTTCTGTCTGTCCGTTTGTCACCAGGTTGTGTCTCATAAACCGTAATAGTTATACAGTTGAAATTTTTACAGATAATGTATTTCTGTTGCCGCTATAACAACAAATAATAAAAAAAATAAAGAATAAAATAAATATTTAAGAGGGCTAATTTCATTTATTAAGGCAGACATGGATTTCCAATATAATCTTTATCGACCCTCAGGGGTAATCTTTAAAGGGGATACAACTTGATGTTAATTCCATTTTTTTCCCATAATAGTAAAGAACCCTTACTACGCGGGTCTGACACACTTTTGACAGGTTTTTTTGTCACAAATATTTATCCTTGACAATCTTTGTCGACCCCTAAGGGTCGATAAAGATTATATTGGGAATCCATATCTGCCTTAATAAATGAAATTGTTTATGAAATCGAATGAAATTTTTGTTAGTATTGTTTGTTGTTTGTGCAAGTAAGATATTAAATCACTTTTCCACGTCACATTTTTTAAAACTAGATGAAGTCGGCATTTCCTAACTGACTATAGTCAATAGTCAAATCGTTTATTTTAATTGGACCAAAAAAGGCACTTTGAAACGTCATTTACAAAAGTGATTCTAGTTGCCCATTCCAAAATGTAGTTACGTATGGAGAAGAATGGGCAAGAAACTCCATACTTCCTCTTCGAAAATAGGTGTGTTTCAAAGTTTTTACTACCTCAGAGAAATGCCGAAACAAACTCAGGGATTATCGTCTCTACAGTCCAGACATAAATCGTCATGTTTAACCGACTCCAAAAAGGAGGAGGTTCTCAATTCGTCTGTATGATTTTAACCATGCAAAATATCTATTCTTGCTTGCTTGTCCGAAATCTTTAGAACACGCCTATTGAAGAAAGTTTCTCTGTCTTTAAAATTATATTCATTTTGTAAATAGGTTACAGCCGTAACACTTTTACACTTCAATATTTTTTTTTTTTTTTTATTTTAAGCGAACGGTGGGGCCTGTGTTTCCTAGCTGGACAGCTCTGAGAAGAAACATCCGAAACAAACTCAGAGGTCTAAGTCTCTTTTAAAGTCCATACAATAAATTGTATTGATCAAAAATTTGCGAAAGCCACGAAGGTTAATGTCTGAGGTGCTCTCTTGATGAGAGAAGCACACAGATTTGAGTGGACCTGTCCAAACAGTGCAAGCATTTCGGACAACCTAAGTTGACGTATTTCTAACGGCTTGGTGTCCTGGACTATAATATTAAGTTTCATTTTAAAGATTATAATAACAATATGATTTAAGTTTGAATATCTTCGACCACAAACTGATCCACTATTCCTTTAATAAATCATATTTTATTATTTTTAATACTAAACAAATTGGACAATGTTTTTCTAGATTTTTCAATTAAAAAATACAATCTAATCGATACTAATTGTAATATTCGGGACCGGAGGATTATAAATACGAAAGTAACTCAGTCTGTCTGTCTGTCTCACTTTCACAACAAAACTACAGAACTAATATATAAACGAAAGGAGATCACCCAGCCTCCATACATTTTTGGGCTAATTTTGAAATGCCGCCCAACTAAAATAAACTTAATATTTGCATAAAGAACTATTAATTAGTTCTCTTTGAGATGATGATATTTGAACCTTTGCTAGCGCGTCCTTAAATATGTATGTACCTCGACTTACCTAACACGCTGTTTAAATAAGATAATCCAGATAGATATATTTAAAAAACACAATCGTTCATCCATTTTGAGTTCAATTGCATTCAAAAACATTAAAAAAAAAAAACAAAAGTTTAAAAAAATAAACCAAAAAAATGACTGACTACCCTAACTAACCGAATTCAAAAACGCTTTTGTCAAAATTCTATACAAAAACTGGCTCGTTTAAGAAAAATACCACATTATACATCCAATTTATTTAGACCTTGAACTCAAAACCATTCCTCTCAAACACAGCTCAACTTAACCTGGTTGTATAACCAGTGTAAAAAAACCTCTTCATTGAAATAAAATTGAATAGCGTACAGGCCTTCTTAAAATGGCCGTGTCTTTGACATTCGACCAAAATACAAAGAGCTTCGCGTTCATACGAAATTGAAAAGATTTGAAGTCTTTAAATTATGGTTGCGTTTTTCATAAGTTTTAACAACAACCAATGACTTTAGACCGTAGTTTTCTTTACAAATGATTTAGATTAGCGGTCTTAGTAATTTGGTTATGGTTGGTGGGTATTTAAAATAGAAAAAAAATTGATTCACTATGGAAACATGAATTGCCTGGTATGGGGTCCCAATTTCCGCTATTTAAACAAAATTGGGTAGGCAGTCATCTAAGTGAGAAATAAAGTAAGGCATTTTACTAATATCATAAATGTGAAAGTTTATGATCGAGAATGTTTGGTAGACTCTCGCCCAAAAACTACTGAACGAATTTTGATGAAACTTTACAGTAATATAGCTTACTAGCTTTTTCGTGAATTTCGAAACTTCCATCTCCTATTTTACCCCTTCAGACATGAAATTTTCAAAAAATCCTTTCTTAGTGGTTACCTACTCTTCACAAAGAACACACCCTGTAAGTTTCATGTCTCTAGGAGCAGCGGTTTGTGCTGTGCGTTGATATATCAACAGTCAGTCAGTTTAAAGTTTAATATTATAGATTACACTCAGACAAAGAACAAAGTAATTTAACATACAAAGTTTGTCCTAGTTGGGAATCGAACCCACGACCTCCGGCTTAGCAGTCAGGTGGCACTAACCACTAGACCAACAGGCCCGTCATTTAATTTTAATTGAAAAAATAACACTTTCATTTTAGTATTGTTTTCTAATAAGTCTGAGAAGAAACTTCTAAATAAATAGATATTTTTTATTATTACACTATAATTTAAAAACGTAATTTATATATTATACATTATACAACTGAATAAACGAAAAAGATAAAAACATTATTATTTCTAGAATAATAAAACCTATTTGGGAATCAATAAAACAAATTCACAAATTATTATGAAATAAAGAAACGAATAATTTATATTTTTAGCATAATACATGCATAAAATATTAAAAATCGGTCAGTTTGAAATATTGAAAACAACCCGATTCTGTTTTATATATCTCTTTATAATACACTAGCTTTCACCCCGCGGCTTCGCCCGTGTGGTTGTCGAACTTCCATCCACAATTTTACCCCTTCAAAAGCAGTATTTCCAAAAATCTTTTTCTTAGTGGTTACCTACTCTTCACAAAGAACACACCCTGCAAGTTTCATGTCTCTAGGAGCAGCGGTTTGGGCTGTGCGTTGGTATATACAGTCAATCAATAAGTCAGGTTTTTATATGTAGGAGATCAGCTTTTGCCCGCGGCTTTGCTCGCTTTAGGAAGAGATAAAAGACTATGTCACTCTTCATCCTTTCAACTATCTCCACTTAAAAAATCACGCCAATCCGTCGCTCCGTTTTGCCGTGAAAGACAGACAAAATATTATAAAATAATCTATAAGGTATATATAAAAGAAAGTCGTGTTAGTTACACATTTTATAACTCAAGAACGGCAGAACCGATTTGGCTGAAAATTGGTGGGGAGGGAGCATAGGACCAGGGGACGGACATAGAATACTTTTTATCTTCTTTTTTTAGTAACCAAAAATCTGATATAACGCGGGTGAAACCGCGAGGGACAGCTAGTATAATATAAATTAGTATGGATTATAATGCTTCAAAAATAACAAAGATACACAAAGCCAGACGACATCACTAGTATTAAATACCCATACGCGTTCATTTTCACAACGTTCGAGTTTTATGATGTGTCATAAAAAGACCCAGACGTTTTTATGTTGCAGAGGTCATAGGGGACAGACTGACATACATCTTGTGAGAATGTATTTATAAGTTTGGAAGGACACTTTTTTTGCTGTTTTTTTAGAAACTAGCTTTTGACCGTGACTTCGGTCAAGTAAATGACGGATACGATGGAAACCAAGAGGTTTAAAAATAACTTGTATTTCAAAACTTATCGTAATCGGTTCAGTGATTTTCCAGTGAAAATGTAATAGACAGGCGGTAATACTTTGAGGCTGCGGGTTGTTAAAGAGATACTGCGGACACAAAGGGGCTAAGAAGGAACATGGGTGGGATTTAGTCAGTACAAGTCTGACACTCCCTTCCGCTCCGCCCACAGCGGGAAGAGTCATTTGATGATTTCCCATTCCACAAAAATAGGCAGTAATACTTTCGCTTCAATACATAACAAAAAACAAAGTCGCTTTAAGCTCTCTGTCTCCGGGGTTGCGGAATAGTTATAATAGTTACCGTGACCCCGGAACATAAAGGGCAATCGAAGGAACATGAGTGGGTTGTAGTCAGTAAAAGTCTGACACGCCCTCGCGCCCCACCCAAGACAGGAAAAGTCATTTGATGATTTGCCATTCCCGAAAAAAAAAAGAAAAAAAGTTGTCTGTCTGTCCCTATGTATCTTTTAAACTTCGCGTTTAATAATTACCGAAGTGGTACAAAAGAAACCCTTATAGTTTCGTCACAGATTAATAAATAGTTACTACGTAAGTTTCGTCATGTCCCTCCTTGGCCTACAGCCCTGAGATAAATAGACGTTACTAAGCACTGGTTTGGCTTAGCACTATACCTGTCACTGTTACACAACTGCCAAACGTCAAGTGTACGATAGAGACGGGAACGTGGCTAAACCAAAGTACGGGCTTATTAACGTTTATCTCGCCATTAGTGCTAGAAAGATGAATCTTTGCATCAATATGTGTTTTTACAACGTCAACAAAGTCATCATCATCTCCCGAGCCTTTTCCCAACTATGTTGGGGTCTGCTTCCAGCCTAACCGGATTCAGCTGGATACCAGTGTTTTACGTGGAGCTACTGCCTATCAGACCTCCACAACCCAGTAACTGGGCGACACGATACCTCTTGGTTAGACTGGTCAGACATTCTGGTTCACCCGTAACGACTGTCAAAGTTCTACGAATGACAACCGGGACGAACGGCTTTACGTGCTTTCCGAGGCACGGGATGGCGGTGATGTCAAAGATAAACTTTAGAAAGTACATAATATAATGAACTGAAAAAGTCACATTGGTACTTGCCCGGATTAGAACCTACAACCTCTTACATGAGGGCGCCTTATCCACTGGGCCATCGAAACACGGGATTTACAACGTCAACAAAGTGCTAAAATAAAATAAAGTTTTTTTTATGGTACGGTCAGCATCAAAAGTCGCTGAACACATTCAGATTTTCAAAATCACTGTATAAAATAAATAAATATAAATATACTGGGACAACTAACACACGGTCATCTGATCCCAAGTTAAGCTCTGCTTAGAGCTTGTGTTATGGTAACCAGACAACTGATATTCAGACTTATATAATTTTATAAATACATACATATTATAGATAAATTACACCCAGACACAGAACAAACAATCATGCTCATCACACAAAGTTTATTCTGGGTGGGAATCGAACCCACGACCTCCGGCTTAGCAGTCAGAGCTACTAACCACTACACCAACAGGCCCGTATACTATTATCATCTATTTAATGTGTTACGTTTAATGTATTTTTAATTATGTTCATTCAATACTGGCGCCTATCTTGTTGAGCGATTTATAGATGATAATAGTATACAGTGTTATGAAAATCTGAATGTGTTCAGCGACTTTTGATGCTGACTGTACCTCCCATACACGTAAAGAGGAGATTTTTTTCTCTCACGTATAGCTGGAAGCTGGATTTTCAAAGATTTGCACAACCCGTGAAAAGCCCGGGCGGGTCGCTAGTGTATACATAATAAGTTTAAGAGTTATATAGTCAACTAGCTATTGCCAGTGGCTTCGCTCGCATTAGAAAGAGACAAAAAGTAGCCTATGTTACTCTCCATCCCTTCAACTATCTCCACTTAAAAAATCACGTCAATTCCTCGCTCCGTTTTGCCGTGAAAGAAAGATAAACATACAGACAGACACACTTTCCCATTTATAATATTAGTATGGATAGACATCTGCAATCATGAAGACAAAGATGATATGTCTCATATGCCTCTTACTACTTACAAAACCCCAGACTCCATCTTAGCCAATTTTTTCGTCATTGTATTAACCTGTTATAAAAGAGTATGGTAACAGTGCCTGTATGTGTGTCACACACATATCTACAGAACTAGTTTGTCCATTGATTTGTATGACAAATAATTATCTTATTTAAATAATTCGGCCGTTACAGACTCACTCTACTAATAAATGGATTTTTACATGGAGTAGGAAGTTATGGAGAATCCATATTGATATTCCGTCTGTTATGCTTTTATACCTCAATCTCGAAAATATTTTATTCAAATAAACCATTTCCAAGTTTTGAATTGTCAAGGCGTCAAGTCAGTCAGAAAATTGAAGCTGAACAATAGATTTATACATAACATAGATAGGTTAAAACTTTTAATGAAGTTATCAATATGAATTTACCACAATAATGATAACAATCATCTCCCTAGCCTTTTCCCAACTATGTTGGTGTCGGCTTTCAGCCTAACCGGATTCAGCTGGATACTAGTGTTTTACGTGAAGCGACTGCCTATCAGACCTCCACAACCCAGTTACTGGGCGACACGATACCTCTTGGTTAGACTGGTCAGACTTCTGGCTTCTGACTACTCGTAACGACTGTCAAAGTTCTACGAATGACAACCGGGACCAACGGCTTTACGTGCTTTAACTTGCTAATGATCTCAAAGATATTCTTAAGGAAGCACGTAAATATAAATTGAAAAAGTCGCATCAGTACTTTCTAGGATTCGGACCTACAACCCATTGAATGAGATTCCCTTAACCTTTCGACGACCAAGCGACAGTCGGCTGTCGCGCTGTTATTGTCTTTCTATTGTGTCTCGAATCACGGTGTTCGAAGGATGTATCTCTAGTTGCGGAATGTTTGTGTTGCGGAATGTTTATAATAGTTACTGTGACCCTGGAACATGAAGGGCAACCGAAGGAACATGAGTGGGTTTTAATCAGTAAAAGCCTGACACACCCTCCCAGGAAGGGAGAAGTTATTTGATAATTTCCCACTCCCCAAAAAAAGGATGTGTCTCTACGCCATTCGCATTGTGTGTTATATACCACATCCAAAACAAACTCCTCCTTCTTACATCCAAGACAAGTGATTTGTCAAAACAGTCCGAAAGTCGCCATTTTGAATTGAATAATGCGTCAAGCGCAACTGTTTGACGGAGCCATTTATTATAACGCTATTATAGCCTTAATGGTAAGCAGAGCTGTAGGTGTGTGTCTTTTGGGATATTGATAATTGACGTGGTATCATATTTCATTTCCCTGTTACTGTTTGATTTTTGTTTGGAGTAAAATTTAAAGGTTTTTTTAGTAATCTCCTATATAGACTAGCTTTCGCCTGCGTGATAGTAATCTATATATATAAAAGAAAGTCGTGTTAGTTACACATTTTATAACTCAAAAACGGCAGAACCGATTTGGCTGAAAATTGGTGGGAAGGTAGCTTAAGAAGACCAGGGGACAAATAAAAATATGTTTCCACATCCCTCCATATTAAGTAGGAGACAGATCACCATTACGCTAATATGCCCGTCGCACACAGAATTCTTTGGTACAATAAAACCACTAAATAGAAAATCCCCAAAACCATAGCATAATCTGGAAATCGAACTCAGTACCACAAACATCACGGAGCCGATATAGAGGACCAAACACCCAAACACACATGATGTCAGTGGGTACTTTTAGTGTCAGCGGCGGGTGGCACTAAGCTGTAGTGGCAACTGCGACAAACGTGTCACGGTGAGACCTCCCGGAGCAAGTGCGCTTTAGGCAAAGAGTAGTGCTGTAGAGGGGGCAGTCTGGATGGTTTAATATTCTGCCTAATATTTACAAAAAAAAATAACTTAACAAGATAGTATAGAACGAACAATTACTATTACAATCGTAGTACTGATGTATTTAATTTTGTACACAGACCTGATAAATAAATAGTTTTTGCTAATTATGGATTAATAAAAAATATTAAAGTCTGAGGTTTATTGCCTGTTTAAACGTAATTTGATTCTATTTAAACTCGTCTCAGGTGGCAACTCTCGTGGGCTCTTTTATTCTCAGGAATACCAATTGGATTAAAAACAACTGCATATGATAGCCAGATTTATAGGTAACTGCGAGAGGCAGTAGTATTTAAATATTTTAAGGATATCAACAGCAGTATTTTTATTTAATTCTTGGTTTGACCCAGTATCCCACGACGGCTTTACAGGCACATTCTCTTGCTTCAATTTTCGTTATTCATTCCAAAGCAGTTTTTTCATCAAAATATTGTAAACTACAGTTTCCTTTTTACAACGTTAAGTCTTTTAATGGGTGTGTGTGTGTATATAAATCAAATAATTTTATAGACATTTTTTCTATGATATTTACGTCATACGGCAGTCCTACTTAAATTTTCAGTCAATTAAATTAATTATTTGCCATACATTTTCTATTTTTCTTCTAAATTAAAATTAAACTAAAATCTGCGCAATTTGTAGTCTCTTAGCAAATTGAAATTATGAGAATGTTATGAATACCTATGATTGGTGTAATTATTTCTATGATATACATTCTTAGTATTATAATAGTAATACATACTATTATAATACTAAGAAATTATATCAATGATTATGTGATTATGCAGTTGGTGTGCTTATTGTTAAATAAATAAATAATTATTACTCGTTGTCCCCTGCGGTTTCACCCACATTTTTTCGTTATTAGCCTTTATAAGCCTTCTATAGTAATTAGGCTATCCAACACTAAAAAATTTTTCAAATTGAACCACAAGTTTCTGAGAATACCAAACAAACAAAACATAAAACTCTTCAGCTCAATAATATTATTACTTTACAATAAATATTTTTGTTTATTAAACCTTCGAACAACGTGATTCGGGACACAATAGAAAGACAATAGCAGCGCGACAGCTGGATGTCGCTTGGTCGTCGAAAGGTCTACAGCTTTTGAATTTTGATGTGAAACATCTATAGCCGCACGTAAAACAAATTTCTGGCGTGGCGACGCATGACGTGGCGACGCGTCGCCACGCTATAAGATGGTGTATATATACAGTCACAGTCTTGTGTACTGTGTGGCGATGATGTAATGTCGATGTTTCACATTTGCCAGGCGTCCCGTGACGGCTCACTTTTTTTTTTGAATGTCGATATGACGATAAGGATGTTTTCTTGACCTATTTTTTCCTAAAAACTGTGTGTTAATGTCACGTAGGCACAAAACTCAGTGTCGTGTCTGTACACCTCTTTGACCCACCATTATCAAAAGCTTTAAGACGCCGATAAGGGATGATTCATAAGAGGTCGTTTTTTATTTAATGTACTTGCCATTAGGCCTTGTCCTAGCGGCGAGCCGTTAGGGTTCCGTGGGGAGATTGGGGAACCTTTCAGGATATTTTAATGTGGATTATTTTTTCTGCTGTTTTTAATAAATGTAAATAAGACTGTTGGTTGTATATATGTATATCCTGAGTTTTGTTTTCTGGTTGGTTAATACCAGTATTTTCCAAAATATCTATTTATGGTTGGGTGTTTTTTACTTTAGCTCTCATTAGAAGTTTTTCTTGTATAATGGGTGGAATTAAAATAGGTCATACAAATATTGGTCCTGTGCGATAACTGAATACGGAATACTTACCGCAACAAACAGTGACTCAACCATTGCTCCAATTGTGGAAAGTCAAATTCTAATGGACTGTTCCAAGAAAGCGGCGGCGCGCGAGAGGCAACGACGAGCCTCTCGCCCCGGACCCAGGCGAAGACGTCGAGAGTCGCAAGACGACTACCGGCCACCGTAGGCACGGTTCTGCGGATGGCGAGCGATGGGTAGCTCGACGCCCGGCTAGGACCAGGACCGCGTCGACGGCGTGATAGTGTTCCACGCGCGCCTCAAAGAGAAGAAGTCAGCACAGGAAGGGGCCCAACAGGGCCACGCCTGCCGGGGTTGCGGAATGTTTATAATAGTTACCGTGACCCTGGAACATAAAAGGCAATCGAAGGAACATGAGTGGGTTTTAGTCAGTAAGAGTCTGACACGCCCTCCCGCCGCACCCAGGACAGGAGCAGTCATTGGATGATTTCCCACTCACCAAAAAAAAATGGTCTGTTCACCCGCATATTTGGATATTATTCCGCTCTGTAGGTCATAGTCATGTTATATAGCCTATAGCCTTCCTGAATAAATAGAATAACACAAAAAGATTTAAAAAATCGGAACGATGGCCTTAGACCCTGACACAGGATTATTATGTTTATACCTATATTTTTGAGGATGGGAAATCATCAAATTACTCCGGCCCTCAGCGTCAGACTTTTACTGACTAAAACCCACCCTTGTTCCTTCGGTTGCCCTTTCATGTTCCGGCGCCGCGGTAACTATTACAACTATTCCGAAACCCCTTGCATTTATACCTTCTTTCCAGAAATATACTTCAAAACAATCCATACTAATATTATAAATAGGAAAGTGTGTCTGTCTGTCTGTCTGTCTGTTTGTCTTTCTTTCACGGCAAAACGGAGCGACGAATTGACGTGATTTTTAAGTCGAGATAGTTGAAGGGATGGAGAGTAACATAGGCTACTTTTTGTCTCTTTCTAACGCGAGCGAAGCCGCGGGCAAAAGCTAGTAATTAATAAAAGTTAAAAAAAAAACCAGTCACCTTATACCTCAGCCAAAAACCTAATAACACTCACAGATCACCACAAACACTAAAAAAAACTAAAAAAAACCTACAGAACCCGTTCTTCCAAAACAGATCACTCCTGCCACAAATACTGCGCTAATCGGACGTTCAACCCCTTAAGTGCACGTAGTAAAGAATTTTACACTTTGAAATGTCTCCAAACAACAGACATATGTTTTATAACAATAGCCTTTGAGACATATGTCTCTTTGGTCTCGTGGATGTGTGGCTGGTGGGAATTGGGTCCTGGGTTTGGTTTCAGGGTGGGGGAAAATAAGAAAGAAAGAAAAACAGTTTAATATTATAAAATGTTATTGGGATTTCTTATCCATCCATATTAATATCATAAATGGGAAAGTGTGTCTGTCTGTCGGTCTGTCTGTCGGTCTGTCTGTCTGTCTGTCTGTATGTTTGTCTTTCTCTCACGGCAAAACGGAGCGACGAATTGACCTGATTTTTTAAGTTGAAGGGATGGAGAGTAACATAGGCTACTTTTTATCTCTTTCTAACGCGAGCGAAGCCGCGGGCAGAAGCTAGTAATATTATAAATACGAAAATAACTTTGTCTGTCAGTCTGTTACGCTTTCAGGCTTAAGTTACTAACCCGATTTAAATAAAATTTGGTGCAAAGATAGTCCACAGCCTGAAAAAGGACATAAGACATTTCATGAATTCATTCAACATCCACGTGGGTGAAGCCGCGTGCATAAGTTGTCACAAGGCACAGTTCATTCGCGTAACTCTTTGTGTTCTGTCTGGTATCGTTGCTCCCCCTCCTCTGTCGATTCCTCATTACTGAGGATCGGGACTCCTTTGAAAAAACTTCTTAACAGTTTCTCCCCATCGGCTTCTGTCCGAGCCATCGTGGAGGGCCGTGCTGACAGATATCTCAAGGCTTGTTGATATCTGATTAGCCCAACGTTTGGGGCTTCGTCCACGAGGCCTTTTGCCTTCCACCTTTCCTGTGACCATCAGGTGTTCGAGGTTGTCGGGGCTTCTACGAGCTATATGGCCGAAAAATTGGATCACTCGATACAGACACGTCGCAGAGAGTATCGTTGCTAGTGGACAAAATTAGGACTTATAAGATTTCGAACCCACAAACTTCTTGTATGAGAGGCGGGCGCCTTAACCACTAGGCCATCACGATTCAGCAACTGTTCTCCGAAGACCGATTCGCCATTGGACTGTTCGTCGACAGGATGATTCATTTATTTCCGTTTCCTCAACAGGCTCTTTCACCTTTGGACATTTCGCCGACAGAACCTTTCATATGTGTCACTTACGACGACAACCCTTTTCAACTACTAAATGTTTCACCGACACGACGATAAATCTATAACTCTTTTAACTACAGACCTTTCCATCTACGGTGCATTCAAGTTGTTCCTAGTTTTTCTTCTCCTCACATGCCAAATAAGGATGCCATGAGGAAGATGCTACAACGAGAAATCAAATGAAACAGTATGAAAATTATATCTAGGTTTTCTGTTGTTCCATTTGTTTTTCTATTTCCAGTATGTGATAGATAGGTTGTTTCCTAATATCGAAGTCATGTAGTATCGCAGTGAAGATCTATCGCGGTAACGTGCATCGAAGTGTAGTGGCTTTGCAGAGACGGTCATCGCAGTAACGTGCATCGCAATTTTGTAGCATCGTATTAGCATTTATCGATATTTTGTGCGTCGAAGTTCCGTATTCTACACACCTTAGGGCCTATGCACACCACGTTTTTTAAACGCGCCGTCGACGCGCGTTTGTAGCGATACAGACGCGATACGCACGTAAGTCAGACGCAGCCTGTAGACCTTTGTACACCTGTATAAATACAGACGCGCGTGTGTAGCGATACAGACGCGATGCAAACGCGCGTGTGTATCGATACAAACGCGCTGGCCCATTTTTTGTTTCAAAGACGTGCGGTGCACTAAATCGCTCGATTGCTACTAGCGTAGATTCATACTTCCCTTTCCCTCGTTGCGGGTGAAACCCCGTCAGTAGAGAAGGCGCGCGCACTAGACGCGCCGGTGACGCGCGTTTGTATCGATACAAACGACAACAAACTGCTCTGCAGGATAAAAACGCGCCGACGACGCGCGTTTCCGAAACGCGCGTCGACGGCGCGTTTAGAAAACGTGGTGTGCATAGGCCCTTAGACAGTTGTCTCCCACTTCTTTAAGCTGAATGCTATATCCACATTTATGAAAATTATTAATATTACTCTAATTCCGATCACTGGTGATTGAAGTATGAGTGACCTTGAGGTCATGGTCCGATACCCAACTAGGTCTTATTTGTGTGTTGAGTTCGATTTATATAGCTACCTACGTCTAATTTATCTATAACTAGCTTGTTAGCGTCTTTGCTTGCGTGGCCGTCGAGAAATATCTGCCATCCCCTTATTTACCCCTTTGGGGTAGAATTCCTAAAAACCCTTCTTAAATAGATTCTCTCAAAGAACACACCTTGTAAGTATCATGTTTCTAGGAGCAGCGGTTTGGGCTGTGCGTTGATTTGATAATATATAAACAGGCAGTCGGTTAGTTTACCAATTTTACAATTTATATTCATTTATAACGCATATGTATTTAATAAATTATACAAACACTAGTTTCTGCAATAAGAATAACATTTATGTTCTTTCTCACACTATGTACTATCCTTGTATCTCTACGAAGTAGTAGTTTATGCGTCCATAACAGACAGAGGTACTTTCGCATTTATGAAATGAATATTAAAGAGTTAGGCATATTAAACCTTCGATTCGAGACAATAAAAAGACAATAGCAGCGCGACAGCTGGCTGTCGCTTAGTCTTCGAAAGGTTAACGTATGGGAATGTATATCATTTGTCTAGTTAGCATAGTACCTACTAGGCTCGACTTAATTCGGGATCAATTAAATTTTTGCTTGAGTAAGGTCGGCTAGATTAGACCATATCAATCACTGTCATCCCCTGCCTTGAAAAGTTCGTAAATATGGTCCCGATTGTCATTCTTAAAACTTTGACATTCGTTACAGGTAGTCTGAAGCCAGGATGTTGTCATGCTCGCTCAAAAGTCTCGCTGATGGTGGCGTGTGCGTTGGATCATTCGTTTCCCTTCAAAATGGTTGAATTAAATGATGCTGACATCACGCGTCATGCTCGTGTAAGGGCGCTGTCAGTTGAGATCGGTCATCTTACTGACATGATTTTTTTATGGTTTATTTTGCTCTTTACTTATAGAAGTTGTCACATAAAGAAGCAACTATTTTGAAAAGAGTTCCTTGTCTGTTCTTCTCCATATATACCTACGTTTTGGAACACGCAATTCATAAGTGCCTGTTAATGGTCTAATTTTGAAGGAAGTAGGTCTTACCAAGGAGTATCGTGTCGCCCAGTTACTGGGTTGTGGAGGGCTGATAGGCAGTCGCTTCACGTAAAACACTGGTATCCAGCTGAATCCGGTTAGGCTGGAAGCCGACCTCAACATAGTTGAGTAAAGGCTAGGCTAGGGAGATGATGATGACACAAGAAAAACCAACAAAATACAATTTAATTTCATTTATTTTTATTTTTTATACATTTTTACAATTTATTTACAACAATAGTTCTTTTTAAAGCTTATCTTTAATTGTAAGCAATTAAAACACTTTTTTATAATGAGATATTTTCACTCACTATTTTTGTTATTATTGCTATCTCTTTCGGACAAATTAAAGATAGGGACTGTCAAAAAAGTAGACGGTAGTCGTTATTGGCTCTGATCGCTAAGCCGGAGATCGTGGTTTCGATTCCCACCCGGGACAAAATTATGTGTGATAAGTATGATTGTTTGTTCTGTGTCTACGGTAATTTATCTATGTATGTATGTATGTATTTATAAATTATATAATTATGTATGTATATCAGTTGTCTGGTTACCATAACACAAGCTCTGCTTAGCTTGGGATCAGATAGCCGTGTGTGAGCTGTCCCAAAATATTTTTTGAATTATTTATATAACGTGTAAACTATCATAACTTTTTGACAGGGTCTTTTAATAGTCAAAATTGGTGTAATTTGGTTTTAACTTTGACTTTAACAATGCAAGTTTCAAATCTCGTCTTCTCCCTTTCCCACGCTGTTTGTTAGAAAAGGACAGCAATACTTTAAGTGAGTTTTGAAGAGATACTCGTATAAAATTTACAGAATAAAGTATAATATTTATTAAGAACATAATTAACACATATTCATCGAAGTTTGCGAGGTAATTTATTTAAAAAATTGGTACAGAAACTATGTGAATACAATACTATTCTACTTAAATGCTGTTTTAAATTTTAACCTTTTTCTGAGAAAACAAACCAACCCACAATCTATTCGCATAACTAGTGTAAAAGATTTTTAAAGGAGTGTGGGTTTTTAATCAATAAATTATTGTTAAATATTTACATACTCCTTTATTTTTTAAATAATTATAAAATTACCTACCTAACAAATATCACTTTATTTATTGAGAGATCGAAATTATAACAATACATGACATTTCTCTTTGTTACAATTTATGTTCAAAATATAATAGTAGGCAATGATGTTATAAGTAAAAAAGTGTAGATAGGTTACCCAAACGAAATTCTATCTTCAAAAACGGCACACTAACGCACACATACATTACACGTCAAAGTAGGATGACATGATTTAAGTAGTGCGAGTGAAAAAGAGATAAACGTCAAATGTCAACGCGATACTCAGTATCATGTTTGTCAATTGGCAAACTTTTAATGTGCCACTTTTTGACTGCATATAACCTATCTACACTTTTTTACTTATAACATCATTGAAATAATTGAATATAGAGTCTAAGGTCCCTTAGCCTTAACCAAGAGACCTTAAATTTTCTATTTTAAATGATACTACATGAAAATATCAAAATATCTTTTTTAAAATTCACCCCAAAATTGTCAAAAATTTAGAAAAAAAAATCTCAAATATTAACATTATTTCGACCTCACAATTACAACTGGCACATTTATTTATTTATCATTTATTTCTAATCGTATAGTTTTTACAATAAATAACAATTATTATTTGGCATCAAGACACTATTACTTTATCACTTTTTTATTTCGCACTGTCGAGAATGTGTGACAATGGTGCTAATTCTCTTGTTCACAAACTTAACTAAATTTAGGTTCAGTACATCTCTCTCTTTTCATTTCATTAAGAAAAGGACAGAAGATAAAATATTAGTTAATTCCTGTCAAATTTAGACACTCCATAGATAATTTAGACGCGATTAAAAACATGGCGACTAAATATACGCCAATTTTCTCCAGGCGCTGTCTAATTTGACAAGATTAAACTAAAATGTATCTTCTGTCCTTTTCTTTAAGAAATAGAAAGAGAAAGATGCATTCAACTTAAATTTAGTTACGTTTGTGTACAAGAGAATTAGCGCCATTATATATTGAATTTACTAAAAATGGTACAAGTAAATTTAGGAGGTATTAAAACAACAAGCCAAATTCTAGCAGTGACAGAATGAATCGTTACTGACATAATATAAGAAATAAAAATTCAACCACAAAATCTCATGTAGTCACTATAGTCTATTTTTTTAGCAAACAAGTACTGAGTATATCTCTTTCACATATCCGGTATTGACAGAGAGAGATGGGAAATTAGTCGAGGCGGAGCCAACGCTTTTAACACCAATAATAACACTTATGCTGATTATGTGGACCAATAAAAAAAATTTAGGTACTCGTTTGTATAAAAAAAACAGACTATAGCAGGCAATCTTAATTTTAAGTGACACAGTCTGCAAGTTTCATATCTCTATGACCAGCGGTTTGGGCTCTGCGTTGATACGTCAACAACCAGTTGTCAGTTTACCACTTTATATACAAGGTGTATTTTTGGTCTTGCTCAACCCGCTAGGAGATGATTCTACCCATGAAAACAAACAACTTTTATTATGGAACCAACTCTGAAATCGCCAAAAAAATATCAGCTGTTTCTATGAAAAGTTCATTGCCCTTCCGACCATAATGTATGAAACAGCTGATATTTTTTTCGCGATTTCCGAGTTGGTTCCATAATAAAAGTTGTTTGTTTTTATGAGTAGAATCATCTCTTAGCTGGTTGAGCAAGACCAAAAATACACCTCGTATAAAGATTGAAAGTCACATCACTTTTGCGGTAACAATAGCTAAGATTATCAATCAATGATAGAGGTATTGGTAGTTATGTTGAAAGACTGATGAAAAACAATTTAACAGTGCGATTTATCAAAAAAAGATGCTATCTAAAACTCGCTTCACATTTTTCCACTTGACTTAAAACTTTGCCTATTCTATCAATCAAAATCTTTGCGTTCTTCTCAGGCAAAGATGGCAGAATATCTCTAATTACAATAGAATTCTTTTTATGGAACATATCACCTAACAACGAACCCACTGAATTAGAATTAAAAAGTCTTTTCAAAGAGTCTATAGTCTTCTTTCTAAACACACACAAATTATCCAACATCAAACTATGATACACATTATATTTCTTCAATAATCTGTAGCCATGCAAAAGGCCTGACTCGTTGTCTAAAAATATTAGTAACCCACTGTCCATTTTCTTGGCCAAATTATGCGCAGGCCCATCCATTATATTGATATTCCATTGGTAATTGAATAAATTATTTACAATCCTATCTAAATTGGCTGTTAGGTAATCAAATATTATCAAATCAGACCACTGAGCAAGCTCTAAGAATTTATCTATCGTTTTCCTATTAAGCTTCAAATCTATATGAGTGAAATTTTGCAATTCTTGCTTTAATTTCAATTCTTTCACTCGGAGTTTGTCTATCAAGATCTGTTTGTTAATTTCAGTGTCGTTTTCTTTTAAGGACATTTTGAGTATGTCTACTTTGTTCAAATGTCTATTGGTTGGTCTGAAAACATCAGGTATTGAGGCTGATTCTAAACTTGGTATATATTGTGTTAAAACTACAGCCCGATTACTGCTCCACTGTGCTGTTATTATATCATTAGCTACATTCTTCCAAAGTCGATCTTTTAAATCGACAATTCTGACTACCGAAGGAGCCAGGTTCGTCAAATTCAGCAATCTACCGACGTAAAAACTGAATATTTCCCCTTGAATTTGGTCTGTGTTCTGTCTGTATCGTACACAGGCTTGCAAACCATCTTTGAATGTAACTAAGCGATTCTGCATTCTTCCGCATCCATTCTCCATCTTTATAACTTCAGTTTTGTCAATATAGTCCTCCCAGATTTGAGCAGAGCTTTCCCCATAACCTTGAGGCATGGCATCTTCAATTTGAGGTCCCCAATATATGTTATCATAAAGCACGGTCGCGCCATCTGGTACAAAAGTCTTATTTAAAACAAATGGATGTCCATTACTGTCTTTCGTATCTTTTAAAATATCTTTCATAACTTCTGTAAGTCCTTTCGGGTATATATCTTTGTTGTATTTGTTTTCTTTCCCAGTAAAAGATACGGTGGCAAATCTTTTGCTTTCTGGTTTCGCTTCTGGTTTTATTATGGTTTTGTTTATGTGGCGTGGTGTTATTTGTCTGTTTATTGTGACTTTTTCCTCTAATTGGTTGCTCATGAGGACTATTCCTATTGCTAAGCCGAATATGAAACTAATTATAACGCTTATAAAACAGTAGGTAATTCCTTCTCTTCTAGAATTCTTCTTAGTTTTACTAAAGTCATTGTATATCACATACGGCCGATGTCTGAAATCTATTGTCATATTGATTGTGTCTATATTCTTTCCTTTCTTATTTAAATCTTTGAAAGTTGGTATTCTTTGTTCGGTTTTATTAGTATTTTCTTTATTTATAACAGTAAATGTTAGAGTGGGAGGTATTTCGTCTCGGGTGTTGGTGGCCATTTTCATTTTTTCTTCGTTGATGTCGTTCTATTCTTCAACTGCAGTCATTTTTTTTCGGAATTTCTGTAACAAAAGAGAACACAAATTAATTTCACGTATGATTTTGAAATCTTTTCTTTGCTTTGAACTTTGTCGTTTTTAGAAAGGTAACAATTCTAGGTAGCTACTATTTTCTTCGTCATTAACAATCTTTTCTTCTAATAATGATGATTAAATTAAAATCTCTAACAAAATCTCGTGATCTTCTCGACAAATTAGATTAGTTTCAAGTAATGTTAATAGGAATATTTAATCTGTTTATGTATTTAACTAAAAGTAAACAATATTCACTATAATATACTACACTACTAATACACTAGTCTTTTAATCACCTTTTAATTAAAAAAATATCGTATAAAATTTACACCAAAATCATTTAAATTTATTTAATTAGGTGTCAAATATTGATTCGGTTAATTAACTAATTGTAAACATTTTAAGATATTTGTTTGATTAAATTTCTAGCTAAAAAACGTATCAAGACAGTTTGATTTTAGTTAAATAATTAACCTAATTGAATAAGGTAAAAATCTGCAGGTTTTAACATTTTATATAACTAATCAAACAAAACACAAACAATTAAAAACAATACGTATATTCTACACAAATAAAACACAACACGAACACAGTTTATCCGGAAACCTCAACCGCACGCGCTCAAATCCTTGTTTAAAGTCATCTCAGACATAATTGTGGGTTATTTTGACCCGCCCACAAGGCAATAACCCGCCCATAGTTACCAAGTTAATAATCATTCAATTAGTAAGGTCTTTTGTGTGTAAAACGGCTGGTTTGTTTTTTCTTTTGGTAATATCTTTATCTATTCTTTGTGAGAAAGATATTTTGATGGGCTGGTCTAGTGTTGACCTTGACTGCTGAGGCAAAGGTGGGTCGATTCCTATCCAGGGAAAAAAATTGTTTGTTCTGTGTCTGGGTGTATATTTATCTATATATGTATTTTTTTTTTTTTTGTTGAGTGGTAAATCATCCAATGACTGCTCCCGTCCTGGGTGCGGCAGGAGGGCGTGTCAGACTCTTACTGACTAAAACCCACTCATGTTCCTCGATTGCCCTTTATGTTCGATTTTTGATGTGTAACGTCAAACTTTTAACACATTTCCCATACAAAAATGTCAAAGTGATAAATATCCGGCCGATGACTGGTCATTGAGACACGATTGTAATAGCAGACTAGGGCCCCTGGTCTAATGGTGACCCTGACTGCTGAGCTGGAGGTCGTGGGTTCGATTTCGATAGTTACTGATAATTCAAAAAAACTCTTCAGATTTATAATATCAGTATACTTTGTAAAGGTTTAACCTTTCTACGACTAAGCGACAGACGGCTGTCGCGGTGCTATTGTCTTTCTATTGTGTCTCGAATCACGTGTGTTCGAAGATTTAAAGTTTCTTACTTTCTCAAGCAAAAACTACTAAACAAGCTTTTTATATTTTACAGTAATATAGTTGACATAATAGGCTATTTAACATCACGCTAAACCCATAGGAGCGGAGTATTAATCAACCTAACACAACGAAAATGAAACCGTGGGACCAAGTTCCATTTAAAATGAAAAACATTTGATTGCTCTATTGGCGGATTTTCCACGCGATAAATATAATAAAACATTAGTCACTGCTGTCAAAAGAAAATGTAAAAAATATTATGAAGAAATATTATGAAATATTATTTTTCTACTAGCTTTTGCGCGCGGCTTCGCCCGCGTGGATGTCGGTTATATCGCGTTTTCAGGAGAACTCTTCAAAAGTTCGCGATAAAAACTATCCTGTTCTCTCTCAAGGTCAACTCTATCTCTGCACCAAATTTCATTAAAATCAGTTCAGTGGTTTAGACGTGAAAGCGTAACAGACAGACAGAGTTACTTTCGCATTTATAATATTAGTAGGGATTAACATTTTAAATCGATTTCAATAAAGAAGGTAGGCTAGGTTGACTGGGAGAAAATGCCTGCGGCATTAAGTCCGCCTGTGTACCGTTGCATAAAGTGTAAATAAAAAAATAAATAAGGTAAGTAAAATAACTTAATTTTCGGAAGACGGTGGCTTTGTTTCTGGACGTCAAGTTATTTTACCTGTATTTAGTTTATGGAGGTGGTTTGGCTAAAAAAAAGTTTATTATTATTTACTTTTTGTGCGAATTTGTACTGAAAACCTTCTTTTTAAAAGTCAGTTAAAATTAACTTTCTCTTAAATGTTGCAAAAACTTTTCTGAAAACCGCATTCAAACGGTTTGGCCCAACTTGGGATAATCGCGAAGAATCACACATTCATTCCATATTTTTAATAAAAAAAATATTAATAGGCAAAAACACTTCATAATATTTTGCAAAAATCATATGGCCAAGTTGTAATTTATCACGCGTGACGCAGTCTTGCGAAATTATTCTCATTTATTATTGTCCTTTAAACATTTAATATTATATCCAAACATAACATCGTTACAGATGACAACTTTACCCAATACAATTACAACACAATGACAACCCAAGGACAACATTACCTATATTAAACATTATTTTTTACCCAAAAATAGACTACTAGATAAAACGACATTCCAAAATCAGCAGGAACCGATACCAATATAAACAAGCTTAATATACATACGTATTAACAAGACCTTTTTTGAGGCGAGCGACCAACGTCGGCGGCCATTTTTTTGTCGTTTTTTCCGACCGGTACAGAATTAGGGGTCTTTCGGAGTCACAGTGGCTTGATTGAATTTGTTACACCTTGTTTGAAAGTTTTTTTCGATGTTTGGTTGTAATTGGGGTGCGTCGGAATTGCGTTGGGAAAAAGTTTTTATTGACAGTTGGGAATCGAATGGGAAATGTTTTGTCAATGCGGAATTGCGTTAGAAAAAAAGCTTCTGTATTTATTTTTTTGGGAATATCTTACTGTATCGAATGGAAGGTATCAATGAGTTTTTAGCAATATCATCATTAGTTAGCAATCGGAATTTTGTAAGGATTTGTATGTCATTTAATTATTGAATCACATGCGATATGTTAGGTTTTCGATTAGCACTTTGCTTATAGTGTGATGAAATACAGTCTATGTGTTATTCTGATGTGTAACCTATATTACTACAAAATTACAGCCAAATCCGTTCAGTAATTTTTCGCTTAAAAGACTGACAAACATTTATCTAACAAAAAATCTCATTTTTTTTAACCGACTTCAAAAAAGGAGGAGGTTCTCAATTCGTCTGTATGTTCTTTTTTTTTTGTATGTTTGTTACGCGATATCTCCGTCAATTGTAAACGGATTTTGATGGTTCTTTTTTTGTTTGATAAGTCATGATTCAGAGGTGGTTCCATATAAATTTTGTGGCGATCGGTTCAGTGCTTCTCGAAAAATTTACCAAGAACAAAAAAAAATTTGACGAAATATTCATAGACGATGTGTGCTTTTTCTTCAAGTTTCTATTTCCGTTTTATAAGATTGTAAGTAATTGGGAGTCGACACTAAAAAGTAATAAATAAAAACTTTTTTCAAAAAAATAATAACCGCCTTCAAAAACTAAAAACCCAAAAATAACAAAAATTTCGGAAATCGGTGGCTTCTGTTCTGCCAGTCAATTTGTGTTGCCACCAACTTCCGAAATTTTTGTTATTTTTGGGTTTTTAGTTTTTGAAGGCGGTTATTATTTTTTTGAAAAAAGTTTTTATTAAGTCTTGATATGAGAATCAACCCAAAATATCTGAGAAATCGGTATACTTACACACAAAACCCAGAACTATTTTCTTGTAGTCGGTTAAAAAAAGAGTATTACATTACCAAGATTGAGACATAATTTATTTCCACTTTATGTACAAAGGCATACCAGTCAATGAAGGACATTTTACTTAAAAAGGAACAAAAAAAAACCTCGCCTAGTTAATAAAACGATACGATTATTCACTACTGAATCCAAAATCGTAAATCTTTATTATTTATATGGACAGAAAGGATGCAATGGATAGTAAATTCATTACTAGCCTGCATTGGATAATAAAATTCAGGGACTTAAAGAGAAAGATATTTAAGAATTGTTCTGGATATTATCCATACTAATATTATAAATGGGAACGTGTGTCCGTCTGTCTGTATGTTTGTCTTTCTTTCACGGCAAAACGGAGCGACGAATTGACGTGATTTTTTAAGTGGAGATAGTTGAAGGGATGGAGAGTAACATAGGCTACTTTTTGTCTCTTTCTAACGCGAGCGAAGCCGCAGGCAAAAGCTTGTGAGTATTATAAATATAAAACATCTGTGGTTTGCCGTGGTTTTGTTTAGCTGGATGTACTTTGAAAATGACCGATATTTATTTTAGTAATTATTGCTGCATTAGTAAATTGGCTGTGTTATTGTAAAATATAACGAGATACAGTAATTATGAGGTAAACTTATTACAAGTATACTTATATAATTGTACGCGACAGCTCCAATTTTTGTGTTTGGGCAGTGGCTGAAAGCTGCTCATCTACGGGTCACAGGTTCGACTCCCACACGGGACAAATCCGTACTAATATTATAAATGCGAAAGTAACTCTGTCTGTCTGTCTCTTCTTCACGCCTAAATCACTGAACCGATTTGAATAAAATTTGGTACAGATTTGGTCTGGGACCCGAGAAAGGACATACGATAGCTTTCATCCCGGAAAGCTCCCGGGAACGGGAACTATTAATTCACGCGGACGAAGTCGCGGGCAAAAGCTAGTATTTATATATCGAAACGCAAGAAATTCTTAGTGTATGTGTTTAAAAAAGAAATATATATGTTAAAGTTTTATTAAAACGATGTCTTAAACGCAACATAATAACTATGGTTGACTTTGTCCACGTTTTATTAAAACGATGTCTTAAACACAACATAATAAAAACAAATATTCTATTTCCGTTACTCATTTAAAAAATTCGTTTGATAAAATACTACCTACAGAACCCGACTATCTCAACACTTATCGCTCCTAACAGTCCGTGTCCTTTTTATTCTTTTGTCAGTTTGTAAGAATTTTGTTAAACACATCCCTGGGACAACACGACCTTTTTTTTATTTAAAAAAGTAAAAGAAACTTAAATAATTTGTTACTTTACCGATTTTGAACTATACAACTGTTTCTTCGCTTAATTTTTATAAGTTTGACGTTTACGTACGTTTTTATGAATAATCTTTAGTAATTATATATAAAAATAAATAGGTTTTGATTCTGTTTGTTTAAACCTTCAAACACACGTGATTCGAGACACAATAGAAAGACAATAGCAGCGCGACAGCCGGCTTTACTACCGTATTGTTTTTACAAAATCCGTTGCAACAGTTTTTATGAAAAAGAGTAAGTAACTAACATTCATCCATTCTAAAATACTTTTGCATTTATAATATTAATCGTCAGCATATTAGGCATCCATACTAATATTATAAATGGGAAATTGTGCCTGTCTGTCTGTCTGTCTGTATGTTTGTCTTTCTTTCACGGCAAAACGGAGCGACGAATTGACGTGACTTTTTAAGTGTAGATAGTTGAAGGGATGGAGACTAACATAGGCTGCTTTTGTCTCTTTCTAACGCGAGCGAAGGTTCGGGCAAAAGCTAGTAATTCATACAAAAAAAACCTCTAAAAAAATGTTTTGAACGGACTTTAAAAGATGTTCTCAATTTGTCTATTACGTTACTCGATATTTTCACCAATATTCAATCAATTTGTTTATTGATTCTGAAAGTAAATTAGCAAGTATCTAATTGACTATGCCTTAAATAAAAGTGGGGATATTGATCTAGAAAAAGTTATATATAAAGAAAAACATGCGGCTATTTTTCCAATTAAAGTAAAAAAATTGCTATTTTCTACGAGACTTTTATATAAAATCATATTTTATTAAAAATGCGTACAGGCATTCTCGAGCGGGCAAAGTTATATTCCTAACATAACTTTACCCGCTGCGCGTCACTTACTACCTTAAAATTGCAAGCCTGTCAACCGGTAGCACAACTTACTAAGCCGATATTTTTTAATACATCTTAACGTCATAAAATTATTGATTGGTCGGCCATCTTGTATGCAAAAACGAGACATAAGACACCTGTCACTGTCACTCATTCTTATCCGGACAAATCTAACGAACGTGTTGTTTTTTGTATGAAATCAGGGATTTTAAGCCTTCAAGGTTTTGAAATGGGTGAGAAGGAATTTGTGAAGATTTTTTAGTTATTAGAATGAATTGTGTTTAATGAAAATATCAACAGTCAGTGAATCATTTTATATGTAAGAAATCTCCAATACTTGAGCGCGCGTGGTGATCAATAGGCGAGACGACAAAAAAAAGTAATTAGTCCGTCAGATAGATTATCAAAAAATTTTGGACACGTATTTTTTTTTTTTCTCGTAAACGAAGAATGACGACGATACAGTGCGTTGAAGTTGCGCGTGACGTCACATTAAGATACATATTTTGCAGGACGGTGACGTGAAAAGCCCCCAATCCGGAACTTTGTTGCAAGCAAAAAATACGTGTCCCGTATTTTCGGCTGATCTATCAGACGGACTAAACAGAATGCCATTTTTTTAATGCTGTCGTCATCCCTATTCTCGTGCCTTCAACTTCAACTCTTAATGAATGGCCTTTGTGGAAAAGACACCACAATTCTGCCAATAACACGTGAACATTGATAATAAACCATCAAACGCTGGAGAGTATTTTGCGAGAATTAACCGTAAACTTAAAGGAATAAAGTTAAAATAAAGATCAAAATTTAAGAATTTCCTCGCAGACGAACATTACAACCACAGATAATGACTATTACTCTAAGAAAAAAAAAACTATAAATAAATAAAGAAAGAATAACAGTTACAATTTAATCTTATTAATTTCAATGAATTTACATAATTTAAATACAAAACGAGTAAACACAAAAGAAAGAAGACATTTTACCGAGGTAGGACGAGGAATATGAGAAGGAATGATTTTTCTCGTGCCTTCCCCCCTAGACAAGAATAGATTGTCAAATACATATATGGAGATGTCAAATTACTTAGCGAAAGCTTATGTCAATTCCATGCATTTGACAATCTATTCTGTTCCGCTATCTATTCTACAATGCCACTTGTCTTGGCTTCACTGTGTGAGAAGATGCATATATCCTGCAGTAGGACAGCAATAGACTGGTATTATTATTATTTACCTACCCGAATCACATCCGCAACGCTTGAAGGCGGAATTAGGTATAGCGGTTGTACTTCCTCGAATTCACAAATATCTTTACCAAGACCAATGATATTATAAGTAAAAAAGGTGTAGATAGGTTACCTAAACGCAATGTAATCTTCAAAAACGGCATACTAACGCACACATACATTACACGTCAAAGTAGGTTGGCATGTTTGAAGTAGTGCGAGTGAAAAAGAGATAAACGTCAAATGTCAACGCGATACTTAGTATCACGTTGGTCAAATGGCAAACTTTTAAAGTGCCACTTTTTGACTGCATATAACCTATTTATACTTTTTTAATTATAATATCATTGACCAAGGCTATATATCAAACAAAGCTACTAACGGAAATCGGTCTAACATCAAAACTTCTCGTTTCATCAAAAGATCGCAGTTGCGAACAGAGCCGGTCGACACAACGGATCAGAGGAGATCTCTCGATTACAGATCGATCTATAGGTGCGCGGATAGATTGAGCAACGATTCTGAGTTACAGTGTGTAGGGAAACGCAGAAAAACTACTTAGAAGATAGTGGTATTAGTATTTTAGTCAAATTAAAAACAAATTTTTTCCATAATAGATTTTTGACTAAAGACTTTGGACATTTGCCGTGTTGGCAGCGATACGAGAGGGTTCTAAAATGCCTTCATGATGTGAGTTTAACCTTTTTATGACGTAATTCACACGTAGGTAATACGAGTCTGCTATCTATACTATATTTAAAAACAAATATAAAAAGAACAATGAAGTGTTTACTCAACTTAGTCACCTAGCCTTAATATGTGAACATTTTAACAAATTTTATTCAAGTTCCTTAAGGCGGATGTTGTTTGTTGGCTAAAATATGAACATTATTATTGAAGATGTTGGCCAAAATGAAGCCGACTGAGAGCTTTTGTCGAAAACGCTGCGAAATCCTTTTGAGATATAACAAAACAATATTGCAATGGTTCCTCTTTTATAGGTTTACATATAAGTCCACGATACCATACATATTTTAATATTTAAACCTTTGAACACATGTGATTCGAGACACAATTAAAAGACGACAGCAGCCCGACAGCCGGCTGTCGGTTAGTCCTTAAAAGGTTAATAGATTATAGTTTATTTTACGGGATGAATTTCTATGAGTGGGTAATTCTGCCAGTATTCCTCAGTAAACCTTCTGCAATTTAACTTCACAATACCCAAGATAGTAGGTCCACGACTGCAGTAGAACGTGCGCTCAAATCGTTATTGTTTGCTTTAATTCTAATATCCGGGTATAGGAGGTCAGCCGGGTCAAGCGACAGTCGGCGCGGCTTCGATTGTGATGGGTGACCGCCCTCAAAAACTTTACAATATTTTGAATTATTCACCTTTGTTTTTTTTGGGTGTGGGAAATCATCAAATGACTGCTCCCGTCCTGGGTGCGGCGGGAGGGCGTGTCAGACTTTTACTGACTAAAACCCACTCATGTTCCTTCGGTTGCCCTTTAGGTTCCGGGGTCACGGTAACTATTATAAACATTCCGCATCATTAACCTTTGCTTTTGTCCGCTACTTTTTTTATAACAGCAATCAGTAAAATTTTGTGATGGCCAAGACTTGGCCTCCATCTGATTTTATCAAAATTTAAACTTTTCGACGACCAAGCGACAGCCGGCTGTCGCGCTGCTATTGTCTTTCTATTGTGTCTCAAATCACGTGTGGGTTTCAGTCAGTAAAAGTCTGGCACGATGGGGACGGGAGAAGTCATTTGATGATTTCCCATCCATAAAAAAAATCATAAAAAAAGCCCGGAGTTTTAAAGATATGTAACACCCGTGCAAAACGGGGGCAAATCAATTGTTGTAAATAAATTATACCCAGACACAGCAAAAAAACAATTGCACATCACTCATGTGGCGAGATAAATAAATAGGGACGTTACTAAGCACGTACTCTGGCTTAGCCACGTTCCCGTCTCTGTCGTACACTTGACGTTTGGCAGTTGTGTAACAGTGACAGGTATAGTGCTAAACCAAAGTCAATGATTAGAAACGTCCATTTATCTCGCCAATAGTGTTGTCCTGGGTAAGAATCGCATCCACGATCTTCGCTTAGTTTACTAACCATTTAACTAACAGACCAGTAAACAGCTACTATGACCAAGTAATTACACAGCTACGTCTGCTTACCCCTTTACAACATATAGGCGTGATGTCACCACTCAGTAAGCAGCCTTATAACAAAAATCACATCGAGTTTCCCTTTTAACCACTTCACTCAAAAAGTAGTGTTATTGTAAGTCAATAAAAACGTCATGTCATTGCAATTAATTTGTAGAAAGCTCCAATCAAAATATTACTTGTACATTCATTTGAATTTCATATAAGTTTTAGCTAAAAAACTCTTTAATTATTAATTAATTTAATTAAGTATTGTATTCAATCTCTTTTGTGGTTACGGTTGAAAAATTATGTTGAGTTTGAGTAGTTTTTACAGGAAGATGAATAATACCAGTCTTACTGTCCCACTGCAGGGCAAAGGCCTCTTCTCATACAGAGAAGGCACGAGCATTGATCTCTCGTTGTGCTCACAAACTACATATAGCTTCCATTTCCTAATTTATATAAATAAGTAGTTATTTTTTTGTTATATACATGTCATTTTTGACGGAAATGGTTCTTTAGATTATACTAGCTTTTTCCCGCGGCTTCGCTCGCGTCAGAAAGAGACAAAAAGTAGCCTATGTTACTCTCCATCCCTTGAACTATCTCCACTTGAAAAATAATGTCAATGAAAGAAAGACAAACATACAGACAGACACACTTTCCCATTTATAATATTAGTATGGATTTATTTTAATTCACATTTTACCGTGTTAAAACGTTATTGTAACACCGTTATATTAAAATCTATTCTTCTATACTAATATTATAAAGAGGAAAACTTTGTGTGTTTGTTTGTTTGATTGTAATGAATAGGCTCAAAAACTACTGGACCGATTTTAAAATTCTTTCACCATTTGCAAGCTGCATTGTCAACGAGTAACATCCATACTAATACTATAAATGGGAAAGCGTATCTGTCTGTTTGTATGTCTGTCTATCTGTACGTTTGTCTTTCTTTCACGGCAAAACGGAGCGACGAATTGACGTGATTTTTAAGTGGAGATAGTTGAAGGGATGGAGAGTAACATAATCATAATCATAATCATTTATTTCTTAACAAAATACATTTGTGTCGAAACATACTAATATAACATAAGCTAATACAAATTAAAATACACATTAAAATTTCCAAATACCAAGACAAAAAAATTATACATTAACACAATCAAAATATAATAACATAAATTAAATCATAACAGTCAAATCATAAGCAAAATTCAGAATTAAGAAAAATAATAATTAAAATTTGTCTTTCATATACTCGTCAATGCTGTAGTAAGATTTTTTTAACAGTAACGTCTTTAATTTATACATATACTACTTACTACTACAAAGCAAAAAAGCTAAGCTATAGGCTACTTTTTATCTCTTTTTAACGCTAGCGAAGCCGCGGGCAAAAGATAGTAGGCTATATAATATCACGCTATGTCCCACGGTAGCGAAGCAGTAACTAAAAACCTAATGCAACGTGGGTGAAACCGCGAGGAACAGCTAGTAATAAATATAGAGTTTCTTGTCCATTCTTCTCCGTACGTTGCAACATTTTGGAATGGACAACTATATAGATTCCTTTTTGATTTGTAAATGACGTTTCAAAATGCCTGTTTTCCTAATAGAAATTAATTATTTAGCTTAGCTTGATCACCACGCGAGTTCCAGACGGATTATGAATGTAGAGGGTTGGAAAGGGAGAGGAAGACCGAAGAAAAATGGATGGATTGTGTAAAGAATGATATTTATTTATATAGGATTTCCAACAGAGGATACACAGATTACTAACACTATTAGACATACATTTGGAATTGGTCACTGTGTTTCCCCAATTAAGGGAAACCACAGCATGCTCTTAAAAAGAATATGAAGGAGAAAGGGGTAAGTGATAGCATGACGGGTGACAGGTTGGTATGGAAGAAAAAACATGTTGCGACCCGACCCCGACCCCAAGTAAAATGGGATAAAGAAGAAGAAGATTAAATTTAAGTCCAGTTTCCCCACTATGTTTTTTTTAAGTGATGATTGTCTGATAAACTTTAGAAAGTACTAGCTGGCCCGTGCCCACTTCGTTGGGCTCCAAACATTTTAACTTAAAACTCGAAAACATACGCTTTCCCAGACAAAAGACTGAGCTAGATCGATTTCTCGTCCCCGAAAACCCCCACATATCAAATTTCAGCGAATCGTTAGGGTCGTTTCCGAGATCACATGCTTTTTCAAGCAATTAGCGCCATCTGCCGGGCTGATTTGTGAATCTAAACCATTCAGGGCGCCACTCAAACGCATACAGAAAAATTCACTCAAATCGGTCAAGCCGTTTCGGAGGAGTTCAATGACATACACACGCACAGCAGAACTATATATATAAAGAAAAAGATGTACACATGAAATGAAAAAATCACTACTTCTTGCCTTAACTGTCCCATAACGACATCAAAAAGATTGATCATAATAATATCCACAATAGATAGCTACAAACAATGACATTTCGTAAACGCGGAAGCTCGCTACCGCCATATATTTACGACTTAGTCTTAGAGTGGGTGGGCAGTATTACCAGAACACAATAATAATATTGAATTACTGTTCCCTTAGTCTAAAATTATTGACTAGACTGAGGTAATTGCCTAAGTTTGGAGGCGAAGGCATTGCTTTGTTGGGTTTAGGTGTCGGTGTATTGACAGGCATTTGAGAAATTGGTGCCGATTCTCTTATTCACAAACTAACCTAAACTTAAGTTAAGTGCATCTTTCTCTTTCCATTTCATTAAGAAAAGGACAGAAGATAAAATATTATATTAGTTAAGTCCTGTCAAATTTAGACACTCCATAGACAATTTAGACGCGATTAAAATCATGGCGACTAAAAATACGTCGATTTACTTCAGGCGCTGTCTAATTTGACAGGATTAAACTAAAATATATCTTCTGTCCTTTTCTTTAAGAAATGGAAAGAGAAAGATGAATTGAACTTAGTGTGTGAACAAGAGAATCGGCGCCATTAATTATCTTTGTCTCTGGGTTGGCAAACTATCTGCTTCTTGTAAAGCGCTGGTATGCAGCTGTATTCTATTACAGTCTATTTTTTTAACAAATAAGTACTGAGTAGGTATATCTCTTTCACATTTCCGGTATTAGACAGAGAGAGATGGGAAATTAGTCGAAACGGAGTTAACGCTTTCAACACCAACAACACTTATGCTGATTATGTTGACCAATAAAAATGCAGAAAACATTTTTGGTACTCGATTGTTAAAAAAAACAGACTATAGACTGGAAGCCGACCTAGGCAACCTAGACGGCTAGGGAGATGATAATTTGAAAAAAATACAAATGTATGCGCGTTGATGTCTTTTGTAGGGAAAGTCATGATAGAGGGACATGATGATAAAACACATACTAGCGAGTGAAACCACGGGTTAAAACTAGTCCACCACACTCAACATTCTATTGACATAGATAAACAAACGTACAACATCCATCATTCATACATAAGCCCATAAAGTCAGTAAGGGATGCACAAAAACGATGAATTTAAAAAAAAAGGTCGGTCGAACAAAGATATTATCTATGGTACGGCGATCCCCGACCATTGACATCGAGGGCAATGATTAATGTGGCAGATGTGGCATTTGGATGAAATTTATTAGAAACTTGCTTTCACCCGTGACTTCGCCCCCGTTTATATCCAACTTCTATTCACAATTTTACTCCGTTATGGTTGGGATTTCCAAAAAAAAATATTTCTTAGTGGTTACCTACTCTTCACAAAGAACACACCCTGCAAGTTTCATGTCTCTAGGAGCAGCGGTTTGGGCTGTGCGTTGATATATCAACAGTCAGTCAATCAGTCATTCAGTTTACCACTTTATATTATATAGATACAAAGTAGACAACCTTTAAGAAAACATCTGTTTATCATCCATACTTACTTACTAATATAATAAATGGGAAAGTGTGTCTGTCTGTCTGGCTGTCTGTTTGTCTTTCTTTCACGGTAAAACGGAGCGACGGATTGACGCGATTTTTTAAGTGGAGATAGTTGAAGGGATGGAGAGTAACATAGGCTACTTTTTGTCTCTTTCTAACGCGAGCGAAGCCGCGGGCAGAAGCAAGTTGAGTATAGTTTTGACAGGCCTGTTGGTCCAGTGGTTGGTGACACTGACTGCTAAGCCGGAGGTCGTGGTGACTCCCACCCAGGACATTTTTTTGTGTGTGCAGCGTGATTGTTTGTTTTTTGCCTGGATGTCATTTATTTATAACTAGCTGTCCCCCGCGGTTACACCCGCATTATATCAGATTTTTGGTTACTAAAAAAAAAGATAAAAAGTATTCTATGTCCGTCCCCTGGTCCTAAGCTACCTCCCCACCAATTTTCAGCCAAATCGGTTCTGCCGTTCTTGAGTTTTAAAATGTGTAACTAACACGACCTTCTTTTATACAGAGATTTTTTGTATATAGAGATATGTATGTATTTATAAATTACATAAGTATGTATATCAGTTGTCTGGGAACCATAGTACAACTCTGCCTACTTTGCGATCACATGGCCGTGTGATTTTATCAAAGGCATGTATATAACTTGAATAATCAACACACTTATTTTAACAAAAAGAAAACCGCCTTCAAATAAGTTAATAAACAACTTCGGAAGTCGGAGTTTTTCTTTATTTAGAGAAAATACTTTCTACATACTACAAATAAATTTATTCTATGACAACGATTCCTATCATTAATTAAACTCGCCAACTTGGTCTCATCATCATGAATTAACAAAATCTCAATTTTTGAAAATCATTCCAAAAATCTTTGCATCTGTCTCTTGGGCTTATAGTATAACTAGCCTTTGCTTGTAGTTTTGCTCGCGTGACTAAATTCCTTTAAGGTTTTCCTGTTCTATCTTTAAGGTTAGAATTTTATAAAAATCCGTTCTTAGTGAATATTTACTCTTCACAAAGTCTCTTAAAATTTTATGTCTCACTTCGCTCCCGTAAGTCATTGTGTAATTTTAAATAACTATCCATTCTTATATTATAAATGAGAAAGTGTGTGTGTCAGTTTGTTCGTCTTTCACGGCAAAAAAGAGTGACAAATTGACATGATTTTTAAGTGGAGATAGTGGAAATGATGGAGAGTGACATAGGCTACATTTAGTTTCTCATAAAAGCTAGTTTCTCATAAACCAGATTAGCTAATGCATAATTATGGCTAAGTTTCCTCACATCATTTTCTTACACCGCTCTCAGTCAAAATCTTTCTCAAAAAATGCAAAAAAGCGACCTAGTTATTTGAAAATCGTCTCGCGATAACAGACATTGCAAGCGGGGATGTTATGCTCCGGAACCGTAACAAAATGTTCGGATATTCTACAAAAATCGGATATTTTTAACTGAATTCGATATAAAACGTTAGTAACGCTTATCAACGTTAAACACGTACTTTAAACGTCAGTAACAGTGTTTCGAATTATTGTGACGTAAAAAGGTTAACTAAAGACCTAACATAACGCAAGTTAAGTCGTTGTAGAGAAAATATTTTTATTTTGCAATCCTTTTGTATATTTTATTAGAATAATAATAAATGGCGGTTAAAACCCTGTCCAAATCACACTAATATCATAAACGAGAAATTTTGTTTGTGTGTGTGTGGATATTTGTAACCCTTTCACGCAAAAATCACTGAAGGGATTTTGATAAAACTTTGCAGTAATATAGCTTATACAGCAGAATAACATATAGGCTATATAACATCACGCTATGACCCACGGGAGCGGAGCAATAATCAAAGCCATTTTTTTATGGATGGGAAATCATCAAATGACTTCTCCCGCCCTTGGCGGGGCTGAGGGAGTGCCAGACTTTTACTGACTAAAACCCACCCTTGTTCCTTCGGTTGCCCTTTATGTTCCGGAGCCGCGGTAACTATTAAAACTATTCCGCAACTCCGGGAACCAAAGCCATAACGCGGGTGAAAGCGGGGTACAGATAAAAAATCTCACATTTTTACTCGTATCCGAATTCCTCCAATATCCGAATGTTAAAACCCATAACATCCTTGCTAGCAACATGTTGTATGGGTGTATATTAGCGCCCAGCCTACGGCGGCCGGCAGGAAAATAAAAAAAACAAAACACGGGTATTGGGCACAAAGCCACGCATCAATGATATGGCTTGACGTTTTTTGGTACGGTATGAAGAAACAGCAGATGGAGGTAAAGGAGGTAAATTTGTGAAATAAAGAAATATCCTGGGACAAATCACACACGACTTTCCTACACTAAGAACAGGTTGTGTTGGATCAGTTGGACTGATATTCATACTTATTTATATATTAATAAATACATACATTTATGCCCTTACTAATAATCACTGTGTAAAGTTATGCAATGAATACAGCCTGTGTAACCATACATTTTTTGACGTATAAACCTGTCATAACTTTATGCAGCGTTTATTAGTAAGGCGCTTAGTGTGTAAAAAAATAAAATAAACAATGCAAAGGAAACAAAAGAGTTTATTACTTCGAAACAACTAAACCGATTTAGATGAAACATATCTAAGACCCATCACTAGATCCTACTTTCAAATAAATAAACCGCATCGATATTTGTTTATTCGTATATATGTGACACAGACAGATTTAAACTATCTTACTTTTTAAAGTCACTTTCTTTTAATTAATTTTTTTTTTAATTCTTTGTTTTAGGCTAGTATATATTATGAAGTTTGTAAAAGTTGTACTGTAGAATATAGAATGCACATTTAAAAAAGTACTATAAAACAAAAAGTTACAAAACAAATGCCTAACATTTAATTAACCAACCCATAAAAACTACATCCTTGCTTACTCTGCCAACGCTCCCTCGTATCTCGGTAAGAAATTTTTCGAATAACTCGCCGGTCGCGATGTTATCAGCACGTTACGTACCGGGTTCGATTCCCAACCGGTCTCTTAGATGTCTCTATAAGCTGACCAAAAGTTATATTCAATTTAGATTTTCAAAACATGTGTAAAGCCATTGGTTTCTAATCCTCAGAACACACAGCGATTTATCGCTACGATATGACTGTGCAGTACATTTGTGTAGTATTATCGAAAGAGTTTTATTTAAAAAATGACATTATGTTTAGTCCGTCTGATAGATCGGCCAAAAATACGGGACACATATTTTGCTTGATCAAATTAATAAAAGTATACAAAGATAAAGAGCAACAAAGTTCCGGAGTGGGGGCTTTTGACGTCACTGTTAAGCAAAAAATGTATCATTCGTGACGTCACGCAAATATTCAACTCACGGTATCGTCGTCTTAATTTGTTTACGAGAAAAAAGAAAAAATACGTGTCCAAAACTTTTTGATGATTTATCTGACGGACTAATTACTTTTTTTTCGTCGTCTCGCCTATTTGTTCGTCAACTAGGCTGTTACTGTATCGTAGTGAAAAGTTGCGCGTGACGTTACCCCTAGTTATAATTTTTACTAAACAGTGTCGTCACAAGGAACGCCCCTTTCCGGAACTTATTTATTTATAAAGGCTTACCAATTAGAACACATACAGAAAATCTTAAAAATATAACAATGAACAGTTAATGTATGCTTCTAAATTACAGGTAGGCACAACATTATTATTATCTTTATTTATCTTTTATATCTTTGTATTTTTTTTATTAATTTAAACAAGCGAATACGTGTCTAGTATTTTTGATCCGGGCGGACTAAACAGAATGCTATTTTTTTATTATGTTGTTGTGAACCAATCGAATACGCGCGTTGATGTCTTTTGTAGGCAAAGCTACGAGTGCAACGCCTATCAAAGATCTAGGATAGGAGGGAGATATTTTTAATGTAAACGCAATACTAGGCTATTAAACTCAATCTCAAATCATTTATCCGTACTAATACTATAAATGCGAAAGTAACTCTGTCTGTCTGTCTCTTCTTCACGCCTAAACCACTGAACCGATTTGAGTGAAATTTGGTACAGATATAGTCTGGGACCCGAGAAAGAACATAGGATAGTTTTCATCCTGAAGATCACCTGGGAACGGCAACTATTATTCCACGCAAACAAAGTCGTGGTCAATAGCTAGCATTCTATTTATGTTTAGACTCCTTTTCTAGTCAAATATGCGATATAAACAAACATATCTTTTGATTACGTTGTTCTAACACAAAATTAACATATTTTTTCACTCGTAAACATCTTTTTTACAATCATGTAAATTATGCTTCTATATTACTTTCCCATGGGGGGTAGGCAGTGACAAATGACAGGCTAACTTGTCAAATGCGATGGTACGGTGGATGAAAGATCAGCTGTTATGCTATGTGTCGTGAGTTTGATACCCGCAATGGACAAATATATGTTGGGCATACAAGTATTTGACCCAGTGGTTTAACACCTGCCTCTCATGCAAGAGGTGTTGTGTTCGAATCCGGTCCAATACTAAATAAATTATATCAGCTTATTACTGTCCCACTGCAGGGCAAAGGCCTCTTCTCATGCTGAGAAGGCACGAGCATTGATCACCACGCGCTCAAGGCGGGTTGGCGATTTCGGACTTATTACTACAAGTCCAGGTTTCCTCACGATGTTTTCCTTCGCCGATGTCTGTGATGTCCAAGATAAACTTTAGAAAGTATAACTTATGAATTGATAAAGTCACATTGGTATGGTACTTGCCCGGTTTCGAACCCACAACCTCTTGCATGAGAGGCGGGTGCCTTTACCACTAGGCCATCACGAGATTACTAATGTGGCTTTATCATTTCATATGTACTTTCTAAAGTTTATCTTGGACATCACTGACATCCCGTGTCTATATCACGTAAAATCGTTGGTCCCATTTGTCATTCATAGAATTTTGACAGTCATTACGAGTAGTAAGAAGACTATCTGAAGCTAGTTAGGCTGGAAGCCGACCCCTCAAAAGTTGAGATGGCCAAGTATTTGTTCGAATCTATTCGTTTGTGTATATACATATATGTATAACTCAATATGATTGTTAGTGCATCCACTAAATATTTTTAGTATGGGAAAATGAATTTTCATGAAAAGGAAAAATTGGGAAATGATTAAAAACGTCTACTCATAACTAGCTCAGCCCGTAGCTTTGGAAGTTAAAATAGACGTTAAGTTTCCAAAATGGACATATGGCATTATGGCACAAAAAATATTGCCAGACCTAAAATTATTCTTATTAGGTCATACATACCTTAAACAACTATTTAATTATGAAATCAACCCCGTAACTGCCTTTTCTTAGTCGGGACTAAATTGAGAAAAATATATTAAAATACATGTCCTACATTTCATTAGGTACTACTAAAAAAAGCAATGAAAGGGTTAATAAACCCGTAGTAATAGTTTACAGTATACCTAGCAATTAGAAATAATTCTAGATATGGCCACGCAAGTTTTTTTTTTTTGAACCAACGTTGATGTCCTTTGCCATTTTTCTGCAAAACTTTCCTGCAAAGCTTCCTTAGAATTAGGTGACAATTCAAAGATAAAGAAAAAAAATATTGATACAAGTTTTTGACAACCACAACCTTAAAAGTCTAACCAGACGAAAACTTAAAAAAACACATTATCTACAAAAAACAAACGATTCAGATCAATTAAAAAGTAACAATGAAAATTTTGCGGAGTCCAGCCGTGGCCTGGACAAAGCGCATAATTGTTGGTCGATCGGTTTCCGAGAAATGATGGCACAAAGAGATTCCGCTGTCATTAGGAGCAGCCGATGTTTTTATTATCAGGACATATTGGCATTTGAGAGTTGGGACAAATTAGATAGTGGAGTTTCGGTTTTAACTGGAGAAAATCTATATATTTAAATATATATAATATATATAATTAATATATATAATTAATTATGTAATTGTATAGAATTGTAAACTGAGTGACTGATTAACTAACTTTTGATATATCAACGCACAGTCCAAATTGTAGAGACATGAAACTTGGAGGTTGTATTCTTTAAAAAATTGTGGTAAACACTAATAAGGATTTTAAAAATTTCAGCCCAAAAGAGGTAAAATAGGGGCGAAGCCGCGAGCGAAAGGTGGTAATATTGTAAATGTGAAAATTTGTAATTATATATATGTGTATGGATGTCTGTTACTCTCTCATGCAAAAATTACTGGACGGATTTTGATGAAAACTAAGGGAGTAAACTTGATCCCAAAAAAGAACATAATATCATTGGAGAAATGGACATAATCCTACGGGTCCCTGGCTCTACAAAGGTCATGAGATTATGAACGATTTAACTAGTTAATTTTTGACGGGCCTGTTGATCTAGTGACCCTGATTACTAAGCCGAAGGTTGTAGGTACTATTCCCACCCAGGACAAACTTTGTGTGATGAGCATGATTGTTTGTTCTGTGTCTGGGTGTAATTTATCTATAATCTATATGTATTTACTAGCTTTTGCCCGCGACTTCGTCCGCGTGAAATAATGACAGCTGGCATTTCGGTTTTCACTTAGTTATCACGTTGACAAACGTCTAAAACATCAAATTGTCTCTCTTTATAATATTACAGTACACACACAGATTTAGAAAAGGTAAAAAGAACAAAATCACAGGCCAAAATAAAAATAAGAATTATACAGGATGTAAACGACACGACGCGACGCTTAGACGGTCCTCTATCGTTGCTGACACCATTTAGCACAGGACTGACTCTGACTATCGTGGAGATGTCTTTGGGCAGGCCTATGTCCAGCACTGGCTGTTTATTAGCTGACAGATAGATGGAAGAGGTCTTACAGGATTCCTTGTATACAATATATTTAGTTTTTTCACTATTTTCCAGTATGAAGAGGTTAGAGGGAGTGCTGACACGTGAGCAAGCGAGTGAGAAAGCAATCTTCTCTTAAATCAACACCTGTGACTTTGAAAGATTGCCCTTGTGATTTATTTATCGTCATCGCATAGCAAACTTAAACTTTTAGATTAAATAGAAGGCGCTTAAATTCAAATGAAAGATAATTTGGCGTATTATTAATTATTATCTGATAAAGGATGATGGGTCGTGATGGTCCTGTTGATAAGATGCCCGCCTCTCGTGTAAGAGGTTGTGGGTTCGAATCCGGGCAAGTACCAAAGTAAGTTTTTCAATTTAAAAATACTTTCTAAAGTCTATCTTGGACTTCACTGAATTCCCGTGCCTCGGAAAGCACGTAAAATCGTTGGTCCCGGTTGTCGTTCGTGGAACTTTGACAGTCGTTACGTCTGACCAGCCTAACCAAGGGGTATCGTGTCGCCCAGCTACTGGGTTGTGGAGGTCTGATAGGCAGTCGCTCCACGTAAAACACTGATACCCAGCTAAATCCGGTTAGGTTGGAAGCCAACCCCAACATATGTAGTTGGGAATTGGCTTGGGAGATGATGAGAATGATGGGTAACTTGATGTGCTGTCTGAGTTACCTAGGTGTTGTTGCTATAGTCTGTGTGTTTGGCGAACAATGATAAATGTATGTAATGACAGTATGTTTGCGGTTCTGCGGATGGCGAGCGATGGGTAGCTCGCCGCCCGGCTAGGACCAGGACCGCGTCGACGGCGCGTTAGTGTTCCACGCGCGCCTCAAAGATAAGTAGTCAGCACAGGAAGGGGCCCAACAGGGCCAACGCCTGACGGGGTTGCGGAATGTTTATAATAGTTACCGTGACCTTGGAACATAAAGGGCAATCGAAGGAATATGAGTGGGTTTTAGTCAATAAGAGTCTGACACGCCCTCCCGCCGCACCCAGGACGGGAGCAGTCAGTGAATGATGTCCCACTCACCAAAAAAAAAATGACAGTATGTTTTTTTGTATGGTAGCCCCCTATTTTTTTGTTTTATTCTGTTTTTTAGAATTTGTTGTTATACGCGCCATGGTGGGTTAAGGCCCGCCTCTCCTAGCAAGTACCAATGTGACTTTTTCCGAGTTTTATGTACTTTCTAATAGTATTTCGACACCACTGACAGGCGGTGAAGAAAACATCGTAAGGAAACCTAAATTTCAAATTATAAGTTTAAAATCAGCAATCCGCCTTGAGCAAGCAAGTGATTTTTAATGCCTTCTCTACGTGAGAAGAAGTAGAAGTACAGCCTGGTGACAGAAAAAAATCCAAAAATACTCTCTTAGTGCTCAGTTGCATCACTGGTGGAACCTAGTTACAAAATTTTAAGTGAATCCGTAAAGACATTAAATTTCCCCCCCTTCCCCCCCCCCATGAGGGGGAATTTCCAAAAATCCTCTCGCAGTGCTCAGTTACATCACTGGTAGAACCTACATGCAAAGTTTTAAGTGAATCCATAAAGAAATAAAAAAAATACAATCCCCCCCCCCCTTTTCTCCCCCATGGGGGGAATTTCCGAAAATCCTCTCGCAGTGCTCAGTTGCATCACTGGTGGAACCTACATGCAAAGTTCTAAGTGAATCCATAAAGAAATAAAAAAAACAGTTTACCCCGCTTTTCTCCCCCACCGGGGGGAATTTCCAAAAATCCTCTCGCAGTGATCAGTTGCGTCACTGGTGGAACCTACATGCAAAGTTTTAAGTGAATCCATAGAGAAATAAAAAAAATCAGTTTACCCCGCTTTTCTCCCCCACCGGGGGGAATTTCCAAAAATCCTCTCGCAGTGATCAGTTGCGTCACTGGTGGAACCTACATGCAAAGTTCTAAGTGAATCCATAAAGAAATAAAAAAAACAGTTTACCCCGCTTTTCTCCCCCACCGGGGGGAATTTCCAAAAATCCTCTCGCAGTGATCAGTTGCGTCACTGGTGGAACCTACATGCAAAGTTTTAAGTGAATCCATAGAGAAATAAAAAAAATCAGTTTATCCCCCTTTTCTCCCCTTTGGGGGGGAATTTCCAAAAATCCTCTCTTAGTACGCGCCTACACCCCCCAACAAACACACATGCCAAATTTCAGCTCTCTACGACCAGTAGTTTTGGCTGTGCGTTGTCTGTCAGTCACTCAGTAACGGAAGCCTTTTATATATATAGATACTAGCTTCTGCCCGCGGCTTCGCTCGCGTTAGAAAGAGACAAAAAGTAGCCTATGTTACTCGTCATCCCTTCAACTATCTCCACTTAAAAAATCACGTCAATCCGTCGCTCCGTTTTGCCGTGAAAGAAAGACAAACAGACAGACAGACAGACAGACAGACAGACAGACACACTTTCCCATTTATAATATTAAGTATGGATGTAATTATATCAGTTGCTTAGTCACCGTAATAGCTCAGCTTAGTTAATAAATCAGATGGGCGTATGTGAGTTTTCCCAAGATATTTATTTTGTTTCTAATAACCTGGATAGTGTCACTAATGCAATAGAAGTAGGAAGTAAGGCCGGTGTTAGAAAGAGACACAGTTATATGAGAAACAAGGTCAACGCTCTACAAAGTTTAAATCAGTGTTTCTCAAAGTGGTCTTCGTCCCCCAGGGGGCGAAGTCCGGGAAGGTCACACACTTGGACTTGGGATAATAATAGCTTACATATAAACAGAAGTATGATTTGATTAAGACAGTACTTAATTGTGGTTAATGACCCTGACTGACTAGAAGGTCGTGGTAAACCACCCAGGACTAACTTTGTGTGTGCAGTATCATTGTTTGTTCTGTGTCTGTGTATATTGTACCTATAATGTGTTTGTATAAATAAATAAATTTATTTTTAATTTATGTGTATCAGTGGTCTGGTTTCCATAGTACCTGCTTGGTTTGGTGGCGTTTGTGGTTTTTTCGAAGATATTTATTTACTAAATCACCGTTACTGTGAACTCAGAGGATAATATTTGGACTTGTAACATAAATGGGGTGCCTTAAACAGCACGTAAACCTGTTAGCACTTATCCATACTGTCTGTCTGTCTGTTTGTTTGTCTTTCTTTCACGGCAAAACGGAGCGACGAATTGACGTGATTTTTTAAGTGGAGATAGTTGAAGGGATGGAGAGTAACATAGGCTACTTTTTGCCTCTTTCTAACGCGAGCGAAGCCGCGGGCAGAAGCTACTAATTTATAATTCTTTGACAATCATTTTTTTTTTTTTTTGGTACCAGTAGACAGAAGCCAGAAATAGTAACAATCAGCCCAACTAAGGGATATCATGAATCTAGTAAATAAAGTTAAATAAAACCAAATAAACTAATTGTGATGATAATGAAAAGATTTTTAATCAGACCTTACAAAATTCACTTAAAAAAAGAAATCGTCCAGAACACTCCTCAATACTAATAATAATACTGAAATTCCTTTCGACCGAAACGGACTAAACTCAGCAGCCGAAACGCCTAATAACTCAAAACACATCACAAGTGGTCACCAAGCCAAAAAAGTTTGACAATCTCAGACCAAACTTTTTCTAAGTCTCTCTTGACACTAAAAGGCAAGTCACAGGTATCTTAAACAACAAGACGGTTCCTTTTTATGGTCTTAGGGTCATTTACTTCGGCTTGTCGTAAGGCCTAAGACCCTAAAACTAAGCAAGTCACAGACACCTAGTACTCTAAAGACCATAAAGATATTTATTTCAATTGAACATCAATTACTTAGTTTTACCCGTGGCTCTGTATGAAGCCTGCGTTATTGTAGGTTTTGTCCTGAGCGGGAATTGAACCCGGCTTAGCAACAGACCCGTTATAATGATGTTTGTTACTCTTTCACACACACAAACAGATCTTGTTGAAACTTTACAGCGAAGCATATCCATCCTACAAGAGCGGAACAGTGCCCAAAAACGCGTAAAAAAACAGCTAGGTACAGCAATTTTTATTGGGATTCCGCCACATTACTCCCAACCACTGCAACTCCTAAAAGCCAGAATCAACAGTGGAGTCCGCCAGAAAAGCGCCGAGCAATGAAGCTCGACGAGTCCCGGAGAAACGATTCAACTGTCTTGGATCCCGCAACGAAATTAATCAGCAAAGAACAGCGGAGGAGTAAGAGAAACATGATTTCCACTTTCTTCTATTGAGCAGGAGACAAGACAGAACAAGGACAATAGGCACAAAGGGGTAATTTCAACTGGGAGAGGCCCAGACTGCCCAGCTCAATCATTTCCCTAACCTTTTCCAAAATATGTTGGGGTCGGCTTCCAGTCTAACCAGATTCAGCTGGATACCAGTGTTTTACGTGAAACGTCTGCTTATCAACCTCCACAACCCAGTAACTGGGTGACACGATACCTTTTGGTTAGACTGGTCAGACTTTCAGGCTTCTGACTACCCGTAACGACTGTCAAAGTTTTACGAATGACAACCGGGACCAACGACTTTACGTGCTTTCCGAGACACGGGATGTCAGTGATGCCCAAGATTGACTTTAGAAAGTACATGTGAATTGGAAAAGTCTTGGTACTTGCCCGGATTCGAACTCACAACCTTTTACTCGAGAGGCAGGGTCCTTATCCACAGGGCCTTTTTACTGCCTATCACCACTTCATTAACCTTCGAACACGTGATTCAAGACACAATAGAAAGACAATAGCAGCGCGACATCCGGCTGTCGCTTGGTCGTCGAAAGGTTAACTTACTTTCTCCTAAAATTGTGAGTGTTTCGGTTAATCTAGTCAAAAACTAAAACTATTAAATACGTTCCGCTTTATAAGCACAATATTATCTATAGCTAATAAAACAAGATATATTACCGGCCCACGGAGCACAGAATGTCTAAAATAAATAAGACCGCGACCACATTATGCGACTATTTATTGCGACAAACGTGTCGCAATTACACGCATCATTAATATTTATCGTCTTATTTAAATAATTGTTTAGATGTTATTAATCTATCTTCTATACTAATATTATAAAGCTAGTTTGTTTGTTTGATCGTGCTAATCATAGAAACAGATAGAAACAAATGAAAAATCTTTTTGTGTTGGATAGCCCTTTTAACGAGGTAAAATTATAAATGCGAAATTAACTGTGTGTCTGTCTATCTCGTTTTCACGTCAAAAGTACTAAACCGATTCAAATGAAATTTGGTACCGAATAAATATAGTCCATAGTTTCAAAATGGATAGAAGATAATTTGTATCCTAAAAATCCCAAAAGTTATAATCTATGGATTAATTTTACTGTAATCTCAATAAACATCCTTCTTTTTAAAGACTCACATGAAACCGTAAAAGACGGTTAGTAAAGTAGTTGTGTTCTTATTTATTTTATCTTTACTAACTAAAAAGGTAATCTATGGTTTGTCTAAAACTGAGGTTATATGCTTTTAAACTTGTTTTTCGTCGGCAGTTAAATAATTTGTAGTAATTTGTTTAAGTTTAACTAGTTTTTTTTATGAATGGGAAGTCATCATATTAATGACGTGTCGTGAGTGTCACACTTTTACTGACTAAGACCCACTCATGTTCATTCGGTTGCCCTTTATGTTCCGGGGCCGCGGTAACTATTAGAACTATTCCGCAACCCCGGCAGGCATTGGCCCTGTTTAACTAGCTTTTGCCCTTGACTATGTTCGCGTGATTGATGGTTATACTATACATATTAATGAAAATAAATATCTTGGTACATTTTGATTCTTACTCGTTCTTCTCCATAAAAGCCTACTGTTTGGAACGAGTAGTTCTTAGCTTCTATTTTCTGAGTGTCTGACGCCTTGACAATTCAAAAGTATTTCGGAGGCAGTTGAAGTGGCTACCTATTCGGCAGCGTCGAGATTGTCACACTCTTTCTTTTCTCTTTTCTCTTCTTCACAATTCTAAGGCACCTTCGTATCTTCGAGAACGTTTTGAGTTTCTTGTCCCAAGAAATACACCTTGTCGGTCTTCATCATCTCTTCTCCTTCGTTTTCCTCCTCACTCTTCAAGTCGGTATGATGGATCATTTACAGTTCATGCTGTGCATCTTTGGAATGCGCACACTCTGTGCGAGATAGCCCTTCGTTAGAGGTGTTCAAGAGGAGGATTAGGGAACATTTCCTGTCTGTTGATTGATTTATATGTTTTTTATATTATAATATCTATTTATTTATTTATTGATGTATTTATTAATTTATTTATAGTATGTATATTTATTTTATATCATATATCATAATTTAATTTTAAGATAAAATTGTATTGTTATTGCACACAGCCATATCCTCTATTGCAATCTCTTTTATAGAATTAAGGTTTGCTGGAAGATAACTCAACTTTGGGTTAAGCTCGCCATTGTATATAACTCATAAATTTATTGTGTATTGTTTTTTCTTGTGCAATAAAAAATAAATAATAAAAAGTACTTGTAAATGGAATAAATGATTAAAACGATTTGAATTTGTCTTTGACTTTGACAGCTCACACAAGGTTATCTGACTATGGTAACCAGCAAGTGATAAACATACTTATTTACCTAATTTATTAATACATACATATTATAGATAAATTACACATAGACACAGAACAAATAATAACGCTCATTACACAAAGCTTGTCCTGGGTGGGAATCGAACCCACGACCTACGGCTAAGCATTCAGGATCCCTAATCACTAGACCAACAGGCCAAATTATTAGATTAGTGTGAAAAAATCCTTATTACATTATCAACTTACTCACAACATTTTTTAAATATTATGTTAATACTAAAATACATAAAAAACTTGTTTTCTAAGTAATCGTATTAGAAAAACCATTCGTTAGTTTTTTTCGTCTACATCTTGATCTCTCGATTGTCGATATTTATTATATTTGACTGTATTTTTTGATAATTACTATCAAATATTTTTATTGAAAAATTTCTTAATGTTTTTATTAGTATGGTAGGTAAAAACAACTAAATAATAATTTATACTACTACTTGTCTCTGCGGTTATTGCTTAGCTCCAGTAGACGATAGCGTGGTGTTATTTAGCGTATTTGTTATCCATACTAATATTATAAATGGGAAAGTGTGTCTATCTGTCTGTCTGTATTTTTGTCTTTCTTTCACGGCAAAACGGAGCGACGAATTTACGTGATTTTTTAAGTGGAGATAGTTGAAGGGGGAGAGTAACATAGGCTACTTTTTGTCTCTTTCTAACGCGAGCGTAGCCGCGGGCAAAAGCTAGTTCTGATATACAGGGTGTCCCACGGCAATGCCACATGGAGGGAAAGTACCTTAAATATTGTAGATAGAACATTTTACTGATAGAAGACATTATTTGAATTTTGAAAACATTTTAAACTGCATTCATAGATATTTAAATAATTACATAGTTGAACCGGGAATCGAACCTGTTACTCGAGAAATTTAATCAGCCTGTAGTTTTATCCTACCGATCGAAAGGCTTTATCACAAGGATTATTTTTTGCTAAATAACATAGTGACAAAAATAAAAGAAAGACCATGAATTTTAACATTTTTAATAAAAAAATAGCCAATTTTTCAAACACTCAAAACTAGTCCCTTCCTCTTGAAATCTTGGATACAAAGTGATGCCTTTTGATTATTTCGTTCCCTGACGATTTTTTGGTTTTGTTGTGGTGGATATTTATTTATTAAAATGATGCGTACTACTCAAGTGGGTAGATTAATTAGTAATAAGTAGTTATGATTGTCAATTGTATGTCCTTACGGCAATGTAAGCTTTTAACTTTTCAGAACAAAATTTTACATCAAATGTTAAAATTCACGGTCTTCCTTTTATTTGTGACACTATGTTATTTAGCAAAAAATAATCCTTATGATGAAACCTTTCGATCGGTATGATAAAACTATAGGGTGAATATTTTTTCTCGTGAAACAAGTTCGATTTCCGGTCCAACCATTTAATTATTTAAAAATCTATGAATGCAATTTAAATTGTTTTAAAAATTCAAATAATGTCTTCTTTCAGTAAAATGTTCTATCTTCAAGATTTAAGGTACTTTCCCTCCATGTGGCATAGCCGTGGGACACCCTGTATAAGCCAGATGACTGTAAGTAAAAAAGTAAAGATTTTTAAAGTCTGACTATTCTAACCAAGAGGTATCGTGTCACCCAGTTACTGGGTTGTGTTTGTGTAGGTCTGATAGGCAGTCGCTTCACGTAAAACACTGGTCTCCAGCTGAATCCGGTTAGGCTGGAAGCCGACCCAAACAATGTTGGGAAAAGGCTAGGGAAATGATGATAATGAAGCCAGATTACTGAAAATTTGATCAAAATCCGTTAAGTAGTTTTTGCGTGAAAGAGTACCAAACATATAACCATACGTTCTTAAAAACTTTAACGTTATAATTAATATGTTTGTTAGAGAGATTTGGACCCTGTTATTAACTCTATTGGTGCTCCCACACAGAGTTATATAACGTTATACAACATTGTGTAACACGATAACATCTATAATAGCGCGTACTTAACCAATAAAAATATCGTGTTACACAATGTTGTATAACGTTATATAACTGCTGTGTGGGAGCACCATATCGATTGAGGCTACTACATATCGTTTTTTTGACAAATTTTAACTAACTGTAATTGTTGTAATGACCCAATGGTAAATCCTCTCATGAAATCGTGGGTATGAAACCTGGCAAGTACCAATGTGAGTTTTTCAATTCATATGTTCTTTCCAAAGTTTATCTTGGACATTACTGACATCCAGTACCTCGGAAAGCACATAAAGCCGTTGGTCCCGGTTGTCATTCGTAGCAGAACTTTGACAGTAGTAGGCTGTTCCCTACAAAAGACATCAACGCGCACACGTTTGTGACTTGTTAAATTATCATCTCCCTATCCTTTTCTCAACTATTAAAGTTGGCTTCCAGTCTAACCAGGTGAATACCAGTATTTTACATGGAATTACTGCCTATCAGACCTCCACAAACCATTTACCCAGTAACTACGCGGAACGAAACATTATTATCTTCCTCCTCCTTGCGTCATATTCCTCAGTGTTGAGGGTTGTGACCTCCCTTCTTCATCACTTTCTAACGGATGATTTTCTTCCATCTAGCTCTATCTCTGGTGGTGTGAAGGGCGTCGTGGACTGTGGAGTCAAGGGTGGTGCGGATCTGGTCAGACCAGCGTATTAGGCTGCGTCCAGGTCTTTTCCCCTCTACTTTATTCTTTTATTAAGACTAATTTTATAGAACTACCTAGCTTCTGACTACCCGTAACTGCCACGAAACAAACAATTATGCTTTTTTTGGGGAGTGGGAAATCATCAAATGACTGCTCCCGTCCTAGGCGGGGCGGGAAGGCGCGTCAGACTTTTACTGACTAAAACCCACTCATGTTCCTTCGGTTGCCCTTTATGTTCCGGGGTCACGGTAACTATTATAACCATTCCGCAACCCCGGCAGGCGACAATTGCTCATCACTCAAGTTTGTCCTGCATGGGAATTGAACCCATGACCTCCAGCTTAGCAGTTAGGGTCACTAACCACTAGACTCACAGGCCCGTTAAAAACGATCAAAAACATGTCTCTTTTTATAGAAAATATCGTAAATAGATAACCTTACATCGAATGTAACTCAATTTATATTGATTTATGTAAAATTTTAAGAACACGAAGGAAATAATAAAATGTTTACAAATTACTAAATTCGTGTCGAACCTGTCAAAGTTGCTAGTGATGTGAATAAGGACGAATGTTTAAAGCCGAGACCGAAAGACGAAAATTATTTTCACGATACGTTTAATGGTGAATAAAATCGTGAAGGGTGATTTGTTATGCTTTTTATTTAACTTTAAAACAACAAGAAATACTATTTTTAGGAGATCAAGTTTTATACGACACGCAAACATAACAAAATCGGAGTCAGAAATGTAGCACTTTTTTAAAGTTCAAAGCTTATTAAATATGTATCCCAACTGGATTAGTTATTTCATCGTGGAGCGAGTGACAGACGGACAAAGTTTTTTTTCACATTGATTTTATTTTTGTTTACAAACTTAGACAGTATACAATTACGAAAAAAATGTAATTGTATTGTAATGTTAACAATACGTGAAAAATTTAATGAGGACAAAAAAATCCTTTTTTTATTTTGACGGCCGTGTCCCATCACTATTTTTATCTACGAACGAGTTCCGTTACCAATAGATTTAATATTAAAATCGACTATTCGCATGACTTATTTAAAATATTTATACTTTTCGACATAAAATTAATACAAATATTAATTCTAAAACCAGTATTTTCGCTTCAACCTCATATCAGTTTACACCGTATGGAGAATTTTGGCGTCTCTAATAATTAGTCCTAATTAAAAATTATTAGACAAACGAAGAATTTTTTTCTTTGGTGTAGTGATTGACTACTACGCCGGACGTCGTGGGTTCGGTTCCCACCCAGGACAAACTGCATGATGGGTATGATAGTTTGTTTTGTGTATGTGTGTAATTTATCTACAATATGTGTGTATTTATAAATTATGTAAGTACGTGTATCAATTGTCTTCTAGTTACTAAAGCACAACCTCTGCTTAGTTTGGAGTTAAATAGCCATGTGTGAGTTCTAAGATATTTTTTATTTTATTTTATTTTTTTAATAAAATAGGTCAAGGAAAAATGGGTCCTTGTTCGGTTTTATTCAAAAAAATATAAATCTGAGACAAATATGGTATGTCACATAAGCCTGTAGCTACACCAACACTCATCTATCCATACTAATATTATAAATGGGAAAGTGTGTCTGTCTGTCTGTTTGTATTTCTTTCACGGCAAAACGGAGCGACGGATTGACGTGATTTTTTAAGTGGAGATAGTTAAAGGGATGGAGAGTAACATAGGCTACTTTTTGTCTCTTTCTAACGCGAGCGAAGCCGCGGGGAGAAGCTAGTTATAAATAAAATGATAAAATGACTGACCGATTGACTGACTGTTGATTTATCAACGCACAGCACAAGCCGCTGCTCCTAGAGACATGAAACTTACAGGGTGTGTTCTTTGTGTAGAGTAGGTAACCACTGAGAAAGGATTTTTGGAAATTCCACCCCTAAGAAGGTTAAATTGGAGATGGAAGTTCCGTACCCCACAAACTGGAACACAGCAACTCTTTACGTTAGAAATAGTACTTTAATAGTACATTTTCGTAGTTTTTTCTCCAAATTCATTTCCTCGACCGTGTCGATGTCACACCGTCTAAAAAACAGGCACAAAAGTCTTTGAAAGCGTCGTGACCTTAAATTTTAAGGCTGGAGGTCAAAAGTCACGAGTCCTTTGAAAAGGTGAAAGGTAGAATAATTGATTTATTTAAAAGTTTTTAGAAAAAATATGGTCAACCGTGAGAGGTTGTTATGCGTACAAATTTCGAATGGTTGGGATTTTTGAGTTCTTTTTTTTTTGTCATTGGTTGTTTTCTGTTTGCGGAATGTTTATAATAGTTACCGTGACCCTGGAACATAAAGGGCAATCGAAGGAATATGAGTGGGTTTTAGTCAGTAAGAGTCTGACACGCCCTCCCGCCGCACCCAGGACGGGAGCAGTCATTGGATGATTTCCCACTAAACAAAAAAAATGGTTGTTTCTTTTTAGTGACAATTTAAAGAAAAACACGGCGAAGTGTGAGTCAGACTGTAATGTAAGTTTTTGCTGATAATAATACTGAGGGCCCTATATCATTATATATAATCTGGAAGCGAGACGAAACCTGGTTCTTGCAAAATACGTATTTAGTGTTTTCAGAGGGAAACTTTACAACCCAGAGGTACTAGAGTCAATAAAATTGCTCATCCCCAATACCAGGCTACGTCAGGCTCCTAGAAATAGGCTGTTTGAAGTTCCTGTAGCCCGTACGGACATATTAAAACATGCACCGGTGGTTAAGGCAATCAAATTGATTAATATTATCTCGCAAGAATTAGATGTTTTTAGTTGTACATTGGCGGAATTCGAAAGGAAGACACTTTCCTATCTGTCAAGATAGAAGTGTGACGTAAGAGTTTTTCTCGTTTGATTGTCGAATTAGGTTAGCCTGTAAGGACAATTTTAACATGTATTATGTATTTTTTTTTTCTAGCCTGTGCTGTCCCACTGCTGGGCAAAGGCCTCCCCCAACTCCTTCCAGACATCTTTATCGCTAGCGGCCTCAAACCAACCCTCGTGGTAGTATATGTATAAATAAATAAATAAATAAAATTATTGTTATATAGGAGCCTAAAATACTTCTTTTATTCTGTTTTTTAGTGTTTGTCGTTATAACGTCAAAAAATCACAAAAATAACGTATGTTGTTTGGAAGTCTCACTTAAATATATATTTTTTTTATATATTTATTGTTACTGAAGCAACAGAAATACATAATCTGTGAAAATATCTACTGCAAAACTATCACGGTTCATGATACAGACAGACAGACGGACAGCAAAATCTTAGTAATACGGTCCTATCTTATATATAAAATTCTCGTGTCACAATGTTAGTTACCGTACTCCTCCGAAACGGCTTTACCGATATTTACCAAATTTTATATGCATATTCAGTAGGTCTAAGAATCGGCTACTATCTCTTTTTTATACCCCTAATTGATAAGGGTTGTTGACCCTTAACATTTTTAACGCGGGGGAAACCGCGGGAGGCATTTAGTAATAGTATAAAAATTACATAATTTCCTTTTTCATCAGAATAACACATAGGCTACATAAATAAATAAATAATAAATAAATAAATATGCTGGGACAACTCACACACGGCCATCTGATCCCAAGTTAAGCTCTGCTAAGAGCTTGTGTTATGGTAACCAGACAACTGATATACATACTTATATAATTTATAAATACATACATATTATAGATAAATTACACCCAGACACAGAACAAACAATCTTGCTCATCACACAAAGTTTGTTCTGGGTGGGAATCGAACCCACGACCTCCGGCTTAGCAGTCAGGGCTACTAACCACTAGACCAACAGGCCCGTCAACATAACATCATGCTTTGACTCACAGGGCTTAACACGGGTAAAACAGGGACAGCTTGTAGGCTATAAAATACTCGCAAATGAGGCTACAACAAAATCTAGTAAGTAGTCACTAACTTACTTATTATTAAACAAAGTCGCTATCCGCCGTCTGTCCCTATGTATGATTAGATCTTTAAAACTACGCAACGGATTTTGATGCGTTTTTTTTTAATAGATGGAGTGATTCTTAAGGAAGGTTTATATGTATAATACATGCATAATATAATACAGAAAAGCCGGGATTTTTAAAGATTTGTAACACCCGTGCGAAGCTGGGACGGGTCGCTAGTAAATCATAAACTAAAGCGTTTAAAAAACTTTGAACAGTGCATTTACTTAACTTGAACTTGCTCTGGATTTTAAAAGAGGAGTAATTTAAGTGGGTTGTAAATAATAAAGATAATAAGTGAAATATTGCCCTTTTAAGATTTCGCTTTACAAATGTCAAGTAGGGATGTCAAGTCAAGTAGGGATGTTTTGGTTACAAAAACTTTCGGTCATCCGCAATAAAAAAAAAATATCCGATAATCCGGATGCAATATAAAAATTTCATATAAGGGCGGAGTCTAAATGGTTCATTATGATTTAAGAACATTCGGATATAAAAAAAAATACCAGCCTATAACTGTCCCACTGCAGGGCAAAGGCCTCTTCACATACTGAGAAGGCACGAGCATTGATCACCACGCTTGCTCAAGGCGGATTGGCGATTTTAGACTTATATTAACTACAAGTCCAGGTTTCCTCACGATGTTTTCCTTCACCGATGTCTGTGATGTCTAAGATAATCTTTAGAAAGTACATATGTATTGAAAAAGTCACATTGGTACTTGCCCGGATTCGAACCCACAACCTCTTGCATGAGAGGCGGGCGCCTTAACCACTAGGCCATCACGACAACTTAACAACAACAACAGCTTAAAAAAATCCGTTAAGTAATCCATATCCATACTAATATATAATAAATGCGAAAGTAACTGTCTGTCTGTCTCTTCTTCACGCCTAAACCACTTTACCGATTTGAATTAAAGTTGGTAAAAATATAGTCTGAGACTCGAGAAAGGATATAGGATAGTTTTCATCATGTTCCCCGGGAACGGCAACGGAGTCGCGGGCAAAATCTAGTAGGTAATGTAATACAGTTTAAAGCGTCAATATTTTGTTTTATTATTTTAAGCGCACGATGGGGCTGGTAATAATGATACTTTAAAATCTAATATATTAACTAACGAATAACACGAAATAATTTCATATCCTTAACCGTATCCGAATCCGATATAATATTCTCCTAATATCCGTATTCGTATTCAGATCCGAAATCCCATAACCACATCCCTGCTGTCAAGCAAACAATAATTATTAATTAGCGGTGTTCTTCAGTCGGTGTCTATGGCGGGGGGCGCAGCCCCAGGGCTCTACTTACCGCTCCCGAAGACGCATAATAGCACACGCATTCATTCAATTCTTAAAATGTCAAACGGTTTTGACAGTTGAATGTCGTGATGACCCATTGGATAAACGCCCGCCTCTCTTGTAAGAGGATGTACCAATGTGACTTTTTTAATTTATATGTATTTTCTAAAGTTGATCTTGGACATCAGACATCGGTGAAAGAAAACATGGTAAAAAAAACTTGGACTTGTAGTTAATATGAGTCCAAAAACGCCAATCCGTCTTTAGCGCGCGTGGTGATCAATGCTCGTGCCTTCTCTGTATGAGAAGAGGCCTTTGCCCTGCAGTGGGACATTAATAGGCTGGTATTATTATTATCTACTAGCTCTTGCCCGCGGCTTCGCTCGCATTAGAAAGAGACAAAAAGTAGCCTATGTTACTCTCCATCCCTTCAACTATCTCCACTTAAAAATCACGTCAATTCGTCGCTCCGTTTTGCCGTGAAAGAAAGACAAACATACAGACAGACACACTTTCCCATTTATAATATTAGTATGGATCTTAAGGAACTCTACGAACATTGCATATTACATCGGTGTTTCATTAGTGTCCCCGCCTTATTAAAACTTTATCCCAATACCCGTGAAATGGATACGATGCCATTTGACGCTAATCGCTAACATCTAAACGTTTAATAAAAATCTTAATTTCGTGAAGGAAAACAAGTTGTTATAAAAACATTATAATTACAACCTTTTTAACGACAACCACATTTTATGTTTAAATCGATTTGTTTGTGTTTTGTTTTAGTTTAATTGGGATGTGTTTGTGTGTGTATGTGTATGTTTGGGAGTGTACGGTTTTGGCGACTGTACGGTCAACCATAACTGTCGTAAAATACTTCTGATTTTTGACCCCTGCGACAAAAAGAGGGATGTTTCTTTGTCTGTTTGTATGTTTGACTAGCTTCGGCACTGTACATCTTAAACTAGTCACCAATTTAAATGCGACTTTTTGATGTGAAACATCTATAGCCGCACGTAAAACAAATTTCTGGCGTGGCGACGCATGCCGTGGCGACGCGACGCCACACTATAATATGATGGTGTATATATACAGTCACAGTCTTGTGTACTGTGTGGCGATGATGTAATGTCGATGTTTCACATCTGCCAGACGTCCCGGTTTATTTGAAAGTTGTTATCTAGCAATGATTCTTACAGATGTTTCATCAAAATCAGTTTAGCCGTTTTTAAGTTTAATAACTTAATTCTAACTCCTAACAAAATAGCTGCGGCAACGATTTTAATAAATTCGGTGCCAATGATGTTTTAAACTTTTACAAATCCATACTATTATTATAAATGGGAAAGTGTGTCTGTCTGTATGTTTGTCTTTCTTTCACGGCAAAACGGAGCGACGGATTGACGTGATTTTTTAAGTGGAGATAGTTGAAGGGATGGAGAGTAACATAGGCTACTTTTTGTCTCTTTCTAACGCGAGCGAAGCCGCGGGCAAAAGCTAGTACTCCTATAAAAGAAGGTTAAAAATGTTAGCAGACTAAGATATTCATCATAAGGTACACAGCTATAATTATGGTCCTCAATAATTTCTCATTTTGTACTGCGATAATATTTAAACTAGTCAAAACTATTGTGTAACCATTGTCTCAGTGAGTAATCCAGTCGGAATCTAGCCAGTTACCTAACTGCCTAGACTTTCACAATGTGCCTGACTTATTACTAGACGTAGGCAGTCGCCTAGACAATACATAATAGCTTATAAATATAATAAGAGTTACGTCTTCTATCTAAGAATTTTGGGATGATTCACACACCACCATCGGATCGCAAACTATCCATAATATACAATGTGTAACTGAATTAATGCACTTTGAGAAAATAGTTTGTTCAGAATCGTTAACTGAATCGATTTTTGTAATTTTTAATATAGGTAATTTTTTATCCCAAAATAATTAAAACTACGTAAACTGCTGTCACACTTCCGCTGTACAGTCAAAACAAACTAAAATGGATGAAATACCTATACTACTCTAGACCCTTATGCAAGTGCGACTGTGTGCATGCGTAAATTTGTAATGTGACTAATTTTCTCCCACAATCTGTACAACTAATTTATAAAAAAAAAACAGTGTTTTAATCATAATAATAAAAATTCAGTGTATGTATTATGATTATAACATAATATTCTAATTGGGGTGTCTGGTGGTGTGCGTTAATTCCGGGACATGTTGTATATATCCATCCTCTTTTTACCCCTTTTGGGGTAGAATTTTCAAAAATTCTATCTAAGTGGATACTTACTCTTCACAAAGAATATATTATCTGAGTTTCACGTCTCTAGGAGCAGCAGTTTGGGCTGTGCGTTGTTATATCAACAGTCAGTTATTCAGTCAGACAGTATCCTTTATCTATACCAAGATCTGATTGTTTGTTTGAATTGAACAGCCTCCGTAACCACTGAACCGATTTGAAAAATTCTTACGCCAATAGCAAGCTACGTTATCAGCGAGTAACATAAGCTATGTAACATTGCGCTATGACTAACAAGACCAGAGCATCAATGAAAAATATGGCGAAAACGGGAAATACTAACCTAACCCAACCTATCATGATTCGGGTGAAACCGCTAGTCTATACTCTATACTAATCCATACTAATATTATAAATGGGGAAGTGTGTCTGTCTGTCTGTATGTTTGTCTTTCTTTCACGGCAAAACGGAGCGACGAATTGACGTGATTTTTTAAGTGGAGATAGTTGAAGGGATGGAGTGTAACATAGGCTACTTTTTGTCTCTTTTTAACGTGAGCGAAGCCGCGGGCCAAAGCTAGTACATAATAAAGAAGAAAGATTTTTATTTATTTTTGTATGTAACGAATTAACTCCAAAACTACTCGATCGATTTTAAAAATTGGTATTCATTAGAAAGCTACATTATCCCTTAGTAACATATGCTATATAATATCACGCTATGTCCTACGGGAGTGAAGCAGTAACCAAAAACCTAACGTAACGCGGGTGAAACCGCAAGGAACAGCTAGTGTATAATATAGATTAAGATTTTTTGCATCCAGACACAGAACAGACAATCATGCTCATACTCATCACACAAAATTGTCCGGACAGGAAAGAACCACGACCTCCGACTTAGCAGTCAGGGTCACTAACCACTAGACCAACAGGGCGGTCAATTTTCTCATAGAATCGTTAGTTTTTTGGAGTTTGTAAAGAAATTATACTTTCCGGCCCTCAGTCTATACAAATGCAAATTATTTTTATTATGTACTAGCTTCTGCCCGCGGCTTCGCTCGCGTTAGAAAGAGACAAAAAGTAGCCTATGTTACTCTCCATCCCTTCAACTATCTCCACTTAAAAAATCACGTCAATCCGTCGCTCCGTTTTGCCGTGAAAGAAAGACAAACAGACAGACAGACAGACAGACAGACAGACAGACACACTTTCCCATTTACAATATTAGTATGGATGTTTTCTTCATCTTTTGAAAATGCTGTTATCTATAGAATAATACTTAAAAATCTATCGTACTTAATATTATAAATGCGTTTTATTTTGGATAGTTGGATATTTGTTACTCTTTCATGCGAAAACTATTGAACGGATTTTGTTAAAGATGCGTCGTACGAGAAATTGTAAAATACGACAAATTATTAACAACTAGCTTTTGCCCGCGACTTCGTTCGCGTTCCCAGGGAATTTCCGGGATGAAAACTATCCTATGTCCTTTCTCAGGTCCCAGACCATATCTGTACCAAATTTCATCTAATCGGTTCAGCGGTTTAGGCGTGAAGAAGAAACAGACAGACAGAAAGACAGACAGAGTAACTTTCGCATTTGTAATATTAGTACGGAAAAGTACGGATTTGATCAAGCAAAAATTACGTGAATTACGTGTCTAGTATTTTTGGCCGGTATATCAGAATGCTATTTTTTAAATGTTATCGTCATCTCTAAACTAGCTTAAAAAACAATAAATTCTGATACAACATAGAAATGCCCATGAAAGCGAGCCGAGCAATTTCTGAGGTCAACAAAAGCATATAAGTCTGTCAAAAACATACAAAATGTATGATTTGACAGCTTTTAAAACATTGTAAACTAGTTTGAGTGCTATTGTGACAGACAGACAGACATTAGCAAGATTTGTTGTTATTGGTATTCTTAAGAAAGATAATATTTCATTTGCTGGGTTTTCCTGCCAATAAATTATGTCTATTGGAATAATTTTTTGTATTTTATTGCTGTATATTTTGTTTTAAATCTATATTTATATTAATACTAGCTGCCTCCCGCCATTTTAACCCGCGTTAAAAAAGTTAAGGGTGAACAACCCTTATCACTTAGGGGTATGAAAAATAGATAGTAGCCGATTCTCAGACCTACTGAATATGCATTCAAAATTTGGTAAAAATCGGTAAAGCCGTTTCAGAGGAGTAAGGTAACTAACATAGTGACACGAGAATTATTTATATATAAGACTAGCTTCTTCCCGCGGCTTCACTCGCGTTAGAAAGAGACAAAAAGTAGCCTATGTTACTCTCCATCCCGTCAACTATCTCCACTTAAAAAATCACGTCAATCCGTTGCTCCGTTTTGCCGTGAAAGAAAGACAAACATACAGACAGACAGACACACTTTCCCATTTATATTATTAGTACGGATTAGATGTAATACTTCAATCCATAGTATAAAACAAAGTCGCTTGCCGCTGTCTGTACATCCTTAAATCTTTAAAACTACGCAAAGGATTTTGATGCGGTTTTTTTTAATTAATTGTGTAACTTAAGAGGATTGTTTACATGTATAATACGTGCATATTATAGTAGAGAAAAGCCGGGATTTCCAAAAATTTGTAACACCCTGGACGGGTCGCTAGTAATATTGTAAAGCTGAAGAGTTATGGTTAAAAGCGTTAATCTCAGGAACTACTGATCCGAACTGAAAAAATCTTTTTTTGTTTGATAGCCTATTTATCGAGAAAGATTTTAAGGTATGTAATATCACGCTAAGAACTACGGTGGCCGAGCAGTAACCAAAAATGCGAGTGCCAGCGGGAGACAGCAGTAAACTATAAACTTCATAATTATTGGCTTTAAGATAAAATCTTCATTCATTTGTCAATATTTATCCAGTTTTTTGTCATATTTAAGCTGATGTATACACTAAGCGCCTGTTCCACGTTCTTCTAAGTTCTAATTAAAACATCTGGCAGATAATTTATCTTCTATGTAAGGACCATTTCCAGGTTGTGGAACAGGCCCTAGATATAAATGAACAATTAAAAATAAATGTAATAAAATAAATTAACAAACCTTCATGAAAATTAATTCCAAAATATCTTCCGGAAAAGTCAAAGAAAATTAATTCGTATTGTCACTGTTCACCATCACAAACACAGTTTATAAACACATAAAAAGTATCAAATTAAAACAAAAATAAAAAAAAATATCGTATCTGTTATTCAAACAAAAAATTGAAATTCAAAATTCGAACGCACGTCTGCTCGCGACCGCAATTTGTTTCAAACTGAGAATGCCCGTACTTTACACAGTGGATAAAGACGTATAGCCGTCTCTCTCTTACATTCGTGTTAGTATAAGTTAGAGAGGGACAGCAACAATGGCATGCATTATGGGAGACTAAGTGGACGTTTTTAGGGTTCCTTACCGTAAGGTAAAAACGGGACTCTATTACTAATGTCTTTCTATGTAGAAACGGCGACAAAAGTCGACAATTTTCTACTATAATTTAGGTTTCAAAGTGCCTTTTTAATGAGCTAGTGGAAATAAACAATTTGACTTTGACTTTAACTCTGTCCGTCTGTCTGACACCGGGTATATCTCATGAACCGTAATAGCTAGACGATTGAAAATTTTACAGATGATGTATTTCTTTTGCCGTTATAACAAATAATACTGAAAACAGAATAAAATATATATTTAAGTTCTACCATAAAACAAACGTATTTTCTGTTATTAATAACAGCAACAGGTCGATACTTAAATCTATACTAATATTATAAACTAGCTTTTGCCTGCGGCTTCGCTCGCGTTAAAAAGAGACAAAAAGTAGCCTATGTTACTCTCCATCCCTTCAACTAACTCCACTTAAAAAATCACGTCAATTCGTCGCTCCGTTTTGCCGTGAAAGAAAGACAAACAGACAGAGGGACAGACACACTTTCCTATTTATAATATTAGTATGGATGGATATTATTTAAGTTCATAAACATACATTTTCTTAAAATTGCGCTCACATTTTCTATTAACCACTTCACACAACTGCGCGCCTAGTACTTTTGATTGATTTAAGTACTAAGTATCTTAGTATTTTAAATTTTCTCACATTATCACTTCACATTACTGCGCTCTTAGTACTATTGTTCTCTTAAGTTTTCAATCTTTAATTGAATTTAGAATTAACTATAGGGGAAAATGATTAATCTTTTATAATTATGTTCCCGTCGATTTTTCATTATTTTTAAGATGTATCCTGCTATTCGGGGCGGGGACAAATCCAACGAACCAAAAACCATGAAAATTGGTCTAGCTAGCCGATCTCGAGTTATAAGTGTTGTAACAAACCCGACTTTGTTTTATATATATAGATGGGAAAGTGTGTGTCTGTTTGTCTGTCTTTTACGGCAAAACGGTGATTTTTTAAGTGGAGATAGTTGAAGGGATGAAGAGTGACATATAGGCTACTTTTTGTATCTTTCTAACGCGAACGAAGCTGCGGGCAAAAGCTATTATTGTATAAATAAATAAATATCTTGGGACCACTCACATACGGCCATCTGATCCCAAACTAGGCAGAGATTGTACTATGGTAACAAGTCAACTGATAGTATACATACTTATATAATTTATAAATACATACATAATACAGGAAAATTACATTAACCTTTCGACGACCAAGCGACAGCCGGCTGTCGCGCTGCTATTGTCTTTCTATTGTGTCTCGTATCTCGTGTGTACGAAGGTTTAATATTCTATAAATGGGACGGAACCCATCGTGTTCGCACGAATCGGACTTAACGGATTTTTTTTTAATTTCTTTGAAAGATCTATAGATCTTTATAGCAACCGTGAGTTATGCGTTTGCTGTGAACCCATTGAGTATAGACTATAATGTCGGAGTTATTATTGTTTTTTATTTTATTTGATATTTGTTTTATGGTCGATGGATGGGCGTTTTATAAGCTATGGTTACGGAGCACAGTTTGATGAATTAATTAATGCTTAGTTGTAATATCAATTAGTGGTTATTAATATATGGTTTTACGGTATTGCGTAAGATTTTTTTTTTATCTATACTAATAGTTTTAAATAAATAAATATAAAGAGACAAGATTTGGTTGTTTGTTACGGAAACTCTAAAACTACTGGACGGATTTCGATGATTCTTTCACCAATAGAATGCTACATTATCCCTGAGTAACATAGGCTAAATAATATCAAGCTATGTCCCACGGGAGCAGAGCAGTAACCAAAGACCTAACGTAACGCGGGTGAAACCGCGGGGGACAGCTATGAATACTATAAAGAGGAATCATTTGATTGTTTGTAATAATGAAACTCTGAAACTACTGAACCGCTGCCGGGGTTGCGGAATGTTTATAATAGTTACCGTGACCCCGGAACATAAAGGGCAACCGAAGGAACATGAGTGGGTTTTAGTCAGTAAAAGTCTGACACGCCCTCCCGCCGCACCCAGGACGGGAGCAGTCATTTGATGATTTCCCAACCGATTTTGAAAATTGTTTCACAAATATAAATGTATGTTATCAGCGAGGAACAAAGGCTGTAAAACACCACGCTATGACTCACGGAAGGGAAGCAGTAACCATAGACGGATGGGATAACGGGACGGGTGAAAAAAATTTTTGATTGGTCTGTGTTGGTGATGTTTATTACTCTGTTAGTTAAGTAATATCGCACCTGTATTTTATAAAGAGCCTGGTAAAGGTATGTATTGTCAATATATGCATTTAATTTTCATTTAACCAAACCAATATTTTCTATCGACTAGTGTTTAATTTTTCATTTTTTGTCTGTCTCAAAGATTTTTTTATTTATAGTGTTTTATTGACCATTTCAAATGGAATGGAAGAAAATAAAAGAACTTTAGATTGTACCTAATAAAAAAATGGAATATAAGCTATTATTTACGGCATTGGTAACATAAATCTGCAAGATTGTTAGTGTAATGGCAATCTGACTGACTGACTGACTGTTGATATATCAACGCACATCCCAAACCGCTGCTCCTAGAGACATGAAACTTACAGGGTGTGTTCTTTGTGAAGAGTAGGTGATCACGAAGAACCCTAAAGGGGTAAAATAGGGGATGGAAGCATTGACAAACACGCGGGCGAAGCCGCGGGCGAAAGCTAGTATTATAATAACTGCCGCCTGTAACTGTCCCACTGCAGGGCAAAGGCCTCTTCTCATACAGAGAAGGCTCGAGCATTGATTACCACGTGCACTCAAGGCGAATTGGTGATTTTAGACTAATAATTGTTATAAGTCCAGGTTTTCTTGCCATATTTTCTTTTACTGATAGATATGTGATGTTTTAGATGAACTTAGAAATTACTACACTACACGACTACACGTAAAACAAAGTCACATTCCGCTGTCTGTCTGTCTGTATGCTCACATCTCTATAGTACAGAAATGCCGAAATTTTCAAACGTTTGTCTGGATGTAATTTATCTATAATATGTATATAGGGTGACTAGTAATTAGTGTACGATACTTAAACACGTGATTGTGCTCATGATAACCAACAACTTTTAACCTTTTGACGACCTAGCGACAGCCGGCTGTCGGGCTGCTATTGTGTCTTAAATCACGTGTGTTCGAAGAACTAATAGATACTCTAGGAACAAATATGAAACCGCGAAAAAAAACAGCTGTTTAGTACATTTATGTTTGCCTAATGTACTGAACAGATGATATTTTGGTAAAGATATAGTCTGGGACCCGAGAAAGGATATAGGATAGTTTTATCTCGGAAATCCCCCGAAAACGAGAACTGTTATTCCAAGCGGACGAAGTCGCGGGAAAAACCTTAATTATTATAAATACCGCATTAGGTCTTAATTATAATGGAACTGTGTGTGATCCATACTAATATTATAAATGGGAAAGTGTATCTGTCTGTATGTTTGTCTTTCTTTCACGGCAAAACGGAGCGGCGAATTGACGTGATGTTATAAATGGAGATAGTTGAAGGGATGGAGAGTAACATAGGCTACTTTTTATCTCTTTCTAACGCGAGCGAAGCCGCGGGCAAAAGCTAGTAAATAAATAATTTACTAGCTTTTGCCCGCGACTTCGTCCGCGTGGAATAAAAGTTCCCGTTCCCGGGGAATTTCCGGGATGTAAACTATCCTATGTCCTTTCCCGGGTCCCAGACTATATTTGTACCAAATTTCATTAATAAATCGGTTCAGTGGTTTAGGCGTGAAGAAGAGACAGACAGACAGAGTTACTTTCGCATTTATAATATTAGCATGGATGTTGGCATGTATGTGCGTCACCAAGCGAAGTATTGAAGAAAGAAACAAAAACAAAATCGTTTTACGTAAAGTACACAAGGGATTTTTTGCGGTTTATTATAAAAATATTGTAATACGGGATTTTTAAAGATTTGTAAAACCCGTGCGAAGCTCGTTGGGTCACTAGTTATAAATTCAAAATGCCACTTTGATACTTACTCGGCTTCAAACCCGCTACTCATGAATTGAAGTCACATTGGTATGGTGGAAACATCAAGCTATACTTAACCAGTATAAGCTGACTTCTAAATGTACGAAAATCATACACAATGAGAGGTCAGCTAAAACTGGTTTTGTATACCTTGATGTGTAGCCGTGTGTACTTGCCGGCTTCGAACTCGCAACACAACGAACTACACCTTGTTTGTTTAAATAAATAGCGTTGGAGCACAATGAGTGTTATTTTAATCATAGGAATAAAAAATGAGTTAACCACGAAAGTAGTTATACTGGTGAGTACAAAATTGTTCAATTTTATTTTTTAATAACTGTTTACTTGGTTTTTCGGTTACTGCTCGGCTCCTGTGGGTTAAAGCGTGATGGTTTGTGGTCTATAAGCTTTCATGATGAACGGGTTATCTGTTATTTCATGCAAAAAAGTTTTTTTTTGCATGGATGGAGTTTAGTAGATTGAGATCTGTTTTATTAATGTATTCCTGAGATAGCGCGTTCAAAAAATCTCTTCTAACTTTATAATATTACTAGCTTTTGCACGCAGCTTCGCTCGCGTTAGAAAGCGACAAATAAGTAGCCTATGACACTTTTCATCCCTTCAACTATCTCTACTTAAAAAAAACCTTTTTTTTTTATTTGCGTTGAAAGACGGACAAACAAACAGACACACACAGTTTCCCATTTATAATAGTATGATATTATATGACATACATTTACAGATTACCTATTTAAACAAGTTTAAACGTGTCCTAATTTCCAAAAAAACACAACACTTCATAGGTCATTTTTTGCGTAAAAACAACCAAAAACAAATGACAAACGAACTAAAAGTTCCCAAAAGAAAAGGTTTATGTTCAACTAATCAAGATAAGTATCTGAGAACTGCCTTTGAAGTTTTTTTAGTTTTTTTTTTAGTTTTAAATACTTGAAGCTGTTCTACAATGAAACATCGGACAGGAATGTTGGAGATATGAAGGGCAATGGTTTAAAGCATTGTGACTTTTTAGTTGAGTTAAATTGTTTTTAGTTTTATGATTATTTGACACTAGCTGCCCCCGCGGTTTTTCCCGCTTACTTCCCGTTGGGTTTTTGGGATAAAAACTATATTATGTGCTTTCTCAGGCTATGAACTAACTCTGTACCAAAGTTCAATTCAATCGGTCTAGTGGTTTTGGCATAAAAGCGAGACAGATAGAGTTACTTTCGCATTTATAATATTATTACGGACTAGAGAGCCCGTCTCTCATGAAAAAGGATGTAGATTCGAATCCGGACCGTACCAATGTGACTTTTTCAATTCATATTACTCTCTAAAGTTTATCTTAGACATCACTGGCATCCCGTGCCTCAAAAAGCACGTAAAGCCGTTGGTCCCGGTTGTCTTTAGTAGAACTTTGATAGTCAGAAGCCAGAAAGTCTGACCAGTCTAACCAAGGGGTATCGTGTCGCCCAGTTACTGGGTTGTGGAGGTCGACAGACATTCGGTTTATGTAAAACACTGGTATTTAGCTGAATCCGGGTAAACTGGCACCCGACCTTGACATAGTTTGGAAAATAAACTAGATTTTTTTTTTGGGTAATATAAGGAATCAAAGTTGGTATTAAAAACGGCGGAGAAACATTTAGTTCCTAACATCAAAACCCAAAAACACCTGACCCGGGAATCAAAGTACCCATAGCGTAAAATGTCTATGATTCTGTCCCTATGTAAAGTCAGCAAACTAGATAGGTATGCAGGGCCGTCATATATAATTAATTGTCTTGAATCTCGATGGATGTATTCAAATGAAATTAAAATAAATTTAAGAAATGCTTAATTTCTGCATTAAAATTTTTGTAGAAAATATCCAAGAGTTTTTGAGATAATTTAAATAGTATCTGACGGCCTTGCATACTTATCTATTTATCTCAAATATGTATGTATTTATAAAGTGTGTATATCAGTTGTCTGATTACCATAACACGAGCTCTGCTTAGCTTGGGATCAGATGGCCGTGTGTGACATGTTCCAAGATATTTAAAAAAAAAAACTGCTTAGATGACTGTAAGTACATTCTATAAAATATAACAACCTTGTACTCTTTGAGTTAGTAAGTAAAGGAAATTACTTGAGAACAGTCGTTTTAATAACCCCACAAAACCAACCCACAGCAGACATGGTTTTAACCTTTCAACGACCAACCGACAGCCGGCTGTCAGGCTGCTATTGTCCTTCGCCTCAAATCACGTGTGTTCACAGGTTTAAACTAAGAGTCCAAAATGGCAGTATATTTAAAAGAGTAAAATACCAAAATAACTTACCCAGAGTAAAATACAAGATTACTCTTTACCACGAACATTCATCACCAAAGCAATTTATTTTCGTCAAATCCGGACCGGTCTCGCCAAAAATTTTAATCTAAAAGTAATGAGTAATTAATATAAAATCAGACTGCACTCAATTCTTTATAATTAGCGTAAAGACACCCAATATTGCACTGGCAGTAATTAATCAATGTATTAAGATTGGGCTTTAGGGGTCCTTAAGAAATGGTGCTAAATGAGAGTCGATTTGTCTGACTGGAGTCGGTATGTCTCATGAATCATGGTAGGTAGAGAGTTAAAACTTTTTTTTGTTTTTCTAATGCCGTTATAACAGTGCAGATTTTTTTAAGTGTCAGAAGAATCACAGGTGCGTTGACGTCTCAAAGCAAATTGAAATTACAAATATTAAAACTAATAAACTAGAAGCTATGGAGTATGGAGAAGTATAGAATTTCTTGCCCATTCTTCTCCATAGGAATCACTTTTTGTAATGGACGACTAGATTCATCTATGATTTGAGATGATTTAAGTTGAGTTCAAAGAGTCGGTCGGTTTGTCAAAAAGATGACGCTAGTTGCTTGTTCCAAAATGTAGGTAGGTCGGAGAAAAATAAGAAGATCAATTAAAAGTAAATTTCTTACAAAGCTGCCTACTCTTCACAAAGAACACACCCTGCAAGTTTCATGTCTCTAGGAGCAGCGGTTTGTGCTGTGCGTTGATGTATTCACAGTCAGTCAACCAATAAGTCATTTTACCATTCTATAAATTTATATATTTTTATTAACTACTACGGTTTCATCCGCGTTATGTTTGATACTGCTCCACTCTCGTGGAACATAGCGTGATGTTATACAGCTTTTGTTACTCGCTGATAACGTAGCTTTATATTAGTACTAGCTTTTACCAGCGACTTCGTCCGCGTGAAATAGTTCCCGTTCCCGGGGGATTTCCGGGATGAAAACTATTCTATGTCCTTTCTCGGGTCCCAGACTATTTCTGTACCAAATTTCATTTAAATCGGTTCAGTGGTTTAGGCGTGAAGAAGAGACAGACAGAGTGACTTTCGCATTTATAATATTAGTATGGATAACATTTTTAGCGTATACCCAAAGAAACAAAACTTTTTCTTTCATAATCCTTTCAACGACCAAGCGACAGCCGGCTGTCGGGCTGCTAATGTCTTTCTATTGTGTCTTGGACCACGTGTGTTCGAAGCTTTAATAAAGACCTTAAAAGTTGTACGTTAAAACCATTTTTGTGCGTTACCAACTCTAACTTGCCCACTTTTATTAAAGTCCGTCAAAAATATCATTAATATTGCTCAAACAATACAATGCGGTCGCCATCTTGTTCTCCTTTTTTTATTTTCGCCAAATCTAATTATATTATATCAATGAATCGGGATTCTGGATAATGATTGATGAGGCAAAGCGGTTCCACGGTGTTCTGAAAATATTTTGGGGTTTAAATTTTGCAAGAATGTGTTAAAAGTATATTAGGAAAAAATGTCTTACAAAATAAATATTATAGTCTAAATTTTGTTGAGGTGAAATTATTTCGCTCTCTTCAATTAGACCAGTAAAAAGTACTTTAAAAAGTTATTTTTAGATCATACGAGACACTTCAAATCGTTGATTTTTTAAAAAGTCATGAAATAGTAATATTTTTCAAAAAGCTTTATTTGCAAAAAACAAGAGAATGTCTTAGACTGGGATATATACCTTTGGCATAGCTTTTTGTCTCTATCTTACCATTGTAATATTGCTTTGCCGAAGCATAATTTGCCATCACCGTTCATATGCCTCGTTTTTAGAGTTTCAAAATCAATTTATTTCTCTCTCGTCAGTTAGACCTATTAAATAAGTCATGTTCAAATATCTATCTGGTAGTCTTTCCCAAAAGGATGTCTCATATAGGTAAATAAAATAAAATACCTATCTTGGGACAACTCACACACGATCATCTGATCCTAAACTAAGCAGAGCTTGTAATATGGTAACCAGACATGTGACAAGATAACATACTCATATGTTTTATAAATACATATAAAAATAATATTCCAGGCTATTACTGTCCTGCAGGGCAAAGGCCTCTTCTCATACAGAGAAGGCACGAGCATTGATACCACGTGCGCTCAATATAACTTTTTCACTTTATATGTACTTTCTAAAGTTTATCTTAGACGTCACAGACATCGGTGAAGGAAAATGTCGTGAGGAAACCTGGACTTGTAGTCAATACAAGTCCGAAATCGCCTATTGTAATAGATAAATTCAGACACAAAACAAACTGTCATGCTCATCACACAAAGAATTGATAAGAAAAATCTCTTACTTTTTTAAAATAGTCGTTCGTAATTTCAACTTGAAATACTTTCTTCTAGCTCAACCGCATTCAAAAAACAAATTCAAAATTCAAGGCATTTATTTAACTTCGACCATTTATAGGCACTTATGAATTGTCAAAGAGTCTGTCGGTCAGTCAGAAAAGTGACGCTAATTGCCTGTTCCAAAACGTAGATCTCTATGGAGAAGAACAGGCAAGAAACTCCATGGACACTCTTTTTAAAAAAATCATGTTTTATAAAAAACTTGAGTACATTCATTTTGGTGCTTTTATATGTGAAAACAATGTAAGTAAATTTATTAATACAATTAATACATTAGCCTACATGAACCAGATTTTTTTAAATTCCTGGTCTTTTATCAAAATCTCTCATTATGAGCGTACCCCAAGTGGCACAGGTGTAAGATTCATCACAGCGGCGATGTTAATTTGACACCGACAGTCAAGGCTCCCCGAAATTGGGAGAATAATGGGAATTAACTTAATGACATTTTCTCGTGGTGTGTTCGTTTATTATTAAATGAGTTGTGGGGAATGTTACATTATGGGAAAGATAGGTTTGGATGTTATCTATACTTAATATTATAGACATATATGCTTATATATGTATATACTTAAGATTTGTATGTATTTATGTTTGTTACGGATTATTAAAAACCATTTTATGTATATAAACAAATTATAAACAAAATATGAAGTTTTTGGCCTATTCTTCTCCCTAACTAAATCTTTTAGAATGGACGAGTAATTTGACTTTGGACAAATTTTCAGTATATATTTCTATAATATGTATTTATTTAAAAATGATATAAGTATGTTTATCAGTTGTCTGGTTACCATAACACAAGCTCTGCTTAGCTTGGGTTCAGATGGCCGTGTGTGAGTTGTCCCAAGATATTTATTTATTTATTATTTATTTATTTGTATCGCACAAAGATTTATCCGATGTCCGGTGAGAATCGAACCCGAGACCTCCGGCTGAGCAATCAGATTCACCACAAGACAAGTCAAACTGTGATACTATTCAATACTTATTTCTTAAACTCTTTTGTCAAGCAAACCCGAGGGCTCAACTAGTAAATATAAAGTAGGACTTGTGTCGACGATAGTACAAAAGTATTTTTATTTATTTAGCGTGTCGATGCCACTTCGAAACCCGGCCGTTGTATAAATAAGAAATGTAACTATTATGATGTGCGCTTTCGTTATGAAAGATCTATAATCTGAATAATCTACATATCTAGGCATATGTCAGTATCATCATCTCCCTAGCCTTTTACCAACTATGATGGGGTCGGCTTCCAGCCTAACTGAATTCAGCTGGATTCCAGTGTTTTACATGTAGCGACTGCCTATCAGACCTCCACAACCCAATAACTGGGCGACACGATACCCCTTGGTTAGACTGGTCAGACTTTCTGGCTTACCCGTAACGACTGTCAAAGTTCTACGAATGACAACCGGGACCAACGGCTTCACGTGCGCACCGAGGCACGGGATGTCAGTGATGTCCAAGGTAAACTTTAGAAAGTACATTATGATTTAAAAAAAGTCACATTGGTGCTTGCACTGATTCGAACCCACAACCCACAGCCTTATCCATTGGGCCATCACGAAATGCTAATTCAAATGTCAGTATGACTTAATATCCGTACTAATAGGTATTATAAATGCGAAAGAAACTCTGTCTGTCTGTCTCTTCCTCACGCCTAAACCACTGAACCGATTTGAATGAAATTTAGTACAGATGTAGTCTGGGACCCGAGAAAGGACGTAGGATAGTTTTCATCCCGGAAATCCCTCGGGAACGGGAGCTATTATTCCACGCGGACGAAGTCGCGGGCAAAAGCTAGTAAATGAATAAATAGTAAATTGTATACCTACAAAGCAAATACTATTTTAACTGACTTCAAAAAAAGCAGGTTCTCAGTCTGTTTGACTTGTTTGTTTGTATGATTGTTCGCGATTATCTCACGTTAGGCTGAACCTATTGATACAACTTTCAGAAAAGTATGTGTTACATTTAGGAGAAATATATCAACACAAAGCCTAAACCGCTGCTCGTAAAGACATGAAACTTGGAGGTTGTATTATTTGTGAAAAGTAGGTGACCAGTAAGAAATATTTTTTGAAAAATCCAACCCCAAAGGGTTTTTTTTGGGAGTGGGAAATCATCAAATGACTGCTCCCGTCCTAGGTAATATAATAAATAAATATCTTGGGACAACTCACACACGGTCATCTGATTCCACGCTAAGCATAGCTTGTGTTATGGTGACCAGACAACTGATATACATACTTATATAATTTATAAATACATACATATTATAGATAAAATTACACCCAGACACAGAACAAACAATCATGCTCATCACACAAAGTTTGCCCTGGTGGGAATCGAACCCACGACCTCTGGCTTAGCAGTCAGGGTCACTGACCGCTAGACCAACAGGCCTGTCAGAAGGTACGGCGGGAGGGCGTGTCCGACTTTTACTGACTAAAACCCACTCATGTTCCCTCGGTTGCCCTTTATGTTCCGGGGTCACGGTAACTATTATAAACATTCCGCAACCCCGGCAGGCGTTGGCCCTGTTGGGCACCTTCTCGTGCTGACTTCTCTTATGATATTGGACATTCACACAGGCGAAGCCACGTGGAATAGCTTGTTTTATAAATATAGAAGACTAGCTTTTGCCCGCGACTTCGTCTGCGTGATTAATAGTTCCCGGGGATTTCCGGGATGAAAACTATCCTATGTCCTTTCTGGGGTCCCAGACTATATCTCATTCAAATCGGTTCAGTGGTTTAGGCGTGAAGAAGAGACAGACAGACAGAGTTACTTTCGCATTTATAATATTAGTACGGATAGATGAACTGAACCCAAATAAGGCTATTACAATACAATGCAACACTAACGGACACCAAAGTAATAAAATCTTTGAAACAGAAAATATTTTCTAAGAATTCGTTGTGACTCATATAACGGTGGTATGGAGTCCTTTACAACACCCGGGAATCGAACACAAACCGTTAAGCTTGTAAAACCATAGTATCAGAACGGTAAACTTAAATAAAAGCGTAGTTTTTTTAGTAATTCGAGACACAATAGAAACACAATAGCAGCGCGACAGCCGGCTGCCAGTTGGTCGTTGAAAGATTGAGAGATGTCACATTGCCATTTTATTGATGTAGTCGTCATCGCTATTATTTAATTTTAAACTCGTGAATTCCGTTTTTACAACAGCCTAAGATAAACAATATCTTAGATAATAATTAGTGAAAACCATTTAAAACGCTTTCCTAAACTATAAAATCAAAATCCGTCTTAATCGATAAATTTGAATCCGTTTGTTGTTTTGCTACTGACTTCCACTATAATAAATAAATATTTTGGGTAATATTTTTGTTTTTAAGTATTGTACTTCTTTTTATTTCTACATATGCTTCAAAATAATAACAATACCAGCGTATTACTGTCCTGCTGCAGGCAAAGACCTCTTCTCATGAGAAGACACGAGCATTTATCACCACGCTTGCTTAAAGCGGATTGGCGATTTCGATCTTATATTCATTACGAGTCCAGGTTTCCTCACGATGTTTTTCTTCACCGATCTCTGTGATGTCCAAGATAAACTTAAGAAAGTAGAGTAGAAAATAGTAGTAGAATTGAAAATGTCACATTGGTACTTGCCCGGAATTGAACCCACAACCTCTTTTTTTTAGGTGAGTGGGGAAGTCATCAAATGACTTCTCCCGTCCTGGGCGGGACGGGAGGTCGTGTCAGACTTTTACTGGCTAAAACCATATTCTTTAGGTTGCCCTTTATGTTCCGGGGTCACGGTAACTATTATAAACATTCCGCAATAACCCACAAGCTCTTACATGATAGGCGGGTGCTTTAACCCGCCTAAGCGCCTTAACACACACATTGTAATCATGTATACTAAATATTGTAACACACATATTTAAAAAAAAGTACGTATGGAGTTTCTTGGCCGTTCTTCTCCATATAAAACTACCTTTTGGAATGGGCGACTAGAATCAAAATATATTTTTTTAATGTAATTGACGTTCCAAAGTGCCTCCATGGTCTAATGGAAATAAACGTTTTGACTTTGACTTTGACTTAACCACTAGGCCATCACGACGTGTATATTAATGCAAGTATATTAGTAATTTTAAATAAACAACACAACAACATACAGTACGAAAGAATTCAGCCATAATATTAATGCCTGTTCTAACACTACTGCTTACCTAACAATAATAAAGAGCTCAAATATACTTCCCGACAATAAGCAGGGGAAAGATTATGTCCTAAAAAAAAACTGTTTTGAACAAAAGTTTTATCGTAAACTGACCTGCCTCAATCTTTGTTGGGAAAAAATGTTTGTTAAGCGTGAAGTGGTGGAAGTTTGGCGGGTTCCGTAGACTCGAATAATAAATTAAATTCCATGGCTTTGTTAGGTAGCTAGATAGAAAAACAGATAGATAGACAGTCAGACAAATAGATAGAAAGATATAGTTATTTATAGTTATTAGTGTTGATGTTTTTTAAGTAATTAAGATGAAGAAGAGAACTGTACAACATAATTAAAAAGAGTGTCCGTGGAGTTTCTTGCTTGTTCTTCTCCAAAGAGATCTACCTACGTCTGGAACAGGCAAAAAACGTCACCTTTCTGACTTACTTCCCGACTCTTCATAAATACCTATATAATGTGTAACTGAATTAATGCACTTTGAGAAAATAGTTTGTTCAGAATCGTTTACTGAATCGATTTTTGTAATTTTTAATATAGGTAATATTTTATCCCAAAAATAATTAACACTACGTAAACTGCTGTCACACTTCCGCTGTACAGTCAAAACAAACTAAAATGGATGGAATACCTACTACGCTAGACCCTTATACCAGTGCGACTGTGTGCATGCGTAGATTGTAATGTGACTATAATTTTCTCCCACAATCTGTACAACAAATTTATAAAAAAAAACAGTGTTTTAAATATAATAATAAAAATTCAGCGAATGTTTTATGATTATAACATAATATTCTAATTGGGGTGTCTGGTGGTGTGCGTTTATTCCGGGACATGTTGTATAAATGTTTTAATTAAATTTAATGTTCTGACTTTGAATAATCATGGTTTGGTTCTTAGAATACGACTATCTGGCTCCAAACTAGACAGAGAATACATACATACTTACAGAATTATAAATAAATTACACCCAGACATATCACACAAAGATTTATACTTGGTGGGAAACAGGCCACAATCTCCAACTTATCAAGAGACAATCAAACAAATATTATAAATGCGAAAGTAACTCTGTCTCGTCTGTTTCGCTTTCACGCCAAAACTACTGAACCGATTTAAATTAAATTTAGTACAGAAATAGTCCATAGCCTAAGAAAGGACGTTGGATAGTTTATATCCCAAAAATTTCACGGGCACGAAAACTACGCGAATAAAACCGTGAAAGACACATTAACCTTTCGACGACCAACCGGCAGCCGGCTGTCGCGCTGCTATTGTCTTTCTATTGTGTCTTGAATCACGTGTGTTCGAAGGTTTAAATAATTAAGGCACATTTTTCTCAAGGTTCTTTGACGCCAAATTCTTTTCACGGACCCCTAAAAGATGAGTCACACGAACCAGAGGGGTTCCGAATAGATTACCAGTATTTATGATAAATGATTGGAAGAAAAAATGTTTTAGAATTGTCCACCACTTCTTGTTTAGGCTGTGAGCTTAGTGCGTGAGCGAAGCGATTTAGGAAAGCGAGTTGATGAGCGGCAGCGATTTTTCTGGGTGTAATTTATCTATAACTAGCATTTGCCTGCGACTTCATCCGCGTGGATTAATAGCTCCTGTTACCGGGGGATTTCCGGGATGAAAACTATCCTACGTCCATTCTCGGGTCGTCCCAGACTATATCTGTACCAAATTTCATTCAAATCGGTTCAGTGGTTTAGGCGTGAAGAAGAGACAGACAGACATAGTTATACTTTAGCATTTATAATATACGGATTATGGATTTTATATATTACGGAGTACGGATTAGCTGTCCTCCGAAAGTTAGGTATTTAGTTACTGCTTCACTCCCGTAGGCCCTTGCGTAATCGTCGATCCCACTTCTGAAACAAATTCAATGCCACCTCATATGTCGAATTTTGTCTAATAGTTTAGGCTGTAGAGCGTGCCAAATGAGACATACATACATTCACATGTTTGAAAAACATAACCCTCCTTTCGGCAACCGCGTAAAAAACAGTTAATGGGTTAACCCTTGACTGCCGGAAGCGCATATATACACGAGACACAATACTTTTCTATTGTTTTATTAATTTCGGCATACGAGAGGCTAAGCTTGTAGGAATAGTTTATAGTTTACGGTTTGTGTTACCTAGCAATTGGAAATAATAATATTCTAGATCCGCAAGTTTTTTTTAAAAACAGTGTATGAAAATTACACCTGATGTCCTTTCTTTAAAATAACTATAAAATACCCGTAAGGTAAGGTTTTATGACTGTAACGGTCTGTATTTGATTCCTGGGTATTAAAGAATAACTGTTGTAATATTGTTTTAAATGTTTTTTTTTTTGTTGAATAAACTGTAGAGTACTTTTTATGAAGGTATACGTCCAAAGAAGTTCTACCTGCACTGGTGTACCACTTATTTAGCTGCAAAGTTTGAAGTGTGAAGCCATTTGTCCACCTGCGTTACGTCACCGAGATCAAGATGACGGTGCCAAAGTGGCGATACATACATTTACTATAGGTGCGAGTCGACGTCAATTCATATAAAATTCAGCCCGAAAAAATCTCGTTGGGGTGACGGTGACGCTGATCGTGGACAAATGGCCTGATAGTGTAATTACCGGTTAATATTCGATTATCTAAAAAATCCATTCATTCTAAAATTTTCTTCTTACTCATACTATTATTGTAAATGCAAAAGTAACTCGCTATCTCGCTTTAACGCCAAAACTACAGTACCGATTTAAATAAAACATTTAATCTATGATAATTTTCATGCGTTAACTTGGAAAGAGCCGATAATCCCACCTAACCTCTAGGCATGTAAATTATCATAGAATTAGGTCTTTAGCTGCTACGAACCATACTTTAATTAGTTCGGATTGGATTCAGATTCGGACGTATTTCAAATCCGCTCTTAGGCCGATTGCCGTCGTCATCGTCACGCTAGCGAGAACTAGATGACCGCTCCAAAGTGGAGATATATTAAGCATTTACTATCCACATGTCCGCCGCACGTCACGGCACCTCATACTAAACTCGGCTAGCCGGTAACGGTGATGGACATTGGCCTTACGGTACGTGGCAGTATTTTCCCGAATGAGTAGTGTCATAAAAAGATTTTTTCAATTTACTCTATAGCAATACAATACATATTTTCGAACAAAAACATTACAGTAATTTTTTATAAGGGTTTAGAAAATAAATGCAGGCCATTACAGTCGTAAAAGCTAACCTAACGGGTGTTTTTAAAAACTTTTGAAGAAAGTAAAAAATATTATATAAGTGTCTGGGTGTAATTTATCTATAATATGTATGTATTATAAAGTATATAAGTATGTAAAGTCGCGGTCTGAAAAGGTTTACCAAATTTGAAAGTACATTCTATATCACACTTTTTTCATTAAAATCTAAAATGCCATATCATGTGATTTGTTACCTTTTAGAAGTTATTATACCACCATCAGACAAACTATGTGAGGTGGGCAGGTTCTTTCTCAGATGCCTATCAGTTGGAGTGTGGTGTGAGGCAGGGGGGATTAAGCTCCCCCACGCTCTTTAACATTTATGTAAGGGAGCTGGTCCGTGCGCTTAACGGCGCCAGAGTTGGCTGTTCCATAGATGGTCAGATTGTAAATAACATTAGTTACGCTGATGACATGGTGCTGTTGAGCCCATCGATCAGCGCCCTGCGAAGGCTGCTGGGTGTCTGTGAAGAATATGCGAGGACGCACGGTTTGACATACAATGCCAATAAGAGCAAACTGCTGGTGTTTCGGGCGGGGCGCATGACGCCTTCTTGCGTACCGCCCGTGACGCTGGGTGGGGTGGAGCTAAATAGGGTCAGCCAGTTTGTGTACCTTAGCCATGTGGTAAACGAGGACCTGAATGATGATTTGGATGTGGAACGGGAACGCAGGGGGCTGGCGGTTCGGTGTAACATGCTGGCCCGCAGGTTTGCAAGGTGTAGTAAGGATGTGAAAAAAACCCTATTTAGGGCCTATTGCCAATCCTATTATACCTGTAGCTTGTGGGTCAGGTATACGCAGCGGACCATCAGCACCTTGCGGGTCCAATATAACAATGCGTTCAGGTTGCTGATGGGGCTGCCTCGCTATTGCAGCGCCTCAGCGATGTTTGCTGAGGCGCAAGTAGATGGCTTCCATGCCATAATACGTAAACGAGTGGCATCACTGATGCGTAGGGTGAGGGACAGCCCCAACAGCTACCTGAAGGTAATTGCGGACAGGGTAGAAAGTCCTCTGTGGAGACAATGGATTGGCATTCATGTCAAATAGTTACCTACCTAATTTATAATTTTAAATAGTACTAACACTTACTCTTAAGTTTTTTTTATTTTCTATGTATTACTAACATTTTATGGACACTAGTCTGAAATAAATAAATTGAAATTATGCAAAATGAGACAACGAGAATAACAAAGACGTTACTAAGCAACGGCGTCGGCTTAGCCATGTTTCGTCTCTATCGTGCACTTGACGTTTGGCAGTTGTGTAACAGTGACAGGTATAGTGCCAAAGTAAGTGCTTTGAAACTCTTTTCTTAATTTGTTGAATTGACATTTGTCAAAAAATATTGTTTGAACGTCGTTTAGACAAGAGTAAAATTTTACGAAATATTTTTTTTCATATCGCCATGGTAGAGCGAGTGAACTTTGCCTTGAGTCGTGTGTCCCAATGGGGCGATCACAATCTAGTGCAGTTCAATGCCGCCAAAACGCAAGCGTGTCTGTTCTCCGCTAAACGGAGCCCATTCGACCTGGCTCCTACTTTCCGAGGTGCACCTGTAAATCTAACCGGCTCCCTAGAACTCCTTGGCATGGAGTTGAGTTCTGACCTCAACTTCGCCGCTTTCATCGAGTCCAAAGCACTGACTGCGGCGAAAAAGCTGGGCATCCTTAACAAGGTTAAGCGATATTTCACGCCGGGACAGCTTCTAACACTTTATAAAGCTCAAGTCCGATCGTGTATGGAGTATTGCTGTCACCTTTGGGATGGCTCAGCCAAATACCAACTGGCCGCATTGGATTCGGTAGAACGCAGAGCCAGGAGGTTGATTGGCGACAAGAAGCTGGTGGCCCAACTGCAACCTCTAGCACATCGGCGTAAAGTTGCCTGTCTGGCGGTGTTTTACAGATTGCACTTCGGTGAGTGTGCTCATGAGCTACACGAGCTCATTCCCCCGTCTCCGTTTTACCACCGGACATCCAGACGTACGGCAGGATACCACCCTTTCTTGGTCGATATTCCTCGAATCCGCACGCAGCGTTTTTCGAAATCCTTTATTATGCGCACCGCAAAGGAATGGAATTCTCTGCCGGCGTCTGTGTTTCCAAAAGCATATAACCCGGATGTATTCAAGAGAAGAGTGCATAGGCATCTTTTGGGTGAGCTCGCTCCATCGTAGGCCCCGTCTATGCCCTCGGACTAGTCTGGGACCAAGAGCAAGCCCATAAGTTATAAGAAAAAAAAAAAAAAAAAAAATCGAAATAAAATGGCAAGTTTAACCCTGGAGCAAGGGACAATCTTTGAACATGGACATAGTTTTATATCATTAGTGCCTTATCACGAAATTCATTATAACTATTGTAATTTACTGTGAGGTTTGAATAAGATGTCACGGCGAAGAAGACCAAATAATAGATCATGGAAATGATTCAGGAAGAAGTGATGATGCCTACTACGAGATAGATCACGCTGTGCTCGAGTGATACCAGAAAATGATACCAGAAATACTGATCTATGCGCGTGTCTTGTTGCATCTATGCACTAACTGGTCGTAACTGCGGAGTAATGTTATACTTAATATTGAATAAAGATTTTTTAAGATTTGATTTATTATTTCCTTATATTCTTATTTAAAAAAACTAAATTGGTCGTAGCTGTGTATCTGTACTAGTTCATACTACTATTATAATTGCGAAAGTAACTGTCTGTCTGTCTCGCTTTCGCGCCAAAACTACCGAAACGATTTAAATGAAATTTGGTACATAGTTAGTCTATAGCCTGAGCAAGGGCATACGAAAGTCTTTTATTTAATTCCAAGGGAACGGGAACTACGCGGGTAAAACCGCGGGGGTCAGATAGTATTTACCAAAGATTTTATTCAGTGCTTTTTTTCTTCCTATTCTTATTCAAAAAACTAAATTAGTCATAGCTGCGGAGTGACGTTATACCAGATATTGAATAAAGATTTTTTTAAACTTTTATTTATTATTTCTTCATATTCTAATTAAAAAAAAAATGTTTTTCAAAGTAGGTTTTCTGTATATCAAACCTTTTTAGTAGTCAGTTCATCACCTAAAGCGATTGATTGTCATATCATTAGAAAAAAATAATCTATGATCAATCAAATTATCATGAAATAGACATTTAGAACTTGTGGCCTTAATGTGTGCATGCAATTGTGATCCTTATGGTGGTAACCACTTTCAGACCGCGACTGTATATCAGTTGTCTGGTTAGCATAACACAAGCTCTGCTTAGTTTGGGATCAGATGACCGTGTGTGAGTTGTCCCAACATATTTATTTTTATTTTATTTTATTTTAAGTTTTTATTTATTGCTATTTAGTCCATAAATATCATTATTTATTTTATGCCTTTCAACGACCAAGTGACAGCCGGCTGTCGGGCTGCTATTGTCTTTCTATTGTGTCTCAAATCACGTGGTTTCGAAGAATCAGGAGGCTACATTAATAGGAGAATGAGTAAGAGTGTATTAGTATAGACAGCTAAACCGATGGAGACAGTTTTCAGTTCCAAAATGTGTTAGAAATATAAACGATGCCCGGCAGCTCTCGCGCGCTTTAAAGAGCAGTCAGCACGAGAAGAGCAGTCAGAACGGGCCCAACAGGGCCAACGCCTGCCGGGGTTGCGGAATGGTTATAATAGTTACCGTGACCCCGGAACATAAAGGGCAACCGAAGGAACATGAGTGGGTTTTAGTCAGTAAAAGTCTGAGACGCCCTCCCGCCGCACCCAGGACGGGAGACGTCATTTGATGATTTTCCACTTCACAAAAAAAAACCTGATGAGGTAAAATAGGGAAGTATCGACATTCACGCGACTGAAACCGCAGGGAAAGCTGCGGGCGATAGCTAGTTTAATACTAGGTGTATTTTTGGTCTTGCTCAACCCGCTACGAGATGATTCTACTCATAAAAACAAACAACTTTTATTATGGAACCAACTCTGAAATTTGGAAAAAAATATTACCTGTTTCATACATTATGGTCGGGAGGGCATTGAACTTTTCTTAGAAATAGCTGATATTTTTTTCGCGTTTTCAGAGTTGGTTCCATAATAAAATTTGTTTGTTTTCATGAGTAGAATCATCTCCTAGCGGGTTGAGCAAGACCAATAATACACCTATGCCCTTACTAATAATCACTGTGTAAAGTTATGCAATGAATAAAGCCTGTGTAACCATACATTTTTTGACGTATAAACCTGTATTTATAAATGTATGTCTTCCTTCTTCACAAAGCACAATATTTTAGTAAAAGAACAGAAAGGCTTTAGGAAAAATAAATCCATAAATATGGCTATTTATGACTTTCTTGATACAATAATGACAGCAATCGATCGGAGAATTCCGACTACCGCTATATTTATGGATATGACGAAAGCCTTCGATCTAGTTGATCATAGTATTTTGTTACAAAAACTAAGTGCTTACGGAATAGGGGGAAATGCACTTGCCCTCAAAAAATCTTACCTTGCCAATAGAACACAATGTACAGAAGTAAGACGAATTTGCAAAAAAGATAAAAAAGAATATAAATATATTTCAGAAAAACGTAACATTACATTTGGCGTACCACAAGGCAGCGTATTAGGCCCGCTATTATTTCTAGCCTATATAAATGACTTTCCAAAACACGTCACATTTCCGATGGTTCTTTTTGCCGATGATAGCACTTTAATTATAAAACATGAAAAAAGTCTAAACTATAAATGTGAAATTGAAAATGAGCTAAAACAATCAATTGACTGGCTTGAACAAAATAATTTAATAATTAATTTAAATAAAACTAAAATTATTCAATTTCGACAAAGGATGACCACACCTGACATTAATATATCTTTTAATAATTATACAATTGAAGAAGTAGGACATATTAATTTTTTAGGATTGACTATAGACTCTAAACTGACGTGGAAAGAACATGTATCGAACTTAATTAAAAAATTAAGCAGATTTGCCTTTGCCCTTTATAAACTTAGCAAAATAGTAAATCAGGCAGCTGTCGTAACTGCATATTACGGCTACGTAGATTCCATATTACGATATGGAGTCATTTTCTGGGCTAATTCGTGTGAAAAGCATGAACTCTTTAAAGCGCAAAAGAGGTGCATTAGGTCCATATGCAATATAAAATCGAGAGAAAGTTGTAAATCACATTTTATTTCTCTTAAAATGTTAACTTTACCTTGCCTTTACATATACGAGACTGCTTTGTTTGTAAAGAAAAACGGAGATTTATTTAAAAAAGCTTCAGAACAAAGCTACCGCTCTGTAAGACCCATGTATCGCCATGAAATATGCCTGAGAAGTTCAAAAACTGCCCTTATGCACAAGAGTGTACTCTGCATGGCTCCGAAAATTTTTAATAAGTTGCCAAATGACATAAAAGATTTGAACTTGACACAATTTAAACGAAAATTAAATAAATTCTTAATAGACAAATGCTACTATACCATTGACGAATTCCTTAATGAAAAAATCACATAAATAATCCTGTAATCTTGCCATGTTTAGTACTATAATTGACATTTAAATTTCTATACCTGGGTACTTTTTAATTATATTCATTTTGATTTCTATGAAAATACTAATAATGCATGCCCTTAGTAAGGTAGATTTTTGAGATACTATAATACTGTAAGACCTGTTGTAACACCAAAAATCGCATTAATAAAAACTTTGACTTAACTTTGACTTTGTCATAACTTTATGCAACGTTTATTAGGCGCCTAGTATATAAGCCTATACTCATATTATTGCACACGCATGCTGTGCAAAAGACATCAACGCGCGCACATTTATGGTTGTTTAAATATCCCACCAGTTCCCACATATTTTCACCTAAACATGTCAACTCCGTGTCCGTTAATCTAGCGGTCGCATCGACTATTTTGCGTGGGGTCTTTGATTCGTATCCCGGAACTGCAGAATCTAGAAATATGAGATTTTCACAGTTTTTCTTATTAAGCTCAGCCGTAAAAATAGGAATTTACAAGTTTGCCAGCTATGTATGTGTTTGTGTTTGTATGTTCGTCTATCTGCCTGTGGCACCGTTGCTCCTAAATCGTTGAGCCGATTTGAATGCAATGTTTGATAGATGACAGTTAGAAAGATAGATAGCTAAAGCGTTTATTTAGCGCAACACATGACACAATACAGGCAATAAACAAAAACATAATAAAAAAGGAGAAAGAAAAAAAAACATATAAACGATAAACTTCAAACTTCAAACTTCAAAACTATTTTATTCAAATAAACCAATTACAGGTACTTTTGAATCGTCAAGGTGTCAGTCTGTCAAAAAAAATGAAGCTAGTTGCTCGTTCCAAGGAGTAGGTCTCATGGAGAAGAGCGAGCAAGAAACTCCATGGACACTCTTTTAAAATCAATATATTACAATAATTTGGTTACATCATTCATTGTTGTATCTAAGGTACTATGTGAGAACAACGTAACAAGTCGGACATGTTAGAAATATTAAAATAAACAAAACAAATTTTAAAAAAAATAACTGTGGCAGCTAAGAGATGACCAGTCTCAGCAGACAGCGCCCGTTCACGGACATGACGTATGGATTGGCACCAAATAGCTCAACCATTTTGAAGGGAACCAAATGATCCAACACACACGCCACCGTCAGTGAGACATTTGAGTGAGCATGACAAACTCCCAGCTGCCAGAGTATATTCAGTCAATGATAGACAGAAGAGATGTAAAGAACATAGTGCTCACATTGTATGCTATGTGAATTTATATAAAACAAACACTTGGACTCGATACAATACTATTATTTTTGTAGTTTTACAATCAGATATCGTCGAATACTAATCAATTACACGGTTGTGGAGCTAGACCAGCATCCAGCCAAGCATTTTTGTCAGCAATATAATCGCTCAATTTATAATATGCCCGGCTACATAGTGTGCGTTTTATTTTACTTTTAAATTTAGTTTCATTCAGCGACAAAATGTGAGGAGGTATTTTATTATAGCACTTTAAACAGAACCCCATGAAAGATGAGTCTACTTTAGCTAGCCTAAATCCTGGTTGAACCAATTCGTCCCTATTTCTAGTATTATAATTATGCCTTTGCCCTCTTTTACCAAAAAGATTTAGATTTTTTCTTGCATACATGATGTTTTCATAGATAAATTGACAGGGTACCGTCATGATGTTGATTTGCTTAAACAGTTCCCTTAGTGAATCGCGCATACGCAGATTGTATATGGATCTGATGGCTCTTTTTTGCAGAATAAAAATAGACTCAACGTCAGCAGCTCGTCCCCACAATAAGATACCATACGACATAATGCTATGAAAATAGCTGAAATACACCAGCCTTGCGGTATCTACGTCAGTAAATTGCCGAATTTTTCTAACAGCAAATGCTGCTGAGCTTAACCGACCTGCAAGGGATGTTAAATGAGGACCCCATTGTAGTTTTGAGTCAAGCGTGATTCCTAGGAAAACAGTTTTGTCTACAAATTCTAATTTCTCTTTATTAAGAACTATATCACAATCGCTACTTTTGACATTTGGTAGAGAAAATCGAATGCACTTAGTTTTATTACCGTTTAATACTAAATTATTTGCCGTAAACCAATTATGGACCTGAGTGAGGGCGTTATTTACGCAGTCAAGATTATTGGCCCGTCTATTAATCTTAAAGATCAAAGAAGTGTCGTCGGCAAATAACACCATATGAGGTTGGTGTTTAAATAAATGGGGCAGGTCATTAATATACACTAAAAAGAGGAAGGGACCCAATATTGAGCCCTGTGGAACCCCCATTTCTACTTTCAAGCCACTAGAATTAACTCCATTTATCTGCACTTGCTGTTGTCTGTCGTTTAAATAAGACTTCATTAAATTAATCGCAAGTTTACCCAGTCCATAATGCTCAAGTTTCAGCAGTAACGTGTCATGATTTACGCAATCAAATGCCTTGGAAAGGTCACAAAAGATTCCTATAGCATCCTGCGCCTCTTCCCAAGCTGTAAATATATGTTTTAATAAATCCACACCGGCGGTCGGTCGTGCAACGTCCTTTGGTAAAGCCATACTGTTGCTCGTGTAAGATCTTATTGGAGTTAAAGTGAATGAGCATTTGATTAAGCATTACCTTTTCAAACACCTTGCTGAAAGCCGGCAAAACGGACACGGGTCTATAATTATTAGTATCTTTACTGTCCCCAGATTTAAACAGAGGTATAACTTTACTAAATTTCATTACATCCGGAAAGACTCCTTTGTCGACACACAGATTAAATATTGAAGCTAAGTAAGGTGCTACAGTTTCAATTATAGATGAACAAATTTTTATAGACATACCCCATATGTCTTCAGTCATTTTGATTTTAATTTGCCGAAAAGCTTTTATAACTGTCATCGGATTTATATGCTTGAATTCAAACTCAACCGGGCAGCCTGGGACGTTAGCTTTTAATAAAGTAATTGAGTAATCCGGTGAGGAATTCAAAGCTTCTGTGGTTTTAAGTGGAATACTGGTAAAGAAATCCACAAATTCTTGGGCTACTTCTAAATTAGAGCATAGGGGACCACGTGATGTATTCAATGTATATTCCGTGTTAAGCACTTTTTTCTTGTTTGTTTCGCTATTTATAACTTTCCAAACAGTTTTTATTTTATCATCTGCCGATTTGATTTTGCCGCTAATGTATAAGGCTTTAGCTGCCTTGCAAGTGTTTCTAAATGTTTTTGAATATGTTGTGACATATTTGTTAAATATTTCAGTGTTAATAATAGGCTTAAGGCCATACAACTCAAAGAGTTTTTCTCTACTTTTCCAGATACAACCTAGAACCACACTATTAAAATTCGACGCCACCCGACGCGACAACACGAGTTTTCATTGATTCGCGTGTCGGTGATGAGCCGATTTTAATGCATTTTTTTTATTTTAAAAAACTTCTTTAAAAAAAATAACCGCCTTCAAAAACTAAAAACACAAAAATAACGAAAATTTCGGAAGTCGGTGGCAACACAAATTGACTGGCAGAACAGAAGCCACCGACTTCCGAAATTTTTTAGTTTGTTTAACTGTGTATTAAAGTATCTTTCAAAGTAATTTACTAAAACTACTTACAATCTTATAAAACGTGAAGAAAAAGCACACATCGTCTATGAATTATTCGTCATTTTTTTTTGTTCTTGGTGAATTTTTCGAGAAGCACTGAACCGATCGCCATAAAATTAATATGGGACCACCCCTGAATCATGACTTATCAAACAAAAGAAGAACCATTAAAATCCGTTTACAATTGACGGAGATATTGCGTAACAAACATACAAAAAAAACATACAGACGAATTGAGAACCTCCTCCTTTTTTGAAGTCGGTTAAAAAGTAGATTATCCACCGGTTTTTAGACATCTTTATCAAATTAATTAGCAGTTTCGAAGTTATCGTAATCTTAATAAAATTAGAAGAGAAATCGTCGTAATCTTAATAAAATTAGGGCAGGGGTAAATTTTTAATTTACGCTTTAAGACACACACTAAGAAGCCTTTTATCAAAATTCAACTCCTATGAAGGAGATGAAAAATTGGATAAAAGTTTGTATGAAAAAGGCACGCAAAGCCGCAGGATACATTGTAGTTTTTTTTTTTTGTATAAATGTAATAAATATCAGCTGTTTGATCGGGAGGGCATTAAACTTTTGTTAGCCTATATACACATACACCTGATATTTTTTTACGATTTCAGAGTTGGTTCTATAATAAAAGTTGTTTGTTTTTATGGGTAGAATCATCTCCTAGCGGGTTGTGCAGGACCAAAAATACTCCTGGTATAATAGGATCCGTAGGGCATTGAAAACCTCCTGCGTACAATCTCATACATTTAAGTAGGTGTACATATACCGCAAAAATTGACCGCAAAACACTGGCATCACACATTCGCGCGTTTGGGCCCGCATTGAAAACCTTTTTTACGATTGTAAGAAAAAAAACATAATTTTAACTGCATTTTTTTCACTCTAAACAAGTTTATTGGAATATAAACTTTAATTTAACGTGGTAAGGATTGGATTGGATTACAGATTGTTATGGTCATTTTTGTCACAGATATAAGATTTTGGTTCGTGTTGGACTTGTGTGGATATGGCTTCAAGTGCGAAAAGGAATTAGTACCTACTTAAATATTCTATTTTTTAGACTGATAACTTTTCTTCTGATTTCTGGTATTTTTCTGTCATAGTGTCTACATGAAAGACAGTTAAGCCGGGGTTGCGGAATAGTTCTAATAGTTACCGCGGTCCCGGAACATAAAGGGCAACCGAAGGAACAAGGGTGGGTTTTAGTCAGTAAAAGACTAAACAAAAAAACAAAAAAAAATCAAGGCATTTATTTCACTTAGACCATTTATAGGCACTTATGAATAGTCAAAGAGTCAGTCGGTCAGTCAGAAAAGTGACGCTAATTGCCTGTTCCAAAACGTAGATCTCTATGGAGAAGAACAGGCAAGAAACTCCACGGACACTCTTTTTAAAAAAATCATGTTTTACAAAATTTTGGTTACATTAATTTTTGTGCTTCTATATGTAAAAACAATGCAAGTAAATAACAAAATTAATAATTAAAAACTTACGAATTAATATTTTAAAATAAATGAAAAAGTAATAAAACAGTCATGGCAGTTAAGATATGACCGATCTCAACTGACAGCGCCCGTTCACGAGCATGACGCGTGACATCAGCACCATCTAGCTCAACCATTTTGAAGGGAACCAAATGATCCAACGCACTCGCCACCATCAGCGAGACTTTTAAGCGAGCATGACAATTCTCCCAACCACCATGTCCATTTGTGTCCTTATAATATAATAATATATGTATAAAGAAATAACAGCATCGTACTCACATTTACAATATTCAAAAATGCTTCTAATTTACACAAACCAATGTTCTGTACTATAAATACAAATGGGTGAAATTTAATAACCTGAAGAAATAATAATAAATGAAATTAATTATTCATGTCAAAAATAAAGAGCATAAGCAACATATTTCTATATTCCAATTATTAAATATTCTAATTTGTGAAGTTAAGTGTAGCAGGACCAGCATTTAGACACGCATTTAGACTGACACTCATTTCCGCCTCGACCAGGGCGGGAGAAGTCTTTTGCCCAAGACATCGTTCAGTGGACTTTTCCAGGATAACTATGTCCAATTTCAACAAAATCGATTCAATGTTTTAGCGCTGGAAAACGGACAGGCTGACAAGCTACTTTTGCATTTTTTAGTATGAATAATATAAAGAATAATATATATTTTTTTTTTTGTAATAAAAAACACTTTCAATTTAATAATATTAACGTACAATTATATCCTACTCCAGGACAAAGGTATCTTCTCATACAGAGAAGGCACGAGCAATGATCACCACGCTTACTCAAGGCGAATTTGCGATTTCGGACTTATATTCCCTACTCACGATTTTATCACAGAAAAATTGTCCAAAACGAACTAGCAACATAGCTATCAATTGATTTTTTATACGTATTCTACATGTTAACGTAACAAGCCACATTAGTACTTGCTCCAATTCGAACCAACAATCTCATGACCGACAGTTATTTTTATTGCACGTGCTAATAGCTAATTTACTTACAAGAAACAGACAACTTTACAGTTTTTTCGACCCAGGAAACTACACCAGAAAATTACTCAACAAACAGTAATTTAAACGCCCATTTAGCATACGTAATTAACATTTTTTATGCTGGCAACATTCTTCCTAAGAAACAATATTATCGACTTGTTAACAGTCGCAGGTTCAGTGTTGCCATGTAAGGTAGTGTGTGAGTTGGTTTTTGTGGTGGATAGACAGAGATGGATTAAGTAGACTGTATTTTTACTCTTTATTTAATTAGCTGTCCCACGCGGTTAATTTTCTCGGGTCCCAGACTATATCTGTACCAAATTCCATTCAAATCGGTTTAGTTGTTTAGGCGTGAAGAAGAGACAGACAGACAGAGTTACTTTTGCATTTATAATGTTAGTACGGATTTCATCCTAATCGAAGACCGGAAAGTGGGTTAGGATTCCAAGATTTTCTTACATACGTATAGTTTCAAGTGAAGCTAATAAAAGCGAGTTAAAATAGAAAAGAAAAATAGAGAAGAATAGATTTCTAGAATACTTTACGAAATGTGATGTTGGTGATGTGTTACTATATTTGGTGGTAATATAAACATAAGCCTTTATCCATACTAATATTATAAATGGGAAAGTGTGTCTGTCTGTCTGTCTGTATGTTTGTCTTTCTTTCACGGCAAAACGGAGCGACGAATTGACGTGATTTTTTAAGTGGAGATAGTTTAAGGGATGGAGAGTAACATAGGCTACTTTTTGTCTCTTTTTAACGCGAGCGAAGCCGCGGGCATAAGCTAGTTTATACATAATTTAGAGTAGGCTAGGAAAATTATGAATGAAATCTTTGATTAATTTTTCTTTCCAATCCGTCCCTGTATAAATTTCTAAGAGCATAGGTACTAACATTTTTACTGTATTGGTCTTGAGAGCGCTTCCGCATTTTTCTTCTACATTTTCTTCGAGAATTAGTTAAACCACTGCTGTGCTAGCCAATTTTTAAGTAAAGAAATGCCTGTAGCTTTTCCTGCGTTTTCTATGAACATAAATGATTTGTAAGTAATTATCTTAATGAGGATGTCATTAAATGGTTGTTTTGTTAATTTTACTCGAATCTGGCATCTTTTTTTTATGTAGGTAGGAAATCATCAAATGACTTCTCCCGCCCTAGGTGCGGCGGAAGGGCGTGTCAGACTTTTACTGACTAAAACCCACCCATGTTCCTTCCCTACGTTTTACGTTCCTTTACGTTCTAGGGTAACGGTAACTATTAGAAATATTTCGCAACCCCGGCAGATTACTAGCCGACCCTTTTTTTTTTTTTTTTTGGTGAGTGGGAAATCATCCAATGACTGCTCCCGTCCTGGGTGCGGCGGGAGGGCGTGTCAGACTCTTACTGACTAAAACCCACCCATGTTCCTTCGGTTGCCCTTTATGTTCTGAGGTAACGGTAACTATTAGAAATATTTCGCAACCCCGGCAGATTACTAGATGACCCTGCGGTTTTGTCTATATAAAGCTAGTTTTTTTTATACTGCTCTGCTCCCGTGGGTCGTAGCGTGATTTTATGTAGCATTGAGCGTAAACATACATACACTTGAAAAACAGCCCTTTCGGCAGTCGGTTAAAAATAAGAATAAATAAAATACCCGCTTAGGCCACTAAAAATGAGAACAAAATCGAGGCATGTTGCGGAATGTTTATTATAGTTACCGTGACCCTGGAACATAAAGGGCAACCGAAGGAACATGAGTGGGTTTTAGTCAGTAAAAGTCTGACACGCCCTCCCGCCGCACCCAGGATGGGAGCAGTCATTTAATGATTTCCCACTCACCAAAAAAAAAATCGAGGGATAAAACTACTCTAAAATTTTATATTGATCCACACAACTCTTTCATAATCTTCGCAACACTAAAATAAAGGGTCAAAATGATATAATTGAATATATTTCTTGAATATATAAATTATTATTTTGTATGTGTTGTCTCAAATTATGACTGTTTCTCGGAAACCGTGGCGAAATTATGCTTATATCTTCAAGCTGTTTTGTAGTGGGTGGTATACAGTAATAGAGGGTTCAAGTAAGTATGAAATAAAGATTTTTTATTTATAAATTGTTTTACTGTTTTTTTTTTTTTTTTGGGCAATGTAAACAAGATTGAATCTGTGGTTGTGCGAATGGCTACCGCGTTACTCATTGCGGGTTCGATTCCTGTACGAGACAAATGCTTAGATTACGTAAGTAGTGGATATGTGTTAAGTATGTTTATATTGACATAAGATCTAATACCTATTTAAAGAATATTGTTATTCACACTATGAACCAAATTCGGGTACGGTTAGTGACCCTTTGTTTTGGTGTTTTGGTTTTTTCGTCCTGGGTGCGGCGGGAGGGCGTGTCAGACTTTTACTGACTAAAACCCACTCATGTTCCTTTGATTGCTCTTTATGTTCCAGGGCCACGGTAACTATTATAAACATTCCGCAACCCCGGCAGGCGTGGCCCTGTTGGGCCCCTTCTTGTGCTGACTCCTTCTCTTTGAGGCGCGCGTGGAACAAAACGCGCCGTCTACGCGGTCCTGGTCCTAGCCGGGCGGCGAGCTACCCATCGATCACAATCCGCAGAACCGCGCCTACGTTGGCCGGTAGTCGTCTTGCGACTCTCGACGTCTTCGCCTGGGTCTTAGTCCGGGGCGAGAGGCTCGTCGTTGCCTCTCGCGCGCCGCCGCTTCCTTCACTAGCATAAGTGCTTCGCAGAAGGAGGCGACGGCACCCCATTCCGTCTCGCCCCGAAGCATGGCCTGAACCAGCGCCGGGCGCGAGAGGTCACCGCCGCCGATCGCGACTGCTAAGACGGAGGTCGTGGGTTGACAGTCATAGTATAATTTGTCTATAATGTTATTATGTATATATTTATAAATTATACATAGGTATTTTTAATAAAAGCACAAGCTCTGCTTAGTTTAGGACCAGATGGTTGTTTTAACTACTAATTGTATATTATTACTTAGCCTGTATTCCTCTGACATACATCGCCCGTGGCCAGCCCACTCAAACTTAAGGTTTAAAATAAATAAAAACACTATAATGTTTATAATATTAGCAAGAATCCTTACCTTAGCCGCGGGGGTTACGAAACAATGACTACCTTTTAAACGCGCCTTCTAAGCAGTTTGTCAAATAAATATTACGGTTTTATTATCTTTTATTTTGTTTTATAATGTAGGTTTATTATAATGTTACCAGCAATAATGTCCCATTTCAGAAAAGGCCTCTTCTCATACAGCGAAGCCCCCTAGACAAGTGGCATTGTAGAATAGATAGCGAAATAGAATAGATTGTCAAATGTATGGAGATGTCAAATTGTTTAGCGAAAGCTTATGTCAACCCCCATTTGACAATCTATTCTAATCTGCGATCTATTTTACAATGCCACTTGTTTAGGGCCCAAAGTACGAGCATTGATCACAACGCGCGCTCAAGGCGGATTGGCGATTTGAGACTTACTATTAGGCGGAAAGGATTGTTTGGTTGAACGTGATTATCTCAGAAACCAATGGTCTATATTGAAAAAATCTTTTTGTGTTGGATAGCCCCTTTATCGAGTAACATCACGTTAGAACCTAAGAGAGCCGGGTACCCAGTACTGGGTTGTGAAGGTCTGATAGGCAGTCGCTTCACGTTAAACACTGGTATCCAGCTGAATCCGGTTAGGCTGGAAGCCGACCCAAACATACCTGTGGTTTACATAGAGTAACTGCCTCCACAACCCAGTAACTACCTAACACGATACCCCTTGGTTAGACTGGTCAGAATTCTAGCTTCTGACTACCCGTAACGACTGTCAAAGTTCTACAAATGAGTTTTTGAAAGTTTTTTCCGAAATGTTCTCAAGATAAAATTAATTTGGACAAGCTCAAACTCCCGGGGGCCGGATTCAATCAATAAATAATATCAAAACTATTTCGGTCATATTTATTTTAAAAACAGATACGATCGGTAGTTTTTTTTTTTTGTTCAAGGGACACAGATGTCAAAGAGGATTTGTTTTTTTCTGTGCTTGTCTATGAATGAGGTTTTATTAGAGCTTTTGGTTTGGTGGTGTGGGTTCCGTTCGTGTTGGGTATTTATTTGGTTACTGTTTTATATATCACGCTATGACTCACTTGAGCAAAGCAGTAGTAAGCAAAAACCTAACGTAACGCGGGTGAAACCGCGAGGAACAGCTAGTCTAAATTATAATAGTTAATTTTCACGCTTTTACAGGTAAACCATTGATTCAAATTTTATTTTTTTGTTTACTGGGTAAGTTTGCCAGAGTAGATCGAGACTTAGGACTCTAGTAATTGGCCCATGACCTCCAGGCTCCTTCACTGGCAATTTTATATTCGAACTAGCTTTTGCCCGCGGCTTCGCTCGCGTTAGAAAGAGACAAAAAGTAGCCTATGTTACTCTCCATCCCTTCAACTATCTCCACTTAAAAAATCACGCCAATTCGTCGCTTCGTTTTGCCGTGAAAGAAAGACAAACATACAGACAGACAGACACACTTTCCCATTTATAATATTAGTATGGATTTCAGACCATATTGGATTGGATGTCACCAAATCCTGACTTGAAGGCTCACATCCAGCCTCAAAGAGCAGTCAGCACGTGATCGGGGCTCTCTAAGGCAAAAGGGTTGTGGAATAGTTCTAATAGATAGAAGGAACATGAGTGGGTTTTAGTCAGTAAAAGTCTGACACTGAAAGTGGAAGAAGTCATTTGATGATATCCCACCAGAAAAAAAAGACTCACATCCACTTTTAAGATTGAACCTCACTGATTCTTATATGTTACTTTTTAATCGATTTCAAGAATAGACGAGGTTTGGACCCTGACCAGACTGAACTGAACCAGGGGGTCATGGGGACATAACCTCCATACCCTATTCCCAGAAATCACCCTTATGACTATCATCTCCCTAGCCTTTTCCCAACTATGCTGGGGTCGGCTTCCAGCCTAACCGGATTCAGCTGGATACCAGTGTTTTACGTGAAGCGACTGCCTATCAGACCTCCACAACCCAGTAACTGGGCGAAACGATACCTCTTGGTTGGACTGGTCAGAATTCTTGGCTTCTGACTGGTGTAAGGACTGACAAAGTTCTATGAATGACAACCGGGACCAAAGGCTTTACTTTACGTGCTTTCCGAGGCACGGTATGTCAGAGATGTCCCAAGAAAAACTTTTGAAAGTACATATGAATTTAAAAAGTCACATTGGTACTTTTGCTCGGAATCGAACTTACAACCTCTTATTTGAGAGGCGGGTGCCTTATCCACTGGACCATCACGACAACCACGGTTGTCGTGAATCTACCCTTATGACCAAAAACATATATTTAATTCTAAAACAACCAAAAAAACCATTTAATCCACCCAAGGAACCCCAAATTGTAATATCGAAAGGTATCAAAGTAAACATTCTAAATATTTAAGTAATATTCATTTTTATATTTTTACGACGGTCAGGACACGGCTTAAAAAGAGATATTGTTGTCTCTGTCTGGTCTGTAATGAGGGAAAGGGACGCAGCATCGGCGCAGGCGTAAGGGACAGGAACAAAACGATGCGCGGTTGTTTTATTTTTGTGGTTCCGTGTTGTGATTGTAAAACGGTTAAGCTTGTTTGTTTGAAATTTTAATGACTAGGTTTTCCCCGCTACTTCGGTCAAGCAAAATGGGATGAAAGTAGAAAGTTTTTGTCAGATCAGACAATGGTGCCAATCCCGTTGTTCAAACTAAACTAAATTAAAATTCTGTGCATTTGTTTCTTTACATTTTATTAAGAAAGGAACAGAAGTTAAAATATTAGTGTAGTCCTATCAAATTAAGACACTCCATAGATAATTTAGACGTTTAATACACGGCGACTAAAAAATACGTCAATTTATACTCGTATCTCTAATTTGACAGGACTAAACTATTATGTATCTTCTGTTAATGTATTTACCAGCACATTAAGGCTGTAATATAAATTACATTAGCTTCCGCTTACTTACATCGTTCAAACAAAAAAAAAGTTAATAAACATTTTTTTTAACAATAAATCACGCATACTCTTTTTTTAAAACAGAAACGAGAAATGGATTCGGTAGTGGTTTCACTGTTTTAATTTTTGCTGTACTTCATCATCATCTACCTAGCCTTTTCCCAACTATGTTGGGGTCGGCTTCCAGCCGAACCGGATTCAGCTGGATACCAGTGTTTTACGTGAAGCGACTGCCTATCAGACCTCTACAACTAAATACTTTTTTGCTCTACTTAAGTAACAGAAAAAATATTTAGTCGTATAAGACTCCACTATGTTTTTTTTTTAACTTTTGTGAAATTATCGTAGGTAATTCCGATTACTTACCATCACGCTACGCCCTACGGGAGCTAAGCAGTGACCAAAAGTGCGGTCAGCGAATAAATATCTATACAGAACCAATACCCCAAATTAAAATTGTAACGCGCCCTTATTATATTATTTTTTTCAACAAATAAAGTTGGTATGCCACTGAGAGAATAATGTCCGTCTGTATATCACCCGTCTTTAGGAAATCACTTATTTTACATAAACATAAACATCAGGACTATATGAAGGTAGGCAGAGGTGTATAATGTTATTTTTAAAACACTAATCTCATAGGACTATGGTACTAATATTATTAATGTGATAGTTTATATGAATGGGGGGTTGTTTACTATTTAACGCAAAAACTACTGAAGAATCCTTTCAGTAGTTTTTGCGTTCTTAAACTTAACAGTAATATTATAACTTAGTAAGTACAATTGAATTGTTCAAGTCATGCGAGGAACACTTAGGTTAATTATCAAGGTGCTATCTTGAGCGCCTCAAAGAGATGTCAGCAACATTGCAGGGAGATAGATAGAGAGACAGCATAGAGCTGACGCCACTATCGGGGCTGCGGGTAGTTCGAAAACCGCGGCCCCGGACACAAAGGGCCGGTAAGAAGGAACAAGGGTAAGTTTTAGGTAGTAACTATTTATTAATCTGTGGTTTAGTCAATACAATAGGGATGACGACAGCATTAAAAAAATGGCACTCTGTTTAGTCCGTCTGATAGATCGGCCGAAAATACGGGACACGTATTTTTTGCTAGATTAAAGTAATTAAAAAATACAAAGATAAAGAGCAACAAAGTTCCAGAGTAGGCTTTTTACGTCACCGTCCTGCAAAAATTGTATCAGATCGTGACGTCATGCGTAACTTCAACGCACTGTATCGTCGTCATTCTTCGTTTACGAGAAAAAAGAAAAAATACGTGTCCAAAATTTTTTGATGATCTATCTGACGGACTAATTACTTTTTTTTTTGTCGTCTCGCCTATTCTGCCACTCCCTTCCGCTCCGCTCAGAGCGGCAGCAGTCATTAGATGATTTCCCACTCATTAAAAATATTACAAAAGGTAGCTTGATGAAAGAAGCACACAGATTTCAGTGGGCTTGTCAATTCCAACGTTTGTCATTTATGTACCAGATGTGACCACCCCACAGCCACTTCAGTTTGCCGATTCCATTTCGGTCACTTTGATTCTCCGACAAAATTCGGATCCAAAAAGTTATAACAATACAAAACAAAAAAAGCATTTACAAATCTGTTTTACGTGTTTTTCATTAAACGTCCTCTCAAATTAGGCTATAATAATATACATTATTGCTCTGTAATTATTATTTCTTAATCAGTTTTTAATAATACTGCTTTTGACGCCGCGCCGTTAGTATTAAACAGAGGGTCGTTAGATATTATCAGAGCACTTCCAAATAGCTGTTACTGAGAATTTTTGTTTCATGTTTTCCCGACAACTCCGAAATTTATTTAAGCTTTTGCCCGCGACTTCGTCCGCGTGGAACAATAGTTCCCATTCCCGGAGGATTTCCGGGATGAAAACTATCCTATGTCCTTTCTCGGGTCCCAGACTATATCTGTACCAATTCGTTCAAATCAGTTCAGTGGTTTAGGCGTGAAGAAGAGACAGACAGACAGAGTTACTTTCGCATTTATAATATTACTACGGATATCTTTATTTAAACCCACGAACACACGTGATTCGAGACACAATAGAAAGACAATAGCAGCGCGACCGCCGGCTGTCGCTGGATCGTTGAAAGGTGGACTACGCACTTTTTCGCTCTATTCGCGTTTCGTTGAACGATTTTGGTCACACTGATACAGTTCTACTTCTATCAGGACCAGGGCCAGCTTCCAGTCAAATCATTCTAGCTAAATACCAGTGTTTTATATGGAGCGACTGCCTATCAGACCTCCACAACCCAGTAGTCACCATAACACAATACCCCTTAGTTAGACTGGACGACTTTCTGGCTTCTGACTACCCGTAACGATAGTCAAGGATCTTTGGAGGTATGAGGTACAGAGTGCAAAGTCTCCTTCTTCTTCCATTGAAAATGGAGGATCCTCCGACCAGACGGGTGTTATGTCTGGTGGGCTACTGCCCGACGGTTCTAGTCGGGATTGTTGTACACGTTTAAGGCCCGTATTAATAAACGTTATTCAGATCAGAACTCGTACTTGATGCCAAGCTTAATATCTTGTTCGTATTAACAAACGAGAATGAAGTTGAGCTCAAGTTACGGATTAGGTTTACGTCATCAGCTGAGTGTAGACTGATTAATATACGAAACTTGACACTTTATTACGTATTCGTACACACCAAGTACAGCGCAATGAGTAGCTGATTAAAAAAATGATTAAAATGATCTTTATTTTGTAAATAGGTTATATCATAATCATAACACTTTTACACGTCAATGTTTTGTTTTTTATATTTTAATCGAACGATGGAGCCGGTGTTTCGTAACTGACTACTCTGAGAAGAAACATCCGAAACAAACTCAGAGGTCAAAGTCTCTTTTAAAGTCCATACAATTGTATTGGTCAAATTATGCGAGGATCATGAAGGTTAATGACTGATGTGCTTTCTTGATGAGAGAAGCACACAGATTTGAGTGGACCTGTCCAGACAGTGCAAGCATTTGTCAGCAATCGTTTAGCTCAACTTAAGACGTAAGGAGCCCAACTGCTCTTGGTAACTGAGACGCGTTTGTTAATTAGCGACGATCCTTAGCTCCTGTCATCGCAATAATCCGGTATCAAATGATATCGCACTTCAGTTCGTATTTGAGTAACGTCTATTTATACGGGCCCTAATGTCGCCGATAACCTTCATATCGCGATGCAGGATGTCAGTTGTAGTTCACATGTTTGGCAAGAGATGTCGCCAGTCGCCACAGATCTATGAACGGCAACCGGGAAAAACTGCTTCATGTGCTTTTTAAGGCACGGAATAAACAACTGACGGGATGGACTATGCATACTTATTCAGCTACATTCGCGTTTCGCTGAAAAATTCTGGTCACTAGTATACAGTTGTACTTCTATCAGCCGTGTTCAGCGTCGTGACAATGAGATAAAAAGCTTTTTAAAAAAAAAAGATAACCGACTTCAAAAACTAAAAGCTCAAAAATAACTATTTCTGAAGTCGGTGGCTTCTCTTCTGCCGGTCGATTTGTGTTGCCACCGACTTCCGAAATAGTTATTTTTGACCTTTTAGTTTTTAAAGTCGGTTATCTTTTTTTTAAAAAGGCTTTTTTTTTTACTTTTTAGTTAGAGTCTCAGCGTCTGACTATGTTTTACGGTAGCTCTCAAAATAAACTTATAATCTTATAAAAATCTACAATCCAAGAAAGCAAAACGCGATCTATGCGGGCAACGTCACGGAATATCTATTAGTGTTATATACTACCTTCCCCAGAATGTAACAAACACTTTGCTGAAAACCGCATCAAAATCGGTTCAGCCAAACGCGAGATAATCGCGGACAAACATACATACATACATACAGGTCGACTTTTTTTTTGAAGTCGGTTAAAAAGTCGTCAAGTTTAAGGGATTACGCATGTTTATTTAACTCTATTGAGATTATGTCCAAAAAAAGCAACGATTTTATACTAAAGCTGAACCGACGCGTCTTCATAAAACGTCTTTGTTTTTTAATACAAGGGATGGATGTTTTGATATTCTGACATTCACACAAGCGATGGAAGTATATACTGTCCCACTGCAGGTCAAAGACCTCTTCTCATACAGAGAAGGCACGAGCAGTTATCACCACGCCATATTTTAGAGAACAAAACAAAACATTTCAAATTTACTCACTTTTGGATGAGAATTCAATTTGCATAAATATGTTAAAATGTCAAAAACAATGACAAAACGAGGACGAACACTGTCGACTAAATGTTGATAAAAATAATAAACTTTGAAGCAAAGAAAAGAATTAAATGACCCAAGTTTCCTTAAAAATCTTTGTAACCTTTATTATATTATTATTTTGTATAAAGAGACTGGTTTTTGGAGCTAAACAATGCACAGCTAAAAGTCATAAAGCTAGAAATATGAAATATGCACTTTCATTCATATTAAAAGTCGTATCGTAATCAAATTATTTATTTCCATTACATCAAAAAAGGCATTTTGTAACGTCATTTACAAAACAAAATGAATCTAGTTACCTATTCCACGTTGTTTCGTATGGAGAAGAATGCGCAGAAATTCCATACTTACTTTTTTTAAATAACTTTTTTGGGTGGAAATGCTCTTTATGAAGAGTTAGAGCCACTAAGAAAAGATTTTTGGAAATTTGACACCGGAAGGAATAAAATTGTGGATGTAAGCTCGACATCCACGTGGGCAAAGTCATGAGCGAAAGTTAGTTTAAAATGGCTTTCTTTGTAGTGAATACAATATATTATTATATTATAGGGTTACTGATAATTAGTCTACGATTTAAGTATCGTACACTAATTATCAGTAACGCACGTGATTGTGCTCATGATAATTTTTTTTTTTGTTTCCAAACTTATTATTTAAAAGCAATGTGAAAACGCAATAAACCTTTTTTTTTAATTTTTATTATGGAAGCAAAGCCGAAATCGCGAAAGAATATCAGCTGTTCAGAACATTAGGCAAACATATCATGAGTGTTGGTTATCATGAGCACAATCACGTATTTAAGTAGCGTACACTAATTACCTTTAAACTCATGACTGTAAATACCGGTTTGAAAATGTAACAAGCCACCTGTATTACTTATTTATTTTACAAAACAGCATTAAAAGATTTTCCAAGCCACTAAACAAAAATTAATCGACATATATTACAGAAAAAAGGACAAAACAAAAACTTTGCAAACAATATTTGTATGGCCACATTGAGATATAAATAATTTAACAAAATTAAACGACATTGCGCCGCCCCGCGGCGTTCCCTGCGATATGTTTTAAATGATGTACACGGTATTCTTGTACCTGTTAAGAATTTGTTATTAATTTTAGTTGGTAGGATTACTGTGATTTTGGATTTAATCCTTCGAGACACAATAGATAGATAGATAGATAAAATACATTTATTTGGTACATACTCACAAGACATACACAACACTAAAAAAAGTATCAATGAATAAAAGAAAACAATTAAAAAACTACGTACAAAAACCCAAATGCCACAGTGAAATAATAACAAAAAATAAAGAAGGAAATAGATGTACAAAATGAAAATGATAATAAAAAAAAATGGTTCGGTGTGCGTCTCATGGTTGCACCAAATGGGAGTCCAGCTCAGCATGTGTCAGGCAAATACACCTGACGCTGATCTTCCGCTGGATCCTATAAGTGACGTACGGACATCGAGCAGGCGAGATAAACATACTGGTGTGAACGTCACGTAGTGTTAAAAAAAAAACAAAATGGAGGGTAAGTGTACCCACAACTTAAATCATGTTTCTTAATAGAAAGACAGCAGCTCGACAGCCGGCTGTCGCTTGATCGTCGAAAGGTACTTTATGAAAATTTAAGAAAGATTTGGATTATTTTGGATAATAGGTGCATGTAGGTAGCATTTTCATTTTTGAAATATTTTTCAATGTGCGACTGTTTATTCATTTATCATCATCTACCTATATTAATTTTCCTTACTATGATGAGGTTGATTCCAGTCTACCTGAAAAAGCTGTATGTTTTACGTGAAGCGACTGCCTATCAGACCTCCACGACTCAGTATCTGGGCGACACGATACGCCTTGGTTAGACTGGTCAGACTTTCTGGCTTCTGACTACCCGTAACGACTGTCAAAGTTCTACTAATGACAACCGGGACCACCGCTTTACGTGCTTTCTGAAGCACGGGATGTCAGTGATGTCCAAGATAAACTTTAGAAAGTTCATATGAATTGAAAGTCATAAATTAACCTTTCAACGATCAAGCGACAGCCAGCTGTCGGGCCGTTGCTTTTCAATTGTGTCTCGCATCACATATGATCGAATGTTTAAAAAAGGCATATTGGTACTTGCCCAGATTCGATCCCACAATCTTTAACAAGAGAAGCAGGCGCCTTAACCACTATGCTATAACGACATTGAAATAATAATATAATAATATCCTTTGACAATTACACACGGCCATCTGATCCCAAGCTAAGCAGAGCTTGTGTTATGGTAATCAGACAACTGATATACATATACTTATATAATTTTTAAATACATACATATTATAGATAAATAACACCCAGACACAGAACAAACAATTATGCTCATCACACAAAGTTTGTCCTGGGTGGGAATCGAACCCACGACCTCTGGCTTAGCAGTCAGGGTCACTGACCACTAGACCAACTGCAGGCCTGTCAAAATGACATCGCAATTAAAAAAATAACATTGCTACTCACCCGTTATCGTACCTAACTGCAAGAGACCACCACCAGCCCTCTAACCGCTGGACTTACGTCACCAAGTTCCTTATAAATGATAAAAACACATACCTATCATGTCTGCCTACCCCGTCGTTAAGTATGTCTATGATAAAAAGTGCCGCTTTTAAGCTATGTGCGTTTTAAATGACTTTTAGTGGTCACGACAAGACTTATTTATAATTTTACAATGACGTTATGTTTTACTTATAACATCATTGTAATTATATGTATTTTTATAAATATTGACGAGTATAAGAATACACAATAATATGTGTATTATTGGGCTTGTTTATAATATTATAATCATATTAATTTTTTTTTTTTTTTTTGGTGAGTGGGAAATCATCCAATGACTGCTCCCGTCCTGGGTGCGGCGGGAGGGCGTGTCAGACTCTTACTGACTAAAACCCACTCATGTTCCTTCGATTGCCTTTTATGTTCCAGGGTCACGGTAACTGTTATAAACATAACATTCCGCAACCCCGGCAGGCGTTGGCCCTGTTGGGCCCCTTCCTGTGCTGACTCCTTCTCTTTGAGGCGCGCGTGGAACAAAACGCGCCGTCTACGCGGTCCTGGTCCTAGCCGGGCGGCGAGCTACCCATCGCTCGCCATCAGCAGAACCGCGCCTACGGTGGCCGGTAGTCGTCTTGCGACTCTCGACGTCTTCGCCTGGGTCTTTGTCCGGGGCGAGAGGCTTGTCGTTGCCTCTCGCGCGCCGCCGCTTCCTTCACTAGCATAACTGCTTCGCAGAAGGAGGCGACGGCATCCCATTCCGTCTCGCCCCGCAGCATGGCCTGAACCAGCGCTGGGCATCATATTATATTAATTATACTAGCTGCCTCCCGCGGTTTCACCCGCGTTAAAAATGTTAAGGGTGAACAACGCTCATCAATTAGGGGTATGAAAAATAGATAGTAGCCGATTCTCAGACTTCTACTGAATATGCATATAAAATATGGTAAAAATCGGTAAAGCCGTTTCGGAGGAGTAAGGTGACTAACATTGTGACACGAGAATTTTATGTATAAGAAGAAACAGATAATATTGCATTTGATAAATAGATTATAGAGACCTATTAAATCAAATGTCAAGTGTTCTGGACATGTCAATCGTTGTTTTCTATGGACATGTCACAGCTATTTTGTATAATCTGCCGTTAACATTATGACTCGGCTTTTTATTTAAGGCCCACAACAGGCGAGACGACAAAAAAAAAGTAATTAGTCCGTCAGATAGATTATCAAAAAATTTTGGACATGTTTTCTTTCTTTTTTCTCGTAAACGTAAGAATGACGAAGATACAGTGCGTCAAAGTTGCGCATGACGTCACGATCAGATACATATTTTGCAGGACGGTGACGTCAAAAGCCCCCACTCCGGAACTTTGTTACTCTTTATCTTTGTATTTTTTTATTAATTTGATCAAGCAAAAAATACGTGTCCCGTATTTTTGGCCGATCTATCAGACGGACTAAACAGAATGCCATTTTTTTAATGTTGTCGTCATCCCTATTGTGTAAAATGCCGATTACAAAATGTCGGAGCAATCCGACTCGGTCTAGGTTAGAAAACTAAAGATACATTTTTTTTTAAACCACCCAGTAATAAATGCAATTCAGATTTATATTTTTCCGATTTACGCCGAGGTAAATGGTGGATTCATCACGTTACGGTGCCCTCTAAGGCCAACGCCTGCCGGGGTTGCGGAAAAGTTCTAATAGATACCGCGGCCCCGGAACATAAAGGGCAACCGAATGAACATGAGTGGGTTTTAGTCGGTAAAAGTCTGACACTTGGCGAAGAGTTTTGTCGGTGTAAAGTCTTGTCGGCGCATAGTCTGTCGCCGTAGTGGCTGTCGACGTATAGTCGGACACGCCAAAACATTTTGAACAGACTAAATAAAATCGTTTAACAAATAAACATCGTATCGTCCCCGTCCCGTTCCCTCTAAACGCCGCATAGCTCATATTATTGATGAGTCTAGGCCAACATACACGGAATATCTTAACTCCGACAAAAAACACCCGGTTATGTATTATCAATGTCCGTCGTTCTGTGAGCCCGTATCTCAAAAACTGAATCTTTGTTGCGTTTTGTGTTCTTTTTACATACATGTAAGTTTTGTTGATAATAATCGGAGTTTTTTTTTAAGAGTTTGTGGTCTTATTTTGTGGTTTTGTTAAGTTTTAATGCGTTATCATATCACAGTGGTGTTATAATTTTAGTCAGATTATAAAAATGAGTCTTTTCTAATTTGAAATCTCGACCTTTTGTGAATATCTATACTAATATTATAAATGGGAAAGTGTGTCTGTCTGTCTGTATGTTTGTCTTTCTTTCACGGCAAAACGGAGCGACGAATTGACGTGATTTTTTTAAGTGGAGATAGTTGAAGGGATGGAGTGTAGCATAGGCTACTTTTTATCTCTTTTTAACGCAAGCGAAGTCGCGGGCAAAAACTAGTATATACATATATATATATAGGTATATTGTATGTAATTGTTTATTTAAGAGTTCATAATTATGTTTTATTTGTGCACATAAGCGCATCCCCCGTTGCAAATCTCTTTATAGCATTTTGGTTTGCTGGTAGAAAACTCATTTCTGGGTTAAGCTCGCCATTGTACAATCGACAAAATGCAATCATGATGATAAGCTTATTTCCCTACAGACTTTCAAATACAATTAGGTCGACAATCGCGTAAACATGTATTAAAATGTCACACGTCTAGTCTTATTATTTTGACAGCTTCAAACGATTTGTCGTCGAAATGGGTCATGATTCTATTTTGTTGATAGTACATAAGTTTTAATTTAGTTTGCTTAAAGGTTGTATTTTTTTATGTGCAATAAAGAATACGATTGATTTGTATTTTATTTCTTTCTTACTTTTGACATGGGTTTGATATGCAGACAATTTGGGACATGTTATTTTTTAATTAGTTTACTTCCTTCATAAAATTTGTTGCTTCATTATAAGATCTTAAAAAACATATTTCAGACAAATAAAATTATTCATACTATTCATCTTAATATTATAAATACTAAAGTTTAAACTACTGAACTGATTTAACCTTTTAACGACCAAGCGACAGCCAGCTGTCGCGCTGCTATTGTCTTTCTATTGTGTCTAGAATCCCTTGTGTTCGAAGGTTTAAATGCAGTGGGAGTTAGTCCTTATCCCGAGAAAGTGCTAAGAATATTAATGGGCGGGCCTGTTGCCGTTGGTCTAGTGGTTAGAGACCCTGACTGCTAAAGCCGGAGGTCGTGGGTTCGATTCCCACCCAGAACAAACTTTGTGTGTTGAGCATGATTGTTTGTTCTGTGTCTGGGTGTAATTTATCTATAATTATGTATGTATTTATAAATTATATAAGTATGTTTATCAGTTGTCTGGTTACCATAGCACAAGCTCTGCTCAGTTTGGGATCAGATGACCGTGTGTGAGTTGTCCCAGGATATTTAATAATAAATAATAATACCAGCCTATAACTGTCCCACTGCTGGGCAAAGGCCTCTTCTCATACAGAGAAGGCACGAGCATTGATCACCACGCTTGCTCAGGGCGGGTTGGCGATTTCGGACTTATATTAACTACAAGTCCAGGTTTCCTCACGATGTTTTCCTTCACCGATGTCTGTGATGTCTAAGATAAACTTTAGAAAGTACATATGAATTGAAAAAGTCACATTGGTACCTGCCCGGATTCGAACCCGCAACCTCTTGCATGAGAGGCGGGCGCCTTAACCACTAGGCCATCACGACGTTTTTTATATTATATTTATTTATCAGGATATTTATTTGTTATTTTTTATTTAAAAAATGCGACCCGCGTCTTGTTACGCTTTGGTTACTGCTCTGCTCCTCGGTCAAAGCGTGATGTTATGTAGCTTATGTGTTATTCTATTGTATGAGCTATATTACTGTAAAGTTTCATCAAAATCCGTTCAGTAGCTTTTCTTGAAAGAGTAACAAACATACGAACTTTCAGATCTATACTAATATTTTAAAGAAGAAAGATTTGTAGGTACCTATATATTTATGTATGTTACAAATAAACTCAAAAACCATGGACGGATTTCGATTATTCTTTCACCATTAGAATGCTACATTATCCCTGAGTAACATAGGCTATACTTTTTATTTTGGGGAGTGGGAAATCATCAAATGACTTCTCCCGTCCTGGGTGCGGCGGGAGGGCGTGTCAGACTTTTACTGACTAAACCCACTCATGTTCCTTCGGTTGCACTTTATGTTCCGGGGTCACGATAACTATTATAAACATTCGCAACAACATCACGCTATGACCAAAAGGAGCGGAGCAGTTGACGAAAAACCTGTCACTACGCGGAACACTCACTCAGTGCGTGGAACAGCTAGATATGTATAAAAGTTTTATTTGTGAGCACTGGAATTATTGGTATTTACGTGATCAAGGTATCAGGCAAAAGCTAGTGTTTGAATTAATAACTAGCTTTTGCCTGCGACTTCGTTTGCGTGAAATAGTTCCCGTTCCCGGGGGATTTCCGAGATGAAAACTAGCCTATGTCCTTTCTCGGGTCCCAGACTATATCTGTACCAAATTTCATTCGAATAGGTTTAGTGGTTTAGGCGTGAAGAAGAGACAGACAGGCAGAGTTACTTTCGCATTTATTATATTAATATGGATTATTAAAAAAGGACTTTGCAGTTTTATTCGAGGAAAGGGTGAGTAGGGAGCGCAGTGACTCATATCAAATGAGGTTTTAAATGGAACAGCATTAGTTTTATTTTTTATTAACTTTTTTGTTTCGTATTTGTAAATTTTTAATTTTATCCTTTTAACGACCAAGAGACAGCCGGCTGTCGGGCTGCTATAGTCTTTCCCTTTTTTTGTTTTTTGGGGAGTAAGAAATCATCAAATGACTTTTCCCGTCCTTGGCGGGGCGGGAGGGCGTGTCAGATTTTCACTGACCTATACAAGGTGCATTTCTTATACTGCTTAACCTCCCAGGACGTTTTTATAACATTCGTAAATAATCATATAAAAATACGATACCTGGTCAACAATTAATAGTACTTGAGATATTTATTTTTTAAATTTGACTGTTTTTCAGAATTATGTAGAATCATAAACCTCGTAAAAAATGCAGAATCACCTCTAGATCTATCGCCCAACATGTCACTGTGTGTGTAAGTGCCTGTACGAGGCTCCGCCCACTCCGCACACACGCTCAAGGGCATCAGGGATCCTTATTAAGTACATGTAAGCCTATATTTAGACATAATATGATGCGATGAACTTAATTCTTATGAATATGTCAAAATGTTAAAAATACTTTACGTAATAAAATTAGATAGTTACACGATACCTAGGTAAACTCGGGAAAAAAAATTATTACGAATTTAAATGATACGGAATCCTTTTACATTCAATTTAAAAATAAAGTGCGGTGTTTGCGCTTGCGCCAAGTATGAAAGGCGCCGGCCGAGCGACGCGACGGACCAATGACACGACGGGTTGTCTTTTGGCGAAATATTCACTACTTTCTTTGGCTTAGCCGCCTCAGTCCACGTGGACTCAAAGTTTCGTAAATTGAAGTGCGGCGGTAAAAAAAAAGTAATTGTAATTTATTTATGCGCTGGTACCTAGAGCAACTTTTTCTTTAATTCGATAATCACAGTCATGTAAGTACATTATTTGGCTTACTGGCTTTTGACTATCCTAGGACTAGATAACTAGCCAAGGACGACACAACAGCTGTACAGTACGGACATTGACCCTTTCTGACCCGTGTATGATAAAACGAGTTTTCTAATTTATTAAAAGATATTTTTACTTAGACTTTTCTTTGTACATTATTAGGCTTTCTGGCTTTTGACTATCCTAGGACTAGATAACTAGCCAAGGACGACACAACAGCTGTACAGTACGGTCATTGACCCTTTCTGACTCGTGTATGATAAAACCAGTTTTCTTATTTATTAAAAGATATTTTTATTTAGACTTTTCTTATTTAAAGGTAAAAACTTAGAAAAAGTACCTGCAGAATTAGAAAAATAACAGTGGTACCTACTTGCTAGGTTTCGAACCCGCAACCTAATGTTTATGACGCGAAATCCTTAGCCTTACATAATTTATTAATAGGCACGTTGGCGATTTGGCATCGATTGTTAAGTACCTAATCAGCTGTGATACAAAATAAACAAACGTGAAATGAAAGTGAAATTATGATTGCAAGATAAAGACGAAACATGGGTAGGTATGCATGTAGGCATGTAATGCTCATTTAGTTTTGCTTTATTAGTATTACTAAGACGCACTAAGAAGTAGGTATTTTAGCTGACCTCGCATTGTGTATGTTTTTCGTACAATCCAGCATTCGACAAAATAAGTGATAGGTAGGGAGGCCTTGCAGTGGGAAAGTTTAGGCCTGTAATACCTAATAATAATTCGGCATGTAGTTGCTCGGCGCATTCATTGCGCTCTGTAGGTAAATTCAGCCCCAAGGTCCGTAATAATTTCGTGTTTATTCGTGAATTAAATTGGTTGATTTTAAATTTTCAATCCGTTCTTTTTATCGAGCTGTACCACAAAAATACCTCAAGACAATTTGTGCCAGATAAGTAGGTATTTACGGGTTAGGGTTTTAAGTGTTTCATTTTTAGCCTGTTAGGTAGGTATTTTTAGGGTAGTTAAAAATTTTAAATAATCTTATTAGAGTAATAACATTGATTGGTCAGTGGGTCGTCTTAGGGGCGGTGATTTAGCTATCAACCTCTTACTAATGGTTGTCTTTGTACAAATAAGTAAATTACGTACTTGTTACCTACTTCGAGAATTTGTTTGAAGGTTGCTCCTTCACGCTCCAGGCACAGTCAAGCGCGACGTTGCTGATTGTTTATTTTTCAGCTTACGTAACACAAACACATTCGTTTTTAAAGTGTCGAAAGCACTGATCACTTTTGCACATAATTGTGAAACACTGGTGACAAAATGTAACTTGCGTAACGTTATCAGCTTGACTGAGGTTCTGAACATCGCGATGGCTCGAGACACGGTGTCTCCACTGAAGACATACTGGAGGACCAAGTCAACATTGTAGTATTCCGATGCCGCGCTCACTAACCGGCGCACCTGAGGCCGAGGGACGGACGCACGCATGCGCCGGGGATTCCAATGACACTGAAAAATTGATCTCTGCGTGTGCGCGGCCGCGGGGCGTGGCTTGTGGGATAGAAAGGGACGTCGTCATCCCCATCGCCGCGCGTAGGGTCTATGAATTTTGTTTGCGTTTGTTTGTGTGCGTGAGCGCGCGGTCATAGAGAGCCTACACACTGGCCGCATTTTCAGAACGGTAATTGCACACTTACCGATATGAATAAAATTAAAAAAAATTACCTACCAATTTTATTGTGGATTTGGGTCGAGAATCACTATCATACTTGCCCCCTGAAAGGATGAATGTTCCTTCGGTTGCCCGTTTTGTTCCGGGGTCACGATAACTATTATAAACATTCCGCAACCCCGGCAGGCGTTGGCCCTGTTGGCCCCTTCTCGTGCTGACTGCTCTTTGATGCGCGCGTGGAACACTAACGCGCCGTTGAAGCGGGCCTGGGGTCCTAGCCGGGCGGAGAGCTACCCATCACTCTTTGTCCGCAGACCCGCGCCTACGGTAGCCGGTAGTCGTCTTGCGCTATAGTCTTTCTCTTGTGCCTCGAATCACGTGTGTTCGAAGATTTAATTAAATGAAAAGATAAAGATGCACTTAACTTAAACTTAAATTTAGTTTTTGAACGAGAAAATCAGCACCGTTGAAATTACTGCTTTTATTTACGCTTTTCAAGTGATAGTATAGAATAGAATAGAATATTTATTTGCATAGAAAGTAGGTATACAAAAATATAGATGTTTACAAAATATCAGTCCCTTATACTATCTACCTAAAGTTAGGCATGCAAATTTTAAAGTTACATTTGAATAAAACATTAAATAAAACATTAAATTATTACATGTCCCCCCTAAATACCCCTAATTCCCCAATTTATACCCTAATTCCCTGATCCCTAATTTATACTCCATATCTCTTCCGCCCATACAATTACAGCTTACAACAATGTCACTTAAAATTGTCAAAGCTCCGTCACGTGGTCCTACCATCAGCGAGAACATGCCATCGGTGGCTGATGCCAGGCAGTACTTACCGAACGTCAGTGCGCCCAAAAAATGCCATCTTCTTGCTTTTAACAAGAAAAATGTTCAAAACAAGTTCAGAATGACAGTTAAGCGTGTTGGTGGAGGTAGGAATTGTTGGAGGTGGTATTTTTTGAGGTAGGGGTATAGTTTTGCAAAATGTTGTAATTTACTGTTTATGGTAATGATGAAAGCTGGTTAATAGTTTTGGAGTCGATAGTCAGAATAACAAAGAGAAAAAGGTATAGTGTTTTTTTTCATTCAACCCCCAAAATGATATCATCCAAGTAAAGGTAAAATGCCTGTGTACAGGAGAATCCATCGTTAAAGAATTTTACCACGTTCTCAAAGATTTGACATTTGGGGATTGGACCTGTAGTGACATAGACCAGCAACTTACCTCCATTACCAGAAACCACAAACCATCACCTTCAATACCAGAACCAATACCTTTACCGTACCACCTGCATAACCATTACCTTTTGTTTTGTTTGACAACTGTTAAAGAAACAGAGAAAAAGACCGCCTTGAAAAAGGCGCGCTCTGTTTAAGAAATAAGAAGTTCGTTCTGAAAAGAACGGTTTTGGGCGCAAGGCTGTCGACGTGCGTGAAGATCATCGTAGCAGCAGAAGAAACGACGCGAAAGAAGTCACACGGCGCGACACGGTGACACACGACGCGATGACACGCAGAGATCTTCACGCAACGCCAGCAGCCCGCGAAAAGGACACGCGCGGCGCGCCCGCATGTACTTATAGACTAGCGCGGCGCGCGACGGACGACGGTACCCCCCGCGCGCCCCGCGCGGCGCATCGAGCGCCCTCTGACGTTTGTAAATTGTAAATATCATAGGCTAAGCACTACTTGTACCATAGCGAATGTAAATATAAATAGGACCATTTTACGAATAAACACAGATCAACTGGACACGTCTTTCCATAAAGATCCCGCTCTCCACCTATAAATTGGTGACCCCGAAAACTCAAGAAGACGCAAGCTAAGAAGATCAAGACGCCTGCCTTCTAATAATAATTAAAATAAGAAGAACCGTCGAGATCAAGAATGTCAAAAGCCGACCAGATCGAAGAATTCTGTGATGCCCACGGTGCCGCAACAGTAAAGAGCGACGTCGCTGCCGTATCGCTGCCTGCGCGTTTACCATCTTTTTACCGCCAAAATCCACGACTATGGTTTGCGCAGTTTGAAGCAGCCATCGCCGGAAGCAAGATCGGAGAAGACCAGAAATTCAACCTAGTCGTTCCACTGCTGGGCTACAGCGATGTGGAGCAGATTGGAGACATCATCATGAATCCACCTGCCACAGGAAAATACAGCACACTCAAGAACAGGCTTATATCAACGTACCAAGAGTCGGACCATCGCCAACTACAAAAGCTACTCGCCGGACTCGAACTCGGCGACCAGAAGCCTAGCCAACTACTTCGCAAGATGCGCGATTTAAACGGAAAACTAATGTCCGACGAAGCGCTCAAAGTTATGTGGCTCAATCAACTGCCCACGCAAGTCCGCGCTGTAATATCTGTGAACACAGAATCCACGCTCGAAGTCCTGGCTGCGATGGCCGACAAAATGATGGAGCACTTTGAACCAGCGTCAGTAGCCGCAGTCTCCACAACAACCTCGTCAAGCTGCGGAAGTCACCACTCAGCATCATCCATCACGAATTTGCAAGTAGATTTGCTATCAAAACAAATCGAGAAGCTATCAGTTGAAATCGCAGAGCTACGCTCAAGCCAGCAACAGCGCACGACGCACGCACGCCCCTTCCGCTACCCTTCCCGCTACTTGAAAATTGAATAAATATTTTTGTATGTTTCAGAAATATCCTTACCAAATAACACAAATCAATATTGAGGTTTCTTTTTTCTGAATTATAAACTAGATTTATATCTACCTAACCATGGACGAATAAGTTACTATTCGTCCATGTACCTTACCCGCAAAAAGATAACCAAAACTTTTAAAAAGAAAATAAGATAATTATTAAGAACAGGACATTTTTACTCGAAACAGATCAGAGAGTATTCATAAAGATTATAAATTAAGACCAGTAATCGAACCAACAACCAACTAAGAAACAAATAAAAATGCCACCTTCAAAACAAACTCAAACATCGTACATTCGGTCCCCAAAATATTTGCACTCTCACAAAAAGTCAACCGAACGAAATAATCCACGGAAAAACTATTAAACGTTCCTCCAAACAAGAAAACCAGGCTTAATTACTGAACAATTGCTTCTGACGCTGCCAACATAACTAGACACTCACATTAACCACAAACCATTGCAATAACAACCGTAATTTTAAGTTGTAAGGTACATCGTGTCCCTTGCGTGTGGTTCAGCCATTTCTGGTAGAGGGGCAAGGCCAAAATTATTGTTTTTTGTTAAAGAATTACTTTTAAAGGTGGAGCGAAGGAGGCCACTCCCAAATAATGATATAGTACAATATTTTGTGGGCTTGTTACGGAATTGGGGATGTAGATTGACAAGGACAGGACAGGATGGGTGGTAAAGGACAATGAATTAAATTGATGCAGTATGGAGTTAAACAAATGACTGTGAGATGGTTAATTGAGGTTAGTTTTGGCAAAACGAGGTAAGCCACAATTGCCTGGTAATTATGTTAATTTGTTCAGACTAATCTGTCGTGAGTGTCGTGATGGCCCAGTGGATAAGGCGCCCGCCTCTCGTGTAAGAGGTTGTGGGTTCGAATCCGGGCAAGTACCAATGTGACTTTATCAATTCATACGTATACTTTCTAAAGTTTATCTTAGACATCACTGAAGTAAAGAATATACCCGAAATTGTAATACTTAGGCTTTATTTAACAAAATTAATTCAACATATTGGTACGTTGACAGAATGAATCCGTCTTAGTTTTTCCTTTACTTATAGGCATTAAGTACTGAACCAAGGAGTTTATAAATATTACGACATTCTCCTGGGCCTATTTATTGTGTCACATAGTCAGTTAGATGAGCAGGCGGACGTCGTAATCTTTGTGAACGACGCAGAGTCTCATTTTGGGAATCTCGCTGGTCATCTGCTAAACCGTCTTCGTTATCGACTGCGTCGCTGAACACGTCGTCATCAGCTTCATCACTCGAAGATTCCCCAGCAGGAGCTAGGTGTCGATTGGATACGACAACTTCTCTTCCACTGCTCAAACGTACGCGAGAATGTTGAGGATTACATTCTAGAGTCTCTACTTCTTCAACTAGAGGATCATATTTGCTGGTTCGATTATGATTTCGCATTAACGCTTTTCCTGGAGCATTTAGCCATGTAGGCATCGACTGACCGGTGGAGGATCTCCTGGCGTGAGAGAACAGCCGCTCATGGGGCGTACTATTTGTAGCCGTGCAAAGAAGAGATCTTATAGAATGTAGAGCCTGAGTTAAAACTGACTCCCATTTAGTTATAGGCAGATCATGGTTTTTCAGAGCCAATTGTACTGTTCGCCAAATAATTCCGTTGTATCTCTCCGTTTGTCCATTACCCTGAGGGTTGTATGGTGTAGTGTAGCTCGTAGCAATGCCCTTCTCGTGAAGAAAGTCTTTCATCTCTTTTGAAAGAAAAGTAGTACCACGATCAGAGTGTACGTAAGTTGGCATTCCAAAAATTGAAAACAAGTCGGTCAGCTTAGCAATTACCGTGGTTGTAGTCAGGTCTGGGCAGGGATATGCAAATGGGAATCGAGAATATTCGCCCACAATCGTAAGGATATATCGGTTGTTTCTAGTGCCATCTGTGGGAAGTGGACCTTTAAAATCTATCGATATTCTTTCGAATGGGGCCATCGCTTTTATTAATTTTCCCATGTTTTGTTGAAAACGAGGCTTTACTTCTGCACATATTGAACAATTTCCAGTAACACGTTTTATCTCTTCGGTGGAGTAGGCTAAATTTTTGCTTCGAACCCAATGAAGCATTCTTGTTACTCCAGGATGACACAAAGTTTTATGGAGTTCTTTGAGTGAATTTTCTGAATTTTGTACAGAGGCTACTGTTGGCGCATTCGCTCTTGATAAAGCATCAGCTGCTATATTTTCCTTTCCAGGACGATAAACGATATCAAAATTGTATTCGGAAAGTTCTAATCGCCAACGTTGTATTTTGTCATTTTTAATTCTTGATGAATGCTGCTGATTGAACATAAATGCGACCGATTTTTGGTCAGTAATCAATTTAAACTCTCGTCCGATGAGGAATTGTCTCCATTTCCGAAGACATTCGACTATAGCCGCGGCCTCCTTCTCTATAGCAGGATGATTCCGCTCGCTACTGTGAAGGCTTCTCGAGAAAAAAGCAACAGGTCTACCTTCTTGTGAGAGGGTTCCTGCGATAGCAAAGTCTGAAGCATCTGTTTCAACAACAAATTGTATGTTGTCATCAATCGCGTTAACTGCTGATCTGGCTATCTCTTGCTTTAGAGCGTTAAAGGCGTTTACTGCCTCAGAATTGAGAGGGAAAGTGCCTTGAGAAACGAGGGACTGAATTTTATTAGAGAATCTTGGCACATATTTAGAATAGTGAGCAAATAATCCCAACGCTCGCCGTAGCGATGCCGAATCTGAAGGCAGAGGCAGCTCTAATAGTGGACGTAGACGATCCTGGTCGGGTTTTATTACTCCATTGTTTATAGTATATCCTAGAATACTTATCTCTTTCAATGAAAATTTACTCTTTTCAAGATTTAGTGTAAGGTTATACCGTTTGGCAATATCAAGAAATCGCTGCAGTTTTTGATCATGGTCTGCTTGGCTTGTTCCGCAGATTGTTATGTCATCCAAATATGCGTATACTCCTTTAAGTTCCTCTTTTGTAATTATGTTGTTGACAGTTCTTTGAAAAGCCGCTACTCCGTTGGTTACACCGAAAGGTATTCTTCGAAATTGGTATAAATTACCATCTGCTTCGAATGCTGTATAGGGTTTTTCTGTTTCAAGAATTGGAATCTGATGATACGCACTTTTTAAGTCAATTTTGCTGTAGACACTATGTTTGGCTATCTTATAGACCATTTGTTCAATACTTGGTAAAGGGTAAGCGTCCAGTTGCGTGTATCTGTTTACTGTCTGAGAGTAGTCTATACACATCCTTTTTTTATGATTTTCATTTGTAGTTACAAGTACTTGTGCTCTCCATGGTGACGAGCTAGGTTCTATAATCCCTTCAGCCAGTAATTTCCTTATTTCAGTACTAATAAACTGCATGTCACTATCTGAGTATCTTCGTGACTTAACAGCTATTGGCTTGCAGCCTGGTGTGAGATTCGGGAACAAACAGATTGGATCGACATTAGCTTGAGATAATGCACATAATTTTAATGGAGCTCCAGATCCGCCGAAATGCATTTCTAATGTATTATGTCTCTTAAGAATATCATGGCCAATAATGACATCCATACATAACTTCTCCATTATCAATAAGTTCACTTGAAAAATATGACCTTGCAGATTGATATTGACGGAGCACATTTCATCTACCTTTGTTTTTAGATTTGAAGTTGCCATGCTGACATGTTGGTAACATGGACTCTTTTGTATATTATATTGACAAACTAGCCGACTGTCAATAAAACTAGCAGTACTTCCTGTATCAATCAATGCTCTGGCTTCAAATAATCCGTTTATTTTAATCGGTATTAAAGCTTTATCGAGACTAGTTGTAGCAGCCACGATACATGATAAAAATTTCTGCAACTCTCCATTTTCTATATGTTTGTTTGGTTCATCTATAGCGCTAGTAGAAGCATTCCGTTGTGGTGGCGCAGTCACTGCACTTTTGCACACTTTTGCGAAATGCCCCTTTTTCCCACATTTGAGGCAGGTTGTACCAGCAGCCGGACAGTTTTGCCGGGCGTGTCTCTTGTTTCCACAGAAATAGCATAATTCTTGGATGTGTGTTCTTTGATTGTTAATGGGGACTGCATTGACAAAGGTACTAGCACCGGATGAATTTTGGTGGTAATTATCACTATGTATTCGCGCTATCTCTAGAGCACGGGCCTGCTTGAATGCGTGGTCTAACGTGAGAGTAGTATTTTCCAACAGTCTTTGACGTATAATGGACGATGAAAGTCCAGATATGAAAGCGTCTCTAATAAAATCACTTTCGTTTTGCTCAGCTGTCACTTGTTTAAAATTGCATTCTTTTGAGAGCAGTTTCAAGGCTTGAAGATACTGGTCGATGGACTCACCTGGTTGTTGGGCTCGTTTTGCTAATCTGTGCCTGGAATATATTTCGTTAGGCGGCTTTAGAAATAATGCATCAAGTCTTTTTATAGCAATATCGTAGTCAGTGCAATCCTGTATATGCAAAAAAGTTGTAGAGGACAGATGATTAGTTAGTATTTGTAGTTTAGCTTCTTTTGCAATAGTTTTCTCGTTCGTAGCTATAGCTGTCAGAAAATTTTCAAAAGTGCTCTTCCAGTGTGTCCACTGAGGGGACAGATCTTGGCTTGAGGACGGGTCTCCATCGAAACGTTCTGGTCGAAGATATCTTTCCATTTTGTTAAATAAATTGAAGTAAAGAATATACCCGAAATTGTAATACTTAGGCTTTATTTAACAAAATTAATTCAACATATTGGTACGTTGACAGAATGAATCCGTCTTAGTTTTTCCTTTACTTATAGGCATTAAGTACTGAACCAAGGAGTTTATAAATATTACGACAATCACTGACATCCCGTGCCTCGGAAAGCACGTACAGCCGTTGGTCCCAGTTGTCATTCGTAGAACTTTGACAGTCGTTACTGGTTAGCCAGAAACTATATGACCAGTCTAACCAAGAGGTATCGTGTCGCCCAGTTACTGGGTTGTGGAGGTCAGGTAGGCAGTCGCTCCACGTAAACCACCGGTATCCAGCTGAATCCAGTTAGGCTGGTAGCCGACCCCAACACGATTGGGAAAAAGGCTAGGGAGATGATGGTGTTCAGACTAATCTGGTCTTATTTTTACAGGTTTCCCTTGCGATGACACTCGCGTTTTTTGTTACTGCTATGCTTCCGTGTGTCGTAATGTGCATGACTTTTCATCAAAGCCTTTCTCGATAAATGCTATTAGACACAAAAATAATTTATTTTTTCATTCTGACTTACAGTTCCTGAGATTAAAATGTTCAACCTAATAAACAAACTTTTCAGCTTTATAATAGATATTAGTATAGAAGCGATCAATTGTGGTGAGCTTCAAGTTGAGGGTTCAAAACGGCGGGGTTATTACCTATGAAACAGCAATCAGCAATATTTGCGCAGTGATCGCTCGGTCACCGCGCGATTAATCGCTTAACGTAAAAAAAAACGTATTATGTATGAACCGATTGCTAATCGCTCGCTGATTGTTCTAATGCACTTATTGCTACGATGACGATAAAGTAGCAATCGCTGTAACTAATTAAATACCACCTTTAACAAAAAAAAACTTAACATTGCTCTTAAAAACCATACTAAATACGAAACCACCAAACGAAAAATGCAATATTTTAGTTAACTGATTGCTCCACAGAGGCAGCCGCAGCACTATCGCTAGATTGTTATTTGACTTGACGTATTTTGAATTGACGTTTATAATTATCGCGATCGCTCGGCTTCTGCAAGATACGTAATCCCAGTGCGGGACAAGTACCAATGTTACTTTAAAATTCATAACCTATACCTATCACTGACATCCTGTGTCTTAGAAAGCATGAAAAACCATGCCATTTTTAGAACTTTGACAATAATTATTGTTACAGGTTGTTAGAAGCCAGAAAGTTTAAAAAGCATTCTCACCAACCGTGTCTAGCTACGGTGTTACAAGGCGACTTTCATGTCCATTTTTCATGATATTGGTGCCGATCTTATTCACAAAATCTTTCTCTTTCCTTCATTAAGAAAGGACAGAAGATAAAATATTTGTTAAGTCCTGTCAAATTAAGACACTCCATAGATAATTTAAACGCGCGCGATTAATTAAAAACATGGCGACTAAAAATACGTGAATTTACTTCAGGCGCTGTCTAATGTGACAGGATTAAACTAAAATGTATCTTCTGTCCTTTTCTTTAAGAAATGGAAAGAGAAAGATGCACGTAACCTTAATTTAGGTTTGTGTACAAGAGAATGAGCGCCATATTCAGCCATTGTAAGCTCACGATGACTAACTATTTCATACGTGCTATTTGTTCAGGCAGGTTTACCCTGTTTTTGACCCTTTCCTAAAAATGCAAGCACGGATGCTACATGGAGAGTTAAGTACTCAAAAATTTTGTTCATTTTGAATTTTGTCTGGACTTAAAATCTACTTTTGTCTGAAAGAGGCGATGATCCCTGAGTTTGTTTCGGCGTTTCTCCAATAGCCAATGAGAAAATACAGAACGAACTAGTTTAAAAAAATATGACGTGTTAAAATGATTCTAATATCCTACTTGCATAATATTCAATCCCACCTAAAACATTTCATATAAAATGTTGCAAAGACAACCACGTAAGGTTTGCGCTGTGAAAAAGATATCTCATGTAGAGTCAAGCTTCTGAATCTAGACGGAATGGGATGCCGTTGCCTCCTTCTGCGAAGCAGTTATGCTAGTGAAGGAGGCGGCGGCGGCGGCGCTCGAGAGGCAATGACGAGCCTCTCGCCCCGGACTAAGACCCAGGCGAAGACGTCGAGAGTCGCAAGACTACTACCGGCCACCGTAGGCGCGGTTCTGCGGATGGCGAGCGATGGGTAGCTCGCCGCCCGGCTAGGACCAGGACCGCGTCGACGGCGCGTTAGTGTTCCACGCGCGCCTCAAAGAGAAGAAGTCAGCACTGGAAGGGGCCCAACAGGGCCACGCCTGCCGGGGTTGCGGAATGTTTATAATAGTTACCGTGACCCTGGCTGGAACATAAAGGGACATCGAAGGAACATGAGTGGGTTTTACTCAGTAAAAGTCTGACACGCCCTCCCGCCGCACCCAGGACGGGAGCAGTCAATGATGATTTCCCACTCACAAAAAAAAATCTTCTGCATCTACACGGCCTAAATCTACATTGAGCGACTGCCTGTTAAAACTTAACAACCGTAAAATTAAAGATGTATGGCTTCGTCGTTTCGCTACCGACGTGGAGGTGATGCATAAGTTATATATATTTAGCGCCTTACTAATAAACGCTGCATAAAGTTATGACAGGTTTATACGTCAAAAAATGTATGGTTACACAGGCTTTATTCATTGCATAACTTTACACAGTGATTATTAGTAAGGGCATTAGTTTCTAAAGTAGGTAACGAAACAGACACAAGCCATACATTTTTTATTTCCCGGTTGCTAAGTTTTAACAGGCAGTTGTTCCTTCCTTCCACTTGACACCACCAAAACGACACCACCGGTGGTGTCGTATGGAATCTAGTCCTTAACACACCACCGACTATTAAGGAGGTTAGATACAAAGTTGTTAATATGAAAACTGCAATTAAGTTTAAGCAGTTTCATTAATTATCTGTCACTCAAATGGTCATCTTTTTTTTTTTTTTTTGGCGAGTAGGAAATCATCCAATGACTTCTCCCGGTCCTGGGTGCGGCGGGAGGGCGTGTTAGACTCTTACTGACTAAAACCCACTCATGTTCCTTCTATTGCCCTTTATGTTCCAGGGTCACGGTAACTATTATAAACATTCCGCAACCCCGGCAGGCGTTGGCCCTGTTGGGCCCCTTCTTGTGCTGACTCCTTCTCATTGAGGCGCGCGTGGAACACTAACGCGCCGTCGACGCGGTCTTGGTCCTAGTCGGGCGGCGAGCTACCCATCGCTCGCCATCCGCAGAACCGCGCCTACGGTGGCCGGTAGTCGTCTTGCGACTCTCGACGTCTTCGCCTGGGTCTTAGTCCGGGGCGAGAGGCTCGTCGTTGCCTCTCGCGCGCCGCCGCTTCCTTCACTAGCATAACTGCTTCGCAAAAGGAGGCGACGGCATCCCATTCCGTCTCGCCCCGAAGCATGGCCTGAACCAGCGCCGGGCTCAAATGGTCATCTTGACATTGTTGGCTAAAAGTTTTTTTCCCGGAAAAGAAACACTATCTCATTAAGGCCTTATTACAAGCACGTAACAACAATTGTGGACATGCTGGAAGACTAGTTTTCCTGTCCGTTCTTTAATACGTACCTACATAACTACTTACTACACTTAAATAAAAAAATAATATTTTATAACCTGTTTTCTTAATTATCGTTTAACTATAGATACCTAACTTAAAATTATGAATTGGGAGCTGTTTGTCAAAAACACGCGTTTCTGGACGTCACTAGGGTGGTGTCATATGGACTAGAGATTCCTTACGACATCACCGGTGGGTGGTGGAATTTACTGGAACCCAAAATAAAATGGTCGCTCGCAGACTCTTTAGTTGAAAAAAGGCTAGGGAGATGTGTAAAAGTCACATAGAAGATTTTATTGTGTGTGTTTTGGTTCCATAATAAATGTATGTTTTTTATTTCTTTACAGAAGTGTTAACGGGCGTAGTGTTGTTTTTTTGTACATTACACAAAGAACATTTTTTTGTAATTACATAATATGCTGCTGCCGTCGTTGTAGGGCTTATTATATAGTCCTACATAGGTAACTATCAAATTATTCAAGTGCCGCCTGTCTTTATCTTATTTTGTCACTATGTGGTCCTCGTCTTGGACAGGTCGATGAATTCGGCCTCTGACGGGTCAAAGGATCAAAATTTCGCCACCATTCACCACACTATCCCTTTTCCTACCAATTAACTGGGTTATTCCCAGTTCGCCCCACTGTCAACACAACCACTGGTGAAAAACTGCTCAATTAAATTGACTATTCCTCTTAACGACCAACTGACAGCCGGCTGTCGGGGTCTCCCATTTCATTATAGTCCTTATTTTTATACTTACAGACTATATACTTTTGTATGAACAAGATTGATTATTTGCGTTCTTGAATAAATTTTCTACTACTTGAATGCGTAAAATGTTATAATCTAATGCCCTTACTAATAATCACTGTGTAAAGTTATGCAATGAATAAAGCCTGTGTAACCATACATTTTTTGACGTATAAACCTGTCATAACTTTATGCAGCGTTTATTAGTTACGTTTTTTTTTTTTGGGTAGTTGTGGAATTTCGGCCGCCATGTTGTTTAGCGTGAAATAGATGAAGGGGTTGAGACGTACAAATAAACAAACATATTTTGTGTAAAAGCATACTTTATTCTTAATCTTACTCAACTTTTTTACATTATTTCACAGCTTTGGTCTATGTAGAGCGCGTATTCAAAAATATAACATTTCAACTCTGCCATAAATATCCGAATTCGATCGAAAAAAATATTTAAAAAAAAACACAAAAAAAATATTTTTCGCGCTCTTTTTCCCTTACAACTACTGTCCCACATTCCTTACATATCTTAACTTCTAGAGTAAATAAAAGATTTTTTTTCTCGACTTGTTTTCTAATAAAAAAGATAAAAAAATCTAGCGATTTTCCTACTGTGCGTTAGAAAATTCAATATTGTACTCATAATGAAAATTCGTAGAAAAAAAATGCAATTTGGATAATATTTTAACGAGCACCAAAATCAATTAAAAATAAAAGTCAAAGTCATGTAGACACCACACCCATAACTTTAAACTTATAAACTATATAATTTCTTAAAAAAATGACTATTGATCACCTATTTTTATTTTAACAATCAAAAAAACAAAAAAAAACAAAACTTTGGCAAGATTTCTTCTCAACGAAATTCAAATTTGTTGTGACCAAAAATATTTTTTTTTCTTAAAACCTAGAATTTTTACAATTTTTCCTCCCATTTTTATTAATTGCCATGTAAATTCGATAAAGTATCACTTTAAAAAAATATTTTATTTTCATTCACAATATAATTTCTTTTAGAAAATTCTTCTTTGCAAGCATAATTTTATTTGTTGACCAATAGTTAAAATATTATTAAAAACAAAAACTGGACACCTCATGAATGACATTCGCGTCATATTTTGGGTAATTTTAACCTTTTGAACGCCATTGTCACGTATACGTGACATGCGAGCGAATGCCCTGTACGATGACACAAATATGTGACAAAAAAATCCAATAAAACGCTGTGCACTATAAAATAAAATTATTAAATAAGTAGTTACTTCTGTGCGTTAATTTACTCATTTGTCTTAAAAAAAATAACCCCTCATTATGAATAGAAATTATCCAAAAAGAAATACCTAAGTCCATTTGTGGTAAGAGCTCTCATTTTAAATGAAAGATACTAAAAAAAATATTTGTACATATTTATGGTAAGCTTGGTGTAAGAACGTACATACGCTCCGGCGCCCAAAATACTAACACAAACCTTAATTGTGGCAGTTTCCTTTCCTGAAGACTTGTCATGTAATAACGACAAATGTCATCCAACAGTGACAGTACTAAAAAGACGGAACATAATGGAATCCTTGCCCCACTGTCGCTCATCTGTCCTATTTAACCCAAAGCTGTAACTTATTCGCGATTTTAGGCGATGTTTTGATTCAAATAATAATAAAAAAAAATGTGAAATGGACATTTTTTAAGTATAATGGTAACGAAACTTATGACTATGTTAGTTAATATTATAAATGCGAGAGTCTGTGATTATTACGCCTAAATCGATGAACTAATTTAGATATTTTTTTCTATATAGAGATTTTACTTTTGAAAAGAATATTAAGATAGAGTCGTTACTAAAATTTCAATTTACAGAAATTAATAAATGGTAACAACTTTATGTACTTTACAGTAACAATTTTTACGCAATCGCATGTCTATAATATAAAACTCAGTTAAAAAGACTAAACAAATGATTATTAATTTTTTTATATATTTTTACACGCTTTTCCAAACAACAATCTATAAAAATAATATCAAAACATCGCCTATAACCAAAAACAATAATAAAAAATATAAAAAGAGCATTAAAATGGCAAAAAAGACATGTACGATTCTGGTAACTATTTGTCGATATTTAAAAACTATTTTTTTTATTCATTACAAAATAATATCAATCAAAAACGTTTTTGTGAAAATGACCCAAATTCTTATATTTTTTTTTGTATTTATTTCCTATATTATCGATAAAAAACTGTATTTACATATTTTTAACAAAACATTTAATGTCGCTGAATTAATAAAAAAAACATGTAATATAAAATAACTGTAAGGGTTATTTTTAGTTTTACCCAAAAATTGTAGTCAACAAAAAAAATTGTAAACAAGGTCATTTTTACCCAAACGGTATTAAATTAAAAATCCGTGAGCTAAATTGCTAGATTTAATAAAAAAGGATATTTTTAGAGGCAAATAGGACCAGCCTTTTGCAAATAATGTCTCTATGCAGGTAATAGGCACAATGATACGAAAAAAAGAATCGAAATATCTTTTTTTTTTTAACACAACGATCTTCAATCCGTAATTAATTTTAAGAAAACCTATTTTCAGACATGGACATTTTATTACAATGTAAGTATTTTTTATATCCTTTTTTAACCCTTAGAAATTCCACTCACGAACATTATAAAAAATTCACATTAAAAAATGCTATTATTATACATATATATTTTTTATAATATAACAAACAAAGAAACTAATATACTAAAAAAAACAACGTGAAAAATAATCAGATTTAGTTTTTTTTTTCAAAATTTAAATTTTTAAATAAAATATAATTTATATTCAAAGAAAACAGATTTTTTTACTTACGACGAAATATCTTAAAGAGAATGGCATCAACACAGTATGTTTTAAAAATGGTCCACAACCACCCTTTATATCGTATGTACAGTAGGGGACAATAAACTTATGCCCTTACTAATAATCACTGTGTAAAGTTATGCAATGAATAAAGCCTGTGTAACCATACATTTTTTGACGTATAAACCTGTCATAACTTTATGCAGCGTTTATTAGTAAGGCTATAAGGCTAGTTGACTAAAAAGTAGAAAATAATTTATCTTGACAAATAAAATCAACAAATTCATACTAACAAATTATAAGTACAAACAAAATCGTTAAGTTCAGAGTGAAAAGCGTGGGGTGCATTTTACTATATTTTCATAACCCCTCATAGATAGTTGCCCTTAGAATGATTGTAACATTAAATACATCAAGCACCCCACGCTTTTCACTCTGAACTTAACGATTTTGTTTGTAGTTATAATTTGTTGCTATGAATTTGTTGATTTTATTTGTTAAGATAAATTATTTTCTACTTTTTATTTCAGTAGGCTATAAAAGCGTGTTTTTTTAGTTTTTAAATTTATTTTCTATTTTTAGTTCGGATTTAATAAAATATAGAGCGTTTTTTTTACTCTCATGCAGAGGATCCCTAAAGAAATCAATTAATCCTGACGGTCTTAATCAGGATAATGAAATAATTTTAACGAATTATAGCATTGTCATCGGTTCTTGAAACGCATGCAAAGTTTCAAGATAATCAAACGTCTAGAACAGGCTGAAAATTAAGCTCAAAGATTCCGTTACATACATACATATAGCCCGAACTTATAAAAGCGTATTAAAAAACTATTTAGTCCGTCAGTTAGGTTATCAAAAAAATGGGACACATATTTTTTCTTTCTTCTCGTAAACAGAAAATGACGACGATACAGTGTGTTGAAGTTTGCGAAACTTCACGCTTTCGTACATTTTTTACTGAGAAATAACGTCACAACCCCCACTTTTTAACTTTGATGCTCTTGATCTTTGTATTTTGTTATTAATTTAATCAAGTTTTACAACAAGATCTACCTTTTTTTGAAGATGAGAAATCATCGAATGGCTTCTCCCGCCCCTCCGTGTCAGACTTTTACTGACTAAAACCCATTTATGTTCCTTCAGTAGCCCTTTATGTTCCGGGGTCACGGTAACTATTATAACTATTCCGCAAGCCAGGCAGGCATTGGCCCTATCAATTCACCATTATCAATTGACGTACTTTTTATGACCTGTCAAAACGCAATTCTCCAATAGATTTTGTATGGCAATGGCAACTTATGACGTCACTAAAATAACACCTCAGTTGACTATCTATTAATTGATTTCAAAGCAACTAAAAATCAAATTTTATAGCAAATTGAAAATGAACCAAATTTATTGGGCTGAAATTAAAAGAGGTATTATAGAAATTGTGTCTAATATTTATTGGTTAATGGTGTAAACTACCCAATTGTCGAAACCCAATAGTGTGATTTCTAAGTCAAGAAAATAATTTCGAAGTAAATTAATCTCGCGTCTGGCTGTGACATAAAATGTCACACTGTTCAACAATAAATGTCCCCAAGTGTACATACTTGTTTTAATTGTGGTAGTAAAAGCCATTTGTATAGAACCGATGTTTTTAGAGATTAATTAAATAATCTGCGTAACATTAAACTGAGTAAAACAACCATGACATATCCCTACTAATATTATAAATGCAAAAGTAACTCTGTCTGTCTGTTACGCTTTCACGTCTAAAACACTAAACTGATTTTAATGAAATTTGGTCCAGAGATAGAGTTGACCTTGAGAAAAAACATAGGACAGTTTTTATCCCGAACTTTTGAAGAGTTCTCTTGAAAACGCGATATAACCGACTTCCACGCGGGCGAAGCCGCGGGCAATTGCAAGTGATTTAATAAATGCGAAAGTTAGTTTGTGCGTAACTCCAAAACAGGTAAAGTAATTTTGAGGAATTTTAGTTTAGTAATCCATACTAATATTATAAATGGGAAAGTGTGTCTGTCTGTCTGTATGTTTGTCCTTCTTTCACGGCAAAACAGAGCGACGAATTGACGTGATTTTTTAAGTGGAGATAGTTGAAGGGATGGAGAGTAACATATGCTACTTTTTGTCTCTTTCTAACGCGAGCGAAGCCGCGGGCAAAAGCTAGTAGATTATAGATTAGAGAAAGACGTAAGATATTATACAACAAAAGTATTGAACTTTTGTTAGAAACAGCTGATTTTTCCCTCCCGATCATAATGTATGAAACAGCTGATATTATTTCGCGATTTCAGAGTTGGTTGCATAATAAAAGTTGTTTGTTTTTATTAGTAGAATCATCTCCTAGCGGGTTGTGCAAGACCAAAAATACACCTTGTATGTATTTAATACTACACAGATTTTAAAACCAATCTCAGAAAAACACCTTTCATTCAAAAACGATACTTATTACATAGAGCGACGTTCCTTTTTACATTGTCCTGACGATTTGTACAATTTCTTGTTAAATTTCAAGTAAATATAAGATAATATTTATATTACTATGTTATTGTTTGGGTTTAGTATAAAATTGGTTTGTAATTTACTGAATATATTTACATCAATGATATTTTAAGTAAAAAGGGCGTAGATAGGTTACCCAAACGAAATTCTATCTTCAAAAACGGCACACTAACGCACACATACATGACACGTCAAAGCAGAATGACATGATTGAAGTAGTGCGAGTGAAAAAGAGATAAACGTCAAATGTCAACGCGATACTCAGTATCATAATATTAGTCAAATAGCTAACATTTAAAGTGCCTCTTTTTGACTGCATATAACCTATCTACACTTTTTAACTTAAAATATCATTGATTTACATCGTGAAAGAATGATATTTTTTATTTTATTGTATTTTGATGGTAAATCTATACTAATATCATAAATGGGAAAGTGTGTCTGTCTGTATGTTTGTCTTTCTTTCACGGCAAGACGGAGCGACGAATTGACGTGATTTTTTAAGTGAAGATAGTTGAAGGGATGGAGAGTAACATAGGCTAATTTTTGTCTCTTTCTAACGCGAGCGAAGCCGCGGGCAAAAGCTAGTTTAATATATTTGGTCTTTTTGAAAGGTGTAGAAAAAATATACGTTAGGTTCATTGAAACCTGAAAGACAGCAAAACAAACAAATAAACGAAGTATTTGTATTGCCTATAACTATTTTTTTTTCTATTTCTCTGGATCTGAATGACCAAAGAGTTGTAATATATAATATTCTTTCAAGATGTAAAAACTTTTTTTTAAATCTAAAAAAAACTTTACACTAAACCCAATATATTTATCACATGTGGCATAGTAATCTAACGAATGGTCCCTCGAAAATATCTAAACAAAAAATAAAAATAATAAATAAATAAAAATAATAAAAAATAGCTATCATTTCACGACAAGGGACCGCGCGCTTCACTTTATCAATAATTAATAATAAAAAATATATTATCATCGTTATTATTAAAAATTATTACAAAATAATAAAAATAAAAAAAGAATTATAATAACCATCTAGAGATTATCGTCGTCAAAAGAATTATTTTTTTACAATAAACCTTTTATATTATTTTATATTTTTTGCGAAACTTTGGAATGTGTCTCACTGGAGAATTCTTGAGATATCCTGAAAATAAAACATTTATAAAATTATTTTGGTAAATATTTATTAAAAAACTAACTTTTATCAATAAAACCTTTGTGATGCTTATTTTTTACTACTAATAATGGAAGAGAAGATTTTCGAGAATTTGTAATACTGTAAGACTAATGGTCGAATATATAAGTTTAAGACGTTCTCAAATCTATTGCTGTCTTTGTCACTCTAAAGGGATAAAATAAGGACAGCAATAGAGTTGAGAATGTCTTAGCTTTGAGTGACGTTTAAGTATTCAACAAAAAAAAAACGCATTAAAAATACTTTGAATTTTAAAAGTAAAAATAATGAAGATAGCAATAACTTAATTTTATATAGTTTTTAAACTTTTTATTAGTCGTATAAAAGACTTATTAAAACCAACCAAAAAATCCATACTTGACAATTATACTCTTACATTATAATATTGTCACCAGAGCACAATATGTGTGCAAAGTTTCATAACAATCGGTTCAGTGGAAGTGGGTTAAAAAGGAGTTGTAAGATTTGTACCAAAGCACTGACCTCATATCTATGTAGTATCGGGGTACTGTTGTAGTGCGGGCTTTCGCTGTAGAAGAATGGCCGTTTCATTGTGTTTTGCCCTGTACAAGGAATAAGGAAAAAAATTGATTATAATTTTGCTTTTTTACAAATAAACATTCACTTTAGAAATAATCCAAGTATTCTTCACATTCCAAATGAGAAGAAGCTTTGAATTTTAGATTTACGCACATTTATTAACCTACATTCAGCTTATGTCATTAGAAAACAAAGATAGTGGTGCTGATTCTCTTGTTCACAAATGTAACTAATTAAAATTAAATGCATCTTTCTCTTTCCATTACCTAAAGAAAAGGACAGAAGATACATTTTAGTTTAATCCTGTCAAATTGGACAGCGCCTAAGGTAAATCGACGTTTTTTTTAATCGCGTCTAAATTATCTATGGAGTGTCAAAATTTGATAGGACAACTAATATTGTATCTTCTGTCCTTTTCTTAATGAAATGGAAAGAGAAAGATGCACTTAAATTTATGTTAGTTCACCTTTTTTACCTTTCCGTTTACCATAGTTTACCATTGTTTACCTTTCCGCGTCTGGTCAGTTTTCATATAAAATCGTTGATTTTTAAGGACATTTAAGCTGAATGGAGCAGAATAAATGTTTTTTTTACTAACTTTGGTTCATTGGTTCTACACTCTAATATCAATAAAACGAAACCAAGACAAAATAATTCAAAATAAGAGTTACTAAGTCTCAGTTAATAATTGCATATATTATACTAGCTTTTGCCCGAGACTTCGTCCGCGTGGAATAGTTCCCGTTCCCGGGGGATTTCTGGGATGAAAACTATCCTATGTCCTTTCTCGGGTCCCAGACTGTATCTGTACCAAATTTCATTCAAATGGATTCAGTGGTGAAGAAGGGACAGACAGACAGACAGATTTACTTTCGCATTTACAATATTAGTACGGATTACTAGCTTTCGCCCGCGTCGATCTTCTATCTCATATTTTTGGAAACGGCCCCTAAAGGGGCTACCCCTTCAGGGGCCGTTTCCAAAAATCCTTTCTTAGTAGTAAACTATTATTTACTAAGAACACACCCTCAGTCAGTTAACTACTATACAAAGTGTATTTTTGGTCTTGCACAACCCGCTAGGAAATGATTCTACTCATAAAAACAAACAACTTTTATTATGCAACCAACTCTGAAATCGCGAAAATAATATCAGCTGTTCTTTACATTATTGTCGGGAGGGCATTGAACTTTTGTTAGACACAGCTGATATTTTTTTCGCGATTTCTGAGTTGGTTCCATAATAAAAGTTGTTTGTTTTTTAAAGTAGAATCATCTCCTAGCGGGTTTATTAAGACCAAAAATACACGTTGTTTACATATAATATAAATTCTTATAACATAACAAAACTGTTGTATTTACGGGTCATTTCATTACTTGCTTGAGAATAACAAATATTAACATTAAAGTAGTCCTTATGTGTGTACTCACATAGCTGCGTGTGCGCGGCGAGGGCGTTTTGTTTCGCGATGAGCAGCTCCGGGCCGGGCCGCGGGGCGGAGTAGTAGCCTGTAGGACACGACAAGGCATATTTATTACACTGTTTTTGTTTTATATTTAAATTCTTTTGTATACCAAAGCTGTTGCCAAATCTTAATAAATAAATTATAAACTGAGGCCCGTATTAATAGACGTCGCTCAATTTTGAGGTGCTCTCAAATCTATTGCTGTCCTTATATTTTCCCTTTAGAATAACAAGGACAGCAAGAGACTTGAGAGCGTCTCAGAATTGAGTGACGTCTATTAATACGGGCCTTAAGCCCATCACAGACCCAGCTATAATAATATTAATATTTTTATAGCTGGGTAATTATGCCTTACTATATATTTTCTATACTAATTTTCGCGTGACCGCACAATCACCTATTATATACATTCCATTTTTTAATAAACAGGAAAAAAAAAAGTATATAATGACACAAAAAGACTCGCTGGTTCACTGGGGTTCGAACCAGGGTGTCAATGATCCAACGTTGTACTGACGTTATTTCTATGACGTATGAATAGATAGAAGTTATATGTGCCTCGGTCATCACTTCACATTCGTTTATGTCTACTTTATCATAACAATAACACACTAAACATACCTGACACATTATTATGGTTGTTAGACTGGTAATAAGGGCTGCCTTGTGGCTGCATCACGTTTTCACAGCCTGAAACAAACAAATAAATAAAATAAATATTATGGGACAACTCAGACACGGCCATCTAATCCTGGGCTAGGCAGAGCGCAAAGACTAACAAATAAGTCATAAATCCGCTCTTTAAGTAAAAAGTGTAGGTCTGTACTTAACATTCCAGCACGAAATTCCAAAAAAATTTAATGGACCGCAATAATTTTTAAAATTTAAACATAAATTCTCAAAATTTTTGATGGAAATTATTATAATGAGGTAAGATGTATGTATTTATGTTTGTTACTTATGATTTTTATGAAACTTCACAGAAATATAGCTTATAGTTATACATCAGAATAAGACATGGGCTACATAACATCATGCTATGACCCACGGGAGCAGAGCAGTAAACCTAACATAACGCGGCTGACACCGCTGGGGACAGCTACTCACATTTTAAATATCTTTATTTATATAATTCTTTTGAGAGTGTGTATGTCACTGAACTTCTCTCAAACGACTGGACCGATTTTGATAAAATTTTTTGTGTGTGTTCAAGGGGATCTGGGAATGGTTTAGATTCACAAATCAACCCGGCAGATGGCGCTGATTGCTTGAAAAACCATGTGATCTCGAAAACGGCCCTAACGATTTCGCTGTTTGATATGTGGGGGTTTTCGGGAACGAGAAATCGATCTACATATGCAAGACAACGTCTGTTGGGTCCGCTAGTATAATGATAAATTTTTAATTTTATATACCTATGCAATTGATCACAGATTAAACACTTCTTGAAGTCCTAAACATTTTATGTGTGCTTTACAAATAAACGATTTGTTTTGAATACGGTACTTTACACCGTTTTCAGTTGACGTACTCTTTAAGAGCTGTCAAAACGCGACTCTCCCATAGATTTTGTACGACAATGGTGCTGATTTTCTTGTTCACAAACTTAACTAAATTTAAGATAAATGCATCTTTCTCTTTCCATTTCTTAAAGAAAACGACAGAAGAAACATTTTAGTTTAATCCTGTCAAATTAGACAGCGCCTGAAGAAAATTGACGTATATTTAGACGCCATGTTTTTAAATCGCGTCTAAATTATCTATGGAGTGTCTAAATTTGACAGGACTTAACTAATATTTTATCTTCTGTCCTTTTCTTAATAAAATGGAAACAGAAAGATGCACTTAACTTAAATTTACGTTAGTTTGTGAACAAAAGAATCCGCACCATTATCACCTTATTACGTCATTAACTTTACAACACAATTTGCTAACTATTTACTGATATCAAAGCAACAAAAAATATATTTTACAGCAAATTAAAAGTTAACCAGATTTATAGGGCTAAACTTAAGAGGTTTTATAGAAATGACATCTCACATTTATCGGTTAACTAGCTGTCCCCCGCGGTTTCACCCGCGTTATATCAGATTTTTGTTTACTAAAAAAAGAAGATAATAAGTATTCTAAGTCCGCCCCTGGTCCTAAGCTACCTCCCCACCAATTTTCAGCCAAATCAGTTCTGCCGTTCTTGAGTTATAAAATGTGTGACTAACACGACTTTCTTTTATATATATATAGACTAACTAGCTGGCCCGTGCCCACTTCGTTGGGCGCCAAACATTTTAACTTAAAACTCGAAAACATGCGCTTCCCCAGACATAAGACTGAGCTAGATCGATTTCTCGTCCCCGAAAACCCCCACATATCAAATTCCAGCGAAATCGTTAGGGTCGTTTCCGAGATCACATGCTTTTTTAAGCAATTAGCGCCATCTGCCGGGCTGATTTGTGAATCTAAACCATCCAGGGCGCCACTCAAACGCATACAGAAAAATTCATTTAAATCGGTCAAGCCGTTTAGGAGAAGTTCAATGACATACACACGCACAGCAGAATAATATATATAAAGATAGATGAGGTAAAATACCCAATTGTATGTGTGCGTCTATCTGCACTTTTTTACCTATAATATCATTGTTTTTTTACATTTGGTGTAAGAAACTCACCGCTGGGCGTGTCCGGTTCCTGTTTGACCTGGTGCTGTATTTGTTCCAGCAGACGTTGTTGTTCCACCAGCCGTCTGCTGTAGTCTGCAATAGTATACATTTCTTTTACCTAAATTTACGTTAAATGCATCTTTCTCTTTCTTTTTCATTTAGAAAAGGACAGAAAATAAAATATTAGTTAAGTGCTGTCAAATTAAGACACTCCATAGATAATAGGGATGTTGACTACATCAAAAGAATGACATTCTGTTTAGTCCGTCTGTTAGACAGTCCAAAAATACTGGACACATATTTTTTGTTTGATCAAATTAATAACAAAATACAAAGATAAAGAGCATCAAAGTTCCGGAGAGGGGGCTTGTGACGTCACTTCTCAGTAAAAATTATACAAAGGTGTGACGTTTCACGAAACTTCAACGCAGTGTATTGTCGTCATTTTCTGTTTACGAGAAAAAAGAAAAAATACGTGTCCCAAATTTTTTGATTATTTAACTGACGGACTAATTACTTTTTTTTTTGTCGTCTTGCCTATTTAGACGCGATTAAAAATATGGCGACTAAAAATACGTCGATTTACATCAGGCGCTGTCTAATTTGACAGGATTAAACTAAAATGTATCTTCTGTCCTTTTCATTAAGAAATGGAAAGAGAAAGATGCATTTAACTTATATTTAGTTAAGTTTGTGAACAAGAGAATTAGCACCATTATAAACCGTGTTAGGTAAGACGAGGGACATATTGAAGGGGGGCAGTCAGTATTCGATTAACATTCCAAATACATATGTAAAAATACAATAAGTACCTTATTTATTATTTTTAACCAGATTTGGTAAAAAATAAGGTATTATATTTTTTTCTATACTATAATATTATAAAGAGGAAAGTGTTGTATTTTTGCATGTAACGAATAAACTCAAAAACTACTGGACCGATTTCAACATTTTTTTTTCATTAAAAAGCTACATTATCCCTGAGTAACATAGGCGATATAATATCACGCTATGTCCCACGGGAGCGTAACAGTAACCAAAAACCTAACGTAACGGGTGAAACCGCGAGGAACAGGTATTAAATTATTAAGATTATACTTTTGTCTCTTTGTCACGAATAACTCTAAAACTGACTCGATTTTAAAAATTACTTTACCATAAAGAAGATTTAACATAACGTGAGTGGAACAGCGAGAGGCAACTAGTGTATTTATAAACTTAAGAGCCCAACAGGGTAATTATATTATGATTTCAATTAAACCCAGTATTATGAAAATATATAAAACTGAAATACGCAAAATAATAGTATTTCACACAGACTATTACTATAATAGTAAAATTAATAATAACATTTACTTTATAACTGCTCATGTTATGAAAATTGAAGTATAATGACGCTAATGTTATAAAAAAAAGGAATAATTTGTAAAAACAATGATTGTTAACACTTTACATACATTTAGAAGTACTTTTAATAGCTGTTACATATATTTTCAAGTATATATGTCACCGGAAAATAACAAGATCCATAAGTTTATCAATCTACTAGGAAGTTTATAAACTTCCGTAGGATTCTAAACGGGAGATAAATTGTAATATTTTACGTCCACATTTTTGTAAATTTATCAATTTCCGACGTCATACGGTAAATTTATAAACTAACGGATATCTATTCGTAAGATTTTATATGGTTCGACCATTTACAGAAACTCTTTTAAATATACGCATCTTTAAAATACGTAAAATAACACACTGCTCTCTGATTGGTCAACGTTCATAGTTTATGTTCCGTGGCGAACAATGGCGGCCGCGAGGAAGGAGAAGTGACACGTGACAGTCAACCAATCATGAATCAGATCGCGCGTAGCGTTTGGTTACTGCTTACTTATTATTTTACGAGTGAGTTCAGTAAGTTCATCAATTAACGAAAATGTGGACGTAAAATATTACAATTTATCTCCCGTTTAGAATCCTACGGAAGTTTATAAACTTCCTAGTAGATTGATAAACTTACGGATCTTGTTATTTTCCGGTGACATCTATATTTATAAAATGGTAAACTGGTTGACTGATTGTCTGACTGTTGATATATCAACGCACAGCACAAACCGCTGCTCCTAGAGACATGAAACTTACAGGGTGTGTTCTTTGTAAAGAGTGGGTAACCACTAAGAAAGGGTTTTTTTAAAATTTCAACCCTAAAGGGGTATTCATGGATGGAAGTTCGACTTCCACGCAGGCGAAAGCTAGATATTTTGAAAGCCTTTTCCCAACTATGTTGGGGTAGGCTTCCAGTCTAACCGGATTTAGCTGGATACCAGTGTTTTACGTGAAGCGACTGCCTATCAGACCTCCACAACCCAGTAACTGGGCGACACGATATCTCTTGGTTAGACTGGTCAGACTTTCTGGCTTACCCGTAACGACTGTCAAAGTTCTACGAATGACAACCGGGACCAACGGCTTTACGTACTTTCCGAGGCACGGGATGTCCAAGATAAACTTTAGAAAGTAAATAAATAAATAAATATCCTGGGACATCTTACACACGGTCATCTGATCCCAAGCTAAGCAGAGCTTGTGTTATGGTAATCAGACAACTGATATACATACTTATATATATTTTTAAATACATACATATTATAGATAAATAACACCCAGACACAGAATAAACAATTATGCTCATCACACAAAGTTTGCCCTGGGTGGGAATTGAACCCACGACCTCTGGCTTAGCAGTTAGGTTCACTGACCACTAGACCAACAGGCTCGTCAATAATTCCGCTAATATTTCTTATTCTTTCTATACTTTTCTTAGTAAAAAAAAACCCACTTACCTAACTGATCCTTATTCCTATCATACATAAACTTGTCTTCCTCTACATTAATATCAATCTCTTGTTTTATATGATTCTCATTAAAGAAGTTCTGATTATCATTAATTCTATGCGGCTCCTGCAGCATTTGTATGTTATGCTGTTGATTTCTCAGCAACTCGACACTATCCGGGTAGTTTTGGAAGCCGTATTCCGAACGAAACGGTTTTTCGAAAGTCGGATACATATCGTTGAGTTTCTGGTAACTTTCAACCGACTTTGGGAAGTCCAAAGGTTTGTCATAACCGTTCAGAGTCTTCCCATTCCGCTCCAAAGCATATTTCTCAGCTTCTTTGTTATATTCTTCATTAGTTTGGGGTAAATAATCGTCTTGTTTTTGCTGGGGAAGATATTCTTCTGGTTTATTCGTGTAGTCTTTCGCTTCGTATTTTTTATCAAAGTCTTCTTTTTGATAATTTGGGTTGAATTCTAGGTTTTCTGCGTATTTGTCTGAAACTTCGCTATAACTGTTGTTAGGTTGAGAATCGTCTTCTTCGGACTGAACTGGGTCTGTTTGCATGAATGCGTCCTGTTTTTCAGGCTTAACCGCCAAATGTGAGGTTGGTATTTGTGGCGATAAATTCATTGTGCTTAAATTTGAGTAGCGGTAGACCTGTGGAAAAAAACATAATTTTTATATATTTATAAGATAAAGATAAGATGAGATGAAGATAATTTTATTTTTCAAACATGGGTATGAGTAAACGATGACAAAAGAAAACTTTCTCCAAAAAAAAGATAACCGACTTCAAAAACTGAAAGCACAAAAATAACTATTTCGGAAGTCGGTGGCTTCTCTTCTGCCGGTCGATTTGTGTTGCCACCGACTTCCTAAATAGTTGTTTTTGTGCTTTTAGTTTTTGAAGTCGGTTATCTTATTTTTGGAAAAAGTTTTTTTATTTTTTACTTTTTAGTTAGAGGCCCAATGTCTGACTACGTTTAAGAGTAACTTTTAAAATAAAACTACTTATAATCTTATAAAATGAAAACGGCTCCATGCGCGCAACGTCACAGGATATCTATTAGTGTTATATACTAAAACCTTCCACAGAATGTAACAAAGACTTTTCTGAAAACCGCATCAAAATCGGTATAGCTAAACGCGAGATAATCGCGGTCAAACATAAAATCGTCTTTGAAAATCTACAATCCAAGAAAGCAAAACGCGATCTATGCGGGCAACGTCACCGGATATCCCTTAGTACTGTCTGTCTGTTTGTCTTTCTTTTACGGCAAAACGGAGCGACGGATTGACGTGATTTTTTAAGTGGAGATAGTTGAAGGGATGGAGAGTAACATAGGCTACTTTTTGTCTCTTTTAACGCGAGCGAAGCCGCGGGCAGAAGCTAGTACATACATACAGGTCGAACATACAAGTAGAATCATCTCCTAGCGGGTTATGCAAGACCAAAAATGCACCTAGATACGTCACTTAGCACGTCCTCAATTGATTGATTTGAGTCACGATAGAAAGACAATAGCAGCCCGACAGCCGGCTGTCGGTTGGTCGTTGAAAGGTTAATCATTATTTTTTTATAAAAATACTAGCTATTGCCCGCGACTTCGTCCGCGTGGAGTAATAGTTCCCGTTCCCGGGGGATTTCCGGGATGAAAAGTACCCTATGTCCTTTTTCGGGTCCCGGACTATATCTGTACCAAATTTCATTCAAATCGGTTCAGCGGTTTAGGCGTGAAAAAGAGGCAGACAGACACAGACAGATAGACAGACAGAGTAACTTTCGCATTAATAATATTAGTACGGATAAAACTTACGTTATTATCCTGTGGTGGGCAGGCCATGTGATGGTCAGTGCTGGGCGGCAGCGGGTTGTGTGGTGCCAGGTTCAAGGACCATTTGTCTGTCTTCTCACTGGAATGTAAAAAATATGGTGTTAACAAAATTAAACCTTCGAATACCAGTGATTCTAGACACAATAGAAAGACAAAAGCAGAGCGACAGCCGGCTGTCGCTTGGTCGTCGAAAGGTAATGCAGAAAATTACATTTCTACACTAATATCATAAAGAGGAAAACTTTGTTCGTTTGATTGTAATGAATAGGCTCAAAAACTACTGGATCGATTTAAAAAATTCTTTCACCATTCGAAAGATACATTGTCCACGAGTAACATAGGCTATATAATATCACGCTATGTCCCACGGGAGCGAAGCAGTAACCAAAAACCGTAACGCGGGTGAAACCGCGAGGAAGTGAGGAGTTTCACCCGCGTTACGTTACTCAAATATAGTCTGACATTCGAGTATTATGTTGACAACTTTTTTTAACCCTTATATTATCTTTCTTCCTTCTTATTATTTTTAGTTACTTAAGAAATATATACTTTTTGGGGTTGGAAAATGATTTTAGAGGTGTAGTGAAATAAGTAAAATAAAATTTTTATATCCAAACTGACAATAATCACAATGCACTGAGTGCGATTGTCAGGGAAGAAATGAATCCATACTAATATTATAAATGGGAAAGTGTGTCTGTCTGTCTGTATGTTTGTCTTTCTTTCACGGCAAAACGGAGCGACGGATTGACGTGATTTTTTAAGTGGAGATAGTTGAAGGGATGGAGAGTAACATAGGCTACTTTTTGTCTCTTTCTAACGCGAGTGAAGCTGCGGGCAAAAGCTAGTAATATTTAAAAGCAACGCATAAACGTAAAACCGGCACTTCTTATTAAATTTTCTACTTAGGAACTCTCAATTGGGTAGTTTCCACCATTAACCAATAAATGTTAGACACAATTCCTACAAAACCTCTATTAATTTCAGCCTAATAAATTCGGTTCATTGTCAATTTGCCATAAAATTTGATTTTTATTTGTTTTGAAATCAATAAATAGATAGTCAACTGAGTTGTTATTTTATGCCAATGCCAATGCCATACAAAATCTATTGGAGAATGGCGTTTTGACAGCTCATAAAAAGTACGTCAATTGATAATGGTGGAAACTACCGTATTGAATATCATTTGCTGCTGGACAGAAACCGGTGGAGGCAGATCATCCGTTCCAGGTGCAACCCTAGTGCTGACCACGATCCTCAGACATGAGGGACCGACCCGAGAGAGAGAGAGATATCATTTGAGGAAATTACTATCCAACTTATTACACAACATTTGGCAACTATAAATTCCCGTTTCGCCGTCCAATGCAAAGGTTACAGCTGGGAACCGAACCTACGACCTTAGCTTAGCAGTCAGGGCCACTAACCACTAGACCAACAGGCCAGTTAAGACCAGTTCAGGCCAGAAAAGATAAAGAATATTTTTTCCAAAATCGTCATCATCGCTGAGTAATCAATGATTAATACTATGTTCTTTCCTGTAAGCCTGTATTTTTCATACTAACATTATAAATGTGGAAGTAACTTGTCTGTCGGTTTATCTGTCTGGTTTTTTTTTTGGGGGGGGGGAGTGGGAAATCATCAAATGACTTTTACTGACTAAAACCCACTCATGTTCCTTCGGTTGCCCTTTATGTTGCGGGGTCACGGTAACTATTATAAAATAAACATTCTGCTACTTATCTAACTGGTTATTGCAGCTAAAACTCTGAACCGACCCACTATACGCCAACCCAGGATATATTATTATATGCTACTTTAAAATGATTTCAACCCCGTTTGTACCACGGACTCATGCGAGGGAAGTTACGGCAAAAGCTATATTTCAAATGCCAAAGTAAATCCGCACTGGGATTACGTATCTTGCAGAAGCCGAGCGATCGCGATAATTTAGGAATATAAACGTCAATTCAAAATACGTCAAGTCAAATAGCAATCTAGCGATAGTGCTGCCTCTGTGGAGCAATCAGTTAACTAAAATATGCATTTTTCGTTTGGTGGTTTCGTATTTAGTATGGTTTTTAAGAGCAAAGTTAAGTTTTTTTTGTTAAAGGTGATATTTAATTAGTTCCAGCGATTGCTACTTTATCGTCATCGTAGCAATAAGTGCATTAGAACAATCAGCGAGCGCAGTGGCGTGCCTAGGTGGGAAAATTTGAAATGTTAGGGCAAGCCCGATATATAAAAAAAAACTGTAAAGTTTGCTTTGCCAAATCACACACATTTTTGCGGTTGTCGCCTCACTTGATGTAAGAGCCATCTATTAAAAAAATACTGGCGCTCTTGAATTTCGCTGGCTGTCTTTCGCCACCAATAGATGGCGCAAAAATAATTAATGGTTTTATAATATAAAATAAAAAACTCTAATACACTTACATTGTAAACGGCCATAAATGATTACCTTCATTCTTCGCTTCTTTACTACAGATCAGGGCTTGAAATACCGTTAAAAATATGGTATCGTTACCAAATTTAACGTTATATCTGGCACATTTTACCGTTAAACATACGTAACGTTATAATGTACGATAACGTTAATTTTATCGGTATGAGTCAGTTTTGTTACCGGCGCGGCGCGGCGCCGCCACTACCCGCCAAGCCGTGCCCGCGCGGCCTTGGAAAAAAGGGCAACGTTTACCGCTATTTTCACAGTAACATTAAAAATACCGGTAATTTTTAACGCTATTTTTAACGTTCCTTTAATGTTATGTTACTAAATAACGCTACCAAATCATACCGATATGCAAGTATCTCTATGGAAATAACGTTACTTAACGTTATTTTTAATGTGAATTGGTAACGTTTTCAAGCCCTGCTACAGATGACAAACAACAAAGCACACTGAGTGACTGAAGGCATGGTATCACTAAATAGATTTACAGATACGTATCAGCAATCACAAGCCGTTTGATGTATCGTTCCATAATTTGTTTAGAGCAAGTTATTCTGGAGCCGCTTGAGTTAAAGTATATGACCAATATTATTTAATTATATTTATATTCTAATTTAAAACGCCCGCGTAAAAAGTTGATGAAGGTTTTAATTCTACCAACCAACAGCTGTTTTTTAGGCAATTTTCATGTATAAAATTAATGGTTTTGGTAATATTGCGTTACAAATGGTATTTGTCTGTAAAATTCAAAGTATTTACCTTCCCGAGTAATGATTTCACACACCTTAATCCATCACAAGTAACAATTGCATGCGTTTCCGAATGCATCTTCTACTAAAACTATTAAAAGGTAAAACACAGAAACTTAATCACAAATTCACAAACGTTAAAACAAAATAAACTAATAAAAGTTACACAATGGTGCCGATTCTCTTGTGCACAAACTATCGTAAATTTAAGTTAAGTGCATCTTTCTCTTTCCATTTCTTAAAGAAAAGGACAGAAGATACATTTTAGTTTAATCCTGTCAAATTAGACAGCGCCTGATGAAAATTGACGTATATTTAGACGCCATGTTTTTAAATTGCGTCTAAATTATCTATGGAGTGTCTAAATTTGACAGAACTTAACTAATATTTGATCTTCTGTCCTTTTCTTAATTAAAAGGAAAGAGAAAGATGCACTTAACTTAAATTTACGATAGTTTGTGCACAAGAGAATCGGCACCAATACTTTAAAACATTCATCATTTTAAAATATGTTTATGTTTCGTATAAAAAAAAGCTCCAGTACCGTTCAAAACAAAGTTACCACTAATTGGAAAATATTATTCCTTTAGAGAGAGAAATACGCACATGCATCGCGCTATTTCGCCTAATCTCGCACGCCATCCAAAATACATCTCTATTCCATTAAAATAATGTTCAAATTCGTCAAACTAACACATTCACAAGCCTGGCATAATTTGGTCAATTTTACTACGAATTTCATTCATCGAACATCGAAAAATTCTGACGTATTTTTAAAAATTGAATGAATCTGAGTGAAAGAGACAAGCTGTGGTTAAGCCCCGTAAGAAGCCAGCAAGTGCGAGTGAAATGCACTATAAAACCTTGAAAGCGCGCTGTGTTTATTTTGTACACTACGATAGGTACGTCGAGACTCGAGTCTTCTTGTAACGAATGCACATGCACGGCACTTGTAACATGGTAATAGTAACTACCGGCCCGTGCGCTGAATTTTTAACGCGCGAAGTTTAAATTTTAAAATTTTGTAGATTGACTGATATCACACTATTTCAAACAATGGTGTTTTTTTTTGTTTTTTTTTTTCAAATTTTGAATAGCAAGCCCGGCTTTTCGGCTTGTATGAAAGGCACGCTACTGAGCGAGCACTGGGATTACGTATCTTGCAATAGCCGAGCGATCGCGATAATTTAGCAAAATTTGCTGCTCAAACGTCAATTCAAAATACGTCACGTCAAATAGCAAAATAGCGATAGTGCTGCCTCTGTGGAGCAATCAGTTAACTAAAATATGCATTTTTCGTTTGGTGGTTTCGTATTTAGTATGGTTTTAAGAGCAAAGTTAAGTTTTTTTTGTTAAAGGTGATATTTAATTAGTTCCAGCGATTGCTACTTTATCGTCATCGTAGCAATAAGTGCATTAGAACAATCAGCGAGCGATTAGCAATCGGTTCATACATAATACGATTTTTTTTGACGATCGCGCGGTGATCGCGCGATCACTGCGCAAATATTGCTCATTGCTGTTTCATAGGTAATAACCCCGCGGTTCATACATAATACGATTTTTTTTGACGAATCGCGCGATGACCGCGCGATCACTGCGCAAATATTGCTGATTGCTGTTTCATAGGTAATAACCCCGCCGTACGTCTGTTTCCATACGCTATCAAGACCATACTACTAACATTTATTTAGAAATGGCTATTTCCAAATATTTCTTTTTCTTCGGGTTTTTCTACGGCAGGCTTATGTCAAATATCTATCTTTAGAAACCTAAATAAATATTATTTGAAAATGGCAGTAAACCAATTTTGATAAGTATTTTAAATATTTTTTTATTTTATATTTTCCTTTTTTGAGGTCCAGGGTCACCTTGTACCTCAAAAAAGGATATAAACTACTTTACTTCATATGTATTTGCGATAACCGACATTCATACGAGTGAAGTCGCGGACATTAGCTAGTTTATCTACTCTACATAACCTCATATATCTTTCCTCAAACGTTTTCCTTCTAAGTAATAGTTTCCTTGTCACATTGAATTCAAAACTAAATATTCAAATGAACGGAATTAACTAAGAGTTTTAATAGTCAGGAGTTTGTAAGCTTACTACAATTTAATTACTACTAATAAATATAAATAAATATCCTGGGACAACTCACACACGGTCATCTGATCCCAAACTAAGCAAAGCTTGTACTATGGTAACCAGACAACTGATATACATACTTATATAATTTATAAATACATACATATTATAGATAAATTACACCCAGACACAGAACAAACCATCATGCTCATCACACAAAGTTTGTTCTGGGTGGGAATCGAACCCACGACCTGCGGCTTAGCAGTCAGGATCACTAACCACTAGACCAACAAGCCCGTCAACTAATATTTATTAGCTACCTTATATTTAGAAGCAAGTCTGACCAGTCTAACCAAGAGATATCGTGTTGTACTGTTCCAGTTACTGGGTTGTGAAGGTCTGATAGGCAGTCGCTTCACGTAAAACACCGGTATCGAGCTGAATCCGGTTAGGCTGGAAGCCGACCCCAACAGTTGGGAAAAGGCTAGGGAGATGATGATTAATGACTGGAGGTCCTCTCATGATGAGAAAAAGTATATATGAGGTAGACTGAGAGCTTTGGAAATCCATACTAATATTATAAATGGGAAAGTGTGTCTGTCTGTTTGTCTTTCTTTCAAGGCAAAACGGAGCGATGAATTGACGTGATTTTTTGAGTGGAGATAGTTGAAGGGATGGAGACTAACATAGGCTACTTTTTGTCTCTTTCTAACGCGAGCGAAGCCGCGGGCAAAAGCTAGTCTATAATAAGCTAAACTAAAATGCTTATACAATTTGTTGGTGGCAGGTTCATTTTGTGCAAGATGGTGTACCCCTCAGCGATTACGCAATAAACAAAATAGCGGCGGAAATTCCACAACTACCCCAAAAAGAAAAACGTACGAGCATAGATTATAAAACTTAATTTTTTCAAGTAGTAGGAAATTTTTCCAAGAACGTAAATAACCAAACTTGTTCATACAAAAGTAGTCTGTAAGTAATAAAAATAAGGACTATAATGAAATGGGATACCCAGACAGCCGGCTGTCGGTGAGTGTCACTGTGTCAAGAGGTTCATAAAATTGGGCCGTTAGCCAGCAATAAATGACCTTGACCTTCAACACTTACGTCCAGATAAATAGACGTAACTTAGCACTGACTTTAGCTTAGCCACGTTCCCGTCTCTATCGTACACTTGACGTTTGTCAGATGTGTAACAGTGACAAGTATAGTGCTAAGCCAAAGTCAGTGCTTAGTAACGACTATTTATCTCTCCATTAGACTTTTTTTTGGGGAGTGGGAAATCATCAAATGACTGCTCCCGTCCTGGGTGTGGCGGGAGGGCGTGTCAAACTTTTACTGACTAAAACCCACTCATGTTCCTTCGGTTGCCCTTTATGTTCCAGGGTCACGGTAACTATTATAAACATTCCGCAACCCCGGATCTCGCCATGAGACTCACCCATGGATTTCCTCCTTCTTGCCCTCCCTGTACTTGACGGTGCGACTCTTCCTGATGACCATGACGGTGCCGTCAGGGTTCAGCTTCGGCAGGTTCTGTGATGGCACAGCATCCTTGCTTAACGTCTTCCATTGACCTGAAAAGATAATTTCATTTAGTCCCATAAAGTTGCAATAAGTTCCTTTCCGACTTTCGGCGAATTTTGATGCGTTTTCTTTTCAATAGACTAAATACTTAACTAGGCAACAAATAAACTATAATTAAGTTAAGTGTTTTTTTTTGGTGAGTGAGAAATCATCAAATGACTTCTCCCGCCCTTGGTGTCAGACTTTTACTGACTAAAACCCACTCATGTTCCTTCGGTTGCCTTTTATGATCCTGGGTCACGGTAACTATTATAAAAGTTCCGCAACCCCGGCAGTTATGTGCAGCTTTCTCTTTCGAATTCATTTAGAAAAGGACACGAGATTTATATTAGTTTAGTCCTTCCAAATAATGACATAGGTGCTGATTCTCTTATTCAAAAACTAAACTAAATTTAAGTAACGTGCCTCTATCTCTTTCCACTTCATTAAGAAAAGGACAGAAGACAAAATATTAGTTAAGTCCTGCTAAATTTAAACACTACTGCCCTTACTAATAATCACTGTGTAAAATTATGCAATGAATAAAGCCTGTGTAACCATACATTTTTTGACGTATAAACCTGTCATAACTTTATGCAGCGATTATTAGTAAGGTCGTACATAGATAATTTAGACGTCTATTTACCTTGCGCTGTCTAATTTGACAGGAATAAACTAAAATGTATCTACTGTTCATTTCTTAATGAAATTGAAAAAGAAAGATGCACTTTACTTTTTAGTTTGTGAACAAGAGAATCAGCAGCTGTCTTAATTTGAAGAGACTAAACTAACTAATATTTTATTAACTGTCCTTTTCTTAGTGAAAAGTAAAGAAAAAGATGCACGAAACTAGAATTTCATTTAGTTTCTTAACAATGGAAATTGGCCAATCATGTTATACGTAAAAAAGTGTAGATAGGTTACCCAAACGAAATCCTATCTTCAAAAACGGCACACTAACGCACACATACATTACACGTCAAAGTAGGATGACGTGATTGAAGTAGTGCGAGTGAAAAAGAGATAAACGTCAAATGTCAACGCGATACTCAGTATCATGTTGGTCAATTGGCAAACTTTGAATGTGCCACTTTTTGACTGCATATAACCTATGTACACTTTTTTACTTATAACATCATTGGAATTGGCACCATTATTGTGCTATTATGAACTATAAGCTATAATAGTCCGAAATGCGCTTGAAACAGATCATATATGTTTTTTTTTATTATCTTAAAAACTGTTTTATAAAATGACAAAAGGCAATACGTAACAATATTACTGCAATTTATCTTTACCAAGTGAATCACTGAGCAAAGTTCATTTGTATGTATATGTGCGTCTATATAGGAAACTACTGCGCCCGCTAACAACGGTTTTACCCATTTTTGAGGATAATTTTATGAATGTGAATTAAACTTGTAACAATTTATAGGTAATTAATAAATAGTTAAAAGATAAATTTATAAAAAAATAAGAGGTGTTAATAGCAGGTATAATTGAAATAATTAATAATGCTTTATTTCCCTGAACTCGTCGGTAGATATGATATTATTTAGAACATTTAATTGTAGTTTTTTTTTCTTTTATTAATCCTTCGAACACACGTGATTCGAGACACAATAGAAAGACAATAGCAGCGCGACAGCCGGCTGTCGCTTGGTCGTAGAAAGGTTGTGTCTTACGACAGATGAAAATCTTATAAGTGCAGCTTCATTTGCGCACGCGAAACACAAATAGGCTTACCAGATGGCCGGAAAATTCGGATTATTCCGATCTGTCACCCCGTTTTGTCCCCACGGGTGACTGATAGGAAAAAAAAGTTCGATTTGTGCCTCAGTTAGCAATGTGTGGAACACATTTTCTATTAACCTCTTCACGCTACTGCGCGCCTAGTACTTTTGATTGATTTAAATACTAAGTATCTCAGTATTTTCAGTATTTTACCAACCCATGGGGACAAAACGGGGTGACAGATCGGAATAACCCGAAAATTCGAATTGACCCGGAATTTTTTGTCGCGTCCCGTGTCAAGTAATGGTCGTTTGTATATGCGAATTTGTTTGTTTGTTTGTACACAAGAGTTTTTTTCTACTCTATTTTAAAAAATAAAATACTAAACGCTAATTTGTAATTTTTTTATATTTGTAATGAATTAACCCCCCCCCCTCCATTTTTTTAAAATAACTTTCTGGTATCGGTCGGTGGTATCTACAATTCTACATACGCTACTCGCGTTACACTACACTCCATATATAAGACTAGCTTTTGCCCGCGGCTTCGCTCGCGTTAGAAAGAGACAAAAAGTAGCCTATGTTACTCTCCATCCCTTCAACTATCTCCACTTAAAAAATCACGTCAATCGTCGCGCCGTTTTGCCGTGATTGAAAGACAAACATACAAAAAGACAGGCACACTTTCCCATTTATAATATTAGTAAGTAAGTATGGATACAACATAAATGAGATCCCGGATTTTTTCAACAAAAAATACTTTATCAAAAAGTAAACATTCAAAGGTGATAAATTTATTTTCGTCGACAATGGCCAATGCATTTTGGTTTTGAAAGATACAAGAAAAAGGTCAAAAGTTGCAAAATTTATCAAAAGTAGCTTAAAACGTATGGTTTCGACGTTATCACTTTTGATTGAAATAAATTGAACTGAAATAAAATTGTTTATTATGCAAGTGGGATATTAAATCACCTTACACGTAATATTTTTTAAAACTAGATGGAGTCATAAACAACAGTCGAATACACCCCGGTTCAGAGCAATTTGACTGACTCGGTTAGGTTAAAAGGCTGAAAAGATATTGTAAACCATGATTATTTTAAAAAGAGTGTCCGTGGAGTTTCTTGTCTGTTCTTCTCCATAGAGATCTACGTTTTGGAACAGGCAATTAGCGTCACTTTTCTGACTAACCGACCGACTCTTTGACAAGTATATAAGTACCTGTAAATGGTCTAAGTGAAACAAATACCTTGAATTTTGAATTTTGCGTTACAAAACGGAGATAACATAACAGACGTTGGTAAAAAGGCTGCCAGGCTCAAATGGGATTGGGCTGGTCATGTAAGCTGCATGCATAGCGACCGTTGGGCAAAAATAGCGTATTTAAATTGAATAAACGTAGGAACTTATCCGGGGAAGTACTATTTCCAGACATGTTTCTGGTGTGTAAGGTTCAACACCAGCAAAATAAGGTGACTAATATAATTAGTGAACGATATATAAACATATGTTTCCACACATCTATATATAAAAAAGTCCTGTTAGTTACACATTTTATAACTCAAGAACGGCAGAACCGATTTGGCTGAAAATTGGTGGGGAGGTAGCTTAGGACCAGAGGACGGACATAGAATACTTTTTATCTTCTTTTTTTAGTAACCAAAAATCTGATATAACGCGGGTGAAACTGCGAGGAACAGCTAGTTATTTATAACAACCAACCATTTTCCTAGATAAACTTCATTTACCATATTAAAAGTTTACCTATACAATCTAATCTGTAAAAAGTAAAGTGACTGACTGACTGTTGATTATTATCAACGCACAGCCCAAACCGCTGCTCCTAGAGACATGAAACTTGCAGGGTGTGTTCTTTGTGAAGAGTGTCTATCTACTAAGAAATCATTTTTGGAAAATAAATAACCCTAAGGGGGATAAAATAGGGGATGAAAGTTTCGACATCCACGCAGGCGAAAGCCGAAATTATATTTTTGAATGCTACTGCCTTCATAAACTAAAAACACTTTAATAACAAAAATTTCGGAAGTCTGTGGCAACAGAAATTAATTGGCAGAAGAAAAGTTACCGACTTCCGAAATTTTTGAAGGCGGTTAAATTTTTTTTGATAAAGTTTTTTTTTTTTTAGTGTCGAGACCCAATGTCTGACTGTGTATTACAGTATCTTTTAAAGAAATATAAAACGAAAATAGAAACTTGAAGTAACGCACATATCGTCAATGTATATTTCGTCGTTTTTTTTTTTGGACAACACCCATCTGCTCGGAGGATCCTCCCTTTTTGACGGAGGATGAGGACCTTTACACTCTGCTCCTCATACCTAGGGTAAACTTTCTGACAATAATTCGTGACATAACACATAATTGAACTCTCAAGGTCATCGAACAAAGAGCGGCGTTGTTATTATCTGTGACGTCAGGGGCCTTTCCCGTTGTGACCACATGCCAAACGACCACAATATGACCATATTCAGTCGATATTGAGTTGTCCTCTACTTACTTTGACAAATATAAATGTGGAATAAATAATAATAGCATCCTCGAAACAAAACAACGGTTAAAATCTTGGAGATGGTTTTTTTTTGGTGAGTGGGATATCATCCAATGACTGCTCCCGTCCTGGGTGCGGCGGGAGGGCGTGTCAGACTCTTACTGACTAAAACCCACTCATGTTCCTTCGATTGCCCTGGGTCACGGTAACTATTATAAACATTCCGAAACCCCGGCACTTGGAGATGGTAGTGGACCAGTGTGCTCGGAAACTGGTACAATCCCTCTTCCCTTATTCTTATAATGAGATGGGACGGCGATCTAACGGCGATTAGGTCAAAAGCTGAGCATTGACGGTCAATTTTTGGCTTCAGTCTAGTCTTACAACTGTGGCGTCACTGCAAATGGTTTAGGCGGCCAATCAACTCTGGCATGGCGATTCGACACTCAAATTTCGGACGTTACGTCAGTTCAACTGATGCGCCAAAATGACCGTCAATTCTCAGCTTTAGATCGTTTGTCTGCTGGCGCCATCATGTCACTGAGAACGAAATTATTTTGGGCCGGGTTTTATATGAGATGATGTGACGTGCGGAGGACACGCAGCTGTAGTAAATGTTGATGTCGCCACCGCCATCTTTGACGCCGCGCCGTCAATTCGTTCTCGGTAAAGTCACAGAGACGGCAGTGGTGGACATATGGCCTTAGGGTCCTAGAGATTAAGAAGGGGATCTGGCGGAGTCACACCGCTACCAATAGGCTGGACAAGAAGTCTCGTGATGGCCTAGTGGTTAAGGCTGCCGGTCATGCATGAAAATATGACGGGCAAGCGTCAATGTGTTTTTTCAATTTATTTGGACTTTCAATTTTATATGGGCTTGCTCTTGGTACCAGACTAGCCCGAGGGCATAGACGGGGCCTACGATGGAGCGATCTCTCCTAAAAGATGCCTATGCACTCGTCTCTTGAATACATCCGGGTTATATGCATTTGGGAACACAGACGCCGGCAGGGAATTCCATTCTTTTGCGGTGCGCATAATAAAGGAATTCGAGAAACGCTGCGTGCGGATACGAGGAATATCGACCAAGAAAGGGTGGTATCCCGCCGTACGTCTAGATGTCCGGTGGTAAAACGGAGACGGGGGAATGATTTTAGTCAATTAACCTTTCGACGATCACGCGACAGCCGGCTGCCCCGCTGCTATTGTCTTTCTATTGTGTCTCGAATCACGTGTGTCCGCAGGTTTAGCCAACTTGGTATTTCATGGAGTTAACAACATTTTACGGTAGGAAAAGTTGCAAGACTGGCGGTTTTTTTCAGGTTATTATGCTTTTATGGTAGTTTTTGACTCTCAGAAGACAAACAGGCAGTACTTATGATATCTGGATGTAAAAAGTGCTGCAGAAACAGTCAAGCAGTAAACAATTATCTTGGGGCAACTCACAGCCATCTGATCCCAAGCTAAGCAGAGCCTGTGTTATGGTAACCAGGCAACTGATTTACATGCTTACATAATTTATAAATACATAAATATTTTAGATAAATAAAGTGAAGAGTACATAATCTTATTTCTTTTACAGTTATGTTAATTCAAGAGGACAATTTTTAACCTAAAATTTTCGATGAAAGTTTTTGCCTAAAATTTCCTCGTTCAATTTAGTTGCCGACAAATATCTATTCTACTATTATATACGTTTCCTTATATTGTTACATTATTGCTTTCCTTGTGAGGGCTAGAATGTGTGATTACGTCCATTGTTAAAATGTTATTTTGAGTCATTATTTCGTCATATTATGTGCCTAAAGTAGACCGATGTTAGATCCAAAGCCCTCTTCTTGACACCGCTGTCGATTTGGCTTGCAATTGAGAAAATTGTGACGGTTTTTTTTAATGTGGCAAGCAAAACTTAAAATAAATTAAAAGCATTTTTTTTTTTACTTTTTTTATATTGAGGAATGTTTCCTATTATTAAAAAAAAACTATCTTAACGACTCAATATTCTTCAAGAGCTCATTAAAACTCTCCACATCGTATAAAAACAATAAACCGACTGCCTGTTTGAGCAGAATGGGCCCAAAGCGCTGCTCCTAGAGACATGAAACTAGGAGGGTGTGTTCTTTACGAAGAGTAAGTTGCCACTAAAAAAAAGATTTTTGGGAATTCGACCCCTTAACTGATACAACAGGAAAGTTTCGGAACGAAAGCTGGTTATTAAAATAAATTAAGATAATTAGAAGCCTTTAAAAACTATTAATTTGCCCAGCATTGAATAAAATTATCCTCCTATTATTCGTTATCTGTGGGAAAGACCCATGATTAAACAGACGTCAATGAAAATGTTATTCTCGATTTTATTGCATAAATAATTATTACGAAGTAAACAACACAATATGTAGAATTAACTGATTATCCTAATGAAGCTGAAGTCATTAAAATTTGGATAATTATTTTTGAAGCAATGGGGTTTTTCACATCACTAACCAATAAATTAATGTAAGACACAATTTTTATAAAACCTCTCCTAATCTTAGCCCTATAAATTGTTTTTTTTTTTATTTGCTGTCAGCATCATCTCCCTAGCCTTTTCCCAACTATGTTGGGGTCGGCTTCCAATCTAACCGGATTCAGCTGGATACCAGTGTTTTACATGAAGCGACTGCCTATCAGACCTACACAACCCAGTAATTGGGCGACATGATACCCCTTGGTTACACTGGTCAGACTTTCTGGCTTCTGAATACCCGTAACGACTGTCAAAGTTCTACGAATGACAACCGGGACTAACGGCTTTAGGTGCGCACCGAGGCACGGGATGTTTTTTTTTCAATTTGCTGTAATATTGGATTTTTAGTTGCTATGAAATCAATAAATAGATAGCAAATTGAGTTGTCCTAGTAACGTCATAAGGCGACATTGCCATACAACATCTGTGGGAGGACCGCGTTTTGACAGCTCATAAAAAGTACGTTAATTGATGATGGTGTAAAAACCGTATTGGGTTTTATGCCGTTAGATTTAAACTTAGGAGTCCAGGACCCTAAGACCATTTAGGTGAAAAAAAAGTCTCAGTCTGTAGTCTCCAACTATCCATTTTTTTCATGAAACAATGATCACTATTAACAGTTTTTAGGGTTCTGTAAGGTAAAAACGGAACCTTTATACGATCACTTTGTTGTCCGTCCGTCCGTCCGTCTGTCAAGACCCTTTTTCTCAGAAACGCGTCGAGATATTAAGCTAAAATTAATATCACATACTCAGGTCTGCTATCTCTCAAAACAGTGAAAAATCAAATTTCTAAATCAACGCAATAAAATGATGCGGCTGTTTATATTGCAAGGGAATCAAAATATTTACACATTTGCAAGAGAATCAAAACCTATAGGGTACTTCCCATTGACCAAGAATCATGAAATTTGGCAAGAAGCAATGTCATATAGCACAAGTAAGGAAAACCCCAAAAACCGTATTTTTGTAGTTATTTTACAAAAAAAAAACAAATTAACGGAACCCTCGTTGCGCGAGTCCGACTCGCACTTGACCGGTTTTTCAATAAAATGTACACACAGCAAGAAAATTGCCATTTCAAGCAATAACTTTTTTTATGCCAACCGACCCTGTTTCTTAGGCCTAAAACATACACAAGCGACGTAAGGCAGCAGGCGTGGAACAGGCGTTTTTGAATTATACTGAAGCGACGAACGGAAACGAAACGGCGTGTCTGCGCCGCGTCGCTTCAGTATAAAACGTCGCCTGCATACATTATGTATGAAATTGTTTTGAAGCGGCGTACGCCTGCGCCACGCCTGTTCCACGCATTTAAAAAAAGGTCAAAAAGACAATTGGCTAACTCCATATACCGATCTAAAACTTCTAATGGATTAAAAAAAAATAAGCGACAGGAAGGAAAATATTCAAAACAGAATAACACATAGGTTGATTAAAAAACAATTATTGCCTACATTGCATTTCCCAACATTTTGTTTTCATGCATCACTCGGTGACAACTTGGGTTTTCAAAGAAATAAAAGCGAAAGCGGGTTTTTTCACGTTTTACGAAGAAAATTACAATTGTTATGGAGAACAACTGTTTTTGTTTAAAAAAATATTTTTAAAGCTTTTTTGCATTAATTACGTCACACATTTCATAAAGAACATCGTGGAGAGCCAAGCAAGAGAAATGGGTTGCGGAATAGTTGTAATTTGGACAATCCCGCCACACTATTCCCAACCACTGCAACTCCTGAAAGCCAGAATCAACAGTGGAGTCCGCCAGAAAAGCGCCGAGCAATGAAGCTCGACGAGTCCCGGAGAAACGATTCAACTGTCTTGGATGGTATACCGCCGTTTACCCGAATTTTATTTGCCCTAATATCATTTGCCATAATAGTCAACAGCCATAATATCATATGACATAATACTCATTTGCCCTACTCTCATTTGCCATATTAGTCACGTGCCAGAATCATTGTTTCCCATAAAGTCACTTACCATAACATCATTTGCCATAATCATTGTAAGCCATAATTATCACATGTCCTAATTATCAGATGCCATAATTATGATATGCCATAACATAATTTGCCATCGACATCGGGTGTGTAAAGGTTGATGTTTATATCAAGAGAAATTGGATGCAATTGGGACTTTAGGGCACCCCGACTCGGACAGGTTAGGTTAGAAGGGGATGGCGGGGTCGTGTGAGCGAGCGAAGCGAGCGAATAGACCCCGCCATCCCCTTCGTGGTTATTTTTTTATAAACCACACAGAAGTAGGAGCCCCGCGAAGCGGGGCTCCGTCGACCTAGCCCACCATCATCCATGCACAGAAAAAAACCATTACGGGGCTTAAATATTTGTCTAATACTTGTTATGCCATTTAAATATTATGCCATTTAAATATTATGTCTAACAATTATTATGGCACATAAAAATATGGCAAACAATACTTATGGCATTCGTATCTTATGGTATCTAAAATTCGGGCAATTAAAAGTATGTCATATGTCTTTTAGGGCAAATGAAACGTTCGGGCAAATGAAATTCGGGTAAATGAAATTCGGGAAAATGATGATTATGGCATATAATCTTCGGGCAAACAATAGACAACCGTCTTGGATCCCGCAACGAAATTAATCAGAAAGAACTAGGGAGGAGTAAGAAAAATAAACATTTCCACTTCCCTCCATAACATGCAGGAGACAGAACAGAACTAGGCCAATAGGCACAAAGGGGCAATCACAACTGGGAGAAGCCCAGATTGCCTAGCACCACGGAATACAGTTGGTAATAAAAATACTGGGTTATAAAAATGTGAGCTGTTACAATAGTTGTAATAGTAACCGCGGCCCCGGAACATAAAGGGCAACCGAAGGAACATGGGTGAGTTTTAGTCAGCAAAGTCTGACACTCCCTCCCGCCTCGCCCAAGACGGGTCATTCGATGATTTTCCATCCTCAAAAAAAAGGCAAGAGACATGTTCAACAGTGATCGATTCACCATGATCAGAAGATTACGTGATATTCTTAACCCCTCCGACACAAGCCGCTACATAGATTTGTGCTGTCATACAATTTGTGTGACACGCGATGCCTTGTGTGACGGCAAAATTTGTCATTTTACACCTAGAGCTGGAACAGTAGTTCCAAATTCTTAATCCATACTTCCATACTAATATTATAAATGCGAAAGTAACTCTGTCTCTTCTTCACGCCTAAACCAATGAACCGATTTGAATGAAATTTGATACAGATATAATTTGGGACCCAAGAAAGGACATAGGATAGTTTTCATCCCGTAAATCCCCCGGGAACGGAAACTATTATACCACGCGGACAAAGTCGCGAGCAAAAGCTAGTTTAAACATATAATTAAACATTCAGTCAATGCTTTGGAATATAATCCGTACTAATATTATAAATGCGAAAGTAACTCTTTCTGTCTGTCTCTTCTTCACGCCTAAACCACTGAACCGATTTGAATGAAATTTGGTACAGATATAATCTGGGATCCAAGAAAGGACATAGGATAGTTTTCATCTCGAAAATCCCCCGGGAACGGAAACTATTATACCACGCGGACGAAGGACAAAAGCTAACATATACTGAAACATTTTAGAGACAATCAACATTTTTTTTACCGTCAATGCTTTGGAATATAATCCATACTAATATTATAAATGGGAAAGTGTGTCTGTCTGTTTGTCTGTATGTTTGTCTTTCTTTAACGGCAAAACGGAGCGACGGATTGACGTGATTTTTTAAGTAACATAGGCTACTTTTTGTCTCTTTCTAACGCGAGCGAAGCCGCGGGCAGAAGCTAGTACTTTATAACTTTAAATGTGACATCATAAAGATTACCACATCTTGTCACATGTCACACTTCAGTGACCCCCCTCCGCCTTACTGTGTGACATAATTTATTGATTCCCCCAATGAAGGAAATTTTAAATTAAAATTATATTTTAACAACAATAGATAACAACCATGTAAATCTCCTTTTTTGGCTTCGCACGTCAGAAAATAATTATATTAAATTCGTTACCACACAAAAATATCCTGTTTGTCGCTGCGAAAATATGAGCCAATCCCGAACCAGGTAGAAGCCAATTATAAAGCCTTCGCTGCCCGTCCGTCAGTACGTATGTTTACGGACTGAGGTAAGAGAAAGATGCACTTAACTTAAATTTAGTTAAGTTTGTGAACAAGAGTCTTTTTCTTTTTCAATTCATATGTACTTTCTAAAGTTTATCTTAGACATCACTGACATCCCGTGCCTCGGAAAGCGCGTAAAGCCGTTGGTCCCATGTCCCTGTACCTAGCGATTGACCATACCCTGCGGATTAACGAATACATTAAATAATTAGTTCTATATTTGTTCTATCGAAATATGCATAAACCGTAATTTGTTCCGTTTCAGTTTTTACAAAAAATGACTTCTTCTATAACAGTTAGCCAGCGATGTAGTTTTAAATAACGGATTTAAAAAAAACAAAATCTAGATAGGCGATTAGTCCTACATTAACTCTAATTACTTATCTACTTTTTACTTATAAAATTCATTACTGTAAGTTAAAAAAGACAGTACAAAGAAGTAAATAAATTATTGTTACCCACACAAATGTGGCGGCCATTTTTTTTCAAAATGGCGATCTGTGACGCCATTTGCAAAAAATGCAATGACATTTATTTTACAATACATCGCTAGGTTTTCTTCTTTGTATTGTCTTTTTTAACTTAAAGTAATGAATTTTATGAGTAAAAAGTAGATAAGTAATTAGAGTTAATGTAGAACTAATCGCCTATCTAGATTTTGTTTTTTTTTAATGCGTAATTTTAAAGTACATCGCTGGCTAACTGTTATAGAAGAAGTCATTTTTTGTAAAAACTAAAACGGAACAAATAACGTGTTATGCATATTTCGATAGAACAAATATAGAACTAATTATTTAATGTATTCGTTAATCCGCAGGGTATGGTCAATCGCTAGGTACAGGGACATGTTGGTCCCGGTTGTCATTCGTAGAACTTTGACAGTCGTTACTGGTTAGTCAGAAACTATGACCAGTCTAACCAAGAGGTATCGTGTCGCCCAGTTACTGGGTTGTGGAGGTCAGATAGGCAGTCGCTCCACGTAAAACACCGGTATCCAGCTGAATCCGGTTAGGCTGGCAGCCGACCCCAACACGATTGGGAAAAGGCTAGGGAGATGATGAGTTGTGAACAAGAGAATCGGCACCAATATGCTTTATAATAAACACTCATTGAAGTTCAAATAAATCACGTGTTACCTGGGGCCCTAGTCTGCTATTACAATCGTGTCTCAATGATCGATTTTTGACGTGTAACGTCAAACTTTTGACACATTTCCCATACAAAAACTGTCAAAGTTGTCAAATATCCGGCCGATGACTGCTCATTGAGACACGATTGTAATAGCAGACTAGGGCCCCTGTTCTTAATAACTAGAGAAGTTTCAGTAAACACGATGCGATCATCGCTAACTTTTCCACCTTTCACATTTCAAACATATAAACTACTAGCTATTGCCTGCGATTTCGTCCGCGTGGAATAGTTCCCTTTCCCGGGGGATTTTCGGGATGAAAACTATTCTTTGTCCTTTCTCGTGTCCCAGACTATATCTATACCAAATTTTATTCAAATCGGTTCAGTGGTTTAGGCGTGAAGAAGAGACAGACAGACAAGAGTTACTTTCGCATTTATAATATTAGTACGGATCTATTCTATATACATTTTTCCGGAGTGGTCAATCGACATTGCTTCATAATATAAAACGTCGCTTTGCGCTGTCTGTCTCTATTACGATAAGATCTTTAAAACTATGCAACTGAACAAACAGATTTTTTGTATGGATAGTGATTCAAAAGAAATTATGTATTAAATGTGCATAAGAAAATGCAAAATGTTTAAATATTTTTAACACGCGTGAGAAGCTTAGGCGGGTCGCTAGACAAATCCGTACTATATTAATATTAGGTATAAATGTCAAAGTAACTCTGTCTGTCTGTCTGTCTCTTCTTCACGCCTAAACCACTGAACCGATTTGAATGAAATTTGGTACAGATATAGTCTGGGACCCGAGAAACGACATAGGACAGTTTTCATCCCGGAAATCCATTCCAATCCCCGACGACATCGCGGGCAAAAGCTAGTTATAACATACATTGTTTTAACAAATTATTTATTACATTTTAGTCCCAAGATATTTATTTAATTATTTAAACTTTACATAATTATATAATAAGTAATTCTCCGAAAATGAGCCATCCTCGTAGGCCTAGTGGTGGAAAACGTGACTCCCAACCAATTCATGCGGATTCGATCTCTCGGTCGTGCAGTGTCATTAAGTTTGTCCTTAAGAAAATTCTCAGAAACAGTTCAAAGACTATATTTATTTGTGTCTGGGTATTATTCAGTGACTCACTTCCTGTAGGACTTAAAAATATGTCTTAAATTATACTACAATAATCCAAAGACCGAATTTCGGTTACGCCAGTCAAGTTTAGTGTCAGAAATCATAGTATGAGGTAAAACCATTTAATTCTTACCGTACAAATTGCTTTAAAAAAAAAGAACCGCCATCAAAAACTAAGGCCCGTATTAATAGACGTCACTCAGTTCTGAGACGCTCTCAAGTTTATTGCTGTCCTTATTTTTTCCCTTTAGAATGACATGGACAGCAAGAGACTTGAGAGCGTCTCAGAGTTGAGTGAAGTCTATTAATCCGGGCCTAAAAAATAACTTAACTTTCAGAAGTCGGTGTCTGCCGTTCTGTTTTTGTTTTACATTGCCATTCGGAAGTCGGTGGCAATGTCAAACAACAAAAAGAACGGAAGACAAGGACTTCCGATATTATATAAGTTAATTTTCAGCTTTTAGCTTCTTTAAAAGAAAACCTTATGTAAAGTGAGAAAGAAAGGGTTTTCCTTCTGATCGTACAGAATTAGCCCGAAACACCCCTCAAAAATCCGTACTTCCGTACTAATATTGTAAATGCGAAAGTAACTCTGTCTGTCTGTCTTTCTGTCTGTCTCTTCTTCACACCTAAACCACTGAACCCATTTTAATAAAATTTGGTACAGATATAGTCTAAGACCCGAAAAAGGACATAGGATAGTTTTCATCCCGGAAATCCCCCGGGAACGGGAGCTATTATTCGACGCGGATCAAGTCGCGGGCAAAAGCTAGTATTAATAATAATAAAATTCCTGTTTGTACCCAAGCGGGCGAAACTTATCGGCAGGAACGTCTACTTAACCCACTATATTAGGTTGTTTAATTGTTATTTAATGTAAAAAGGGTTTTCTGGCAATACTCTATTATCCAACAAACTCGATAGTTTAGTCTGATAGTTTTTCATATTACCTAGCACTGTAAAATATATTATTAAAGCCTCGCACAGATTTCAACGGGTTTTCACTACTTACAAAACGAATAGGGAAAACGGAAAGGTAAAGAAATTGGTGCTGATTCTCTTGTTCACAAACTTAACTAAATTTAAGTTAAATGTAAAGTGGACAGAGAGACAAGAGAGAGAATTATACAGCGCCTGAAGAAAATTGACGTATATTTAGACGCCATGTTTTTAAATCGCGTCAAAATTATCCATGGAGTGTCTTAATTATACAGGACTTAACTAATATTTTATCTTCCGTCCTTTTCTTAATTTCATGGAAAGAGAAAGATGCACTTAACTTAAATTTACGTTAGTTTGTGTATAAGAGAATCGGCACCATTGTATCTACATAAAAAGTATGGCCCGTACAACTGAACCACAGTTTAACGATCCATACAGTTGGAAAACGCCTTTGATGTCGGACGACACCGCCGCCGCCGCACGGTGGGCTGAAAATCGGCTTTCATAGACTTAGGGATTTCAATTTGCAAGTGCTTGTTTTTATGCCGGATATCGCTTCTATTAGTCATTACTATGTACAAAAATGACACCCGAGTTAATTCTACCCAAAAACGAAGGAAATATAATTTTTTTACGAAAAATTTGTATGAAGCTAGTATGAAAAATCGAATTATCTCCTAAACGGCATGTTTAACCGTAATATCCTTGGAGATGGTCATAGTGCTAATTATTTATGATTTTTTGGTTGGCAATTGGACGAAAAATTTAATGCCGTTTTTTTTTTAAAAATCGTCAAAATATTTTTATTTGTTTTTACGTATGAAACGATTCCTTTTGGTGTTTATGTTGAAGAACACGGACTTTTAACTACACATAACATAAAATAGCATCACTCCTATATTTCCGAAGGAGTTGGCAGAGGTTTATAGTACACCCACACGTAGCCAACTATGTTTGAGCTAGATATTTATCAGCACAAAATGAGTTTTAAAACTTTTCATACAACCAAATTACCAATTGTCTTCTAATGAGTCCAAAAAGAAGTGATTAAGTAACTACACTGATTAGGTCTTCTAATGAGTCTTAATAGGTGATTTAATGATTTTCAATATCTCACGACAATGGATTATATTTAACATTTCCTGATAAGTAAGCTAATTTGTTAATTAGCAGTGCTATGAGTTCTAAGAATAGTTAGTGACAATTATAGATTTTCATTAGCTAATGAGGAGATAACTAATGAGGGTAGTTACCTAATTATTGTCGTTTTGCAATAAAAGGGCTAAAGTTTTGTTTTATAATTTAATTTGTTCACAACTGTGTAACTGCTAACACTAAATCTGCGACTATAAAATCTTAAAATGGAAAGTTTAATCACCAATTTAGACTTGTTTGTTCTTCTACGAAGTGAGAGTACTTCATTTGATCATGAAGTATTGTTTAGTGCAGTTGTATCCCGCATAGGCGATTGCCTGTCTGACGAAGATTATGTTGTTCTCAAAGAATTTTGTCGGAGATTTACGCGAGCCGCTTTACAAAGGTGGGGGAAATCCAACCGATTCCTTGATAATTTCAGGAGAAAGTACGAGAATTGGTTGGGAGCAAATATTGATTGGCCGAGTTTTGTGCAAACTTTAGTTAATCAAGAACCAAGTGTTGATGAGATACCAAGAGCGCCCTCAGTCTCTCCAGAACCGTCGACATCAACGTCCATTGGAACAATGACGAAAAGATCCCGTAAACCATTCGAAGACCTGGGAAGTAAACAAAAAAAGAGAAGATCTGATGAACACACAGGCGAAGGTTCCAGTGAATTGGCATATGCAGCTGCAGCACGTTTAAAAGAAGAAGGGCATGGAGATATCGCCTCTGTCATCGAATACATGATGAAAAATCCTGAAGCAGCCGCTAAATTAAATGAAACGCTTAAGAAACCAGCGAAAACAATCATATTTACGCCAGAAAAGGCGCTTGGATTGCTTCTTTCGCTAAAACTCTCAAAGTGGCAATATATTACGTTGCGTGAGGCTGCCATTCGAGAAGGTGCTAAAGATATTTATCCATCTTACTATAAAGTGCAACAAACTAAGCTTGATTGCTACCCTCCGAAGCAATCAGTGACAGTTACTGATTCATCGGCTAGGATTACACTTCAAGCTTTACTTGATATCACGGTTACAAGAATCCTTCAAAGCCTTTCTAACGAAGAGCATAACAAGCAGTTGAAGCTGATATCCAAGTGGGGATTTGACGGTGCTTCTAACCAAAGCCGATACAAGCAGAAAATTGAGGGTGAGGAAGATGATTCAAGCATTTTCATGACCTCCTTGGTGCCACTAAAACTGACAGATGGAGACAACATTTTATGGACGAACCCAAAACCATGCTCAGTTTTGTATTGTCGTCCAGTTCAGTTTACTTTTGTAAAGGAGAGTGAAGCAGTTGTCCTTGGGCTGAAAAAACAAATGGATGAAGAAATTGAGGCCCTTATCCCCACAGAGTGCAATAATAATAATAGGGTGACTCATCAACTAATGATGACGATGATCGACGCTAAAGTCTGTACTTACCTTTCTGAAGCTAGATCAAATGCATCGTGCTACCTGTGCTTAGCAAAGCCTACAGAAATGAACCGCTTAGATGCTGTAACATCAAAAATTGTGTGTTCGGACCTGTATGAGTTTGGCTTGTCATCCCTACACGCCCGTATAAATTGTATGGAATGTTTGTTACACATTGCATACAAACTGGACTTCAAACGGTGGGCAGCGAGAAGTGATGAGCACAAAGAAATGCTACAGACAAGAAAGAAAATAATTCAAAATAAATTCAAAGATGAGCTCAATCTGTTGATTGATATAGTAAAACAAGGCTCGGGAACCACCAATGACGGGAATACTGCAAGAAAATTCTTTGAGTTTTCTAATAAAACCGCAGCTATAACCGGTTTGGATGAAGACCTCATCAAAAGATTTGCTGTAATTTTACAAGCAATTACATCTGGAGAGCAGATCGATATAATAAAATTTAGAGATTATGCTCGCAAAACAGCAGAAAAGTACGTATTACTATACGACTGGTTCTACATGTCGTCAACCGTTCATAAGTTACTAATCCATGGGGCTGACATAATCGAGAAAAATAATATTGTGCCGATTGGGACTCTCTCGGAAGAAGCCTCAGAGTCTCGAAACAAAGATTTTAGGAGGTTTCGAGAACATCATTCGCGGAAAAGAAGCAGGCAGGATTCCAATCAAGACATTTTAAATATGCTTGTTGTTTCTTCGGACCCTTTGCTAAGTGCACAAAGGCCTAAGTTAGATGCCAAGAAAAAGCAGAGCTTTTTTGCTGAAACTCTCGACTTAATTCAATTTCAGGAAACTGAGTTCGAATTTTTGGATATATCCAATCTGGATGCTGACTCAGAATTGGAGTCTGACAACGAGAGTGATAAGGAAAATTTGTAAAAAAGATATATATGTACATATTTGTAAATTTGTATTTGAGTGTGTTTGGGTTTTTTTGTAATATTTAATGATATGTTTTATTTTTTTTATTTATTTTACTTTATTTTACGAATGCTTAGTATTAATTCCTTAAATTAACTTATTTTGTATAAAATATAACTTCATAATGTTACTTCAATATAAATCTTTTTTTATTTAAATTAATATAAATGTGTCAAAAACAGCAATTTTTTTATTTTATTTTTCTTGTTTCGTGTGTTCTTAATATTTGGGTTAATAACATATCGAACTTTTTAACTTAGACACTAAAAGGGATCGTTTTACATGTAAAAATAAATAAAAATATTTTGACGATTTTTTAAAAAAAACGGCATTAAATTTTTCGTCCTATCGCCAACCAAAAAATCATAAATAATTAGCACTATGACCATCTCCAAGGATATTACGGTTAAACATGCCGTTTAGGAGATAATTCGATTTTTCATACTAGCTTCATACAAATTTTTCGTAAAAAAATTATATTTCCTTCGTTTTTGGGTAGAATTAACTCGGGTGTCATTTTTGTACATAGTAATGACTAATAGAAGCGATATCCGGCATAAAAACAAGCACTTGCAAATTGAAATCCCTAAGTCTATGAAAGCCGATTTTCAGCCCACCGTGCGCCGCCCGTGTAGGTATTTACGCTACCGCGTGCAAATGCGCAAGGGTTGTCAAAAAAGGGTTGTATTACCTACATGTGAGAATTACGCGGCTGGCGGTTTTATAAAGGGGGGCAAATTTTTCATTATTTTTGCGATAGGACACACCGTTTTCGAGATACAAGCTTTAGAAGAAAAAAAGACAGGTCACAGCGGCATGCGACTACGGTCATAACCTGGAAACAGACTGTTAGGTACCTTTGCTTATTGTTTTATCCGGGTTTTTTCGTAGTCAGCTTTTAGTTTTTTTAACTTTTGTATAAATAAATAACCTAACATTGCGTGAACAGTGTCCAAGTGCCTGAGATAGCCCGTTCGCAAAGCGTATATACCTACAATACGAAATATAAATGATGCCGATTGAAATGTTTTTCCGATTGTAATAATATAACGTATACAAATACGTGTATAACTTAACTTTACTCGTACCTACTATAATTATATACGTAACTATAAACACGACGGGTATTATTAGTTTATACAAAATAAATATTAGTAGGTACCCACCTGTTTAATACGAATTTATAAGAATAAACTTACCTCGCGTCACGGGGAAATCTATGAAATCTTAAATCCTTATTATGTCTCGTTGTCGAGGTACATCCGTACACAGAACAAGAAGTGTGCACCATTATAATTAGTTTATTCAATGATTCTTGAAAACTCGCTCGCGATTTACACGGATGCGTTAGCCCCAGAGTTTGGCCCCCCAACTCCGCGCACTCGTGGGCAGCGATCCGCGCCGCCCACTTCCCCTCGAGATCCCCGCCGTTGCTCTATGCAAGTACATTCGTTTTACAACTGTATGGATCGTAAAACTGTGACTGAACTGTGCACCTCGCTTGTGACGTAACGCTGTGAGAATGCTATCGCTACTAAACGAACGAGGCGGACACGGGGCGCAGGGAAGCGGGGGAGGGCGAGCATTCCAGCGAGGTGCACACTACACGAGTACGGGTTATACTATAAGCGTTTAGTGTTGCCGCACGCGTGCTACACGCGACAGCCACAAACGCCGCGCCACAAGGGGCAAGAAACGGCCACAAAAGTAGCTGAAGCGCTCGACAGCCACTTGTGGCCGATGGTCAACACGTTTGGTGCCCTTACTTCGAAAAAATGTACTGACAGGTACTTGCTCAGATTCCAGTCGAACCGACTAAAACTACCAGCAGAATTTCAGTGTTTTACTGAAAAAACTGCCTGTCAAACCACCACAACCCAGGCACTGTCCGTGGAGTTTCTTTCCTGTTCTTCTCCATAGAGATCTACGTTTTGGAACAGGCAATTTGCGTCACTTTTATGACTAACCGACCGACTCTACAATTCATAAGTGCCTGTAAATGGTCTAAGTGAAATAAATGCCTTGAATTTTGTTTTTTTTTTTTGAAAACTAAGTAACACGGTGTTCGGGCTTTTGATAGCCGTCCCTTAACCATAAAAAGTCTGAAACATTCACGAATGACGACCGGAAAAGTCACGAAAATTAACATTCGCACTTGCCCTGGAATCACCAAATTCTCTATGATATAAAAAACTTAAAAAAAACTCAGGAATTCGCTGAGACACTTCTCCAAAAACTTTTTAAACCTTCGAACACACGTGATTTGAGACACAATAGAAAGACCAAAGCAGCCCGGTAGCCGGCTGTCGCTTGGTCTTCGAAAGGTTAATAGGTAGGTAGGATTTTTTATTTGTTTATTTACTGGTCACTGTTCCACTCCTCTATAATAATCGAATGGGAATCATTTGACTTTATGGAATACCCTAATTTTCAACCAACAAGTCAATAGTTACACACACAAAACCATAACCCTTTTAAACCAAACACAGTCGGTCTACAATATAAATGTAAACTTACTACACAGTTGAACCGATAAGAGCGCATATTACTATTATTTTTACAAACACACATTTGACATAATATAGTAATTTAATACGTAATATGCGAGATAACGGACCGATTTAGCGTTCAAGATTATTTTTTCTTACTTCACTGTATACATAATTATTACAAACAAGCAGTTTCCTAATTTATTTAGATTGTCTTCCAGTTCTTTAGTGTCAAAATCCCGAAACGTCCAAATGTCGAACTGTTCAAAATTCAAAAAAAAAATTCAAAGCATTTATTTCACTTAGACCATTTACAGGTACTTATGAATTGTCGAGGAGTCGTTCTGTTAGTCAGAAAAGAAAAGTGACGCTAATTGCCTGTTCCAAAACGTAGATCTCTATGGAGAAGAACAGGCAAGAAACACCACGGACACTCTTTTAAAAATATCATGTTTTACAAAGCCTTGGTTAAATTTTCTTTCTGGTGCTTCTACATGTGAAAACAATGTAAGTATGTAACAAAATAAACAAATACAAAATTAAAATAAAAAGTAAAAAATAAAAAGTCATGGCAGTTAAGAGATGACCCATCTCAACTGATAGCGCCCGTTCACGAGCATGACGCGTGACATCATTCAAATATGAAACTGTTCAAATTCCAAAATGAAGGGTTACCATCAATCCGGGTTTTCTCGGATGTGTCCTAGTTCAGAGGGCAAAACATCCGGGGACCGTATTGGGTCCAATTTTAGTCCGGATTTTAAAACTTGAGCTGCTCGCAACAACCGACGAACCAACTCACTAAAAAAACCTGTTGACATGGTCACATCTGGCCACGGCATTAAAATTGGGAGATATCACGCCCGTCCCGGTTGCAATTTTTTTGAGAAGACGACCAATGCCGATAATGTCCAATATCACAACCTCCTAATGCCCTTAATCACCCACTACAAGGTAAAAGCATCTCCTCATACAGAGAAGGCATGACACCATTATCACTACGCTTGTTCAAGGCAGATAAGCGATTTCCGACTTATTAGTTCAGTTTTCGTTTTCGCTTTTTAGTCAGCTTCCAGTCTAACCAGAATCAGCTAATGCTAGTATTTTTTATGGAGCGACGCCTATCAAAACTTCCACAATCCAGATACTGGATAATACGGATGTATATACGATACTCCCCATTAAGACAGTTTGTCACACTTTCTGGCGTCTGGCTACCTGTAACGACTGTCAAAGTTCTACGAATGACCACCGGGACCAACGGTTTTGCGTGCTTACCGACACTATAAAAGGGACAATTCCGCCACACTATTCCCAACAGCTGCAACCCCTGAAAGCCAGAACCCAGTGGAGTCCACCAGAAAAGCGCTGAGCAGTAAAGCTCGAAGAGTCCCGGAGAAACGATTCAACTGTCTCGGATCCCGCAACGAAATTAATGAGTATGTAAAAAAATATATAAGTAACTAATATATTATGTATATTTCTCAACAAGGCTATCAGTAACAATTGTTTTTCTGCAAAACGGGGCCGCCCGATAAGATTTTTTTACAAAAAAACCGTATTACACAACATCTGACCATCTGTATGTTTCCAACTCGAAAACAGCTGAGCAGTTCTCTATGTGACTGATAACAAAGATAAATATGACTAAGGGCGACAGATATGTGACATAAGTAATGTTTTGGGTGGATTATGTGTGAGTCAGATAATTCGACGTTTATAAATAGTTCTTGAGGATAACAATCTATTGAAAACTTATGATGATAAGGAGAGGAACTCTTTTTTTTTTAATTACATATCGGCTTGCTCTTGGTCCCAGACTAGCTCGAGGGCATAGACGGGGCCTACGATGGAGCGAGCTCACCCAAAAGATGCCTATGCACTCGTCTCTTGAATACATCCGGGTTATATGCATTTGGGAACACAGACGCCGGCAGGGAATTCCATTCTTTTGCGGTGCGCATAATAAAGGAATTCGAGAAACGCTGCGTGCGGATACGAGGAATATCGACCAAGAAAGGGTGGTATCTCGCCGTATGTCTAGATATCCGGTGGAAAAACGGAGACGGGGAATGGAGCTCGTGTAGCTCATGAGCACACTCACTCTTTGATGAATGGGTTGAGAAATGGTTATAATAGTTACCGTGACCCCGGAACATAAAGGGCAACCGAAGGAACATGAGTGGGTGTTAGTCAGTAAAAGTCTGACACGGTTCCCGAAAAAAAAATGGATCCGGCTGAAATACACATTGCAAAACCTGCCAATGCATGGTTTGATGTGCTTCTGAATACAGATAAGATAAGCCTATTACTGTCTCACTGCAGGACATAGGCCTCTTCTCATACAGAGAAGGCACGAGCATTGATCACCACGCGCGCTCAAGGAGGATTGGCAAATTCGACTACCACTTTTTTTTGGGGAGTGGGAAATCATCAAATGACTGCTCCCGTCCTGGGTGCGGCGGGAGGGCGAGTCAGACATTTACTCACACCCAGTCCAGGTTTCATCACGGGGTTTTCATTCACCGATGTCTGTCATGTCCAGAAATAAAGGTGTTTTTTTCATTGTAAGTACACCACCCTTCGTATGCAAGTCCTATAAACACTTAGTAATTTTTTAAGTGAAAATGTTACTCAGAGGTGTCTTCAACAATGGTTTAACCTTCAAACACACGTGATTCAAGACACATTCGAAAGACAATAGCAGCCCGACAGCCGGCTGTCGGTGGGTCGTTCAAAGGTTAATTGTAATAAATATTTTGATCCTAGCTTTGACCTCAAACTCACTTCATAAAAATTCACAGAAAAAACTCATTTGTCAACATTAGACAAAAAGTGGTTGTACATATTTATTGATTCTAAAGCCAGCTAAAATCTAATTTGAAATACCCAACAACCGCAGTGCGATATATGTACGATTATGACATTTATGATTATAGTACAATCTTTGCTTAGTTTGGGATCAGATGGCCGTGTGTCACTTGTCCTATGATATATTTTTTCTGTGCGACATGCCTTATTTTCAAACCACAAGTCACAACACATCAAGGAACTGCGCAATCTCTCAAATTTCTTTAATAGACTTCATCAATCATCACCTATTTAGTAGCCTTTTCTCAACTATGTTGGGGTCGGCTTCCAGTCTAACCGGATTCAGCTGGATACCAGTGTTTTACGTGAAGCGACTGCCTATCAGATCTCCACAGCCTACTTTGGGCGACACGATACCCCTTGGTTAGACTGGTGTCTCACTGACGGTGGCGTGTGTTGGATCATTTGGTTCCCTTCAAAATGGTTGAGCTATTTGGTGCCGATCCATACGTCATGTTCGTGAACGGGCGCTATCTGCTGAGACTGGCCATCTCTTAGCTGCCACAGTTATTTTAAAATTTGTTTTGTTTTTTTTTAATATTTCTAACATGTACGACTTGTTACGTTGTTCTCACATAGTATCTTAGATTCAACAATCTATTGATTTTAAAAGAGTGTCCATGGAGTTTCTTGCTCGCTCTTCTCCATGAGACCTACTTTTTGGAACGAGCAACTAGCTTCAATTTTCTGACAGACTGACACCTTGACGATTCAAAAGTACCTGTAAATGGTTTATTTGACAGGAATTAAAATACTATAATAAACAACAGGGGATCAGATCAGGGGATCCGACCGGAATAACTCGAATAAAATAGTTTTGAAGTTTGAGCTTATCAGACTTTCTGGCTTCTGACTACCCGTAACAACTGTCAAAGTTCTACGAAAGACAACCGGGACCAACGGCTTTACGTGCTTTTCGAGGCACGGGATGTCAGTGATGTCCAAGATAGACTTTAGAAAGTACATATGAATAGAAAAAGTCACATTGGTACTTGTCCGGATTCGAATCCTTTTTCTTACATTAGAGGTGCATCCATCCATACTAATATTATAAATGGGAAAGTGTGTCTGTCTGTCTGTATGTTTGTCTTTCTTTCACGGCAAAACGGAGCGACGAATTGACGTAATTTTTTAAGTGGAGATAGTAGAAGGGATGGAGAGTCACATAGGCTACTTTTTGTCTCTTTCTAACGCGAGCGAAGCCGCGGGCAAAAGCTAGTTAAATATATTTTTAAGTCACAGTTTTAAACCCAAGGAAAATAATTTGGTAAAATAACTGCAACCACATCGGTTTGGGACTTCCAAAAGTTAAAAATAAAGTATGTCATAGTTAAATTAATGATCAACAAACACCAACAAACAAGGAAAAAAACATTAATTAGACCATTTACAAAAATATAAAAACAATGTTGTAGGTAATTAGTTGTTCAGATATCTATAATAATGGTGCAGATCAATGATGTTATAAGTAGTAAAAAAGTGTAGATAGGTTACCCAAACGAAATTCTATCTTCAAAAACGGCACACTAACGCACACATACATTACACGTCAAAGTAAGATGACATGATTGAAGTAGTGCGAGTGAAAAAGAGATAAACGTCAAATGTCAACGCGATACTCAGTTTCATGTTTGCCAATTGGCAAACTTTTAATGTGCCACTTTTTGACTGCATATAACCTATCTACACTTTTTTAGGGTTCCGTAGTCAACTAGGAACCCTTATAGTTTCGCCATGTCTGTCTGTCTGTCCGTCCGTCCTCGCTTAATCTCTGTGACCGTTAGCACTAGAAAGTTGAAATTTGGTACCAATATGTATATCAACCACGCCGACAAAGTGGTAAAAAAAAATTGGAAAAAAATGTTTTATTAGGGTAGCCCCCCTATATGTAAAGAGGGAAGTGATTATTTTTTTAATTTCAACCCTGACGTGTGATATATTGTTAGATAGGTATTTAAAAATGAAAAGGGGTTTACTAAAACCAGTTTTTGATAATGTCAATAATATCGGAAATAATCGCTCCTAAAGGAAAAATTAAAGCGTCCCCCCCCCCCCTCTAACTTTTGACCCGTAGGTTTAAAAAATATGAAAAAAATCTGGAAAGTAGAACTTTATAAGTACTTTCTAGGAAAATTATTTTGAACTTGATAGAAAGAACAGTTTTTGTACAAAAAAGACAAAAAGGTTGTATAAAATTATTTCTGCGTACTTAGTATGTCAACGTAACAAATAGCCTTTTTTTTAAACTTATAAGTGGGAACACTTATTGTGACGGACGGGAAACTACGGAACCCTACATTGAGCGTGGCCCGACACGCTCTTGGCCGGTTTTTACCTATAACATCATTGGTGCTAATTATCTTGTTCACAAACTGAACAAAATATAAGTTAAATGCATCTTTCTCTTTCCAGACTGAAGATACATTTTAGTTTAATACTGTCAAATTAGACAGCGCGTGAAGAGAATTGACGTATATTTAGACGCCATGTTTTTAAATCGCGTCTAAATTATCTATGGAGTGTCTAAATTTGATAGGACCTAACTAATATTTTCTCTTCTGTCCTTTTCTTAATTAAATGGAAAGAGAAAGATGCACTTAACTTAAATTTACGTTAGTTTGTAAATAAGAGAATCGGCCCCAGTATTTGCTAGTTTAAAATAATAAATTCTAGCTACTGGCAGTTTCATACAAATTTTCATCCTGTTGGCTTATTACCTATGAAACAGCAATCAGCAATATTTGCGCAGTGATTACTTACATTTATTATTACGAATTGACGTCTGAAAAGCAATTTTTGTGCGATTATTGTGCAATTCCCCGGGATCGGGAACTATTAATCCACGCGGACGAAGTCGCGGGCAAAAGCTAGCTAGTATTATAAATGGGAAAGTGTGTCTGTCTGTCTGTATGTTTGTCTTTCTTTCATGGTAAACGGAGCGACGAATTGACGTGATTTTTTAAGTGGAGATAGTTGAACGGATGGAGAGTAACATAGGGTACTTTTTGTCTCTTTCTAACGCGAGCGAAGCCGCGGGCGAAAGCTAGTTATATATGTATATAAAGATAGGTATCCAGAAATTACCTCTATAATATTACTTAATAAATGATAATAAAATTATCACAAATACACTACCAGGTAAACCACGGAAAACTAATCTTCTTTCCTTAATTCACTACTCATTAAAAATCAACTTAATTCCCTACACCATAATGTTGAATATTGCATAACTTCCATTTTTCTATATATTTTGGAAAACTTAAGAGACAGAACTGATAGAATAAAGATGATGGGATGTTCAGATGGCCCAGAGTTTAAGGGCTTGTACACAAAACTGCGATGCGACGCGATGCGAATTTGCAACGCAGACAGTTGCGACACGTATTGCAGCGATGCGAATTCGTGCGGCAAGTAGCTCCCTAGGGTGACCATTCCTTCGACGACCGTTAGCCGTACTGGACGAATTTTGAAAACTAGGTCGTGTAAAGGTACTAGATTTGCGAAGTGACATGGATCGTAAAAAGAAGTGTGCACTTTTGTTATTGCTTAGGAGATACAGGCAAAAGAAACAATGATCATTTTAGGTTTATACATTACTAGCTTCTGCCCGCGGCTTCGCTCGCGTTAGAAAGAGACAAAAGTAGCCTATGTTACTCTCCATCCCTTCAACTATCTCCACTTAAAAAATCACGCCAATTTGTCGCTCCGTTTTGCCGTGAAAGAAAGACAAACAGACAGACAGACACACTTTCCCATTTATAATATTAGTATGGATTATTATTATGAACACCGAAGGGAACTATGAAGCTTTTAGAACCGACGACGAGAAAAAGTTTTTTTTTTTAGAATGTGCATATTTTCATTTGAAGAGCTGTCTCAGAGCGAACTAAAAATAGCATCAACATGTGTGACGTAACATCGCAGAAATGCGCGATGCGAATCAATGCGTAAGTTCTTGCGATGCGTGGAAGAAGCTCGCAGATTTTTGCGTTGCGACATCGCACCGCAGTTTTGTGTACAAGCCCTTAGGCACCTGGCTCTCATACATGAGGCTACAAGTTCGATACCAGGCCAATACAAATTGGACCTTTTAATTCATGTTTACTTTTAAAGTTTATCTATGACATCACGTGCCTCAGAAAGCATGCAAGCAAGTAAAACGATGTATTTTTAATCACATCTAAATTATCTATGGAGTATCTCAATTTGACAGGACTTAACTAATATTTTATCTTCTGTCCTTTTCTTAATGAAATGGAAAGAGAAAGATGCACTTAACTTAAATTTTTGACAGGCCTGCTGGTCTAGTGGTCAGCCACCCTGACTGTTAAGACGGAGGTCGTGGGTTCGACTCCCACCCAGGGCAAACTTTGTGTGATGAGCATGATTGTTTGTTCTGTGTCTGGGTGTCATTTTTCTATAATATTTATAAAGTATATAAGTATGTATATATGTATGTATATCAGCTGTCTGGTTACCATAACACAAGCTCTGCTTAGCTTGGGATCAGATGGCCGTGTGAGACTTGTCCCAATATATTTATTTATTATTATTATTACTTAGTTGTAACGTGTTATGTTACATTGTGAATGTGAAGTCCCAATATAAAAGTAATGATAATATTATAAGTTAAAAAGTCGGGCGCCAGGGAGCTCCACTAAACAAAATACAAGGATGCCGAATAGCAAAATGTGTCAGAAGAGTTGAACTTTTAATCTGCCGGCGGGAGGCTAAATAAGGGAAATCAAACTAACATACTCTTTTGTCTTTCCTTTATTATTTTGGCCCGTAGCTTCATTTAAATATGTTAAAACCAACACTAAAAATATTAATGGCTTATTAGCTAGATAGATGAGTTTACTAATAAGAATTTAATCTAAGAATTTAAGGTTTTAAAGGTTATTGTTTAAAGGGTACGATTATTATATTGTTTAAAAGTACATACGGGTTATTATTATTTAAAATACAGGTTATTATTGTTTAAAGAACAGGTTATTATTGCATCATGTTTGTGCGTAAATTAAATATTTAAGACACTCCTACCAGATATTGGCTGGGTCTACCGATTTACTTAGCCTGAAACAGAGCCACGCGTGTAGAACGACGACAGCTTCATTGTCCAGAAATCGGCAAAAATAATTCCAGTATAAAAGTATAGAATAAAGAAAAACGCCGAATATAGGCGTTTTTCTCGAAAAGAACAAACAAATCTCTAAGCAGAGTGCATACCCATGGCACAAGCCAATGGAAATATATTTATGTTATCATTTATCAAAATTCATGGTTATTTATAAACCATGGTTAAAATTGAACATAACTAATTAAACATTTCTGCCCACGATGGGGTCAGATTTTAATATTAAAAATTCAGGCTAGGAATGAGCAGCCATTGTTTCAAAACGGAATCGCAGAGTGACATCTGTCAAAAACGACACATCCACCAAAACTCTTACCACAGATAATATAGACGTGTTGTTCGGAAACATCCACTAAAAATCACTTCCAATGTAACGAGATAAAAATAACTCGTTACATTACATCCCTCCCCAAAAAAAAAATAAAAGAAAGCCATTTCTTTTATGCTAAAGAAAAACCAAAAGAGAAAAGCATAAGCTCTTTTCTTAGAAAAATAATAATCAGAAAATATCCTAAACAGGATTTAAAACGATAATAAGACTGCAAGACAAAGCATCAATGCAAGCCTGTAGCCAACTAACTAGGTATTAAACCAAAAAAAACATGCAATTAAAAACAACAAGGGCAGCTAGACCGCAAACATAACTGACTCACAATACCGGAAGGACAAACAAGAGTACAGTTAGGCACCTACGCCACTGACTAGCAAGCTCAATCCAAGAAATACGGTTCGTACAGCTAAGCACAATCATCGCTGACCACCATGTATAAGGCTATAAGCATAAAGAAAACTATGGAGTACGGCTAGGCACCATCGCCGCCGACTATCAAGTATAAACCTAGAAACAAAAACTAATTTGAGTACGGTTGGGCACCATCGCCACCGACTATCGAATATAATAAACCACAATATTGGTTAGAGTACAGTTAGGCAAAATTTTTCTTAATGTGATCATTGACCAAAGCATTCATTGAATTAAACGAAGGCAAAGCATGAGTCGCAAGCGCAGAAGAAGAGTGTGCAACCCTGTCCATATGATCAAAAGGATGTTGTATCTCTGTCAAATTAATCATCTCAGCTACATGTGCGTTAGCAGCAGGAACTGAGCCAGCAACAACAGATTCAGCTAAAGGCGGAGGAGACTGATCTTCCTTACTCATTGTGAACAAGCAAAATTATCAATAAGTAAATAATTAGCCAAAGGCAAAAGTTCAAAGTACTAAAATATTTGAGGTTATGTTAAAGTATATGAAGTTAAGTTAATGTTGTATTCTTTATGAAAATATCAAAATGTTTAGCCGCGTAAGGATGCAATAATAACTTACAAGGTAAGTTTTAAAACTTAAAGTATGATTTGAAAGTAAAATTAAAGCTTACTTAAAAGTTAAACAAAGTGAAAAGTCACCACACTAATATTACACTGTTGAGTACTTAAATATAACAAAATGTCTTACCATACAATTATGATGCTTATATAAGGGTATAAACAATGCTGTAACTATAAAAGTTAACAAAACAAAAATAAGTAGTACAATATTGTCAGTAGGAAAATATCTTTGACATTATATTTCAAAAGAATGCAAGTTGCAAACAATTAATATTTAAGAATTACACAAATCTGTAAACAATACCATAAAGTTATCAAATGCAATAATAACCCAAACAAAGCAATGAAGCTACTACTAATGTTCCTGTTCCGGAAGCCAATTTTATGTAACGTGTTATGTTACATTGTGAATGTGAAGTCCCAATATAAAAGTAATGATAATATTATAAGTTAAAAAGTCGGGCGCCAGGGAGCTCCACTAAACAAAATACAAGGATGCCGAATAGCAAAATGTGTCAGAAGAGTTGAACTTTTAATCTGCCGGCGGGAGGCTAAATAAGGGAAATCAAACTAACATACTCTTTTGTCTTTCCTTTATTATTTTGGCCCGTAGCTTCATTTAAATATGTTAAAACCAACACTAAAAATATTAATGGCTTATTAGCTAGATAGATGAGTTTACTAATAAGAATTTAATCTAAGAATTTAAGGTTTTAAAGGTTATTGTTTAAAGGGTACGATTATTATATTGTTTAAAAGTACATACGGGTTATTATTATTTAAAATACAGGTTATTATTGTTTAAAGAACAGGTTATTATTGCATCATGTTTGTGCGTAAATTAAATATTTAAGACACTCCTACCAGATATTGGCTGGGTCTACCGATTTACTTAGCCTGAAACAGAGCCACGCGTGTAGAACGACGACAGCTTCATTGTCCAGAAATCGGCAAAAATAATTCCAGTATAAAAGTATAGAATAAAGAAAAACGCCGAATATAGGCGTTTTTCTCGAAAAGAACAAACAAATCTCTAAGCAGAGTGCATACCCATGGCACAAGCCAATGGAAATATATTTATGTTATCATTTATCAAAATTCATGGTTATTTATAAACCATGGTTAAAATTGAACATAACTAATTAAACATTTCTGCCCACGATGGGGTCAGATTTTAATATTAAAAATTCAGGCTAGGAATGAGCAGCCATTGTTTCAAAACGGAATCGCAGAGTGACATCTGTCAAAAACGACACATCCACCAAAACTCTTACCACAGATAATATAGACGTGTTGTTCGGAAACATCCACTAAAAATCACTTCCAATGTAACGAGATAAAAATAACTCGTTACATAGTTTAGTTTGTAAACAAGGGGATCGGCACCATTATCATTTTTCATTTACCAACCAATAACAATAATTTCCTTTGTTATAATAAAATTAAAGAACAATACAACCAATACTTATAATAATCAAGTCCATTGTTATGGATTCTAGTTACGGGGAGTCCCTTATAATCCACAGTTTATAACAGGAAAACTAAAACGAATTAAATGGAAGAAAATCTTTTGCTGTGGTTAAGATACTAGTGCTACAGTAAATGTTTCTTTTTAACCAACTTTTCTTTTTATGACATACTAGCTTTTGCCCGCGGCTTCGCTCGCATTAGAAAGAGACAAAAAAAGCCTATGTTACTGTCCATTCCTTCAACTATCTCCACTCAAAAAATCACGTCAATTCGTCGCTCCGTTTTGCCGTGAAAGAAAGACAAACAGACAGACACACTTTCCCATTTATAATATTAGTATAGTATGGATGGGCTTGCTCTTGGTCCCAGACTAGCCCGGCGCATAGACGGGGCCTACGATGGATCGAGCTCACCCAAAAGATGCCTATGCACTCGTCTCTTGAATACATCCGGGTTATATGCATTTGGGAACACAGACGCAGGGAATTCCATTCTTTTGTGGTGCGCATAATAAAAGAATTCTAAAAAGGAGGTTGTATATTCATGAAATTATGACTATGGGTGTATTAAAAGAGGGTGAGTGGAGACAGCTATCTCTCTGGTAATTGCATTAATTTTATTTATTGATCAAACTTTACTTTAAAACTTTATGTACGAAAACTGTACAGAGGCGGACTTAATGTCTTAGACATTTTCTGCCAGTCTACCTTAGGGTGATGCAGAAACAAGACATAGTAGGTGCAAAAATACACAAAAGTTACAGCACAGATTAATAAATAGTTACTACGTAACAGATACTTCACTCCAATACAAAAACGAAAATACCTACGCTATAATAGCCTACAAAATCATAATAATAATACCAGCTATTTGCAGCGAGGAGAAATGTACCATAAGTACGCACGAAGAGAGTTGAGATTCTTTTGCCCGCCGCGCGACTAACATGTGTGCGTGTAATCCAGCAAATGTGCTAGGGTTATACGCATGATGATAACGGTAATAAAACGAATGTTTTAGAAAAACAATTATTTTTTTATTTGTTTATCAAATATTTTTTAGTTTAATAAAATGACTGATGCATATTTTTCGTTCCTTGAATTCCCGATTATTATATTTTAGTGTCGAAAATATCCAAAACCGCGTAAATAATTTTAGTTAATAATCAAAAGGGTAACAGGAGAATTAGGAAACAGGGGAATTGCACAATAATTACGTGGTTTCGGCATTTTGATAGTCAGCGCTGTACCCGTGACGCGCGAGCACTCAGGCGGGCGCGCGACAGCCCGGTGTTCATTGTACCGTCGACGGTACGCGAAGCGGTAGGCATAAAACGCGTGGCCTTGAGCAAGTGACGGACGCCTGGTTACAGGACTGATAGAATGATAAAATACTTAAATACTATAGATAAATTGGATTCTTGACCCATTATATATATTGGATTCATATGCTTTTTTTTTTTGGTGAATGGGAAATCATCAAATGACTGCTCCTGTCCTGGGTGCGGCGGGAGGGTGTGTCAGACTTTTACTTACTAGTTACTACCCATCATATGCTAACATATTTATATAGATTGTTGAAGAAGTCAGCACTGGAAGGGGCCCAATAGGGCCACGCCTGCCGGGTTGCGGAATGTTTATAATAGTTACCGGCATTCGAAGGAACTTGAGTGGGTTTTAGTCAGTAAAATTTTGACATATCGGCTGATTGCCATATTATAAAAAAAAAAAAAAAAAAAAAAATTTTGACATAACTCCCACCGCACCCAGGACGGGAGCAGTCATTTGATGATTTTCCACTCACAAAAACAAAAAAAAAAGAACTTCCAAAATTCCTTTCTTAGTGAAATCTTACTGTATGTACTTTGTGATAAGAACATACCATCCAACATTCATATCTTAAGGATCAGCAGTTTAGGCTGTGTGCTGATATAACAACAATCAGTCAATTTTACCTATATACAGATTTAGGATATAATCTAATGCCCTTACTAATAACCATGGTGTAAAATTATGCAATGAATAAAGTCTGTGTAACCATACATTTTTTGACGTATAAACCTGTCATAACTTTATGCAGCGTTTATTAGTAAGGCGCTATGTATGTAGATCGTTCCATAAAGGAATTGCTGCAAAAAAAGTTAAGACTTAAGTCGCTTCTGATGTTGTTATTTTGAATTATTGACCCCAAACAATTCAAGATGGACCTTCAATTTCATGTTTCTCTGACAATGACATGACACCTAGGATATCATAGACCACTAGAGGCCAATACAGACCCCTTAGGAAATTAAAGCGCTAGACCAACAGTCAGACAATAATAAATATTAATTTAAAAATAGCATTATCCCTGATTACGATAAGATAATTAAATGATTCATGACATTATGTTGTTAGTAGGTTAGTAAAAGTTATTTACAGTTAGAGATTAAAGCTTGTTTACATAGAGATAAAGTTCAAAATAGAAAATCTGAGCTAAAGGGTTCACTTTAAATCTTATTTGAAACTTGTGTTCCTATAAGATGAACGATATTATAAAGGAACCAAGTTTAGTGATCGGAGTACATTATAATTATCTAAATAGACTATATTCAATAACTTAATGCATGTTTAGAAAATGTTAATCAGCCAATTTACTCAATACAGGGGTTTTCAACCAAGAAATTTGTCATTCAATTGTGTTGAGAGTGATGCAATGGCAAAAAACATAAATTTGTTTTTATTATTCAAAATGCAAATCATAAGCCATTAAATGGCCATCAATAAAACCATTTTATCTTATTAAATACAAACAGATTTTTAGGTTACATTAATCATCCCAACAAGATTACAATTAGATAATTTATGTGTTCAATTTCAATAATAAAAATGACTGCATTTCCTGCAATTTAAACCAAAGACAAAAATCTCTTTACACCACATCTCACCATAATCTCATTGTCCGCCAAAATTATGCAAAAAAAAACAATAATGATTATGATAGTGCAAAGTGTTCGAAAATCAAAAATTAAGGTTAATCACAAATGAATTGCATTCCGCGACCCCTGCATGAATTACGAGATGCAAAACAAATAAACTGGTGAAACAGCTATGAGTCATCGGCGAAGGAAATATTATTAATGTTGTTAACAGAGATGGAAAAACCCGAAATACCTTTATTCTTACCCATAGTTGTGACGTTATAATCTGCTTGAGTGAAATGAAGACTGCAAACTTTTGAATATTTCGTGTACGGCTTGCCTCGCTTTAAAATCGAGTTCCACTTGTCTGCCATAGTCACGTCACGAGGAAACCGATGAAATTTCACGTTTTTCGTCTTGCCGGCGAGCGACGTGCATTGTGGGACAGTGCAATAATATCCCATCTTCCTTTCTTTGGTTTCCCAAACTTATGTATGTTTACAATTGGCGAAACGAACACAACACATTGATTAAGATTGTAACCTCTAGTCCCGGACACAAATATGTTATTTAATTTATTTGTTGAAAACGTTATCACGTTGGTTTGGAAAAAAATGGAATCATCACACTGTAGCCTTGAAATATTTGACATCTATTTTTCCCTTCCCACTTTTTTTTTCGGAAAAAAATGGCTACTCTGAAGGACCATAGACTTTGTTTTGACGTCGACCCCACAGACTACCTACCTAATGAATACTACTCACAATTATTTATGTCGACTCGTTTCTTTTAGTAAGAGCGCGGAGTAATAGTATGACTTGACCGAATCAAATCGACTAAATAAATACAATTAATGGATAGTACTACTGTATAATAGTTCATTTTATGAAGTGGATAAAAACTTTACGACTGCGAATATAAAATCTTACAAGCATCTGCATTATGCTTGGAAAAGTATTTACTCACAAAAATTAACAGTTATAAACTTGCCATGGTCTACTAATTCTCCAGTCAGTGAATTACGACTTGTCTTGACTGGCTCACCCCTGTTTACGTCCGCACAGTCTAATCGATACTTCGATAGGCTTCAACGCTTGTAGCTTTGTTTGTGCCATTATTGTTAAGTGACGAGTAGGTTAATCAATTAATTTGTGTTGACTCTATATTCTATAACTAAGTTAAGGGCCTGGCATGTGATTTCTATCACCGATATCACGTTAGTATTCATTAACTCCAATTATAAAATATTTCCACTTTTTTAAATCGACTAAAAGTAAAATATTCAATTGTCAACCATAGACAGTAAAAAAAAAACACACCGCCAATAGGTAGTACTGGCAACTCCTTCCTTTTTTTTATTGCTTTGATAAATGTCGGAGCTTGGTGTTTATGCGCGAAGTTTTGTTTGTTTTTCTAAATAAAATACAACTGTTTTTAATAACAGTATAATTGCTTAGATATGTTAATTTGTGTGTTTGAACTAGTTTCGCACTAACAAGATGCCTTATTACTGCACCGTGCCGCGATGCACTTCAATGGCTGGGAAAGCGAAGAATGTATCATTTCATCAATTTCCCAGAGATGCGGAACTTGCTAAGCTTTGGAATAATATCTTGAAGCGAGGGAAACCGTATACGAAGTATTCTAAAGTATGCAGCCTTCATTTTAAACCCGAGGATTATACAATAACTAGTGCGGGTAAAAATAAAGGTAGGTATCGCACGTTTGATTTTCTCTCATTATACCTACGATCTAATTACGATAAGTACCTATTCGGCGTCTGTTGTTGAATCATTATACTTTGTAATGCTTCCATTTGTTTATATTTATATTTTGTTAAAGATTTCTAAGAAGCCTGTAATAAATAATGTTTGGTTGTTTTGATGAAATTATTTCACACGAATGTTTTTGTTTACGCGGTACTAGGCCGCTAAACCTAAATTGACCACAGTTGATAGGTAATCAAGGCCCAAAATTATTTGCACTGTTTGATATTTTGACCCATATTTTTATTAACTAGTTCAATATCAAATTAAAACAGTATAGGCCATACTATTAGACAATGATAATAAAGACCTTTTCATTGTGCAAACTTATTAATCTCTAGTAGAACTACTACACAGATAATACTTAGAAATATATAGATAAAAAATCCCTTTTGGCTTCATAAAGCCTATGTATAAAGGGGGTCTCCAGGACAGTACTGTATTACCTATCGATGATGAGCATTGAGCAGTTACTTAAGACCTAACTCCGCCCATAAGATGACCCACTGACCCTTATTTCTTTAACATGAGACAGCTACTATTGTCACCAAACAACACTCAGATTCTGATACTGGTACTGTCCATTAACCTCTTGTATGCTGTAATTAATAAAACAATTAAAATCTATTGTGTCTCGCGTTGATCTGTGCTTCCGGCAGTCAAAGGGTTAAACAAGCATCTTTTCACAATAAGAGTAACAGACAGCCCACCTATTCACAATAGGAGTAACAGACAGCCCTCTATGCAGAGGATGCTTAGAGGCAGAAGACACGTCCTCCTGGAGTGTACCAGTGTGGAAAACAATGAGCTGAACTACTTACTACACTACAACACCCTAGATCACGTCCAGACATCTGGATAAGATATCTTCTATCTCGATCTGGGATACTGTGGGATGGTTGGAATCGGCAATAACTCATACAGGCACAATGGCCCAATCTCATGATTGGGCCATTGTGCCTGTATGGCTAAGTGCAGACAAGCCCATAGAAACTAAAGTTGCATAACACTGTTTTTTTGTTTTGGGGAGTGGGAAATCATCAAATGACGTCTCCCGTCCTAGGTGTGGCGGGCGTGTCAGACTTTTACTGACTAAAACCCACTCATGTTCCTTTGGTTGCCCTTAATGTTCCGGGGTCACAATAAGTATTATAAACATTCTGCAACATTTATCTAAGCCTCACACTTTTACTTGAAATTTCCAGGTCTATGGAGAACTCTACGTAAAGATGCTATACCGTCGCAAAAGCTACCGTCAGACACACCAGCGCCGTACACGAGAAGACAGTCGGGGGCCTGGGTGCCTAATAATGTGCCTGCCTTGGACCCACAGGTAAAATATACTATACTAGCTTTTGCCTGAGCTTCGCTCGCGTTAGATAGAGACAAAAAGTAGCCTATGCCACTCTCAATCCCTTCAACTATCTCCACTTAAAAAATCACGTCAAACCGTCGCTCCGTTTTGCCGTGAAAGCCTGATAAACAGACAGATGCACCCACTTTCCCTTACGTAGTTGTCCATTTTATTTTAGTCTTTTAAGACATGCATATAATTTTGACCCAACACCACCAGTTCTTTTAGGTTATATCAAAACATTAAACATTGCAGCGGCATGTAAATTGCCTATCAACATTTTTCGTTGAATTTAATCCCTATTCGCATAATTTAAAAATTTGGCCATTGTACAGGGCGACAACGTTTGTAAGCTAAACATACGACGAATGTTGGCTGTGCAGCCGACTTAAAATTTGTGTTGTTTCTGTCAATAATTATTATGAAAATATTATATGTACACGAAAATGATTTTAGGGGACTCTTAAAAATTTTTCGTTTCTCTTAGCAATACATGCAAAATTTAAATGAACTCTATGCAATATTTTTTTTTTTTTATTTCTATATTTTTTATTGAGTTTATCCTGGACAAAACCACAGAAAAAAAAATTGGAATTTTTGTCTGTTTTGTAGAACATGCATCAAGTATTCTTTTAATTAAAGAAGTAATTTCAGTCAAAAAAAAATATCATTTCAGCGACCAAGCGACAGCCGGCTGTAGCGCTGCTATTGTCTTTCTATCTCAAATCACGTGTTCGAAGGTTTTACACATTTACACATAAGAACTAAACAACAAATCTCTTTTACAGCTCCATCAAGCTCAACAGCACCTCGCCCAAGCCTTCTACATGCAAACAATGCTAGCCATGCAAGCGGCTGGAGTACCGGACACACTCAACTCTATCTGCAATGGTAAGCATCGCATATAACAATCATAGCATAGCATAACATGCCATCTACATGCAGGCCATGCTAGCCATGCAAGCTGCTGGAGTGCCGGACACACTGAACTCTATCTGCAATGGTAAGCATAGCATAACAAGCATAGCATAGCATAACAAACCTTCTGCAGGCCATGCTAGCCATGCAAGCGGCAGGAGTACCGGACACACTCAACTCTATCTGCAATGGTAAGCATAGCATAACAATCATAGCATAGCATAACATGCCTTCTACATGCAAACCATGCTAGCCATGCAAGCGGCAGGAGTACCGGACACACTCAACTCTATCTGCAATGGTAAGCATAGCATAACAAGCATAGCATAGCAAACAAGCCTTCTGCAGGCCATGCTAGCCATGCAAGCAACAGGGGTACCGGACACACTAAACTCTATCTGCAATGGTAAGCATAGCATAACAAGCATAGCATAGCAAACAAGCCTTCTGCAGGCCATACTAGCCATGCAAGCAGCAGGAGTACCGGACACACTGAACTCTATTTGCAATGGTAAGCATAGCATAGCATAACAAGCATAGCATAGCAAACAAGCCTTCTGTAGGCCATGCTAGCCATGCAAGCGGCAGGAGTACCGGACACACTAAACTCTATGTGCAATGGTAAGCATAGCATAACAAGCATAGCATAGCAAACAAGCCTTCTACAGACCATGCTAGCCATGCAAGTGGCAGGAGTACCGGACCCAATAAACTCTATGTGCAATGGTAAGCATAGCATAACAAGCCTTTGAAGGTAAGAGGAACAGAGTGTAAAGTCCCTCATCCTCCATTAAACGAATTAATCATTAACTTTTTATTTTACTGTTTTACGGGATTTAACGCGCACGTACCTTTTTTATTTGTTTTTCACTTGACGTTTCGGCAGGGTTACACCGTCCTGCCATGGTCACAAGCAGACTGCATTAACATTAACGTTGGCATTAACTTTTGTTTTGTAAATAGGTAGAAAATTACACTTTTACACGTCATTTTTCTTATTTTAATCGAACGATGGAGCCGGTGTTTCCTAGCTGGACTACTCTGTGAAGAAACATCCGAAACAAACTCAGAGGTCAAAGTCTCTGTTAAAGTCCATACAATATTGTATTGGTCGAATTACGCGAGGACCATGAAGGTAAACTGAAGTGATCTCTTGATGAGAGAAGCACACAGATTTGATTGGATCTGTCCAAACAGTGCAAGCATTTATCAATAAAAAACCGGCCAAGAGCGTGTCGGGCCACGCTCAATGTAGGGTTCCGTAGTTTCCCGTCCGTCACAATAAGTGTACCTACTTATAAGTTAAAAAAAAAAGCTATTTGTTACGTTGACATACTAAGTACGCAAAAATTATTTTGTATAACCTTTTTGTCTTTTTTGTACAAAAACTGTTCTTTCTATCAAGTTCAAAATAATTTTCCTAGAAAGTCCTTATAAAGTTCAACTTTCCAGATTTTTTTCATATTTTTTAAACCTACGGGTCAAAAGTTAGAGGGGGGGGACGCTTTGATTTTTCCTTTTGGAGCGATTATTTCCGAAATTATTGACATTATCAAAAAATGATTTTAGTAAACCCCTATTCATTTTGAAATACCTATCCAACAATATATCACACGTCAGGGTTGTAATTAAAAAAAAAACCACTTCCCTATTTACATATAGGGGGGCTACCCTAATAAAACTTTTTTTCCAATTTTTTTTTTCGCATTTTGTCGGCGTGATTGATATACATATTGGTACCAAATTTCAGCTTTCTAGTGCTAACGGTTACAGAGATTAAGCGAGGACGGACGGACAGACATGGCGAAACTATAAGGGTTCCTAGTTGACTACGGAACCCTAAAAAGGGAGGATCCTTCGAGCAGACGGCTGATGTCTGGTTGGCTACTGCCCGACGGTTCTAGTCGGGATTTTGTACACGTGTTCAAGTCGCCGAAAACTCTTTATATCGCCACATAGGATGTCAGTTGTAGTTCACGTGTTCGGCGATAGATGTCGCCACAAGCATTCTACAGACCATGCTAGCCATGCGTGTGTTGAGCTAAACGACTACTGACAAATGCTTGCACTGTCTGGACAGGTCCACTCAAATCTGTGTCCTTCTCTCATCAAGAGAGTGCCTCAGACATTAACCTCCATGGTTCTCGCACATTTTTGACCAATACGATTGTATGGACTTTAAAAGAGACTTTGACCTCTGAGTTTGTTTCGGATGTTTCTTCTCAGAGCAGTCCAGCTACGAAACACCGGCCCCATCGTTCGCTTAAAAAAAAAACAAAAAATTTGACGTGTAAAAGTGTTATGATATAACCTATTTACAAAATAAATATGATTTTATGATTTTTATGCAAGCGACAGGAGTACCGGACACACTAAACTCCATCAGTGTCGAAAGCCAATTTAAAAATGCAACCGCATCAAGTAGGATGCTGTAATTTTCAAATAGGTTTCTAATGATTTAATCTAGATAAAAACTTTTTCAAATTATAATACCCTATGTCACTCCCACATACTGAGACGAATTCAATGACACCTCATAATGTAGAAATCCGTTAAATTGTTTAGGCTGTAGAGCGTGCCATAGCATGAGACATACATGCGCTCGAGAAACGTAACCCTCCTTTCGGCAGTCGAGTAAAACGACAAAATTTAGATATAACAATTGGTGACTTAATTTGTCGCATTTTAATCCTATTAGATCGACTTTTTCTAGCTCTTTGGTCTAGCTCTTACAAAATCATAATAATAATAAAATAATGATTAATAAATTATTCCGCTGTCTCCCGCTGTTTTACCGCCGTAGGACTACTCGTGAGATTCTCGTGGAATTTTTGGGACAAAAACTATACTCTAAACACTCTCTGTTAACCAAATTTCGTTTAAATTGGTTTAGTAGTTTTGGCATGAAAGCGAGGCAGACAGAAATACTTTCGTATTTATAATATCAGTATGAATTTATAAAAAAAAAAACTATCCTTTTTACAGGCCTTTCACAACCCACCGAAGACTCATCATCACCAACCCCAGACGACCCCGAAACAGAAACGCACAGCAACCGATCAACCCCCGTTCCCCAGGACCCACAGAGAACCAACCACGATACCACAGACACAGAAAAGACATCCTTCCAATGCGAAGAATGTTCCAAATGCTTTAAAGATCCCGATGTATTTCTTCTACACCAACGTTCACATCAAAATATAACAGAAGTGAACGGCAAAGAAAATTTTGACTTAAACAGTTTAAAGCCAGAAATGTTGAAGTCAAATCCTATTCTGGCAAATCTTTTGATGAATACAATGGAAAGAAATATCTATACGAGGGACCTTATTGAAAAACAGATGATGGTAAGTTTTTCAAATGTGGAAAATTTTCTCCGTAGCGTTACTAAGTATGATGAGGATTGTGATAATAGCGATTTAGGTGAATCTTTAGATGATAGTAATTTAGTTATTGATGAGAATGTAGCTTAGATTTTGGGACGTACAGTCATGAGTTTAAATATGAATGTACTTAGCGAAATTGGGTATTTTATATAATCATCATCAAAATATTATACTTTAAACTTTCGCGTTGCATATTTATACTCCACTGCTTATCGGGATTTAACGCGCACATACCTTTTTATTTGCTTGACGTTTCGGCAGGGTTACACCTGCCATGGTCACAAAAGGTATGTGCGCGTTAAATCCCGATAAGCAGTGAAGTATAGCAAAAAATAATCCTTATGATGAAACCTTTTGATCGGTATGATAAAACAAGTTCGATTTCCGGCCCAACCACTTAATTATTTAAATATCTATGAAGGCAGATTAAATTGTTTTTAAAATTCAAATAATGTCTTCTTTCAGTACGATGTTCTATCTACAATATTTAAGGTACTTTCCCTTTAAGTACAGGGCGTACAGCCGAGGGACGCCCTGTATAATATTAACCAATAAATGTAAGACACAATTTCTATAAAACTTCTCTTAATTTTAGCCCTAAAAATCCGGTTCATTTTCAATATACAGTAAAATTGGATTTATTGTTGCTTTGAAATCAATAAATGGTTAGTCAATTGAGTTGCTAACTTAGTGACGTCATAAGGTAACATTGTCATACAAAATCTATGGAAGAATCGCGGTTTGGTAGCTCATAAAAGTTATATAATGTTAAGATTATATCATACAATTATACAAGTAAAAAGGTGTAGATAGGTTACGTATACGACATTCTATCTTCAAAAACGGCACAGTAACGCACACATACAATTAAATGTCAAAGTAGGATGTCATGATTCAAGTATTGCGAGTGAAAAAGAGATGAATATAATTTGTAACAATTATAATTTGGTCAATTAGTTACATTTTAAAGCGCCACATGCTGACTGCTAATAACCAATCTTCACCTTTTTAACCGACTTCTAAAAAAAGGAGGAGGTTCTCAATTCGGATGTTTGTATTTTTTTTTATGTTTGTTCGCGCATATCTCCGTCGTTTACCAACCGATTTGAACAATTATTTTTTGTTTGAAAGGGTAGACTTCCCAAATGGTCCCATTGTCATCAGGTCCAGGATCTGATGATGGTATCATGCCGAAATCGAGGGAAATAGTTTTTTTTTTGCAAAAAAATATCTTGTTAAAATATAATATCATTCATCATAAAATAACAATAAATTTTGCTAAGTGCATACATGTTTAAACCTATGACTGTACTGCGATTTTGACCTGAATTAAACATTGATTTTTCAGGCTACAAAATAACATTTGATTTGTGTAATTTTTATTACCCTTTTAAATAACTAAATGTTACCTTGCATTTGACTAAATATTTGCAAAATGATTTAGAACGAATTATTTTTATGCGGGGTAGTGATTTTGAAATGCAATAGTTCTTAAATTTCATAATTCCGAATTTGATAGATTATTTTAAGTTAAAATAGTAAAAAAACGCATTAAATACAATACAATGTGAACTTAATTGAAATCATACAAAATCCAATTGTTTTTTTTTGTGCTCATACAAATATTTAGTTTTCCAAAAGGGGTACCACAGTCAAAAAACTTTGAAAACCAACGCATTACGTTAGATAATACACTATTTCCAGATTAAAAAACAATTCCATACTCATTTTGCATTTATTTAGTCAATACTTGTAGACCTATTACAAAAAGGGATAATTAAAAACGCAAGTTTCTTTTAGCAGAACTTAAATGCATAATAAGACTGTATTTTTAATATAATAGGGTCGAATTTTCAATAACCTAACTTTTATCTCGATAACGAAAAACCATTGAAAAATCGACTCTAAACACATTTACTAAATGGCAGACTTTAGAACAACAGAAACGATATTGGTAGTATTTCTTGTCGTATTTTTAGTTAGAACTTTAACAGATAAGATCACAATTTTTTAAATAGGGTGATTCTAAACATGATTTTAGTCTAAATAGAGATTCTCATAGCTGTAACTATAACCATCGAATTTTATTATTTTTATTCGCAATGGCGTCATAGCGACTATTACGCCGATGCTTTTAAGCAGAAAGAGATAGCAAGAATTGTACTCCTCTCAAACAATATATAAATAATAATAACCTATTTATATGTTTTTATGCAAGTTACAGTTAAAAAGACATGTCAAAATTGTTTAAATTCAGTTTATCTAAATCAATAGAAATTATGATGTAATTAAGCATTAATATCAAACAAACTATACCTCTTATACTAGGTGTATTTTTGGTCTTGCACAACCCGCTAGGAGATGATTCTACTCATAAAAACAAACAACTTTCATTATGGAACCAACTCTGAAATCGCGAAAAAAATATCAGCTGGTTCATACATTATAGTCCGAGGGCACTGAACTTTTCTTAGAAACAGCTGATATTTTTTTCGCGATTTCAGAGTTGGTTCCATAACAAAAGTTGTTTGTTTTCGAATGTGTTCTTGGAACCCACCCGTATAACCACGACTACTGCTACATGCATTGATAATGTATTTTGCTGCTGCGAATATTTAGATAAAGCTATTGTAGATTATCTCCCTTCTGATCACAGCGGACAAACTATCTCTTTTGAGTCCAATTCACCTGTACTAAAATTGCAGATACAGTCTAGACCAATTACATCAAATAATTTAAATAAGTTTAATAACACTTTAAGTAGTCAATTAAGTAGTCAAAGCTTTGACATTGAAGAGGGAAATGTTCTGTATAAACAGTTCTTTACAGTCGTGCAAACAGGGTTTAATAACATTTTTAAGAAAAAAACTAAAACAATTTGCCCTAAATTTCTATTTTCTGACTGGGCAACTAGAGGTATCAGAAAAAGCAGAGATAGACTATTTGAGCTGTATGGCCTTAAGCCTTATAATAACACAGACACATTTAATAAGTATGTTGCTAATTATTCAAAAATGTTTAAAAATGTTTGCAAGGCAGCTAAAGCCTTATTTATTAGCAATAAGATTAAGTCATCGGATAATAAAATAAAAGCTGTTTGGAAAGTGATCAATAACGAAACGAATAGGAATAAAAGACATAATATTGATTACACCTTGGCCACTTCCCATGGTCTCATAAACAAGAATGACGATGTGGCTCAGGAATTTACGTCATTTTTTACCAATATACCAATAAAAATCACAGAAAGCTTAGATTCATCGCCCACATTTGCTGTTGATCTACTGAAAGCAAATGTTTCAGCCTGTCGTGTAGAATTTAAATTTAAGCATATTAACCCTGTGGCCGTTGTAAAGGCTTTTAAACAGATTAAAATCAAAGCGACTGAAGATCTTTGGGGCATGTCTACTAATGTTTGTAATTCTATAATTGGAACAATAGCGCCCTATTTAGCGTGTATATTTAATTTATGTATAGATCAAGGGGTTTTTCCGGATTTAATGAAGTACAGCAAAGTTATACCACTTTTCAAATCCGGGATAGCAAAGACGCTAATAATTATAGACCTGTTTCTGTTTTACCGGTCCTCAGCAAAGTATTTGAAAAAATAATGCTTAATCAAATGCTCAGCCATTTTAACTGCAATAACATCTTACATGACCAACAGTATGGTTTCACCAAAGGACGTTGTACTACTGACGCCGGTGTCACTTTAATCAAACATATATTTAAAGCATGGGAAGAGTCGCAAGATGCTATTGGCATTTTCTGCGACCTCTCCAAGGCATTTGATTGCGTGAGTCATGAAACACTACTTTTGAAACTTGAGCATTACGGGCTCGAAAAATTAGCGCTTAGTTTAGTAAAATCTTATCTTACTGATCGACTGCAACAGGTTCAAATTAATGGTGTGAATTCACTGGGCTCAAAGGTAAAAATAGGGGTACCGCAAGGATCAATATTAGGTCCTTTCCTCTTTTTAGTCTATATAAATGATTTACCAAATTTGCTGGAAAACCAACCTCAAATGGTGTTATTTGCTGGTGACACTTCACTGATTTTTAAAGTGAATAGACGTGCACAACACCTTGACGACGTAAATAACGCTATGCTTAAGGTTCATAACTGGTTTACTGTAAATAACTTAGTACTAAATGAAAAAAAAACTAAATGCATAAGATTTACTTTACCCAATGTTAGAAGTACTAAATGTAATATTGTATTGAACAAGGATGTACTTGAATTCGTCGAAAAAACGGTTTTCCTTGGGATAACGCTCGACTCAAAGCTGCAGTGGGGCCCTCACATAACATCTCTTACAGCGCGGTTAAGTTCAGCTGCTTTCGCTGTCAGAAAAATCCGGCAATTAACCGACGTAGATACCGCGAGACTAGTCTATTTTAGCTATTTTCATAGTGTCATGTCTTACGGTATTTTACTTTGGGGACGTGCTGCAGATATAGAGTCCGTATTTGTATTGCAAAAGAGGGCTGTCAGAGCTATATATAATCTCAGCAGCCGCGAATCTCTAAGGGATTTGTTTAAAAGTATTAACATCTTGACGGTACCTTGTCAATATATATACGAAAACATTATGTACGTTCGAAAAAATCTTCATCTTTTTAGTAAAATAAGTGACAGGCATAATTTTAATACCAGAAATAAGAACAAATTGGATCAACCAAGTTTTAGATTGTCAAAAGTCCACACTTCTTTTATGGGGTATTGTGTAAAATGTTATAATAAAATACCACTCGAAATTCTCCATCTAAATGAGAAAAAATTTAAAACATGCATTAAACGCACGCTATGTAACCAAGCATATTATAAGTTAGAAGATTATATCAATGATAAACATGCTTGGCTAAATGCTGGTCCTGCTCCCCATAAGCTCACAAATTAGAAATTTTAATCATTGGAAGATAGAAAATGTTTCTTATCCCCTTAATTTTTGACATGAATATTCAAAATCGTTATTATTATTATTGTATACCTATTGGTAATTAAATTTCACTCATTTATATTTATTTAGGTACAGTACAAAACTTTGGTTTGTGTAATTTAGATGCATATTTGAATTTTGTAAATGTGAGTACGATGCAGTAAGATGCAGACTTATTACGATAGTTTTCTACTGGCACAAATAGACATGGTGGTTAGGAGCATTGTCATGCTCGCTCAAAAAGTCTCGCTGATGGTGGCGAGTGCGTTGGATCATTCGGTTCCCTTCAAAATGGTTGAGCTAAATGGTGCTGATGCCACGCGTCATGCTCGTGAACGGGCGCTGTCAGTTGAGATGGGTCATCTCTTAACTGCCATGACTTTTTACTTTTTATTTTATTTTAATTTTGTATTTGTTTATTATTTTGTTACATACACATTGTTTTCACATGTAGAAGCAACAAAAAGAAAATGTAACCAAGATTTTGTAAAACATGATATTTTTAAAAAGAGTGTCCGTGGAGTTTCTTGCCTGTTCTTCTCCATAGAGATCTACGTTTTGGAACAGGCAATTAGCGTCACTTTTCTTTTCTGACTAACCGACCGACTCTTTGACAATTCATAAGTACCTGTAAATGGTCTAAGTGAAATAAATGCTTTGAATTTTGAATTTTTGAATTGAATTGAATTTCATGGGCAGAATCATCTCCTAACGGGTTGAGCAAGACCAAAAATACACCTTGTATAATATTACTATAGATGACACCCTAAAGAATAAATAACAACTAAAAATATTACTTGAAATACTAACACAACACTATAAATAAATAGAATTAAAATTATATCTGTGTTATTACAAAATCATTTCTAATTGACTCCCATAATGAAATATTTTGGTTATCATGAGCTCCCGTGTTTAAGTATCGTACAATAATAACTGGTCATCCTATATATTATTACTAGCTTCTGCCCGCGGCTTCGCTCGCGTTAGAAAGAGACAAAAAGTAGCCTATGTTACTCTCCAAGTCTCCATCCCTTCTACTATCTCCACTTAAAAAATCACGTCAATCCGTCGCTCCGTTTTGCCGTGAAAGAAAGACAAACAGACAGACAGACAGATACACTTTCCCATTTATAATATTAGTATGGATACGAAAACCATCCATACTCTTTAGCTTGGAATAAAATATAGAAACGGTTCTGTAATAAAACTAAAGCCTGCCATTAAAATATCTGTACCCACCTCTAGTTTTTAAAATGTATATTTTTATGTACTTTTCACGGTAACATATAGAAAATTTAGTATTTAAACCTAAGGATGTAACAAGGAAGTATTTCGTACTGTTTTATAATTACATTAGTAATTTAATTCGCTTTATGCGAAGTTTTAAACTAAAAAAAGCTGATTTTTATATTGATCTCAAAATATTGGATCGTATTTTTTAAAGAAAGAAAAAACAATTTATTTTGTTTCTTCAAATCTGATTTATTTTTTCAATTTCATATTTTTTTTGTGTAAAGAAATAGACGTACAACAATGATGTTATAAGTAAAAAAGTGTAGATAGGTTATATGCAGTCAAAAAGTGGCACATTAAAAGTTTGCCAATTGACCAACATGATACTGAGTATTGCGTTAACATTTGACGTTTATCTCTTTTTCACTCGCACTACTTCATTCATGTCATCCTACTTTGACGTGTAATGTATGTGTGCGTTAGTGTGCCGTTTTTGAAGACATAATTTCGTTTAGGTAACCTATCTACACCTTTTTACTTATAATATCATTGACGTACAATATTTTGTCACGATTATCTGACCTATACTAGAATAAATAGTTTTTTAGTGTGGTCCAAATAATTATGGCAAGATACTGTAAGTATGTAGATTTGCAAATATTATTTACAAGTCCAAGAGTGTCTATAAAGTTTTTAACTATAGTCTGTGTTTTTTAACAAACAAGTACCCAAAATTTTGTCTGCGTTTCTATTGGTCCACATAATCAGCATAAAGTGCTATTATTGGTGTTAAAATCGTTGGCTCCGCCTCGACTAATTTCCCATCTCTCTCTGTCAATACCGGAAACGTGAGAGATATACAGTTGTGGTCAACTAATTAGGGACAACATGATATACTATGAGTAACATTTAATTCTGTGTGTCATAATTTAAGTTTGCTCGAGACTTTGGCAGTTTAGTTACTATTGATATAAAACTACACTAATATCTTATCAAATTGGCATAGTAATTAAAGGATTGGATTATTCGTAAATTAAATATTCATCAAAATTTAACATAATTTCTTTTTCATTATACTCGTTCCCTGGACAACTAATTAGGGACACTTAAGACAAAATTAAAAATAATTATTGCCGAGATCAGTAAAGGAAAAAATATGTTTATTTATTATTCAATTAAGCTTAATGCGTCATACAGTAATACAAATCAATATCCAGAGTGATTGCTAAGGTTTGCAGTAACCATGTAACAAAGGTCTATAATCGATGCAATCTAAATGACACATTTTTCTTTAGTGATACTGTTCTAGCCTTCTTCAAAGTTACTACATTCAGTTTTTAATAGCCAGTTCATTTGCACCATTTTTTAAACAGAGGTATTCTTTCATATCGTACCACCAAGTGTTTCCAAGCATTCAGATTTGGGTTCTAGGCCGGCCAATGATGATGGCTGATACATTACTCGTCGGTGAGAAAAGTTCTAACAGATAGTGCAGTATTTTTTTAAGGTAGTTATCGAGTGATCCTTAACATAAAGTAGTGTGATTGCTTGTAGTATTTCTCTCTATTTAATTGAATCTAGTGTATCTTCTATTTGCTCTAAAGGTCCCACTCCATTTCCAGAAAACCAACGCCATGGTTTTATGTTCTCCCCTCAACGTTTAACTTGTTTATTGGTGTAATTTGGATGTTTATACTTTTTTTGAGCGTCGTAAATACTGTCTGCTATCAGATGGAACCAATATACCTTCGTTTAGTTCAAAAATAAAACATTTATTCATTGAAAATATGTCCCTATATCGGTACCTCATAACTAAGGCCAACCGTAGCGAGTCTGTAATTTTTTTCAACACAGGATCTTTTTGTACATCCATGCCAAACAGTTCAGCTTTAACAAGTTGACGTCAAAAGGCTGTTGTAAACTACTCCAGCGCTATATTCTAGTCCAAATACCAGCAGTATTCAGACCTATAATCAATACAAAGCCCATTAGAGGGTCTCTTTTCGCCGCTATCAACGTATTGCGTTTTTATTTGCACAGTATATTTCTTGATATTTTCATTCTGAGTTCACGTTTAGTTGTTTTTTAGATTCAAATGTATATTTTCTTAATTAAGATTACGATTGTCCTGTACTGAAATTCATTATTATGGAACAATTTCAATATTTTGCTAATTTACGATATGGCTATTTACTATAATAAGCAATAATGGTTAGGTATTTTTCGCACAGTTGTATTAGAACTTTTATTACGCCCCATGTTTAATTAAATATTATGATAATATTTTAACAAATTCAAAACCAACGTAAAGTCTCCAATCTAAATTTATAGAAAAAAGTTGAATCCCATCAAATTTTATAAAAATGGGAATATAATACACTGCTTCTGTTTTTGTCCCTAATTAGGTGGCCAGCCAGAACACGCCGCGATTTGGTTGCAAAAGATTTCTTTTTAAATTACCTTTTACAAAATTATTTTAACTTCGAAGCAATGCTCATAATTTTCAAGTATTCTTAATATTAGTTAGTATTTCATAAACTTAAACTAAATAATTTAGATAATCTGATCTACCATGGACATGAAAATTTAAATTCAGCTTAAATTTTTGTTTGTCCCTAATTAGTTGACCACGACTGTATACTCAGTCACGTTTGTTAAAAAAAACAGACTATAACATTATTATTTTTCAAACTTCATAAAGCAAATGCAACATTATCTTGGATACTTAACAACATACACAATTAAGAAAAAAAATGCGAATTATCAAAAAAAAAAATAAGACTGCCCACCACCGATTTTGCGAAGAGCTCTACCATTTTTGGTATAACTCCAATAATATTATATTTAAATAACTAAAAACGACTAGATTTTAGACTTAGTTCTCATTAGTGCCTTAGATTTTAGGTCTTATTATAATAAGCGATACATTCTGATTTTGTATAAAGTTTTTACAAGAACTTAGATTTTAGAGGATTTGGAAGTTTTTTTTTCATGTAATATTTTCTACTGTAGATTTTTAAACAAATGTACTGATTGTAATGTGACTTAAATACGACATAAATTGTGAGACGAGAGACATATTCAAGGGCACGAGAATATAATTATGCTCACTTACAACTAATAAAAATGAAAATAATAATAAAACAATATAAAATCGTAAAGAAATCGTGTTAGGTAAGATGAGGGACATATTCAGTATTTGATTCTCATTTCAAGTACAATAATATGTATAAAAACAATACCACAATATACAATACAATAGTACATAATAATACAATAGTCTTATGTGAGCATATATTATCGCGTCCTATATGTGTCTCGACTTATCTAACACGGTGTATATCACTAATAAACATTGGTGCTGTTTCTCTTGTTCACAAACTTAACTAAATTTAAGTTGAAATGCATGTTTCTCTTTCCATTTCTTAAAGAAAAGGACAAAATATGAATATATTCATATTCTTTATTGCACATAAAAAGAAAATACATGCAAACATAAAGTAAATCTTAAATAAAACTTATGTACAATGGCGAGCTTAACCCAAAAATGAGTTTTCTACCAGCAAACCAAAAAGCTATAGAGAGATTTGCAACGGGGGACAAGAGATACATTTTAGTTTAATCCTGTCAAATTAGGCAGCGCCTAAAGAAAATTGACGTATATTTAGTCGCCATGTTTTTAATCCCGTCTAAATTGTCTGTGGAGTGTCTAAATTTGACAGGACTTTTTATCTTCTGTCCTTTTCTTATTGAAATGGAAAGAGAAAGATGCACTTTACTTAAATTTAGGTTAGTTTGTGAATAAGAGAATCGGCACCATTGTAAGAAACCTGGACTTATTAATATAAGTCTAAAATCACCAATTTGCCTTGAGCGCGCGTGGTGATCAATGCTCGTGCCTTCTCTGTGTGAGAAGACGCCTTTAGATTTGTTTAAATACCATACGAGTTCAATTATTATCAAGCTATACTATAATACTATTTAGAGAAGGGTGACAGAGCTTCAAGTGATATTTGTCTTATCGTAAATTGCTGGTTTTTACAATTAAAGATCTGGAATTCGAACGAAGGTGAAAATTATATGTCTTTCCTATCGTTGAGATATTTTTTGGACTATAGGACTTACCTGAGTAGGTTAAAGTAAAAAATATGCAAAAATTTGCCCTGATAAACATACTGACATAAGTTTTTTTTTTATACAATGGTTTAAAGCCTCATATACAAAAGCAGACGATCTCTAATTAAATTTATTACGTCCAATTAATGTCAAAATAGTTTTTTTTTTGAAGATGAAAAATCATCAAATAACTTCGCCCCCCTCGTGCCAGACTTTTACTGACTAAAACCCACTCATGTTCCTTCGGTTGCCCTTTATGTTCCGGGGTCACGGTAACTACTTATTACAACTATATCACAACCCTGGAATATTGTCGTTTAGACATTCCACTTATTAGAAAGTAGGCATGCATTTTAAATATTTCACAACAAACAATGAATAATATTATAGGTAGTTTCCTGTTCAATTTTATATACAGTATTCTTTACTTACGTTTGGGTAAATCCCCACGAATTAAAAGTTGCATGCTAAGTGAAATATGACTAGGTACCTATTTCATCATTCTTTGTAACTAACAAAACTTTCACTGTTGTTATTGTGAAAGAAATATTCCTTACTAGCTTTTGCCCGCGACTTCGCTCGCGTTAAAAAGAGACAAAAAGTAGCCTATGTTACTCTCCGTCCCTTCAACTATCTCCATTTAATAAATCACGTCAATTCGTCGCTCAGTTTTGCCGTGAAAGAAAGACAAACATACAGACAGACAGACACACTTTCCCATTTATAATATTAGTATGGATAATAAAGAAGATAGATTTCCGCTGCTATTTTAATTAATTAATAACACAAAACTCAATAATAGTTAGACCAATTTGTCATTTTTTTTCGATTCATTAAAGTCCGAGAAAGATTTTTTTAAAGGAATTGTAAAAAAGTGAATTACCGCCTAATCTGGTCTAATGTAATCCCGAACTAGGTAGCTACCATGGTAACCAGACAACTAATAAACATACTTAGATAATTAATAATGCATATTTAAAATCATTATCTTTTTTAACTTAACTATACATACCATCGTTTAATTTTTAACTTAATTATACCAGCGATAGAAATGAAGATTTTTACTCTCCCTATTATTATTTATGAGATACAGCCCGCTGGCAGACGGACGGATAGCCCAAGCTTAGTAAGTGGGTCCCGTACCTGAGAACCCTAAAATAATTTTCAGGGCTCCCGAAAGTTACACTAAGATGAAAAAAATATTAACTTTCACCTTTTTTAAATGTGTTTTAACATTCGTCAATGTTTTTTTTTTGTGTAAGTACTTAATATCATAATAAATTATATTGTATTTTTACACTAAGTACCATTATACCTAAGTATGGTTTAACACCATCAGAAAAAACATTTAAGTCACAGTGGTGCAGTGATTTTCTTGTTCACAAACTTAACTAAATTTAGGTTAACTGCATCTCTCTCTTTCCATTTCTTAAAGAAAAGGACAGAAGACACAATTTAATCCTGTCAAATTAGACAGCGCCTGAAGAAAGTTTGCGTATTTTAGTCGCCATGTTTTAAATCGCGGCTAAATTATCTATGGAGTGTCTTAATTTGACAGGACTTAACAAAAAAATTATCTTCTGTCCTTTTCTTAATTAAATGGAAAGAGAAAGATTCACTTAACTTAAATTTAGGTTAGTTTGTGAATAAGAAAATCGGCACCAATTACACCTTTCTTAGCATCTAATTTGGTTTAGCCATTCTACGCCCTTACTACCATCGTAATAATTATACTACAAATATATTATTCGTGATGTTGTGGCTAAGGTTTACCTATGGTAAAGTTTTTGTATCTACTTGTAATATCATTTCAGGGCGAAAATAATGTATATTTTTTAAGAAACGGTGTTGTAATTTATTATTTAATAGTGTCCCATTGGTTAAAAGTTCTGTTCACCCCCGATTTGTAATAATACTGAAGATATAATGACTGATTAATAACTTTGCAGTATTGTAAGAAAAGACTTGATTTTTGTACTCTTTTGATCTCTTTTTTAATTAAAAAAAAATACTGATAAAATTACGTTTGTATTAAATAAAAAGTATTAATAACTTAGTGCTTTGTTTTATTGTGATACTTGTGACTCATTTCAGCTCCGCACGGGTGTAAATTTACAGTTGTGCTATTCTGTAAGATCTCGCTTCAGTGCTCACTTCTGATTGCGCGGTGAAAACTGTATTAGGTATTTTTTAACCCAATGAAAACTACGCTAGCGACACTCAATGAAAACGTGGGTGAAGGGGAACTATTTTTAGTGAAAAGTTGTCTAACTTGACATTGAATACCAATTAATATTTTTTATTACTCACACACGGTCATCTGATCCCAAACTAAGCAGAACTTGTACTATGGTAACCGGACAAAGTGATAAACATACTTATATACCTATATTTTGAAATACATACATATTATAGATAAATCACACCCAGACAAAACAAACATTTGTGCTCTTAACACAAAGTGTGGGAATCGAACCCACGACTTCCGACATGGCAGTCAGGGCCACTAACCAATAGACGAACAGGCCCATCAAAATACTTTTCACTTCAGATGAGTTAGGAAATGAGATCGAAATCGGAATCGCACTGCTGGATCTGGATCTAATCAATATTACAGGATCAGGAGTATATTTTATGCATAATGAAATGATAAGAAAAACATGCACTGAACTAAAATTTAGTTAAGTTTGTGAATAAGGAAATTGGTACCAATATCTTTGGTAACTGCTTCGCTCCCCTTGGTCGTAGCGTTATGTTATATAGCATTATTACTTTGATAAATCAGGCTTTCATTTATAAAAATAAGTATTTCAATCCGACTGGAAGTTCCTGAGATTAGAACATACACAAACAAAAAGTTTCTTCAGCTTTATTATAGCTATATCGTGTAGGTAAAAAGGTGCCCTTTCCCCTTGCTTGAGGCTGTAGGTTCGAATTAGTTACCAATGTTTCTTTTAATTGATAATACACTAGCTGTCCCCCGCGGTTTCACCCGCGTTACATTATGTTAGTAATACTGTTCCCGTAGGTCATAGCGTGGTGATAATATGTAGCGTTTATCTCATTCAGTAGTTTAGTAGAACAAACATACACATGCGCACTCCACTGGTTGTTTGCTTCATGATACACGCACACATACAAAATTTCACGATCATTAATATTAGTTGGTGGAAGAGAATTATATCCAGACACAGAACAAACAATCATGCTCATCACACAAAGTTTACGTTCTCGATGGGAATCGTGGCCACGACCTTAGGCTGAGCAGTCAGGGTCACCAACCAATAGACCAACAGGCCAATGAAATGAGTCAGCAACATGAGTGAGTTTTAGTCAGTAAAAGTCTGACACGCCATCCCGCCCCGCCCAGGACGGGAGAAGTCATTTGATAATTTCCCACTCCCAAAAAAAAGACTGCTTTGCTTTCTAATATTTTTTTTCTAAACTAAATAGTTTGCGAGAAACACTTCCGAAGTAACTTCTGAAATAAGGGAATAAGTATATCATGTAAACTTCCACCGAAAATTGGTTTGAACGAGATCTAGCAAGTAGTTTTTTTTTATTTATGATTTTGGGTTGCTATGGAGGTTGATTTAATTCAGCTAGTCTTGGAGATATCACCTTTGTAGGTAAGCAACCGACTACAAACAAACATTTTGTAATTCAATAACAATCTAAATATAGTGCCTTGTATCTCTTATGACGTAATAATCAAGGATTATCTGTCTCTCTCACTCCTACCTGAATGTAGATATGTCTATCCTTGTCGTCCCCAAAATACGTGGTTGGGATTCCCCGTGGCATAGAGTATAAATGACTTTTTAGCTTGTAATGAGGTAGGGAGGGAATAGTAAGTTTTGTCTTTTTGTTTATATTTTCATCTGTAGGGACTACGCACACTAGTTTATTTAGCTCTGTCTTATCTTATACTATCATATTTAAAAAGCACATTGGTCAAGTGCGAGTCGCACACGAACGAAAATTTTAAGTATTCTTAATTACCTACATTTTTATGAATGGTTTTTTTTGCGGAGTGGGAAATCATCAAATGACTTCTCCCGTCTTGGGTGCGGCGGGAGGGTGTGTCAGTCTTGTACTGACTAAAACCCACTCATGTTCCTTCGGTTGCCCTTTATGTTTCGGGGTCACGTTAACTATTATAAACATTCCGCAACCTTTTTATGAATGGTCGTGATGGCCATGGCCAAGTGGTCAAGGAGTCCGCTTCTCATGTACCTAGGGGTTTGAGGGATCGAATCTCATCAATCGCAAGATCAAATGTGACTTTTTCAATTCATTTATGTAGATTTCAAAGTTTATTGCCGATGATACCGTGCTGGTTGCTGAGAGTGGCCTGGAGGTCCAGAGCAAATTGGAGGTGTGGTGGCGAGGCTGAGAGTGTTGGCCTAAAATTGAGCAGGACCAAAATAGAATACCTGTTCTGCGATTTCGACGGTCTCTCTAGTTCTGTGCCTATTACTCTCGCAGGAACGCCCAGACCAATTTGCTCCGACTTTCGGTACCTAGGGTCACTTGTACAGGAGGATGGCGGTATAGACCGAGACGTAACGCATGGGATCAACTCTGGATGGATGAAATGGCGACAGGTCACTGGAATAACTTGCGACCCACGGATGCCTCTCAAGCTAAAGGGGAAAATATATAAGTCTGTGATAAGACCTGTCGTCCTGTATGGATCGGAATGTTGGGCCTTGAAGAAGATGGATGAAAGAAGACTGCATGTGGCAGAGATGAGAATGTTGAGATGGATGTGTGGAGTGACTAGAATGGATAGAGTGAGAAATGAATATATTAGAGGAAGCCTGAAAGTAGCACCTGTCGCAGATAAGTTGAAAGGAAATCGTTTGTCGTGGTATGGGCATGTTAAGAGGAGGGATGAGACGCATATAGTTAGGACAAGACAGTTATGAGTATGAATGTAGAGGGTTGAAAGAGGAGAGGAAGACCGAAGAAAAAATGGATGGAATGTGTGAAGAATGATATGAAGGAGAAAGGGGTAAGTGATAGCATGACAGGTGACAGGTTGGTATGGAAGAAAAAGACATGTTGCGCCGACCCCAAGTAAAATGGGATAAGGGCAGGAAGAAAAAGAAGTTTTCAAAGTTTATCTTGGACATCACTGACATCGCAACCAAAGGTATCGATATTATTCAAATTAAACGAAAATTCGACGGTCAAATTCGCTTTGATTTCAATCATTAAGCCAATTCGATTTACGGGTGTGACATATTTTCGAAAATAGCTTTCAAAGCAGTTTTGTTTCTTTTTAAAAATAAAGGAATGTTTTTTTTTGTAAAATCTGACGATTTAAGGTGGGGTTCTCAGTACCCATTGAAACTCCACCCTGTATTGTTCAACTGGGGTTCAGTCCCCAGCTAAACTACAGGGTGATGATGAGGATTATTTAAGGTCCACAAAACGGTCAGAGTCAATCAAATCACTCAAACCATTATGATATTTAACGAATTTGATCTGAAATCTGGAATGTGTTATTTGGTATGTGTTAGGAAATAATTGGATTTTTTTTTTTGGGTATTGGGAAATCATCAAATGACTGCTCCCATCCTGGGCGCAGCGCGGCGGGAGGGCGTGTCAGACGACAAAGCGGGGTGACAGATCGGAATGATCCACTTTACTGGCTAAAACCCACTCATGTTCCTTCGGTTGCCCTTTATGTTCTGGGGTCACGGTAACTATTATAACCTTCGAGTCAAAGTTCTTCGTTTTAACCGTTTTGGGGGCGCTTAATAAAAAGACGCAAAAACTATTTTGATAGTCTACATATCTAATTTGAAAAGAAAAATGTGTTAAACTAAAATCTACATGTTTGAATTAAACAGTATGACATTGTAGCCACACACATTACCACGTTTATTGACTCACCGCAAGAAACAAGAAACAGGTAGTTCTGAAAAGACTTCTGGACTTTTTCTCGCCATAAAAACCATCCTTGAACTACAACGAACATTAAAAAAAAAATTGGCCAAATTGGTCCAGGCGTTGTTGAGTTATGCGCATTTTTAGGGTTCCGTAGTCAACTAGGAACCCTTATAGTTTCACCATGTCTGTCTGTCTGTCCGTCCGTCCTCGCTTAATCTCTGTGACCGTTAGCACTAGAAAGCTGAAATTTGGTACCAATATGTATATATTACCCACGCCGACAAAGTGGTAAAATAAAAATTAGAAAAAAATGTTTTATTAGGGTAGCCCTCCTATATGTAAAAAGGGAAGTGATTTTTATTTTAATTTCAACCCTGACGTGTGATATATTGTTGGATAGGTATTTAAAAATGAAAAGGGGTTTACTAAAATCAGTTTTTGATAATGTCAATAATATCGGAAATAATCGCTCCAAAAGGAAAAATTAAAGCGTCCCCCTCTAACTTTTGAACCGTAGGTTTAAAAAATATGAAAAAAATCTGGAAAGTAGAACTTTATAAGTACTTTCTAGGAAAATTATTTTGAACTTGATAGAAAGAACCATTTTTTGTAAAAAAAAGACAAAAAGGTTGTACAAAATAATTTCTGCGTACTTATGTCAACGTAACAAATAGCCTTTTTTTTTACTTATAAGTGGGAACACTTATTGTGACGGACGGGAAACTACGGAACCCTACATTGAGCGTGGCCCGACACGCTCTTGGCCGGTTTTTATATTATAGAAGATATAGTTTATATAAAAATACATACATATTAAAAATCTACTAGCTTTCGCATTTGAATGTAGTAACCTCCCTAACCTATTTTATCCCTTTAGGGTTGGAATTTCCATAAATCCTTTCTTAATGGTTACCTACTCTTCACAAAGAACACACCCTGTAAGTTTCATGTCTCTAGGAGCAGCGGTTTGGGCTGTGCGTTGATATATTTACAAACAGGCACAGAAGAAACAGTCAAGTTCATCACACAAAGACTTGTACTTAAGTGATTTTAAAAAATCTTAGAATGATACCTAATTCGCACGTCAAAATTAACTCTATGCTCTAAGATACAAAGTTGAGTTCAGATGCAACAATATAATTATCAAAGTTTTTATAAAGCTGGTTTCGTAAATTCGTACGCATGTTTGACTTAAGCACTGGGTCTTGTCTTGGGTTCGATTCCCGAATTGGGCAGTCTTGTTTCATTTTCTACACAAAACTCTTTTGGCTCTATAGGGAGGGGGGAGGCTGTACCCATTCGCAGCACCCCCTTACTATATCTACCTGTTTTATATATATTGATTAATATTCCTAAAAATATTTTATTTTATAATAAACTAGCTTTTGCCCGCGACTTCGTCCGTGGTTTCGTTCGTTCCCGTTCCCGGGGTATTTCCGGGATGAAAACTATCCTATGTCCTTTCTCAGGTCTCAGACTATATCTATACCAAATTTCATGGCGTGAAGAAGAGACAGACGGTTGCGGAATGTTTATAATAGTTACCGTGACCCCGGAACATAAAGGGCAACCGAAGGAACATGAGTGGATTTTAGTCAGTAAAAGTCTGACAGGCCCTCCCCCCGCACCCAAGACGGGAGCAGTCATTGGATGATTTCCCACTCCCCAAAAAAAAAGAAGAGACAGACAGACAGACAAAGTTACTTTCGCATTTATAATATAAGTATGGAAGTATGGATTATTTTAGTAATGACAATAATTAAGTAACATTTAACTAACTCCCAAAAATGTTATACAGGGTGTCCCACGGCTATGCCACATGGAGGGAAAGTACCTTAAATATTGTAGATAGAACATTTTACTGAAAGAAGACATTATTTGAATTTTAATAACATTTTAAACTGTACTCATAGATATTTTAATAATTTGATAGTTGAACCGGGAATCGAACCTGTTACTCGAGAAAATTAATCAGCCTGTAGTTTTATCCTACCGATCGAAAGGCTTCGTCAAAAGGAATATTTTTTTCTAAATAACATAGTGTCAAAAATAAAAGAAAGACCATGAATTTTAACATTTTTAATACAGAATTAGTCAATTTTTCAAATGCTCAAAATTAGTCCCTTCTTCTGGAATACAAAGTGATGACTTTTGATTATTTCGTTCCCTGACGATGTTTTCGTCTTATTGTAGTGGATATTTATTAATTTAAATTATGCGTACTACTCAAGTGGATAGATTAATTAATTATGTAGTTATGATTGTCAATTGTATGTCCTTACGGCAATGTAAGCATTTAACTTTTCTGAACAAAATTTCACATCAAATGTTAAAATTCACGGTCTTCCTTTTATTTCTGACACTATGTTATTTAGCAAAAAATAATCCTTATGATGAAAGCTTTCGATTAGTATGATAAAACTACAGGATAATTATTTTTTCTCGTGGAACAAGTTCGATTCCCGGCCCAACCATTTACTTAATTATTAAAATATCTATGAATGCAGTTTAAATTGTTTTTAAAATTCAAATAATGTCTTCTTTCAGTAAAATGTTCTATTTACAATATTTGAGGTACTTTCCCTCCATGTGGCATAGCCGTGGGACACCCTGTATATGTTGAGTACTTGTATGTATCTGTGTGTGGATGTTTATTTCTCTTTCACTGAAAGAATGTTGACAAAGATTTACAGTAATATCCATACTAATATTATAAATGGGAAAGTGTGTCTGTCTGTCTGTATGTTTGTCTTTCTTTCACGGCAAAACGGAACAAATTGACGTGATTTTTTAAGTGGAGATAGTTGAAAGGATGGAGAGTATAAGTCTTTTTCTAACGCGAGCGAAGCCGCGGGCAAAAGCTAGTAGCTTATACATCTGAATTACACAGGCTACATAACATCACGCTACGTGAGCAGAGCAGTAATCAAAAGCAAAACGTAACGCGGGTGAAACCGCGCGGCATAGCTAGGTAGTAGAAATTAACATAGCCTATATTAACAATACCTTATAAATCAAGCATTCATACATAAAAACAATTTTTTAAAACATTTAATCAGACAAGAAATATCTTCAGATTTATTTCTGGCACAGAATTTAGACTATTTTTTTATTAATTTAACCATTTTCATAGCCAACCTACTATTATCATATCAAATCTTACTCTGTACAGAGACTATGGCCGGGAATTCCCATGAAACATGAAAAATATTTTTTGATTGACGTCAGAAACCAAACCAATGTCAGGTGTTAGATCTACGGACTGTATATTAAAATGTTCAGTGTTTTCTTTGTTCAAATGGTAATTTAATGGAATAACTTATACATTTTTAAGTTAGTCAGTGTTGATATTTATTAAATAATAAATAGATATTAGAAGTTTGTGAATGTGTACAACATAAGTTTTTATTTTCCAATCATAAAAATACTAGGTATCACAGAAAACTTGTTTTAAATATTCTGATTAAAATCTCTTCTTGCTCTTCCGACTAACTCTTGAAATAATTTCTATTTTGTCTGTAACGTTTTGAACCATTTTTATTATTCTAAAGTAAATATTGTTTCTTCATAGTTAATTCACTAGCCTACGGTTTCACCTTTTTCCTTTTTTAGTAACCATTTTGCTATCATCATAGAGTGACATTACATAACCCATATCTTCCATGATAAATGACCTTTGACATTGACCACGATCAAAAATTCCAGATTCTCGGCGCCACAAATACCAGTGACTATAAAAGCTCCTAATCTATATAATATATATTTAAAGAAAGTCGTGTTAGTTACACATTTTATAACTCAAGAACGGCAGAACCGATTTGGCTGGAAATGGGTGGGGACATAGCTTAGGACCAGGGGATGGACATAGAATACTTTATATCTTCTTTTTTAGTAACCAAAAATCTGATATAACTCAGGTGAAACCGCGGAGGACAGCTAGTTAGTAATATGACAGTCTATCCCAAACTGCTCTTCCTAAAATGGCTGTACCAGACTGAGGTCCCAACCACAAAGAGGAGACCTTTTGTTAGGTAGGTACTAAGTCCTAGCTAGGAAGGTTTAAGTTCATTTTTGGTCAATGCAAGAGTCAGGCTAAGCAGTAAACTATCTTCTAGTGTTAAATTGTGAAAGGAAATAAAGTCAAACACATTCAAAGTAACAAATTGTTTAGCGTTATAAACATAAACTTTGTATTAATGGAACCGAGGTTTTTTACATTTCTTTGAAATTTATTCAGCAGTTTAATGCCTTGTTTTAATAAATGTTGATAAGATGTTTCATTTATTTGTTAAAAATTTAGATAAAGACGTTGTTTTGAATATGTATAGTTCATTTCGTTGTGGTTTTTAAACGTAGGTAATGTCGTAAATAGCAATAAATAATGGTCCACTATTTTCACAAAGTTAAATGAATACAGCGCCTATGTATTTTCAGGTTTTTTAAGAATCGCGAATATACACGCATTACAAGTTTTAAATTTGACAAAAAAGAAACAAACAAACATTCGCATTGCTAATACATGAATGAATTAGCGGTGGGCGATTATGAGATATACTAATGAAATCATTCGATTATGGAAATGTCTCGAGATATCTCGATTATGACAATTAGTAGTTACTAATACTAAGCTACTACTAATATGAAGTTAGAGTATTCACTTCAGTCACGCACGCACGGCACAGTCGTCGCGTGGGAAGGGGACAACGACAACACAATGCGGTTTGATAATTAGTGTACTACTGCGTCTTGTATATTGTCGTACCTGACTAAACTTCTTTCTTGATAGAAAAAAAAAGATTTGTAGGTTGTTTAAATATTTGTTTTGAATAGAAACAAAACAGAAAACAGTCAATTAATTCATACTACACGAAAGAAAATAAATACTTATTTTTTTTATTAAGGTTATTTGAATAAGCTATAAAGCGAGCGAAAAGTGTTACGTAAAAGGCTAAAACAAACTATCTTTTAAAACCCGGTAAATTTACTGTTAAATAAATCCACTAGAAGTACCAAAAACAAACCACAATGTCTATATATATTCTATAGTATAGGCACAGTTTAACGATCCTTATAGTTGTAAAACGAATGTACTTGCATAGAGCAACGGCGGGGATCTCGAGGGGAAGTGGGCGGCGCGGATCGCTGCCCGCGAGTGCGCGTAGTTGGCGGGCCAAACTCTGTGGGGCTAACGCATCCGTGTAAATCGCAAGCAAGTTTTCAAGAATCATTAAATAAACTTATTATAATGGTGCACACTTCTTGTTCTGTGTACGGATGTACCTCGACAACGAGACACAATAAGGATTTAAGATTTCATAGATTTCCCCGTGACGCGAGGTAAGTTTATTCTTATAAATTCGTATTAAACAAGTGGGTACCTACTAATATTTATTTTGTTTAAACTAATAATACCCGTCGTGTTTATAGTTACGTATATAATTATAGTAGGTACGAGTAAAGTTAAGTTATACACGTATTCGTATACGTTATATTATTATAATATATACTTTATTGCACATAACTGTTTAACAGAGAACTTAACTGTAATTTGTTTACAAAGGTGGACTTATCTCTAGAAGAGATCTCTTCCAGTCAACCTAGGGCATTGCGATAGACTGTACTTGAAACGGGCCAACATAGTGCAAGAGAGTGTTTAAATAATAACAACGACTAAAAATATATATATTACAATCGGAAAAACATTTCAATCGGTATCATTTATATTTCGTATTGTAGGTATATACGCTTTGCGAACGGGCTATCTCAGGCACTTGGACAGTTAGGTTATTTATTTATACAAAAGTAAAAAAAAACTAAAACCTGACTACGAAAAAACCCGGATAAAACAATAAGCAAAGGTACCTGACAGTCTGTTTCCAGGTTATGACCGTAGTCGCATGCCGCTGTGACCTGTCTTTTTTTCTTCTAAAGCTTGTATCTCGAAAACGGTGTGTCCTATCGCAAAAATAATGAAAAATTTGCCCCCCTTTATAAAACCCCACAGCCGCGTAATTCTTACATGTAGGTAATATTCAATTATGAAAAAAATAAAGTTTGTCTTTTTTGACAACCCTTGCACATTTGCACGCGGTAGCGTAAATACCTACACGGGCGGCGGTGTCGTCCGACATCAAAGGCGTTTTCCAACTGTATGGATCGTAAAACTGTGGTATAGGTATTCCTTCTACTACTACTAATGTCACGGAGCTGTCGACTTCATAAAACAGGATTAGTAGTACTAATTAGTAACATCATTCGATTATGAAAACATATTAGTTACTAATTCCATAATCGATTATCAACATTAGTAATACAAAATAAATCGATTATGCCGATCATTCATAATCGCCCACCACTAGAATGAATGCCACCAATGCCAAATTGTTTTGATTTAGAGGTTATAGAAGCTCAAAAACCAACATTTTAAAATTTGTAACTAAGTTTTACGTTCATTAGTCATTTGTTTCTAATGAAAATAAGTATTATGATTTGAGTTTAAAGTAATATTTTTAAAATCGAATTTGTTGAAGAGATATATATATGTCTGTTTTTTATCTCTTGATAAAAATAATTAATCAAGTATATTGATTTTTCAAGACGATATTTCTTTAGATTAGATATTCTGAACGGCCACGTCGTTTACTCAATGTTGCCATCCTTGCAATCCTAATCCTTATTAACATTAAAGAACATATGGACGAAAGAGAATTTCAAGAACATAAAATATTATTTGAAAACGTAGTAGTAGAAAGTAGGTAGTTAAGTGCATAATTGCAATAATGAGATTTTATTGTCTAAGGACATAGGTATTTCGTGGTTAATTTGAGTGTTGCGTATCAATTAGCCCTCTACACAAAAATGTTAAGTTGTGTAATAATAATAAACCAACGTAACACACGTAATTATAAAAAAATGTGTGTAACGTAACCGATGACCCACAAACAAAATATCGTTTGTATCTTCACTTTAATCTAGATAAAGATTAGATATTCACATCAATCTTCTCTACTATCAAATTGATAATAATTATTTGTTCCTCAAACTAATATAAAAATTTTAAGAACGTCCTATGTGCTGACTTGTGCAATCGTACAATATTTATTTTTACATTGGGGATAGCAACATTACGCTTACGGCACTGGCCACCATAGATAACGAGTTGTGTTGAATGGAACTAGGGGAATGCCACATGGAAAGCTCCAAAGCCGCTTTACACCTCACTACTTCCCGTTAAACAGAAACGTTGTAACTACAATCTGTCAAATTTCTTTATCAGATTTTAAACTTAATCTCCGCAGGGTTAGGTTCAAGATTGTTTTTCATCAATCTACAGGTTTCAGTACTGTATTCATCTAATACATCAAAAGAAGTTAAAATATAAACATATTTTTTTTCAAATGATAAAGACTGTTTACCACGGTGTTTAAAAAAATTGACTACTCTTGTCATCTAAAATATTATTATATTCAACTCAGAGGACCTCACTCTGTCTAACAGTCAGTGTAATATGTTAAATAAGTAATCCGTGAATAGTCTCTTGCGGCGCTAGCGCCATTCTAGGTAGTATTTTATGTAACTATTAATTTACTGCGTTAAAGTAAAAGTATATTTAGTTACTTTTACTTTAACCTTTAGCCCTGGTATTCCCTATTTTCTTGTATGGAGTGGAAACGTGGACAATTTTGGCCCGAGAGAGACAGAGGATTGATGCTTTTGAAATGTGGTGTTGGAGAAGAATGCTGAGGATACTTTGGACAGCAAAACGCACCAATGCATCGATCCTGGCTCAACTCCGAATAACAACTCGGTTGTCCTCCTTATGCCGTCAACGTATCTTGTCATATTTTGGCCACACAGTGCGCAGAGGGGACGAGAATTTGGAAAAATTGATTGTGGTTGGGAACACCGAAGGCAAAAGATCGCGCGGTTGTTCACCAACAAGATGGGCTGATCAATTAAAAGACTCGGTGTCAGACAAATTTTACACCGTTGCAAGAGAAGCGCTGGACAGAAACCGGTGGAGGCAGATCATCCGCTCCAGGTGCAACCCTAGTGCTGACCACGATCCTCAGACATGAGGGACCGACCCGAGAGAGAGAGAGATATTTAGTTAAAGTATATTTTCAACTGTTCTCTCTTATAAGATAGTTTTTATTCCTCTCAACCGCTACTATATAAATTCTACTTTACTTAGTTCATCTCTTTCTTCAACCTTTGGCACTCTCGCAAAGACAGTTTGTGTTGACTTATTAATCGTTGAAACGTTTAGCAATGAAAACTACCTTTCTATTGCTATTAAACCTTCGAACACACGTTATTCGAGACAATAGAAATACAATAGCAGCCCGACAGCCAGCTGTCGCTGGGTCGTTAAACGGTTAATCGGGAAAACAAAGCCTAAAAATAATATCATTGGCCTAAAATCACAAAAGCCTAAAATTAGGCTTTTAAAACAGTAAAGTTAAAACTCCTTTAATTGTTTAAAATTTAATCAGGCTTTAGTCAATTGTTTATATAAGTGGACGTGCCCTAGGGCTCGTATTTTTAACAACGTGAATGCAATTCATTGATAAATAAATTACTAAATGAATTTTCGCTTCTCGACTTCACGTTACGTACCTGTCTCGGCGTCGCGCGTCGTGTCATTTAAATCGTACAGTGTAAACGCACCTTACGCTGGAGATAACCACAAACAAAAGAAGTTTATTCACCTTGCTCTGCTCGTATTTATGTCAATTTATTTATCAGGGGGTTACCCCAACGAACTAACGTGTGATTTAATAAAAAAAAAACATGATTTTGCTCGCAAAACGTATTACTACGCGCTTACAATCTGCAGTTCTAGAAAATAAACAGTGACGACATAAAAAATTGTGAAAAACTGTTAAAACAAGTGTTTAAAATGACTGAGGAAGTAAAGCCAATCACGTTAAAAAAACTACCACTAATATTAAATAGAAATATAATAATAAAGAAACCTTTAAACCGGAATATAAAGGTTTTAAAAACGATCCCGAATTCAGTGCAAGAAGATATTATTTACGTGTCTAAACAAGGGGATTTTACGTCAGGGGAAGTCCGTCATATGACGATAATAAACCGTCTTAATGTGCACACTAAAGTAAGTAAAACAGTCGCTAAATGCCAGAGCCATTCCGGCCAAGTATTTGAAAAGACCTCGGACGAAATAACCAAGTTGATTGGCCAAGATAATTACGATATATTATTCTCGTCGCTCTGTTCTATTATCAGCCAAGAATTAAAGATTAGAAGTATTAATGCGTTGTTAACAGTGCCTAAGAAAAATAAGTCGGTGGCTGTGCAGACGGACCCGAATGTCGCTAATGTAGTTTGTGTGAGTGTGTTAAAAGATGTTGTCGAGTCCTCTTGTCAAACAAATGAGACGTGTTTAGGAGATTTCAAGAAGCTCGTCAAACCGAAGAGACGGAATAGAAGGCAGCAGTTGGCTCCCTACGTGGTGAAAGACGCTCCTGAAGTGAAGCAACCGAGACGGATAGTCGTGTCACCGCCTGACTTTAACACATTTGTAAAAGAAGAATCAATATCGCTACCTAAAAAAGAATCTCTTACGGAATCCTCGTTAGCAGAATTAACCGATGTGTTTGACGAAGATTCCAATAATAGTATAGGTCGTTTATCGTCTCTATCAGTTAAGACCACTCCGGAATTATTGCATAACCCGATGATGATTCTCACAAACGTGGACAAACATACGAGGGACGTGAGTAATGATGTCAACCAACGTGAAATCAAGGCTAGAGAACAGTATCATCTACACAATATGGATTCTCAGGGCGATGAGAGCCCTACAAGTGATAAATTACCATTTGGGATGCAACAGATGTTGCGGACGTCACCGCCTGAGCAACGGATAAAGCTGCTTCTGCAACAAGGGCTCACGGGAATGAAGGATTGTTTGAACCGTGATGCTGATGGGCATTTGTGAGTATTTTTCTTATTTTTTGCTACCATATTTATATTTTATTATTCTTTAAAATTAACAAATAATTTTAAAGAATAATAAAATATAAATATCGTCCCCGTAGTTGGAAAACTAAATAACATCGATTTTCTAGTTTTGAGATAAACGCAATTTAGTGCCTTTTTTCAGTAAATGTTAATTTGTTAAAAAAATTGAGACAATTTTACCCTCGGTAATTTTATATTTTGTGGTAAAATTGTCTGTTTCTTTAACAAATTAACATTTACTGAAAAAAAGAGCACTAAATCGCGTATATCTCAAAATTAGAAAATCGGAGTTATTTAGTTTTCCAACTACGGGGACAATGTGGGGACAACTCAAGCTAGACAGAGCCTAGGTTAGTGGGTCATCTTAGGGACAGCGGACAAATGTTATGTTCATACTTATATAATTTATAAATAATAAATATCTTGGGATAACTCACACGGTCAACTGATCCCAAAATAAGCAGAGTTTGTACCATGGTAACCAGCGCCTGATAAACATGCATATGTAATTTCTAAATTACACCCAGACACAGAACAAACAATCATGCTCATCACACAAAGTTTGTCCTGGGTGGGAATTAAACCTATGACCTCCGGCTTTGCAGTCAGGGTCACAAACCACCAGACCAACAGGCCCGTCATAGGCCCTGTCAAATACGTCCATATTACAGATAAATTACACCCAGACACAGAACAAAGAATAATGCTCATCACACAAAGTTTGTCCTGGGTAGGAACTGAACCCACAACCTGTGGCTTGCCAGTCGCGGGTCATTAAGCGCTAGACCTGCCTTTGGCATTATTTTGTAAGCATGAACATTAATGGCCATATGAATACATGTAATATAAAAAAGTACCATATTTTTAAATAGGAATGTAATTTCTTCATGGACAGGTCTAAACAATATTTTGAGAATTTGTTTGTTTATTCAGAATCAGTAAATTAGTGTTTATTTTTTATTAGTTTTTTTTTCTTTTATGCAATTCTTCCAGCAAACTACATATTGAACAAGTTCAAAAAAAAATTGTCTAAGCCATAAGTTTAAGAAAATGATTATGTTTTAAGTTTTCTCGACAACCAATAAATATTTTTCTAACATAAATTTAAATTATAATAGATAATAAATACTTTTTTAATTTATTAAAATTGCATTTGAATGTATCCATTGGTGTTCAAAGTTACTTACATTATATCTGAAGGGCCTGACTAATTAATTTTGCTATGGGTATTAATATAATTCAAGAGTTCTTGAAGCTTTAAAAAAGGGGTTGCGGAATGTTCATAATACCTAGTCACCGTGACCCTGGAACATAAAGGGTAACCGAAGGAACAGGGGTGGGGGGCTTAGTCAGTAAAAGTCTTACACGCCCTCCCGCCGCGCCCAGGACGTGAGAAGTCAATTGATGATTTCCAACTCCCCAAAAAAAGCTATAAAAATAAAAATCATCATCTCCCAAGCCTTTTCCCAAATATGTTGGGGTCGGCTTCCAGCCTAACCGGATTCAGCTGGATACCAGTGTTTTACGTGAAGCGACTGCCTATCAGACCTTCACAACCCAGTAACTGGGCGACACGATACCTCTTTGTTAGACTGATCAGACTTTCTGGCTTACCTGTAGCGACTGACAAAGTTCTATGAATGACAACCGAGACCAACGGCTTTACGTGCTTTCCCAGGCACGGGATGTCAGTGATGTCCTAGATAAACTTCAGAAAGTACTTATGAATTGAAAAAGTCAAATTGGTACTCGCCCGGATTCGAATCCACAACCTCTTACATGTAAGGCCTTATCCACTGGACCACGGCCCCAAGAGCCAAGGACAAAGAGTTCTTGGAGCTTTAAAAATAAAAATATTCCAATTTTTTTTAAACCTAATTTAGTACGATTTTTTTTTTTTTTTTTGGTGAGTGGGAAATCATCCAATGACTGCTCCCGTCCTGGGCGGCGGGAGGGTGTGTCAGACTCTTACTGACTAAAACCCACTCATGTTCCTTCGATTGCCCTTTATGTTCCAGGGTCACGGTAACTATTATAGACATTCCGCAACCTAATTTAGTACGATCAAAAAACTCATACCTTTTAATTCTTACCATACAAAATAAACTTAAATAAAACCTAATCACTTAATTTTTAATAAGTATAAAATTAGTTTAAAAAGTTTGTCCAAAATACCCCTCAAATTTTTTTTCTTTATTTATTTTACTTTATTGACTTTTGAAAATGTCAGTCCATAAGGCTTAACCTTAACTAAGACACACACACACAAAAATATTAATAAAAGTAAAATTCCTGTTTCGGACGAAACCAGCGCGAGCGGCGGAAATGCCTACTCAGCACGGGAAATACATTTCCCGTGGAAAAATCAACAACAAACTGTATTAATCTATAGAAATGCCTCATGGAGCGACTGCCTATCAGACCTCTACAACCCAGTAACTGGGTAACACAGTAACACTCCCTTAGTTAGTCCGATTGTCAGCATTTCTGGCTTCTGACTACCCGTAACGGCTGTTAAAGATTTACGAATGGCAACCGAGACCAAGCTTTTTACTTGGTTTCCGAGAAAATCGCCAAACCCATTGAATAAATGAATATGAATCCGTACTTAATATTTTAAATTCGAAAGTAACTCTGTCTGTCTGTCTCTTCTTCACGCCCAAACTACTGAACCGATTTGAATAAAATTTGGTACAGATATAGTCTGGGACCCGGGAAAGGACATAGGACAGACAGATTTCATTCCGGATATCCCCCGGGAACGGGAGCTATTATTCCACGCGGACGAAATCGCGGGCAAAAGCTAATAATATAGTGAAATTGCTCATGGAAAAACTTTGTGATATTTTTTCGATCCGGGAATCGAGCGAAAGACTACGCAAATCAGAAGCTTGCGGCCACGAGTCCAACAGGACAGTCAAGCATAATCCATCAAAATTAATTTATTTACTTCAAGTAATTAAAGTAATAAGTAAATGCTGCACATTTTAAACACCTTTCGACGAGTAAGCGACAGCCGGTTGTCGGGGTGCTATTGTCTTTCTATTGTGTCTCGAATCGCGTGTGTTTGAAGGTTTACTAATGCTGACAATAAATTCGTCATTGGTGACGATTATCTTGTTCTCAAACTACCAATGTGAATTCATATGTACTTTCTAAAGTTTATCTTAGACATCACTGACATCCCATGCCTCGGAAAGCACGTAAAGCCGTTGGTCCCGGTTGTCATTCGAAGAACTTTGACAGTCGTTACGGGTAAGCCAGAGACTCAGACCAGTCTAACCAAGAGGTATCGTGTCGCCCAGTTACTGGGTTGTGGAGGTCAGGTAGGCAGTCGCTCCACGTAAAACACCGGTATCCAGCTGAATCCGGTTAGGCTGGCAGCCGACCCCAACACGATTGGGAAAAGGCTAGGGAGATGATGATGATCTTGTTCACAAACTGTAGAGTCCTTGTAGAGAGTCGGCTTATCCATACTTCCATACTAATATTATAAATGCGAAAGTAACTCTGTCTGTCTGTCTGTTACGCTTTCCCGCTTAAGCTACTGAACCGATTTAAATGAAATTTGGTACAGATATAGTCTGGGACCCGAGAAAGGACATAGGATAGTTTTCATCCCGGAAATCCCGCGGGAACGGAAACTATTCCACGCGGATGAAGTCGCGGGCAGAAGCTAGTTTGCCATATAAAGAAAAAAAACTTCTTAATAGAAACATAATTGTTAACGTATCATAATTAAAATCACGAGTTGATTAGATAATTTTCTTATTATTAGATTTTTAATGAATGGCCACTGCTTATCGTTTTACAAAAGATAATTATAGCATACTAGTTTTTTTCGGCAATTTCGGCCTTGTGGATTTTCTATACTAATATAGAGTTTGTGAGTTTGTCCGGTTGTAAGGGGGTAAGACAAATAAACAAACCGAAAACCGGCCAAGTGTAAGTCGGGTTCGCGCACGAATAGCCAAAATTCAGCAAAAAAAGTATTTGATGTTATACCAGGCGTCCGTCACTCGCTCAAGGCCACGCGTTTTATGCCTACTAACCGCTTCGTGTATCGTCGACGATACAACGAACACCGGGCTGTCGCGCGCCCGCCTGAGTGCTCGCGCGTCACGGGTACAGCGCTGACTATCAAAATGCCGAAACCACGTAATTATTGCGTGATTATAGTGCAATTCTCCTGTTTCCCAATTCTCGTGTTTCCCTTATGATTATTTATTACAATTATTCACGCGGTTTTGGATATTTTTGACACTAAAATATAATAATCGGGAATTCAAGGAACGAAAAATATGCATCAGTCATTTTATTAAACTTTAAAATATTTGATCAACATATAATAAAAAAATTGTTTTTCTAAAACATTCGTTTTATTACCATTATCATCATACGTATAACCCTAGCACATTTGCTGGAAGACACACACACACGTTAGTCGCGCGGCGGGCAAAACAATCTCAACTCTCTTTGTGCGTGCTTATGGTACATTTCTCCTTGCTGCAAACAGCTGGTATTATTATTATGATTTTGTAGGCTATTATAGCGTAGGTATTTTAGTTTTTGTATTGGAGTGAAGTATCTGTTACGTAGTAACTATTTATTAATCTGTGGTTATACTTCAACTACGGTTTTCTTTACGATTTTATATTGTTTTATTATTATTTACAACTAGCTGTCCCCCGCGGTTTCACCCGCGTTATATCAGATTTTTGGTTACTACTCCGCTCGAATTTTTCTCTAAACCACGTTTTATGTCACGTCCCACGGAAACAGGATAAAAACAAAAAAAAAGAAGATATAAAGTATTCTATATCCGTCCCCTGGTCCTAAGCTACCTCCCCACCAATTTTCAGCCAAATCGGTTCTGCCGTTCTTGAGTTATAAAATGTGTAACTAACACGACTTTCTTTTATATATATAGGTTATTTTATTAGTCATTAGCTTTTGCCCGCGGCTTCGCTCGCGTTAAAAAGAGACAAAAAGTAGCCTATGTTACTCTCCATCCCTTCAACTATCTTCACTTAAAAAATCACGTCAATTCGTCGCTCCGTTTTGCCGTGAAAGAAAGACAAACAGACAGACAGACAGACAGACAGACAGACACACTTTCCCATTTATAATATTAGTATGGATATGTGATATATTATCGGGTCCATAACTATGTCCCTCGAATTACTTAACACGGTGTTTGTATTAATAAAGGTTAAGTGTGTATATCAGTTGTCTGGTTACCATAACACAAGCTCTGCCTAGTTTCGTATCGTATAAATGGTTGAGCTAAATTGTGCCGAAACACACGTCATGCTCGTGAACGGGCGCTGTCATTTGGGGTTGGTCAACTCTTAACTGCTATAGTTTAATTCTTTATTTCTGAGAATAATTTTTTATTGCTTCTTGCCTTCATTGTTTTCACATATAGAAGCAACACGAATGATGTAACCGAGATATTGTAAAACTTTATGATTGAAAAGAGTGTCCATGGAGTTTCTTGCTTGTTCTTCTCCATAGAGATCTACGTTTTGGAACAAGCAACTAGCTTCAACTTTCTGACAAACTGACTGACAGTTTGACAATACATAAGTGCCTATAAATGGTCTAAGTGAAATAAATGCTTTGAATTTTGATTTTTTATCAGATGGCTGTGTGTGAGTTGTCCCAAGGTTTAAGTATTGTTTCATCAGCGAATTGGTCAGTTGAAATCTTGAAAACGCGTAACTTTTTTATCAAATGTCATATCAAAGTTATCAGTACTTAGATAAGGACTAGCCCAGTCTTATCAATTTTATAATCGACTGTGGGGGTTTTGTAGCGGGGTTCCCGGATTTTTATCATCTAATTCTTATTACCCTATACTAATATAACTAACTATAGTAATATTATATTAATATAAATTAAAAAAATATAAAACCCCCGCCCTCAAAATTAAAACTACTAAAACTACCGACTGCTAAAAACGTTAATAACTTGTAAACGTCTAAACCGATTTTGATGAACTTGTCCAAAAAGTATTGCTAGATAAACTACTTTCAAATAAAAGAAATCGCATCAAAATCGGCTTACTATTATTAATCTTTTATTATTAATCACAATTGAGACGAATTCAATGACACTTCACGGTTTAGGTTTTTTTTTTTTTTTTTTGCCGGTTTCGACTATTCTGCCAGTGTCAAGTTTGGGCGGCTACACAGAGATGCGGCCGCGACGTACTTTACATTTCGTGGTAGGTGTTAGTTAGCTGCAAGGACAAATACATGTGTTAGTGAACAAGAACTAATTTACATCTTAAAATATACGTCACATACGCTAAAATTATTTAAATATATATACAAAAAAAAACTACATACACATTACGCACACCATTAAAACTTTAATTCATTATCATTTAAAAATTTTGACAAAATTTGGATAAGTTTAGGAGAGAAGTGAGATAGGAGAGAATGAAAATTGGTTGGCAGGGGAATATTGCACTTGGTAATTTTATGGTAGAGGTCAAAAGATTTGTTGTTTAGGGAGCAGGAAAAGAAAATATGGTCCAAAGTACCCTCCGCAAGACCACACTCGCACAGCGAGCTATCTCGGACGTGAATTTTCCTCAGGAACACTGGGCTACAACAATGTCCGAGTCTCAGTCTGCACAGGGACGAAACAGTTTTCTTCGACAGTTTAGGGCATTTATAAAACCATGGTCTACGCTGGATTTTGTACCGCTGCGTAGTAGATGCCCTTAATTTTTGAAGTCGTCTTCCATGTTTCAGTCCACGAGTTAAATAACTTGGGTTTGGCACCATTCCGCAAATCGTAGTTATGAGCTACGTAGTGCTTTCGATCAGCCGGATTCGATGTGGCAAACTTTGCTAACGAATCAGCGCACTCATTGCCAACAATACCCGAGTGACCGGGGATCCAGGCTATCTCGACGTCCAAGCCGTTTTGGGAGCAATCAAACAGCAAGTTCTTTATATCTACAATTATCTGACTATGGATTTTACTATAAAGTTGATTTTGGTTTAGGGCCTGAATACTACTACGGGAATCTGAAAAAATTACTGACCTTGCTATTTGATGAGATTTAATATAGTGTAAGGCTTCTAGAATGCCAATACACTCTCCTGTAAAAACTGATGCTTCTGGTGGGCATTGAAAGAGTAATGAAATTTTATAATTTTGGAGATAAACTGTACCAGTATATTCTGTTTCGGATAGTTTAGAGGCATCAGTGAAAAATAAATTCCAACCTTCCCAGTAACGCTTCACGGCTATCTCAAAGTCGCTATTAGCGTTCTGGGAATTCTTTGATATGCCAAGTCCCAAAACAGCTTTTGGTTCGTAGTAAATCGATTCGTATGCGGCAGAAAAGACCGGGAGAATTGGGTATTGACAAATTGGCGAGGAGAGTTGTTTAAGCTCTCTGTACCTATCAATCAATAGAGGAACAGTTTTATTATTCCAATAAGGACAACTATCAAAGGAAAGGTTGATTTGCTCTAAAATTGGAAGCAAGGGATGGGATGAAAGAGGAAAAACTTTAGAGAGAAAGCGATCTGCTAAATACTGTCTCCTAAGGAATAGAGGCGGTTCTGCACATTCGACCTGGAGCGCATTTATGGGAGACGATTTCATGGCACCTATGATGATTCTTAGGCACTTGGACTGGATGCTGTCCAGCTTTTTAAGCGCTTCTTTGTTGCAGGGCTCAATAAGGAAGCTGCAGTAATCTAGAGCACTTCTAGTCAACGCGTTGTATACTAGTTTGAGCGTGGATGGGTGAGCTCCCCACCACACCCCCGCCAAGGCCTTAAGAACTGACACCGAGCGTTCGCACTTTTTAACCGTGTTGTTTATGTGTTCGACCCCAGTCAGTCTAGTGTCCAAAGTTACTCCCAGAAACCTAGCCTTATCCATAACTGGAATGATTTGATCATCAATTTTAATATCTACCGGGGGTACAGAGCGCTTGCGAGTAAAAATGACTGCTGTACTCTTCGGCGCACTTAAAGATAACCCGTGATCGATTAGCCATTGGTTGAGCGAGGACAGAGAGATATTCATCGATGAAGCGGCGTCCTGAATGGAACTGCCACAGACCATTAGCGCAATATCGTCAGCATACTGAAGGATTTTGCAATCGTAGTTAAGGGATGAAGGCAAATCATAGGTATAAATATTGTATAATGGGGGACTCAAAACAGAACCTTGAGGTAATCCTCGCCAGACCGTTCTTTGTTCTGAGTCACTCCCAGGGATTCTAAGTTGGATGGTGCGATTGGTAAAGATGCTACCAATGATACGACATATCCTAGCCGGGATTCTCAGCTCGTGCAGCTTTTGCCTGAGAATAGGGAGGAGGACCGAGTCATAGGCAGCTGATATGTCCAAGAAGACAGCAACCACAGACTCATTCCTGCTCAGGGCCAGCCGGATCGCTGAGGTGAGGATACCCACACTGTCAGCTGTACCCAGGCCTTTCCTAAAGCCGAATTGAGTCGCCGGGAGCAGCCCTCTGTTTTCCACCAACCACACTAGACGATTTTTGATAAGATGTTCTAAAAGTTTTATGAGTATGGACGATAGAGCGATAGGTCTGTATGAACAATAATCATTCGGATCTTTGCCTGGCTTTAATATCGGGATAACTACTTGAACCTTCCAATCTGTGGGAATGTAGCCAGAAGTAAAACAGAAGTTAGCCAAGTCCAGGTAGTACTGGTGAGCTTTTGGACCTGCTTTAGCAATAAAGGAGTAAGGGAACCCATCCACTCCCGGGGCGGAGTCCCTAACATGGGATAGTACCGTTTTGAGTTCTTCTAGGCTAAATGGCATGTTCAGTGGATTGTCAGTGTCGTCTACATCACCAATGCCAACACTGCTTTCCTCTATGTCTGGAACATAAGCTGGAGCAACTTTGGAGAAGAACTTGTACCCCATTTCTTCTGAGAGATTGTTAGAAAAAGCAACAGGTGCTAGGCTGCTTCTAAAATGCTTAATTCTTCGCCACACTGTGGAAACAGGAGTGGATGGACTCAACGAACTACAATATTTTGACCAACCCTCACGTTTCTTTTTCTTAAAAAATTTCCTGGACTTCGCTAACAACTGCTTGAAGGCGATGAGGTTATCCAGGTTCATATTGCAGTTAACTGCCTCTTCTGCCTCATTCCTGGCTTTGATCATTTCAGTGCATTCCCTATCCCACCATGGAGGGGAAGGAAGTTTACCAGTAAGAGGTTTTTTTGATGGGAAGCAATCATCTGCTGTTGAGGAAATGGTAGAAGAGAAAGACGAGAAACATTCCTGTGCATTTTCTGTATTAACTAATGGGAGGGAAGATACTCTAAGATCCAAAAATTTTTTATATAGATCCCAATCTACTGAGTTTAACTGGTACTTTAAAAGGGGAGGGGAAACTTTAGTGGGAATATTCTTGGATGGAAATTCAATTATAATGGGATAGTGATCACTTCCATAGGTCATGTCCAAGCGACGCCAAATAAGGAGGCTGGATATATTGGATGAGCAAAAAGTCAAGTCAACACAACTATTGTTCTGCCCAGGAGCCGACCTGCGAGTGGCACTGCCGTCGTTGATGACACAGAGATTAAGTTCATCCAATATATCAAGCAAGCCTGTGCCAAAGTTATCGCAAGTATCTGATCCCCAACGATGATGGTGACAATTAAAATCACCCATGACAAGTATTGGACCGTTAACACTGCCTAATATATTTCTAATTTCCGAAAGATACTCGAGTTGTGGGTGCGCAATATAAAAGGAAAAAATATTTATATCCTCAGCCTTAACAGCAACAACGTTTATGTTGTCGCCAACGGAGGTTAGAGGAATCTGGGAGAAAGATACTTTGCTATTAATGAGCAAAGCACTTCCCCCGTATCCATCTGGTCTATCATTACGAACATTGCTAAAACAAGGCAACCTGAAATTGCTCCCAGGCAGTAGCCATGTCTCAGCAATGCCGCAGATCGATGGCTTAAATTTATTTATTAAAAAAGAAAGGTCAGGCTTTCTGGGAGTAATACTCCTGACGTTCCATTGGAGGAAGGTCAGACGATGGAACATCGTGTATATAATTTAAGATTGAGGTCAATTTTGAGGCAACGTGGTCAGGTATTGTATGATTATAATTGGTCAGTGCAGACATTAACAAATTTGTAATAACTTCTAAAATATTTTTGGAGTTATCTTCCTGCCTATAAGATACTGGCTCCACTGCTTCTGTTGGAAGGGCGCAGCCATTCTTTGATGGGGAAAAAGAATAGTTTTGAGTGAGGTTGAGATGTGCTTGCCTATCATAGCCTGGTGAAAGGGGGTTTTGGGTTTTAAGAATACCATTTTACGGTATGAGGTTTGTGAAGTAGGAATAGGGCTTAAGGCCTGGGACTGGGATTTCTGGGTAGTGAATTTATGGTGTGGAGTAGATTTCGAGACATCAGCATATGATCTTGAAACAGGCGGGAAAACCCGACTTGCCTCCACATACGAGATCGATTTGTCCGCCATCAGAGCTTTGATGCTCTTTTGCCGGCCCAATTCAGGACAAGCACTATCGTTTGCAAAATGGTTCCCAGTACACGAAACACAAAAGCCTAATTCTCGAGGGACTTCACATCCATCACCTGGATGATCTTCACCACACTTAAAACATCTTGGCTTAGATCTGCAGAGATTGCGGGTGTGACCGAAACGACAACAATGATAGCATTGAATGGTAGGATATGTGTATGTCTCAACTGGAAGAGCGGAGAAGAAACTGTAAACTCTTTTAGGCAGCACTTGGCCATCAAATGTGAGAACTACCGTTTGTGTAGGCTTCCACTCGGCTACACCAGAAGAGGATATCCTCCGACTCAATCTCCTAGCCTTTATAACGGGACCACAACCCTCCGGAACCTGTACATTGTTAACAATTTCATCCTCGGACCACTCCACTGGTATATCCCTAACTAAACCCATCCTTGTTATGTTAAATTGTGGGATGGAGACCATGTAATTATTCTGCAAAAGAATCTTATTATTTAAGAAACTGTTAGCATCCTGGTGCGACTTAAACTCAACTGACACTCGATTCCTGCCAATACGTTTGACCCCGTCCAGGCGTATATTACTGACATTGTTTTTTGTCAAGAACATACCAAACTTAATCGGTTGTAGCACAGTGCCTGATGTCTGTTCATCTTTCAACGAAACGTGTACGATATAAGGTGGATTATCCCTAGCCGTATAGGTAGCTCTGCCGATTGCATTTTTGGCCAACTTAGGCGGTTTATTGGAAGTGACAGGGGGCGAATTTGCAGTCCTTTTACGGCTAGCGGTGTCCGTATCCATATTAGGGTCTTGCGGGGATAAATCGGTGGTATGGGGGAGAGTAACAGTTAGGATAGGAGACAGGTCAAAGAGTTTATCGGGAGGGTCAGGATCGGGGGGCTTTTTGGAACTCATTTTTGATTAAAAAAGCAACAAACACAAATAAAATCAAACCTTATACCAAGGACACAGACACAAGGGACAATCACAGTTTAGTTTAACACTCAAAAAATACACTTTTATCTAAAAAACCCGTTTTTAGCCTTTACCACTACCAACGAAAGTCCCACGGTTTAGGTTGTAAAGCGTGCTGCCAGATGATGAGACATACATACAAACATACATACGGTCGAAAAATATAACCCTCCTTTCGGCAGTCTGGTAAAAAAAAAAAGAAAAAAAAAAACCTTTTATTGCCATTGAAATTTAAGTTATTTTTTCTGTTTTTAGTTTTTGAAGGCGGTTCTTATGTGTTGGTCTTCTTTAAACATGTTATGTTGAAAAAAGCATATAAAAACGCGTTGATAAAACTATCAACGGTTAAACAATAGAAAATAAAGGTTTCAAACCTTTATTTTTTTCGTTTAAACGATGTAAGTAAGCGTATAAAATGTTGTAGCAACGAGGTCTCCACTTCATATCTCTGTTCTTTGAAGTTCAGTTAAATTAGCTCAGCCTTTTCCAATCACTAGTCATAACTTTCTATATTCTACTCTACTCCCTAGCCTTTTCCCAAACATGTAGGGGTCGGCTTCCAGTCTAACCGGATTCAGCTGGATACCAGTGTTTTACGTGAAGCGTCTGCCTATCAGACCTCCACAGCCCAGTAACTGGGCGACATGATACCGTAGTTAGACTGTTCAGACTTTCCGGCTTCTGACTACCCGTAACGACTGTCAAAGTTCTACGAATGACAACCGGGGCGGCTTTACGTGCTTTCTGAGGCACGGGGTTGGGAATATTACTTTATATGTTGACATACAAAAAGGCATAAGACATGTTTCAAGCAAGACACGTGTTAGATAACGCTTATAACTGATAACAGTCGATATAAGAAACCAGATGTGTCAACGTAAATAAAATCTTTCATTCTACCAATCATACGAATCTATATCTTCCGTAGGATTGTAAACGGGAGATAAATTGTAATGTTTTACGTCCACATTTTTGTAAATTGATAAACTTACTGAACTCACTCGTAAAATAATAAGTATGCAGTAACCAAACGCTACGCGCGATCTGATTGGTTGTCTGTCACGTGTCACTTCTCCTTCCTCGCGGCCGCCATTGTTCGCCACGGAACATAAACTATGAACGTTGACCAATCAGAGAGCAGTGTGTTATTTTACGTATTTCAAAGATGCGTATATTTAAAAGAGTTTCTGTGATTGGTCGAACCATATAAAATCTTACGAATAGATATCCGTTAGTTTATAAATTTACCGTATGACGTCGGAAATTGATAAATTTACGAAAATGTGCCGTAAAATATTACAATTTATGTCCCGTTTAGAATCCTACGGAAGTTCAGAAACTTCCTAGTAAATTGATAAACTTACGGATTTTGTTATTTTCCGGTGACATATATAAAAGAAAGTCGTGTTAGTTACACATTTTAAAACTCAAAAATGGCAGAACTGATTTGGCTGAAAATTGGTGGCGAGGTAGCTTAGGACCAGGGGACGGTCATAGAAAACTTTTTATCTTCTTTTTAGTAACCAAAAATCTGATATAACGCGGAAACCGCGGGGGATAGCTACTAATTATATAAAATACGACAATCAGTAGGATTTTAGATTGTTGACCAGGTTTTTAATTTTGTTTTTCTGACTTTACAGTCACATCTAAACTTATTTTATCATTATTTGACTTAGGGCCGATTTTTCAATCGCCAGATAACTTTTATCTGAAGAGTATGTTTGACGTTTTGACAGCTTTTGTATAGAAAATATGTTAAACCATCATATTTATTCCTCAGATAGAAGTTAACTGATGATTGAAAAATCAGCCCTTAGTAACGTCAGATCAAACTACCCTATTGTTCTAGATATTTATTTCTGTGTTGGAAATTCCAGTATTGTCTTGATAAAATCCATTGTTTATTTGTTTTAGAGCTAATATTTTAGTCAAAGAATTATTAACACCACATGCATTGCAGTTTTATTTTCTTTTTTCAATACAATATGTTTTTATTGTTACAATAAAAACTTAAATAGAGAACCGATTTCAAGAATTAGAAATAGAAAAATAACTTAACTTACCCTTAATTAAAGAGCATACATTAATTGTTCGTTGTTATATTTTTAAAATTAGCTTTTGCCCGCGGCTTCGCTCGCGTTAGAAAGAGACAAAAAGTAGCCTATGTTACTCTCCATCCCTTCAACTATCGCCACTTAAAAAATCACGTTAATTCGTCGCTCCGTTTTGCCGTGAAAGAAAGACAAACATACAGACAGACAGACAGACACACTTTCCCATTTATAATATTAGTATGGATTGTCTGTATGTGTCTTAGTTGGTAAGCCTTTATCCATACTAATATTATAAATGGGAAAGTGTGTCTGTCTGTCTGTTTGTCTTTCTTTCACGGCAAAACGGAGCGATGAATTGACGTGATTTTTTGAGTGGAGATAGTTGAAGGGATGGAGAGTAACATAGGCTACTTTTTGTCTCTTTCTAACGCGAGCGAAGCCGCGGGCTAAAGCTAGTAAATAAATAAATGCATTTCTTTCGCAGGCCGATCCATGTAGCTGTTCTTACGAATGACGTGGACCTCCTCCGCAGCCAGTGTTTTGTTTTGAAGATGAGAGGAACTTCAGTGGATGTGCCAGCCGATGGACTTGTAAGTATAACCCGATGGATGCACTTGTATACAGGGTGACAGGTAATTAATGTACGAAACTTTAACACGTGATTGTGCTCATGATAACAAACCATTTTTGTTATGGAAGCAAAGCCGCACTGGGTTTACGTATCTTGCAGAAACCGAGGGATCGCAATAATTTAGCTATATAAACGTTAATTCGCGATAATTTAGCAATATAAACGTCAATTCAAAATACGTCATGTCAAATAGCAATCAAGCGATAGTACTGCCTCTGTGGAGCAATCAGTTAACTAAAATATGCATTTTTCGTTTGGTGGTTTCGTATTTAGTATGGTTTTTAAGAGCAAAGTTAAGTTTTTTTTGTTAAAGGTGATAATTAATTAGTTCCAGCGATTGCTACTTTATCGTCATCGTAGCAATAAGTGCATTTGAAACAATCAACGAGCGATTAGCAATCGGTTCATACATAATACGATTTTTTTGACGTTAAGCGATTAATCGCGCGGTTACTGCGCGATAACTGCGCAAATATAGCTGATTGCTGTTTCATAGGTAATAGGGGTTATTACCTATGAAACAGCAATCAGCTATATTTGCGCAGTTATCGCGCAGTAACCGCGCGATTCCGAAAAAAATATCACGTGTTTAAGTGTCGTACATTACCAGTCATCCTGTATTTTCTATACGTCTTGAATGTACGTCTTGAATAACCCGCTAGGAGATGATTCTGCTCATAAAACAAACTGCTTTTAATATGGAACCTACTCTGGAATCTCGAAAAAAATATCTGCTGAAAAAAATAGCTGCTTCTTTACACCTTGTATATTAACTATCTTTCGAATTTAACTTTCTTTTTAAATGTCTATACTTCCATCCATTATTTTACCCCTTTAGGGTTGGAATTTCCAATAATCCTTTCTCAGTGGTTACCTACTCTTCACAAAGAACACACCCTGTAAGTTTCATGTCTCTAGGAGCAGCGGTTTGGGCTGTGCGTTGATATAACAACAGGCAGCCAATCAGTTTGCCATTTTATTTATATTCATAAGTTATAATATCGATCGCTACGCAATAATACGTCAGTGTATGAACACTAATTAGCTATTATACTAATAATTAAGCAAATAGATAAAGTGCAAGCGATAAGGATTGTATGTTTAATTTAACTATTATTCATTGTACAATCATTTGTAGTTAAATTAGCTACATTACGCCTCATTTACATTTTAAAACGCAAAATTGTAATTTAGGTATTTTGCAATAAGTAGCGTGGTGATCAATGCTCGCGCCTTCTCTTTATGAGAAGAGGTCTTTGTCCTGCAGTGAGACAGTAATTGGGTAGTATTATTATCAAATAAAAGATTTCGCCCTCGAAACTTCTCCTATTTTATCCCTTTAAGGTGGGAATTTACAAAAATCCTTTCTTTGTGAATGCTTACTCTTCACACACACACACACGCCCTCTAAGTGTAAGGCCTGAGTGCCCGCTCAAATCGAGCGTCCAGCGGGGCGGGGCGTGCGGCGTCCGTATCAAACAGACGCAGGTATCCTAAGTGGCGGCCGAGCGGCGCGACAACAACACGCAACGCTGCACGCTCCGCTGAACGCTCTTCACTCAGTTCGTACACTAAGTTTCGTGTCTATAGTACCAGTTGTTTGGGCTGTGCGTTGATATATTATCACCAAGTCAGTCAGTCAGTTTACCATTTTATTTACATATAATAGATTATGATTAGCTGACGTGATGACCCATAGGTAAGGACGTCTGCCTGACATGCATGAGATTCGTACCTGATCAAGTACCAATGAGACCTCCCCAATTATTATGTTTTTCCAAAATTGACCACAACATTAAAAAGCACTTCAAAAGAGCAAAAGCAAGTAAAGGCGTTGGTCCCGGTTGTCATTCTTATATCTTTGACAGTCGTTACGGGTAGTCAGAAGCCAGAAAGTCTGACAATCTCAGCAAGTGGGTTGTGGAGGTCTCTATTCCATTGGCAGTCGCTCCATGTCTGATGGGTCCTTTAAATTGGAAGCTGATGCGGTTGGACCGCTGGGTTTAGACTTTAGAAGCATGAAGTTTTGCATAAATGTTCCTTAGGTGACGCAGGTTTGCAGTTTTGCACTGAGGATTTTTAAATTCAACCATTAGACCATTTACAGGCACTTATGAATTGTTAAAGAGTCGGTCGGTTAGTCAGAAAGAAGGTTGAAGCTAGTTGCTTGTTCCAAAATATCTCTATAGAGTCTCTATGGAGACCAATCTACGTTTCTGGTTGGTGTATTTTTAATCATCAAGTTTTACATAATTTTGGTTACAAAACGTAGCCACGAGGCTAGTGGTTGACCCTTAACGTATTCAGTACCTCTTACACATAAACGGTTCCCTTCCAGGAAATGCATACAAACGGACATTTCCCGCTAAAGAATGAGGAAATTACGTCACTTTTTCACCAGGAATACCTTTTCGGTTTTTCCCAGAAACCGGTTACCTATATTTTATATGAAATGAGTGCATATCAGACCTTGATAACCCGGTTACTGGGTCCACGATAACCCCTTGGTTAGACTGGTCAGACTTTCTGGCTTCTGACTATCCGTAACGACTGTCAAAGTTCTACGAATGACAACTGGGACCAACGGCTTTACGTGCTTTCCGAGACACAGGCTATCAGTGATGTCCAAGATGAACTTATAAAGTAACAACCAAGTAACAACAGTTTAAAAAGTCACATTGGTACTTGTGCCGTTTCGTTACGGGTTGTCAGATCCATCTGACAATTAGTCTTACCAAGGGGTATCGTTTCGCCCAATAACTGGGTTGTGGAGGTCTGATAGGCAGTCGCTTCACCTAAAACACTGGTATTCAGCAGAATCCGGTTAGACTGGAAGCCGACCCCAACATAGTTGGGAAATAGGTTAGGGAGATGACGGCGGGTAACTTAAAAAACTTATTTTTAATTATCTTATAAGCGGTAATGGTGCCGATTCTCTTATTCACAAACTAACGTAAATTTAAGTTAAGTGCATCTTTCCCTTTCCATTAAATTAAGAAAAGGACAGAAGATAAAGTATTAGTTAAGTCCTGTCAAATTTAGACACTCCATAGATAATTTAGATCCGATTTAAAAACATGGCGTCTAAATATACGTCAATTGTCTTCAGGCGCTGTCTAATTTGATAGGATTAAACAAAAATGTATCTTCTGTCCTTTTCTTTAAGAAATGGAAAGAGAAAGATGCATTTAACCTTAATTTAGTTAAGTTTGTGAACAAGAGAATCAGCACCACTATCGTGTTGGCTCCAGCTCCTTAAGATAAAAATTGAGCTCACGATGCTTGTTGAGGCAGGTGTACCAAAACTGTTATTTAAACTTTACTCAAGAGGCTTGTTTGTAAGCTGTTCTGCATGGTTCGTTCCAAAAACAATAATTAATGTCTGGACTTAACTTTTTGACGACCAACCGACAGCTGGTTGTCGGGCTGCTGTTGTCTTTCTATTGTGTCTCAAATCACGTGTGTTCGAAGGATTAAAAGAGACGTGGGTGTGTTTCGGAATTCCTTCTCAGAGGTAGTCAGTTAGGAAATACGCAATTTCAATCCAAACAAACAATTTAATTCCATTTCACTTACCTAGTCTTCATCAAAATTAGCCGTTATAACCAAAATTCGTTCAGGACAATTTTTTCTACCTACTGAAATTATTTACAACGGCTTATATGAATATTTTTCCTGGTAGTTCATACAATAGGTAAATAATAAAATGCTTATTCAGTTGTATACAGGGTGAGGGAATGCCCCTAAATAACAGAATGGACTGTCGATAGCCACATTCTTTGTAAATGTGACATTGTGACAATCGGTAAAATGCATACCTAAGAATTTTAGTGCCTAAATACGATTTACGAGGTAAATATTAAATACTAGCTTTTGCCCGCGACTTCGCTCGCGTTAGAAAGAGACAAAAAGTAGCCTATGTTACTCACCATCCCTTCAACTATCGCCACTTAAAAAATCACGTCAATTCATCGCTCCGTTTTGCCGTGAAAGAAAGACAAACATACAGACAGACAGACACACTTTCCCATTTATAATATTAGTATGGATTTTAGTTAGGTATTCGTAAAAAAAATAGTTTGACTTGACTACCCGTAACGAAAAAAGAAAAGATAAAGATAAAAAGATAAAATTATTTATTGTTTACAAGGACCAGATTATAGTACAGATACATTGGGACATGAGAATAATACACAGTCTGGTAAGCGGGTGAAGCGCTGCACTCCTATATAGGCTACTGAGTAGCCTGTGTTTAGGAGAGACAGGACTGATCCCGTTTATACAATATACATATAGGGGTCTCATGACGTAGTACATTTTATAATTAGGTTTATTTATCCTGGTAACAATAACATGCATGCAAAAATAAAGGTAAATGAAAGTCATTGTAAATAGGTAGATTTAGTGTGTAGGTATGTGAGTGTGTGTGTGAGTGCGTGCGTGTGTGTGTGTGTGTGAGGGTGTTTTATTAGTGAGGGTGGTTACCTCAGGAAGTCTTCGGTTTCTTCATAATTTAGAGTAGATAGGAACAAGCGGACGGTCTTCTTGCAGTTAAATATAGTAGATCCGTAAATTGTTTGTTTTTCATTGATTTTATTATAAAGTGACGGACCAAGGTAGGGGAAGAATTTTTTTTTTTTTTTTTTTCAAAAAGGGACAAGTACCAATGTGACTTTTTTAATCCATATGTACTTTCTAAAGTTTATCTTGGACATCACTGACATCCCGTGCCTCGGTGCGCACGTAAAGCCGTTGGTCCCGGTTGTCATTCGTAGAACTTTGACAGTCGTTACGGGTAGTTAGAAGCCAGAAAGTCTGACCAGGCTTGACCAAGAGGTATCGTGTCGCCCAGTTACTGGGTTGTGAAGGTCTGATAGGCAGTCGCTTCACGTAAAACATTGGTATCCAGCTGAATCCGGTTAGGTTGGGAACCGACCCTAACATAGTTGGGATAAGGCTAGGGAGATGACGGTATTCGTAAAAAAATAAGGAAGATTGGTGGTGAAAAGAAAAAAAAGAGAAATTCTTGGGGCAAATCTCACACGCCCATCTAATCTTAAATATAGGCGCTGTTTAGATCTTAACCAAGACTTGTCCTGAGTGGGAATCAACCCACGACCTCTGGCTTAGCAGTCAGAGTCACTACCACTAGACCATCAGGCTTGTCAGACACTGCATGCCTCTGTATGACCCCGAAACCTTTTATGAGAAGCAGACTCCCAACCACCAAGCCATCATGATATTCTTTTGTAACTTATAACGAAATCTTTATGTATAAAGATCGCTTCATTAAGAAGCGTTTTTGGAATTTCAACCTCTATCAGGGTAAAATAGGGTATGAAAAGTTATATGAAACTAGCTGTCCCCCGCGGTTTCACCCGCGTTGTTAGGTTTTTGGTTACTGCTCTGCTCCCGTGGGACATCATAGCGTGATTGTTATAGCTATATTTCTGTAAAGTTTTATCAAAATCCGTTTAGTAGTTTTTGCGTGAAAAAGTAACAAACATAAATACATACAAATCTTTCCTCTTTGTGATATTTGTATAGATTTACTATTTATAATATTAGTATAGATGGAATGTACGAAGTCACAGATATTAACCTAATTAAATAATTAAACTCGCTTTTATATCGCCAGGATTTTCTTTTAAACTACACACATCAAAAGTGTCTAGGGATATTTCAATTAAACCTAAATTACTAAAATTCTATTAACTTTTTGTTAAAACATGTACACATTGAAATAAACCTTGTTTAATAGACTATTTAATCTGATAATAAACTTTTAGATAAAGTTAAATTTAAAAAAAACTTAGAAGAAGAGGAAAAACTCAAACAAAATTTCAATCTTAACTTTATTTTTGAAACATCAAAACTTAAACAAAACAACAATTTTTTTTATAAAAATTCTTGAAAACTTAAAATTAATATTACGTGGATCCACCTAAGACTCTCCTGACACATCTGCAGCGGTTCTGCATACTCAAAACAAGGGTGTCAATATCCTGTTGTGGAATACTGTCCCATAATTGCCGTTTCTGAAGCCATGAAGACCAGTCAGAGCGTTATATCCAGGCTTTGGTCATGTTATCGTGTCACGGAGGAAGTGGTGGAACGGCACCGAGGACCTCAACGCATTACAACACATGTACAGGACCGATTCATAGTAAATGCTGCACGAAGTCAACTAAATGCAGCGGCGATGCAATTGGTTCAAAGGCTACAGAGAGAGTATGGTTTGCTGGTAAGCGGTCAAACTTTGAGAAGGCGACTGCATGAAGTCAATCTACGTGCTCGTAGGCCATTTTGGGTATCAGCACTAAGGAGAGGTAATCGAGGAAGAAGATTACAATGGGCTATTGCACACAAAAACTGGAACCATTCTCAATGGTCACTTGTGCTTTTCACTGATGAATCTAGGTTTGGATTTCATCCTGATTCGCGAAGAGTACGCGTTTGGAGAAAACCTGGATGTTGGAATCGACTGCAGCACCCACAACAAGTTTATGCATATTAAGGTGGCACGATTATGGTTTGGGCAGGAATTCGTGTCGGCGGTAGAACGGACCTCGTTTGGATACAAGGCCATATGACTGCTCGAAAATACCGAGATGAGGTGCTAGATCCTGTAATCTTGCCCCACAAACAGCAAATGGGACAAAATTTCCAGCTAATGCACGACAATGCCCGTCCACATACGGCGAGTATCGTTACAAGTTGGTTACAACAGCATGTTATCCAAGCTTTAGACCGGCCTGCACAATCCCCTGACTTAAATCCTATTGAGCATGCCTGGAATATGCTTCAGAGAAGAGCTCGTAGGAATTTCCCTGTTGATATTGTGCATCAAAACCAGCTTTTCCTGTATCTTAGCAGAATTTGGGACAGTACTCCACAACAGGATATTGACCACCTTGTTTTGAGTATGCAGAACCGCTCCAGATGTGTCAGGAGAGTCTTAGGTGAATCCACGAATTATAAATTTTAAGTTTTCAACAATTTTTATAAAAAAAAAATTGTTTTGTTGTTTAGGTTTTGAAATTTCAAAAATAAAGTTAAATTGAAATTTTGTTGAGTTTTTCCTCTTCTTCTAAGTTTTTTTTTAATTTAACTTTATCTAAAAGTTTATTATCAGATTAGATAGGCAATAAAACAAGGTTTATTTTAAAGTGTAGGTGTCTTAACAAAAAGTTAATAGAATTTTAGTTATTTAGGTTTAATTAAAATATCCCTAGACACTTTTGATGTGTGTATTATATAATGACCTACTTAAATATAATTAACTAAATGACGATATGACACCAGGAATGTAGAGGAAACTGCATTTAAAGTATGACTAATTAGGCGCCTAAGTTTCGTAAGCATTGATAACGATTTCTCGTAAACGGATGAATCGATTTTAATGTTACTTTGACTTGTGAATAAGTATCATGTAAACACTTGGAGGATTTCTTCCTTTAGCAGATTGGGGGTGGTAGTTTTTAGATAATGGTGCTGATTCTCTTGATCACAAACTTAACTAAATTGAAGCTAAATGCATCTTTCTCTTTCCATTTCTTAGAGAAAAGGACAGAAGATACATTTTAGTTTAATCCTGTCAAATTAGACAGCGCCTGTAGAAAATTGACGTATATTTAGACGCCATGTTTTTAAATCGCGTCTAAATTATCTGTGGAGTTTCTAAATTTGACAGGACTTAATATTTTATCTTCTGTCCTTTTCTTAATTAAATGGAAAGAGAAAGATGCACCTAACTTAAATTTACGTTACTTTGTGAATAAGAGAATCGGCACCATTAGATTCTGTTTTTCTGCCGTGTAAAACCAATAGTTACATTATCGACATCATCATCTCCCTAACCATTTCTAACTATGTTAGGGTTTTTTATTGGTAGGAAATCATCAAGTGAGTGCCAGACTTTTACTGACTAAAACCCACCCTATTTCCTTTGGTTGCCCTTTATGTTCCGGAGCCGCGGTAACCACGGTTCTGACTAACCGACCGACCGACTCTTTGACAATTCATAAGTACCTGTAAATGGTCTAAGTGAAAAAAATGCTTTGAATTTTGAAAATTTTGAACATTAAAACCATTCCGCAGCCCCTGCAGGATGACGCCATCAGTCGACCATTTTAATTTGGCACACGATGCACCGAACAACCGGGTATTTTTCTGACATCTTCATAAAAAGAAATACATATTTCCGACAGTTATAACCTCCCTAGACATAAGTGAAAGTCGTATAAAAAAAGTACATGACAAGCTTCCGTCTCATACGTTCACGAACATGACGCATCGATTGACACCATAAACCGTATTGAATTGACACTTTTATTTAGCTTATGATTACAATGGGTTCCCGGTATTCCACAGGTTGTGGTGAGAATAATATGTTTCGCCTACTTCCTTAAAAACTTTGCTATGTGGTTTTTCTAAAAATAACAGGTAAAATTGTGTCCACATAGTTTGTATTATAAAATCAAATAAATCCTAATATACATATTACTAAAGAGAGTTCCATGCAGCTTCAATTTCTCTGTTCGTGACGAATTTAATAATTGCTGAATCGTTACTTTTACTCCTTATAAACCTAACTGTCAGAAAAATACCTTGAAAATCGGTTAAGCCCTTTCTGAGATTAGTCGAAATAAACACTGACATGTATTTAGTAAGTTGTTTGACGTTGCAAACTTACACTCTAATTTTATTTATTTACTCGCTCCAGCTTTGCACTGGTGTTACTTACTTATTATGAAAATCTTGGCTTTTCTCAACTATAAAATGCATGTATTATACAATACTAGCTTCTGCCCGCGGCTTCGCTCGCGTTAGAAAGAGACAAAAAGTAGCCTATGTTACTCTCCATCCCTTCAACTATCTCCACTTAAAAAATCACGTCAATCCGTCGCTCCGTTTTGCCGTGAAAGAAAGACAAACAGACAGACAGACAGACACACTTTCCCATTTATAATATTAGTATGGATAACGTTCCTCTTTAATCACTCTATCATCATCTTCCTAGCCTTTTCCCAATTATGTTGGGGTCGGCTTCCAGCTTAACCGGATTCAGTTGGATACCAGTGTTTTACGTGAAGCGACTGCCTATCAGACCTCCACAACCCAGTAACTGGGCGACACGATACCTCTTGGTTAGACTGGGTCACTTTCTGGCTTCTGACTACCCGTAACGATGAAAGTTCTACGAATGACAACCGGGACCAACTGCTTTACGTGCTTTCAGAGGCACGGGATGTCAGAGATGTCCAAGATATACTTTGGAAATCCATACTAATATTATAAATGCGAAAGTAACTCTGTCTGTTTGTCTTTCTGTCTGTCTGTCTCTTCTTCACGCCTAAACCACTGAACCGATTTGAATGAAATTTGGTACAGATATAATCTGGAACCCGAGAAAGGACATAGGATAGTTTTTATCCCGGAAATCCCCCGGGAACGGGAACTATAATTCCACGCGGACGAAGTCGCGGGCAAAAGCTAGTTACATACGAATTGAACACACATAGGTACAATTTAAAGATCTAAACATACATAGGTTAGGCAATCTGGGCTTCTCCCAGTTGTGATTGCCCCTTTGTGCCTATCGGCCTAGTTCTGTTCTGTCTCCTGCTTGTTATGGAGGGAAGTGGAAAATATATTTTTTCTTACTCCTCCGCAGTTCTTTTCTGATTAATTTCGTTGCGGGATCCAAGACAGTTGAATCGTTTCTCCGGGACTCGTCGAGCTTCATTGCTCGGAGATTTTCTGGTGGACTCCACTGTTGATTGTGGCTTTCAGGAGTTGCAGTGGTTGGGAATAGTGTGGTGGGATTGTACCAATAAAAAAAAAATAGGGAGTTAGGGACAGACAGCGGAATGCGATTTTGTTTTATATTATTTCAGTAAATACGTCATTGGTGTTACTGTTAAATAAAAATAGGTCCAAAACATTTCTTGTAACCCTGACTTTAGAACAGCTGATTCGAATTATAAAGAAATCGATGACTCGGCGAATGACTCAATGTCGATACAAATGATGATACGATATTTTATAGCATTATTGTAGTCATGCTGTGTTTGTTTCGTCACATTTGTTAATTTAAATCTATATGTATATTCGCGATTGTCAATATATTTAAATTACAAACAAAGAAAAAGATAGATATTCCAATTTTAACAACAAACAAAAAACATAAACACATTCTCACTATATTTTTAATCTAGCTATCTCCCGCAGTTTTACACGCGTAGTTCCCGTTCCCGTGGGAATTTTGGGATAAAAACTATCCTATGTTCTTTCTCAGGATATAGACTATCTCTGTACCAGATTTAATTAAAATCGGTTCTGTAGTTTTGGCGTGAAAGCGACACAGACAGAGTTACTTTCGCATTTATAAAATGAGTCAATACTCATATTATAAAAGTATGGATAACAAGAAAAAAAACAAATACTCAATATATTTAAATTACAAAAAAATGGCGTATTTTTCGCGCCAATAACTAAGTTTTTAAAACAAATTGTTTTCAATACTACCGTGTATGCAAAGGCTTTAAAAGGTAAAATTACAAAAATATAGGAGGTATGTATACAAGTATACAACTTGAACATCACAGACATCGGTGAAGGAAAACATCGTGAGGAAACCCGGATTTTATTAACCTTTCGACGACCAACCGACAGTCGGCTGTCGGGCTGCTATTGTCTTTATACTGTGTCTCGAATCACGTGTGTTCGAAGGATTAATATAAATTCGAAATCGCCAATCGGCTTTGCGATTGGTGATTAATGCTTGTTAGGCCTTTGCCCTGCAGCGAGACTGATTTTATATTATGAGACTTAGGACACTCGGGCCTAGATCCGTTCTTTATCAAGTGGGTATAGGTATATCTGCTTAATAATAATAATAATAATAATTCATTTATTGCATCCAATATGGTAGGTACAAAAGGTCTTATATTTAAAAAAATATTAGTCGCACATTTGGCCATTATATAGCATGCAATAGTACAAGTTTTAAAACTAGGTCACTATAGTCAGTTAGATGTATCTGTTCTTTAGTGTTCTTAGGTATGTCTGCTTCTATATAAGGGCAATGACGGCACGGAGAAGAGAAGAACAGATTAAAATTAAATGAATTTGTTCATCTGTATTAATATTATAAAATAGGAAAGATTTGTATTTTTGTATGTACTGGACCGATTTTTTAAATTCTTTTTTCATTATAAAGCTACATTGTCGCTTGGTCGTTGAAAGGTTAACTTGACCATATCATTTATAATATTATATTAACTTATAATGTTATTATAATAAAATTTCTTTATATTCACAGACGCCTCTCCGAATGTCCCTCTTTCAAGAGAATACTCAGCTGACAGCAGTTCTTCTTCACTTTGGGGCTGATCCTCTTGACACTGATGAAGAAGACCGGACACCCTTCCACATCGCGGCTGAGTTGGCCACCGAGCACCTTCAGACACTGGTGCATCACTGTCAACAGAATGCTAGGTGAGTCACGATGAGTGGTTGAATGTAATGATAATTATTAATTTATTCATAACATGCGTTAGACCTGTGGTTCCTAACCTTTTCAATTATTACCTTTTATTTGAGGATGGGTAATCGTCAAATGTCTTCTCCCGCCCTTGGTGTCAGACTTTTACTGACTCAAACCCACCCTTGTTCTTTCGGTGGCCCTTTATGTTTCGGGGCCGCGCTAACTATTAGAACTATTTCGCAACCCCGGAGTAAAACCTTTAGTTGAAGTATATTAACGTGTGGGGGTGACGAGAAAGCTTATATTACAGGGTGATTGATCGGTATGATAAAACTATAGGGTGATTATTTTTTCTCGTAGAACAAGTTCGATTCCCGGCCCAACCGTTTAATTATTTTAATATCTATGAATGCAGTTTAAATTGTTTTCAAAATTCAAAAAATGTCTTCTTTCAGTAAAATGTTCTATCTACAATATTTAAGGTACTTTCCCTCCATGTGGCATTGCCGTGGGACACCCTGTATAGTGACTGAGTGTGTATGTGTATGTGTAAAAAATGGACCTGTTATGTATGTATTGGTGTGAGGTGTGTGTGTGTGTGTGTGAGGAGACATGAATAAGAAGCTGTAGAAGTACATGTAAGTTGAAGGTATGTAAATTATGATATTAATGCCCGAATACTTAAACATCACTTGACTTTAAGGTGCATGTTCAAGGTAGCCCGCGAAAGTCAAATTTTCTTACGTATTTTTTATGTTTTTGGTTAACTGCTCCTCTCCTTTTGGCCATAGCGTGATGTTATATAGCCTATGTTATTCAGGGATAATGTAGCATTCTAATGGTGAAAGAATTATCAAAATCCGTCCTGTAGTTTTTGAGTTTATTCGTAACAAACATAAATACATGCAAATCTTTCCTCTTTATAATATTAGTATAGATAAATACGTGTATTTTGATAAATTCATCTTATTACTATTCCATCATAATGTACAATTTATTAAAATTTCCAGAAAAATACTACACGAAAATGAAGAATTATGGCAAGCATCATACGACAATAAACCCGACGAAGAGTTGGCACCGATCCTATTGATGCATATCAACAAGCAATATGATAGCCAAGGTATGTTAAACCAGGTTATATTGTCGTTAAAATATAATAATAATACCAGCCTATTACTGTCCCACTGCAGGGCAAAGGCCTCTTCTCATACAGAGAAGGCACGAGCATTAATCAGAATCACCATATGCGTTTAAGGCGGGTTGTTGTGCTAAACGACTTTTGACAAATGCTTGCACTGTTTGGATAGGTCCACTCAAATCTGTGTGCTTCTCTCATCAAGAGAGTACCTCAGACAAACCTCCATGGTTCTCGCACATTTTTGACCAATACGATTGTATGGACTTTAAAAGAGACTTTGACCTCTGAGTTTGTTTCGGATGTTTCTTCTCAGAGCAGTCCAGCTACGAAACACCGGCCCCATCGTTCGCTTAATTAAAAAAAAAATAACAATATTGACGTGTAAAAGTGTTATGTTTATAACCTATTTACAAAATGTAATTATAAACGTTCCGCAACCTGAAATAAATGCGTCTGACCTTGACGTTGACCTTTCAGGGTACACTCCTCTAATGCTGGCCAGCAAACTGGGCAAATACAACAACGTGATGATCTTGGTTGAGAGTTGTCGGGCAACCGTGAACCTGACGATGCCCAACAGTGGGAATACGGCCTTGTATCTCGCTGTGGGCGCCGCTTGTATGGATGCTGCCGGTAAATATAAGTTTTTATTATTTATTAGACTACGACCCACCCCTGCTTTGCACGGCTCTAAATCCATACTATCCACACTATCCATACTATACATACTACATAGTATCCATATTATACATACTATCCACACTATCCATACTACATACTATCCATATTATACATACTACCCATACTATCCACACTATCCATATTATGCATACTACATACTATCCATATTATACATACTACCCATACTATCCATACTACCAATACTATCTATACTGCCCATACTATCTAAACTATCCATACTACCCATACTATCTATACTTTCCATACTTCCATACTAATATTATAAATGGGAAAGTGTGCCTGTCTGTCTGTATGTTTGTCTTTCTTTCACGGCAAAACGGAGCGACGAATTGACGTGATTTTTTAAGTGGAGATAGTTGAAGGGATGGTGAGTAACATAGGCTACTTTTTGTCTCTTTCTAACGCGTGCGAAGCCGCGGGCAGAAGCTAGTATATTATAAATACGAAAGTAACTCTGTCTGTCCGTCTCACTTTCACGCCAAAACTGCTGAACAGATTTAAATGATTTTTGGTACAGATATAGTCTAGGACCCGAGTCAGGACATAGGATAGCTTTTATCCCGAAAATCCCACAATAACGATATTTTCTTTTTCCTTTCAGAAAGAGGCAACAAAGCGAAAATAGTAGATCATTTTAGAAAAACCGTCGAAATCCTCGTTGAAAATGGCGCCGATCCGAACACAGACAATTTTGCGGGTTCTAGTGTCAACGACCTTTTGACAGAATTCAATATCGCCGAATTGTCTATGCTAATAGCGAACAAATTGACTTCAATACGATATTTCGACGGCCAATTACCGAATGGCACAAGGGGCAGTGATTTCATGCTATTTAAAGACGATTCTGGGAAAGTTAATTTAAAAGATATGAAAGAGGAGAAAGGGCGTAGATATCCTACGAAAATTTCTACTCCCAAAACTGATGCCACTGTTATCAAGAGTAAAACCTCCCCTATTATAATAGAAAACGTTGAATACAAACCGCCGGTCAAAGTAATTAATCCTGCTAAACCATTATCAACTTTGCCCGGAACACCGGTCATAGTCGGACCGGGCAAAGCGGGAACTCAACAACTAGATAATGTAACGCATAGTTTCACGCCAGTCGTAAAGAATTTCACTTTAAATAAACCTTTAATAATAAAATCTGAGGTTCAGAATAATAAAAGGAAATTGGATATTGTTGTCGATTCTAGTAAAAGTAAGAAAGCTAATAAAGGTGATTAGCATTGACCGGGTGTTTCGGGGAATGGCTGCTGTCGTTCTCATGGTCGTGAAATATAATTACAAAGAGGGACAAGGAGGAGAAACTATAAAAAGAGGAGGGAAAACATCAATTTAAAATAACTTCTCAGAGGAATATATGGTTTTTATCAACAATGACCATGAATAACTTGGTTTTATTGAGAAATAAACTCGTCGACTAAAAAGGCTGCAAAAACATCAAGGTATAGCCTAAAAAACTATGGCAAAAAATGCTATTTTGGCACTTGATGTCAAAAGAACAATTTAAATAAAAAATACTCCCCCAAGGGGGTGAAATAAGGAATAAAAAATGCAAGTATGGAGCAAAAAATTACAGATCTTAAACACTTACAAATTCCATTGTTTTACCTTGAACTAATACATTTTGTATACGAGATTAGTGTTAATGTGGTAAAAAAAACACACTCTTGCCCGAATACGCAAACGTCACTTAACTTTAAGACGCAGCAAATCTGTTGCTGTCTCACTTTATCCCAATAAAGATAGCAACAAAGGGATAGTGTCTTAAAATTAACCCCTCAGCCATTACGCAACAATCAAAATGGCGGCGGAAATTTCACAACTACCCCAAAAAAAAAAACGTACGAGCATAGATTATAAAATTTTATTTTTAAAATTTTAGGAATTTTTTCCGAGAACTTAAATAACCAAACTTGTTCATACAAAAGTAGTCTGTACGTAATAAAAATAAGGACTACAATGAAATGGGATACCCCGACAGCCGGCTGTCGGTTGGGTGTTGAGAGGGTGACGTTTGTGTATTCGGCCATATACCGTATACTAAGAAATAAACTTTATTCTACTATAATCCAATTCAATTTTATGAATTAAAAAATGCCATTATTTAAAAAAAATATCCAAAAATTAAGTCGCAATGTCATCAGCGACAATATTAATGTCAAAATATCAATAAATTAAGAGTGAATTTCACCAAACTAAAAAAATAAATATCCAGACTAAAAAATATTAAAGTCTCGATTTACCCCGGTATATAGTTTCTAAAATTCATTCTTAGGCCCGTATTAATAGACGTCACTCAACTCCGAGACGCTCTCAAGTCTCTTGCTATCCTTGTCATTCTAAAGGGAAAAAATAAGGACAGCAATAAACTTGAGAGCGTCTCAGAATTGAGTGACGTCTATTAATACGGGCCTTAGTGCCAGATAAATAGACGTACTTACTAAGCATGACTTCGGCTTAGCACTATACCTGTCACTGTTACACAACTGCCAAACGTCAAGTGTACGATAGAGACGGGACATGGCTAAGCCAAAGTACGTGCTTAGTTACAACTATTTATCTCGCCATTAAAGATATTTTTTGACAGATTAAAATGTGACAGTTCCTAAAAATGGAATTGTCAAAATTAAAATATAAATTGCGCGAATTAACTGGAGAATAAACAAAACGGGTAATAATGAGAAATTAGGATTAATTATTATGTATTTATAATATTTAGAAATATATTTGTTTTTGTGCTTTATGATGTGGCGGTTAAATTAAATATTTCGGTTTAAGGGCCATATCTCTTTAGCATACCAGGTTGCGCAACAAACAAACAACTTTTATTATGAAACCAACTCTGATATCGCGAAAAAAATATCAGCTGTTGCTGTTTCTAACAAAAATTGTGCGTTTATGCCATTCTATTGGTTGAGATTTTGGGTTGGTTAAGAAAGTTAACAAATTCTAAATTAATAATATTAAATTAGCTATAAAATTTAATGGAGCATTTGAACATAATTATGATTAATTAGAAAAACTTGAAATAATTAGGCCTTAAATAATGACTGACAAAGTAGTGATATAAATGTGGAAAAGATGGTGTTGAATTTAATTGGATTATTCCGATCTGTCACCCCGTTTTGTCCCCACGGGTGACAGATAGGAAAAAAAGTTCGATTTTTCCCCCAGTTAGCAATGTGTAGAACACATTCTCTATTAACCTCTTCACGCTACTGCGCGCCTAGTACTTTTGATTGATTTAAATACTAAATATCTCAGTATTTTCAGTATTTTACCAACCCATGGGGACAAAACGGGGTGACAGATCGGAATAACCCATTTAATTTACTTATTATTTATATTTATTTATATTTTTACATATGTGGTGAAATTTAATAGCCAAAAATTAACTGTTTCTGGTTACTGCTCCGCTCCCGTGGATCATAACGTGATGCTGTGTAGACTATATGTTATTATATGTCTATGCTATATTACTGTGAAGTTTTAATAAAATCCCTTAAGTAGTTTTTGCTTGAAAGGGTAAACTAACAAACATTATTTTTATTCTCACTTGGTACATTTATAAATTTATAATATTAAAAGGACAAAAAAAAATCACCACGTATAATAATATTATTGTTACTAATAGAATATACTGGTGTCAATTTTCTTGTTCAAAATCTAAACAAAATTTATTTTCAGTGCATTTTCTTACCATTTCATTAAGAGGGAGCAATGACAGAAGACAAATATTATAAAAAAAATATTAGTTGAGTAACAGAAATAAACTAATATTTAATTTAATTTTAGTCGATTTACGTCAGGCGCTGACTAATTTGACAGGACTAAACTGTTATTAAGATAAATAACAGTTTAGTGTCCTTTTCTTAATGAAATGCGTTGAAAAAGATGCACATATTTTAAATTTAGTTTTGTCTGTGAACAAGCGAATCGACACCAAAGCCTGTATGTTTGTATAAACAGTACCTTAACTGCAATACCTTTTTTTTATGTATTTCTTATAATAAGTACGTTTATGAAATTAATAATTTATGTAAATTTTGGGAAATTGATTCGAAATTATAATAATATTTATAGTCTTAAGTCCAATGCACTTAAAAATATGGAATTATCAACAAAGTATATTTAGTTTATCCATTTATTTTAGTTTTATTTTTAATTGTTTAACTCACAATTGTACAGTCTTGAGCATAAACTTATATACCTTTAGCAAAATTTTAAAAGAAATTTTCTTTTACATTAATCCTTTGTAACTTTTTATTTAAGACATGTAGTAGATTTTAGACTGCACTTAAAATATATCATAACTAAAAGTTACTGAACTAAATTTAAGTTCCGTGCATCTTCCTCTTATACTTTCATTAAGAAAAAGACAGAAGATTCATATTGGTTTAGTCCTGTCAAATTAATATAGCCTACCCCTTCATCTGGCCATTGGTATAGTTTGTCGACCAGGCCAGTTGAGTAAACCACAACCGTAGCACAGATAAAACAACAAAATGACAGTGATCATAAGGGTGAATTTGCCGGGGTTGCGGAATGTTTATAATAGTTACCGTGACCCTGGAACATAAAGGGCAATCGAAGGAACATGAGTGGGTTTTAGTCAGTAAGAGTCTGACACGCCCTCCCGTCGCACCCAGGACGGGAGCAGTCATTGGATGATTTCCCACTCACCAAAAAAAAAAGGGTGAATTTCGCGTGGCAGTTATATGATACCCGTCAATAATGACAGCTGTCAGATTGACATTTTGCCAGACACAACTTAGACGTAATTAATGACATGGCTACTTAAAATGCGGTGATATAGTTCAAGCGCTGACAACTTTGACTGGACTAAACTAATATTTTATCTTCTGTCCTTTTCTTAATGAAATGGAAAGAGAAAGATGCGCCTAATTTAAATTTAGTTTAGTTTGTGAACAAGAGAATCTGCACTAATAGCCATATTAAGAGAAAATTGCTTTTAAATATTGCTAAGTGGAATGGTGATACTTCATTTGGCGTTTTCGACAAAACATCGGCGTTACTTGGGTAATACAAACTATACTCTAGAGCGATTGGGATAAGGTTTATATTAAATAACATCGAATTCGCAAGTATTTTGCCAAGTACGCCAAGAGAAGTCACACCATATAATATATGTATGATCTAGACTGTACTTTAAAAAGGGAAATGAAATAATGGTGCCGATTCTCTTAGTCATAAACTAACCTAAATTTAAGTGCACTTTCTCTTTCCATTTCATTAAGAAAAGGACAGAAGATAAAATTTTAGTTAAGTCCTGTCAAATTTAGATACTCCATAGATAATTTAGACGCGATTTAAAAACATGGCGTCTAAATATACGTCAATTTTCTTCAGGTGCTGTCTAGTTTGACAGGACTAAACTAAGATGTATCTTATGTCCTTTTCTTAATGAAATGGAATGAAAAAGATGCACTTAAAAAGTTGTTTTTTTTTTATGAATAAGAGAATCGGCACCAATATCAACTTTAACCAATGTTAAAGGGTTATGTTGATAATAACCACTCTTTGTTTCTTTACATAAGTTATGTATTTCTTTTGTAAACTAATTATTTAATTCTCTAATAGAAAACTTCTTAGGAGGTAATAATATGTTAATTTGTTTACATTATAATAATATAAGTTTACGTCAAGCAGCTATGTTATTATAATATACTTATAAAAAATATAAAATTATATTTTATTTAGAACCCTAACTTTGCAGGACCCTTTAGGTCATTTCATAACGAGTCGAAACGTCAATCTGAACTTAACACGTTCAATGCCGCCGACACGCGTAGCGTGTTCTTGCGAATTTCTATAACTACGCCTAGAACACGCCAGTCGTGTCCTAAATGTTCCAGTGATATTTCGAAAATTAAGCAAAGTTGCCTTTTGGAATTCTCAGTACATAATCCTCTAGCAATAACCTAAGAATTTTTGAGGTGGCCCCCGGAAAAAAATATTAATTTGTAATTTTATTTTTAAAGTGATTATGTAATGCCGAGAACCCGCCAGGCGTGTCCACCTAAACAAGTTAATCATAGATTGTCAACCTTTGTACTAAGACGTCAAATACAGCTAAAATAATGTACATATAAACAAAAATCAATAAAATATGAAGATAATTTATTGAATGTCAAGTAGGTAGAAGCCCAAGAAATAAGAAGGCGAGTAGGACTAAAAGATAACTAAGTACTGTGTGAACTCGCGTTGCCTCGGTCAGACCAATAATGTACAAAATAATTTACGGTAGGTACCTACGATCGGTAAACAAACAACTAGTGGAATTGACAACCATACTGTTAAAACAGTAGGCATTTTACTTTTATTTGCTCGTTAATAATAAATAAATTAAACTAATACGTACAATATATATATATATAATACGCTATCTTCAACTAAAGAAGGTATCGTTCCGTAAACTTGCAATAATTGACTTATCTAAGTTAATATTATAAAATATTTCAAAATAACCACAAAATGTTTATCATCCCTTACAAAATTACGATAATTATTTACCTAAAAATCTATTTTCAGCCATAATTCTAGGTTAAATCTCACTACCGTATTTGAATCACCTTTATTCTTGCTCAGCGAATGGCAAACTAACTAATACTCATCGCTAAACCGAAAAAAAGACAGATTTAGAATTTAAGTCTATCGAGGTGCCACTGGACACGCCTAGCGTGTCCATGTTTAACAAAATGCAGTGCCGCCGACACGCCTGGCGTGTCCGCGTGGCTTTGTAGGGCGGCATCGCTATGAACTTCAAAAAAAATATGGTGGCAGTGAACGTGTTAAACACAGCAAAATCACCCTTATTACCACAATGCAAGACCCGTTTTCCACCGAAGCAGAGAGGAGTGATATGACATACAACCAATTTAGCTTGCGTCATTTTGACAGCTTAATGCTTAGCTTCAGCACCTGCAATACGGCATTTGACACTATTAACCAATAAATCTAAGATTAAACCTATCTTTTTATTAGTCCTAAGCATCGGATTTGTTTTTAATTTACTGTAAAATTTGATTTTTAATTGCTTAGAAATCAATAAATAGTTAGTCAATAGGGTTGCTAGCTTGTGACGTCACAAGGCGATATTGCCAAACAAAATCTAGACTAGCCGCACACACACAATAATATTGACAATAAAGTACGTATTATCAATAATATTGTGTGTGTGCGGCCTGTATTGCGGTATTGGATAGATAGAATCTAGCTAGCCTCTAGCCGCACACACACAATAATATTGTCAATACAAGATTGTCAATAATCTAGATTCTATCTATCCAATACCGCAATACAGGCCGCACACACACAATATTATTGACAATACGTACTTTATTGTCAATATTATTGTGTGTGTGCGGCTAGCCGGAGAATCACGTTTTGACAGTTCATAAAAAGTACGTCAATTGATGATGGTGTCAAATACCGGATTACGTATTGATTAATTACGAGGCATCCCTTTTCTCCGCTTTGGTGGAAATCGGGGCCTCTAAGGGTTTCCCCACATTTATCGACGCGGAATCGGCTAACACCGGTCAAAAAAGCCTTTATGTCTACGTAATAAGGGTGTTACTAAAACCATTCGCATCGGCTCGGCTCGGATGACGCGTCACAACGCCGGCCGACGGCAAAACGAGCCGTTTGCCTATTAGCAGTCCGTTAGACTCCGCCTATATCCGAAATTATTCGAAACTTTTATATCGGATTCGTTACGGATACTTTTTATTTCAGATATCCTAAAATTTCGGTTTCAGAGGCCCATAAAATTCCCGGTTTCGCTGAATAGTTAGTTAATGTGTCCACAAGGTTATTTAGGTAAATAAAAATAAAACTCAACATTAATATCTTACACCTTCATTTATTTACAAATTACGAGCAATTTTAATATTAAAAAAATATATTTAAGTGATTTTCTAAATTACTGAATTTGAGCAACAATCGTTTAGTTTAAACTTGGCTAAAGTCAAAAACTTGGCCAAGTCTTTACAGTCAAGTTAATGTACACTTGGTATAAGAATGCGGCCAACAGTTAATTAATGTATACTGTATACAATATTAATAAGTAAAATAAAATAAAAAAGTAAAAACTCGAAAACAATTGAGTATAATATTCGTGATGTTCTTACAAAAATATTTTGGAAGTGTAGGAATAGTATTTTAATTAATTTAGAATCAGTTGCATTAAAAGCTAAAATACAAAATTTAAATAAAAGTTGCAAAGTACAGGTGGTATAATGATATAAGAAAGTCTTTACAGCAATATGATTTACAAACTTAGATATATATTTGGAAGTCCCAAGAGGAAGTCGGTTATTTAAATAGACTTTTAGACTGCACCAACACATACCAAGCTATGTCAAAACACTGATTAACAACGTTTAATTTTTAATATACATTGATACCTTATTTCGAGAGTAATGACATTTGGCATACCTATTGAACAAGTTTGCTGTTTAGCTAAACAAGTCAGATAATATTCCCTCTCAAAAATACAAGATATTTTATACATGGATTTGATTATAATATAATGTAACCAGAGGTATTGAAAATACCTAGAAAGAGAGTATTTTTAGGTATTTTTAATACTTCTGGTTCTCACATTTCTTAGACAGGCTTACAATATCAGACACCAAAGTATATCTACTTTCAACATGTTTATTTTATTGTAAATTCCGAGTAATATCATTCTGTTTCGCCTTCAGTATAACACCGGTTTAGATGCAACTTTACGGTTAAGTATTGCATCAAGTTATTAAGTCATAGCTAACCTAGGTAGCTAACCGAATTTTTTGGTTTCACAGATATATGGGGCTATTTATTATTTCCAGTGATGCGAATCTGCTAAAACAACCCGTACTCGTGTAGTGTGCACCTCGCTGTAATGCTCGCCCTCCCCCGCTTCCCCGCGCGCGCCGTGTTCGCCGAGTTCGTTTAGTAGCGATAGCATTCACACAGCGTTACGTCACAAGCGAAGTGCACACACAGCTCAGGCGTACGGGTAGTAGACTGCATATAACAGAAGATATTGTAGTTTCTTTATGCCCAGATATGTCATATTTACTAGACTAATGTATATCTGTAAATAAATCAAAGACTTCGCCATTAACTTCTAAATTGTTTGCCATCACATCTCTTAGGACGGAATCATTGGAACAGTTAACAAGTTCAGTTCTTGTCATCAAAAATGTCAAAAAATAGTCGTAATGTCATTTTAGCCATGTCAAAATCTTGTCAAAAATGAATGTAAATTTGAAGTATTTTTGACAGAATGAGACTATGTGGACGTGGTAAATAGACATTCCTGACCAAGTGCTTTAGCTAAGCAATATTGCTATTCTGTTCTCAATAGTGAGATAGAGACTGAATATAGCCAAGCCAAAGTACTCGCCTAGTATATGATTATTTTTTGTCGACATTAAAATGCGTACGTTCAAAAACACACGAGATTTGACAGCAATCACGGTTTTTGATACTAGTAAAGTTATAGTATAGTAAAATTAGCGCCATTCACCTTTATTGTAATCATTAGCACCTTTTTCTAGTTGCCTTGTCACCTAAATATAAATCATTCAACTTCAGTGTGGCAATACACGATATAATTGTCATTTTTATATTCCTAAATACGTATTTCAAAATAGTTCTTTTAATTGAAAAAAAATGGTTGCCTGTAAAGTCGGTTTTACGGGCGAAGATTTTACGTGACAACGTCTTTTACCGATCATAGTTGAGTGGGAGAGAGACGCAAGGCATTCGGCGGGCCTCTCTCTCGTTCGGTGACTCATCGTAACGTTACCGAGCGTTACACTTTTTCATAAGTGACTCCCAGCCGCAACCTAATTTAAGACGTTGTCACGTCAAAAACTATCCACAAAGGTCTGAACGTGCAAATGTAAACTTGGCCAAGACTTGGTCGGGAAAATTTTTAACCTTTTCTGATTCTAGACTAAAATTTGTTCGTATATATGTGATGCTATTCGGATCATGTCAAGTATCGCGAATTTTTATTCTTGGCCAAATATAATTCGGCCAAGTCGTTAAAAAAATGGTTTGCATTACATTTGCACGACCAGAAAACTTAAAATATACATAGTAACCGCTTCTTTTATAAAACTACGAAACATTGATAATTGGTAAAAATATATTAAGCTAAGAATTCTAATGGACGGACCCACAAGTAATAGACTAGTAACTATCGGTAAATTAGTTTTTTATAAAAAAAATAATAATAATTTTCTAACCTCTACAATTTTATCGATACATCGACTAAAGCTTGAAATAGTAATAATAGTTAAAATTGAATAAAAAAAGTTTTAATAATTTTAGTCGATAAAATATCGATATTTTCGTAGACACCCAACTTTAACACCTGTCTTATTTTTATAACCGATATAATAAGATTTTAATGGCAACCCGAAGCCCAGATAATTAAAAATTAAGTAAAGTTGCTTCACTGCTGACCATGATTACGGCTATTTATTTTTTATAGCCAAAAGCTATTAGCTATTTATTCAAAAACACGGCTATTCATAATTTATAGTTATATCAAATATTAAGTTTAAAAAAGGAACTGAAACTAGTTTTTCTGAATTAAATAATTTAATCTAGCAAAGTTTATAAGTTGTATGTAGCCGATAGGCTATAAGAGTTTAATAGCCGTAATCATAGCCCCAGAAAGCTCCACCAAAGAATATTTACAGTTTAAAAAATACAGTCATAGTGATGTTTCTAAGTGATATTGTCAAAAAACTAAATTTCTGTCTAAGGTCAAATTGTAAATAAATTTTAACAAACATTTTGTTTAATTCTACTGTTTGTAACTAAGACATGAAGCATTTTGACCTAATCACCTTTTGTAAAATTTAACTACTGTAGATCAATTCTAAATCTAAAATATAGATTTTAATAGTAATCATTCTATAAAAAGTGTAAAATATTGTCATAATTCAATGTAAAGCGTCAATCAATTATTTTTTGAATTTAGAATTGTTGAGATATTTTTGTCAGATTAAAACTTACAGTAAAATGCGAAATTCCAAGACAGGATTTCCCCTTTAATTTAGTTTATTGATTTTAGAGGTCATAATAGTGCACCATATTTTGTTCATAATAAATGAATTTAATTGACTGTAGAATTGCGTATAGAAATGTCATAAATTTACTTGAGAATTCATATATTCTATAATACAAGGTAAGGTGGTACAGTAATAATCGCAAATGTTTTTACGTCCAATAAATGTCAAATTATAAAATATTTTCTTTGAATCCTGTTTACACTTGCGATTTAAAGACGCGATTTAGAGTCGCATGTAAAAAGTCTATAATGTGATGTAACCATGGCAGAGTAAAAATATTAATAAGAAATACAAAAACATATATTTAAAAAGTTGGAAATAGGAATGTTACTTATTTACGAAATATTTACAGCGAATATTAATCCTTTAAAAAATATAAAAAGGCACAATCGCGCGAGTAAATCGCAAATGCATCCAGTCGTAGTAGTGTTACTAACTGGAATAATCATAATAATAAAATTATATTTTTTTTTTCATTTCGATGTCTTAATATTTTTCCATTTTCTTTTAGGATATTGGTATAAAATTTTCTTTGATATTCCTAAGAATTATATCTACAAAAGCCCTTACCGGAAATGAAGTATAGCATTTTTATGAATAAAAATATATAGGCAGGCATGTCTTTTCATAGATAAACTTTTCGCAATATCAAAGTTAATTAAAATGACAAAATATCAAGAATTAATGGTAATTTGTTAAAAATCTACCTTCTTAGTCGCCATTTTGAAATATTTTTTGGTCTGGCAACACAACTGTAACATAGATTAAAAATACTTTGTGACTACAGATTATAATTCTAAAAATAAAATTAGGTAAGAAGGTATTTCAGCTATATTTTTTATAATCGTTTAAAAAAATCACCAAAAAACAGATCTTTATAAACCTCGAAAAAAGTCTGAGATTCGACTCCAACGCTAGCGAATTTTTTAAACACGAATATAAAAAAATATAATCGTCATAAGACAGTTTTAATGAATTTCTGAAAAGCTTATATTTATTTGGAGAGGTAAAAAGGCCTTCCACAATATTTAAACAGTAAGAAAAACCTGGTTCTTAAATGTAAAATTTAAACATTTGTGTAAAACTTTTTTCAAAACAGCTTAACCGGCTTACGAAATTTGGCACTTAAATGAGAGACAAATAAGACTTTTCATTGAATCGGTGTAAAAAACAAACAAACACAATTAAACACTCAAAAACATTTAACAACTCACCACCAAATTTTACAGAATAACCTTTCAACTTCGACCAAGTTTACAGAATGACCTTTGACCTTCAGCTAATCAGAAATTCCGGAGGACATTACATTACGATTGAGGATATACTTAGATTTAGATTATCTTCGGCTGTTTAACTCGTAGCCGTTCGCGTCTTTGCTCGGTGTCTTGGCTGGTGGCGGCTTGGCTACCACGTGACCTTCGAGTCTTAGAGTGCTTTGGCGGTGGGATGACCTGGGGAAATAAAAATGAATAAATCTCCTGGGACAGTTCACACAAGGCTATCTGATCACAAACTATACAGCCAGACAACTGTTAACCAGATAACTAGTTTTTGAAAACATAAAATATTGTAAATAAGTGACATATAGGCACAGAACAAAAAATAATGCTAATCACACAAAAAATTGTCTTGGGTAAGAATCGAAACCACGACCTCCAGTTTAGCTGGCAGGGTTACTAACCACTAGACAGGCTAGGACAACTACAGTTTTCGGAGTAAATCTTATCTAATTTTTCTAAGACACAGTAATTTAACAAATTTTAATTTCCACAGATGGGCTGTTCCTAGTTGTAATCGCCCCTTTGTGCCTATCCTAGTTCTGTTCTGTCTCCTGATTGTTATGGAGGGAAGTGGAAATCATGTTTTTTTTTCTCCATCGCTGTTCTTTTCTGATTAATTTCGTTGCGGGATCAAAGACAGTTGAATCGTTTCTCCGGGACTCGTCGAGCTTCATTGCTCGGCGCTTTTTTGGCGGACTCCACCGTTGATTGTAGCTTTCAGGAGTTGCAGTGATTGGGTACAGGGTGGTGGGATTGACCCAAAAAAGAAAATGACTTTTATATTGTTACTAACTTCTGCCCGCGGCTTCGCTCGCGTTAGAAAGAGACAAAAAGTAGCCTATGTTACTCTCCATCCCTTCAACTATCTCCACTTAAAAAAGCACGTCAATGCGTCGCTCCGTTTTGCCGTGAAAGAAAGACAAACAGACAGACAGACAGACACACTTTCCCATTTATAATATTAGTATGGATTTTCTGATAATGGTTTTGCTGGATCCAAGATATTCGAAGCATATTTCCGGGAGTTATCGAGCTTACTGAGTTTAAATTTTCAAGCGAATTCCACTGTTGATTCTGGCTTTCTGGAGTTGCTGGTTGAGAATAGTGTGGCGGGATTGTCCCAATTTTGGAGGAATGAAGAACAGAGTGTAAAGTCCCTCATCCTCCGTTGAAAAGGGAGGATCCTCCGACCAGACCGGTGTTGTGTCTGGTGGGCTACTGCCCGACGGTTCTAGTCGGGATTGTTGTACATGTTCTAATGTCGCCGATAACTTTTATATCGCGATGCAGGATGTCAGTTGTAGTTCACCTATTCGGCGACTGATGTCTCACCTAATAAGACAAGTGACAGCGAGCAGTATGAGCACGAGGCCCAGCGCGGAGAGCCCCCAGCCCAGCGCCGCGCGCGCCAGCGGGGGGACCTTGGTGGCCAGGCGGAGCAGGGACGTCACCTGGTCGGGTAGCTGGTTGATACCCTGGAGGAGGAGGGAGATTTTATGTTAAATGTAAACAGTTACACAAATACATAAATAATAAATATAAATATCCTGGGAAAACTCACACACGGTCATCTGATCCCAAACTAAACAGAGCTTGAACTATGGTATTCAGACAACTGATAAAAGTAATTAGTCCGTCAATGAGATTATTAAAAAATTTGGACACGTATTTTTTCTTTTTTATCGTAAACGAAAAATGACGACGATACAGTGCGTTGAAGTTGTGCGTGACGTCACGATCTGATACAATTTTTGCATTACGGTGACGTCAGAAACTCCAGAACTTTGTTGCTCTCTATCTTTGTATTTTTTTTTTATTTTGATGAAGCAAAAAATACGTGTCTCGTATTTTTGGCCGATCTACAAGACGGACTAAACAGAATGCCATTTTTTTATGTTGTCGTCATCCCTATTACACATTATAAAGTCATTATATATATCTGCTTACCTCCTCGAACCACAGGATAGGGAACACGATGTCGGGGAAGTTGGCGACCTGCTTGATGTCCACGACCTGCGACACGGCCAGGTTTATCTGGATACGGGCGCGGGCGCGCATTGCTATACCCATCTCCTGGAGAACGAACAAGTTACGTTTGGTTAGATATTAAATTTAGATTAACACAGCTGCTAGTGGCAAAGCGGTCGACTATTATACTACGTGTCTCGAGTTCGACTCTTGCAAGTGACAAATATAGGTTGACGTGATTGTGCTCATCATAACAAACTATTTTTATTTGGGACCAAAGTCGAAATCGCGAAAAAAATATCAGCTGTTCAGTACTTACATTAAGCAAACATAAATGTACTGAACAGCTCTAAGACTTGTTCCCATAGTAAAAATTGTTATTTATCATGAGCACAGTCACGTGTTTAAGTATCGCCTCCTTATTACCAGTCACCCTAAATGTTTGGATGGCATACAAATGTTACGTCCATAAATACATTATATTTGGTTGACTATAAAGATTCCGAGTCTGCTTGTTTATGTACCTATCTAAACTATAATACTATAATTCCAACAAGATAATCTCAGTTACTGCTGGTCAGATAAACCCAGGAAAACTATAGTTTTTATAACATCCCGCTTCGTCCTATGGGGGCAAAGTAATAACCGTAATGCAGGTGAAACTACGGAGTACAGCTAACACAAGGAATTTTTCCATTCGGTTATTAGTATAGATGTCATTTTTATGACATCTAGTCACAAACATTTGACAACACATCTTGGATTTTTATCCAAGATGGCGGTTGTCAAATGTTTGTGATTTTTTTCTATTTTAAAGACAGTCGACTTTAACCGATTTGATGCCATGAAAACCTTCATAATTTATATTTTTTCGTACCTGCCTTATTATTATTTTTTAAATTAATCAACTATAAATATTTCTAATATAAAATCTGTCTTACCGGTTGTACGTCGATGAAAAGCCTGTGTTTCTCTGCCACGGGCTCGGAGATGCCTTCAACTTGCTCTCGCAGGCTGGGATCAGCCAAGTAGAAGTGAGGGAACGATAGCATGATCGGGGAGTCTGGAATTAAACACGTTTAAATAGAATAGGTAAGCTATACAAAGTCGTCATCTCCGTAACCTTTCTTAGTTATTATATTGGAGTCGGCTTACAGTCTAACGGTTCTAGTCGAATGCCAGTGCAAACACAAACCGGCACCGGGATTACGTATCTTGCAATAGCCGAGCGATCGCGATAATTGAGCAAAATTTGCTGCTCAAACGTCAATTCAAAATACGTCACGTCAAATAGCAATCTAGCGATAGTGCTGCCTCTGTGGAGCAATCAGTTAACTAAAATATGCATTTTTCGTTTGGTGGTTTCGTATTTAGTATGGTTTTTAAGAGCAAAGTTAAGATTTTTTTGTTAAAGGTGATATTTAATTATTTCCAGCGATTGCTACTTTATCGTCATCGTAGCAATAAGTGCATTAGAACAATCAGCGAGCGATTAGCAATCGGTTCATACATAATACGATTTTTTTTGACGATCGCGCGGTTATCGCGCGATCACTGCGCAAATATTGCTGATTGCTGTTTCATAGGTAATAACCCCGCCGGGCGAACAAAAAACCCAGCATACGAAAGGCATGACTCAGCGTGGATTTGTAAAAGGCGTTACTCAGGCTCTCAGGGAGTTAATAATGCCAACTCTTATTATATTATTATATTTGTGACTTTTTAAACACAAGATTGGATTCGAACGTGATTTTCTTTAGCAGGCGTCACTACGAGTGACTTGCGAAAAAAAAACGTATCTCGCTCTAATCTTCTCTGTATAAGAAGAGACCTTTCTCTTGCAGTGGGACAGTAATAGGCTGGTATCACCCATTAATTTGTAGGTCCACTGTCATCACACTCTTTTACCTCTACACCTTCGGGACGATCTTCATTACTCGGCACTTTTCTGGCGGACTCCACTTTTGATTCTGGCTTTCAGGACTTATACCGGTAATAGTGTGGCGGATTGACTCAATAAAAAAACAACTTACCGTATTGACATAAAGATACGTTGAAGAGTCCATTAGGAGCGCAGGGAGGTCCGGCGGGACAGAAGCATCGGTTATGCTCGTCGTTCGCAAACACGTCCTCTGGTGGCGTGAACCGATAACCCTGGATGCCGCCGATTTCTACTTCTTCTAGGAATCTGGAAGTAAAATAAAGATATGTTAGAACGACATAAATCCCCCTAGACCCTTTTTTTTGTGGATGGGAAATCATCAAATGACTTCTCCTCTTCCTGAGCAGGGCGGGAGGGAGTGCCAGACTTTTACAGACTAAAACCCACGCAAGTGAAACCGCTGCTTTTTAAAAGAGTATCCGTGGTGTTTGAGCAACTAGCGACACCATTCTGACTAACCGACTGACTCTTTGATTATTCATAAGTGTCCGTAAATGGTCTTATCATCTCCCTAGTCTTTTCCCAACTATGATATTATACGACGGGCCTGTTGGTCTAGTGTTCAGTGACCCTGACTGCTAAGCCAGAGGTCGTGGGTTCGATTCCCACCCAGGACAAACTTTGTGTGATGAGCATAAATGTTTGTTCTGTGTCAGTGTCTTAAATACATACGTATCTATATATGTATGTATTTAAAAATTATATAAGTATGTATATCAGTTGTCTGATTACCATAACACAAGCTCTGCTTAGCTTGGGATCTGATGGCCGTGTGTAAGATGTCCCAGGATATTTAATATAGCATGATACTCTTTGGTTAGACTGGTCAGACTTTCTGGTTTCTACCCGTAATGACGGTCAAGGTTCTACGAATGGCAACCAGGACCAACGGCTTAACGTGCTTTCCGAGGCACGGGATGTCAGTAATGTCCAAGATAATCTTTAGAAAGTACATATGAATTGACAAAAGTCACATTGAGACTTGCCCGGATTCGAACCACCACTTGTTACACGAGAGGGGAAAAAAGGCGCACGCCTTATCTACTAGGCCATCACGATAATTTAGTGTCCCATAAATAGTCTTAATGAAATAAATGCCTTGAATTTTGATCTGTTTAGAGTGTAAGCTGACCCTAACACAGTTTAAAAAAGGCTAAGGAGATGATGAGTATAGATTTTAATTAGTGTCTACCGTTAAAAGTTAGCTTGTGGGCGTCAATATATTGGCTAATAGGTTAACTATACCTAATTGGGTATATTGTTTTAAAGCTTGTGGGTCAATGGTAAATGGTGATACCATTAAATTAACTGTTAATTAATTAATTAATATACCTATATTTATAGCGATTAATGCAAGTGTTATTCAAATTAAATATATGTTTGTGGAGGTAAAAAAGCGTGCGATCTTTTCGTTAAAAAATAGGCAATTTATTGGTTTTATGTGTCAGAATAATACCTAGTATTAGGTTACGTTTGTACTTATCTCTAAGACTAATATTATAAAGAGGAAAAATTTGTTTTAAAATAAACTCTAAACCTATTGAACTGACTTTAAATATTATTTTTTTAATTTAAGCTACGTTATCAGCGAGTAACTTAGCCTATATCATCATGCTATGTCCCACGGGACTGAAGCAGTAACCATACATTTGGCAAAACGTGCACATGCGCTACCGCTAGCATGTTTCTTTTGCCATTACATTAAAAAATACGTTGATTTATGTAATTGGTTTTATTGCGTTTTCGCGACAGCTCGGGCAATCCCATCTTGGCTGTATAACGATCTTAACTTGCTAGTATCGTAATTGTGCTATTACACTATATACAACTCATTTGATGCAGTTATTTACAATAATACGTTTTGTTTAGTTAACACTACGATCGTTTGTTTACATTTGAAATGATGCTTCATATTACAACAAAGGCTATTGTCATATTACGCGAATTTTCAATTGACTCATTGTTGAATGAAACCATGAATGTTAGTTAATTAATTGTAATATACAAATATAATATTATAGTTTTAATTCTGCAATCAAAAACATGTAATCAAAAGACTCGCTATACCGATGTATATAATTACTAGCTGTCCCCTGCGGTTGCACCCGCATTTTTCGTTACTGCTCCGCTTCTGTGGGTCGTAGCGTGATGGTAAGCCTATAGCATTCCTCGATAAATGGGCTATCTAACATTGGAAGATTTTTTCAAATCAGACCAGTAGTTCCAGAGATTACCCCCTACATACAAACTAACAAACCTACAAACTTACAAATTTTACCTCTTTATAATATTAGTATAGATTTAATAGAAGATATCCTTAGCTGCCTTGTAGAGGAGGCATAAAACACTCACTGAATGAAATTGGTCATATTTACTCTCTCAAACCACCTTTTTAAGAAAAGGCCATAGATATAGTGTCTAAATGGATTAAACTTAATGGAATCTTCATTAACATTTGTCCATTTTAGATAGTTTAAATTTAATTATGTTATGGGTACCACCTACCACATATTATATTTGTTTTTGTATAGGTTTTGTCTTCCACTTCTCCTTTTTTTGTCGAACACACGTGATTTGAGACACAATAGAGAGACAATAGCAGCGCGACAGCCGGCTGACGATTGGTCGTTGAAAGGTTAAATGACACCCCGCATTTTACCCGACTGCCGAAAGAGGATTCTGTTTTTCGAGCGTATGTATGTATATAAGTCTTTATAGCTCATTACAGCCACCCGGCAGCCACTCCGCGCCGACTCGCCTCCTGCGGCTAGTATTCTTTATATGGACTTGTATGGGCATGCGCTCACTATATCAACTCCGTAGCGTCACCGGATCGCCTCGGTTATAAGGCGAGTCGGTGCGGAGTGGCCGCCGGCTGGCTGTAATGAGCTATGACCTTAATTCTATGGCACGCTCTACAGCCTAAACCTTTTGACGGATTTCGACATAAGCGATGTCATTGAATTCGTCTCAGTTTGGGAGTGACATTAGGTATATTAATAAAAAAAAGGGATAAAAACAAAAAAATAATTTAATTAAATGATCAAAAAACCCATCTGCTATTTTAGAAGTTGGTGGCAATTACATGAAACATAAACAAAGCCACCGACTTCCGATATTGCAGTTGGGTTTTTTAAATTATTAAATCGCTGCATAAAGTTATGACAGGTTTATACGTCAAAAAATGTATGGTTACAGAGGCTTTATTCATTGCATAACTTTACACAGTGATTATTAGTAAGGGCATTAAATTTTAATTAAGTTGGTTAAAAAAAATGAAAAAAACTTACTTAAGAGGCAGCAGCCTACACAGATCCTTGTCATACACAGCCAGGGTGTCGTTCTGAGAGATATGAGGCGGGAAGATGGAGCCGTCAGACCCTGCGATGCTGTTGCATTGGTCCGTGGTCCAGTGAGGGAGCTTGTCGCGCATGTTGTAACGACTGATGATACCGTACTTAGTCATGTCTGTGGCCCCCGTGAACATTGTAACTACGTCAGGACTAGTGCCGTTTTTCTGTAAAGAAATAGAAATGACGACAACATTAAAAAATGGTATTCTGTTTAGTCCGTCTGATAGATCGGCCAAAAATACGGGACACGTATTTTTTGCTTGATCAAATTAATAAAAAAATACAAAGATAAAGAGCAACAAAGTTCCGGAGTGGAGCTTTTGACGTCACCGTCCTGCAAAATATGTATCTGATCGTGACGTCATGCGCAACTTTAACGCACTGTATCTTCGTCTTTCTTCGTCTACGAGAAAAAAGAGAAAATACATGTCCAAAATTTTTTGATAATCTATCTGACGAACTAATTACTTTTTTTTGTCGTCTCGCCTATTGTTACATAAATATTAGTTAAATGTTAGATAAATATTGTAAGATAAAAACTGGAAAATACAACAATCAAACAATCAACTGTGGGTTCCGCGAAAGCGTCGAGCAATGAAGCTCGACGAGTCCCGGAGAAACGATTCAACTGTCTTGGGAGCAATGAAATTAATCAGAAAAGAACAGCGGAGGAGTACGTTTATTTCAAATTATTAGGTATGGGTCTTAGTACACACTAGTGACAATTTTACCGGGTCTGGGAATTGAACCCACTTCAAAGGTCATAATACCTCAATTTAAAACTTCTCATTTTTTAAATAAATAAAAAAACAGGTTTTCTAAAAACGATCCTGTCCGATGAATTTAATACAAATCTCTATCTAAGGAATAATAACAATGCTCTGATTGACGAAGCCCCGCTATAGGCAGGGTTCCTATTTTTGTATTCAAAGTTTAAAGACAGTTGAATGGAACCTAATAAAGGCTAACAGACACTGGTAAGACTTAAGACGACCCTAACATAATAGCCAAAAAGCTAAAGAAATGATAATCCCACCGGAACTTACCCCATACCTAATAATTGCCTAGCTACAGAAATGATAATTCCACCAAAAAAAACTCACCCCATAAAACAGCCCAAACTCCTCATAAGGTAGCTTCTGCTCCTTGGGCACCACATCCTTGGCCAGCTTGAGCAGAGGATCCTCGTACCCCCAGAGCAGCTGGCCCACGGAGACCTCCACGAACGGCTTGATCTTCAGGATGTCCATGATGGAAGCCATGGCTAGCCGGAGGAAGCGTGCTGCGTGCTTCGATTGGGAGGTGGCACTCTGGAAAGAAGAATTGGGATGTTAGAAATAGAATGATCTTTTCACTGTCCTGTTGGTTTTGTGACCAAGAATGGAAAATGTAAAGATTTTTTTTTTTAAATTTCGTACGTTGTTTGTAAAAATGTATAATCTGCAATATATTAACATTTCGAAGACCAAGCGACCCGGCTGTCCCGCTGCTATTAACTCGAATCACGTGTTCGAAGGTTGACCTTTCGACGACCAAGCGACAGCCGGCTGTCGCGCTGCTATTGTCTTTTGTGTTCAAGTTTGTTTCCCGCTATAAATGTTACCAAAGTTTGTGAAACCAGAACCGAACCTGCAGTGCTCGAGTACGACCCTACTTAATTTTTGTTTTCATTTTTTAACAAGGTCCCATATTCACATGTTTAGGGTCCTGTAATGGTCTAAGACTCTACCAGTGACCTTTGACCAATCCGGATAAAGAAAAAAACTAACATAACAACCCAAACCAAATATTTGTAAGTACAGAACTGGCTCAAACAACTTGTTGAAGGTCATTTGAAGATAAACACGAAAAACCCGTAAAAAGTCCTCGCGCAAACCTTGCGACGTTTAAAATTAATCATTTAACAATTTTAAACCAACTTGTTCGACAACTAAATAATTATAGTCACAAAAAATCTAAATCGCTTTGGTTGTTTATACGTTATATTAAATTAGCTGTTTCCTGTGTCTTTGCTCGCCAATTTAACTAACTTTCATCTATTCTACTCCGTCAGGGTTTTTTTTTCATCCATCTCCCTATTGGGGTCGGCTTCCAGCCTAACCGGATTCAGCTGGATACCAATGTTTTACGTGAAGCGACTGCCTATCAAACCTCCACAACCCAGTAACTGGGCGACACGATACCCCATGGTTAGACTAGTCAAACTTTCTGAGGTTCAGATAGCCCGTAACGACTGTCAAAGTTGTATGAATGACAACCGGTACCAACGGCTTTACGTGCTTTCCGAGGCACGCCGCTATTTTTTTTTAGATGGGAAATCATTAAATCTCAAAAAAAAAATTGATATAAAAATTGATTGTATACTTAGCATGTAACTGTTTTTTATCCCTAATAAAATAAATAAATAAATAAACAAATCTCTTCTCCCGGTCTGTGCGGGGCGGGAGGGAGTGTCTGACTTTTATTGACTAAAACCCACCCTTGTTCCTTCGGTTGCCCTTTTCGTTCCGGGGCCGCGGTAACTATTAGAACGATTTCACAACCCCGGATATTTACCCCAAAAGTCGCTTTACGCTGGCTGATTTAAAAGCCTTTTTTTTAAATAGAAAAACGGGAGGATTTTATGTTTTTTTTTATGTATAATATGTGAAAAATTACTGTAGCGAAAAGCCAGGATTTTCAAAAAGATTAATAACACCCTTACGAAGCTGGTACTCTATGACAGTATGCAATAGGGATGTTGACTACATCAAAAGAATGACATTCTGTCTAGTCCGTCTGTAAGACAAACCAAAAATACTGGACACATATTTTTTGCTTGATCAAATTAATAATAAAATACAAAGATAAAGAGCATCAAAGTTCCGGAGCGGGGGCTTGTGACGTCACTTCTCAGTAAAAATTATACAAAGGCGTGACGTTTCAATTTCTGTTTACGAGAAAAAAGAAAAAATACGTGTCCCAAATTTTTTGATTATCTAACTGACGGACTAATTATTATTACTTTTTTTTGTCGTCTCGCCTAAGTATTTCATCACATCACGTTCAGTACTTTTTGCATGAAGAAGCACTAAATATAAATCCTGTTGCGTTTAGAATACAAGTAATAATAGAAATTAAAATAATTATATAACATGTTACCTTGCACTTTGAACTCAATTAAAATACAGTAAGATAATAAATGATCTTGACCTGTCTAAGTGAGGACTTATTAAATGCGAAATCTTAAGTTATAAATAATAGGAAGTATAGCTTTAACATTAAAAAGAATCTCGCGTGGCCATGATGATTTAAGATTTCATTGGGAGGTAACGACAGAATTCCAAAAAGAGTTTATTTACCAGAAAATTAATTGAAATCCAAAAAGGAAAATGTCTATAGTTTATGAAAGAATAATGGTCTAGAATTTTCCTGTTACCCGCTATTAAAGATTAAGTCAATTTTGGACTTTTAAGGAAAAATTAATTTAAATAAAGAGTAAAGCACGAAATTTAAATTTTGTTTACATCTAATAAAAATCGCATTGAAAGCCATACCAAGATTATTTTTAATGAGTTGATTACCAAGCTTCGGTTTTTAGCAGATTTATTTTCGATGGATCTCACTTTTCGATCCCCTCTCTTATACAAATACAACATGTCCCGGAATAAACGCACACCACCAGACACCCCAATTAGAATATTATGTTATGATCATAATACATACACTGAATTTTTATTATTATGTTTAAAACACTGTTTTTCTTATAAATTAGTTGTACAGATTGTGGGAGAAAATTATAGTCACATTATAAATCTACGCATGCACACAGTCGCACTTGCATAAGTGTCTAGCGTAGTAGGTATTTCATCTATTTTAGTTTAACTGTACAGCGAAAGTGTGACAGCAGTTTACGTAGTTTTAATTATTTTTAGAATAAAATATTACCTATACCTATTAAAAATTACAAAAATCGATTCAGTAAACGATTCTGAACAAACTATTTTCTCAAAGCGCATTAAATTCAGTTACACATTGTATATTAACGACTAGCTGTTCCTCGCGGTTTTACCCGCGTTACGTTAGGTTTTTGGTTACTGCTTCGCTCCCGTGGGACATAGCGTGATATTATATAGCCTATGTTACTCAGGGATAATGTAGCTGTCGACTGGTGAAACAATTTTTAAAATCGGTCCAGTAGTTTTTGAGCCTATTCATTACAATCAAACAAACAAAGTTTTTCTCTTTATAATATTAGTGTAGATAGGACCCATCTCTTTTTTTACTTGACGGGTCTCCTGGTTTAGTGGTTAGTGACCCTGACTGCTAAGCCGGAGGGCGTGGGTTCGATCCCCACCCAGGACAAACTTTGTGTGATAAGCATGATTGTTTGTTCTATGTCTAGCTGTAATTTAATCTATAACATGTATTTATGATTATGAATAAATAAGTAGGTAAATCAGTTGTCAGTACAGGCTGTGCCTACTTTATAGATCAGATAGTGTGTGAGTTGTTCCAAAGAAAATATTTATTTCGAAATAACAGTTTTTAAGTTGAACCTTGAGTTTGTAGTTAAGCTGACATGACACCGTCAAGGTTCCACATACAGGAAGATCGGTGGACCCGTCGACCTTACACGTACTACGTTTTTAGGGTTCTGTTGTAGAAGTGGAATAATAAAACGGTTGGGTTTTGTTGCAGTATTATTTTGTTTTTTTTTATGTGTGACTGCGAGTTATGAGGACAATCTAACATTATTTATTTATATTTTAGTGCTTAAAAAAAACATAATATATTTTAATGATTGTTTGAATAACCGGTTTTAACTTACTTTTGAACGCCACATGTCATAAACGTGACAAGCGAGTTCTTGTACACAATAACACTAACATCACTACATAGTTGACGGGCCTGTTGGTCTAGTGGTTAGTTACCCTGACTGCTAAGCCGGAGGTCGTGGGTTCGATTCCCACCCAGGACAAACTTTGTGTGATGAGCACGAATGTTTGTTCTGTGTCTGGGTGTGATTTATCTATAATATGTATGTATTTAAAAAATATATAAGTATGTTTATCAGCTGTCTGATTACCATAGCACAAGCTCTGCTTAGTTTGGGATCAGATGGCCGTGTGTGAGTTGTCCCAGGATATTTATTTATTTATTTATTTATAGTATAAAACAAAGTCGCTATCCGCCGTCTGTTCCTATGTATGCTTAGATCTTTAAAGCTACGCAACGGATTTTGATGCGGTTTTTTTTAATAGATAGAGTGATTCTTAAGGAAGGTTTATATGTATAATACATGCATAATATAATACAGAAAAGCCGGGATTTTTATAGATTTGTAACACCCGTGCGAAGCTGGGACGGGTCGCTAGTCTAACATAAAATAAACAAGTCAAATCATTTAGATTCCTGTTGTGGTTGTAAAATAAAAATTAATAACGTTTTTTTGTTAGGTAATTATGATATTTTTTGTCATGTGAATACCTTTTACTTTATAGTTAAGATACTTACGTTAAATATTTATGTACACAATTTAATAAAAAACGTAATTACTAACCCAAAAAAATATATTAAAAGAAGGACAGAATTTGGCATTAAACAAGTAAAAATAACTAAAAAACAGAAATTTTGTTGATGACGAAGTTTTGGAACTCCTTTTTTGTTATTTAGAAACATAAAAATGTGAGTCAAAAATTAATAGAAGTAGGAAATTCATTTCACAATCACCAGTTCTTGAGAAAAAGTATCTTGACAGACGGACAACAAGTATAAGGGTTCCGTTTTCCGTTTAATGTACGATAATTGCCCTAAAAAACGATATTCTCAAAAATAATTAGAAATAAAGGTTTTCTTTCTCTTTTTTTATTGGCTTTCTAATTGTCATTTTTCATGTTTCTTTTTATGTACTTACAGAACCTTAAAAATGTCATTATACAAGATAATTTTTTGGAAAAAAAAACCGACTTCCCTCGATTTCGGCATGATATCATCATCAGATCCTGGACTTGATGACAATGGGACCATTTGGGAAGTCTACCCTTTCAAACAAAAAAAGAATTGTTTAAATCGGTTGGTAAACGACGGAGATATGCGCGAACAAACATTAAAAAAAATACAAACATCCGAATTGAGAACCCCCTTCCTTTTTCAGAAGTCGGTAAAACGACACACTCTTGACCAATTACTTTTTTATTCATAAAATAACTACTAAATGTAATAACTTATTACTATAATATATTTGTAAACGTAGGTAAATAATCTAATGATTAATTTCGTAGATTTTTTACTAACACGACAAGCGTTTAAATAGTTAATGTTAAGACTATGAAAATGAAGTTTTTTCTTTGTTATTAATCAATCATAGAAGATTTTGTTCCTAGGAGGCGCCGGTGTGAGAAAAGTTAAGCCCCGTATTCATTGTAAACATTTGTTTAGCAACTGTTGATCAACTGATGTTGTCGCTCGCCGGGCGTCAACTCTGCAGTATGGCGTGATCAACACCGCAACACAAGTGTTGCCCGTAATATGGTGACAGCAACTCGTCAACATGTTTATGCAACCATGTTGCTAAACAAAATGTTTACAATGAATACGGGGCTTTATTGTGAAACATATAACAATACAAGCTATAGTTCCCGTTCCCGGGGGATTTTCGAGATGAGAAACTATCCTATGTCCTTTCTCGAGTCCCAGACTATATCTGTACCAAATTTCATTCAAATCGGTTCAGTGGTTTAGGCGTGAAGAAGAGACAGACAGACAGAGTAATTACTTTCGCATTTATAATATTAGTACGGATTGGTGTTTGAATTGAACTGCTAGTTTCAGAGACTATAGAGTTAAAAAATCAAAACAGAGAATGTCTTGGATTCAGACTCAAAGGGTTATCATTCATCAAAAAGCAGTCAGCACGTGAAGGGGTCTAGGGTCAATGCCTGCCGGGGTTGCGGAATAGTACAAATAGTTACCGTGGCCCCGGAACATAAAGAGCAACCGAAGGAACAAGGGTAGGTTTTAGTCAGTAAAAGTCTGACACGCCCTCCCGCCCCGCACAGGACGGGAGAAGTCATTTGATGATTTCCCACTCACCAAAAAAAGGGTTATGCTCTTCCAAGCGTACGTATAGTCTTATTCTATAGGTAGCAAGTTCGTTCTTTTCGTCTCAACTGTGGGAGTGACATGACATAGGTTTTATCAATAAAAAAAAATAAAAAATAGTAATTAAAATTTAAAAAAAACGAAACTGCAATTTCGGAAGTTGGTGGCAATTACATGAAACAGTAACAAAGCCACCGGCTTCCGAAATTGCAATATTTTTTCTGGGATTATTTAATTTAAATTTTTTTTTGGTAGCAGCATTTTCAAAAACACACTAAATCTCTAGTTTACCTAACCTGTCAACGACCAACCGACAGCCGGCTGTCGCGCAGCTATTGTCTTTCTATTGTGTCTAGAAACACGTGTATTCGCAGGTTTCAACCAAGTCAAACATGAGAACATAAGTCATGTTCAAACTTACATAACTATACATAGTGAGAGTGTACATAACTTCTATTTATTGACGTCATCACATAGTGTTTGTCAATTTAAAGATACGTGTCGTACATTTGAAGTAGGCTGTCGGTTATAATGTGATGAAATAATATGATAGAACGTTTAGGTTATGGTTTAGCTGTAGAGGTGGCTGAGTGTGCAATAGGGATGACGACAGCATAATAAAATGGCATTCTGTTTAGTCCGTGTTGTGGATCGGCCAAAAATACGGGACACGTATTTTTTGCTTGATCATAATAATAAAAAATACAAAGATAAAGAGCTATAAAGTTCCGGAGTGGGGGCTTTTGACGTCAACGTGCTGCAAAAATTGTAACAGTTTGTGACGTCAAGCGCAACTTCAACGCACTGTATCTTCGTCATTTTTCGTTTAAGAGAAAAAAGAAAAAATACGCTTTCAAAATTTTTTAATAATCTAACTGACGGACTAATTACTTTTTTTCGTCGTCTCGCCTATTTCTGTTTGTGCACTTATTTGTGCAATTTAATGGGCAGTATTTGGATGAAAAAAAAAAAGAATAGAAAGAAAGAAAGGTAATAAAATAATGAATGTGACAGTTTTGGTACAACCTGAAATAAGTAAAATTACTTATTTCAGGTTAAATAACAACTCTCTGTAGTAACCGTTTCAAATAATAGTTAATTATGTTTATTAGACACAGTTTTCTTCTCATCCTACTAATATTATAATTTTGACAATTTGTATGTGTGCAAAAACTAATGAATGTATTTTGATCAAACTTTATGAACTACAGGAGCGAGCAGTAATCACTAATACAATATAACACGGGCGAAACCACAGGTAACATCTACGTTTTTTTCTTTCTTATGTCCTTACTAATAATCACTGTGTAAAGTTATGCCATGAATAAAGCCTGTGTAACCATACATTTTTTGACGTATATACCTGTCATAACTTTATGCAGCGATTATTAGTAAGGCACTTAGACAAAAATACCTATACAGTTAGAAATAAGTGCAGAAGACCTAATAAGCAGACAACTTTTTAATTATTCATAGACCGCGAATTGAATTTTGCCTATCTTTGCGAATTTCACTCAACTTGGAAACTAAACCAATGACTTAAGCACGGTCCAACGCCTACCGGGGCTGCGGGTTGTTCTCTAGAGATACCTCAGCCCGGACACAAAGGGCTGAGAAGGAACATGGGTGGGTTTTAGTCAGTACAAGTCTGACACTCCTTCCGCTCCGCCCAAAGCTGGAGGAGTCATTTCATGATTTCCAATCACAAAAAGTACTTCACAGCAATTTTACATTTAAGTCTAAGCCACCACCATTTAACCTCTTCACGCTACTGCGCGCCTAGTACTTTTGATTGATTTAAATACTAAGTATCTAAATATTTTACATTTTCTCACATTATCACTTCACATTACTGCGCGCCTAGTGCTTTTGTTCTCTTAAGTTTTCAATCCTTAATTGAATTTAGAATTATTAATGTATAAAATTCTGTGGGGGACAAACAGGAATAAAAAGTTTCATCTGTCCCCATATCAGTGATAGGGGGACAGATGAAACTATAAAAGAGTGAACAAAGTTCGATCTGTCCCCACATTGCTAACTGGGGGACAGATCGAACTTTTTTTCTTATCTGTCCCCCGATGGGGTGACAGATCGGAATAATCCAATCAGCTGACGTGTTTATATATAAACGGTAAATTATGCAGATTGTTACCGTTATGTAAAGTATCGTGGGTGGCATTATATTGAACAGTAGGTCAACGACCAGCCTTACATGGAATATCGGTAGAGTGACTAATAAGCATTGATCAGGTCAGAAAAAAATTAAATGGCTCTATCTTAACATCTATGTATGTATGTCGGGGATGGCAACGAACAGTAATCAAAAACCTAACAAAACACAAGTGAAACCGCAAGGGACAGCAAGTTTTGCATAATTAATGGTGCCGATTCTCTTGTGCACAAACTAACGAAAATTTAAGTTAAGTGCATCTTTCTCTTTCCATTTCTTAAAGAAAAGGACAGAAGATACATTTTAGTTTAATCCTGTCAAATTAGACAGCGCCTGATGAAAATTGACGTATATTTAGACGCCATGTTTTATAAATCGCTTCTAAATTATCTATGGAGTGTCTAAATTTGACAGGACTTAACTAATATTTGATCTTCTGTCCTTTTCTTAATTAAACGGAAAGAGAAAGATGCATTTAACTTAAATTTACGTTAGTTTGTGCACAAGAGAATCGGCACTAATATTTCATATTATAATTATTGTAGCAAACGTTAGGCAAGAAACTAAATGAAAACAATATTATGTACATGTAGGTATGTTTATACGCATTTTTTAGTTTAAAAGTCATCTCAAGATTGCTTACAATCAGTTAACTATCTAAACCAATGGATAGTAAAGCAGTAACGCAAGCGAAGCTACTGGCAACAGCTAGTAATACATAATCAATGAAACCCATATATCTGCCTACCCCACATGTGTGAAAAGCGTATCGCACATACCAAATGGAAAAGTGTCAATTTGTGGTACCCGCTGGAGCGCAAGCGCAAATTATTACCTTTCTTCTTATATGTTACACTTTTATTCAGGTCGAAACTGACATTAAAACGGCTGTTTCAATAACCTATAGATCTATCCATGGATTTAAAAAGTGTAAATTAAAAATTTTAAAAACCCTGAAAGTTATATCGCAACTAGGTTTTGCCCGCGGCTGCGCTCGCGTTAAAAGGAGACAAAAAGTAGCCTATGTTACTCTCCATTCCTTCAACTATCTCCACTTAAAAAATGACGTCAATTCGTCGCTCCGTTTTGCCGTGAAAGAAAGACAAACATACAGACAGACAGACACACTTTCCCATTTATAATATTAGTATGGATTGCAGCTAACAAAAGAGTATTCTATATTGCACAAAAAAAGATAATAGTAAAATCACAAAAATCTGATGTCGAGTTTAACCAAGAATTGAGTTTTAAGTATGTTCACTTTTGAATGGACTTAACAGAATGCCATTTTTTCAATGTAGTAGTCATAATATAATCCCTATTGTTAAAGTGCACACTGCTTTTGCAAACCTAAGGAGGCGTGAACACACATTATCAGTTCAATGTGCAGTCAGTTGTACAAGAACCATTGTAATGGAACAAAACAGCTATCTAACCGTTATTGTTTGCTCAGATACGTGCAAGCGACAAACAGATCATATTCATTTATCTTTCTTAGTTTATTAAATCTTCGTGCCGATCCTCTTGTTCACAAACTAACGTAAATTTAAGTTAAGTGCATCTTTCTCTTTCCTTTTCATTAAGAAAAGGACAGAAGATAAAATAGCCATAGATAATTTAGAAGCGATTTATAAAACATGGCGTCTAAATATACGTCAATTTTCTTCAGGCGCTGTCTAATTTGACAGGATTGAACTAAAATATATCTTGTGTCCTTTTCTTTAAGAAATGGAAAGAGAAAGATGCATTAAGATGCATTTAACTTAATTTTAGTTAAGTTTGTGAACAAGAGAATCAGCACCAACAGCAGCCCGACAGCCGGCTGTCGCTTAGTCGTCGAAAGGTTAAGGACATCACTGACATTCCGTGCCTTGATGCGCACGTAAAGCCGTTGGTCCCGGTTGTCATTCGTAGAACTTTGACAGTCGTTACGGGTAGTCGGAAGCCAGAAAGTCTGACCAGACTAACCAAGAGGTATCGTGTCGCCCAGTTACTGGGTTGCGAGAGGTCAGGCAGGCAGTCGCTTGACATAAAACACTGGTATCCAGCTGAATCCGGTTAGACTGGAAGCCGACCCCTAAATAGAAAAAGGCTAGGGAGATGATGACGATGTTGTTGATATTAGTGTCGGGTTAGAGCCTAACCAGATTCAGCTGGATACCAGTGTTTTACGTGAAGCGACTGCCTATCAGACCTCCACAACCCAGTAACTGGGTAACACGATACTCCTTGATTAGACTGATCAGACTTTCTGGCTTCTGACTACCCGTAACGACTGTCAAAGTTCTACGAACGAGAACCGGGACTTACGGATTTTACTTGGCAGTTTCTAGGTCACACGATACCCACCTTTCGACGATCAACCGACAGCCGGCTTTCGGGCTGCTATTGTCTCTCTATTGTGTCTCCAATCACGTGTGTTCGAAGATTAATTAGACTAAATGATCTAGCTACTGATTATAAGCTGTTACTACCATAGTTGGAAATAGGCTAGGGAGATGAAATATAGGGTCACTGGCAATTAGGCCCGTATTAATAGACGCCACTCAACTCCGAGACCCTCTCAAGTCTCTTGCTGTCCTTGTCATTCTAAAGGAAAAAAATAAGGACAGCAATAAACTTGAGAACGTCTCAGAATTGAGTGCCGTCTATTAATACGGGCCTTCGTGTACGATACTTAAACCCGTGATTGTGCTCATGATAACAAACAACTTTTATTATGGGAGCTAAGCCGAAATCGCGAAAAAAATATCAGCTGTTCAGAACATTAGGCAAACATAAATAAATAATAAAAATGTTTATTTTATCTCAACAAATTACATCAAAGTATAAAGTTGACAAGACAAGTTGTCCGAAATTAGTAATTTGTGGGAGATCTGGAGTCTAAACTAAGCCGAGGCCTGTACTATAGATCTCCAGGCCCCCCATTTCATAACATTGTATGGATTGTCAACATGTGAATGACGGTAGATGTGTGAATGATTGAGTAAAACGGGAAGCAAGTTTGTTTAATGATAATGCAATATTTGTAAGTGCATGATACTTATGGAATGATGTGTGGTAATGAGTGTGTGTGGGTGGGCGTGTGTGTATGAAATGTACTGAAAAATGTACTGAACAGCTAATTTTTTTCGCGGTTTCAGGTTCGTTCCCATAGTAAAAAATGTTTGTTATCATCAGAATCCAGTGTTTAAGTATCGTAGACTAATAACCAGTCACCCTATATCGTCGTGATGTTTATTTAAGTAAACTGTGCCTATTCAGACCTCTGGTTGTGTCAGACGCGAGTGAAAGTGGGACAGCGCACATTAGTTAACTCATGGCGGGTCGAGAAGTGCACAGTGTTAAGAAACGGTTGAGTGTTTTAAATTATATATAAATACTAGCTTTTGCCCGCGGCTTCGCTCGCGTTAGAAAGAGACAAAAAGTAGCCTATGTTACTCTCCATCCCTTCAACTATCTCCACTTAAAAAATCACGTCAATTTGTCGCTCCGTTTTGCCGTGAAAGAAAGACAAACATACAGCCAGACAGACAGACACACTTTCCCATTTATAATATTACTAGCTTTTGGCCGCGGCTTCGCTCGCGTTAGAAAGAGACAAAAAGTAGCCTATGTTACTCTCCATCCCTTCAACTATCTCCGTATTATTCTATATAAGTATTTATAATATTATAGTATAGTATGGATAGCTTTTGCCCGCGACTTCGTTCCCGTTCTCGGAGGATTTCCGGGATGAAAACTATCCTATGTTCTTTCTCGGATCCCAGACTATGTCTGTGCCAAATTTCAAATCGGTTCAGTGGTTTAGGCGTGAAGAAGAGACAGACAGATAGACAGAGAGAGTTACTTTCGCATTTATAACCTTTCGACGACTAAGCGACAGCCGGCTGTCGGGCTGCAATTGGCTTTCTAATGTGTCTCGAAACACGTGTGTTTGAAGGATTAATTGATAAAAATACGTATGATCCTTATGAGCCCCGACCTTGACCTAATGACATCCAAACTTTGAAATAAAACTCAAAAATATAAAAACCCTTTGATGGATATTTGTTACTCCTTTACGCAAAAACTACTGAACGAATTTTGATGAAACTTTACAGTAACATAGCTTACACATCAGAATAACAAAAAAGCTTCATAACATCACGCTATGACCCACGGGAGCCGAGCAGTAATCAAAAACCTAACATGACACAACTAATTACAAAATAAACTTGCAACTCTGCCATTCCTGTTGATATAACAGCCGTGAACACACACTGTAGGACATTATGAGCGCTTTATCAATTAGCTTAGAACATTACACTCAAGGGTCAACCATAAACACAAAATCAACCTTATTTCCTAAGCATTATATGGTTCAATTTCCCTTAAATGAAAATTTCTTTAACACCTGTACAAAAAAGACAGGGAATATTAGCTTTATTGTGTTGTAATAAGGTGTGTTTTCCCTTGTTATGGTGTATGTTTTGAGTTGAACGGCCGGTCATGGAAAATGTATAATGTTTGCATATTTCATTATGTGAATAAAATCGTGATCAAGGAATGAAGACGTGGGTAGTCATTTTAAATGAACCGCATAGCTTTGGGCTTAGCAGTTTTGTAGAATTACTAAGTTTATTCACATGTCGCGATGGCCTAGTAGATAGGGCTCGTGCAAGAGGTTGTGAGTTCGGATCCGGGCAAGAACCAATGTGACTTTTTCAATTCATATGTACTTTCTAAAGTTTATCTCGGACATCACTGACATCCCGTGCCTCGGAAAGCACGTAAAGTCGTTGGTCCCGGTTGTCATTCGTAGAACTTTGACAATCGTTACGGGTAGTCAGAAGCCAGAAAGTCTGACCAGTCTAGCCAGAGGGTATCGTGTCGCCCAGTTACTGGGTTGCGAAGGCCTGGACAGACACCTAAAAACGACTTCATTTTGTACCATATTGATAAAATTCAGGGCATTTATTTCACTTAGACGATTTACAGGCACTTTTGAATTGTCAAAGAGTGTGTCAGTTAGTCAGAAAGGTGACGTTAGATGCTTGTAACTGTAACGTAGATCTCTATGGAGAAGAACAGGCAAGAAACTCCACGGACACTCTTTAATCTTGATTTCATTATTTTTGGTGCTTCTATGTAAGGAAGATATTCATAAAAAATACTACCTAGTTAAACAATATATATAGAAATACTAGCTTCTGCCCGCGGCTTCGCTCGCGTTAGAAAGAGACAAAAAGTAGCCTATGTTACTCTCCATCCCTTCAACTATCTCCACTTAAAAAATCACGTCAATCCGTCGCTCCGTTTTGCCGTGAAAGAAAGACAAACAGACAGACAGACATACTTTCTCATTTATAATATTAGTATGGATGTGTTTGCGTAGTTCAGGATATGCAACAGCTGACACCGGCCTAATACAGTAAAAAACAAAAAAATCTACATGAAAATAAAAATGTGAAATATTTCATTGATCGGTTTCGCCTCGCCGCGGCCGCACGCTCTGTTAGGTCTCGCGAGAGTACAGAATTCAGCCGTAAATCTTATGTTACCGCATTTTTGTGTTAACGCGTCAATTACTCTTCATTAACGTGGTAATAGGTATTTGCTTTTAGTTGTAGAACGTGAGGAATGACAACAAAAGTAATCCAATTAGTACCACAAATTTTAAACCTTCGAACACACGTGATTCAAGACGCAATAAAAAGACAATAGCAGCGCGACAGCCGGTTGTCGCTTGGTCCTCGAAAGGTTAAGTTTACTTCTTTAATTCTCCCATTATAGTGTCTTTTTTTGTTTAATACAAAATTTGAGCCCTGTCTTCTAAACTAGCAAAATCCTGTATCTTAGGAGGCAGTGCCAAAAATGGCGCCTCTGAAAAAAAACTTATATCTGAGAGTGCTAATTTTATATCATACGGTGTTATGCAAAGTGCCTAGTTGTTATTATTATTACATGTCCACCAGTCCTGCCTACCTCAATTGTGGCAGGTGTGATGTTACAGTAACGCGACAGAATCAGAGCGCAACGATTTCTCTGCGCCTATAACGAGATTACGCATTCTGTACCTACTTTATGTATAAGAAATATTATAAATACGAGTTTATGGAGGTTGGAATTATGTTCAAAAGAAACTTGAAGAGTGCAAGTCGTCTATTTTAAATCTTCGTCCATTTAAACATTTATCTGCATCTACTCTCAATGTTACTCTATTTACATCTTTGTAAAAATTTATCTATTCACCTTAAATATGCGTCTAATTAAAATGTTTGTCTATTCCAAGTCAAAGTATTTATTACTAGCTTCTGCCCGCGGCTTCGCTCGCGTTAGAAAGAGACAAATAGTAGCCTATGTTACTCTCCATCCCTTCAACTATCTCCACTTAAAAAATCACGTCAATCCGTCGCTCCGTTTTGCCGTGAAAGAAAGACAAACAGACAGACAGACAGACAGACACACTTTCCCATTTATAATATTAGTATGGATGTGATTTTCGGTAATACAATAAGCCTTACATAAACGTTCGTCTAGTTTAAATCTCCATGCATTCTAATTCTTCGTCTATTGTAAAGTTTCGTCTATTTTGAATCTTAATCGGTTTTTAATTTTCGTCCATTCAGAAATCTTCCATAATAATGAATCTTTTAATTCTTTTTTTTTATTAATTAAGCTTTTTAATCAAAGGCTTTAATCTTTGTCTTTTCTACTCTTTACCGTGTTCATTGATTCACCTTAGAAATAACAAAAATAAAGCAATCAAGATTTTGTAAAACTTGAATGAAATAAGTTTTTTTGCTAGTCTTTTATTAAACATTTTGGCACAAGAAACTAGCGTAGCGTCACCTTTCTATAACCGTGGCTTTGACAATTCATAAATTAATGCCCGTAAATGGTGTAAGTGTTTCTTTTAATTTTCTGCATTTTATAAAGTGCCTGTAAATAATCTAAGTGTAATCCCATCTCCTTAGCCTTTTCCCAACTGTTTTGGAGTCGGCTTTGGCTTCCAGCCTAACCGGATTCAGCTGTATACCGGTGTTTTACGTGGAGCGACTGCCTGTCAGACCTCCATAACCCAGTAGCTGGGCGACACGATACCTCATGGTTAGACTGGTCAGAGTTTCTGACTAACCAGTGACGACTGTCAAAGTTCTACGAATGACAACCGGGACCAACGGCTTTACGTGCTTTCCGAGGCACGGGATGTCAGTGATGTCTAAGATAAACTTAAGAAAGTACCTACATATGAATTGAAAAAGTCACATTGGTACTTGCCAATGTGACTTAATTAAATTATCTAAGTGAAATAAATGCCTTTATTGATACTTCTCTGTTAATTTTAATTTCCTCAATCTGTTTAAAAAAACAAGCAAGATATTTCTAAAAACACTCATCCGATGCTTGCCAAAGTAACCACCGGTCACCTTCTAATTCGCGGCCGCGGCGTCTTGCTTAACTCTGATGACCTAATCACGAGCCACTGACAAGATTACGCAAAACATGCAGAGTGGACCTTGAAAACTTGTAGGTACTGTGTGATGCAAAGGACTTAAGTCTTTGAGTCCTTTGTTAATGATAGACGAGAGACTCTACAACAAGACTTAACTTTTTATACATTTTTTTTTTGGTGAGTGGGAAATCATCCAATGACTGCTCCCGTCCTGGGTGCGGCGGGAGAGCGTGTCAGGCTCTTACTGACTAAAACTGCTCTTACAGACTGTTCCTACGATTGCCCTTTATGTTCCAGGGTCATGGTAACTATTATAAACATTCCGCAACCCCGGCAGGCGTTGGCCCTGTTGGGCCCCTTCCTAACTTTTTAAAAATTGGGTCTTGATTTGTAGGTACTGTTGGGATGCAAAGCCTGAGCCTTTAAGTCCTAAACAGGACTCAATGACGAAGCAACCTCAAAATACTTATATTTTTACTTAGGGTTTATATTTTTGAAATAGTTATAATATTGTTTTCAGGCTACTATAAGCAATAAAAAACTTGAGTAAGAATTCTTGTAATGTATATTAGACATGAAAAAAACGTTCAGTTGTTTTACAAATATCGAGAGTCATCTGGCGGACCAACAAGGAACTAATCTGCCCTTCTATGGCAAAGGAAATAAACATAATGCCTATTGTACAATTTATAACTCAATACTCCCACTTAAATTTTACAATAGACTCATTACTTTATAAAACATTTTAACATTTAAACTCCCAAGCTTAATACTTGGTCTCTATTATTAACAAATTTACTAGACGGTAGAGCTTTCGTTAAGAAATCTGCAAGTTGACAAATGCTAGGTACATACTTAATAGAAATTATATTATCTTGTACATTTTCTCTTATAAAATTGTACCTAATGTCAATGTGCTTTGTTCTTTTATGGTATACAAGATTATGAATCAATTTAATGGCACTCTGATTATCTATACACAAAGTGATCATCAATTGTGGCTCACCTATATCAATTAACAATTGTCTAAGCCATAAAATTTCTTTAGCAGCCTCACTTGCAGCTATATATTCTGATTCTGTAGTTGACAACGCCACAGTATTCTGCTTACGACTTGCCCAGGTAACTGGCCCTCCATTTAACATAAAAATATATCCTGTATTAGATTTCCTAGAATCAATATCTGAGGCAAAATCAGAATCAGAATAACCTACCAACTCACTATTACTGTTATAAGTAATGCATACGTTTATTGTATTAATTAAATACCTAATAATCCTTTTAACAGCATTGACATGGTTTTTATTAGGATTATTTAAATATCTGCTAACAATATTTAATGAATAAGATATATCAGGTCTCGATACAGTTGACAAGAACATAAGAGCTCCCACTGCTTCCCTATATGGAAACTTTGTAACACATTCATTAACATTTTTCATCAGACTTACATTATTATCAGCAGGAGTACTAACTGGATTAGCCTCTGACATATTAAACTTATTAATCAACTGTTTTATATACTGTCTTTGACTTATAACAATTGAATTATTACTTTTAGTTATCTCCATGCCAACAAAAGTATTTAAATTCAAAACTTTTATCTTAAAATTCTTTTTAAATCGTCAATAATATGCATTAACGTATCATTATTTTCTGATAATAATAAGGCATCATCAACATAGAGTAACAAAATAACTTTAAAACCATTGAAACATCCAACAAAAACACAGTTGTCTGAAGGACATACTTTAAAACCATAGCCAGTCAAAAAAGAAGAAAATTTTCTATTCCAACAACGCGATGACTGTTTCAAACCATATAAAGATTTAATTAACTTACAAATCTTTCCTTGCTCAGCATCAACACCCTCAGGCACCTCCATGTAGACATCTTCTTGCAGTTCACCATAAAGAAACGCAGTTTTTACGTCAAATTGTTGAATTTCATAATTCTTTTGAGCTGCAAGAGATAATATAACTCTGATAGAATCATACCTAGTAGTGGGTGAAAAAGTCTCCTTGTAATCAATATCTTTTACTTGTGTAAATCCACGAGCACAAAGACGAGCTTTGTATCTGCCGATATTACCATCTGGGTCTCTTTTAATACAAAATACCCATTTTGAAGTCACGGTTTTCTCATTTTTTCTATCAATTAACTTCCATGTCTCATTTTCTTCCAGAGACTGTAACTCTTCTCGTATAGCTTCTTTCCACTTACTACTATCTTTACAATTTATAGCTTCGTTATATGTATTAGGTACCTCGTATTCACAATAGTTTGCTTCTTCAATTCTTTCCCTTCTGGGTCGTAGTGTCATGTGTCTCTCAATATCACTGGAAACCGTATTATGTGTAGGTTGATATGACGGATCGTCTTGACTATTTGTGCTTTCATAACTAGTATCTGACACATATTCATCATCTACGGGTGTCTCAGTTGATTCTGGTGTGCTTTGACTCTGTGTGGGTACAACCTCAATTACCTCATTCTCTTCCTTGCCATTAGTTATATAAATTGAAGCACTATGATTCTTTGATACTACTGGGCTATTTTCATCAAAACATACATTTCTGCTAATTGTAATTTTTCCAGTATCAAGATCGAACATCCTGTAATTTTCATTTTCATATCCCACTAGTATTAGTTTCATACATTTCTTATCCAGTTTCTTTCGTTTTTCATCAGGGATATGAACATAACCTTTAGCACCAAAAACTTTTATGTGTCCAAGGTAAGGCTTCTTTCCATTCCACAACTCATATGGAGATACATCCTTTGTTTGAGTGGATGAGCTTCGATTTAATAGATATACGGCACAGTTTACTGCTTCAGCCCACAACTTTAACGATATACCACGAGAATATAACATAGATCTTGCGCTTTCCATAATTGTACGCATTTCTCTTTCTGCTCTTCCGTTTTGCTCTGGGGTATAAGGCGCTGTACGTTCATGTATAATCCCTTCACGGTCTAAGTAACTTCTAAACTCATTGTTTACATACTCACTTCCATTGTCAGTGTGTAGTATGCAAGTACCATGTCCAAACTTATTCTTGACTATTGCATTATACTTCTTAAAGCAATCTAGGGAGTCACTTTTATGCTTTATTATATATATATGTCGGTAACTGGTAGCACCGTCTTTGAACAAAATAAAATATCTTGCACCAGACACTGATGCATGTTCTATGGGTCCGCATACATCACTGTAAGTCAATTCACCAGGTTGACATTGTCCTCTGTGAGACTTATGAAATGTCAAGCGACACTGCTTTCCATACTGACATGCTTCACAAATAAAATTATTGTCATCTGTCAAGGTCACTGGAATGGCACCATTTCTACTCATATTTTGCACTTCTTTTATATTTAAATGTCCTAAACGTTCATGCCATATTTTCAGACTTGATTCAACTAGATTACATTTCTCTTGCACAATACTTTTAATATTTATTTCATAAAGATTGTTTTCTTTCAATGTTGCAGTCATAACCACATTGTTGTCCTTCAAAATTAGAGCATCATTATTTCTTTTGACAATAACATAACCTTTTCTTGTAATCATGCCTTCTGAAAATAAATTTCTTCGTAAATCTGGCACATAGAGGACATTCTCCAAAATACTTTGCTCCCACTGACCGTTCACACATCTCTTTATCATTATGGTTCCATGTCCATGTACTTTGATTTCTTTCTTATTTCCCAAACTGACAGCTCTAGCATTCTGTCCATATTCTTGTAGCTCACAGAAGAAATCACGTCTATATGACATATGTTTAGACGCACCGCTGTCTAAAATCCACTTATCTGTGTCAATTTCAGATTGTAAACATTGTTCAACACTGAATGCCATCGGTTTCTCACTGAATGCCATCGGTTTCTGCTCTTGAGGATTATTACTCCTAGACTTCTTTGGGGCTCGACAATCTCTCGCAAAATGCCCCCTCTTGTTACAATTATAACAAATAAACCGGTGATAGCTCTGTTGACTAGGCCTTGAACTTTGATTCATGTGTTGTTGACTCTGAGGTTTATTCTGTTTTGTAGAATACTTTGTAGTTACTAAGGCACTCTCAGCTTCTTCTTCATTTGTCAGGCTAGCTTCCTCATCTAATAATCGTGCAGTTAGATTGTGAATTGTTTGTGATTTTGGGTCTAAGGATAACCAAGCTTGCCGCAGTGACCGATACTTTGCTGGTAAAGTACTCAATATTTTAGTCATAATAGCTGTGTTACTTATTTCTTCACCACTTTCCTTAAGCTGTTTTGCTAAATTCTCCACATTTGCAATGTGTTTAGCAATGCTGTCTGTCGGCGACATCTTATACTGGTAGAACTTTTCGTGCACCATCATTTTGTTCAGCTCTGATTTAGCTTCGTAGATTGATTCTAACTTTAACATTATTTCTTTTGCCGTTTTGCAATTCTCAATTAATGAGATTTGGCCAAGATCCATAGATGAAGTTATGATAAACATGGCCATCCCATCATTTTTCTCCCACTGAGAATCTACAGCATTTGGTTTTTCTATATTAATATTTAACCCTTTTGCTTTCAAAGCACAATTTACTTGGAACTTCCACTGGCGGAAGTTACTACCGCTGAACTTATCAATTCTCATTGAATTATTGACCTCCATATTAAAACAATAGGAAACGAATCGCTATTTTAATATGATAAAACTTACGCGTAAAACTGCTCTTTACTCAATTTCCTGCAACGCGTGGCCTGGGCCCATAACCTATTGTTTTCAGGCTACTATAAGCAATAAAAAACTTGAGTAAGAATTCTTGTAATGTATATTAGACATGAAAAAAACGTTCAGTTGTTTTACAAATATCGAGAGTCATCTGGCGGACCAACAAGGAACTAATCTGCCCTTCTATGGCAAAGGAAATAAACATAATGCCTATTGTACAATTTATAACTCAATATATAATAGATACCGCGGCCCCGGAACATAAAGGGCAACCGAAGGAACTAGAATGGGTTTTAGTCAGTAAAAGTCTGACACACCCTCCAGCCTGCCCAGGACGAAAGAAGTCATTTGACAATTTCCCACTCACTAAAAAATAAAAGTAAGCATATAATTCTTGAATATGTTCCGCGTTTAACCAGTTATTCATACTAATATTATAAAAGGAAGGAAAGTGTGTCTGTCTGTCTGTTTGTCTTTCTTTCACGGCAAAAAGGAGCGACGAATTGACGTGATTTTTTAAGTGGAGATAGTTGAAGGGATGGAGAGTAACATAGGCTACTTTTTGTCTCTTTTTAACGCGAGCAAAGCCGCGGGCAAAAGCTAGTGGTGTACAAAGATTTAAGTCGGTTAAAAAGAAATACGGGCTCTCGTCAAACGTTGCATGCAAATAATTTCAGTTACCATTACTAAAGATCTCTAATTGCAACACATTAGTTATTAACTGTCATTTATATTCACTGACTTTGCAAAACTCAGTGTTTCATGGTGATTATTTTAAATATTTCTTAATTATTATTGCCTGTTTAGAAACTCCATAGCTTACGTTACGCCGGGTAAAGTTAAAATCCGATTTTAACAAAACCACTTTTAAATTGTTTAAGTCAGTTTGATGTAAAAGTCTGTTTATAAGCATTGATTTCTTCACAAACAGATAGGAAAGGATCATAAACTGCTAAACAGATTTACATGTTGTTTTCATCAATAGAAATAGGTTAAATATGTATGTATATATGTATATATTTATCCATATTATTGTACACAATTGCCGAAAATTTCAAAGATTTCTAACAACAGTGCGACGTTCAGTCCGATAAAGCTTGTTTGTTTGTTTTAATGCGTTCATCTCTGAAATCACCTGCCAGATTTAAATAATGATTCTATATAAATATTTTATGTTCCTAGCTTTAGTAATTTTGGCTATGCGTTTGTCTACCATACACAAAGAACATTTCAAGGCGGACAAAGTTGCAAGCGAAGACTAGTTCTATACCAATCAGACGTAGCGTAACCTAAAGATGTTTTATCCTTAACTTGAAGTTAATTACAAATAGCTTACTGTCATGGCGATACTTAGAAAAGCGACGTGTTTCTATCAAGTTAGTTAAAATAAGAAATATTTACACACGTCCTTGGAAAATACACGATTTTAGATAAATAATACCTGCCTATTACTGTCCCACTGCAGGGCAAAGGTTATTTTTGATACAGAGAAGGCACGGGTATAATTACATTGTATATTACAAGCTTTCCGCTGCTTGTCTATCTGAACATACAAATCTCGCTTTAAAGAAAATCCTCAAAAAATGTTTATCAGAATAAGAAATGGCTGCATAACATCACGCTATGACTCACGGGAGCAGACTAGTAACCAAATACCTAACATAACGCGGGTGAAACCGCGGGGGACAGCTAGTACAAACAAAACATATTGACGGGCCTGTTAGTGTAGTGGTTAGTAGCCCTGACTGCTAAGCCAGAGGTCGTGGGTTCGATTCCCACCCAGAACAAACTTTGTGTGATGAGCATGATTGTTTGTTCTGTGTCTGGGTGTAATTTATCTATAATATGTATGTATTTATTATGTATATCAGTTGTCTGGTTACCATAACACAAGCTCTTAGCAGAGCTTAACTTGGGATCAGATAACCGTGTGTGAGTTGTCCCAGTATTTTATTATAAAAAAAAAACATATGAATAAGTGAAACTAATAAAAGCGTCTTGAAAAAGAAAATAAACTGTTTCTAAAAGAAGATAAACTGCTCTAAGTTCTTTCTAAACTTAAAATTCATATATTAAATTGAAAAAGACACATTGGTGCCGATTCTCTTGTGCACAAACTAACGTAAATTTAAGTTAAGTGCATCTTTCTCTTTCCGTTTCATTAAGAAAAGGACAGAAGATCAAATATTACTTAAGTCCTGTCAAATTTAGACAGTCCATAGATAATTTAGACGCATTTTAAAAACATGGCGTCTAAATATACGTCAATTTTCATCAGGCGCAGTCTAAATTGACAGGATTAAACTAAAATGTATCTTCTGTCCTTTTCTTTAAGAAATGGAAAGAGAAAGATGCACTTAACCTAAATTTACGTTAGTTTGTGCATAAGGGAATCGGCACCATTAATGCTTTTCCGGTCTTCATACCACAGACCCATCACATTTTCTATACTGTACAAGTCCATTTTTATTAAACAATGGCTTTTTAAATAGAGACAATTATTTTTAATCGCCTTCCGTCTTTACTGACCAGTTAAAACCAAAGACAAAAGTACAAAAACGTTAGTATTTTACTTTAATTCCGTATGTATTACTGTATTCTTTGACCTTGGGAGGTAAACCCAGGTTTTTAGAGTTCTGTACCTCCAAAGGTTAAGACAAAACCCTTATAGGATCACTTTGTTGTCCGTCGTCCGTCTGTCAAGACCCTTTTTCTCGGAAACGATATCAAGCTGAAATTAATGTCACATACTCAGGTCTGCTATCTCTCAAAGCAGTGAAAAAATCAAAATAAATCAACGCAATAAAAAGATACGGCGGTTTTGTTTTGATTGAGATTTAAGAGCGCCTTAAAATGAGGGTTTTTGAGTATGAGAAAGAAGTAAAGAGAAATGCGCTAAATGGCAATACGTGGCGTAAGGTCCAACTGCAGCATGATTGCTTTTTTTCAACATGACATTGTCAGATATCACATATTATCACAACGGGTATTAACGCGAAAAGTGATTAAAAAAACCTTGGAAGGCTTGACGTTTCGACCTGGTTGCACAGGTCGTGGTCGCAAGCAGACTGAGGATGCGATGTCACAGCTCCCTGCATTCGGGCGATGAATCTTCATCTACCCCCTTATTTTCACTTTTTACCTTATTAGGCCGTCTACACACTACACTGTTTGTGGATACAGTCAGCGTAGTGTGTAGACGTGTGTAGTTTAAAAGTTAGTATTGTCAGATATGTCAAAATTCACCAATCACGTAGCAGATAGACAAAAAGCCTACGTATTGCCATCTAGCGGATTTCTCATTCGCAAAAACCCTCATTAAGACGTTTGAGTTCGGTCACTGTTCAGTTTCTAATTACTCACCAACATAGGAATATTCGGAACCACGACAGCATCATCATCCAGCCCACTGCTGAGTTCTGGCTGGAAGGTGTACGTCCTCTTGTAGTGGAATGACAGCGTCCCATTCTCGTTGTCCGTTATGTTCACCTTCTCCCATTCCTCGCTGTGGAGAAGAAGTAGATGTGAGAAGTTGGAGAAGAAGTTTGGGAGTGGGGTGTTGGAGGCTCGGCTTTTCTTATCATATTCTTTATTGCACACAAAAAAAAACATAACATAATAAACTTATAGCAAACAAAAGACTTATGTACAATCGACCAAATGGAATCATGACCCACCATAAGCTTATTTTCAATTTTGTCGATAGTACAATGGCTTTTGGCCGCATTTGTGGGATTTTGAAGAAGGGAAAAGATCGAAATTAACGCAGGTTCGAGCGCAATGAAGATTATTGAAAGAAAAGAGAAAAAAATACTCTAAAAAGATGGTTTGCTTCCAAACGTCATCCGTTTAGTCTAACTTATACAAATACGCCACGAAAATTCATTCAGAAGCGACTGCCCTATAATGGTCTAAATAAGGTGCCCCGGGGCTAAAGCGACTACGGGGCTATGGTAACTAATTAACCATTCGACGTACTTCGACGACCAATGTCGCACTGCTATTGTCTTTCTATTGTGTCTCGAATCCCGTGTGTTCGAAGGTTTTTATAAAATTGCGTTATTAAAGGGTTTTTAATATAAGTAATAATCTTTAATTTAGGTACAATAGCCCCTTAGTCGCTTTAGCCCCGGGCAATGGTACATGTTGAGTTGACTTCAAAAGAGAATTTACACTCAGAATTTGTATCTGATATTTTTCTTCTTAGAGCAGTCAGGAACGAAATAGTAGAGGAATAATTAGTTCGGGGTTGTGGAATAGTTCTATTAGTAACTGCGGCCCCGGAACATAAAGGGCAACCGAAGGAACAAGGGTGGGTTTTAGTCAGTAAAAGCCTGACACTCCCTTCCACCCCGCCCAGGACGGGAGAAGTCATTTGATGATTTCCCATCCATAAAAAAAAAAGCTATGAAACACTGATCTATTTTCGTTTGTTCCCTTTTCATTTTCATTGCTGCAATTTGTTGCTGTAAAGGTATGAGGAACGTGATATAAACAACAAGGTCCAGCAATGACTGACTTTATTATATTTAATACATACCACCACCAACATTATCAATGTACCCACTATATGAATATCATCACATCTTCCTCCCTTAACAAAACAAAATACAAAATTTTGTAATAAATAAAATTTAAGTTCATTAAATAAATTGATACTTATAAATTGTTTATAAATTTTAATAATAAAAAATTACATTCGTGTACATCACCATAACTATTTTACAAGCAAAATCAGCTGATGAGTACTCATAGTATTAATTTAATTTTCTTGCTTATTGAACAATAACATTTCTATAACTGTATTACACTTGAGCAATTTAATTTAAACATAGGATTTCAGAATACATGTAATTTCATTTTATGTAACATAATGTTTGAATATAAAAACAAATGATAGCCTACTGGTTAATTAATATATATTTTATAATTATTCAATTCTTCAAGTAAATAAATAAATTTTATTCTTTAACTGACAACTATTATTTTATTATACATAAGCACAAATCATAATTATATTCCATCAAACACAAAACATACTTAAATTAAAAACAATCTTAATATTACGTTGCCGTTGAGTATAAGAACGACGATTACATTTTGTTCGTTTCACGGATACCCCCATCTATTCGGCGGTCGCACAGTCCTGCCAGAACGAGTAACGTAATTATCATTAGATGGCGGCTCACAATATTCATTATTTACATGAGACGAATTTTCACAATCGTAATCAAACTCGTAGTCTCGATGAGGGCTGTGTCTGTGCGAGGGGTCTGCTATCATGTACCTTCTATTCCGAGTTACTATTTTACCACTGTGCAAACGAATAGCATATGACCTGTTTCTTAGAATTCGCTCAACTACACCTTGTACCCAATACTTTCTAATTATGTCGAAATATCTTATGTTTTGACCAACTTGTAAAGGAATTAAGTTCTTACTACCTTTATCATAAAGTTGTTTTTGTTTAATTTGCCTGTTTATTAATTTCTCTTTAATGTTATAATGAACCTTAGGAACTAATAATTTAACAGGTGTAGGAACAATACTTCTTAATTTTCGACTTTGTAAAATTTCCGCTGGTGATGCTAGGTCACATCCCAGCGGTGTGTTTAGACATTCTAACAATGCTAGACGATAATCCGTATTGTCTTCTGTTGACTTTTTAATAATATTTTTTACTGTTTGAACTGTACGTTCTATTTGCCCGTTTGACTGAGGATAGTAAGGCGATGACGTCACATGAGTAAAATTCCAATCTAGTGCAAATTTCCTAAATTCAAAAGATGTAAATTGTGGTCCACAGTCAGACATTATAGTATTAGGAATTCCTTGACGGCTAAATATGTTTTTTAAATGATTAATTATGCTTCCCGAAGTTGTACTATGTAGTTTGATTAATTCAAAATATTTGCTAAAATAATCCACTAGTAACAAGTAGTCCGTACCTTTATATTGAAATAAGTCTACACCAACTTTAGCCCATGGCCTATCAGGAACTTCGTGGCAGTTTAACTCTTCTTTCTGATTATTTTTCCTATGCGTTAAACAAATACTACAACTTTTTATCATGTTTTCAATATCATTATTGATGCCTGGCCAGAACATTATTTCCCTAGCTCGTAATTTGCATTTTTCTATGCCCATATGACCAATATGAATCTTTTTTAACATTTCCTTTCTCATTACTTTAGGTATTATTATTTTATCCAATTTCCAGATTAACCCATTAGCTACAGTTATATCCTCCCTAAATTTCCAGTACGGTTTTATATTGTCTTTTATTTTATCTTTGTTTTCAGGCCATCCTTGTAAAACATTTTTATACAATTCACTCATCTCGTCATCTATTTCCATCTGCTTTTGAATGTCTACGAACTGAGTATCCGTAAGATATTCGCATTTGTTTTTTACACTATCGGTCAATACACATACTTCATCGTTGTCGCTACCTATACCGGTTTGTGACGTACCTTCGCTCACATGCGGCGTCGTTTCATAGGCACGAGATAACGCGTCCGCAATATACAAATGTTTTCCCGGTTTGTAAACTAATGTGAAAGTATAGCGCTGTAATCTCAACAGCATTTTCTGTAAGCGGAACGGAGCATCTACAATTGGTTTTTTCATAATACTGATTAACGGTTTATGATCTGTTTCTATTGTAACATCTGATCGACCAAAAATGTATGCATAAAACCGCTCACAGGCAAAAACGGAAGCATACAACTCTTTTTCAATCTGCGCATACTTCTGTTCTGTAGTTGTTAATGCTTTCGAAGCATAACACACTGGAAGTCCATTTTGCATTAAACACGCTCCTAAGCCTGTGGAACTGGCATCCACAGATATTACTATTGGCTTATCCAAACTATAATATTGTAGAACCGGACGTTTCGTTAAACACGCTTTTAAGTAAGTAAAACACTGATCATGACGGTCATCCCAATGCCATTCTATTTCTTTTTTAAGTAACTCTCGCAGTGGTAATGTTTTATCTGACAGGTTTGGAACAAACGAGCCTACGTACGTAATTAATCCTAAAAATCGTTCTATATCTTTTCTATTTTTTGGTACTTGCATGTTTTTTATTGCTGACAAGTGTGAGTCATCTGGGCTCAATCCGTCTTTTGTAATACGATGACCTAAATATTTTATATCCTGTAAACCGAATTTGCACTTATTTATATTTAATTTTAAATTAATTTTTCTACATCTTTCTAGAACTTTCTTTAAAATTTCATCATGTTTGTTTTGATCAGAAGCGTATATTAATAAATCGTCAATATACATACACACACCTTCTATATCATCGAAATATTCATATATTTTTTTATGAAAGATCTCCGAGGCCGAACATATGCCGTAAGGCATTCTTAAAAATTTAAACCTACCAAAAGGTGTGTTAAATGTACAGAATTTGCTACTTTCTCCTAATTTCACGTTCCAAAATCCAGCTGAAGCATCTAATGTGCTAAAATACCTAGCCCCTGCTAATTTTGACACAATTTCATCTAAAGTTGGTAATTTGAAGTGTTCTCTCCTAATGGCCTGATTTAATTCTTTTGGATCCAAGCATATTCTTAAATCACCATTCGACTTTTTAACTACAGTTATGCTACTAACCCAATCAGAGGGCCCCTCTACTTTTGCTATGATACCTTGTGACTCCATTTCAAATAATTTTTTCTTTACGTCCTCTCTGATCGCAAATGGCAACTTACGAGGTGCATGAACAACGGGGACAGCGTCGTCCCTCAATTGAATATTGTATTCTCCCGGTAAACAACCTATTCCGTTAAAAACATCTTTATAATCTTTTGTTATATACTCACAATTAATATCAGAACTCTGCACAGACATAACCCTCTTTATTAAGTTCATTTCTACACACGCATGACGTCCCAATATAGGCGTACTGTTTACATTTGCGATTTTAAACTCTAATAAATACAACTTGTTCTTGTGATATACTTTTAAATGTGTTTTTCCTAAGACAGTAATTAAATCACCTGAATAACCGGTCAATTTGGTGTTAGTTTGCACTAATTTATCAACAGATATCCCTAACTTGGACAAAAAACGCATTGGTAACACATTTACATCTGCGCCCGTATCTAATTTAAAATTTATGCAATGTTCGTTAATTTTCAAATCTAAAGTCCAATCACTCAAGTCTTTATTCAATGCAAATATTACCTTTTCGTCTGATGTCTCCACAAGGTACACACCACACACTTTTGCGAAGTGGTTCATTTTTGAGCAGCGTAGACACCTCTTACCGTACGCCGGACAAGCATTCCTTCCGTGCATACTACCACACCGTCCACAGTGCGGCACAGTGCGCGGTCTGTTCGTCGGCTGCTGCAGCGGACGAGCGGCGTCGGCGGCGGCGGCGGCCCCGCGCCCGCCTCGCCAGCCCGCGCCCGCTCGCTCGTGTCCACCGCGTGATCGCATCGCACCTTTCAAATTGCCATCAAACGTTTTTTTAGACGATGACGGTATTCCATATCCTACTTTATTATAACGCCGTAAGGCATAAATCTCGTTTTTCTCTTCTTGAATGTTATCGTCCTGTTTAATGCTGTAAACCGCTTCATTCTCCTTCTTGATATTTTCTGAATACATTTTTGACACTACCGCTGCTCGACATATATCCAAGGCTTTATTTAGTGTTAGGTCCCCTTCACGTAATAATCGTTCTCTAATTGCTGGGCTTGTAACTCCACACACAAGTCGGTCTTTTATAAGATCTTCGTTTAAATTTCCAAACTCACATGTTTTGGACAATTTTCGCAACTCAAACACATATTGATCTATCGACTCATTCTGTTGCTGATCTCGTGTAAAAAACTTGTGCCGTTCCACCGTTAAATTTTTCTTCGTTTTAAAATGTTCATCTAACTTTTTACACGCACCGTCTAATGTTTTTTCTTCACTTTGTTCTAATATTTCGCGGCACTGCTCGCCTATGATGTGCAGAAAAATGTTTAATTGTATCGCTGATGTTTTAGTCGATAACTCACACGCATTATAATATATCTTGAAGCCTTTCTTCCAGCGTTCCCAACTATCACTCAACTTGCCCGATGCCACATCAATTGAGTTCTCATCGAATTTGAACGGTGATGAACGTCTAACGTTAACACTGTTTCCATTGTTCTAAATTACTTATAAATCGTCCTGCTCACTACAAACTTTGGTTTTTTAAATTTTGCTAATTACCGGCTGCGCCATGTAAAGGTATGAGGAACGTGATATAAACAACAAGGTCCAGCAATGACTGACTTTATTATAGTTGCTTGGTTAATTTTGATTTTTTTTCTTTTATCAAAAGACAGACAAAAACACAGAGTTGCGTATTTGTAATATTAGTTACTAGCTTTTGCCCGTGACTTCGTCCACGTGGAATAATAGGTCCCTTTCCCGGGGGATTTCCGGGATGAAAACTATCCTATCTCCTTTCTCGGGTCCCAGACTATATCTCTACCAAATTTCATTTAAATTGGTTCTGTTCTTTAGGTGTGAAGAAAAGTCAAGACAGACAGAGTTACTTTCGCATTTATAATATTAGAACGGATTAAAGCTTGTGGATTGACTACCTACTAATAATGTCCTCAATGGTCCTTGAAATAACGGAAATCGCTTATTATGTTGCGAAATATAAAATAAATTAGTTAATTTGATACGAATATATTATCTCCTTAACTACTGACTTCCTTGCAAACAGGTTGTAAAGACACTGTAAGTCGTAATCTAATCTTTAGTTAATTTAAACGTAAAAATGTCTGTTTGTTTGTATGTTCCGCTTTCACGCCTTAACTACTGATCCTATCGTTATGAAATTTTACATGCATCATATTAGAAGTCTAGAATAAATAATAGGGTACTTTTTATTTAAGGTAAATGGCCTAAAGTAGTTTTAAAAGATTAAAGAAATATTGGTGCTGATTCTCTTGTGCACAAACTGAACTAAATTTAAATTAAGATAAAATTTTAGTTAAGCCCTGTCAAATTAAGACACTCCATAGATAATTTAGACGCGATTAAAAACATGGTGACTAAAAATACGCCAAATTTCTTTATGCGTCTAATTTGACAGGACTTAACTGAAATTTTATCTTCTGTCCTTTTCTTTAAGAAACGAAAAGAGAAAGATGCGCATTTAACTAGGATTTAGTTATGATTAAAAAATGATTAAAATGATCTTTATTTTGTAAATAGGTTATATGTTAACACTCTTACACTTTTGTAGTTAAGTTTTTGAACCAGAGAATCAGCACCAATGCTTTTCTAATTGTGTCTGTAATAAGAGCATTCCATGGGTAATTTCAAGTCCCACCTGAAGTAAAAGAAAGAAAGAAAAACAGTGTATTCGCGCTAGTGACACAGTTTTGCAATAGACGAACTTACTTATAAATACAATATTATACACTTGCACGAAATGGCTTTTTTAAAGGTTTTTTTTTGGAGAGCGGGAAATCATCAAATGACTTCTCCCACCGTGCGGCGGGAGCCCTCCCGCGTGTCAGACTTTTACTGACTAAAACCCACTCATGTTCCTTCGGTTGCCCTTTATGTTCCGGGGTCACGGTAATTACATAAACATTCCGCAACCAAAGGGCTAGCGCTCAGCATAATGCCGGGCCCGTACACAGGCACGAGTCCACGGCGCTGGTGATCAGCCAAATTCAGCAACCCAATACTTACAAGTACACATAAGGCCCCAGCTCATTAAGGACCGGTTTGGACCCGTTGTTGAGGAATTCGTCCGCGTTGGTCACGTTATACACGTACACATGGACCTGTGGCTGGACCGGTGGACGGGCCCACCAGTCGAATGTCATGGACCCGGGCCGGAGGACCAGTTCCTGTGGAGAGAAAAAGGAATTAGTAAAAATGTTACCAGCTTTTATGGCCCTACTGCAGACAGCCGTTACTGGTAGTCAGGAACAAAGATTGTGACCAGTCTAACCAAGGGGTGTCGTGTCGCCCAGTTACTGGATTGTGGAGGTGTAATAGGCAGTCGCTTCACGTAAAACACTGGTATCCAGCTGAATCCGGTTAGGCTGGAAGCAGACCCTAACATAGTTGGGAAGAGGTTAGGGAGATGATGATGACTGTTCTACTGCAGGACAAAAGCTGAAAGACCTTTTTTCATACAGAGAAGACACGAGCATTATCACTACGAGCTCTCAAGGCGGTGCGGCATTATCTATGTACGATGGGTTACACATCAAGCTATACAAAACCAGTATAAGCTGACTTCTGATTGTACGAAAAACATACACAATGCGAGGTCAGTTAAAACTGGTTTTGTATAGCTTGATGTGTAGCAGTGTGTACGAGTATAAAATCCGCCTCAAGCCAAAAAGAATAAATAAATAAAATGATAAACTAGCTGGGAACCACTGATCCAAGAGACGTAAAATGTTGGTGGGTAAGTTCTTTGTGAAGAGTAGGACACCACTAAGAAATATTTTATTAAAATTCCAACCCTGATGGGATAAAATAGATGATGGTTTTGATATTTCAAAGTCAAAGTCAAAGTCAAAACTATTTTATTCAAATAAACCATTTACAGGTACTTTCGAATCGTCAAGGTGTCAGTCTGTCAGAAAATTGAAGCTAGTTGCTCGTTCCAAAAAGTAGGTCTCATGGAGAAGAGCGAGCAAGAAACTCCATGGACACTCTTTTAAAATCAATAAAATATACAAGGTGAAATGCAGAAAACTTGTAACTTTTGAATTTGTTTGTGTCCTATGGTTTTAGAATGCATACTAGTTAATGGCATGTTTAAATAATGCGCAACAAATATTTATTTTGAATATTATACCTTATAATCAACATCGTAAACATTTATTTATAACTTCGTAACATAGCAAAAAAAATCCTAACAGTTTTTAAAAAATGGGTTAAAATAATTTCCATACATTTTATTAGTGTCCTTTTCATTTCGTTACACATTACATTGTTCATTATTCTTTTTCTGATGAACTTACCTATTTAATTTTTATTTTAACAGTTCCTTCATATCAATAAATATTATATTATTTATGTGATTCTCATAATACACCTTTTTTTATTACATTTATTTGCTCCAAATGTATTGTCTCTAAAAATAAATGTTTCGTTACTCAGGATTCGTTATGGTAAAATTAAAGACGTACGTTAAGTTTTAGAACGAATCCGTATTTTTTTTTAAGTTGGCCACATTACCTTCGAATGATCTTTGACACATGTCAAACTGCAGCCATTTTGTTACGGCGGAGAAAGTGTGTGTTTAGGTGAGTATTCAATTTGCTTGTAAATTTTATCAGGGTGATTAACGGTGACAAATCAATATGTTTTATGCTTTAAAACTTTGTTTTTTGTAAGGGAAACTATTCACATGTTTCCAAAGATATTGTAATCCACTGTAATATTAGTTGCTTTGCAAAAGCTATGAGATATAAACATTTTTAGGTTAGAAATTCTCAGATGTTCTTATCAATTTCGTTATTATTTTGTTACGTAACGAAACTGAGAAAATGTAAGGCTGAGTTTACATACAATTAATGCTGAATCAATCTATTTCTAAAATTAAAAAATTATATATATATATTTATATATGTAAATTGCAGAGATGGCGCCACTATCAAATGCAGAAAGGCAAAGAAAGTACCGTGAGCGTCTAAAAGAAAATCCAATAAAATATGAAGAATTAAGAAAAAATCATCTCGAAAGAGTTAAAGCCCGAAAAAGTAAAATAAAAGATTTAAGTGATAAAGGAAAACAAGAAATGAGAAAAAAATGGAGAGAATATTCGGCTAGATATTATAAAAAAAAAAAATCCGTTCAACCATCCACTACACCAGTTGATACAAATGATATAAAACGTACAAATGATATAAAACATACCATGTTCAAGTGACACATAAAGCCTTCAAACCTTCCTTATTGACTTTTTTTAGTTTTGTTTTTTAGCTTGCCTTGACCATATTGTGTGATCTCACCTTTATAGTATCAGTTTCGTTATTATTTTTATCAGTTTCGTTATTTCTCAGGTGCGTTACTTTTTGAGAATTAGTGACATATTTTCTGCATTTCACCTACTGTAAAAATTTGGTTACATCATTAATTGTTGAATCTAAGGTACTATGTGAGAACAACGTAACAAGTCGTACATGTTAGAAGAGGCATTGTAAATATAGGAAATAAGCAAAACAATTTTTAAAATAACTGTGGCAGTTAAGAGATGACCAGTCTCAGCAGACAGCGCCCGTTCACGAACATGACGTATGGATCGGCCCCAAATAGCTCAACCATTTTGAAGGGGACCAAATGATCCAACACACACGCCACCGTCAGTGAGACATTTGAGTGAGCATGACAAACTCCCAACGGCCAGAGTACATTCAGTCAATGACAGACAGACAACGTATATGCGTATAAAACTATCAAGTACATAGTGCTCACATTGTATGCTATGTGAATTTATATAAAACACACACTGTGGCTCGATACAGTACTATTATTTTTGTAGTTTACAATCTTCAGCAGCTTCAATAAAAATTCCAAATGCTAATCAATTAAACGGTTGTGGAGCAGGACCAGCAGTCAGCCAAGCATTTTGATCATTAATATAATCCCCTAATTTATAATAAGCTCGACTACATAATGTGCGTTATATATAAGTTTTTTATATAAACGCAGGCAAAGCCCCCGAAATTTTAACATGGCTCGCGAACTGTCGCGAAGTATATTAACCCCTCAGCCATTACGCCATAAACAAAATGGCGGCAGAAATTTCACTACTACCCCAAAAAGAAAAACGTACGAGCATAGATTATAAAATTTTATTCTCTAAAATTGCAGGAAATTTATCCAAGAACTTAAATAACCAAACTTGTTCATACAATTTAGTCTGTAAGTAATAAAAATAAGGACTATAATGAAATATGGGATACCCCGACAGCCGGCTGTTGGTTGGGTGTCATTAAGTAATTGCGGTAATTAAACAAAGATCTGCCCTAGGGAATCGCACCCACGGTTTCCAGCTTATCTGTCAGAATCACTATCCATAAGAGTCAAAGTCGAAATATAGCAATTTTTTTTGGGGAGTGGGAAATCGTCAAATGACTGCTCCCGTCCTGGGTGCGGCGGGAGGGCGTGTCAGACTTTAACTGACTAAAACCCACTCATGTTCTTCGGTTGCCCTTTATGTTCCAGGGTCACGGTAACTATTATAAACATTCCGCAACCCCGGCAGGCAAATACAGCCATATTGACATTTCAACTTCTCGACGCTCTATTTAGGTCGTACAATAAAAAAATATTCCCCACTAGCTTCTGCCCGCGGCTTTGCTCGCGTTAGAAAGAGACAAAAAGTAGCCTATGTTACTGTCCATCCCTTCAACTATCTCCACTTAAAAAATCACGTCAATTCGTCGCTCCATTTTGCCGTGAAAGAAAGACAAACAGACAGACAGACAGACAGACACACTTTCCCATTTATAATATTAGTATGGATAAGTCAAAACTTTTCCCCTATATTCAGCTAACTTAAACTCGGCCGAATTTCATTGAAATCTATTCAGTAGGTTAACTTCTAACGTTGCGGACATACAGACACACTTTCTATTTATAAATAGCCTATAACTTGAATGTTGATGTCAGCAATAAGTTATAACATTTACAAGGTCAATGTGTTATGTAAGTTGTGCTTACGGAGCAACTATCACAATATATTGCATTGAGGAAATTATTTTCTTCTATCCATACTAATATTATAAATGGGAAAGTGTGTCTGTCTGTCTGTATGTTTGTCTTTCTTTCACGGTAAAACGGAGCGACGAATTGGCGTGATTTTTTGAGTGGAGATAGTTGAAGGGATGGCGAGTAACATAGGCTACTTTTTGTCTCTTTCTAACGCGAGCGAAGCCGCGGGCAAAAGCTAGTATAATTATAAAATGGTCAACTGATTGTTGATATATCACACACAGCCTAAACAGCTGCTCTTCTGTCATTTCAATTTTCAATTGCAATTTCTGACTTTATTGGTACTCCAATCTGGGTTGGTCTTTTAGAAATGAATACGGTGACAGAAAGGCCAAATGAAAAAAATAAATAATAATAATATACCAGCCTATTACTCTCCCACTACAGGAAAAAGGCCTCTTCTCATACAGAGAAGGCACGAGCATTGATCACCACACGCGCTCAAGGCGGTGCGGCGATTTGGAACTCATATTAACTACAAGTTCAGGTTTCCTCGCGATGTTTTCCATCACCGATGTCTGTGATGTCAAGACAAACTTTAGAAAGTATACAGGGTGTCCCACGGCTATGCCACATGGAGGGAAAGTACCTTAAATCTTGTAGATAGAACGTTTTACTGAAAGAAGACATTATTTGAATTTTAAAAACAATTTAAATTGCATTCATAGATTTTTAAATAATGAAATGGTTGGCCCGGGAATCGAACTTGTTCCACGGGAAAAAATAATCACCTGTAGTTTAATCATACCGATCGAAAGGTTTCATTATAAGGATTATTTTTTGCTAAATAACATAGTGTCACAAATAAAAGGAAGACCGTGAATTTTAACATTTGATGTAAAATTTTGTTCTGAAAAGTTAAAAGCTTACATTGCCGTAAGGACATACAATGGACATACAATCATAACTACTTATTACTAATTAATCTACCCACTTGAGTAGTACGCATCATTTAAATAAAATAAATATCTACCATAACAAGACCAAAAAATCGTCAGGGAACGAAATAATCAAAAGTTATCACTTTGTGTTCAAGAAGAAGGGACTAGTTTTGAGCAGTTGAAAAATTTACTAATTTTGTATTAAAAATGTTAAAATTCATGGTCTTTCTTTTATTTTTGACACTATGTTATTTAGCAAAAAATAATCCTTGTGATGAAGCCTTTCGATCGGTAGGATAAAACTACAGGCTAATTAATTTTCTCGAGTAACAGGTTCGATTCCCGGTTCAACTATGTAATTATTTAAATATCTATGAATGCAGTTTAAAATGTTTTCAAAATTCAAATAATGTCTTCTTTCAGTAAAATGCTCTATCTACAATATTTAAGGTACTTTCCCTCCATGTGGCATTGCCGTGGGACACCCTGTATATATGAATTGAAAAAGTTACATAAGTACTGGCTCGGTTTCGAACCCACATTGCATGAGAGGCGGGCGCCTTAACCACTAGGCCAACACGAAATGCTATAGCTTTGAAGAATATCCGCCATCGCCTATTCTACTACATTTATTTTCTATAAAAGTATTTAAAAGACATTACAGGGCAAAGTGATTAAAGTTGCAGTGGCAAAATAAAGTAATTAAAACAGATTACGGTGCTTCAAAGCCAAAAAAAATTAACGCAAAAAAAAACGCGCGTCAAAAAACCGCGCATCTACAAATCCGAACGGAGCCTATATCTTACTGAACACGGCATTGTATGATTCAATGCTTGATTACAATCATATTTGCGTGGGAATATTCGTGCATGTATCATAAATTATTTATTTACATCATACAATTTGCATGAAATTAGTTAAAACAAAAGAATTACTTATGATCCGTGCGTTTATTTTCAATGGATCCGCGTTTTTGATCCCGTTTTTTTGGTTTTAACGATGGGTCCCTCCCTGTTTCTATTTCCATTGAATATCATGTTAATTATGTGCTTTTTATGAGAAACCTATGATACGTTATTTTGTACTTTTCAACCGACTTCAAAAAAAAGGAGGAGGTTCTCAATTCGACTGTATTTTTTTTTTTTATTATGTTTGTTACTCGATTTCTCGAAGACGCCTGGACCGATTTCAAAAATTCTTTTTTTATTTGAAAGGGTATGCTTTCATTTGGTCCCATTGTCATCAGGTCAGGATCTGGTGGTGAAAACCCTGAGAAATTGAAGGCATCTCTAGAAAATTGTAGGCGAGCCTCGGGTAAAAACTTAATTTTAATGTGTATATCTGATGAGACTACTACACCATGGAGGTTTAGGGCTGATCTGATGATGGAGACGACAGAGAATCAAGGGAACTCCTCAACGGCACATCTTAGCTACATCGTCTTTGGGCTCATTTTATTTGTGATGACAAGATCTTTACAGAGAGATAGGTTATGACTGCCACTGCAAGCACCGTGACGCAGGTGCAGTACAGTTTAGGGAACTCCTTAATGGTTGATAGCAGCTACATAGTGTTTGGGCTTATTTTATTCGTACTGATGAGCACTTTACACCGAGATTGATTATACTGCAGATTCGATAGTGAAGACAAAATACAGTTTAAGGATATCCTAAATGGTACGTAGCAGCTACCTCGTGTTTCAGCTTTATTGAAGTGAACTTTACACTGAAATTGGTTATGATTTGTCGTTTTGAATCGATAATTTATTATAGGTACTATTATTATTATAAAAATGGAGCACATTCATATTAAAGAAGAAGTTTTATTGTATATTGTCTGCGTTATTAAACGTTTGATGTTTTTTTTTTACGCTTGGATGAAACTATTAGTATGGACATTGGCAGCCTGGATACTTTAGTCAGACATTGGGACTCGACACTAAAATGTAAAAAATAAAAAACTTTTTACAAAAAAATTATAACCGCCTTCAAAAACTAAAAACATAAAAATAACTAAAATTTCGGAAGTCGGTGGCAACACAAATTGACTGACAGAAGAGATAAGCCACCGACTTCCGAAATTTTAGTTATTTTTATGTTTTTAGTTTTTGAAGGCGGTTATAATTTTTTTGTAAAAAGTTTTTTTACCATTATGAAACTTTAAAAAACGTATACTTTTACACGTCAGAGTTTTTCGTTTATTCAGTACTAGCTTTTGCCCGCGGCTTCGCTCGCGTTAGAATGAGACAAAAAGTAGCCTATGTTACTCTCCATCCCTTCAACTATCTCCACTCAAAAAATCACGTCAATTCATCGCTCCGTTTTGCCGTGAAAGAAAGACAAACAGACAGACAGACAGACACACTTTCGCATTTATAATATTAGTATGGATAAATTGTACCTATATATAACATCACGCGAAACTTCAAAGATATTTTGAATTCGACTTGCGTTACTTAAAAAGTTCAGACAGGCTAAAAACTATGTAGTAATTCATTTTTCTATTTTTTTTTACAATGTATATTTACTTAGCTTATTTATTTAGCTTTCGCCCGCGGCTTCGCTCGCGTTAGAAAGAGACAAAAATTACCCTGTGCTACTTTCCATCCCTACAACTATCTCCACTTAAAAAATCACTTCAATTCTTCGCTCCGTTTTGCCTTGAAAGAAAGACAAACATACAGACAGACAGACACACTTTCCCATTTATAATATTAGTATGGATGTTTGTGTACATGGAATGTACTTTTTTGTCCCGGTCATTTAACATATAAATTTTTTTTATGGATGGAATATTATCAAATTACTTCTCCCGTCCTGGGTGCGGCGGGAGGGAGTGTCAGACTTTTACTGACTAAAACCCACTCATGTTCCTTCGGTTGCCCTTTATGTTCCAGGGTCACGGTAACTATTACAACTATTCCGCAACATCATATTCATAAGTTGTACTTTCACTCTTTTGCCGCCCCTAATTAGAGACGTACACAGTGTGTGCGTATGTTACAAGCGTTACGACATCTCGGAAACGCGTACACGATCGCAGGAAATGACGACAAAGGATATTTGTAATACAATATTTGCACATGGCTCTGTCCGGTTGTACGAAGAGAGGAAATATATCGTCAATACCTTGTATTTTGTACAAACTGTGGTATCACGCTGCCTTCAAGTGGGGTAGGCAGGGTCAAACTTATGCTCGGTAAACACGACAACTATTTATCGTTACGATTTGACTGCGCAGTTGGTTTGTGCAGTTTATCGATAACTTCCATATCGTTTCGAGTAGTTAGTTTAACTGTTCGAGCAGTTTTTATACAATGGCAGCCTCAAGTTGTTGACACTTGACTGCAAGAGCGGTCCGTGTATGGCGGGCTTTCATCATCATCATCTCCCTAGCCTTTTTCCCAACTAAGTTGGGGTTGGCTTTCAGCCTAACTGGATTCAGTTGGATACCAGTGTTTTACGTGGAGCGACTGCCTATCAGACCTCTACAACCCAGTAACTTAGCGACACGATACCTTTTGGTTAGACTGGTCAGACTTTCTGGCTTCTGACTACCCCTAACGACTGTCAAAGTTCTACGAATGACAATCGGGACCAACGGCTTTACGTGCGCACCGAGGCACGGGCTTTACTCTCCACAAAGAACACAACCTGCAATTTTCATGTCTCTACGACCAGTGGTTTGGGCTGTGCCTGTCTTTATTTTTTATTGGGACCCTTCCGTCACACTATTCCCAACTACTGCAACTCCTGAAAGCCAGAATCAACTGTGTCCACCAGAAAAGCACCGAGCAGTGAAGCTCGACGAGTCCCGGAGAAACGATTCAATCGCGAATGTTCTATCCCCTTTGGAATTGAAATTTCTTGTTCTTTGTAAAGAACACACCCTGCAAGTTTCATGTCTCTAGGAGCAGCGGTCTGCGCGTTGAATAACAGTCAGTCAATCAGTTTACAATTTTATGTATATATAGATAATAACAGTGTAACCAAAACGGCCATAGATACTCATTCGCTACTACAAATATTGACTGCGAAGGCATTGTTTCGTAGATGTGTCGACACAGCCGTGGGACCGAACCAGCGCCTTGGCCGACATAAAGCATTGTGCGAATATTAGCTAACTTGGGATCACTGTTTTTAACTGTACAAATTTTATCTGAGAAGCCACGAGGGCATCTGAAACTTTATGTGGAATGTAGACTAAAAACAGCCTTTTTTTTGGGGAGTGGGATATTATCATGTGACTGCTCCCGTCCTGGGTGCGGCGGGAGGGCGTGTCAGACTTTTATTGACTAAAACCCACTCGTGTTCCGTCGGTTGCCCTTTATGTTCCAGGGTCACGGTAACTATTATAAACATTCCGCAACCCCGGCAGGCGCTGAAAAAACAGCCACAGATTTAAAGCTGCACTCGACACGGGTGGCAGTTTCACGGAGCTGCAATATCATAATTATAATGTATAACTAGCAATCGCCCGCGTTTTATCCAATATTTTACCCTTTTGGTGATCGGACTTCCAACAATTTTTAGTGGCTACCAACCTACTCTTTACAAAGAACACACCCTACAAGTTTCATGTCTCTAGGAGCAGCGGTTTGGGCTGTGCGTGAAATTCACTACATAAATAAAACAAGATGGCAGTGTATGAGTTGTCAATTTTTTTTAAACGAAGTAAGTAATGTTCTATAACTTGATGAAAAGAGTATCCGTGGAGTTTCTTGCTTATGTATCTCCATAGAGTCGTTTTAGATGTTTTTGGAACAAGCACCTTTTTTTTGTTATGGGAAATCATCAAATGACTCCTCCCGCTCTGTGCGGAGCGGAAGGGAGTGTCAGACTTGTACTGACTAAAACCTACCCATGTTCCTTCTCAGCCCTTTGTGTCCGGGGCTGAGGTATCTCTAGAGAACAACCCGCATCCCCGGCTGGAACCAGCAACTAAAGTCGCTTTTCTGATTCACCGACCGACTGATAAATTCGTAAGTGCTTGCTCGAAGGGAAATACTTTAATGATTTAAATTTGGCTGACAACTAAACAAAAAAAAATAGCAGGTCCTTACTAATTTTGTTTTTTATATTTTAAATTTTTATCAAACTGCAACGTGGTAAACCAGCAAACTATATCAGAAGCAGTGGAAAGCGATGCGTTTGAACCGCTCATGCGCAACCATCCTTGGACGTATACGCACATACAAACACATATATATATATATAGATGTATCACTGTCTGTCCGTAACAGACCGCGAACGCTTAATGGTATAAAATCAACATCGAATAATTTATAGCTTTAACTGTGAGTTTGCTTGCGTGTGGGTTCAGTAGGTACAATCGACAAAATGGAATCATGGCCCACCATAAGCTTATTTTCCTACAGACATTCAAATACAATTAGGTCGACAATCGCGTAAACATGTATTAAAAATGTCACACGTCTAGTCTTATTATTTTGACAGCTTCAAACGATTTATCGTCGAAATGGGTCATGATTCAATTTGGTCGATAGTACATAGTAAAAAATATTCTATGAAACTCTATATAGATGCGGTTTTCTGCTAGTGAAATACCTCCTACTTCCTACTAATAAAGTACTAATATTATAAATAAACTTTGTAAAGTAAAACTACTATTCAGATTTTGACAAAACACACAGTAATATCTATACTATCAATGGGAATTACAAATGGGAAAGTGTCGGTCTGTGTGTCCATCTTTTACGGCAAAACGGCGCGACGGATTAACGTGATTTTTTAGGTGGAGATAGTTGGAGTTTGACAAAGGCTAACCTGTGCGAAGCTGAGGCGGCAGTTAAAACAAAAAAAAAAGATTATTTCAATCCAACTGGTTACAGAGATTATTAGCCCGCTTAAAATAAAAACTTTTTACCTTTTTTACAAAGCATAGATTATAGAACCAAGCATTATATTACGTATACCAGATACAACTTTCATCAATGACATGGCAACATTTTTGTTCTTATAGTCTGTTTATTGCATATAATCTGGGTTTTTGTTGAATGACATAAGCACTATGATACATAATACATATTAATGTCTAGGTAGTAGGTAGTAAAAAGGTTGTTTAACAAATATAATTGGACATGTCTTGTTGAAAAACTATGCATGATTATTATTATTTATTAGATTTTTTCTTAACGCTTAGGAATTGTGACACGAGAATTTTATATATAACACTAGCGGCCCGTCCCAGCTTCGCACGGGTAGATATAAGATTACAATAAATATAGCCTAATTAGCGCCCATATTATGCGTGAAATACTTATTGCGAAAGAGAAAACTCGAAAATATGCGCTTCCCCAGACATAAGACTGAGCTAGATCGATTTCAGCGAAATCGTTAGGGCCGTTTCCGAGATTACATGCTTTTTGAAACAATCAGCGCCATCTGCCGGGCTGGTTTGTGAATCTAAACCATTCCCAGATCCCCTTGAACACATACAAAAAATTTCATCAAAATCGGTTCAGTCGTTTGAGAGAAGTTCAGTGACATACACACTCACAGAAGAATTATATATATAAAGATATATACTCACATGGTCTATAATCATCCGCACCCATGACGCGAAGAAGATGGCACATATGATACCAGCGAGAAGTAACACGATTGCTGATGCTAGCACAAACCCTGAAATAAAGAAAAGATTTCATTAGCACGGTTGCGGAATGTTTATAATAGTTACCGTGACCCTGGAACATAAAGGGCAATCGAAGGGACATGGTTTTAGTCAGTAAGAGTCTGACACGCCCTCCCGCCGCACCCAGGACGGGAGCAGTCATTGGATGATTTCCCACTCCCCCAAAAAAAAGGTTAAGGCGAGAAATTGCGTTGTTACTAGGAGTGGTGGTTGAAAAGGGAATAAAAAAATGCGACTGCAAAAAAAACAATTTTTGTTTAAAGTAATCTATCTACACATAAAATGGAACTTTGAAAGTAGGTTACCTATCTAGATATCAATAAAATTGAAAACCAATTAAGTGGCTGACTGTTGATATACAAAGTGTATTTTTGGTCTTGCACAACCCGCTAGGAGATGATTCTACTCATGAAAACAAACAACTTTTATTATGGAACCAACACTAAAATCGCGAAAAATTTTCAGCTGTTCCTAACAAAAGTTCAATGCCCTCCAGACCAACGTATAAAACAGCTGATATTTTCTTCGAGATTTCAAAGTTGGTTCCATAATAAAAGTTGTTTGTTTTCATGAGTAGAATCACCTCCTAGCGGGTTGTGCAGGACCAAAAATACACAGTATTAACACAGCACAAACCGCTCTGGTCCTAGAGACATGAAAAATGCCAAAACCGATTTAAGATATAGTTCATAGCCTGGGAATAGACATGGAATAGTTTTTATACCAAAAAAAGCACGGGAACTGAAAAGCAAGTGAAAACGCGGGGGACAGCTAGCTTAAAATACATTCAATTGACTTTCTATATATTTTTCGAACCAAATTTTTATGTCAACTAATATTTTTAATGTATTTAATTTATTGACCATGACATGAAAAATTATAACTTTTGACATTCTGTATTTTTTAATTCTTTGACATTTTTATAGCACTGATACTGAATTTGTTATAATTAGCTTTTTGTTTTCGAGCAGGATATTTTTTTTTTATTACATATGGGCTTGCTCTTGGTCCCAGACTAGCCCGAGGGCATAGACGGGGCCTACGATGGAGCGAGCTCACCCAAAAGATGCCTATGCACTCGTCTCTTGAATACATCCGGGTTATATTATATAATTTGTAATTTTGTAATATTATTGTAAGAATTAAGTAATGTTATTAGAAATTAATTTAATTAGATTGCCTAAAGATTATATATATATTATATAAATATTTGCACATCTAATTAGGTAATGATACAGTGCACTCTATATCAATTTGTAACATCTTTTATACCTACTTGTATTATGCAAATAAATGATTTGATTTAAAAAATAACGAGTTTTAACTTGCTCCTGTAAATTTCATCCAGAAAGAGTTACTTATTCTGATAATTAAGCCGACGATATAAAGAACAGGATAAAACCGTGGAATAGTGAGAAAAAACATAATTTTCAATCAATAAGACTTCTGATAACGTTTATCACAAATTCTGAGAGCTACTTAAGACTTTATGGCTTGTTTCTCTGTCATTAAAGTGAGCTGCAAACAACATGGCCTCTACATAATGTCAAAGTCAAATTTTTTATTCCCGTTAATTGTTCCCGTTATGTGCTTCAAAATTTTGTTCTCAGCGGCCCCTGCCCCCCTAAACAAGTGGCATTGTAGAATAGATAGCGCAAACGAATTGATTGTCAAATGTATAGAGATGTCAAATTGTTTAGCGAAAGCTTATGTCAATTTCATACATTTGACAATCTATTCGTTTCCGCTATCTATTCTACAATGCCACCTGTCTAGGCCCTCAGAACAAAAATAATATCTGTCACTTTGAATCGTCAACTCAAGTAGTTGAATCTCGTCGCCATATAGACAACAGAATAATGTAAAATGTTAGGTTAATATTTTATTTAAATTGATCTAGGGTAATCTAGAATCATTAGCCAAAAACCTCGAAAAACAAACCAATATCTCATCGTGAAGGGCGCTTAATGAAATACTTTAATGCAATAGCCACTGTAGGTAATATTTCGTAGGCCATGAACAAGGGTGGGTTTTAGTCAGTAAAAGTCTGACATTTCCTCCCACCCCGCCCAGGGCGGGAAAAGTCAATTGATAATTTCCCATTGTCTAAAAAAAACTGTTTTCTTCCTAGGCACATTACATAACACATTGACCTTGTAAATGTTATAACTTATTGCTAACATCAACATTTATATTATAGACTATTTATAAATAGAAAGTGTGTCTGTATGTCTGCAACGTTAGAAGTTAACCTACTGAATAGATTTCGATGAAATTCGGCCGAGTTTAAGTTAGCTGAATATTCATAGGGGAAAAATTTTGACTTCTTGGGGATAATAATTGTTGGTTTTGACGTTAGCGGAGTATAGAGCAATTTATTTATATGGTACTAAGTTTATTTTTATATAAGAGATATTGTCATCGTCTCCCTAGCCTTTTTCCAACTATGTTGGGGTTGGCTTCCAGTCTAACCGGATTCAGCTGGATACCAGTGTTTTACGTGAAGGGACTGCCTATCAGACCTCCACAACCCAGTAACTGGGCCGGGGCCAAAAAGCAGCTGAGAATGTGGAATGAGCCGCAAACAGATAGTTCATTGTAAATAGTTAAATAACTTGGGCCAGCTCACTCACGGGAAGAATGGAATTCCCTGAAGACGTCTGTGTTTCCGAATTCGTATAACCCGGATGTATTCAAGAAACGAGTGCATAGGCATCTATTGGAAACGAGTGCATAGGCATCTTAAAAATATACTATAAATACGTATATTTTTCACATAGTTGGGTATATAAATATAATTATATCTCCTCATTTTGTTGTAGATTGCGTTGGCTCACACACTAATTCAGTTATTTGTTTGAGAGTGGTCGTCTACCATTTAGATATTTGTAAATGTAAACACTATATACCTCGTAAATAATGATATAGCTTCCATTTCTAAATATTTGTTTGTTGCAAATATGTATTTTTAACGTAGATTCTTTACTTTGACATTGTATTCATTTTTACTTTACAGAATGTAATCACGTATATAATTAATTGTAACATATTTATTTTAAAAGAGTATATATGGAGTTTCTTGCCCATTCTTCTCCATATAAGCAACTTTTTGGAATGGGCAACTAGAATCAACTATTTTAATGTAATTGACGTTCCAAAGTGCTTTCATGATCTAATGGAAATAAACGATTTGACTTTGACTTGACTTTGACTTTGGGTAAGCTCGCTCCATCGTAGGCCCCGTCTGGGACCAAGAGCAAGCCCAAAAGAATTAAAAAAAACATCTGATTTGAAACTAGGCAGTACCTGTACTAGGTAATCAGTAATCAGACTGACATGACTGTTGATATATCAACGCACAGCCCAAACCGCTGCTCCTAGAGACATGAAACTTGCAGGGTGTGTTCTTTGTGAAGAGTAGGTAACCACTGAGAAAGGGTTTTTGGAAATTCCAACCCTAAAGGGGTAAAATAGGGGATGGAAGTTCAACATCCGCGGACGAAAAATGGTTAAAAATAAATTAACACCAAGACACAGAACATACAAATATTTGTCCTGGGCTGGAATCAACGACCCCAGGCTTAGCAGTCAGGGTCACTAACCACTAGACCCAAACTAACAGTGCTTCTATGGTCTTAGGCCGTATACAGAAAGAAAGCTGGAAACTTATAAGCGCTTGCCGGCGTTTGTCAGCGCTGGTAATCCGCGCAGGAAAATATATGAACACCGACCAGCTTCAACACGCGCTGGTCAGCGCTGGGCGTTGCCATAACAACTGCAAGCAAATCATTCCGACATTTTGATTAGTCTGCTTCAACCTGCTTCCTTTGTGTAGAACGGACCAGCGCTGACAAGCGCTTATAAGTTTCCAGCTTTCTTTCTGTGTACGGCCTTAGAATGGTTTAAGCCCATAGAAGAACTGTTAGTATAAAGCTCGTCTTCATAAAATTTATACACGCTACGTATTTTGACTATCTTATACAATATGACCAAAGAATATGACATTATAACAGTTATGAAATGTTTTATCTAGGTCACTTTCGAATGTCGAGTCGTTTTCGAGATTGTCTGTGATAGACACGCTGACAGATTACGATGCCGTGCGTAAAATATGGTAATATAGTATTCGCGTGTTTTTCCTTACCGCGAAATTTTGTAGAGGTGTGTAAATATTTTTATTAGATATGGCTACTGCGGTGCTTGGCTCTTGCGTGATGTCATAGCTTTGGCCCGCACGTGAATGGGCTCTCTAGGGCCAATGCCTGCCGGGGTTGCGGAATAGTTATAATATTTACCGCGGCCCCGGAACATAAAGGGCAACGGAAAGAAGATTAGTGGTTTTAGTCAGTAAAAGTGTGACACCCCCTTCCGCCCCACCTAGGACGGGAGAAGTCATTTGAGCCCGCGTATTTGCTCGCATTTTTTTATTTTTTATTGTATTAGCTTGTGCCCGCGACTTTGTCCGCGTGGAATAATAGTTCCCGTTCCCGGAGAATTTCCGAGATGAAAACTATTCTATGTCCTTTCTCGAGTCCCAGACTATATCTGTACCAAATTTAAGAGACAGACAGACAGAGTTGTCTGATTGCCTTGAGCGCGCGTAGTGATTAATGCTCGTGCCTTCTCTGTATGAGAAGAGGTCTTTGTTCCGCAGTGGGACAGTAATACTAACGTCCTTTAAACTTTATAGCAGTGCGACAGCCTGCTGTCGCTCGTTCGTTGAAAGGTTAAAGCCAACTTAACGCATAGCCACTTGTACATCCGTAAATATGGCCGAGTGTACATCTCCGATGACAACTAACGTCAACACGATACGTGACAAACGCCACTTCTCCAAACAAAATGGCTGTGTTTTGAAAACAAACGTCATGTTACGAATTCACGTTTCCTTCAGTTTCTGTGTAATATTGCTGTGAGTTTAGTAAATGTTTGTACTATGTACAATAATCTACCATCGCATATACATATAATAGGGTATGAAATCCATACTTTTTTACAAATATTATGAATGCGAAAGTAACTCTGTCTGTCTGTCTCGCTTTCACGGGAAAACTATTGCGACGATTTAAACTTGGTTCAAAAATAGTCCATAGCCTGAAAAAGAGGTTCTTTAGAGGTCGTATTTCCAATAATGCTTTCTTAGTGGATAACTCTTCACAAAGTACACACCCTCCAAGCTTCATGTCTCTAGAACCAGCAATTTTGGGTTGTGCGTTGATATAGCAACAATCAGTCAGTCAGCTTACTATTTCATCCATAAATAATATTATAAATACAAAAGTAACTCTATCTGTCCCGTTTTAACGGCAAAACTACCGAACCGATATATAAAATTTGGTACAGAAATATTACATAGTCTAAGAAAGGACATAGAATTATTTTTATCTCAAAAATCCCATGGGTACGGGAACTACGCAGGCAAAACCGCGTGGACAGCTAGTTCTATATTGTACAGACAGTCTAGTATTACATAATGCAATGGAGGTGCAAAAAAACGAATTTTAGAAATTGCAGATCCCGTGTTATAAAACAGCAGGGGGCCTACCACAAGCCCTTATAGCAGTATTACTTGGATATTACTTTCAGTGGGAAAGAGACGGCGCTAGACGACGTGTCTAACGCTGTCACTTGCACACTCTGGAACAGGAATAAAACAATCTTACTTTAAATGTTATGGTACATGGGCTGAACCATAACGGTATGTATTACTGTGCAAATACGAGTTACTAATATACTACCAAAATCATGTGAATGGCAATGTTTAGTTGAACAAGAGCCTACAATCAAGCTGCTGACCTACTGAGCGATAAGTAGCGTGAAGGTAAGCGAGCGTTTACGCAAACTCCTTAAAAGGTACCTATGGAGCTATAGGTATTATAGTAGGGTTGTCTAACGCAAAATTATGAGTAAATGTGAATTGCAATAAAATTGTTTACTATTCAAGTAGTATATTAACCTTTCGACGACCAAGCGACAGCCGACTGTCGCGTTGCTATTGTCTTTCTATCATGTCTCAAATCACGTGTGTTAGAAGGTAAAAAAACTTAAAAACACAAAAATAACAAAAATTTCGGAAGTCTGTGGCGACACAAATTAATTGGCAGAAGAGAAGCCACCGACTTCCGAAATTTCAGTTATTTTTGGGTTTTTAAGTTTTTGAAGGCGGTTATTATTTTTGAAAAATGTTTTTATTTATTACTTTTTAGTGAAGACTCTGACGTGTTCTACAACCGATGCCGAAGTACAAAATAGTTTATAAAACGAAAATAGAAGCTTGAAGAAAAAGCACACATCGTCTATGAATATTTCGTCATTTTTTTTTGTTCTTGGTGAATTTTTCGAGAAGCACTAAACCGTTCGCCACAAAATTTATATGGGACCACCCCTGAATCATGACTTATCAATCAAAAAAAGAACCATCAAAATCCGTTTACAATTGACGGAGATATCGCGTAACAAACATACAAAAAAAAACAAAGAAAAAATAATCTAGTTGCCCATTCCAAAAAATTGATTCGTATGGAGGTAAGCGGACAAGAAACTCGATAATTTTTCACTCATTCCTTTCCTTTTTTAGCCCACGCCCACGTTCGCAGTACTTTTGTAACTACAAATTCGCATTTCTAGTGTTTTTCGCATAATTCGAGACATTCTCTAAGTCAAATAAACAATAGTTATTGTATATAAAATCAGTAATACAGCCAGAGGAGTTGTTGTTTTTTCAAATTACCCTAAATAGAAACTAAATCGAAGAAGATTCTAAGTTACACAACACAACCTTAGCAGTCAGGGTCACTAACCATAGACCAATCGGCCCGTCAGATTTAACCCTCGACGACCAAGCGACAGTCGGCTGTCGCGCTGCTATTGTCTTTCTATTGTGTCTCAAATCACGAGTGTTTGAAGGTTTAAAATGCATATAATAGGGATGACAACAAAATAAAAAAAATGGAATTCTGTTTAGATCGGCCAAAAATAAAAAACTTTTTCCAAAAAAAAGAACCGCCTTCAAAAACTAAAAACCCAAAAATAACTAAAATTTCGGAAGTCGGTGGCTTCTGTTCTGCCAGTCAATTTGTGTTGCCACCGACTTCCGAAATTTTAGTTATTTTTAGTTTTTGAAGGCGGTTCTTTTTTTTGGAAAAAGTTTTTTATTTTTTACTTTTTAGTGTCGACTCCCAATGCCTGACTGTGTATTACAGTATATCAGTAAAGAACGAAAATAAAAACTTGTAGAAACGCAGTCTCAAGTTTTTTGGTTCTTGGTGAATTTTTCGAGAAGCACTGAACCGATCGCCACAAAATTTATATGGGACCACTCCTGAATCATGACCTATCAAACAAAAAAAGAACCATCAAAATCCATTTACAATTGACGGAGATATCGCGTAACAAACATAAATAAAAAACATACAGACGAATTGAAAACCTCCTCCTTTTTTGAAGTCGGTTAAAAATAGGGGACACGTATTTTTTGCTTGATTAAATTAATGAAAAAATACAAAGATAGAGGGCAATAAATTTCCGGAATTCCTTTTGACGCCAATGTTCAGCAAAAATTGTATCAGATCGTGACGTCACATGAAACTTCAACGCAATGTATCGCCGTCTTTTAACGATTACGAGAAAAATAAAAAAATACGAGTCCAAAATTTTGAAGTGAAAACTTCTTTAGCGGCGTTGAGCACTTTTTCTGTAATGGGTATAAAATCTTAAACTCGCGTCAGGACACGTGACCCTGATCGAAAAAGCGTAGGACGGATGGATAGTAGACAGCTGTCACCATCCATGGATGCGCGTGGCACGCTGTTAATAATCAAGTTTTCACTTCTGCCGGCACTCCCGGAGTGCAACCCGTCTTTTTTTTGTTTCTTTTTTGGTGAATGGGAAATCATCAAAATGACTTCTCACGTCCTTGGCGCGGCGGGAGGGCGTGTCAGACTTACTGACTAAAACCCACTCATGTTCCTTCGGTTGCCCTTTATTTTCCGATGCCACGGTAACTGTTATAACTATTCCGCAACCCCGGAATTTTATTGATGACCTAACTGACGGACTAATTACTTTTTTTTCGTCGCCGTCGTCGTATTTAGCGTTCGTGCGTGACATCCCTAGCTCAGGCAGTGAGTGGGAGCCAATGAATGCCCTAGATTTACAAGTAACGAAGTTATACGCTAGTCGTTCGTCTAGACCGGTTATCGTAAGCATTATATCTACGGTGCTACGTATACTAGCGTCGTTTTATTCAGTAAACTAGCTTCTGCCCGCGGCTTCGCTCGCGTTAGAAAGAGACAAAAAGTAGCCTATGTTACTCTCCATCCCTTCAACTATCTCCACTTAAAAAATCACGTCAATCCGTCGCTCCGTTTTGCCGTGAAAGAAAGACAAACAGACAGACAGACAGACAGACAGACACACTTTCCCATTTATAATATTAGTATGGATGGGTTGTAGAGGTCTGAAATAAGGGTCTGGCATGAGGACAGAGTCTCAAAAAGACAGATTTTTAAAAGGCTAAAATGGCACAATTCCACTTAGCTCTAAAACTGGTCGACTTATTTTTTTTTTTTGCAACCTAAATTGTCCCCCCATTCTGCGAAGGTCTCCGTCATAGGTTTTTAATTAAGTTATTAATTATAGAAGTTTTCAGTTGTTTGGTTACCATAATACAAGTCCTGCTTGCGGGGTGTTGTTCTAGAATATTTATTATTTTACTACCTTTTGCCCGCGACTTCGTCCGCGTGGAGTAATAGCTCCCGTTCCCGGGGGATTTTCGGGATGAAAACTATCCTATGTCCTTTCTCGGGTCCCAGACTATATCTGTACCAAACATTCAAATTGGTTCAGTGGTTTAGGCGTGAAGAAGAGACAGACAGACAAAGTTACTTTCGCATTTATAATATTAGTACGGATGTTGTCGTCATCCCTATTCAAAATAGTCATTATATTATGTATTCACAGTCGTTTCGTACTTAGTGATGTAACTAGTAGGCCCGAATGATAATGTTGCTATATTAAAAATGAATTTTGGTCAATTTCTCTTTTTTTTGTCATTGCAACGTTACGGCTGAACGGACCCTGATATACATATTGGTGCTGATTCTCTTGTTCACAAACTTAACTAAATTTGAGTTAAATGCATCTTTCTCTTTCAATTTTTTTAAAAAAGGACAGAAGATACATTTTAGTTTAATCCTGTCAAATTAGACAGCGCCTGATGAATATTGACGTATATTTAGACGCCATGTTTTCAAATTGCGACTAAATTATCTATGGAGTGTCTAAATTTGACAGGACTTAAGTAATATTTTATCTTCTGTCCTTTTCTTAATTAAATGGAAAGAAAAAGATGCACTTAAATTTACGTTAGTTTGTGAATAATAGAATCGGCACCATTATTTTATTATGTATTTTTTTACCCGACTGCCGAAAGGAGGGTTATGTTTTTCTAGCGTATGTATGTATGTCTCATTCTATGGCACGCTCTACAGCCTAAACCGTTTGACAGATGTCGACGTATGAGATGTCATTGACTTCGTCTCAATTGTGGGAGTGACATTGGGTATTATACTAATTGAATGAAAAAAAAAAGCAGGATCAAAAAAATAAATAATTAAAAAAAAGCTTTTTTTAAAAAAAGGTAACCGACTTCAAAAACTAAAAGCTCAAAAAAATAACTATTTCGGAAGTCGGTGGCAACACAAATCGACCGGCAGAAGAGAAGCCACCGACTTCCGAAATAGTTATTTTTTTGAGCTTTTAGTTTTTGAAGTCGGTTACCTTTTTTTAAAAAAGCTTTTTATTTTTTTACTTTTTAGTTAGAGTCTCAGTGTCTGACTACGTTTTAGGGTAGCTCTCAAAATAAACTTATAATTTTATAAAATGAAAACGGCTCTATGCGCGCAACGTCACAGGATATCCATTAGTGTTATATACTAAAACCTTCCACAGAATGTTACAAAGACTTTTCTGAAAACCGCATCGAAATCGGTATAGCTTAACGCGAGATAATCGCGGTCAAACATACAATCGTCTTTGAAAATCTACAATCCAAGAAAGCAAAACGCGATCTATACGGGCAACGTCACGGGATATCCATTAGTGTTATATACTAAAACCTTCCCCAGAATGTAACAAACACTTTGCTGAAAATCGCATCAAAATCGGTTCAGCCAAACGCGAGATAATCGCGGACAAACATACATACATAAATACATACATACATACATACATACATACATACATACATACATACAGGTCGAACAGAGAACCTACTTTTTTTTGAAGTCGGTTAATAATCAATAAACCCAACTGCAATTTCGGAAGTTGGTTGCAATTACATAAAACAGAAACATAGCCATCGGCTTGAAATATTGCAGTTGGGTTTTTCTTAGTTAGGTTAGGTTGGGTTTTTCTTAGTATATATTTTTTTATTCTACTTCTAATATATACAACAGGACATATCTGGGCAGGACAGGTCTGCCGCATGCCGGACAAACTGTGGGCTCAAGTAGCACAGAGCTGGAGCCCTGAGACGGGAAGACGGGTCGCGGCAGACCACGAAGGAGATGGCGGGATGAACTGGACGGATTTATGCCCAATTGGACCACAGAAGCGAAGGATCGCGAACGATGGAAGGACTGGAGGGAGGTCTTTGCCCAGGAGTGGGACAGAACAGGCTAAAAAAAGCTGGGTTGCAGAATAATTTTAATAGTTACCGTGGCCCTGTAACATAAAGGGCAATCGAAGGAAAATGGGTGGGTAAGCAAAAGACTGACACCCGCCCCGCCCAGGGCGGCAGAAATCATTTGATGATTGCTCATCCTCAAAAGAAATATACAAAAGCGTCTTTATACAAATTCGATGTTTTCTATGGACCTAATTCACGACATCAAGTGTACAACATGATATCATTTGTCTATTGTAACGTGTACACAAACAAACCTTCGAACACACGTGATTTTAGACACAGTAAAAGTGCGATAGCCGGCTGTCTCTTGGTCGTTAAAAGGTTAATCGAATATTAATAGAATTCTCCGCGAACGACACCGCGGTCACAGCTAGTATGTACAGTCACGTGTATAAACATGTATACACTACGCTAACATTAAAATCAATTTTCTCATAGAATAACAATTTATATTTAGTTTTAGGGCACATTTTATAGTAGTCTATACGTTTACTATAAAATAAGTTTTAACTGAAAGTTATGTCTTATTTAAGAGAAAATTGATTTAAATCTTTGCGCAGAGTAATGTTTATGCTCGTGACTGTACAGCAAAACACGACCATTCTAATCAACAGATCTTATTTATCATGGGTCGCTAATTCTGTGTCACTGGGTGCTAACATTGACATTGTTTTAATTGACCTTGGTATTGTAGTTTATTTTGGACATCACTGACATCCCGTGCCTCGGAAAGCACGTACAGACAGACAAAGTTATCTGTGAACTGAAGGAGGGCGACTCCGTCGATTCAGCGTTGCAAAGAGAAAGAGACAGAGTACACTCAAATGACGTCAAATGTATGACTGAAATGTCATGTCAACCGTAGTTCCAATTTTCGTCATTTCACGTATAACTTGGTCTGCCTGTAAAGCCGTTGGTCCCGGTTGTCATTCGTAGAACTTTGACAGTAGTTACGGGTAGTCAGAAGCAAAGTCTGACCAATCTAACCATGGGGTATCGTGTCGCCCAGATACTGGGTTGTGGAGGTCTGAAAGGCAGTCGCTTCACGTAAAACACTGGTATCCAGCTGAATCCGGTTAAGCTGGAAGCCGACCCCAACATAGTTGGGAAAAGGCTAGGGAGATGGTTGATGATGATTTGGCCATGGCCTTTTTAATCTTTGAACTCACGTGATTCGAGACACAATAGCAGCCCGACAGCCGGCTGTCGCTTGGTCGACGAAAGGTTCAACCCGCAAAAAGTTGTTTTTATCTCAATTTATTTAAGGGCATTTGTCTTTAAAGACAAGAGAGCCCTAGAGTTACATAATGTACATAAAACAAAAAAAAAACATTAAGGAGTGAAGGAGTCATTGAGACACAGTCAACAACACCGTATGACACGTTTTGATTTGAATGAATAGCTGAATAACCCTAGTTTGAGAGGTAGAGCTCATTAATATTGTATACAGATATTGGTACCGATTCTCTTGTGCACAAACTAACGTAAATTTAAGTTAAGTGCATCTTTCTCTTTCCATTTAATTAAGAAAAGGACAGAAAATCAAATATTAGTTTAGTCCTATCAAATTTAGACACTCCATAGATAATTTAGACGCAATTTAAAAACATGGCGTCTAAATATACGTCAATTTTCATCAGGCGCTGTCTAATTTGACAGGATTAAACTAAAATGTGTCTTCTGTCCTTTTCTATAAGAAATGGAAAGAGAAAGATGCACTTAACTTAAATTTACGTTAGTTTGTGCACAAGAAAATCAGCACCATTGTCAAATAATATGCTTGAAACAACTAAATCTTGTTCTCGTGCTGTGTACCAGATGTATTACTAAGTTAATCTGTAATAAATAAATTTTATTACTATTATATTATTTTGATTTCAAATAAATATGATTAGATGATGTTGTGTCGATTCGCACATGACAATCTTTTTTGGAAAGCGACCCGTGTGAGTTGAACCTAATTCATTCATACATATTTGTCTCAAATCTTGATATTTTCTCTCGCTTACGCAAGCCGTAACTACGTACTTAGTTTAATTTAGTTAATTTATAACATAATTACACTAAATTGTTTAATTGTGTAAGTCTCATTACGAATGTGTCATAACTTTTCCTTTTAATTTAATTAACTTTATTTTAAGGTTTGTTTGCAATTTCGCAGAGGTTATTATAAAAACCCCACACTAACACCCCCTAGGGGTCGAAAGTAAACTATGTTTAGGGGATGAGAGGACACCAATGAGCAAATCTTTTTTTAGGGGTCGAGAGGTCGAGAGAGGACTAAACGAAAAATTTCTAAAGAATCTAGGAATTTGACGGGTCTAGTGGTTAGTGACCCTGTCTGTTAAACCGAAGGTCGATGGTTCAATCTTTAGAATGCATTTTTATTTCTTTTTAAAATAAAAGAACGGGTTCTTTTAAGTAGAATCTATCTTAATGATTCAAAGTAGTTTTCTTCTAGGACCCTTTATATATTTAATACTAGCTTTTGCCCGCGGCTTCGCTCGCGTTAGAAAGAGACAAAAAGTAGCCTATGTCACTCTCCATCCCTTCAACTATCTCCACTTAAAAAATCACGTCAATTCGTCGCTCCGTTTTGCCGTGAAAGAAAGACAAACATACAGACAGACAGACACACTTTCCCATTTATAAAACAAGTATGGATACTAGTCAGGTTTATACTACTAGATATCGAAGAAGCTCTGAAGAGCTTACTCCGAGTTTTTTAGTAGTTTACATTATTCTTCAGAGTAAGAACTTACACTGGGTTTACACTAAAAATTATACCCCAGAGTATAAGATAATTTATTCAAAAGTAAAACTTATTCTCAACTGATAAAAAAGTCTCTAAGAAACATAATAAGTTTAATGTAACCCTGACTGCTAAAGCCGGAGGTCGTGGGTTCGATTCCCACCCAGAACAAGCTTTGTGTGATGAGCACGAATGTTTGTTCTGTGTCTGTCCAAGGATATTATTTATCTATCTATACTAATATTATAAAGAGGAAAACTTTGTTTGTTTGATTGTAATGAATAGGCTCAAAAACAACTGGACCGATTTTAAAAATTCTTCCACCATTCGAAAGCTACATTGTCTACGAGTAACATAGGCTATATAATATCACGCTATATCCCACAGGAGCGAAGCAGTAACCAAAAATCTAACGTAACGCTGGTGAAACTAGTTTTTTTTATCATTTTCATTTGCCTTAAGTCGACGACATAAGTATCGTCTACAATGGACCTACGCCATCGATCACTACGCACTTAAAAACAGATAATACGTTGTACTTATGTGTACGTCAAAGGAGCTAACGATGTAATTAACATGGTATTATCGAAAATATTGTAGACGTTCAAATAGTTAAAGCTTAAATTCTGGTTTTTATTTCAGTGGTTTAGGCCTCTCATATAAGGCTTAGCGCACATTATAGTCACGACAGTTTTACGACAGACTTGACGCACTTAGACACGTCTGTCTTAAAACTAAAACGAAACTGTTTTTTGTCTACGGGCGGCAGAGAGCACATTGTACAGACGCCAGTACATCAAGCTACCCCAAACTGTCAAATTTTCTCAATCAACCTTGAACCTAATCCCTTTGCAATAAAGTTGAAAATCAATTAAAGAAATTTGATTTGGTAACTTGATGTGCTGGCGTCTGTGCGTGCAGTTTTTGCAGGTATTAGACATTTTTGTCTATTAGACGTTTTGTTTGAAGTGTGCGCGTCTTCATATTTTTTGTAAAGCAATAGTCAGTCTTAAAACTTTTTTGACTATAATGTGCGCTTAGCCTAAGAGGTAGTGGGATGGAATCACAAGTCACTATACAGGATGTTCCACGGCTATGCCACATGGAGGGAAAGTACCTTAAATATTGTATTAAAATTTTACATCAAATGTTAAAATTAATGGTTTTTCTTTTATTTTTGACACTACGTTATTTAGCAATAAATAATCCTTGTGATGAAACCTTTCGATCGGTATGATAAAGCTACAGGCTGATGAATTTTCTCGAGTAACAGGTTCGATTCCCGGTTCAACTATGTATTTATTTAAAACTATGAGTACAGTTTAAAATGTTTTTAAATTTCAAATAATGTCTTCTTTCAGTAAAATGTTCTATCTACAATATTTAATGTAATTTCCCTCCATGTGGCATAGCCGTGGGACGCCCTGTATCCATACTAATATTATACTAATATTATAAATGGGAAAGTGTGTCTGTCTGTCTGTCTGTTTGTCTTTCTTTCACGGCAAAACGGAGCGACGGATTGACGTGATTTTTAAGTGGAGATAGTTGAAGGGATGGAGAGTAACATAGGCTACTTTTTGTCTCTTTCTAACGCGAGCGAAGCCGCGGGCAGAAGCTAGTAGTATAATTTAAAACAAAGTCGATATCCGCTATCTGTTCTTAAGTATACTTCAATCTTAGAAACTTCGCAACGGATTTTGATGCGGTTTTTAATCCTTTGAACACGTGTGTTCAAATTTGAGACACAATAGAAAGACAATAGCAGCCCGACAGCTGGCTGTCGGGTGGTCGTCGTAAAGTTAGATAAAGTTAAGAGAAAGATTTATATGTATAATACATGTATATTAAAGTAGAGAAAAGCCGAGATTTTTAAAGATTTCTAACACCCGTGCGAAACTGAGGCGGGTCACTAGTAGTTAATAAATGCTATTAAAAATAATATAGTGTCTAATTAACCCTTAAAACAATGCTTATTAAAACTTGTCAACGCTGTTAGCACCTATCACTGTATCTAGAAAATATTAATTTATTGACATCAGGCACGCAAAATACACGTAAACCGATTGCCGCGAAGAAAACTATTGAAAGTGCAATAAATCGATTTTAACTTTTTTACATAAGTTAAGCGAATTATTCAAATGATAATTAATTTATAACTGTGATTGATACGTTAAAAATCATAATTAGAAAGCCACTAAAAAGAGAAAAAGAAAGCCGAAGTATCAAATTTTTTCTCGAAGTTTGCTTCAGTGTGAAAAAAAGTCAATTTGTTGTCCGTCTGTCAAGACTCTTTCCTCGAACGGGTATCTAACTGAAATGTATCTTCTAAATATATAAAATGGTAAACTGACTGACCATGGTCATGTTTTAATCGCGTCTAAATTATATAGGGAGTGTCTTAATTTGACAGGATTTTACTAATATTTCATCTTCTGTCCTGTGTCATTTTGACAGCTTATAAAAAGTACGTCAATTGATGATGGTGTCAAATACCGGATTGGCACCAATGGCTGACTGCTAATAACCTATCTACACTTTTTTACCTAAAATATCATCGCCAAGGACTACGTAATTCTATTCAAAAGAGCAAAGTACATAAAACATACTCATATAATAATATATACATATAAACATTATTGTGATGTGCGGTAAATATTCTAAGAACCGATATTTCCGTCCATGTATATGTAAATGTTTGTCCTATTCATGCTATGTTGACATAATATATTGATGGTTCACGATTTCAAAGGATTGCTTTTAATATAATTATGCGGTTGGTTTTTTAAATGAGGTAGAGACGTTTTGAAGTCTAAAGTCCTTTTTTTATGACTTATACCGCCTTACTAATAAACGCTGCATAAAGTTGACAGGTGTACTTTCTAAAGTTTATCTTAGACATCACTGACATCCCGTGCCTCGGAAAGCACGTAAAGCCGTTGGTCCCGGTTGTCATTCGTAGAACTTTGACAGTCGTTACTGGTTAGCCAGAAACTATGACCAGTCTAACCATAAGGTATCGTGTCGCCCAGTTACTTGGTTGTGGAGGTCTAATAGGCAGTCGCTCCACGTAAAACACTGGTATCCAGCTGAATCCGGTTAGGCTGGCAGCCGACCCCAACACGGTTGGGAAAAGGCTAGGGAGATGATGATGATGAAAGTTGACAGGTTTATACGTCAAAAAATGTATGGTTACACAGGCTTTATTCATTGCATAACTTTACACAGTGATTGTTAGTATGGGCAGTAGTATTCAGTGGTGAAAATACATTATCATATTAATTTATCTATATAAATGTAAATAAAATAGTAAACTACCTGACTGATTGACTGCCTGTTGATATATCAACGCACAGCTCAAACCGCTGCTCCTAGAGACATGAAACTTACAGGGTGTGTTCTTTGTGAGTAAGTAGCCACTAACGCACAGCACAAACCGCTGCTCCTAGAGACATGAAACTTACAGGGTGTGTTCTTTGTGAAGAGTAGGTAACCACTAAGAAAGGATTTTATAGAAATTCGGCTCCTATAGGAGTAAAATAATTGTTGGAAGTTCCGACATCGACACAATATAAAGCTAGTTTAAAATAAATGTTTTGGGACCACTGACAAATGCTTGCTCTGTCTGGACAGCTCCACTCAAATCTGTGTGCTTCGCTCATCAAGAGGTCACATCAGTCATTAACCTTCATCATCATCATCATCAGTCGAAAGACGTCCACTGGACATCACTTTTTTACTATTCACAAAGAATACACCCTGTAAGTTTCATGTCTCTAGGAGCAGCGGTTTGGGCTGTGCGTTGAAATATCAACAGTCAGTCAGCCGGTTAGTTAGCTTTAGTATTTATTTTTGTTTGTTTTTATTTCACTATTTAACACTTAGTTTATATAGTTATTGTAAAGCTGGTTTACATCTGTGACATGTCACACAGGGTCCAGTTGAAAACCAGCGTCACGCACTTGCGGCCTGGCATTTTTGTTGAACTGCACCTTTTTAAAACAGCTTTGATATTTTTTAGTTAATGGTGCCGATACTCTTATGCACAAACCTAACTAAATTTAAGTTAAATGCATCTTTTTCTTTCCATTTCTTAAAAGGACAGAAGATACATTTTAGTTTAATCCTGTCAAATTAGACAGCGCGTGAAGAAAATTGACGTATATTTAGTCGCCATGTTTTTAAATCCCGTCTAAATTATCTATGGAGTGTCTAAATTTGACAGGACTTAACTAATATTTTATCTTCTGTCCTTTTCTTAATAAAATGGAAAGAGAAAGATGCACTTAACTTAAATTTACGTTAGTTTGTGAATAAGAGAATCGGCACCAATAACTCTTATTACTGTTCTATATGCTACTAGCTTTTGCTCGCGACTTCGTCCGCGTGGAGTAATAATTCCCGTACCCGGGGGATTTCCGGGATGAAAACTATCCTATGTCCTTTCTCGGGTCCCAGACTATATCTGTACCAAATTTCATTCAAATCGGTTCAGTGGTTTAGGCGTGAAGAAGAGACAGACAGACAGACAGACAGACAGAGTTACTTTCGCATTTATAATATTAGTAAGGATATCTATGCTTTAAATTATCATACCGGCACTGCTGTGTAATATAAATGTATTTTATTTCTTTAGCTAACCATTTTCTATATATTTAAGTAATTTCTTTATATTCTTTTGTCAGTATTTAGTATGAATTCACGGTCGGCTGGAGCTAGCCGTGCGCCTTTTACTTTCGCGCGTGTACAGAGCGGAAACCAAGAACTGGGTCAATCGCAGTTCTGTGGCCGGCCTAATGCCAGGTTTGAGTATTAGTCTTTTGAGTTTCTGTTATGGCTAATATGAATCTGGAAACTGGCCTTTTTAGGGTACTGTGTGGATTTGGAGAAGGCTATGGGATTTTATTCATGACGGTTTTGAGTAGGACAAAGGCCTTCCTTCCTTCTTTAACCTTTCGACAACCAAGCGACAGCCGGTTGTCGCGCTGTTGTCTTTCTATTGTGTCTCAAATCACGTGTGTTCAAAGGTTTACACCTCTTTGTGAAGGAGTAATACCTATCATACCTATTTCTGTTACAAAGTTGCTATGTTTTGTAAATCGTTCTAGTACTATTGTAGTTAGTCAGACACGTGGTCAATACCTATGTCTCTGAAATGCCTGTATAACGTTTTGTAGATGCCTATAGGCGATTTTTTTACGGCGTTTTTTGTTTGATAATAATATTGGCTGGTAGGGAACCATTCGTGTAATTCCAGATCGCACTTGACCGCTTTTTTTATTGCATCAAATGACTTTTTGGCAAGTTGTTTTTTTGGGTGTAAGTAAAGATGTTATTATAAGCGCATTATATATAGATATGTTTGTTTTAATAAGAAAAAAAAAACTACTTCTTTAAATCCTAATACAGTTACGTGTTGACGATAAAAATTTAACGGTAACAAGTTGTCTGCGCTGGATTCGAACCTGTTTTCTTGCTTATGTTTAACAAATTTGCCTATATGACTTTAGCGGTTGAAAAATTCGCAATTTTATACCGTTACATACCGGACTAAATACAAAGAAAGTCTATAGGTAATTCACTGTATGTTTAAAAAGGTGAACATTTCTCCGAAAGTACTTGTAACATTATGATTAAATTTTCACTTCATTATAAAATATAAAAAAAAAGTAATTAACTAAGTAACCACTCTACAACTCTGTTTTGTCACGAAAACAAAACGACTTAAAAAGGGTTTTTGTTTTCTTCAGTGTACGGAACCGCAAAACCAGGTCAATCCGACGCAAAAACTAGATATTAAGCAAAGCAATGACACTTAATTGCAATTCAACTCGTCGAACGATGAAAAAACCAATGGTTTCTTAATCCGACTATTACTATTGAAGGTTGCAACGAAATTTCACTTCAAACCGTTAACCACACATTAAACTTTAACTTAAGGTCACAAATTACTCAATAGACACACGCAACACAATTTAAAACAAAGAAAAAACTGAATTCTTATAAAAACACTCACTTATTTTTCTATTAGCTTTCAAGTAATCGACCATACGTCCTAACGAGCGAATAGCCATTGTGGAAATGAGCGAAAATTTTCAAAAAAAGAACTCGGTTCAAATTTGGAATTAACAGCGATTGGTTTGGCGCTGCATCACGCGGCCCGAATGCGCGAGTGACTGGCCGGTGGGAGCCGAAACGTTACATTTTACGTCAGTCAGTTGTTTTTTTTTTAAGTAACGTTAACGCGGAAATTTGTGTTTACGTTTCGGACGCGTTGCAATGTGGGTTTATTTTGCTGACTTTACTTAGTGCTTTGTTATACGGTTTTGTGTTAGTACGTATAATATCATTGTAATATCGTTATGTTTCAGAAATCATCATCATGAATTAGAAAATTATTTCGCTCTCCACTGTACATAATATTTTATTTGTTTACCTATATTTTGCACTGTAAGAATGAAAGGCTATCTTTTTGACCGTACAAAATTAGTTTAAAAAAGAATGGTCCGAAACAATTTTAAAAAATATTAATAACTAGCTTTTGCCCGCGACTTCGTCAGCGTGGTATAATAGTTCACGTTCCCGAGGGATTCCCGGGATGAAAACTATCCTATGTCCTTTCTCGGGTCCTTGACTATATCTGTGCCAAATTTCATTTAATCGGTTCAGTGGTTTAGGCGTGAAGAAGAGACAGACAGACAGAGTTACTTTTGCATTTATAATATTAGTATGGATTATAAAATTTCTGTTTCTCCAACTAAAATGGGACTGGGCTGGACACGTCTGCCGCATGCCTAGCGATAAATGGGCCTGCAGAGCCCAGGACTGGTGCCCCGAAATGGGGAGACGGAGACGCGGCAGACCAAGAAAGAGATGGCGGGACGACTTGGTCGGCTTCCTTGAGGAATGGCAAGACGTAGCGCAAAGTCACGACAGATGGAAGTAATGGAGGGAGACCTTTGCCCAGCAGTGGGACAGTACGGGCTAGTTAGTAATAATAATAATAATGTTTCTCCAGGAACCTACTAAACGAACCTTTCTGGTTACCAATCGTCACATTAATTCTTGGAACTAAACCCGACAAGCCACGGAAACAATCATGATTATTGTATTGTTCGATGTGATTTCAAGAATTTTAATAATACAACAATGATATCTTGGGTGACACTGATATTGGTGAAGGAAAACATCGTGAGGAAACCTGGACTTATATAATAAATAACTAGCTTTTACCCGCAGTTTCGTCCACGTGGATGTCAAAACTTCCATCACTTATTTTTACCCCTACAGGGGTCTAATTGCGGTTTTGGAATGTTTATAATAGTTACCGTGACCCCGGAACATAACGGGCAACCGAAGGAACATAAGTGGGTTTTAAGGTCATAGCTCATTAGAGCCACCCGGCAGCCACCCCGCACCGCCTCGACGTACGGCGTCAACTCGTTGTCGATGGGTGGACCACACGTGGTCAACCAGTGGGCCACCCGCGGTCAACGAGTGAACGCCGAGGCGTCAACGAGTTGACGCCTCGGCGAATTTTCGAGTAGTTTGTTAATAAAATCAAGCGCGGCCCGCGCGTTGTCCACGCGAGGCAGGCGTTCGAGCAGCGAGTTGTCACCGAGTGGCCAATCCGCCGACCGCGCGCGAAGGGCTTATATAACCGAGGCGATCCGGTGACGCTACGGAGTTGATATAGTGAGCGCATGCCCATACAAATCCATATAAAGAATACTAGCCGCAGGAGGCGAGTCGGTGCGGAGTTGGTGCCGGGTGGCTCTAATGAGCTATGACCTTTAGCCAGTAAAAGTCTGACACGCCCTCCCGCCGCACCCAGGACGGGAGCAGTCATTTGACGATTTCCCACTCCCCAAAAAAATGGGTATAATTGCCAAAATCTTTCCTTCCCCTTTCCGACCCCTTCACAAAGGACACACCCTGTAAGTTTCATGTCTCTAGGAGCAGCAGTTTGTGATGTGCGTTGATATATCAACAGTCAGTCAGGTTACCATTTTAACATAGATTGATAGTTCATTTATTAATATTTGTATTCGCTTCAAGAGTTACGCGACCTTATAACCTTTTTTATTTAAATTAATGCTTACAAGACGTTTCTTTGACATTGTCTTCAATTCTTTTTTTTCTGTGATATTGGCAATGGCGTCAAATTGAACTGACCTACCTATTTTTTGCTGTAAAAAAAAAATATCATGACATTGTGTAACATAGGCCTGGGTATACTTACTATAGTAAGTGACTATTTGAGACAACCCCGCCACCCTATTCCCAACCACTGCAACTCCTGATAGCCCAAGAGCTGGTGAACCCTCCTACTAACGGTCGTCCTGTAAGGCTAGAAATTTGTGGAGTGATGAGTCATAGTACACCAAGGCCAACAACAATGACCTGGCAGGCAACAACCCTGCACGTCATCAGTCTTTTTATTTTTTTAAATGTAAAAAAAATAATAAAAAAAAAAGTTCTTCTGTAAGCTTCAAAATTTAATATAATTTAGTTTATTGATTAATAATTATGGAAAAAAATTGACAGGCGATTTGGGTAAGCAGAAGTATCTGCCAGGCGAATCGAAAGGTGCATAGTTTAGGGGGAAAAATAAACTTTCTCCTGTAAAGTTGAAATTTAAGTATGTGTTTGAGCAAATCATTAAAAAGAAATGTGTACAATGACAGGCGGTTCTGAGCAGCATAAGACCTTGACAGGCGAGGGGAAAGATGCTAAGAGCGTGCGAGTAAGAGGTGTAAAGTGAATGCGTATAGTCTGAATGACATTAAATAAAATTAAAAATTATAGATGCAATATTTTTATTAATTGTAGTGTAATCTACATTATTTTTTACATTATTTATCATCATCATGTACGGATCAAAACGTCAAAGATTGGATAACGCACGCTATGAGAAGTTTCTTGCCACATATGACACGAAAATTATTAACTTATACATATTATACTATTTTGTATACAAATATAAGTATAATATAGATTTCAGTGTATTTAAAATTGATTTACTTTTCAAAAAGTCAAATCTACATTTCATTCACGTACAAATATAAAAATATATTTCAAATCTATTTATTATCCAGGGTGGAACGTTTTAATGGGCCCTGGAAGAAAACTACCTTAAATCGTTGAGAGAGGTTATTTTACTTAAAGAAAACATTCCTTTATTTATAAAAAGAAACAAAACTGCATTCAAAGTTTTTCGAAATTTTGCTTACCACTCCCGGGAATCGAACCGATTAAAATCCAAAAAAGTCATCATCTCCCTAGCCTTTTCCCAACCGTGTTGGGGTCGGCTGCCAGCCTAACCGGATTCAGCTGGATACCGGTGTTTTATGTGGAGCGACTGCCTATCTGACCCCAAAAAATCCAAAAAAATCCAAAAAAGTAACACAGTCTATTTTTATGATGAAAAACGTTAGGGTCATGCATAAGGACAAAATCTCTTTGATAGATAGATAAAACGTTTGTCTTTAATAAACATGGTTATTTAAATTAAAGGAAAACCATACATTTTAGGAATTTTACTTTAGTTGAACGAAAATTTCGATAGCTAAAGTCGTCCTTTGATTTGACAAGTTAAAATTTCATGGTTTTCCCTTTAATTTTATTTACCATGTTTGTTAGAAAGATTTGATCCTTATAAATGACCTATCGATTAACGTCATAAAAGTACAGGATGTTGTTTTTTTCCATTTTAAGCCAGTTCAATTCCCGAGTGTGACAAGCGAATTTTCGAAATTTTTGAATGTAGTTTTATTTCTTTAAAAAAATAAGGGAATGTTTCCTTTAAGTAAAATAATCTATCTTAATGATTTAAGGTAGTTTTCTTTCAGGGCCCATTGAAATTTTCCATCCTGTATATATATAAAAGAAAGTCGTGTTAGTTACACATTTTATAACTCAACAACAGCAGAACCGATTTGGTTGAAATTTGGTGGGGAGGTAGCTTAGGACCAGGGGACGGACATAGAATACTTTTTATATTCTTTTTTTGTTTTTATCCTATTTCCTTAGGACAATCTGATGTAAAGCTTTTTAAACTATGTTTTGACGCCTGGGCCTGTTGGTCTAGTGGTGAGTGACCCTGACTGCTAAGCCGGAGGTCTTGGGTTCGATTCCTACCCAGGACAAACTTTGTGTGATGAACATGATTGTTTTTTTTTGTGTCTGGGTGTAATTTATCTATAATATGTATATATTTATAAACTATATAAGTATGTATATCAGTTGTCTGGTTACCATAACACAAGCTCTGCTTAGCTTGGGATCAGATGACCGTGTGTGAATTGTCCTAAGATATTATACTATTATGTATTTTTCCATTTATTCAGTATACATAATTACATACATATAAATTACATTTTTAAATAGGTATTAATATAAAAAATAACATTTAAAAATATAAAAAATAGTAGCCCACCGGCATCGGAACAGGGTCCAAGCTACCGATGGTCAGGGCACCAGAGAGAGGAACCTCCGGACAATGCGCGCCGTGCCCAGGAGTACCGCCTTCTGCATCAGGCCCTTGATCCAGCTGCCTAGCGGGAGCCTCCTTAGGTGTTGGTCGAGGCTCTTAGCTATTATGCCATTGACCGTCACCACTATCGGTACAATGACTGCTGAATCTACGTCCCACATGTCGACAACCCCGCGAGCCATGTCAAGGTTTTTAGACTGCTTATCCTTCTTGGCTTTCACGAGGTTCTCATCATGTGGAACGGCTATGTCAACAATCATTGCCCGACGCTCTAATCGATCTATTACCACAATGTCAGGCTTATTGGCAACAATAGTTTTGTCTGTGATAATAGATCGATCCCAGTATAATGTGATATGGCTATTCTCAAGAACTGGGTCGAGCACATACCTGTAATACGGTACTCCCGATTCCACAATAGATATTTCAGAGCAAGTTGCTGATGAATAATCCTGGCTATTATTATTATTTAATTCCTATAACAGCTTTTGTCGTCTTTTTATCCACTTTTTATTGTTTGTAATGTTTTAACTTATGTTAATAGGTACAAGTGATGTGCACTCCTATACATGACCACTATCATAAAAAAATATGTCATAAAACCTATTATTGTAACTAAGTGTATTAGTGAGTAAGTCATTAGAGAGCCATAAAATAAATAAATAAAGCTGCGATAATCACTACGATTTCAATTGGTTTGAAGGAGATGCTGCCGAAGCAGCATCTCCTCGATTATGACGAAAGAAGTAGTAGTGAAGAAGTGTCGGATGATGATGATAAATAATGTAAAAAATAATGTAGATTACACTACAATTAATAAAAATATTGCATCTATAATTTTTAATTTTATTTAATGTCATTCAGACTATACGCATTCACTTTACACCTCTTACTCGCACGCTCTTAGCATCTTTCCCCTCGCCTGTCAAGGTCTTATGCTGCTCAGAACCGCCTGTCATTGTACACATTTCTTTTTAATGATTTGCTCAAACACATACTTAAATTTCAACTTTACAGGAGAAAGTTTATTTTTCCCCCTAAACTATGCACCTTTCGATTCGCCTGGCAGATACTTCTGCTTACCCAAATCGCCTGTCAATTTTTTTCCATAATTATTAATCAATAAACTAAATTATATTAAATTTTGAAGCTTACAGAAGAACTTTTTTTTATTATTTTTTTTACATTTAAAAAAATAAAAAGACTGATGACGTGCAGGGTTGTTGCCTGCCAGGTCATTGTTGTTGGCCTTGGTGTACTATGACTCATCACTCCACAAATTTCTAGCCTTACAGGACGACCGTTAGTAGGAGGGTTCACCAGCTCTCCGGCTATGAAAGCCAGAATCAACAGTGGAGTCTGCCAAAAGCGCCGAGCAATGAACCTCGATGAGTCCCGGAGAAACGATTCAACTGTCTTGGATCCCGCAACGAAATTAATCAGAAAAGAACAACGGAGGAGTAAGAAAAATATGTTTTCTACTTCCCTTCATAACAAGCAGGACCATATCGAGATATTTGCGAAAAGCTGATTTTTGTGTCCTTTTGACCTTTATAACTTTTTTATAACTTTATAACTTTTATAGTTTTACATATCCTCATTACAACGCAGTAATAATGTAGTATATGGGGTTGCGGACTGTTTATAATAGTTACCGTGACCCCTGTACATAAAGGGCAACCGAAGGAATATGAGTGGGTTTTAGTCAATAGTCTGACACGCCCTCCCGCCGCACCCAGGACGGGAGCAGTCATTTAATGATTTCCCACTCCCAAAAACAAAGGTGTTTATAAAAATTCAGGTTACTAGAATTTTTCCTAGGGGTTTAAAATGCCTCACATATCTGGACTATCTATGCGAAGAGGCCTTTGTCCTTTATTAGAATAATAACTATAAAATAATCGATATTCGTGCACTTAACTACATAAACTAATGTAAGAAATATTTAAACAACTGTTGAAACAGTGAATACAATGAACTAACGCTTGTACAAATATAGGGCCGGTTGCGCAACAACTTAAGTCAAGGTTACTTAAGTTTACTTAAGCAACCCTGACTTAAGTTTTTGGTTACTTCCTAAGTTGAGCTTAAACTATAAATATGATAATGGAATATAATGGCTCTTTGTTATATCATTATTATTAACAATCGACCGTATTGCATTCAATACGGTTGATTTATAATGACTTATTGAAATAGTTCACATTGTTCATTTATAAATATAATATGGTATATTTTTTTGACCATAAATAAATAAATAACACAATAAATAAGTTGAAAGCGCTACTTTTACCTTTTTTTACTTTTATCTTTAATCACAGGAGCTACGAGTATTAGTTCGTATTGAAAAACCCTTTTAGTGTTGGAAAGTTCGAGTTTCTATTTAATATAACGTATTACGACTATTAATGTATGATACACTGGCTTTTGCCCGCGACTTCGTCCGCGAGGATTAATAGCTCCCGTTCCCAATGGATTTCCGGGATGAAAACTATCCTAGCGTGAAAAAGAGACAGACAGACGGACAGACAGAGTTACTTTCGCATTTATAATATTAGTACGGAGTACGACTATTTGTATGATAGATTAAGGTATTTCCTATTATATATGCAGTCTAAAATAAGGTTAATCTTTATTTTTGTTTTTTTGCTAAAATAGTAAATTAACTTGGTGTTATAAATATCTATATTAACGCACAGCCCAAACCACTGCTCCTAGAGACATGAAACTTACAGCGTGTGTTCTTTGTGAAAAGTAGGTAACCACTGAGAAAGATTTTTTGGGAAATTCTAATCCTAGTGGTAAAATAGGGGATGGAAGCTTAATTATCATCTAGTTTTTTTATAAAATTTTAACCTCGAGTAACATAAATATTATACTATTTGGTGCAAACGGGCCTTATAAAAACAAAGTAAATGTGTATTAATAACACAATTCGATACGTTATTTCTATTAAATAAAATGGAAAACTTGTAATCCAATTTTCCATTACGAATTATTGAGTTAAATTATTTTGAAATTAATTATTTCACGGAAAACTTGCTAAGTATAGCCCGATTTTTTTTTTACAGATAAATAAAATATGAATATCCTATTGGTAGCTAGTCGTTACTGACCCTTACTGCCACGCCGGAGGTCGTGGGTTCGATTCCCACGTGTGCGTAGTCCATTAATCTGCCTGAAACGGCTTATGTCATTAGACCCCAAAAATAATTCCTATTTAGCCTCAAGATATTTCTTAACTGACAAGGCTCTTTGGGGCCAATATCTGCCGAGGTTGCGGAATAGTTCTAATCGTTACAGCAGCCCTAGAACATGAAGGGCAACCGAAAGGTCCCTTTGGGGCCAATGCCTGCCGGGGTTGCGGAAATGCGGAATAGTTCTAATAGTTACCGCGGCCCCGGAACATAAAGGGCAACCGAAGGAACAAGGGTGGGTTTAATCACCCTCCCGCCCCGCCAAGGACGGGAGAAGTCATTAAATGATTTCCCATCCCAAAAAAGGCACTAAAATTCCACAATTCGACCTCTAAACTCCAAAGCAAGTGTCAGATATTCAACAATTTTGATGTTTAGCAAGCGAATACTTGATGTTAATGAGTGTTAGCCAATTTACTGTGGCCTTCACTTGTAATGGGAGGTGTTGAAAGCAGCACTTCTCTACGAGTAGTCGGTTAAGAAAACATTGCTTAGAAAGCAGTAGCCGTTGGTCGACCTCGCGATGGTATTTTTTTTGCGGGTGCGAAAATATCAAATGACTCCTCCCGCCCTGGACGGAGCAAAAGGGAGTGTCAGTTTTTTTTTTTGGTGAGTGGGAAATCATCCAATGACTGCTCCCGTCCTGGGTGCGGCGGGAGGGCGTGTCAGACTCTTACTGACTAAAACCCACTCATGTTCCTTCGATTGCCCTTTATGTTCCAGGGTCACGGTAACCACTATAAACATTCCGCAACCCCGGCAGGCGTTGGCCCTGTTGGGCCCCTTCCTGTGCTGACTCCTTGTCTTTGAGGCGCGCGTGGAACACTAACGCGCCGTCGACGCGGTCCTGGTCCTAGCCGGGCGGCGAGCTACCCATCGCTCGCCATCCGCAGAACCGCGCCTACGGTGGCCGGTAGTCGTCTTGCGACTCTCGCCGTCTTCGCCTGGGTCCTAGTCCGGGGCGAGACGCTCGTCGTTGCCTCTCGCGCGCCGCCGCTTCCTTCACTAGCATAACTGCTTCGCAGAAGGAGGCGACGGCATCCCATTCCGTCTCGCCCCGAAACATGGCCTGAAAGGCACATCAACATCATAAACACAAACATTAATAGGAGACACGAACAGAGACATATAGCTAGTGCTTACGACAGCTACAGACGTGCACAACATTCAAAACAAAGTATAAGCAAAGAAAGAAAAAAAAACCGGTCAAGTGCGAGTTGGACTCGCGCAACGAGGGTTCCGTTAATTTGGTTTTTTTTTTTAGCGAAATAACTACAAATTTACGGTTTTCGAAGTTTTTCCTTTACTTGTGCTACATGACCTTGCTTCTTGCCAAATTTCATGATTCTTGGTCAATGGGAAGTACCCTGTAGGTTTTGATTTCCTTGCAAATGTCTAAATTTGCAATATAAACAGCCGTATCTTTTTATTGCGTTGATTTGGAAACTTGATTTTCTCAATGATTTGAGAGATAGCAGACCTGAATATGTGATATAAATTTCAGCTTGATATCTTAACGCGTTTCTGAGAAAAAGGGTCTTGACAGACGGACGGACGGACAGACGGACAACAAAGTGATCCTATAAGGGTTCCGTTTTTACCTTTTGAGGTACGGAACCCTAAAAACAGTATTCACATTACAAAAAGAGAAGAACAAAATACAAAGGTAAACAGCCACAATTTAATTTTATTTTTATTGCTTATATTTAACTATTAGAGACATACACATTGACCCATACATTGACTTGTACTATTTTACTATTTTTGTAGTCAATTTTTCCCTTCATTTATGATCTTAGATCTAAATCGTGAAGGATGGTCGTGAAAGATATCCAAGTCATAAATATTGCACCATTTATTGTACGTTGACGTTAGTTTAGCTATGGGACAATTCATGCCTCTTTTATTTGAAAGGAGGTTATCTAGCGATGGATCTTAAACATGTTTTATAAAAATGTGTTCAGCCGTTTCGTCGTTGTCAGGTCTTTTCTTTATAACTTTGGGGGTGGAGGAGACTTTTTAAATATTTAATTTACCCTTGTTTTATAAGAATAAAATATATATACCTATAACATATATTGAATATATGTACATATAGATAGTTTCGACCTAAAACAGCAAAGTCGGCTGTACTAAAGGTGAGAGATTATTATTTCAAAAGCCCATTACTCTACGTAGGGACCTATGACGGTTGAACAATAATTTGAATGCCAAATATAATAACGTAATAAACATAAGCATAATTTATAAACATTAAAAGATCTTTGTTTGTTTGTCTGTTTGGTCTCGTGGTAGTAAAAGCAAATTCAAAAGTGTATTATTAATTACGTCGAACACACGTGATTCGAGACACAATAAAAATACAATAGCAGCGCGACAGCCGGCTGTCGCTAGGTCGTCGAAAGGTTAGTGTCCACACAATATTGTATTGCGTGATGTAATTGCGTATTTTATGAGTTTGGCTCAAAAAATACGCAATAACATAACGCTGTGACCTACTGGAGTGGAATACTATAGGTTGGTTTTATTTCCCTTGCAAATATCTAAATCTATATTATCATCATCATCTCCCTAGCCTTTTCCCAACCGTGTTGGGGTCGGCTGCCAGCCTAACCGGATTCAGCTGGATACCAGTGTTTTACGTGGAGCGACTGCCTATCTGACCTCCACAACTCAGTAACTGGGCGACACGATACCTCTTGGTTAGACTGGTCAGAGTTTCTGGCTAACCAGTGACGACTGTCAAAGTTCTACGAATGACAACCGGGACCAACGGCTTTACGTCTAAATCTATATATACGAGTATATAAAAGAAAGTCGTGTTAGTTACACATTTTATAACCCAAGAACGGCAGAACCGATTTGGCTGAAAATTGGTGGGGAGGTAGCTTAGGACCAGGGGACGGACATAGAATACTTTTTATCTTTTTTTTTTATTAACCAATAATCTGATATAACACGGGTGAAACCGCGGGGGCCAGCTAGTATGCAATACAAATGGAACAGAAACAGCCGTATCTTTTTATTGCGTTGATTTAGAAATTTGTTTTTTTCACTGCTTTGAGAGATAGCAGACCTGAGTATGTGATATTAATTTCAGCTTGATATCTCTACGTGTTTCTGAGAAAAAGGGTCTTGACAGAGGCAAGGACGGATGGACCACAAAGTGATCCTATAAAGGTTCCGTTTTTACCTTTGGAGGTACGGAACCCTAAAAAAGACAGCTGCGAGTGACCGTTAATAATAATAAATATAATACCAGCCTATTACTGTCCCACTGCAGGGCAAAGGCCTCTTCTCATACAGAGAAGGCACGAGCATTGATCACCACGCTTGCTCAAGGCGGGTTGGCGATTTCGGACTTATATTCACTACAAGTTCAGGTTTCCTCACGATGTTTTCCTTCACCGATGTCTGTGATGTCTAAGATAATCTGTAGAAAGTATAATAATATTTTGAATCATTATTATTTAGTTTTTCTTACTTATTTAGTTGTTAATGTGGGTCGTTACGCCACGCGCGCCGCGCACCGCCTTTTCGGTTTAAAAGAGCAAATTGGTTTGTTTAGATATGAAACATGCTAATGTCTTTTGTGTAGGCGTTTGGACAATACTTATAGCCAACTAGCTTTTGCCCGCGGCTTCGCTCGCGTTAAAAAGAGACAAATAGTAGCCTATGTTACTCTCCGTCCCTTCAACTATCTCCACTTAAAAAATCACGTCAATCCGTCGCTCCGTTTTGCCGTGAAAGAAAGACAAACAGACAGACAGACACACTTTTTATAATATTAGTATGGATGATGTTATAAGTAAAAAAGTATAGACAGGTTACCCAAACGAAATTCTATCTTCAAAAACGGCACACTAACGCACACATACATTACACGTCAAAGTAGGATGACATGATTGAAGTAGTGCGAGTGAAAAAGAGATAAACGTCAAATGTCAACGCAATACTCAGTATCATGTTTGCCAATTGGCAAACTTTTAATGTGCCACTTTTTTACTGCATAAACCTATCTACACTTTTTTACTTATAACATCATTGCTTTTAGCAAGATAAGTAGACGTTACTAAGCACTGACTTTGGCTTAGCCATGTTCCCGTCTCTATCCTGCACTTGACGTATGGCAATTGTGTAACAGTGACAGGTATAGTGCTAAGCCAAAGTCATTGCTTAGTAACGCCTATGTATCTCGCCATTAGTGTTAATATAATGACTGTATATTTCTTACTACCTTTTGCCGGCTTTGCTCGCGTTAGAAAGAGACAAAAGTAGCCGATGTCTCTCTCCAACTCTTCAACTATCTCCATTTAAAAAATCGAGACATTCGTCGCTTCGTTTTGCCGACTGACAAACAGGCAGACACACACACACATGCACTTTCTTTCCTATCCATACTAATATTATAAATGGGAAAGTGTGTCTGGCTGTCTTTCTGTCTGTCTGTCTGTCTGTCTGTTTGTCTTTCTTTCACGGCAAAATGGAGCGACGGATTGACGTGATTTTTTAAGTGGAGATAGTTGAAGGGATGGAGAGTAACATAGGCTACTTTTTGTCTCTTTCTAACGCGAGCGAAGCCGCGGGCAGAAGCTAGTTTATAATATTATATTAGTATGGACTGAAAAAAACCTGTACTTTATTATGACCTATTAAAATAATAAAACCAGCGTTTGTGGTGTTTTCTCGCAGATTTTTATCTTTGTAAGTACGTAAAACGTTTTTTTCTTATTCTCTTCTATTTTGGTAGTATAAATGATAACTAAATTTTTTCCATTCAAATTTCAAGGCATTTATTTCACTTAAGGTCATAGCTCATTAGAGCCACCCAGCACCCACTCCGCACCGACTCGCCTCCTGCGGCTAGTATTCTTTATATGGACTTGTATGGGCATGCGCTCACTATATCAACTCCGTAGCGTCACCGGATCGCCTCGGTTATAAGGCGAGTCGGTGCGGAGTGGGTGCCGGGAGGCTCTATAACCTTTAGAACTTATGAATTGTCAAAGAGTCGGTCGGTTAGTCAGAAAAGTGACGCTAATTGCCTGTTCCAAAACGTAGATCTCTAATGAGAAGAACAGGCAAGAAACTCCACGGACACTCTTTAAAAAAAAAAAGTCGTTTCATTTTGTTAAATTATCAAAGGTTTATACAAAGTTTGCCGGTTTATAACGCCAATAATAATCCTAAGAGGCTTTTAGTGTTTTTCAAATTACTCTGTATATATAAATAGATAGATATTCGTCCTCTAAAACTTTAATTTATTTTAGTAAAAAAGACAGTAGGTTATTATATGTTATTTATAAGTTTCTTATATACCAATGTAACTGGTTTTTTAACGATGTTGTTGTCACCGAGTAATAAGGAACAAAGTTCGATTTACTTAATATTGTAGATAGAAAACATTATTATTTTAACACTAGATATACCTTTTGATATTTATGGGAAATCATCAAATGACTTCTCCCGCCCTGGGTGGGGTGGGAGTGGTGAGACTTTTACTGGCTAAAACCTACCCATGTTTCTTCAGTTTCCTTTATGTTCCGGGGCCGCGGTAACTACGAGTATTAGAACTATTCCGCAAGATGTGTCCTTATGATTTCACTTGGTAACTGCTCTACTCCTGTGGGTTATAGTGTGAACTTATCACTACATAGTATAAAACAAAGTCGCTTTCTCTGTCCTTATGTCCTTATATCCCTATAAATATATGCTTAAATCTTTAAAACTATGCAACGGATTTTGATGCGGTTTTTTTATAGCTAGAGTGATTCAAGAGGAACGTTTTTTTTTTGGTGAGTGGGAAATCATCCAATGACTGCTCCCGTCCTGGGTGCGGCGGGAGGGCGTGTCAGACTCTTACTGACTAAAACCCACTCATGTTCCTTCGATTGCCCTTTATGTTCCAGGGTCACGGTAACTATTATAAACATTCCGCGACCAAGAGGAACGTTTATGTGTATTTTACTTACATGTATATTACAGTAAAAAAATCAGATATTTTTAAAGATTTTAGATTTGTAACACCCATGCGTAGCTGGGATGGGTCTATAATAAACTGCCTGACTGTTGATATATCATCGCACAGCCCAAACCGCTGCTCCTAGAGACATGAAACTTGTAGGGTGTGTTCATTGTGAAGAGTAGGTAACCACTAAGAAAGGATTTTTGAAATTCCGACCCTAAAAGAGTAAAATAGGGATTGAAAGTTTCGACATCTACGCAGGCGAAGCCGCGGGCAAATGCAAGTTAATTATAAGTCCAGATGACGTCAAAGATAAGCTTTAAAAAGGAATAAAAGACTTTAACGACAAAAACAATGAATGACGACAATCATTAAATTTTAAAATTGAGTACCTATAATAAGAAATGACGTTATTAAAATTGATTTTTAAAATTGATCTGATACTAATTACAATAGGGATGACGACAACATAAAAAAATGTCATTCTGTTTAGTCCGTCTTGTAGATCGGCCAAAAATACAGGACACGTATTTTTTGCTTCATCAAAATAATAAAAAAATACAAAGATAAAGAGCAACAAAGTTCTGGAGTGGGGGCTTTTGACCGTAATGCAAAAATTGTATCTGATCGTGACGTCACGCACAACTTCAACGCACTGTATCGTCGTCATTTTTCGTTTACGAGAAAAAAGAAAAAATACGTGTCCAAATTTTTTTAATAATGTCAATGACGGACTAATTACTTTTTTTTTCGTCGTCTCGCCTATTCTAAACACCCTAAGAAGATTCCTCAAAACATACGTATTTCATGTACGTATGTATTTAATTAAAATGACGCTAAAGTCTTATCTAATTATTTATAAATGACTTTAAAAGCAATAATACGTTTACATCCAATTTTTAAAGCAATTAGTTAATTCAACCGATTAACATTTGAGCGGTTTAAGTCAATTATTTAATCGTTTAAATGGTGTCGTAATTTGTGGTATTTTTGGGTATTACGTAGTTTTTATTATATGGCTTAGAGATTGTTTCGGCCGATGAGGTTCGGCCGGTTCGGTCGAAACAGGAATTTCGTTGTTGGTAATATTTTTGAAAACTACATGCATGTTGGATGATCTTGGGGTGGCTTTAGTCTAGCTGTGGACGTCTTACGGCTGATGATCATGATGATAAAAAAGGCCAAATCTTTTCGTTTTTACCTTTAAAAATAATTTTGAATTTTATTTTAAGCACATGTAAAGAAAACACTGTACAACGGCGGACTTAATGCCTTGGGCATCTTCTACCAATATTAAAATTGCTGTTTCGACTGGAACGGACGAAACTCAGCGGTCCAATCCAAACGAAGCCATTTAACCTTGAAGATAAAATAGTAGGTACTGAACATTTTTGGAGATAACTCGGGCAGGATATCTATTAAGAACTCGTTTACAGTTTACTAAACTAATAAATATTGGCTTGTTTTACGAAATGAATGGTGTGCGATATTATTGTGCTATAATATAAGCTATATACTTATATGTACCTATATAAAATGGTACACTGTACACATATCTATACTAATATTATAAAGAGGTAAAATTTGTAAGTTTGTAGGTTTGTAAGTTTGTATGTAGGGGGTAATCTCTGGAACTACTGGTCCGATTTGAAAAAATCTTTCAGTGTTAGATAGCCCATTTATCGAGGAATGCTATAGGCTATATACCATCACGCTACGATCGGAGCAGTAACAAAAAATGCGGGTGAACCCGCAGAGGACAGCTAGTATATATATATATAAAAACTGACTGACTGCTAATATATCAACGCACAACCCAAACCGCTGGTCCTAGAGACATAAAACTTACTGGGTGTGTTCTTTGTGAAGAGAAAAAAAAAACAATGAGAAAGGATTTTTGGAAATATCAACCCTAAATAAGTAGATTTTTTAAGTGGAGATAGTTAAAGGGATGGAGAGTAACATAGGCTACTTTTTGTCTCTTTTTAACGCGAGGGAAGCCGCGGGCAAAAGCTAGTACTTAAATATAACATTTTCTACGACACACAGGATCGGATCATCAACGAAAAATTCAGCAAAAACTGAAAAAATATTCCTGCTGCGTAAACAGTTACAGTTACGCAAAAAAAATGTAGGTATGATACAATTATTGTACGGTAATACACTTGTTACCTTTTTTCCATACTAATATTATAAATGGGAAAGTGTGTCTGTCTGTCTGTCTGTCTGTCTGTTTGTCTTTCTTTCACGGCAAAACGGAGCGACGGATTGACGTGATTTTTTAAGTGGAGATAGTTGAAGGGATGGAGAGTAACATAGGCTACTTTTTGTCTCTTTCTAACGCGAGAGAAGCCGCGGGCAGAAGCTAGTTATGACAATAAATTAGAAGGCATTCTGGCTTAACTGCCCGTAACGACTGTCAAAGATTTAAGTTTTAATAGATTTTTAAAAATCTGTAAAATATTAGATTAGACGCAGATTATTTGCCTCAAGGAGGCTCTAGGGCCAACGCCTGCCGGGGTTGCGGAATAGTTATAATAGTTACAGCGGCCCCGGAACATAAAGGGCAACCAAAGGAACATGGGTGGGTTTTAGTCAATAAAAGTCTGACACATAGGGTTGGAAGAAGTCATTTGATGATTTCCCACTCTCCAAAAAAATAAAGACAATATTTAAACAGATTGATATTGTCACAGAGAGTTATACATACTTACGTACTATCGACAAAATTGAATCATGACCCATTTCGACGACAAATCGTTTGAAGCTGTCAAAATAATAAGACTAAACGTGTGACATTTTTAATACATGTTTACGCGATTGTCGACCTAATTGTATTTGAATGTCTGTAGGAAAATAAGCTTATGGTGGGTCATGATTCCATTTTGTCGATTGTACACTAATTACCAGTCATCCTCTATATAACAGCTTGATATTGTCACATAGAGTTATACTTACGTGCATAGAGGTGTACCTCCAATTGCATAATAAAACTTTTTACGCCGTCTATTGTATAAATTGAATGATGTGAAGATATCGCGGAATGCGCGGTATTACAACTTTGTATGAGGAAGTTACGACATGGACAAAAACGTTACGCTACGGGAAAACTTTAGAACGGAAGTCGAAAATGACTTTACATGCATTTCAATAATTTCTGTAATGATCTAGGCTGTAAACAAATAAGTAAATAAATAAAGTAAATAGGTTAACTATTTACAAAATAAATATCATGTTATCATTTTGTTTTATTACCTTTATCCACGATTATGAATTACAAATAAACAGGTACTTAAGATTTTATGAATATAAAACACGTCACAAAAACGTTGAAAATCTTTCGATGGTTTGACAAAAAAAAAGTAGTAAAAACGCTTAGTCCAAGATCAACGGTTACGGGACTTACATCTTCTAATATTAATTTCTATCTCTAATACCTTAACTTTATTTTGTACGAGTATCAATTTATTTTTCGCTATTGCCCTGCTCTGTGTAATAACAGCTCTGGCCCTGTCAAATGTGACAGCTGTCATTAATGTCAGCTGTCGTATTACTGCCACGCGAAATTAACCGTATGATCACTGTTTGTTTCTTGTTTAATCTGTGGTATGGTTGTAGTTCACTCAGCTAGCCTGTGGTCGACAAATCATCGTCAGATGGGATAAAGCTGACAATTTGACATAAGTCAAAAAAATACTAAATTGAATAATTGTTACTGTTGTAAACGTGACAAATAAGTCAAAAATGCATACGTGAAATCTTGACATATTTATCAGTTTAAATAAAACACTTTCACGACAAAATTTGGTGCGGTTTTTTTAATAGATAGAGTGATTGAAGAGGTTTATATTTAAATACATACATACTATAGTAGAGAAAATTGGAGATTTTCAACAATTTATTACACCCGTACGAAGCTAAGATGGTACGCAAGATTATATCATAATGTAGATATTTAATTATGGGGCCTAATGGTATAACATCTAAAATTTCAAAAATAAATAAATGCCTAAACTATGCGTTAGGCATTTGTGGTAAAAAATAAATTATCCTACTAATCCAACTAATATTATAAATGTGAAAGTTTATATGTATGTGTGTGAGTGTGTGTGAATGTTTGTTACTCTTTCACGCAAAAACCGCTGACCGGATTTTGATTAAACTTTACTGTAATATGAGAAGAGGCCTTTGCCCTACAGTGGGACAGTAATAGGCTGGTATTATTATTATTTACTGTAATATAGCTTATACATCAGAATATGATAAAGGCTACATCACGCTATGACCCACGGGAGCGAAGCAGTAATCAAGAACATAACTCGAGTAAAACCGCAGGGGTCACCTATTTCTCTTGGTATATATCATTATACTAGCTTTTGCCCGCGGCTCCGCTCGCGTTAGAAAGAGTCAAAAAGTAGCCTATGTTACTCTCCATCCCTTCAACTATCTCCACTTAAAAAATCACGTTAATTCCTCGCTCCGTGTTGCCGTGAAAGAAAGACAAACATACAGACAGACAGACACACTTTCCCATTTATAATATTAGTATGGATTATCGTTATACCATTTTCGCTTAAACATGTGTATTAAAGACCATTTTATACCACTAAGATATAAAATGACGTAAATCAGTCGACCCTGAGCTCTCAGTCCAGCAAGTTTGTATCGCAGTCACGAGACAAAAAGTATACATTGTAACGATGAATATCACAACGAGTGGCATCCTTCTAAGAACAACTAACATACCATATTTGTCATTATTATCGTCCTCACAAAGTGTAAAAAATACTTAAGGAATTAAGGAATGCTGAAATTTACACATTTTTTTTTGCATCAGGGACCATCATCTAGAGATATCCTTCTTTTAAATGACCCCTGATTGAATCAGAGTGATATTGTAAAAAAAGGGAGAGTTACATTATGTCTCGTGACGTTACTTACATCTACTATATAAAAATAAGTCAGGTTTTCCTTCCTGACGCTGTAACTTCAGAACTCACGAACCGATTTCCACGGTTTTGCATTCCTTGGAAAGGTCTCGGGCTCTGTGAGGTTTATAGCAAAGAAAATTCAGGAAAAATCCACGCGGACAAAGTCGCGGGCAGAAGCTAGTCTATAGATATAAAGAAAGTTGTGTTAGTAACACATTTTATAACTCACAAACGGCAGAACCGATTTGGCTGAAAATTGGTGGGGAGGTAGCTTAGGACCAAGGGACGGACATAGAATACTTTATATCTTCTTTTCTTAGTAACCAACAATCTGATATAACGCAGGTGAAACTGCGGGGTAGAGAAACGTTGGTTTATTCTACAATTCCACCATAAAAATTTTAAAACTAGGGGAAAAAAGACAAATTAGACAGCTCCTGAAGAAAATTGACTTATATTTAGACGCCATGTTTTTAAATCGCGTCTAAATTATCTATGAAGTGCCTAAATTTGACAGGACTTAACTAATATTTTATCTTCTGTCCTTTTCTTAATTAAATGGAAAGAGAAAGATGCACTTAGCTTAAATTTACGTTAGTTTGTGAATAAGAGAATCGGCACCAATATTAAACAAATTTTAATTTTAACATTATAATTTTGATAATGCTGTATGGAGATTCAGTTCTGAATTTAAAACAGAAAAATCTATCTATTTAGAAAACGGTAGACTGACTGTTGATATATTAACGCATCGCCCAAAACCACAGATTACTAAATAGTTACAACGTCCAAAACACTGGCCCCAGAGACATGAAACTTGCAGGGTGTATTCTTTGTAAAGAGTAGATAACCAAATGCCAAAAAAACATTGAATCCATGAAATTATTAATAATTTTTTGGTACCTTTCTGGCTAAGATATTGAAGGTCAAAGATTTTTTTGCGAAAACCAGTTTAATAATCGTTGTAAGTAAACTTTAAAAACTACATGACCTTTGTACCTATATGCAGTCGTGCTCACGACCACAGATAGGTACAAATCAGTGTCTTGCTTGCGTCATACTACACAGTATAAAAACAGTAAATTTTCCATGCCAAAAATAAAAATTAACCTGTTAAAATCAAAGATAAATTGTTACTTTCCATTACACCATCGAAAACGCTCTCTTTGGACCGTCAATTACAGATAAAAATAGTTTATCTATACTTGAGCCAAATTCGATAAAGAATACAGGTAAACAAACCAATATAGGGTTATCACAACTCACTTTTACAAATCTTCTATTATTTACATGATTATCGCCTTTTCACGCTAACTATTTATTAAGAAATCCTATTGCAGCATATTTCACTAAAATCACTCAAATAACATGCATATTACCTTGTTATTTCGAAAAACCAAGCAACGGTTTGTTTACCTCTATTCTTTATCGAATTTGGCTCAAGTATAGTCCAGTGTTCACCCCCATATTCTTACCCTTTTTCCAAGTTTTTTTTTTACAATCCCGCCACACTATTCCCAACCACTGCAACCCCTGAAAGCCAGAATCAACAGTGGAGTCCGCCAGAAAAGCGCCGAGAAATGAAGCTCGACTAGTCCCGGAGACACGATTCAACTGTCTTGGATCCCGCAACGAAATTAATCAGAAAAGAACAGCGGAGGAGTAAGAAAAACATGATTTCCACTTTCTTCCATATCAAGGAGACAGAACAGAACTAGGTACAAATTGGCGATTGCAAGTTTCCCGTCTAACTGAAATCTATATACCTATGTAAAAGAAAGTCGTGTTAGTTACACATTTTATAACTCAAAAACGACAGCACCGATTTGGCTGAAAATTGGCAGGAGGTAGCTTAGAACCAGGGGACGGACATAGAATACTTTATATATTCTTTTTTTAGTAACCTAAAATCTGAAATAACGCGGTTGAAACCGCGGGGAACAGCTAGTATAATATAGAAATAACTAATACAACTTTATAAAAAAGGAACTTGCGTTAACAAAATCGTTACATTTACATGGATATCATCATCATTTCCATAGCCTTTTTACAACTATGTTGAGGTCGGCTTCCATTCTTTAACAGTTCCAGCCTAACCGGATTCAGCTGGATACCAGTGTTTTACGTGAAGCGACTGCCTATCTGACCTCCACAACCCAGTAACTGGGCGACACGATACCCTAGACAGACTTTCTGGCTTCTAGTTTTAACGAAAGTCAAGTTCATCACGAAGAATATTCGATATGGGTTCAATGATATTTTAAGTCAAAAAGGCGTAGATAGGTTACCCAAACGAAATTCTGTCTTCAAAAACGGCACACTAACGCACACATACATTACACGTCAAAGTAGGATGACATGATTGAAGTAGTGCGAGTGAAAAAGAGATAAACGTCAAATGTCAACGCAATACTCAGTATCATGTTGGTCAATTGGCAAACTTTTAATGTGCCACTTTTTGACTGCATATAACCTATCTACACTTTTTTACTTAAAAATATCATTGTATGGATGGGTTAGTTTTTTCAGTAGAAACTTTAGAATTTAACCACTTCCAAACATTATTTTAATAAATAACATTTAAATCACGTGTCCAGACATGTTCAAAACGTGTATTTTTTCTTGTTACCTATAAATTATGCAAGATCAAAGATTTTTTGCTAATAACATGTTTTTCTGCGTCTAATCATGTTTCGAAGTCAATCAAACCTGTTAATTATAAAATCCTTTGCCTCTTTTATATAATATTTTAATTACTAGAAAAACTAACAGCTATAAGTGTATAAGAAAAATTAAGCATAGGTATTATAATGAAGTAATAAGGCGGCAGGTACAATCGACAAAATGGAATCATGACCCACCATACATTTATTTTCTTAGACATTCAAATATAATCTTACGAGAGGCGCCCTGGAGTCATCTCATGTTCTTGGTTATAAGAACACGTGTATGATCTCCACACTATAATTTAATAACCGTACAATTGTCACTAAATATAATATTATTTTCAAACTGGACATTGGCAGAAATCACCGAAAATTCGGTGGATTGCCATCCTAATTATAAAAGTTGAAGTTGAAGTTGAGGCGCCCTTATCACGACTCATCCCTTATTCACAAGTTCGTGTCAGACTTTTACTGACTAAAACCCACTCATGTTCCTTCGGTTGCCCTTTATGTTCCGGGGTCACGGAAACTATTATAAACATTCCGCAACCCCCGATAACCATTCCGCAATCCCGGATGGTCACTTACTTCAGGCGCTGGCAAATTTGACAGGACTAAAGTAAGTATCGTCTGTCCTTTTCTTAATAAAATGGAAAGAGAAAGATGTACTTAACTTTAATTAAGTTTGTGTTTAAGAGAATCAGCAGCACTGTATAATTACGAGAACAAGTGCAAATGATCTTGAACTTTATAAGTTAAGGCCAGATGGTTGATAATTATTCGAGATGTAAGATACGGATGTTATGAGAGGTCAATGCAAATATGAGGAAGAGGAACAAATCCTGTTTACGTCATATCATTGTGTGTGCGCTTGGGGTATGTGTTAAATATTCCATTAAGTCTTCCTAAGTAAAAAAGTAATAATTAAGGCTTTAACCTTTCGACGACCAACCGACAGCCGGCTGCCGCGCTCCAATTGTCTTTCTATTGTGTCTAAAATCACGTGTGTTCAAGGGCTTAACAAGCTGAAAACTTTGTTTGTTTGTTCAGGGTAGAAACGCGAGTAAACCCGCAGAAGACAGGTAGTATTAAAAATGAAATTTGAAATTGAACTGATATTTTATTTATTTATGGCATTGAAACTTAAATACTTAACTATGAGTCTATGATTAAATTTAATAATTATAAATAAAATCGCATTGGATTAGGTCCTGTCTGATCATTTCCGAAGATAAAGTTTTATAATATTACCTATTTTATTATTAATATGCTTTTCATCCAATATCTATTTTGTTTGTACGTTTCTTATTAGCGTGAAGAAAGAATATGCGGTCTTTATAATCTGAAATAAAAAAATATTTAAAATATATTATTGATAAACAGCAACAAGTTTTTTGTCTAATCACACAGACAACTAGTATTTATAAATAAGAACTTAAAGCGCAAATCTAAAAAAACTGCCAATCGGAATAAAAAAAACTGAGAAAGTAACTATTTGTTTCCTGCGGTGTTGCCTGCTCATTTCAGTGAAGCGATTGCCTATCAGACCTCCACAACCCAGTACGATACCTCTTGGTTAGACTGGTCAGACTTTCTGGCTTCTGACTACCCGTAACGACTGTCAAAGTTCTACGAATGACAACCGGGACCAACGACTTTACGTGCTTTCTAAAGCATGTAATGTCAGTGATGTCCGAGATTAACCTAAGAAAGTACATATAAATTGAAAGTCACATTGGTGCTAGCCCGGATTCGAACACACAACCTCTTACACAAGTGCCTTAACCATCAGGCTATCACGAGACTTAACTACAAGACAACTTAATCTAATAATGGTGCCGATTCTCTTGTTCACAAACTAAAATAAATTTAAGTTAGTGCATCTTTCTCTTTCCATTTAATTAAGAAAAGGATAGAAGATAAAATATTAGTTAAGTCCTGTCAAATTTAGACACTCCATAGATAATTTAGACGCGTTTTGAAAACATGGCGTCTAAATATACGTCAATTTTCTTCCGGCGCTGTCTAATTTGACAGGATTAAACTAAATTGTATCTTCTGTCCTTTTCTTTAAGAAATGAAAAGAGAAAGATGCATTTAACTTAAAATTAGAATAGTTTGTGACCAAGGGAATCGGCACCATTGCTGTATTAAATCCATAATCAGTTTAAACTTTCATCCATTATTATATTTCAGCAAAATTCATACTGTATGGCTATAAGAATTTATAATAAGCTGCCTAACTGCCTGAAGAGCCTTGATTATAACAAATTTAAAAGAAAATTGTTTGAATTCCTAATAAACAAATGTCATTATTCAACAAAAGAATTCCTAGATGACAGAAATATGTAGAATAAAATAAAATGTATATGCATAATTAGCTACTTAAGGGTTTAGCTATTTAAGATTAAAACATTGTACACCAGAAATGGTAGAATATAAGAAACTTAATATACAGGATTACCAAATAATCCTTGTGATGAAGCCTTCCGATCGGTATGATAAAACTACAGGTTGATTAATTTTTTCGAGTAACAGGTTCGATTCCCGGTTCAACTATGTATTTATTTAAATATCTATGAGTACAGTTTAAAATGATTTTAAAATTCAAATAATGTCTTCTTTCAGTAAAATGCTCTATCTACAATATTAAGGGAGTACTTTCCCTCCATGTGGCATAGCCGTAGGACACCCTGTATAATGTTAACATCTATTGTACTATATTCTTACAAATAAATCATTCACTCTTTTTTTTCTTTTTATTATAAAACTGAAAAAATAACTTACTGAAGTAAACGTAGCCAGAGACAAAGGAAACATTTTCAGGCCTGAAATCACAATAGGAAACATGGCTCGTTGTCTAAACAGTTTCAGACTTCTTTTAAATTTCTCAGACCTCGGTATCCACTCGCTAGTATAGGCCGCTGTCATTAATTCTTGACTCTAGAACATATAATAATATTAGTAATACCAGCCTAAAACTGTCCCACTGCAGGGCAAAGGCCTCTTCTCATACAGAGAAGGCACGAGCATTGATCACCACGCTTGCTCAAGACGGGTTGGCGATTTCGGACTTATATTAACTACAAGTCCAGGTTTCCTCACGATGTTTACCTTCACCGATGTCTGTGATGTCTAAGATAATCTTTAGAAAGTACATATGAATTGAAAAAGTCACATTGGTACTTGCCCGGATTCGAACCCACAACCACTTGCATGAGAGAACATACATACGTAAAAAAATATAAATATCTTAAGACAAGTTATAGAAGGTCATCTGATCATAAGATAAGCAGAGCTTGTGTTATGGTAACCAGACAACTATAAACATACTATATCTACACTAATATTATAAAGAGGAAAACTTTGTATGTTTGTTTGTTTGATTGTCATGAATAGGCTCAAAAACTACTGGACCGATTTTAAAAATTCTTTCACCATTCGAAAGCTACATTATCCCTGAGTAACATAGGCTATATAATATCAGGCTATGTACCACGGGAGTGAAACAGTAACCAAAAACCTAATACAACGTAGGTGAAACCACGAGGAGCAGCTAGTAATTTATAAATACATACTCGTATAATTTAAATAAATTACACCCAGACACAGAATAGACAATCATGTTCATCACACATGTCCTGGGTGGGAATAGAACCCATGATCTCAGGTTTAGAAGTCCCGTAGAAGGCCCGTATTAATAGACGTCACACAATTCTGAGACGCTCTCAAGTTTGTTGCTGTCCTTATTTTTCCCTTTAGAATGACAAGGACAGCAAGAGACTTGAGAGCGTTTTGGAGTTGAGTGACGTCTATTAATACGGGCCTGAGTCGATTACTACTAGACCAACAGGCCCGTCAAAAATATGAAATAGTTTATGCATACATATTTTATAAATAAATTACACCCAGACCCAACAAACAATCATGCTCATCACACAAAGTTTGTCTTGGGTGGGAATCGAACCCACGACCTCTGGCTTAGCAGGGTCACTATTCACTAGACCAAGAGGCCTGCCTCCTTACCATGACGTTTAAAGTAAGATTGTTTTATTCCTGTTTAGTGGGGGCGTTATAAGCCAAAAGCAATATTTTTTGCATTAAAGCATGAGACTTGGTACACTTGTTAGTTAGGTAGATTAGAGCGAAAATCGCCCGGGAGGCAATCGGAGGCACCCCCCTGGGGGGGAGGGGGAGGGGTTGAAGTTCTCTTCTGCCGCGCGCTCTGTTTGTCCTCATAACTCCTAATTTATCGTTACTATGGCAAGTGGGGTATCATTTTCGGATAAATCAAAGATGGCCAATCGTTTTTTGAAATAAAAAATACATGTCTGGATACAAAAAAGTGAATTATGCCCTAAAATGTGAAAATTTCAACCGTAACAAAAAATATTAAATGGCCATAATTTTTCAAACCGTGGCTATATCGACTTTAAAAAAATATGATTAAAAAGCTGTATGCGTATAGATTCTGAAAATATAATATGTGTCTATAGTGTATATAGAAAAATCGTTAAAAAAAAATGAAAACAGCTTGGCGGAGCAGCCAAAATTCATTGTAAAAAGGACAACAAAATCGATTTTCACAAATTGACCAATATTTTTACTAGTAAATATAGAGATTTGATCAAATTAAATAGATAATGAATTTAAATTTTTTTTTTTGTTAAAAATCTATCGTTTTTACCCTTAAAGTACAAGTATAAAAAAATGACATTAGTCATATTTGATCTTATTACTGAACGGGCTCTGTTCACTAGTTTAAGTGAATTAAACGTCTGTAATTAAAGTAACAACATATAACTATGCTAAAAGTACTTACTTATAAAATAATATAAAAGGTCACTGCACCAATGATAAACACTTTAAGAGTTAGCACCAATAGCAGGACGCAAAGAGTTGTTCGACATTTCAGACCGCCGCACTTCTTATTACATCTGCACTGGACCATTTCTATATAGGTTGAAAACCACTGGCAAGTCTGTCCATGTAGGCTGACAGTTGTCACTGACCTTACTCCGTCCCCAATCAGAAAAATCAGGTGGATTTCCAGACATCTGATCCCATACAGGAACAGTTTTGGAATACTGCTCAAGAAATGTTGGTGCAGGGCAGCTTTTGTAAGACACCATTTTCTAGTTAACGAATATATTTAATAAACAGATATTTTAGGTTTCATTTACTTAGCAAAATGTGCAAGACCAGAAATAAACACTTCTAACTATCTTATAAACTTTTCAATAATATCCTGTGACAACTCATGCCATCTGATCTCAAACTTAGCAGAGCTATTATGACAGACTAGAAGTAACTGGTCTTCATACTTATATAATTATAAATACGTACATATAATAGATAAATTACAATCAGACACATGATAAACAATGCTCATCACGCAAAGTTTGTTCTGGTTGGCATCGTAGCCACGACCTCCGACTTAGCAGTCATGGTCACTAGCCACTAGACTAACTGGCCCGCGAATAATAGTGAAAGCCTCGCTAATCCGTCCCTCACATGCTGCCAGAAACCCTTTTCCCCTTCACAGTTAAAAAACAAGATACATTGTGACACCCTGGAAAAGCGTAAAACAGAGGCAAGGCTAGCTTTAAGTGGTCCTGTAAAAAGATTTTTTTATAACGGCGGATACCAAGTGGCGAACAACAGGATGATAGGACTAACACAGTAGTCAGAGTTGTGCCAAAGTAATGATACGTACACGTACTGTCGATACTGACGTCTTGTTAGCAGTCGTTTTGGTATAGACGAGTGCCTGAGCTAGAGGAGCTGTGGGTAATGTAGGCACTGGAAAACCCCACCAGTACCTTCCTTGCCGCAAGGTATCAAGTACTCTTCATTAAAAATACTTAGAATTATTTTCTTTCATCCGCTCTATACTTCCTAGGACTAAAATAGGATGAGGATTATTTACAGAACCACCAGTGTGATGGTCCTGTAAAAAAGCTGTGACACTGTGACTTATTTGAACGGTGGAGAAAAAAAACGCAACGGAGACATGGAATGCTTTTCCAACTGTCGCAAAAAAGTTTCTGGCAGCATATGAGAAAAGGATTAGCGAGGCTTTCGCTATTATTGAAAAGCTGCCCTGCATCTCTTTTTGAGAACATTTTTCACCGAATCCACCTGATCCATCTAATAAGGGATAGAGTAAGGTCGGTTATTTTACTGTTAACATACATGGAAAGACTTGCCAGTACAGTGGTTTTCGACGTCTGCGTGGAAACGATCCGGTGCAGGTGTAAAAAGAAGTGCGGCGGTCTGAGGTGTCTATTCTATCTCAGACACTTTTCTCTATTTAAGATTGTACTTTACCCAGGGTAAACAATGTACCCATGTTGTTAAGATAAATAAATAAAGATAAAGATGCTCTCAGCCGGAACTTAAGTGATTGGAATTGTGCGACTGCGGACGGCAAAGTATTTAATAAACAATAGCGGCAGCGGTTGTCATTCGTGGAACTTTGACAGTCGTTACGGGTAGCCAAACTAAAAAGTCTGACCAGCCTAACCAAGAGGCATCGTATCGCCCAGTTACTAAGTTGTGAAGGTCTGCTAGGCAGTCGCTTAACATAAAACACTGGTATCCAGCTGAATCCGGTTAGGCTGAGAGCCGACCCCAATATAATCCAGAAAAGGCTAGGGAGATGATGAAATAGGGGCAGTGACTCGAATGCTAGCACTGCACCAAATTATCGGCACTCTGAACAAACAGATATAAGCTATTATTTTGGCCTATAACTCATAAAACTTACAATTAAGATATTTTGGAACTCTATTTCTCGCAAAACCATACTATCCGATGTAAAAAATGGCGACATTTAAGAAAACAATTCTTTGCGTCCTGGTATTAGAGCTAACTCTTATTAAAGTGTTAATCAATGGTGCAGTCACCTTTTACATTATTTTATAAATACTTTTAGCTAAGCTTTTAGCATAGTTATATGTTGTCACTTTAATTACAGACGTTTGATTCACTTAAAATAGTCAGCAGAGCCCGCTCAGCTATAAGATCAAACATGAATAATGTCATTTTTTTATACTTGTACTAAGGGTAAAAACGATAGATTTTTAACAAAAGAAAACATTTAAAATCTTTATCTATTTAATTTGATCAAATCTCTATATTTACTAGTAAAAAGATTGGTCAATTTGTAAAAATCGATTTTGTTGTCCTTATTTTACAATGAATTTTGGCTGCTCCGCCAAGCTGTTTTCATTTTTTTTCTAACGATTTTTCTATATACCCTATAGACATATATTATATTTTCAGAATCTATACGCATACAGCTTTTTAATCATATTTTTTTAAAGTCGATATAGTCACGATTTGAAAAATTATGGCCATTTAATGATTTTTGTTACGGCTGAAATTTTCACATTTTAGGGCATAATTCACTTTTTTTGTATGTAGACATGTATTTTTTATTCCAGAAAACGATTGGCCATCTTTGATTTATCCGAAAATGATACCCCACTTGCCATAGTAACGATACATTAGGAGTTATGACGACAAACAGAGCGCGTGGCAGAAGAGACCTTCAACCCCTCCCCCTCCCCCCCAGAGGGGTGCCTCCGATTGCCTCCCGGGCGATTTTCGCTCTAACCCACCTAACTAACAAGTGTACCAAGTCTCATGCTTTAATGCAAAAAATATTGCTCCCCATACATTAATGGCTTATAACGCCCCCACTAGTTCAGGAGTGTGCAAGTGACAGCGTTAGACACGTTGTCTAGCGCCGTCTCTTTCCCACTGTAAGTAATATCGAAGTAATACTGCTATAAGGGCTTGTAGTACGCCCCCTGGAGGTCCAATTTTTGACCATTATACTGGTTATCATCTCCCTAGCTTTTTCTTATCCAAACTTCTCGTTACGGCACAACATTTTGGATTGGGCAAGATACTACTAGCTTCACTGCTTTCATTGACGTTCAAAAGTATTATATAGTATTATACATATATCCTGGGACAACTCACACACGGCCATCTGATCCCAAACTAAGCAGAGCTTGTACTATGGTAATCAGACAACTGATAAACATACTTATATATTTTTTAAATACATACATATTATAGATAAATCACGCCCAGACACAGAACAAACATTCGTGCTCATCACACAAAGTTTGTCCTGGGTGGGAATCGAACCCACGACCTCCAGCTTAGCAGTCAGGGTCACTAACCACTAGACCAACAGGCCCGTCGAAGTGTCTTTATAAACCTTCGAATACACATGATTCGAGACACAATTTAAAGACAATACCAGGGCGACAGCCGGCTGTCGCTAGGTCGTTGAAAGGTTAAGAAAAACGGTTGAAAACAAACAATTTTTTACATACTTCATGGCTTAACTGGGTCCCCAAATATCCAGGAGCAAATATTTGTAAAGTCATCGTGAAAAAATACATCACGAGAAATACTTTTGTCTCTGTTGAGGACGGCTGAAAGTGAAAATTAATAAATCTATTTAAAATACCTTATACGTCAAAATAAAAAACGTAAACGAATAATTTTATGTCGATTTTTGCGTGAAACGTTTTCGATGTGACGGAAGAAAATAATAACAATGAAATATCTATTTCAAACTGGCCAATGCAACGTCTAAAGCTTACGCCACACTGAACGGAATTTCCGCCGCAGATCATCCGCGACGATAATTCCGCTGCGGATCATCCGCTACTAACATTAAACCTTTGAACACACGTGATTCGAGACACAATAGAAAGACAACAGCAGCGGCGACAGCCAGCTGTCACGTCACTTGGTCGTCAAAAGGTAGGCTGCGGAATTTAAGTTCAGTGCGGCGTAGTCCTAGGCCGATGCCACACTATAGTCAATTTTTTTTTAACAAACGAGTACTGAGTATATCTCTTTCACATTTCCTGTATTTGACAGAGAGAGATGGGAAATTAGTCGGGGCGGAGCCAACGCTTTTAACACCAATAATAACACTTATGCTAATTATGTGGACCAATAGAAACGCAGACAAAATTTTTGGTACTCGTTTGTTAAAAAAAACAGACTATAGACGGAATTCCGTTGCCGATCATACGCTACGGAACATTTTTACATGTATTATGGAGCAACCGATCTTCCGCATAGTTTGCCCATTATTATATTTTTTTTGCAATCAAATGTATAGGCGTTCCGTCGCGGACTATCGGCGGCAGAATTCCCGTCAAGTGTGGCGCCGGCCCTAGAGGAGTTGAATATTGAAAAAAAAAAAGAAAATAATGTAATAAGTATCTATATACTAACCATGATTAACCCACACATCACCACACAGATAATAATAGAAGCCACGCCGAATTGAAAGAATAATGTCACACTTAACATGGTTTGAAATGTTTCACAGTAACTAAAAACAAATAAAATTATATAGTGTTAACAACTACGTCCATTTAAGAGAATTGTCATCAATATTTTGTGGACTGGCAACACCGTCGCCGGCCATATTGGGCAGTTTGGACAGGTCTTGTCATTCAAGACGAACCAACAGCGGCGTGTGATTGTCATTTGTTAATTATTGGAAAACTATTGTAAATCTGTTGTTAATTGTATTTGAAGTAATACCAGTGATTAAAAGTATTGTTATCACAAAGCAGTTATTTAATTTGATCACCGGACAGGAGTATTTTACAGTCAGAAGTGGTAAGATAAACACGCTTCAACAAAAGGCTTGAAAGGTATGTTCTTTGGGACGTAACTCGTCCAATCCTGCTTCAATGTACGAAACATATTCTACTTAAAGGTAAAATACAGTGTATATCATGTAATGTACAGTTTTGTTAAAACACCATCTTTTTTATACCCGTACATGGCGCTGTAGATGGCGTTGTATAATTTAGTTTGATAATGGAGGCCATACACGCTAGGTTTTGCATGATGGTTTTAGCCGTGCATGCATAACCGACAGGCAAGCCCTAGCGTGTATGTGATTAAACTGTACAGTTATCGGTGCAAATGAAACTCGGTTATGCTTGTCGGTTTTGCATGCACAGTTATAACCATCATGCAAACCCTAGCGTGTATGGCCTCCATTACTCGCCACTATTTATATGTAGAAGGCGTAATTCCAGACAATGCGCAAATTAGTAAATACTTTATAGTAAACTCATGAAATCAAATTAGAAGACTGCAAGAACATTTATCAAATAGACACTCAGCGCTTGTAGTCTGAAATACAGGAGCTTAATGACTCACTGAAATCACTGTACAGTAAATAATTATGTTACTTAACAAAATCAAATAAAAGAACCAGAATCAGAACCTTATTTGCTAAGAGAGTAGGTACAGGTATAGGATGTTATACAAATTAATAAGATCGGCTACAGTCTACCTTACGGTGCACAAATTATTATATAGATTAAAATATGTTAACATGTCACCTAAACAAAACAGAGATTATTAACAATTAAGATTATTGCCTAAGTTAAATAATTTTGCATACAATATAAGTATATAATTATAATGTCAACAAAACAAGTGAGAAATTATATATACTGGCAGCCAATGAGTTAGTAGATATGTGCACTTGCACTGAAGACAGGGTAAACACCATCTCTCTAAGCAATTCTCAGTATTCTTGTCGAAGGGAGTCTAGCCCTGTAAGGCTTCAGCCTGAAACATCAGAGGACCCGTTACCCACACCTTTTCACCCACAGCTTGCTGTGAGTATTGAGGGCTGTATCCCTAGTCCAGATATGTCTCTTCAAATATCAAATGTACCGAAATTATTTTATGTGCATTTCCTTATTTTAACAATTTATCAAAGAGACAAAATAATTATATTCATATGCTAGATAGGCATGTACATTTCCTAGTTAGTCACTATAGTGACAAGCTTGTATATTTTGACACCAACAGTTTTGTTGAAAAATTAAGGTAGACAAGGAATACAGTGTATCTGCCTATTAGATTTAGACAATAGAAGGTCCACATAGGATAACCATAGCTACAATCAACAAGGTACCTTCTAGCTAAAAAGTTAAGATGCAAAGCCATCAGAATACCTTAACGTTGTTTCATCAAAACATACAAGGTATTTCTTCAAAATTATTATAAATCGAATTATTTAAAAAAAAAAAAACCAATTTCGACATTGTGTGTTTTACTGAACATTGATTGAAGGATTGCCAAATGCCAATTAATTATGAAAATTATAATGTAGGCAGTTGTTTTACCCGCAAGACTATGTTGCGTGGAGATTCTTTGATATTATTAAAAAAAAAAGTTTTAAATGAAAACAAAGGAATGACATAATACGCCTAACAATTAATCATTGTGTTGAACTGTCATGTGTCGAGCTGGATAATCATGTTATATTGTGCGTGTACAGACCCCCTTAGAACTACTTCTTGTTTGAGTCTGTAATGGAAGATGTGCTATCGAAACAGTAGTGTGTAATAAATCTCCAATTATTTGTGTATCAATTTAAATAGTATTAGGATGTTAAACCTTTTTTTTAGTCATTTAATTTATCCAATGTTTTGATGGAACTGACTAGAGTAACTCCAACGTCTGCCACATTGTATCAACAACATTTTTTTTATGAGTGTCAATATTTGGATAAAGCTATTGTGAATTATCTACCATCGGACCATAGTGGGCAAACGGTGTGTTTTAAATTTCTAATGCCAGTGCATCAAATCCAAATTCATTATATACCAATGTCAACTGGCAAACTCGACAAACTCAATAGTGCCCTAAATGAAAAATTAAGTGTTCTGCCTTGTAACAATGATGAAAATATATTGTATAATGACCTCTTTTCAATAATACAACTAGAACTTAATAATATTTTTCAAAAGAAGAAAAAAAATCTGCTCCAAGTTAATGTTCAGTAGCTGGGCAACAAAAGGAATTAGAAAACGTAGGGAAAAGCTGTTTGAGCTGTATGGCCTTAAACCCTATAAAAACACGGAGTCTTTTGACAAGTATGTTGCTACTTATTCAAAAACTTTTAGAAACACCTGCAAGGTAGCTAAGGCCCTACTCATAAGCGATAAGATTAAAGTAGTCACTGACACTGCCCAGCTGTAAATAAATCTACATTTATGAGTCAGCACTATTTGTTCTTTCCAATCTGGATCTGTTTGAGTGTCGTACGAGAAAGCGTCACGCAGTTAAATTATGCGTTCCATCTTGTAAAACCACTCTTCTTTCAAAAAGCTTCGTTTGGATGGGCCCAAAGATATTTAATAAGCTACCCTCAGTTATACGTAGTTCAAGTAATGCCAATTTATTTAAAAAGAAACTTAAGTCTTTCCTTATAGAAAAGGCTTATTATTCAGTTATGGAGTACTCTGATGATAAATTGTAATGCAATTATTGTTTATAACAAATTAATTAATTAATAATGGCCCAAAATTAAAAATTTAACCAAATTAATTTTAATATCTCAGTTTAATATGATTAAATTTGACTTTATTATCATGACTATTGAATTTGACTATTAGTAATGGATTGACTATAGCAATGTACTCTCTTAATTATTATTTATTTTATTTTACTAAAGATGACCATTATAGTTATTCCCACTATGACACTGTTATAAAATTTCCATGCTAACATAAGCTGAATATGGTGAAACTACAAATGTGTTAAACATCTTCTGTAAACCTATATTACGCAAATAAATGATTGGTTGATTGATAGCAGACGATAAAATTAAAACGGTTTGGAAAGTCATAAATAACGAAACTAAAAAAAAAAAAGAACGTAACACTGAGTAAACATTAGAGACATCACATGATTCTAACTTTGACATAGACGTAGCGCAAGAATTTGTGAGTTTCTTCACTAGTATACCGGCAAAAACTACAGAAGCTTTGAATTACTCATCCGAGGTTTCAATTGATTATTTAAAAACTAACGTTCCTGTCTGTCCGGTTATATTTCAACTTAAACACATAAACCCCGTGATAGTTATAAAAGCTTTCCGACAGATCAAAGTAAAATCCACTGAAGATCTATGGGGGATGTCAATTAAAGTTTGCACGTCTATAATTGAGACAATAACTCCATACTTAGCTTTTCTATTTTTAATATGTGCTTAATCTGGGAATAAGGACTTTCCATGATCACGGAAGAGTGGTCGTGATCAAGAAGAAGAATCTGGGAATACTCCTTCCCAGATTTAATGAAATTTAGTAAGGTTATACCACTTTTGATGTGAAACATCTATAGCCGCACGTAAAACAAATTTCTGGCGTGGCAGAAACCAAGATGGCGGCTAACATTTTTCAAAATTTCGGTCATGGGTATCGTTTCCGTGGTTTTCGGGGACACTGATGCCGAAAATGAGGTCCATTTCAGAATCCAAGATGGCGGCTAACATTATTCAAAATTTCGGTCATGGGTATCGTTTCCGTGGTTTTCGGGGACACTGATGCCGAAAATGAGGTCCATTTCAGAATCCAAGATGGCGGCTAACATTTTTCAAAATTTCGCTATATGATGGTGTATATATACAGTCACAGTCTTGTTACAAAATAATGTCGATGTTTAACATCTGCCAGGCGTCCCGTGACGGCTCATTTTTTAAATCTGGGGACAGTAAAGATGCCAATAATTATAGACCCGTATCTGTATTACCGGCTCTAAGCAAGGTGTTTGAGAAGGTCATGCTTAATCAAATGCTCATTCATTTTAACACATATAAAATTTTACATGATAAACAGTTAGGACGTTGCACAACCGACGCTGGTGTTACTTTATTAAAACCCATATACCGCATGGGAAGAAGCACATGATGCCATAGGGATCTTCTGCGACCTTTCCAAAGCATTACAACACATTAATTTTAAAACCTGGAAAATTACGGACTGGGCAAACTTGCGCTAAGTTTAGTAAACTCATATTTGAATAACAGTCTGCAAAAAGTTCAGATAAATGGGATAAATCCAGATGGCTTAAAGGTAGAAATGGGGGTTTCACAAGGGTCTATATTAGGTCCCTTTCTCTTTCTAGTGTGCATAAATGACCTCCCTCATTTATTTAGTTAGTAAAAATAAAGAGGATAAGCAGAGCGATAAGGATGGCTTCACTAAGGTAGAGAAGAAGAAGAAAAAGAAGCCACCTTGTCAGAACCAGTGCGGCACCGCGCTGGTTCACATGGTACATGCTGCTGCGTCCAGCAATACCCACGACGCAGCTGTATGTTTCGAGGCTACATCATTCCACGAAGGTTGAGGAAATTGTGGAATATGTACGTGTGAAGACCAACTGGACTTTGAGGGTTGTGCAGTTGGAGTCGCGCCATAATACTGGTTTTGGGTCGTTCGTGGTGCGGGTGTCGACTGGTCATTTGGAGACCTTCCTCAAGGGAGAGTTTTGGCCGAGGGGTGTCGTGTGTCGACGTTATCGTGGAGGTATGCCGACCTCGCGGCGAGGCACGGCGCCGTCACTTCGTGTGCAGTGGTTTTACAGTTTCTTTATGTATTAGTTTATGATTTTTTAAGTATTTGTGTATTTTTCTATGTGCCTCAGTTGCCTGATTATGAAGGTTATTATATAATATATATATTAAAAAGCCAACTACAAATGGTGTTACTTGCTGATGACACATCTTTATTTTTTAAAGTGAGTAGGCAGGCCAATAATCTTGGTCAATAAATAACAATAATAGTCAATAAATAACGCGTTACTTCAAGTGCACAATTGGTTCACGGCCAATAATTTCAATATAGTAAAGGGAAGAAAAACTAAGTGCATTAGATTTTCTTTGCCAAATGTTAGAAGCAATGATGGTGACATAGTATTGAACCGAGAGAAAATGGAATTCGTCAATGAAACGGTTTTCCTAATGATCACGCTTGACTCAAAGTTACTATGGAGTCCTCACTTAACATCTCTCGCAGGACGCCTAAGTTCGGCAGCATATGCTATTATGAAAATCCGGCAATATACTGATGTAGACACCACGAAGTTAGTTTACTTTAGTTATTTTCACAGTGTTAAGTCTTACGGGATTTTACTATGGGGACGAGCTGCAGACATCGAGTCTATTTTTATTCTGCAGAAAAGAGCGGTCAGAGCCATTTACAATCTTTGTATGCGCGATTTTCTAAGGGACCTTTTTAAGAAAATTAACATAATGACGGTACCATGTCAATACATTTATGAAAACATAATGTATGTTAAAAAAATCTCCATCTTTTTGGTAAAAGAGGCGATAGACACAATTATAGTACAAGAAATAAGGACCAATTAGTTCAACCCGGTTTTAGGCTGGCTATGGTAGATTCTACCTTTATGAGATACTGTTTAAAGTGGTACAATAAAATACCTCCCCACATCATTCAATTAACCGAAAGTAAATTTAAATCATATTATATAAAACGCACATTATGTAGTCGAGCTTATTATAAATGAGAGAATTACATAAATGGTCAAAATGCTTGGCTGACTGCTGGTCCTGCTCCACAACTGCTTAATTGATAAGCATTTGGAACTTTTGTTGAAGATGCTGAAGATTATAAACTACAAAAATAATAGTACTGTACCTATCGAGTCACAGTGTTTATTTCATATAAATTTACATAGCATACAATATGAGCACTATGTACTTTACAGTAATTATTTTAACCCATTTACTGTCTGTCTGTCATTGACTGAATGTACTCTGGCAGTTGGGAGCTTGTCATTCTCACTCAAATGTCTCACTGATGGTGGCGTGTGTGTTGGATCATTTGGTTCCCTTCAAAATGGTTGAGGTATTTGGTGCTGTGCTGATCCATGCGTCATGTTCGTGAACGGGCGCTGCCTACTGAGACTGGTTATCTCTTAACTGGCACTGTTATTTTATAAATTGTTTTGTTTTTTTACATATATTAACAACCCCGGGTGGAGGAGGCCGACACCTAGATGATCGAGGTGAGCGGTGCCCACCTGGGTAAAGTTGGAAGTCAATGAGTGAGTGGAGGAGGCCGAGACCCGATGGGGTGAGCGGTGCCCACCTAGTTAATTGTGTAAAGGAGGCCGAGATCCAATGGGATGAGCGGTGCTTACACTAACCTAACCTTTTGAGTGGAGGAGGCCGAGACCCGATGGGGTGAGCGGTGCCCACTATGTTAATGTGTAAAGGAGGCCGAGATCCAATGGGATGAGCGGTGCTTACACTAATTCAGGATCAACCCCGAGTGAGTCACATGAGGCAATGATTATAAAATTGTTCAGTTAGTTTTAATGTGTGATGTGAGGTGGATAGACTTAACGTGAATTAAAACATAAAAAAAGAGTGATTTAAGCGATTTAGTGATTTATCAATTGGTTATATTATTGTCTTAGCTAACTTAGTTGAAAATTATCATCCATGTTATTAAATTCTGTAAATCAAAAGAAAAGTAAGTTGTGAATGACGTGAATTAAAACATAAAAAAAAAGAGTCTGATTTAAGCGATTTAGTGATTTATCAATTGGTTATATTATTGTCTTAACTAACTTATTAAGTTGAAAATTATCATCCATGTTATTAAATTCTGTAAATCAAAAGAAAAGTAAGTTGAGAATTGTGAATGACGTGAATTAAAACAAAAAAAAAGACGAGTCTGATTTAAGCGATTTAGTGATTTATCAATTGGTTATATTATTGTCTTAACTAACTTATTAAGTTGAAAATTATCATCCATGTTATTAAATTCTGTAAATCAAAAGAAAAGTAAGTTGAGAATTGTGAATGACGTGAATTAAAACAAAAAAAAAGACGAGTCTGATTTAAGCGATTTAGTGATTTATCAATTGGTTATATTATTGTCTTAACTAACTTATTAAGTTGAAAATTATCATCCATGTTATTAAATTCTGTAAATCAAAAGAAAAGTAAGTTGTGAATGACTGTAAATTATGAATTACGTGAATTAAAACATTAAGAAAAAAGAGAGTCTGATTTAAGCGATTTAGTGATTTATCAATTGGTTATATTATTGTTTTAACTAACTTATTAAGTTGAAAATGATCATCCATGTTATTAAATTCTGTAAATCAAAAGAAAAGTAAGTTGTGAATGACTGTGAATTGTGAATGACGTGAATTAAAACATTAAAAAACAGAGTCTGATTTAAGCGATTTAGTGATTTATCAATTGGTTATATTATTGTTTTAACTAACTTATTAAGTTGAAAATTATCACCCATGTTATTAAATTCTGTAAATCAAAAGAAAAGTAAGTTGTGAATGACTTAATGAACCCGAATTCTAATAATATGTATTTACCTAATATTCATTTTGTTTTTATCAAAAATGGAATTGTAATTATCTGGCATAAGTTAGTATGTGGACATACTAAGCCCCGAATGGCCGGACCTGTTGGGTATATGGAATGGGGTCATTCCAACTTCAGGATGGCCGACTGTTAACAACTACGTCCATTTAAGAGAATTGTCATCAATATTTTGTGGACTGGCAACACCGTCGCCGGCCATATTGGGCAGTTTGGACAGGTCTTGTCATTCAAGACGAACCAACAGCGGCGTGTGATTGTCATTTGTTAATTATTGGAAAACTATTGTAAATCTGTTGTTAATTGTATTTGAAGTAATACCAGTGATTAAAAGTATTGTTATCACAAAGCAGTTATTTAATTTGATCACCGGACAGGAGTATTTTACAATAGTTTATCTGTATATCTACGAATAACTGTTTTAAATAATAATATATGTATACTAATATTATAAAGAGGAAAGATTCGTATGTATTTACGTTAGTTACGAATAAACTCAAAAACTACTAGACGGATTTCGATAATTCTTTCACCATTAAAATGCTACGTTATCCCTGAGTAACACAGATTATATGACATTTAGCTATGACCAAAAGGAGCGGAGCAGTTGACCAAAAGCCTGTCATTACGAGGCGAGGGTGGAACCGCGTGGAACTACTAAGAAGTGCAGAAAACTAACAATCTTATAAAAAAAAATTAAAAACACACGGTTTTATGAATTTGAAATAAAAACGTGGGCACATGTTTTCCTTTATGTATCTGTGTCAGCTGTGTCAAAACAGCTGTGTCTGTGTATGTAACAGTTTTCGAGAATTCCACTGTCTAACTTCTGAATCCATCATCAAACCAAGTTGAAATTATCATAATATTGTATTGTCACCAAATACCAATACGTGTACAAAATTTTATAAAAATCTGTTCAGAAGAAGTATCTGAAAAAGCTGTTACAGGATTCAAACCAAACATACAGGCTAAAATTAAACACTATACTTACTCCAAAATAACTTCGTAATGTCGAAATAATTTATTGAGTTTCGTCATTTGTATGTCATCTTGAACACCTTTTATTAACTTATTTTCTTCTTCAGATAACTTTAAATTTTTCAAACTTTTATTGAGTAATTTTAACTGTACTATAGCTATGACCATGAGCCCAGCAATTAAAGTATCTATGTTCACATTATACATCATATGGCCATACATTCCAACAGCTTGATAAATATATAAGGAAACTAAATAAGTATCACGAAATTCTTCGCTCAGGAAATAATATTTACAGATTGGCAATTCAGTTTTCGTTCCACGTATCATGTCCAAAAATATAGGCAGGATTACTATTACAAAATATGCCATGTTGGATAAAAAGGCGTATAATTTCCATCCAAGCCTATATCCCTTGTTAGTTTTATATAAAATGCCATCTTTATTGTGAAAATCACCTACAAATTCAGCACAATCTATATATTTCAGAGCTTCGGCAAGTTTATCACGCATGAAAATAATTGTCAGTATCTTTGTAGCGACAGTAATCTCCGTAAAATAAAATATTCCTTCTCGAAGAATTAATTCAATTTTTGGAGGCGTATTAAGTAAGCTCAAAGTTAGAAATAGATTGTAACTTGCAAATGTCATCAAAAGGTATATGAAAGAATAAAATCTATAATACTTCCATGGCGTTTTTCCCGCCCAAATGCCGAAAATTTTGAAAACTATGAAGTTTGTATTGAACATTTCTGATTGATTTGACGACATGGTTGAGGCGGTGATAATTTGAAATACTGTTTGAAATATTACACAATGTTCTTTTATAAGTAAGAGTGAATTTTGATTGAGAAATTGAAATAGTGTTTGAAATATTACACAAATGAGGAGCTTTTATAATGTGGTAAGCGATAATTTTACTGCTTAAGACTAGAGGGTGTGAAAAGTTTTTTTATAAAGAAAGGGTTGGGATTCTTACGTTTTTAACTGTGCTAAACCATAACTGACTGTTGCTTGCAATGCCTGGAAAGGTCCACATAGGTCGCAACAGTTGACAAATACAAATAAAATAAAATAATCAATATCTTGGGAACACTTACAGACTTTAACTAGGCTAAACCTGTACTGTGTTCACCAGACAACTGATAATCATACTTATCAAACATCTTACTAATCATCATCACCAATTCCTCACCAATACGAATACCTCATCTTACTAATTTATCCAGGCACAGAGAAAAAGATTATGCTCATCCTACAGAGATTTGTCCTAGGCGGGAAATCGAACCCACCCTCTTTGCAGTCACTATAACCACTAGACTAAGATACCAAGTAAAAAATCAGCGTGTCAATGAAGATTTTTTCTGGAGAGAAGTCCAATCCACATAATAAAATATTTTTATTCACCCCCTATAACGAACAAAGGTGTATCATTATGTAATTAACCCTTATTAGCCCTTTCTTATAATCCAATTCTTTTTAATCACGTACAGTGTTAATTACACACCTATTTTTTAAGGCAAATGTAAGTACATAACAATTTCTATCAATTTTGTATCTTATGTATACAATCATATACTTAAGTATTGATCACTAATTAACCAGTTATTACATTTTTTTTTTGGTGAGTGAGAAATCATCAAATGACTTCTCCCGCCCCTCGTGTCAGACTTTTACTGACTAAAACCCACTCATGTTCCTTCGGTTACCCATTATGTTCCGGGGTCACGGTAACTATTATAACTATTCCGCAACCCCGGCAGACTTTGGGACTAGAAGGCCCCTTCACGTTATTATACACTTTACATATTATACTAGCTATTTCCAGAGGTCTTATTTACATAGAAATGCTTTAAAAATGAGGGAAAGATAATCTTTCTCCCTTCGTCATCTCCGTAGCCTTTTCCCAACTATGTTGGGTCGGCTTCCAGCCTAACCGGATTCAGCTGAAGACCAGAATTTTACGTAAAGCGACTGGCTATCAGACCTCCACATCCCAGGTAACTGGGCGACACGATACTCCTTGGTTCTGTTGTCACACTTACGTTGATTGCGTACTGTTTAGCTTTTATATATGTGTATACATAAATATAGCTTATATAACTATTACGAAAACGAATATTTATGAGAATGTAATGTATATGTTTATTTATTTGTTACTTTATCATGCAAAGCCGCTATGGACGCAGATGAAAGTTAACGTCATTTAAATAACTCATACTTCAAAACACCATAAGGCCTAAAACATACACAAGCGACGTAAGGCAGCAGGCGTGGAACAGGCGTGGCGCAGGCGTGCGCCGCTTCAAAACGATTTCATACAAAATGTATGCAGGCGACGTTTTTGAATTATACTGAAGCGACGCGGCGCAGACACGCCGTCTCGTTGCCAGCGACGCAGCGCCACGCCTGTTCCACGCCTGCTGCCTTACGTTGCTTGAGTATGTTTCAGGCCTAAGGCCATAATAACATCACGCCATAACCAATGGGTACAGTAACCAAAAACCTAACGCGAGAGAAAACGCGGGGCATAACTAGTATTAAAATATACTTCAATTATTATTTACTCAATAGTTTTCAATGAACACCTTAACAAAATAGCAGGGATGTTATGGATATGAAATTTCGGATACGGATTGGATACGGATATAGGAATGATTATTATACTGGATACGGTTACGGATATTAAATTATTTCGGATTATCCGTTAGTTTCGGATAATTTCGGTTACGGATATTAAAATTTTAAGGAATTTCAAGTGTCTTAATTAGGCTCCGCCCCTATCCGATATTATCCGAAACTTTTATTTCGGATTCGGTTACGGTTACGGATATTTTTTTATATCGGATATCCGATAGTTTCGGTTACGGTTACGGAGCTCCCTAACATCCCTGCAAAATAGCAATAAATATAGCACAAGCCTTTTCTCGCAAATCCTTCTGCCTAAATTTTGGTTATTGTGTACACCGCCGGAATCAAAAATAAGAGCAAATTTAGGGGGTGAGAGGTCACAGGGGTCGTGACCCCGAGACCCACGTGACATTGACCCCAAAGACACTGGACAGGATCTAGGTCAATCACTGATAATTTTATTATCAAATTCCGAACCGTATTTGTCTGGATTTCAACAATGTGACCTCCTGACTTTAACCTTTCATCAATTTCAACCATCGAACACACGTGATTCGATACTCAATAGAAAGACAATAGCAGCGCGACAGCCGGCTGTCGGTTGGTCGTCAAAAGGTTAAGGTAGTTCTTTTCTATTCTATCTTCTTGGGTCTACTAAAACTTTTCAAATTGTTTATATATGTATTAAATAGTAAACTGACTGACTGATTTATTGACTGTTGATATATCAACGCACAGGTCGCACACACAAACCGCTGCTCCTAGAGACATGAAACTTACAGGGTGTGTTCTTTGTGAAGAGTAGGTAACCACTGAGAAAGGAATTTTGGAAATTCCAACCCTAAAGGGGTAAAATAGGGGACGAAAGTTCCAACATCCACGCGGGCAAAGCCGCGGACGGAAGCTAGCCATTATCTAAATCACAAGCTACCTTTGTAGTTGCGGAATGTTTATAATAGTTACCGTGACCCCGGAACAAAAAGGGCAACAGAAGGAACATGAGTGGGTTTTAGTCAGTAAAAGTCTGACACGCCTTCCCGCCGCACCCAGGACGGGAGCAGTCATTTAATGTTTTCCCACTCCCAAAAAAAAGCTACCTTTGTAAAATTACATTACAATCGGGTTAGTAATTTTGTGTAGTTGAAGCAACATACACACAGATTAACTTTCGCATTTATGTGATGTGTAAATTGTTACAAAACACATGGAACAAAATTACAGCGTGTGTTAATTTTGAGAGGTCAAAGGTCAAATCGTGTTACAGTATTGCTCATCATTGCAAAAACGTTTTCTCAAGAATTGATCAAAAAAGACTTGAAATTAATTGAATTTTTATGTTATTTGGATTTGTATGTTAATTTACTAGATGTTTCCCAATGACATTATAAGTAAAAAGGTGCAAATAGGTTACCTAAACGAAACTCTATTTTCAAAAACGGCACACTAACGCACTCATAATGACACTAGGTAGAAGCCGCAGCCGAAATTTAAAATAGGCTTGTGTTTAAACACCGCCCAAAAAAGTACCAATTTTACTACCAAAAAAGTTCTAAACGGTTACCAAAATGGATAAATGGCCAAATAACGCTTCTTTAAATATTATGAACTAAATCCAATTTGGTTTTTATATGAATTTGACTGAAAACTGAAACTTTATATGAATCACTAGTAGGTCTGCGTTGTGTGGTCACAGTTATAACCTAACACAATTTGGTGATCATTAATCCATTTTGGTAGCCAAAAAGATTTTTTTGTTGATCATTTAAATTATAACCTTTAAAATATGTTTAAAGTATTTTTATTAAATCCCGTTTTAATTTTTTTTATTTGATACTTTACTCAATTTTAGTTATATTTTTGATAGTATTGTGCCATTTCCCGCTTTTTTTAAACCTTCGAACACACGTGATTCGTGACACAATAGAAAAACAATAGCAGCGCGACAGCCGGCTGTCGGTTGGTCGTTGAAAGGTTAATTAAGAATGGAAAATCATCAAATGACTTCTCCCGCCCTAGACGGAGCGGAAGGGAATTTTAGACTTTTGCAGACTAAAACCCATCCTTGTTCTTTCGGTTGTCCGTCGTTGTTCCGGGGCCGCGGTAAATATTAGAACTATTCCGCAACCCCGAACAATTCCACACCCCCTTCCCCCGCTATTTTTGGGTTATTCCGATCTGTCACCCCGTTTTGTCCCCATGGGTGACAGATAGGAAAAAAAAGTTCGATCTGTCCCCCAGTTAGCAATGTGTGGAACACATTTTCTATTAACCTCTTCACGCTACTGCGCGCCTAGTACTTTTGATTGATTTAAATACTAAGTATCTCAGTATTTTACCAACCCATGGGGACAAAACGGGGTGACAGATCGGAATAACCCCTATTTTTTAAATATACAGCAAACTTGATTGACAAAATAAACTTTATATTCCTTATTCTACTGGTTTGAACTCTCTATCTCAGAACTATGATTATAAATATTCTGCACACGTAACATCCATACATATAAATGTCGGACATTCCATGAATGTCGACATAAACTCACACTTGGAAATAATACCAAGAAATGCATAGATTCCACTTATTATTTGTCATCTGATGTCTTTAGATATTTTTTTTTATGTAACTCAGGGAAAGAATAAGAATAATATCGTATAATAAGTTAGATATTGGCGTCGATTCTTTTATTCACAAACTAACGAAAATTTAAGTTAAGTGCATCTTTCTCTTTCCATTTAATTAAGAAAAGGACAGAAGATCAAATATTAGTTAAGTCCTGTCAAATTTAGACACTCCATAGATAATTTTAGACGCGATTTTAAAACATGGCGACTAAATATACGTCAATTTTCTTCAGGCGCTGTTTTATTTGACAGGATTAAACTAAAATGTATCTTCTGTCCTTTTCTTTAAGAAATGGAAAGAGTAAGATGCATTTAACTTAAATTTAGTTAAGTTTGTGAACAAGAAAATCGGCACCAATATATTTAGAGTTTCAATGTGTTGCTAAGGGCAAAACTCGAGAACAGCTAAACCAAATTAGACAAATATTATTTTCAATTATTCCTTGAAGTCCTAGAAAGATTTTATAAAGAAAAACATTTGAAATGATAACCGGAAAATTTCAAAATCGGGAAAAGTTGGACGTCATTTTTATCCGGAATTATTGAATGAAATACTCATTAGGGAAGACAAGGTTTATCCAAATCAGCTAATAATTAATAAACAAAATCCTATGTAATCTGCATCTTAATTAAAATAAGTTGAAACTAATTAGGTACTTAATTAAAAACCTATAAATAAAAATTAAAAAAAAAATACTTACACCACTTCCTCAAAAACGCGCTGGTGAGCTTAGCACACAACTTATCACGACCTTGCATTTTGAATTAATTAAAAAACAAAACTATAAATAAAAAAATAATTTTTACAAAACCAATAATTCACTGTCACTCAACACTCTGGCATTTCACTTCACTGCACTATTTTTTATCCATTTATTGTTATTTGTGACACGTCCACCCGCCGTTACGTCCTGACTTCGACTGACGCTCAAAGTATAGAGCGTCGCGATTCTTGCGTACGCGCAACCTGTGAACAAGATAATGTTATTGAGAAAAATGTTCATAAGTAGTATTATCTTGTGACGCGGTTCGCGCAACGAGGGTTCCGTATTTTTTTTGGGTAAAATACCTACAAATACAATGAGTATCAGAATTTAAAAAAACAGCTGGAAGATATTGAAAGGGAAAGGAAAGGTAACCTTGAATACATAAAGACGTTAGAAAATAGAATAGACTTTTTGGAGAATTCGCAAAAGAAATCCTGTCTCGAAATTAAGAATATTCCACCAAAGAAAAGGGAGTCGAAACAGGACCTCATCGATATAATTACCAAAATCGGAACTATTCTAAATATTCCTATACAAAGCAACAACATTAGAGATATATATCGAGTTAACACCAAATCAGAAGACAATAAGCCCATTGTTGTTGATTTTACTACTATTCTCACTAAGGAGTCTATGATTGAGCATAGTAAGAAGTTTAATAATCAGCATAAAAACAACAAATTCAATACTACTCACCTGCATATCACTGGTCCACCAAAGAATATTTATATATCCGAACACCTAACTCCTAAAACCAGAAGATTGTTTTTCCTAGTAAGAGACTTCGCGAGCACCAACGAGTTTAAGTACTGTTGGACAGCTGGGGGTAAGATATACATGCGCAAACGAGAGGGAGATCTGCATGTCCGTGTAAATTCAGAATCTGATTTAATGAAGTTACAGGCTGAATTGAAAATCTGACTAATTATTTTTGTTAAACTTGTTCTTAATTATATAATTTGCATGCTTAATACTATATCTCACATTAGTAAATATAATATAATGTCATTAATACTATCAGCGTTGCCTATATACACTATTACACAAACAAAGCACAAATACACTAATACATATAATATCAAAAAATACACAACATTATTTCTCATCCATCGTTACATTATAAGTTTGCTTCATCATGCTATGACATCTGCAACCAGGCCTATCCGTGAGAAGGTAAAGACTTTATACCGGCGTATATCAGGGGGCACAGTTATATATAAATCAAACTATGGCTGAGTTCAACATGGATTTTAGCAATGACCTGGATGCCGTAGCTGTGGCACAGTCGGCAACATGTAATATTGAAGATTGCCATAACTTGTTACATAGTCCTAAAAGTTCATTTAAGATTCTCACTCAAAATATACGCAGTATACATCATAACTTAACAAGTTTTGAGACGCTTTTAAGTAGATCTAATATTGAATGGGATGTTATTGTGTTGACTGAGTGTTGGCTAACTCGTAATCCAACCAATCCTACTATTGACGGCTATAACTCGTACTCTACTATCAAAAACAAAACACAGAACGAAGGTGTGGTGGTTTATTGTAGAGATGCTCATTTATCTGTTATAGTTGATGAACCGGAATTCGCTGATGCAAACATACTTGTATTGACAATAAATTCAGACACCGTTTTATTAGCCATCTACCGCCCACCGAGTAATAGAATTATAGACAATTTTCTGGACTCGCTAAATAACTGCCTCCGTAAATACTCATCTTTCAAAAATATTATTTTGGCTGGTGATATCAACATTGATATAGCTCCAGGCACTCAGGATCAAAGATCATCCGCCTATCTTGACATGATTGCATTTCATGGCATGCTGCCGGCCCATACTATCCCTACCCACAGTCGCACATGCTTGGATCACATAATGTTGAAAACGAGGATGAGTGCTCACTGTTACGTTGCACAAACATCTATTACGGATCATGATTCCGTTATACTTTTCCTAAATAAAACATCCCAACAAGCTGCAAAAAAATCGTACAGTCGCATTAATCTTGAAGGATTAGACGAAACCATGACACGTATGGATTTTGGACCTATTTACAAAATGACCGACGTTAACGTAGCTACAGATACTTTTACAGAGAAACTATCTTGCGCCATAAAGAAAAACACAAGCATTATTTCTGTTGCTAAACGCCGACGCATTCTGAAGCCTTGGATAACAAAAGGGCTTTTAAGGTGTATGCGTAACCGGGATAGACTAAGATAAAGGCTAAGAAAAATCCTAAAAATGAGATAATTAAATGTACATATCGTAGATACAGGAATTTTTGCAACAAAATTTTGAAACAATGTAAAATTAACTACGAAAAAGATTTAATCAAAAAAGCCGGAACTAACAACAAAAAAATTTGGGAAGCCATTAAAAACATAACATACACAAAAAAAAAGAAAGATAAACTTACACAATTAATTTGCCCTAATAATCCCCTTAATTCTGTCAATATCATAAACTCATATTTTGTAAGTGTTGGAAAATCCTTGGCGGAGAAAATTATAGCAAATAGAGTAAATTCACCTAATCATATTAATACATGTCCCTCAAAAATTTTCTTTGATAGATCAATGGTGCTTATACCTACTGATGAAACTGAAATAAAATCATTATTGTCAAATCTGAAAAATGACTGTGCAGTAGGTGTTGACAATATTTCAGGCAACTTTTTAAAGCGGTATATCGACATCATAGTTCCACCTCTGACTTTTATCTGCAATCTTTCTATCTCCACGGGAGTCTTTCCGTCGGCCTTTAAAAAATCCCAAATAGTCCCTATATTCAAGACTGGGGATAGATGCTGTGTCAACAATTACAGACCCATCTCTATCCTGCCCGCATTGTCTAAAGTACTAGAGCGCTTGATGAATAACCGACTAGTTAATTTCCTGGAAAAAAATCTGCTAATTTCCCCATCTCAATTTGGCTTTCGGACCCATAAATCTACATCAGATGCTGTTCATCAATTAACAGAGTTTATAATTTCAAAGCTAGATAACAAAAAAAAAGTTCTAGCTATCTACCTTGACCTAGCTAAAGCGTTCGACACAGTGTCCGTCCCCATCTTGATTAATAAACTAGAAAATCTAGGAATTAGAGGATTGCCACTGAAACTTTTTGCAGACTACCTTCAGGGTAGGACACAAGTCGTGAAAGTGAACGAGTGGACTAGCGATGAGCTTCCGATAGATTTTGGCGTACCCCAAGGCAGTATTCTCGGCCCGACATTGTTTTTGGTGTATATAAATGAGTTATGTGACATGGAGTTGACAAATGGCAAAATTATAACATTCGCCGATGACACCGCACTCCTTTTTCACGCCGACACCTGGGACGAAGCTTACGAGCACGCCCAAATCGGGTTCAATCAGGTATCTAAATGGCTTGGCGACAACATTCTCACGTTAAATGTGGATAAAACCATGTACATGACTTATACTTTCAGAAAGCAAAATCTAAAAAATCTATCCATTATCTCTCACAATTGTAACAAGCCAACTGACAACTTATGCAACTGTCCGTCTCTATCGAAAACTAGCACCATTAAGTATCTGGGTATCATAATTGACAACCGATTAAGTTTTCAATATCAAATCGACGCTCTGGTACCTCGAATTCGTAAACTTGTTTATCTATTTAAATCGTTACGCCATGTCGCTGAGCCTGCCTTAATAAAATCGGTATATTTCGCATTGTGCCAGTCCTTGCTATCCTATTGCATAACTTCTTGGGGTGGAGCCGCTAAATTATTCTTATTGAAGATAGAGAGAGCTCAGCGAGCTGTACTAAAAGTAAGCAATTTCCTCCCCATACGTTATCCCACGAATGATCTCTACCAGCACTGTAAGGTACTGACAGTTCGACAGCTTTTTATATTAACGACAATTATAAAGAAACACTCTGAACTGATTTTCGAGCCAGCTAATATCGCGGGCAAAAGAAGAACCAACGCCGTATGCCCGACAACTAGTTTTAAAAATAGAACATCGCGAAAATTTTACGGTTTTTTAGGGCCTTATTTATTTAATAGTATGAACAAGCATATTCCAATTTATCAATTCACTAGGGCAAAGTGCAAAAGGGAAGTTTGTATGTGGCTTCAGGGTTTGGGATATATGGAAACGGAAAATTTAATTAAACCATTAACATAAACAGCGACTAGTACAGAACGTAACGATCCAGCATTTAAACGTTAACACACACACACACATACACACTGTAATAAATCTAAACATACAATAATACTCTTCACACACACTTCACATTGTACACAACTCATACACTGGCAACCAATGCATAAATTTCAATATGTAATATAAAAACGATAGTCCTATTTCATAATGTATAATTAAAAAAAAATGTAATTTTAAATATTTCTTACAAGATCTGTTCATGTCAAATACAGTTTAAAGCCTAAGTACCATCGGTGGCCAAATTATTAGGGACAGTATTCATAGAGCAACATTTTTTTGTTCAAACACAGTTTTCAGGAAAATAAATAATGTAATGTAGGTTTTTCTGGTTTGGTTTTACTCCTGGTATTGTTATTATTAATTTTGATATGTGATACCACCATGTGATCGAGTCATTTTCAAAAAAAAGTGGTATAGCTTATAATATGTAGCAATTTTGTTAACTTCAGTTGAAAATTACTTTTGTTTCATTGATGGCTAAAACTATTTTTGGTTTTAATTTTACAAAATGTTTCTGTTAAAACTAATCAAACCGCAGATAATGTTTCTGATGATGTCCTATTTTTTTTAAATTGAATACAAAATATTAAGTTTTGAGAACGATATTACGTGATATGTTTAAAATTTCGCCTTTTTAAAATGGACAAAGCTGTAGACACGTCTCTACGAAAGTTTATAAAAATAAAAACGTTGTTTCTGTATTTTACACATTCTCTGAAAGATTTCACAGCTATTACAAGTGTTTAAAAGTCTGAAGTAAACAGTATTAAAGTAAAATCTGATCAGAACAAACTTCTAAAAACACAGAGTGTGAAAAAATGTGGCAAAAACGGATCACCACTCTTTGTTTTGACCTTAAAAACAGAGATATCTGCCTAAAACATGATAAAAAGTGTATTGTTTCCCTGACTACGATTATAAACGAGGGATGAGACAAGAAAATAGAAGTATTCGATCGGGCAGTTTGACGGAGGTTGGCCGAGAAGAATTGGATAAATCGCCGGCCGATCAAAAAATCGCACCTCACCGAGGCCATGAAGTAGAAACGACTGCAGTGGGCCTGGCAACACGGAAGTATGACAGTGGCAGACGGGAATCGGTTAATAATATTACTTTTAATATTCCCATACGTCTGAAATACACTATTCAGTAATTATTGCATTATTTTATGTGTATGCCTCTCCGACGAATATTTTTTTCAAGTGGAGGTCGATAAGAGCTCATTTGCAGTCGTACACATCGTGGAATTGTTCGAGAACAGCTCCATGCAGTTTGCTTTTTAGGGAAAATTTAACAACCAGGTAGCATCATTGTGTGATTTAACATCTCAGCTAAAAGCATGGGGTGCCTATATTTCGTGAAAGTGACTACAAGGCAAGATCTGTACAAGTTAGTACTAGAAACTGAATTATGGCCGCAAGTCGAAGAATGGGTGCCCAGTAGCCGGAGAGTTAAACTTTATGCACGATTCTATATCGTGTATCAAAGCCAAGAGTGTTAAAGCATTCCTGTCTGAAAAATAAATATTTTTTGCACTAACTAGATAATTCATCAGATACGAACTCTATTGTGAACATGCAGAAGCTTATCAAGAGGGCTATCGTTAAGCACTTCGTAACCACTAAACACCAGCTCATTGCAGTTCATAGAAATGAGTTTTATCATGACACAAGCCTAAACAACCTTTTATATAATGTATAGAACGTATAAAACGTCTTATACGAGCTGTTATTACAGCATTAGGCGGCGTCGCAAAATATTAAGTTATACACAAAATATTTACTATCGACTTATTAATGCGTTATTTTTTTTAAACAAATTACCAGGTTTAATTTCACCTTCATATTTCTTATTTTTATAATCTTAATTAATAAAGTTTTTGAATAAAAAATACCACTGAAGTCTACAACCAATCACTTTTCTGAAAAAAACAATCCAACTTCATAATACAAAAATCATGGCACTGTCCCTAATAATTTGGCCAGCTACTGTAGATGTTTTGACGGAGGGAAAGCCTGGTGATCTGTAATACAGGTTTTACCTACAACAGACACCAGTCTCTGTATCTAGAATAACTGACTTTGTACTGTATGTGATGAGGAGAAAATAAATGAAATAAATAAATAAATAAAAATAAATAAATAAAATTTACGGTTTTCGGAGTTTTTCGTTTACTTGTGCTACATTGCTTCTTGCCAAATTTCATGATCCTAGGTCAATGGAAAGTACCCCCTATCGATACCTTAATCCGCAAACCAGCCAACTCCACATTTGGTCAAAAATATTTTTTTTGTTATTTATTTTATTTATTTATTTATTTTACAGCGTAGGCTAAATAAAAAAAAACTGTAGGCAAACGTAATACGAATGAGAATTTATAAATGATGTTACAATTTACTATAATATCTACCAACAGTATCTTAGATTAATTCATAAGAGGTCTTCAAAAAATATTATACAGTTTTTTAGTGTCTCCTGAATTGCTCATAAGGACTTCTAGCTGGCCAATTAAGGTATCGCTTTGGTTTTGATTCCCTTGCAAATGTCTAAATATGCAATATAAACAGCCGTAACTTTTTATTGCGTTGATTTAGATACTTGATTTTTTCACTGCTTTGTGAGATAGCAGACCTGAGTATGTGATATTAATTTCAGCTACATATCACAACGCGTTTCTGAGAAAAAGGGTCTTGACCGACGAACGGACAACAAAGTGACCCTATAAGGGTTCCGTTTTCACCTTTCGAGGTACGGAACCCTAAAAATGTAGTATAGTCTTGTGACGCGGTTTCGCTTGCGTGAAAAAGGCCGAACAATTAACTAAAAGGGTATAAGGTTAGGTCAAAAGGTTTACAAATTACACCCTTTTCGCTTCCTTGACATGTTTTCCTGGTTTGTAAAGACATGGGTAATGTCAAGGGTTGCGGAATGTTTATAATAGTTACCGTGACCCCGGAACATAAAGGGCAACCGAAGGAACATGAGTGGGTTTTAGTCAGTAAAAGTCTGACCCGCCCTCCCGCCGCACCCAGGACGGGAGCAGTCATTTGATGATTTCCCACTCACCAAAAAAACATTGTTGAATGTCAAAGCCAAGATATTTAATGTAATACTTGAAAGATTCTTTTAAAAGTCATTTACAAACGGAATTGCATCTAAATACCCCTTTTCAAAACTTCCGTGTAGGCAAGAAATTAATAATTACATCTTATAATATGTATAATCTTTGCGTAGCAGAAAATAAAAACTGGTGGGTTACCATGACGTTTAAAGTAAGATTATTTTATTCCTGTTCCAGAGTGTGCAAGTGACAGCGTTAGACACGTTGTCTAGCGCCGTCTCTTTCCCACTGAAAGCAATATCGAAGTAATGCTGCTATAAGGGCTTGTGGTAGGTCCCCTGTTCATGCTTTTCTGTCTAAATAAAAATGATCCTGTCCCGAATTTACGCTATTTGAAATTTCATCAATAGAATATTGTTTCAAGAGGATGGTTTAAAAGTTAAAACCATCGAACACACGTGATCCGAGACACAATAGAAAGACAATAGCAGCCCGGCAGCCGGCTTTCGGTTGGTCGTTGAAAGGTATATCTACTAGTATATTATATTCTATCCCAAGGTTGTCTGGAAGAAATTGCTTTTTAGCGATAAGGCCGCCTATATAGATAAAGCTGGGATAGCTACTCGTAGCTATAATTAATATTAAGTTTATCTCGGTATGGGCAAATGAAAACGAGTGTATTTTATGACTAAGAGAGTTATGACTTTTGTGTATGAATGTGGAGGGATGGGAGGGGGGGGGAGGGAAGCCAGAGAAAACTTGAATGAATGGTGTGAAGAATGATATGAATGAAACAGGAGTGACTGATAGCATAACGGGTGACAGGACGACTTAAAAAGAAATAGTTTCAGTAACATAATAGCTGGAGTCATCTCGTGTTCTTGTTCTTGTGTTATAAGAACACGTGTATGATCTCCATACTATAATTATTAACCGAACAATTGTCTTTTAACCTGAAATATTATTTTCAAACTGGACATTGGCAGAAATCACCAAAAATTCGGTGGATTGCCAAAACAAATATAAAAGTTGAAGTTGAACATAATAGCTAATCACATTTTTTTGGGAATTATCTAGTTTATGTACTTTCTGTTTTTTTTTTTACTGTAGACCTTTTTCGGTTCAAAAGTTAGTAGTTGTTTTTGTCTAATAGTAACTAGATCTTAAATTGGGTCAACGAAATTAAGATGAACATTTCTGTTTGTCTATCTAGAGATGGCATATTTTTGTATACAAATGCGAGAAACTTTTACAATGCTCTTTTGACATTTGCAATACAGAAGCCACTTTTTAACATTATTTAATAACAAAAGGAACACAAGGAAGGTGCCTTGAAGAAAACATTGTTTTCCTCAAACAAGGAGTCATTTGTTTATTAAGTACAAGACCGCAAATTATTACTTTACAATTTTTTCGTGAGGTTCAAAGGCCATATCGTAAGTTCAATAAAACAATTACAGGATCTTAGTCATGAATTACCAAGGAAAAATAATCATACTAAATATTACATGGAGCGACTGCCTATCGGACCTCCAGAACCCTGTTACTGGGCCACACGATATCCCTTAAAAATTAATCATTAATACTTTTATTCATTTTTTATCAGACCTCCACAACATCAGCTTTCCCAACTGTGTTGTGGTCGGCTTCCAGTCTAACCGGATTCAGCTGGATACCAGTGTTTTAGGTGAAGCGACTGCTTATCAGACCACCACAACCAGTAACTGGGCGACACGATACCTCTTGGTTAGACTGATCAGAATATCTGGCTTCCGACCACCCGTAATGACTGTCAAAGATAAATGACAATCGGGACCCACGGCTTTACAAGCTTGTAGGCATGTGATAGAATATGCTAAGATTAGATTTTATGTAGGCCCCAGTATAATACATTATAATTATATTTCACAGATAAATAATGTAAAAAAAATTAAGCCACATTTTTCTATTTTAGAATAACGACCCGCGCTTTTTCGCACGGGCGATACAAATGTTTAAAAATCTTGACTTTTTTTATTAAATAAAATACTATCTTTTGACTGCGGCTTCGCTCGCGTTAGAAAGAGACAAAAAGCAGCCTGTGTCACTCTCCATCCCTTCAACTATCTCCACTTAAAAAATCACGTCAATCCGTCGCTCCGTTTTGTCGTCAAAGACGGACAAACAGACAGACACACATACACATTTCCCAATTATAATAATATATTAAGTATGGATATGCGTGTATTACAAACATTTTTATTTTTCATTTCGAACCAATTTGCGTTCGACTAAACAAACAAACAAACAAACAAACTCAATCCGCCTTATTACAAAACAAGGTTTTTCTTTAAACCAGGTTTAAACCATTGAGCCGGGTTATGAAATTTGAATCTTATTCTGATACGATCAAAATTCGAAATACAAAACCTAGCTCAATGATTTAAACCTGGTTTAGAGAAAAACCTTGTTTTGTAATAAGGCGGTACAGGTTTATAATATTAGTACCTATATATATATATTAATAGGTAAGTAATATGATCAATCTATATAATCACCATTGATTATGTATTAGCTCCCAAGGTAATCTCAAGAAAAAAGACTAGTTTTTTTATAAATCCAAAATGGCCGCCGGATTTTTTACCGCACTTACGAAGGTTAAAGGTAACTACTTAATATTCTAAATATCATTGATTGATTATAATTATTCTTCCGTAATAAAGTAACTAAGTTTTAATTACTTTTTAAGCTTTTGCAAGCGGATATTTATTACTAAGGCCGATATAAATAGACGTGCTTATTAATTTATTAAGCTAGCAAGCAAGCAATATAACCTACTACGATTTATTGGAATTATTTACTAGACTAATTTATTTGCGATGTAATTCATAATTACACAAACTGAACTAAATTTAAGGTAAGTGCATCTTTCTCTTTCCATTTCATTAAAAAAGGACAGAAGATACGATAGTTTAGTCCTGTCAAATTAGCCAGCGCCTGAAGTATATTGACGTATTTTTTGCCATTTTTTTAATACGTCTAAATTATCTATGGAGTATCTTAGTTTGTCTATGAAATCTAAATCTATATTAACATGTGTAGTTTAAATATTACTAAGTTAGTTACTAGGACTCATCTTAAAGAATATAAAGGGCTTTATATTACAAAATCCTTTTATTATATACTCAAGTAAAAATAAATAAATGACTATTATTATGCTTAGCGTGTCCGTCATTAAACTAACGACCTTCTTAGCAAAAACACACGGTTGAACTTTGTACGCCATCTTGAATGCGGAAAATTTATCTTTGTGGATTTTTTCTGCTAAACTGCTGAGCAGGGCTCAAATCTGCTATTGCAAGATTATGATACCAGCGTATGAAACAGATAGATGCTATGGCATCTATCTGTTTCATTCGCACTAGTTTCAGCCAAGCAAATGGCTACGCTACCAGTCCGACACCAACCAGTTAGTACGTTTCGCTCATTCGTCTACTGCGCACGTTCGTATTCGCTTGTGTTGATTTAGTACTGACAACTTTGGCTTCTCTTTTTGGACTTGAATCTTTGTGAATTGGACTTGTTGATAACATACCGGCAACTTTGGCTTCTCTCTGGACTTTTGTGTTGGCATCCTTTTTATCTACCATGCCTACGCGCTACACTTCACAAGAATATGCGAACATGCACCTCATTTATGGGGAATGCAGATGCAACGCAAGTGCTGCCGCTAGACTTTATCGTGAAAGATATCCAAATTTAGAGCGCTACCGGCACCGGGATTACGTATCTTGCATTAGCCGAGCGATCGCGATAATTTAGCAAAATTTGCTGCACAAACGTCAATTCAAAATACGTCACGTCAAATAGCAAACTAGCGATAGTGCTGCCTCTGTGGAGCAATCAGTTAACTAAAATATGAATTTTTCGTTTGGTGGTTTCGTATTTAGTATGGTTTTTAAGAGCAAAGTTAAGTTTTTTTTTGTTAAAGGTGATATTTAATTAGTTCCAGCGATTGCTACTTTATCGTCATCGTAGCAATAAGTGCATTAGAACAATCAGCGAGCGATTAGCAATCGGTTCATACATAATACGATTTTTTTTGACGATCGCGCGGTGATCGCGCGATCACTGCGCAAATATTGCTCATTGCTGTTTCATAGGTAATAACCCCGCCGGATCACCGCGTGTTTGTTAATGTGCACCGTTCACTCACAGAGGGCGGCCATTTCCCGAATCAAATACAGGCTGGAGGTAGACCTGTGTTTCCTTTCCAGGAAGAAGTATTGCAAGAGGTCGCACGTGACCGAAGTATTTCCGTACGTGGAATTGAAGAAAGAACGGGAATACCGAAAAGCACTGCTCATCGTATTTTACAAAGAGCCGAAATGCATCCGTTTCACGTACAACGAGTTCAAAGTCTTCTACCTCGAGATTATCAGGAAAGGATTTCTTTTTGTAGAACAATGCTACAGAGGCATAATGAGAATCCCCAATTCATCCAAAAAATTCTCTGGTCAGATGAATCGACATTTAAAAAAGATGGTTACATGAACTTGCACAATTATCACGAGTGGCATGTGGAGAATCCACATTTAATGCGAAAAGATAGATCCCAGTATCGTTTTAAAGTAAACCTGTGGACCGGAATTTTAAACGGTAAAATTATTGGGCCTATTGAACTGCCTGAGAACTTGAATGGAACTAATTACCTACATTTTTTAAGAGAAGATTTACCAACCCTGTTAGAGGACGTACCACTAGCAGATCTTCGCGACATGTGGTTTCAACAAGAAGGCTGCCCAGCGCATTTTGCAGTGCAAGTAAGAGATTTCCTTGACCAGGAATATCCGGGAAGGTGGATTGGACGTTCGGGCACTATCTCGTGGCCCGCCCGTTCACCAGATTTAAATACCCTGGATTTTTTCTATTGGGGAGTTCTCAAAGAAAAAGTTTACTCAAAGCCCATTGAGAACGTAGCCGACCTGCGTGAACGCATTTCTCAAGCAGCTGAGGCGATCAACTCTCGAAGATATGCCCGACTAATAAGTAGATCTTTTTTAAGAAGATGTAGGGCTTGTATTGAGGCTAATGGTAAACAATTTGAACATTTATTGTAATAAAAAACGTTATTTCTCTATCATCTGACTTTTATTCCAACAAACCTAATTATTTTACTAATTTTACTAACTTTTTTTCACTTTGGTTAAAGTGGCGTCACTATCTGTCTCGCTCACTCATGGCGAACATACCCATTATCCATCTCTCTCATCATTTTGTCTTAAAATTAAGAACCTACCTAGAGCTTGTGTGAATTAAAAACATTTTAACTGAGTAAAATGAGATAGCAAAAATCGGGTTACTTGAGGTTTTAATTTTTTTACTCTTTTCTATTGTATGGAACTAACAAGTATTGTACCATTTTAGAATTCTGATTAAATGCGCCAACTTTTAATGCCACTTGCCAAGGCACTCTAGTACATTTTTTTATAGGAGGGCCTGTCAAAGTCGACGAATCTTGAAAATTTTAAATTCGTAGTTTAACAAATAGTCTCAATTCTCGGAAACTTGAGGCAATTGTGTCATTATTTTTTATTGGGATTCTAGAAATGTTATTTAGGATTACGTTTCCAAAGTTCAAATGAACAAAAATAAAAAAGAATAACCCCAATAACCGAAAAAAACCTAGACGTTTGATCAAATTTCTAGGTTTTTCTTAAAATGCCCATAATTTTTAAACTGCATGGGATAGATTTTTTTTCAGATTTTTCTCGTGATGGTTATGATCAATCCTGTCACCCCGTTTCGGCTTGACGTTGAGTTTTGGGACACCCTGTATAATTACTAGCTTTTGCCCGCGGCTTCGCTCGCGTTAGAAAGAGACAAAAAGTAGCCTATGTTGTATATGTCCCTTCAACTATCTCCACTTAAAAAATCACGTCAATTCGTCGCTCCGTTTTGCTTTAAAAGAAAGACAAACATACAGACAGACAGACAGACACACTTTCCCATTTATAATATTAGTATGGATACAGATTATAATCACATATAGATGTATCAAGAATCAAAGGTATCAAAGGTTTGCATCTGTTGTTTTTACTAAGAAAAGTCACATAGAAGCCCAGCTTTTTTGGAATGGGAAATCATTAAATGCCCACTGTAGGCGGAGCGGAAGGGAGTGTCAGACTTCTACTGGCTAAAACCCACCCATGTTCCTTGTTAGCCCTTCGTGTCCGGGGCTGCGGTATCTCTTTCGAACAACCCGCAGCCCCGGCAGACTATTTACAGGCACTTATGAATTGTCAAAGCGTCAGTCGGTACGTCAGAAAGTTAAAGCTAATTGCTTGTTCCAAAAGATAGATAGATAGATAGATAGATAAACCATTTATTTGGTGCAAAGTTTAACACAAAAACACAGAAAACAAAGTAAACAAAGAAAAAAAAAGCAGAACAACGTTACAAATTAAAGTGACCTACCAAGCAGTACGTGTCTCAAGTTTGCACCAAATGGGTGTCCAGTTCAGCATATGTCAGGTATATAGGCTAAGCATATACCTGTCGCTGATGTAACTAACGCAAAACGTAGATCTCTATGAAGAAGGACAAGCAAGGAACTCCATGGACACTCTTTTCAATCATATTTCAAGGTGGCCATTGACGGTAATTTTTCGCGTCAGTAATAAAACTGATTTGCATGTGGATTGAGAGATCTTTTCGAAAAACGCTTCCAATCCCAACCAAATAATAAGAGGATTTAGAAAATAATTGTGTAAACTTCATGGTAAGGTATAAAATTTGTGAAACCTAAACAAGGAAAGTTAGAACTCATTAACTGGGTCTCTCAATTTGGCCAACTGAAGAAATAGCCATAACGCGTATCCAAGAATATACTGCCTATGATTTTATAATTTGCACTTTAAATAATTGTGAAGGATTTGTGAAAGCTGCTAAACAAAATTTCGATTCGTTTCAAAGCCACGTTTAAGATTTACTGTGGCTTCACTCCAAATGATTTAGGCGGCCAACCAACTCTGGCATGGTTATTCGACACTCACGATCAAATTTTAGACGTACGTCAGTTCAACTGACGCGCCAAAATGACCGTCAGTGGCCACCTTTATATTCATACAACATCTTAGTTACATCATTTATGTTACTTCTATGTGTAAAAACAGTTAAGGTAAGGAGCAATAAAAAATAATTGCAAAAATTAAAATTGATTTTACGAATCCGCCTCACACTTGACCGATTACTAAGCTTTACGTCATAATGTTACAAAACTTGAAATCGAAAAAAATATTTCGCAATGTCATATTTTATTTCAATCTGATAAGCTGAGAATTGAATCTAATTAAGTATAAATTATTGTATAGTATTTTTTTTTTGTAGCAACGTTCCTAATTATGTCAGGATAATTACGATATAAATTATATTAAATACTAGCTTTCGCCCGCGGCTACACCCGCAATGCCGAACTTCCATTATTTTTCCACTTTAGGGGCCGATTTTCCAAAACTACTTTCTTAGTGGTTACCTACTCTTCACAAAGAACACACCCTGTAAGTTTCATGTCTCTAGGAGTAGCGGTCTGGGCCGTGCGTTGATATAACAACAGTCAGTCAGTTTACCATTTTATATACGTATAAAATTTATTTTATCTCTCTATGTAAATAGGAAAGAATTCCTAAATATATAACTAAGCCCAAAATTCTAGAAAGTTCGGCTATTTCTAAGCGACTTTCAAAAAAGAAAGTCATGACAATTTTCTGTTTAAAAAAACAATTTGACAAGTTTTACATGTCAAATTGTCATCTCCAGTCATGTCTAGAGGGTCAAAGCGAACCTCACCTGCACGTGGTACACCCTGCTGATTCACTGACGAGGCTCTGACGGACCAGGTCTCTTCACAAGGTGGAGACCATCGCAGTCATAATGCATATATTTTTGTTTTAAATCTTTCTTCGTTTGTGATTGTAAAATAAACATGGTCGTGGCAGAATTGTGGTGTGTTTTCCGCAAATGCCATTAATAAAGAGTTGAAGTTGAAGTCATGTCTAGTGCATTAAAAGTTATTAACAGAACCATTATAAAACTGTATTAACTCGTGTTTTTGGATATATATATATATATTTTTTTTTTTTAATTATTATGGGCTTGCTCTTGGTCCCAGACTAGCCCGAGGGCATAGACGGGGCCTACGATGGAGCGAGCTTACCCAATAGATGCCTATGCACTCGTTTTTTAAATACTTCCGGGTTATATGAATTTGGAAACACAGACGCCGGCAGGGAATTCCATTCCTTCGCGGTGCGCATTATAAACGATTTTGAGAAGCGCTGCGTGCGGATATGAGGAATATCAACCAAGAAAGGGTGGTATCCTGCCGTACGTCTGGATGTCCGGTGGTAAAAAGGAGATGAGGGAATAAGCTCATGAGCACACTCACCGAAGTGCAATCTGTAAAATACCGCCAGGCAGGCAACTTTTCGCCGATGTGCTAGTGGTTGTAGTAGGGCCACCAGCTTCTTGTCGCCAATCAACCTTCTGGCTCTGCGATCCACCGAATCCAATGCGGCCAGTTGGTATTTGGCTGAGCCATCCCATAGGTGACTGCAATACTCCATACACGATCGGACTTGAGCTTTATAAAGTGTTAGAAGCTGTCCCGGCGTGAAGTATCGCTTAACCTTGTTAAGGATGCCCAGCTTTTTCGCCGCAGTCTGTGCTTTGGACTCGATGAAAGTGCCGAAGTTGAGGTCAGAACTCAACTCCATGCCAAGGAGTTCAAGGCAGCCGGTTACATTTACAGATGCACCTCGGAAAGTAGGAGCCAGGTCAAATGGGCTCCGTTTGGCGGAGAACAGACACGATTGGGTTTTGGCGGCATTGAACTGCACTAGATTGTCATCGCCCCATTGGGACACACGACTCAAGGCAAAGTTCACTCGCTCGACCATGGTCTCTCTCTGTGAACGAATATCGTCCCTACTGTCTTTTGCGCTGGCCAGATATCTCTCTACAACAGTACTGTCATCTGCGTAACCGACTATGCTAGGATTTAGCATATCGTTTATATGAAGCAGGAATAGGGTTGCAGAGAGAACAGACCCTTGAGGAACACCGGCATCGATGGCCATTAGGTCCGAAGAGCAGCAGTCGACGACCACTCTGATCGACCGTTCCGTCAAGAAGTCCGATACCCAGCTACAAAAGTCAGCCGGTATGCCATAAGCAGGAAGCTTGCTAAGGAGACTTGCGTGCCAAACCCTGTCAAAAGCCTTTGAGATGTCGAGCGAACCGGCAAGGGCTTCGCCGTTTTTCTCAATGGCTTCACCACAGCAATGTGTAACATACACTAGAAGATCTCCAGTAGACCGACCAGGGCGAAAGCCATATTGCTGGTCATTGAGTAGATTGTTGTCTTCTAGGTTTGTCTTTCCATGACTTTACAGAGCATGGAGGTGATGGCGATTGGTCGATAGTTACAGGGATCGGCACGGCTGCCCTTTTTGGGCACTGGCTGCACATTAGCAAGCTTCCAGGATTTTGGCACCGTTCTAGTTTGGAGAGAGAGCCGGTATAGACGTGTCAATACAGGCGACAACGCAGGCGCACAGTGTTTAAGTACTCGCGCAGGTATTCCATCTGGTCCACTGGCTTTATTCACGTCCAAATTCAGCAGAACCTTCCGTACCTCTTTTTGGTGAACAGAAATATTCTTCATTGAGGAATCGCAATGAGGTATAGTAGGTGGTTGATGGAGGCCTGCATCAAGACGAGAGTTGCTCGCAAATAGGGAAGCAAACAAGTTCGCTTTCTCTATCGCGGAGTGGGCCAGCGTACCGTCAGGTTTCTGCAACGGTGGAAATGTGGGACGGCAGAAGTTGGATTCGACCGCTTTGGATAGGGACCAAAACTGCTTGCTACCAGAAGGGTAGGACGTGAGTCTGGCCCCTATTCGACTGATATGGTCAAATCGAGCCTTCCGAATCACCCTTTTGCAGGACTTGGCGGCATCGTTATAGGCTTTCTTCTTCCTGCGAACCCTCCGGGCCCTTGCTTTGGTGTCGCGGGCTTGCACCCAAGCCAGGTATGCTGACTGTTTACGGGCTTCAGCTCGAGCACAATCCGCATTGAACCATGCTTGAGTTCTGTGATCGAGCGAGACGTCGGAGAACGGAATATAATATTCCATTCCCTGCCGAATCACATCCACGACAGCCTCAGCAGAGTACGAGGGATCGCCGGAAGAAAAACAGACCGACCGCCAAGGGAAAGATGCAAAGAATTGCCGCATCTCATCCCAATCTGCTGACTCGTATCGCCACACTCTCCTCGTGCCCTTTGGGCTGCGATCCGGAGGGGAGCAGACCGATACGGATTTCACCAGACAGTGATCTGACGAGCCCAGCGGAGCTGAGACCGAGACAGAGTGCCGATCCGGATCTGTTGTCAGTAGAAGGTCCAAGCAATTGGGTGTGTGGTCAGCAACATCCGGTACCCGCGTCGCAACGTTCACCAGCTGGGTGAGGTTTAGCGACAGCGCAAATTTGCGTGCTTCCTTGCCAGCGTGGCAGGTTTTCTCGAACGGGGGCAGCCACTCCTTGTGGTGGGCGTTGAAGTCCCCGAGAAACACTAGTTCCGCAGCAGGGTACCGTGTTGGGCATTATCTGCTGTCTCAGTGAGGTGGTCAAATAGCCTGGTTGTCTCCTGGTCTCCGACGTGCGATCGGTAAACACACGCATATAGGGTCTTCTGGGACCCTGTGTCTACGATGACCCACAGAGTAGAAAACCCGGAAGTCTCAAAGCAACGAAGACGCTTGCAGCAGATGTCGTCGCGGACGTACACACAGACCCCAGCTTTCTCTTTGAACTTATGTTCTAGTGAGTAGCCTGGGTAGTTGAGGTACGCCACGTCCGCTGGGGTTTTAATTTGCGTCTCCGTCAAGAAGAACAGGTGCGGCTTTTCAGTCTCGAGGTGGTGGTGGACTGCGTCGAGATTTGAGTGCAACCCTCGTATATTTGATAGGTGCACTTTCAACGAGAGGAAGTGCCGCCGGTGTTTGACCTTATTCTCCTTATTCTTTTTTTTTATATAAAAACAAGTGTATGATCTCGATACTATAGTTAATAACCGTACACTGTCATTTAAACTGAAAAATATTATTTCTAATCTAGACATTGGTCCGGGGTTGCGGAATGTTTGTAATAGTTACCGTGACCCCGGAACATAAAGGGCAACCGAAGGAACATGAGTGGGTTTTAGTCAGTAAAAGTCTGACTCGCCCTCCCGCACCGCCTAGGACGGGAGAAGTCATTTGACGATTTCCCACTCCCCAAAATAAAAATTAAAAATCTAGACATTGGCAGAAATCACTGAAAACTCGGTGAATTGTCATAAATAGAATAAAGTTGAAGAAGTTCTTGTCAGATTGTCAGGCTCTAACGAACGTCAAAGATTCGGGGTTTTATTTCAAATTCCTAAAGGAAAAACCCACAAATATTTTTACCAGGTAATAGAATTATTTTTATTATTTTTTACCATTCGTTATGACCTCTAGGTCAGTATGTAAAGTGCTCGCTTTTTGTGTCTTAAAATTAATTATATAACTTGTTTGTATAACTACTTCAAGGCTTGATTTAATTTGTTATTTATATACTAGTCGATTTCTGCGGCTTTGTGCTCCCATTTTTATTTAAATCCATCCCCTATTTCTCCCCGTGAGGGGTTCAATTTCCGAAATTCGCATAGGTCATTAAAAAAAAGAATTACTCTGCATTATCAATTGAAAATTTATTTTTAGGGCGTAGGGGCACATTAAGATGTTTTTTTTTTGGATATTCAACGTCTAAAGGGTTAGAAAGGTTAGGGGATGAAAGTTTATACGAAAATAGAAAAGCAAAATCGCAGAAAACGACTAGTATATATTATAACTTATGTGAAATAGTAAATTGACAGACTGATTCACTGACCGCTGATATCTCAACGCACATCACAAACCGCTGCTCCTAGAGACATGAAACTTGCAGGGTGTGTTCTTTGTGAAGAGTAGGTAACCACTGAGATAGAATTTTTGAAAATTCGACCCCTGAAGAGATAAAATAGTCAATGTAAGATACCCATGCGAAACCTCGAAAGCTAGAACAACAAAAAAACTAAAACCTAAAACGCGAATCGAAAACATAAATACCCCAACGATTACATCTGCTCAGTACCAAAAAACTAAAAAGCGTGAAGATTGAGTCATAACCACACGTCACATAAGAACCTTACGCCTTCGGAATAGAGGTGACAATCGTATGGCAAGAGAAACCGGTACTGACAACTTTCTCGTGGTTTTGTAATATGACATAAGGCTTAAACAAGTTTTATATCAATGTTAAGTGGGACATATAGAATTTGGCTTACATTAACACTAGTTTTCAACCGCGGTTTTGCATAGGTATTTGATGCCTCCTTTTAAGTAGTAGAGAGACGTTATGTAGCCTATGTGTTATTCTGATGTACATAAACGTTTATATGTATAATACTAGCTTCTGCCCGCGGCTTCGCTCGCGTTAGAAAGAGACAAAAAGTAGCCTATGTTACTCTCCATCCCTTCAACTATAATGACAATTCCTCTATGTTTTTAGCTCCGATTATCACGTTTGTGTCATCAGCAAAACCACAAGTTTTTCATTTGGTTGGTTATTATTCATCAAGTTCAGTAGGTCATTTGTAAAAATTATATAAAGTATAGGTCCCAAAATTGACCCTTGGGGCACACCACATTTGACATATGTCATTTTAGACTTGTATGTCACTTCGTGATTAGTCTCGTCTATATTTTTAATTTCTACATACATTCTTCTATTTTGTACGTACGATTTCATAAGTTTTAAAATTTTGCCTCTTATACCGTAGTGTTCAAGTTTAATAAGTAATAGTTCATGATCTATCGTGTCAAAAGCGGAACTAAGGTCAACAAATAGTCCAGCTACTTTCATTTTCTCATTTAACATGCTATTAATGTCATTTATTAAAGTAAATTAAAGTCTTGGCAACATTTAACATGAAATGTTTTTGGTGGGACGTTTATATGTATGTATGTTTGTTACTCTTTTACATAAACTCTACTCTACGGATTTTTATACAACTTTACAGCAATATAGCTTAAAACATCATATTTTATTAACACTTTTTTTTTATTTGAAAGTAGATTTTTTATCAAAATTGGTTTATCCTATTATTTGCTTTTGCTATTATTCGATAGATATTAATAACTTCGGTGGAATTTTTAATTAACTAAACTGCCCTCTGGGTCTGTTTTGGATATTTCTTCTCAGAGCAGCTAGAAAACATCTGCCCGTGTAAAACTGTTATGTATATAACCTTTTCACAAAATAAATATCATTAAATCATTTGACTGGATTATGGAATATTCAAATAACTCGTAGCAACACTCATTTACAAAGTATTAACAAATTGGGTTTAATCGTAATTAAAATAATTACGTAATGAATTTGTCATTACAGAATGATGACGACACGGCAAAGAATCTATGAGTCAGTCATACTATAGAAAGTTTTGCATACTAACAAAGCTAATAGGTATTAGAATATAAATTAATGTGTAGCTCTGCCAAGAAGAACCATTATAATTATTTCTGTATACAGGGACAGGGTTATTGGTAAAACACCGACATCCTCTCAGGACTATGCTACTATCATCATAAACAACAACTTTTGTTCTATGATTTTTTACAAAATGTTATACATTTACCAAAAACAAATCTTCAAGATTTCGTTGTCCTATCTAACACATTTCAACTCTGTATTGTGCCGTAACAACATACCTACGCTTGCCGCGCACTGTCCTCGTTTGCTACGCATACCACAGATTAATAAATAGTTACTACGTAACAGATACTTCACTCCAATACAAAAACGAAAAAACCTACGCTATAATAGCCTACAAAATCATAATAATAATACCAGCTGTTTGCAGCGAGGAGAAATGTACCATAAATACGCACAAAGAGAGTTGAGATTCTTTTGCCCGCCGCGCGACTAACGTGTGTGCGTGTCGTCCAGCAAATCTGATAGGGTTATACGTATGATGATAATGGTAATAAAAAGAATGATTTAGAAAAACAATATTTTTTTTATTTGTTGATCAAATATTTTTTCTTTTAATAAAATGACTGATGCATATTTTTCGTTCCTTGAATTCCCGATTATTATATTTTAGTGTCGAAAATATCCAAAACCGCGTGAATAATTTTAATAAATAATCAAAAGGGAAACAGGAGAATTGGGAAACAGGGGAATTGCACAATAATCACGCAATAATTACATGGTTTCGGCATTTTGATAGTCAGCGCTGTACCCGTGACGTGCGAGCACTCAGCCGGGCGCGCGACAGCCCGGTGTTCGTTGTATCGTCGACGATACGCGAAGCGGTAGGCATAAAACGCGTGGCCTTGAGCGAGTGACGGACGCCTGCGCATACTTCGTCACATTTAGAGTGTTCAATTTAAATATTTTTAATTTTGTATGAAAATGTAATGAACTAAAATATGATAATTTTTAAAATGTCGTAGAACAAAAGTTGTTGATTATGATGTTAGTAAAATAGTCCTGAGAGGATGTCGGTGTTTTACCAATAACCCTGTATACACATTACTGTGTCCCGCGATTTCATCCGTTTGGATTCCGTCATCTCCCTAGCCTTTCCTAGCCTAGCTAGCTTTCCTTTTTTTTTTTTTTGCTTTCTTTTTTTTTTTAGCTAGCTTTTCTTGCCTAGCTTTTTTTAGCCTTTTTTTTGGCTTTAAGCCTAACCGGATTCAGCTGGACACCGGTGTTTTAAGTGAAGCGACTGCCTATCAGACCTCCACAACCCAGTAACTGGGCGACACGATACCCCTTGGCTAGATTGGTCAGACTTTCTGGCTTCCAACTATAACGACTTCCAAAATTCCACGTAAGACAACCGAGAGGGCACGGTATGTCAGTGATTGCTTTAAATCGTTAAGATTAATTATTTAGTAGGAAGGAAAAAACCACCTTCATATTTAAATAGAAATAAAATGGCATTTACAGATTTTCAAAATTTCTCAGTAGCCACACTCGGGAATCAACTGGTTAAAATCCGAAAAAGTAACACTCTGTTTTTATGCCATCAAATGTTAGGGCCATTCATAAGGATTCAATCTCTCTAACAAACAGATTTATGGTTTTCCTTTAATTTAATTTACTATGTTTGTATAAAAGATTTGATCCTTATAAATGACCATATCAATTGATGCTATAAGAGTACAGGATGTTGTTTTTATTAACCAGTTCGATACCAAATTGTAAAAAAGTGCGTTTTCGAAAATCTATACATGTAATTTTATTTCTTTGAAAAAAAAATAAAGGAATGTTTCCTTTAAGTAATATATCTATACGATTAAAATACGGGACACGTATTTTTTGCTTGATCAAATTAATAAAAAAAAAAGATAAAGAGCAACAAAGTTCCGGAGTAGGGGCTGTTGACGTCACCGTCCTGCAAAAATTGTATCAGATCGTGACGTCATGCGCAACTAAAACGCACTGCCCCCCTAGACAAGTGGTATTGTAGAATAGATAGCAAAACGAAAACGATTGTCAAATGTAAGAGATGTCAAATTGTTTGGCGAAAGCTTATGTCAATTCCATACATTTGACAATCTATTTGTTTTCGTTTTCTATTCTACAATGCCACTTAGCTAGGTTTCTGTATCGTGGGTTGCGGAATGTGTATAGTAGTCACCGTGACCCTGGAACATAAAGGGCAATCGAAGGAACATGAGTGGGTTTTAGTCAGTAAGAGTCTGACACGCCCTCCCGTCGCACCCAGGACGGGAGCAGTCATTGGATGATTTCCCACTCACCAAAAAAAAAAAAAAAAAAAAAAAAGGTTTCTGTATCGTCGACATTCTTCGTTTAAGAGAAAAAAAGACAAAATACGTGTCCAAAATTTTTTGATAATCTATCTGACGGACTAATTACTTTTTGTCGTCTCGCCTATTTAACGCCTTCTTCCTCCAAATCACGTGAGTTACGAAACTCAGCCTTGTGTGCCCAGGAATAGCGCAACGTTTTATTTCCAAACGTGGTTCATAATTGTAGGGTAATTACTTGGCCATCCGCTAAGAATGCAGTTTCCTGGCGAAACCTGACGTAATGGTTGAGTTTTCACACGATCCAAGTGTCGGAAAACCGGTGGCTTAACGGGTAACCTGCTGACCAGTGGGTTGCGGAATAGTTGTAATAGTTACCGCGGCCCCGGAATTAGGGCAACCCAAAGATCATGGGTGGGTTTTAGTCAGTAAAAGTCTGACACTATTAAATTAAATTAAAATTATTTTATTTCGGACAACAGTGATCCATTTTTAGTTAGTTTTGTAAGTATATTCTAGTGTTAGTAACGAAGAATGCGTTGATATTAACTCTAGAAACCTGCGCTCTTCCAATAATCTTCTTTTACTTTGCCCTTCTCATACTTCGGATTTAGTTCATTCTTCCTTTCGGATTCAATCCATTCTTCTCTGGAATGCGCTTCCTCTCGATATCAGGACGGCCACTAGCCGTTATGGATTCAAGCGGAAATTGAGGATTCATTTTCAAAATATATGAGCAGAGTCTATTGACCAGTCACTACATTCTTTGTTTTATATGTATGTATGTATGTATGTATTTATATTTATTTAAGTAGTATATACTTTAATATATAAATAAGTAGGTAATTATGTCTATTCTTTTTTCTATTTTAAGTTGCATTCTTCTATTCTATTTCCTTTTTTTTTTCTTTTTATTAGTGCACCTACCATGTAATCTCTGCACTACCCTGGGTAGACTGGTAGAGAATGCCTAAGACATTAAGTCCGCCATTGTACATATGTGCATAAAGTTTAAATAAATAAATAAATAAATAAATTAACATCTTATATATAAAATTCTCGTGTCACAATGTTAGTTATCTTACTAATACGAAACGGCTTTACCGATTTTTACCAAATTTTATATGCATATTCAGTAGGTCTGAGAATCGGCTACTATCTATTTTTCATACCCCTAAGTGATAAGCCTAACCTAATGTTAAGGGTTGTTCACCCTTAACATTTTTAACGCGGGTGGCACGGGAGGCAGCTAGTAAATAAATAACAATTTAACCATAGAATGACCAGGCAGGAATATATGTCTCCTACCTAATCAACCTCCGCACAAAAAACCTAATATTTGAAGTATAGCCACATCTCTCAGAATATAATAGCGACTACTCCGCACTCTGCAAAGCAACGAATCAGTATTCTTGCGTATTATGGCATGGAAGCCGTCTGTATAGGCCTCGGCAAACATTTCCGAAGCGCTACAGAAACGGGGCAGTCGCAACAACATCCTAAAGAAAAGCATTATTATACGATAGAGTATTGTACGCGCAGGACATCCAACGATCTTTTAGTGTAGTTGACCCATAGATGGCTCGTGTAAAAACTCTGACGGTAGGCCTTAAAAAATGTTTTTTACTTGGTCAGAGCATCGTGCAAATCTACGAGCCAACATATTACCTCTGACCGCCAGTGCCCTGCGCTGCCAGTGCCCTGTCTTTATGGTCGTCTGTGATGAAATGTCCAAGGTACTTGGACACTCTGTTTAAATGGAGGGCATTCAACCTTATAATGCCAGGTACAGAGTCCGGACATCTACCTGCGGCCTTAAAGAGCATATATTCACTTTTGATGACATTATAAATAAGACCATGTGAGGCAGTATAAGTCTCACAGACTTTGAGCAATTCCCTGATCGCCCCAGCGGTCGGGCCCAGCAGCACCATGTCGTCCGCGTAGCTGATATTATTGACGCTCACTTTATTTATTCGACATCCAACAGTCATGCTGCTGAGCTCCATGATGAACCCTGACTGCGACCTTTGTTATGATAATTTCGCCAATTTAATGGTTATGTGTTTGCATTATTTTGAGTGTAATAAGATTTAATTGTTGTTTTACTTTGATTTATATTAGTATTTGTTTTGTTGTGTGTATGTTGATTTATGTAACTGGTCTTCGGCCGTGTAAATCAAATAAATAAATAAATGATGAGGCCATCAACATACAGATTGAAGAGCCTAGGGGACGTCAAACCCTATTCCTGCCGGGGTTGCGGAATGTTTATAATAGTTACCGTGACCTCAGAACGTATAGGGCAACCGAAGGAACATGAGTGGGTTTTAGTCGGTAAAAGTCTGACACGCCCTCCCGCCGCACCCAGGACGGCCGCGGCGGGAGCAGTCATTGGTTGTTTTCCCAAACTCAAATAAAAAAAAAAACTTGTCTCACCAAGCGAAAAATATGTGTCTGGTCTAGCGGACGGACTATATAGAATGCGATTTTCAACCGACTTCAAAATGGAGAAACGGAATTCGATAGTATTTTTTTTTTAGGTAAGTCATGTTGTGTTGAGACCAAGACCATACTAGGTGCATTTTTGGTCTTGCACAACCCGCTAGGAGAGGATTCTACCCATAGAAATGGAACCAACTCTGAAATCTCGAAAAAAATATCAGCCGTTTCATACATTGTGGTCAGGAGGGCATTGAACTTTTGTTAGAAACAGCTGATATTTTTTTCGAAATTTCAGAGTTGGTTCCATAATAAAAGTTGTTTGTTTTTATGAGTAGAATCATCTCCTAGCGGGTTGTGCAAGACCAAAAATACACGTAGTATAATTTATACAGCATTCGGTGACAGGTAAAGTGCTATAAGCCAATGTCAGTGCTTAGTAACGTCTATTATGACGGGCCTGTTGGTTTAGTGGTTAGTAGCCCTGACTGCTAAGCCGGATGTCGTGGGTTCGATTCCCACCCAGAACAAACTTTGTGTGATGAGCATGATTGTTTGTTCTGTGTCTGGGTGTAATTTATCGATAATATGTATTATTAGTTTAATATGTATGTATTTATACATTATTTAAGTATGTATTGTATATCAGTTGTCTGGGATCAGATGACCGTGTGTGAGTTGTCTTAGTATATTTATTTATTTATTTATTATCTCGGCATAAGACTGATTAAAACGCTTCCCAGGATGTTTACAATAAACTGAATGGTTATTATAAGTTCACCGGGTCGAACACCACAATAACTTATTGTCAAAGCATAATGGACGGAAACAAAAAATAAAGCGACGTTCTTAGAGCTAAAATAATAAACAACTGACAGTTTTCGGTTTAAATATTGACAAATAATAGTATTTATATTTTTTTGCAAAAAAAAACTACTTCTCTCGATTTCGGCATGATACCATCATCGGATTCTGGACCTGATGACAATGGGACCATTTGGGAAGTCTACCCTTTCAAACAAAAGAAGAATTGTTCAAATCGGTTGGTAAACGACGGAGATATGCGCCAACAAACATAAAAAAAAACATCCGAATTGAGAACCTCCTCCTTTTTTTAGAAGTCGGTTAAAAACAAGTTTTTTTACAGTCCGGAAAGCGTTTAAGAAGCCTGAGTTTTGTGAGGTCGGTGACTATAGTCTGTCTTTTTTTTGGGATGGGAAATCATCAAATGACTCCTCCCGCTCTGAGCGGAGCGGAAGGGAGTGTCAGACTTGTACTGACTAAATCCCACCCAAATCCTTCTTAGCCCTTTGTGTCCGGGGCTGCGGTATCTCTAGAGAACAACCCGCAGCCCCGGCAGATAGTCTGACTGGTTTGGTTAGCGCGATTGCCGGATTGTGACCTTAGCTCCCGGGAGTCAATTCAACTAGTATACAAGGTGTCCCACGGCTATGCCACATGGAGGGAAAGTACCTTAAATATTGTAGATAACTAGAGCATTTTACTGAAAGAAGACATTATTTTAATTTTAAAAACATTTTATACTGTACTCATAGATATTTAAATAAATACAAAGTTGAATCGAACTTGTTACTCGAGAAAATTTATTAGCCTGTAGTTTCACAAGCATTATTTTTTGCTAAATAACATAGTGTCACAAAAATTGGTCCTAGGGGTTGTGATGATATTCATATAGTAGGTACATTGATAATGTTGGTGGTGGTATGTACAAAATATAATAAAGTCAGTCATTGCTGGACCTTGTTGTTTATATCACGTTCCTCATACCTTTACATGGCGCAGCCGGTAATTAGCAAAATTTAAAAAACCAAAGTTTGTAGTGAGCAGGACGATTTATAAGTAATTTAGAACAATGGAAACAGTGTTAACGCCGCCATCACCGTTCAAATTCGATGAGAACTCAATTGATGTGGCATCGGGCAAGTTGAGTGATAGTTGGGAACGCTGGAAGAAAGGCTTCAAGATATATTATAATGCGTGTGAGTTATCGACTAAAACTTCAGCGATACAATTGAACATTTTTCTGCACATCATAGGCGAGCAGTGCCGCGAAATATTAGAACAAAGTGAAGAAAAAACATTAGATGGTGCGTGTAAAAAGTTAGATGAACATTTTAAAACGAAAAAAAATTTAACGGTGGAACGTCACAAGTTTCTTACACGAGATCAGCAACAGAATGAGTCCATAGATCAATATGTGTTTGAGTTGCGAAAATTGTCCAAAACATGTGAGTTTGGAAATTTAAACGAAGATCTTATAAAAGACCGACTTGTGTGTGGAGTTACAAGCCCAGCAATTAGAGAACGATTATTACGTGAAGGGGACCTAACACTGAATAAAGCCTTGGATATATGTCGAGCAGCGGTAGTCTCAAAAATGTATTCAGAAAATATCAAGAAGGAGAATGAAGCGGTTCACAGCATTAAACAGGACGATAACATTCAAGAAGAGAAAAACGAGATTTATGCCTTACGGCGTTATAATAAAGTAGGATATGGAATACCGTCATCGTCTAAAAAAACGTTTGATGGCAATTTGAAAGGTGCGATGCGATCTCGCGGTGGACACGAGCGAGCGGGCGCGGGCTGGCGAGGCGGGCGCGGGGCCGCCGCCGCCGCCGACGGCGACGCCGCTAGTCCGCTGCAGCAGCCGACGTACAGACCGCGCACTGTGCCGCACTGTGGCCGGTGTGGTAATATGCACGGAAGGAATGCTTGTCCGGCGTACGGTAAGAGGTGTCTACGCTGCTCAAAAATGAACCACTTCGCAAAAGTGTGTGGTGTGTACCTTGTGGAGACATCAGACGAAAAGGTAATATTTGCATTGAATAAAGACTTGAGTGATTGGACTTTAGATTTGAAAATTAACGAACATTGCATAAATTTTAAATTAGATACGGGCGCAGATGTTAATGTGTTACCAATGCGTTTCTTGTCCAAGTTAGGGATATCTATTGATAAATTATTGCAAACTAACACCAAATTGACCGGTTATTCAGGTGATTTAATTACTGTTTTAGGAAAAACACATTTAAAAGTATATCACAAGAACAAGTTGTATTTATTAGAGTTTAAAATCGCAAATGTAAACAGTACGCCTATATTGGGACGTCATGCGTGTGTAGAAATGAACTTAATAAAGAGGGTTATGTCTGTGCAGAGTTCTGATATTAATTGTGAGTATATAACAAAAGATTATAAAGATGTTTTTAGCGGAATAGGTTGTTTACCGGGAGAATACAATATTCAATTGAGGGACGACGCTGTCCCCGTTGTTCATGCACCTCGTAAGTTGCCATTTGCGATCAGAGAGGACGTGAAGAAAAAATTATTTGAAATGGAGTCACAAGGTATCATAGCAAAAGTAGAGGGGCCCTCTGATTGGGTTAGTAGCATAACTGTAGTTAAAAAGTCGAATGGTGATTTAAGAATATGCTTGGATCCAAAAGAATTAAATCAGGCCATTAGGAGAGAACACTTCAAATTACCAACTTTAGATGAAATTGTGTCAAAATTAGCCGGGGCTAGGTATTTCAGCACATTAGATGCTTCAGCTGGATTTTGGAACGTGAAATTAGGAGAAAGTAGCAAATTCTGTACATTTAACACACCTTTTGGTAGGTTTAAATTTTTAAGAATGCCTTACGGCATATGTTCGGCCTCGGAGATCTTTCATAAAAAAATATATGAATATTTCGATGATATAGAAGGTGTGTGTATGTATATTGACGATTTATTAATATACGCTTCTGATCAAAACAAACATGATGAAATTTTAAAGAAAGTTCTAGAAAGATGTAGAAAAATTAATTTAAAATTAAATATAAATAAGTGCAAATTCGGTTTACAGGATATAAAATATTTAGGTCATCGTATTACAAAAGACGGATTGAGCCCAGATGACTCACACTTGTCAGCAATAAAAAACATGCAAGTACCAAAAAATAGAAAAGATATAGAACGATTTTTAGGATTAATTACGTATGTAGGGTCGTTTGTTCCAAACCTTTCAGATAAAACATTACCACTGCGAGAGTTACTTAAAAAAGAAATAGAATGGCATTGGGATGACCGTCATGATCAGTGTTTTACTTACTTAAAAGCGTGTTTAACGAAACGTCCGGTTCTACAATATTATAGTTTGAATAAGCCAATAGTCATATCTGTGGATGCCAGTTCCACAGGCTTAGGAGCGTGTTTAATGCAAAATGGACTTCCAGTGTGTTATGCTTCGAAAGCATTAACAACTACAGAACAGAAGTATGCGCAGATTGAAAAAGAGTTGTATGCTTCCGTTTTTGCCTGTGAGCGGTTTTATGCATACATTTTTGGTCGATCAGATGTTACAATAGAAACAGATCATAAACCGTTAATCAGTATTATGAAAAAACCAATTGTAGATGCTCCGTCCCGCTTACAGAAAATGCTGTTGAGATTACAGCGCTATACTTTCACATTAGTTTACAAACCGGGAAAACATTTGTATATTGCGGACGCGTTATCTCGTGCCTATGAAACGACGCCGCATGTTAGCGAAGGTACGTCACAAACCGGTATAGGTAGCGACAACGATGAAGTATGTGTATTGACCGATAGTGTAAAAAACAAATGCGAATATCTTACGGATACTCAGTTCGTAGACATTCAAAAGCAGATGGAAATAGATGACGAGATGAATGAATTGTATAAAAATGTTTTACAAGGATGGCCTGAAAACAAAGATAAAATAAAAGATAATATAAAACCGTACTGGAAATTTAGGGAGGATATAACTGTAGCTAATGGGTTAATCTGGAAATTGGATAAAATAATAATACCTAAAGTAATGAGAAAGGAAATGTTAAAAAAGATTCATATTGGTCATATGGGCATAGAAAAATGCAAATTACGAGCTAGGGAAATAATGTTCTGGCCAGGCATCAATAATGATATTGAAAACATGATAAAAAGTTGTAGTATTTGTTTAACGCATAGGAAAAATAATCAGAAAGAAGAGTTAAACTGCCACGAAGTTCCTGATAGGCCATGGGCTAAAGTTGGTGTAGACTTATTTCAATATAAAGGTACGGACTACTTGTTACTAGTGGATTATTTTAGCAAATATTTTGAATTAATCAAACTACATAGTACAACTTCGGGAAGCATAATTAATCATTTAAAAAACATATTTAGCCGTCAAGGAATTCCTAATACTATAATGTCTGACTGTGGACCACAATTTACATCTTTTGAATTTAGGAAATTTGCACTAGATTGGAATTTTACTCATGTGACGTCATCGCCTTACTATCCTCAGTCAAACGGGCAAATAGAACGTACGGTTCAAACAGTAAAAAATATTATTAAAAAGTCAACAGAAGACAATACGGATTATCGTCTAGCATTGTTAGAATGTCTAAACACACCGCTGGGATGTGACCTAGCATCACCAGCGGAAATTTTACAAAGTCGAAAATTAAGAAGTATTGTCCCTACACCTGTTAAATTATTAGTTCCAAAGGTTCATTATAACATTAAAGAGAAATTAATAAACAGGCAAATTAAACAAAAACAATTTTATGATAAAGGTAGTAAGAACTTAATTCCTTTACAAGTTGGTCAAAACATAAGATATTTCGACATAATTAGAAATTATTGGGTACAAGGTGTAGTTGAGCGAATTCTAAGAAACAGGTCATATGCTATTCGTTTGCACAATGGTAAAATAGTAACTCGGAATAGAAGGTACATGATAGCAGACCCCTCGCACAGACACAGCCCTCATCGAGACTACGAGTTTGATTACGATTGTGAAAATTCGTCTCATGTAAATAATGAATATTGTGAGCCGCCATCTAATGATAATTACGTTACTCGTTCTGGCAGGACTGTGCGACCGCCGAATAGATGGGGGTATCCGTGAAACGAACAAAATGTAATCGTCGTTCTTATAATACTCAACGGCAACGTAATATTTTTATTATTAATTTAAGTATGTTTTGTGTTTGATGGAATATAATTATGATTTGTGCTTATGTATAATATAATAATAGTTGTCAGTTAAAGAATAAAATTTATTTATTTCCTTGAAGAATTGAATAATTATAAAATATATATTAATTAACCAGTAGGCTATTATTTGTTTTTATATTCAAACATTATGTTACATAAAATGAAATTTAAATAAATGTATTCTGAAATCCTATGTTTAAATTAAATTGCTCAAGTGTAATACAGTTATAGAAATGTTATTGTTCAATAAGCAATAAAATTAAATTAATACTATGAGTACTCATCAGCTGATTTTGTTTGTAAAATAGTTATGGTGATGTACACGAATGTAATTTTTTATTGTTATAATTTTTAAACAATTTATAAGTATCAATTTATTTATGAACTTAAATTTTATTTATTACAAAATTTTGTATTTTGTTTTGTTAAGGGAGGAAGATGTGATGATATTCATATAGTAGGTACATTGATAATGTTGGTGGTGGTATGTACAAAATATAATAAAGTCAGTCATTGCTGGACCTTGTTGTTTATATCACGTTCCTCATACCTTTACAGGGGTCCCACGACCTCTGGCTTAGCAGTCACGGTCACTAACTATAATCACAATTATAGTGTCTGTATGTTGGTCACCACTAAAAATCCTTTCTTCTTATGTATAAAGATTTCACCCTTATGGGGGTAAAAAATAGGGGACGAATACTTGTCTGAAAGGCTGTAATTTCCAAAGCATTTCCACGTGAGCATACCCGAGGGTCATAGCTAATAAAATAAAGAAACCACAAAGCCAAAAAAAAGGGAAATCCCAGAAAAGTGTCCAAAAATAAACTGCTAATAAGAAATCGAACCTTTTCGAATTAAACGTCTTAGTACTGTAAGTTCTTTGTTCTTAAATACGTCAAAGACCCCGTGTCGACCCTATGGCCTTGTATGACTCATGACCACAAAGATATATTTACTTTGTGGCAATCACAAAGAAAACGTCGTCAATTTTTTGTATGGGCATAGGAAATGTACGGATCAATGGCATTTTTGTTTTAAGGAGAAATAGCAGTTTACCGCGACTTCACTCAACTTCACCAAATCCGTACTAATATTATAAATGCGAAAGTAACTCTGTCTGTCTGTCTGTCTCTTCTTCACGCCTAAACCACTGAACCGATTTGAATGAAATTTGGTACAGATATAGTCTGGGACCCGAGAAAGGACATACGATAGTTTTCATCTCGGAAATCCTCCGGGAACGGGAACTATTCTTCCACGCGGATGAAGTCGCGGGTAAAAGCTAGTAGGTTATATGCATTATGCAGTCAAAAAGAGACACTTTAAAAGTTAGCTATTTAATAATAATAATAATAATAATACTTTTATTTCAGACCATAGTATCCATTTTGTTAGTAACAATGTTCTTATAGACTAATGTTAGTAAAACTTAAAAACTACCCAAAACAATTACTTAAGAAAATACAACAATCAACATGTCATATTTGACCAACATGATACTGAGTATCGCGTTGACATTTGACGTTTATTTTTTTTTCACTCGCACTACTTCAATCATGCCGTCCTACTTTGACGTGTAATGTATGTGTGCGTTAGTGTGCCGTTTCTGAAGATAGAATTTCGTTTAGGTAACCTATCTATTGATCCATGAGACCTACTCCTTGGAACGAGCAACTAGCTTCATTTTTCTGACAGACTGACACCTTGACGATTCAAAAGTACCTGTAAATGGTTTATTTGAATAAAATAGTTTTGAGTTTGAGTTTGATCTCACTGTACAAAATTCGGTCATTCGAAAACACCCCACAAAAATACATACGAGTAGTATAAAGGGTGACTGGCAATTAGTGTTCTATACTTAAACACGCGATTGTGTTCATGATAACAAACAATTTTTATTATGGGAGCAAAGCCGAAATCGCGAAAAAAAAATATCAGCTGTTCAGTACATTAGGCAAACATAAGTGTACTGAACAACGGATTTTTTTCCGCGATTTCAGGTTTGTTCCCGTAGTTAAAGTTGTTGGTTATCATGAGCACAAGTATAGAACACTAATTACTAGTCACCCTTCATAAAACAAAGTTGCTTCTAGCTGTCTTTACCTAATTAAAAATAATAATACCAGCCAATAACTGTCCCACTGCAGGACAAAGGCCTCTTCTCATACAGAGAAGGCACGAGCATTGATCACCACGCGCGCCATGAAGCAGGTTGTATAGTCTTTGACGCGCGCTCAAGGCGAATTGGCGATTTCAGACTTGTATTTACTACAAGTCCAGGTTTCCTCACGATGTTTTCCTTCACCGATGTTTTTGATGTCCAAGATAAACTTTAGAAAGTACTTAATGAATCTTTACCTATGTATACTTAAATATTTAAATCATACGCAACGGATTTTGATGCGTTTTTTTAATTGATAGACTCAAGAGGAAGGTTTCTATGTTTAATACATACATAATATAGTAGAGAAAGCCGGGTTTTTAAAAGTTTTATAACACCTGTGCTAAGCCGGCGGGGTACCGGGGGGAACCTATGAAACAGCAATCAGCAATATATGCACAGTGATCGCGCGGTCACCGCGCGATTAATCGCTTAACGTCAAAAAAATCGTATTATGTATGAACCGATTGCTAATCGCTCGCTGATTGTTCTAATGCACTTATTGCTACGATGACGATAAAGTAGCAATCGCTGGAACTAATTAAATATCACCTTTAACAAAAAAAAAATAACTTTGCTCTTAAAAACCATACTAAATACGAAACCGCCAAACGAAAAATGCATATTTTAGTTAACTGATTGCTCCACAGAGGCAGCACTATCGCTAGATTGCTATTTGACTTGACGTATTTTGAATTGACGTTTATATTGCTAAATTATCGCGATCGCTCGGCTTCTGCAAGATACGTAATCCCAGTGCGGGTAGGATCGCTAGTTAATAATAATAAAAATCCTGTTTCGATGCAACGGGCGAAATACTGTGGTCGTATCGCCTTCCAAACCTTAAAAATACTCCCTAGGAAGAAAAAGAGGAATTGTAAAAAAGAGTCTACAAATCTCTTAAAAACCCCCAAAACGGGAAAACGCAGAATAGAAAAAAAATGTCTAGAAACATCCATACTAATATTATAAATGGGAAAGTGTGTCTGTCTGTCTGTATGTTTGTCTTTCTTTCACGGCAAAACGGAGCGACGAATTGACGTGATTATTTAAGTGGAGATAGTTGAAGGGATGGAGAGTAACATAGGCTACTTTTTGTTTCTTTCTAACGCGAGCTAAGCTGCGGGCAAAAGCTAGTATATTATATCCGGGCAAGTACCAATGTGACTTTTCCAATTTATATGTACTTTCTTTTAACTTAAATTCAAAGCATTTATTTTACTTAGACAATTTACAGGAGCTTATGATGAGTGTCGTGATGACCCAGTGGATATGGCGCCCGCCTCTCGTGTAAGAGGTTGTGGGTTCGAATCCGGGCAAGTACCAATGTGACTTTTTCAATTCATATGTACTTTCTAAAGCTTATCTTAGACATCACTGACATCCCGTGCCTCGGAAAGCACGTAAAGCCGTTGGTCCCGGTTGTCATTCGTAGAACTTTGACAGTCGTTACTGGTTAGCCAGAAACTCTGACCAGTCTAACCAAGAGGTATCGGGTCGCCTAGTTACTGGGTTGTGGAGGTCAGATAGGCAGTCGCTCCACGTAAAACACCGGTATCCAGCTGAATCCGGTTAGGCTGGCAGCCGACCCCAACACGGTTGGGAAAAGGCTAGGGAGATGAATTTACAGGAGCTTATGAATTTATTGTCAGAGAGTCGGTCTTATCCTATTAGTCAGAAAAGTGCTTGTTCCAAAACGTAGGTAGATCTCTATGGAGAAGAACAAGAGAAAAAGAAGAAAACATTATTTTTGGTGCTTCTACATATAGGTGAATAGTCAATAGTAAAATCATTTATTTTTATTAGACCAAAAAGGCACTTTGAAACGCCATTTACAATTTTGAAAACAATGTAGGTAAATAACAAAATAAACATTTAAAAATAGTAATAAAAAGTCAGTCTTTAATTAATCTTGGACATCACAGACATCGGTGAAGAAAAACATCGTGAGGAAATGGACTTGTAGTTAAGTTAATTTGAGTACAAAATCCCCTAACCGCCTTGAGCGTGTGTAGTAATCAATGCTCCTGTCTTCTCTGTATGAGAAGAGGTCTTTGCCCTGCCAGTAGGCTGGTATTATTTACTAGCTTTTACTGGCGACTTCGTCCGCGTGGAATAACGACTACGCAGCCTTGGGGTTTTAAAAACATAGTTCTCGTTCCCGGGGGATTTCCGGGCGAAAACTATCCTATGTCCTTTCTCGGGTCCCAGGCTACATCTGTACCAAATTTAATTCAAATCGGTTCAGTGGTTTAGGCGTGAAGAAGAGACAGACAGACAGAGTTAGTTTCGCATTTTTAATATTAATAAGTAAAGTAAGTAATTATGGATAATATGGATTTTTTATTACATCTAGAAATCCCCCCTCAATACCCAACAGAACGGTACCTACTTCTACATATTAACAAGTACGTATCTATACGCGCGCCGGTCGACTGGTCGCGTTCCAAATAGGAACGTACGCGTCATTGGTCCACTTGTTTTAGGGTACCGTAAGTGCAGTTGCAAGACGCTTTGTTCAAAATAAAATGATATTTAAAAGTGTATATGAAATGGTAAACTGTCTGACTGATTATTGATCTCTCAAAACGTTGAACCTAGAGACATGAAGGATTGACGGGCCTGTTGGTCTAGTGGTTACTGACTCTGACTGCTATACCGGAGGTCGTGGGTTCGATTCCCACCCAGGACAAACTTTGTGTGATGAGCATGATTGTTTGTTCTGTGTCTGGGTGTAATTTATCTATAACTAGCTTTTGCCCGCGGCTTCGCTCGCGTTAAAAAGAGACAAAAAGTAGCCTATGTTACTCTCCATCCCTTCAACTATCTCCACTTAAAAAATCACGTCAATTCGTCGCTCCGTTTTGCCGTGAAAGAAAGACAAACAGACAGGCAGACAGACAGACAGACACACTTTCCCATTTATAATATTAGTATGGAAGGATATTATTTAAGTTCATAAACATATATTTATTTTCTTAAAATTGCGCTCACATTTTCTATTAACCACTTCACACAACTGCGCGCCTAGGTACTAAGTATCTCAGTATCATTATCACTTCACATTACTGCCCTCCTAGTACTATTGTTCTCTTAAGTTTTCAATCTTTAATTGAATTTAGAATTAAGTATAGGGGAAAATGATTCATCTTTTATAATTATGTTCTCGTCGATTTTTCATTATTTTTAAGATGTATTCTGCTATTCGGGGCGGGGACAAATCCAACGAACCAAAAACCATGAAAATTGGTCTAGCCGATCTCGAGTTATAAGTGTTGTAACAAACCCGACTTTGTTTTATATATATAGATAGATATGTATGTATTTACAAATTATATAAGTATGTATATCAGTTGTCTGGTTACCATAACACAAGCTCTGCTTAGCTTGGGATCAGATGGCCGTGTGCGAGTTGTCCGAAGATATTTATTTAAGATTTATTAATGAAATTTGGAGAAAAGGACACAATTCTCTTGTTCACCAATTTAAGAAAAGGACAGCAGACACTGGCTAATTAGACAGGACTAAACCAATATGTATATTGATTTAGTCTGTCAAATTAACCAGCGCCTGAAGTAAATAGACGTATTTTTAGTGGCTATGTTTTAATCGCGTCTAAATTATCTATGGCGTGTCCTAATTTGACAGCACTAAACTAATATTTTATCACGTCCTTTTCTTAATGAAATGGAAAGCAAAAGATGCACTTAACTTAAATTTAGTTTAGTTTGCGAACAAATGAATTATTACCAGTGTTTTCTTTGTGAAGAGTCACTAAGAAACGATTTTTGCACTTCAATTATTGGTATGCTTACTAATATGCGAAAAATAAAGCTGATGTTACTCTGAGTCCGAAACAAACTCAGAGGTCAAAGTTTTACGCCAAAGAATCACGCGAAATGACACGAGGATCATGTCGTTTAAAGACTAGAGGTGTTTCCTTGATGAGACAAGCACACAGATTTGAGTGGATTTGTCCAATACTTAATCTTAATCGTCTCCTATGCGTTTGTAAGGCTTGTTTCAAACATAAATAGCAAAATCCTTAATATGTATCAAAACAAAAGTTATAACCTTTAAGTTATTTCTGTTATTTGCTAAGCCTGTTTCTTTTTTATCTCTTTGAAATTCATATGATGCACTATTCATAATATAGTTTATCTTGGAAATCACTGAAATCGGCGAAGAAAAATATCACGGGGAGAAATATAAATAATTTGTTATTTAAATAAGTCTAAAGTTACCAATCCACTTAAAGCAAGCGTAGCGATCAATGATCACGCCTTCTCTGTATGAGAAGACGCCTTTTTATTGTTTAAAAGTAAATGATTCAGGTTGATATAAATAACACCCTTACATAAAATATACCTACGGAACCAGCCAAACTAAACGCAACTCCCGCTTCGCAAACAGCTCTCATATTATACAGTATAGGTGATCAGGCATTCATTACTTTGCAACCAGACCCCAAGACGACTTTTATGTTAAGCAATTTTTATTACATAGCTTTGCAGAAACCTTGGAGATTATAACACACATTCAGAGATTTATATAGATAAAAAAATTAAGATTATGTATACAATTATCCATCCATACTTTAACATGGGTTCCGGAATGTTTATAATAGTTACCGTGACCCCGGAACATAAAGGGCAACCGAAGGAACATGAGTGGGTTTTAGTCAGTAAAAGTCTGACACGCCCTCTCGCCGCACCCAGGACGGGAGTAGGTTATTTGATGATTTCCCACTAACAAAAAAAATCCATACTTTAACATTATAAAAGGGAAAGTGTGTGTGTCTGTTTGTCAGTCTGTCACGGCAAAACTACTGAACCGATTTAAATTAAATTTGGTACAGAGATAGTCCATAGCCTCAGAAAAGACATAGAATAGTTTTTATCCCAAAAATCCCACGGGAACGGGAACCACGCGGGTAAAACTGCGGGGACAGCTAGTCACAAATAATGTATCCATACTAATATTATAAATGGGAAAGAGTGTCTGTCTGTCTGTCTGTCTGTCTGTCTGTCTGTCTGTCTGTATGTTTGTCTTTCTTTCACGGCAAAACGGAGCGACGAATTGACGGGATTTTTTAAGTGGAGATAGTTGAAGGGATGGAGAGTAACATAGGCTACTTTTTGTCTCTTTCTAACGCGAGCGAAGCCGCGGGCAGAAGCTAGTAACAAATATTTCGTAAAACCTTATGACTGAAAAGCGTGTTAGTGGAGTTTTTGCATGTTCATCTCCATAGAGATGAACCTACGTTTTGGAACAAGCAACTAACTTCAATTTTTCTAACTAACTCTGTGAAATTTCTTAAGTGCCTGTAAATCGTCTATAAGTAAAATAAAAGCTTTGGTTTGATTTAATTTGACTAGTTTTATCCTGCACTAATTTTTATACAAACCCCTATTAAGTCCGTAACGTGGTGACGTCAGGAACTTAATTTCATAACAATTTTTTTTTAACTACAAGTTACAAATCTAAGAAAATATCACATCAACTCAATTTAATGTATTCATTTCATATTTATTTCTCAGCTTTTCTTTACTATAACCTACGAATAACTCTATCTATTAAAACTATCGTTAGATAACCTACTTCCAAATAAAGAAAACTGCATCCAAATCAGTTCACCCGCCTTAGAGCAATGGTGGCACAAACAGACACACACACACATGGTATTAGTGGTCAAACCTATAACAACCCGTTTGTTTTTAACCGACTTCAAAAAAGGAGGAGGTTCTCAATTCGACTGTATTTTGCGTCAAGCGTAAAAAATAAGTTCCATGTATCTATGCTTAGATCTTTCGAATTGCGTAATAAATTTAGCACAGGATACAGTTACTATATAAATAACAGATTAAATCAGGCCAGGAAGTAGTTAAAAAACAGGTTATGTAATAAATGTTAAAAGACAAAAATGTTGGCAGTTTACATACTGACCTAGAAAACAACAAATTGTAGAAAACTTTCCGTTTTTCTGTCTGTCTGTATGTATGAATGAATAGAATATTTATTATTTGCTCAGTTAGTACTCAATAATGATTAAACATCCTGTAAGTTTCATGTCTCTAGGAGCAGCGGTTTGGGTTGTGCGTTGATATATCAACAGTCAGTCAGTTTACCATTTTATTTATAAAGACTACTAGCTTTTGCCCGCGACTTCGTCCGCGTGGAATTTTAGTTCCCGTTCCCAGAAAATTTCCGGGATGAAAGCTATCCTATGTCCTTTCTCGGGTCAAAGACTATATCTGTACCAAATTTCATTCAAATCGGTTCAGTGGTTTAGATGTGAAGAAGAGACAGACAGACAGAGTTACTTTCGCATTTATAATATTTGTACGGATATAGCTTTATCCTGCACAAAATTCGCCTCGCAAATTTTATTCTACACTATGTAAAGATACTAAGATACTCGTCGTGTCGTGATGGCCTAGCGATTAAGACATCATGCAAGAGATTGTGGGTTCAAATACGGGCAAGTACCAATATGACTTTTTCAATTCATGTGTACTTTCTAAAAATTTATCTTGGACATCACAGACATCGGTGAAGGAAAAACATCGTGAGAAACCCTGGACTTGTAGTTAATATGAGTTCGAAATCGCCAATCCGTCTTGAGCAAGCGTGGAGATATAAAGCTCGTGCCTTCTCTGTATGAGAAGAGGCCTTTGCTCTGCAGTGCGACAGTAATATATAGACAGTAATCTGACGGGCCCGTTGGTCTAGTGGTTAGTGACCCTGACTGCTAAGCCGGAGGTCGTGGGTTCGATTCCCACCCAGAACAAACTTTGTGTGATGAGCATGATTGTTTGTTCTGTGTCTGGGTGTAATTTATCTACAATATATATGTATTTATAAAGCATATATATAGTTAGTATATTAGTTGTCTGGTTACCATAACACAAGCTCTGCTTAGCTTTGGATCAGACGACCCGACCGTGTGTGACTTGTCCCAAGATATTTATTTATTTATTTATTAGCTGATATTAATTATTATTATGTAAAGACAGGCTAAAATATATTGAAATACAATAGTAAAAGACAGCACAACACCATATATTGCAGCATCCGATTATCCGAAACTCATAATCATAATAAGAATCATTGCAATCGAGAGAATTATCACAAATGATTCAATTTGACCTCGAAAAACATTTACTTTCGACAAAACACATCGAATGTGCAACAATTGCTCAACACAGATCGGTAACTGAATTGATTAAACCGTGTGATCCTATATTGTTTTCTTAATTATCGTACCAATAACTAGGGTTGCTACCGAAAACCATACATATTATTCTTTATTGCACGAAAAACACACATAAATCAGCAAACATAAATTTGCTATGTACAAAGGCGAGCTTAACCCAAAGTTGAATTATCTTCCAGCAAACCCTTAATTCTATAAAAGAAATTGCAATATAGGATAAGCCTGTGTGAATAACAATACATTTTTATCTTTAAAATTAAATTATGACAAATAGTGTAAAATAAGTATACATACTATAAATAAATAAATATATACATAAATAAATACATAAATAAAATAACCATACTTGCATTCCATAAATAATAATAAGCTTGCGGGCAGCTTGTGGTGAGCTATTGGGCAGTTGTGACCCTACGGACCTGACCTCCCAGGAGCCTCTTGTTCCTCTTCTCTGGCTTGCCTTCATTGGCCGGTCAGAGTGAGCACTGACGAGGAACAAGGATCCCACCTCTCTCTTGACTTAATTGGCTGGTTTAAGTGGAGGTACGCAAGAGCAAACGTGCTCGTGTACAAAAAAAAATTAACGTTAGACGTTAGAATAAAAACGGATTTTTACACCTGACACCCCTACGCATAACTATTGTTTTAAAATTATATCTTACATAAATGTTCTCACGTCAAACCGTAGCTTTATCAACATACTGCTTGCAGGATTTTTTGAAAGAAAAAACTTTTTGTCTAAAAACACGACCGCCTTCAAAACTAGAAAAAGTAAATAAATATAATAATCCGGGGTTGCGGAATGTTTATTTATTTATTTTTTTTTTTTTTAACAACAGCTTTGATACGAACAATACAAAATTTGAGCCCTGCCTCCTAAACTAGGAAAATCCTGTATCTTAAGAGGCAGTGTCTTCGCAAAGTAGACACTGCCTCTAGCTTCTAGTGCTTCTAGTGTTTATAATAGTTACCGTGACCCTGGAACATAAAGGGCAATCGAAGGAACATGAGTGGGTTTTAGTCAGTAAGAGTCTGACACCGCACCCAGGAAGGGAGCAGTCATTGGATGATTTCCCACACTCCAAAAAAAAAACTACTTATAATAATTTAGTTTTTGGAAGTCGTTCGCCTTGGTATACTATTTTTGTTTTGCGACCGAAACTAAATTGTAGAAGTAAGTGTTAAATGGGTTCGAATTTTCAAACGAAGTGAATATGATTTCGGAATAGTTCTTATAGTTACCGCGGCCCCGGAACATAAAGCCAGCTGCAGAAACATGAGTGGGTTTTAGTCAGTAAAAGTCAGACACGATGGACGGGAGCAGTCATTTGACGATTTCCCATCCCTAAAAAAAATGCGAAACTTTTTAAGCAACTTTAAAAGATAATTTATCGTTGTCACCCACATTTTTTAGTTACTGCTTAGCTTCCGTAAATCGTAGCGTGATGATTTTATAAAGCCAATAACTGGACCCGAGAAAGGATATATACATAGGATAGTTTTCATCCCGGAAATACTCCGGGAACGGGAACGAAGTCGCGGGCAAAAGGGATCGAATGCTTTTACTGATGTAGTTTGCAAGTAAATGTCCTATTTACCCGACTGCCGAAAGAAAAGTTATGTTGTGCGAGCTTATGTACTACTAGCTTCTGCCCGCGGCTTCGCTCGCGTTAGAAAGAGACAAAAAGTAGCCTATGTTACTCTCCATCCCTTCAACTATCTCCACTTAAAAAATCACGTCAATTCGTCGCTTCGTTTTGCCGTGAAAGAAAGACAAACAGGCAGACAGACACATTTTCACATTTATAATATTAGTATGGATGTAATATGTATGTATGCATGTTGAATTCATCTATGTTCTTGGAGTGACATAGTGTGTATTATTTAAAAAAGGAGATATAAAAAAAATAAAAAATATATACAAAAAAAAACCCAAATGCAACTTCGGAAATTGGTGGCATTAAACAAAAACAAAGCCACCCACTTTCGAAATTGCATTTGGGTTTTTTGATTATTTAATTATATTCTTGATAACAAATACTAGGTCGCCATTTTCAATCACTATACCACAAACTATACCCCCGTTTCGGAATCCTACAATATCTCAAAACACAGCAGACTATAATTTTAAGAACGATAGCCATTACTGTCTTTTCTTGCAAGAATCTAACGCCATCCGCAGGACAATGGTTTGTCACAATAGCCAGCCATTGGCCATAATAACTCTATTGTTTAGACTCAAGGTAACCGCTATAATTTTACCAACAACCCAGCCTCGCATGTGTGGCACAAATCTTTAAAAATGTCGACTTTTCTTTGCTATAATATGCATGTATTTTGCATATAAAGTTTTCTTTTGAATCTCTCTGTTTGTTGATGAAAACCGCATTAACCGCTGCCGGGGTTGCGGAAACCTGCCGGGGTTGCGGAATGTTTATAATAGTGACCGTGACCCCGGAACATAAAGGGCAACCGAAGGAACATGAGTGGGGACGTCATTTGATGATTTCCCACTACCCCAAAAAAAAATCCTTTAAACGGAAGAGACACAATAGAAAGACAATAGCAGCTCAATAGGGAAGAGATTCAAATCTTCCACTTGAACTCTTATTGTGTTAATTATGATTACTTACAATATACACACTACTAAAACATGATTTTATATCATAGAGGCTCATAAAAAAGCGATTTTTAGAAATTCTACCCCAAGGTAGAAATCAGGGTAAATAGGGTTACGGAATAGTTGTATTAGTTACCGCGGCCCGGGAACATAAAGAGTAACCGAAGGAACAAGGGTGGGTTTTAGTCAGTAAAAGTCTGATAAAAGGGCAGCAGAAGTCATTTAATGATTTCCCATCCATAAAAAAGGGGCAAAAGGGCAGATGAAACTTTGTGTGAAAATCCAAAAGCATAAAAATATATTAATAAAAAAAAACAAGTAACATTTTACAAAACAGTGTACATAGGCAACAGTTACAAAATCTCCATACCTAGAGAAATCCTAAGAATAAACCAAAACTATGATAATTATTATTAACAACGCAATTAATAGTAATTCGGAATTGTAAATTTGATAGCGACTCTAGGTTAATTTCAACCTGTGTTTCAGGCTATTACTATAAGTACATAAATAAACATAGGTGTATATATTGTAGTATCCGCACTAATATTATAAATGCGAAAGTAACTCTGTCTGTCTTTCTGTCTCTCTATACTTCACGTCTAAACCACTGAACCGATTTGAATGAAATTGGGTACAGATATAGTCTGGGGCCCGAAAAAGGACTATTATTCCACGCGGACGAAGTCGCGGGCAAAAGCTAGTACCTAGTACTATATTAGTAAGATTAACTCGTTCTTAAGAGCTATTATTTTATTTATGATTAAATAAGATTATACTTACCTACATTAACTACGCAAATTACTGTGTTGTAGAGTGTTGACAATAGTCATTTGTTTTCAAGTTATCATCCTTCCGTGAGCCAGACGTACAAACAACAAAGTAGATAAGTTATCAGCGGTCAGATAAAACTAATTTAAGCTTTTAAAACACCAAAGGTTGTGGTTTTATTATTTAGCAATTATTTAAAAAAATATAAATAATTAAATATACTTAGACAACTCACACACGGTCATCTGATCCCAAACTAAGCAGAGCTTTTGCTGGGTAACCCGACAACTGATAAACAAACATACCTACTTATATGGTTTTTTTAAATACATACTTATTTTAGATAAATTATACATAACACAGAACAAATAATCACGCTCATCATACAAAGTTTGTCCTGGGTGGGTGTCGAACCCACGACCTCCGACTTAGCAGTATATCTGACCACTGGATACTTATCTATTTTGTTGTCTGTACGTATTATTACTCATCACTTTATACGTTAATCAGCAGCATAAATATCGCGACGGTAATTTACAAGAGTAATCCGTGCTAATATTATAAATGCGAAAGAAACTCTGTCTGTCTGTCTCTTCTTCACGCCTAAACCACTAAACCGATTTGAATGTAATTTGTTACAGATATAGTCTGGGACCCGAGAACGGACATAGGATAGTTTTCATCCCGGAAATCCCCCGGGTACGGGAACCGGAAATAGGAGCCCCGCGCAGCGGAGCTCCGTCGACCTATCTTAGACTAGTTTAACCTAGGCAAAACTAGCTTGTCCTGAAATCGGATTTGGCCTGTAAGATATACATAATCTGTCTAAAATCAATCTCTAGTGGCCAAAACCACAGATTATTAAAAATGACGGTTAGTTTAAGCAATCGAAGTAAGGAGGTCAACGCAAATATTTGTAAATATTGAAATAAATTGCGAATCAAATCGCTAATTTGATTGTAATTAAAAATTCACGCTAGCCTTCCGTATCGGGTAAGCAGGGAAGGTCGTTGACTCACTATTCAATCATCTTAGTCATATTTTTCCGTAAGGACTCGTAATATCTTTATATTAATACTATCTGTCCCCCGCAGTTTCACCCGCGTTATGTTACGTTTTTGGTTACTGCTCTTCTCCCGTGGGTCATAGCGTGATGTTATGTAGCCTATGTCTTATTCTGAAGTATAAGCTATATTTCTGTGAAGTTTTATCAAAATCGGTTCAGAAGTTTTTACGTGAATGAGTAACTAACATAAATACATATACATTTTTCCTATTTATAATATTAGTATAGACTAGTTTTCGCCCGCGTGTATGATATCATCCACTACTTTAACCCTTTAGGAGTCGAATTTCCAAAAATCTTTTCTTAATGGTTACCCGCTTTTCACAAAGAACATACCCTGTAAGTTTCATGTCTCTAGGAGCAGCGGTTTGTAATTTGCGTTGGTATATCAACTTTTTTCAACCTATATGATACAAATCCATATAATACCTATATCAACAATCAGTCAATAGGTATTTCATTTTATACCTATATAATACCAGCCTATTACTGTCTCACTGCAGGACAAAGGCCTCTTCTTATACAGAGAAGGCACGAGCATTAATCACCACGCGCGGTGGACTCAAGGCGGTGCGGCAATATCGGACTTAAATAATGAATAAAGTTATATTAGTACTTTTTTTTTGGTGAGTGGGAAATCTTCAAATGACTGCTCCCGTCCTAGGTGCGGCGGAAGGGCGTGTCAGACGTTTACTGACTGAAACCCACTCATGTTCCTTCGATTGCCCTTTATGTTCCAGCGTCACGGTAACTATTATAAACATTCCGCAACCCCGGCAGGAGTTATATTAGTACTTCTTCACTATGTACCTAATTATTTAACTTATTTTTACTAATTATTTGTTAATTTATATAGAGGAAGGAATTTTATAAAGGAAGCTAATTCCGATCTAAACTAAAATGATTTGTTATGTGTAAGGTTAATAAAACAGTACTATTAAATATGTATAAAAAAATATGGATATTTACATAAGTTATCTATTCTAATATTATAAAGCTGCAAAATGTGTGTCTGTTGGTCTATTTTTTTGGTAAAACGCTTAATCTTGGGAAGTACTAGTTCGAAATAAAAAAAATATATTTGTATTGGAAAAAATAATATAAATATAAATGTGAAAGTGTGTCTGGAGCGTAGGAACCACCAAAGATGAAGTGAGACCGCGGGGGACAGCTAGCAATATAAAGAAAATTAAAACAAAACGGAGCTACGGTCAAAATAAAGCAAAAATGCCGCGATGGCCCAGTGGTTAAGGCGCCTGTCATGCATGAGATTGCATTTTCGATACTGGACAAGTGCCAACATAAATATTTTGTTTTAAACCTTCGAACACACGTGACTGCCGGCTGTCGCTTGGTCGTCGAACGAAAAGTAGAACTTTCTGTTTGACGGTAAGATTAGCATGAGTTCTATTCTCGTGCGGGACAAAACCATGTGCACGATACAGGAGAAATAATAATATCTAGTATAGGATAATGCTTAAAAAAACTTATTTTCGAGTTAGTCTTCTAATTAAACTTGAAATCACCGCACCACCTTGAGCGCGCGTGGTGATCAATGCTCGTGCCTTCTCTGTATGAGAAGAGGCCTTTGCCCTGCAGTGGGACAGTAATAGGCTGCTATTATTATTATTTATTATTATTAAAACAAAATTAAGTTATTTACACCATTATAACTCGAGAACGACAGGCCGCCTTTTATTTAGCCGTAGTATGAAGTTTATTTAAATAAAGCATTTAAATGTAGATCAATGAAGACAAATTTAGGTTCAAACAAAACGCGCCGAGAATAATGTAACACTCGGTGAAGCGGTCTGCGTGTGGTACAAGGCATAAGCGGTAGCGAGTATTCATCATCATCGAGGAGCTCCTTTAGATTAATCTAGCTTTTGCCCGCGACTTCGTCCGCGTGTAATAATGGTTCCCGTTCCCGGGGGATTTCCGGGATGAAAACTATCCTATGTCCTTTCTCGGGTCTCAAACTATATCTGTACCAAATTTCATTCAAATCCGTTCAGTGGTTTAGGCGTGAAGAAGAGACAGACAGATACTTTCGCATTTATAATATTAGTATGATAATTAATTATGAACGTAGATAATTAAATGTTTTTTTTTTATTATTTTAAGCCGTGCGTGTATGTGTAATACAAACATTTGTATTATGTATATTTCATGTTATACATAACATGAATAATAAAACAAATATCAAAACGGTTTTTTATATGTTTACGTTTAGCATTTTATTCGGGTCCGTGGCTTAGGCTTAGTGGTCGACGCACCTGTGGCCGACGCCCCCGATACGATTATCTTTTTTTTGTGCTTTTTCACTTAGTACAGTAAATGAGCACAGCCGGAACTACTGAAACTAGAAATATGAACAGTAGCTTCTTTTTATGACATAAAAGCCCACGGGATACTGTAAAAAACCGGCCAAGAGCGTGTCGGGCCACGCTCAATGTAGGGTTCCGTAGTTTCCCGTCCATCACAATAAGTGTTCCCACTTATAAGTTTTAAAAAAGGCTATTTGTTACGTTGATGTACTAAGTACGCAGAAATTATTTTGTACGACCTTTTTGTCTTTTTTGTACAAAAACTGTTCTTTCTATCAAGTTTAAAATAATTTTCCTAGAAAGTTCTACTTTCCAGATTTTTTTCATATTTTTTAAACCTACGGGTCAAAAGTTAGAGACGCTTTGATTTTTCCTTTTGGAGCTATTATTTCCGAAATTATTGACATTATTAAAAAATTATCTTAGTAAACCCCTATTCATTTTTAAATACCTATCCAACAATACATCACACGATGGGGTTGAAATAAAAAAAAAAATCACTTCCCACTTTACATATAGGGGGGCTACCCTAATAAATCATTTATTTTTCCAATTTTTATTTTACCACTTTGTCGGCGGGATTGATATACATATTGGTACCAAATTTCAGCTTTCTAGTACTAACGGTCACAGAGATTAAGCGAGGACGGACGGACAGACAGGCAGACATGGCGAAACTATAAGGGTTCCTAGTTGACTACGGAACCCTAAAAAGACAGGCGAAACCGCAGTAAACAGCTAGGAAATCTAGTCTGAATATGAAACCTAGTATGAATATGTGTGTGGATGTTTATCCTTTTTTACGCAAAAACTACCGAACGGATTTTGATGAAACTTTACAGTAATATAGCTTATATATCAGAATAAGACATAGGCTATATAACATCACGCTATAACCTAAAAGAGCGGACCAGTAATCAAAAAACGCAGCGGGTGAAACCGCGGGAGTCAGCTAGTGTATTATAATTATACTTGACACATTTACATATTAATTACGTTTTCGGAGTAAACTAAATATAATATTTATTAGAGGAAGCAGAAATTGGCCTATTCTTAGATTGTTAACGAATTTCAATATTGAGTTCAATTCTGCCAAACAATTTTCGAAATGCATTTGCATAATTTTGAATATTTGACCCTGATTAATTTTTAATACTGAATGTTCTGGCCCAATGGAAGACGGGCCCGACTCCTTTGCATAAGATTGAGTGACTTTATCAATTCAAATATGTACTTTCTAAATTTTTCTAAGGAATAACGACATCCCGTGCTTGAAAGCATACATAGTCGTTGTAACAACACAATCGTGTTGTCGTAAAAACTTGATCTGGGTGGAGCGGTAGAAAGTGTCAGATTTCTACTGACTAAAACCCACATACGTTCCTTTTTAGCCCTTTGTGTCCAGGGCCGCGATAACTCTATTGAACAACCAGCAAACCCCGGCAGGCGTCGACCCTTGCGGGCTCCTGCAGTTTTACTGACATCTCCTTAAGGCGCGCGTGGAACACGTATGCGCCGTCGTCACGGCCTGTCATTGTCAAAAGACGGACAATTAAACTTTCAAACACACGTGATTTGAGACACAATAGAATGACAATAACAGCCCGACAGCCGACTGTCGTTTGGTCGTTGAAAGGTTAATCAACCGAATCGCTTATAACTTACACCACACAAACACCGCTTTCTCCGGTAGCGGCATATTTGCCGGCGCATCACTTTGTGATAAATGTTTAGTAATCAAGTCGACACGCCTTTGTTAGGCGGTGGGTCCTGTGCTAGATTGAATACCTACTAGGATATTGCAGTAAATAGCTTACACATCATAATATATAATATTTAATTCCATCCAAAGGTTGTCTGGAAGAAATCGCTTTTTAGCGATAAGGCCGCCTATTGTATTCTTGCATTTTTGTTTGTATTCTCCTTTACTGTTTTTGTCCTATTGGTTTACAATAAAGAATTAGAATACTCTATGTATTCTATTCCATAACGCAGGTGAAACCGCAGGGAACAGCTAGTTTTATATAAAATCGGTTTTACCCCTTGTTTTTAGTAACTGCCCTGCTCCTGTAGGTCAAAGCGTGATAGCCTTTCTCGATAAATGACCTATCCAACACAAAAATATACGTTTCAATTCGGACCTATATCATCATCATCATCTCCCTAGCCTATTCCCAACTATGTGAGAGTCGGCTTCCAGCCTAACCGGATTCAGCTGGATACCAGTGTTTTACGTGAAGCGACTGCCTATTAGACCTCCACAACCCAGTAACTGGGCGACACGATACCTCTTGGTTAGACTGGTCAGACTTTCTGGCGTCTGACTACCCATAACGACTGTCAATTCGGAGCATTAGTTTCTGAAATTAGAATGCCTTTAAACGACCAACCGACAGCCGGCTGCCGCGCTGCTATTATCTTTCTATTGTGTCTCAAATCACGTGTGTTCGAAGGATTTACAAAACTCTTCAGCTCTATAATATTAGTATGGATTATTGTTATTTACCACAAAATTGCACATGTACACATATGTATTGTATTACAAGCAATCCTTGACCTATTCGTTGAGCCTCTATCTACCTATAATAATAAAATATTAATAAGCCTATTGGCCGTCAAACCTCACGACTCACGACTTGGCAATTTAGACATACATAGTCTGCCAAGTAACAGATAGTATAAGTTCTATGAGTTGCTTGGCTATTTTAAGTTTAGAATCTAGACTATATAAACTAATATTATAAGGAAAAATGTGTGTGTGTGTGTGCGTGTGTGTGTGTCTGTCTGTCTGTTTGTCCGTCTTTCACGGCAAAGCGGAGCGACGAATTGACGTGATTTTTTAACAGCCAGCAAAATTCAAAAAATTCAAGGCATTTCATGGCATTTATTTCACTTAGGCCATTTATAGGCACTTATGAATAGTCGAAGAGTCGGTCGGTCAGTCAGAAAAGTGACGCTAATTGCCTGTTCCAAAACGTAGATCTCTATGGAGAAGAACAGCCAAGAAACTCCACAGACACTCTTTTAAAAAAAAACATGTTTTACAAAATCTTGGTTACATTAATTTTCGTGCTTCTATATGTGAAAACAATGCAAGTAAATAACAAAATTAATAAATAAAACATACAAATAAATATTATAAAAAAAATAAAAAAAGTAATAAAATAGTCATGGCAGTTAAGAGATGACCGATCTCAACTGACAGCGCCCGTTCAGCCTAACCGGATGCAGCTGGATACTAGTGTTTTATGGTTTTGCGTGAAGCGGCTGCCTATCAGACCTCCACGACCACGACCCAGTAAATGGGTGACACGATACCCCTTGGTTAGACTGGTCAGACTTTCTGGCTTACCCGTAACGACTGTCAAAGTTCTACGAATGACAACCGGGACCAACGGCTTTACAATGCTTTCCGAGGTACGGGATGTCAGTGATGTCCAAGATAAACTAATATCGACGCGGGCGAAACCTAGTAAAAATAATATTAATACCAACCTATTACTAAGGCTATCCATAGTAATATTATAAATGGGAAAGTGTGTCTGTCTGTCTGTATGTTTGTCTTTCTTTCACGGCAAAACGGAGCGACGAATTGACGTGATTTTTTAAGTAGAGATAGTTGAAGGGATGGAGAGTAACATAGGCTACTTTTTGTCTTTTTCTAAGGCAAAAGCTAGTTTCTCATACAGAGAAGGCACGAGCATTGTTCTTGAGAAACAATGATGCTCATCACATCAAATTACTTCTTAATTCATTGAAACATCACGCCAACGCCACAGCGGACGCGGCAGTGTCACCTAACACTAAGAAAACCGGCTTGCACGCAATTCTCTCATTATGTAAGTTATTGGAGCATGGCAGCATTTCCATTTGTATATGCGTGTCTATGTGTACGACTATACGGGGAAATGGTGGGCAGGATTAGCGGCTTCGAGAACAATTGTTTGTGTTGGAGATTTATGAGACAAATCAAGCTAAAAATCAATGGTATTGGCTGATTCTCTTGTTCATAAACTTAACTAAAGCAAAGTTAATTGCATCTTTCTCTTTCTATTTCTTGAAGAAAAGGACAGAAGATACATTTTAGTTTAATCCTTCAAATTAGACAGCGCCTGAAGAAAATTGGCGTATATTTAGTCCCCTGTTTTTAATCGTGTCTAAATTATCTATGGAGTGTCTAAATTTGACACAAGACTTAAGTAATATTTTACTACACTTAACTTAAATCTAGGTTAGTTTGTGAACAAGAGAATCGGCACCATTGAATGATATTTATTTCGTAAATTAGCTTAATATAGGTAATTATACTTTTACACGACAATGGTGCCGATTCCCTTGTTCACAAATTAAGCTAAATTTAAGTTCAGCGCATCTTTTTCTTTCCAATTCATTGAAAAAAGGACAGAAGATAAAATATTAGTTAAGTCCACTCCTGTCAAATTAAGATATTCCATAGATAACTAGATAATTTAGACGCGATTAAAACATGGCCACTAAAAATACTATAGTCGATTTACTACAGACGCTGTTTAATTTGACAGGATTAAACTAATATGTATCTTATGTCCTTTTCCGTGCTATCTTGACGAGAGGAGCACACAGATTTGAGAGGACCTGTCATCATTATCTCCCTAGCCTTTTCCCAACTAATTTGGGGTCGGCTTCTAGCCTAACCGGACTCAGCTGGATACCAGTGTTTTACATGAAGCGACTGCCTATCAGACCTCCACAACCCAGTAACGGAACGACACGATACCCCTTGGTTAGACTGGTCAGACTTTCAGGCTTCTGACTACCCGGTCAAAGTTCCACGATTGACAACCAAGACCAACGGCTTTGGGTTGCGCAATAGTTCTAATAGTTACCGTGGCCCCGGAACATAAAGAGCAATATCGAAGGAACATGAATGGGTTTAGGTCAGTACAAGTCTGACACGAAGGACGGAAGAAGTGATTTAATGATTTTCCACTCATAAAAAAAAGACTATCAGCTTTACGTTAAGCCAGTGCAAGCATAATAAATAAAAAAACAAAAATGATAATGAATGAATAGGCTCAAAAACTACTGGACCGATTTCAAAAATTCTTTCACCATTCGAAAGCTACATTGTCCACGAGTAACATAGGCTATATAATATCACGCTATGTCCCATGGGAGCGAAGCAGTAACCAAAAACTTAAAGTGACGTGGGTGAAACCGCGGGGAACAGCTAGTAGGTAATAAAAAGGTCCTGCCCTCTTGGCTTATACTTCAAACCTTGATGACGTGTCGCAACGGACCCGTAAGGCCATCGAGGGTCGGTTGCGAGGTATCACCTCGACGACACGTGAACGTGACGAGCATGGAAAGCGAACACACAACGGGAAAATACGGCTGGCAATTATTCTGAACGCGTTCTGGTACTATTTGGTAGCTTCGGAAGGTAAAAGTGGAAGTCCTGATAATGAGGCGAATGAGCGTGATACTCCTCCTTACTTACTTACTCTTTAAAATTAAGTGTTTTATTTACCTATTTATTCTTACGAGAATAAACTGCTACAACAAAGAATATAAACAATTTAGGAGACATTGCGCCAATTACAGGCTCAATGCTTCTTATTTTTGCTAACCTTGTCATACAATAAAATGGTAAAGTTTATAAGGGTGGATGATCCCTTACAGTTCGTGGGAAAAATAGCTATTTTTTTCCGCAATAATGTCCATTTCCTTGCGCTGTGTACATATTTTTGAAAGTCTGCGAATTGGGATCAAAACTTCATCTACCCTCATCATCATCATCATATCATAAAGAGGAAAACTTTGTTTGTATGTTTGTTTGTTTGATTGTAATTTATAGGCTCAAAAACTACTGCACCGATTTTAAAAATTTTTTTTACCATTCGAAAGCTACATTGTCAACGAGTAACATAGGCTATATAATATCACGTTATGTCCCACGGGAGCGAAACAGTAACCAAAAACCTAATGTAACGCGGGTGAAACCGCGAGGGACAGCTAGTAATTTTTAAATACATACATATTATAGATGAATTAATATTTTAATAGGCTAAACGGCTTTACATGCTTTCTGAGGCACAGGATATCAGCAAAGTCGTAGATAAACTAAGAATCCATACTTCCATACTAATATTAGAAATGGGAAAGTGTGTCTGTCTGTCTGTCTGTCTGTTTGTCTTTCTTTCACGGCAAAACGGAGCGACGGATTGACGTGATTTTTTAAGTGGAGATAGTTGAAGGGATGGAGAGTAACATAGGCTACTTTTTGTCTCTTTCTAACGCGAGCGAAACCGCGGGCAGAAGCTAGTACATAATATAAATTAAGTGACATTGGTACTTGTCTGATTTCTTTTATAGGGCTTGAATACCGGTTTTTATCATTACACTTAATATGATATTTTGCAATTTAACTACACGCAGGGCAACTAACAAGCCGGTTAAAGATCATTTATGTACCAAGCAATGATATTTTAAGTAAAAAAGGCGTAGATAGGTTACCCAAACGAAATTCTATCTTCAAAAACGGCACACTAACGCACATATACATTACACTTCAAAGTAGGATGACATGATTGAAGTAGTGCGAGTGAAAAAGAGCTCAAATGTCAACGCGATACTCAGTATCATGTTTGCCAATTGGCAAATTTTTAATGTGCCACATTTTGATTGCATATAACCTATCTACACTTTTTTACTTAAAATATCATTGGTACATATTTAAATAGAGCTATATTGGTGTCGATTCCTTTATTCACAAACTAACCTAAATTATGTTAAGTGCATCTTTCTATTTCCATTTAATTAAGAAAAGGACAGAAGATCAAAATTTTGTTAAGTCCTCTCAAACTAAGATTCATTGAAATTTAGACGCGATTAAAAACATGGCGGCTATAAATACGCTTATTTTCTTCAGGCGCTGTCTGATTTGACAGGATTAAACTAAAATGTATCTTCCGTCCTTTCTTTAGTGAAATGGTAAGAGAAAGAAGCACTTAACTTAAATTTAGGTTAGTTTGTGAAAAAGAGAATCAGCAACAATCTTTACTATTCTACAAGACATTGTAAAATAGAATAAATTGTTGATCAATTGTTGTTACCACATAACATAAACTGACGTCATTATAGGATTTTCCTTGAAATCGTATGCGTGCTGATAATTGATTGCCTTCCATAGATAGTTAGATAAGTTGCGATATAACTAAACGGTTTAAACCTTCAAACACACGTGATTTGAGCGAGACACCGACAGCCGGCTGACGTTTGGTCGTCGAAAGGTTAAGTAGAATAACTATACCTATAAAATGGTAAACTGACCAACTAATTGAACAGCTGGCTCTAGGGACTTAGGGACATTAAACTTGCAGGGTGTGTTCTTTGTAAAGAGTGGGTAAGTTACTAAGAAAGGATTCTTGGGATTTCCAACCCTAAAGGGGTAATAGTATAAGTAGAGTCTAATCTTTTAAAGAATTAATAAAAGTAATAATTACACCTGAAGCTTATAGCGCGCAAGTAATTGGAGTGAAGTATCTGGAGTAATCTGTGCCTGAAGGTAGACTGGCAGAAGTGGCAGAGAATGCCTACGGCATTAAGTCCGCCTGTACACTACGTACTAAGTATTAAAAACCCAAAAGCTATATCGGAAGTCTGTGGCTTTGTTCCCGTTTTTTTTTCAATTTAATTATTAACGTCACTCCCACAATTGAGACGAATTCAACGACACCTAATCACCTAATATGTCGAAATTCGAACGATTTAGACTGTAGAGCGTGCCATAGAATGAGACATACCTACATACTACATACATAGACTCGAAAAACATAACCCTCCTTTCGGCAGTGGGTAAAAGATAGCTATTATAACCCATAATTTGATATGACTTAACAAAAAAATTATCTTCTGCCCTTTTTTTAATGAAATGGAGAAAGATGCATTTAACTTAAATTTAAGTTAGTTTGTGAATAAGAGAATCGGCACCAATATTTTTTAAAACCATAATTAAACCGGCTACATTAATAAAAATTACGCATACAAACATGTGCTTTAAACAGGAAACCGAAGGAGGACAGCAGTTAAACGATATATTACGTGACGCTTACGCGTTCGTTACGTTGCGGGTGGCGCAACACTAGTAAGTAGGACTTGTTTACATCACTAGTGGGGCTTGATTATTTGTGGCGTCTTTTAAAACACACAATATAAAGATAATAGCAGCACGACAGCCGGCTGTCGGTTGCGTTTTTCTTAGTTGAGCTAAACGACTTTTGACAAATGCTTGCACGGCTTGGACAGGTCCACTCAAATCTGTGTGCTTCTCTCATCAAGAGATCGCTTCAGTTTACCTTCATGGTCCTCGCATAATTTGACTAATAGGTACAATATTGTAAGGATTTTAAAAGAGACTTTGACCTCTGAGTTTGTTTCGGATGTTTCTTCTCAGAGCAGTCAGTTTGGATTTCGAAACACCGGCTACATCGTTCGATTAAAAAAAGAAAAAAATAACGTGTAAGTAGGTTGTAATTGGGGTTTCTGGATCAGGTCAGATCCAGAAACACCCAATCACAACCATCATTCAGTATTTTATTCTAGCCTGATAACGATCTAAAAACGGTACTATTTGCTCTATTATTCAATCATTCATCAATCAGTCATTTATTTATTCTAATATTTCAATTACTAATTAGTACGTTCATTCAACAATTTTATTCATTGACACGCGCATGAAATTCGAGCTACAGCCGGTACACTCTATTTGATACGATAGCTTAAATAGATTCTGATCCGCATTACATTCTAAATGGATAATGATTCAAGTATAAAATTGTGTGATTGGTCTTAGGGGTCTCACAAGTCTTTTATTAAATAAAACTAAAAATAATGTTAATTTAACAATTTATTTGTGTTCTACATTACTACTATTGTACAATTTATAGTGTAATGTTCATAGTGGGAATGGCTGCGGTGCACGACACCTCTATAATATGTACACAAATTTAACTCATTTTAAGCAATGTGGCAACGTATACACAATATTCTAATAGAGTAAATATAATCCGACTCGGAGCACAATGCAATTGCACATCTGTGCATATTCTAATAGAGTAATTGTTTCAGACAGTTATTAATATAATATATTCCTTTCACAGCATTCAAATAAAAACATTGAGGAAAATGTATAGCATGTTGCATCCAAGGATCATCGTAAATCTCCCAATCTTCTATAACACCTCCACATGAGAAACATGCTGCTTTATCATTTACACTATTTCCATAATAAAAAAATCCGGCTTCAGCCATTTCCATCACCAACCTTCTCCTTGAATTTGCCGTTGCCCAATAATGTCTAAACGAAATCTCACGCATTTTATACGTATTATACATGTCATAACGAGGGCTACAACATTTATTTTGAGGCATGTTCTCACTCACTATATAGTTCTTTATACAGATAATTATAAAGGTGAAATGATATCGTACTGCGGCAGCCAACAATTTATAATGATTAACATTTTGATGGGATTGGTAGGGATAGAGAATTTGAAAATTAAACAAGCGAATATTTATTTCAAAAATTTATTATCTATACACCATTTATTTAAACATATTACATTTTTTAAAGCACATATTTTATCATGATAAATACAACTATACACATCATGAGAATGTTCATATTTATTGTACAAGCTTAATAAATTAGGACAACCTTCATCTTCTAAATTAGTTATATTATTATTATTCAAAATATTTTTTAACCACAACACTTTTTCTAAACCTTTGGTGTAAACACTTTTATCTCTTAAAATATCTACAATCAAATTCTGATGATTTGAGTAGGGCACAAATCCGTCTCTCCAGTATATCCTTCTATTACGTTCAATCCAACTGACTTGTCGTTTTTCAGGTTTCGTTAAATCGTAAAATGGAAATGGTGGCTTAATTAAGAACACCTGAATTTTTTTATTTAACAATACAGCAAATTCTTTAATTATAAATTCATTTGTTTCTGTTTTAAAACCTTGAACATCTACAATGGCTGTCATGATAATCTGCGCACTATGTTACTTAAAGGTTTATATTCCACAAGTCGATCGTTAATAATTAAACAATATCCAGTTGTGTTATCTGGTATTGGCGCTGAACATTCAATCTCCAACCGTACATCTACGGGGCCTGTTTTCAAACTATCGTTTTGTCTTGAACAGTCTATAATAAAGAGAGGAGCCTTCTCCTTGAAATCAACCAAATTAAGCAAGGGGTCTGCAGGACAATTGTAATACGACTGACGAAATTTCACGTACATTTCATATAATATATTGTATTTGTTCTCAGAAAAATTTAAGCTTAGAGGCTCGTAAGGATAATACTGTGAATTCAAAAATAGTGTTACGTTAGTAACCCCACAGTGATCAAACAGAGAGCTGTCTTTGGTTTTATTATTTTTTCTGTTGGTTTGCAAGCAAAAAATTACATATCGAGGTTTCTCTAATTGCGATGCAGTCTTAACTGACCAAGAATGTTTTGTAGTTTTAGGGAGCAAAGGATACTCATATAAATCCCAATTTCGAAACGCTATTTGAATAGGTTTATCTCTTTCCAAGTGTTTAGTAGTGTCAGCCGTTCACGGTCTGACACTTTTATATGTGGTACACGCCATTGCAATCTTTGTATGTCTATTTGAAAATGCGCAATATCATCAGTTGCTATGATACTGTTTAAGTTAGAGTTACTTCTGTTCAAAATAAGTTCATGTTTACAATTTATCACAATTTTATTGTAATCCTCCGCAAATCCTAAAATCTTATTAAGAGGTACAATAGCACTAAAATGACCATCACTTTTAAATCCATCTAAGTTCCAACCCCACAAATCAGCAACTTTATTTTCTCCATCATTCATTGAAACGTATGACTTTATTGTCGACGTTATTCCAGAATTTTTAATGCGATCTATTTCAATGCCATTTATTTCGTATCTGATATCTTGAAACAAAAACATAACAGGGTTGTTACTGAACGTAATATTTTTCTTAATCGGTTTTCCATCTTTGTCGAAGAATTTTGCTTGACCCTCGACGTAAATTGAACTGGCTGATGGTAGCACGTATATGTCTTGTTGGTGTATGGGAATTCTGATTTCATCGTTTTCTCTAAAGCTGTTAGTGTAGGGATTGTATGTGTGGACTTCATAGCTTTCAATCGAACTATCGAAGTGAGGTAATTCAGTAATTTGTAGTATATTCATACTTTAAAACCCAGAGCTTTAAGAAAAGCTTTATTTGCTTCACTCAATTTCTTCACTTTTTTATTACGTCTATGCACCTTAATGGTTGTAGATGGAATAAGTCGTTTGATTTTTACAGGAGTGTTTTTATAATATACTATCATTTTGTTTTTCTTAAATGAAGGCGTAATTGAATATGTTCTTCACTAAAGTTAATACAGTTACCAAGTTGATCAACAATCTTAACAGATATAGATGAAATTATATTTTTGTTCACTGGGAAGTATATAACGTTCTGGGGTATTTCTGTGTAGCCGTGATTTGAAGCAATATCAGGTATGAATTCATGAATAAAATGAGTTGGTAATCCGTTGTAATATGAACCGTACACAAGATCACATTCGATTCTGATTACAGCTGTTAAACTGCTGTTATTAACGGGCACATTCGGTCTTGTTTTTAATACTGAAAAGTATAGTAAACCGCACTCGTATTGATCAGATAAATGAAGAGGTGGTTGAAAATACGAAACCAGTTCTGATTTATTTCCAGAGATGGTAACCGTAGTAGACATGCTTGCATACTGAACTCTTTTAAATGATCCTGTTTATTTTATTTCTTGATTATACCAAAAATTCTTTAAGAAATTTAAACATAGATGTCCACAGTTGAAGGGGTGATCACGTTGTATATTTTCATAGTTATATTGAATGTTAGAACCTACATATTTTATAAATTCCTTTGGAGGTTTGAGATTTCCATAACTATCAAAATACTCAATATAATCATTAAATTTTGCATAGGCTACCCAATGAGAACCAGGGTTTTTAGAACTATCTAAATTAATAACTCCACATTCTTTTTTATACGGATATTTAGGGAGCTCATCTCTCATAAAGACACCTCTAAAATGAGGAATTCTATTTCCATACTTTAAAATGTCAAAGTTAGTTAAGGCCCGTTTGGGTAGCCGATATCTTAGTTTTTTTCTTTTGATACGAAAATTCCAAGGCCGTCTTTATGTGGTTTAAGGTGTAATCCTTTCCCAATAGATAGAGCTTCCATTTTTTCATTGTGTCTCCTCGATTCCTCATACAGCTTTTTAGCCATTTTGAATTCATTTATGGTTTTGGCAATACCAGCTGCACCGCCTGCTAAAGCTCCCGCCGCTGATAATCCCGCAAAAATAGGAATCAGTGGTAGTACTCCCCCAGTTTTTGGAATAGGAATAACACGAGGGAGCTTAATCGATGAATCATCAGCTAATTCTCTGGTAGCGGCAATAGCTAATTCTATAGCCATTTTCTTGCTTTTAGGTTTTAATCTTTTTATGTGTCTTTTTGCTTTTGTAATAACAGTTTTTAATTTACTTTTTAATCCTTTTCCACATGTAGCTTTTGGAGAACGCTTTTTCTTCAGACCAGAACCAGTTTTAATTTTTGCTGACATAGCCTTACTTACTAAGCGTGCCGCGAGTTTTTCGCCTGTACTGGCATCGGAAGCAACCGCTCGCTGTTTCGCCATTTTTAACAAAATTAAATCAGCCCTATGTCGATCTTTCAGGTTTGATGACTTGTGATATGCAATATCGTGATCCTTGCAATATTCGTCCAACTTATTTACACCGTTATCTCCTTTTGCTAGTCTTTTTATTAATTTAGTACCAGGACCACAGTAATTATATCCTGGTAAGTGTAATTCAAATGGTAAATTATTAATAAGCCAATTGAGAAGACTACTCTCTCCAAAACACATTATACGACTGATGATTCCGATTTAAATAATTTAATAAATAGTTATCGATTCCAGTTAGTTGTTAATATTATTCATAATATTACATTCGATTTATCAATCCAACTGCTTTCAGCTGAAGACAAACCTAACCATTTTACTAAAACTCTGTTACCTTTTCTTCTAAGAACTTTCTCAACTAGATAAACATCAGGATGTTTTGTTTTTTGAAGTTCTTGTGTGTAAAATGCACCTAAAATAGGGCGACCTCTGATAGTATCTTCAATTAAGTAAGTTATGGGAGCAGTTTTTTGTATTTTACGAATTTTAAATATTTCTGTTGACCAGTTGGGAGTGTAACCTTTCTCAAATGTTCCTTTGTATTTACTGATACGCACATAATCACCTACTTTGTACTTGCTTTTTAAATTATATTTTTTTAGCAACTTTAAATACCTTTCTAATATTATTTTTTTATTAATATTGTCCACATTAGCAGGAATTTCATTAATAGTGCGATGGTGAGTGTGATTGTATTTGTAAATAACATCATTTAGAGTATTATTTATCCAATTGTAATTGCCTTGTAAACTAAATTCCTTATAAACTTTAGATTTTAATGTTCTGATAAATCGTTCAACTATTGAAGCCTTTTTTGTTGAGAAGGTTGAGTAATGGTTAATATTATATGATTTCATAAGCTTCTGAAATTTATTATTATAAAATTCTGCTCCATTATCCGTTTGCAGATTTTTAGGAACACGTCCTTTATCCAACAAAGTTTTGAAAGAGTTACACACATCTCCTTTGGTTTTACTTCTCATAGGAAAGGTCCAAGCATATTTCGAAAATGTATCAATAACGACAAGAATATATCTGTAATTTTTATTTTCTTTTGAAATTGATTGCATATCAATTAAGTCTGCTTGCCACAAGTCATCTATATCTTTCATGATAACATGTCTTCGTGGATAGTTCACCCTCGCATTTTTATGAATTTCGTTTACCACGTCAGCTTTGCTCATGTTCACAATTCAGTATACTTGTCTTGAACTCCGCTATTGTACTGAATAAAAGCATGTTATTATGACTATTTATTATTTAATTATCTCAGCTTCTTTTAATTCTTCGATTATTGATAAAATTTCATTATCATGGTTTGTATTACCAGCATCTCGGGAAGCAATTAATAGTTTCAATCTGTCAACCAGTTCGTTAGGATCATCCCAATACACCAAGTCAGTGTTATTTTTGTATTTCTTTAGCGTTGGTAAGCTTCCTCCAAATTTAGTGACAATATTACTGTTTAACGATTCAGAAAACAATGGTTTGATTATTTCACGATATTTTATACCTTTATCACCTCTAATTTGTCCATTAGGACTGAAATCCTTCTTATGTGCATTTGTATAATGCAACATATCTTTATAGACAAGTTTATCTTTGCTCGATATTAGTTTCAAATCAGGTTTTCTTCGAAGTAAAAGTTCTTTTAAACCAGGGGTTAAATTGTAGCTTTTGTCGCCAACTTTAATTAAAATGACATTGTCATCATTCACACTATCTATTTTAGAAAATGAAACTATTGAATTGCCCATTAGTAATTTTTTGTTTGCACTCCTTACTCCAAATGGTATATTTACCCCATCATAAATATCATGGATATCACAGCCTTCTAATGACATTTCTAAATCTTTCAGTAATTCTTTCTGGGGAGACTTTTTAACGAACTGCTCAGAATTCAGTTCTGGATCGCAGCATTCTTCAAACTTTGTAGATGAGCTAATATTTATGTCATCCAATTCCATGTCTTCAAAATTAGAGTGTGTATTTTCTGAATTAGGTATTTTTTCTATTGTTTTGTTCGAATCAACTAGGGTTTTAAGGGGATCTGTGACAGGTTTTAACATTTTGTCAAGTGACAAGTTCATTGAGTGTTCCTGGTTTTTAATTTGTTTTATTTTATTCTTTATGGAGTCTACAGACTTAATTAATTCTATTTTAATATTTTTCTCCATGTTGTAACTATTATAACAACTGTATTAAGCTAAAGAACAAATTATACTGAATTTTATTTTGCATGTTAATTTCTTATATTATGTACATATAAACAGTCAGTCAAATTTAAAAAACATATCAAAATTCTGTCTGTACCTTCCGTTATTTAATGACGATTCTTTATTAATAAGTAGAAAATTATAAGGTTTACTCCAAACAGTTTGACAAAGATTTCTGAACTCTTTCCATTGTAAATCAGAACTAACATGCTCTTCATAAATATGCTTTAAATTCACATCATCTTGTTTGAATATAATAATAAAATTAACATTGTCACGTAACAATTGCTTTGGAATTTTAGAATAGGTTTGAGACAAATAGAAACAATCTATTTGTTTATGTCTACCCATACAGAAATAATTGCGGATATTTATTTGATTTTCACAGGCAACATCATCGAAAATAAATACAGAATTTATTAAAGCTTCACTCGGAGAAATGACATCTTTATCATCATTGAACTCGTAGAAATTAACCTGTGGTACTCTTTTCAATACTTCAGTCAAGAAACGGTATTTAGGTTGAAAAGAAGTTTTCGAGTAAAGATACAGATTTCTAAATTTGAGCCCATTTTCATGCAGCAGTAAACTAATCATAACATTTGTTTTACCACAGTTCGACGGACCACATATTATACAGCGAATTGTATTCGGTAATAAAGGGCTATGCCTGATATTGTGAGGGGAGTCACTAAAGTTTATATTATTAACGTTCAAGGATATGGGCTGCTTGATCAACTTCATCTTGTCTATTAATATGATTACCAGTGAACGTACCAATATATACACTTCTTATACTAAACATTGGTAAACTACAGCAAAGTACTCTTAAACTTAATAAGGAGATACCCATAAGAATAAATAAAAGTCAAATTCTGAGAAAAATATATAATTTATTTTATTTAGCTTATAAAAATAAGTACGTAACATCATTATAAGTAGTAAAACTAAACTAAGATTCATTTATAATACTACCGTTCTAACATATGCGGTCACAATGACCCCAAGGTAATGTGTCTATTTGATTAGTTTGAACAAGTCTTTTATCATCTATTCTATTTAAAATTACTTTATTCACTTCCTGTGAATACAGTACATGTTTGCTAGACTTTATCATATTCATCTTACATTGTAAAGTAATATTCTTAAATAAAACTCTCTTATAGTTAGATATTTTCAAACTTTTTGTAATGGGCTTTGATACCCCTTTAGCTTTGTTAATCTGTGTTTTTATTGATTTAATGCAATAAAGTTTTGCTCTCAAACCTATAAATTCGGTTAGTACATCACCACCTAATTCATCTTTAAACAAGCCAGGAATTTTATTATTGACCTTTGGAATACTGTAAGGATTATTTAAATCAAAATTACTTGTATCAAATTTTATTAAATTTTCATTCAAATCCTTATAAAAGTTTTCTGTATGTATTAAGTATAATAAACTATCAGTGTCAGTGTAACACAGCTTAACATTATCACCATACTTATTTTTAATGAAATCATAATGAAAATTATACATATGTTGTTTAGCATATTCTAGTACAGCAAATCCAACATAGATAGGTCTATCTAAAACAAGTTTGTCGGGATTCAATTGAATTGCTAGAAAATCTTCACTAAAAATACAAATACTTTTTAAGTTTGGTTTTGCAATTAGTTTCTCTGCACCTATTGTTTTATTTGTTCTATTCTCATTATCATTCCACTTAGTCACCAATTTAACATCCACTTGTTTTCGTTTATTTTCTATAGTTTTCCCAAATATAGAATTATTCAAAAGTTTAAAGAAATCTCTTTCAAAAGATGTCTTTGCTGATTGACGCAATTGAGTATTTAAGTCTATATACTTTTTTAGAAAGTTTTCTTGTTTAAATTGAAGTATACGGTGGATTTTTTTCAATACAAGACCATTTTTAATACATTCTTTTAAATGAATATAATGTATAACATAATTATACTTGTCATACAAGTTCGCAATTAACTTTTCTGTCTTTCCTCCTATGGGTATGAACTTTTCTGGAGCAAAAGGCAAGTCACTGTGTAAATTATGTAAATATTCGGGATACTCTAGATCTACTTCTAAAATGTAACCGTACTCAGCATCATCAGGGATATCAAATAAACAAAAACTTTCTATTTCTTGGCTTGTGATAAATTTAAAATCTGATATAGGTAATTTTCTAGTCATTGCATATCCATAAAGATTGTTACAGTCTAGATATACTAAGTATGTTGATGGCTTAGAATCATCAAAATTAGGGAGGTAAATATTGTTGGCTTTAGCATATCGGTGAGAGCATTGTGCTAATCCACCACGTATTCCTTTTTCTATCATATTATAAATTTCTAAATCATGAATCAGTTCCAGTTGAACACCAGTGTATAGGAGCATAGCATCCCAACTAAGACCGGGGGAACTTACATAGTATGTAGGATCAAGATTATAATGCTGTAGACATATATTTCTAAAATTTTCAAAAATATCGCATAATAATAAAACATCGCACTTCAAATATAAATCAGTATATTCCCCAAGACTGCTAATATTAAAGCAACTCCAAATAGTTTGCGCATGTTCATACTCGCTATCTGTTATGTGTTTCATTTGCATACTATTGTAAAAACAATGTTTTGGGGGAAGCTGTGTCTCATTATATTTCTGCCATGAATCTACATATTCATATGGATATATACCTTTCCTTCGAATCAAATAAAATTTTTCTTCATCGGGAAAAACTGATCTCAAATTTAAAAAATCCCTGTCTACTAAACTTTTACTTAAATTATCAAGACTTGTGCTAAGAAACTGTAATGAATCTATGAATTTAATTTGCAGAGGTTTATTATATTTACCGGTTTCAATAATTTTTGTAATACTTAAATATTTTTCTTTTGTCTTAGGAATTATTTTTATTTCGCCATCATATTTTGCCAATTCTTTGATAAATAAATGGGAATCGTAACCGGATAAATTATGGAAAACAACTGGTATAAAGGAACATACTCTATAAATTAAATTACACTGTGAATGTGCTGCACCTCTATACTCTGATGAAATATGATCATGATCTCGAACTTTGTCATCAAACAATAATTTTTTGCAAATATGACATGTACTTGCATTGCGATACTCATGAATTTGTTCTGGAGTCATTGGTTTCATAGCTTTTTCGGTAATCAAGATTTCATGTATAGATTTAGTTTCTTTAATGATTTCTTTAACAAAAACTTGTACGCAGTCTGCTCCTCGATAGGTTACAAATTTATTTAAATTACTGTCATGCGAGCAACACACATAGTATGCAAAGCATGAAGGTTGATGTAACCTATTTTTTATAGTATTTTTGTCAGTATTCACTTCATTAAAATTGCATAATAGGCTTTCGAAATCTGCATATATAACAAAGTTAATTTTTTGTTGTCTCTCAAAATGTTTAAACTGTAACGTACTGTTTTTATCTGGTAATGAAGTTATAATTTTAGAACATGCATGAGAATGGAATTTTGTTTCACTTGTAAAAAATTGAAGACATGTCTCACATAAATACATTCGACCTTTATGTCGTGAAACTTGACGTCTCACTAAGCGTAATAGGTTTTTTATTAAACAATAATGAGTTCTGTTATCTTTTTCGTAATACAGTAAATTAATATGTTTATCTCTCCTGAAATTCGTCACATATAGGGGACCAGTTACATTGTAATGTTTATCCAATCCATAAATATTAATACTTAAATCACAGTTATTACGTTCAAATAATCTAATATCTTTGGGTGATGGTGGGAATGACATCCCTGTTATATTAAATATCGTATTAAAATGAGGAAAGAGCTTGTCCTACAGACATTATTTTTGGCTGGATATAATGCTGCTAAGATGCTCCATAAAAAACAATACTCATCGTTATTATAAATGTTTATACAGCTCTTTGTATTCTTAATAATTTCTGGTAATTCTATGTAAGATCCACCTCTCATAGGCGAATACTTATTTATATTTATTTCTAAATGACTCAATGATGTAAATGACCATCCAGATTCACAGTGCTCAAATTCAGTTAATTTCATCTTAAAAGTCTCTCTTACATTCATGTAAATTTCATCAAAATCGGTACTTTTATAAATAACTTCATATTTTGTATTAAATGACTTTAGCTGCTGCTCACCTGATTTAGGTAAAACGAAGTAAGCAAACAGCTCAAAGTTAACTTTAATACATGTATTCTTTAACAAGGATAGCTCAACAAGTTTAAAAACATCATTTCGCTTACCATCCAAGAACGCCTCTGGTAGGAGGTACTCGTCTTCTATGGAGGGGTTTAAGCGATAAGTCATTATTCTGTTTTTAAATGCTGTAGCTATTATATCAATATGTTCAAACTCTGACTTTATCAAACAATTCGATTTATGGATATTTGTTCGTTTATGATATCTGTATTCATTTCTAGGCATCTCAATTTTACATTTATCACAATTTATATAAGATCTTGATGGTGCATCAGTAGAGGGTAATTTCACTGAAAAATAAAAAATTAGAAAGCATAGTATATTTATTTAACTAAACAAATCTATATTTACTTTACACATATATTCTGTGTGCACTTAAATGATAAGATTTATGATGAGGCTAAATTAAATTTAGTTCTATAAAAATAAAGATTATACATTGATTAAACATTATACCTAATATAGTTTAGATTATTCATCATTATTTATATTAGTTATGATAGAATGTTTTAGGTATTCTACTGGTACGAGCTTATAAAAGTTGGTGTGCGATTTTTAAATTCTTTTCTGGTCTCTTTTATAAATGCGTTTAGATGCTTCCAAGACTCAGTACCCAAATCAGTTTTATTTTTTATAGTTATTACGGAATGCCGCCATCGATTGACTGGTGGCACCCGTTCAATTTCATCGGTATTAAAAATTTTCAATTCAATATAATAGCTTCCCTTCTTGTCTTCATCTATTTGTCGTGAGAAACCGTTAGCTAATCTCCTTGTTACATAGGAGTAAATAGGTGCATTTTTTTTACCAGCAGCGATGCTGTTATCCAGCTCGTCGTCGTCGCTATCGGTGCCGAAGAGATCTCGCACCGTAGCTTTCGTCTTCGTCTTCTTAGAAGTAGAAGGCTGCATGTCTGATGTCTTCTCAGGAACCTTGCGTTTTTTCTTGCTCGACTTTACTGGAGCTTCAACTGTTGACTCGTCTGATGATGGGAACAATTGGTCAGCCATTTGCTTGGACCTGAAAATAAAAGTTAATAAGTAAGTGGTAGTAGTAACTTAACGATAAAGCTAACCATGAAGGTTTTAACGAGCATATTGCTTGAAAACATTAAAGTGAATCTTTGACTCGGAAAAAGAAAGGTAATGAATAAATAATAGATTGCTTTATCTGAGTTTACTCTTAATTAATAACACTAAATGATTGAATAATAGAATGATTGAATAGTAGAGTTATTGAAAACTTGAATGATTGAATAGTAAAGTTACTGAATAGTTGAATAATCTAAAAGTAGAATTAAATAAACCAAAAGTAACTCACATCTTAGAGAAGATCTGGTAAGCTTCTAGGTACTGATGAGTGTAGCTCTTGCTTGTAGCTCTTGAAGAACTGCTTTGTGGTCTCACTTCAGCAGCTACACGCTTAAATAGTGATAAATCTACGTCATAGTATCCCGTATATAGAAAAGGGCACGTGTAAAAAAATGCTGTGTCAGATAACATTACCCAAATACGATAGTTTACATTGAATGCTATTATAATATAATACTAATATACCTTATTAAAATAATCCTTACCCGACTACATCAACCAAAAGATGGTGCTGTGTTTTTTAATTATTTCGTTTTATGAAACCACTAGCTTCCGCCAGCGGTTTCACCCACATTCCGCGGGAACTACTCCGTGCACTCGGATAAAAAGTCTAGCTAAACCTATAGTCTTTTTCAATAAATGGCTTATCTAACACTGAAAGAAAGAAATTGAAGAATTTTTCAAATCGGTCTAGTAGTTCCTGAGATTAGCACGTTCAACCAAACAAACAAACTCTTCTGCGTTATAATATTATAAGTATAGATTTCCAACATATATTAAGTACATGCCTGAAAAAAAACAACACAAACTTGCCTACAAAAAATGTTCACACTTTTTTTTAAGACGAGCCACCACATTCCTACTGATTTATCTAAGCTATTTAAAAAGTAAATCAATAACAAAAAAATATTTATGATAATAGCAGGGAAAACCAGGTTACTATTATTGTATGTGAATTTGCTAAATCATTTGATCCATCTCCTTAAAAAGAATTCAACTTACGTTGCAAATTTCTTGAGGTTGATATACTATTAATATACCACGATTTTGCCTGCCAAATAGTCGGAATAAAATGTATGAAAACTGTAATCGTGGACAAATATACAGTAGTATTATTTTATCGATATAAATTTATGATAAACAATAAAATGTTAGGCGTCGCAATGTCTGAGGTTTCAATTTCACCATACCATTTGTGTATAATAATAACATCTAAGAAAAACATGCGATTTTGAACTCTATGTACATTAAATTTAAAAATATAAAAGGGGAGTAAAATAAATAGAAATCCATTTCATTTTTGCATCTGATGGTGTAGAGTTATATATAATAATCGTGGAATGTCGGTAAGTGTTACTTTAATATATTTTTTAATAATATTAATGTGTGTTTTATAACAAAATTAGTAGAAAGTAGCATCACTGAATTATGTATTTCCGCATAATACTTTAATTCAATCATAACGTTTGTAGTGTACTTATATTAATAATTGTATCGTTATTTCAGGACACGGAGGATCTTTTCAATTTTATACCCATGAATCAACAAGCTCAACAAACCACCGGCCAGAAAACCCTGGGTCTTACTCGCAAGAGATCAAAAACGGATCAAACATTCTACCAATATATAAAGAAGCCTGTTACTCGCGGGACAAAAATAATCAAAATAGAAATTTATGATGCAGACAGTTATCAAAAATCTGAACAGCACATGTGTAATTGTGAGGCTGAAGTGTGTGTTCAACATGTCGTAAAAACTATATTATACGATGATATATACACAAGCACAAGAGAATTAATTGGCAAAATTCAAGATGACATCGAACCAAAAGTATAGTATAGTAGAAGTATAGAGACAGCCTAGGTATCGTTACCAATTATATGTTTATATTTCTAAAATGTATGTTTAAATGTAGGTATGTAGTAATGAATAGGTTTCAATTATTAGGCTAAAATTAAATAATGTATCTTATAAATAAAATAATTTAAAATAACATATACTTTTTATTTTATTGCTACCTCATTCTTAGGGTCCATTCACACAGACAGGGTCGGGGAGCATCGGCCTGCTTTTTTTTCCATTCGAAACGCGTTTTTTCAAGCATTCTTAATGACAAAAAAGTGCACATGCAAAAATAAACCTTACTACAACTACTCAAAACAATGTGTCCAACGTGATAAAAATCTGTTCTCCTCCCCGAACAGGTGTGTGTGTGTGAACGGACCCTTAAGTGCAAACTACACCGTCAGCGGGACGAGCGAGCTATCGTTTCACCTCTCTTAATAAGAGAGAGAGAGAGAGAGAGATTAGCTACCTCAGTATGAAACGATGCTCGTTCGCCTCGACAGCTCACTCGCCCACTGGCGGTGTGGTTGCCACCTGTATGAAATAGGTACGTAATTATAGAGCTCAAATAACCACTAATACATGGTCTATATAAGGCGGTGCTGTTAAATAAGAGTGCATATTTAAACATGCATGCTTGAATTATAGAATGATGATGATTATGTTTTGAGTTTAAATTATGGTGTTCTGTACTATACTCTCGAGAAAAAAGACCGGATCAGATCAGGCTAGCATATTATACCTACTCCCCAGTTTATTAAAGACATGAACACATTCTCAGGAAATTTTATACTCAGTATTCTACTATCCAGATACTATGATGGTTAGAAACAGATTAGATCTAAATACTGAATGATGGTTGTAATTGGGTGTTTCTGGATCTGACCTGATCCAGAAACCCCAATTACAACCTACTCGTGTAAAGGTGTAATTTTATACCTATTTACAAAATAAAATCGTTTAATTCGTTTTAAGATTTGTATGTAACTATTTATTAGTGTCCGGCCGAAGGTCTATTTTTGGCCGAAGCCGTAGCCGATTAATCGGCAATCGCCACAACCTTCGGCCGAAGCCGAAGCCGAAGCCGAAGGTTTGTAATCTCTCAGTAATTAATTTTGTTCAATATTGTCTACAAGCGGTATTTTTTTATGACTTCAAACGGTATTTTACCGTCAATTGACGTACTTTTTATTAGTTTTCAAAACGATATTCTCTCATCGATTTTGTATGGCAAAACACCTTATGTCACTAAGTAAACAGCTCAATTGTCTTAACTACTTATTGATTGCAAAGCATCTCAAAACCTAATTTTACGGTAAATTTAATATGAGCCAGATTTTTAGGGTTTAAAGCGCAGGCCCCACCGCCAGCTAGCGGGCGGGCGGGCGAAGCGAACGAAGGAAACTATACGAAATAACTACGCGAAATATTGGCGAGCTAAACTATGGGGTTCACACCGAAAAGTACGGACAGACGAGCGACGGGCGGAGCGGGCGTACCGGGCTAAGCGGGCCAAGCTAGCGTTCTATCTGACAGACGAGCGTCGAATAGTCTACTGCCTACTCCAAACGGGGAGAACGGGCGAACGAACCGGGCGAGCGGACTGGCGGGCGAGCTAAGCTAGCGAGGCGCGGGCGCGCCAACGAGGTGAACTAGTAGCTTCGCTGGAGTCGTCGGATATTTCGTCTGCTTAGCTCGTTAGGTTAGTCGGTAGTTCGCGGTGTGAACCGAAGTATGTAAAGAGGTGAAACGATGTTCGCTCGCTTAGCCCGCCCGCCAGCTAGCTGGCGGTGTGGCCTGCGCATAAATTAGGAGATTTTTTAAAGCTTTTTTTTCCTTTTCTTTAAGAAATGGAAAGAGAAAGATGCATTTAACTGAAATTTGGGTTAGTTTGTCAATACGACCGGTCCGTCGCTCTCTCACTCTGTCTTTCGTAACAGTTCGTTCAATCTCGACGGTTGTTCGGACCTTCGGCTAAACCTTCGGCTTCTATTCGGCCGGGTTTTGGGCCGAAGCCGAAGGTTTCGCTGAAGATGGTTTTTTTGGCCGAAGGTGGCCGAAGGTGGCCGAAGCCGAAGCCAAAGCTTCGGTCGGACACTACTATTTATGTTTTTTTTTTTATGTTTGTTACCCTTTATTCACGCAAGAACTACTAAACGAATTTTGATAAAACTTAACAAAAATATAGCTTATACATCAGAATAAGAGATAGGCTACACAACATCACGCTATTACCCACGGGAGCGGAGCAGTAACCAAAAACCTTACATAACGCGGGTGAAACCGCGGGGGACAGCTAGTTGATTATAAACCAACGTATAAAATCTCTCTATGTTTTTTTTATGGTTATGCTAAAGTGTTATTAATAAGAAATTAGTTGACCCAAGATATTTATTTATTTACTTTAATCTTTATATATATAATTCTTCTGTGAGTGTGTATGTCACTGAACTTCTCTCAAACGACTGGACCGATTTTGATGAAATTTTTTGTGTGTGTTCAAGGGGATCTGGGAGTGGTTTAGATTCACAAATCAACCCGGCAGATGGCGCTGATTGCTTGAAAAAGCATGTGATCTCGAAAACGGCCCTAACGATTTCGCTGAAATTTGATATGTGGGGGTTTTCGGGGACGAGAAATCGATCTACATATGCAGGAAAACGTCTGTTGGGTCCGCTAGTACGTATATACTTCTCTGGATTTTTTTAATGTAAATACTATTATGGCCGTTATACTAGGCATTATGTTTATCATAATTTGAATACTAATTAAGGTTAATGACCAATATTGGTTGAACTAAAACAATCGAATTTTCGAACTAAATGTCGCCTAATATTCTTGACCAACAAAATGACAAATCTTAAAACAGACAGAAGGCGGAATGGTTTAACGGGACCCAATGATATTCTATATACTATAATATTATAAATGGGAAAGTGTGTCTGTCTGTCTGTCTGTCTGTTTGTCTTTCTTTCACGGCAAAACGGAGCGACGGATTGACGTGATTTTTTAAGTGGAGATAGTTGAAGGGATGGAGAGTAACATAGGCTACTTTTTGTCTCTTTTTAACGCGAGCGAAGCCGCGGGTAGAAGCTAGTTATAAATAAATAAGTAAAAAGGTGTAGACAGGATACATAAATGACATTCTATCTTCAAAAAAAATGTCAAGTGCTTGTTAGATCATGCAAAGAACGCCTGCCGGGGTTGCGGAATAGTTATAATAGTTACCGTGACCCCGGAACATAAAGGGTATCCAAAGGAACATGAGTGAGTTTTAGTCAGTAAAAGTCTGACACGCCCTTCTGCCCCGTCCAGGGCGAGAGAATTAGTCATTTGATGATTATGGTTGCAAGTATGTGCCAGGCGGTTCACAAGCACTCATGCTAATTTATTTTTTATAAAGTAGTATAATCCTTGGGCTATAACATTTATAGCCCGACTCGGGTAGCTGCCCTAAGCTGTGGGCTATTTATAGCCTTAGTGTCTACGACGAGATCTCGTAACAACCTCTTATAGCTTAGGGACCTTCTGTAAATTACGTCACAGGTTATTTTGACCCCCTGACAAGCAGGCCGACTGTTAGGGGGTCAAAAAAACATGTGTTAGGTCTCTGATTATTTTTCCGCTTCCATGGATCATAGCGTAATGTTGTAAAGCCTTATGTTTTTATTATTATAAGCATAAACCAATTCGCAGTAAAGTATAAAACAAAGTCGCAGAAAGCGATTTTTTTTTATACTATGTGGTAATAAAAATATGTGACTGAAAATTCGAAACGAAATATTGCGCTTGCACCTTCGTAAATTGTTTAAACAAATAAGTATTATGCTGCTAGTTCATACAAATATTTTGTAAAAATAGGAAGGTGCTCAAGTGGTGGTCATAAATAAACAAAATAATAATCTCATTGAATCTATTTAATTTCCTTTTTTTTATAATATAGCACATAGTCAACCTCCCCCTGAAACTGTGACGTAATATATGGATGGCCCATTACTACAAGGAGTCAAGTAACTTTGAATCTCACGGAGATTAGATGTATCTACAGTAAACTGTAAATGCTAAAAGGATTCTTAAATTCATATATATGTTATAGGCAATGTGTATAATCCGGCATTGTATAGAATGCCTAGGCATTATATATATTGCCTAAAACTTTCAGGCAATGTATATAACACGATTCATTTCATACATTGCCTAGGTATTGTATAAAATGCCTAAAGCGCATCAGGCAATGTGTATAGTGAACGACCACGAGAAGGAGACACGTGTTTCTATTATTTCATTATGTCATTTCTATTATTACTTTTAATAATTAAATGGTAAATAATATTTCTCACACTTGACTTCACATTTTTAATACCTACATAATATAAAACCTTTTTAGAAGATTTTTAATTTATATTATTTAGAGTAATGTTTGTGTTAAATTAAAGTTTAATAATGTTGATTTTGAATGGTTTAAACCAAACTTTACCTAAGTATTTTTTTAATAATATGTTTAATTTGATAACGTAGCGCATAGATTTTGTGTCGATTACTGAACTGAACATGATTGTGAAGATATTTAAAAAAATAATTGTTTTCAAATCAAATTTCTATAATCAAGTGGTAAGAAATGAACAGGGCGACTTTCTGCAGCAATTTTTTGGTGCGTTGTAAATGTAAATGTTTATCCGAAGGCAACTGGAGAAACGCTCTCTACGCAAAAACTCGTATGTACTTAGGCATTAAAACCAATAGAACACATGTCTTATCGCTGTCTGATAATGGAAGTCGAAATTAGGATTAGCTCTCAAAAGATCAGTACCTATCAAACTAAATCGTATAGAAGAAAAATCGATTACATACATTGCCTGTGCTTCAACTGGCATTCTATACAATGCCTAGGTATTTTATACATTTCCTAGGTAAAGTGTAAAATAGTTTAAACATTGAACATCATTTCATACATTGCCTGAACGACCCCGGCATTCTATACATTTCCTAGGTATTGTATAGAATGCCTTCATTGTACACATTGCCTATAACATATATATTTTTAAACCGACTTCGTAAAGAAAGTTAGTCAAATATTTTTCTGTTATGGTTCTTACGCGATGTATTTCTCCATTGGTACTTCCAATTTGAATGATTATTTTTTTCTTATTAAAATAAATCCGAAGGAGTGGTCCGTTGACATATTTTTTTGTAAAGATAAACCTTCGGTCTTTCCTATTATAACCTTACAACGACCAAGCGACAGTCGGCCGTCGTATTGAACTGATGTATGTATGTTTGTATGTAATTATGTTCATGATTGATTTACACACGCCGATATGACTTTTCAAAATCAATCAAAAATAAATAATAGCTCAAAATCCAAAGGTCAGTGTTTTGTGAACTCCATACAACTATGTCGGTCTAATTATGTCAGGACTATGGACTGACTGAGGTCTTTTAATGATGGTCTTATAATCTTTAATGAAAGAAGCATAATGCTTGATCAGCAAGCAGTTGTCTGTTCATAATTCTAAATTCGAGGCATTTATTTCACTTAGACCAATACAGGTACAGCCCCTTTAGACAAGTGGCATTGTAGAATAGATAGCGGAAGCGAATAGATTGTCAAATGTGTATGGAGATGTCAAATTATTTAGCGAAAGCTTATGTCAATTCCATACATTTGACAATCTATTAGCTTCCACTATCTATTCTACAATGCCACTTGTCTACCGCGTGGACGGCGCGTTAGTGTTCCACGCGCGCCTCAAAGAGAAGAAGTCAGCACTGGAAGGGGCCCAACAGGGCCACGCCTGCCGGGGTTGCGGAATGTTTACAATAGTTACCGTGACCCTGGAACATAAAGGGCAACCGAAGGAACATGAGTGGGTTTTAGTCAGTAAAAGTCTGACACGCCCTCCCGCCGCACCTAGGACGGGAGCAGTCATTTGATGATTACTCACTCACGAAAAAAAAATGCCGCTTGTCTAGGCCCTCAGCACTTATGAATTGTCAAAGAGTCGGTCGGTTAGTCAGAAAAGTGACGCTAATTGCCTGTTCCAAAGACATCGTATAACCCAGCTAAAAACGTAGGGAACCTACCATCTTTATCTACAGAATCCTAGAACAGTATGGCATCGACACGAACAATTACTAGTCTAGGCAAGTCAAGGCAACGTGAATTTTAAAACAAAGCTTGTGGACTACATTTAAGTAAAAGTTACATTGGCTTTCGTGGCATTGTTCGCGAGAATTGAAAGGACAAACGAGTGTACTGTGCTACCATTTTGGGTTTCATACATGCTTTTGTTTTGGGTAAATTGTGGTTAGTTTTTTTTTTAATTTCTTGAGAGACAAGTGTAAATTAAATAATCCATACTAATATTTTATAGGCGAAAGTAACTCTGTCTGTCTGTCTGTCTCTTCTTTACGTCTAAACTACTGAACGAAATGAAATTTGGTATAGATATAGTCTGGGATCCGAGAAAGGACATAGGATAGTTTTCATCTCGGAAATCCCCCGGGAACGGGAACTATTAACCCACGCGGACGAAGTCGCGGGCAAAAGCTTGTTTAAAATAACGAAGTTATTGAGATCGCGATTGGTAACAAAAAAACTCATAACTTCGAAACTGTAGAACCGATTTTAGCGAAACATGTCTCAGAAACATTGCTAGATAACCTATTTTGAAATCAAAACAACCGCATCCGAATCGGTTGACCCGTTTGAGAACTACGGTGCAAATAGACACACACACATAGCGATGCGGACTTATAAAACCTCTTTTTGCGTCGGATAAAAATGAGAGTTTAGTGCTTAGATCTTTTATGCGATACGGCGTTGGATTGGATCATTGGGTTCCCTTCAAAATGGTTGAGCTAAATGGTGCTGATGCCACGCGTCATGCTCGTTAACGGGCGCTGTCAGTTGAGATGGGTCATCTCTTAACTGCCATGACTTTTTATTTCAATTTTGTGTTTGTTTATTTTGTTACATACTTACATTGTTTTTCACATGTAGAAGCAACAAAAAGAAAATGTAAGCAAGATTTTGTAAAACATGATACTTTTAAAAAAAGAGTGTCCGTGGAGTTTGTTGCCTGTTCTTCCCCATAGAGATCTACGTTTTGGAACAGGCAATTAGCGTCACTTTTCTTTTCTGACTAACAGACCGACTCTTTGACAATTCATAAGTACCTGTAAATGGTCTAAGTGAAATAAATGCTTTGAATTTTGAATTTTTGCGTAACCTTCCAACGACCAACATTCTATTTTGTCTCAAATGACGTGCGTTCGAAAGATTATTTCGCATTTGCATTAAGCTGTTAAAAAACCGGGCTACTATCAAAGCGAGTTTTTTAATTCAACTTTACTGTATAAGTATTTTATTTATTCTTATTCTTATAACGAATCAAATTAAAGGTTGGTGTCCTGATGGCCCTGTAGTTAAGACCCCCGCCTCTCACAAAAGATTGTGGGTTCGAATTCGAGCAAGTAAAGTACCAATATGACTTTTTCAATTCATAATTATGTACTTCCTAAAGTTTATCTTGGACATCACTGACATCCCGTGCCTCGGAAAGCGTGTATTGGTCTCGGTTCTCGTTCATAGAACTTTGACTTTCGTTACGGGTAGTCAGAAGCCAGAAAGTCTGACCAGTCTAACCAAGAGGTACCGTGTCGCCCAGTTACTGGGTTGTGAGGGTCTGATAGTCAGCCGCTTCACATAAAACACTGATATCCAGCTGAATCCGGTTAGACTGAAAGCAGACCCAAACATGGTTGGGAAAAGGCTAGCGAGATGATGATGATATATTTATTACGTAAACGAATTAAAGGTTGATAGCATGATAAAATTAAATGATCTTTTCTACCAAGATTCGAGTTTAGACGTGCAAGCGTGACGGAACGAGAATTTAATGCAAAATATTTATAATCAATTAGGGTAAGTTCGCCTGTTCGCGTCCATAGACCAATTCGCGTCCATTTTACGGATCTCCTTCAAAAAATCCTCGAAAATAAGAAAACTTACACACCAGTCAAACGAATAGTCATTACCGGTAATACCTCAATGTATAAGAGACACGCACATAAGGTCAAAAGGTCCGTGCGACAAACCAATCCTGTTTAAAAAAATATTTAGTCCCGGCTGTTTAACAAGAAAGCGCGAAAGCGCGGTTTTTTAGAAAAAAAATAGTGTGCAGCGGTGTGTTCGATGATAAGTTTTTTATTGTTTTATGTGAATTTCAGGATTAATAGCTGTTTCTAGACTTTTATAATGAAAGAAGGAATAATGTTAATCATAAATTTGCTTAGGTTTTTTACATTTAACGATTAAAATAAGGTGGACGCGAATTACTACATCGAATTTACAAAACTTCCACTTTGCGTCCGCAATGGACGCAAACTGTACCTACAGTGGATAATAATAAATCCAATTGCGTCCACTAAGTATTTTAGTTAAATACAATTGTCTTCCCGTTCCCGGGGGTTTCCGGAATGAAACTTATCTATCCTATGTCCTTTCTCGGGTCCCAGACTATATCTGTAACAAATTTCATTCAAATCAGTTCAGTGGTTTTGGCCTGAAGGAGAGACAGACAGGCAAACGGATTATTACTCAAGACGGCGAGCTACCCATCGCTCGCTATCCGCAGAACCGTGCCTACGGTGGCCGGTAGTCTCGAAGTCTTCGCCTGGGTCTTTGTCCGGGGCGAGAGGCTCGTCGTTGCCTCTCGCGCGCTACGCTTCCTTCACTGGCATAACTGCTTCGCAGAAGGAGGCGACCGCACCCCTTTTCGTCTCGCCCCGAAGCATGACCTGAACCAGCGCCGGGCGCGAGAGGTCACCGCCGCCGATCGCCTCTACGAGGACACGTCGATTGTCCTCCAGGCGACCGTTGCTGCAGTGGTGACACCCAGGCGTCGCTTCCGCTCGAATCCGACACAGGAACCTCCTGAACTGACCATGTCCGGCGAGGACCTGTGTCAAGCGAAACGTGAGAGCGCCGTGGCGCGTCTCCAGCCACTCCTCAAAGAGGGGTCTTACCGCCGCTATCACGGCGTGCCCAATTTATGTACTACTTACAATCAATGTTGAGATGAAATATATTTATTTTTGTAATTTTTTAATGAAAATAATGTTAATTTTTAGGGTTCTGTACTTTCGTTCCTAGTAAAGGTAAAAACGGAACTCTTATATGATCCCTTTGCTGTCCGTCCGTCCGCCCGTCTGTCAAGACCCTTTTTCTCTGAAAGGCGTCGTGATATCAAGCTGAAATTAATATCACATACATAGGTCTGCTAACTCTCAAAGAAGTGTAAAAATTGAATTTCTAAATCAACGCAACAAAAATGTATGGCTGTTTACTTTCCATTTATATTGCACATTTACACATTTGCAAGGGAATCAAAACCTATAGGGTACTTCCAATTGACCTAGAATCATGAAATTTAGCAAGAAGCATTGTCATGTGGCACAAGTAAAGAAAAAGCTCCGAAAACCGTAAACTTGAATGTATTTTACAAAAAAAAAATAATTACGGAACCCTCGCTGCACGAGTCCGACTCGCACCTGACCATTTTTTTTTTATAATTTATATTCATAAATAAAGTATTTTTTTGTAATTCAGCTTATTTTTACAAATTCTTAAAAATATCACCCCTTTTCTAAGTAGTTGGACGCAAAATGGTCCACGGGTGGACGCAATTTGGATTTTTTGGACGCAAACTGGGTAAAACGCCTATTTCTGAAACTTTCCTATTTAAAAAAAAATCACTAAAGGTTTCGAACAAAACTGCAAGTAAATCTTAAAATAGACTAATATAACTAACAAAACACATATTTTTTTCATAAAAAATAGTTTTACAACAATTTTATTATCGCCGTCAAAGTTGCCAACTGCACTAAATGGACGCGAACAGGCGAAATGACCCTACATTATTGTTATGAAACAATGCTAATTGACGACATAACAATATGGTTATGTGTTTGTTATGTTATTATAAACATAATATACTCAGCGATGGACTTCTCACGGGTTTTAGAAATCTTTGAACATCTCGGCGTATAATATACATGTTTATAAACTTCCCTCTTGAATTATACTATCTAGGTTCTCGTAATATAAACCTAAACAATTCTTTTTTTTATTACTTACTAGCTTTTGCCCGCGGCTTCGCTCGCGTTAAAAAGAGACAAAAAGTAGCCTATGTTACTCTTCATTCCTTCAACTATCACCATTTAAAAAATCACGTCAATTCGTCGCTCCGTTTTGCCGTGAAAGAAAGACAAACATACAGACAGACAGACAGACACACTTTCCCATTTATAATATTAGTATGGATGGGCTTGCTCTTGGTCCCAGACTAGCCCGGCGCATAGACGGGGCCTACGGTGGAGCGAGCTTACCCAAAAGATGCCTATGCACTCGTCTCTTGAATACATCCGGGTTATATGCATTTGAGAACACAGACGCTGGCAGGGAATTCCATTCTTTTGCGGTGCGCATTATAAAGGATTCGATTCGGAAGAATTCGATTGTTTGGTTGGGATATCTCAGGAACTACTGATCCGATTTGATTGATTTGAAGCAGTAATCAAAAACGCTAGTGACACCGCGAGAGGCAGTTTATTCATATAAACCTTCCGCTTCAATCACTTTATCTATAACTTTTCGACGTCGAAGCGACAGCCGGCTGTCGCGCTGCTATTGTCTTTCTATTGTGTCTCGAATCACGTGTGTTCGAAGGTTTAAATATACTGAATCTTTACATACATAGTATAAAATAAAGTTATATAATGACGATATCATGATTATTTTAACTTGGTCTGATTATGTAGTCAGGTCGACCGTCGAACTCTTCAATGGTTTCTTAAACATCTCAAGTTTGGGCTCATGTGGTTATTGGCTCATTCTAAACATTTATGTTTAAAAGCTTTTTAAGTTAGGTACATATTTTTTACCTAAGCCTTTTTAGGGTTCCGTAGTCAACTAGAAACCCTTATAGTTTCGCCATGTCTGTCTGTCCGTCTGTCTGTCTGTCCGTCCTCTCTTAATCTCTGTGACCTTTAGCACTAGAAAGATGAAATTTGGTACCAACATGATATCAATCACGCCGATAAAGAGGTCAAATAAAAATTTGAAAAAAAAGTTTTGTTAGGGTAGCCCGCCCTCCTATATGTAAAGTGGGAAGTGTTTTTTTTTTTTTCTACACTAACGTGTGATATATTGTTGGATTGGTATTTAAAAATGAATAGGGGTTTACTAAAATAATTTTTTGATAATGTCAATCATTTCGGAAATCATCGCTCCAAAAGGAAAAAAACAATGTGTCCCCAACCCCTAACTTTTGAACCATAAGTTTAAAAAATATGGAAAAAGTCTGATAAGTAGAACTTTATAAGAACTTTCTAGGAAAATTATTTTGAACTTGATTGATGGAAATAACAGTTTTTGTACAAAAAATACAAAAAGGTTGTAAAAAATAATTTCTGCGTATTTAGTATGTCAACGTAACAAATAGCCTTTTCTTAAACTCATAAGTGGGAACACTTATTGTGACGGACGGGAAACTACGGAACCCTACATGAGCGTGGCCCGACACGCTCTTGGCCGGTTTTTTTTTACATCGAACCCGCGTGCCCTGACCAAGAGGAACCAACCTAACTACTAGGATATCACGATATCACGAATCCGTACTATTATTATAAATGCGGAAGTAACTCTGCAAGTCTCTGTCGGTCTCTTCTTCACGCCTAAACCAGTGAACCGATTTAAATGAAATTTGGTACAGAATAGTCTGGGACCCGAGAAAGGACATAGAATAGTTTTCATCCCGGAAATTCCCCGGTAACGGGAACTATTAATCCACGCGGACGAAGTCGCGGGAAAAAGCTAGTTTCTTATAATATTCTATTGATTAAATTTTTATTAGCGACCCGCCCGTTAGAAATCTTTGAAAATCTAGGCATTTCACTACTTTAAAATGCATGTATTATACATATAAGCCTGCCTCTTGAATCGCTCTATCTATTAATAAAAACGCATTGATTGAAATCTGTTTCGTAGTCCAAAAGATTTAAACGCACATATAGAAACGCCAAGCGTTTTCATTTTACCCTACGTGTAGATTCTATCTATATATATTTTTTATAAAAAGCGGGTATTTTTAAATTTAACGTATTAGAAATACAATAAAAACATATCCTGTAATCAATTATGAATTAAATAAGAATTTGTAATTAAATAAGTAACAGTAGTTTGAAGCGTTGAAATAAATGAGAATTTTAACGCAGCAGTAGATAATGAAGAAGCGAGTTCTTTCAAAACGCAAGCAAAACCGGTCAGCATAGCTATTAATAGTAAGTACAACGTATGACTGTATGCTTGTCGCACAGAGTACATACGCAAATTCCTAGCCACATTCATTAAACTTACCTTTACAGCGGCCAAACAATAAACATTAACTTAGTATCCAAAAACAAGCACTCCGATTATTTTAAATCGTACACAAATTACCACAAATATCACAATAAAATTTTGACATCTGTCAATCGCGTCACTGTTAAAAGTTTTTTTTTCGATTCGATGCAACGACGCGTCTTCTCCGTTCGGCCAAGTAGCCGCACTAAGGCTTGACCACTTTCGAATCTTGCGCTGCATTGGCGTACAAACTTGTGGCGTAGCTCGGAGAATACTTTCCCTACCTTATTTCGGTTAAACAACGTCTAAAACCGCATGGCAATTGCTCTAATTGATAGCAATGGTAAAATTGTATGGTTTTAATAACGAATCTTACCGGTGCGATGGATATAAGACTTTGTTAAATGGAAGATAAGGTTAGTTTTGCTTTAAATAGAAATGTAGGTAGTACATCCGTAAAGGTTTTGTAGTGCCATCGTTAACATAGATTTTTTTTATGTAAAATTATGTGAACTGAGATATGTGATATAAGAGTATTATTATTTTAATAGAGATTGTCCCATGACAGTAGTCAAATGCGTTTGATAGAAAAATTCACCGAAAAATTATCTGGACTATACTTGAAATTTCCCGGCTTAGTTTCCTGGTTCTTTACTTCTAAGGGGTCCTATATTTGATTCCCAGATCAGACACAGCGATGTTGGATTTTTGTATTGATAATACCTATCTTAGTTATTTATTTATTTAAACCTTTGAACACACGTGGTTCGAGACACAATAGAAAGACAATAGCAGCGCGATAGCCGGCTGTCGCTTGGTCGTCGAAAATTAAGTACATGGGTGGACTTAATACCTAGTGGGGGCGTTATAAGCCATTAATGTATGGGGAGCAATATTTTTTGCATTAAAGCATGAGACTTGGTGCACTTGTTAGTTAGGTGGGTTTGAGCGAAAATCGCCCGGGAGGCAATCGGAGGCACCCCTCTGGGGGGGAGGGGGAGGGGTTGAAGTTCTCTTCTACCGCGCGCTCTGTTTGTCGTCATAACTCGTAATTTATCGTTACTATGGCAAGTGGGGTATCGTTTTCGGATAATACAAAGATGGCCAATCGTTTTCTGAAATAAAAAATACATGTCTACATACAAAAAAAGTGAATTATGCCCTAAAATGTGAAAATTCCAACCGTAACAAAAATCATTAAATGGCCATAATTTTTCAAATCGTAACTATATCGACTTGAAAAAAATATGATTAAAAAGCTATATGCGTATAGATTCTGAAAATGTAATATATGTCTATAGTGTATATAGAAAAATCGTTAGAAAAAAAATGAAAACAGCTTGGCGGAGCAGCCAAAATTCATTGTAAAATAAGGACAACAAAATCGATTTTTACAAATTGACAAATCTTTTTACTAGTAAATATAGAGATTTAATCAAATTAAATAAATAATGATTTTAAATGTTTTCTTTTGTTAAAAATCTATCGTTTTTACCCATAGTACAAGTATAAAAAAATGACATTAGTCATATTATTGATCTTATAGCTGAGCGGGCTCTGCTGACTATTTTAAGTGAATCAAACGTCTGTTATTAAAGTGACAACATATAACTATGCTAAAAGCTTAGCTAAAAGTATTTATAAAATAATGTAAAAGGTGACTGCACCATTGATTAACACTTTAAGAGTTAGCCCTTAAGCAGGACGCAAATAATTGTTTTCTTAAATGTTGCCATTTTTTACGTCGGATATATAGTATGGTTTTGCCAGAAATAGAGTTCCAAAATATCTTAATTGTAAGTTTTATGAGTTATAGGCCAAAATAATAGCTTATATCTGCTTGTTCAGAGTGCTGATAATTTGGTGCAGTGCTAGCATTCGAGTCACTGCCCCTATCTCATCATCTCCCTAGCCTTTTCTGGATTATATTGGGGTCAGCTCTCAGCCTAACCGGATTCAGCTGGATACCAGTGTTTTATGTTAAGCGACTGCCTATCAGAACTTCACAACTTAGTAACTGGGCGATACGATGCCTCTTGGTTAGGCTGGTCAGACTTTCTAGTTTGGCTACCCGTAACGACTGTCAAAGTTCCACGAATGACAACCGCTGCCCCTATATTGTTTAATAAATACTTTGCTGTCCGCAGTCGCACAATTCCAATCACTTAAGTTCCCGCTGAGAGCATCTTTATCTTTATTTATTTATCTTAACATCATGGGCACATTGTTTACCCAGGGTAAAGTACAATCTTAAATAGAGAAAGGTGTCTGAGATAGAATAGACACCTCAGACCGCCGCACTTCTTTTTACACCTGCACCGGATCATTTCCACACAGACGTCGAAAACCACTGTACTGGCAAGTCTCTCCATGTATGTTAACAGTAAAATAACCGACCTTACTCTATCCCTTATTAAATGGATCAGGTGGATTCGGTGAAAAATGTTCTCAAAAAGAGATGCAGGGCAGCTTTTCAATAATAGCGAAAGCCTCGCTAATCCTTTTCTCATGTGCTGCCAGAAACTCTTTTGCGACAGTTGGAAAAGCATTCCATGTCTCCGTTGCGCTTTTTTTCTCCACCGTTCAAATAAGTCACAGTGTCACAACTTGTTTACAGGACCATCACACTGGTGGTTCTGTAAATAATCCTCATCCTATTTTAGTCCTAGGAAGTATATAGCGGATGAAAGAAAATAATTCTAAGTATTTTCAATGGAGAGTACTTGATACCTTGAATTGGTACAGGTGGGGTTTTCCAATGCCTACATTACCCACAGCTCCTCTAGCTCAGGCACTCGTCTATACCAAAACGACTGCTAACGAGACGTCAGTATCGACAGTACGTGTACGTATCATTACTTTGGCACAACTCTGACTACTGCGTTAGTCCTATCATCATGTTGTTCGCCACTTGGTATCCGCCGTTATAAAAAAATCTTTTTACAGGACCACTTAAAGCTAGTCTTGCCTCTGTTTTACGCTTTTCCAGGGTGTCACAATGTATCTTGTTTTTTAACTATGAAGGGGAAAAGGGTTTCTGGCAGCATATGAGGGACGGATTAGCGAGGCTTTCACTATTATTCGCGGGCCAGTTAGTCTAGTGGCTAGTGACCCTGACTGCTAAGTCGGAGGTCGTGGCTACGATGCCAACCAGAACAAACTTTGCGTGATGAGCATTGTTTATCCTGTGTCTGATTGTAATTTATCTATAATATGTACGAATTTATAATATAAATGTAATTAAATAAAAATAAAAAAAATATAAGTATGAAGACCAGTTACTTCTAGTCTGTCATAGTATAGCTCTGCTAAGTTTGAGATCAGATGGCATATGTTGTCACAGGATATTGTTGAAAAGTTTATAAGATAGTTAGAAGTGTTTATTTCTGGTCTTGCACATTTTGCTAAGTAAATGAAACCTAAAATATCTGTTTATTAAAGATATTCGTTAACTAGAAAATGGTGTCTTACAAAAGCTGCCGTGCACCAACATTTCTTGAGCAGTATTCCAAAACTGTTCCTGTACTGGATCAGATGTCTGGAAATCCACCTGATTTGTCTGATTGGGGACGGAGTAAGGTCAGTGACAACTGTCAGCCTACATGGACAGACTTGCCAGTGGTTTTCAACCTATATAGATGTGGTCCAGTGCAGATGTAATAAGAAGTGCGGCGGTCTGAAATGTCGAACAACTCTTTGCGTCCTGCTGTTGGTGCTAACTCTTAAAGTGTTTATCATTGGTGCAGTCACCTTTTATATTATTTTATAAGTAAGTACTTTTAGCATAGTTATATGTTGTTACTTTAATAACAGACGTTTTATTCACTTAAACTAGTCAACAGAGCCCGCTCAGCTATAAGATCAAATATGACTAATGTAATTTTTTTATACTTGTACTAAGGGTAAAAACGATAGATTTTTAACAAAAAAAAAACATTTAAATTCATTATCTATTTAATTTGATCAAATCTCTATATTTACTAGTAAAAAGATTGGTCAATTTGTAAAAATCGATTTTGTTGTCCTTATTTTACAATGAATTTTGGCTGCTCCGCCAAGCTGTTTTCATTTTTTTTCTAACGATTTTTCTCCTACACTATAGACATATATTATATTTTCAGAATCTATACACATACAGCTTTTTAATCATATTTTTTTAAAGTCGATATAGCCACGATTTGAAAAATTATGGCCATTTAATGTTTTTTGTTACGGTTGAAATTTTCACATTTTAGGGCATAATTCACTTCTTTTGTATGTAGACATGTATTTTTTATTTCAGAAAACGATTGGCCATCTTTGTATTATCCGAAAATGATACCCCACTTGCCATAGTAACGATAAATTACGAGTTATGACGACAAACAGAGCGCGCGGCAGAAGAGAACTTCAACCCCTCCCCCCCCCCCCAGAGGGGTGCCTCCGATTGCCTCCCGGGCGATTTTCACTCTAACCCACCTAACTAACAAGTGTACAAAGTCTCATGCTTTAATGCAAAAAATATTGCTTTTGGCTTATAACGCCCCCACTAACCTTAGACATTCTCTATTAGGCCCAGAGTAGAAGAGTATATAACATGGCACTTGCATAATTACCAAAAAACAATAAAAGTACACAATCATACAGAAATTTAATGAACAAAATAAGAAAAACACCTAACGAGAGAGAAATAAAGTTAAATTTCTATCCGTACTAATATTATAAATGCGAAAGTAACTCTGTCTGTCTGTCTTTCTGTCTGTCTGTCTTTCTGTCTGTCTCTTCTTCACGCCTAATCCACTAAACCGAATTGAATGAAATTTGGTACAGATATAGTCTGGGACCTAAGAAAGGTCATAGGATAGTTTTTATCCCGGAAATCCCCCGGGATCGGGAACTATTGTTCCATGCGGACGAAGTCGCAGGCAAAAGCTAGTGATTAATAAATAAATAATAACAGTATTCCACCAGTAATACCAATACTAAATATCCTGTAATCATAAATAACAGATATATATTTTTAAAACGTCGTCGGCACTAGAATTTCTCCAGTATCGTGGGTTCGTTTACAAACATATTTAAATAAACTTTCACACATAAATATCCATACTAGAAAGAAATGCTTACAGGCCATAATTTTGACCCCTGAGGGAATCGAACCCGCGACACGTAGCGCAGCGGCTCATTCAACCTTTGCGCCAATAGTGCGGACAAAATTTAAAAATAAAAAAATCTCAACCCCAAGAGTCGAACAGTAAACTATAATTATGATTGACATCCGCTTTTACAACCACTAGACTCATAAATAATAAATAAATATCCTTGGACAACTCACACACGGTCATCTGATCCCAAACTAAGCAGAGCTTGTACTATGGTAACATTGGTAACCAGACAACTGATAAACATACTTATATAATTTATAAATACATACATATTATAGATAAATTACACCCAGAAGACATTAATATTTCAGAATTTCATGGTCGTCTACCTTAGATAACGATCAATTAATTTCGTTGCGGGATCCAAGACAGTTGAATCGTTTCTCCGGGACTCGTCGAACTTCGTTGCTCGGCGCTTTTCTGGCGGACTCCACTGTTGATTCTGACTTTCAGGAGTTGTTGTGGTTGAGAATAATGTGGCGGAATAGGCGAGACGTCAAAAAAAATATTAGTCCGTCAGATAGATTATCAAAAAATTTTGGACACGTATTTTTTCTTTTTTCTCTTAAACGAAGAATGATGACGATACAGTGCGTTGAAATTGCGCATGACGTCACGATTAGATACAATTTTTGCAGGACGGTGACGTCAAATGCCCCTACTCCGGAACTTTGTTGCTCTTTTTCTTTGTATTTTTTTATTAATTTCATCAAGCAAAAAATACGTGTCCCGTATTTTTGGCCGATCTATCAGACGGACTAAACAGAATGCCATTTTTTTGGTGCTGTCGTCATCCCTAGTACCAAAATAATGTGGTGGAATTGTATCGCTGATCGTCTTATGGTGTTTAACAATGGTGCTGATTCTATTTTTCACAAACTAACCTAAATTTAAGTTAAGTGAATCTTTCTCTTTTTAAATCATTAAGAAAAGTACAGAAGATCCATTAGTCCTGTTAAATTAGACAGCACCTGAAGAAAACTGGCGTATTTTTATTGGTCGTTTTTAAATCGCGTCTAAATTAACTAAAGGTAGAGTGTCTATATTTGGCAAAACTTAACTAATAATATTATACATCTATCTTATACTTAGTATTCGTCTTTCTATCTATTTCATTAAAGGACAGAATATAAATTAAAATTCAGACGCGATTAGAAACATGGCCTCTGTCGAAATTAGCAAGCGCCTGAAGTAAAAATATTGGTGCCGATTCTGAGAATTGAGATTTTGTATGGAAATCTCATCTTATGACGTCATTAACCCTTTGTTGTATACTAATATTATAGTCAACTGGGTTAACAACCCAGTTGACTATAATATTGATTTCAAAGAAACTAAAAATAAAATCCATACTTCCATACTAATATTATAAATGGGAAAGTGTGTCTGTCTGTCTGTTTGTCTTTCTTTCACGGCAAAACGGAGCGACGAATTGACGTGATTTTTTAAATGGAGATAGTTGAAGGGATGGAGAGTAACATAGGCTACTTTTTGTCTCTTTCTAACGCGAGCGAAGCCGCGGGCAAAAGCTAGTATTACATAAAAAAAGAGTGATTTTACTGAAATTGTGTCCTACATTTATTGGTAAATGATGTAAAATATGTAATTGTCAATAAGTTTTATTGACAAAGCATGGCAAAACCGTCCTAAAATCTTTTCATGTATTGTTTTCTTGTAAAAAGAATCCATATCCATACTTAATATTATAAATGCGAAAGTAACTCTGTCTTTCTGTCTCCTCTTCACCCCTAAACCACTGAACTGATTTCAGGTACAGATATAGTCTGGGTCCCTCGAAAGGAGATAGGATAGTTTACATCCCGAAAACCCACCGGAAACGAGAACTATTATTTCACGCCGACAAAGTCGCGGCCAAAAGCTAGTTACTTAGAAAACTGGAAAAAAGGTCATTTGGGTTTAAAAAATCATACAACGTAAGCTTTGTAAATTGAACTTTATTAACAAACAAAATAATTTCTTAATTCTATTAAATCATTGAGTACAATGATATAATAATATTAGCCCTTGCCCCTTTACCTGTATATACATTTTGATGGAAATTCATACTTCCATACTAATATTATAAATGCAAAAAGAACTTTTATTCCAGGCCCATCTAAACTTTCCACCCAGTATATGCTACTAGCGACCCGCCCCAGCTTCGCACGGGTATTACAATTCTTTAAAAATCCCGGCTTTTCTCTACTATAATATGCACGTATTATACATTATAAACCCTCCTTCTGAATCACTCTATTTAATAAACCGCTTCAAAATTCGTTGCGTAGTTTTAAAGATCTATGCATATAGAGGGGCAAACAGACAGTGGAAAAGGTCTTATACTATGTAGTGATATGCTATGTCGAACTCTGATAGCGCGATGTAGGATGCCAGTATTAGTTCACCTATTGCGCGATAGATGTCGCTATTGTAAATTGTTCTGATAGTGAGATTCGACAATTTTCTACCAACGACAATGTCGACCACAGATAAAACAAGAGAATCACCAATAATCATAAAGGTAACCTACTTCGCGTGACAGTAATACGACACTTGACATTAATGACAGCTGTCACTTTGACAGAACCTGAGGTGTACTTAACTAGGTACCCTCCGTACTATCTTTTTCAATTTTAATCTGATGTACTTTCTTTCTATGTGTCTGCAATTTCGAATTGTAAATATATTTTTTACCGCAAATTTCACAATCAAACGTCCTGCCCAAGTGTTTGGTTGATTTATGCCTATTCAAAGAGCTATTATCTGGGTAAGTTTTCCCGCAAACATCGCATTTACTTGATCGTTTATTATGACAAGCCATATGTAGGATAATATTCTTAAAACTGTGCTTGCATATATCACATTTAGTTTTTGCAATATCCGATCCCACTTTGATATTATGTTTTCGATCAATATGGCGGTTTAAACTCGCTTTCTCAGTAAATTTCGCGTCACAAATATAGCAAGAAAAATTCTTTACACCATCATGTAACCTTTTGTGGCGATTTAGAGAAGACTTGTCTCGTAATATCTTCCCACACAGAGGGCAGGGAAGCTCCGTAAGAGACCGATGTTCAGCTAAAATATGCTCCTTCCTAAATTCAACACTATTAAAAACTTGAGAACAAAACTTGCACATATATTTACCATCGTGTTTTAATCTGTGGACTTCCATAGACTTTTGACAGATTAGTTTATGGTCGCAAACGTCACATTCGTAAAGTTTTACGTTACCGTTGTGTATTTTTAAATGGTCGCGTAAGAATCGTTTGGTGGTAAAAGTTTTATTACATAGCTTGCAGTGGTGCGGGCGTAATTTTTCGTGTACTGAACGTATGTGGGCAAATAAATTCGCCTTGTCGTTAAATAAATTACCACAGAGGTCACACTGCTTTGTTTTATTGGTACCCGCGTGCATTTTTAAATGTCTGCTAATAACTTGCTTACATTTAAATTGTTTTGAACATAAATCGCATTCGAAAATTGTCTCTGTGTGCGTTTTTACATGGGATTTGAATTTAAACAAACATTTTGATTCAAGAGAGCAAAATTCGCATTTGTATAGAACTGGGTGGGTAGTTCTAATATGCCGTTTCATTTCTTTTTTGTTCGGGTAACACTTGTCGCATTGTTTGCAGCTGTATTTCGGCCCAGTGTTGCCAGCTTCGGGTATTAATGAGTATAAACAATCTAGCTTTGATGGGTTTGCTGGACTTTTTGCTGAAAAAAAAAAACATTTAGATTGAGATAAATTAATCAAATTTCTTTATATCCTGGGACAACTTACACTTGGCCATCTGATCTGAAACTAAGCAGAGTCTGTAATATTATCAGATAGCTATGTGATGTCCTATTTTTGCCCCAAGATATTTTTGTACATAAATATAATATAAAATAGTTTAATCATTTCCATAAATAAGATATGAAACTTACATCCTTTTGTATTTTTTGTACCATTTTGCTTCTTTCTTACACCATTTTTTAGAGTTGTTTTTGGTCTGCCTGATTTATGGTCTGTTTTGACTTCATTTGACTTTTCGACTAATATTTCATTATTTAGTGGGTTTTCTGGAAAGTTAGATATTTGATTAAAAATAAAAACTAATTACTAAATCAAAACATAAAAACATGCTCGATAGAAGAATGATCGTGATTCATTCTTCATAGAAAATATCCTACTATCAGAAGTGGGATTGGGGAGAAGAGATTTCGGAGGTGTAAGGAAACTAACATTGTGACACGAGAATTTTATATATAAGGATAAATCCGAAATCACCGCATTGCCTTCTCTGTATGAGAAGAGGCCTTTGTCCTGCAGTGGGTCAGTAATAAGCTGGTATTATTGTTATTTCATAAATTATAAAACTTACTTTTTTTAGTACTTTCATTACATTTTTGTTTTTCTCTTGTATCATTATTTGTCAAATCCGGCTTCTGGTCCGTTTTCTCATCATTTGAATATGTTTCTTCAATTATTTCATTATTGGGTTCTGTAAAAAAACGGTATAAAATTTAGATTTTTTGTTTTAAGGTGAAAACTATTATCATTGAAATTATGTGTCTCAAAATACTAACCTTCTTTAATATCTTCAATAGGATGCTTGATATCAACCTCTATAGTGCATTCTGTAAATCAAAGAATCATTATTAAACAAAACCAGTGATTAAAGTAAATTCAATAACCTTTCGACGACCAACCGACAGCCGGCTGTCGCGCTGATATGTTCTTTCTATTGTGTCTCGAATTACGTGTGTACGAAAGGTTTAATTGATTGATTGAACAGTACCTTACCATTATTTAAATCACTGTCATCATTGTCATAAATTTCATCATTGTCTTGTTCTATCTTGACTAAACCAGGGTTAGTTACGAATTGTTCATCTGAAAAAGAAATAATAGTAATAATGAAAATAAATGTAAGACATCCTTACTAATATTATAAATGCGAAAGTAACTCTGTCTGTCTGTCTGTCTTTCTGTCTGTCTGTCTGTCTCTTCTTCACGCCTAAACCACTGAACCGATTTGCATGAAATTTGGTACAGATATAGTCTGGGACCTGAGAAAGGACATAGGATAGTTTTCATCCCGGAAATCCCCCGGGAACGGGAATTATTACTCCACGCGGACGAAGTCGCGGGCAAAAGCTAGTATTTTTTATAAAATCTCTCCAAATTAAGCCCGAAAATGTGGCTCTTATTCCATTTGCTGTAAGATTAGGTTTTTAGATGCTTAGTAATCAATAAAGTTAAGTAATCTAAGTTGTGTCTTTAATTGATCAATTTAGTTTGGATACTGTTTATATTCGAAATTCTATACTTACTATTGAGATAAACCTGGAATTTCTGTTCACATGTCAGGACCTGGTTCTTGAATGCAGCAGCATCTCTCAGATTTAAGATACAGTTATCACATATTGTGTAGCTAAGTGGTGAAGGAATCATCTGAAACAATGACATAGACAAACATAGTACCTAGATACTTTTTTTTTTTTTTTGGTGAGTGGGAAATCATCCAATGACTGCTCCCGTCCTGGGTGCGACGGGAGGGCGTGTCAGACTCTTACTGACTAAAACCCACTCATGTTCCTTCGATTGCCTTTTATGTTCCAGGGTCACGGTAACTGTTATAAACATAACTTTCCGCAACCCCGGCAGGTGTTGTCCCTGTTGGGCCCCTTCCTGTGCTGACTCCTTCTCTTTGAGGCGCGCGTGGAACAAAACGCGCCGTCGACGCGATCCTGGTCCTAGCCGGGCGGCGAGCTACCCATCGCTCGCCATCCGCAGAACCGCGCCTACGGTGAACATATGTAAATACTACCGTTTCAGGTAGTTACCTAAATGTAAACAATTAACATGTCTCTTTATCTAAACTCTAGCTGTGCCCGCTACTTAGTTTTACGTGGATGTCGGAACCTAACAATGTATTTTTTTAGTTCTAAGCGCTGTTGGAGGATACCGGTACAAAAATTATGTATTAATTCCAGTGCTTCTTTATAAACAATATTAACTGTGGATCTATCTGGAGCGTACACAAAAAGATTATTGGGGAAACCCAACATTGTTTCACGCAGCTTACAAACAGCTATCTGGTCCCAAAATAGACAGAGCCTGTGCTATAAGAAATTAAGAATCAGATAACAGATGTACGTAGTTATATCTAGACTAATATTATAAAGAAGAAAGATTTGTATTTTTGTATGTAACGAATAAACTCAAAAACTACTGGATCAATTTCAAAAAATCTTTTTTCATTAGAAAGCTACATTATCCCTGAGTAACATAGGCTATAATAATATAATATCACGCTATGTCCCATGGAAGTGGGTGAAACCACAAGGGACAGCTAGTCTTTTATAAAATACATGCTTACACATTACTCATCACCAATATCATAAGTAAAGAGGTGAAGATATGTTATAGGCAGTCAGCATCTCCTATCTACAACTTTTTACTTATAATATCATTGTTACTTATAGATAAATTACAAATTTACACAGAACAAACAAGCAAAAACGTTTGTCCTGTTTAGCAGTCAGGGCTCAACTACTGGAAAAATAGGCCAGACACTTAGAGGTCTTAACCTCTAAGATCTCCAACTGATCTAAGACTAGAAACTACTCCGAGACGAAGTAAAACGTAAATAAATGTAAGGTACTGATGAATTCCTCGACAGAATGCCTTTACAGGTGATAGCTGAATTGTGGTATTACACAAAGTATACTTACAGATATTCCCAAAACATTTTGCAGCATATTTTCGTAAATTTCGACATTGTTTTCACCTTGATACGGTAAAGCCAGACTCTTGAAGTGGCCATCGGCGTGACAGCACCGACATAATGTACTTAGATTCCATATTTCAGACATATTGCATTGATAAATCGCTTATATATTTAATTAAATAAGGGTTTTATAAAATTTTCATAGATTTTTACTAGCCATTTTGACAGCTATGACAGTGACAGTTCATTAGGGGTGCGTTCCTAGGGTGCGTTCCAAAAAGGGTAAGAATTACACATTTTGATTTCTTCATTGGTTAAATAAATGAGCGTAGTTTTTATGTGGTTTTATAAAGATAAGATTTAAGTTGGATGTTCAAGGTAGACTCCGAATTAATTTTCTTACCTATTTTTGCAATTTGCAGCTCAGTGTCTGGATGCGTGTTGATATACACACATCAAAAGTGTCTAGGGATATTTCAATTAAACCTAAATTACTAAAATTCTATTAACTTTTTGTTAAAACATGTACACATTAAAATAAACCTTGTTTAATAGACTATTTAATCTGATAATAAACTTTTAGATAAAGTTAAATTTAAAAAAAAACTTAGAAGAAGAGGAAAAACTCAAACATAATTTCAATCTTAACTTTATTTTTGAAACATCAAAACTTAAACAAAACAACAATTTTTTTTATAAAAATTCTTGAAAACTTAAAATTAATATTCCGTGGATCCACCTAAGACTCTCCTGACACATCTGCAGCGGTTCTGCATACTCAAAACAAGGGTGTCAATATCCTGTTGTGGAATACTATCCCATAATTGCCATTTCTGAAGCCATGAAGACCAGTCAGAGCGTTATATCCAGGCTTTGGTCATGTTATCGTGTCACGGAGGAAGTGGTGGAACGGCACCGAGGACCTCTGCAACGCATTACAACACGTGTACAGGACCGATTCATAGTAAATGCTGCACGAAGTCAACTAAATGCAGCGGCGATGCAATTGGTTCAAAGGCTACAGAGAGAGTATGGTTTGCTGGTAAGCGGTCAAACTTTGAGAAGGCGACTGCATGAAGTCAATCTGCGTGCTCGTAGGCCATTTTGGGTATCAGCACTAAGGAGAGGTAATCGAGGAAGAAGATTACAATGGGCTATTGCACACGAAAACTGGAACCATTCTCAATGGTCACTTGTGATTTTCACTGATGAATCTAGGTTTGGATTTCATCCTGATTCGCGAAGAGTACGCGTTTGGAGAAAACCTGGACGTTGGAATCGACTGCAGCACCCACAACAAGTTCATGCATATTAAGGTGGCACGATTATGGTTTGGGCAGGAATTCGTCTCGGCGGTAGAACGGACCTCGTTTGGATACAAGGCAATATGACTGCTCGAAAATACCGAGATGAGGTGCTAGAGCCTGTAATCTTGCCCCACAAACAGCAAATGGGACAAAATTTCCAGCTAATGCACGACAATGCCCGTCCACATACGGCGCGTATCGTTACAAGTTGGTTACAACAGCATGTCCAAGCTTTAGACCGGCCTGCACAATCCCCTGACTTAAATCCTATTGAGCATGCCTGGAATATGCTTCAGAGAAGAGCTCGTAGGAATTTCCCTGTTGATATTGTGCATCAAAACCAGCTTTTCTTGCATCTTAGCAGGATTTGGGACAGTACTCCACAACAGGATATTGACCCCCTTGTTTTGAGTATGCAGAACCGCTCCAGATGTGTCAGGAGAGTCTTAGGTGGATCCACGAATTATTAATTTTAAGTTTTCAACAATTTTTATAAAGAAAAAATTGTTTTGATGTTTAGGTTTTGAAATTTCAAAAATAAAGCTAAATTGAAATTTTGTTGAGTTTTTCCTCTTCTTCTAAGTTTTTTTTTTTTATTTAACTTTATCTAAAAGTTTATTATCAGATTAGATAGGCAATTAAAGAAGGTTTATTTTAAAGTCGAGGTGTCTTAACAAAAAGTTAATAGAATTTTAGTTATTTAGGTTTAATTAAAATATCCCTAGACACTTTTGATGTGTGTAGAATGGTTTGCGACTGTAAAAGGCCCTTAGATACCACAGTTACAACTCGATTGAATGACTTTTTCATGAAATAGGCAATCAATTGAGTTATATCATCACTTTAACCTTTCAACGAATGAGCAACGGCCGGCTGTCGGGCTTCTAGGTATTGTTTTTCTATTGTGTCTCGAATCACGTCATCACGTGTGTTAATGAACTATGGGACAGTTGTTCTGTAAATCTGTACATTGAAAAGGTTAAAATAATCAGTAGAGAAATTAGGGAATAAAAAAAACAAGTGATGTTCAATTTATTTTATTACATATTAACTATTCGCAAAAGCGATGTACAATCCTCTATGGACATTTATAAATACGTAGCATTTAGTGGCATTTAATTTAAAGGCAAACTTAAAAGTATATATTACAATAAAAATCACATTTACATATTAAATCTCGATTCTTTAGTCGATTTTCAATAGAAGATAAAAAATGATAATTTTCCGATTTATTTCAGAAAATATAACTAACTAGATAAAATTTATAAAAAAATTGATAGAGAAAAGACCTTAGTTATACCACTAAACACAACAATTCGAATAATATTCGTTTTACATTGCTAATGCAAAATAAAGGCAGTTTTAAGGTGTCAACTCAAGGGTAGCCCATGTTTTTATTTTCAATTAATTCTTTAACACAATAATAAAATTTGTACATCTTGTTCAAAAACTTAACTAAATGTAAGTGTAGGGGATGCCCTACACTTACATTTCATCAAAAAAGGACAGAAAATAAAATATTAGTTCAGTTCTATCGAAACTTAGACATGATTAAAAACATGACCACTAAGAATACGCCGATTTACTTCAGGCGCTGTCTAATTTGACAGGACCAAACTAATATGTATCTTCTGTCCTTTTCTTAATGAAGGAGAAAGGTGCACTTTAACTTAATTTTAGAAGTTTGTGATGTGAACAAGAGTTTGTGAGCACTAATAAACGGTTCTTGGTTATTATACCCCTAACGAAGTAAAATAGGGGATAAAATTTTATACGAAAATGCGAGCGAAACCGCAGGAAACGTAGGTCTTATACGACTGTACAATTTAAATTTAATAATTAACAACATAACAAATAGCAAAAAAGGACATTTTTTAATTTCAATGGCTACCTTGATGTATCTCCTACCCTTACCATAAATAACAGAACAGCATAATATTTAATCTATATTTTGAAAAACAAAGGCATATATACCTAGTAGAGCGTGCTCGCTATTAATTTAATTTTAATAATATTTGCCCAATTTATCATATTAATTTATCTAGCCTATCTAGCTTATATTGCCAGAATGTCTCATAAATATTTTATTCTAGCAATTTTGAGTGGCCAATGAGAAAAGTCTTATTTATCAATTTCAAACTGGCAACATATTTAAAATTGTTGGGGCTTTTTCAAATTGACTTTTATTTTGGCCAGCACACTCTTTAATAATATTATTGTACTTTCAAGAATATAACTATTAGTAAAACATTTATTAACAATAACTACAGAATATTTACAATTGTTTTGGCAGTAATTCACATAATATTGTAAGGAGGCGAAGGCTGGTTTTAGAGTAATGAGGAAATTTGTAACCAATGTTGCGTGATAAGCTAGAATATCTATGGACACCGATGTTAGTCATCGTTGAAACAATGTTTTTGTATGCTTGGCTCCCTGTCTCCCTATAACTATAAAACCAGCCTAATTATTTACTCTCTCGTGAACAAACCTCAAATCATCATACTTAAGGGCCATCCACAAATTAATTCACAGTTAGCTAGGTGTTCTGACGTCTTTGCATCACAATATAAAATGGATGTTTATAATAGGGATGTTGACTACATCAAAAGAATGACATTCTGTTTAGTCCGTCTGTTAGGCAGTCCAAAAATACTGGACACATATTTTTTGCTTGATCAAATTAATAACAAAATACAAAGATAAAGAGCATCAAAGTTCCGGAGAGGGGGCTTGTGACGTCACTTCTGAGTAAAAATTATACAAAGGCGTGACGTTTCACGAAACTTCAACGCACTGTATTGTCGTCATTTTCTGTTTTCGAGAAAAAAGAAAAAATACGTGTCCCAAATTTTTTGATTATCTAACTGACGGACTAGTTACTTTTTTTTTGTCATCTCGCCTATTAGTTTTCTTCAAAGTAGACTCGCGGCTCATTTGGGGATATTAAAACATTAACTTTTAATAAAAACTCGACAACAATCGTCAAGAATTAGCCTAATAGACACAATACTTGCTGCCTTATATGCAAGATGAGGAACCGTCTTCGCACCTCTAAGGACGTTCCTTGCACCTCCTCAGACGTTCCTCAACATCTAAAGCCTCTCCTCATACTTCTTAACATGTTCTATACTTTAAAGGACGTTCCTCGCAAGTCTAAAGGCGCTCCTCACACCTCTAACAGTGTTTCCTATACCGCTAACGACGTTCCTCAAACCTCTAAACATGTTCCATATATTTCTAAGGACGTTCCTCCTACCTCTAAAAACATTCCTCACGTTCCAATAGAGTTTTCTTAACACTACAGACTTCCTCGGACCTCTAAAGCACTGTTTTTCAACCTATGGCCATGCTAATCCGAAAGGGTACGATTTCTGCCTAGCACAAACTTTGTGTGAAGAGCATGATTAAAAATAAATAACCTGGGACATCTTATACACGGCCATCTGATCCCAAGCTAAGCACAGCTTGTGTTATGCTAATCAGACAACTGATATACATAGTTATATAAAATTTTAATACATACATATTATAGATAAATAACACCCAGACACAGAACAAACATTTATGCTCATCACACATAGTTTGTCCTGGGTGGGAATCGAACCAGACCTCTGGCTTAGCAGTCAAGGTCACTGACCAGTAGACCAACAGGCTCGTCGATTGATGGTTGTTTGTTTTGTTTGGTTATGTATTCATTTATACACCATGTTAGGTAAGTCGAGGGACATATTGAAGGAAGCAATTCAGTATTCGATTCTCATTCGAATTATGTAAAAAACAGCACCTTCATTTTTTACCAAATGCCACATAAAATGTACAACTTATTGACACGCGCGCTAAAAACGCATCGAGGGAAGAACGGATCATACCTACTTCACTCTTTTATCATAGGCCAGTGGCCAATGCAACCGCGAGCGCTAGGGTGTCCTTTTCTAAGACTTTGAGAGCCTTATTGCAATAATTCAACAACGCTTTTTATTATGATTTTATATTGTTTTATTTTTATTACTATTTACATTTTTTATTGGTCATTATGTAAGCATATATATTATCGCGTTTTTAAATATGTCCCTCGACTTACCTAACAAGGTGTATAAGTATGTATGTATATCAGTTGCCCGGTTACCATAATACAGGCTTCACCCTTGGTGGCCGGGGTTGCGGAATGTTTATAATAGTTACCGTGACCACGGAACATAAAGGGCAACCGAAGGAACATGAGTGGGTTTTAGTCAGTAAAAGTCCGACACGCCCTCCCGCCGCACCCAGGACGGGAGCAGTCATTTGACGATTTCCCACTCCCCAAAAATAAAACCCTTGGTAGCGAATTGGCCTAAGATATTTATTTATTAGAAGAGATTGAAAAACACTGCTCTAAAGAGAAACATTGACATATATTATGGTAGCCATAACTCCTATTCATATAAGGCATCTACACATTTCATCTACTTATGTAAATAATTATTAACTAGGTAACTACTAAAACTGGTGTTTTTTCCAATGTATAGAAGAGTTTTTGAAAGGTATTCATTCACAAGACATTTTTCAGTCAAAATAATAAATTTACAGTTTTTTTTATTGATTTAACATTTTATATAAGGTCATTCATGTGACGCCTAAACCATCCCCCGACTTCCATAAGGTAATGTTTTTTTTAAATATTTTAGGTATTACTTAAGTATTATTTGAGTACAAACAATAGCAAATCTTTCTTTACTAAGATCTCCGTACAAATCTATCTCTTGATTTATTGTTTTTTTTTTTAGTAAATGACGTTATAAGTGGATTTTAATGGTCTTATTGGAATTTATCAATTTATTAATTTTGAATGTACGGCGTCGTTATTAACTATTTAAAATCGATGTCGTACAATCATTGTTGAGATTCGTTGCTTTAAAGATATTTATTTCTTATATCTGATTATGCTGAGATTAACACACAGATGTCTTTTTCTTTGAGAAATTACGTTTGCCTTGTAATTTTTTTATTGTTCTTTTAAATATATTTTTTTCACACATCTTCACATATTAACTTATTATTAATAATTATAAAAAAATCGCCAATTTAGTTTGACGATTAATAATCACTACTTGGCCTTGTGTGGTGATTTGTACCTACTAGACATTGTAAAAGACAAACACTTTAAGAATTCAGGTATAGGGGGAATTTGCCAATTCAAAATTGTTGTATTTCCTACATATATTAAAAAGAAAATCTGTTACGCTTTTTAAACCGTGTTAATAAAGTTATTTTGGTGTTTTCATTTTAAAATTCCAAACTCTCGCTCGTATTTTTAAACAAATAAAAAAATTCCGTTTTTTTATTTGTTTAAAAATACAAGCCTTCTGTATTTTATTTATGCAAAATATGATTTTGATTTTCAATCACCATTCCGCTTTGAATTGTGTAATGACAAGAAATCGAATAAATGTTATTTTAGCTAGTTTATTGTTCGCAGAATTAAATGCATTCATGGAAGCACTACATTAATAATTAAAGATGTTTAATCGTAAGCCACTGTCATGTCAAATCAGTCCTTTCTTGGCAGTCACAGCCAACAGTCTTTTCTAAATTCTTTACAATTCCAAATTTCAATATTAAATTAAATTACCTAACGCAATTTTACTTTTTTATGTTGTAACACTAATAGATTTATATTCCGTTCATAATCGTCGTTTTTTAAACTGTATATTTAGTTACAATTTCATTTAAAAATACAATATAACATAAGTTTAATACATAAAAGCAATGATATTCTAGTAAAAAGGTGTAGATAGGTAGGTGGGCAGTCAGCATGTGGCACTTTAAAATGTAGCTATATTCTTTGCGCTGTAGCATGGTGCGGGTGACACTTTCAGTAACATTTCATTTCACTTTAGAAAGTTGCAGTGTTTTATAAATTATGACTTTAGTAGTTCAGCTGTACCACATTCCTAATATACTAAATCATTAATAACTGTAGTAAATTAATTTCAACCCAACCAGAATGAGCTAGTCCACAATTAAAATTAATTTGGAATAAAAATTAAGTAAAGTGTTATTCGTATAACGTAACGCCTTCGACGTAATTAGTGATGGGATGTACTGTTACGATGGAATGTCGATATTTTATAGAATACTAGACTAGCCAACCCGTGCCCACTTCGTTCGGCGGTAAACATTTTAACTTGTGATGAAATTATGAGTGTGGTTCGGCTAGTACTGAATGCTATGAATTATCTCTTGACTACCAAAAGGAGGGTTTTGTTTTTATTGCATATCAGAAAGATGCTGCGCACGTTCAGCGCTAAATTCCTGAGCACGGGCCTGCGAGTGCGATGATCTCACAGTTTGGCTAGCGAGCCGCTGAGAGTGCTCAGCTATAGACTCCCTATCCCTTGTTGCAGAGACATGCTGTTTTAAAAATAGAACAAAAATGTTGTCACAAAAAAAACATAAACCCGATGGTCCCATATAAATTTTATGGCGATCGGTTCAGTGGTTCTCGAAAAATTAATCAAAAACAAAAAAAAATCGACAAGATATACATTGACGATATATGCGTTACTTCAAGTTTCTATTTTCGTTTTATATGTATTACTTTAAAAGATAAGTACTGTAAAACACAGTCACTAAAAAGTTTAAAAAAAAATTTCTTTTTCCAAAAAAATACTTACCGCCGCCCTCAAAAACTAAAAGGAACTAAAATTTCGGAAGTCTGTGGCAACACAAATTAATTAGCAGAAGAGAAGAGAAGCCACCGACTTCCGAAATTTTAGTAATTTTTTTATTTTTAGTTTTTGAAGGCGGTAAGTATTTTTTTGGAAAAAGATATTTTTTTTTAATTTACAACTTTGTACACGTAGTAGCACAAAATTGAATAACACAATAATTTTCGTAGTATCGATAGCGATAAAGTGAATTGCATATCGTCCCTAGTCTTGTGGCACTGACTGATGTCAACGTCATTCAGGCAGGTGTCACCCGCACCTTGCTACAGCGCGCAACATATAATTGACCAAATTATAATAGGGATGACGACAACATAAAAAAATGGCATTCTGTTTAGTCCGTTTTGTAGATCGGCCAAAAATACGGGACACGTATTTTTTTCTTCATCAAAATAATAAAAAAATACAAAGATAAAGAGCCACAAAGTTCTGGAGTGGGGGCATAGTGGGGGTTTTTGACGCCGCCGTAATGCAAAAATTGTATCTGATCGTGACGTCACGCACAACTTCAACGCACTGTATCGTCGTCATTTTTCGTTTACGAGAAAAAGAAAAAATACGTGTCCAAAATCTTTTAATAATCTCGATGACGGACTAATTACTTTTTTTTCGTCGTCTCGCCTATTGTTACAAATTATATTCGTCTCTTTTTCACTCGCAATACTTGAATAATGTCATTCTACTTTGACATCTAATTGTATGTGTGCGTTAGTGTGCCGTTTTTGAAGATAGAATGCCGTGTAACTTGTGTAAGTAACCTATCTACACTTTTTACTAATGCAATAATGCCACCACACTTTTCTAAAACATTACAACAAGATAATATTGTAGTAAAGTACGTCATCTTCGATAATATACCATATATTTACTGTATATATACTGTATATCACGATTCTAGCTCATTAGCAGACTGATATTACAGGTTGATACTTCAAAACCATATGGTGATTAAGTTACAATATTAAAAACTAAGTGGCGATTAGCTGCAAAATCAAACTTAATGGCGAATAAACTTCAGCCACAAAAACAAAATGGTAATTAACTCTTAGATGGCCAATGGCGATTAAGCTGCAATCACAAAATCCCAAATCACTTTTTAAATCTCAAAACCATGTGGCGATAAATCTTAAATCACTAAAACATAATGGTGATTATTCCATCTTCAAGCTGTATGTTGCGGAATAATTCTAATAGTAACCGCGGCCCCGGAACATAAAGGACAACCAAAGGAACAAGGGTGGGTTATAGTCAGTAAAGTCTGTCACTCCTTCCCGCCGAGAAGCCACTTTTGATGATTTCCCATACATAAAAAAAGCTATAGGTATGGTGATTGTGGTGATTTTTACTCCAAAGGCTCATAGTCCATATCACCGCAGTATTCTGCCAAAAAATCTAGAAATAATGTGAACTTTCCTGTTGACGATCTTGACCAGCGAGCCGACACCGACTTCATGCACGTTGACAGACTTTCCAGAATGTTCTGTGGGAAGAAAAAGGGTGATTTAATAAAAAATGGATTATATGTATAGGGTGACCGGATCGGAGCAAAGCCGTAATCGCGAAAAAAATATCAGCTGTTCAGTACATTAGGCAAACAAAAATGTATTGAACACCTGATTATTTTTTCGCGATTTCTGGTTTGTTCCCATAGTAAAAGTTGTTGGTGATCATGAGCACAATGACGTGTAAGTATCGTACACTAATTACCAGTCACCATAGGGATGAAGACTACAAAAAAAATGGCATTCTATTTAGTCCGTCTGTTGGACTGTCCAAAAGTATTATACACATATTTTTCGCTTGATCGAATTAATAAAATTACAAAAAAGGGAGCATCAAAGATCCGGAGCCAGCCAATGACGTCACAGTTCAGGAAAAATTGTACCAAGGCGTGATGTCACAGTTCAGGAAAAATTGTACCAAGGCGTGACGTCACGCGAAACGTCAACGCACAATGCGTTTCAAGTTTCGCGTCGTAATTTTTCGTTTACGAGAAAAAAAATCACGTGTCGTTTAACTTTCTGACTAACTTATGAATTTTCAAAGTTGACCGACACAGAAAGTTCATAATATGTGCCTGTAAATGGTCTAAGTTGAATAAATGCTTTGAATTTTGAACTAACCTGCGACCAATCCTGACGATAAACCGCAAGACACTGCTCCGTCAGCGAATCCTCGCTCAAATAATCATGCTTCAACAAAAACACCAAAACAGTAGCCATCGCTTCCCACACCTCAACACTTTTCCCATCACTCAACAACATTATATTACGCGGACACAGAATCCTGTTAAAAAACTCTAAATTCACATCACTATCTTCGCATTCAAGGGCACTTTTTTCCGATTTTTCCACTTTTTCCACTTTTTCTTCAACACTGTTTTCCGCTTCTGTTATAGGTTGGTTTAAAATAATTATTTTTGTCGGAGCTTCGTCGTCGCTGACTGGTGTTGGTTCCCGTTCCTCGTCTTCAAAATTTCTGAAGGTTGGTGAGAGTTCCTCTCGTCTTTCCGGGAGGGTTATTTCTTGAGGAGGAGACCGCTTTCGATCTGGACAGCATATGTTCCAGATTGCGTGCAGTTTTTGTAGGAAGCTGTCGTTCAGTTCTTGAGGTTTTCGAGATACTGTGGACAAGATAAATTTGGTTATTTTTAGTTCGGGTTTTTTGTTTCAATGTATGCACTTTAGTACTCAGATATAGACCCCACCGCTTTTAGCAGTTTCGGAATAGTTCTTATAGTTTCCGCAGGCCCGGAACATAAAGGGCAACCAAAGGAACATAAGTGGGTTTTGGTCAGTAAAAGTCTGCCCTCCCGCCCCGCCCAGGACGGGAGAAGTTATTTGATGATTTCCCACTCACCAAAAAAAACTCACAACCTCTATGTAATAAAGTGCTGAGTGCAATCCGTACTAATATTATAAATGCAAAAGTAACTCTGTCTGTCTGTCTGTCTCTTCTTCACGCCTAAACCACTGAATCGATTTAAATGAAATTTGGTACAGATGTAGTCTGGGACCCGAGAAAGGACATAGGATAGTTTTCATCCCGGAAATCCCTGGGAACGGGAACTATTATTCCACGCGGACGAAGTCGCGGACCAAAGCTAGTAAAGAATTATTAATAAGTAGCGACCCGCCCCAGCTTCGCACGGGTGTTACAAATCTTTAAAAATCCCAGCTTTCCTCTACTATATTATGCATGTATTATACATATAAACCTTCCTTAAGAACACTCTATCTATTAAAAAAATCGCATCAAAATCCGTTGCGTAGTTTTAAAGATCTAAGCATACATAGGGACAGAAAGACGCGAGCGACTTTGTTTTATACTATGTAGTGATATGTATGTTAGTCTGTAAGGTACGAGTATACGTTATGGGTCTTTGTTACCTGGAATAAATGGTAAATCAATAAATAATAAAGAATACATAAAAATAAGTCGGGTTTTCCTTCCTGACGCTATAACTCCAGAACGCACGAACCGATTTCCACAGTTTTGCATTCGTTGGAAAGGTCTCAGGCTCCGTGAGGTTTATAGCAAAGAAAATTCAGGAAAAATCCACGCGGACGAAGTCGCGGGCAGCAGCTAGTAAAGAATATGAAATAAATAATTCTACTTACCAAACACCACACACAGATCGACACTAAGCTGTAGTATAGCACGTCGTGTGGGCGCGCGCACAAAGATGTTGTGCGGCGAGCACGCCAGCGCGCACGTGGCCAGTACGCGCGGGAGTGTCGGCGTGTCCGCGCCTTCTAGGAGGAGGCACACTTGTTCCTGGGAGGAGATTAAGAAAATAGAACAGTTTTATGGATGAAATGTACTACCCGTGCGAGCTAACATGGCACCTGGCCCGAAAACTAACCTCTCCCCGCGACCCCGCGCTGCACCCCGCTCTCGTCTTACCAGTAGCGTTAGCATTAGCTATTACATTATACAGCACAAGTATAACTAAAAATGGCGGATGTGCAGAAACGGATTTTCAGGCGTGTAAGTAATTTGTTTTGTCATTTTTAAAACGTCGTGGTATGTTATGAGAAACAACTAAGCACAAAATAAATGTTATTATTTAAAATACTAAAATAAAATTTAGAAAGGATGGAGCCCGGGCTAGCACAATGTACAACAAATAAAATTTTTTATTTTTTTATTTTTTAAATGGTGTTAGCGTATACCTGTCATCTGTCATAGTATTAGCCCAAAATCGAACATCTCCTTTTTGCACTTAGTACTTTAAATGCCATGTTAGCTCCCACGGATAGAAAATGCGTTTCACGAAATAGTTCCCTTCGCCGTAATGTTGGTAGAACGGAAAATCAATGCTGCAATTTTTTTTTTCATAAAACTACCCATTATTAGGGAGATTTATATCATTTTGATACTTTAACAATTTACCTTATTATTTTAATTATTAGAAATTCACAATGATTCCTAGTTTTATTGTGGTGCAATAAGGAACCTGCTCTTATTATGAAATCACAGATTGTCTAGCGCACTGGCAGCAATTAGTCTCGATACGTTATTATTAATGTTGTTATTTTCGGAACTTATCTTACTAACTTGACCGACAAAACAGGGAAGCCAACGCAACGACAAAAGGATTTCTTTCGTGAAAAGCACTATAGATAAAAAAAAAATATTAAAAAAGCAAACCATATTTATAATTCGACACCTTTCAAAATTATAGAATTAGAATTATTTGAAATTATCATACAATATATACCACCAACCTTCAAATTAATAACACAAGCGGCGGCGCTGACGTGTTGCGCAGAGAACTGTGACGCCGGTGACGTCATAGCGGTGACGTCAACAGCTGTACTATGAGATGACGTCGTCGCTAACTCGCCCAGCGCGAGAAGCGTCTTCATCTCGCCTTCTATGTCTTTACAGAGGACCGCTGTCGGGAAAAATACCTATACATTTAATAAAATAGTAACAATGGTGCCGATTCTCTTATTCACAAACTAACGTAAATTTAAGTTAAGTGCATCTTTCTCTTTCCCATTATTAAAAAAAAGGACAGAAGATAAAATATTAGTTAAGTCCTGTCAAATTAAGACGCTCCATAGATAATTTAGACGCGATTAAAAACATGGCTACTAAAAATATGTCGATTGACTTCAGGCGCTTTCTAATTTGACAGGTCTAAACTAAAATGTATCTTCTATCCTATATAAACTTTGACAATGCCTAATCTCAGTCTACTCAATTCGCCCAATATTTTTAAAAACTTCGTAATGTGAGGATAAACAATGACTAACACAAAAATATTCGATCCCCTTTTAATCTAAATCCAAGTATAATTTATACACATGGAATGCTCGCCCTCTCCCGACTTTTTCAATTCATATGTACTTTCTAAAATTTATCTTGGACATCACTGACATCCCGTGCCTCGGAAAGCACGTAAAGCCGTTGGTCCCGGTTGTCATTCGTAGAACTTTGACAGTAGTTACTGGTTAGCCAGAAAATCTGACCAGTCTAACCAAGAGGTATCGTGTCGTGTCGCCCAGTTACTGTGTTGTGGAGGTCTGATAGGCAGTCGCTTCACGTAAAACACTGGTATCCAGCTCAATCCAGTTAGGCTGGCAGCCAACCTCAACACAGTTGGGATCAGATGATGAATGCTCGCCCTCCCCCGCTTCCCCACGCCCCGTGTTCGTTTAGTAGCGATAGCATTCTCACAGCAGCGTTACGTCACAAGCGAGGTGCACACTTCAGTCGTACGGACACTAACCTGTAGTACTCCAATTATCGTTCAACCACTTAGCGAGCTTGGTAACAGCGGCGCGAACTACAAGCGCCAGCAGCGGCGCCGGCGCGCTCGCCAGCAGCGCCGACACCGCGGCCGCGGCGCGCGCGCTTATTGAGGCGCGGCCGGACTCTAGCGCTGATGTGCGTAATGCTGTCAGCTCTGACGTGTATAGTTGTTGTACCGCTGCTAAAAGTGTGGCCTAGAAAGAGGAAAAGTATGACAATCGCGCAATATTGCCAATCACTGCAACTAATGATAAGAAATAGAAACTGTTTTTTACACTACTATTTTATTTTCTTTTGTAATGCACCGGCCGTTTTAACTCTACACCACCCTTGGTTGACTGGAAGAGAATGCCTTAGGCAAAGTCCACCAATGTACATTTGTGCATCAATACTAATATTATAAATGGGAAAGTGTGTCTGTCTGTCTGTCTGTCTGTCTGTTTGTCTTTCTTTCACGGCAAAACGGAGCGACGGATTGACGTGATTTTTTAAGTGGAGATAGTTGAAGGGATGGCGAGTAACATAGGCTACTTTTTGTCTCTTTCTAACGTGAGCGAAGCCGCGGGCAGAAGCTAGTAAAGAATAAATAAATTAACAAACAGTATAGGACCCAATACACTGCCCTGCGGTACACCAAAAACCATAATAGGAAAGTGTGTGTCTGTCTGTTTGTCCGTCTTTTACGGCATAACGGAGTGATAAATAGACGTGATTTTTTAAGTGGACCTACTCTGAAATCTTGGAAAAATATCAGTTGTTTCTTACAAAAGTTCAATGGCCTCCTGACCATAACGGCTAAACAGCTGATATTTTATTCGCGATATCAGAGTTACCATAATAAAAGGACTTGTGTTTAAACACCGCCCAAAAAAGTACCAATTTTACTACCAAAAAAGTTCTAAAAGGTTACCAAAATGAATAATTATGGTCACCAAATAACGCTTCTGAAAAATTATGAACGAAATCCAATTTGGTTTTTATATGAATTTAACTGAAAACTGAAACTTTATATGAATCACTATATAGTAGATCTGGTGCGTTGTGTGGTCACAGTTCTAACCTAACCTAGCAAAATTTGGTGACCATTAATCCATTTTGGTAGCCAAAAAGATTTTTTTGTTGATCATTTAAATTATCCATACTAATATTATAAATGGGAAAGTGTGTCTGTCTGTCTGTCTTTCTTTCACGGCAAAACGGAGCGACGAATTGACGTGATTTTTTAAGTGGAGATAGTTGAAGGGAAGGAGAGTATCATAGGCTACTTTTTGTCTCTTTCTAACGCGAGCGAAGCCGCGGGCAGAAGCTAGTATCCTAATAAAAGTACTACACGTACCTGATCTCAGTCGCGCCGCCGTAAGCGAATGCGCGGTGAGATCGCGAACACACGCTGACGTCACGCGCTCTATCACGAGCTCTAGTACAACCTCTTATATATCCTTAACACTATACAAGGTGTATTTTTGGTCTAGCACAACCCGCTAGGAGATGATTCTACTCATAAAAACAAACAACTTTTATTATGGAACCAAATCTGAAATCGCGAAAAAAATATCAGCTGTATCTTACAAAAGTTCAATGCCCTCTCGACTACAATATAATATAGAACAGCTGATGGTCGGGAGGGCATTGAACTTTTGTTAGAAACAGCTGATTCTTTAGCGATTCCTGTGTTACCATAATAAAAGTTGTTGGTTTTTATGAGTAGAATCATCTCCTAGCGGGTTGTGCAAGACCAAAACCACATCTACACGTACCTGATCTCCTGTCGTACTAGCGAGTAGTTTGACGGCGGCGTTACGCGCGCGCACTCTCGCCGCAGTGAGCGCGTGTGCGGAGAAGTCGCGAACACAAGCTGACGTCACGCGCTCTATCACGAGCTCTAGTACTCGGCGTGTGGAGGAGGGCTGGCTTTTTAGGAGCTCTTCTTCGAGACGAGCCTGAGTGGACGGGAAATGAAAATTAGAAGGAGTATGAATATGAGAATAAAAATGAGAATGAAATGAGAATAAAAAAGAGAATGAAAATCAGAATGAAATGAGAATGAAATGAGAATGAAATGAGAATGAAATGAGAATGAAATGAGAATGAGAATGAAAATTAGAATGAAGATAAGATAATAATTTATTGACACTTCAAGACACAGTTATCAGTGTAGCTCTGACTCTTGTACTAGGATGTCCTGTATCACAAGAGCCAGACCTCTCAATTTACAGAGTACATAAAATCATAGAAGTACAATAGACAGGTTCAAAAGGCAATTACTGGGTGATAGAATTAGAAAAGGAGAGAAATTAAAAACGATCAAAATAATAATTAAAAAAAAAATTAAAATAATAAAAATTCAAAAAAATAAAAATGAAAAATGATAATGAAAATGACAAATGAACATGAAAAATTATATACATTTGGTAAATAGGTAAAAAATCACACTTTTGCGGGTGTTTCCTAGCTGGACTACTCTGAGAAGAAACAAACTCAGAGGTCAAAGTCTCTTTTAAAGTCCATACAATATTGTATTAGTCAAATTATGCGAGGATCATGAAGGTAAACTAAAATGATCTCTCGATGAGAGAAGCACACAAAAATAATGATAGCATAGCATTTACCTGAATACGTAAACGTCAATTTTAAGACGCTGTCAAATCTATTGCTGTCCTTCATTTATCTCTTTAGAGTGACAAAGACAGCAACAGATTTCAGAGAACGTCTTATTTACTATTATATATTACGTATTTTATTACTATTTTCAACAAAAATAAATGTAACTAACCTGCAATTCTTTCTCCTTATTCTTGATCCTTTCTTCAGGGTTCAAAGTCAGACTAACCGGAGTAATATGTCTATAGCTAGCCATATCCTTTTGTTCTTGAGAAAACCGACATGTTGACAGCAAAACATTTAAATCCCTCAAATGCGGGCATAACTCATTGATCACCGATTCATCGACTAAATCACAACTATCGATGTTAACATCAGTCCCAACACTAACATTTAGTCGATTCTCGTAAAACAATTCTTGTGGGAAGTGAGGCAAATCGAATAACCAGCTGAGAATCGATTTGAGATATATCACTGTGTTTTTCTTCATCGAGTTGTTGTCGATTTTTAGTCGATTCGTGTAGATATCGAATAGAATTTTTAGTAGATTTTGGTAGTATTTTATTCGGAGCGATGTGTAGTCTAGCATTGAGAGGTAGTGTACTATCCACGGGACTGTGAAAGATAAGCGGCCATTTTCTATTGCGTTTGTTAGTATGCCTTTTAAATCGATGGATGGTTGACTCTGAAATAAAAAAATATTATTTTTTATGGCAAGCGATTTAGTGCCGATTCTCTTATTCACGAACTAAAGTAAATTTAAGTTAAGTGCATCTTTCTCTTTCCATTTAATTAAGAAAAGGACAGAAGATAAAATATTAGTTAAGTCCTGTCAAATTTAGACGCTCCATAGATAATTTAGACGCGATTTAAAAACATGGCGTCTAAATATACGTCAATTTTCTTTAGGCGCTGTCTAATTTGAAAGGATTAAACTAAAATGTATCTTCTGTCCTTTTCTTTAAGAAATGGAAAGAGAAAGATGCATTTAACTTAAATTTAGTTAAGTTTGTGAACAAGAGAATCAGCACCATTGCCTAATTTGTATCTGTTGTAGTATTAATAGTAATATAGGGTGACTGGTAATAAGTGTACGATACTTAAATACCTACGTAATTGTGCTCATGATAACAAACAATTTTTATTATGGAAGCAAAACCGAAATCCCGAAAAAAATATCAGCTGTTCAGTACATTAGGCAAACATAAGTACTGACCAACAGTTTTTTTTTGCGATTAATGTTTGTTCCCATAGTAAAAGTTGTTGGTTATTATGGGCACAATCACGTGTTTAAGAATAGTAAGTACACTAATAGGGATGTTGACTACATCAAAAGAATGACATTCTATTTAGTCCGTCTGTTAGACAGTCCAAAAATACTGGACACATATTTTTTGCTTGATCAAATTAATAACAAAATACAAAGATAAAGAGCATCAAAGTTCCAGAGACTAGTGACGTCACTCCTCAGTAAAAATTATACTAAGGTGTGACGTTTCACGAAACTTCAACGCACTGTATTGTCGTCATTTTTTGTTTACGAAAAAAAAGAAAAAATACGTGTTTTTTTTGTCATCTCGCCTATTACCAGTCACCCTATATCATCATCTCTTAGGTCGTATACAGAAAGAAAGCTGGAAACTTATAAGCGCTTGGCGGCGCTTGTCAGCGCTGGTCCGTTCTACACAAAGGAAGCAGGTTGAAGCAGACTAAGCAAAATGTCGGAATGATTTGCTTGCAGTTATTATGGCAACGCCCAGCGCTGACCAGCGCGTGTTGAAGCTTGTCGATGTTCATATTTTCCTGCGCGGATTACCAGCGTCGGCAAGCGCCGGCAAACGCTTATAAGTTTCCAGCTTTCTCTGTATACGGCCTTACAAAAAAGAAATAAGATTTTAGATTTCTAACACCTACCTATATTTTTTTAAATATTTTTTTTTTTATAATTTATTTCAACAAACTTAATTGATCTTTCAAACACACGTGATGACACAATAGAATAACAATAGCAGCCCGACAGCCGGCTGTCGGTTGGTCGTTGAAAGGTTAAATCCATACTAATATTATAAATGGGAAAGGGTGTCTGTCTGTCTGTCTGTCTGTCTGTTTGTCTTTCTTTCACGGCAAAACGGAGCGACGGATGGACGTGATTTTTTAAGTGGTGATAGTTGAAGGGATGGAGAGTAACATAGGCTACTTTTTGTCCCTTTCTAACGCGAGCGAAGCCGCGGGCAAAAGCTAGTACTTACATAATTCCTCCTAACCAGATCATTCTCCAATACTTTCTCCTTCGGCGCCGCATACCTGACTTCTTTAGGAATAACTTTAGCTATCACATTTTTATTACTAGACTCTGTCGACACATGGGTGTATGGCAGTGACGTTAGGAAACCTAGGAATTTGCCTAGGAGAGCTAACTTTTTAGACACGGCTAGGTATTCTTTCGTTATTTCTGGATTTGCTGTAAAATAATATAACGAGGTAGAATTACAATAAAGTCATAAACAAAAATAATATACCGGGTAGAAAAAAACGACGTACTTTTTATGAGCCGTCAAAGCGAAATTCGCCATCAGTGCTTTTAAATATTTATAAAATGGTTTAATTTAAAATTGACGCTAACTCTTTTTAAGAAATTTTTTTTGTAGATCATCTACTAAGTTTTAGAATACCTACTTTTATTTGTAGGTATTTGCGGTAAATTTGTGGTAGGCGTTTTTTGGTGATGCGTTTAAAAAGATATGATTGAAAAGATAAGTCTTGAAGAGATTTTCAGAATTTCTTTAGATTGAATTTGTCACTAAACAAAGACATGTCACGAGTTCACGACTGACAATTACTATATAAAAAATTGTTTGTATATTTTAATATTGTTCTTAAGGTTTTAAATGCTGCTGTCTCATACTATTTGTGAACAGAAAATACAGCCTTTATTATATGAATATTTTTCCAAACGTTAGTTGGATACCAAATTTTATTTACTTACAATTTCCTCTTTCATCTGATGCTATATGCGTTGCATCTAAACTCGTAATTTCCGAAGCGAGCGCATCTCTCAAATGTACTCTGAACGACTCGCTTTCAGCATTTATTATAAATTCTCTGTAACAAATATTTAATGACGAAAATATTACCTTTGATTGATGAGCAATACATACACCATACAAAATATAATGTTATGTCAAACAGCAAAGCGATTTGCGGCAGTAGATCATTGGCCGGGCCTTCAGCTAAAAACATGTCTGTACGGTGGGCATCAAGCTGTACTTAACCAGTATAAGCTGACTTCTGATTGTACGAAAAACATACACAATGCGAGGTCAGCTACAACTGGTATTGTATAGCTTGATAAGCCGTGTGCAATATTTTACAGTTTTAGTTACAGCATTCATAAATAAAAATAAAGTTTACTTGTAAAACATTTCTTGCGTCGTAAACTGCGGCAGTCGATGCGACTCCGGAGCATTGGGACAGGTCAGACGCCGCTGCAGCTTACTTAGCTTCGATTCCTGGCGAGACAATTAACAAAATTAGAGATACGATATATTTGGCATAGTATAATCCATACTAATATTATAAATGGGAAAGTGTGTCTGTCTGTATGTTTGTCTTTCTTTCACGGCAAAACGGAGCGACGGATTGACGTGATTTTTTAAGTGGAGATAGTTGAAGGGATGGAGAGTAACATAGGCTACTTTTTGTCTCTTTCTAACGCGAGCGAAGCCGCGGGCAAAAGCTAGTAATATAATAGTTTTTTTGAAATTTTGAATTTGAGTGAACATGTCTACTCAAATCTGTGTGCTTTTCTCATCAAGAAAGTACATCAGTCACTAACCTTCATGATCCTCGCATAATTTGACCATTACAATTGTATGGACTTCAAAAGAGACTTTGACCTCTGAGTTTGTTTCGGATGTTTCTTCTCAGAGTATTCATTAAAGAAACACCGGCTCCATTATTTTTATTTACGTATTTACGAAAATATCACCTGCCAGTGGCGTAGCGTGGGGGGGGCCGGGGGGGCCATGGCCCCGGGCGGCACATGAAAGGGGGCGGCAATTGAGGAACATGACGAAAATATTAGATTGCATAAATACTTTTTCAAATTACCTACACCTACTGTTCGCAATATATTAGGTACCAACAGCACCCGCGAAAGCTATACCGCAAGAGTGTGAAAAAGAGGACGTTATCGTCCTCTTTTTCGTACGTCTTTTACGTCCGCACGGGCTCAGGCGGCCGGCAAGCGCCATCGACGCGCGACGCGCGCCCCGGATTTTTTCCGCTCCTTGGGGCGCGAGTGGAACAAACGCGCCGTCGACACGGGCCTGGTCCTTACCGGGCGGCGAGCTACCCATCGATCCGCCGGCCCGCCGAATCGAGTGGCCGGTAGTCGTCTTGCCACTCTCGACGCCTACGCCTGGGTTTTTGTCCGGGGTGTGAGGCCTGACGCTGCCTCACGCGTGCAGCAGCCTACTTCTCCAGCATAACTGGTTCGCAGAAGGCGGTGACGGCTTCCCATTCGGTCACTCCCGCCGATCGCCTCTGCAAGGACACGGCGGGGGCCCGCCCATGCTAGGCATACCTCCAGGCGACCGTTGCTGGTGACACCCAGGCGTCGCTTCCGCCGGAATCCGACACAGGAACCTCCCAAAATGTCCGTGTCCGGTGACAACCTGTGTCCGGCGATACGTGAGAGCGCCGTGGCGCCTCGTCAGCCAACTCCTCAAAGAGGCGTGCCCAGCACTGGGTTGCGACAGTCGCATGGTCTCCAAATCGCGCGGTATTCCCCGCACCATCCGAATGGTTATAACCCTCCAGAACGCCCTCAGTAGCCGGACCGGAGTCAAGGTCAGGGGTAGGTCAACGTAAGTAGAGGGCCATGGAACGCACGATCCTCGCGTACCCACGTTATGTTAGGATTTTGGTTCTGATCGGCACCCGTGGCTCATGGTGCAATGTTATGTAGCAAAATATTATGTGTTATTCTGATGTATAAGCTACGAATAACTTACAGAGCCATCGGCCAGCCTTATTGCTGCCCGTACGTACCATCATTATATTGCTGGGGAGTAATTTTAAAACTCTGTGATATCTCTAAAGAAATTTATTGAATTTAAATTATGTAAACGGCAATTTTGTACAAAATTATAAACTTGTATTGGATAATGTATTTATATTGATAAGGAGGATGCTATATTCATTAAGACTTTCTGGCAAATCAAGCATTATTTTAGAACTAATTTCATTGCCATAAAAATGGTTATAGTGAATGAACTATAAATATTAGATATATATGCTGTCGCAGACTTTTTTTTAGAACGTTTTAAGAAAAACGATTCTTTACATAATTTTTGCATAACTTCAACCATTTACTAAGCGCACGCACCGGAATCTCTCAAAAGGAATATTTTCTTCCCGTTTTTTCTCACACTTTTATTTACTGCTTGGCTCCTATGTGTCTTAGCGTTGTGTAATGTAGCCTATAGCCTGCCAAGGAGTATGGATTACAATCGTACCAAGTTTGGTTATAATCCCTTCAGTAGTGTTTAACCCATGCGTGCACATACAGACAGACAGACAAATTTACTAATTGCATTTTTGGCATCAGTATCGATCACCAATCATCCTCCAATATTAATTTTGAAAAAATATTCAATATACAGAATTGAGAAGTATAGATATATACATTATTGGACGTATTCCTCTACAACTAGTGCCATCATAAATTTCTCTTGTTACAGACCGAAATTCGAAAAAGTTATTTTGCAAGTTTAGACATTCAAAAATTAGTAATGCGTGGTAGTATATTTTGACTTGCAATAAGGTGTATGATGTACGATTAGGTAAATTCAATATAATATTATTTAAACTTAAAGCGACTTATAGCTAAAAAATAAGGGGGGGGCGGCGGATTTCCGATCAGCCCGGGCGGCGAAAAGTCACGCTACGCCACTGTCACCTGCTAAAGTTTATCTTTCTCTTTCCATTTCATTAAGAAAAGGACAGATGAAAATGAAAATGTTTATTTTGTAAATAGGTAGAAAATTACACTTTTACACGTCAGTTTTTCTTATTTTAATCGAACGATGGAGCCTTTTCCTAGCAGCCCCCTTACCATGACGTTTAAAGTAAGATTGTTTTATTCCTGTTCCAGAGTGTGCAAGTGACAGCGTTAGACACGTTGTCTAGCGCCGTCTCTTTCCCACTGAAAGTAATACTGCTATAAGGGCTTGTGGTACGCCCCCTGGACTACTCTGAGAAGAAACATCCGAAACTCAGAGGACAAGGTGATAAAATACTACACTTGAGCCAAATTCGATAAAAAATAGAGGTAAACAAACCGTTGCTCGGTTTTTTTTTTAAATAACGAAGTAATATGCATGTTATTTGAGTGATTGTAGTGAAAAATGCTGCATTAGGATTTCTTAATAAATAGTTGGCGTGAAAAACACGATAATCATGTAAATAATAGAAGATTTGTAAAAAGTGAGTTGTGATAACCCTAATTGGTTTGTTAACCTGTATTCTTTATCGAATTTGGCTCAAGTATAAAAACCTACAACTTTTGTCATCAAACCAACTTAGAAATCTCAAAAAAAATATCGGGAGGGAGGGCATTGAACTTTTGTTAGAAACAGCTGATATTTTTTTCGCGATGTCAGAGTTGGCTCCATAATAAAAGTTGTTTGTTTTCATGGGTAGAATCATCTCCTAGCGGGTTGTGCAAGACCAAAAATACACCTAAGTATGTATTAAATAAATAAATATATAAATATCTTGGGACAACTCACACACGGTCATCTGATCCAAAGCTAAGCAGAGCTTGTGCTATGGTAACCAGACAACTGATATACATATTTATATATTTTATATTATAACATACATATTATAGATAAATTACACCCAGACACAGAACAAACAATCATGCTCATCACACAAAGTTTGTCCTGGGTGGGACTCGAACCCACGACCTCCGGCTTAGCAGTCAGGGTCACTAACCACTAGACCAACAGGCCCGTCAAATTTGTATTAGTTTGGTCCTGTCAAATTTTGTCAAATTAGTTGAAAAAACTTACCTGTTTTGTTGTAGGCAGACAATGTTGGTGCATATGTGACGTGAAGAGCGCGGCTAAATGCGCGTGATTGGCCGGCCACGCGCCCGCGCACAGCAGCGCTTTTACACGCGCGCGTAACGACGTACGCGGAGCATCGCCTGACGTGCATTCTTGGTACCATCTGGTATAGAGATGGCAACATTAAAAAAAAGTGAAGCTTATAAGCACTTATAAGTTTAAAAAAAGGCTTTTGTTTCGTTGACATACTAAGTACGCAGAAATTATTTTGTACAACCTTTTTGTCTTTTTTTGTACAAAAACTTTTCTTTCTACAAAATAATTTTCCTAGAAAGTCCTTATAAAGTTCTACTTTCCAGATTTTTTTCATATTTTTTAAACCTACGGGTCAAAAGTTAGACGCTTTGATTTTTCCTTTTGGAGCGATTATTTCCGAAATTATTGACGTTATCAAAAAATGATTTTAGTAAACCCCTATTCATTTTTCAATACCTATCTAACAATATATCACACGTCAGGGTCGAAATTAAAAACAAAATCACTTCCCTCTTTACATATAGGGGGTACCCTTATAAAACATTTTTTTCCAATTTTTAGGGTTCCGTAGTCAACTAGGAACCCTTATAGTTTCGCCATGTCTGTCTGTCTGTCCGTCCGTCCTCGCTTAATCTCTGTGACCGTTAGCACTAGAAAGCTGAAATTTGGTACCAATATGTATATCAATCACGCCGACAAAGTGGTAAAATAAAAATTATTAAATAAAAAATTATTAAATATTAAATAATTTTTTGAAAATGTCAATAATTTCGGAAATAATTGCTCCAAATGGAAAAATCAAAGCGCCCCCCCCCCCCTCTAACTTTTGACCTGTAGGTTTAAAAAATATGAAAAAAATCTGGAAAGTAGAACTTTATAAGGACTTTTTAGGAAAATTATTTTGAACTTGATAGAAAGAAAAGTTTTTGTACAAAAAAAGCTTTTTTTAAAAAAAGATAACCGACTTCAAAAACTAAAAGCTCAAAAATAACTATTTCGGAAGTCGGTGGCAACACAAATCGACCGGCAGAAGAGAAGCCACCGACTTCCGAAATAGTTATTTTTGAGCTTTTAGTTTTTGAAGTCGGTTATCTTTTTTTAAAAAAAGCTTTTTATTTTTTACTTTTTAGTTAGAGTCTCAGTGTCTGACTACGTTTTAGGGTAGCTCTCAAAATCGACTTATAATCTTATAAAATGAAAACGGCACTATGCGCGCAACGTCACAGGATATCCATTAGTGTTATATATAACTAAACGCGAGATAATCGCGGTCAAACATACAATCGTCTTTGAAAATCTACAATCCAAGAAAGCAAAACGCGATCTATGCGGGCAACGTCACGGGATATCCATTAGTGTTATATACTAAAACCTTCCCCAGAATGTAACAAACACTTTGCTGAAAACCGCATCAAAATCGGTTTAGCCAAACGCGAGATAATCGCGGACAAACATACATACATACATACATACATACAGGTCGAACAGAGAACCTACTTTTTTTTGAAGTCGGTTAAAAAAGACAAAAAGGCTGTACAAAATAATTTCTGCGTACTTAGTATGTCAACGTAACAAAAGCCTTTTTTTAAACTTATAAGTGGGGACACTTATTGTGACGGACGGGAAACTACGGAACCCTACATTGAGCGTGGCCCGACATGCTCTTGGCCGGTTTTTATTTTACCACTTTGTCGGCGTGATAGATATACATATTGGTACCAAATTTTAGCTTTCTAGTGCTAACGGTCACAGAGATTAAGCGAGGACGGACGGACAGACAGACAGACATGGCGAAACTATAAGGGTTCCTAGTTGACTACGGAACCCTAAAAATGACATTTTGTTTAATCGGTCTGATAGGCCGATCAAAAACACAGGACAGGTATTTTTAGCTTGATCAAATTAATAAAAAAATACAAAGATAAAGCATCAAAGTTCCGGAGCTGGGGCTTTTGGCTTCACTGTTCAGCACAAATTCTACACAATTGTGGCGTCACGCGAAACTACAAAATGCACTGTATCGTCATCATTTCTCGTTTACGAGAAAAAAGAAAAAATATGTGTCCAAAACTGTTTTAATAATCTATCTGACGGACTAATTACTTTTTTTTTTGGTCGTCTCGCCTATTGGGCATTTTACATCATCAACCAACAAATGTAAGACCCAGTGGTGCCGATTCTCTTGTTCACAAACTGACCTTTAAATAAAGTGCATCTTTCTCTTTTCTTTTCATTAAGAAAAGGACAGACGATAAATGTCAGTTTAGTCCTGTCAAATTAGACAGCACTTGAAGACTTTTTATCTTCTATAAAGCCTCTCTTAATTTTAGTCCAAATAATGTGATGATTCAATTTCTTTGTACTGTAAAATTGGATTTTTATTTCAAATCAATAAATAGTCAAATAAGTTGTTAACTTACTGACGTCATAAGGTGAAATTGCCATACAAAATCTATGTGAGAATCTCCTATCCTAATCAAAATCTATATGAGACCAAGTTGTATGTGAAATGACTAAGGCCCGTATTAATAGACGTCACTCAAGACTGAGACGCTCTCAAGTTTATTGCTGTCCTTATTTTTTCCCTTTAGAATGACAAGGACAGCAAGAGACTTGAGAGCGTCTCGGAGTTGAGTGACGTCTATTAGTACAGGCCTAAAATTGGAACTACGGTTGACATGACATTTCAGTCATACATTGACTTCATTTGAGTGGTCTCTATCTCTTTCTCTTTGCAACGCTGAATCGACGGAGTTCTCTTCAGTTCACAGATAACTTGGTCTGTCTATACGTCAATTGATAATGGTGTCAAAATACCGTATTATAATATTTGTTCGTAACGTCTCTACCAGAGGGAGCTCCACTTACCTTCAATATTATTTTCCTTAAAAGCCAGTCTAGTAAGTAGTGGTCGAGTAGACTAGACGAGTAGAGTGATCAAGTGGTGAAAGGAGTGGGTGATCAGAGTAGTCAAGTAAAGATCTTTTGCTTAAAGTGGGCGAGTAGAGTGGTCGAGTAGAGTAGGCGAGTAGAGTGGTCAAGTGGTCGAGAGGACTGGTCGAGTAGAGAGGGCGAGTAGAATGGGAGAGAAGCGTGGGCGAGTAAAGTGGTCGAGTAGAATGGGAGAGAAGAGTGTCGAGTAGAGTGGGAGAGACGAGTGGTCAAGTAGTGTGGTCAAGTGATCGAGTAGAGTGATTGAGTAGAGTGGTCGAGTAGAAATGTCGAGCAGAGAGGTCGAGTAGAGCACACAAGTAGAATGGGTGAGTAGAATGGAAGAGAAGAGGAGTGGTCGAGTGGAGTAGGCGAGTAGAGTGGGCGAGTAGTGTGGTCAAGTAGAGTGGGCGAGTAGTGTGGTCAAGTAGAGTGGGCGAGTACAGTGGTCAAGTAGAGTAGGCGAGTAGAGTAAGCGAGTAGTGTGGGAGAGAAGAATAGTCGAGTAGAGTGGGCGAGTGAGCGAGTTGAGGGCAAGTAGAGTGGGCGAATAGAGTGGTCAAGTAGAGTGGGCGGGTAGAGTGGTCATGTAGAGTGGGCGAGCAGAGTGGGAGAGAAGAATAGTCGGGTAGAGAAAGAAAGAAAGAAAGAAAGAAAAACAGTTTATTCGTGCTAAGTTGCTAAAGTTTTACAGCATAAGAACTTAAATAATGTAGGTAGATTTATATATAAAACTTATTGCACGAAAGGGCTAGCGCTCAGCATAATGCCGGGCCCGTACACAGGTACGAGTCCACGGCGCTGGTTTTTAGCGCTAGCCGAGGGCGTGTTTACTGTCTCAGAACAATGGAGAACCGAGTTTCTCAATTGTTCTGAGGCATGATAAATACCAAAAAAGGCGTTGTGCCGGTGCGAAGCACACAACAAAAAAAAAACGAAAATAAAGTTACAACAAACAAGTTTACAAATTTTTAAATATCAGGCAACATTTTTACGAAAAATCGACTAAAGACAAAAAAAGAAACTAAAAGGCAACTGAACACACTAGTGTATCATAATCGATCATTATATAATCTATGACATTATGGAACACAGTGAGTGGGCGAGTGAGCGAGAAGAGGGCAAGTAGAGTGGGCGAGTAGAGTGGTCAAGTAGAGTGGGCGGGTAGAGTGGTCAAGTAGAGTGAGCGAGTAGAGTAGGCGAGTAGAGTAAGCGAGTAGTGTGGGAGAGAAGAATAGTCGAGTAGAGTGGGCGAGTGAGCGAGTAGAGGGCAAGTAGAGTGGGCGAGTAGAGTGATCAAGTAGAGTGGGCGAGCAGAGTGGGCGAGCAGAGTGGGCGACTAAAGTGGGCGAGGAGAGTGGGCGTGTAGACGAAGCGAGATGAGTGGAATAGTCGAGTGGTCGAGTAGAATAGTTGAGTATAGTGGTACAGTGGTCGAGTCGAGTGGCCGAGTAGAGTAGTCCATTAGATGAGTATTGGTCGAGTGGGCAAGTGGAGTGGTCAAGTGGTCGAGTAGAGTGGCCCAGTGGTCGAGTAGAGTGGCCCAGTGGTCGAGTAGAGTGGTTCAGTGGTCGAGTAGAGTGGTCCAGTGTTCGAGTAGAGTGGTCCAGTGGTCGAGTAGAGTGATCAAGTATTCGCGTGGAGTGGTCGAGTTGTGATCAAGTGTTTGATTGGAGTAGTCGAGAAGAATTGTCGAGTAGCGTGTGCGAGTAGAATGGTCGAGTAGAGTGGTCAAGTGTTCGAGTCGATTGGTTCAGTAGTGTTCAAGTAGTCCGTAACTAACCTCCAAATATCATAGAACATGTCCCGCTGCTTCCTGCTGCTCTGCGCGCTCAACGCGGACGGGAAGTTGTCGCCGTTGTCCGTCTCCGAGTTAAAGCACACGACGCCGTGAGAGCGAGGCTCCGCGCGGCGCTCCACGGCACTCTCGGCCTCGCAGCGGAGCCCGTAGCAGTTCAGCAGGAACTTTGCTAGGTCCGGGTAGAAGCGACGGACCACTTTGTTTTCACCTGGGAGATAAGTGTTTGTCAGAAAGGTCAGAAATTAATTTTTGTCAAGGCTTTTTCTCAGCTGTTGGGAAAGGCTTCTAATCTGCGGAGTCCGGGTTTAGGCACAGACCAGTGTTAAAATAAATATCTTGGAACATCTGACACGGCTATTTATTGATTTTTAAACTTTATGTACAAACACAGTACAGAGGCGGTATGTGACTTTCCTAAGGCTATCTGATCCCAAGCTAAGCAGAGCTTGTATTATGATATCCAAACACAGAACAAATAATCATGCTCATCACACAAAGTATGTCGGGAGTTGAAACCACGACCTCCGGCTTAGTCATGGTAAGATGCATAAGCATAAACCGCAAGAAGTCATTGGCATATTCTACCTCTCCAAAGCATTTGATTGCGTCAATCACGTAACAAACTTTAGAAACTCGAGCAATACGGTCTTGGTAAGCTAGCTGTTATCTTATAAAATCATTTTTAAGTGACAGTCTGGTGAAAATTCAAATTGACGGTGTTAATTCATTGGGTTTAAAAGTAAAAATAGGAGTACCACCGGGCTCTATATTGGGTCCGTTCCTATTTTTAGTATATATGAATGATTAATCAAGTATACTGAAAAACCAACCACAAAATGGTGTCATTTGCTGATGATACTTTACTGATTTTTAAAATAAACCGACATGACAATGCCTTAACGATGTAAATCATGCTATATTTAATGTTCATAATTGCTGCACAATAAACAATTTAGTATTAAATGAAAATAAGACCAATTTGCATAGGATTCAGTTAGCCAAATGCTAACATTTCTTATTGCGCCGGCGAAAGTTACAAAATAGCGCCAACATAGAAAGGAGCAGGAGGAATGTATTGAGAGAGGCAGTAGACAGAAGGAGATAGAAGGGGCATGTCGTATAGCAGTAGAAGGATACTTACCTAAAGTTTTCAACGAACTCTTGTCCAGTATGACTTCCAGTATAACCCGTTGATGCCACAAAGATTTCACGGCAAAATAAGTGCTGTTATGTATTGTCTTCATTAAATATTCTAGTTCACCATCCCGCAGCTTGCTTTCTGCATTCAAATAATCATCTTCAAATTGTTTCGATATCAAAATAGATATCAGAAAATATATTTCAGTATTTAAACTCATTATTAAATTATTTTTTATCAACACTTCGTATATATCTACTAATAAATCAAGTTTTTCTTTAAACACCACTTTGGTTACATCACTTTTGATGTAACTTTGAGCTTTTTCTACGGAGTTTTTATGAGTAATTTTAATTTGTGGTGTTGTTACTGATTTTTGAGGCATAGAAGTGTTTAAAATATTGAATTTCTCCATCAATTTATGCCTTTCCTGCTTCAAAATATTCCGTTCCGTCTCAAAATTGTTCGTTTCCTGTGTCTGTATGCGTTGCTGTTTAAAAGCTGAATTTTGCTCAACCAACAACGGTGAAGTATGAATAGATTCTGCACTAAAACTGTTCAAAGAGACACTTTTCTGAGACTTATCTATGTTCGTCGGTTTGATTCTACGTTTCTCTGACCGTAGAGAGTTGGATTTTCTTGCACCGATCTCCGGGAACATTTCGGAGCTTGTTAAGTCCAGTTCAATTTTACTATCATCGTTGTCTGAAGAGCTTCTACCTTTCTTTTTCTTGCTGCTCTTTGTGACGTTAACCATGTAATCTCCTAGACAGCTTTTTTCTTGAGTCTTTGAGTGTCTGTGACTTAATCTTGGCGTGTCACAGCGTTCGTAATGTTCTTTAACAAAGCTTCTAGGCGTAACTGGACTGCTAGCTGGTAGATTTGGGTATTCAGATGGTTTAATACCATTTTTCATAGGTGTACTTGATAATACTAGTCTGTCTACACCAGTGCTAAGCCTAGATTCATCGGATGAAGCTGATTGGTTGATGCTTTTGTCTTCGTTGAAGAGTTTTGTTTTAACTCTTCTGCCTGTGCGTTTGCGGTCTTTGCTGGGTGACTCGTGGCTGCGTTGGCGATCTGTTTTGAAAGAAAATAATGTATAATTAGCCGAGATTTTTGGCCAAGATTAATATAGATTGCTTAGCAAGTGCATCAGTTGAACAATATCGTTGTCTCTGTCGCACAACTGTCGAACTACGTGGTAAGAAAGGGACTGAGTGCTAAGTAATGTCTATTAATCTCGGCCTGAAGATATTTAAATTACTAGATGTAATTTGGCGTAGATATTTTGCGTGGCTATCTTGGCGAGGAATTTTGACGGTTAAACTGTTGAAGAATGTGTTAGCGCAAATTCTTACTTGAAGTAGCAGTAGAGTAATGAAAAATGAAGGAATATAATAGATCAGTAAATATGCATATACCGCATAAATACTCCAAGTGGACATGTTTATAATTTATCTCAACAATTATTATAATCTAGGCATGGCGGAAACTGTAACATATCGTCGTGACATCATCAAATTCAAGGTCAAAAGAGTTTGCAAATATTTAGATATCCTTAGGGGTGAAGCAGTATGAACTAGATTCATTTTTCTATATTTTTGACGTTCTCAAGTGCCTTTTAAATGGTCTATCACTACATAGTATAAAACATAGTCGCTTTCGTCTGTCTGTCCCTATATATGCTTAGATCTTTAAAACTATGCACCGGATTTTGATACAGTTTTTTTTAATAGATAGAGTGATTCTTAAGAAAGGTTTTTAAGTATATTCCATGCTTATTATAGTAAAGAAAAGCCGGGATTTTTAAAGATTTGTAACACCCGTGCGAAGCTGGGGCAGATCGCTAGTTAGAAATAAATATTCATATTCATATTCTTTATTGCACACAATAAACATAAAATATAAAGATAAAGCAAAAAATACAAAAAAAAAAACTTATGTACAATGAAAATGAAAAAATGAATGAATGAATGAATGTAGTTAGAAATAAATGATTTGAGTTTGAGTTTAAAGCAGTTATCAAAAAATAAAAACTTACCTATTTTAACCACAAGACTGTCCATGGTACGATCTTCACTGGTTGGATCACTGATAGACCGTCTATGTTTACGTCTAGTGCTAAGCAGTTTTTCCGGAGTACTGTGCTGGAGAATTTGTACCGCATTGCTGTTTGTTTGTAGTATACTGAAAATAGATAACACTGTAGTTAGATCTTTAAATAGGAAAAGCTTTTTCCAAAAAAAAAGTTAACCAAATTTAAAAACTAAAATCTCAAAAAAACTATTTCGGTAGTCGGTGGCAACACTAATCAACCGGCAGAAGAAAAGCCACCGACTTCCGAAATAGTTTTTTTTGAGATTAAACATACAATCGTCTTTGAAAATCTACAATCCAAGAAAGCAAAACGCGATCTATGCGGGCAACGTCACAGGATATCCATTAGTGCTATACAGGGTGTCCCACGGCTATGCCACATGGAGGGAAAGTACCTTAAATCTTGTAGATAGAACATTTTACTGAAAGAAGACATTATTTGAATTTTGAAAACATTTTAAACTGCATTCATAGATATTTAAATAATTACATAGTTGAACCGGGAATCGAACCTGTTACTCGAGAAAATTAATCACCCTGTAGTTTTATCCTGCCGATCGAAAGGCTTTATCACAAGAATTATTTTTTGCTAAATAACATAGTGTCAAAAATAAAAGAAAGACCACGAATTTTAACATTTTTAATAAAAAATTAGTCAATTTTTCAAACGCTCAAAGCTAGTCCCTTCTTCTTGAAATCTTGAATACAAAGTGATACCTCTTGATTATTTCGTTCCCTGACGATTTTTTGGTCTTGTTGTGGTGGATATTTATTTATTTAAATGATGCGTACTACTCAAGTGGGTAGATTAATTAGTAATAAGTAGTTATGATTGTCAATTGTTTGTCCTTGCGGCAATGTAAGCTTTTAACTTTTCAGAACAAAATTTTACATCAAATGTTAAAATTCACGGTCTTCCTTTTATTTGTGACACTATGTTATTTAGGAAAAAATAATCCTTATAATGAAACCTTTCGATCGGTATGATAAAACTATAGGTGATTATTTTTTCTCGTGGAACAAGTTCGATTTCCGGCCCAACCATTTAATTATTCAAAAATCTATTAATGCAATTTAAATTGTTTTTAAAATTTAAGTAATGTCTTCTTTCAGTAAAATGTTCTATCTACAAGATTTAAGGTACTTTCCCTCCATGTGGCATAGCCGTGGGACACCCTGTATACTAAAACTTTCCCCAGAATGCAGAATGTAACAAACGCTTTGCTGAAAACCGCATCAAAATCGGTTCAGCCAAACGCGAGATAATCGCGGACAAACATACATACATACATACATACAGGTCGAACTGAGAACCTACCTTTTTTTAAGTCAGTTAAAAATGGTAAACTCACTGAGTGATATATCAACGCACAGTTTAAATCTCTGGTCCTAGAGAGATGAAACTTGGATGGTGTGTTCTTTAAGAGGTAAAATACTGGGTGGAAATTTGACATTCACACAGGCAAAGCTGTAGGCGAAAGCTAGCCATTTCATAAAAAGTCAAGTCAAAATTCTATTAATATTTGTTTACAGACTCATCTTATTAGTGAGGGGGGCATTTGGGTTGTGTGCAATGTAAAATAACATTGAATTTATCAATTTTATTGAAAAATATGTAATTAAGTTGACAAGTTCCTTAATTAAGTGCAGAAATTTAAGTTCATATGTAGATCATAATTAAAATGCAATGCAAACATAAAAGTACTCAATTTGTTTATGCATTTAACGAAATGTCAACAATCTGGACATATTTTTGTCTAAATATTGTCAAAAAATGTTTACAATGATGATTTTGTTCAGATAAAAAGATATGCCAAGATTGTTTACATTTAATTATTATATTTCTAAATACAGTTGCCCATTCCAAAAGTATATAAATTCTTTTGGAGAAGAATTTAAAAGAAGCTCCATAAAAACGCTTTTAATTAACTGGTTTTACAATCACTTGTGTAAACAGGTACCTATATCAATCAAATAATTTAAAAAATGTGAAGGATATGGTGCCCAAATAAAAACAAAACATCAATTATTAGTACTAGAATAAGCACAAATCAAGTGAATTTTGAAATACTATTTTAATAAATGACATCAAACTAAGTGTGCTCCCATTTTGACAAAAATTAAACAGTTTCTGTTTATTATACGTATTAAGTGTAAATATTTTCAATAACTTTTTTTAAACATTATAAAACAATTGAAATCCGAAATTACGGAGGTCTTTATCTAGGGTTAATGACCGCGAGTTTATCAAAACAATCAAAAGATTTTTATGTATCAGTGATAGCAATAAGATACGATAATAATACGATTCACTGGACCGTATGAATAAATTTTATGGTAGAAAAATTCATTGTTTACAATTTTTTTGAGTTACCTACCTGTCAGTCTGATTCCTTAAATACGACAAAAAACACGTCACAAACTCGTTCCTATTGCAGCAATTTAATATACAGTCCTCAGGTGTGTCCTAAAATAATAAATAACATGAAAATACTGCAAAAATATGCTAAAATTTCAAGTTCATTGTAGGTTAGAATTTCACCTCCAAAGATTCATCGTTTAGCCACTTTATTAGCAATGTGGCGTCCAGTTGCCCTGTAAGGACACTTTCAATTATTGTTTCTGTCATTTTGGTGTTTTATCATAAAATAAAAGTAATTTCCCAATCAATTATTGATTTTTGGCAGCTGCGCGCTCAAACTAAATGATGAAAGATAAAAGTGCCATATTTTTTATTGAATTGTTGCCATACGAAATACGGATTTGTAAAAAATTTAGTGATGTATCTAAAAATCGACTAAAAACGTACTAATAATGAGAACCCATATAATATAAAATCGAGTAATACATCGTATTTATTTTTACATATATCAATTCATTCCATTTTTCTGAATGTTGAAAAAATAAAATCAAGTCCCATAATCCTTATATTGTTTTAAAACCTGTATCGTATGAATCGACGTTTATTTGTACTTTTCAAAGCTCTTCAATTATAAAATCAAGAAGCGAAATGAAATACTTAACAAACAATTTTTCTTTACTTAAATCCCGTTACACAGCTCTACAACTGTCAACGTCAAACTCAGTTGACAGTTGACAGCCTACCACGGTAAACAAATTCACAGATAAACTCGATTTCCAATTAGATTTGCATTCTTCGCCTCCTTGAATTTACGATACAAACACCAGTTTCAAATCGAGTTTTGCAGTGAAATGAGACAATAGTAGCGGTTTCATTTTTTATTGTTGTTGCCCATTGTTTCCAAATCCGGTGCTATTATTCATGTTTTGTATCTAAAACTAAGTAAAGATGAATTAAATATAATTCTTAAAATGTCTGAGATATGGAATACTAGTGGTTTGTGCCGCTGCTGCCATTCTGAAGGCAATTTTAAAAGCCTAAACGTGTATTCGAACGAAGAAAACGAACAGGACTGTTATGTTTTGCTAAAAGATACTTTCGATATTATTGTAAGTCTAATTATATATTGTAACTTGCATGTTAAAAACATTACTATACGTTAATTATAAGAAAATGGAAAATAATGTAATTGTCCCTTCTAAAAGATTTCCTATTGAGAAGAAAAGGCAATAAAATATGATACTTACTTTCTCATAATAATTAATGAGATTAATTATTTAATAATACTCATTTAAAATAATATTGTTACACGTGATTCGATACACAATAGAAAGACAATAGCAGTGCGATAGCCGGCTGTCGTTGAAACGTTAAATACAGAATCCTAAAAACGAATTATTTTTATGTTCCAGTTAAGCCCGCTACCAAATGATACTGGATACACAATCTGTGGTTCTTGTGAGCCTAGACTCAGAGACGCTGCCAAGTTCAAGAAACAAGTATCGTTATGTGAGGATAAGCTAAAGGACTATTTGTTTAGTTGTGGATATAAAGGTTAGTTGCTTAATTATTAAATCTTCGAACACACGCGATTTGAGACACAATAGAAAGACAATAGCAGCCCGACAGCCGGCTGTCGGTTGGTCGTTGAAAGGTTAATCAAAGAACCAAAAAACCCAACTGCAACTTCGGAAGTTGGTAGCTTTGCTTCTGTTTCATGTAATTGCCGCCAACTTCCAAAATTGTAGTTGAATTTTTTGAAAAGAAAAAAATATTACCTTTTTTTTCAAATTATGTATCCTATGTCACTCCCACAACTGAGACGAAGTCAATGACACCTTATATGTCGAAATCCGTTAAATGGTTTAGGCTGTAGAGCGTGACATAGAATGAGATATATATACGCTTGTAAACATATACCGCCTTTCGGATCAAAAGTTAAAAACTAAAACTAAAAAAAGTTAGTTGTATCTAGTTTTTGACTTTTCACAACCTACAAAGTCCCTCGTCTGTCTGTTCACAATGTACTCTTAAAACTACTAATGCTTTTTCTTGCTGTTGTCACCAATAGATAGAGGAAGGTTTAGGTATAATACAAATATAATTATGTATTATAGCAGAGAACAGCTGGCTTTCTATTTACTCTACATCTTTCTAGAAATTTAAAAAATCTGAACTACCTATTTTTAATTAGTTTTATTTGCAAGTTAATGTAAAAACTACAATAGGGATGTTGACTACATCAAAAGAATGACATTCTGTAAAATACTGGACACATATTTTTTGCTTGATCAAATTAATAACAAAATACAAAGATAAAGAGCATCAAAGTTCCGGAGAGGGGGCTTGTGACGTCACTTCTGAGTAAAAATTATACAAAGGCGTGACGTTTCACGAAACTTTAACGCACTGTATTGTCGTCATTTTCTGTTTACGAGAAAAAAGAAAAAATACGTGTCCCAAATTTTTTGTTTATCTAACTGACGGACTAATTACTTTTTTTTTGTCATCTCGCCTATTTAAAAAATGAATTTTGTTTGAATTTCACTTCTTTTTTGTGATAAAAACTTTACCTAAGACCATGAATAAAAGATTTTAAGTTTGAAAACTTTATACAGCATGCTTTTACTGTACTTGCATATAAAGACTAGCTTTTGCCCGCGGCTTCGCTCGCGTCAAAAAGAGACAAAAAGTAGCCTATGTTACTCCCCATCCCTTCAACTATCTCCACTTAAAAAGTCACGTCAATTCGTCGCTCCGTTTTGCCGTGAAAGAAAGACAGACCTACAGACACACTTTTCCATTTATAATATTAGTATGGATTATAAAAAATGCATGTTTATTTTTCAGGTTCTGTTTCACTAGACAAAGAGGTTAAAAATGAATTTGGAAAAGATGGTAAGTACCTACTTTTTTTGACTTACTAACTTCTGAGTAAAAAAATATTTAAAATCATATTCCTTCGATTTTTATTTTCAGGGTTAAAAGAAGAATTGAGTCAAGAAGTCCAGGACAGACTAGATTTTAAATATGATGGCGGTAAATATTTATTTATTAATTCTATAATAATAATAAAGTTAAAGAAGTTTCTTTATGAGGCAAGACGACAAAAAAAAACTAAAAGTCCGTCAGGTAGATAATCAAAAAATTGTGTACAAGTATTTTTTCTCGTTATCGAAAAATAACGATGATACAGTGCTTTGAAGTTTAGCTTAACGTCACGCCTTTATTTACTGAACAATGACGTCACAAGCCCCAGAACTTTGGTGCTCTTTATCTTTTTATTTTTTTATTAATTTGATCAAGCAAAAAGTATTGTGTCTATACCCTATATAGTCTTCATTTGTATTCCCTCTTAGATGACAGTCTACCCTCAATGGAAATATTCATAGCTCCGGTAGAAGATGATGACCAGCCTTTGTCAGTGCTGCGAAGCTCCGGACGAGGGTACCAGTGGACGTGGATGTATGGCCAGCTCAGGAGTTCAGTGAGGGTAAGAAAGAATTACTTTTTTAGGAATCTGTACCAATCTTGAATCTTCTTAATAACTTATTAAGGTCCATTAATATATACAAAACTAGCAGCCTGCCGCGGTTTCACTCGCGTTAAAAATGTGAACAACCCTTATCACTTTAGAGGTATAAAAAATAGATAATGGTGCCGATTCCCTGGGTCACAAACTAGACTAATTTTAAGTTAAATGCATCTTTCTCTTTCCATTTCTTAAAGAAAAGGACAAAAGATACAGTTTAGTTTAATCCTGTCAAATTAGACAGCGCCGGAAGAAAATTGACGTATATTTAGACGCCATGTTTTTAAAACGCGTCTAAATTATCAAATTCAAAATTCAAGGTATTTATTTCACTTAGACCATTTACAGGTACTTATGAATTGTCAAAGAGTCGGTCGGTTAGTCAGAAAAGTGACGCTAATTGCCTGTTCCAAAACGTAGATCTCTATGGAGAAGAACAGGCAAGAAACTCCACGGACACTCTTTTTAAAAATAATCATGGTTTACAAGATCTTGGTTACAGTCTTTTTGGTGCTTCTATATGTGAAATCAATGTAGATAAATAACAAAAAAACGATGGATTAAAATATGAGAATAATAATATAAATTCATGGCAGTTAAGAGATGACCGATCTCAACTGACAGCGCCCGTTCACGAGCATGACGCGTGGCATCAGCACCATTCAGCTCAACCATTTTGAAGGGAACCGAACGCACGCGCCGCCATCAGCGAGACTTTTTAGCGAGCATGACATCTCCTAGCCACTGTGTCCATTTGTGTCAGTATTACACTATCATAATAATAATAAAAAAAGAACTACATCGTACTCACATTTACAAAATTCAAATATGATTCTACATTACAGGTTTTGTATATAAATGTACCTAGATGGGTGAACTTTAATTACCTATAAAAATAAAAACATTTTTAAATACCTATTCATGTCAACAGTTAAGAGGATAAGAAACATTTTTTATCTTCCAATGATTGAAATTTCTAATTTGAGAGCTTATGTGGAGCAGGACCAGCATTTAGCCAAGCATGTTTATCATTAATATAAATTTCTAACTTATAATATGCTTGATTACGTAGCGTGCGTTTAATGCATGTTTTAATTTTTTTCTCATTTAGATGGAGAATTTCAAGTGGATTTTATTATAACATTTTACACAGTACCCCATAAAAATATCTATGGAGTGTCTAAATTTGACAGGACTTAACTAATATTTTATCTTCTGTCCTTTTCTTAATTAAATGGAAAGAGAAAGATGTTAGTTTGTGAACAAGAGAATCGGCACCAATAGCCGATTCTCAGACCTACTGAATATGCATATTAAATTTGGTAAAAATCGGTAAAGCCGTTTCAGAGAAGTAAGGTAACTACCATTGTGACAAGAGGACTTTATATATAAGATAATGAGCGTGCCAGGGCACACAGTTTATTTACATCTGAGCGTCTCAAACAATTTCTATCAGCTTTTCGTTACATATTGCAAAAAAAAACGCAAATGGTGGCGCCACCGTTGTGTCCTAATGAAATAGAGTCCTAAGGGTTTTTGATTCAGAAGTGGTTTTTTGGTTTGTCAAACAAGCAATATTTATTTAAAAAATAATATAATAAGATGGTGGTTCTGCCGGGGTTGCGGAATGTTTATAATAGTTACCGTGACCCTGGAACATAAAGGGCAATCGAAGGAACATGAGTGGGTTTTAGTCAGTAAGAGTCTGACACGCCCTCCCGTCGCACCCAGGACGGGAGCAGTCATTGGATGATTTCCCACTCACCAAAAAAAAAAATGGTGGTTATTTGCCGGGGTTGCGGAATAGTTCTAACAGTTACCGCGGCTCCGGAACATAAAGGACAACCGAGGGAACAAGGGTGGGTTTTAGGCAGTAAAAGTCTGGCACTCCCTCCTGCTCAGCCCAGGGCGGGAAAAGTCATTTGATCCACAAAAAAAAAGTTGATTATTTGGTGGGTCATTCTTATTTAAAGTGATTTGACATTGTTTAATTAATTATGACTTGTACTTGAATACCTTACCAATAAAATACTGTGACTATAGGACTTTATAATAACTTCAATAAAACTAACACACTCCCTATTTATTTCAGACGAAGAACAAAAACGGCCACAGAAAAAGACAAAAAAATACTCCTGCGATATCTGTCAAAAGAAATTCTCATACAACGGCTCTTTAGAGGTCCATATGAGGGCCCATAATGGCGAAAAATCATTTACTTGCCTCCTCTGTTCCTCCTCCCATACTAACAATAAAGAATTAACAAAACATATAACAATAACACATATGGTTAATAACACTTATCCTTGCACAATTTGCGAGAAAATATTCGAAAAAGCCCGCCTCTTAAAAAAGCACATTAAGACCCATTTTGAAGAGAAATTCAAATGCACTGAATGCAGTAAGGAATTTCAGAGAAAAAAGGGACTAAAAGAACATATGAAAATTCATACTGGGGAGAGAAAATACAGTTGTTCCGTTTGTAATAAAGCTTTTGGGCATAATCAGACGTTGAAATCTCATATGTTTATACATACGGGAGAAAAGCCCTATGTCTGTGATGTATGTGGACGGAGATTCCTTCAAAGATCGCATTTAAAAAGGCATATTTTTATCATTCATGCAGGCATAAAGTTACATACTTGCAATGTGTGCAATAAACAGTTTTCCAGCAAAAGTTATTTAGCGATACATGAACGACAACACACTGGCGAAAAGCCATATTCTTGCGAAGTCTGTAAAAAGGATTTTACGGCATACACGACTTTGAAAGTCCATATGCGCGTTCACACTGGCTTCAAGCCCTACACATGCTCATTTTGCAACCGAAAATTCGCCCAAATGGCTAGTTTTAAACTCCATCAACGGACTCATACTGGCGAAAAACCGTTTTCGTGTAAAATTTGCAAGAAACCGTTTTCAGATAACGGTTACTTGAAGATTCATATGCGTTTACATTCGGGCGAAAAACCGTTTTCTTGCGAAGTGTGCAAGAGATGTTTTCGAGAAACTGGTCAGTTGAAACGACATATGCGCGTACACACTGGCATTAAGCCTTATACTTGTAAAATTTGTAACAAACAAATTGGTAATTTGTCCAAACATATGAAGGTTCACTCTGAAGAACGCCCATACAGTTGTAATATTTGCAATAAACAATTTTCTATTAATGGTAACTTGAAATTGCATATGAGAATTCACACTGGGGAGAAACCTTTTGCTTGCGAAATTTGTAGCAGTCAGTTTACACAAAGCAGTGGGCTGAAAAGACATAGGTGTGCTATAGACAAAAATAATGGTTTGAGCTAAATTCTTGCTTTTCGAGGCTTTCAAATTCAGGTGTTTCAACAAGTTTGGGTACATTATGGTGCCTAGGGGTCAAAATTACTACTAGCCTAACAGTTTATTGCGACATTTCTTTCACATGGTCGCGCCGCCAAAAAAATGTATGGCGGGTACTACACTTGGTGACGCCACAGTAGCGACAATCTAGTGCCCTAATGAGATATGGCCCTACGGAAAACCCCAGCAATTCGCTGAAATTAATCACCAATAGCTCTTAACTTTTTAATGTTATATATTTTTTTGTATATTCGTTAAACAAGAGGCTTATTTTATGATCTTATTAATGCAAGCCGGGCTTTCCGACTTATATGAAGTACAAAAGTGTCGTGTTGTTCCGTTCGCAGTGCTTAATTTGACGTCTATGTGTGTAGACGTCAAATTAAGCACTGCGAACGGACGTCTTAATTTGACGTCTACACACGTCCATGGCGGCTAAAAGTTAATTTTGATTTCTTTGAACATAAAGCGTAAATATATACAATAATAAGATCAATTTTGCAATTTAATATAAAATTTGAATACATTTTATGCTAATTTATTTAAATGTTGTAATAAATTATTTAATTTTATAACTAAACTGTTGTTTTTTTCTCTATAGATATCCATTCACAGATTTTCAAAAAATGTTCAGGTACCATGAACATGGTTGTTTTACTCAAACACATAAAATTCCATCCTTACAACCTTTCGCGTTTATAAATTAGTTCTCTGTTCCCTACAGTTTCACTTGTCCCCGTGGGTCATAGCGTGATGATCACAAATGTAGTTTTCTATTGATATAAGAATTTTCTTAATCGATTCGTCGAGTCGATCGACAGTAGGTCTAGAGATTGTACCCTACAAACTTACAAACTTTACTTCTTTGTAATAGTAGTAAAGATATTGATAATAGTGGACACACTCAATTTAACTTTAAAATTGACTGAGCAGTTGTTTTAATGTATTTATGCAAAAACCCAGTGAGAATTATTTGATTACTATGATTACCAAAGTTTTTTTATCAAACAAAAATGTCAAAATGTTACCAATACTTTTTTACATAACATTATTTCTAACCGAAAATAGTGGTTTAATTATCAAAGAGGAGTTATTAAAACAATGTTTAAATTTAACTGATAATAAAATTGATACGAATGCTGTAAATAATTATAGACTAGAGAATTACCCAGGATATATCGATCCGGAGGTCCAAATGGTATGGAATAAATATTTATATGAAAAGGAGGAAGCTTTTAAGAAAAATGAGGAATCGCTCAAGAAAAAAATTACAAAACCTATGAACTCTGTGATAGTTACTGAGGACCCAAAGTCGTAAGCATGTTTATTATTCTTACTTATATTATAAATGCGAAAGTAACTTTGTCTGTCTGTCTCGCTTTCACGCCAAAACAACCAACAAATCCTTACTAATATTATAAAAAATATTAAAGTGTGTTTGTTTGTCCGTCTTTACGGCAGAACTACTGAACCGATTTGAATGAAAATTGGTACAGAGATAGCCTGAGAAAGAACATAGAATAGTTTTTTTATCTTAAAATGTCACGGGTACGTCAGCTACGCGAGTAAAAAATTGGTACAGAGATAGCCTGAGAAAGAACATAGTATAGTTTTTTATCTTAAAATGTCGCGGGAACGTCAGCTACGCGAGTAAGACCGTGGGAGACAGCTAACTTGAGATATTTGAGAATCAGCTCATTTGGAAAAGTACTACTAACATATTTAAATGGATATTTTACGCTAACCAATAAAATGTAAGACACAATTTCTATAAAACCTTTCTTAATGTTAGCCTCAAAAATCAGATTTATTATCAATTTACTGTAAAAATGGATTTTTAGTTGCTTTGAAATCAATAAATAGTTAGTCAATTGAGTTGCTAACTTAGTGACGTCATAAGGTGACATTGCTATACAAAATCTTTCGTTACCTATCATAGATAAAAATATCCGAATCCATACTAATATTATAAATGGGAAAGCGTGTCTGTCTGTCTGTCTGTTTGTCTTTCTTTTGACGACAAAGACGGATTGACGTGATTTTTTAAGTGGAGATAGTTGAAGGGATGGAGAGTAACATAGGCTACTTTTTGTCTCTTTCTAACGCGAGCGAAGCCGCGGGCAGAAGCTAGTTTGATATAAATGGACGTAGTCTAAATGAAGCACGTTATGATAAGTGTTTAGTTTTAAGCAGTGCATCAGTCAGTGTTGTAGAGGAACAACATCCGGAACAAAATCGGAGGTCAGTCTCTTTTGAAGTCATTTGTTTTGGTTTTTGGACCGTTTAGGTTAATAACTGATGTGCTCTCTTGATGAGAGAAGAGAAGCACACAGATTTAAGTGCAGGGCAGTGCAAGCATTTGTCAGCAATCGTTTAGCTGAACTAAAAACGGAACACTTTTGACGATTGCCTGTTTGCTTTAAAGTCAAATTGTTTATTTTTAATTAACAATTAATAATGCCTAAGGCATTATGTTTGCCTTTGTACTGTGTTTGTAAAAAAACTTTAATAAAAATAAACAAAAGGCATTTTGAAATGTCAATCACAGTTAACAAGTTTCTTAAAAATTAAAAAATAACTCTGCCCCAAAATTATTATGATCTCGACAATCGGCTAAATCGATTTTAAACCTTCGAACACACCCGTGCTTCGAGACACAATAGGCACTTGGTAAATGAAAGGTTAATAAAACAGCTAACCGGCTGGCTTATTACCCATGAAACAGCAATCAGCAATAATTGCGCAGTGATCGCGCGATCAATCGCTTAACGTCAAAAAAAGTCGTATTATGTATGAATCGATTGCTAATCGCTCGCCAATTGTTCTAATGCACTTATTGCTACGACGACGATAAAGTCGCAATCGCTAGAACTAATTAAGTATCACCTTAACAAAAAAAACTTAATTTTGCTCTTAAAAACCATACGTAATACGAAACCACCAAACGAAAAATGCATGTTTTAGTTAACTAATTGCTCCACAGAGGCAGCACTATCGCTAAATTGCTATCGCATTGCTATTGCTGATACGTAATACGAATTGACGTTTGACAAGCAATTTTTGCGCGATTATTGCGCAATTATCGCGATCGCTCGACTTCTGCAAGATACGTAATCCCGTCGCCGATTGTAATAGATCCATGGCTAGATACTTAATCAACTATCAAAAATAAACTGCATCCAATTGGATGTAGGTACCCGTTTTAGATCAGCTCCGTTGCCTCGAACAGACACTTATCGGTCAACTTATAGGTACTTAACACCCGTTATTTTACGTTGGGGGTTAATAAAAATTGTTGATTCTAGTCGTTTCTTTTCTACTCCAATGACTTTTTAACGTAATTTACGCGAGATTATCCTCTCCAAAGCCTACATGAAGAAGAGAAATCAGAAGCACGGAGAAGAGGCGGGAAAAAGAAAAACAAAAAAACTGCCGAAGAAGAAGAAGATGAGAAGAATAAACAGAGAGTAGTAGGATATCGCGAACCGTACTGGCAAAATGGGGATGAAGTTTATTTGAAGTAAGTCAATAATGTTGATCCCTTTGTTCACTAACTTAACTAAATTTAAGTTAAATCCATCGTTCTCTATCCATTTCTTAAAGAAAAGGACAGAAGATACATTTTAGTTTAATCCTGTCAAATTAGGACACTCCATAGATAATTTAGGTGCGATTAAAAAACGAGGCGACTGAAACTACTTACGTCAATTTTCTTCAGGCGCTGTCTAATTAACATCATTTGGCTTTTTTTATTCATTATTTGGCTGTCTATTATTAGTAATAATTTTGTTTTATTTCAGGACTGGTTCTCCTTTGACGAGAACAGGTACAAAATTTATACAATTAATGCAAAATTATCCATACTAATTATTATAAATGGGAAAATGTGTCTGTCTGTCTGCCTGTATGTTTGTCTTTCTTTCACGGCAAAACGGAGCGACGGATTGACGTGATTTTTTAAGTGGAGATAGTTGAAGGGATGGAGAGTAACATAGGCTACTTTTTGTCTCTTTCTAACGCGAGCGAAGCCGCGGGCAAAAGCTAGTTTAATATTATACATATATTTGATATATGTATAATAAAATTGTTACGCAGCAGTCGAAACTGTACATAGAATACTTTTTTTAAAGAATAATTTCTACAACCAATGCCGACGCGACGCCTAAAATCAAGTTTAACTTTTAGATTTTCTGTCTGTCGGTTTGTCGACTGAGCCAGAGGTCGTGGGTTCGATTCCCACCCAAGATTATCAGTTGTCTGGTACTTATTGATGTAAGCAAAGCTATAAGCAGAATCTATTTTAATGTCGTATTTCATTTTATTAACGTATATCTTTTTGTATCCGAGGTGCCCAAGATACAGGCCTAGCCTAGTTTGGGACCAACGAAAATATCTATACATGTAACGGCGGGTATACCGCCGTTTACCCGAATTTTATTTGCCCTAATTTCATTTGCCATAATAGTCAACAGCCATAATATCATACGACATAATACTCATTTGCCCTACTCTCATTTGCCATAATAGTCACGTGCCAGAATCATTGTTTCCCATAAAGTCACTTACCATAACATCATTTGCCATAATCATTGTAAGCCATAATTATCACATGTCCTAATTATCACATGCCATAATTATGATATGCCATAACATAATTTGCCATCGACATCGGGTGTATAACGGTTGTTTATATCAAGAGAAATTGGATGCAATTGGGACTTGAGGGCACCCCGACTCGGACAGGTTAGGTTAGAAGGGGATGGCGGGGTCGTGTGAGCGAGCGAAGCGAGCGAATAGACCCCGCCATCCCCTTCGTGGTTATTTTTTTATAAACCACACAGAAGTAGGAGCCCCGCGAAGCGGGGCTCCGTCGACCTAGCCCACCATCAACCATGCACAGAAAAAAAAACCATTACGGGGCTTAAATATTTGTCTAATACTTGTTATGACATTTAAATATTATGCCATTTAAATATTATGTCTAATAATTATTATGGCACATAAAATTATGGCAATCAATACTTATGGCATTCGTATCTTATGGTATCTAAAATTCGGGCAATTAAAAGTATGTCATATGTCTTTTAGGGCAAATGAAACATTCGGGCAAATGAAATTCGGGTAAATGAAATTCGGGAAAATGATGATTATGGCATATAATCTTCGGGCAAACAATAGACAACCGTAACGGCGTATTTGGCAAATAAACGATTTGTATTTGTATTTATAGTACAAGCTCTGCTTAGTTTGGGATCAGATGACAGTGTGTGCGAGTTGTCCCAGGATATTTATTTATTTATGGACTAAGTGCAATTGTGTGAGTGATTTTGATGAGGAAAAAACGAATGGTATTTCAATTTTAGGAGGCAACAGCCGACTGCTGCCGCCCTGCGTTCGCCCGTCTTGTTTAATTGATTGTTTTAATCTAAATATTAATCAATTTCATCTCTTATGTAGAACGGAACCCAATGGACAACTTTCGAGACTGTGATAGGAGCTGCCCCTCTTATTATATAAAGTAAGGCTTCATTTATCTATACTAATATTAAACTAGCGACCCGAAACCAGCTTTGTGGGTGTTACAAATCTTTAGATATCTCGGGTTTTCTTTACTATAATATTCATGTAGTGTTAATTATACATATCTATACTTCTACAGTTCTATACTAATATTATACTAGGTGAATTTTTAGTCCCGTACTACCCGCTAGGAGATGATTCTACCCATGAAAACAAACAACTTTTATTATGGAACCAACTCTGAAATCGCGAAAAAAATATCAGCTGTTCCTAACAAAAGTTCAATGCCCTCCGACCGTAATATATGAAACAGCTGATATTTTTTTCGAGATTTCAGAGTTGGTTTCATAATAAAAGTTGTTTGTTTAATGGGTAGAATCATCTCCTAGCGGGTGGTACGCAACTAAAAATTCACCTAGTATAAAGGAAAGATTTGTAAAAAACTACTGCACCGATTTCAAAAAAACTTTTTTCATTCGATAGCTACATTATCCCTGTGTAACATAGGGTATATAATATCACACTATGTCCCACGGGAGCAAAGCAGTAATTAAAACCCAAACGTAACGCGGGTGAAACCGCAAGGAACAGCAAGATATAAAAAGCCTGCGCGTCCAGTATGACACTGCATGTTCGGCAAGTGTCGGCAACCACACACAACACGGATGGTTTTAAGACGGTGGGTGCTTCGAAAAAGATTGTCTTCCCTTGTGGTTTTGGATAAATAGTAGCACCTATGACCTACTGGGCGTGGTGTTAATAATTATTTTAAAATTTACTAACATAGTTAATGGTGTCGATTCTCTTATTCACGACTTTAACTAAATTTAAGTTAAGTGCATCTTTCTCTTTTTATTTCATTATGAAAAGGACAGAAGATAAAATATTAGTTAAGTCTATTTTGAGAGTTAGTTTAGTTGAACGCGCTACTCTCAGCAGTTCTGGGGGCCTACCACAAGCCCTTAGAGCAGTATTACTTCGATATTACTTTCAGTGGGAAAGAGACGGCGCTAGTCAGCGTATCTAACGCTGTCACTTGTACACTCTGGAACAGGAATAAAACAATCTTACTTTTAAACGTCATGGTAAGGGGGCTGAACTAAAAACATTTTTTTTTCGGATGTCCGTAATAAAATGAGTAAAATAAAATCACACTACAACCTTCAGGAGTGAGCAGTACCCAATGCGTGTAATAACGCGGAGACAGCTACTTATTTTTTTTATAAATAAAATAAATATCTTTTTGACGTTTACAGCTATGGGCCAGTATGTGCAAACCGCCAACGCGTGCGAGTGAAGGAGGATATGTATATGGATTTTAGAAGCTTCGGAAACATCTGTGACATGGACCATGCCAACTGTATTCAGAGGACTTACAGTAAGTACTTATTTAACCTCCTCCGCTCTGGCCAAATGTCAATGTGAGAGCTGTCATTAATGTCAGATGCGTATCACTTCCGAGCGAAATTGACGCTTGTGATCACTGGCATTTTATTGTTTTATCTGTGGTATGGTTGTGGTTCACTCATCTGGCCTGTGGTCGACAAACAAACCATACCGTCGGTCGGCCAGAATAAGGAATATGTAAATTGACTGACTGACTGACTGGCTGTTGATATATCAAGACTCAGCCCAAACTGCTGATCCTAGAGACATGAGACTTGGAAAGTATGTCTTTTGTGAAGAGTTAGTATCCATTAAGAAAATATATTTGAAAATTCCTACTCTAAATGGGTAAAATAGGGAATGGTTAGATAGAAGTTTCGGCTGCAGAGCCGTCTACCTATACGTCTTACCTATAGTGCAGGGTGTGCGGCGCACACGGGCGCCGGGTCTAAGGGGGCGCCGAGCGCCCTCTAATATGACACCTCCAAAGATGCGTCGATGCGCCGGCGCTCTCAAAGACCCTGCGCTCGTGTTATGGCCGACGACGGCGCCGGGCGCGCGGTAACAATGCAAGGCTACTCCTTTTCCTACTCTATTTAAAACACAATAACTTTTGTTTCTACGTGAAATCTGTCTTTAAACAGATAATGAAAGATTACATTGGCGTTTTTTTTTTGGTGAGTGGGAAATCATCAAATGACTTCTCCCGCCCTGGGCCAAGCGAAAGGGCATGTCAGACTTTTACTGACTAAAATGTTCCTTGGGTTGCCCTGTATGTTCCGGGGTCACGGTAACTATTATAACTATTCCGCAACCCCGGCAGCCCCCTCGTTAATGGGCCCCTTCTCGTGCTGACTGCTTTTAGAGGCGCGCCTGGAACACTAACGCGTCGTCGACGCGGGCGTGGTCCTAGCTGGACGGCGAGCTACCCAACGCTCGCCGTCCGCAGACCCGTGCCTACGGTGGCCGGTAGTCGTCTTGCGACTCGCATCGCTACCATAGGCGCGTGCCGGCATCGGCACCTGTTTTGATTCGTGTGACAACACGCCGACAATCATTGCTAACTCCGCTCGGCTGTATTAGAATGCTATAAAGTTCAAATTGAAATTCCCAGGGACGTGCGGTAGTCATTTCCAAAGGCTTGTGTACGCGTGCCGCAATTTTTGTTTTACCGCTACACCGTAGTTTAGCAAATTAAGCCTTGATACAATTGGAATAAGTGTCATCTTTGAATAAACATGTAAACATGAAGTAAATCGGCTATTCTTTCTAAAAAACTTTTCGCTTCCTAAAATTATTTAAAATTGCACCATTTGCATCCGAATTTCGTTTGAAAATATAACTGTTACTTTCCATTTTGACCCCGCTCCTACTAGACTAGAGGGCGACAGGGTACTGGTTGCACACGGGCGCCACAAGGGCTAGAGACGCCTCTGTCGGCATGTACACGCGGGCGAAGCAACAGGTGATAGCTAGCTAGTAAAATATAATTATAATCACCCATATGAAGGTAGCAAGACGAATAGGCAATTTCGGACTTATATTTACTACACGTTCAAGTTTCCTCGCGATGTTTTCCTGTACCGAGGTCTGGGTTGTCCGAGATAAACCTTAGAAAGTACAATCATCATCTCCCTAGCTTTTCCCAACTAGGTTGGGGTCGGCTTCCAGCCTAACCGGATTCAGCTGGATACCAGTGTTTTATATGAAGCCACTGCCTATCAGACCTCCACAACCCAGTAACTGGGCGACACGATACCTCTTGGCTAGACTGGTTAGGATTTCTGGCTTACCCGTAACGACTGCCAAAGTTCTACGAATGACAACCGGGACCAGCGCCAGCGGCTTTACATGCTTTCCGAAGCACGGGAAGTCAGCGATGTCCAAGATAAACTTTAGAAAGTACAATACGAATTGAAAAAAACACATTGGTACTTGTCCGGATTCAAATCCCTTAAATGAGAGACTTCTTAACCACTAGGCCATCACGACATTCTAACATGCTATTTCATAATCACCATTACATAAATAACAATACCATTTAATTCAATAACTTTTATTTGTATGTTTCAGGGCCAAGTAAGTATTTAACGATTTTATTGTTTAGCCCAGGCGGTCCAAATCTAATGTTCTCTAAACATTTTTTTATACACTGAGCTCCAAAATCTTTTCTATCCATCCGTACTAATATTATAAATGCGAAAGTAACTCTGTCTGTCTGTCTTTCTGTCTGTCTGTCTGTCTGTCTCTTCTTCACGCCTAAACCACTGAACCGATTTGAATGAAATTTGGTACAGATATAGTCTAGGACCCGAGAAAGGACATAGGATAGTTTTCATCCCGGAAATCCCCCGGGAACGGGAACTATTATTCCACGCGGACGAAGTCGCGGGCAAAAGCTAGTTCCTCATATATTTTTACAGCTGCAAAGCCTGTCAGGGGGCAATTATGATTTAAAAAAATATATTGGTGCTGATTCTCTTAATCACAAACTTAACTAAATTTAAATTATTCGTCTTTATCTTTTCATTTCTTGAAGAACAGGACAGAAGACTATACACATTTTAGTTTAATCCTGTCAAATTAGACAGCTCCTGAAGTAAATCGACGTATTTTTAGTCGCCATGTTTTTAATCGCGTCTAAATATTATCTATGGAGTGTCTAAATTCGACAGGACTTAACTAATATTTTATCTTCTGTCCTTTTTTTCAAGAAATGGAGAGAGAAAGATGCGTATAACTTAATTTAGTTAAGTTTGTGAATAAAAGAATTGTCACCAAAGTTCAACTTATCGATAAGTGTGAAACAGACAGAAACGATAGTTTCTTAGATCCAAGCAAACGAAGTTTTTTATGAGTTGGTATTATGAAAAACAGTCAAAATAAAAAAAATTAAAACAAGACGTGTTACTTATTGATGGTAGGTATCGTCCGTCGAGCCGTCGATAAAAATCGTGAACGCGACGTGTACGGGACACTTATAAATGATAGTCTGATAGTTCTGTAATGATGCTGTTTATTACAGGAAAACACATACACTGTTTTATTGATGCTAATGTGAGTTACCGCGGCGAATGCTGACCGTGAACTAACTCAAGTTAAAGCGCACGCGGTACACAATTGCTTATTATTAGGTTAAATGAATTACATGATAGGTATTAATTGTACGGCTGGACCGTACATGCTCCCAGGCAGGAGACTTGAAGATAAAATGATAAGTAAAAGTAAAAATCAAAACATAAACATTAGTGAAAGTCACTCAAAAAGGACAATGATAATCTAAAGTACATTCTAAGTTAATACAGCAAAAAACTTAATAAGACATAACACTCAAACACAATGCTAAAGTCATGTTATTTATTTTCACTGAATGTACTTTCGCGGAATATTGGCGACGTAGCCATGTTTTGTTTACGCGCACTGATAACACTTGAAACTGTATTGAGCTCAAATTCACTAGGTCCCGATTGCTCATTAACATTGATTACACTAGCACTGTGAAGCTGCTGTTGAGGCGAGCGCGCGGGCAGAGCCACGCTGCGCACACGTCGAAGGCGCCGCCGCCCGCCGCCACCCGTACACGGCTCCTGCCACGCACAGGGCGAACACCAACATGTATATCACCGCATAGTGGTGCAAGTCGTGATAAGAGAACCCGTTGTCATAGTCTTCATCAATGGTCGATGCATCTTTCAACTGATTCAACTTATCCTGGAGTTCCCTTACAAGACTTTGAGTCTCGTCGTGACTATGATCAGACTGTTCGTCGATTGCACCAATAGGTATCGATAAATTAATTATGTTGTTGATAGGTGGGATCTCTATTCTCAGCACATCAGCTGTAGTCTTTAGAGTGTTGGACAGCTGTTTATGTGAATAAACTGTGTAAGTATCGCCTTTGATGACGCATCCATCGCCGAGCACGATAACACCGGCATTGTTTAGTTGTTCGGCCGTAACTTGATTCTCGCATATGATTCTTATGGAGCACGGTCCGCAACAAAAATAAAGATATGTATTTATTTTATTAAGTTCTGTCCAACGGTTTGTACAGATAGTAGATACTGTTCTGCAACGATTAGACTGTTGATCTCTAATGCAGATGTTCTCATCCGATCTCATTTGATGAACTGGACCCTTCAAGGGGCAGATGATTGTTTCTGTGTCATAAAACATACAGGTTTGGACTTCGTTTTCCGTCATTGGTATATAAGCATCCTTTTGTAAATTAATTGCGAGAAGATCTGCGATGGGAATTAAGTTGATCATATCACTCCCAATCTGCTGCGGAATTGTTATGATTCTGTAGATGTCGTAGCTATCTCTGCTTACTAACGGTATTTTAACTTCGAAGATGATAAATTGCTGCGTAACTCTGGCTTTAGTCTTCAGTAAATGAAACAATGTAGATAAATCGTATTGAATATTATCTATTGGAAGAGTCAATTCTTTTGCTAACTGTCCTATTATCACATTAAGTTCATTCGTCATCTGTTTAGGTGTTAGAAGGTGAATATTGAACCCTGTATGGTGCAGGTTCATGATAGTATCCACGATGGTTTCTTGGATTGTTTTCAAGTTTGTCAGGATATTGTTTGCAATGATAGATGATACACTAAAGCTGCTAGACATTAGTGATTCTTGAACTCCTACTTGAATTGTGTTAAATCCTTTCTCTAAACTGATAAGGTGCTGATTAAACACCTTGTGATGTCTATCCATCGCATTTTCGACTCTTTTAATGATGTTGTTCTCTGCTTCAACAATTGATGTGTTGTTTTTCCATAAAGAAACCAAATGTTTTTGATTACGTTTAATTTGATGGATGTCTCGGGCATATTGTTGAGCAAACTCGTCATCTAAGACGCCGAACAAGCTTCGTGCTAAGCTTCCTATAGGGTTGATAAGTCCGCGCTTACGTCGGGCATTCTCCGTGAATTGCTGACCGAGTAACAAGCTATTGTAATGGTCAAGTTCATTGCTACCGTGACGTAATTGCATAAGGATTGCGTCACATTGTGATATCTTTGTTGTATTAGCACATATGTCGCCCAGATGATTGACGTATTTCTTGAGCAGATCTAGACCTTGCCAATAGGGCTGCATGTCATAATATACAATCAGCTTCCATTCGTCTCGTTCGAGGCGCATGTTGGAAATCTTGTCAAAATAAATGCTCTGATTGCTATTTAAGGGTGTTGTTTTGTAATCACAACTAGCTGGTGTTGTAATTAAAATCAAAAACATGAGAGCAATATAAATAAAATTGCCGATTTTTCCCCTCCGACGTGTTGATCTATTTTTCAGATACTCATTTTCATCTGATTTGGAAGGATGATTGTTTTGTTCTGTTGTAGTATTATTTTGCTCTATATTGTTTTCAGATTGTTGTATTTCGTGGACTGGCAACAAGGAAAGTTTAGTGATTGGCCTCTTGATTACCCCATTTTTAGTCTTTACTGATACCACACGAACATAGCTGTCCTTGCCGGGGTGCAGCTCGATGATTCTGCCAAGAGCCCATTTCCCAGGTGGTAAGTTTGCGTCTTGGATGATGACTATGTCATTGACCTTTAAGTTTGATTGCTGTTGCCGCCACTTGCTGCGTGCTGATAACTGACATAGGTACTCGGTTTTCCACCGTTTCCAAATGTCGTCGAAGATCTTCTGCGTAAGCTGCCAACGTGTTCGTGCGTCTCTTTCAGTCTCAATTATGGTAAGAGTGGGACCACTCGATAAAAAGTGCGACGGAGTAAGGTAATCCATGTCCTCCGGGTCTTCGCTGATGGCGCAAAGGGGTCTCGTGTTAAGGCAGGCTTCCAATTGTGCTAGTAATGTGGAATACTCCTCATATGTTAATTTTTGCTCGCCCACAACCCTCTTGATATGGTGTTTGAGACTTTTGACAGCCGCTTCCCAGAGCCCCCCAGCGCTTGGCCAGGAAGGCGCGTTGAAATGCCATTGTATTTGCATATCTGTGATTGCTCTGTAGAACTCGTCGTCAAGAGTATTTTGCAAGTTGATGAACTCTTCACGCAATGCCTTGTTGGCTCCGACAAAATTTGTCCCATTATCGCTATATATATGAGTCGGGACTCCTCTGCGGGCTACCATCCTTCTTAATGATGCTAGGAAGGCAGCTGAGCTGAGGTCGGATACGAGTTCCAGGTGTACGGCTTTGGTAGCCATGCACACAAAAACCGCTATGTAGCCCTTGGACGTCTTGATGCCACGACCTTTACTTGCTTTGACGTCTACATAGCCGGTGAAGTCGACCCCAGTATGATTGAAGGGTCGTGATGGATTACTTCGTGACTCAGGTAAGTCTCCCATTATTTGTGTGTTTTTTACAGGATTATGTCTTCTGCAGGTGACACAGGTATGTATACGTTTTTTGACAGCACGATTACCACCAATAATCCAGAATTCCTGTCTTAACCACGCCAGTGTAAGGCGAGCTCCACCGTGGAAGGTCATTTGATGGCCTAGATCAATCAATCTATCGGTAAGTAATCCACTGTGAGGAATGATAATTGGATGTTGCATGTTGTTGCTTATCCTTGCATTGTTTAACCTGCCACCCACTCTCAGTAATCCGTTTTCGTCTATATACGGATTCAGATTAAGTAGCTTGCTTTTAGAGTTTATCTTTTCATTCTTTTGAAGGTTTTTGATCTCTTCCGTAAACTCACGTTGCTGTACATGCTTAATTAATATGTACTTCGCTCTTCTTAGCTCAATGATTGTAAGAAAAGACGGTCTTTGTTGTGGTTTTGAATATATACGTAACATCCATGCTAGTACTCGAGTCGTTTTCGCAAAGTTGCTATATTTGCTTAGTAATGTGTTGATAACGTCATATGAATGTTTTTGTGAGGAGGTGACTTGTTGTGATATATTTCTCATTTCTTCGCATGTGATATAGACAGTTTTTTCCTTTGACTGATCTTCATTGTATAACGGTAACCATGAGGGTCCGTGCCACCATAGAGTATGATGCTTAAGTTGTTCTACAGACATACCTCTACTGGCGCAATCAGCTGGATTTTCTGATGATTTAACATACCGCCAGCTGTTTGCTGGTATGATGTCGGTCACTTGCTTGACTCTATTGGCAACAAAACACTTCCAGCGACTTGGGTCACCTTGAAGCCATCCCAGTACTGCTGTAGAGTCCGACCATGCGAATATTTCAATATCGTACCCCACAAGGCATTGTGTAACCGTGTGTATTAATTTTGATAGTAAAACGGCTGCATTTAATTCCAATCTCGGTAATGTGATACTTTTGTTTGTAGGAACAAGCCGCGCTTTTCCAGTTACTAATGATACTGCTGATCTTTGGTTGGTATATTTATTTTCATATATACAATAAATGACACAAGCGTAGGCTTTTATTGATGCGTCACAGAACCCGTGGAGCTTGATAGTTCCGTTTTTGTGACTTTGAAGCCATCTTGGTAGTTTAAATTCATTGATATGTTGTAAATCTTGTGTCATTAGTGACCATTGCTTAGTGATCTCTTCAGGAACTTGATCATCCCATTGGAGTTGTAACTGCCAGACTGCTTGAAATAAAAGCTTGAGTTTGGTCGTAATTGGAGACAGCCACCCCAAGGGATCGAAGATTTTTGATATCTCTGATAGGAGAGATCTTTTCGTCACAGTTTTTGATGATGACACGTTGATTTTGCTTTGGAATCTGAATTGATCTTCGGTAGGATGCCAACGCAATCCAAGAGTCTTGGTAGACTCTTGATGACGAAAGTCAAATACTTCATCTGTTTTGCTGACGTCATCGAGTAACTCTATCTTATTCGATGACCATTTGCGGAGGTTGAAACCGCCTGATTTCAAAAGAGCTATTAAGTCCTTCTGCAACTGCTTTGCTTCTTGCAGGGTTTGATGCCCACTTAAGAGATCATCCATGTAGAAGTCTTCTTCTAAGACCCTCGCTGCAGCTGGGTACTTGTGGCGTTCATCATGTGCTAACTGCTTAAGCGTCATTATTGCTAAAAATGGCGCTGCTTTTGTACCGTATGTGACGGTCATGAGTTTGTATTCACGAAGAACTAGCATTAGAGAGTCTCGCCATACAATTTTTTGATACTTCAAATCATCCTTGTGGCACAATATCTGCCGGAACATTTTTTCCAGGTCAGCAGTATAGGCGAATTCGTATTGCCTCCATTTTAAAATCAGTGAAAACAAATCTTTTTGTAAATTAGGTCCACTGTACATTAAATCGTTTAAGCTTAGGCCCGAGGATGTTTTCGCCGAAGCGTTAAATACGACCCGCAACGCACTTGTCATAGAATCTGATTTCATTACACAATGATGTGGTAAATAGTAGCTAACTTGATTTTTGTCGTATGTACTTTCTTGCATGTGGCCTAATGCGATGTATTCATGTATGAATGATTTATAGGATGTTTGAATGTCGATGTCTTTTGATAGCTTCTTCTCAAGTTGATAAAATTGTCCAATGGCCTTGTGTTTGGACTCCCCTAATTTTTGTTCAATATTTGCTTTCAAAGGCAATCTGACAATGTATCGACCATCTTCTGTTCTTGATGTATCTGCCTTGTAACGCTGTATGCACTGATGTTCTTCTTCTGACAACTTATTTTGATCGTCGTCAGCAACGTCTTCGATTGCCCAAAACCTTTGAATATCCTCTATATTGTTTAGGACAACACTACATTGATATGATATAACGTTCCCACTTAGAATCCAGCCCAGGCGTGTTTGCTGCGCCACTACCTGTGAATCGCCCTCCTTGATGAGGCCATTCATGATTATTGATGAGTAAACATCAGCTCCAAGCAGTATGTCGACTGGACGACTAAGGTTATATTCAGGGTCCGCAAGATTAACATGCTCTAGACAAGCCCATGATGGCTTTTGAAACGATCGATTGGGCAGATTGTATAGCAGAGTTTTCATGATTAGTACCTCAGTGGAAAAAATGAAGTCTGTGTACACTGCTGATGCTTCAATTTGTAACACACCCTTGCAGTTATTTTCCTTGGCACCTACTCCCAATACAACTCCCTTGCATGCTCGTCGAGGAAGTCCTAATCTTTGTGCAGCGTCTTCTTTGATTAGTGATACTTGTGATCCCTGATCTATTAAGGCACGCATAGGGTAATATACCCCATTTATCCCCATAACTTTGATTTGCGCTGTTGCCAACAAGGTTTCAGATATCTCTGGATTCGATACGTGTGTGACATTTTTGCGTTCCTTTGATGTCGAAGCGCTTGCGTCAGACTTCGAGTAGGAACCCGAGTAGGAATCGTGTAACAAGGTATTATGATCGCCTTGACATTCACGACATCTTTTCTCGGAAATGCATGCTTTACCTTTGTGGTCATAAAGACAGTTTTTGCATAAATTTAGCTTATTGACTGTCTTGCATTTTGAATCCGATGTTGAATTCAAGAAAGTTTTGCAACTAAATATGCGATGATTTTCGTCACACATAGGACATTTCCATTGTTTTTTAGTCGCTGAATTGTTAGAAAATGATTTATTGGTTTTATGGAAATGTTTCTTGCTATTGTTGGTCTCTTGCTGCGACTTGTTGTCTGATTTTGGCCCATCTTGCTTCCGCCGTGATGCTTCTAGTGACGTAAACTTGTTCTCTAGATATCCCATAAATTCACTTAATGTTGGCAAATCTCGTGGATTTTTTAGAGAGTCCGTGTAGTCTTGGTGGGTTTGTTGATCCAGTTTCAATGATAAAATGTGTACTATAAATGGATCCCACGTTGCTATGTCAACTCCAAGGCTTTTGACCGCATTCAGACACTCATTGGTGGTGTCATACAGTTTCTTGATTTGTGAAGCTGACTGTTGTTGCATATTTGGTATTGATAAAAGAATATTGATATGAGAACTAAATATTAACTTGGTGTTATTGTATCTGTGGTTTAATATGTCCCAACAGACCTTATAGTTCTCGGTGCTGATATGCAAGTGCTGGATTAGTCTCTCCGGTTCTCCCCTAAGCTTAGATTTTAAAAACTGCATTTTTTGTGCGTCGGAGATAGAACGATTGCTATGTATTGATTCCGTGAACAGATCTTTGAATGCTACCCATTGATGATAGTTCCCGTTGAATGTTGGGATGTCCATCGTTGGGGTACTCTTCTCACGGTGAGAGACAGACCACATTTTTCGGTTGATATTTTTCTTGATATCTTGATAAAGTTGTTCGTATTTGCTGAACAACTCTTCGTATTCTTCATTTGCTTCAAACATCTCGCTGTCAATCTCCCAATGCAATGAGTCTATTGTTGCCCATCTTGATTGAACAGATTGCAATGTATCTTCAAATTCCCATTTCTCAGATATTTTATCCAAGTCTATGATGGCAATAGTACGCGAGAATGCTTTAATATTGCTTTTCTGTTTACGCAGCATCTCTTCGAGCTTACTGCTGTTACCTTGCGAAGTGTAAAATACCGGAGACTTAGCACTAACTTTGCTGGCTGATTGCTGTTCATCTCCTGCATCTAGATCAGTTGATCCACTTCCCATACCTTGACTCTTCTCCACTTCAGTTGCTTGCAATGATGGCTGTGGAGTAGTCGGTGCTTCGACAAACTTAGGGTTGATAATCGTTCCCTTGCTCTGCTGAATCAATGCACGTGCCTCATTATAAAAGTTCCTAGTTTTATGATAATAGTTCTCTGAAAAGTAGCTGTAGCCACGTTCTTTAGATTCTGATAACTTAATGTGATTGGACTGGAACTCTTCCCAATATTTATCGAGAAGCTCTAGGCGTGCCTTGATGTAACTGGTGGTTTTTCTTTCTGCTCCATCCTTTTTGAAATTACGCAAAAGCTGATCCATGCCTTGCATAATCTGATTTTGATTTTCGAGTAGGTCCTCCATCTTGAAGATGGTGATGTAGCCTCGATGATAAAGAAATATTTGCTGCTTTCTTACCTATTGGTTGCTTCTGATAGCATTAGGTAAATCCACTCACTGTTTCGGCGAACTGTTACCGCGCTGTTTGCTTTTTAACACGCGATTGGGGTCCGCCAATTCGGTGGCTCGAAGGACCAAAAAGATTTACGGGACACTTATAAATGATAGTCTGATAGTTCTGTAATGATGCTGTTTATTACAGGAAAACACATACACTGTTTTATTGATGCTAATGTGAGTTACCGCGGCGAATGCTGACCGTGAACTAACTCAAGTTAAAGCGCACGCGGTACACAATTGCTTATTATTAGGTTAAATGAATTACATGATAGGTATTAATTGTACGGCTGGACCGTACACGACGCGTGTGACGGACGGATGGTAGGCAGGTATACCAATGTTAAGTAAAAAGGTTACCGCATTTTTTTTTTGTTATTATCATTGAGTTATAATGTACTACGTACTAGAGGAGCTATTTCAAACAAAATATGGCGCGTAATTTGGTGACAGCGGAGCATGCGCAGTGCAATCGGGTGCCATAGATAACACCAATGCGCGCAGATGCGACATATTTTTGAAGTTGACTTCTATAGACTTCTTTAATATTATGTGCATTATGGGTATCATTATAGAAATAGTTATATTTAAAATAAGAAATGTATAACATAAAATTATATGAGAAATAATAATATAACTAAATAAAAAAAATATATTGAAAGGGTAGTGAGGGAGTGTAGTGTCGATTGTGTGAGATAGAGTATCAAAGTGTCGGTCAGGCCCTTAAAAAAATATATATTTAATAAATAAAAAATATTAATATTACTTAATACATTTTTTCTCATGATTATTAATAACATTTTCTTGTTCGTAATTGTTTAACGTTACCCGACGATAGTGTCCATTCTGCGCATGCAACAAATATTTTACTCTTTGATATTAACATCAACATGGCCGCCGTCGAGGTGACTCGTCATACTTTCCAATAATAATTACAAATAATAAAATTAGGCATGTTGACGTGACAACGTCTTAAATTAGGTTGCGGCTGGGAGTCACTTATGAAAAAGTGTAACGCTCGGTAACGTTACGATGAGTCACCGAACGAGAGAGAGGCCCGCCGAATGCCTTGCGTCTCTCTCCCACTCAACTATGATCGGTAAAAGACGTTGTCACGTAAAATCTTCGCCCGTAAAACCGACTTTACAGGCAACCATTTTTTTTTAAAGATAATATTTTGAACTTACTGGTAAAAAATCTTTTTTAAAAAATTTCTCAAGCTGTTTGAACAGTATCTCAATACACACGATGGCATATTTTTTGAACAAAACTTTGCACTCGAAATCGTCTAGCTGCTGCAAGCGCTCGACATAGACTAAGTGAGTTAGGGTGCATGCACTCTAACTCGTGTTACAAAAAAAATTGTTGAGGTGACTCCTCTAGTACGTAGTACATTATAACTCAATGGTTATTATTTAAGAGTTTTATAACCACCAAGGTTTTGCAGTTTCATAAAAGCACCTTGTATAGTATTTATAACATAAAAATAAAAAGTACATACTTAAAAAAAACTGCACGCAATATTTTCTTCTCTAGATTGGCAGGTAACCTACAAAGGGCCCTGTAAACGAAGACGGGAGCCTTACAGAACTATTCCATTGTTCTCGTATTGGATTCTGGATAGAAAGAAGCGGTTTCATCCGTATGTGTACGTACCGCCCACCTCCTCGGTACGACCGACCACCACTGCGGAGACCACGGAGCCTGACGACTTCTACCCACCTGAGGAACAGTGGACCCCTCCTAAGTAACTGCTGAAGGAGATTTGAGACATCTGCAATAAATAATCCTTATCCGCAATAAGTAACTTTCGGATATCCCCAATTAGAAATTCTGTAACCCTAAACATTTCTTTCAACAAGTTCTAATTCTACTTAAATTCTATTCTATCTACATTTTACTGGGCATTTAATAAATATATTTAATGAGATAACTTTAATTAAATATGTTTATAATCAAAGTGAGAATAATAGAGATCATTTCAAAACCCACCCAAAACGACTGCTAGAGCAGCTAGAGTAGGTATATTATGGATTGCATGAGTCGATTAATGGGTCAGCGTCAGGATGGCTGGACCAAGCGAGATATGTCCTTGAAACCATCTGCACTATTTATTACCTATTTGCTACTATTTACTACCTATGGTTAAATATTTACTACCTTTTTGTTAAGAAACTTATCTAAGAAATAAAGTGGTCAGCCAACCTGACGTCAGGTTGGCTGACCACTTTCAAGTTTTCATAGTTTTAGCGTTGTATTAACCGCGCTGTTGATGTAAATATTTACTACCTGGTTGCTACCTTAACATATATGTTTTCCACAACTCTAAGAAGCTCCTATAAAATGTTATTAATAAAAACCATTTAAACGCCTGTACATCAATTATTGACATGTTTTGTTCTCAGAACAATTGCTAACAAAGTTTTTGTAGGCGCTTAGTGGCTTATGCAAACCGATAATCGATAATTTATCGGTTATCGATCCATTTTGACTAAACGATAAATATCGGAAACAAAAACGATAATTACCGATAATCGATAATTTTTTACAATGAATTCTTACACATTTCTGAACTGTGCGGACTAGCCTAAATGACAAAATTATTGATTGTTTGTCATTTCTGCGGACATATTTTCAACAGCATAAAAAAAATAGCTACAGTATGTACACCTTAAAAATCTCTTTAAAATGTGATTATTTCAAATGTAATCTCTTTTATTTATAATTCAAAATAATAATTTTATGTTAAGTAATTTATTTATAGTGCATTAATCCTTAAAATATTTTCTACTATTTATTTCAAATGTGATTTCTTTAAATTATAAACCGTAATTATTATATTTGAATTTAACTATTGTATTATATTAATCGTTAACAAATCTTGTTAAGATGTGTATATTTAAAGTTTTATGACTCAGATACTTTTTTTTGTGGATTGGGAAATCATCAAATGACTTCTGTGTGTCAGACTTTTACTGACTAAAACCCACTCATGTTCCTTCGGTTGCCCTTTATGTTCCGGGGTCACGGTAACTATTATAAACATTCCGCAACCCCGGCAGGATGACTCAGATACTACGAAATTCAGTATACTACGAAATTATTTAGAGATAATTTAATTATAGTAAACGTTCAAAAGTGTCAAAATTTGACTCATAATAATTATTATATTATTTTGAAGAGTCTAACTTTTTAAATAATTAAGCAAGAGGCTTCTAAAATTTTATTTAAAAGATCTCTTTAAGAAGAGTTTAGTGAGGAAAATCAAAATGCTATGTTACATAATATATATTTTTTTCTGGGTAAACTCACACACGGTTATCAGATCCCAAACTAAGCAGAGCTTGTACTATGGTAACCAGACAACTGATAAACATAATTATATAATTTATAAAAACATACATCTTATATATAAAATTTTCGTGTTACAATGTGCCTTAACCTTACTCCTCCGAAACGGCTTTACCGATTTTTACCAAATTTTATATGCATGTTCAGTAGGTCTGAGAATCGGCTACTATCTATTTTTCATACACCTAAGTGATAAGGGTTGTTCACCCTTAACATTTTTAACGCGGGTGAAACCGCAGGAGGCAGCTAGTGTTATAGATAAATTACACCCAGACACAGAACAAACAATCATGCTCATCACACAAAGTTTGTCCTGGAACTATAAGGAAAAACAAGCGTTGATTAAAAAAAAACTTTGTTTTATTTATTTTTCAGTATTATATTACTCTTTATTGTAGGCAAGTAATTGCATTAGTTTATCCATTTATTTTCACGTAGAAAACAAGTTTTTGTATTTATTTTTTTAAATAACGACAATTATCGGTAATTACCGGTTTTTATAAAAAAAAACGATATTTTTCATTTTATCGACTATCGGAATATTTCGATAATTGCATGCCCTACTTATGAACCACTTGTTTCTGGATAATTTTATAAATATTAATATTAAATTTTGTAATTTTGTATATTATCAAATATTGTATCCTAATTTAATAAAGATCAATTTAATAAATCTCCAAGTAGATACATACACACTTATATAATAAATGCGATTATGTTAATATTTATAAAATTATCCAAAAACAAGTTGTTCAAAAGCCACTAAGCGCCTACAAAAACTTTGTTAGCAATTGTTCTGAGAACAAAACATGTCAACAATTGATGTACAGGCGTTTAAATGGTTTTTATTAATAACATTTTATAAGAGCTTCTTAGAGTTGTGGAAAACATATATGTTAAGGTAGCAACCAGGTAGTAAATATTTACATCAACAGCGCGGTTAATACAACGCTAAAACTATGAAAACTTGAAAGTGGTCAGCCAACCTGACGTCAGGTTGGCTGACCACTTTTTTTCTTAGATAAGTTTCTTAACAAAAAGGTAGTAAATATTTAACTATAGGTAGTAAATAGTAGCGAATAGGTAATAAATAGTGCAGATGGTTTCAAGGACATATCTCGCTTGGTCCAGCCATCCTGACGCTGACGATTAATGGTCGTTTATAAAAATCGACTAGTTGTGATGAGTTACTCTGAAAACACCCAAAACGTCTCGAGGTGCGTTAGTGTCACTAGTGTCAAATTATGGTACTGTTATCCCCATTTAGTCTGTGGTATGTCCGTCCTCTAGTGTCTAGTTTGTCTGTGGTGATTCGGTATCGTGTTAATTTCCGATTTAATAAAAACATTAATTAAAGCGTTATTTGATTTTTAAACTACAGAAAAATATATAATACAGAAAAAGTAGATTAATAACAGAGTGTTTCATTATAGAATGTAGACAGTTTTTCACCTAAAATGGCATTCGAACAATTTGAGGTAGTTGTCGTGAAAGAAGAAGCGAATTTATTAGAAGAGTCGAAAACACAAGATTCTGGACCTGATCCTGGACTCATAAGAAACATTAAAAAAGAAATCAATGTCCCCATAACGTGAGTAAATCTTGGCTAATCTAAAAGTACTAAAACCTAAGAAATTTTAACTGTACGTATGTCACGCTTTCACGGTTAACCACTGAACCGATTTTGATGAAATTTGATACGGATTATACTTTTAGGTCATTGACTGCTTTTGAGCCGGCGTTATTTTGTCTGAATTTAGACTAAATATAACTGCTGATATTAAAAAAAAAACATATTTTTGTATTGATTTTAAATAGTCTGTCGGTCTTTTTATCTAATAAAAAAAAATGAAGTTTCGTATACGGCGTTATTCAAATTATTATAAATTAGGTAAGAAACGGAATGGAAACCATTTTGGTATCTTTTTTTAATGCAATTTTCAGCTAAAAAGACAATATCAAGATTGTTAACATATTTATTTAAACCAATAGTATGCGAGGTCATTGACCTCAAACATATATTTTTAAAAATATGCCTCTGAATTTCTTAAATTTTTGTATTATTATGATATTTTGTGAAAACCTTACAGCGGCTTAAATAATCTTGTGTGTGCCATTACCTTATTTTTAACAAAATAACTGACATTTATTTTAAAACTAGCTGCCCCTGCAGTTTCACCTGTGTCATCAGATTTTTGGTTACTAAAAAAAGAAGATAAAAAGTATTCGGTGTCCGTCCCCTGGTCCTAAGCTACCTCCCCACCAATTTTCAGCCAAATCGGTTCTGCCGTTCTTGAGTTAGAAAACGTGTAACTAACACGACTTTCTTTTATATAGAAGATAGATTATATATTTGATTTGCTCTAGCTGTTCTTTTCACATGACAATCCTGAATCTAATCCTAAGCAAAGCCTGTGCTATGTATTATAAATACATACACATCCATACTTCCATACTAATATTATAAATGCGAAGGGAGTCATCTCGTGTTCTTGGTTATAAGAACACGTGTATGATCTCCATACTATAATTTAATAACCGTACAATTGTCATTTAAACTGAAATATTATTTTCAAACTGGACATTGGCAGAAATCACTGAAAATTCGGTGGATTGCCATAATATTTATAAAAGTTGAAGTTGAAGTTATAAATGCGAAAGTAACTCTGTCTGTCTGTCTGTTACGCTTTCTCGCTTAATCTACTGAACCGATTTGAATGTAATTTGGTACAGATATAGTCTGGGACCCGAGAAAGAACATAGGATAGTTTTCATCCCGGAAATCCTGCGGGAATGGGAACTATTCCACGTGGACGAAGTCGCGGGCAGCAGCTAGTTATAGATAAATTACAAACAAACCGAAAAACAATCATGCTCATCACATCAAGTTAGTTCTAGGTGGGAATCAAACCCACAACCTCCGGTTTAGCATTTGGTCACTAACCGTTAGACTCACACTCCTGTCAATTATATTAGGTTTTTGGTTGTTATAATATGGTGTAGGGGGGACTGGGAGAACTCTTCAATAAAATTAGTTTGGTAATCAGCTTCAGCGAACATCTCTTTTATTCAGCCATCTTAATTCCCCCACTGTCAGTAGTCTGTGTTGCCAGCGAATAGATACAGATACAATAATACAACATTGGTTATTACTCCCTCCCATGGCACATAGCGTAATGTTATAAAACCTGTGTTACTCCCTCCCTAATAATATAGCTTTACTAGCTTTTGCCCGCGGCTTCGCTCGCGTTAGAAAGAGACAAAAAGTAACCTATGTTACTCACCATCCCTTCAACTATCTTCACTTTAGTTTAGTTTCGCTGGGCTTTTCCGCACTTAGCCTCATAATTGGGCCATTGTGCGTGTCTACTATCTCCACTTATAAAATCACGTCAATTCGTCGCTCCGTTTTGCCGTGAAAGAAAGACAAAGATACAGACAGACAGACAGACAGACACACTTTCCCATTTATAATATTAGTATAGATATTGGTAAAACAATTTTCAAAATTGGTTTAGTAGATCCAGAGGTGTGTGATAATAAGGAAAAATAAAACAAAAATATTTAATTTGTTTATAAAACTATTTCTTACTTTTTGTTATCAACAAAAGTTAATAAAATTATTATGTTACATTACAGTATCATACACAAATAGCACTTATGCTCAACATTGAGCTTTTACTATGAAAACCTATTTTAAAAAGTGTATTTATTATTAACCTTTCGACGACCAAGCGACAGCCAGCTGTCGCGCTGCTATTGTCTTTCTATTGTGTTTCGGATCATGCAGGGAAGGTTTAAACAATCTTTATATAATAAGACAGGCATTGAATAATCAACACACTGCAGAAAAAAACATGAAAGAACATCAAATAATTTTCATACATTATTGGTAAAAAAAAAACTAGCGCATCTAGATCTAGTATTATTCGCAATTCCTAGGTCACACATACATTAAACTATACAGACCTTGTAAGTGATTTTTCTAGTTATTCAATTAAGAAAAATTAAGTCTTAATTTTGTCGCCACTGACAAAGCGTTTTCTTTTAAGAATGGGAAATCATCAAATGACCTCTCTGCCCCTTGGGCGGAGCGGGAGGGAGTGTCAGACTTTTACTGACTAAAACTCACTCTTGTTCCTTCGGTGGCCCTTTATGTTCCGGGACCACGGTAACTTTTAGATCTATTCCGCAACTATTCGCGCCGTCGACACGGGCGGGGATATAAGCCCGGTTTCCGAGCCGAACGGACCCATTAATGACTTTGTTCGCAAGCGCAAACTGCAAATAACAAATAGAAAAACAAATAAACAACTAATAGTCGAATAATAATAAATAATAAATGCATTAATAAACAATTATGTATTAAGAATCATAATTTTGTTGGTGGAAATACAAGTATGCAGTTTGCGCTTGCAAACGAAGTCATTAATGGGGCCGTTCCGCTTCATAGTCGTTCATAGTCGGGCGGCGAGCTACCCATCGCTAGCCGTCCGCAGACTCTGGAGTCGCATTAACTATTAGATTAGAAACTATCAAGTAAAGGGTAAATTCATGGCAGTAGTTTATGGTATGTACCTACCTAACTGTTAGGAATCATATCGCATATTTTAATTTGGACCAATATTTTCGATGTCCCTTGCACAGGACTTTTTTTATCACTTAAGGTGCTCCCACACAGCAGTTATATAACGTTATACAACATTGTGTAACACGATATTTTTATTGATTAAGTACGCGCTATTATAAATGATATTGTGTTACACAATGTTGTATAACGTTGTGTGGGAGCACCATTAGAGGAGCTAACTTGCTAGATTTTTTACGAGAAAAAAATCAGCAAGTCGCTTAGACAGTGCTATAACTTTAGTTGGCAACACTGAGAAATACATGCCCAGCACACGAATTCAAGGCAGCCATGGGCCCGTAATCCATGTAAGCCAGGGCCGTAATTGGGTAGCTAGGCATTGGGGCCTGGGGCCCTGTTATTTTTCTTGTAGACGCTCAATATACACAAGTGGGTGGCCCTAAAGTTGAGTTTGCAATAGGCCTTTAATAACTAAGAATTTATTAATATTTTTATACACTCATTTTATGATCGTTTTAACAACCAGCAAACAACGCCATATCCTGTGGTCTGGCGAAAATGTCAATTTGACAACTGTCATTAATGTCAGGTGTCATTACTGCCACGCGAAATTGACCCTTATGATCAATGTCAATATATTGTTTTATCTGTGCTGCAGTTGTGGTTCACTCAACTGGCTTGGTCGACAAACTATACCAATCGCCAGATGAAGGGATATTGGTTTTCGTGCGTGTCTTATTTGTCAAGATTCAAAGATGACGTTGAATTGATGAATTAATTTTCGCTACATTTTTATTTCTTGAATATTACAAGTTGAAAATCATAAAAATCGATCCAGCCGTTCTGTAATACCCGTACGACGCGGCGACGGCTGAACTGTGCACCTCGCTTGTGACGTAACGCTGTCGGAAATTCGGAATGCTATCGCTACTAAACGAACTCGGCGAACACGGCGCGCGCGGGGAAGCGGGGGAGGGCGAGCACTCCAGCGAGGTGCACACTACAGTCGTATAGGTTATGAATTCCCGTACTTCGCAATTATATCCGATTTACGTTATACTATACTAACTTTTAAACTTTCGCGTTTCATGTTAAAACATAAATTATTATCACGTCAAGCCTTCCAAGGTATTTATAATCACTTTTCGCGTTAAAATTAAAAAATGAATTAAAATGAACTTTATTTTGTAAATAGGTTATATGTATAACACTTTTACACGTCAATTTTTTGTTTTTATTTTTATTTAATTAATACCCGATGTGATAATATGTGTTACGTTATACTTTCGTTATAAAGAAGAAAATAAATATTTAACTGTTGCACAATGTGTCTCTCTTGTTTAATATTATGTGAATTAACAAAGGGGCGCTTTTTCGCCCTGGACGCCATTTTATCTCCTTATACACCCCCCTGATAGCGAAGGGTGGGAGGTTAAAGCCGTATACTCTTGGAATTATGCGTATCCTTTGCTTCTTTCCCGGTTTATGCGACAAGCCAGGAACAAGCTGGCGATCATGCAGACAACCTGAAATACAAAACAGAATTATTTACTACATAGTACTCGTATGTCCCAAAGTCGTGATGGCCCAATGGATAAGGCGCCCGCCTCTCTTGTAAGAGGGTGCGGGTTCGAATCCGGGAAAGTACCACTGTGACTTTTTCAATTTATATCTACTTTCTAAAGTTTATCTTGGACATCACTGACATCCCGTGCCTCGGAAAGCACGTAAAGCCGTTGGTCCCGGTTGTCATTCTTAGAACTTTGACAGTCGTTACGGGTAGCCAGAAGCCAGAAAGTCTGACCAGTCTAACCAACCCTTGGTTAGACTGGTCAGACTTTCTGGCTTCTCGATCGTGTCGCCCAGTTACTGGGTTGTGGAGGTCTGATAGGCAGTCGCCCCACGTAATACACTGGTATCCAGCTGAATCCGGTTAGTCTGGCTGGAAGCCAATCCCAACATGTTGGTAAAAGGCTAGAGAGATGATGACTCGTATAAAACAGTCTTTAATAAAGAGTTTCTTGCCCATTCTTCTCCATACGAAACAACATTTTGGAATAGGCAATTAGATTCACTTTTGTTTTGTAAATGACGTTTCAAAGTGCCTTTTTTGGTCCAATGAAAATAAATGATTTGACTTGATCTTTAAATCTACGATTTTTAAAGGTTGGTCTTCTTTGCGAAGAGTAAGTAATTATCTAAGAAACGATTTTTGATAATTCCTTGGGCATCCGCTGTTATTATTTAAAGAGGATGCTTCAAAAGGCTACTTTAAAGCATCTTCCGCGAAATTCAAATTTTTGAACGTTTTTTTTTTGCAATTTGCTGCTCAGTGTCTGGGTTTGTTGTTATATTTTGCTACGCGACTGCAATAATTACTGAATTATAATCATTAAAAAAGCCTCAAAGTGCATATTACTCGATTGGTTGTCTATTTCATGAAAAAGTAATTCAATCGAGTTGTATGCACTCTGAGGGCTGTATTGATGATACCTTTCAACGACCAAGCGACAGGCGGCTGTCGGGCTGCTATTGTCTTTCTATTGTGTCTCAAATCACGCGTGTTTGAAGTTTTAATGAATATAAATATTTTGAACTTCGTCGGCTACCGTGAAGCGGTCCCTTAAGGTCAAATATATCACTCACCTCAACAATAATTACTCCTATTAAGATACCTCCGATAAGAGCTCCGGAAGAGTCAAAGTAACCTCCTACTTTGTTAATACAACCTTCGTATGAATTCTGGTAGGTACACTGGTTTTGCAGCATATCAGGGTTGTAACAACAGGACGGTGGTAACTCTTTGAAAGACGCCAAGTAGGAATTGGGGCCTACAGTACCGCAGCATTGAAACTGAAATCATTAAAGAAATCCGTCAAAAACTTGTATTTTTAAGCGACTTCAAAAAAAGAGGTTTCTCAATTCGACCGTATATAATAAAAATACACAAATAATAAAAAAAAAACACAAAAATAACTAAAATTTCGGAAGTCGGTGGCTTCTCTTCTGCCAATTAATTTGTGTTGCCACAGACTTCCGATATTTTAGTTTTTTTTGTGTTTTAGTTTTTGAAGGCGGTTTTTTTGGAAAATGTTAAATTGTTTTTAACTTGCAATGCTTGATTCGAATCATGCCATCGTATTTTGACGTTAAGTGTATGTGTGCGTTAGTGTGCCGCTTTTCAAGATAGAATGTCGTATAAGTAACCTATCCACACCTTTTTAAATATCGTTGGTTACATATTTGTCATTTTAGGTTAAGAGTTTATAGTGTAACTTAGCATATAACCGTTTTTTGTCCCTTGTAATAAATAAATAACAGAAGTGGGATAAAAATAGTACTTCTTACCAGGGTTTCCATGGCATGGTAGGCTGGTCTAGCATCTTGGTTATCGAAGGCTCTGAATAACCAATCTCTGATGGTCCCATGCGTAGCGTTTAAGAAACTGAATATCACCACGGTGATATAAATCTTAATCGCAGCTAAGATTCCCATGAAAATTGAGTACTGAAATAAAAACGAAGAATAAATTAATATCTTGCTACAAATCCAGCTTAATTTCAAACTAGCCAAACAGATAAATGATATAGGTATTTATGTGGTTTATAATCACGTACTTATTATAAACACAAATAAATAACTATGGACAAATAACACACAGTCATCTCATTTAGTCCTATAGCTTGTACTATGGTATTAAATTAATAGAAAAAATACCTGATTGCTTTACTTACACCTACTTTTATTTGCGCAACACCTACCTACGCTTTACAATTCAGAAGTGGGATTCGAATCTACGCCCACTAACTGATAAACATATAAAATACACCAAGCACAGAACAAACAATCATGCTTATCACAAAGTTTGAACTGGTTGGGAATCGAAATCACGTTCTCCGGCTTAGCGGTCAGGGTTAATGAAAAGTTTGTATCAGTCTTTTTTCAAACAAACGAGTACCGAAAATTTTGACTTCATTGCTATTGGTCAACTTAATCAGCATAAAATGTTGGTAGAAGAAGTTATAGATTGAAATCCGGACAGTACCAACAATGTCTTTTTCAATTCATACGCACTTCCTAAAGTTTATCTTGGACATCACTGACATCCCGTGCCTCGGAAAGCACGTAAAGCCGTTGGTAAGCCATAAAGTCTGACCAGTGTAACTAAAAGCTATCGTGTCGTCCAGTTTCTGGGTTGTGGAGGTCTGATAAGCAGTCGCTCTACGTAAATCACTGGTATCCAGCTGAATCCGGTTAGGCTGGAAGCCGACCCCAACATAGTTGGGAAAAGGCTAGGGAGATAATGATGATGCACTTTCTAAAGTTCATCTTACACATGACATTGGTGAAGGAAAACATCACGAGAACAGCTTATAATGAAGGTAAGTCCGAAATCGCCAATCCACCTTGAGCGCTCATGGTGATCAATGCTCGTGCTTTCTCTGTATTAGAAGAGACCTTTGTCCTGTAATAGGACAATAAATTGGCTGGTATTAGTAAGCTTGCATTATGTCCTTTTACGTAACCCGTAAAATTAAAAAAAGATTAAATTACTTTACTTAGTTCCGCTAACCATTAAAACACTTTAGTATTTATCTGATAAAAATGGTCGTTTTATTTATTTACGGTATTTGGCGGGCCCTTATCTGAGTGATTAACTTTATAATCTGTCGTTACGTTTATGTTTCGCGGTAGTGCACTCACTGCTAAAAATACCAGCCGAAGGGACTTACCATATTAATCCAGCTCTATTCAGCTATGTCCATAGACAACAAGAAATTTGTATAAAGACTCGTTTGAGTCCGTTTATCTTTGTCTACTTATTAGCTTTTTGAGTCTGTTAGAAGTGTTGGGTTGTTTTCTATGGTAGTGCCTGAAGCTTGATAGCTTTTCTCATTCTTTCGACGCTGAACACGGCTGATAGACGTAGAACTGTGTGACCGTAATTATTTAGCGACACGAATGGAGCTGTACAATTGTGCGTAGTTTAAATCTGTGCTACAGTAGCATAAATATTTCTACTTATATGTACAGAGAAGGGGGTAACTTTGATCTCCAAATTTGTTTTATTCGGGTTGGCAGTTCCAATCATTATCCAGCTTATTACTGTCCCACGACATCACAAAGGACTCTTCTCACACAAAGAAGGCATGTGTATTGGTTAACCTTTCGACGACCAAGCTACAGCCGGCTGTCGCGGTGGTATTGTCTTCTATTGAGTCAGGCCTTCGCCCTGCAGTGGGACCGCAATTGGCTGGTATTATTATTATTTATTATAAAAGATACTTACAGTGATGAGCATACAACGGTTTTCCGTCATCGCCCCACAGCAGGCACAGAAGGCTATGACGAAGATGATACATCCTAAGACGATGACGGAGATCGATAGGAAACTGAGGTTCACAGGAATTATGTCATGAAGCTGCTTCAACTGAACGTGGGCGGCTGATCCCAGGCCTATGATTGTTATACCCAAGAGCTGTAATGGAATAAAGTAATCGTTAGATATTTGGAAAATGGCATAGCTTATGGAAACATGATTGCCTTTTTCCAAAAATTTAATAAAAGCGATATAAATATCTTGGGTAATTCACACCGCCATCTGATCTCCAGCTAGGCAGAGCCTGTGTTATGGTAACCAGACAACTGATATACAAACTCATGAATACATACATATTATGGGGAAATTACACCCAGACACAGAAACAATCGAGCTCATCACTCAAAGTTTGTCCTAGGTGGGAATTGAACCCATAACCTCCGGATTAGCAGTCAGGGTCACTAACCACTAGGCCAACAGGCCAATCTTAGGAAGTTCTGGTTAGATTTTTATAAATCTTTTTGTCTTGGGAAGGCTTAGGCTATTCAGGTTGGAAAGTTTTAATGGGGCCCTGGAAGAAAACTACCTTAAATCGTCGAGATAGATTATTTTACCTTAAAGAAACATTCCTTTATATTTAAAAAGAAACAAAACTGCATTCAATGATTTTCGAAAATGCGCTTGTCTCGCTCGGGAATCGAACCGACTAAAATCCAAAAAAGTAACACTTTGTATTTTTATGGTATCAAACGTTAGGGCCATTCATATGGACATTATCTCTATAGCAAACATGGTTAATGAAATTAAAGGAAACCCATTAATTTTAAGAATTTCATTCCAATTGAACGGAAACGACAGTTAAAGTCGTCCTTTGATTAGAAAAGATTAAATTTCATGGTTTTCCTCTCGTCAAAATTCGACCCCCTTGGGGCAGTGGGTCGAATTTCCAAAAATCCTTTATTAGTGGTTACCTACTCATCACAAAGAAGAGGAACACACCGGTCATTTAGTTTTCCATTTTATAATAAAGGGAGAAAAGAAACTTATAAAGCTTAAAAACTTACGGCAAAAAGAAGATTAGCTATAAGCAGCACATATTTCACAATAAATTGGGCTAAACAACACATTTTGAATGATTTTTCCTTATTTTTCTAATCAACTATATTTGTCCGTTTTCCGGCACTAACTAAATGTTTTTTTTTTGTCGTTTACCTTATAGAATATAAGCTCCCTAGATTAGATAAACACAAAAGCATTAGATTACAGTTCTTGTGGTGTCAAATTTATCCAGGCCTGTCATGGCGGCGCTAACTGTCAAGGTTTGACAGAATTCCGTTGAAACGAGCACTTGAATTTTTAGTTCCAGTTTTCGCTACATACCAAGATACGGTGGACAGTGTGATATACAACGATTGGATATAGATATTTTTATCGCAGCGGTACTTAAGATTAATAGCTTATTTATCAGTAAGTATTGTTGGTAAAAATATCTATGTACTAAAACAATTTTCCGATGACATGATTTTGGAAAAGAAATTGAAGAACCAAGATTTTTGCTGCATCATAGGTGTGCAAACAAATCTATATATATAGAGAAAGTCGTGTTAGTTACACATTTTATAACTCAAGAACGGCAGAACCGATTTGCTGAAAATTGGTGGGGAGGTAGCTTAGGACCAGGGGACGGACATAGAATACTTTATAAACCTTCCTATCGAATCACACTGTCTATTAAACCAAATCCGTTCAGTGGTTCAAAATATCTAAGCAAGGGTACATGAATAAATCTCCAGAAAATATTTTTATGATTGAATTTTGTGGGTACTTTAATTATTGGTGAGGGTAATGACGTTATGTGAGACAAATGATGCGTAAGTTTAGGAAAATGACGATATGAATTAATAATAATAACATTTATTAGGCAAAGGTAGAGGTACAGTACAGTTCTGACTTAGACGGTGAGCCACAAACTAAGCATAGCTTGTATCTTGTGGCTCTAGAATTTAAAAAAAAAAAAAATACCAATATAGTACCAACAAATAGTAGAAGAAAAACAAGTAAGTAATAAATGAATAAAGAAAAAAAAAATAGAACAAATATTGTGAATGAAATTGTAAAAGAGACAGCGTAATAGAGTGGATCGATGAGTACATAAGGGAGTGAGTGAGAGAATGTGTTTAAGGGTGTGTTTGTGTGGGTGTATGTGGTGAGTTGAGTGCAGGTACTAAACCAAGGCTTCGGTTTCGTCATAGGACAGTTTTAGAAGGGCCGTAGTTAGGATTTTTTTACAGGAAGAGGCTGAACTATTTCTTAGGTCACAGATTTTGCTGACATTATTGTAGGTGTAGGGGTGTGAATAGTGAGTGCAACGTCTAGCTAGTTCAGATGTATAGTTGGGTAGGGGTACTCTGTGTACACGCCTATTTGCGATCTCATTGAAGTCAGGCCGTGTTTTTATTGTCGCGTGGATTTTGAGGGTTGCTTTTAGTATGAAGATTTGTCGTACTCTCAGTACTTGGAACTCCTGGTAAAGTAGGTCAGTTGGGAACCTGTAAGGCTTTTTTAACGCAACTTTTATCAGTGCCCGTTGTGCTCTCTCTAGAGTTATAAGAGTACTTTTGCCAGCGCGTCCCCATATAGATATACAGTACTGTAATATTGACTGGCAGAGTGCAAAGTATACTGTTCGCAAGATATCAGCAGGGGCACAGTCGCGGAGTCTTTTTACTACGTGGATTAAAATATATTCAGGACAATGACAATGCTCATGAATTTAGAATTTTATTTGGTGCACGAGGAAAAAAAATGCGAAAATGAAATATTATAACATATTTATTTAGTTTAAAGTAATCAAATCAATAAATAGGTATTATAGCATTAAAAGAAAGAACAAATAAAAAACTAACCTCTAAGACTTCAAAAGATGATTTCTTTATTCAGATACTTATATTATATCAATTATAAGTATTATAATCAACAGTTGTACATAAAAATATTAAAAGTTAATCACCGCAGGATCGTAAAAACCGTTAATTTATAACCAGACTGTAACGAATTATAAACACGTGGTTTTCCCAATTATAAAGTTAGGATTATAATTGATTGAAACACAAGCTTGTACGAAATGATACTAACTAATATTACTAGTCTAGACCGAAAATCCGAAGTTTCAATATGTATTTGACTAAAATACATATTGAAACTTCGGATTTTGGAATATACAGTTTTTAGGGTTTTTAATTGCAGACCCCAAGATGGCATTAGCAAAATGAAAAACTCTTCTGGCGAAAGTTTTTATGCTGGCTCTTCTAGAGGCAAGAAACGACAAAGCGAAAGGAGCCGTCGCAGAGCCGAACAATTTCGGCAGACAAAAGGAGCCATTAACATGGAAAATCTCCAAGACAATATCAGAAAATCTCTTAACATTGGAACATCGGAGCAAGAAGCCTTCGCTCCATTATTCGAGCAGCAATTCTCGATTAGGGCACTTACGCTTTCCATCACCACACGCGGAATTGGACTTGGTTTATGCCACCTAACCTACATTTCAATTTCATGTCATCAGAACATTTTGGTCCCAAGTATTTACGTAATGTACCGTGTGTTCCTAGGGCTGGTTGAGGCCAAGCTTGAGTATATCAAGAAAAACATGCCCGTTGTTCCTCGTCTAACGGAACATTCTTACCAGTACCGTGTTACTAGCGACATGTTGATCGCTCAATGTGCACCGGAGCCTATGCGTAAAATTATCAACGCAATCGGCCATTTGAAGTATGAAGACAAGATTTATGTTCCTGCAGTTGCAGCGTCTGTTGTCGACACAAACGAGCGTTTTGTTCCAAGACCAGAGACGGTTTTGTTGAGCAATCTTCGGAGAACAGTCGTCACTCTATCCGATCCACAATCACCACGACGTTACCGAGATAGTTTTCTAGCTAACAACAGCATTCCCGGCACAATATGGGCCGATGGGGTTTTGATGAATCCCAACGACATCATACCAGAAGGATATGACTTAGTAGATGACTTTCGAACAGATTCTCTCCTGATAGCGCCGTACATGGCCCTACTACAAAAATATATGCCAAAAATGGGCGGTGGACCTGTTGATTTAAACTCGACTGGAAAACCCTCACTTTTGGTGAGTAATGAAATGGGAAATCTACGCGTTCCAAATCGTGAGACAGGCGAGAACTTAGACGCCTATTATCGTCGTTGCCTCCCTCAAGGCAACGTTAGAAATTATTATGCTGCCGCTCGATTAACTCCTTCCGAGCTTATTGAGGGACAAGTCAACCTTTTAGGTGAATATCCCGACCCCGAGGATCTTCGGTACCCCATGTACATTTTGCGGGATGAGGTCAGTTCGCTCTACAACATTTCTAGTGACTATGCTGGTGTTTGTCAAATCATGAACGCTATGTAACCCATTCCTAACCCTGCACGCTTATAAAAGGCAGTGAATTTCTTCTCAATTTTTCATTTGGGTCTGAGACGTTAAATTTGCTGGATTGTCGCCCAGCTTTTAATGAATCATATCTCTCTTCGTATCCCTCGGATTGCGAAATCGTGAGGTCAACAAATAAACTTCATAGTTCTTGGCCGTAGTCCGTTATAGATTTTTCATTTTGCTTAATGGACTGTAATTTACTGAATACAGCCGTGAATGATTTTTTGGGTAATAAACAATGATATTATAGGTAAAAAGGTGTAGATACGTTAATAAAACGTTACTATATTTTCTAGCAACTCTTAATTTAGCAAACTGCGATAATTTACTTTTTAGAACAAACTCCATTAACTGATTTTTGGACGCATCCTCTAAAACAGAATCATAATGTTCTATACCATCTATTAATAATTGTGGTAACTAATTTAGTATAATTAATTACTTGTTACTTATAAGTTAAGCTCTATTTTTAAATCAAACTTGGCCATCGTGACAAAGATTATTGGATCACTTAATAACTTCTAAATATAATTTATGAAACTTAGCTTCACATCTTAAATTTTTGATACACTTTTTTTTTTTAATATTTTCCTTCCATAATAGTTTTATTGATTTTATTTGATTTCGCTAGGCATAGTAATGTTGATTATTAGAATTAATTCTTATAAGAACGAGTGTACCTTAAATCTTATAAACATACTCAGTTATCACCATTCGTTTTATGTTTCCCTACTCTCCTTTAATTTTCCAAATGATTTGATTATTCTATTAAGTGTGGATGGTATATTTTTTAAGTTTAACTATAAGTTCATTTTGTAAATTAGTGATACAGTACTCTTATTTTTACCTAATAAAATAAAATTAATCTACAACTTGTTTCCATCATCATTACATTTATTTAACTTCTCAAATAAACTAACAGCTGCCCCGAATTTGAAAAATGCACTTCAACGTAACTGAAGCTGTTGTTTGTGTCATATAAATTAAAATACATAAATTAAAATGTTTTACGCCAATCTTCACATAAGTCTTTGCTTTCAAGGTCATATAACTATATGACATTATCTTCCAACACATACAAAAATCGTCTATTACCAACAATATGACAATTTACATCGTTTCAAGGGAGTTTCATTAAGGACGGGTCGATGTTGGCAGTTTGTGGCGGTCATATGGTTTCGCCGGGATTTATCAAAGGCGTTGTTATTTCTTCAGTTACTGATGCCAAATCACCACGGCAAGTTACACGATTGAGCAGCACAACTAAATGATAAAACTTCCAAAATGAGTGTTCGTTAGTGTAAACGTTGCGCGCATTACGTCCATTTTACGGTAGATGCGGTAGACCTTTAAAATCTGTCCTCGTAGAGGCGATCGGCGGCGGTGACCTCTCGCGCCCGGCGCTGGTTCAGACCATGCTTCGGGGCGAGACGGAATGGGATGCCGTCGCCTCCTTCTGCGAAGCAGTTATGCTAGTGATAGAAGCGGCGGCGCGCGAAAGGCAACGACGAGCCTCTCGCCCCGGACTAAGACGTCGAGAGACGCAAGACGACTACCGGCCACCGTAGGCGCGGTTCTGCGGATGGCGAGCGATGGGTAGCTCGCCGCCCGGCTAGGACCAGGACCGCGTCGACGGCGCGTTAGTGTTCCACGCGCGCCTCAAAGAGAAGGAGTCAGCACAGGAAGGGGCCCAACAGGGCCACGCCTGCCGGGGTTGCGGAATGTTTATCATAGTTACCGTGACCCTGGAACATAAAGGGCAATCGAAGGAACATGAGTGGGTTTTAGTCAGTAAAAGTCTGACACGCCCTCCCGCCGCACCCAGGACGGGAGCAGTCAGTGGATGATTTCCCACTCACCAAAAAAAAAAGACCTTTAAAGTCGACTCTCCAAATGTTCAAAGAACTTTTGGTGACCAAAACTGAGACAACCGGTTCAGCAAACAACCAAGTAACACCCTTACGTCAAAGGAACGTCAGATCGTCAGAGAGTGTGCAGGAGACTCCGAGGTAGTCGTTTTATCGTGAATCTATGCAGTACAGTAATTCGTCTCGGATCCGTGCCACCGTTCGAAACCGTGGTGGACTAATATTATAAAGAGGAAAACTTTGTTTGTTTGATTGTAATGAATAGGCTCAAAAACTACTGGACCGATTTTAAAAATTCTTTCACCATTCGATAGCTACATTATCCCTAAGTAACATAGGCTATGACTAGTACTTCAAAAGATCTGATTATAGCTCTGGGGCTGATTGCAGATTTAATGGACAAAAAAAAAAATTGTTGTAAAATATAATTATTTTCATTGAAAAATCGTTTTGAGCGGTCAAAAGAATAGGTGGATGACTTTTAAGATCGGCCCTTGCAATTTCGAGTGCGTATGAATGCAAATTTGAAATTACTGTTCTTCCATTCTCCTTATGGATGGAATTGCCAACCAATCTACTAAAAGTTTATTTATACGGACAAAAATAGGCAGGAAACTTCGTGCTTTAAACACAAATTCTACAATCATTTATGAGATTCCTAAATACCATTCCAATCAGATAAGTTACGTATCTAAATAATTTATTCCGATAACGCTTTTATCAGACATAAATATAAATTGTACTGTACCACATACTGCGCACGATTAGATTGTAATTACATTAAATATCTTGCAGTTGTTATGATAAAGATGATAATTCTTTGCACATCTCTTTTTACCTGTTATAAATATTCAATCTTCTGACATAATACACAATCTGAGTTATTTTGAACAAGATAGCACTTCGAAAGTCATCTCACAATTTAAAGCATTTTGTATATTGATTTTATCTTTATGCGCATATGTACAATGGCGGATTTAATGCCTCAGACATTCTCTCCCAATTACCCATGGTGGTGTAAAGATTACATGACAGGTGCACTATTAAAAAAAGAAATAAAAGCATTCATTTCTCTTCTTAGCACTTACTAGCTGTCCCCTGCGGTTTCACCCGCATTTTTCGTTACTGCTCCGCTCCCGTGGGTCGTAGCGTGATGGTATATAACCTATAGCATTCCTCGATAAATGGGCTATCTAACACTGAAATAATTTTTCAAATCGGACCAGTGGTTCCACAGATTACCCCCTACATACAAACTTACACACCTACAAACTTACAAATTTTAACCTCTTTATAATATTAGTATAGATATAGATTAATTGCCAATTATCAGTCGGTTTGTCCAAAAGAAATTTGAAGCGTTCCAAAACGTAGGTTGGTCTCTATAGAGACGAATAAATTTACTTTTCAATTATAATTTTACGGAATTTTAGTTACATTATTTGTGTTGCGTCTATATGTTAAATCAATATTATCAATATAACAGACAATCCATTCTAATGTTAGAAATGGGAAAATGTGTGCGTCTGTTTGTCCATTTAAACGGAGCGACGAATTGGCATGACTTTTTAAGTGGAGGTAGTTGAAGGGATGGAGAGTGACTATAGGCTACTTTTTGTGTCTTTCTAACTCGAGCGAAGCCGTAGTATAAAATGATTCTAAGAAAAGAAGAATAAAGTAACGGCGTTAAGGCCCGGCGCTGATTGCAATTTTTTGTCACCGTGACTTATTGTTACTGTCACCTGCTGTCACCCACGATGCGCTCACTGAAACTGTTCTTGGGTGACAAATCGCGTTCATTTTTGTAATGGACTTCAACGAGGTTGCCGTGATTTGTGCTCTTGAAATACGAAGAAGAAAAATGAAACGGAAAAAAACTCTACTAAAAAATCCTACACTATATATTCTGAACTAGCTTTTGCCCGCGACTTCGTCCGCGTGGAATAATACTTGGTTCCCGTTCCCGGGGGATTTCCGAGATGAAAACTTTCCTATGTCCTTTCTCGGGTTCCAGACTATTATCTGTACCAAATTTCATTCAAATCGGTTCACTGGTTTAGGCGTGATGAAAAGACAGACAGACAGAGTTACTTCCGCATTTATAATATTAAGTACGTATAGTACGTATTACGTCAGTATCCACCAAAGCTATCTTCGTATGTCTATAAACTATTTCGATGTGTTGCAGGCTTTGGTAGGTCCTGTGATTACATTTCAAGATACAACGTTTCGCAAAGCTATTCCAGCAGAAGCAAGGAAGAATATTTTTTGCACCTCTTCTCTACCTTCTCTATTAACAACTTATTGTCAATGTCTTCCTCCAACAAAGAAAACGACATCTTTAAAAATAAAAACAAGACACAGCCACACTTTTTATTAGCATACGGATACGTCTACTCCGAACGCACAGTGCCGGCCGAGTGACAAATAGTCACCAGTGAGCGGACTCCCATAGTAATGTACAGGGCGAGCGACAGTCACGTCACTCAGGTGTTGCCTGCCGCTGGAACTTTTTGTCACCGTAGTATCACATCACCATAATGAGCGCACTCAGTATAGTTTTCATAGCACTCGACGTAGTGACAAAAAGTCACGGTGACAAAAAGTTGCAGTCAGCGGCGGGCCTAAGGCCCGGCGCTGATTGCAATTTTTTGTCACCGTGACTTATTGTTACTGTCACCTGCTGTCACCCACGATGCGCTCACTGAAACTGTTCTTGGGTGACAAATCGCGTTCATTTTTGTAATGGACTTCAACGAGGTTGCCGTGATTTGTGCTCTTGAAATACGAAGAAGAAAAATGAAACGGAAAAAACTCTACTAAAAAATCCTACACTATATTTTCTGAACTAGCTTTTGCCCGCGACTTCGTCCGCGTGGAATAATACTTGGTTCCCGTTTCCGGGGGATTTCCGGGATGACAACTATCCTATGTCCTTTTTCGGGTGCCAGACTATATCTGTACCAAATTTCATTCAAATCGGTTCACTGGTTTAGGCGTGATGAAAAGACAGACAGACAGACAGACCGACAGACAGACAGAGTTACTTCCGCATTTATAATATTAGTACGTAAGTACGTATAGTACGTATTACGTCAGTATCCACCAAAGCTATCTTCGTATGTCTATAAACTATTTCGATGTGTTGCAGGCTTTGGTAGGTCCTGTGATTACATTTCAAGATACAACGTTTCGCAAAGCTATTCCAGCAGAAGCAAGGAAGAATATTTTTTGCACCTCTTCTCTACCTTCTCTATTAACAACTTATTGTCAATGTCTTCCTCCAACAAAGAAAACGACATCTTTAAAAATAAAAACAAGACACAGCCACACTTTTTATTAGCATACGGATACGTCTACTCCGAACGCACAGTGCCGGCCGAGTGACAAATAGTCACCAGTGAGCGGACTCCCATAGTAATGTACAGGGCGAGCGACAGTCACGTCACTCAGGTGTTGCCTGCCGCTGGAACTTTTTGTCACCGTAGTATCACGTCACCATAATGAGCGCACTCAGTATAGTTTCCATAGCACTCGACGTAGTGACAAAAAGTCACGGTGACAAAAAATTGCAATCAGCGGCAGGCCTAAGAGATGATCAATCTCAAATGACAGCTCCCGTTCACGAGCATGACGGAAATCATCCTCACTTCGTTTCTCATCACGCTTGAGATTGTTTTGGTATTTTCAGGATGAAATCAAGGTGACGAAGTGAAGTGAGTTGCGAGAATACAAGTGAGATTGCTCTGTGGGATTAGGTATTGTACCTAAATTAAAAATCTTCTAGTTTTAGTCTTAAATGCATTATTCAATAAGATTTTAATCCCCGACCCGAGAGCGTTTTTGTCTGTCTGTTTGTCTGTAGGACTTAAGGACTGTAGCTCTTAAACGGGTGAACCGATTTAGATGCGGTTTTTATCACAAAGTAGGTTATCTAGCGATGTTTCTTAGATATGTTTCATCAGAATCAGTTCAGCCGTTTCGAAATTGTCAACTCTTTTGTTAGCCGCAGGCGGGATTTTAAAAAAATATTGTTACAAAATAAAACTTTTATTTTAGACGCTAATAATAGGTAAATAAAAATAGGCTGATAAAAACTGTCGCTTTTCTATAGGAGATATGGACGGTTGTTTTAAAAAAATACACCAATTTTTTTTTAAAACTTGAACATTTACAGTCAAACATTTTTTTGTCACTTTTATCATTATTTTAACATCTTGTTGTGATGTGAATTGTGAAAAAATTAAGTGAGTATCAATTTACGTAATAATTAGTTATTACGATAGCAAACAGCCTGTACGCGTGCAGTGTGCACCTCGCTGGAGTGCTCGCCCTCTCCCGCTTCCCCGCGCGCGCGCCGCGTTCGCCTCGTTCGTTTAGTAGCGATAGCATTCTGACAGCGTTACGTCACAAGCGAGGTGCACACTTCAGTCGTGCGGGTAGAAATTTCATTTGTACTATGTTGTGTTATCTTTTTCAGTTTGGAGCGAACTTCTCACCCATCTGCGGCTCAACTGGAAGCATTAATTGAGATTTTGGAGAAGAGACCAAGCTTGGCCAAAGGTTTTGCTAAATCGCAAGCCGCGAAACAGGCTGCTCACAAAGAATGGGTCAGAATAACAATGAAACTCAATAGTATGGGTGGATCTTTGAAGACAACCAAGAAATGGATAAAGGTGGGATGAAGATCTTTTTACTTTTTAAGGTTTAAGCCTAGGCTAAAGGTTGTAGGTTCAATTCCCACCCAGGACAAACTTTGTGTGATAAGCACGCTTTTTTCTTCTGTGTCTGGGTGTGATTATTCTATAATTTGTATGTATTTATAAAATTATATACTTTAGTTTGTATATCAGTGGTCTGGTTACCATAACACAAGCTCTGCTTAGCTTGGGATCAGATTCCTTACTACATAACTACATAGTATAAAACAAAGTCACTATCCGCCGTCTGTCCCTTATATGCTTAGATCTTTAAAACTACGCAACGGAATTTTATGCGGTTTTTTTTTTCAATAGATAGAGTGATTCTTAAGGAAGGAGGAGGAATACATACTTATTATAGTAAAGAAAAGCCGGGATTTTTTAAGATTTGTTACACCCTTGCGAAGCTGGGGCGGGACGCTAGTTTATTCATTCGCGTTTTGAACGATTCTGGTCACACTTATACAGTTCTACTTCTATCAGCCGCGTTCAGAGTTGATTCTCTTTTTCACTCGCAATACTTGAATTATGCCATCCTACTTTGACATCTAATAGATGATTGTTTGTTCTGTGTCTGGGTGTAATTTATCTATAATATGTATGTATTTATAAAGTATATGAGTATGTATATCAGTTATCTGGTTACCATAACACAAGCTCTGCTTAGCTTGGGATCAGATGACCGTGTGTGATTTGTCCCGAGATATTTATTTATTTATTAATAGGCGAGACGACGAAAAAAAGTAATAAGTCCGTCATAGAGATTATTAAAAAAATTTGGACACGTTTTTTTTCTTTTTTCTCGTAAACGAAAAATGACGACGATACAGTGCGTTGAAGTTGTGTGTGACGTCACGATCTGATACAATTTTTGCATTACGGTGACGTCAAAAGCCCCCACTCCAGAACTTTGTTGCTCTTTATCTTTGTATTTTTTTATTATTTTGATGAAACAAAAAATACTTGTCCCGTATTTTTGGCCGATCTACAAGACGGATTAAACAGAATGCCATTTGTTTTTATGTTGTCGTCATCCCTATTGTATGTGTGCGTTAGTGTGCCGTTTTTGAAGATAGAATGTCGTGTGTAACCTATTTACAACTTTTTACTTATAATATTATTGAGTTTAATGTATTGTAATTATTCTTGTTTTCTAGTATTGGTCAGACAAAAAAGGTGCAGTAAAGAAAAAAGCTTTGGCACGCGCTGCATCAAGAAAAACGACATCTGAAGGCATAGAAGACGATTTTCCCGAATTGTCCGACATTGAAGAACGTATAATAATGTTGATTGGTTGGGCTTCTGCCTCTAATACACACCTACCAATACCAGTGTTACATGTAAGTTTTTATTTTGATTTGTGGGTTCTAATCCGGGCAAGTACCAGTGTGGCTTTTTCAATTAATACTAGGTTTATTTTTGGTTTTGAATAACCCGCTAGGAGCTGATGATTCTACCCATAAAAACAAACAACTTTTATTATGAAACCAACTTTGAAATCGCGAAAAAATTATCAGCTGTTTCTAACAAAAGTTCAATGCCCTCCCGACCATAGAAACAGCTGATATTTGTTTCGCCTTTTACACCTAGTTTTTACTTACTAAAATTACCTATCTACTTCTTACTTATAATATCATTGATTCTACCTTATAAAATTACTTTGATTAACTTTATTTTGTGAAATAAGAATGATACACCTGCTAAGGCCTTAAACCTTAATAAGACAGAGCTCTCATGCCTGAATACTCAAACGTCACTTAGTTTTTAAACGCTCTCAAATCTGTTGCTGTCTCTCTCACTTTTAGGGGAAAAACAAAGATGAACAGATCTGACAGTGTCTTAATCCTTCGAACACACGTGATTCGAGACACAATAGAAAGACAATGGTGCCGATAATCTTATTCACAAACTAACGTACATTTAAGTTAATTGCATCTTTCTCTTTCCATTTCATTAAGCAAAGGACGGAAGATAAAATATTAGTTAAGTCCTGTCAAATTTAGACACTCCAAAGATAATATAAACGCGGTTTAAAAACATGGCGCCTAAAAATACGTCGATTTACTGTACTGTCTAACTTGACAGGATTAAACTAAAATGTATCTTCTGTCCTTTTCTTTAAGAAATGGAAAGAGAAAGATACACTTAACTTAAATTTAGGTTAGTTTGTGAACAAGAGAATCAACACCAATAGCAGCGCGACAATAGCAATGCGACGTTGAAAAGTTAAACTCAAGTGACGTTTGAATATTCGGGCATTACTCATTTAACTTACGTACATACGGCTACACATCAAGCTAAACAAGACCAGTTTTAGCTGACCTCGCATTGTGTATGTTTTTCATACAATCAGAAGTCAGCTTATACTAGTTATGTATAGCTTGATGTGTTGACCACCGTACCTTCTATTGTATTTGTTATTCAGGAACATGAAAGTCCTTCAATATCATCTTTGAAGCAGGCTGGTAGCACTAGCACAGTTGTTATGCCAGTAAGTGATTTTGATACTTGTTATGTTTAAAATTTGTTGATTTTTTAAATATTATTACAATTTAATGAACACTTGTTTCAGAATATTGATAATACTCCTTTAAATTCGGTTACATCAGCACCCATGGACCAGGTAATTTGCTTTTGAGCAATGATATTAAAAGTAAAAATGTGTCGATAGGTTATATGCAGCCAAAAAGTGGCACTTAAAAAGTTTGTTTGCTAATAGGCGAGATGACAAAAAAAAAGTAATAAGTCCGTCAGTTAGATAATTAAAAAAATTTGGGACACGTATTTTTTCTTTTTTTTCGTAAACAGAAAATGACGACAATACAGTGCTTTGAAGTTTCGTGAAACGTCGCACCTTTGTATAATTTTTACTGAGGAGTGACGTCACAAGCCCCCTCTCCGGAACTTTGATGCTCTTTATCTTTGTATTTTGTTATTAAAATGATCAAGCAAAAAATATGTGTCCAGTATTTTTGGACTGTCTAACAGACGGACTAAATAGAATGCCATTCTTTTGATGAAGTCAACATCCCTATTGACCAACATGATACTGAGTATTGCATTGACATTTAACGTTTATCTCTTTTTCACTCGCACTACTTCAATCATGCCATCCTACTTTGACGTGTAATGTATGTGTGCGTTAGCGTACCGTTTTTGAAGATAGAATTTCGTTTAGGTAACCTATCTACATCTTTTTACTTATAATATCATTGCTTGTGTATGTTAAATAAATAGTGAAAAATACAAATTAAAACTTTATATGACTGTATTATCTTGTTTTACAAAATTGTTTTTATAGTTGTATATTAGAATTTCTTTAATTTGACTATTCTAAAATTATTATTACTATTGTTTCAGGGAAATGATAATAATCCAATAAATGCAGCCCAATCAGCATCCATGAACCAAGCTATTGTTATTGAAGTAAGTGGTATTAAATTATATTTATACTAATATTATAAAGTTAAAGTTTGTTTGGTACAATCTCAGGAAGTACTGGATCGATTTGTAAAATAATTTTTGTTGTTACATTTATCGAGAAAGGCTATACTAGGTGTACTTTTTGTCTTGTAAAACCCGCTAGATGATTCTACTCATAAAAACAAACCACTTTTATTATGGAACTAACTCCGAAATCGAAAAAAATATCAGCTGTTTCTAACAAAAGTTCAATGCCCTCCCGACCATAACGTTTGAAAGAGCTGATATTTTTTTCGCGATTTCAGAGTTGGTTCCATAATAAAAGTTGTTTGTTTTCATGGGTAGAATCGTCTCCTAGCGGGTTGTGCAGGACCAAAAATACACCTTGTATATAACATCTACGAGCTATGGGAGCAGGGTAGTAAGTGAAATGCTAGAGAAACCGCCGGGGAAGCCAAAATAGCTTTCCAATTTTAATTTTATTACTTAACCCATTGAATACTTTACAAAAACCATAAGAAAAGCATTGTGTTTCGCATGGTTCCGCGTCTTAGACACACGAAAGTTTAAATATTACTATTACTTATTATAAGCTCCGCAAGTTGATATTGCGATTGGCGGCCATTTTGGTGACGTAGGGGTCGTCGCACCGTCATAGTACAGTTCGCAAAAAAATCAAAAAAAATATTAACCGTGCCTTAAAAGTGCTTCGGACACTACTGAGAATTTATTTTAATGTCGAAGAAAACCCTACGGCATTAAGTCCGCCTATGTACAGTGTTTATTTGTGCATAAAGTTTTAATAAATAATAAATAAATAAACCCATAACCCTAACTTACTTACTTTTTATTACATTTTTTTTCTATCTTTACTTTTTGCGACGGATGACGTCACCCAGCTGTTATTATGACAAGGTTCCATCGCAGTTGCGGAATGTTTATAATAGTTACCGTGACCCTGGAACATAAAGGGCAATCGAAGGAACATGAGTGGGTTTTAGTCAGTAAGAGTCTGACACGCCCTCCCGTCGCACCCAGGACGGGAGCAGTCATTGGATGATTTCCCACTCACCAAAAAAAAAAAAAAAAAAAGTTCCATCGCAATATCAACATACGGGGCTTATATTACTACTTATAACGGGCGCCGTCAGGTCATAACTGGCATAGTTTAATTGTTTATTTCTGAGAATTATTTTATATTGCTCCTTACGTTCATCATTTTCACATATAGAAGTAACACGAATGATGTAACCGAGATATTGTAAAACTTGATGATTGAAAAGAGTGTCCATGGAGTTTCTTGCTTGTTCTTCTCCATAGAGATCTACGTTTTGGATCAAGCAACTAGCTTCAACTTTGACAATTCATAAGTGCCTTTAACGGGTCTGCGGACGGCTCACGATGGGAGCTCGCCGCCCGGCTAGGACCAGGCCCGCGTCGACGGCGCGTTAGTGTTCCACGTGCGCCTCAAAGAGAAGAAGTCAGCACAGGAAGGGGCCCAACAGGGCCAACGCCTGCCGGGGTTGCGGAATGTTTATAATAGTTACCGTGACCCCGGAACTTAAAGGGCAACCGAAGAACATGAGTGGGTTTTAGTCAGTAAAAGTCTGACACGCCCTCCCGCCGCACCCAGGACGGGAGACGTCATTGAATGATTTCCCACTCCCAAAAAATTGGTCTAAGTGAAATTAATGTTTTGAATTTTAAGTTTAAAATTTTTCTATTGATTCAGGAAGACGACGATGATCCATCACCAACTATGGACCCTCCGGTTAACATCACCAATCAAGATATTCCTGAGCCAGTGACTGTACCTCAGCAGACTTCAAGTCCTTCAAGTATTACAACACTTTATAATTATGTCCAATGATGTTATAAGTAGAAAAGTGTAGATAGGTTACCCAAACAAAATTCTATCTTCAAAAACGGCACACTAACGTACATATACATTACACGTCAAAGTAGGATGACATGATTGAAGTAGTGCGAGTGAAAAAGAGATAAACGTCAAATTTCAACGCGATACTCAGTATCATGTTTGTCAATTGGCAAACTTTTAATGTGCCACTTTTTGAGTGCATATAACCTATCTACACTTTTTTACATAAAACATCATTGATTAAGTCTATTTTTATTAGGTCAAAAATTTATTCTTTTTAACAATTTTTTTTTTACTGATACGTCATGTATGTTACTGCCTTTGATAGAGATCCTAACTAAATAAATAAATAAATTGTTCTGAAAGCGCCTCATCGCAAAATGTCATTATAAAAATGCCATATTCGCAAAATGAATTTTCTCAATACTTACGCAATTTACGCAAAAAGCTATTTTCGCATATTTTCCATTTATGCCATTCTCAAATTAGGTAGTTTCCACCATTACCCAATAAATGTTAGACACAATTCCTATAAAACCTCTATTAATTTCAGCCTAATAAATTCGGTTCATTGTCAATTTGCTTTAAAATTAGATTTTTAGTTGTTTTGAAATGAATAAATAGATAGTCAACTGAGTTGTTCTTTTAGTGACGTCATAAGTCGCCATTGCCATACAAAATCTATTGGAGAATGGCGTTTTGACAGCTCATAAAAAGTACGTCAATTGATAATGGTGGAAACTACCGACCGTATTATGTAATATGACTTTTGGTTGGTGTTTTTTGCGAAAAGACATTTTGCCAAAATGCCATTTTGCAACTAATCCTATAGGTAACTCATTTATCAGCAAGATATCTACTATATTCTTTATATATTTCAGGTCCACCTCAACGTGACCGCCGAAGACGCACATCCATATTAAATTCAATTTCCCAAAGACGCTCAAATTTAATGAGCATTACTGATAAATTTCTGCATTTAGAGACGCAACGGTTAGAATTAGAGAAGCGAGTGATTACTGTGATGGAACGTAACAGTGAGACCAATCTTTTGTTGGTGGGGGCGATGAAAACTATGGGGGAGGGTTTGAAGGCTCTTGCTGATGCAATTAAACGATAGTTATTAAATTATTGTTGTTTTATTTTACATTCCTCTGTATATACAACATGTCCCGGAATAAACGCACACCACCAGACACCCCAATTAGAATATTATGTTATAATCATAATACATACACTGAATTTTTATTATTATGTTTAAAACACTGTTTTTTTATGAATTATTTGTACAGATTGTGGGAGAAAATTATAGTCACATTACAAATCTACGCATGCACACAGTCGCACTTGCATAAGGGTCTAGCGTAGTAGGTATTTCATCGATTTTAGTTTGTTTTTACTGTACAGCGGAAGTGTGACAGCAGTTTACGTAGTTTTAATTATTTTTGGGATAAAATATTACCTATATAAAAAATTACAATAATCGATTCAGTAAACGATTCTGAACAAACTATTTTCATAATGTGCATTAATTCAGTTACACATTGTATACTGGTTATTAGTGTACGATACCTAAACACGTGATTGTGCTCATAAAAACCTCATAAAAAAAACAGCTGTTCAGTACATTTATGATCGCCTAATGTAAAGAACAGCTGATATTTTAGGTAATGTACACTAATTATCAGTTACCGTATACGATACACAGGGTGGAAAGTTTTAATGGGTCGTGGGAAAAAACTACAATCGTTAAGACAGATAATTTTACTTTAAGGAAACAACCTTTATTTTTAAAAGGAATCAAAGTGCATTCAGAAAGCTTTCCACCCTGTATAAGATTACCTAATATACCTACCTCGTAATTATATCAGAATCAGAAGTGTCAGAAAGAAAAACTAATAAACTCAAAGGTGAGTAAGTATAAAACTACTGTATTTTTTTTTATTGTAATTGCGTCTAGCGGCATCAACTTTTCTAAGATTTTTCTTAATAAGCTCAACAACAAAAAATAATGAGACATCTGTAAAAATAAGAAAAAAATAATAAACTTTTCTGCGAATTGAATTTTATAACTAATATTTCTTGAAAGTTAAATAATGAGTTAAGTACTATTTGTATTAATTAAACTTTTTTCGCAATAGAAGTATCCTATATACTTTTTAGGTTATGGATCTATTTGTACCAAATTTCATTTAAATCGGTTTAGTAGTTTAGGCGTGCAAGCGTGACAGATACACAAAGCTACTTTCGCATTTGTTATATTAGTTTCATTTCAACGAATTTGCTTTGCTTTGTTGATCAAACTCCAGAAATAAAAAAAAATTTTTTTGACAGTTGAATTCTAGTGTTAGATTCAGAGGGGCGAATTTGTCATAAAATATCAAATCCTTCGTTAAAATATTTACTTGGAGTAGTCACTACTCACGTTCGCCATCATTCGGCGGCGCTAGTGTCGAACCAATCGAATTAATTGTTTTAAGAATCATCATCTCCTGGGGTCGGCTTCCAGCCTACCCGGATACAGCTGGATATCTGTGTTTTACGTGGAGCGTCTGCCAATCAGCCCTCCACAACCCAGTAACGAGGTTGTGGGTTCGAATCTGCGCAAGTACCAATGTGACTTTTTCAATTGATATGTACTTTCTGAAGTTTATCTTGGATATCGCTGACATCTCGGGCCTCGGAAAGCATTTACAAAGCATAAGTCGTTAAGGGGTAGTCAGACAAGAATTCTGACCAGTCTAACCAAGGAGTAGTGTCCACCAGTTATTGGGTTGTGGAGGTCTGATAGGCAGTCGCTTCACGTAAAACACTGGATGCATCTGAATCCGGTTAGGCTGGAAGCCGACTCCAACATAGTTGGGAAAAGGCTAGGGAGACGATGATGCACCCACAGCTTCAATAACTTACCCTCAATTCCAGAGTGGAGGCTCCGCCCTCGCCTGACAGTTCGGAGACAGGGAGGTCCTGGCATGTTCCCGTGAAACAGGAGGTCACTGAGGGCTACTTTGAGGTCACTATCAAGGAGGAGGCTCAGGGAACTGACAATGTAAGTTTAAACACATAAAATGGTAGATTGGATGAATGATTGGGTGATATGTCAACCCATTTGATACTTGGAGGGTGTGTTTTCTTTCTAACGATAAATTCCAATCCTAAAAGAGTAAAACATGGAATGGAAGCTTCGCCTTTCACGCTGGGGAAGCCGCGGGCGATAGCTAGTCTATCCATATACATATTTTAATACAGGACTTTAACTAAAGGGGTTTTTTTTGGGAGTGGGAAATCATCAAGTTACTTCTCCCGTCCTAAGCGCGGCGGGGGGTTGTGACAGACTTTTACTGACTAAAACCCACTCATGTTCCTTTGGTTGCCCTTTATGTTCCGGGGTCACGGTAACTATTTTTTATAAACATTCCGCAACAAAGAGGTTAGAAAAACTTACCACTAGACCATAGGCCCATTGAATACAAAAATATTAGTTATCTGATAACCATCACTACCTAGTTTTGGACCAGATGACCGTGTTGAGAGATATTTATTTACTGTCACTATAACAGATAAATGATTGATAGGTTTATTTTTATCATAGGAAGATCCAGTTTCTGAGGACGGAGATAACCCGACACCAGAAAACACCATTATTCCAACCGATATACATGATTTAGGTAAGTACTTGACCTAGAATTATAGATAAAACTACCCATAACCCATAATCACTTTTTATCCGACTCGCTGTTACGCTATCTTTAACTCTATTGCAGTTAACTTTAAGTTCTTTATTCAGTAATTTAAATACGCTATCAGAAATCAGATTATGCTGCTCTTCAAGCGAATCCAAGTGTATCTTTTTGGAAACCGGATTCTATAATATTTCAATTTATCCCGTGGTAAGCAATCTGGGTTTGTCCCATTTGCAATCGCCTCTATGTGCCTATTGGCCTAGTTCTGTTCTGTCTCCTGCTTGTTATGGAGGGAAGTGGAAAACATATATTTCTTTCTCCTCCGCTGTTCTTTTCCGATTAATTTCGTTACGGGATCCAAGACAGTTGAATAGTTTCTTCGGGACTCGTCGAGCTTCATTGCTCGGCGCTTTTCTGGTGGGCTCCACTTTTGATTCTGGCTTTCAGGAGTTGCAGTGATTGTGAAATATGGCAAAAAAAAACTAAGGTTAACAATTGTGGTTTAAATTCAAATAATTGTATTACTTTTCAGAACACGCCAAGCCAACTGGCTCCGTCGATTGCGAATTTTGCGGAATTAATTTCAAAAACAAACGCGACCTTCAAAAACACTTAATAGTTCACACGAAACACCCCGTTCAATGCGAGCATTGCAACATACGATTTATTAACAAAATGCTCTTAGAAAGACATATAATCAGGCGTCACAGCAAAAGCAAGGACGACCCAGAAAAGAAACCTTTTCAATGCCCTGTGTGTTCGTCCAGATTTACTTACAGCACAAACTTGGTGAGACACCAAGAGCGCTGCAAAAAACAGACGGAAGAACCTTTAGTTTGCCCATTCTGTAGCAAGGTCTTCGAGAAAAGGTTCCTTCTAACTTCTCATTTGCGAAAGCATGATACGGAACGCCCGTTTTCCTGTGACGAGTGCACTTTGACGTTTAAGCATAAGAGCACGCTTATCCGCCATTCCCATGTTCATACAGGCATTAGACCTTATTCTTGTCAATACTGTGGCAAGACTTTCACCAGCTCTGGTTTGCTGAAACCTCATTTGCGAGTCCACACTGGTGAAAAGCCTTTTTCTTGCGAATTTTGCAATAAAAAGTTCGCTCATAAGCATAATATGCAAAGGCATTTGGTGAGCCATGAGAAAGTAAAGCATACGGTTTGTGATATTTGCCATAAGAAGTTTCCTAGAGAAAGCAGGCTTAAATATCATATGAAAACACATGTCAATGAGAAGTATTTCTTGTGTCATGTGTGTCCTAAAAGGTTTTCTCATAAGCAGAACGTTTTGCGGCACTATATAAGGAAGCATCCAGGTCATACGTATGATTGTAAAGAAACTGATGCGTCCGTCGCTACTAAGCTTTGGGATACGATGAAGAAAAGGTTTTCTGGCGATGAAACTGAAGAAATTTTGGGTTGATTGCTGTTTTAGTGTCAAGCTTATTGTATAGAATATAAAGTTTATTATCTATTGTAATATAAATGTTTTTTTTTTTAATTACACTAAGGATACTTTATAGATTTGCTTGCTGGAGCTAATGTACATAGTATAAGAAATAAGGTATGACATTTCCGAGGTTTGATAAGTCTCAATTTATAAAAATAGTCAGTACAACACATAATTACTTTTGTATATATTATGTATGTGCTGTGGGTGAACCTGAAGTCAATAAATAAATCAGTATCTTTAAAAAAAAACTTAGAATTTGTTTGGTAAAATACATCTTATTTGATGATTTTGTGTTTGAGTTTGAGAATACTTTTTAGAGTTTTTACAGGCATAAAGACCGATAGCAGTAAAATGGTAATATTTAAGGCATTCCATATTTTCTTAGGTTTATTATAACCTCTAGACGGCATAGACAATTGAGGAAGAAACCTTTAGATCATGTTTTATTTATTTAATAGACACATTTTTATATGAAGAATAACTTACTACACTTAAATACTACAGCATGTTGGTTTTCGTGGTTTTATCCAACTGCAGCTTAGGATGTATTTCTACCAAGTTCTCGTTTTGGAATCCTTCATTTAACGTTAGGTAGGCAAGAGACTCGAAATGCCATACCTTTTTTCATACCATGCTTATGAAGAAGATAGAGAGTTGCTAGACATAAAAATTAAAAGAATTAATCAATGTTGCAATGTAATAATTGGCTTAATTCGAATGACACGCTTGATAACATAGGAATTTACAAAATTATTAAGAATTGATATAATGCTGAGTTCCATTTAAAATTTATACCGGAATTATTATTTATTTTTCTTTACTGTGAGTATTATTATATTTATAGTTAATGTCAGAAATACACCAGTGAAAGTAACGTATATTAGAAAAATATATGTGGGTCCTCTCGACTCCGCGGCCTACTTACACGTCACGCCGCCCGATTACGTCACGATTACGTCATCGCGCGCGTCAAGTACCTGCGCTCACAAAAACGCTTATCACTCGAGTTCTATTGACTCATATCTTAAACGGTAAACAGTGTCGTGTTCCTGAAGAACGAGACTATGTATTACAATATAAACAACTCTTGTATGACTACTTTGGAATTATAAATATCCTATAGATAAGAGAGATCTCGCCGCAACTAGACTTGTTGACGTATATTATTTATTTTTGATAAAACTACTGAATCAATTTACACGAAACTTTAGAACTAATATAACGAATATACAAGTAATCTAATTAGAATATTTTAAGGAGTCTTATAAGAGGATTCTTATAAGATTCCAATTCAAAATTCATATACACGGAATTGACATCGAAGTTCAATGCACGACTTTGTAAACAAAATTTGCAAATGCTTGAAATATAAATAAATATGAATAGTACGCATTGAATACATGAAATAATGTATTATCACTTTATTTTACGTTGCTTATAATGTTTCCAAGACCATAATATCGTTGTATAAGAGGCAAAATCAAATTTTCAATGTTCATTCAATGGCGGTTGAGGTTAGAAATATTTTGTTGGCCGAAATAATAATTTTGTGATATTATTTCAAGCAAATGATTATCTACAAACTTGCTTTGTACACTTATAGTATAGAAAATATTTACTTACCAAAGTTTTACGCCACATAACACAAATAAATAATTTTTGTTTGTCACGGAATGCACCGGCCCGCACAGATTATTTTTCGCTTGAATGTGTCATCGACAATAATTTATTTCATAGTGTTGTCCAGTTTGTTTTAGTAAGTTTTTGGTATCGATTGACTCGACTATTTATTGGCTGTATGGGTAAATTTTTTCAAACGATTCAGAGCAATATTTCGTAATTAAATAAGGTTGAAAGTGGGTGGTACGCGAGGAACCATATATGGTTCTGCGGGTCTCAACCGAATTATCCGAGGAACCACATTTGGTTCTGCGGGCATCTAGAGGTTAAAATTCTATTTGTAAATTAATGTTCAGCAAAAAATATATACCCATGCAATGTGTGAGTAGATGTGATGTCAAGGGCGGATTCAGATTTTGGAGGTCATTGGGGTCATGACCTAGCCAGGGGTCTGGGGTCTAGGGGTCAACTACTTATAATTAACTTCTGACGCAAAAAGAGGGGATTTAAAATTTCGAACACACGTGTTTCGAGACACAATAGAAAGACAATAGCAGCGCGACAGCCGGCTGTCGCTTGGTCGTTGAAAGGTTAATCATAAGTTTGACAGCTTGTAAAAAGGTTTTATTTGAAAGTAGGTTATCTAGCGATGGTTCTTATACATGTTTCATTCAAATTTGTTCAGTAATTTCGAAGTCTATACATATATTTCGGGGTGGGTGTTATTTAAATTTTTAGTTTATATTTGTTATGTATTCGAATTGCGGACTATATGTGACTTGATTTCAACTGTGTGACTCCTCCCAAATTTGGCTTGGACCGCCCTTATTGTATGTATATTGAGTAGATTTTTTCGATTAATAAAATAATAATATAGTTATTAAGTTAGGTAGGTTTTTAAATGTGAAATTAATAATTTCTTAAAAAAAATTAACTCAAACTATAGCGAAACGTTTTAACTAGAATTAGTGTTGTAAATGTATTGAATAATATAGTTTTCGCTTTTCCTGTCAATTTAGTATAACGCCATCTCGTGGCATGGATAGTAGTTATGAGTAAAAAAATAACTTAGCTTTACAAGAGTATTGCTAAAACAATGTTATTTTTGCACAAATTTAATGTATTTTAAATTTAAAACAAATGGAATATTTAAATATTTAAGTTTAGTTCTATAAAAGAGGTTAAATTTATATTCACTCTTTCGATACTTAGAAACGTCAAATTAATGTTGCCAAGATCTCATATTTTTTGTAACCAAAACAACTGCATTTATATACTAGATTTTTTTTATTAATTTTTATTATAATTTACTTTCTTCAAAGTAATTCTTTTACACAAATTACCTACGAAGGTAATGTTAAATTCGTATTTACAGACCGACACATCAAATTACTACAAACTGTCATATTTCTGTAATAAATTTTCAACTTTATTTTTAAAGCCTTAGGTTGAAACTTGATTGCGAAAAGTGAGTTTTAGAGTAATTTGTTCTGTTGGTACAATATTATGATTATATATAAAACTATTATACATAACGTAGATATACTACTAGTTAAGCATTGTGATAATAAATTGACCCGGTTTCTCGACTGAAAAATAATAAAATGGTGCCGATTCCCTTCTTTACAAACTAACATAAGTTTAAATTAATTGCATCTTTCTCTTAAGTCCTGTCAAATTAAGACACTCCATAGATAATTTAGACGCGAAACATGGCGGGCTAAAAATACGCCAATTTTTTTCAGGTGCTGTCTAATTTGACAGGATTAAACGAATATGTATCTAATGTCCTTTTCTTAATGAAATGGAAAGAGAAAGACGCACTTAAATTTAGGTTAGTTTGTCAACATGAGAATCAACGCTAATGGTGCTGATTCTCTTGTTCGCAAACTTAACTAAATTTAAGTTAAATGCATCTTTCTCTTTCCATTTCTTAAAGAAAAAGACAGAAGATACAATTTAGTTTAATCCTGTCAAATTAGACAGCGCCTGAAGTAAATTGACGTATATTTAGACGCCATGTTTTTAAATCGCGTCTAAATTATCTATGGAGTGTCTAAATTTGACAGGACTTAACTAATATTTATCTTCTGTCCTTTTCTTAATTAAATGGAAAGAGAAAGATGCACTGAACTTCAATTTACATTAGTTTGTGAATAAGATAATCGGTACCAATGTCAAATTAACTGTACTACATAAAACTTGAAGGGTGTATTCTTTGTGAAGAGTAGGTAGCTAAGAAAGGATATTTGAAAATTCGACCTCAAAGGGTTAAAAAGGGGAAAAATGCGGGCGATATCTAATTTTGTTTTGTATATATGCCACACTGTTATTGCGCGATGTAGGATGTATGTTGTAGTACACGTGTTGGGCGATAGATGTCGCTATCAAACTTTTTTTAATTCGGGAAACCGGGAGTAGTCTTGTAATGTTAAGTAATTTATTTGTCTCAAATATTACTGTAACAATAAAATTTAATGAGTGTGAATTACTGTTATTTTTTTTGTGTGATGTACGTGTGTGTTATTTTGTCACTGAACTCGCTAAACGGTTGGACTGATTTTGATGAAATTCCGTGAGCATCTCAGTATGTCCGTCGAGCTAAAATAGTGATTCCTCAACTTAGTTGATAATATAGTTAAACAACATTTTTATATTCATCCACAACAGAAGCTTCTATACAGGGCGTCCCACGACTATGCCACATGGAGGAAAAGTATCTTAAATATTGTAAATAGGTCATTTTACTGATAGAAGAGAGATTGTTTGAATTTTAAAAACAATTTAAACTGCATTCATAGATATTTTAATAATTAAATGGTTGGGCCGGGAATCAAACTTGTTCCACTAGAAAAAATTATCACCCTGTAGTTTTATCATACTGGTACGAAAGGTTTCATCATAAGGATTATTTTTTGCTAAATAACATAGTGTCACAAATAAAAGGAAGACCGTGAATTTTAACATTTGATGTAAATTTTGTTCCGAAAAGTTAAATAAAAGCTTACTTTGCCGTAAGGACATACAATTGACAATCATAACTACTTATTACTAAATCTATCCACTTGAGTACGCATTATTTAAATAAATAAATATGCACCAAAACCAGACCAAAAAATCGTTAGGGAACGAAATAATCAAAAGCCATCACTTTGTATTCAAGAAGAAGGGACTCATTGAGCATTTGAAAAATTTACTAATTCTGTATTAAAAATGTTAAAATTCATGGTCTTCCTTTTATTTTTGACACTATGTTATTTATCAAAAAATAATCCTTGTGATGAAGCCTTTCGGTAGGATAAAACTACAGGCTGATTAATTTTCTCGAGTAACAGGTTCGATTCCCGGTTCAACTATGTATTTATTTAAATATCTATGAGTACAGTTTAAAATGTTAATAAAATTCAAATAATGTCTTCTTTCAGTAAAATGTTCTATCTGCAATATTTAAGGTACTTTCCCTCCATGTGTGTGGCATAGCCGTGGGACACCCTGTTTAAGAAAAGGTAAACTGGCTGACTGGGTAATCCGCCGCTGGTCGTAGAGCCATGAAACTCGCAGGGCGTGTTCTTTGTGAAGAGGTAAGTATCCACTAAGAAAGGATTTTTGGATAAACCATTAAAAGATTAATGGAATTAAAGGATTAATGGAGATTAATTACAGGGAATGGAAGTGACGGCAAAGCCGCGGACAAAATCGAGTTACAAATAAAACACATAAGAACTAAAAATATATATATTTATCATATCACATAACGCTTTACATAATCCTTGTACTTCTACTTACATACATTCAGAGTGCTTTTTGACAAATATTAATGTAATAATTCCACACCGTGTAGCCCTTTATCTGGCGATTGGTATGGTTTGTCGAGCAGGCCAGTTGAGTGAACTACAACCGTAGCACAGATAAAACAATAAAATGACATTGATCATAAGGGTCAATTTCGCGTAGCAGTAATGACACCTGACATTAATGACAGTTGTCAAATTGACATTTTTGCCAGACCACAGGTTAGGTAAGACGAGGGACGTGTTGAAGGAGGCTATATTCAGTATTCGATTCTCATTACAAATATGTAAAAAAACAATACCTTTTGAACTAATTGGTGCCGATTATCATATTCACAAACTAACCTAAAATTTAAGTTAAGTGCATCTTCTCTTTCCATTTCATTAAGAAAAGGACAGAAGATAAGATATTAGTTAAGTCCTGTCAAATTTAGACACTCCATAGATAATTTAGACGTGATTAAAAACATGGCGACTATGCGCCAATTTTCTTCAGGCGCTGTCTAATTTGACAGGATTAAACTAAAATGTATCTTCTGTCCTTTTCTTTAAGAAATGGAAAGAGAAAGGTGCATTTAACTCAAATTAGGTTAAGTTTGTAAACAAGAGAATCAGCACCAATGCCTCCTTTTTAAGTTTTTGATAAACAATAAATATACAAAGTTATATATTAAGATTTTTGAGTATCTAAGATGTAATGTATTTACATAAAATTAGTAACTTTTTTATACATAATAATATAATAATACACTCGTTGTTAGATTAAGGGCCGAGTCACACCGAAATGGCAGCGGCCGCCAGCGTCGAAAGAAGCGCAGCAGAGCAGAAGGGCAGCCTCGCGACCTTTTCAAGCTTTTCAAGCGATACTAGTCTTTTAAGTATGTAGTTAAAGTTTAAAATGATATCACACTGCAGGTGCTCGCCGCGCCGCTGCCATTCCGGTGTGACTCGGGCCTAAGATTCAATCAAGAGTTTTTATCTCAATTGTCAAAAAATATATACATGTAAAAAGACACCACAAGAAATAACGGAATAGGTAAACAGTAAATTATCATAATAAATACCCCTTCACATGGCCAATGGCATGACTTATGGACCAGGGGCCCCAGTCTGCTATTACAATCGCGTCTCAATGATCGATTTTTGACGTGTAACGTCAAACTTTTGACACATTAAAAACTGTCAAAGTTGTCAAATAACCGGCCTATGACTGTTCATTGAGACACGATTGTAATAGCAGACTAGAGCCCCAGGTCAGTTGATTGAACCACAACCATACCACAGATAAAAGAACAAAATGACAGTAATCATAAGGGTGAATTTCGCGTGGCAGTATTATGACAACCGACAGCTGTTAGATTGACATTTTGCCAGACCACAGGATATGGAGGACTTGAAATCCCAAATTACTACCCGTACGAGTGAAGTGTGCACCTCGCTTGTGACGTAACGCTAGAATAGAATAGAATTTTATTTTGCAAATATGGGTAATACATAATAGTTCTTAAGATTAAATTTAGCTGTGTGAATGCTATCGCTACTAAACGAACTCGGCGAACACGGCGCGCGCGGGGAAGCGGGGGAGGGCGAGCACTCCAGCGAGGTGCACACTACACGAGTACGGGTTGTACATTCTTCTAGAATATTTAATATTCTTAGTAATAAACATACGCACACAGTATTTAAAACGTATCTACTTAAACTATATACAATATTATATACATTTTGAGCGTAATTTTCTGTTAAAATGGAATAAGTAATAAATGGAGTACTATGGCAATTTTTTTTTGTGATATTCGATAATACCGAATATTAGAAATTGATAACTTTTAAACCTATTATTTTAAGAATATAATTCACAACCCCCTAAAACGACACGGTTATTTTGGAAGCTAAGCTTTTTTAAACTAAAACCGGTTTTTGTACGGATTTCGATGCATTTACGGGTCGTTGGTTAGGTTAAACCGTTTTAACCGGTTTATTGGATATGTTTGAACCGTATTAATAAGTTTTTTATTGGAAAATATAAACTCCTTATTACTTGGATTTGTTAAAACCCCATTAACCGGTTTTCTGGATAGATTTGAACCGTATTAAAAAGTTAAAGAAAAAATTGAAATCTAGGAATGATTTAAATGTCAAAGAATCGAATCGTTAAAAATTTTACATTGTAATATTTTTACGATTCGATTCTTTGCCAGTTAAAGATTCTAAGTATTTTTGCATAATGATGCAAAAAGATTCTAAGTATTTTTGCATCATTACACGAAGTTTTTAACTTAAACTTTCAAGATATTTCTCAACTTTGTTGTTCACATTCTCAGTCAAACTGACTACACATAAATCTGTACTCTATTTATACATAAAAAACCATCTTATACTACCCTCGATCGAATTTTATTCCCGGCGGTAAATCACAATTATAAAAGTTCGCAAGTTTATACACAAACAAAAAAGACAATAACTAATGGGTACATATTTGAATGTCGAAAATTAAAATATCAACGTTTCAACTTCAACTTTTATATATGATATGGCAATCCACCGAATTTTCGGTGATTTCTGCCAGTGTCCAGTTTGAAAATAATATTTCAGTTTATATGACAATTGTACGATTATTAAATTATAGTATGGAGATCATACACGTGTTCTTATAACCAAGAACACGAGATCTCATCAACGTTTAAAACAGCGCTTGGTGCTGACTAGAGATGTAAAGTGACCGTCAGGTTATATGTGACCGATTAATCTGACCGAGCATATTGGACATTTATCCAATTTGACCGGTCACTTATGGTCATTTATTGTCAGGAACGTCAGAAACGTTTTTTTGTGTATAAATAGACTTTATTCTATAAAACTACGGAAGTTTTAGAATTATTGAAGCTAACCATGTCATTCATCGATCTTTAACACAGTAAAACAAAATCTATACTTATAATAAACTGAACTGTAGAGAGGTCAGTTCTGTACATTGAAATATATATCCAAAATTAATATTGGAGGATAATTGGTGATCGATACTGATTCCAAAAATGCAATCAGATTTTTTTTTTCTGTTTGTCTGTCTGTATTTAAGCACGCATGGATTAAAAACTACTAAAAGGATTATAATGAAACTTGGTACGATTATAATCCATACTCCTGGGCAGGTTATAGGCTATATAACATAAAGCTAAGACACATAGTAGCCGAGCAGTAATGAAAAGTTTAACATAAATGGGGAGAAAATATTCCTTTTGAGAGATTCCGTTGTGTGCGCTGCGTAAATGGTTGAAATTACGATCAGTAACAAAAAACCTAACATAACGCGGTATGCGAGGATCAACGGGGCACCAGTGTGAGCGCCCAACCTGGCCCGGCTACTGAGGGCATCCCAGAGGGTCATGGCGATTCATGGTGTGGGGATACCGCACGGTCTCCTGCGAGGTGGCGAGCCTTCTTGCCGGACGGCATACCGCCGTGGGATGAGGCAACAATCCTTGAACACACGTACCAGTGGCGCGTGGAAGTGCAATGCCGGGGCGAAGTTCCGCTGCTGCGGCTAATCGCAGTGGGAGGACTCAGTTCCGGCGGGATCTCATGGCGGAATGGAGACTGCGACTGTTGCAACCCAGTGCTGGGCACACCTATTTGAGGAATGGCTGGAGAAGCGTCACGGTACTCTCACGTATAGCCGGAAGCAGGTCCTCACCGGACACGGACATATTGGGAGGTTCCTGTGTCGGAATCAGGCGAAAGCGACGCCTGGGTGTCACTACTGCAACGGCCGCCTGGAGTTCACGGTGGAGTATACGGTGGAGGTGTGCCCCGCATTGGCGGGCAACCGCCGTGACCTTGCAGAGGCGATCGGCGGCGGTGACCTTTCGCGCTCGGCGCTGGTTCAGGCCATCTCCGGGGCGAGACTGAATAGGAAGCCGTGACTCCTTCTCCGAAGCAGTCATGCTGGCGAAGGAGGCGTCGGCGCGCGTCAGGCAGCGTCAAGCCTCACGCCACGGACAAAGACACAGGCGTAGGCGTCGAGAGTCGTGAGACGACTACCAGACATGAAACTTGGAGGGTTTATTCTTTGTGAAGAGTAAATAGCCACTGAGAAAGGTTTTTTTTAATTCAACCCTTAAAGGTTTAAAATTGTGGATAGAAGTTCGACATCCACGCAGGCGAAGCCGCGGGCGATAGCTAGTAACCAATAAAATAGTTTTGAAATCAAATAGTTTTAGAATAGTAGTATGGCTAAATTGAAAAGAAAGACACGTCATATTTTAAATCTGTGAAAAAAAAGGGAATTAGTCAGTTTCAGCGTTTGTTTTAAAGGTGAACGCAGACTTGGCCGCACCGCACGCGCCGCAGTCTTCGCATTCGAATTCTTTGTATGAAGTTCTATGCCACCTCGCACACCTACCCGCGTCGCAGTTGCCGCAGACCCTGAAACGACCGAAATCCCCAAACCGCAGCTGATGACGTCACCCGCACGCAGCGGACGCTGCGGCTAGCGCGGCGCGGATGACGCCATTCGCATCCCCACCCCGGCGCGAGCGTAACGCGAGCCGAACCCGGATGCGTGCGTAGGGATGCAATATCGCTCTGAAAAATATCGATATTTACACGAGGGATATCGATGTTAAAAAAATATCGGTCCCAAGACCGATACATCGATATTCCTGACGATATTTAAAAAGAAATATTAAGTTTGGCCAATTTAATAAAAATAAGTCTACTAGAAACAGTCTACAGTCTAGTCTATTTAGCACTAAACTATTGTTTTAAAAATTAAAATAAAAACACATATTGTTATTTAAACGTGTTGACGGTTTGTTCCCGTTGTCCCCGTACGCCGTGTCCCCGTCCTACGGGGACAGCGGTACTTCAATTAAATATTTGAAAATAGTTCCCGTTGTCCCCGTACGCTGTCCCCGTTAATATAGTTGAATAAAATAGGTAAAAATTATTGCCCACAGTCCCCGTTTTTTCTTTTCCCAACAAACAAAGTGTAAGTATGGAACATTGGTAGATTAGCCCTGGGACCCGGTAGATTAATATAAAGGATTTAGACCTTGTTTTCAAGTAAGATTCTTTATTTAATGAAATGTCCCACAGAGATACAGGACGTTATTTTTCAATTAAAGATTGAAAACTTAAGAGAACAATAGTACTAGGCGAGCAGTAACGTTAAGTATGTGCAATAATTTAAAATATGTGGTGGATCACGTTTTCCATTTACCACTTCACGTTACTGCGCGCCTAGTACTTTTGATTGAATTAAGTAGTCAAGTGTGAAAATTAAAAATTACTGTGAATTTAAAGTTTAGTTTAGTTTATACATTAGCCGAATGAACGTTACGGGGACAACGGGAAATAAATTTAATCACGTCCCGCTGTCCCCGTGACGGGGATATGGCATTCGGGGACAACGGGAACAAACCGTGTTGACAGCTGTGTGATCCTCAAACAACTAAAGAGCGATATCGATATTTTTTACTAATGTCGTCGATACATCGGCGATATATCGTTCATAAAAACATCGATGTTTATATCGATATTTATGAGCGATATATCGATATTTTAAAACAATCGATGTATCGTTTTCATCCCTATGCGTGCGGCGACGGGAACGACTGCAGTGACTGCGGTGCGGATAGATGTGCGAGGCCATTAACAAAATGCGATAACTGCGGGGACTGCGGCGCGTGCGGTGCGGCCAAGTCTGCGTTCACCTTAAATTTCCATAAAGTGTAGCCTGTATTTATAACACTAAATGTTGGTTTAGAAAGTCAGTAGGTATTATTTCACATTCATAAAGTTTTGAATTAGCCTGACATTCAATATTTTACGAAAATAATAGTTACACCAAGTAAAGAATACTAATTTAATATATCTGACCAATATGACAATAAATGTCCAATGTGACCGGTCATTTATTAATAAATGACGGTCACTTATCGTATGTGACCGTCAGTTTACAACCATAGTGCTGACGCATGACATGTGCAAACGCGTGACCTTCGCGGACCATAAAACATCATTTTTGAAGTCCCAAAAAGGGGGTAGTTTGACCGTTATGTGTGTCTGTCTGTGACACCGTAGTTCTAAAACGGGTGAACCGATTTCGATGCGATTTTCTTCATTTGAAAGTAGATTAGCTAGCGATAGTTCTTAGACATGTTTCATAAAAATCGGTTCAATCGTTTCGAAATTATCAACTCTTTTGTTGGCTGCTGTCGCGATCCAATAACTTCAGTAGCAGAATTGTTATAATAGCACTAGCAGGCCTTCGTCATTCCATGTACTTGCGCGCTATAATTACCTACCGCCCGGCCGAGCGGTCTCGGGCCGTTTGCGGACCACATTCAGTGCGGTCTTCGCAAGCGAAGGGCGCGCAGGTTGTTCAATTTTAATAGTTCCATTCGTTCGTACGCGTACCTACTATGCCGTCTGGTGCCTTATCTGCTGTAGATGGGTACAAATCAAGTAAAGTAGGGATAAACACCTAACATTTTTCCATTTACCTGTCAGTATACATTGATACAGACGTATTACACAGTCAGCACCAATAAAAAAAAATAAACGATACAATTTTAAATTTCCATATATAAGTCAGAACATATTGACAGTTCTCAATAACTTAGACGCATAAAGTTATGTTAATTTAATTTTATCGTATAAAGTGAAGTATCTGTTACGTAGTAACTTTTAGTAATCTGTGGCACTAGCTACCTAGCACCCGCGGTTTCACTCTTGTTGTTAGAAAGAGACAAAAAGTAGCCAATAACACTTACATCCCTTCAACTATCTCCACTTAAAACTACACGTCAAATCGTCGCTCCGTTTTCCGTGAAAGACGGACAAACAAACACACTTTCCCATTTATATTAGCACGGATAAGTCGCATAAAAGAATCATGTAAAAACTCCCAAACATTAACCGAGCACTCCATTTATCACTTACTCTGTGTAAACTACCAAACTAAATCAACATACATCATCTTCATCAAAAAAATTCTTTAACAGCAACGGAGGATCCTGCCTAGGAATAAAATTACCTGAATGAGGGTATTGAGGATGCCACCAATTGCAAACAATTGCCTTCACCACCGAATCAAGAATGACCTCGCATTCTGGGACCATTCTTTTGACCTGGTAACAAGAGCTGTTGAATCCCAGATGGAGGGTATGGTGTCGATATCCCTGGGACAAGAGCATTTTAACTGTGGATAAAGTCATGCCCTGCAGTGGTGGGATCTTGTCGAAACCTTTGCAGGTCACCTGGAAGGATTAACGGGGTTTTTGTCAGTACGAGTTGTAAAGAACATAAAAATAATAAATTCTACATTATTTAAGAATAAATTATTTGCATGGTTAAATAAGAATAATTTCTTATTTAATGTCAAAGAATTTATGGACAAAAATGTTAATATTTAACCTTTCAACGATCAACGACAGCCGGCTGTCGGGCTGTTATTGTCTTTCTATTGTGTCTCAAATCAAGTGTGTTCGAAGGATTAAAACTATTCTGGCAAAACATGTTAGCTCTTAGAATTAGTATAACATCACTTTTCAAATCACCAAATCATCAAATGACTTCTCCCGTGTCAGACTTTTACTGACTAAAACCCACCCTTGTTCCTTCGGTTGCCCTCTGTGGTCCAGGGCCACGGTAACTATTACAACTATTCCGAAACCTGTATAACACCATTTGTACCATGTTTTATGCAAATTAAAAATTTATTATTTATTTATTTAACAGAATTGCACACAATCCCCACTCGCAAGATTCTATTGGTGCCGGGGTTACGGAATGTTTATAATAGTTACCGTGATCCCGGAACACAAAGGGCAACCAAAGGAACATGAGTGGGTTTTAGTCAGTAAAAGTCTGACACGCTCTCCCGCCGATGATTTCCCACTCCCCAAAAAAAAAGATTATATTGGTGAATTTTTGTCTCGCTCGCTGAAAAGCAATTCGAAAGCAGTTTGTCCACCACCACCGTCACCGTCACATCCTCGAGAACAAAATGACAGCGCCGAAGTGGCGATACATACATTTATTATAGCCTTGTGTCCACCCCACGTCACATCAGATTAAACTCGGTCTAAAATAAATCTTGTTATCTATGATGGTGACGAAAAAACGGCCTTAGGCGTTGTCCTAATAGGCGAGACGACAAAAAAAAGTAATTAGTCCGTCGAATAGATTATGAAATAATTTTGGACACGTATTTTTTCTTGAAACACGACGAAGATACAGTGCGTCAAAGTTGCGCATGACGTCACGATTAGATACATATTTTGCAGGACAGTGACGTCAAAAACCCCCACTCCGGAACTTTGTTGCTCTTTATCCGATCTCTTTATAGATTTTTGGCCGATCTATCAGACGGACTAAACAAAATCCCATTTTTTTAATGTTGTAGTCATCCCTATTGGGACCGATCGTACGATGGCGCGATGCGTTTTTCATCTCACGACGACGATCAAACGCATCGTACGATCGTTATTAAGCATTTTATGTGCTCGCACGATTACTTGCGAGTTGCTTGCGAGGTTCAAATAGGACACTCTGATGAAATCTGTGTTTGAACTCATTGCACGACGAGAACGCATCGCGCCATCGTACGATCGATCCCAATTAGGACGACGCCTTAGAGTTATAAAAAAGAACATTGAACATACCATCAAAATCTGAGCACCTTCTTCAGAATTAGCATCAATCCTGCCCAGCTCTTCAATCAAATCTTTATCAACAACCGTTTGACAACGTATCTGGGGTTTTCTCAGCTTAAAGTACACATTCCAATATGTCAGGCCTCGGTTATACCATACATTTACACACACCCAACTGACTAATATATTAGGATGGACGTCTCGACATATCTTGTGGTTAAATTTGTCGTAAGTATGGTATAAGGCCCGGATGACCGTTTGTCGTAACCCATAGGCCTTTAGGCTGTCTGTTCGTAATTTGTCAGGCAGTTTGGGGTGGTTTTCACAGTATCTGTAAGAAGGGGTTTGTTAGTTTTGACTGGAAGGTAGGTATTGTAAAGTATCTATACATATAATAAAATCGTAGGACAGTCAAAACTGTACATTGAATATTTTTTAAAAAGAATACTTCGGGCGTGATCTAAAATCGATACCGAAGCCAAAAATATAGTTTTTAGAATTTTTGTCTGTTTGTATATCGGGGATAAACTCAAAAAGTACTGCATAGATTTAGTTCAAAATTTGCAGGGATATTACTAAGAGGTCGGGTCAAAACATAGGCTACATATTATCACGTTTCACCTATGGGGGCGGAGCTGAAGCCTTGACGCAGACGACGTCGCGGGCAGCAGCTAGTAATAATATAAAAATAGTAAATCTATAGTTTGTTCATTTGAGGAAGGCCTTTAAAGTGTCATTTTGCATCCACGTCAAAGGAGATTGTTATAAAAGAAATAAAGATTCAATTAAAATTACTTTACCTATCAATAATTAACAAGCATTATTTTTTGTGACATATACAGCTAGTATTATTGCAGAAAAAGCGCCGTACATCACAGAAGGCCTGCTGCCGCTTCGCTATTGCTCTGATATAACCTGGTTCATTTAAGAAAGGAATCTAAAATGGCGGCGCTTATCATGTTCTCTCGCTCGCACACTAGTGCCGTCTATACTCACTCGCTCGCGTACCATCAACATAAAAAAAATTGTCTTGATTTGCTTCCACGCTGCCTTGACGCGCTCAGTGCTCCTTTTTACGAATATTTTGTTATAGTTTTCTGTTATATTTTCGTTGTTACCTGTTTCTTATTGTGGTAAAAGTAGGCACTGTTTCCGATGAAAACAATAACAATTCTTAATAATACTTTCTATTTAAAAAAAAAATCTTTAACTTTAAATTTTATATGCAGACTGTACTATCTGTCAACGCAAGTACATGCTGCCATTTAAGATTCCTTTCTTTAATGAACCGTCTTATAATTCTGCCAACTCGAATTAAACTCGATTTTCGAGCATTTCAACTCGATTTTCGAACATTTGAACTCAAGTTAAATCGAGTCAATTAATCAAGTTTATCCCGAGCTAACACATCCCTAGTTATAGACTCAATAAACGTACCTTTTATATTGTAAGATCCAAAACGCCTTACTCTTAGTGACTTCATGTGCAGATTTATTGATCCTTGCGAAAGACCCAATATCTTCCGGTTTAATATATCTCGACAGCAAATAAAACAAGATTTCTGGATATTCAACACCGGTAGATTCTTCTATCGTCTTATCTTTCTTCTTTTTACTATAAACAAGTCTTTTAGTACCGTCTTCATCTATTTCTGCAAGAATTTCCGTGTCATCGCCGAGTTCGTCCCATGATGGTTCTATATCCGGTATTATAACCGAAACCGGTTTTCTGATCGCCTTAATCGGTTTCGGTGCGTTGGCGCAGTCGTTGATTGTGAAGTCTGCAAATTTTACACGTCTGTATTATTATTTGCATATTATAAAAACGATGGGGCCAGTGTAGCCGAACTGACTACTCTGAGAAGAAACATCCGAAACGAACTCATGAGTTGAAAGTCGCTTTTAAAGCCCATACCTTTAACCCTAGAACCGTACCCATATTAAAATTAAATTAACGGTACCCTGGGGTACTGCTGTACCCCATTGAAAAAACGCTATTTACAAAATGATAATTAATATTTATTAAAAATAACTTACATAATCATGTTTAACATTAATTTCAGTCTCATTGGTTACAATATAAGGCATAAATAATTAGGAAATTACAAACAATTCGGCATATCTTGCTTTGGTGGGCATTACAAATAAAGTAATTGCACTTGGCACATTGCACACGAGATTTATGGTATGCAGACCTTGGGCAGAAGTAGCATTTTCCAGATTTCGGAGCTGAAGAGGTTGCCGCAGGTATCGGTCTTTGTTTGCCTAAAATATCACCAATACATATTTGTAGGGACCTCGGCAAAGTTCGGTACATAAATATCTCTTCTAGGTCAACAATTTCGTCCTGTACATCTGCTGACGCCTCACCCAAAACCAGATTATCTCCATTTTCTTCCTACAAAAGAATATTTTGTATATCTTTTTCGTTCAAATTACGCCGTGAAGTCATCTGAAAAAAAAAACTACAAAAAATATAAACAGATAATTAATATCCAATAAAATATCTGTTTAAAACATAAAAAACTGCATTAATTAGCTATTCTGTTTGTACAATTACGTGTACACAATTTTTACACACACTCTTGATAAATACATGTTAAAAAAACAACACAAAGACACAAAAAACTAAATTAAAAAAACAAATATTCGTATATAAATACTTACGTTGATCGTACCTTGGGGTGGTGGTGTACCCCATACGCAGCATATCACGACAACTAGGCAAAAGCACTGCAGCTAGGGTTGCCAGGTGTTAGGATAAAGCAGGACATACGTAGGATTTTTGATTGCTGGTCCGGCCAAAATAAGCGGCATCCAGCCTGTTAGGATTTAGGTAGGATTTTTCAATTTCGAAATTCGCGCGCGGATCGAGATCGAATCACGCCGAACGAACGCCGAACACTTGATTTTGCTTTTGTTTTATTAAAATGCAATCAGAAAATCTTTTTTAAGTAACACCAAAATTTTTCAAAAATGTGAGGCGTCCGGATTTTTCGACCGAATGTCAGGACAAACTCACAGGTCTGTCCGGCTTTTGCGTCTGAGGACCTGGCAACCCTAACTGCAGCCCGACTTGAGGTATCGCCGCGTCTCCCCGCTTTCCACAAATACACCGGCGCACACAACAAACCGTCGTATTGCAAAAAAGTTATTAAAGATTTTAGTTTTTTTTTTTCATTTGTACCCCAGGGTACGGTTCTAGGGTTAAAAGAGTCCTTTTAAGTTTTTTTATTTAGTACAAGATTGACGCCTGAAGTTGTAAGCATAATAATATAATGTTTACACATGTTATATGATCTACTTCAACACACATTGAGAAAAATAAACAAAATTTTGAACATTTTGTAAGAAATGAATTGGTAAGATTTCTTAATACTGTTACGTAGGTAGGTATAGGTGACGTAAGTGTCGATTGTTCCGGGCACATTTACTAGAAAGTTCGGGAAAGTTCCACGACGTTCTAGAACGTTCGATGGAGTTCCGAGGGGTCATTCGAGAAACTTCCAGATCATCGTCGATCATTCGCGATGTTACTGGAATGTTCTGGAATGCACCTGGGTACTTCGGGTTGTCGAACTTTCTAGAAAATGTGACCGGAGATATAAATAGCGGACGTGTCGGCACGGGACTCAGTTCAGTTTTGGGAACGAAACAGTGAACATCGCCGCGAAGCGGAACTACGACTGCGATACAAAGTGTGTGTTTTGTGTAGTGTTGTGTTAGTTTGTGTTAGTGAATTCTAGTAAAGTGTTTGTGAATTTTAAATAAAGTTATTGTGTTTTTTTCGAGTAAAACTGTTATTTTAATTTATCCCGAACCCCAGCTCGTAACAATTGGTGTCAGAAGTGAGGGATAAATCATGCCGGTTTTACCGAAGGACGACACGGAAGGAATCCGTACGAGGAGCCAACGCCAGCAAGAGGTGGGCCAGAGACGATTTGACCCCACGTCGCAGCACGTACCGGGTGGTAGCCAGCCGACGACGGAGCCAGCGTCAGCTCAGGTATCAGGATCTGGTGTTACTGCAGCACCGGTGACAATGGATCTGTCTGCCCTGATGGCAATGATGCAAGAACAGGCCCGCCGTCAAGAAGATCAAGCCCGTCGTCAAGAAGAACAGGCCCGCCGTCAAGAAGAACAGGCCCGTCGTTTAGAAGAACAGCTGCAGCGCGACAAGGAAGAGCAGGCCCGGCGACAGGAAGAACAGAGCCGTCGACAGGAGGAACAGATCCTCCTCATCAAGGACTTACACGCAACATTCGGCAAAGATATCGGAGCGGTAAGAGAACAGATCGAACTTCACGAGAACCGTATCTCCGAGGCCGAAAACCGTGTCTTCGGTGCTGAGAGCCGTATATCTGGGGCCGAAATTAAGATCGCCGATCTCCAGAAAGCGTTTGGATGTCTGAAATCTGGAGATGGGTCTGTGGCTTCTGTGGTTGCGGTACCTTCAGTGCGTGGATTTAAAGCGCCACCCTTCGACGGAACATCTTCCTGGTCCGCGTACAAGCTCCAATTTGAAGCTGTTAAGAAAGCGAATGGGTGGACAGATGCGCAGGCAATGACCGCACTCACCTTGGGTCTTCGTGACCAGGCTTTGACGGTATTAGAGACTCTTGGCAACAATGCGACTTACGAGCAGTTGATTGAAGCCCTAGAGTCTCGATACGGGGACGCTCACCTGGAGCACGTCTTTCGCGCCCAGTTGAAGGATCGCGTGCAGCGCAGCGGTGAAAACCTGCAGCAGTGGGCTCTTGAAGTGGAAAAACTGGTACGAAAAGCGTATCAGTCAGCGCCTACGCTCATCGACGGTAATTTGGTTCAAGCGTTCGTTGATGGCATACGGGACTTTGAAGTCAGAGCTGCCGTGAGGCTTGGGCACCATGAGACTTTGAAGGCAGCCTTGGCCAATGCACTGGAAGTGGAGGCAGTGAGGCAAGACCACCGTGCCCATCGCATCAGGGAGGTTGCGGCATCTTCGCGTGACCGTTCAAAGTACAGTCCCACATGCTACAATTGTGGGGAGAAAGGTCATATTCGAACGAGTTGCCCTAAGCGAAGAGATTCCAGCGAAGATCACACCCGGGAAAGAAGTGCGCCTGCTGCCACCGCTCAGCCAGCAGCAGGGAAACGAGTAAAAGCCAGAACTGCGGGGCGGGTGCTGGCTGGTGGTCAAGGAGCCCCAAGGATATCGATCTCACAAGCCCATGATGGGAACAGCCTAATCATCAAAGGTGAAGTGAATGGAAGACCATGTAAGTTGACATTGGACACTGGAGCTTCTCGCACGGTCGTCAGTTCCCGAGTAAATCGTCTTCTTGGGGACTTCTTCAGCAAGTATGACCACATAAATTTAGTAACAGCTACCGGTCAGCATATACCCGTCCGAGGCGAGAAAGAGGTGAAGTTGAAGCTGGGTAGCACAATTTATTGGCATAAAGTCATCGTGGCTGATATAGAAGACGAGTGCATCTTAGGATTAGACTTCATGCGACAGCACTGTTGTAAGATCGACGTGGATCAGGGAGTCCTGAAGTGTGGTTTGGAAGAAGTCTTCATGGAAGGTGCACCATCAGGGAAAGTGCACTGCTTGAAGAAAACTGTTCTTCCTCCCAGGTCGGAATCGACAGTTCCAGTTAGCCTTCCACGCAATACTGGACCGAAAAATCGATGCATTCTCATTGAAAGATTGGACGAGAACCTCCCATGGAAGATGGCGCGGAGCTTAGTACGAGCAGTTGATGTTGCAACTGTACGCATCCTGAATCCAAGTGAACAAGCACAAGTTATCCAGAAGGGTACGTTGGTGGGTACCTGTGAGGACGTAGCATGGATGCGTAATTGCCAACATCCGCCTTCCCGGAACGTTGCTCAAGATGCAAGTTCTTACATCTCGAATCTTCTGGAAGATTGTCGCACAGATTTATCTGCGAGAGAAATGGATAAGGCTAAGAAGATGTTACTTCAATACGCCGACATTTTCTCTGCACATGACGCTGACATAGGGAAGACTGGATTAGTTCAGCACAGAATCAACACGGGAAACGAATTACCTATTCGTCAGAGACCTAGAAGGTTACCAGTGGCAAGAGAAAAGGAAGTGGACGCCATGATTGAAGGGATGGTAAATGATGGAGTTATAGAGCCTTCATCTAGTCCCTGGTGTTCTCCTGTGGTCCTGGTGAAAAAGAAGGACGGCAGCATGCGGTTTTGTGTGGATTATCGTCGGCTGAATGACATTACAAAGAAAGACAGCTATCCATTACCCAGGATCGACGACACTCTTGACACGCTTTCAGGAATGAAGTGGTTTAGCACGTTGGACCTAAAAAGTGGCTACTGGCAAGTGGAAATTGACCCTAAAGATAAGGAGAAAACCGCATTCTCTACGGGAAAAGGACTTTGGCAATTTAATGTTATGCCATTCGGATTGTGCAACGCTCCTGCAACTTTTGAAAGGTTAATGGAGCAGGTACTCACTGGTTTAATTGGAGACGCCTGTTTAGTCTATTTGGATGACATCATCATTGTGGGCCGCACATTTGAAGACCACCTTCAAAATCTGGAACGAGTGCTGTCTAAAATCCGAGGAGCTAATCTTAAGTTAAGTCCAAAGAAGTGCACCTTCTTTAGACAGCAGGTTAGTTTTCTGGGGCACGTTGTGTCTAAAGAAGGAGTGCAAACGGATCCAGAGAAAATCGTCGCTGTCAAAGATTGGCCTATTCCAAAGGATAAGACGCAGGTCAGAGCATTTTTGGGTTTGTGCTCGTACTATCGAAGGTTTGTCAAGAATTTTGCAGACATCGCCAAACCATTACATAAACTTACCGAGGAGAAGAGACCTTTTTGTTGGGATGATAGCTGTGACATGGCTTTTGAGGAGTTAAAGAAACGATTGTGTAATACTCCGATTTTGGGCTATCCTGATGCAGAAAATGAATTCATAATTGACACGGATGCGAGTAATACTGGAATTGGAGGTGTGTTATCTCAGCGAAAAGGAGATCATGAAGTTGTCATAGCTTACTTCAGCAAGTCGTTATCGAAACCAGAAAGGAACTATTGTGTCACGAGACGCGAACTCCTCGCCGTTGTGAAGACTTTGCAGCACTTCAGCAAGTATCTACTGGGACGCAAATTCCACCTTCGAACTGACCATGCTGCGTTGAAGTGGTTGCTGCAGTTTAAGAATCCGGAAGGGCAAGTAGCAAGATGGATTGAATTGCTGCAAGAGTTTCACTTCTCAATTGAACATCGTAGCGGAAAGTCTCATGGTAATGCAGACGCTTTATCACGAAGACCTTGTCCTGAAGATTGCAAGCATTGTGTCAGGCAAGAAGCTAAGGAAGCAGTTCCTGTCAGAATGCTAAGAACAGACCTTAGTGATGAGTGGAAGGAAACTCTACAACATGCTCAGCAAAGTGACTCGGACATTAAACCAATCCTCGAATGGATTAAAGCCAATGCTGCTAAACCGAAGTGGTGCGATGTTGCAGCAATGAGTACAACCACAAAGAGCTATTGGGCACAGTGGGAGAGCTTGGTACTCCAAGATGGTGTCTTGTGCCGTAAATGGGAAAATGCTCGTGGAGACAAGTGCCATCTGCAAATGGTCGTGCCGAAATCGAAGGTACCAGAAATTCTTCGGCTCTACCACGATGGAAGTTCCGGAGGTCACATGGGGGTAAAAAGGACTCTGTTGAAGATCCGAGAACGGTTTTATTGGATCCATTGTCGAGAGGATGTTGAAGATTGGTGTCGCAAATGTACCAGTTGTGCGGCAGTAAAAGGACCTCAAACACGCAGCAGAGGAGCACTGAAAGTGTACAATGTAGGAGCCCCCTGGGAACGAATAGCACTAGACGTCGCTGGCCCATTCCCTGAAAGTGAAAGCGGAAACAAGTACTTCTTGGTTGTCATGGACTATTTCACGAAATGGCCGGAAGTATTCGCCATTCCTAATCAAGAGGCTTCGACAGTAGCTGATAAATTAGTCCACGAAGTCTTTTGTCGGTTCGGGGTACCCCTGGAAATCCACAGCGACCAAGGAAGAAATTTCGAATCTCAAGTTTTCCAGGAAACATGTCGTGTAATGGGTACTCATAAAACTAGAACCACGTCATACCATCCACAATCTGATGGAATGGTAGAAAGATTTAATCAAACACTGGAAAGATATCTGGCCAAAGTTGTAGCGAGCAGACAACGGGATTGGGACAAGCACATACAGCCGTTTCTTCTGTCCTACAGAAGTGCTGTTCACGAAAGCACAACTGTGACACCAGCCTTTGCAAACTTTGGAAGAGAGTTAAGGTTACCAGCTGATCTAATTACTGGCATCCCACCTGATTCACCAAGCAGCATAACAGATTATGCAAATGACTTGCGTAACAAAATGAATGACGTATACGAGCATGTCAGACAGTCAGGCCAGCAGATGTCTGAGAGGATGAAAACTCGCTATGACCGGAAGATGAACAATAGCAGATTTGATGAAGGTTCACTGGTGTGGTTGCATAACCCAGTGCGTAGCAAAGGGAAGTCGCCTAAACTACAGGCAAAATGGGATGGACCATACCAGATTGTGACCAAAATCAATGACGTCACCTACCGGATACGGAAGAGTACGAGAACTGCGCCTAAAATTGTTCACGTAGATCGGCTGGCACGATACTACGGGAATAATGATGCTCGGGACGAGCATGTCTTAGGAGGGGGCAGTGTTACGTAGGTAGGTATAGGTGACGTAAGTGTCGATTGTTCCGGGCACATTTACTAGAAAGTTCGGGAAAGTTCCACGACGTTCTAGAACGTTCGATGGAGTTCCGAGGGGTCATTCGAGAAACTTCCAGATCATCGTCGATCATTCGCGATGTTACTGGAATGTTCTGGAATGCACCTGGGTACTTCGGGTTGTCGAACTTTCTAGAAAATGTGACCGGAGATATAAATAGCGGACGTGTCGGCACGGGACTCAGTTCAGTTTTGGGAACGAAACAGTGAACATCGCCGCGAAGCGGAACTACGACTGCGATACAAAGTGTGTGTTTTGTGTAGTGTTGTGTTAGTTTGTGTTAGTGAATTCTAGTAAAGTGTTTGTGAATTTTAAATAAAGTTATTGTGTTTTTTTCGAGTAAAACTGTTATTTTAATTTATCCCGAACCCCAGCTCGTAACAATACTTCAGTAAGTATCCACAATGGATGAGAGTGGCGGTCGACAGAGTGCAATGAAAAGAGTTGTAGTTTGTTGTGTAAGAACTGATTTTTGACTTAGCATATAAGTATTAGATAATAGTTTTGAACTTTCTTTAAAAAAGTGTTCTTTTATATGTATTACTGTAAATTTCGGAAATAAAAGGCTTTATTATTATATTATTATTATTATAAGTATCCACAAGGAAAGGATTTTTGGAATACCAACCCTAAAAAAGTAAAACAGATAATGGAATTATTAACATTCACTGAAGTGAAGCTGCGGGGGGCAGCTAGTTATTATTAAATCATTTTTCTTAGTACCTGAAAATATGTCACAATGTAACGAAATCTTTGGAACCACGATTCATAACCTTTTAGTAAGTTCGGAATACAAATAACATTGCTCCATCAGATTGATCTGAACAGTCTACTGGTATGGTCATGTCTGCCAGGCGTTTTTCTCTGAGGTGCCTATACTAGCCTATTACAGTTCAACTATATAAAGAGGCCTCTTCTCACACAGAGAAGGCACAAACATTGATCACCACATTGGCTCAAAAGGAATTGTCAATTTCTGGCTTATATTCTTTCACTGATCAAAGATTTAAAGATGAAACGCAAAGGGTAACTCGACAACTATATAACTCAATAAGAAAAGCCCTAATAGAAGCTGAAATAGTAATAAAAAGCAGAAAAAAAAACATAGCCAAGAAATAAAATAATAAGTAGCAAATTCAGAGCTGCACTGCTTGGAAATCAAACAAATTAAGTTAAAAGAACATTAATTACCTTGCGACACATTCTTTTTGTTCTTTTTCTTCGTCATTGTAGAAGATTTTATTGAAGGTTAATAAAAAAAACATTCAAATTTTGGGTTTATTTCAACTCAACGCTAGTTTCGTGTTTAGACACTATTTTTGTTTTACGTTAATTAATAATTGGTTATTTAAAGAGTTTTTTATTGTTTTGAACTGTATTTTATGGAAGTTTATCATCAATTATTCACAATAAAAGATAAACTTTTCAAAATTAAGTCTGACAGATGTAAACGAACGAAATAGTATACAAAATAAAAATAATGTCAATGTCAAAAATCGATCGATGATTGCTGTGTGGACAGGTCTAATTAAAAAATTCTACCACTTCCAGTGATTTTAGTCGGGTAGAATTTATTTCTACCTAAAATTCACCAAACTGCAACAGCTACAACCACGAAGCACGTAACTCAAATACCAACCTTTTAATTAGTTGTACTACGGTTAGAATAACATTATGCTCAATAAATTGTTAAAATTATAATGTTTTTTTCGAGTTCGATTTGAGGAGACAGAGTGGAGTCTCTCGTTAGAACTTACCGCGCTAGAGTAGGTAATGTGAGCTCAAAATTCACTAGTTTATTTAGAAATAATTTAATTAAGGTATGAATTTATTTACTCCTTTAACCGCAGAGGTATGAATCGCCAGTACTGGCAACTAATGAAAGCCAAAGGAAAGTTCAATCCAATTTATTAAAAAGTATTAAAGCATTTGTTACTTTTTTATGTAAGTATTTTCGTTAGAGCGGAATCAAAACCATTGTAGTTAAGTGTTGATTACCTACCTACTAGTCCTTCCGGGTTTGTGAGTCACATAATATTTTTTCAATTTTCGGTCATTATAGAATACTTACGCTGCGGTATTTTTGGCAACTTACAAACCTTCCCAGAGGTGTACCTAGGTAACCGAGGCTTCATTGCGAAACGTATATGGAAGTCCCTGCTCTAACAACTTGTCTTAAAAAAGGTTTGCGTCTTATGTGCTGCACCGCTCAGCTGCAAATGACTCGCATGGTTTAAGGCATAAATTATATAATATAAACTGGTAGTTTCAGGCCCCTGTTGCTGTAGGGATTTGGCTACTATGGCAGTCAGGATTTGCAGGTATTAGTGGGAGCAGTGTTTATCTCGATGACCCGCTTGTTCCTTTCCTCTTTGCCTCTTTCCATATCAAGTAGGAGACAGAACAGAACTAGGCCGATAGGCATAAAGGGGCGATTGCCTAGCACTACGGAACGATTGATTCCAATAGTAGGTATGGCAAAAGCGTTTTAGTTTCAGTGGAAAATATATTTGACTTATCCTCCGCTGTTCTTTTCTGATTAATTTTGTTGCGGGATTCAATACAGTTGAATTGTTTCTCCGAGACTCGTCGAGCAGCTCCTTTGCTTCGGCGCTTTCCTGGCGGACTTCACTGTTGATTTTGATTCTGGCTTTCAGGAGATGCAGTGGTTGGGATTGGGAATAGTGTGTTGGGAATGTCCCATAAAATAAATTGTTCTTTTCCTCTCATCAATAAAAAAAAAGTGAGCCGTCACGGGACGCCTGGCAGATGTGAAACATCGACATCCACACATCGAAACCACGGAAACGATACCCATGACCGAAATTTTGAAAAATGTTAGCCGCCATCTTGGATTCTGAAATGGACCTCATTTTCGGCATCAGTGTCCCCGAAAACCACAAAATGTGAGGCCAAGGCGCATATCAAAAAGTAATATGATTGAAAAGAAACAAAGTTATCATACGCGTTATGTTAGGTTTTTGATTACTGCTCTGCTTCCGTGGGTCACAGCGTAATATTATGTAGCCTATGTCTTATTCTGATGTATAGCTATATTATTGTAAAATTTCATCAAAATCCGTTCAGTCGTTTTTGCACATAAGAGTAACAAACATCTACACGCACACACACAACCAGACACAGCACTTTCATATTTATAAATATTACTAAAATAGGGTGAACGTAATTTCTAAAAATAAAACCATTATAAAAATGACACATTTTATTTAAAATACAAGGAATAAGTACACAAGAAAGCTTTCAATATTATTCAATAAATACAAAATGTCCTTAATTTAACATTCAGTTGCAAAGCTAACGTGAGCATCTTTTATATTCATTTGTGTAGCTGCAGAAGTGAAAAACATTTAATATCCATTTGTGAAGAGCTGCGAAACTTACCCTATTATAGTACGTTTTATAATAATATTTTACAAAAGAAAAAGTAGTATTTTGACATTTTACCTGCGATTACATTTGAGCCCAATTTCGAATTTTTACTTATGCTTGCAGTTGAATTAATTCAGGCATTTGAATATTTCGTATCCAAATAATTATTTTCTTTGTCAAGTATACAAGTTGGTTGGTATATTTGGAAAGTTGGCCTTCGCAATTAACAAAACATTGTGCCTATTGTTAATGATAGTAGACCCAAATACACTCAGTTACATCCAAAAACATAGAAATAGGGCAAGATATTTGCCATTAACTGGGCACGCATAAAAGAATCAACACTAAAAATGTTTATATCAAATCCACAATCTTACACTACAAAATAGTTTATATAAAACTGTTTCTGTTAACTAAGCACCTATATATAGCACAGTAAAAAAAACTTAAAATAGTTACAAAAATAAAAATACTTTCTTTAAAATTAATATAAATCTGGACGGATTTTATAGGTATAGTATACAGTAAAGTGAAAATGTTAAATATTTAATAGTTCTTTAGCTGCTAATATTGAAACGTTGAGGGAAGAATCTAATCAGAAGAATCTACACAAAATTGTTAAATTTGATTAGTGTTATCTAATCTGATGAGGTGAAACTAAAAATACAAAGTCGAAGTGTAAGTACATCATGCTACCCAAAACTGTAAAATGTTCCCAAAAAAACTTGAATCTAACACTTCGGCGATAAAGTTTAAAATCTATTAAAGATATTTGATAGATTACAATACCCCGATGTGCTGGCATTTGTAAAACAGTTCAAATTTTTTTTACCAAACCAAAATTATAAATCATATAGTATCTTTATATTATGGTTGTCTTTCATTCTTCTATTTTAACATTTTCACTTTACATTACTCTGTAGTAATATATTTGACTCTGGTCTTAGTTAAAAATAATAATTCTATTTGTACCCTAAATTACTGATAACTGAAATTCCTTATTTTTCTAACACCTTGATAGTTTTAAGACTCCTTTCTTACATATTAAAGGTCTAGCTGAACTTACCAGTATTATAAATAATACTTTGTAATAAAGGTATTTCTTCTATCGCGGGCTAAGGAAAATTATAATACCTTGAATAATACGAAAAATCTACCATTACGTACATAAAAAGCTACTATCCAACATTTAAAACAGCGCCATCTAGTAACACAAACTCGAACTGGTTATATCTAATTTACGCCACTAGATGGCAGAACCTGTCGACAAAAAACTTGTTTAGAAACTTTTTGTTAATGTTATAACTTATAAAACGCTAACACAGAGTTTTGTGCAGTTCATAAAAGTTTTATACATATGTTTTGTGCAGTTTACTGGCAGTGAGCGTGTTATTGTAAGTTAAATACCACATACACTGAAATAAAAACACCTTTTGTAGGTCATACTGATAATACACAAGCATTTAAATTACTAAGACAAATTGACGACAATTTATACTAGGTTCTTAAGATTACCTTCCCGCTTTTTGACTAATTTTTTGGTGTGACAAAAAACGGCTAGTTAATTTAAGAAACTGTGTATTTATAATCGTCAAATCATGAAAAACGAACAATATAATATCATTTGAAGCACACACTTTTATTTATATCTTATTTATAAGTATTTAATTAAATAGTTTGCGAGATTACTAAACTCGAGTATATATTGACTTTTATAGTTTAAGAGCCAATATTTTTTATTTTTGTAATTGTTATTTGGGTATTTTTTTTTTGTATTGTCCGCGACTTCGTTCAGAAGTCAAAGTCAGAGAGAAGGTCAGAAGTCAAAGTCAGAGTGAAGGTCAAAACTTAAAGTCAAATCAAAATGTTAAACTCAAAAAGTCAAAATGTTCTTAGTTAGCCTCTTCTACGACCTAAACTGCCGAAGCTTGTCAAGCAGTTTTTGAGATTGCGTTTAATAATTGAATGAATCTTTGACTCTCAAACTACAAAGTCAATATACTCTACTTACAAAATTAACTTAAAATGCTAAACAAAAGTAACATCATTCTTATCGAAAATAAAAAGTAATAATAAATATTAAAAGAATTATAATTTGTTTCGGTGGATAATTCCAATACTAAATTATTATAAATATAAAGTTTTTGTGATGTTATAATTTAATTTAGATGTTTTTTTATAAGTGGTAAATATTTAAACTACCCTCAAATTAAAAAAAAAATCAGCTGCGAATACACGATATTACAAAAAGAAACTATTTTTACCCAATATTACCCATTGGGTAATTTTCAAGTTTTAGGCATTATCGGTAAAAAAATTAAGTTACTGTAACCATAAATTATGGTCAAACAATCGAGTAAAATACATATTTGTAATTAAAAACCATTTAAAACTAAATAGAAGAGCTAGGTTAAAATGGTTACAAACCATGTATTTCTGGTTAACGTAACCAGAATATAATTCTTTATTTATATTTAAGTTTGAATGTTTTTAAGTTCATCAAAGACTTCGTATATACTTGTAATATTTCAACGGACGACACTTAATAAAATTTGTGCCAATTCTATTGTTCACAAACTAACTTAAATTTAAGTTAATTGCGTCTTTTTCTGTTCATTTCGTTAAGAAAAGGATAGAAGATACATAATTATTTGATTAGTCCTGCCAAACTAGACAGCGTCTGAAGAAAATTGATTTTTAGTCGCCATGTTTTTAGTCGCGTCTAAATTATCTATGGAGTGTCCTGATTTGACAGGACTTAACTAAAATTTTATCTCCTGTCCTTTTCTAAATGAAATGGTAAGAGAAAGATGCACTTAACTTGAATTTAGGTTAGTTTGCAAATAAGACAATACGGTAGTTTCCACCATTATCAATTGACGTACTTTTTATGAGCTGTCAAAACGCTATTCTCCAATAGATTTCGTATGGCAATGGCATCTTATGACGTCACTAAAATAACAACTCAGTTGACTATCTATTTATTGATTTCAAAGCAATTAAAAATCAAATTTTATAGCAAATTGAAAATGAATTTAATTTGAGGTTTTATAGAAATAATTGTGTCTAACATTTATTGGTTAATGGTGAAAACTACCCAATTGGAACCATTGTCTAAAATTCTCAATAACTTAATCTTTGACCTTGACTACCAGAGATAAAAAAAATTAACATCATTTACGGAGTTTATGTCAAATTAGCTCTCACGTCACCTCGTATAAAACTGAGTCCGAAAAAATTCGTTCTCGGTGACGGTGACGGCGGTGATGGACAAAGGGCCTAAATCTCATCCGTTGAAATGTCAAATTTGAACGAAGACAAAGTGTAACATATTATTATTATATTAGGTTAGTTACGTTGTTAACCTAGTTGGTTTCTTTAGTCTCCTTAGGTTGGTCAGTATAAACGATTTCTGCGTATTCTGTAGAGGGAGGAGGTGGTTTCTCTGTTGAGGTTTGTTCTCCTAACGCCAGTTCAGCGTACACCACGCCCTTCTTGTCGTCTGATAGAGGCTGTAAGAAGAAAATAAATGTTATTTTTTATCAGAGGATGAGAAATTACCTGTTAAATGTGTTACAGCCCACAAGAGGTCTCGCTGAAAAGTAGACCAGGAAAATCAAGGCAGTTAATCCTTCGAACACACGTGTTTCGAGACACAATAGAAAGACAATAGCAGCGCGACAGTCGGCTGTCGTTTGGTCATCGAAAGGTTAAGGACGATCAGCGGAAATATTTCTTGTAGTTTTAAAACCATAATGCAAATTAATGGGTGTTAAATAATTACAGATTAATTTAAACAATATTCTGCATGGCAGGAATTGCCAATGTCGCTCAAAAGGGTGGCCTGCTTAAAGACTGGGCAGGACATGTCTGTCGCATGCCGGACAAACTGTGGGCTTAAATAGCACAACACTGGTGCTCTGAGAAGGAGCGACGTGGTTGCAGAAAATTGCAGGACAAATTAAACGGATTCTTTCAGAACTAGATCGAGGAAGCGAGGTATCCCAAAAGATGGAAGGAGAGGAGGCCTTTGCCCAGGAGTGGGACCGAACTTTACACAACAGGCCACAATGGAGTCCTCTTGTAACTTCTTTTGCTGTGCTCAAAAGGCCATGATTGTTACTTTTTTTTAATGTTTACCACCTAAGCCTGTACATTGTGGAACCTTTGGATGGAATAATTTGATTCCATCCAAAGGTTATCTAGAAGAAATAGCTTTTTAACGATAAGGAAGCCTATTGTACTCTTGCTTATTTGTTTGTATTGTCCTTCACTGTTTTGCCCTATTGGAGTACCAGTACAATAAAGAATATTCTATCTATCTATCCGTTGTGGAATGTAATAAAGAATTGAGAATCAAGAAACAGTTGCTTATACTAACCTTATCCTCAGTATCCACGACCTGAGCTTCAGTCGCCTGCACCTTATCCTTGGCTCTGGGCAGCACAGCACGGACCCTGGCACTCAGGCCGGCCAGGCGTGATCTCTCCCGTCCACCCACCGCACTCTCGGTGTCGCTACTAACGAGAAACAGTGATTAATGCTTGCTGGTACTTCGATGTTAGTCTGAATGTCGAAATACAACGTAAATTTAAACTCCCTAGGAGATGATTGTACCCATAAAAACAAACAACTTTTATTACGGAACCAACTCTGAAATCGCGAGTAAAATATCAGCTGTTTCTAACAAAAGTTCAAAGCCCTCCCGACGATAATGTATGAAAAAGCCGCTATTTTTTTCAAGATTTTAAAGTTGGTTTGATAACTAACTAAAGTTTTTTTTATTTATTTATTTATTTATTATCTATATACATTTACCATTACAGGCTAACCCAATTCGATAAATGCATCTTATTTACTAAAATTTTATTTACACTTATCTATCTAACTAATCTATCTATAACTAATGATGAAAAAAGCCAGTCAAAAAAAGTTGTTGGTTTTTATTAGTAGAATCATCGCTTAGCGGGTTTTTAAGACCAAAAATATGATTTGTTTACTGAATTATTGATTACAAGCCCGTCACACTATTTTCGACCACCGAAACCCCTGAAAGCCAGAATCAACAGTCATCTCATCTTATAAAAATCTCTAAACTCTTTTAAATTGTAGGTGAAACGAAGCTAAAAACTAGTTAATCCGTCATTTAGATTTTCAAAAAAATTTGGAGACGTTTTTTTTTCTCGTAAACGGAAAATGACGGCGATCCAGCGCGTTGAAGTTTCGAGTGACGTCACGATCAGGTAAAATTTTTGCAGAACAGTGACGTCATAAGCGCCACTCCGGAACTTTGTTGCTCTTTATCTTTGTATTTATTTATTAATTTGATCAAGGAAAAAAATTGTGTCCTGAATTTTTGGGCGGTCTATCAAACGGACTAAATAGAATGTCATCGCTTTGTCAAGTACCTGATAAGTTTTGTTTTTTTTTTTTTAAGTTGAAGTTAATTGCTCGTTCGAAACAGAAGGTTTCTATATAGAAGAACATGCAAGAAACTCCATGAACGCTTTTTTAAACTCAATAGATTGTTATAATTATTTGGTTACGCGCAAACAAGCAAGCGGGTCATCAAGATAAACATCTTTTAAATATGTTGCATACGAACTCTGGTTGCGCGATTTAGGATCATTAGTTGTAATTTACATGTTATGACATTAGTGTGCCACATAATCAATTAACATATTGTTATATTTTTGAGCTGTCATAACGCGATTTACAATATATTTTGTATGGAATATCAAATTATTACATCACGTATTTGTAAGTCAATTAAATAAGTAACTATTTATTGATTTTAAAGCAACAAAAAAAAAATTTTGCTAATATTAATCTGGCTTTCAGGGTTAATATAAATAGTTATTTTATGGCATTATGGATTAGTAATAAATTAATTGAATTAATAATGAATTAAAGAAACACCATTTTCCATATACAACGATTAAAAGTCTAGTCAAGCAGTGATAGTGAATAAATACAAGCATTTTAGTCTAAGACCCCACAGTTGCACGACCTAATTAATAAACATTAATCCATAGAAATTGAGAAATTCAACTATTCTTTACTTTTTGCAATTCACATCTTGGTATGTAGATTAACTTTTAGTGACAGATATCTTGTAGATTGAGGAATTCACATATTCTTTTTTTTTGTAATTGACATCTTAATATGTGACATTTCTGACGACTATGGGCCGCCTCTCATGTAAAGTATTGTTGGTTCGAATCCGGGCAAGTAATATTGTGACTTTTTCAATTCAAGTTTATCTTGGACATCACTGACATCCCGTGCCTCGGAAAGCACGTAAAGCCGTTACTCCCGATTGCGTTTGTAGAACTTTGACCGACTGTCAAAGTAAATAATAATAATAATAAATATAAATATCCTAGGACAACTTCACACACGGTCATCTGATCCCAAACTAAGCAGAGCTTGTACTAAGGTAACCAGACAGCTGATAAACATACTTATTTAATTTATAAATACATACATAATATAGATAAATTACACCCAGACACAGAACAAACAATCATGCTCATCACACAAAGTTTGTCCTGGGTGGGAATCGAACCCACGACCTCAGGCTTAGCAGTCAGGGTCACTAACCACTACACCAACAGGCCCGTCCGCCAAGTACGGGTAGTCAGAAGCCAGATAAGTCTGACCAGTCTTATCTATCGTGTCGCCCAGTTACTGGGTTGTGAAGGACTGATAGGCAGTTGCTTCACGAAAACACCGACATCCGGCTTAGCCCATTTAGACTGAAAGCCGACCCCAAACATAGTTGGAAAAAAAGGCTAGCAAGATAATAATATCTGGCGACTATAGGGTCTTAAACCATAATATTATAAATTAAAAGTGGCAATATTTTGTAGTGAAGCAAAGCGAAGCGATATACCATTCAATAGAGTATTAGAAAATTAACTTTTAAAATTAAATTAACGTTTTTTTCTCTCTTTAATGTGTAATATAGTTTCACTATTTTATGATTATCACAAGCAAATCTGAACTAAATTGCTGTTGAGGTACCAGGAATGCAGGATACCAGTGCTCAGATATCTAAATGCTCGACAATGGTGCTGATTCTCTTGTTCAAAAACTAAATAAAATTAGGTACAATATTTTTAGGTTATTTTTCTAATACTTTAATGAATGGCGGATATAGTTACATAACAGTTAGACGTACGGTCTAGGAAGCGAGTTGCCCGATTCTAAAAGCACATCCCCCGCCGGCGTCCTTGCGGGAAAAAATATTATTGTATATGGCAACAATTTTGAAAAATAAAGTTAAAACAACATTTCTGGGTTTAAATTACCCAGAAATGTTGTTTTAGGGAAAAAGATCCGGATTTATTCTGTTTATTGTGTTTTTCGGTTAAATAACTCCGGAAGTTTATTTTTAAGATTTTCTTGGGATTTTTTAATAAAAGTAAAAAAGTTAGCACATTGAAAATTACCAGGAAAGTTCAAATAAATGTAATAATCAAAGTATTTTTAGAAAAGATAAAAACATATTACATTAGAGTAGGGACAAAAAAAGTAACTTTTATATACACAAATTTTATTAAACATTTAAATGACTAAACGAGACAAATTTTCTACAAAGTAAGCTTATTAAATTATTCAATTAGCAAGTTGAACTCCACGAATTTTGTTTTCGTAAGCATTTGACTGAATCAAACTAAAGTCATGCTCAGTATGCTCTGTCCTTTTCTTTAAGAAATGGAAAGAGAAAGATGCACTTAACTTAAATTTACGATAGTTTGTGCACAAGAGAATCGGCACCAATGTCGATGTTTTACATCTGCCAGGCGTGCCGTGACGGCTCACTTTTTTTTCATAAAAGTACAGCTTTTCCCTACTTTTCCCAGATTTATTTATTTCTAGTCATTTCAATGTTTAATGTAAAAATTTACACAGTTGAACAAGCTACAAGAAGCTTTTAATATATAACAATTATGGCCGAACACTCAAACGTCACTTAATTTTAACACGCTCTCAAATCTGTTGCTGTGTTTGTCACTCTAAGGCCCGAGTCACACCGGAATGACAGCGGCCGGCAGCGGCGCGGCGAGCACCTTCAGTGTGAAATAATTTTAAACTTTAACTACATACCTAAAAGACTAGTATCGCTTGAAAAGGTCGCGAGGCTGCCAGCGGTTGCCAGCGGCCGCCCGCGGCGCCGCGAGGCCGCCAGCGGCCGCCAGCGTCGCTAGAAACGAAAGGCGCGCGGCCGCTATACGATACTAGTCTTTTAAGTATGTAGTTAAAGTTTAAAATTATTTCACACTGAAGGTGCTCGCTGCGCCGCTGCCGGCCGCTGCCATTCCGGTGTGACTCGGGCCTAAAAGGATAACGTAGTGACAGCAACAGCTTTGACAGCGCTTTAAAATTGATTGGCGTTTGAGTATGCGGCCATTAGGCATTAGATTATTCCACACTGCCCCACCAATAGTTTAAAGACGTTTGTGCAAAATTAGTTTAATCATGTTGATAAAACAATGACGTTACGCTTGCTACAAAATGATAGCAAAAGAGACGGCGTTTTTGCAGCAAATAGCATATAAATAGACATTTAAGAGTCAAATAATTAAGTCTTTTATTATTATTATTTTTTTGGTGAGTGGGAAATCGTCAAATGCCTGCTCCCGTCCTGGGTGCGGCGGGAGGGCGTGTCAGACTTTTACTGACTAAAACCCACTCATGTTCCTTCGATTGCCCTTTATGTTCCAGGGTCACGGTAACTATTATAAACATTCCGCGACCCCGGCAGGCGTGGCCCTGTTGGGCCCCTTCTTGATTAAGTCTTTTATTTCCTACTAGCTATTGCCTGCGGCTTCGCCCGCGTGGATGTCAGCGTTCCTTCCCCTATTTTACTCCTTTAGGGGTGAAATTTCCAAAAAAAACCCTTTCTTAGTGGATACTTAGGTACTCTTCACAAAGAACACCCAACTAGTTTCATGTCTCTAGGACCAGCGGTTTGGGCTGTGCGTTTTTTTTTTTATTATTATGGGCTTGCTCTTGGTCCCAGACTAGCCCGAGTGCATAGACGGGGCCTACGATGGAGCGAGCTTACCCAATAGATGCCTATGCACTCGTTTTTAAAATACTTCCAGGTTATATGAATTTGGAAACACAGACGCCGGCAGGGAATTCCATTCCTTCGCGGTGCGCATTATGAACGATTTTGAGAAGCGCTGCGTGCGGGATATGAGGAATATCAACCAAGAAAGGGTGGTATCCTGCCATACGTCTGGATGTCCGGTGGTAAAAAGGAGATGAGGGAATGAGCTCGTTATCAAGTCATTTTACCATTTTACATTTATAATAATAGATTATAGATTATTTTTGATATGACTAAATTAAAGGCAAACCATTTATGTATTTATTTATATTGGTTCACCAACAACTGTTTACATTAGTATCATGCTTATCTTTGTCATTTTCATTTACTTTGGCTTTTGACTTTCACTTTGACTTAGACTTTTCTTTTGACTTTAACTTTGACACTTACTTTTGACTTAGAATTTTTTATTGACTTTGACTTGTTTTTTATTTTGACAGTTTGGTGGGGCAATGCCAAATAAACCCGTAAATCGGTATCTACAGTAAAATTCCCATAAAAAAAGGGATACTTACGATTCTCCAGAGCTCTTTGTGTTGTCTCGTCGTCTTCCTGTAAAACAAATATACTTTTTCTAAGGACTAACAAAAACAGTACTATTGGTGTAATATCATATGATAATGAACTTAGGTGAAATAGAAATAGAATTGAAAATTCTATGTAAGATAAGCTCGTGGCAGTTCCGCATTTTTAAACGTCGTTGCTGTTTATAAAAGATCATTATAAATAACTGAATAAAAACATTGGATATAAAATATCATATAAATTGGATATAAAATCCATACTAATATTATAAATGGGAAAGTGTGTCTGTCTGGCTGTCTGTTTGTCTTTCTTTCACGGCAAAACGGAGCGACGGATTGACGTGTTTTTTTAAGTGGAGATAGTTGAAGGGATGGAGAGTAACATAGGCTACTTTTTGTCTCTTTCTAACGCAAGCGATGCCGCGGGCAGAAGCTAGTATCATTATAAATAACTGAATAAAAACAAACACCAATTGGGCTTTGCACGGTGAAAATATTTTTGCCTAAATACCTAATTAAGCAGGCACTTTCTCCGAATTTTTAAGAATTTTTGAGGAGGGACTTCAAAGGAATTTCAATGAGTTCTGCGACATTCTAAAAATGTGTATTAGGGTCTTGTATTCCGAAACTTTTAAATAGATTATAATATAGTGCTGTAAATAAAAAGGGGCCAATAATTATTCGTCCCACAAATCTATAAACCGTTGTCAGTGCTAGAAATGTAATTTACGACATAATATTATTGTGAAAACAATCAATTTTGTATTTTTATTTACTTTGCTATATTGATTTTTATTATGCGTCTTTTTATTTACTTTTGTAAATTTTTTTATTTTTTATTTAATCCAATTACATAACATTTTATTACAAATATAATGATTGACAATCAATTTGAATTAAGAAAAAAAACTAAAACCAAATCAATTTTCCACAAATTACGTTTCTAGCACCGACATATAGAACAGCTACCAAAGGCATCTGAAAACCCCTACCATACAATCAAACCATATATATTCGTATGTAAAATGTAATGTACCCATTTGTAATTAATTAATTGGATCCTTGAACCAAATCGTTTCTTGTCTACTGGTAGCTTGGCATGCGTATAATTCCTTTGACCCTAGCTTTTTAACATAATTAAAAGGTCCCTTTGGCCCTTAACCTTTTAGGGAGGGCCACATAGTGACAAAATAGGATATTTATAGGCAGCATCATATGTACGGTCAGCAAAGTAGATAAGTATGCAGGGCCGTCATCTACAATTGAGGTTTTCTTGAATACTAATCTAATTATTAAAATAAAATTTAACCTAATTGAAGAATTAATTATTTTCTACTATAGTTTAAATTTATATTAGAACATATCCAAGGGCTTTTGAGAAAACTTAAACTGTATCTGAGGGCCCTGTATACTTATCTACTTGCTGACTGTACATACCGTGATTTGTGAGTCGGGGGATATATTGAAGGAGGCGGTTCAGTATTCGATTATCTTTCCAAATATGCAAAAAAAAACAAATTTTCTTGTCTCATAAATTGTTGCCACGCGCTTTGATATCTACAGATGGCTAGCTGGTGTTTTAAGTTATTGTCCAGAATCTTTTTTTGCGCAACCCTAAAGCTTTTAACAAATTGTAAGTAGGCCTAAGTTAGCCCTATATAAATACAATCACGTGTATAGGTAAATGGCACTAACCACCAGTCATTTCGGGAGTATTAAAATTAGTGTCTATGGTTTTACTTGCAATAATATTTCAGATACAATACCCTGCGGAAGTTGAGTAACCTCTTTGAGTACTGCTCCGCTCTAGGAAGCCATAGCGTGTTGTTATATAACTTAAAATCTCCCTCGATAAACGGACTAAATAATGCAAAAAGATTTTTTCAAATCGGACCAGCAGTTTCTATGATAAAGACGTTTAGAAAAAATAGAAAAAACTCGTAGAAATGAAACATCAAATTCTTATTTAATAAATAGTTTATATTCAATAATATTTCGTCATAACCTTTACTTATAGACATTGATAGTGATGAGATTAAACTATTAATTTTTATAAAAATGACACATTTGACATGACGAAAAAAATGCTTTATTTTTATTTATTTTTTCTATAAAAAAACGGGTCTTGTGTGAGTGATAGTGTGGTTTTTTTTTTGCCATGTCATATGTTTTTTAATAAAACGTTCGGCAGACATAAAAAAGGTTGAAGCTTAGAAATAATTTGAGCTCGATAGATTCAAAAGACGCAATGTTTTGGCAAAAAGTGCAAAATGGCAGTGTCTTTAGTTTTTTTATTATTTTTATAACTAATTGATCTTATTTCTGTAATGGGGCGTTAAGTAAAAATACGCTAAAAACTAAATTGGTACAAAAATAAATTCTTAATTATATTTAATTACAAATACTTAAAAATCACAATCGTGGTGACTTATAATGCTAACTTAAGAAAAAAGAAGAAAAATATCAATGTTGTATCAATTGTACAATTTTTTTACTAAAGTTTTAAATTATTTTAATTAAATGATTATTCATGTTTTTTTTTTCATGTAAAAGAGATATTATTATAAAAATTTTAATGTACCAATAAAATAAAGCTTAGTCAAAAACGATAAAAAACTTATTTTTAAGAAATTATTTCTTTTACTACATAATATATACAAAATATTAATATGGTGGTTCGAACACATTGTAATCTTACATTTTAGGTGGAGGCACCAACTGTCAGCCATAGAAATAAAAAAAAAAAGGAAAAATTTAACATCTTTCTGAGATCAGTTAAATCTAAAAGTTACGTAATAAAATTGTATTTTTTCTTATATTAAAATTTCTCAAAAATGCTTCCAACTGAAAATTTTAATGGACAAAGCGGACAATTGGTCTTTCCACCTTTCTTAAAACTATATGAAATCATTTGAAAGGTGAATTAAAATTATTTATTTCGCAAACACATTCCTTAGTTACACCATAAGCTATTAAGTTGCAATAAGTCTCATAAAATGTTGTCAAGTAATTTTACATACAAAAAATGTGCTCCAAATTTTTTATCTATTTTTATTCAAAAATGCCTTAAAGATACACGTTGGGATTTCGTTGTTACACACAAGTTTTATCCAAAAACCTATTTTTATGAGATTCTTAGGCGTACATGTAAGTATGTAACTACATAAAAAGATTTTTATTACAAACGCTATTAGTATCGAGAAAAATAAAAATAATTTAAATGCAACGGACTTATTTTTACTACAATCGGAAAAAAAGTAAATTACAGTTATTTTTCTCGATTCCAAATACAAAGTCTGTTGGACATAGAAAAAACTGGTATTACACATTTAACTATGAAATTTTTTCCTTAAATTACAAACCTAGATTATATTCTAGATTTTTGCTTTGAGTGCATTCAGAAGTTATAAGTTACCTTAATATGTTCGTTTAGCAAGTTATTTCTAAAGTTCTATAGTGATAAGATTTTTTTTTTGTTTTTTTTTCTAAATTTATCTTCTTGAACATAGTAACCAGATTATAGTGTAAGCTAAACATTAAAAAACAGATAAACTGTGTTTTTTTTTTTCTAGAAAAAAAGGTAAAAAATAATTTCTGAACGCAGTCTCATCATTTCTCATCTCTTTCAAAAAAATCTCTTATTATTATAGAACTTTATTTTAAAAAATTGCGTACATTTTTATTTAAATACAATATTTATTAATAAGTAACAATGTTAAACACGTCTGGCACTAAACGACACTTATTAATCGAATATGTCCAAAATAATTATAGATCTGTCACTTTTGTGGTCGAATATTTGAGATTTTTTAATTTTACAGTGAAACTCGAGAAATTTTGATAATTAGAACATGAAAAATATCTTAGTTTTGTGAAAATCTAAACAATTTAAGTAGTTCAAAATTAATATATCATAGTTTTTAAACAAGTACAACTGTTTTACTATGATGTAAGTAGTATTTCTGTTGATTACTGTACAACTTAAATATCTACGAAATATAAAAAAAAAACACAAAAATTCAAATTACTATCAAAAAATTCTAGGCAAGATTCGCTAAAACAAACAGAAAAAAAAGGAAAAATACTTAATTTTTCCAAAAAACGACACAAAACAAAAAAAACTTCCGAGTTTCACCGACTTAAAGCGACACTTTCCGACTTACGCTTAAACCGCCGTATCCGGCTTTTTTTCCGGATGCTTCGTGTCTCCGTTGCTGATATAGTCGCCGTGGTCATGTGACGGGTTTTCTGACCCCTTGATGTCCTCATGGGGGGGGAGGGGTGCCTCAGAGTCCGCCCCGTCCGGAATGTCGGTGCGATGAGAACGTCCTGCCGTACAATACATTAAGCGATCAAGAACTTTGCTTTATTTTCATTTTTGTTTGTTAGAAAGCTGTGTTTGTGCTGTGAGCTTAAAACTGTGGGTGTGAGTGGGCCTTCTGCTTATTTGTGACTAGGTTTTATCGGTGATTACGGTCGTGGCGATGAATCAGTACAGAATCAATACAGAATCTATACTAATACTAATAATTATAAATGGGTGTGTCTGTCTGTGTCTGTCTGTCTGTATGTTTGTCTTTCTTTCACGACAAAACGGAGCGACGAATTGACGTGATTTTTTAAGTGGAGATAGTTGAAGGGATGGAGAGTAACATAGGCTACTTTTTGTCTCTTTTTAACGCGAGCGAAGCCGCGGGCAAAAGCTAGTATTATAAATGTGAAAGTAACTCTGTCTGTCTGTCCCGCTTTCACGCCAAAACTACTCAACCGTTGTAAATTAAATTTGGTACAGAGATAGTCTGGGACCTGAGAAAGGACATAGGATAGTTTTTATCCCAAGAATCTCATGGGAATGGGCACTACGCGGTTACAACCGTTGGGGGCAGCTAGTATAATATAGGTTATGACACTCAGACAAGTTTTAGCTTTATATAAGTTACTATATTAACTATCCTTTAAAAAATATCTAAAAATTTTTTAAGAGTAACTTTATCAAATACAGTCAAATTTGCTTATCTGATGCAATAGTTTGATTCTAAAATCGCCTTTATTGTGTTGTATTAAGAGCGGTTTTAGTGTGAGGATTCTAGCCAGGTTAACCGTACCTTAAAGGATGTTTAGGTAAGTTTTAATTAATATAAAAATACTCTGTAATTATTTTATGTAAGTCTGTTTCGATCAGGTATAATACTTATGTGTATGTCAGAAATTAAAACAATTTAAAAAAATATTATGTTCCAGTGTATCCGATCTCAATTTTAATCAACGAATTGTTGTGCCTTTTCGATTTTCCCACGTAAATATTTCACAGAATTGCTATATCCTTGATTTTTTTATCGTTATTTTTTTCTTTGTTAATTCTAGCTTTTACAGAGTACAGAAAACCACAATGAAATGAAAGAAATTGATGAATCCCAGACAGAAAACCAAATTTAAACCAATGACATATCTTGTTAGTTAAATAAAAACACTCAAATATGTTCTAGAATCTATGAAAAATGACTGAAATAAGCTCAAGGCCCAAAAATCTAGCTACAACACGTGATAATATTTAAACTACATATTTTTTTAAACCTCCACCTAAGCATCAGGGACACAGAAAAATAATTCTTAATTCCAAAATTTTTAAATAGTCTCATGCATATAAACCATCCAGAAATCATGCTTTATGAAAAGAAATAATTAAGTATTAATAACATTCACATGCGCCAAACAGTTAAACAGAATTTAGTAAAAAACATGCATTTTTTTGCAATAAATTTTTTCGTTCTTGATCGCTCAAAATATTGCTATATTTAGCCACTTAATTTAAAACACTTAGTTACTACATATTTTAAAGCGAAAACACTGCCAAAAAGTTGCACTTTTCTTTTTTTCGTAATAAAAATCTACATCAGCCAAACATTTTACTAAAAAATATATTTTTTATTTAAAAATTGACGTTTTAAAAAGTATTTCAACCAGTGCGAGCCTCAAACAGTTAGTGTGATATGTGTTTTCTATTTTTTCTATTTTTTTTTTCAACGTTACCTATCGACCAACAGCCCGTGAGCCTGCCAGAAATTTATTACTTATTAATAATATTTATTTAATGAAGGAAAAAGGAATTATTACGCATGCCTATAATTGGTAACAAAAGCGATTGTAAAAGCATGGTCAAATCACAATGCAAATATCAATAAACAGTTTTACTTAATATAAAAAAAAAAAACAATAAAAAACAAATTTTATTGATATTTCTTATTTTCATGAAAACTATTAATAATGATGACAGATACTTTTTAAAAAGGCTCTTGGACTAATGGCACAAAAAAGGGAAATGACGTCACTACTATAAATATTATAGAATCGTCAACATTGATGGAGCAACGACACAATGATAACAATATTATATGTAAAAAAAAACATTTTTACATGGACAAAAATTTAACTTATACAAAAAAAAAACAAATAATAAGTATGCATGTCAAGGCTAACTACACTTATTTTGCTCAATTCAGCTTTTGTCCATAAAAAAAGCTACCTAACAAAAAAAGGAACAACAATATTAAAAATGAAAAATGAAGGGTTGAATTCAACCCACAAAAATAACATAATAAAAATATTTGTTACACAAGGCATAAAACCGCCAAAAAATTAAGATATTCGTATGGCGGTCGAACGTACTTTAAAAGTCAAGATTATAAACATGTATACACTTAGCAAAAAAAAACATATTTGTCTTAAAAATGTTATTGTAAGATATATTTCATAGTTGAATGTATGACAGACTACTATAAAATACACACATCAAAAGTGTCTAGGGATATTTCAATTAAACCTAAATTACTAAAATTCTATTAACTTTTTGTTAAAACATGTACACATTAAAATAAACCTTGTTTAATAGACTATTTAATCTGATAATAAACTTTTAGAAAAAGTTAAATTTAAAAAAAACTTAGAAGAAGAGGAAAAACTCAAACAATATTTCAATCTTAACTTTATTTTTGAAACATCAAAACTTAAACAAAACAAATTTTTTTTTTATAAAAATTCTTGAAAACTTAAAATTAATATTCCGTGGATCCACCTAAGACTCTCCTGACACATCTGCAGCGGTTCTGCATACTCAAAACAAGGGTGTCAATATCCTGTTGTGGAATACTGTTCCATAATTGCCGTTTCTGAAGCCATGAAGACCAGTCAGAGCGTTATATCCAGGCTTTGGTCATGTTATCGTGTCACGGAGGAAGTGGTCGAACGGCACCGAGGACCTCAACGCATTACAACACATGTACAGGACCGATTCATAGTAAATGCTGCACGAAGTCAACTAAATGCAGCGGCGATGCAATTGGTTCAAAGGCTACAGAGAGAGTATGGTTTGCTGGTAAGCGGTCAAACTTTGAGAAGGCGACTGCATGAAGTCAATCTACGTGCTCGTAGGCCATTTTGGGTATCAGCACTAAGGAGAGGTAATCGAGGAAGAAGATTACAATGGGCTATTGCACACGAAAACTGGAACCATTCTCAATGGTCACTTGTGCTTTTCACTGATGAATCTAGGTTTGGATTTCATCCTGATTCGCGAAGAGTACGCGTTCGGAGAAAACCTGGACGTTGGAATCGACTGCAGCACCCACAACAAGTTCATGCATATTAAGGTGGCACGATTATGGTTTGGGCAGGAATTCGTCTCGGCGGTAGAACGGACCTCGTTTGGATACAAGGCAATATGACTGCTCAAAAATACCGAGATGAGGTGCTAGAGCCTGTAATCTTGCCCCACAAACAGCAAATGGGACAAAATTTCCAGCTAATGCACGACAATGCCCGTCCACATACGGCGCGTATCGTTACAAGTTGGTTACAACAGCATGTTATCCAAGCTTTAGACCGGCCTGCACAATCCCCTGACTTAAATCCTATTGAGCATGCCTGGAATATGCTTCAGAGAAGAGCTCGTAGGAATTTCCCTGTTGATATTGTGCATCAAAACCAGCTTTTCTTGCATCTTAGCAGGATTTGGGACAGTACTCCACAACAGGATATTAACCCCCTTGTTTTGAGTATGCAGAACCGCTCCAGATGTGTCAGGAGAGTCTTAGGTGGATCCACGAATTATTAATTTTAAGTTTTCAACAATTTTTATAAAAAAAAAAAATTGTTTTGTTGTTTAGGTTTTGAAATTTCAAAAATAAAGTTAAATTGAAATTTTGTTGAGTTTTTCCTCTTCTTCTAAGTTTTTTTTTTAATTTAACTTTATCTAAAAGTTTATTATCAGATTAGATAGGCAATTAAACAAGGTTTATTTTAAAGTGTAGGTGTCTTAACAAAAAGTTAATAGAATTTTAGTTGTTTAGGTTTAATTAAAATATCCCTAGACACTTTTGATGTGTGTATCTCGAAACTGAAATTATAACAGTTACTTTAAGAAAAAAATGCTTTTTAATCTTGCAAAGTGTAAACATGATTATGCTAATGACTCTTTTCAGAAAAAAAACTCGTTTTATATAGCATTCGTTCAACATGGAAATCCAAAATTTTGTCCATAGAAAACTCAATGGACAAAAACTAAAACTGGACAAAAGTTGAAAAGCGTCGATAAAGTGTAGCCTTTCAAGATATCAACATGCTCTACATGCAAATGAGTTTACAAATGAATTTTATGCTCCAAAATATCAACAATTCAACATAAAATATAGAAGAAGTAGTGTGACTTACCGGCGAAGCACCATCGATCGGTGGCGAAGGCGAAAACTGCCAAAGATATGGCTATAAGAAGAATCAGGACGCCAACGACGATACCCACAATCGCTCCGGTATCTAGCTCCACGCCTAAGAACAAGAAAATAGCATTAAACACAAATCAAGTGCAAAAATCCCCCTTCTGATACAAGGTTAATTCAGTTTTTTTTTTCTCATTTTGACTAGAAACAAAGCTGTTTATAAAAAATAGAATGTGTATTACCATACTCATCGTATGGTAAGAATTTAACCTCAGTAAATATATAAATAAAATAATATTCAAAGAAAGATTAGGTAAAACAGGTTTTTGACAAATTTATAAACTATACATACAAAGACACAAATAAAAACATTTGAGTCATTTATTCGTTACGACAATGGTGTCGTTTGCATTAAAAAAAAGTTAGTGACAAAAGTTACAGAAAAATAGTACCTATTGAGACAAAAAAAGTTAAACGCAGCAAGTTTATATGGCCCGGTTACAAACAAAAAGTACACAACAGTATTTTTTATTAAACCTTCGGTTTTTTCTATGGTTGGCTTCGAATTGTACATTATTATGTAAATGAAGCAAGTTTCTTACGCTAGCGAGATTGCAATCCAACCCTGGCGAGGGCGTAATAATAAAATATCGCGTGTTATACAAAGTTTTTCTAAACACTTGTAAGAAAATTAAACTAAATGTTTGGTTAGTTATTATAGACGCTCTGGTAAAAAAAAACACACTCGGTTTTTTATAATTATTTGCTCCTTAGGTAAACAAAGTACTATTTTATGTTTCCATAATAAAAAAATGTAGAATGTATGAATCTCATAGCTTTATGTTTTCAGCGGACCTATGTTCTACAATCTACATTATTATAAATAAATAAATTCTACTGATTTCATTCGTTCTAAATCACAGTTCAGTACACATTGACATAGTAAATAAAATCCATACAACAATTTCGAGCACTATTCTATTTCTAGTCATGGTCAGCTATTCAGATTTTGTACATATTTTCATGCAATTTAAAATAAATTACTCAATTCGAAGATATAATTTCACAAAAAGTCAGGTCATCATGCTTATTTTATAAAGTAAGAAACGTACATACTATTTTATAAATCATGCCTCATAGTAGAATATACTTTATAGTAAAATTAAAATATTTTGACAGTAATTTGACTAAAAAGTAAAAGAAGAATAGGACAGAGCCATGCTTCTAGAAGACAGAAAAATAGTTTTTAGGTTCGAAAAAAATACAATGAGACAAAAAAAAAACCTTTAAAAAATCAATCCGACAAACATTGCCAAAACTTACACAAAATCTTTCAAAATCAAAATGTCAAAAAAACTTCAATAAGGTCGTTCATTCACTATTTTTTTATTTACACAAAAATCATTCCTATTAAAACTCTTACCATATATATTCAAATATGACGACTTTGCTTTCCGAGCTGTTGGGAACAAAATACTTATCAATGGGGTATTTTACATCATTAACCAATAAATGTAAGGAATTGGTGCTGATTCTCTTGTTCACAAACTAAACTAAATTTAAGTTAAATGCATCCTTTTCTTTCCATTTCTTAAAGAAAAGGAGAGAAGATACAAATACATTTATATCCAATAACACGAGCTTACTCCTTTAGCTTCTTTGTAATCAATAAATAGTTAGTCAAAGTGATGTGACATTGCCGTACAAAATTTATTGGAGAATTGCGTTTTGACAGCTAATAAAAAGTACGTCAATTGATGATGGCGTAAAATACAGTAGTGGTTAATTCCTACCTGCAGGTTCGTCCATGGTGCTGATCCTGACGGCGAATTCTTCCCTCCCGAGGTCGTTGTCTACTCGGAGGTAGTAGGTCCTCTCCACGTCCTCCTTCGAGATACGAGCGAGCACGAGAGTGATGTTGTAGTAGCCGTTACCCTGAGAGGAGGAAATTAATTTGTTAATTGAAAAGATTTTTTTACTTGATATTGGTGCTGATTCTCTGGTTCACAAACTAAAAAGCACTTAAGCATTTATTTCTTCCCTTTTAATCCTGTCAAATTAGACAGCGCCAGAACTAAATCGACGTGTATTTTGTGGTCAAGTGTGGTCCCTCAAGATCACGAGCATCTCTCGACTCTGGACGTGGTAAAGCCGGAATATATTTTCCTAAAAGGGGATGCTAAAGGTCCCGGTTGTCATTTGTATATCTTTGACAGTTGTTATGGGCAGTTAGAAGCCAGAAACTGTAATAATCAGTTTAACCAAGGGATATCGTGTTGCCCAGTATCTGGTCAACAAGGCTCCTATCGGCGCTTGGCTTGGACCCTCAAGATCCCATTGAGCCTTCATTCCACCCCAAACATCGTGACAGTGCCAGATTATAGACCCCTAAAATGGGGATGCTAAAGGTTCCCATCAACTTACCAACAACATCGGCTCCATAGGCCCTCAGGGTCATGTTGGGCCACCCCTCCACCCCAAATATCATGACAGTGCCAGATTATTGGACCCTAAAACGGGGGAAGCTAAAGGTTTCCATCAACTTACCAGAAACAACGGCTCAAGAGCAGTGAACTCCCCATTATCGCTCTGTCGAGGTGCCACTAACACCTGGTCAGCCAGGGACCATTCGGCGCGGGGCTTGGGGTTGGCCCTCACGGTCACGTTGAGCCGGCCCTCAGCGCCCAGCTTAAGCCCGAAGATTGTGATGGTGCCGGCCTGGTCTTGGCGTTTCGGTGGGTCTGGAGAAAAAGAGAAGTTACGATTGAATTTGCAAGTATAGCCAGGAATAATATAAGATATCGAATGGCCTAGGGATTATATAATTGATGTGAGTAAGTAACTACCATTAAGATTTTTAACCGACTACAAAAATATAAAGGAGGCTTTCAGTTCGATTTGTATGTAATCTCGCGTTAGGCTGAACCGGTTTTTATGAAAAGTATTTGTTACATTTAAGAGAAGTTTTTAACTTCTAAAAACAAGGAGAAAATAAAATTCTATTTTTTTTTAAAGTCTGTGACAACGCCTTTAAACCTTTAAACGGCTTATTCCCAAAATCCACCCTAAGGAGGAAAATGGGAATGGAAAAAAGAAAGTCTCAAAATATCCCCCAAAATACACCCTAAGAGAGATTCAACAAACAGAATGGAAGCCACTTCCTGTTTTTAGTTTTAAAGGTATTTTTTGACTAGAATATAAATATATACAATATTTACACACTAATATATAATCCTAAAAAAAAAACAATTACAATATAATTGCATCAAAAAACTCCTCCGCTGTCAACCGGTAAAGTGCCCAAGAGGCTGGCAGCATTGCCACGTTGGATACAACGACGGCGCGGCGATTCTTTTGTATCAGAAAATCATTTTAAATTTTCTAAAAAAAAATGATAGCTGATATGTTACTTATATAGATAAATAAATAATTATCTTGTGTTATGGTAATCAGACAACTGATAAACATACTACACAGAACGAACAAACATCATGCTCATCACACAAAGTTTGTCCTGGGTGGGAATCGAACCCACGACCTCTGGCTTAGTAGTCAGGATCACTGACCACTAGACCAACAGGTTTTTTTTTATTGCTTAATGGGCTTGCTCCTGGTCCCAGACTAGTCCGAGGGCATAGACGGGGCTTACGATGGAGCGAGCTTACCCAAAAGATGCCTATGCACTCGTCTCTTGAATACATTCGGGTTATATAAATTTGGAAGCACAGACGGTCGGGCAGGGAATTCCATTATTTTGCGGTGCTTATAATAAAGGTCCGTCAATATAGGCCCCAGTTGCCTGAAATAACTGGTTGCCTGAACTAATCAATACTCACACTGCACAATCAGCTGCCTCCGAACCTCCATAGGCTTCAACAACGCCTCATGCTCCGCTCTGCAGACCAGGATCTTGGTGTCATCCTCGTCAGTCAGGGTGCGACTGACGTTCTGACTGATGGTCTCCAGGTCAGTGCCAGGTTCCACCGTCACGACCGGCTGGTAGGTCCCGTGGAGAAGTTCATCGGCTCCTGGAATTGGGGAAGGTTGATGAGAAGATTCTTCCCTGGATTTTCCTAAAGTTATGTAGATAGAGTGGCTGGCAATTAGTGTACGATACTTAAACTCGTGATTGTACTCATGATGTAAAACAATTTTTGTTATGGGATCAAAGCCAAAATCGCGAAAAAAATATCAGCTGGTCAGTACAATAGGCAAACATAAATTTACTGAAGAGCTGATGTTTTTTTAAGTATCGTACTCTAATTGCCACCCTATCTATATAATACAGGCAGCGTCAAAAATATCAGGACGGACAGACTGTTTCAAAAATCTAAACAACAATGAAAATTAAACTTTAACTCAGTGACACAAGAAATGCTTCAGAATGAAAACGTTAAACAATGCCATTCTGGAACGTTGTCGCATTGACATAAAGTTATTTTTTTTTGTTGTTTCGATATTTTGAACAGTCTTTTCGTCCCAATATTTTTTTGGAAAGGGTCGCTAGTTGTTGTTAATAATTTAACAACAGCTAGCGACCTAGATAGAGAACAAACTATCATGATCATTACACAAAAAAATTATTTGAGTCTACTTGTGACCATGGCAGGTGTAACCTTGCCGAAACGTCAAGCAAAAAACAAATAAAAGGTATGTGCGCGTTAAATCCCGATAAGTGGTGAAGTATAAATATGCAACGCGAAAGTTTAAAGTATAATATCATTACACAAAGTTTGTCCTGTGTGGGAATCGAACCCACGACCTCCGGCTTAGCAGACAGGGTCACTGACCACTAGACCAACAGGCCTGTCATCATAATCATTTCCCTAGCCTTTTCCCAACTAAGTTGGGGTCGTCTTCCAGCCTAACCGGATTCAGCTGGATACCAGTGTTTTGTGTGAAGCGACTGCCTATCAGACCTCCACAACCCAGCACTGGGTGACACGGTACCTCTTAGTTAGACTGGTCAGACTTACTTCCCCGTAACGACTGTCAATGTTCAATATTTGAAATACCTTGAGCTTTAATTGGACTTACCTAAGAACCAGGTTATCTTGGCAGCAGGTCTGCCGTTGGGCACGGTGCAGCGGGCTATAAACTTGTCTCCGTCCCTGAAGGTAGGCTGAGGAGGAGAGTCCAGGATAGGTTCACCAGGGGCGCCTGTGAACAGATAAAAAGTACAAATAAGTACATTATTTAGACCATGCCCTCACTGTCTTTTATTGTCAAAACCTGGTAACCCTTTAACTGTCAACTCACTAAATAATATTTAAAGTCAAAGGCCCGTATTAATAGACGTTACTCATATACGATCTCAAGTGCGGTATCATTTGATACCGGATTATTGCGATGACAGGAGCTCAAGATCATCGCTAATTAATAAACGCATCTCAGTTACCAAGCTGATATAGGTACTTCATGTGAACGAATACGTCTCATGAGTACAATACTTAAGTTTCGAGTTTTGTTTATTAATCAGTCTACACTCGGCTGATGACGTACACCTAATCCGGAACTTGAACTCTAAAACAATCTCGTTTAATTATACGAACAGGATCTCAAGTTTGGTATCAAGTACGAGTTTTGATCTGAGTAACGTTTATTAATACGGGCCTTAGTTTATGTGGAGTAATTATCCTCTCCTCAAACTGCTAAATAAGAAGTCAAAAATAATAGAAATATTCCTTTGGAAATGATATTTGGTATTATGTACAAATCATCATTATAATTTGATTCCATCCAAAGGTTGTCTGGAAGAAATTGCTTTTTAGCGATAAGGTCGCTTTTGTACTCTTGCATATTTGTTTGTATTGACCCTTACTGTTTTTGTCCTATTGGTGTACAATAAAGAATATTCTATATATTCTATGCAAGTCACAGTATTCACTGTGATGTGCATCAGTAAATAATTACCAGACACGATATCACGAGAGAAAATATTTCGGCGGGGCAGTACTATTTTTTAAGTAAACAGTTGTGCAATAAATGTATATCTTTATCTTTAAGAAGTACTCACGTGCCACCAACAGCCTCATGGTGCCGACCAGCTCGATGCTGCCGGATTGCGGCGGGAGGACGCAGGTTATGTTCCCGTTCCACTCCTCCCTGATATTCTTGATCAACGCGCCGCATTCTCCAGTCTGGAGGGAGGAAGAATATTCATAATTAAATCCGTACTAATATAATAAATGCGAAAGTAACTCTGTCTGTCTGTCTCTTCTTCACGCCTAAACCATTGAACCGATTTTAATGAAATTTGGTACAGATGTAGTCTGGTTGGTTAGCCAGAAACTGACCAGTCTAACCAAGAGGTATCGTGTCGCCTAGTTACTGGGTTGTGGAGGTCTGATAGGCAGTCGCTCCACGTAAAACACCGGTATCCAGCTGAATCCGGTTAGGCTGGCAACCGACCCTAACACGGTTGGGAAGAAGGCTAGGGAGATGATGGTACAGATATAAGTCTGGGACCCGAGACATACATAGGATACTTTTCTTCCCGGAAATTTTCCGGGAACGGGAACTATTATTCCACGCGGGCGAAGTCGCGGGTTAAAGCTAGTTTAAAATAACACTTGTATCATGTAGATTTCTAGTGTTTTTCCTCAAGGAAATTCATACTTTCTCCATATCAAATTTAGAGGAATGAGGAACAGAGTGTAAAGTCCCTCATCCTCCGTTGAAAAGGGAGGGTCCTCCGACCAGACGGGTGTTGTGTCTGGTGGGCTACTGCCCGACGGTTCTAGTCGGGATATTGTATGGGCCGAATCACTCCGGACCCCGCGCGCCTGGTATCTTCTTGACGAATTTACCGGTCCCAGTGCCGCGAGCGGCCTCGCGTCGCCGCTGGCAGCCGCTGGCGGCCTCGCGACCTTCTCAAGTATTTCAAGCGATACTGGTCTTTGAAGTATGTAGTTAAAGTTTAAAATTATTTCACACTAAAAGTGCTCGCCGCTTCGCTGCCGGCCGCTGCCTTTACGGTGTGACTCGGCCCTATATGTGCATGTCGCCGAAAACTCTTATATCGCGATGTAGTATATAAGTTGTAGTTCACGTGTTCGGTGATAGATATTCATCATTCCGTCTAGAGGTGAAACAGCATGAGAATCCGTTCAGCGGTTCTTGAGTTTATCGGAAACAGACACACCAGGCGCCAGGGACTGTTTTACTTATGTATCCAAACAATTAGGATTCAAATAACCTACTCAGAGACCCAATAAAAATGTCTGCACTTATCATGCCATCTCTCTCATTCATTTACTGTGCGAGTGAAAAGGCACGACGAACTCCTTTATCCGCCATTTTTAATGAATTCTTCATTGACGTAAGTTGTACAAATTATTTCGTTTTGTCCTTTTTTAATTTATCATTGTTTGACCTTGATACGTCGCCCGTATGCCAATTATTATCAAAATGAGTGACTTTGTTACTTAACATAAAAACTTGACATACTAAATAATGATAAATATATCATTTCTACGAAATATAAAGTTACTTATTAAACCCTCGAACCCACGTGATTCGAGACACAATCAAAAGACAATAGCAGCTCGACAGCCGGCTGTCGGTTGGTCGTTGAAAGGTTAAATTATAATGTGAAAGTTTGATAGAATGGATAAGTACTTATTCGAGCAAAAAGTACTAATCGAATGTTGACGAAATTAATTTGGTATAGACTAAGCTTAAATTCTAAGTAAAAGATAGGCTCATAGAGACAAAGATGTTATGTCACATGCACCAATAATGAATTCTTTAAAAATAATTAATTAATTTAATTTACTTATTAATTAATGAATTATATAATTAACAAGCTTCTGCCCGCGACTTCGTCCGCGTGGAATAGTTCCCGTTCCCGCGGGATTTCCGGGATGAAAACTATCCCATGTTCTTTCTCGGGTCCCAGTCTATATCTGTACCAAATTTCATTCAAATCAATAACAGACAGACAGAGTTACTTTCGAATTCGAATTTTCGATTTAGATTTTTTTTTTATTTTAAAAACACGTGTTTAGAGACACAATAGAAAGACAGTAGCAGCTAGAAAGCCGGCTGTCGGTTGGTCGTTGAAAGGTTAAACCGGCACTTACCAAAGACATAGTAAACTTGCTTTGCAGCAGAGATACTTATAGTGGTACTTCTAGGTTGATATTAATAGGATAAGCTCTTCACAAGGAGCTGTACTACTCTTACATTGGTGCCGATTCTCTTATTGACAAACTAACCTAAATTTTAGTTAAGTCCATCTTTCTCTTTCCATTTCATTCAGAAAAGGACAGAAGATAAAACATTAGTTAAGTCCTGTCAAATTTAGACACTCATAGATAATTTAAACGCGATTAAAAACATGGCGACTTAATATTAGCTAATTTTCTTCAGGCGCTGTCTAATTTGACAGGATTAAACTAAAATGTATCTTCTGTCCTTTTCTTTAAGAAATGGAAAGAGAAAGATGCATTTAACTTAAATTTAATTAAGTTCGTGAACTAGAGACGTCCATTTAACCTACATCATAATTAGAACGATAATGGTGCTAATCCATTATCGTTCTAATTATGATGTAGGTTAAATGGACGTAGCTAATGATATTATAAATAAAGAGAACAAAAATTCAAGATGGTCGGCCAAAATTCAAAATGGCGGACTATTAAAGCGAGTGGGGCTTACCTGTAGACCCTGGCCGGCGTATACAACGTCTCCTTGCTGATTGTCAGGTATCAGTCTGTAGGAAGTCGTGCCCACTGTCATCCTGAAACATACAGAGAAAATATATTAATTCCTGGAATTTGAAAGAAAAACAATTTCCATCTCTAAGCTAGATGGACAGACAATCTTAGCAAGTTGGCTGGTAGTAGTTGGGATAAGTGATAAGAGTTACCAAAGAGGCCCGGCATTATGCTGAGCGCTAGCTCTTTCTTGCAAGTGTTTAATATTTTATTTACAGTAAGTTCGTCTATAGTAAAACTGTGTCACAAGCGAATACACTGTTTTTTTATGCTGAGGCAGTCAGGAGATGTAATAAAGACAAATGGACTCACCTGCATGAATCGATGGGGTAGGATACTTTGCACAGCACACTGAGCTGGTCTCCAATTCGCCGCACGGCTTTGATGGGGCTGATGTCCACGGACTGGCCTGGGGACAAGAGATTATATCATTAGTTGACAGTTGGATAAATACATAATAACAATAGCAATATAAATCCTACTTAGCTACTACAAAAAACTACTACTACAAAACTTTCTCACATTTATAATATTAAATTATAAATGCGAGAAAGCTTGTGTGTGTGTGTGTGTGTATGTGAATGTTTGTTACCCTTTCACGCATAAAATACATGCATAACTTGTACATCTGTATAGATTAAAAAATAAAAATAAAATATGTACTAGCTTTTGCCCGCGACTTCGTCCGCGTGGAATATTAGATCCCGTTCCCGGAGATTTTCCGAGATGAAAACTATCCTATGTCCTTTCTCGTGTCCCAGACTATATCGCCCTAAATTTTATTTAAATCGATTCAATGGTTTAGGCGTGAAGAAGAGACAGACAGACAGAGTTACTTTCGAATTTATGTATAATATTAGTACGGATATCACGCTATGTCCCACGGGAACGAAGCAGTAACCAAAAACCTAACGTAACGCGGGTGAAACCGCGAGGAACAGCAAATAAAATAAAATTTCGACAAACAAATGACAGTCGAAAGAATGTCATCCATACTAATATTATAAATGAGAAAGTGTGTCTGTCTGTCTGTATGTTTGTCTTTCTTGCACGGCAAAACGGAGCGACGAATTGACGTGATTTTTTAAGTGGAGAGAGTTGAAGGGATGGAGAGTAACATAGGCTACTTTTTGTCTCTTTTTAACGCGAGCGAAGCTGCGGGCAGAAGCTAGTAAAACTATAAACCAAGCTACATAACATAGTTTCAACATACATTTACCGTACATTACAGGGTCCAACTATATTACATCGGGAGTACAGTAAATCGCAGAAAACAGGAACATTTGGCCGAATGCGAGTGCATCCGCATACCCGGAGGCTTACAGGAAATTGTGCACGAGACTGTGTCTCAACATTTAAATAGGGATGAAGAATATATAAAAAATTGCATTCTGTTTTGTCTGTCCGTTAGAGCGTTCAAAAAATACTTTAGACACACATTTTTTGCTTGATCAAATTAATGAAAATATACAAAGATAAAGAGCAAGAAATAAATATGATTTTACTGATTGATTTATTAAAGTTCCGCTAGGGAAAATGGAAGCTATCATATTTGCGAGCATTTATAGTGTTTATTTTTTGTTTCATTTTATTTAGGAACAATTTAAGGGTCACTAAAATAATCTTTTTGCCTACCAAAATGGATTAATGATCACATTAATCACCTTTGGTTAGGTTAGGTTAGAACTGTGACCATACAACGCCAGATCTATAAGACTTGTGATTCATTTAATTTATCTTATCAAAATCAAAATCAGTCAAATTCATATAAAAAGGAAAATAGGTTCACTTCTAGAATACTTTACTAAACATAATTTGGAGATCATTTACTATTTTTGTCTGTTATTGGTGCCGATTCTCTTGTGCACAAACTAACGTAAATTTAAGTTAAATGCATCTTTTTCTTTCCATTTCTTAAAGAAAAGGACAGAAGATACACTTTAGTTTAATCCTGTCAAATTAGACAGCGCCGGAAGAAAATTGACGTATATTTAGACGCCATGTTTTGAAATCGCGTCTAAATTATCTATGGAGTGTCTAAATTTGACAGGGCTTAACTAATATTTTATCGTCTGTCCTTTTCTTAATTAATTGGAAAGAGAAAGATGTACATAACTTAAATTTACGTTAGTTTGTGGACAAGAGAATCGACACCATTGTTTTACTATATCTGGTGGTAATTTAAACATAAGTCATTTTATTTCAATGTCTGTGAATCTGACTCACACCTGCTTTATTGGATTACGAACAAACAGAAGGCCCACCTCTTATTAGTAAAGTGGTCATCGCCCAAGTACTATCGTTAGCAAGGTAGGGCTTGAACAAATTAATTAGAACCATTCTAGCCGCGATTCTTAACACGCATTTAGTAGGTCAAATTGTAATTATGTGTGAAGCTTTCGCCCGCGGCTTCGCCCGTGTGATTTCGGTACTTACATTCCTTATTTTACCTCTATAGCGTTGGAATTTCCAAAAATCCTGCTATACATACATATAGTCTTCGTTGACAAATGGGTTTTTTATTATTGATGGGAAGTCTTTTTTTTTTGCTAATATTGTTATTAATTACAGTACCTACCTATGCTAAGTATTTAAATGGTAATCTGTGGATAGCGTCGTGAGTAGTATATTTATTAATTTTTATTATTGTAGTACTACAATTATTTGTAATATTATAATATAAAGTCATGGAAAGACTTCTCCCGCCCTAGGTGGGGCGCGAAGGAGTGTCAGCCGTATACTGACTAAAACCCACCATTGTTCCTTCGGTTGCCCTTTATGTTCCGGGGCCGCGGTAACTCTTAAAACTATTTCGCAATCGACAAATGGGCTCTCCAACACTAAAAGATTTTTTCAAATCGGACTAATGGTTCGTGAGATTAGTGCGTTCATCGAAACAAATTCTCAATTTTTAGAACACACTTACAGTTTCGCCATGTCTGTCTGTCCGTCTGTCAGTCTGTCCGTCCTCGCTTAATCTCTGTGACAGTTAGCACTAGAAAGCTGAAATTTGGTACCAATATGGATATCAATCACGCCGACAAAGTGGTAAAATAAAAATTTGAAAAAAATGTTTTGTTAGGGTAACCCGCTATATGTAAAGTGACAATTGATTTTTTATGTTATTTTAACCCTAACGTGTGATATATCGTTGGATAGGTATTTAAAAATGAATAGGGGTTCACTAAAATTATTTTTTGATAATGTCAATCATTTTGGAAATAATCGCTCCAAAAGTAAAAAACAATTTATATGTACAACAAGTTATATATTATGACTGGCTATAATCTACCTACGTGTATACTGCGCAAACTTCTCATATCCCGGCGAAGCATCCAGATAGTTGTGAAGCGATATCGCAATAGTTTGTCTGTTCAAGTTGCAAACATGTGCCTGTTGTCTGAATTCTAGGTAGTCTGAAGCCTGTAGCATTCTGAAGATATTTCAGTTGCATTGTTTCTTGCTGCGTGCTTATGGGGTAAAAAGAACTAAATTTTGACTACTATAAAAATCACACTACACTTACTAATATTATAAATGCGAAAGTAACTCTGTCTGTCTGTCTCTTCTTCACGTCTAAACCACTGAACCGGTTTCAATGAAATTTGGTACAGATATAGTCTGCGACCCGAGAAAAGACATAGGATAGTTTTCATCCCGGAAATCACACGCGGACGAATTCGCGGGCAAAAGATAGTAATAAATATTTAGATCATTATTTAAGTTTTCTATTCTATTATTGAATTCGCAGTTTCAGAGTTGAGCTCATTAAAACAAACAAAAAAAGCCACAATAGCCACAAGCGTTTGCATCTATCGGGACAGATTCCCACCGCCCCAAAAGGGGGGATCTTTTTTCCTTTCTTTCTCACTCTGAAAGTCACCCCCTCACAGAGGACAAACGAACCAACAAATCAGTTCGACATATTATAACGTATATTAAAAACTAAACACTTTCAACAGGGCCAAATAAGTGAGCCAGGAATATAAAACTGACAAGTACCGAGTCCAGTTTGTAGACGAAAGGTTCCGTATTTCGAAATGCCTAACAGAAATAATAAAAGTAACACCAGCCTATTACTGTCCCACCGCAGTACAAAGGCCTCTTCTCATACAGGGCACGAGCATTGATTACCGCGCGCTTAAAGCGGATTGTCTATTTAAGACTTATATTCCCTACAAGTCCAGGTTACTTCACGATATTTTTCCTTCATCCATGACAGAGATCCATGATAAACTTTAGAAAGTACATATTAATTGAAAAGGTCATTAGTTCCAACCCACTACCAAAAAAATAAGAGGTGGGCGCCGTAACCACTATGCCATATTGCCATCACGACCATGCCGGGGTTGCGGAATGCTTATAATAGTTACCGTGACCCCGGAACATAAAGGGCAACCGAAGGAACATGAGTGGGTTTTAGTCAGTAAAAGTCTGACACGCCCTCCCGCCGCACCCAGGACGGGAGCAGCCATTTGATGATTTCCTACTCCCAAAAAAAAAAACAATAAAAAATGCCATCACGACATTTTTTCCGAACAATATTACTTTATTATTGATAGGATGTCCCGTTAGGACCTACAGGCGCGGAGAAGTAGCCAAAAACACGATCACCATCATAAAAATAGAACGAAATATATTTTTTACATATCTCGCCCGTGCGTTCACCATTTCACTAAGGAACCCCAATAAGCTCGGGGCGATGGTCTAACATGCTCGATGTAAAAGCGAGGAGTTTGCTTCGAGTCACGAAGCACCCGCGGCTAAACGGATATTGTAGTGGACAGTGGTTCTTAAACTCTTTTCAAGCTTTGATTAATCTATACTATTATTATAAAGAGATAAGATATATATTTATGTACGTAACGAATAAACTCAAAAACTGTCTTTATCACCCTAAAGGGATAAAGTAAGCACAGCAACAGATTTAAGAGCTTCTTAAAATAAAATAAATAAATAAATATCCCTGGACAACTCAAACATGGTCACCTGATCCCAAACTAAGCAGAGCTTGTAATATGGTAATCAAACAACTAAGTGCCGTTTGAGTATTCGGGCGTAAATTTATTAAAAAATCGCATCAAAATCCGTCGTGAGGTTTTCAAGATCTAAGCTTACATAGGTACGACAACGGAAAGCGACTTTGTTTTATATTAAACTAGCGTTTGCTCTGGCTTCGCTTGCAATAGAAAGAAACAAAAGCAGCCTATGTCATTCTCCATCTCTTTAACTATCTCCACTTAAAAAATCACGGCAAGTCGTCGCTCCGTTTTGCCGTGAAAGGCGGACAAACAAACACACACTTTTCAGTTTATAATATTAGTATGGATAGTGATCTAGTCTAGATTGTACTAATTGGAGTTAGTTAAGTTTAAAGAAATGCTAATGCAAAGCCACGGCATACTAGTTGTATCCATTACTATGCTTATTATTCCGCCTACCATCTTCAATTTAATTCAATCTTCAATTTACCATTCGACTCTCATTCCAAACTAAAATGAGCAACAAGATGCGTTTAATTTAAAATATAAATAATCATTAAGCCCTCGGCTCCCCCCCAATAAGGGGGAGAGGGAACTAAATTATGCCCCATTAACAGAAAATGGGGATCATAAGGTTGCTCTAATAGGGAATAATGTTATCAAAATACTGTGAAAGTTAGGGAGTGGGAATTTACTTGAACACCGTCGTTATAGTCCACTGCTGGGCGAAGGATGCTTAGTAAGGGCAGTTAGAGGCTATACTTGTGTAAAGGGATACTTTCAAAACGTTTGTAATTTTTCAAGATATGTATAGATATCATAATAAACAGGGACCTTTGTACTATTACAAGTTCATCATCTCCCTAGCCTTTTGCAAACTATATTGGGGTCGGGTTCCAGCCTAACCGCATTCAGCTGGATGTATGCGTAGATCTTTAAAACCGAACTACAGATTTAGATGCAGTTCTTTTAGATATATAGCGTGATGCAGTAGGAAGGTTACCATGCATTATTGTAGCGACATCTATCACCGAACACATGAACTACAACTGGCATCCTACATCGTGGTATAGGAGTTTTCGGCGACATTAGAACATGTACAGAAATCCAGACTAGAGCCGTCGGGCAGTAGCCCACCAGACACAGCACCCGTCTGGTCGGAGGAACCTCCCTTTTCAACGGAGGATGAGGGTCTTTACACTGTTCTTCATACTTCCAAACTCATGTAACTCTAAATATGTTTTTTTTAAAGAGTACGTATTGAGTTTCTTGTCCATTCTTCTCCATATAAAACCACCTTTTGGAACGGGCTGCTAGAATCAACAATTTTTTTTTATGTAATGACGTTCCACAGTGCCTCCATAGTCTAATTTGGAGTTTTTGTAACACCCGTGCGACACTTAGGCGGCTAGGTTAATTTTCCGTTTCAAAATATAAATAAGTTACTGTTTTGTTACATACATTTTTTAATTTTTGACGGAAATGCTTTTTAGATTATATTCATTCTAATTGACATTTGAACATGAGAAAAAGGAATTGTAACACTATTATTTTTAAAACAATAAGTATGTAGTAGTTCCTTGCCAATTCTTTTCCATACGAAACAACATTTTGGAATGTGCAACTAGATTCACTTTGTTTGACAAAAGACATTTCAAAGTGCCTGTTTTGGTATAATGGAAAAAAAATTGACTTTGACATCTAAATAACTGATTTAGAGACAAAAACCTAATAACTCCTTTCTTTCCTCCGTTACAATAAAAATAAACTTCACAGCCAAAGCACAAGAACAGAAAATATTAAAAAGAAAAGATTCGTCGGTTCTCGAGCAAAAAGTTTCAAGAAAATCCTCGCAGAACTTCAAACTGAGGCTGAGGCTACAGTAGGCAGCGATTTGCGACGCGACTGGAAGAGCGAAACGAGATAAACATGGAATGGCTACATTATAACCGAAAATCTGGCGTTTATTCGATTCAATTTCGCTGATACGTCGATGTAGCCGGTGCCGCGATTACAGTAATGTAGTTCCTGTCGCAGAAATAATCAAAGATCGCTAGTAATATTTGATGAACGGTGTAGCCATTTAGTGAGAATCCATGTATTTGTTTCAATCGCTCGTGCGTCGCAGTTCGCGTCGCAGCCTAGTGTAGCCTCAATCTTAATTCGAAAGTGGGCACCGCAAAAGTTTGGGAACCACTGTTTAAAACAAATAACTAGTGTTCCACAGTTCTTGATAAAACTTATTTCATACTCTGTCTACATTTTATTGTGTTTACTGTAAACTATTGAACATTGACATTTAAGTGTAGTAAGTATATTATTTTTATAACGTAAATGTTCCTCGTGGTTTCACCCGCGTATTTAAAGTTTTTAGTCAACTGCTCCGCTCCTTTTGGTCATAGCGTAATGTTATACTAGGTGTATTTTTGGTCCTGCACAGCCCGCTAGGAGATGATTCTACCCATGAAAATAAACAACTTTTATTATGGAACCAACTCCGAAATCGCGTAAAAAATATCAGCTGTTTCTAAGAAAAGTTCAATGCCCTCCCGACCATAATATATGAAACATTCTTTGATTTCAGACTGCTGGTTGACAGACGGGACCTTCTTTTATATTACGTAAGGATTAAGTTATTCGTCAAAGACAATAAGAACCACCAATAAATAAATAATATTACCAAAAAGACTTTACAATTTACGAAAAATCGTTTTACCTACGCGAAAGTCGATCCCGAAAGCCCATAATCAGATGAGGAGCAAAAATCTTGGAAAAACAAAAGATTTGACGCGAAACCCGGATTACTGGGGTTGTTACTTTTACCTTCATGGGTACATAACTTCAGGGTTTAGTAAGCTGGGGTCAGCAGGTCGTGTTAAATAGGAGGTATTTAATTTTATGTTGGACGGAGTTGTCGTTGTGAGGAAATAAATTTATTTTCTAGAATTGCTAGCTTTTGGCCCCGTGCATGTCGAACTCCCATTCCCTATTTCACCCCTTTAGGGGTATAAAAGGTATCAAAATATCAGTGAGGTCTCTCCCCCCCATATACTAGCTTTTGCCCGCGGCTTCGCTCGCGTTAGAAAGACACAAAAAGTAGCCTATGTCACTCTCCATCCCTTCAACTATCTCTACTTAAAAAATCACGACAATTCATCGCCCCGTTTTGCCGTGAAAGACGGACAAACGGACAGACAGACACACACACTTAGACATTATAATATCATATATGGATTGTATTGTAATCGTAGACAGTCGTAGTACAGAACCCTCCTTTTCTTCTATAAATCCGTTCCACAGTCGTCCGATTTTTATTCCAAGTCCTTTTTCAACTGGACAAAAAAGGCTGTTAAATATGGAATAATCCATCGTATAGAGATGATATGCCAATCACGAGGACGTGGGAAGCTGCGATATGATTGAAGAGCGTTAATATGACTTCGTTACAGGCAATTGGGAGGACAAAAATTAAGGCAGAGGTGCGGTGGAGATGCATTTTATGTTACTTTTTTTAATCGACGTTTTTTGAGAAAAAAGCTGACACAATGACGTGATGGAATATCGTGATGTCACAGTGGTTAAGAACTGTCAAGAGGTTGGGGGTTCTAAACTGGGTAAGTAGCAACGTGACTAAAAGTCGATTGAAAAGAAAGTGTCCATGGAGCTTCTTGCTTGTTCTTGTCCATAACGATCTACGTTTTGGAACAAGCAACTAGCTCCACCTTTCAGACGAACCGACTGACGCTTTGACAATTCATAAGTGTCACTAAATGGTCTAATTGAAATGAACACTTTTAATTTCGAAATTTTGAACTATTCACCACCATACCAATATACTTTTTAAAGTTTATTTTGGACATCTGACATTGGCGAAGGAAAGCATCGTAAAGAAACCTGGACTAACAATTGACGTTAGTCTTAAATTGCCGCACTGACTTAAGCGCGCGTGGTGATCAATGCTCGTGCCTTCTCTGTATGAGAAGAGGCCTTTGCCCTGCATTGGGACAGTAATAGCAACTGAATTGAATATATGAAATTTCAAATGAAATTTCGTACAAAGACAATCCATAGCCTGTGATAAAGAACATAATAGAGATTTTATACAATAACATAATAGAGATTTTGTAAAACATGTTTTATTTTTTAAAGACTGTCCGTGGAGTTTCTTGCCTGTTCTTCTCCATAGAGATCTACGTTTTGGAACAGGCAATTAGCGTCACTTTTCTTTTCTGACTAACCGACCGACTCTTTTGACAATTCATAAGTACCTGTAAATGGTCTAAGTGAAATAAATGGTTTGAATTTTGAATACCAGAATTCGACCGGAAACAGCGCAGGTAAAATCGCGAGAGACAGCTAGTATTTAAAAAAAAAATGTCACCCATCCAAAACTTTTATTTTATTTTTTTATTTATGAGTTTATTCTGCAATTAGTATTTTACTTTTAGCAGGTGAGTTGAAGTTTTCTTGGAGGCATCTAAAACTTAACCTCAAAATCGTTATAATTCAACATAAACGAAAACTGGGGGCATATTTCCAAACTGTCTCATTCTCTCAGAGGCCCATTTTAAACGAGTGCAAATAAAAAACTGTTACAAGTACTTTTATGGGTCCCCAGGCCACTATTTGGGAAATTTTTGGACAAACTAATTCATTGTATGACGATATATGTTGATTGTTGTTGCGTTATGGTGTATATGATAAGAACGAATTGCCCCTTTTTATAGCAATACTAGCTTTTGCCCGCGGCTTCGCTCGCGAAAGAGACAAAAAGGTAGCATTGGTATGATAAATACTGGCTTTAGTGTGATAGGTCAGTTTTCAAGTTTTTTTTTTAAATAATATCTTCTGCAATTCTCGCCAATTATTTAAAGTATTTGCAATACAAGAATTTTATGAGTGTTCGATAAAATATATTTACACGTCACCTACTCCCATTTAAAGCATTTTTTGACGTGACAACGTCTTAAATTAGGTTGCGGCTGGGAGTCACTTATGAAAAAGTGTAACGCTCGGTAACGTTACGATGAGTCACCGAACGAGAGAGAGGCCCGCCGAATGCCTTGCGTCTCTCTCCCACTCAACTATGATCGGTAAAAGACGTTGTCACGTAAAATCTTCGCCCGTAAAACCGACTTTACAGGCAACCATTTTTTTTTTTCATTAAAGTCGTGCAAGCCGTCTCCACCCCACTCCCTGTTCGTCTATATTTGCTTGTATCTCATAAACTCGATTGAAGCGCAGTATGACGTCACGCGGTCCCACTCGTTATCTCCCACATTGTAATGATATCTATACTAATATTATTAAGGGGAAAGTTTTGTATTTTTGTATACAAGGTGTATTTTTGGTCTTGCACAACCTGCTAGGAGATGATCCTATCCATGAAAACAAACAACTTTTATTATGGAACCAACTATGAAATTGACAAAAAAAAAATCTGCTGTTTTATACATTATGGTCTGGAGGACATTGCACTTTTGTTAGAAACAGCTGATATTTTTTTCGCGATTCCGTTATGAACGTTGTTTGTTTTCATGGGTAGAATCATCTCCTAACGGGTTAAGCAAGACCAAAAGTTACACCAAGTATTAACGAATCAACTCAAACCGGACCGATTACAAAAATTCTTTTTTCACTAGATAGCTACATTATCCCTAAGTAAAATAGACTATATAATATCACGCTATGTCCCACGGGAGCGAGGTAGTAACCAAAAACCTAACGTAACGTGGGTGAAACCGCGAGGAACAGCTAGTAAGTCATAATTTCATTATGGCATGTATCGGGATCGATTCTCGGGTGGAGTAATATTAGGTTTTCTATTAGATTATTCTATTATAGTAAAGTGCTATTGGGGTGTAAGTGTTCTGTACTCTTTGTCCCTATGTCCGTCTGTCTGTTTTTACCGACTTCACAAAAAGGAGGAGGTACTATGTTCGGCTGTTTGTATGTTTTTTTTTTTTTTTTTGTATGTTTGTTCATCGATTACTCCGTCAATTGTCAACGGATTTTCAAAATTCTTTTTTTGTTCGAAAGCAGATAGTTCTGAGGTGGTCCCATTGTCACCAAGTTAGGATCTGATGATGGGATCTTAGAGAAATCGAAGGCAACCCTCAAATTTTATAGGCTCACTTATTGTTTTTCGCATATTTTATGAAGTATCTTGTGTATTTGCGTATGGTTGTCACCATCTCAGTTAGCTGAGCTGATGATGGAAGGTACAACTCCTTAACAGTAAGAAGTTACTCGAACAGGCAAGGACTGTTTTAGTAAATTGTTTTGATGTTTGATAGGGCATTTGCCACATTTGGGCTCATGATCATCAAGTCATGACCTGATGCTGCAGTCAGGATAGTCTGCAGAGTAAACTAACTCCTCGACAAATAACAGCAGATATATCGTGTTTAGGCTCATTGAAAAGGGCTCGATGTGTGGATAAACGTACTGTTAATGAGGAACACCGAAGTACATAGAGACCTGATGCTGAAGCCAGGAGCATCAGAAAAAGTACAAACCTTGAAATTACAGCACAGTAGTCGTGTTTGGGCTCATTTTAAACAGGACTAAATTTTAACTCGACACTAAAAAGTAAAAAATAAAAAACTTTTTACAAAAAAAAAAATAACCGACTTCAAAAAGTAAAAACTTAAAAATAACTTAAATTTCGGAAGTCGGTGGCAACACAAATTGACTGGCAGAAGAAAAGACACAAAGAAGTCGGTTATTTTTTTTTTTGTAAAAAGTTTTTTAAGTTTTATTGTTTCTCATCAATCGTTACAGGTAAAGAGTTGAATTACTATAATTGTGCGTTTCTATTTTATATACATACTAGCTTTCGCCCGTGGCTTCGGCCGCGTGTCGATACTTCCATCCCCTATTTAACCCCTCTAGGGTTGGAATTTCCAAAAATCCTTTCTTAGTGGTTACCTACTCTTCACAAAGAACACACCCTGTAAGTTTCATGTCTCTAGGAGCAGCGGTTTGTGCTGTGCGTTGATATATCAACAGGCAGTCAATCAGTTAGACAGTTTACCACTTTATATAAATATGTATACAGTATAGAGAAGCATTTTGATGTTGCACGCAGCTGTTAAATCTACGTAAATATCATTTTAAATGAAAACAATACGTAAATCCTCTCTGCCAACCCTTTTAGGCACCTAGCGTGATGTTTCAGGATAAGCAGAGCTCCATTTCGCAGAAGTGCGATTCCACTCTACGGTTTAAAAGCTTAGGGAAAGAGCGTTTGCATGTACCAGCCTGCAGCACTGGATGTACAGACAGACTTGCTAAATATATATGTGTAGAGTGACCTGGGAAACTGGGTGATGGATGTGAAAAACCTGTTTTTTTTTTAATTTTATACCCATTACTGCATTATTTGTTAGAAAGAAATTCTCGGCTTTTCTGTATTAAAACGTGCATGTTCTTTAATCACGCTGGCTATTAGAGAAAACGTCATGATCCGTTGTGTACTTTTCGAGTTTAAACCTCCTAACACACGTGATTTTAGACACAATAGAAAGACAATAGCAGCGCGACAGCCGGCTGTCGCTTGGCCGTCGAAAGGTTTCTAAAGCGAACAGATTTACAGACGCGTCATTATAAAAACCAAACCCCCTACTTTGATTTATAACAGTAAGGGTTTTCACATATAAAAAAATACGTTAACCTTTTGACGACTAAGCAACAGCCGGCTGTCGCGCTGCTGTCTTTCTATTGTGTTTCAAATCACGGGTGTGTCGGTTTAAGTCCTGACCCATTTCAATTTACTAAAATAAGACCAATTCGCAAAAAAATGGTGCCCGCCACAACAATACCCATTACACTAAAACAAAATAATCAATAAATAAATACCATTACCGTTATTGCAATAGCACTTAGCAATTTCGCTAACCCCGGGACATCATAAAAAGCTAAATAATTGCCATAAGCTCGCGCAATCGAATCTACAGCCCTACTGGGCTTTCGTTTCGCCCGCTCCGGTCGAAATAGGAACTTGGTTGTTATTTGTTTCGGACGATACTTCTTTTAAACTAATTTTAAACTTTTTTAAGCTAGTTAACAATGGTGCTGATTCTCTTGTTCACAAACTTAACTAAATTTAAGTTAAATGCATCTTTCTCTTTCCATTTCTAAAAGAAAAGGACAGAAGATACATTTTAGTTTAATCCTGTCAAATTAGACAGCGCCTGAAGAAAATTGACGTTAAATTAGACGCCATGTTTTTAAATCGCGTCTAAATTATCTATGGAGTGTCTAAATTTGACAGGACTTAACTAATATTTTATCTTCTGTCCTTTTCTTAATTAAATGGAAAGAAAAAAATGCACTTAACTTAAATTTACGTTAGTTTGTGAATAAGAGAATCGGCACCAATATCGTGATAGTCCAGTGGTTAACCTGTTGAATACTCTAATTACAGACACCGTCCCGTGCCTTGGAAAGCAAGTAAAGCCATTGGTCCGGCACCGGGATTACGTATCTTGCAATAGCCGAGCGATCGCGATAATTTAGCAATATTTGCTGCTCAAACGTCAATTCAAAATACGTCACGTCAAATAGCAATCTAGCGATAGTGCTGCCTCTGTGGAGCAATCAGTTAACTAAAATATGCATTTTTCGTTTGGTGGTTTCGTATTTAGTATGGTTTTTATGAGCAAAGTTAAGTTTTTTTTGATAAAGGTATATTTAATTAGTTCCAGCGATTGCTACTTTATCGTCATCGTAGCAATAAGTGCATCAGAACAATAAGCGAGCGATTAGCATTCGGTTCACACATAATACGATTTTTTTTTACGATCGCGCGGTGATCGCGCGATCACTGCGCAAATATTGCTGATTGCTGTTTCATAGGTAATAACCCCGCCGGTTGTCATTTGTAGGACTTTGACAGTCGTTACGAGTTCGAGTTAGAAGCCAGAATGTCTGACCCGTCTAACCAAGGGTACCGTGTCGCCCAGTAGCTGGGTTGTGGAGGTCTGATAGGCAGACGCTTTACGTAAATACTAGTAGACCTTAACTTAGTAAGGAAATGGCTACCTGTAGCCTTTTTTTAAACTTATTTTGTACGGTCGGAATGTAAAACCACTTTATTCTCACCGTAAAAAAATAAAATTTAAATAGTTTTGTTCGGTACTAACTAGCTTATTAAAGTATCATCCGAAACACCTATCAAAATCTTAATAATAATAGAATTCCTGCTTCGGCCGGAGCGGGCGAATTTTAACGGCCGAATCCCTAATAACCCCGCAATCGAGTTTAGCCCTAATCTGTAGGGCTACCGATAATATTCATAAATATATCATTCACAAATCGTACAATTTGTTTTTATTATGTGATAGAGTTTGGACGATCAGGGTTGTCAGTGATTGTCCCGGTTTTTACGGGATTTTTCGATTACTATGGGATGTCTTGATTTTACTCGAATATGCGACGTTAACAAGAGTAACGCGTTTGATAGTATATGTGTGTTCTTTTGCAGTATCTAGGGTTAAAAGGAATAGGTCGATTGTAATAACTTAATGTGATACAAAAGGAATGGTTGAGCTAAATGGTGCTGATGTCACGCGTCATGCTCGTGAACGGGCGCGATCAGTTGAGATGGGTCATCTCTTAACTGCCATGACTTTTTATTTTTGACTTTTTATTTTAATTTTGTATTTGTTTATTTTGTTACATACTTACATTGTTTTCACATGTAGAAGCACCAAAAAGAAAATGTAACCAAGACTTTGTAAAACATGATATTTTTAAAAGAGTGTCCGTGGAGTTTCTTGCCTGTTCTTCTCCATAGAGATCTACGTTTTGGAACAGGCAATTAGCGTCACTTTTTCTGACTAACAGACCGACTGACTCTTTGACAATTCATAAGTACCTGTAAATGGTCTAAGTGAAATAAATGCTTTGAATATTGAATTTTTTTCTGAATGATCATCCATGACAATCAATGCCAAATAATCAACATGTTGTTTTCATTCCGTCTGAATCTAAATCAAGCTTTGGATGCAAAATATGGTTTATTTACCGGAGAATATTGCAGATTTCTAACATTTCTTCAGTAATCGCATTTAGGCAGTTAGCCCAATGATCGTTCGACATACAGCAGATGTGTCCAGCCCAGTTTCACTTCAGTGTGGCATTTTTTTATTTATATTAATCCTTCGAACCAGTATAAAAACAATAGCAGTGCGAAAGCCGGCTGTCGCTTGGTCATCGAATGGTTAATTTAAATAACGTACGTCCCGATATTTAAAATCCCGGTTTTTTTGCACACTAGTTGTCATGTATGTCGATGTGAAATTTTAATTCATTTAGTGACTTTCATAATTTCTGTACTTAATTAATTTATATGTTGGGGTTACTTTAACTTTCAAGGGAGGTTTACAATGAAAATGATAATTCAGTTTTGTTGTTTGTTTATATTTTATAAATTAGGTACAATCTACGTCCGAAAGCTTTTATTGTCTAGTTAGCGATTTTGGTTCTGATATTCTTATTTTTTGTCGAAAAAACATAGGGTTTCAACTCGTCTACAGTCCTTTTTGCCTGTATGTTACTACTGTAACAATTGTAATAAAATTTGGTTAAAAAGTGAATTTTTGAATCTTTCTACGAATACTAACTATATCGTACTTAAGTGGTTTTTGAATATACAGTTGCAGACGTCTTGGGCAAAGGTGAGCTACACATAATTTTTTTTTATTATAGCGCGATGATCGAATCGAAATATCGAATAGATGGCAATCCAATAATATATTAAAAAATCATTAAATGATCCGCGTTAATAGTAAAAAAGATGATATTTGTAATCCACTCTTCCTGCATTCGCGATTACTGATATTTATTACCAAATCACAGGAAAATAGTGAAAAACTTATAAGAAAAAAAATATTAAAACATTTAAATATGTGAGACAACCCTAGCAAGCTGTTTATAAAATTGCATTTACGTGTTTATTTAGCTCTTAAATGGTTCGCAGTATGTGTAAAATTACTTTTTTATATTGTGAAGTGCTTTTCTTGATAAACTGATACTTTTAACATCGTAAAAGCTTTTGAAATGAACAGCAAAGAAACGTATAAAATGTATAATGGCGACATCTATTCCCCAACGTTGAACTACATCGCGCAATACGGTATTTTACATTTTTACTCCATCAACAATAGGGATGTGGACTACATCAAAAGAATGACATTCTGTTTAGTCCGCTTGTTAGACAGTCCAAAAATACTGGACACATATTTTTTTGCTTGATCAAATTAATAACAAAATACAAAGATAAAGAGCATCAAAGTTCCGGAGAGGGGGCTTGTGACGTCACTTGTCAGTAAAAATTATACAATCATATGACGTTTCACGAAACTTCAACGCACTGTATTGTCGTCATTTTCTGTTTACGAAAAAAAAAAGAAAAAATACGTGTCCCAATTTTTTTGATTTTGTAACTGACGAACTAATTACCTACTTTTTTTTTGTCGTCTCGCCTATTGACGTACTTTTTATAAACTGTTACAACGCGATTCTCTCATTTATAGATATTGTTGGCAATGTCACCTTATTACGTCACAAATATTTACTTAGTTGACTTACTATTTATTGATTCCAAAGCAACTAAAAATCAAACTTGACAGTAAATTTAAAATTAGCCACATTTTTTGGGCTAAAATGAAGAGAGATTTTAAAGAAATTGTGCCTTGATGTAAACTTAGAATTCGACACGACATTATTAAATCAACAAAATTTAAAAAAGAATTCGAGAGTAGAGGTTGTGGGTTCGAATCCGGGCAAGTACATAAATGACTTTTCCTATGCATATATAAAGGATGTAAGGAAAAACATGAGTTAGAAATCGACAAAATGCTTCTGCCTTTTCTATATGAGAAGAGGCCTTTGCGCTGCACTGGGCCAGTAATAGCCTGGTAATACTATTCTCTGAATTAAATTAAGTTAAATACCATAGCAACCCAAATATTTAAATATAAGCATTGTTTGCCAACCCTATTGTATATTCTTATGGACTTCATCAAATTACCGTTACAAACCGAATTGCCGCTTAAACTCCTCAATAGATGGCGTTATCCACAAATATTGAGCAATATTTAAAGGAGATTGCTCAAAATAGCCTACGAATTGGCTGGCATGAAACCTTTACAGTAATTACTAATTTTTTTTATAAAGTGCATTACGACTATTACAATATAATGGACAGGTGCTAATTTCGAAAACATTATAAAAAGTAACTCAATTTAGTTTCAATCTCCGGTGTCTGATATTTTTGTTTAATTTAAAGTTAGTAGTAGACTAAGGTATCGTAGCTCATGCAGCCTAGTATTACAATAAGTATGTATAGCGAAATTAATAAACTCAATATTCTCAGTGCTTGATCTATGAATAAGGTTTTAATACGAATATATTAAAGCGACAGAAAGTGCGGTGTGAAATGAGCAAGCCATTTATTAAAAAAAAAGATCAACATATTAGTCTATTGTCTTCCGTCAATTGAATTGACAGATGCCAACATTTGACCAGGTTCTGGGTAATCCTGTTGTTTGTGCTCGTTTGAATTTTATTATTATTCCTTTCCGATTTTAAGTAACAACTTGGAATATATAATCAATAATCTTGAAATATCGACCCCTAGCTGTGATTGACTGATTTACGGACCTACTAAGAACGACCTGGCATGTCGGTGGGTGTCAAGAGGTTAAACGGACTTTGCGGATTTAACATGGAATCCCAAAATGATTCTATATTTTGTGTAAACTGCGGATCAGCTTCTGACTCCATGTTACTAGAAGGTGAGCAAATTCTTTATTGTATACAACAGTGGACTGCTTCTCGATTGGTTAGTAAAACCTCTCTTTTTCTCGAGTCTCGAGAAATGCTGACGATTCGTAAACTTATTTATCAAATCACCCTGCATCACTCCAGCTTAGTGTGGGACCATCAAGAAGTTTATGTTAAAGATGATAGGTAGTGTCGTATCCATGGTGACAATTAAACAAAGTAAAAAATAATGTCATATCTTGTGTTGTTTTAAATAAAAGTATTTTCTGGTTTAAAACGATATATATTATATTAGAGGCTCTTGCAGCACACATAAAATACTAAAGGTAGCGATGGTTAGTGGTGGCTGTTTAGTAATTCCAATCTTTTTTCAGGTTCATACACATGATCTTCTTTGTCGGAAGCCAAGAATATAGGTAGAACACCAAATGTAAGTCACTTTTGTAAGAACTTAGCAAAGGAACACTAAATAACTGCCAATATAATATTTTATCAAATATTTTACATACAATTGAGTAAACACGTTTAACGTTATTTTATCCTCGAAACATAATAACAACTACTGTCAATGATAACCGAAGAGATGTTCCTCACGCTTTTGCCGCCAAAAAAGTGCACGGTTCAGTCTAAGTGTCGTCTCACCAGTATTGACAGCCTAAAAAATAGCGAACTTTAACTCTGACACAAGTCTTTTAAGCAAATAAATCGACTAATACTAAAATCATCAATTCCACTGACATTAAAATAATTAAATATCTATCTCTAAACAATTAAATGTCAAACTCTAATATTCGTTAAAATGTGTAGCGACAACACGGCCGTCCTGCGCACGCATCCGTCCTCGGATGGCGGCCCAGTCTGGTGCGGTTGCTGAGAACAAATACACAAATTATATGACAAGCATTAAGTCACGTTATTTGAATTGGACGTCTTCTCTGCCATTCCATTGACAGACAGCAGAAAGACTCCCAATTGAATCATTAATCATTTCTGTACTTCAACATTCACGCAGCAGAGCAGAGCGACAGAATTTGGCAGAGCCAGTTATCCCATCACCGGCCAACTAACCCAACCAATGGCTTAAACTGAGTGATGTTCATGACCACCCAGTCGTGTATCACCATGTACAAGGCAAGGTGTTCACCATGGATTTCCATAACCAAGTACAATTCCGTCACTTTGCCACAACTGAGAAATGTTCGAAGTGAATGCATTTGACTACATCTTTGAATTGAAACTGTTGTCCGAAATACCAAAATAATTTATATTTGAAGCAAATGCGCTAGACACCTTAGCGCAGTAAGTAAAGTATTACAGTAAAAGTTGTAGGAAACAGATTTTAGTTGTACATGTGTAAATAAAACCATTATGCATAACTAAATACCTGAACTTCTTAGACCGTTCTCAACCTTCAGGATCTAGGTCGGCCAATTTAATTCAAGGTTTCATATTTTCAGCACACGTGGTTCCCTCGAAACACTTGGCTACACATGGCTTAAACTAAGTGATGTTCATGACCACTCAGTCGTGTATCACCATGTACAAGGCAAGGTGTTCACCATGGATTTCCATAACCAAGTACAATTCCACCACGAGCACCACGCATATCCTTTACTTTGTACCTGACAAGCCATCGCCTACCATAGTCGGTCCGACGGCATACCTTATTACCTTTATACGCTTTCTTATTTAGCTTGGCCTGACCTGATTCTAATATTTCTCTAATAGCACAAATACTTGGGTCTTGCAATTGAACTGATAACATCCAGTCTGCTTTAGTAATTATAACCAACACACTTTGATTGCATATGGAAGAGTCTATAACAATTCTTCCTTTAATTTTACGGCTAAGACTTGTTCAAAAAATGACAACCTCATTTTATCAATTTTACCTTTTGTACAAAATAAAATTCGTATAATGATTGACCGTCCACAGGTTTCGTATTAATTAAATCTTTTTCAACACACTTCGCAAAGTGGGTCCCACCACCCCGCATTCAGACCCGTTATTGCGTTTCTTAATTAATTATATTTTATCTTAACACGACCAACCCTAAAAGAATTTATTCAAGATTGCAAAGCAAAAGTATGTCCAGTACGCACCCCCAAACCTGTCGCCCAACACACACTTTTCCTTCACAAACTTACATTTCGTTGATACGCAACGACCCCTTTCCCTTAAAACACGGCCATGACGCCGCCAAACAGCCCACTACTCACTTACTGGTTACTTAAATATTAAAGCATTCCACACTTTTATTGTTTATCTAATTGATGATATTCCAATAATAATTGATTATATAAATATTTTTATTTTACCCACAAGTGAGCCGAAAAAACGTCGTATGTATGACACTCGCGCGCTTTTGTCATTTTATATACTTCATTATTACATACTCGGCTTTCTTGTTGTGCTCGCCTACGGCTCACGCACAATATCGCATATGACCAACACAACACACTTGTATCATTATGTACTATTACCAAACTATACATGTTACGTTTAATTTGAAACGTATCTAACAAAGTATTTCGCCAATTCCTCCATTTCCAAGTCGTACCAGGCTTTGGCAGTATTGCGTAATTTTTGCAACGCTTGAAATTGTAAAACACGATCAGACCAATGGAAACCACGAGCATTGGCTTCTTATCGGGAATCACAAAAGATAACAAAACATTCTGACTCACAGAAGATACTAAAACATTCTGACTCACTGCGGGAGACACACGCCTGGTGCGTCTCCTTTTCCTTTTCCTGTGTCCATCAGAGCTACTCGATGAACGTGACCTAAATTCTGGAAGACGAACTACTCGTATCACTCGGGCTGGATGGATACTTTTCTCCCCCGAGTGCGCTTGCAGCGTCGCGGCATATTTGAGCGCGTTTTCTATTCCACTTCTGATGTAAGAACTTAGCAAAGGAACACTAAATAACTGCCAATATAATATTTTATCAAATATTTTACATACAATTGAGTAAACACGTTTAACGTTATTTTATCCTCGAAACATAATAACAACTACTGTCAATGATAACCGAAGAGATGTTCCTCACGCTTTTGCCGCCAAAAAAGTGCACGGTTCAGTCTAAGTGTCGTCTCACCAGTATTGACAGCCTAAAAAATAGCGAACTTTAACTCTGACACAAGTCTTTTAAGCAAATAAATCGACTAATACTAAAATCATCAATTCCACTGACATTAAAATAATTAAATATCTATCTCTAAACAATTAAATGTCAAACTCTAATATTCGTTAAAATGTGTAGCGACAACACTTTGGTGAAGAATGTGCTCTGCGTTACATTGCCACCATATCGTGCACGCTCTCATCAAGTAATTGCATTGAGGATAGACTGATACCATGTGAATATAATAAACATTGTCTTGGAAAGACTTCTGCCACTGCAATTATATTGGTCGAACATATTTATATATGATACCTGGGATGTGACATGATGTTGTTATTAAATAAACATTTTGTGAAGCAAAACATGTTGTTTTAATCTATGATGTATGTTTGTAATGGCATAATTATAACCTCAAAATCCGAAAGTATTTTGATGGCTTTTAGAAGTCTCAAGTGTCCGTAGTTTTAATTTAGTTTTAATCAAATATATATATTATTTAGAACTCAAAATGTTACAACACCTCCCTGTCGGTTCTTAGGCCAACAATGTACGGACGCGTAGCAATGTCCTTTAGAACAATTCGTTTGAGACGCAGAATCGCGCAAACGAAATTGGCGTAAAATTTTATTTTGTTATTTTCCTTTTGTGCGTGTATATGTCTGAATTTTGCTTATTGGCTTATTTAAGGGTTTTATAAACTAATTTCACGTGCGTCTGTTGTTTTTCGAGATTGTAAGACGGTGATAAAATTATAAGGGTTGGATATTCATGCTAATTAGTTTTCTCCGGCGTCTTTGCCTGGAAACAGGTCGGTTAACGTGTTGTAGATTAAAAATTTTGGTTTAGTAGGCATTTCTTTAAAATATCAATAATAATCTATTTCGACCGGAGCGGACGAAAATCAGTGGCCGAAATGCCTATTAACCTTTCATCGATCAAGCGACAGCCGGCTGCCGGGATGCTATTGTCAGTATCTGCCATAATATCTAATATCTGCCATTTACAGTATTTTTCTTATGAAATCAGTTGAAAAATTGTCTATTGTCGTTGATTTCTTTTGTTACTTTTTTTTTCTATCCTATTAATATTGTTGTAATTTTTTTTGTTATTGTGTATCATGATTCTATCATTTAATTCCTGGCAGAGCGTCTTTAAAATACATTTAAATATCATCTATTAAAAATGCCGTTGGTTACACATTAAACCATTTTCTGTATTATTTAAATATACTTTCACAATCATTAAGTAAAAAACTGTTCTCTACATACTTAATATTAATTCATTTACATATATATCCTCACAGATAACCATTTAAAACGAAAATTACTCAAAAACGTACACAAAAAACGGCTAACAAAATAAAAATTCTAAAAGACAAAGAAGAACAATTAAAAAAAGCAATAAATTATATTAAAAACAACCCCTGTTACTCTCAAACGTACTAATTGCTAATCGACCCACCCTGTATAGGGCGCACTTAATAAAATCACTTTTGAAACACCCTTTGTGTGATATTGCGGGTTTTTGATTACTCGGTCCCCTTTGACAAATTTTGTGGGGTGGGGTGTGTCGGTTCGATTCCAGATTGGGTAATGTTTTTGTGAATATTTTTTTTTTAATTGTAAAATGATATCTATCGTTATGATAATACTAGCTTTTGCCCGCGGCTTCGCTCGCGTTAGAAAAAGACAAAAAATAGCCTATGTTACTCTCCATCCCTTCAACTATCTCCACTCAAAAAATCACGTCAATTCATCGCTCCGTTTTGCCGTGAAAGAAAGACAAACAGGCAGACACACTTTCCCATTTATAATATTAGTATGGATTGCAAAATTGAAGAGTTTTTGTTGGTTTGGTTGATAGTAATCTCAAAACTACAAAAGATAGTTTTTTTTATTTGACACGATAATTGAAGTAAACCGAAATATGTATATGTATATCTCCCTAGCCTTTTCCCAACTATGTTGGGGTCGGCTTCCAGCCTAACCGGATTCAGCTGGATGCCAGTGTTTTACGTGAAGCGACTGCCTATCAGACCTCCACAACCCTGTAACTGGGCGACACGATACCTCTTGGTTGGACTAGTCTGACTTTCAGACTTCTGAGTACCTGTAACGACTGTCAAAGTTTTACGAAAGACAACCGGGACCAGGAAAAAGCTAGGAGGCTATACAATACTGTGACCATGTAGCTTTTTTTTAGGGTTCCGTACGTCAAGAGGAATCTCCACTTAAATAATCGCGTCAATCCGTCACTCCGTTTTGCCGTGAAAGACGAACAAACAGACAGACACACACACACACTTTCCCATTTATAATATTAGTATGGATTAACATTACGCTATGACCCACGGGGCTCGAGCAGTGACCAAAGAAGTGGGTCTAACCGCAAGGGACGCTAGCCAAAGAATATTAATGAAGTAATGCAATTAAAAATCGTTTCAATCAATTGGAGCAGTGTCCTGTTCCCTAAGGACCTTAGAAAGTCTTACAAGTAAATAATATGATAATAGGGATGACAACTATAATATCACTACATAGTATAAAACAAAGTCGCTATCCTCTGTCTGTCCCTATGTATGCTTAGATCTTTAAAACTACGCAACGGATTTTGATGCGGTTTTTTTTAATAGATAGAGTGATTCTTAAGGAAGGTTTATATGTATAATACATGCATAATATAGTAGAGAAAAGCCGGGATTTTTAAAGATTTGTAACACCCGTGCGAAGCTAGGGTGGATCGCTAGTGGTCTATATTATAAAAAAAATGTCATTCTGTTTAGTCAGTAGACCGTCCAAAAATACCAGACACATACTTCTCGCTAGAACAAATAAAAAACTCAACTGCAATTCCGGAAGTCGGTGGCTTTATTTCTATTTCACGTAGTTGCCACCGACTTCCGGAATTGCAGTTGGGTTTTACAAAGATAAAGAGCATCAAAGTTCCGCAGTAGGTCAATCCCTGTTTCGACCGGACCGGACGAAACACGTACGAAACTCCGTGAGATGTGATTCACAAAAACAAATTGGCTAGTTACACTAGTCTACCAATATCTTTATTATCAATATGATCCCTTCACATTCCCCTTTGTAAATATATAATAAGTTGAACGAGATCTGTCCGATAAAATGTGCAATATAATATATTCACCCTAATTTGCCAAATGCGGTTGTCCATTGTATTGCTCACGTGATGTCACCCTAGCTATGGTGACCATCTTTTGTGGTTGCGGTGATCTTTTTAAAGTGTTATTTTATGTGGTTTTATTATTTTATTGGTTTGGGGTTCTGTGGGTAATTATAAAAAAATCTTTTAATATTTTTTCGTTTAAAAAAACACAAGTAAAGGTGTTTTTTTAAACGAAAAAATAGGTATTAAAAGTTTTTTTGTATCAATAGATGAAGAAATTAATTGATTTCAGGCTACTAAAGCCCTTACATAAAATACAAAATAAACAATTTTCAATACCATAAACTAATACATATTAAAAACTTATTTCATATATCGATTGATAACTAGCATAATGTCGTGATGGCCCAATGGATAAGGCGATAAGAGTTAGATAAGAGGTTGTGGGTTCGATCGAATCTAGGCAAGTGCCCAAGTGCCAATCTGCCTCTTTTAATTTAGCCTTTTCTTGTGTTAAATCAAACCATCACAAATATCGAAGATGGAAAAAAAAACAAAACTATTAAAATTATTTCTTGAACGGAATCCCTCGTGTCCACGTCTGATTCACGCTTGGCCAGTTTTTTATGAGTTCAGCTATTATGTGATGAAATATGATATTATGGTAATTTATAGAGCAGGTGACGTTGGAGGGTCAAGGTGACAATTAATTGCACTGCACAAGGTTCAAAATCGCTTGGCACTTCAATTTACGTCTAATATTAACATATTTATGGGGCCGTGAAATTCTCCCTAGCCATTTCCCAACTAAATTGGGGTCGGCTTCCAGTCTAACCGGATTCATCTGGACACCAGTGTTTTACGTGAAGCGACTGCCTATCAGACCTCCACAGCCCAGTAACTGGGCGACACGGTACCTCTTGGTTAGACTGGTCAGACTTTCCGGCTTACCCGTAACGACAGTCAAAGTTCTATGAATGACAACCGGGACCAACGGCTTTAACTGTATTGAAAGTTTATTAATGGTAGGCCACTGGTTACGAATGTCTGTAAAGCCACAAACTTTTAAAAATGTAATAGAATATTGTATAACCATTACTTTAAAAGATTAATGCCTGAATATTCAAACGTCATTTAGTGTTAAGACGCTCTCAAATCTATTGCTGTCATTTTCACTCTAAAGGAATAAAGTCACCTATGGGATGGCTCAGCCAAATACCAACTGGCCGCATTGGATTCGGTAGAATGCAGAGCTAGGAGGTTGATTGGCGACAAGAAGCTGGTGGTTCAACTACAACCTCTAGCACATCGGCGTAAAGTTGCCTGTCTGGCGGTGTTTTACAGATTGCACTTCGGTGAGTGTGCTCATGAGCTACACGAGCTCATTCCCCCGTCTCCGTTTTACCACCGGACATCCAGACGTACGGCGGGATACCACCTTTCTTGGTCGATATTACTCGAATCCGCACGCAGCGTTTTTCGAAATCCTTTATTATGCGAACCGCAAAGGAATGGAATTCTCTGCCGGCGTCTGTGTTTCCAAAAGCATATAACCCGGATGTATTCAAGAGAAGAGTGCATAGGCATCTTTTGGGTGGGCTCGCTCCACCGTAGGCCCCGTCTATGCCCTCGGACTAGTCTGGGACCAAGAGCAAGCCCATAAGTTATAAAAAAAAAGTAAGGACAGCATGTTCGGGGTTGAGTCTGGATTTTCTTGTCTTCTCCAACAAAACGACATTTTGTAATGGACTTCAAGATTCAATTCTCTTTTTGTAAAAGACGTTCCAACGTGCTTTTATGGACTAAATAATACTAGCTTATTACAGTCTCACTGCAGGGCAAAGGCCTCTTCTCATACAGAGAAGGCACGAGCATTGATCACTACGCTTGCTCAAGGCGGTGCGGCGATTTCGGACTTGTATTCACTACAAATCCATGTTTCCTCAACCAATCATCAGGTTTTTGGACTAATGAAACTAAATTTTTAATTTTTATAGAAGTAGTGTAGACCCAGTGTCATAAGAATTAATATCTTTAATTTTTTAACTAGCGTACGTAAGCTTCTGTTCGTTAACTGACTGCTCTGTTTTTTTTTATGCACCGTTTTTTATCTGCGGAAACTTGTAAATGGCCACTGTTTCTGCACACTCATGAACCATAACTTTGTTAGCTGTAAGTTTTCCAAACATAATAAAATAAAATAAATAAATAAAATTATTTGACTTTGACCTAACCACAGGCCATGATTATTTAAATAAGATGATTAATTTCAATGGGATTATAAAAAAAATTCAAAGGATTGTGAAAAAAGTCTTCTAAAGCCCAAATCTTGTTACACCAACTATGGGTGCTAACTAGCCTAACCCTTTATGGCTTGATTACACCTACCGAGTAGAGTGGCGAGACAGTAAAATGTAACTCGGACGAGACAGTGCCGTAGCCGAGTAAGTGTTCACACGTATTGTCGATATTGTGGCGAGACAGTTCAGTTATTAAGGACAACTGAGGCTAACATGGCTCGGAAATCGTTTATTCCGAGTGGAGACTGGTGGCCGAGTGCTGTTTAGATTCACCGAGTGACCGAGCGAGACAGTGCGGGGAAGCGGGGAGGTGGGTACTCGGCCTAGTAAATAGAACTGGGTCTGAGTGACTGTCTCGGCCGGTTGTTAGGCCGAGCGCTCGGCCGAGAACTCGGCAATGTGTTTACAAGTACCGAGTACTCGGCCAAGGGCACTGCCTCGCCACTCTACTCGGTAGGTGTAATCAAGCTTTAAGGGTAGCTCGCATCAAAGGACTGATCACAAGGGTGCATAATTATATTGTCTTTCCCTATTTACGCCTTACGTGGTATTACGTCATACATTAATTATACAATTGTGCTTTGATTTGGAATGAGTTTAATTAATCTAGTGTTATTATTTTTTGATAATTCTCGACTTTTCTTTAGTTGCATGCATAATAGGCGAGACGACGAAAAAAAGTAATTGGTCCGTCATTGAGATTATTAATAAATTTTGGACACGTTTTTTTTTTCTCGTAAACGAAAAATGACGACGATACAGTGCGTTGAAGTTGTGCGTGACGTCACGATCAGATACAATTTTTGCATTACGGTGGCGTCAAAAACCCCCACTATACTCCCACTCCAGAACTTTGTTGCACTTTATCTTTGTATTTTTTTATTATGATGATGAAGCAAAAGATACGTGACCCGTATTTTTGGCCGATCTACAAGACGGACTAAACAGAATGCCATTTTTTTAATGTTGTCGTCATCCCTATTAAAAACCTTTTTAATAAACCTTTCTACGACCAAGCGACAGCCGGCTGTCGCGCTGCTATTGTCTTTTTGTGTCTCAAAACACGTGTGTTCAAAGGTTTAATTTGACTAGGTTCTTTGTCTAGTAGTTAATGACTGAAAATAGAAGGTTGTGAGTTCAATCCCCAGCTAGTACAATCTTTGTGTGACAAGCATGATCGTTTGTTTTATGTCTGGGTGTAATTTATCTATAATGTGTATGTATTTATTACCCCCTACATACAAACTTACAAACCTACAAACTTACAAATTTTACCTCTTTATAATATTAGTATAGATATAAGTATGTTTATTAGTTGTTTGGTTACTATCATAGAAATATAAATGTTAATGTTATAGTACAGGCTGTGCTTAGTTTCGTGATGGCCTTGCGTAAGTTATCCTTATTTACTTACTTTAAAAGTTTATTTCTTACTAGCTTTTTCCCGCGACTTCGTCCGCGTGGAATAATAGTTCCCGTTCCCGGGGGATTACCGGGATGAAAACTATCCTATGTCCTTTCTCGGGTCCCAGACTATATCTGTACCAAATTTCATTCAAATCGGTTCAGTGGTTTAGGCGTGAAGAAGAGACAGACAGACAGAGAGAGTTACTTTCGCATTTATAATATTAGTACGGATTCTTTTTACCCAGGAAAGGCCGCTTCTCATACATTTAACACACAAATATTAATCACGCGTACCAAACAGATTAATAACACCTTCATAATAGAATTAATACAAATTAGTCAGAATCCATTTATTATTAATTGAAATTGCTCCATTTACGTAACAAACAGACCGAAACTAATTTGTACGTCAGTCAATGTCGCTTACATCTCATGAATGTGTCGCAAATTATATTTGGCTATTATCCATACTAATATTATAAATGCGAAAGTGTGTCTGTCTGTCTGTCTGTCTGTCTGTTTGTCTTTCTTTCACGGCAAAACGGAGCGATGAATTGACGTGATTTTTTGAGTGGAGATAGTTGAAGGGATGGAGAGTAACATAGGCTACTTTTTGTCTCTTTCTAACGCGAGCGATGCCGCGGGCAAAAGCTAGTTATCTATACATTGTGATGTAGCCATTGGTTGACCAAAGAGGGTGCATAACTAATTGTGCATTATCTGTGCTTCTGTGCTTTTGTGGTACTAGTCTCTAGAGAATGGGAGATTATACAGCTGATATTATTATCTGGAACTCGTGGTGGATTTGTGGTTATGGAGACTGAATGTCATGTTGGTTGTGTAAGGGTTCGAATCTGGGTAAGAATAATGATTTTCCTGTGCATAAATATGTAAGCTTAGGAAAATTTAAAGCTATTTTGTTGTAAAATCGTTAGTGGAATTTTTAGTTTCGCATATTTAATGGTAGTCTATGATATAACACTTATTAAAATATGTCTTAACTGAAAATAGCTAGAGCATTATTAAGAGAAAATTGCTTTCAAATTTTCTTTCTGTATTTTTTTCATATCGACGACTGACAATGTGACACCATTTTTCGTTTACCTAGAAATATGGTGATTTTAGACTTGTAATAATAATAATACCAGCCTATAACTGTCCCACTGCAGGGCAAAGGCCTCTTTTCATACAGAGAAGGCACGAGCATTGATCACCACGCTTGCTCACGGCGGATTGGCGATTTCGGACTTATATTTACTTGTATCAAGTCTAAAATCGCCGCTTTCGGTGTTCAACCTCCTCGCACCTTTTCCATTTAAAGAGAGACTTTTATCCTTTTGTTAAACAATAAAAAACCGCCACAATATTTATTCTTAATCCAAAAAAACGCAATAAATCAAAACTACTATCCCGACAAAACAGCACGTGTGGCCACTCGAGGCATAATCCCCAGTGTCTCGACACACAAATAATACGTATTTGTCCACGGATTAGCGCGTCCGTGTCCAATTATCCTCAAAGCATGGACACCCTACTGTTCAATTACTGGGTTTTATGTACCTTCTACATTTGCTGGGTCCTGTGACACCCTAGTTTAAAGAGACGGGGCGAATCCTTTTATTGAAGTCTCATTTTGTTGCGTTTTGTGGTCACCCTTGTTTAGGAACTATTTGTACTACATGGTTGATGGTCGTACTATTGTACAGGGTGGTTTGAAAGTTTTGCGTGGTGTAAAGGATGTTTTAAAAATTGTTTTGAGGTATTTGGTAGTGGAATGAAATGGATGCAGAATGGATTGTTTTTCTAAGTTTTTCAAGTGAAGTTGTCATATTATTTATTATATAGACTTTATATTAACCTTTCGACGACCAAGCGACATTCGGCTGTCGCGCTGCTATATAATATGGTCTTTCTAATGTGTCCTCCTCGAATTACGTGTGTTCAAAGGATTGATATATTCAAAGAACACTTATTATTTTGATAGTGTTTAAGTTTATGGGGAGTTTCAGGTAAAAAACTACGGAAATGATGTTAATAAAACTTTACAGTGATATATATATAAGTTTGTAGTACATTTAATAATAATAATAATAATGCGGGGCGATAGTTGATTTGTTTGTAATCTCCGTAACTACTGGCCAGAAAAAAACACGCTACGAATCACCATTAAAAGCTTATGAAGAAAAGCTAAAAGATATACACATTTTTATAAAAAACAAGAGCTCATAAACTAAAAAAAATGGGATTTCCAACTTTTTCAGTAAACAAAATATTTAAAATTACTTTTTCATGATCCTCTCCGCGCTGGATAATAATAAATATTAATTTTACAACCGGTAAACCGCCCTATAGATAATCTCGAATATCAGAGCTACCGCCCTAACGATATACTCATTGTTTCTGATAGGGATGTGAAAAAGTATCGAGAAAAATAAACGAATGCAGTTTACAAGGGACCATAGGAATTGGGGGGGAGACCTGTTATATACAAACTTCTTTCGATTACTTTTTAATATTTTCTTTATTGTCAAAAATGAAAATGTCAGTCATTTGAATTAAAATACCATGAAAATCTACAACGTATTTTAATATTTATTAATTTTTTACAAGTTTTTAACCGTACTAGCTGTCCTCGGCGGTTTCACCCGCATTTTTCGTTACTGCTCCGCTCCCGTGGGTCGTAGCGTGATGGTATATAGCCTATGGCATTCCTCGATAAATGGGCTATCTAACACTGAAAGAATTTTTCAAATCGGACCAGTAGTTCCAGAGGATACCCCCTACATACAAACTTACAAACCTACAAACTTACAAATTTTACCTCTTTATAATATTAGTATAGATAAGTTATAGGATCGGGCCTTTGAGGAAAATTAAGCAAATTAAGCCAATTAAGTAAATTAATCTTAAGGCAACTTACAAATGTAGATAGAGCCCGCGTTATTGTAATAGGGATGACGACAACATTAAAAAAATGCCATTCTGTTTAGTCCGTCTGATAGATCGACCAAAAATACGGAACACGTATTTTTTTGCTTCATCAAAATAATAAAAAATACAAAGATAAAGAGCAACAAAGTTCTGGACTGGGGGCATAGTGGGGGCTTTTGACGCCACCGTAATGCAAAAATTTTATCTGACCGTGACGTCACACACCACTTCAACGCACTATATCGTCGTAATTTTTCGTTTAAGAGAAAAAAGAAAAATACGTGTCCAAAATTTTTTAATAATCTCAATGACGGACTAATTACTTTTTTTTCGTCGTCTCGCCTATTTTTATTTATTTATCACACACATATAATTATCTTTGCCACTACAGAAGATCTAATGCGAACTGACCTTTCAACGACCAAGCGACAGCCGGGTGTCGCGCTGCTATTGGCTCTCTATTGAGTCTCGAATCGCGTGTATTCGAAGATTTAATAGCTAGGCAGACTCTAGACGATTTAAAATTTTAAATCAACAGAGATAATGTTTAAAGATAGTTTCAGATTAATTTCAGTTTTAACTAGAAAATAAATGTGTGTAAAAAATATGTGTATCGAAGTATCGATATTTTAAATTCCCACATCACGTCCCTATACTATTGTCGCCCCCGGTAGTCGCTTGTTAAATTTGTCACAATAACCTCTTATAAGGACAGATGTGATTTTTAGGGATGTTTAGGGTTTCGTGGTCACTAGTAAAAACGCTTCAAGGTTGCAAGGAAAATTAATACGAACTTTTCCTTAATAAAAAAAAAGCTTTTTCAAAAAAAAAACCGGTCGGTCGGTTTTTTTTTTTTGAAAAAGCTTTTTATTTTTGACGTTTTAGTTAATCTCATTGTCTGACTACGTTTTAGAAAATTTTCAAAAATAAAAAAAAGTTTTTCTATGAAAATTGAGGAGTTCCCTCGATTTAGAAATGGTACCATTATCAGAACCTGGACCTGATGACAATGGGACCATTTGGGAAGTCTACCCTTTTAAACAAAAAAATAATTGTTCAAATCGGTTTGTAAACGACGGAGATATGCGCGAACAAACATAAAAAAAATACAAACATCCGAATTGAGAACCTCCTCCTTTGGAGTCGGTTAAAAAAGACCTTATTAATTTCTAACAAGCAAGTTTTAACTTTGTAACAAACAGACAACTAAATCTTCATATATTCATTTTCATTAACACACAAGAAAAAATAAGATATTCTACATAGTGTAGCCTGTAGGATATTACTGTTTTTTTGGCTTGGTCCTAAAAGATAAAAATTAAATCATTAATTCCAAAACCAAAAAAGGCACTGGAACGTAATTTACAAAACAAACATGAATCTAGTTGCCCATTCCAAAATGTTGTTTAGTATAGAGATAAATGGGCAAGAAATTCCATACTTAGTATTGTATCGTACAGAACCTTGCGGGCTTCCCGGTTTTTTAATTTAATTTTATTGCAAAAGAGTCCTTAAAACATACTAAATACTACGTCCCATAAATACATTTTTGCCATAACTTTCCTTACAAAGTACAGAACCCAATTGACAAATCCAGATCGCGCTTGCCACTTTCTACATCTCGTTACAATTTTTTTTGTTAATCTGCGTCAATAAAAAGATTTATCATGGTTTAATATTTTTTGTAGATATAGAGATTATGTCACCCCATTGAGTTTAGTAGTATATTGTTGGGGATCCTGTATTTTTTTGTTTTTTTTTTTTTTTGTTGCGGTTTTTCGAACCGATAATCTGTTAAGGGCAGCTGGCAACTATACTTGAGCCAAATTCGATTAAGAATACAGGTAAACAAACCAATATAGGGTATCACAACTCACTTTTTACAAATCTTCTATTATTTACATGATTTTGCGTTTTTCACGCTAACTGTTTATTAAGAAATCGTATTGCAGCATATTTCACTAGAATCACTCAAATAACATGCGTATTACTTCGTTATTTCGAAAAACCAAGAACGGTTTGTTTACCTCTATTCTTTATCGAATTTGGCTGAAGTATATAGCTTTTTTTTTGCTGGCAACACTACAAGCCGGTCGTCAAAAAACGATGTCTTAGTTTTAATATTAAATTTTAATAATTAATAGTCCATAATTCGTGTAAATTGTATGTAATATAAGTAAAAATAAGTTCCAAGTAGTACGTGGAGTGTTTGTGCAGTGTTTTTGTCGCGAGAACATTACAAAATAAGCAAACGTAAAACCGGCTGTCAAGTCATCATCGCCCAACGGTGACGGATTTGAAACTTCTAAGATCCCGGGGAGTATTTTGTTTTATTTATGTTGTATTTACATACTACACAACATCACGAAATACTGCTCAGGTTACTGAGCTACGTCCATCACACACTGGCCCGGTTTATGTCTCATTTTGCTTGACAAGTTGTGGAAGCGATATTGACGACTAAAACATTCGCCCAGACAAAGAATACTTCAGTTTACTCACACACAATAAACTTATTCTTTCTTATAAGCTTCTTTATATAAAACTTGTAGTATATCTTAAAGATCTTAAACTTGTAGTATATAATTTATGTGAATATTTGTGTTTTCACCCCTTTTTTTCTACATCTATAAGTATTTAACTGTCACAACTGACTCTAATTACCTAATATAAGTAATTGTATTTAATATCTATCCATTCTTAGCTTTTATTGTACTGTTTTTTCATTTAAATCCCTATGTATTTATTTTTTCCTACTACCTCCCACTAAGTATTCTAAATACAACATCCTTTAGCATTACCCATTATACAGCTGCACTTTTACATTCCAGGTGGCCATATTGAATTAAAACAAAATGATGACCCGCAGTGCCACAATTAGGGAAATGGAAGCTAAATTTAGAATAACCCTGAAGGAACTTGAGGCTTCTAAAGCCCTATGCAAACAGCTACTTCAAGAACGGGAAGACAGTGAGGTGGAAGTGAAGAACATAGTGGATAAAAACACATTTCTTAAGAATGAGTTAGCCGAGCTCCACATTCAGCATATGGACTTAGCCGATCAACACAACCAACTGCTTATTCAAGTGTCAACGTTTCAAGAGTGCAGTGACACCCACGAACAGGCTCTAAATCGTATTTCAGAGCTTGAACAGGAACTTTGTGATGCCCATAAGGCCCTCTCTCACTCGGAGAAAGTTAATATAAATGGAAAGGTTGCAGAAACAAACAATTTATTTGAAGAGTTGGTAGGCTGTAGGTCGGATTTGGTGTGTGAGCCAGCTGTAACTATTGACTTGACTGGTGATGATACCATGCCACTGTGTCCCCTAGTATTGAGCCATAATAAATTAAAAAAATATATTAAAATTAAGAAATTAATTAATAGGTCAAAACGAGCCATTAAAAAACAAAGTCTCTTAAACTTTAATCTTTCACTTAGAAAAGAACGTGTAGTTATGACAAGAAATTTAGATAATTGTATTTTAGATTTAGAAAAGTGTAGAGAAAAGTATGAAACTGATACCCAGCAACTCCGTAATGACTTATTGTACAAGGAGTATTTGCTGAAGGATATATACAAAAAATATGAGTTGTCACAAAGTCAACTAAGTGAACGCTTGTTTGAAGCTGGGGAACTATTAGACTTGGTGAAGTACAATGCTGAGAGGTATGAGTCACTGACAAATAATCTTGCATGCAACTGTGCCAACAACTTATCACCACCACCATCACCGTTACCATCAACTCCTCCATCACCTTCTCAACCACAGCTTCAAATAGCTTCTCCGGTGTTGGCATCTCCAGTAGTGACCCACAATAATGATAAACAGATTCATAAAACCATTTTATTTACTGATGAACTAGGTTCAGGCTTCGGGAAAATATTACAAAATTACCTTAGCCATAGTTTTACTAATCATAGTTATCACAGTATAAATTTTAAACAATTTGTTATAAGAATAAAAAAATCGAACCTAGACCTCTACTCAGCCATGGTTCTACTACTAGGTAATAGTAATGGTATTACCAAAAAGGACATAGTGGATGGTGTGCATGCCTTATTAAAATTAAATGTAGGGAAAATAATGTTGTGTGCTTTCCCTTATTCTGACACTTTATCAGATTATGAGAATAATAATATTTATAAATTAAATAATACTCTCCATATGTTGACATGTTGTCATAGTGACAAATTATTATATTTTGACACTAATAAGTTTATTAGTGGTTTTAAGTTAAGTCAGGGAACTTTATCTCTGTCTGGTAAAAGTAGGCATTCAATTGCTATGTTGATAGCATACAATATTAACAATGTTATAGATAATATAACAAATAGTAGAATAAGTGACGAACCTATGTTGTGTAGTCACACTAACAACATGGTAATAAATTATTGTGATTCCTCATGTTGTACGAAGGAGTGTCCACCAATAATACCAGTTTCCTTGGAGGCCACTGTTAGCACTCTAGACTCCTCAATAGTAGTTGTGGAAGCTACTCCGGATCTTGCTTTAAACTAAATTGTAAGACAACAGAGGTTACCACCCCTTCAAATTACATATTATTAGAGTATCCAAAAAAGGTAACTTCTGGCAATGTAGCATATAAGGAAAAGCAACAAACTCTAAAACTTTTAAATCAAAATATTCAAGGTTGCTCTTCAAAATTATTGGAAATAGAAATGTTTTTGGAAAAAACCAAGTTTGATATTGTTTGTCTTACCGAACATTGGTTAAACGATCAACAAATACTGTCTATTAATTACAACAATTATTGTGTGGTTAGTTATTTCAGCCGGAAACATATGATGCACGGCGGCTCATTAATATTAATTAAAACTTCCATAAAATCGAAAGAACGTAAAGATATTGTTGGACTATCGGTTGAACACACTGTTGAATTGTCATGTGTTGAGCTTGATATGCATATTATTGTTTGTGTATACAGACCCCCAAATTATAAGAATTTAAATTTGTTTGATTCTGTAATAGAAAATGTGTTAAAAAAATTAAGTACTAGCAGCAAATCAATAATTATATGTGGTGACTTTAATATTAATCTGTTAGAAAATAACTCCAATAGTATAAGACTATTGGGCCTTTTTAATTCATTTAATCTGTCAAATGTTTTCATTGAACCAACCAGAGTGACAGCTTCTTCTGCCACTTGTATAGATAATATTTTTTGTAATTGTGAGTACTCACATAAAGAAATAATAAACAAGCTGCCCTCTGACCACAGTGGTCAAACAATTACTTTTTTAGCCTACATACCTAAACAAAAAATTCAAATAAGGTTTAGGCCTATAACATCTAAAAACTTAGAGAGATTAAATAATTCTTTAGTGCAAAAATTATGTGTTCAAAGTTTTCATAATATAGGTGACCCAAATGAGTTTTATGCAAAGTTTTTTTCATTACTAAATGCGCAATTTCATAGCACTTTTCCGTTAAAGACAAAAACGGTCTACACAAAGTTTATTTTTAATGACTGGGCAACTCCAGGTATTCGTAAGAGCAGAGATAAATTATTCGAACTGTATGGCCTAAAGCAGCATGTAGTTAATACAAATTTTCATCAATATGTTGCGAAGTATTCAAAACTTTTTAAAAGTGTATGTAAAATGGCTAAAGCTCTTTACATAAGTAATAAAATAAAATCCGCGGATGATAAAATAAAAACTACCTGGCAAATAATAAACAATGAAACGGGTAGGAAGAAACCGCGTAACACAGAGTATAATCTAGAGACATCACACGGTTCCATACATTCAAATATTGAAGTAGCTCAAGAATTTGAAAATTTTTTTGCTAATGTTGCCCTTAAAACTACTAAAGATTTAAATTCATCTCCCGCGCTCTCTGCCGCTTTACTCAGTAAGAATGTTGCAGCATGCCCTCTGGACTTCACATTTCAGCATACGAACCCCCAAGCCATTATTAAAGCCTTTAAAGATCTTAAAATTAAATCAACAGAAGATCTTTGGGGAATGTCTGTAAAAGTTTGTAAGTCCATTATTGAAACTATTGCGCCTTATTTAGCCTTCATATTTAACACTAGTGTAGACCAAGGAGTCTTTCCGGATTTAATGAAACACAGTAAAGTAGTACCATTGTTTAAATCTGGTGATAGTAAAGAACTTAATAACTATAGGCCTGTATCTATTCTGCCCGTATTCAGCAAGGTGTTTGAAAAGTTAATGCTTAGTCAAATGTTACGTCGCTTTAATAAAAATGCCATCTTTCATGACCAACAGTACGGTTTCACCAAAGGCCGTTGTACAACCGACGCTGGTGTTACCCTCTTAAAAAAACATTTTCAGCGCTTGGGAGGAATCGCAAGACGCCATTGGAATCTTTTGCGACCTCTCGAAGGCGTTCGATTGCGTTGACCATAAAACACTTTTGTTGAAACTGGAGCACTACGGAGTTAGAAAAACAGCTCTTGGATTACTAAGATCGTATCTGAAAGATAGACAGGTTAAAGTCCAGATTAACGGCGTAAACTCATCTGGGTCTGAAATGACTATGGGCGTGCCTCAAGGTTCAATATTGGGTCCATTTTTATTTCTGGTTTACATAAACGATTTGCCCCAATTATTACAAACTCAACCAGGAATGGTGTTATTTGCAGATGACACTTCATTGATTTTTAAAATAGATAGGCGTGCACAAAATTTTGACGATGTAAATAACTCTATTCTTCAGGTCCAAAATTGGTTTACCGTGAACAATTTGGTACTTAATGAAAAAAAAACGAAATGTATTAGATTCATTTTGCCAAACGTTAGAAGTAGCGATTGTGAAATTATATTAAATAGCGAAAAACTAGAATTTGTTAATCAAACGGTTTTCCTGGGAATCACGCTAGACGAGAAATTGCAATGGGGGCCTCATATAACATCTATTGCTAAACGGCTGAGCTCAGCAGCTTATGCTGTTAGGAAGATACGACAGTTGACAGATGTCGAAACTGCTCGATTAGTATATTTTAGCTACTTTCACAGTATTATGTCGTATGGTATTCTACTGTGGGGTAGGGCTGCTGACATTGAGTCTATTTTTATATTGCAAAAGAGAGCTATCAGAGCCATTTACGAGTTACGTCGCCGCGAATCTCTTAGGGAACTGTTTAAAAGGATTAATATTTTGACGGTTCCTTGCCAATTTATTTATGAAAATATTATGTATGTAAGAAAAAACCAACACATTTTTAGTAAAGTAGGGGATAGACATAATTTAAACACTAGAAATAAAGATAAAATAGCTGAACCTTATTTTAGGCTGTCTAAAGTAAAAACTTCTTTCATGGGGTACTGTGTTAAATGTTATAACAAAATTCCATGTGAAATATTAAAGCTTAATGAAAGGAAATTTAAAACACATATCAAAAAGACACTATGTCAACAAGCATATTATAAATTAGAAGATTATATTCAAGATAAAAATGCTTGGAAGCTTGATGGTCCTGCCCCATAGGACAATTTGCAGTGTAAACAAATCAAACTGGTTACTAAATTAAATTATTATTCATAAAACATAATATTAAGCATACATTTTTTATTTTATTTTTTGTTGTTCTAATTATCAATAGGTATATAAATATACATTTTATTTTCTTATTTTGTTGTTGATTGCACTGGCTCGCACACTAATTCTGTACTTTGTTGAAAGTGGTCGTCTACCATCTCAAATTTTGTAATTTGTTTACACTATGTACCTCGTAAACGTGACATAGGTAGCTTTCATTTCTAAACTTAGACCTAATTTTTTTACATAATTATATTTTAACGTACCTACTTTTTTGACAGATTTGACATTGTATTCACAGTATTTTACATATTGTATTAATGTATTTTAACGTAAATTTTTGACAGCTTTGACATTGTATTCATACTTAATTTACACATTGTAATCATGTATACTAAATATTGTAACACATATATTTTTAAAAGAGTACGTATGGAGTTTCTTGCCCGTTCTTCTCCATATAAAACTACCTTTTGGAATGGGCAACTAGAATCAAAATTTTTTTTTAAATGTAATTGACGTTCCAAAGTGCCTCCATGGTCTAATGGAAATAAACGTTTTGACTTTGACTTTATAGATGTGTGTATTTGAAGATAGGATGAAGTCGCGCGTCTTGGTAGAGGGTTTATGTCCAACAGGAGACTGTCTTAGGCTGATGATGATGAAATGAGGAGTTTCCTGCTTATTCTTCTCCATAGAGATCTACGTTTTGGAACAAGCTAGAAGAAGAAGCTAGTTGCTTCAACTTTTTGACGAACTGACTGACGCTTTGACAATTCATTAGTGCCTGTAAATGGTCTAAGTGTAATAAGTGCTTTAAATTGAATTGAAATAAAAATAAATGAATTGTTTGAAATAAAAGTAAATGAAGTAGAACTTTAGAAATGAAATGAAATGATAGGGTATAACATTAGATACCCTATCGTTTTAATTATTTATCAAAAAATTGCCTAAAAAATACATTCCACCATTGTTTCCATTTCGTTTCTTAACTAACGTCGGTTAAGAATAAAGCCAAATTCGAAATTACTACACGACATTAATTGTGGGTTTTTTTTTCCTAAAAAGAGATGTCAAGATTTTTTTAAATATGAGTTTAAAAATCATGTCTTTTAATATGTCTTTGAAAAATCCTTGAAAAATCCTTGAAAACTATTTCAAGATGTCCAAAGTTAAACCATTATCTAAAGTCAGTTGTTATAACTTAGTCGCGATAGTTACAAGTTTAAACTAAGTTTAACGAGGTCCTTTTAAAACTAACTTTAATGATTATCTCAAGTTTTCTCTTTAGGAACATTGCTTTGGGTTCTGGGAGTAATTAGACATTGGGGTTTAAAAATTGGTAATTTTCGTTTTGGAGTTAAAGACTAAGGGGTTTCAAAGTTAAAATCCATACTAATATTATAAATGGGAAAGTGTGTCTGTCTGTCTGTATGTTTATCTTTCTTTCACGGCAAAACGGAGCGACGAATTGACGTGATTTTTTAAGTGAATATAGTTGAAGCTACTTTTTGTCTCATTTTAACGCGAGCGAAGCCGCGGGAAAAAGCTAGTTTTTCATATACTAGGTCTTGCACAACCCGCTAGGAGATGATTCTACCCATAAAAACAACTTTTATTATAGAACCAACTCTGAAATCGCGAAATAACTAAATCAGCTTTTTCATACATTATAGGCGGGAGGGCATTGAACTTTTGCAAATGCAAGTAGCACAATAACATCACTTTTACACGTCACATTTTGACGGGCCTGTTGGTCTAGTAGGTATTAGTTCTGACTGCTAAGCCGGAGGTCGTGGGTTCGATTCCCACTCAGGACAAACTTTGTGTGATGTGCATGATTGTTTGTTCTGTGTCTGGGTGTGATTTATCTATAATATGTATGTATTTATAAACTATATAAGTATGTATATCAGTTGTCTGGTTACCATAACACAAGCTCTGCTTAGCTTGGGTTTAGATGGCCGTGTGTGAGTTTGTCCTAAGATATACATATTTAAGAGGAAGATATACATATTTATTTTTAAAACAGTCAGCATTTCCTAACTGAGTACCTCTAAAAAGAAATTCCGAAACAAAGTCTGTGATCATATTTCGTTTCAAGTCCAAAAAGGATCCAGTAGTCCTTTCTACCTTTTTACTGAACCCTAAAAAACATCAAAGCTACTGAAACCGCCATGCAAATACATTCAAATATCCCATTAAAATAAATAATTTCCCCTCCAATAGGTAGTGAGTACCGCTAATTTCACACATGCGTTCCTCTATTGCTGCCTACCCCTCGCAGTGAGCCGTGAACATAGGGCTGTACTGATGAAGGGTTTGCTAAGAAATGGCTTTTGTCAAGTATTTTGTGGGTTTGGGTGGTAGAACACAATTTTAACAGATATTTTTGGTTTAAAAATATTAAAATAAAAACCACTATAAATTATTGTTCCAATTTTTTTAACTCGTCCTTTCAACGACCAACCGACAGCCGGCTGCCACGCTGCTATTGTCTAAACCTTCGAACACACGTGATTCGAGACAATAGAAAGACAATAGCAGCACGACAGCCGGCTGTCGCTTGGTCGTCGAAAGGTTAAATTCAAAGTGAAAGAAATCTATTTTTTCTACAACACCATCTATTCTTAAAAACCACCAACAAAAGTGACATAAGGACGGAACCCAATACCAAAGGATAATCCTAGCTTACAATTTTTAACAGAAAACACCGTATTAGGGGTCCGTGACTTCTTTAATAAAAAAAACTTCAATAAGGGTTCCGTAAGCTTGTTATAATGCCGACCTCATATTAGGGTAATTTAGGGTTTAGGGTAAAAGAATTTAAGAGTAAAATTAAATGTTAGGAACTTTGCGAATTTTCTAAATAGCGTAATTAAATTAAGATTTTTAAGTCTAGGGTCTACCGCAAGTTCAAAAGTTAATATTTTTAGCTTAACGTCCTTTTCCCAAATATGCTGGGGTTGGGTACGTGTTTGTACCGTTGAGATTCGGCCGGTCTGGTCGAAACAGGAAGATCATTATTATTGAAAATTTTGAGACGTGTTTCGGACGAAAATTTTTTTAAGCTAATTTTGTACCGTCAGAATGAAAAGCCTGTTCTTTCTCACAGCGCAAAAAACAGTTAAATAAACTAGTTTTCTACGGTAAGAATAAAAAAATAACATTCTACTAAAAAGACTGCTTTTGCCCGACACGGGAATCGAACCCAAGACCTAACGCATCGCAGTGGCGTTCTACCAAGAGACTACGGTTAAAATCTAAATCTAAACAAATAACGATATAATCGAATTGCTCCGTATTTAAACTTTGACTATGTGACTCTCTGAAATGGCGGAACCATTCATGTTCTCCCTTTTCCCAACTATGTTGGGGTCGGCTTCCAGCCTAACCGGATTCAGCTGGATACCAGTGTTTTACGTGAAGCGACTGCCTATCAGATCTTCACAACCCAGTAACTGGGCGACACGATACCTCTTGGTTAGAATGGTCAGACTTTGTGGTTTACTCGTAACGACTGTCAAAGTTCTACGAATGACAACCGGGACCAATGGCTTTACGAGCTTTCTGAGGCACGGGAGTCATCTCGTGTTCTTGGTTATAAGAACACATGTATGATCTCCATACTATAATTTAATAACCGAACAATTGTGTCATTTAAACTGAAATATTATTTTCAAACTGGATATTGGCAGAAATCACCGAAAATTCGGTGGATTGCCATAACAAATATAAAAGTTGAAGTTGAAGTTCTGAGGCACGGGATGTCGGTGAAAAATTGCTGAACCACCCTTGAGAAATCAATATACGAGTATTTCAATAGTAAAATTCCCTAGTGACACAACCTTAAAATATACAATTATCGCCATCGGCACATCTTATTCAAATACTAAGGAATACGAGTCGACTCCCGCTGGTGGAAAAATGAGGCTGTTCATTATTCTACGGATGGTGGCTGTGACACCGTTATGTAACGCAAGAGCATGACTCTAGTTGAAACGGATGGCATTGCCACTTCGTGTGGCAATAATAACTTTGTTCGGTGGGCTTCTACCTGGGTCAAAGGCTAAAAGTATTGCCATACAAATTCTATTATACCATTAGATCCATCCATCCAATCCATCTTCGTACTTTAAGGAATATTCTAAAAAAGAATTAGCGAAATCGGTTCACCCGTTTTTGAGATTTGCGCTTAGCAACACAGCAGTCGCTGAATGCGACTCATTTTTATATTATAGATACTATTCCTCAAGAAAATAGCAACCATACATAGAAAGAATTTTCTGATCTAACTTGTAATTTCTGAGCGTCTTACTAATAATCGCTGCATAAAGTTATGACAGGTTTATACGTCAAACAATGTATGGTTACACAGGCTTTATTCATGACATAACTTTACACAGTGATTAGTAAGGGCATGAATGTCTATTAGTATTATTATGATACTAATAGATTGAAGATATATTTTACAATGAAGTGGAAGGTTTATATATAATATGTATAAAACATACAAAATATAGTAGAAAACCACCTTAATCTGTGGCGGGTCTCTGGTAGAAGATAATATAACACAGTAAATTCTGATGTTACACTCCGGTGTAACTGTGTGACAATGACAAGTCAATGAGTTCTAATTTACATCGTTCAGCTCTGCCAATATCTTTGAGCTTCGTTGTAATTTGTCACTGTTGTCATTACTGTGGAGAGTATTCTTGTAGTTCACGAATTTACTCTGGATACAACATAAAATGTTTTGAGGAAACCTTGAGGTACTAGAGATCCACTGGTTCCATTTTTTTTTCGCCCTGTAAGCTATACTAATATTATAAATGTGAAAGTAACTCTGTCTGTCTGTCTCTTCTTCACGCCTAAACCACTGAACCGATTTGATTGAAAGTTGGTAGAGATATAGTCTGGGACCCGAGAAAGGACATAGGATAGTTTTCATCCCGGAAATCCCTCGGGAACCCCGCAAATCTGCTGAAAATCGCAATAAAACCCGTGACGTTTAAAATGAACTTAGAAAGTTTATAGACTTGAAATGTGACCCGATTGGTCAGCCAGGTTTCAAACCTGCTCCCTCATTCATGAGAGATAGAAACCCAACCGCTGGACACACGACACCCCTACTAGGAGTTTCTAAAGAAAAAACATTTTGCTCGCTCTGGAAATCGAACTCAAGACCCCACACTCAACACCACAAGGCAGAGAGCAGCAAATAACAAACCGGAAATAAAGGATGCACAGACCATAAACAAATGCACTATAGAGGAGCTTATGGACCGAAGATCAATGACTTCCGGTTCCTGCTGTTAAAGACGGTATTACGTAAGTAGGGGGTTCGATTCTTTTGTTATGCTAAAAAACTAATGGGTATAAGGGTGCCATTGTAAGACTAGTGATGCTTTGCGATTTTGCTTGCTTATTTATGTGTTTGGTTATTGTTTCTCTGTTAAGGGTCGTAAATGATATATGGTCGTTGAGAGGTTAACAGAGTGCAGCATTGCCGTCCAACATGACAATGCTGCCAGCCTATTGGGCACTTTATCAGTTGACAACGATGCGGAGGAGTTTTTGATTAAATTTGCCATTTTGTTTAAATTTTTAGCTATCGTAATAATAGTAACGTAAAATTTGTCGTAAAAATGAAGAGTTCATTTACCATTTAAATAAAGATTCGTAAGATATCAGACCAAATCTGTATTTAAATAAAAAAATACCGATTGTTTCAGCGGCAACAGAAAATGTATACTCAGCAAAAAAACATGGTTGATAGGGACGAACAGACAGACAACGGAGGTCTAGTAATAAGGACCTACTGTCACCCTTCGGGTCCCAAATAATCACAATAATACATACCCGATAGGGATCACGAAATTCGACAAGTATTGTAGGTACCTATATTTTTTTATGTTTACACGCATAACTTTTTACAGACCTGTCCTATTTCGATGATTCTTTTTTTATTAGAAAGGGTGTATTTCCAATATGACCCCATTTGAAACCTTAGTACCCCTTCCTTTCCTTCTACTTGGGGTCGTCGCTTCCGTACTCAAAATTATCTTAGCTACATGCGTTATTGGTGCCGATTCTCTTGTTCACAAACTAACGTAAATTTAAGTTAAGTGCATCTTCCTCTTTCCATTTAATTAAGAAAAGGACCGAAGATCAAATATTAGTTAAGTCCTGTCAAACTTAGACACTCCATAGATAATTTAGACGCTATTTAAAAACATGGTGTCTAAATATACGTCAATTTTCATCAGGCGCTGTCTAATTTGACAGGATTAAACTAAAATGTATCTTCTGTCCTTTTCTTTAAGAAATGGAAAGAGAAAAATGCACTTAACTTAAATTTACGTTAGTTTGTGAATAAGAGAATCGGCACCAGTATATGCGTTTTATGCTCTTTACAAACCAAGACAGACGATTTCCTTTCAACATAACATTCTGGGCACTCAACACATCCATCTTAATATTCTCAATTACCCCTATATGCAATCTTTTTATTTTAGAGGTATTTTTGGGACAATCCCGTCACTCTATTCCGAACCACTGCAACTCCTGAAAGTCAGAATCTACAGTGAAGTCCACCAGAAAAGCGCCGAGCAATGAAGCTCGACGAGTCCCGGAGAAACGATTCAACTGTCTTGGATTCCGCAACGAAGTTTCAAAAAAGAACAGCGGAGGAGTAAGAAAAAATATGTTTTCCACTTCCCTTCATAACAATGGCTATAAATCTGGTTTGTTTTCAACTTGCTGTAAAATTAAATTTTTTGTTGCTTCCAAATCAATAAATAGTTAGCAAATTGAGTTATAAACTGAGTGACGTCATAAGGTGACATAGACATACAAAATCTATGGGAGGATCGCGTTTTGACAGCTCATAAAGAGTACGTCATTCGTCAATGAGGGTTTTTGCGTATGAGAAATCCGCTAGATGGCAATACGTAGGCGTGAGGTCCAACTGCAGCATGATTGGTGAATTTTGACATATCTGACAATGTCATGTCGATACGCAAAAACTCTTATTGATGATGGTGTAAAATACCGTATTAAGAGACAGGATAATAGGAGCTAGGTCAATAAGCATAAAGAGGCGATTGCAACTTTGGAGTTTTTTTGTTCTTTGGGCTTGCTCTTGGTCCCAGACTAGCCCGAGGGCATAGACGGAGCCTACGATGGAGCGAGCTTACCCAGTAGATGCCTATGCACTCGTTTCTTAAATACTTCCGGGTTATATGAATTTGGAAACACAGACGCCGCGCCGGCAGGGAGTTCCATTCCTTTGCGGTGCGCATTATGAACGATTTTGAGAAGCGCTGCGTGCGGATATGACGAATATCAACCAAGAAAGCGTGGTATCCTGCCGTACGTCTGTATGTCCGGTGGTAAAATGGAGTAAAAGTAATTTTCGGTTGTTAAATCAGACCTAAGGCAGTTTATTTTTTGATCGGTTTACATGTAACTGTTACCTATAGGAATTGATAAATAAAATGATAAGTGGAAACAAAAGTAGGTGTCAGTCGTTTCGATTCATATTTTCTGAGAATCAGTATCATGGTTGCGATCTTGAATGCATAAATATTGTGTGTGTATGTGTTTGTGTGTGCGTGTCCATTGTCGTAACGGACGGTGATGTACTCGGGCACCGGTGGGTGAAATTGTGGGTTCGCCTATATGTTAATTTGTTACCTGAAACAATAGAAAATCAATTGGTTAATACATTATTGATTTAGAGTTTTTTTAATTATCACAAATCTAAAATAATAATTTCCTTAGCGGACTTGGCGAACATCGTCCTACTCAGGCTTAATCGTGTTTTCAATCCATCCAGGAAATCATTGAAAAATTTCATTCGAATCGGTCCAGTCTTTTTGGGACGAGAGAATTAATTAAGGTTTTTAACGGGATAAAATAAAATCATAAAAAATCATAAAATCATATTTATTTTGTAAATAGGTTATATATATAACACTTTTACACGTCAATATTTTGTTTTTTTATTTATTTTAAGCGAACGATGGGGCCGGTGTTTCGTAGCTGGACTGCTCTGAGAAGAAACATCCGAAACAAACTCAGAGGTCAAAGTCTCTTTTAAAGTCCATACAATCGTATTGGTCAAAAATGTGCGAGAACCATGGAGGTTAATGTCTGAGGCACTCTCTTGATGAGAGAAGGACACAGATTTGAGTGGACCTGTCCAGACAGTGCAAGCATTTGTCAGTAGTCGTTTAGCTCAACTAAAAACTAAGGAGCCCAACGTCTTGACGAACAGTACCAAAGTAAGGACATTTGGGTAGGCCGCATTAAATACTCAAACCGTCAGACCGCATATTTAAAAAAAAAAAACCAACGACTTCCATAGTCCTCACATTCACAAAAATAAATGTCACAAAAACATATACACCATACTTTAAAAAGTACATATCAATGTCAAATAGTAATACATAAAAAAAAGATTATATACTTTAAAAAGTACACATCAATGTCAAATAGAAATACATAAAAAAGATTATATACTTTAAAAAGTACACATAAATGTCAAAATAATAATTGAAATGTCAAAGAGAAAAGAAATGTAAATAAAGTAAATAATGGCCAATGTATTAATCGAAACAGCTCAATCCCAAGCATTTGAATCCTCAATGTAATCTTTGACAGAGTAAAAAGCTTTCTGACAAAGTTTACGTTTTATAAATAATTTAAATTTAGTAATGCTAAGTTCTTGAATTTGTCTGGGTAGTTTATTATAAAAGCGTATACATTGACATTTAAACGAGCCACCTATTTTCTTAAGCCTAGGATATCACTGGGCCAGTTAAAACTTTTTTGTCCCAAGTCACCGGGCCAGATGGGATACACTCACACAGATGGACAGTTTTGTATTGTAATGTATGACGTTTTTACTTGTATTAATACCACAATGATATCACGATGGTAACAATAAGTATCCCATACCGAAAAGTGCCGTCAAACCAAGTTTTCCGTGCCGTCAAGTCTAGTATCCAATGTCGTACCGTCCAACCAAGCCTCCCATGCCGAGCCGTGCCGTCAAACCAAGTCTCCCATGCCGTGAAACAAGTTTCTCGTGCCGTGCCGTGCGTCAGTGCGTCCGCGCGCATAACGGAATGTCTGCGCTATGTGGTACAACTAACTGCTGTCAGTACGTGAGCCAGACAGAGCCGGGCGTGTAAGTAACACACGAGGACTTTTTATAAAGGAAAGGTTTTATCGGCTTTGAAAAACTAGAGTTCACTGAGATTTAAGTAGAATAAGTATTTTGTTAGTTTATCTAGGTCCTGGATAATGCCGCGATGGCAACGTGGATAAGGCGCCCACCTCTCGTGTAAGAAGTTGTGGGTTCGAATCCGGGCAAGTTCCAATTTTCATTTCTTACATATTTCTTACGCCTATTGTGTCTCAAATTAAAGTGTCGCCTATTGTGTTGAAAAAGTCACATTGGTAGTTGCCCGGATTTGAACCTAACAACCTCAAACATGAGAGGCGGGCGCCTTAACCACTGGGCCATCACGACATAGATCGCTTGTATATACTAATGTTATAAAGAGGTAAAATTTGTTTGTAACTTTGTATGTAGGGAGTAATCTCCGGAAGTAAAGAACTATTTTCAAAAATTGTTTCTCTGGTAGAAAGATACATTATTCGTGAGTGCTATAGGCTATAAATTATAAAGATATCATGTATATTAGCCGAACTATCTCAGTTTTTGTCTAGCCAGGCGGATGGTTACACCCAACGAAATGGGCATGGGGTGACCCAAGCCAGTTAGTTCTAAAACAATAATAATTATATTATATATTATAATATAATTATTATCACTACAAAGCCTAAACTCAAACTCAAAACTATTTTATTCAAATAAATCATTTACAGGTACTTTTGAATCGTCAAGGTGTCAGTCTGTCAGAAAAATGAAGCTAGTTGCTCGTTCCAAGGAGTAGGTCTCATGGAGAAGAGCGAGCAAGAAACTCCATGGACACTCTTTTAAAATCAATAGATTACAAAAATGTGGTTACATCATTCATTGTTGTATCTAAGGTACTATGTGAGAACAACGTAACAAGTCGTACATGTTAGAAATATTAAAATAACAAAACTAATTTTAAAATAACTGTGGCAGCTAAGAGATGATCAGTCTCAGCAGACAGCGCCCGTTCACGAACATGACGTATGTGGCACCAAATAGCTCAAACCATACCCCTCTTTTCCGCAGTCGGTAACACCGACTTCTGAATACAGACTTTCACACGTGAACGTGACTCATGATAACAATGTTTAACCTACTTCACGGCCGAGGGGTTATGTTGCAACTGTTCGCGTCAAAACTGCTGTTAAAGCGAATTTTATTGTCTTTACACCGAATTATGTGAAAATAAACCTTATAGCCATTGAGTAAGAGTCTGAAATGCCGTTGCATGTTCATGTACGATGATTTTCTTTTGTTATTTTTGTAGTTAGGTCGTGGTAGAGGATTTTAAACCGTATTAAGTTGAGTTAAAGGCTAATTTTGCGTGATATTTGAATGTCTGTTAGTTTATTTGTATTATTATTTGATCTGGTTATTGTTATTTGAATGACAATCGGTAATGTATGGAGATAATATAACTAAAGGCAGGAACTCTTCTTTGTACGTTTACAATGAAATTTAACCTTGAACTTAGAAGTCTAAAATTAAACCTAACAAATGTAAATACAATAATCAAAAGAATTGATAGCTTCGAAACGGCTAAACCGATTTTCATGAAACTTGCCTAAAAACCACCGCTATACTTGAGCCAAATTCGATAAAGAACAGAGGTAAACAAACTTTATATTGGTTTTTCGAAATAACGATGTAATATGCATGTTATTTGAGTGATTCTAGTGAAATATGCTGCAATAGGATTTCTTAATAAATAGTTAGCGTGGAAAAGGCGATAATCATGTAAATAATAGAAGATTTGTAAAAGTAAGTTGTGATAACCCTATATATTGGTTTGTTTACCTGTATTCTTTATCGAATTTGGCTCAAGTATAGGTAACCTAGGCCGACTTTAAAAAAAAAACGCTCTTTTAAGAAATAATCGGTTCAGTAGTTTTTGCTTGAAAGCGAGACAGACAGACACACAAAATTAAACAACGCATTTTTTATATTACTAAGGATTTGCAGTCCTCATGCAGTTAAAACACTTTAGCCAACAATCAACTTGAACACAATACAACTCGTAACATTACAGTTCAATCAAATATTCCAGAATATTCTCTGTACGGCATTCAGAGCACCATATATTACTTAAACTTGATCGAGAACCGAGTACAACTTCGTACATTTAATTTCCGGAACTGTTCGGGTAACTTCGGATATGTTCGGGTAAGTTCGGCAATGTTCGGCTAAGTTCGTGTTATAACAATAGTAAGTCAAGTTTGGTTTACTTAAGTACTGCAATTGTGAAATATTGTGATTGGGCTAGGAATCGAATCTTTGAGCATGGGATAATTCTGTTGAATGAAGTTCGCGTTCACGATGTCATTTCATGAATAATAAATAACTTGGGACAACTCACACACGGTCATTTCATCCCAAACTAAGCAGAGGTTGTATTATGGTAACCAGACAACTAATATAAGTACATACTTATATAAATTATAAATACATACATATTATAAATTAGCTTTTGCCCGCGACTTCGTTCGCGTGAAATAGTTCCCGTTCCCGGGGGATTTCCGGGATGAAAACTATCTTATGTCCTTTCTCGGGTCCCAGACTATATCTGTACCAAATTTCATTCAAATCGGTTCAGTGGTTAAGGCGTAAAGAAGAGACAGACAGACAGAGTTACTTTCGCATTTATAATATTAGTACGGATGGATTAGTACGGATAAAGTACACCCGACACAGAACAAACAATCATGCTCATCGTACACAAAGTTTGTCCTGAGTGGGAATCGTGGGTCCTATTGTAGGTCAGGTAAATGGAGAAACATAATGTACATTAAGGCCCGTAACACCGGTAGTACACCCCTTTAGTTAGCCTCCTTAAATTTTTAGTTAAGCTAAACGACTTTTGACAAATGCTTGCACTGTTTGCCCAGGTCCACTCAAATCTGTGCGCTTCTCTCATCAAGAGATCACTTCAGTTTACCTTCATGGTCCTCGCACATTTGACCAATACAATATTGTATGGACTTTAACCTTTCAACGACCAACCGACAGCCGGCTGTCGGGCTGCTATTGTTTTTCTATTGCGTCTCAAATCACGTGTGTTCGATGGATTAATTTACGAAATAAAAGCCTTTTTTAATTCTTAGTAGGTTCCTCGTACGATCTTCTCTTACCTTTACTAACTACCCCCTGTACTCTACAAGCGTGAAGCTGTCATTCTAAATCCATACTAATATTATAAATAGGAAAGTGTGTCTGTCTGTCTGTCTGTTTGTCTTTCTTTCACGGCAAAACGGAGCGATGAATTGACGTGATTTTTTGAGTGGAGATAGTTGAAGGGATGGAGAGTAACATAGGCTACTTTTTATCTCTTTCTAACGCGAGCGAAGCCGCGGGCAAAAGCTAGTCGTACATAAATCTACATTAACGCGACTAAGCATGCTCGGAGCATAGTCTGAAACTCACAGTACAACTGTACGTTAACTTCGCTACGATATTAAAGTTATGTGAACTATTGTGAGACGTGCTAGCGAGTACTGTTTTGTGTATATGTCAGCGAGTAATGTATTTAACACCATCATCTGTGGGATATTTTACGTCATCTAAATATACAAGGTGTATTTTTGGTCCTGCTCAACCCGCTAGGAGATGATTCTACCCATGAAAACAAACAACTTTTATTATGGAACCAACTCTGAAATCGCGAAAAAAATCAGCTGTTACTAATAAAAGTTCGATGCCCTCCCGACCATAATGTATGAAACAGCTTATAAATTTTAGACTTTTACAACAAAAAACCACTCATGTTCCTTCAGTTGCCCTTATGTTCCGGGGTCACGGTAACTATTATAACTATTTCGAATTTAGAAGGGACTTAAAAACATGGCGACTAAATATACGTCAATTTTCTTCAGGCGCTGTCTAATTTGACAGGACTAAACTAAAATGTATGTTATGTCCTTTTCTTTAAGAAATGGAAAGAGAAAGATCTATTTAACTTAAATTTAGTTAAGTTTGTGAACAAGAGAATCAGTATAATTTACTAGTTTACTAATTTTGTTCATCCCATTTCATTTTCCTAGCATTAGAAGCTGGGACAACATCTGTCAGTCAACCCTTCAAAGCTCAAGTTAATCTCATCGGCTCTGATGGTTAATCTTCAACAATTCTGACAAGGGTATATCGCTGGTTTAACTGTATTTCGGTTAATTAAATGTGTTTGATTGAGGTTAAGACGCTTAACGAGAGAGATTTGGTTAGGATAAGTTATAGATTTATTTAGTTCATAGGTTCTCAACATGGGCAATAACGCCCCCGTGCGGGCGTTTGAGACTTTCGGGGGTCAGTAGAAGACCCAGAGAACGCCATCCCAGCCATGACCAAGAAGTTTGCTCGAAAACTTATCAAACTAAATAGGGATATAATCATAACAGTTATAGAAACCATAACAGGTCACTGTCCCTTAAACAAGCACCTATTCACAATAGGAGTAACAGACAGCCCTCTATGCAGAGGTGGCTTAGAGGCAGAAGAAACGCCACAACACGTCCTCATGGAGTGTAGCAGTGTGGCCGAACAACGGGCAGAACTACTCCAACACCCTGTGTCACTTCCAGAAATCTTTGGCAGACTGAAAAGCCTGCTACGATTCTGGGAAAGTGTGGGATGGTTGGAATAGGCGACGAGTCACACACGCAGAATGGCCCAATTATGAGGCTAAGTGCGGCCATCCCAGCGAAACTAAAACTAAAAAAAAAAAGACCCAGAGAAAATTAGGGGGGCATTGAGATGGCGCAGAGCCCGTGGGTAGATTAAAAAATATAGTGTAAAAAGGCAAAAAAAGAAAATGGGCTCTAGAAAAAAACATATTCTCAAAGTGGGCGTGTGAGCAAAATAAGGTTGAGAAACTATGGTTTAGTTGTATAGGGTTTTCTGTATTGTGGTTGTGTGGTTTGTCTGAAGAGGGATGTCGTTCTTTGGTGGTTTTAATCCAGCTAATGCTATAAGGTCATAGCTCATTAGAGCCACCCGGCAGCCACTCCGCACCGACTCGCCTCCTGCGGCTAGTATTCTTTATATGAACTTGTATGGGCATGCGCTCACTATATCAACTCCGTACCGTCACCGGATCGTCTCGGTTATAAGGCGAGTCGGTGCGGAGTGGCTGCCGGGTGGCTGTAATGAGCTATGACCTTTAAAGGTGAAAGATTTTAAATATGGGTGTTTAGAGGTATGAGGAACAGAGTAAAAGTCCCTCATCGTCCATTGAAAAAGGAGGATCCTCCGACCAGACCGGTGTTGTGTCTGGTGGGCTACTGCCCGACGGTTCTAGTCGGGATTGTTGTACTTGTTCTAATGTCGCCGATAACTCACATATCGCGATGCAGGATTGTCAGTTGTAGTTTGCATGTTCGGCGATAGATGTCGCCACAGGTGTATGAACGAAAAACTAATTGCTGAATTAAAAGTTTACAGTATTACAGCTTACTAGCTTGAGCCCGAACTTGTCGAACTTCCATTCCTTTATACCCCTTAAAAGTAAGAATTTACAAAAATCCTTTCTTAGTGGTTACCTACTCTTCACAAAGAACACACCCTGTAAGTTTCATGTCTCTAGGAGCAGCGGTTTGTGATGTGCGTTGATATATCAACCGTCAGTCAAACAATCAGTATACCATTTTATAAACACACTAGCTTTTTCCCGAGGCTTCGCTCGCATTAGGAAGAGGCAAAAAGTCTTTGTCACTCCATCCCTTCAACTATCTACACTTAAAAATCACGTCAATTTATCGCTCCGTCTGACAAACAAACAGACAGACACACACACACACTTTCCCATTTATAATATTAAGTATGGATATATTAGATACTAGCTTTTGCCCGCGACTTCGTCCGCGTAGAATAATACTTTCCGTTCCCGGGGGATTCCCGGGATGAAAACTATCCTATGTCCTTCCTTGGGTCCCAGACTATATCTGTACCAAATTTCATTCAAATCGGTTAAGTGGTTTAGGCGTGAAGAAGAGACAGACAGACAGATAGACAGACAGAGTTACTTTCGCATTTATAATATTAGTATGGATAATAAAAGCTGCTTCAAACATATCACTTTATCTCCACTGACACAAATACTTTATATTTTAATAAAGAGTTGATTATCTAAGTCTGGATGACGTCACAACGCCTGTGACAGCCGGGTTCATATCGGAATACTTCCAGTGACTAATGCACTATGTATGCGGTACTGCAGTTTTGTAGAAACATACGGACGGACGGGTGGGACGGGGCCGACGATGAATAAAAATACTTAGGCAATAATCTTTTAGCAGTTTTGTAAAGTGACAATTTAATTATTACTTTACCAATTTACAATTTACCAATAAAATTATTGCAACGACCGGCAATACTGTAGTTTTGTGGAAACATAAGGACAGGCGTGTAAATAAAAATCTAAAAAATTAAACTGATGACTTTGTTTGTTACAGACTCAAGTACTATCGACAAAATTGAATCATGACCCATTTCGACGACAAATCGTTTGAAGCTGTCAAAATAATAAGACTAGACGTGTGACATTTTTAATACATGTTCACGCGATTGTCGACCTAATTGTATTTGAATGTCTGAAGGAAAATAAGCTTATGGTGGGTCATGATTCCATTGGGTCGATTGCTTACTGGTCTAATTTGAAAAAATATTTTTGTGATGGCTAGCCCATTAATATCGAGAAAGGCTATATAACATTACGCTACGACGTAGGGGAGCGGAGAAGTAACCAAAAACGCAAGTATAACCGCGGGGAACAGCTAGTAAAAATATAATAAAACTGCTGAAACATATTGCTCTGTCTCCACTGACACAAATACTTTATTTTTTAATAAAGACTTTATTATCTGTGTAATGAAAGGACGGGTTAATATCGGAATACTTCCAGTGACTAATGCACTATGTACCTATGCGGTATTGCAGTTTGGTGTAAACATACGGATGGACGGTTTGGGCGGGGCCGGGCATTACACAGGCAACAAGGGGGAAGCTATGAAATAATCTTTGCCTTTATGTTATACTAACTTTTGTCCGCGACATCGTCCGCGTGAAATAGTTCCCGTTCCCGGGGGATTTTCGGGATGAAAACTATCCTATGTCCTTTCTCGGGTCCCAGACTATATCTATACCAAATTTCATTCAAATCGGTTCAGTGGTTTAGGTGTGAAGAAGAGACAGAGTTACTTTCGCATTTATAATATTAGTACGGATTTTGGGATTGAACTGCTCGCTGTGCTAAGCCTTTGTATTATGATATTTGATTTAGGCTAAAAAAGTGTATTGTTATGTACATTCGACTTGCATGTGGAGCTCCTTAAATCTCTAAATGGAGATAACAAGTACTTTTGTAGCTTACTAGGGCTACCTCAATTTATGTATGCCTGATATCAATGTTTTGAGTTGAAATAAATATTTTTGTATTGGAGATTTTTTCTAAACCGACTACATTTTCCACGTGATTCAGTGTTAAACCCCCTCATAATTAATTTTAGACTATTACCTTGAGTACACCGTATTTCGAAAACACATCAAGTACAATATTTTTGATTACTGGGAACCATGGCGGTTTATGGCTTATAGTTATGTCTACGAGGCAGCCATTACATTAATTACTTATTAATTGATGGTTTCCTAAGTAAACATGATATATGACAATATTTTTGACATCGTAACTATTGAGTACACCAAAATTGATTTCGTTTATGTCTTTGTTCCGTTTAATTTCAGAAAGGCCTTGACCGATTTTGGGGTTTTTATTAAAGGATAGCAGATGTTATAAGTTGAAGTTTTGGATACTTTTATTCTGGGTAAAGTACTATGAATGATCTACTACTAAATATATATTTTTTTTCTATTACATATGGGCTTGCTCTTGGTCCGAGACTAGCCCGAGGGCATAGACGGGGCCTACGATGAAGCGAGCTCACCCAAAAGATGCCTATGCACTCGTCTCTTGAATACATCCGGGTTATATGCATTTATTTAAATTATTTAAATTTAAATAAATGCATACGTTTAATATTTAAATTAAGACGGATTTAAGGAGAAACACCAGCTAGTTATAGAAATAGAATTAAATTCATGTCATAGATATTCATGGTGCCCTATACTTGATTTACACAGATAAAATCACGAAAAATAGGCAGTGAACAACCATTAAATGTTTTCTTGAAAAACGCTCCAATTTTACGACCGTATGTTTTCACTATAAAAGAAATTCCCCATACATATTCTGTTGGCGAATGTATTACCATCAAACAGGGGTGGTCTGAAATTATGTATTCACCAGTAGGGGGTGATTGGGGGAGGGAGGGGTTCATATGAAATGTAAAATTATACCCTACGGTAATGTGTACCCTGAAACGTTTTTTTTAATTGTAGTGGCTTTTTATTACAGAACTAGCTGTCCCCTGCGGTTTCACCCGCATTTTTCGTTACTGCTCCTCTCCCGTGGGTCGTAGCGTGATGGTATATAGCCTATAGCATTCCTCGATAAATGGGCTATCTAACACTGAAAGAAGTTTTCAAATCGGACCAGTAGTTCCAGTGATTACCCCCTACATACAAACTTACAAACCTACAAACTTACAAATTTTACCTCTTTATAATATTATAGCCCAAGAGCTGGTGAACCCTCCTACTAACGGTCGTCCTGTAAGGCTAGAAATTTGTGGAGTGATGAGTCATAGTACACCAAGGCCAACAACAATGACCTGGCAGGCAACAACCCTGCACGTCATCAGTCTTTTTATTTTTTTAAATGTAAAATAAATAATAAAAAAAACGTTCTTCTGTAAGCTTCAAAATTTAATATAATTTAGTTTATTGATTAATAATTATGGAAAAAAATTGACAGGCGATTTGGGTAAGCAGAAGTATCTGCCAGGCGAATCGAAAGGTGCATAGTTTAGGGGGAAAAATAAACTTTCTCCTGTAAAGTTGAAATTTAAGTATGTGTTTGAGCAAATCATTAAAAAGAAATGTGTACAATGACAGGCGGTTCTGAGCAGCATAAGACCTTGACAGGCGAGGGGAAAGATGCTAAGAGCGTGCGAGTAAGAGGTGTAAAGTGAATGCGTATAGTGTGAATGACATTAAATAAAATTAAAAATTATAGATGCAATATTTTTTATTAATTGTAGTGTAATCTACATTATTTTTTACATTAATTATCATCATCATGTACGGATCAAAATGTCAAAGATTGGATAACGCACGCTATGAGAAGTTTCTTGCCACATATGACACGAAAATTATTAACTTATACATATACTATTTTGTATACAAATATAAGTATAATATAGATATCAGTGTGTTTAAAATTGATTTACTTTTCAAAAAGTCAAATCTACATTTCATTCACGTACAAATATAAAAATATATTTCAAATCTATTTATTATCGAGGGTGGAACGTTTTAATGGGCCCTGGAAGAAAACTACCTTAAATCGTTGAGAGAGGTTATTTTACTTAAATAAATCATTCCTTTATTTTTTAAAAGAAACAAAACTGCAGTCAAAGTTTTTCGAAATTTTGCTTACCACTCCCGGGAATCGAACCGATTAAAATCCAAAAAAGTCATCATCTCCCTAGCCTTTTCCCAACCGTGTTGGGGTCGGCTGCCAGCCTAACCGGATCCAGCTGGATACCGGTGTTTTATGTGGAGCGACTGCCTATCTGACCCCAAAAAATCCAAAAAAGTAACACAGTCTATTTTTATGATGTCAAACGTTAGGGTCATTCATAAGGACAAAATCTCTTTAATAAACATGGTTATTTAAATTAAAGGAAAACCATACATTTTAAGAATTTTACTTTAGTTGAACGAAAATTTCGATAGCTAAAGTCGTCCTTTGATTTGACAAGTTAAAATTTCATGGTTTTCCCTTTAATTTTATTTACCATGTTTGTTAGAAAGATTTGATCCTTATAAATGACCTATCGATTAACGTCATAAAAGTACAGGATGTTGTTTTTTTCCATTTTAAGCCAGTTCAATTCCCGAGTGTGACAAGCGAATTTTCGAAATTTTTTAATGTAGTTTTATTTCTTTAAAAAAATAAGGGAATGTTTCCTTTGAGGCGATCTTCACACTGCCCCGCATGATGCAGCGTAGCGCGTGGATGCGTGTTCTTCCGTTGCTTGTAAGTATCTCCGTTTGTATGGAAAACACGCATAGTCTAACACACTGAAAATGCATCCACGCGCGTTCATGCGGATCACGCGCATACACGCGGAGAAACATGCACCCCCGCGCGGAGGTGCGGGGCGAGACGCAAGGTATGGCACACCGAATCCCGCAGTGCCGCGCGTGATTGCTCAGTACTGTACGACCACCACAGAGAACGGCGAATAAATGAGAGCCGCCGTGCGTGAATCTACAAAGCGCACCTACGCGCGTGAGTGCGCAAAAAACCCGCACGATGATGCAGATCTGCACTCCCGCAGGAACGCGCGTAGGTGCGTTGACACGCAACATGCAGCGTGGTCCGGGGCAGTGTGATAATCGCCTAAGTAAAATAATCTATCTTAATGATTTAAGGTAGTTTTCTTTCGGGGCCCATTGAAATATTCCATCCTGTATATATATAAAAGAAAGTCGTGTTAGTTACACATTTTATAACTCAACAACAGCAGAACCGATTTGATTGAAATTTGGTGGGGAGGTAGCTTAGGACCAGGGGACGGACATAGAATACTTTTTATATTCTTTTTTTGTTTTTATCCTATTTCCTTAGGACAATCTGATGTAAAGCTTTTTAAACTATGTTTTGACGCCTGGGCCTGTTGGTCTAGTGGTGAGTGACCCTGACTGCTAAGCCGGAGGTCTTGGGTTCGATTCCTACCCAGGACAAACTTTGTGTGATGAACATGATTGTTTTTTCTGTGTCTGAGTGTAATTTATCTATAATATGTATATATTTATAAACTATATAAGTATGTATATCAGTTGTCTGGTTACCATAACACAAGCTCTGCTTAGCTTGGGATCAGATGACCGTGTGTGAATTGTCCTAAGATATTATACTATTATTATTTTTCCATTTTTTCAGTATACATAATTACATACATATAAATTACATTTTTAAATAGGTATTAATATAAAAAATAACATTTAAAAATATAAAAAATAGTAGCCCACTGGCATCGGAACAGGGTCCAAGCTACCGATGGTTAGGGCACCAGAGAGAGGAACCTCCGGACAATGCGAGCCGTGCCCAGGAGTACCGCCTTCTGCATCAGGCCCTTGATCCAGCTGCCTAGCGAGAGCCTCCTTAGGTGTTGGTCGAGGCTCTTAGCTATTATGCCATTGGCCGTCACCACTATCGGTACAACGACTGCTGAATCTACGTCCCACATGTCGACAACCCCGCGAGCCAAGTCAAGGTATTTAGACTGCTTATCCTTCTTGGCTTTCACGAGGTTCTCATCATGTGGAACGGCTATGTCAACAATCATTGCCCGACGCTCTAATCGATCTATTACCACAATGTCAGGCTTATTGGCAACAATAGTTTTGTCTGTGATAATAGATCGATCCCAGTATAATGTGATATGGCTATTCTCAAGAACTGGGTCGAGCACATACCTGTAATACGGTAATCCCGATTCCACAATATTGTATTTCAGAGCAAGTTGCTGATGAATAATCCTGGCTATTATTATTATTTAATTCCTATAACAGCTTTTGTCGTCTTTTTATCCACTTTTTATTGTTTGTAATGTTTTAACTTATGTTAATAGGTACAAGTGATGTGCACTCCTATACATGACCACTATCATAAAAAAATATGTCATAAAACCTATTATTGTAACTAAGTGTATTAGTGAGTAAGTCGTTAGAGAGCCATAAAATAAATAAATAAAGCTGCGATAATCACTACGATTTCAATTGGTTTGAAGGAGATGCTGCTGAAGCAGCATCTCCTCGATTATGACGAAAGAAGTAGTAGTGAAGAAGTGTCGGATGATAATGATAATTAATGTAAAAAATAATGTAGATTACACTACAATTAATAAAAAATATTGCATCTATAATTTTTAATTTTATTTAATGTCATTCACACTATACGCATTCACGTTACGCCTCTTACTCGCCCGCTCTTAGCATCTTTCCCTCGCCTGTCAAGGTCTTATGCTGCTCAGAACCGCCTGTCATTGTACACATTTCTTTTTAATGATTTGCTCAAACACATACTTAAATTTCAACTTTACAGGAGAAAGTTTATTTTTCACCCTAAACTATGCACCTTTCGATTCGCCTGGCAGATACTTCTGCTTACCCAAATCGCCTGTCAATTTTTTTCCATAATTATTAATCAATAAACTAAATTATATTAAATTTTGAAGCTTACAGAAGAACGTTTTTTATTATTATTTATTTTACATTTAAAAAAATAAAAAGACTGATGACGTGCAGGGTTGTTGCCTGCCAGGTCATTGTTGTTGGCCTTGGTGTGCTATGACTCATCACTCCACAAATTTCTAGCCTTACAGGACGACCGTTAGTAGGAGGGTTCACCAGCTCTCCGGCTATTAGTATAGAAGTATAGATATAGATTTTAGTTTTACGTGAATAACGGCGGCTTCGTTTCGTACTTTGAAAATCTCGGTTTTTCTTAACAATAATAAATTAGGCCTAAACCTTCGAACACACGTAATTCAAGACACAATAGAAAGAGAACACCAGCGCGACAGCCGGCTTTCGGTTGGTCGTCGAAAGGTTAATTACGCTACAAATAGACCAATAGTGCAGGCCTAAACGGCTTATTCCCAAAATTCACCCTAAATAATCCCCCCTAAGTGAGAAACCTTGTCTTGTAACACTGTGCCGCTTCGATTCTTGCGCAGGGCAAATTGTACTACCTACGGATAATTGCCACAAGTCTGGTTTTTTTTATGGGAGTTGTAAATCATCAAATGACTTCTACCGCCCTGGGCTTTGGCGGGGCTGGAGGGAGAGTCAGACTTTTACTGACTAAAACCCACTCATGTTCCTTCGGTTGCCCTTTATGTTCCGGGACCACGGTAACTATTAGAACTATTCCGCAACCCCGGCAGGAAGTCTGGTTGAATTTAATTAAATATTTGTAAAGCACCATCCGACAAAGGAATAAAAAGAAACTTTGCTGTACCTAGGAATCAAACCCAGAACCACGCCAGCCTCGCTTATAAACACTACCACAGACCAGTCCCAGTTTTGCAGAGACGAAAAGACATTTCAAAGTTAAATAAATCGTCAACCGTCAATGACAATGCGTCTTTAAGATACCAACTCATAAATACCGACAACAGCCGGATGTGAGTCAAAGACAAGTAGAGCGAGACCATAGACAATGAGCACAGATGATAAACTAACCGGTTTGTGTGACATCATGATGTAAGTTATTTAGTTACATCAAATTCGGTTAATTTGTTTTCGTGGTTAATTTGAGGCAGATGTGCTGAAAATTTTGTTGAATGATTCAATGTACAGTTCAATCTATACTCTCATACTTACTTACTTACTAATTACTTACTATTTATACTAATATTATAAATGGGAAAGTGTGTCTGTCTGTTTGTCTCTCTTCCACGGCTAAACGGAGCGACGAATTGACGTGGAGATAGTTGAAGGGATGGAGAGTAACATAGGCTACTTTTGTCTCTTTTTAACGCGAGCGAAGCCGCGGGCAGAAGCTAGTAATATTATAAATGTGAAAGTAACTCTGTCTGTCTGTCTGTCTCTTCATCATGTCTAAGCCACTGAACCAATTTGAATGAAATTTGGTACAGATATAGTCTGAGACCCGAGAAAGGACATAGGATAGTTTTCATCCCGGAAATCCCCCGGGAACGGGTACTACTATTCCACGCGGACGAAGTCGCGGGCAAAAGCTAGTAATTGAAAAATTTACTACCCAATGAGTCAGTAAAATAATTTAATAATAATTAAAGTTTTACTACCAAGTAGAAAGTAGTTCAAGCGAGTAGTTATCAGTTTATTTGTCACCGGTATATAACCTCGAAAATTAATGTCTCTGTTCCAATGCAGTTTATTGTAACTTTATCTATACTTAATCTAATCTATATCTATACTTAATATTATAAAGAGGTAAAATTTGTAAGTTTGTAGGTTTGTAAGTTTGTATATATGGGGGTAATCTCTGGAACTACTGGTCCGATTTGAAAAATTCTTTCAGTGTTAGATAGCCCATTTATCGAGGAATGCTATAGGCTATATACCATCACGCTACGACCCACGGGAGCGGAGCAGTAACGAAAAATGCCGGTGAAACCGCAGGGGACAGCTAGTGAATTAATATATTTCAGACAGCTTAGTTTAATTTTGTGCTATTCTCTGACAATTTTGTTTAATTTAGTACTATTGTCTGAAAATTTACCGGGACGAAAATATCATAAATTCGCGTTAATGAAGGTTTTTGGTTACTGGTCTAAATTAAATTGTGATGAGCATAATTGTTCGTTCTGTCTGGTTGTAATTTATTTATAACTAGCTTTTGCCCGCGCCTTCGTCCGCGTGGAATAATAGTTTCCGTTCCTGGGCGATTTCCGGGATGAAAACTATTCTATGTCCTTTCTTGGGTCGCAGACTATATCTGTACCAAATTTTATTAAAATCGGTTCAGTGGTTTAGGCGTGATGAAGAGACAGACAGAGTTATTTTCGCATTTATAATATTAGCTACGGATTTGCGTTAATGAAGGTTTTTGGTCTTCGTAATCAGCATAATTGTTCTTTCTGTCTGGCTGTTATTTATTTATAACAAGCGCCCCGCCCCAGCTTCACACGCGTGTTACACATCTTTAAAAATCCCGGCTTTTCTCTACTATAATATGCATGAATTATACATGTAAACTTTCCTCTTGAATCACTCTATCTATTATAAAAAACCGCATCAAAATCCGTTGCGCAGATTTTAAGATCTAAGCAAACATATGGACAAAAAAGACAACAAAAACGGCTTTGTTTTAAACTATGACTAAAATAAGAACGCATATCAGTTGTCTGGTTACCACAACACAGGCTCTGCAGGATCAGATGACCATGTGTGAGTTGTCCCAACATATTTATATAAAAAAAAGTCACATAGCTACTTCCCCATTTCGATCCAGCTACCTCAATCATTAGAGCTGAACTTCCTAACCACTAAACCATAACGACACGTTGCGGAATGTTTATAATAGTTACCGTGAACCTGGAACATAAAGGGCAACCGAAGGACTATGAGTGGGTTTTAGTCAGTAAAAGTCTGACACGATAGGACGGGAGCAGTCATTTGACGATTTCCCAGCCCCAAAAAGAAAACCATAACGACACTCAAAAATTAATTGCCAAGAACTGCCCGTGCAAGCCAACTAATCCAAGAGCTAATCACATGTTTTCACGTCATCGTCAATTGGGGACAATAAAAAAAAGTTCGTGTGAATAGTCCAAGAGTCTTTGTCAATTGAGGCCAATTTTAGATATCAATTACAGAATGAGACAATGTTAATAGGTTTAATTTACGCGTCATTCCTTAAGCTCTTGGACTATGTAGTTTAGGAGTTACGCCTACGTTGTACGTAAGTTTTTTTGTTGGTTTTTCTCATGGATGAATAAAGTATGAATGGTGGCTGTAATTATAATTTTAGGCAGTTAACTGAATGTAAATAATCTTGGTTGACATATCTTTTTATTCAAAAAACAGCATTTGCCCGCGACTTTGTCCGCGTGGAATAATAGTTTCCGTTCCCAGGGGATTTCCGGGATAAAAACTATCCAATGTCCTTTCTCGGGTCCCAGACTATATCTAATCTATACCAAATTTCATTCAAATCGGTTCAGTGGTTTAGGCGTGAAGAAGAGACAAACAGACAGAGTTACTTTCTCATTTATAATATTAGTACGGAAGTTTACTACTTTACCGAAGATATCGCGTGTCAAATTGAAAACTTATACTTGTCGAAGATTGCTTCCGATATTATTTACCTGAAACGAACAAAAAAAATTGTTAAAGGTATCTTTACATAGTTTAAAATTAATAGTCAAGTCTGTGTGTACGCATAAATATTTCTAACTACGAAACAAATTTTAATCCGCTTCAGCAATAGATAGCGTTTTAAGAGGCAGGTTTATACTTATTGTAGTAGAAAAGTTCGACATTATAAAATAACTAGCATCTGCCCGCGACTTCGTCCGCGTGGAATAGTTCCCGTTCTCGGAGGATTTTTGGGATGAAAACTATCCTATGTTCTTTCTCGGGTCCCTGACTATATCTGTACCAAATTTCAATCACATCGGTTCAGTGGTTTAAGCGTGTAGAAAAGACAGACAGACAGACAGAGTTACTTTCGCATTTATAATATTAGTACGGATTCTACCACCAGTCCGAAGCTGGGGCGCATAGCTAGTACTATTTAAAACCTAGTTATTTTTTTCGTAACAAAAATCGCGAATAAATGTAACGTAAATTCGATTATCCGTACTTCATTAAAAGTTTTCTTCGAATCGCTCCCCTCTGTCATTCGACCATAATTCTTTATTTTTAGGGTTCAGTGGGGATATATTTAACCCTAGAAAGATAATCATATTTCATCTAGCGTAAAAGATAATCATACGTCTGTCAGACGTACCTTAGTTAATTAAGATTTTTAGTAAGCCTACGGATGTATTATCATGTTTTATTGGTTGAAATAATTGTTAGTATTCTATTTAAGTAAATAAAACTATAAAATAGCAATAATTAAGTTTAATTGACAAATTACAAACAAAAATCGTACACTTCTTCACAAATTAGCAAAAACTTAACTTGTCTTCTATTGTAACATTTAAAGTCACTTTCAGTCTTTATATTTTCATGTTATTTTATTATATAATATAACAAGGGATTGTAAACGTTTCTACACATGTAATACGCTCTGGACCTCTAGCTGATCGACCAATATTCATTGCTAAGGTTCTACCGCGACTTCGACCCTTGTTAGACCACAAGCCCACAATGCTTATTTTTACCTGTGGGTGTGCGCTGAGAACTAATAAATATGCGGCTATTAGAAGGCGTAGCTTGGTCGGCAGTACACTCTGAATGCTCTTCAGCAGATATTTCGGGTATATCCACAGCTTCATAGATGAATTTTATTCGTCTTCAGTGTCACTCTGCACATCGTCTTCTAAGAGGTTTTATTCGCATTCACTTTCAGATTCTGATAACGCTTCCTCTTCATTACCCGACTGCCGAAAGAAGGGTTATGTTTTTCAAGCGTATATATGTTTGTACATATGTATGTATGTCTCATTCTATGGCACGTTCTACAGCCTAAACCGTTTAATGGGTTTCGACATAATAAAATGAGGTGTCATTGAATTCGTCTCAATTCGAATGACAAAGGATATATTAATTAAACTAAAAGAGGAAATAAAAAAAATATGATGAAATAATTAAAAAACCCAACTGCAATATCGGAAGTTGATGGCTTTGTTTTGTTTCATGTAACTGCCTATATTTTTTTATTTTGATATAATAAGTTCTCAATTTGAGAATTATCAAACACCTTTGACTTGCTTTTATAATATAATAATAATAAATACCTGGAAATAATAATAAATACGTGTAAATAACAACAAACAATCAGTTCAAATGATTGCAAAAGTTGCATTAAAGATAATCATACGTCTCGCGTACGTACGACATGGGTATATCTTTTATTTGAAAGTACTTACCGTGGTGCTACTGCTGCTTAGCGCTAGTTCCGGTCGCCAAAAGAGATAACTAGAGCAGCCAGCGAGCTGCGATAAATAATAAAAAAATTACAACGAAATTTAATTTCACGATACGTCTCGCGGACGTAGATTATCTTTCTAGGGTTAAACTAAAGACGCTTTTTTTTTGTGAGTGAGAAATCATCAAATGACTGCTCCCGTCCTGGGTGCGGCGGGAGGGCGTGTCAGACTTTTACTGACTAAAACCCACTCATGTTCCTTCGGTTGCCCTTTATGTTCCAGGGTCACGGTAACTATTATAAACATTTCGCAACCCCGACTAAAGACGCTTACTGTATCGTTTAAAAACATTTCTTATGAAGTAAGACATCATAATCTAACTTTATATTCCGTACTAATGTTATGAATGCTAAAGTAACTCTGTCTGTCTGTCTCTTCTTCACGCCTAAACCACTGAACCGATTTGTATGAAATTTGGTGCAGATATAGTCTCGGACCCGAGAAAGGACATAGGATAGTTTTCATCCCGGAAATCCCGCGGGAACGGGAACTATTATTCTACGCGGATGAAGTCGCGGGCAAAAGCTAGTTTAAAATATTATTAACTAGCTTTTGCCCGCGACTTCGTCTGCGTGATTAATTGTTCCCGTTCCCGGGGGATTTCCGGGATGAAAACTATCCTATGTCCTTTCTCGGGTCCCGGACTATATCTGTACCAAATTTCATTCAAATCGGTTCAGTGGTTTAGGCGTGAAGAAGAGACAGACAGACAGATAGAGTTACTTTCGCATTTATAATATTAGTACGGATGTGAAAGTTTTTAAGTGTGTATGTGGATGTTTGTTACTCTTTTACGCAAAAAGTACTGAACAGATTTTAATTTTACAGTAATATAGCTACATCAGAATAACATATAGGGTCCGTATCATCACGCTATGACTTACGGGAGCGAAGCAGTAATTAAAAACGTAACGTAACGCGGGTGAAACCGCGAGAGACAGCTAGTCCATACTAATATTATAAATGGGAAAGTGTGTCTGTCTGTCTGTTTGTCTGTTTGTCTTTCTTTCACGGCAAAACGGAGCGACGGATTGACGTGATTTTTTAAGTGGAGATAGTTGAAGGGATGGAGAGTAACATAGGCTACTTTTTGTCTCTTTCTAACGCGAGCGAAGCCGCGGGCAGAAGCTAGTAGTTTATAAATAAATCTTATTTCATATAAATAATACCCAAACAGAACAAACAATCTTGCGCAATCCATACTAATATTATAAATGGATTTGTGTGTGTCTGTCTGTCTGTTTGTCCGTCTTTAACGGCAAAACTACTGACCTGATTTAATCCTTCGAACACACGTGATTTGAGACACAATAGAAAGACAATAGCAGCGCGACAGCCCGCTGTCGGTTGGTCGTTGAAAGGTTAAATGAAGTTAGGTACAGAGATAGCCTATAGCTTGAGAAAGGACATAGGATTGTTTTTATTAAAAAAAAAAACATTTTTTTTTAATATTTTTTTTATCCTCAAGATACAAAAGCTGTGCTTAGTTTGTGGCTCGCCGTATATGACAGAACTGTACAACTTCGGACGGTAAAACCAATAATAACCACAGTTTTTTTTTTTTGGTGATTGGGAAATCATCCAATGACTGCTCCCGTCCTGGGTGCGGCGGGAGGGCGTGTCAGACTCTTACTGACTAAAACCCACTCATATTCCTTCGATTGCCCTTTATGTTCCAGGGTCACGGTAACAATTATAAACATTCCGCATTTTGCCATACCTATTGGAATCAATCGTAACAGCTCACATTTTAGGACCCATTAATTTTTAACAGATCCAATTCCGTGGTGCTAGGCAATCTGGGCTTCTCCCAGTTGTAATCGCCCCCTTGTGCCTATCGGCCTAGTTCTGTTCTGTCTCCTGCTTGTTATGGTGGGAAGTGGAAAAAATATATTTTTCTTACTCCTCCGTTGTTCTTTTCTGATTAATTTCGTTGCGGGATCCAAGACAGTTGAATCGTTTCTCCGGGACTCGTCGAACTTCACTGCTCGGCGCTTTTCTGACGGACTCCACTGTTGATTCTGGCTTTCAGGATTTGCAGTGGTTGGGAACAGTGTGGTGGGATTGTCCCATTTAAAAAAAAAAAAAACATTCCGCAACCCCGGCAGGCGTTGGCCCTGTTGGGCCCCTTGCTGTGCTGACTCCTTCTCTAATAACCATAGTTCTAATTTAAAGATCACCTCGAATGTTTTTAGGTGTGTACCAGTTTCTGATAAACACGATAAAGTACAGTTAGACAACTGGCTTCTGAACAATAACGATATCTGTCAAAATTGTTCAGATTAACATCGGACGCTACTTTCTAATGAATTGTAATCCTCTGACAATGTCGGTCACAGCGGATATGAATGGACATTTGTAAAAATAAAATAATGTAAAATATTAAAAGGGGTTGTTTTTATCTTTTTTTGTTCTAATATATAAACCGCATTATAATCCGTTCCGAAGTTTTAAAAACTTAAATTCAAAATTTAAAAAAACCCCCGGCCTAAAAAAGTATGCTACTTATTATTATGACAAAAGGTTAAAAATGCTAAACCCTATAAAAAGCAAACAAACTGAGCGTGTAACATTCCTATCACACCTAACAAACGACTTGATGCCCTTGAAGACCTGAACCGATTTCCACCGAACATAGCTAAGAACACTCTCGACTGATACACCTTTCAAACAAAAAAACCGCATTAAAATCGGATCATCCGTTTGGGAGCTACGATGCCACAGACAGACACACACATTTACACACACAGACACGTCAAACTTATAACACCCCGTCGTTTTTGCGTCGGGGGCTAAAAAGGGGTTGTTTTTTAATATTTTTTGTTGTAATAAATAAACCGCATTATAATCCGTTCCGAAGTTTTAAAAGTCAGCATACTTAGGGAATTAGGGACAGACAGACATACATAGTAAACAGGAAAATGACTTTGTTTTATTGAACTTTTGTACACACGTAATTCGAGACACAATATAAAGTCAATCGAAGCGCGACAGCCGGCTGTCTCTTGGTCGTTGGAAGGTTAAATACTGAGATACGTTTTCAAATTTTTATTTTTTTATTTTATGATAGGTAATTAGATATTGTTGCCTGATATAATCTTGATCTATATGTGTGTATTTATAGTTATTATAAGTATGTATATCAGTTGTCTGGTTACCACAGTACAAGGTCTGCTAAAGTTGGCATTAAAAATAACCAGGTGTGAGATGTCCCAAGTCCCAAGACATGTACTTATTTATTGAAACAATAATATGGAATTGGTAAGTAAATATAGTATGTATAACTTAACTAGCTTCTGCCCGCAGCTTCGCTCGCGTTAGAAAGAGACAAAAAGTAGCCTATGTTACTCTCCATCCCTTCAACTATCTCCACTTAAAAAAACACGTCAATCCGTCGCTCCGTTTTGCCGTGAAAGAAAGACAAACAGACAGACACACAGACACACTTTCCCATTTATAATATTAGTATGGATTAACAGAAAGAAAGACAGACAGACAGGAATCTCTTCCATAATAATACAGTGAATTTAATGAGAAAACCCGGACTGTAGTCTCATTATAATTACACGCCGTACAAGTGAATATGCATACATTTAATTAAAGTTTTTTTCATGGTTTTTCCTGCAGTTTTACAATAATATTCTGTTACAGCTGGTTTCTACCTTCATTAACAAGAATAAATATTTTACACAGTGGGAATTGTGTGGTCTGAGTGAAGAATTTTATTAAACCTTCTAACACACCTGATTCACAAAAAAGACAAAAGCAGCGCGACAGCCGGCTGTCGGTTGGTCGTAGTAAGGTTAAAAAGTAACAAATAAGAAGCATTTTTTTAAATTACCGCCTTCATAAATCCATACTTATATTATAAATGGGAAAGTGTGTCTGTCTGTCTGCCTGTCTGTCTGTTTGTCTTTCTTTCACGGCAAAACGGAGCGACGGATTGACACGTGATTTTTTAAGTGGAGATAGTTGAAGGGATGGAGAGTAACATAGGCTCCTTTTTGTCTCTTTCTAACGCGAGCGAAGCCGCGGGCAGAAGCTAGCAATAACATAAATATAACCTGTGTTTTAAATATCACAGGGGGAGGGAGGCATTTATGCAGTTTAACAAAAATATAAATCCGTACTATCCGTACTTAATATTATAAATGCGAAAGTAACTCTGTCTGTCTGTCTTTCTGTCTGTCTGTCTGTCTGTCTCTTCTTCACGCCTAAACCATTGAACCGATTTGAATGAAATTTGGTACAGATATAGTCTGGGACCCGAGAAAGGACATAGGATAGTTTTTATCCCGGAAATCCCCCGGGAACGGGAAATATTAATCACGCTGACGAAGTCGCGGGCAAAAGCTAGTTATCAATAAGTATTTTTTTAAGTATATTAGCGTACCAAACAAATATATTGTGGATGGAAAATGTTATTTGAAATCAGTGACTCCTTGCCGTTTCTTTTCGTTATTTTCTTTGCTATGTGTAGTTTAGGTAACCATGGCACTGTCGTGTCTTTCTATAAAATTGCTCATAAATAAATAGAGATAAAAAAAACATATAAGTTTTCTCAGTTAGTTCAATAGGCCCATTAGTCTAAAAATCAGATGACCATCCCAGCACATTTATCACAATTTTTACCACATCAAAAACTTAACCATTCAACGGCTGCGCGACAGCCGGCTGTCGCGCTGCTATTGTCTTTCTATTGTGTCTCGAATCACGTGTGTTTGAAGGTTAAAATCCCCGGGATTAAATAACGCGATAAAACAGAAAACTTCGCGGAACTCTGTACAGTCGCGTATAAAAGCGTTCCCATGTACAACACACTCGTTAGAAAATTTAACGAGAGCAGTGTTAAGGTGGATGTTCACGGTAGCCCGCGAAATTCACATTTTCTTACGTATTTTTGCAATTTGTAGCTCAGTGTCTGGGTGTGTGTTGATATAGAATGATTTAGGACTGTAATAGGTCATTTATACTTTTTTTTTTAAATATACTGGGACAACTCACTCACGGTCATCTGATCCCAAGTTAAGCTCTGCTTAGAGCTTGTGTTATGGTAACCAGACAACTGATATACATATACATACTTATATAATTTATAAATACATACATATTATAGATAAATTACACCCAGACACAGAACAAACAATAACGCTCATCACACAAAGTTTGTTCTGGGTGGGAATCGAACCCACGACCTCCGGCTTAGCAGTCAAGGCTACTAACCACTACACCAACAGGCCCGTCAAAATACTTCACTGTTAATCGGGATTTAACGCACACATACCTTTTTATTTGTTTTTTTGCTTGACGTTTCGGCAGGGCTACACCTGCCTTGGTCACAAGCAGACTACAGTCTGCTATAAAAGGTACGTGCGCGTTAAATTCCGATTAACAGTGAAATAAAAATATGCAACGCGAAAGTTGAAAGTGTAATAGGCCATTACTTACAGAATTATAATCATTTTGACGGGCCTGTTGGTCTAGTGGTTAGTAGCCCTGACTGCTAAGCCGGAGGTCGTGGGTTCGATTCCCACCCAGAACAAACTTTGTGTGATGAGCATGATTGTTTGTTCTGTGTCTGGGTGTAATTTATCTATAATATGTATGTATTTATAAATTATATAAGTATGTATATAGTTGTCTGGTTACCATAACACAAGCTCTTAGCAGAGCTTAACTTGGGACCAGATGACCGTGTGTGAGTTGTCCCAGCATATTTATTTATTTTATTTATTTACATCATCAAAACAGCCCTCAAAGTGCATATAACGCAATTGATTGCCTATTTCATGAAAAAATCCTCAAGAATTCAATAGCATTGTATGCACTCTGAGGATTGTATTGATGATATTCATGATTATAATTCTGTAACTAATGGCCTATTACATGTGACTTTTTCAATTCATATGTACTTTCTAAAGTTTATCTTAGACATCACTGACATCCCGTGCCTCGGAAAGCACGTAAAGCCGTTGGTCCCGGTTGTCATTCGTAGAACTTTGACAGTCGTTACTGGTTAGCCAGAAACTATGACCAGTCTAACCAAGAGGTATCGTATCGCCCAGTTACTGGGTTGTGGAGGTCAGATAGGCAGTCGCTCCACGTAAAACACCGGTATCCAGCTGAATCCGGTTAGGCTGGCAGCCGACCTCAACACGATTGGGAAAAGGCTAGGGAGATGATGATGAACTAATGGCCTATTACAGTCGCAAATCATTCTATATCAACTCACACCCAGATACAGAGCGTAAAATTGCAAAAATACGTAAGAAATTTTGAATTTCGCGGGCTACAGTGTAGCATTCCCCTTAACGAGAGCACAAGTTTCGCGAAGCGTTTTGTTTCAGTGTAAAGCACTTTTGCTCGCGACAGTACTTTGTTTCAAATAAAAGGTTTTGAAGGTGTCTGGTTGTGAAGAGTTTTCGCGATGAGTGTACTTGTGGAATTAAATTATTGGTTTGGCTTTTAGCGGTCAGAACCTGGATTAGTGATGGTTTTGTTGTAAATCTGTTGCGGTTTATAAGGTTTTAGGAATTTTAGGAAACACGCCTAAATACCTAAACATGGATGCTATGTTTCTAATAAAAGTTCAATACCTTACCGACTATAATAATATGAAAAAGCTGATATTTTTCGAGATTTTAGAGTTGGTTCCATAATAAAAGTTGTTTGTTTTTATGAGTAGCCTCATCTCCTAGAGTTGCGGATTGTTTATAATAGTTACCGTGACCCCGGAACATAAAGGGCAACCGAAGGAACATGAGTGGGTTTTAGTCAGTAAAAGTCTGAGACGCCCCTCCCGCCGCAACCTGGACGGGAGCAGTCATTTGATGATTTCCCATACCCCAAAAAAAAAGTACCTATATTTGGAGTAATATAAGATGAAAATCTCTATAAAAAGGATAAGCGAAGCCACAAAATAACTAGTAGTATAAACACAGATTTGAAACCACGTTTCTAACTTAACTATTAAAGTTAGCCACGCCGTTAGCCTAAAAGGTTATAATGTTTCACTAATGTCATATAATATATGTCATGTTTAATTCGGACATATCTGGGTTAGAGGAGTGGCCCCATTACTGGGTATTACTGTGTGCCAAGTTTACTTGACATGGCTGTGCCTGTGCTTGGCCAAAATGGGCTAAACATCAATCTTATGTGAAGTTTGTGAGGATCCTATTAATATTATAAATGTAAAAATTAATACATCTAGATGTGTGGATGTTTGGTTCTCTTTCACGCAAAAACTACTGAACGGGTTTGGATGAAACTTCAGTAATACATCTATACTAATATTATAAAGATGGAAAGTTTTTTTTTTGTATGTAACGAATAAATTCAAAAATCGATTATTATTATTACTGACCTATTTCAAAAAATATTTCTTCAATTAAAGCTACATTATCCCTGAGTAAGGGATATAATATCACGCTATGTACCACGGGAGTGAAGCACTAACCAAAACCCTTACGTAACGCGGGTAAAACCGCGAGGAACAGCTAATAATAGGTAAACTACACCCAGACACAGTGGGAAATCATCCAATGACTGCTCCCGTCCTGGGTGCGGCGGGAGGGCGTGTCAGACAGACTCTTACTGACTAAAACCCACTCATGTTCCTTCGATTGCCTTTTATGTTCCAGGGTCACGGTAACTATTATAAACATTCCGCGACCCCGGCAGGTTCAAATGCTTTTAGCGTGTTTTGGAAATTGAAATAAAGTGTAACATTGTACTTTACCCATTTAGGTCAAAGGTGTGGCTTTGACGGTATTGCTCGAACAAAGTATGGAATTGTACCCCGAATGCATTAAAGTGGTAGAAATACCCATTTATAGTTTCAAAAGAGTTAAGTTACTTTAGCTAATGGATTGCAAGTCTGTTTTGTTTTTAACAAGCTGTTATTTTCGACCTCTGACGCCAAAAATATAATTAAATAACAAAAAAAAATCCAACTGCAGTTTCGGAAGTCGGTGGATGGTCACCAACTTCCGAAGTTATTGCAATTGGGTTTTTTGATTATTTAGTTATTTATTTTTTACTAGCTTTTGCCCGCGACTTCGTCCGCGTGGAATAATAGTTCCCGTTCCCGGGAGATTTCCGGGATGAAAACTATCCTATGAACTTTCTTGGATCCCAGACTATATCTGTACCAAATTAAATGAGACAGTCAGACAGACAGAGTTACTCTCGCATTTATAATGTTGGTATGGATTTCTGCTTGCTACCTTCACTTGTTTCCGAGAAAAAGAGTCCTAAAAGCCAACATATTAACCCTCCCTTAAAAAACCATACTTAAAAAATCGGTCAACAGAAAAGAGGTGTGTCGATAACACTACAGGGTGTAGCCAAAATTTCCACAAAACACACCTTCGCAATGTAGGTTAATGACACTAACCGAATTCTGTTAATAAGTACACTAATTAATGAACCAAATTAAAACTGTCACTTGCTAATGTGACATTTGTGGCGTGTTTTTAGCAAATAAGTAAGTAGGTTATTGTTTTAACACACGGTATAAAAAAAATTGAGGCTTGCCTGCTTATGTCGTGATGTGTATTAAAATCCGTACTTACTAATATGATAAATGCGAAAGTAACTCTGTCTGTCTGTCTCTTCTTCACGCCTTAACCACTGAACCGATTAGAATGAAATTTGGTACAGATATACCCGACCCGAGAAAGAACATAGGATAGTTTTCATTCCGAAATTCTCCCGGGAACGAGAATTATTCCATGCGGACGAAGTCGCGGGCAAATGCTAGTTCTTTTATAATGTCGAACTTTTCTACTACAATGTATAAACCTGCCTCTTAAAACACTATCTATTGCTGGGAACGGGAACTATTAATCGCGCTATAAGTCGCGGGCAAAGGCTAGTAAAGTATAAACCCGGTCAAGTAAATAAAAAGATATCAAAAAAACCCAAGTAAAGTAAAGTAAAGTAAAATTTATTTGTTTAAACATGGTGTACATACATTGCATGCAAGATAGTAGTGGAGTACAAAAAAAGTTCTAACATGTTCAGCCGCATATAGTGGCGTACAAATTGATGGGAAGAGATGGTCCTAAGCCGTGATAATAATTTTTCATCAAAATTACATTTCATCATATTTCATTAAAGATTAGGTATCATTACAGTTCAATGTCAATTACATAAATAAAAAAATACAATAGATTACAAATATCATGTCAAAAAGAAAAAACATTGTCATCTTAAATCAAAGAAAATTGTCCTCCTTCATAAACTCCGCTATACTGTAATATGCCCTTACAGTTAGTAAATTCTTCAGTTTACTTTTAAGAGAGGTTATATTTAAAGCTTTCCATGTTTTAGGCAATTTATTAAATATGGTCGGAGCCATGCAAAAGATGCTCTTACGCATAAGGGTTGTTTTAGCGCCGTGAACACAGAGTTTGAAATTATCACGTCTATTTCTAGGGACAGCATCAGACAAACGCGGAAATAAATAAGCATTGGATTTTATGAACATTACAGTTACAGCCAAGTCAGTGACTTGGTTTCTGATTCATGTTATTGCCACAAATTTTCGAAATTGCAGTTATTTTTAACCGACTTGAGGAGGAGGTTCTCAATTCGTCTGTATGTTCTTTTTTTTTTTTTTTTTTGTATGTTTGTTACGCGATATCTCCGTCAATTGTAAACGGATTTTGATGGTTCTTTTTTTGTTTGATAAGTCATGATTCAGGGGTGGTCCCATATAAATTTTGTGGCGATCGGTTCAGTGGTTCTCGAAAAATTCACCAAGAACAAAAAAAAAATGACGAAATATTCATAGACGATGTGTGTTTTTTTTTCTTCAAGTTTCTATATCTACATTGGGAGTCGACACTAAAAAGTAATAAATAAAACTTTTTTTCAAAAAAATAATAACCGCCTTCAAAAACTAAAAACCCAAAAATAACTAAAATTTCGGAAGTCGGTGGCTTCTGTTCTGCCAGTCAATTTGTGTTGCCACCGACTTCCGAAATTTTAGTTATTTTTGGGTTTTTAGTTTTTGAAGGCGGTTATTATTTTTTTGAAAAAAAGTTTTTTTTTAATATTTTGCATTTTTTCATATCATTCACCCGAAAAACATAACCCTCCTTTTGGGAGTCGGGTAAAAAGTATTCAAAGTTTATCTAGAACATCACTGAGACCCCTAAATAAGGGTTCCTAGTTGACTACGGAACCCTAAAAAGCACGTAAAGCCGTTGGAGGCGGTTGTCATTCATGGAACTTTGATGGTTAAGGCACAGTTTTACGATCCATACAGTTGTAAAACGAATGTACTTGCATAGAGCAACGGCGGGGATCTCGAGGGGAAGTGGGCGGCGCGGATCGCTGCCCACGAGTGCGCGTAGTTGGGGGGACCAAACTCTGGGGCTAACGCATCCGTGTAAATCGCGAGCGAGTTTTCAAGAATCATTGAATAAACTTATTATAATGGTGCACACTTCTTGTTCTGTGTACGTATGTACCTCGATAACGAGACACAATAAGGATTTAAGATTTCATAGGTTTCTCCGTGACGCGAGGTAAGTTTATTCTTATAAATTCGTAATAAACAGGTGGGTATCTACTAATATTTATTTTGTATAAACTCGTCGTGTTTATAGTTACGTATATAATAATTATAGTAGGTACGAGTAAAGTTAAGTTATACACGTATTCGTATACGTTATATTAATACAATCGGAAAAACATTTCAATCGGCATCATTTATATTTCGTATTGTAGGTATATACGCTTTGCGAACGGGCTATCTCAGGCACTTGGACACTGTTCACGCAATGTTAGGTTATTTATTTATTTATACAAAAGTTAAAAAAAACTAAAACCTGACTACGAAAAACCCGGATAAAACAATAAGCAAAGGTACTTAGGTACCTTCTGTCCTGTGTACCAGTCTGTTTCCAGGTTATGACCGTAGTCGCATGCCGCTGTGACCTGACTTTTTTTCTTCTAAAGCTTGTATCTCGAAAACGGTGTGTCCTATCGCAAAAATAATGAAAAATTTGCCCCCCTTTATAAAACCTCACAGCCGCGTAATTCTCACATGTAGGTAATATTCAATTATGGAAAAAATAAAGTTTGTCTTTTTTGACAACCCTTGCACATTTGCACGCGGTAGCGTAAATACCTACACGGGCGGCGGGCGGCGGGCGGCGCACGGTGGGCTGAAAATCGGCTTTCATAGACTTAGGGATTTCAATTTGCAAGTGCTTGTTTTTATGCCGGATATCGCTTCTATTAGTCATTACTATGTACAAAAATGACACCCGAGTTAATTCTACCCAAAAACGAAGGAAATATAATTTTTTTACGAAAAATTTGTATGAAGCTAGTATGAAAAATCGAATTATCTCCTAAACGGCATGTTTAACCGTAATATCCTTGGAGATGGTCATAGTGCTAATTATTTATGATTTTTTGGTTGGCGATAGGACGAAAAATTTAATGCCGTTTTTTTTTAAAAAATCGTCAAAATATTTTTATTTATTTTTACATGTAAAACGATCCCTTTTAGTGTCTAAGTTAAAAAGTTCGATATGTTATTAACCCAAATATTAAGAACACACGAAACAAGAAAAATAAAATAAAAAAATTGCTGTTTTTGACACATTTATATTAATTTAAATAAAAAAAGATTTATATTGAAGTAACATTATGAAGTTATATTTTATACAAAATAAGTTAATTTAAGGAATTAATACTAAGCATTCGTAAAATAAAGTAAAATAAATAAAAAAAATAAAACATATCATTAAATATTACAAAAAAACCCAAACACACTCAAATACAAATTTACAAATATGTACATATATATCTTTTTTACAAATTTTCCTTATCACTCTCGTTGTCAGACTCCAATTCTGAGTCAGCATCCAGATTGGATATATCCAAAAATTCGAACTCAGTTTCCTGAAATTGAATTAAGTCGAGAGTTTCAGCAAAAAAGCTCTGCTTTTTCTTGGCATCTAACTTAGGCCTTTGTGCACTTAGCAAAGGGTCCGAAGAAACAACAAGCATATTTAAAATGTCTTGATTGGAATCCTGCCTGCTTCTTTTCCGCGAATGATGTTCTCGAAACCTCCTAAAATCTTTGTTTCGAGACTCTGAGGCTTCTTCCGAGAGAGTCCCAATCGGCACAATATTATTTTTCTCGATTATGTCAGCCCCATGGATTAGTAACTTATGAACGGTTGACGACATGTAGAACCAGTCGTATAGTAATACGTACTTTTCTGCTGTTTTGCGAGCATAATCTCTAAATTTTATTATATCGATCTGCTCTCCAGATGTAATTGCTTGTAAAATTACAGCAAATCTTTTGATGAGGTCTTCATCCAAACCGGTTATAGCTGCGGTTTTATTAGAAAACTCAAAGAATTTTCTTGCAGTATTCCCGTCATTGGTGGTTCCCGAGCCTTGTTTTACTATATCAATCAACAGATTGAGCTCATCTTTGAATTTATTTTGAATTATTTTCTTTCTTGTCTGTAGCATTTCTTTGTGCTCATCACTTCTCGCTGCCCACCGTTTGAAGTCCAGTTTGTATGCAATGTGTAACAGACATTCCATACAATTTATACGGGCGTGTAGGGATGACAAGCCAAACTCATACAGGTCCGAACACACAATTTTTGATGTTACAGCATCTAAGCGGTTCATTTCTGTAGGTTTTGCTAAGCACAGGTAGCACGATGCATTTGATCTAGCTTCAGAAAGGTAAGTACAGACTTTAGCGTCGATCATCGTCATCATTAGTTGATGAGTCACCCTATTATTATTATTGCACTCTGTGGGGATAAGGGCCTCAATTTCTTCATCCATTTGTTTTTTCAGCCCAAGGACAACTGCTTCACTCTCCTTTACAAAAGTAAACTGAACTGGACGACAATACAAAACTGAGCATGGTTTTGGGTTCGTCCATAAAATGTTGTCTCCATCTGTCAGTTTTAGTGGCACCAAGGAGGTCATGAAAATGCTTGAATCATCTTCCTCACCCTCAATTTTCTGCTTGTATCGGCTTTGGTTAGAAGCACCGTCAAATCCCCACTTGGATATCAGCTTCAACTGCTTGTTATGCTCTTCGTTAGAAAGGCTTTGAAGGATTCTTGTAACCGTGATATCAAGTAAAGCTTGAAGTGTAATCCTAGCCGATGAATCAGTAACGGTCACTGATTGCTTCGGAGGGTAGCAATCAAGCTTAGTTTGTTGCACTTTATAGTAAGATGGATAAATATCTTTAGCACCTTCTCGAATGGCAGCCTCACGCAACGTAATATATTGCCACTTTGAGAGTTTTAGCGAAAGAAGCAATCCAAGCGCCTTTTCTGGCGTAAATATGATTGTTTTCGCTGGTTTCTTAAGCGTTTCATTTAATTTAGCGGCTGCTTCAGGATTTTTCATCATGTATTCGATGACAGAGGCGATATCTCCATGCCCTTCTTCTTTTAAACGTGCTGCAGCTGCATATGCCAATTCACTGGAACCTTCGCCTGTGTGTTCATCAGATCTTCTCTTTTTTTGTTTACTTCCCAGGTCTTCGAATGGTTTACGGGATCTTTTCGTCATTGTTCCAATGGACGTTGATGTCGACGGTTCTGGAGAGACTGAGGGCGCTCTTGGTATCTCATCAACACTTGGTTCTTGATTAACTAAAGTTTGCACAAAACTCGGCCAATCAATATTTGCTCCCAACCAATTCTCGTACTTTCTCCTGAAATTATCAAGGAATCGGTTGGATTTCCCCCACCTTTGTAAAGCGGCTCGCGTAAATCTCCGACAAAATTCTTTGAGAACAACATAATCTTCGTCAGACAGGCAATCGCCTATGCGGGATACAACTGCACTAAACAATACTTCATGATCAAATGATGTACTCTCACTTCGTAGAAGAACAAACAAGTCTAAATTGGTGATTAAACTTTCCATTTTAAGATTTTATAGTCGCAGATTTAGTGTTAGCAGTTACACAGTTGTGAACAAATTAAATTATAAAACAAAACTTTAGCCCTTTTATTGCAAAACGACAATAATTAGGTAACTACCCTCATTAGTTATCTCCTCATTAGCTAATGAAAATCTATAATTGTCACTAACTATTCTTAGAACTCATAGCACTGCTAATTAACAAATTAGCTTACTTATCAGGAAATGTTAAATATAATCCATTGTCGTGAGATATTGAAAATCATTAAATCACCTATTAAGACTCATTAGAAGACCTAATCAGTGTAGTTACTTAATCACTTCTTTTTGGACTCATTAGAAGACAATTGGTAATTTGGTTGTATGAAAAGTTTTAAAACTCATTTTGTGCTGATAAACATCTAGCTCAAACATAGTTGGCTACGTGTGGGTGTACTATAAACCTCTGCCAACTCCTTCGGAAATATAGGAGTGATGCTATTTTATGTTATGTGTAGTTAAAAGTCCGTGTTCTTCAACATAAACACCAAAAGGAATCGTTTCATACGTAAAAACAAATAAAAATATTTTGACGATTTTTAAAAAAAAAACGGCATTAAATTTTTCGTCCAATTGCCAACCAAAAAATCATAAATAATTAGCACTATGACCATCTCCAAGGATATTACGGTTAAACATGCCGTTTAGGAGATAATTCGATTTTTCATACTAGCTTCATACAAATTTTTCGTAAAAAAATTATATTTCCTTCGTTTTTGGGTAGAATTAACTCGGGTGTCATTTTTGTACATAGTAATGACTAATAGAAGCGATATCCGGCATAAAAACAAGCACTTGCAAATTGAAATCCCTAAGTCTATAGCCGCGTACCCACCTAGCGCACAGGCTCGCGCGGCAGCCTCGCGAGCCATATGCCTCGGCTGGTGTGGACGTGCCTCGGCCTGCCTCGGGCGCGCGTTTGCTCGACCGAGCACGGCTCGGCCCCGAGCCATCTGTTGTCGGTAAACTTGACGCGCTCAAAGGTGCCTCAGTGAGCAAACGCGCGCCCGAGGCAGGCCGAGGCACGTCCACACCAGCCGAGGCATTTGGCTCGCGAGGCTGCCGCGCGAGGCTGCCGCGCGAGCCTGTGCGCTAGGTGGGTACGCGGCTTATGAAAGCCGATTTTCAGCCCACCGTGCGGCGGCGGTGTCGTCCGACATCAAAGGCGTTTACCAACTGTATGGATCGTTAAACTGTGGTTAAGGGTAGTCATAAGCCAGTAAGTCTGAGGCCCGTATTAATAGACGTCACTCAATTCTGAGACGCTCTCAAGTCTATTGCTGTCCTTATTTTTTCCCTTTAGAATGACAAGGACAGCAAGAGATTTGAGAGCGACTCAGAATTGAGTGACGTCTATTAATACGGGCCTGAAAGCCTAACCAGGGGGTTCCGTGTGGTCCAGTGACTGGGTTCTTAAGGTCTGATAGGCAGTCGCTTAACATAAAACACTGGTATCCAGCTGAATCCGGTTAAACTGGAAGCCGACCCCAACATAGTTGGGAAAAGGCTAGAAAGATGATGAATCCTCACACTAGGAATATTTCCTCTTCTTTTCGTGGTTGTGTTTATAAACATACTAGCTTTTGCCCGCGACTTCGTCCGCGTGGAATAATAGTTCCCGTTCCCGGAGGATTCCGGGATGGAAACTATCCTATGTCCTTTCTCGGGTCCCAGACTATATCTGTACCAAATTTCATTCAAATCGGTTCAGTGGTTTTGGCGTGAAGAAGAGACAGACAGACAGACAGACAGACAGAAAGACAGACAGACAGAGTTACTTTCGCATTTATAATATTAGTACAGATTGTACACTAACTTTTACCTACGGCCCGCCCCGCCCGCGTGAACGTCGATAGTTCCATTCCCTATTTTACACCTTTTAAGTTGGAATTTCCAATAATCCTTATTTAATAGTTACCATCCCTTTACAAAGAACACACCCTGTAAGTTTCACGTCTCTAGGAGCAGCGGTTTGGGCTGTGCGTTGATATATCAACAGTCAGTCAGTTTACCATTATACATAAACAATATACATAAACAGATAGATTCACAAACAATCAAATTCACAGCTATCTATCTCTCTCTCTCGGGTCGGTCCCTCATGTCTGAGTATCGTGGTCAGCACTAGGGTTGCACCTGGAGCGGATGATCTGCCTCCACCGGTTTCTGTCCAGCGCTTCTCTTGCAACGGTGTAAAATTTGTCTGGCGCCGAGTCTTTTAATTGATCGGCCCATCTTGTTGGTAGGTATCAAAACCAAGACCAGATTGATACGAGCCCTGGGTATTCACTATTTTCTTGTATGGAGTGGAAACATGGACAATATTAGCCCGAGAGAGACAGAGGATTGATGCTTTTGAAATGTGGTGTTGGAGAAGAATGCTGAGGATACCTTGGACAGCAAAACGCACCAATGCATCGATCCTGGCTCAACTCTGAATAACAACTCGGTTGTCCTCCTTATGCCGTCAACGTATCTTGTCATATTTTGGCCACACAGTGCGCAGAGGGGACGAGAATTTGGAAAAATTGATTGTGGTTGGGAACACCGAAGGCAAAAGATCGCGCGGTCGTTCACCAACAGCTATCTATAGCCCATGCTAATATTTAACCCGTTAGGGAATCGAACCCACTTAGTCACCGTGCCCTGCGACATTGATAACGTAATTAAGGCTTGCATTTCTGCCTACCCCGTAGGGATACAGCTTCAATGATACGGGGTAACTCCATAAGGGGCTAACATCAACATATACGGTATTACAGGCACAATTACAGAAGGTTTTATTAGGCTTGTCCTGTCAAAAAATCCTGTGAAAATTGAAAAATTGTGCAATACAATTTTCCAATCAAATTTTGCTAACCTTTGGTAGTGCAGTTTTCAGTAAAATAATATAATAATAATCTGCGTGATTGGATACGTCGTCGGACATTTAGAGAGCACAAAAAATTTACCACTTTTCGCAATGGGTGGAATAGGGATGACGACAGCATTAAGAAAATGACATTCTGTTTAGTCCGTCTGATAGATCGGCCGAAAATACGAGACACGTATTTTTTACTTGATCAAATTAATAAAAAAATGCAAAGATAAATAGCAACAAAGTTCCGGAGTGGGGGCTTTTGACGTCACCGTCCTGCAAAAATTGTATCAGATCGTGACGTCATGCGCAACTTCAACGCACTGTATCGTCGTCATACTTCGTTTACGAGAAAAAAGAAAAAATACGTGTCCAAAATTTTTTGATAATCTATCTGACGGACTAATTACTTTTTTTTTGTCGTCTCGCCTATTGTAATATTTTTAATCTGGCTTAAGGAATGGTACTTTGAAAATGGGATATTTTGAGATTTGGATATTTCTGAAACTGGACATTTTAGGAATTGGTCATAGCAAATAAGGCATTTAGTTGAGAGAATTGAGCATTGTATGAATTGAACATTTTGTTTAGACATGGCGTTTTTGACACATTTTGACCTTCTGCCTCTCAACTGCACATTATATGTATATGTGGGTCCCCCCCACCCACGTGTCATGGCGGTCGCTAATTGGGTACGTCGCGTCGTAAACGCGTCCATTTTGCCTTCAACCAGATTTGTGAAAGAGTAATTAATTATATCTGTTTTTGTGCGTACGTGAGAAATATTGTCATTTATATTTGTTAGTTTTTTGACAGTTTATGGTGTTTTTATTTGAGTTTTATTAAACAATCTATACGTATACTAGCTGTCCCCCGCAGTTTTGCCCACATCTTGATGGTGACGGGTCTAGTGGTTAGTGACCCTGACTGCTAAGCCGGAGGTCGTGGGTTCGATTCTCGCCCAGGACTAACTTTGTGTTATGAGCGTGATTGTTTGTTGTGTCTGGGTGTAATTTATCTATAATATATATGTATTTATAAAGTATATAAGTATGTACAGTTGTCTGGTTACCATAACACAAGCTCTGCTTAACTTGGGATCAGATGACCGTGTGTGAGTTGTCCTAAGATATTTATTTATCTTTGGTAACTATTTAACTCCCTTATGTCGTAGCGTGATGTTATAGAGCATACAGCCCTTCTTTATAAATGGGCTATCCAACACCAAAACAATTCTTCAATTCGATCCAGCACTTTCTGAGATTAGCGCGATCAAACCGCTAATCCTAGAGACGTGAAACTTAGAGGGTGTTCTCTTTGTGAAGAGTGAGATCAATTATTTTCAGGATTTTTTGAAATTCCAACCCCAAAGGAATTAATATTGAATGAATGTACGACATCCAACCGTCAAAAAAATAAAACGAGCAAAGAAAGAAAAAGAAAGAAAGAAAAAATATTTATTTGGCACACAGACACACACAGTGCAGAAAACCACATATGAAACAAAAAAATAAAACAATAATAAAGAAAAAAAAAACACTGCGTGTCTCGCGGCTGCGCCAAATAGGTCCAGTTCAGCAAAAAATGCTAGACAACTAACGTTGCCTGACGCTGGTTTTCAACTGAACCCTAGAACAAGTGAAAACAAAGCAACAGGCGAAACCAGTAGCTTTCATTAAAGATGCTGCGTCTCAATGCGTCAGCTTTTTTGTTAATTAGGACCCGAATACAGATAAAAATCAGTGGGTATTTCTATAGGCTACAGTATCACGTTATTTTATTTTGGGGACGAGTAATGTTGTATAGTAATAAATTTCTTGGGGCAACTCACACATGGTCATCTGATCCCAAGTGTAATTACCACAGGACCTTCGTTGGTACTGGATAAATTGTTTCGGACGAAAAGTTCATCACTTACCTGAAACAAAACAAAACAATTTGTTTAATAAAATACCTAAGGAATATTCACACACGGTTATCTGATCACACAATAGGCAGAGCCGGTACCATAGTAATTAGACAACTGATATACAAACTAAAAATCTATCATATATATAAAACTAGCTTTTGCCCGCGACTTCGTTCTCCTTCCCGGGGGATTTCTCGGATGAAAACTATCCTATGTCCTTTTTCGGGTCCCAAACTTCGGTTCAGTGGTTTAGGCGTGAAGAAAAGACAGACAGAGTTTCTTACGCATTTATAATAAGTAAAGTATGGATGGTAAACTGACAGTTGATATAACAACGCACAGCCCAAACCGCTGGTCCTAGATACATGAAACTTGTAGGTAGCCTATGTAGGTATAACTGAGAAATGTTTTTTTGGATATTCGATCCCAAAGGGGAAATATTGTGGATGGAAGCTTGCCTTACACGTAGCGTAGGCGAAAGCTAATAAATTTATAAATATCTTACACCCAGACACAAACCAAACAATTATACTAAATACACAGGCTCGTTCTTGGTAAGAAATAATATCCATACTAATATTATAAATGGGAAAGTGTGTCTGTCTGTCTGTCTGTCTGTCTGTTTGTCTTTCTTTCACGGCAAAACGGAGCGACGGATTGACGTGATTTTTTTAGGTGGAGATAGTTGAAGGGATGGAGAGTAACATAGGCTACTTTTTGTCTCTTTCTAACGCGAGCGAAGCCGCGGGCAGAAGCTAGTAATAACATAAAAACAAGCTTTTAGAAAACTGTCTTTGTGAATGAAACTGACATGGAGTATAAATTAATTTAATATTTTCATAAAAGCTTTAAGCTTTTGTATCTCCTAGAACTCAGGACATTCTTTGCCTCAAGATATTGTCATTGTTGACTTAGTTAATAATAACAAGATCTCATAAATTAATAAAAAGTCGCATTGAAAAAAAAAACGAAAATTATGTTTATTTTGTAAATAGGTAAAAAAAATACACTTTTACATGTCATTATTGTTTTTTTCTTATTTTATAAAGAACGATGTAGCTGATGTTAGCTGGACTACTCTGAGAAGAAACATTCGAAACAAGCTCAGAGGTCAAAGTCTCTTTTAAAGTCCATACAATATTGTATTGGTCAAATTATGCGAGGACCATGAAGGTCAATAACTGAAGTGCTCTCTTGATGAGAGAAGCACACAGATTTGAGTAGACCTGTCCAAATAATGCAGGTCAAAAGTCATCTTTGGTACTTGGCAGCGTCAAGCCTCACGACCCAGACAGGGACCCAGGCGTAGACGTCGAGAGTCGCAAGACGACTACAGACACCGGGTCTGCGGAAGGCGAGCGATGGGTAACTCGCCGCCCGGCTAGGACCAGGCCCGCGTCGACGGCGCGTTAGTGTTCCACGCGCTCCTCAAAGAGAAGTCAGCACGTGAAGGGGCCCTCTAGGGCCAATGCCTGCCGGGATTCCGAAATAGTTATAAGTTACCGTGACCCCGGAACATAACCGAAGAAACATGCGAGGGTTTTAGTCAGTAAAAGTCTGACACGCCCTTCCGCCCCGTCATTTGATAATTTCCCACCCGCCAAAAAAAAACTTGTCAGTATTCAAACGCCTTAATTAATAGGCAATCACGACACTTCACTCAGTGGCGTAGCGTGGCTTTTCGCCGCCCGGGGCTGATCGGAAATCCGCCGCCCCTTATTTTAACTATAAGTCGCTTAAAGTTTAAATATTATATTGAATTGATCTAATTCGTACTCATCGTACACCTTATTGCAAGTCAAAATATACTACCACGCATTGCTAATGCATGCTTCAGGTGGAAAATACATCTAAGAGAAGAAATGCCGCAAGAAACCCACATTTCTTATATTATGTATGTCTCAACCCTAAGGACATCTTAGGTTTCTGCGCAAACTGTTCATTGAAAAAAAAACTTAATTATACGGATTAAACCCCTGCTAAAAGTGACCGTTTTTAGCAATTTTTGAATCTCTGAACTTGCAATATAACTTTAAAAAAAGTATACACAGTTTTAAAACACCATTTTCAAATCACTTTTTTGAATTTCGGTCTGTAACAAAGAGAAATTTATGGTGGCACTAGTTGTTGAGAAATACGTCCAATAATGTATATATCTATACTTGCTTATAATAAAACTGTGGAGAGGTCAATTCTGTACATTGAATATTTATTCAAAATTAATATTGGAGAATGATTGGTGATCGATACTGATGGCAAAAATGCAATAAGTAAACACGCACGTAGTATGCACGCATGGGTTAAAAACTACTGAAGGGATTATAACCAAACTTGGTACGATTATAATCCACACTTCTTGGCCGGCTATAGGCTATATAACACAACGCTAAGACACATAGGAGCCGAGCAGTAAATAAAAGTGGGAGAAAAAACGGGAAAAAATTTTCCTTTTGAGAGATTCCGTTGCGTGCGGGCAGCAATAAGGCTGGCCGATGGCTTTGCTGGATATTCGTAGCTAATATTAATATTGTGCTACATAACATTGCACCATAAGCCACGGGAGCCGATCAGAACCAAAAACCTAACATAACGTGGGTACGCGAGGATCGTGGGGTCCATGGCCCTCTACGGGGCTCGAACCTGGCCTTGGCTCCGGCCCGGCTTTTGAGGGCGTCCCAGAGAGTTATAACCATTCGGATGGTGCGGGGAATACCGCAAAATCTCCTGCGAGGCGGCGAGGCTTCCTGCGGGCATCCGGCCGTGGGATTTGGAGACTATGCGACTGTCGCAACCCAGTGCTGGGCACGCCTGTTTGAGGAGTTGGCTGACGAGGCGCCACGGCGCTCTCACGTATCGCCGGACACAGGTTCGCTCCGGACACGGACATTTCGGGAGGTTCCTGTGTCGGATTCGGGCGGAAGCGACGCCTGGGTGTCACCGGCAACGGTCGCCTGGAGGAATGCCTCGCATGGGCGGGCCACCGCCGTGTACTTGCAGAGGCGATCGGTGGGAGTGACCGAATGGGAAGCCGTTACCGCCTTTTGCGAAGCAGTCATGCTGGAGAAGTAGGCTGCTGCACGCGTGAGGCAGTGTCAGGCCTCACACCCCGGACAAAACCCAGGCGTAGGCGTCGAGAGTGGCAAGACGACTACCGGCCACCGTAGGCGCGGGCCTGTGGGCGGTGATCGATGGGTAGCTCGCCGCCCGATAAGGACCAGGCCCGTTTCGACGGCGCGTTAGTTCCACTCGCGCCTCAAAGGCCTTGTCCAGGAAGGGCAAATTCGCCGCGATTCTCTTTCTCTCTCTTTATCCATTATATGTGCACTCGCTCTGAAATTCGCGCGAAATCTGGACGCAACAAGGCAGCCCTAGTATCTCGACTCGCGCGCAATAAGCGCGAGTCGAGTCTGGCGAATTGCACGCGAATTACGCGCGAATTTATTATTCGCGCGATGCTTGTGGACGCGATGTTTTGGTGCCTAGTAGCGCTCGATTTCTGGACAAGGTCAAAGAGCGGAAAAAATCGCGCGGACGCGCGTCGCTGCCGCTTGCTGGCTGCCTGAGCCCGCGCGGTTATCGTCCTCTTTTTCACACACTTGCGGTAAAGCTTTCTTTTGGTAACTAATATATTGCGAATAGTAGTTACGTTTGGAAAAGTATTTTATTTTAAATAATTCAATCCAATATTTTCGCCATGTTCCCCAATTGCCGCCCCCTATTATGTGCCGCCCGGGGCCATGGCCCCCCCGGCCCCCCCCACGCTACGCCACTGACTTCACTGGGCTATCACGACTTTTAGATATTAGAAAAGGATACTAAATCACAGTTAAAATTTTACTGCCTATAAAGTTTTTAGGCAACTAAGTAATACATTAATACCCCCTCTTAGAGGGTGAAAAAGGGGTGTTTCAAGGCTCGGCTGTCTGTCACACCTTACCTCGTAAACCGGCATTAATAACGCAAACACGCGAACTTTTTATGCGTAGTATGGTTTTAGTGCTATAATAGTTTTTCGCGGTTTTGCTTAAGAAAGGATATAGGAGAAAATGTAATCTTCCTTAGGAAGTGCTTCAAAGTCAAATTAAATTGTATTAATGACGATGATGCAAAAATTTTTAAATTCTAAATTTAAGGCTTTCTTTCACTTGACCGTTTATAGGCACTTATAAATTGTCAAAGAGTCGATCGGTCAGTCAGAAAAGTACCGCTAATTGCCTGTTCCACAACGTAGATCTCTATGGAGAAGAACAGGAATGAACTCCACGGACACTCTTTTAAAAAAAATCATGTTTTACAAAATCTTGGTTGCATTAATTTTGGTGCTTCTATATGTGAAAACAATGTAAGTAAATATATAAAAAAACAATGTAAGTAAATATAAAAAAAAACAATTAAAAACTTATAAATAATAAAAAAATTATAATAACAATAGTCATGGCAGTTAAGAGATGATCGATCTCAACTGACAGCGCCCGTTCACGAGCATGACGCGTGACATCAGCACCATCCAGCTCAACCATTTTGAAGGCACCGAATGATCCAACGCACTCGCAACCATCAGCGAGACTTTTGAACGACTTTTACAGTATTTTATTGTTATTTTATTTTATTGATGATGCACCGTCGATTTGTAAAATCAAATCCTACTTTTGCTTTTATTAATATAAATATGAAAATGTGTGAAAATGGATGGACGGATGTATATTACTATGTTATTTTGCTAAAACATACTAGGTGTATTTTTGGTCTTGCACAAAAGTCCAATGCCCTCACGACTATAATGTATGAAACAGCTGATATTTTTTCGCCATTTCAGAGTTGGTTCCATAATAAAAGTAGTTTGTTTTCATGGGTAGAATCATCTCCTAGCGGGTTGAGCAAGACCAAAAATACACCTAGGATAATTATTATGTAGGCTTCAAAACATAAAGTTATGATTATGACTCAAGTGGAGCGAAACCGCGGAAAACAAGTAGTATTAAAAATTTGTTAGTCTTTTCCCCAGTTAATACAATTTTCCTGCGAAACATACAATGTTTCGCTACGATTTCATTCCATATATCGATTTTGTGGCCATTCCATTAACAAATGCGTGTTTAAAGTTATTAGTTCTTGAGCGATTTCAATTGGATTAAATAGCTGTCTACGTTTTGAATGAATGATGGAATATTCCTATTCCACAGGGTTATACATAGGTTGATTAGAAAAGTATAAAATGTCAAAATAATTTTATTACAAATTAAAAAAATCGAACCCGCGACCTCCAATTTAGCAGTCAGGGCCACTAACCACTAGACCAACAGGCCGGCCAGGACATGACTTACCTACTAAATAATACCACAATGGAGGTATGTGTAACAGAGTGTGTCCCTCATTCTCCATTGAAAAGGGAGGATCCTCCATTCCTCCGAGCAGACGGGTGTTTTGTCTGGTGGGCCCATAGGTTCTAGTCGGGATTTCTGTACATGTGCTAATGTCGCCGAAAACTCAACTCAATTTCAACTCTTAATATCGCGATCGCGATGTAGGATGTCAGTTGTAGTTCACGTGTTCGGTGATAGATGTCGCCACACCACCTGTCATCTCTTTAGGTAATAGTTCTTTACTATTTTTAGCGTTGTAGTGAAAGCCTAACTAAACCGGTCACTAGTGATGAGACTCGTTATCGATAAATAATCTATACTAATATTATAAAGCTGAAGAGTTGGTTTGTTTGGTTGAACGCGCTAAACTCAGGCACTCCACTCCTTAGTTACTTGGTAGGAAAATATCCTTGGATCATCATCATCTCCCTAGCCTTTTCCCAACTGTGTTGGGGTCGGCTCCCAGCCTAACCGGATTCAGCTGGATACCAGTGTTTTACGTGAAGCGACTGCCTATCTGACCTTCACAACCCAGTGACTGAGCGACACGATACGTCTTGGTTAGACTGGTCAGAGTTTCTGGCTATAACCAGTAACGACTGACAAAGTTCTACGAACGACAACCGGGACCAACGGCTTTACGTGCTTTCTGAGGCACGGGCTACTACAATATCCTTGGATATAGAACTATAATCCAAGGATAACGCTAACTATATTGTAAAAGGTGACAATCCCGCCACACTATTTCCGACCACTGCAACTCCTGAAAGCCAGAATCAACAGTGGAGTCCGTCAGAAAAGCGCCGAGCAATGAAGCTCGACGAGTCCCGGAGAAACGATCAAACTGTCTTAACCCGCAATGAAATGAATCAGAAAAGAACAGCGGAGAGGCTCGTAGATGGTTAATCTTGATCGTGATCCGCGATCAATAATCGCGAAAATGATCCTTTGCAATCATTGATTTAGATCACCTGCGATCATCGACTTTGACTGTCTACGGGCCGCTAATAACGTCAACTTCAACTTTTATATAAATTATAGCAATCCACCGAATTTCCGGTGATTTCTGCCAATGTCCAGTTTGAAAATAATATTTCAGGTTAAATGACAATTGTACGGTTATTAAATTATAGTATGGAGATCATACACGTGTTCTTATAACCAAGAACACGAGATGACTCGCTAATAACGTCATTTTTCTTTCAGACTTACCCCCCAATACGTAACTTAACTACTGTCAAATCTGTTGCTGTCCTTTTTTTATCTCTTTCGAGTGACAAAGACAGCAACTGATTTGAGAGCGTCTTAACCTTTCGACGGCCAAGCGACAGCCGGCTGTCGCGCTATTGACTTTCTGTTGTTTCTCGAATCACGTGTTCGAAGGTTTAGTTAGCCAGCGCCTGAAGTAAATTGACGTATTTATAGTGGCCCTGTTGTTATATAATAGCGTTTTAATTATCCATGAAGTGTCTTAATTTGATTAAATTAAATTTTGTTTGTGAACAACGGGTTCAGCACCAATAAGGGTTTCTTTACACTATATGTTTAAAAACTATCGACACTATATCCCTTCACTACTGAGGTCACAGAGCCGCCTCTTCCCACGACCGCAGTGTACTCAATACACTAATCAAGAGTTAGACACGCAACACATACGTACACACATACATACATACAGGTTCTACACGTCATAGTACTCAGCTTTCAATGAGGGGAAAACCGGTAATACTTTTAATAACCAGAAAGTCTATTAAACACGGGCTTTTAGTATGAAGTACAGGTTTCGATTCCCAGAACTGTAAAATTTTACTTAACTTGGAAAGCACAACAAGAGTTTTCGGATTCAATTTCGAGCAAGTACCAATGTGGATTTTTCAATTCATATGTACTTTCTAAAGTTTATCTTAGACATCACAGACATCGGTGAAGGAAAACATCGTGAGGAAACCTGGACTTGTAGTGATTATAAGTCTGAAATCGCCAACCCGTCTTGAGCAAGCGTGGTGATCAATGCTCGTGCCTTCTCTGTATGAGAAGAGGCCTTTGCCCTGCAGTGGGACAGTTATAGGCTGGTATTATTATGTACTTTCTAAAATACATCTTGGACATCACAGACATCGGTGAAGGAAAACATCGTGAGGAAACCTGCCCCCCCCTAGAAAAGTGGCATTGTAGAATAGATAACGAAAACGAATAGATTGTCAAATGTATGGAGATGACAAACTGTTTAGCGAAAGCTTATGTCAATTCCATACATTTGACAATTTATTCGTTTTCGCTATCTATTCTACAATGCCACTTGTCTAGACCCTCTGAACTTGTAGTTAATTTCAGTCCAGAATCGCCAATCGGTCTTGGACTATACAATGATATTACTCATCATCTCCCTAGCCTTTTTCCTAACTATGTTGGGGTCGGCTTCTAGCCTAACCGGATTCAGCTGGATACCAATGTTTTACGTGCAGCGACTGCCTATCAGACCTTCACACCTAGTAACTGAGCGACACGATACTCTTGGTTAGACTGGTCAGTATTCTTGGCTTCTGTCTACCCTGTAACGACTGTAAAAGTTCTTCGAACAAGAACCGTTTTACGTGCTCTCCGAGGCACGAGATGTCAGTGATGTTCAAGATTAACTTTAGAAAGTACATATGAATTGAAAAAGTCACATCGGTGCCTGGATTCGAACCCACAATCTCTTATTCGAGGGCCTTATCCCGACACTCGATGGCCATAACAATGACATTGTCATTGTTATACAACAATATGTATACGTCTTAAAAGCTCTTGTTTAATCAACTGGTACACGCAATGTGCGCACACGCAGTTTAGATCTAGAATGGGGTGATGACGTCACACGCAAAACAATTTAAAAATTACAACAAATTAGCTGTCCCCCGCGTTATGTTAGGTTTTTGGTTACACTCTGCTCCCGTGGGTCATAGCGTGATATTATGTAGCCTATTCAGGGATAATGCAGGTTTCTAATGAAAAAAAAAAATTAATAGGTCCAGTAGTTTTAAGTTTCACAAATCTTTCCTCTTTATAATATTAGTATAGCAAACAAAACTATGGCCAAATCATGAGCTTTTTCAACAAAACGAACCTTGGCCTATCAAAGACGTTTCAACTCAAAAACAAACAAAACATTTTAAAACCCGAACACGTCTATACACGGACTTAAAACAGCCCATAGACACCGTTACTCGCTCCATTTCACGACCGTCATACCAACATCACAAACATTATTATTTTACATCGCGTGCAGCATGCAATATGGCCGACACGCCACCCAAATTTTGAGTAGTACGATTATATCCGAATATATCTAAGTAATCTTTTGTCTAGACTAAAACTATTTAGGCTGAATTCATTGAGCGGGGCTTGACTTGGCTAGATTAGACAATATTTTAGTGTTATTAGTTGGATCGTGTTACGGTCTAGGAGATTAAGAAAAATCATTTGTTAAGTGTTTGAATGCGCAGTGTTGTCATTTGTGGTTAAATGAGTTAATTTAAATTTAAAACACAGCAAGTGTACTTGCAGATATTTAGTTTTTTTAGATATTTCTTGTATGTTGTGATTGTGATGACGTTTATAATTTAGACACGGTACAATTATTTTATTTGCCCAGCCTCCAGCGCGAGAATCGAACTTATAACAAATAGCGGAGTAATTAAATTGCACATCCAGATTTGACAATCCTAAAAAAAATCGAATATTTTATTAAGACATAACTGCTTAAATTAAGTCCAATTTTCCAACCCCGATTCATGTTCAATCAAGTATAAATTTTTTTTTTTTAGATTTGAAATTAATAAATAGTTAGACTATTGACTTATCTAACAACATTACCATACAAAATCCATAGACAAATTACGTTTGACAGCTCATAATGACACAACTGACAGTTTTTTGTCTCTAGCAACGCAAAATCGAACGCGAGCAATCATTGCACTCATCAATTAGGTCTTCCCGCCATCAATTCTACCCTCTAGACAATTCTTTTTTAAACGACACACATTAACTAACCCAGTAATAAAGGGGAGTTAAAAATGTTGCTCATTAGTAACAGTTTAAATTTAACGGACACTTAACAGGTTAACGACAAGTTTTATAGCAGTAATCAGTCTGTGTGTAGTTTAATTTAATTAAAATGTGCTAGATAGTAGATAAAGCTGGTGATTGTGGGGTGGGTTCTATCGCTTTTTTTATCTTTTCATTGCTCATTTTCATACAATTCATTCTTCAGATTTCTCTGTAGGGGGCTGGATTAGCAAAATTCACTTCTGAGTTAGCATTTAGGCTATAAAAGAACTAATGTGTTTATGCTTACTTATACAACATTACTATAAAAGAGTAAGTATGTAGTTTCTTGACCATTCTTCTCCATACGAATCAACTTTTTGGAATGGGCAACTAGATTAATTTTCTTTGTTTTGACGTTCTAAAGTGCCTTTTAAATGGTCTATTAGAAATAAATGATTTGAGTTTGAGTTTATGTCATGTTTTTAGTTTCAGAAATTTCGCAAGCACATTGATTTCCTAAAAGTCTGCATCTTCCTATATATAAAATGGTGAACTGACTGACTGTAGATATATTAACGCACAACCCAACTGCAATTTTGGAAGTTGGTGGCAATTACATGAAACAGAAACAAAGTCACCGACTTCCGAAATTGCAGTTGGGTTTTTAATTATTATTCCCTTTATTCTTTAAATATACATATAAATTACATTTTTAAATATTAATATAAAAAAAAATAACATTTAAAAATATAAAAAATAGTAGCCCACCGGCATCAGAACAGGAACAGGGTCCAAGCTACCGATGGTCAGGGCTCCAGCGAGAGGAATCGCCGGACAATGCGCGCCGTGTCCAGGAGTACCGCCTTCTGTATCAGACCCTTGATCCAGCTGCCTAGCGAGAGCCTCCTTAGGTGTTGATCGAGGCTCTTTGCTATTACGCCATTGGCCGTCACGACTATCGGCACAATGACTGCTGAATCTATGTCCCACATGTCGACAACCTCGCGAGCCAAGTCAAGGTATTTGGTCTGCTTATCCTTCTCGGCTTTGACGAGGTTCTCGTCATATGGAACGGCTATGTCAACAATCATTGCCCGACGTTCTAATCGATCTATTACCACAATGTCAGGCTTATTGGCAACAATAGTCCTGTCTGTGATAATAGATCGATCCCAGTACAATGTGATATGGCTATTCTCAAGAACTGGGTCGGGCACATATCTGTAGTATGGCACCTCCGATTCCACAAGACTGTATTTCAGAGCAAGTTGCTGATGAATAATCCTGGCTACAAGATTGTGTCTGTGCAAATAGTCTCCGTTAGCCAAACTAGAACACCCAGAAATAATGTGACGTATCGATTCTCCGGGACGGTGGCATGCCCGACATATGTCAAACGTGCCGTCCTTCACAATATATTTCCGGTAGTTTTTAGTCATCATAACTTCGTCCATTATTGCACAGACAAAACCTTCGGTTTCTCCAAAGAGGTCACCGAAACGCAGCCAGGATACGGACGCCAGGAAATCTACATCGGGCCCATGTAGGACCCGATAAAAGCGCCCGTGAAGCTCCTTGCTCTGCCATACAGTCCTGCGGTCGTTAGTGTCCAATACCACAGGTTTGCGCCAGTTCTCGCTCGCTAAGGAGAGCGGGGTGAGGCCCTTGTCCACCGAAACTACATCCCGATGCATCCCCACGGTGGCCGATAGGAAATACTCCCTGAGACTGCATATCTCACGGTTGTGCAGGGTCTTAGCGTTTAAGAAACCTCGACCACCGCACTTCCGCGGGATATACAGCCTCATCAACGACGACCGCGGGTGATACATCCGGTTTGCAGTCAGTAGACTGCGGACCCTCCTATCCAAGGCGTCTAGTTCAGTTTGAGTCCATTTGAGTATGCCGAAAGAGTACATCAGAACCGGCATGACCCAACCGTTGAAGGCGCGCACCTTATTTCCGCCTGATAAAACACTATTTAGTACTTTATTCAGGCGGCCAAAGAAGCGCTCCCTCAACGCCTGTTTCATGTCGGCAGCATTGATGCCTAACGCTTCCGACATACCTAAATATTTGTAAGTTTCGGTTGTGGAGGTGTATGGAGCCACCTAAGGTGTATGGAGTCCGAGAGTTGGGTCCCCTCGGATTCCACAATCTTCCCTCGCTTTACATGCATGACTGCACATTTGTCCACACCAAATTCCATCCTGATGGCGCTACTGAAAGTTTCTGTTACCTTCAGTAGCTTCATCAGTTGCAAATCGGTAGTGGCAAAGAGTTTCAGATCATCCATGTAAAGGAGATGAGATATGACCTGGCCGCCTCTTCGCAACCGATAGCCTAGCCCTGAACCCTCCAACAATGTTCTTAAAGGGTTTAGGGCCAAACAGAACCACAGCGGACTCAGACTATCGCCTTGAAATATACCTCGCTCGATCTTTATGGGTTCGCCGCTCTCTCGGATCTGTCGACATCCTGGATAGTGAAGGACCGTCCTCCATTGCCCCATACACGACACCAAGAAGGTGCGCAGAGTTGCATCTACTTTGTACAACTCCAGCACCCTCATGAGCCATGTATGTGGCACCGAGTCGTAGGCCTTCTTATAATCTATCCAACATGTCGACAGGTTCTTTCGAGAACGACGAACCTGCTGACTGATAGCCATATCAATGAGGAGAAGCTCCTTGGTACCACGAGACCCTTTCCTACATCCATTTTGAGAGGCAGACATGATAGAATTATTATTAATATGATTATTAATTTTAGCTCTCAAAATGGATGTAAGAACTTTATAGACCGTGGGAAGACAAGTTATTGGTCTATTAATTATTATTATTATTATTTTTTATAAACTTTACGTTTCTCGGGACCCTGGGGTCCCGGACCTTTGAAAGGCGTACGAGGGGCCGAAGCCAACTCGCAGAGGCCCCTTAAATAAAGCTTTATAATATGAAGTGGGACACCAACCGGCGATTATCCCTATATGCACCACTCAAGTGCACCCAAGGTCAACCCCCGGTTGGCGGCGGTCTATTGCAGGTCATGGAATAAAGAAAGTATTGAACTATAGGTTTGGGTTGCTAAGGTGGACCAATTATCTGAGACTATTGAATGACTATGGCCCCTGCCTGACCAATGCTTGTATACACGGATAATAAGGCAGGGGGTGACTTGCACACTCAGTAAATGGGCCCCCAAAAACGGCCGCTAGCACATAGTGACGTAGCGACAAGGGGGCAACATATATCGAGGTGCTGGAGGAGTGGAGAGGTATTCCACGGCTATCAGGACAATCCCGGAAGTACGGTCAAGATCCCTACCAGCATCTTACTGGAATACTTCCTACCCCCGAGCAAGTTTGCTCTTGCGAATCTCCACTCAAACCAGCGGCAAGAGAGAGGTGGGAGCCTTGTTCCTCGTCAGTGCTCACTCTGGCCGACCAATGAAGGCAAGCCAGAGATGAAGAACAAAGGGTCTCCCAGGAGGTCAGGTCCGTGGGGGTCGCTACTGCCCAACAGCTCGCCACAAGCTGCCCTGCGGGTTTATTTATTATTATTCAATTATTATTTTTTTAATCTCAGATAGGGAGTCTGGAAGGAGTTAGGGGAGGCCTTTGCCCAGCAGTGGGACAGCGTAGACTAGATAAAAAAGAAAAAGAAAAACTCAGATAGATAAAGATATCTCTAGATATCTAAAGCTAAGGTGACCACTTATTAAATGCCGTCGGCATATTAGCAGTCTTTTTATTTTTGGTGAGTTGGAAATCATCAAATGACTTCTCCGTCCTGGGTGCGGCGGGAGGGCGTGTCAGACTTTTACTGACTAAAACCCACTCGTGTTTCTTCGGTTGCCCTTTATGTTCCGGGGCTACGGTAATTATTATATATAACTAACTAACCAGCATAATAGCCATCTAATTACATCAAATAAAAATATGTCTAACATGACATGACAAAGAGAGATGGCGCTAGTTGCCGTGTAAACATCAGCTCCGTATTATTTATGTTTTAAAAATAGTTTCAATAAGCTTTTAAGTAACTTAAATAGCTTAACAGTTAAAGTGAACTCCAATAACAAAGTGATAACGTTATCCAGTGTTAATATAAACATATTAAAAAGCTTTGAGCAAAAAAAGTGAACAAGTGCTAACTCTTTAAAAGGGCAATTTTTTGCCTTTATTGCGATTGCATTAAGAAAACAACAACAAAAACTAACATTTCTTCCTAAATAAAGTGGTTACTATAACTTTTACTGGTGTTAAAATATTAAAAAAGTGATAAAAATATTCAACAATTTACAAAACAATAACCGTCAAGAAAAAACTTTTTGAATAATTAACCATATACCCTAATTCAAAATAGTAAATATAGCCAAGTGGAGTATAATTTCGTCGCGTCTTTCAACTGTCAGCTGGTCTAGTGGTCGTGTGATCGGCCTCATAATTGTTGCGCCCACTGTCCGGCAGTTCGATCCCCATCAGAGGCGTGTTCTTTTTCTACATTTTTTAAAGCTATTTGCTTATAGAACTTACAATGAATAATTTCTTCGACAATATTACATTTAGAAAAACACGCACACGATCTATAACAGAAATGTCTTGTGATAATAGTATGAATAATTCAAACCTAGATGGCACCACTAGTAGTGTACCAAACACATCGGTGGATGAAAACTACACTCAGGTCCAAGAATTTAAACAACAAATTGAATCATTAACCTTGCAGTTGAACGCCGCACATGAAGAAATTAATAATTTGTCAATTGAAAACAGCGAACTTAAAAAAACTGTTACTGATTTAACGTCCAAACATGAAATACTAAAAAAAGCTTCAAGTAAGCTGACACAGGAAATTGACACACCTCGCAAAAGTTCTAAAATTGTAACCCCACGCACTAAGTCTAAGGAGAAAAAAAAAATAGTCCAAAATGAAGTTCCCAGTACACAAAAAGTTGTAAACAGAGTCGAAAACATCGCATTGTCGTCGTCGCCTCGCAGTGATATGGATGTGACTGAGTCAGTAGGAAACACCCAATTAAGCAAAAGAAACAAATTATGCATTGTTAGTGCCAACAAGACGAACAAAACCTTATCTATTGCTGAAGAAACACTCAAAAACTCGCAGATATGTCATTATATATCTCCAAACTGCGGAATTATGCATCTTATTAGTGATTTACACATTAAGTTAAAGGACTATTCCAAAAATGATTTCTGTGTCATTTTCATCGGAGAGGAGGATTTTCGGAAATCGATGAACTATTTCAACTTAATTTCAGATATACGGTCCACCTTACAAAAAATTCAACACACTAATATAGTTATTTGTTTACCGACTTTTAAATTCTTTATAAATTCTGTAATGTTTAATTCCCGTATTGAGATGTTTAGCAATCTACTTTATTTAGATATTCACACACACAAGTACGCCAAGTTACTGGACTCTAATTTTGATTTAGCCTATGATTCTACCATGTTCTCCACTTATACTGGAAGACTCAATAATAATGGTATGAGGAATGTATTCAATCATTTGCTATCGCTAATTATGATCGATCAAGAACAGTCTTTTACGTATACTGAATCAGAATTAAAAATTGACCACGATCATATTGTAAACTCAAACTCTGATCTTTTTCTTGTTTGATCACATTTATATTATGCATCAAAATATTGCTGGTCTGTTAAATAAGTCGGATATATTAACAGTTCATATTCAAGAACTATTATCTAAACAAATAAATATTGACATCTTATGTATAACTGAGCATTTCATAATGTCTGGCCATGAGAAACTGATAAACGTTCCAAATTATAAATTAGCAGCATACTACTCTAGAAATAACATAAAGCGCGGTGGAGCATGTATATTGATAAAACAAATGCTTGAATATAAAGAATTACCAGACATAATGAGACACTCGATAGCAGGTATAATAGAATGTTGCGCTATAAAACTTGTTGAACAAAATGTCATAGTATTGTGTGTATATAGACCCCCAAAAATGTGCAACTTAAGCAAATTTTATGAAATCTTAAACAATATATTAAAAAATATTTGTACCAAAAATGGTCCTAAAATAGTCTTGTGTGGTGACTTTAATGTAAATACAATGATAAGAAATAGATTGACATTGGAATTTGAATGCTTTCTTTTAAGCTATAACCTCAAATTAGAAATAAATGTACCTACCAGGCTTAACAGCAATACTTGTCTGGATAATTTTGCTCACAATCTTAAACAAAAATGTAAATGGGAAGTAATAGACCTAGCGCTATCCGATCACACAGCTCAAATTTTAAACATTAAGGTAAGTAAGTCATGTCGGATAAAATCTTGGCGTAAAAGTATACGAGATATATCGGATGAAAATCTATTAAAATTTAAAAAACATTTGCTATCTTTAACTTTTTCAGAAGTATATAATACTGAAGACCCAAACTTAGCATATGATATGTTCTTAGATTTATTTCTCCTACTATACAATTTGTGTTTTCCCCTAAAATGTATAAGAATAAAATTTGGAAAGTCAATTAAATGGATATCACGGGGTATTCGTATATGCAGTAAAAGACAACGCTATCTACTGTGGCAGGCAAGAATAAAACCCACAGCGGAAAACAAACAAAAGTTTCATAATTATTCAAGAAAATTTAAAAAAATCGTAAAGTTAACTCAAAAAGCCCAAAATAATCACTTACTCCTGAATTCCAAAAATAAATCAAAAACAGCGTGGCAAATAATAAATAATAGCAATAACTTTAAGGAACCCATCTCTATGATAAATAAACATGACTTAATAGTAACTAACCCTCAAGACATAGCTGAATCATTCAACGACTTTTTCATTGATCAAGTCTTAGATTTGCCAAAATCTTCTTCTTATGATATCAAGAAAATAGATCATAACCCCAATTCGATTTTTGTGTCCCCAGTAGTACCTCAAGACGTGTCAAGGATCATTAAACTGCTAAAGAATAAAAAGAGTTTTGGTTACGACGGCATTACAACAAAAGTTATAAAATACGTTTCGGATGTAATTTCTGGTCCTCTATGTCACATCACTAATGCAAGTATATCTTCTGGAGTATTTCCTAAAGGTCTCAAAACCGTAATTGTAAAACCTCTTCACAAAAAAAATAATAAAGAAGATATGTCGAATTACAGACCGATTGCCCTTATACCCGTGTTCTCTAAAGTTATAGAAAAAATCTTGTATGAATTAATTTACAATTTCCTATTGAAATTCAACATACTACGTGACGAACAAAAGGGTTTTCGTAAAAATAAAAATATTAACATGGCCATATTCGATTTATTAAAAACTGTAATGGTAAACGTAGATAAGAAAAGGCCTATTTGCGCCATTTTCACAGATATGACCAAAGCGTTCGACTACGTAGATCATGAGACACTTTTATACAAACTACACGCCTACGGAATTCGAGGAAATGCATTAAATCTAATTAAATCTTATCTTACAGACCGAATTCAATATACTGAAATTTCTAATATTTGCTCAAACCTAAAACGTGAAGTAAAATTCAGATCTTCCTACAGGAAAATCAAAAATGGCGTCCCACAAGGAAGCGTCCTCGGTCCGCTTTTATTTTTAATTTATATTAACGACCTGCCACTTCAATTAGACCACCCAGTTATATTGTTTGCTGACGACAGTACAGCATTAATTAAATGTACCAATAGAGAATACTATGAAAATGATATTAACGAGGCTCTTAAATCTACAGTTAACTGGCTCAATTATAATAATTTAATAATAAACTTAAAAAAAACTAACATCATGCATTTTCACCAACGAATTTGTCCGGAAGACTTAAACGCCAATTATAATGGATATAAGATTGAAACTGTCAAAGTAGCAAAGTTTTTAGGAATCTGGATTGACAATCAATTGACATGGAGACCTCAAGCTGAAAATATTTGTAAACGATTAAGTACCTACGCCTACATTCTGTTCAATCTTTCAAAAAAGGTCAACACTAATACAGTACTTGTAGCTTACCATGGCCTCGTGATTTCAACCTTAAGATTTGGCATTATATTTTGGGGGAACAGTAGCGAAAGAGAAAGCATTTTCAAAGCCCAAAAACGATGTTTAAGATCAATTTTCAACTTGCAGGTTACAGACAGCTGTGTTCCTATGTTCAAATTACACAAATTGTTAACCTTTCCATGTTTGTACATTCTTGAAACAGCTCTCTTTGTCAAAAACAACCGTAACCTGTTTCCATCGTTAAATGATACTCGAAAAAGGACTAACTGTATGAGATCTCAGTATCAAAAATTATTGTGCACCGGTGGCTATAATACCACACTGTTAAAAAAAAACGTCATATGTATGGCACCCTTGATATACAATAAGTTACCCAATGATCTAAAAGAACAACCATTAAAAATATTCAAAAAACGGTTAACCGACTTTCTGTTACGTAAATGCTATTATTCTGTAAACGATTTTCTGAACGATGTATTATGATAATTGTATTTTTCATCGTATATAATCTTTTTTAATCTTGAGCTATAAATATGTATTTCTTTGCCATGTGTGACTCACAAATGTTTGTATGCCGAAAGGTAGAATGTACAAGGATTCTTGCACTGTTGTACCATCTAATTGTAATACCTACATTCTATACAAATAAAAATTTCTGATTTCTGATTTCTGATTTCTGACATGAGAAAAACGGTAAAAATGGCTACATAGACTTTCTACAGGTTTCATAAATAGCTGTGTTTAGCTTGATTGGCAGTTAGCTAGTGAAAGGGAGAGTATAACGGTATAAGCAGAAATACAAGTGGCTTTTATTTTTAACTTTTATGTGACGTTCTGAGGAAATTGTCTTTTGATTGGTGTAATGAAAATGGAAAATATGATTTTATTTTAATGATTTTAGTTCTTACGACCCTTAAGGTATTTTGTTTATAGGGGCTAATCTCTGAAAATATTAGGCGAATTGGAAAAATTCTTTAGTAGGTATAAGTATAAGTATATCAATATTTCTTAAAAGTAGTTTGACCATGGTACCTAATTAAAGGAATGACTTATGTGTATTCTTATAAAATTATTCTATTTGACATTATTTTTGCAATTTATAATGTGTGTATAATAAATAAAAAATTATTTAAATAGCAGTTTACAAAAGTGTACATAGGGAACAGTTAGTATTAGTATGAGAGGTAGTGGAAAGGTGTGTTTAAATTTTTAAGCCACCGATATACTTATTCTTATGTACGAAGCAGTAACCGAAGATGCGGATAAAATCGTAAGCGGCCTAGTATTATAATTATTATGATGATGACACTTGATATTTCCACAAAATTTAAATAATAATTAATTTCGAACACATTTACAACACGATCACCCCATAAACCATCTATAAAACATCGTTCCGACAATAATTTCGAACATATTTGACAGGTGTGGCGATCTTCACAGCCCAAAAATTAATTATTCCCGATAAAAATTCAGAACGCGCCCAATTTAAAAAAAATATTCCCCCATAAACGTGAAATGACGCGACAAAACGCGGGAACCGTGACAGCTGTCAACGGCGCAAGATGGCGGCCAGACTCATTAGCGGGGCAAAGGATTAAAGCCATTATGCCTTTGGGACTGGCTTTGTACAACCATAGAGCGGGACTACGGGAAATTCGTGTTAAAATCAACGATATTTCGTTTTAAAGCTTATTTTGCGGATTCCGCTGGGAGAAATCGTAATTAAGAACTGTATTGAACTAATTATTGGAGTATAAAAAGTTATTGTGACCCTCAGCTTTGCCTATTTGAAGTAAGTATTATGTTTAATCTGCGAAAGTTTTTGGGCCTTTGTAACATGGCAGGGACCTAATTCTCGGTTTATGTGATATAATATCGAATTCGATAAGATATCGTGAGTCTTATATCAATCAAAAATATCACAAAATTCAATGACAAATGAAAGAAATGGTTGGATAATTATCTCACTCGATAAACTGAGAATACCGATTTATCCAAATAACTCGATATCCGCCATTTTAATTTGATAAATATCGATTTCGATATTTATCTAACGCACGAGAATTGGGCTCCAGTAACTGCCACACTTTGTGCATTTTAATTATAGAGGAATCTAATATGATGTTTGTTATGTATCTAGGTGTATTTTACTCATAAAATGAGTATATAAATTGTGAAAATTATACTTTTACAATTTATTGAAGTAAAAACTTCTTTAGCGGCGTTGAGCACTTTTTCTGTAATGGGTATAAAATCTTAAACTCGCGTCAGGACACGTGACCTGATCGAAAAAGCGTAGGACGGATGGATAGCAGACAGCTATAATCAAGTTTTCACTTCTGCCGGCACTCCCGGAGTGCAACCCGTCTTTTTTTATTAATTTTATAAGTAAATCCTGCCTAGTTTGAGATTGGATGACCGTGAGTAAGTTATCCCAAGAAATTTATTGATTTCGTTTCGAACTTTAATATCGCGATATTTCGTCATTGTTCGCATGTCGTACGACTATGTCGTTACACCCAATATAGGTAGACAGGCATCAGTGGGTCCTGGGCCTTATAGTAATTTTACTAAGTGTATAGTGTACACATTCGCTTTGATATGTAGGTCCCAAGAGTGTACGGTCAACGATACGTCAGTGGTACTAACTTGAATTGGGTAATTTCCACCAGTAACCAATAAATGTTAGACACAATCTTTATATATATAATTCTTCTGTGAGTGTGTATGTCACTGAACTCCTCCTAAACGGCTTGACCTATTTTGATGATTTTTTTTGTGTGTGTTCAAGGGGATCTGGGAATGGTTTAGATTCACAAATCAGCCCGGCAGATGGCGCTGATTGCTTGAAAAAGCATGTGATCTCGGAAACGACCCTAACGATTTCGCTGAAATTTGATATGTGGGGGTTTTTGGGGACGAGAAATCGATCTAGCTCAGTCTTATGTCTGGGGAAGCGCATGTTTTCGAGTTTTAAGTTAAAATGTTTGGCGCCCAACGAAGTGGGCACGGGCCAGCTAGTTTCTATATAAAACTTCTATTAATTTCAGCCCAATAAATTCGGTTCATTTTCAATTAGCTATAAAATTTGTTTTTATTGCTTTAAAATCAATAAATAGATAGTCAACTGAGTTGTTATTTTAGTGACGTCATAAGTTGCCATTGCCTTACAAAATCTATCGGAGAGAGAGAGAATTGCGTTTTGACAGCTTATAAAAAGTAGGCACGTCAATTGATAATGGTGTAAACTACCGTATTACGACACAAGATGGCGCTGTCTGTCAAAAATGAGCCAATTGCGAATCGCACAAAAAACTCCAGTTTTTTTACGTTTTTAACCCTAATCGCTGCAACTCCTGAAAGCTAGAATCAACCAGGAAAGCGCCGAGCAATGAAGATCGGACATCTCTTTCTAGACTTTAGTCTCCCGCCTAAATAAATGGTTACAAAAAGTTCAGGTTTTAGTTTATCTAGGGTCTCCATGTTTAGGGAGACGAAAATGGCCAGAGGCCTGCCCCCTTACCATGACGTTTAAAGTAAGATTGTTTTATTCCTGTTCTAGAGTGTGCAAGTGACAGCGTTAGACACGTTGTCTAGCGCCGTCTCTTTCCTACTGAAAGTAATATCGAAGTAATACTGCTATAATGGCTTGTGGTAGGCCCCCTGAACTGTTATAAGAAAGGGTTGGTACAGCCGTGCCGCTTTTTTACTTGACTTGGAATCTGAACACATCTAAAAATCTTGTCAAGACCACGTTGTTTAAAAGCATTTGGAAAGTATTTGACCTTGGCAGCCGCCATCCTGTTTTTAGGACATCATAATAGCCTATGTTACAAGGATCATAAATATGATTTGATAGAAACCATATTCGTTAAAATCGGATGAATAGTTAAAGCGCTACGGTGGAACATAAGTACATACAAACATTCTTAGACATTAAATTGGATTCGCCATTGTCGGATAAAACGCAAGGCAAAGCAAAATAATGCCAACCTAATAAAAAAATTAGCTCAATATTATCGCATTTTCATAAACAGGAGAAACAAGACGCAATCAGATTTGCTAATGAACAGACAAACAGACAGAAGTTCGTTACTTGTACAAATAACATTATTGTACCACAATTGGTAACGCTTGATCAGCTACAGTAATCAAAGTCTGTAGTTTCTCTACAATAGAGCAAATAGGGATGACAACACCATAAAAAATGGGATTCTGTTTAGTCCGTCTGATAGATCGGCCAAAAATACGGCACACGTATTTTTTGCTTAATCAAATTAATAAAAAGTTACAAAGATAAAGAGCAACAAAGTTCCGGAGTGGGGGCTTTAGACGTCACGGTCCTACAAAAATTTTATCAGATCGTGACGTCACGCGAAACTTCAACGTACTGTATCGTCGCCATTCTTCATTCTTCTTTTATGAGAAAAAACCGGCCAAGTGCGAGTCAGACTCGCTCATGAAGGGTTCCGTAGCAGAAAGTAACATAATATAAAGTTCTTGTTATATTTGAGTTGATTGAATGAAAGGTAAATTACGATATACGGTTTATGACGTATTAAAAAAAAAATTGGTTGCCTGTAAAGTCGGTATACGGGCGAAAGTTTTACGTGACAACGACTTTGAGTGGTAAAATAATTTTAATGTGAATATTCATTCGTATAGTAGGCTCGCTCTGTCTCTCTCGCTCTTAGGCGGGCTAACTGTGCTCGAGTGGAAGGGACGCGTGCCTTTCACTTTTTATGTCTGTCTCTCTCGCTCTTAGGCGGGCTAACCATGCCCGAGTGGAAGGGACGCGTGCCTCTCACTCGCTCTCATTGTGAGCGCATAACGTGAGCGGAGCGTAACGCAGTTTCTTGAAGTGTCACCCGGCAAACCAATTTATAAGACGTTGTCACGTCAAAAACTATTTACTAGATCTCGTTCAAACCAATTTTCGGTGGAAGTTCCAATGTATATTATTTATTTAATGTACATATTTTTTTTTTTATTTATCATACTCTTATTTTGGAAATTACAGGGGGGGGGACCAACACTTTACCACTTTGAAAGTGTCTCTCGCGCAAACTATTCAGTTTAGAGAAAAATGATATTAGAAACCTCAATATCATTTTTGAAGACCTATCCATAGATACCCCACACATATGGGTATGATGAAAAAAATTTTTTTGAGTTTAAGTTCTATGTACCCCCAAAATTTTTTATTTATTTTCTATTTTTGTATCAGTTCACAGAATACATCCACTCAGCAAGTTTCAACAGTATAGCTCTTATAGTTACGGAAAAAAATGGCTGTGACATACGGACGGACAGACAGACATGACGAATCTATAAGGGTTCCGTTTTTGCCATTAGACTACGGAACCCTAAAAAGAGAAAATACGTGTCCAAAATTTTTCGATACTCAAACTGACGGACTAATAACTTTTTTTTTGTCGTTTCGCCCATTGCCTTATCCACAAACAAAGCAAAATTTAAGTACAGTGCATCTTACAATTAAAGGTGGCAGTAACAGTCATTTTTTGCGTCAGTCTAGTCGTAAAACTGTGGCGTCACTCCAAATGGTTTACGCGGCCAACGAACTCAGGCATGGCGATTCGACACTCACTATCAAATTTTGGACGTACATCAGTTCAACTGACGCGCCAAAATGACCGTCAATTGCCACCTTAAGTTCTTACACATTAGTTTAGTCCTTTTAAATTAAGACACTCCATGGAACAGTCGAGTTCACAAAACTCCAAAATCGCTGCACAGATTCTAACAAGGATTTCACTGGCCAATAGAGGATTTTAACCTTTCGACGACCAAGCGACACCCGGCTGTCGCGTGCGCGTATTTCTATTGTGTCTCAAAACGTGTATTCGAAGGTTTAAAAGGTGTAACTTAGACTTGGTACAGTCAGCGTCACAGAAAAGTCACCCCTACGCCATCTCTCAAGCAACTACAGGGGAGAGGGGGGGGGTGACTATATTCAGCTGGATTTGGAAACCGAATCTGATATAGTTGGGATAAAATGTAATATTGTCCTAGTGCAAGAACACATCATAAGAAGTTTCATGTTTTATTCAAATTAACCTTTAAACGTTCCAGCGACAGCCGGCTGTCGCGCAGCCTCTTTCTATTGTGTCTCGAATCACGTGTTCAAAGGTTTTATTTGAGAGAATTAAGGTAACCAAAAACCTATGGAATTTTAATCTGAAAATATCCCTTTGTTGCGTGCCAGTCGAGTGCATTGAACAGTACATGAAGGTAATTTTAACCCTGACTAAACACTGAACGCTGTAAATTAGGTAATAAAGAACCTATTTTAAATCATTACTATACATTGGCTTATATTATGCCCCTAGCCTTTTTCCCAACTGTGTTAGGGTCAGCTTCCAGCCTAACCGGATTCAGCTGGATACCAGTGTTTTACGTGAAGCGACTCCCTATCAGACCTCCACAATCCAGTAACTGGGCGACACGATACCCTCTGGTTAGACTGGTCAGACTTTCTGGCTTCTGATTACCCGTAACGACTGTCAAAGTTCTACAAATGACAACCGGGACCAACGGCTTTACGTGCGCACCGAGGCACGGGATGTCAGTGATGTCTTAGAACACATGGGTACTTGCCAGGTTTCGAACCCCTTAAAGCATGAAAACTCACTATCGTTAATTCTGGAATTTCTGAAATAACGATGGAAGAAAAAAATTCAACCAAGTGGGAGTTGAAGCAGCAAACCGGTTTTGTACCATCAACGGCAAAAAATGGAAAATATCCTTTGTTGTGTGGGAGCCCCCTTTTATAGTTATTATATTGTTTTTTAGTATTTGATGTAGCGGCAATAGAAATAAATATATCTTCTGTGAAATTTTCAACTCTCTAACTATCACGGCTAATGAGATACAACCTGTTACAGACGGTGTCTGTCCGTCTAAGTAAGTCTCGTAAAGTCTAAGTTTACCCAAGTTCCATTTTACGGGACGCTAAGGCCCGTATTAATAGACGTCACTCAACTCCGAGACGCTCTCAAGTCTCTTGCTGTCCTTGTCATTCTAAAGGGAAAAAATAAGGACAGCAATAAACTTGAGAGCGTCTTAGAATTGAGTGACGTCTATTAATACGGGCCTAAAATTGAGAAGACCATGGGACCCTATAATGAGAAGCCTTGTGTAAAAAATTGTCGTGTTGCAAATAGGCATAGTAGTCACAATAGGCTAAAAAACTCAAGACATCTTACATAATAGATTCCCACATATTGTTGTATTGTCAACTCGTATGGAAACTTACTATTTACTTTGAAACCAGGCCGCTCTATAATCATAATTCTCGCGGTATATAACAATATTCTCCATGATAATAATATTTATGCTACTAAATTTCGGTCAAGGTGAATCTCAAGGACCTTTTTTTCATATAAATAAATAGCTTTCGTCTGCACCTCATGAATTTAGAAACCTGCATCCCCTATTATACCATTTTAGGGTTTTTCTTTTGGGGAGTGGGAAATCATCCAATGACTGCTCCCGTCCTGGGTGCGGCGGGAGGGCGTGTCAGAACTTTACTGACTAAAACCCACTCATGTTCCTTCGGTTGCCCTTTATGTTCCGGGGCCGCGGTAACTATTTTAAGCATTCCGCAACCCCATCAGGCGTTGGCTCTGTTGGTCCCTTCCTGTGCTGACTTCTCTTTGAGGCGCGCGTGGAACACTAACGCGCCGTCGACGCGGTCCTGGTCCTAGCCGAGCGGCGAGCTACCCATCACTCGCCGTCCGCAGACCCGCGGCTCCGGTGGCCGATAGTTTGAAAGGTGGCCTAATGGATACATTAGGCCATCCGTTTGGCCAACCGGCAGTTTTTGGTTTGGCTAAATGCGTCGTGCATTTAGCCAAGAACCGGTGAACAAAAACAACGCACTGCCGGTCCCCTTCATCTAAAGCGTGAAGTTTCAGTCCCTTCCCACCGTAGGACAGTCGGACCGTGTCGAACGGAAATGCTATCCGTTATAATCACTACTTACTTCCGGTTACAGCAGACGCGGTCACATAATGGTTTTATAATAACAACAGTTTTTTTTGTTAGAGAAATGGGGGACATTGCGTTATCGCTGCAGCGCTGAACGATAGTTTTAAGGGTATGAGGAACAGTGGTAAACCTTTTGATTTGAGACACAAGACCTTCGAGCAGACGGGCTTTGTGACTGGTGGGCTACTGCCCGACGGTCCTAATCGGGATTTTATACATGTGCTAATGTCGCGTCTAATTCTTATATCGCGATGTAGGATGTCAGTTACTCATGATGGGCGATAGATGTCGCTGTATAGATAGAGAACTCTTTGGAATTCGTAATACTACCATTTGACTGCCCCATTAGCGTTATCTATTGAATTCAAACTTAGCAGCTCACAGTTTTGGATCAAGTAAAACATATAATACATTTCAAAGTACGTAATAGTTGGCAATCTGGGCTTCTCCCAGTTGTTATCGCCCCTTTGTGCCTATTAGCCTAGTCCTGTTCTATCTCTTGCTAATGGAAATATGTGACTTTTTTCTCACTCGTTCGAGTTTTTCTGAATTATTTCGTTGCGGAATCCAAGACAGTTGAATCTTTTTCTCCGGGGCTCATCGAGCTTCTTTGCTCGGCGCTTTTCTGGAGGACTCCACTGATTTTGACTTTCAAGAGTTGCAGTGGTTGAGAAACGTCTTTCGAAGATTTTCAAAAGACAATCAGAGCCAACGGCTTAAAGTTTCCGATGCACGACACATCAGTGATGTTCAAGATAAACTTGAAAGCACACAAAAAATTGAAATAATTGAAAAAGTTTCATTAATTTTCAAATCCATCATTTATAAAACTACAGGAGACATAAATCATATCATCACACGCTTCCTGGGGTACACAATATAACAAGTCACGATAAATCGGTACATTGGACCCCACAAAATAAAACAAATGACTACGCTTTAGGGTTGGACTGTTTTACTTACGTACGGTAAAAAAAGTCGGTTATCTGTCCATCTCGTTTCCCGCCCTGTTTAACGGCTCGCTGGTGCCGACTCGAGCTTGACCGTTTTGACCCTTTTTGCAGGTAATTTTGGGTAAGAATAAAGATCTGGCCCTTTTTTCTATTTGTGGCGAGGGTACGGATTTATTTTGATTTCTATATGGGCTGGAAGGACGTTTTTTAAATTAAGTAATTTTTGTATGTTTTCTTTGAGAACAGATTGACTGGACACATACTATTATAATACTTAATTTAACGTCGAAATGGGCTAGTTGTTAAATCGGCCGTCTTAATGCGGTGTAGGTGGGGATTGACGTAATTTTTTAAGTGCAGATAGTCGAAGGGATTGAGAGTGAAAAAGGGTTATTTTTGTCTCTTTCTAATGCGAGCGAAGCCGCGGGCAAAAGCTTCACCACATAGTATAAAACAGACGCTATCCTCTGTCTGTCCATGCTTAGATCCTTAAAACTACGCAACGGATTTTGATGCGGTTTTTTTTAATAGATAGAGTGATTCTTAAGGAAGGTTTATATGTATAATACATGCATAATATAGTAGAGAAAAGCCTGGATTTTTAAAGATTTGTAACATCCGTGCAAAGCTGGGGCGGGTCGCTAGTGTTACATATAAAACACTGGTATTTACCTGCATTAGGTAAGTTAAATGAAAGCCGACTAAAGGCTAAAGGCTAGTAAAATGACGATGATATATCGATTTTATCATATTACTAGCTTCTGCCTGCGGCTTCGCTCGCGTTTTGATTTATTTATTCAGGAACAATTTACATTGCGTTCGAATATTTTTACATGAAACATGGCAACAACACATTGAACATACAAATAATTATTATGGAATTAAATAGAAACAAAATTACAAAATTACATGAAATTAAAAATAACATAAAATTGGCAAACCTAAAATAATGTAGTACCACATAATTAATAAAAACACAATGTCAATAAATTAATTTAAAACGAAACAATAATCAAAAAAAAAATAATATTAATAATAACTACATGTCAGTTTTAAACACATTACAGTTCGTCTACGGAGTAGAGACATCTATCCAACAAGAATGCCCTGAGCCTTGCCTTGAATGAACCTGTGTACAGTGTGCTTTTTAACTCTGTGGGTAATTTATTAAATATTTTGACTGCCTGATACTGTGGACTGTGTTTCACAATTCCAAGAGCTGGGGTGATTTTATTAGCAAAGTCTTGCCTACGCGTATTCTCTCTTACCATCCTGCCCTCGGCTGTTTCGTAATCAAAAATATATTTTTTAAATGTGTTCAACAGCACGACTACGTAAAGGCTAGGCACTGTGAGAATACCGAGTTCTTTGAAGTATGGCCTACAAGAGTCAGGTTGAGAGATGCGGACCATAGTTCGGATCGCTCTTTTTTGGAGTATGAATGCCCTATGCCAGTTATAATGGTAGCTATTACCCCAAAACTGTATGCTATACCTCAATTTAGACTCAATCAGTGCATAGTATACCATTTTTAAATATTTTATGGTCACTTCATCCCTAACACTTCTTAAGGCATAGCAAGCAGATGATATCGATGAGTCTAATGCTGCTAATTCTTTCTTCCAATTTAACAAATCATCAATATAAATTCCTAAAAACTTAACTTCCCTGACTAGCTCAATTTTTACTTTACCAAGCACAATATCCATATTATCTTTGCAACGGGCAGTAGTTTTAAATAACATAATATTGGTTTTAGATGTATTTATTGTAAGTATATTTGCATTAAACCAACATCTAAAAGCCTCCAGAGCTGTATTCACCTTAGCAGCAAGGTCATACATATCTTTAGCTGCTACTATGGCGTTTGTGTCATCCGCAAACACTACAAGTTGTATGCCCGGCAAAAGTTTCTGAATGAAATTGATTAGATCATTCGTGAATAATATGTATAATAAAGGGCCTAAAATTGATCCTTGAGGCACTCCGGCTGTAATGTTTATCATGGATGACCTGTAATTGTTTTTGTACCCGTTTGATGTTGTAGCATCAAGTTCGACAAACATTTTTCTATTTTTTAGATAGGAAGAGAAGAGCTGTAATGCTTTACCTCTTACTCCATAGTGCTCCAATTTTGACAGAAGTATTTTGTGGTCAATACTGTCAAAAGCAGCGCTTAAGTCCAAGTAAATACCTGCTACCCTCAATTTACAATTCATTTTATTGACTACATCATTTAAGAGCGTATAAATAGCATCTCCAGTACCCACATTCTTCTGGTATCCAAATTGTCTAAGATTGATTACTTTATTTAAATTAAGATGTCTGCTTAAGCGGTCTTTTAAAACTTTTTCAAAAATTTTTGCTATTGTGGGCAACAAAGAAATAGGCCTATAGTTAGACGGATCTGTTTTTGTACCCTTTTTATGAATTGGGGCAATCTTAGCAATTTTCAGCTGTTCTGGAAAAACGCCCTCTACGATACACTTGTTATAAAAAGTCGAGAGTGGTTTAGATAAAACGGGTAAATTATTTTTAATTATTGATATTGGAATTTCATCATAGCCACAGGATTTCTTGTTTTGCATACTATTAACTATTTTTGTAATTTCGTATGGAGTAGTAAGTGAGATTTCCATATCTTTTTCCACTCTTTCTGTACATTGTTTAAGAAAAACACAAGCATCCTGACCATTACTTCCAGGCATGATGTACTTATGATCAAATTGCCTAACTAGAAGGTCAGCGACTTCCTCAGGGTTATCTATTATTTGGTTATTTATTTTTAGTCGAATTTCTGCCCCCTTTGCTTTAACCCTATTTGTACTCTTATTTATAACTTTCCAAATTTCCCTGCTAGAATTTTTTGATTGATAAATTTTTTCACTTACTGTTAGTTTTTTAGCATTCGAAATTACCCTTTTATAAATTCTAACATAATTTTTTTTGTAGTTAAGTACACTCGCATCAAGCTTATTACCACTAGAGCATAAAAGTCGTTTCATTTTACTCGATGTTTTGATACCTCTGGTGATCCACTGTAATTGAAAGTTACGTCTTATATTAATTTTTTGTTTACGTTTTCTATAACTGTTCTGAAATACCTTACCAAAGGTCTTTAAAAAAGTATTGATACCCATAGAAGTCCAGTTATGTCCGTTAGAAAGAGACAAAAAGTAGCCTATGTTACTCTCCATCCCTTCAACTATCTCCACTTAAAAAATTACGTCGATCCGTCGTTCGGTTGTGCCGTGAAAGAAGAAAGACAAACATACAGACAGACAGACAGACAGACACACTTTCCCATTTATAATATTAGTATGGATATGAAAGTTTGTATTTGTGTGTGTGTTCGTTACTATTTCACGCAAAAACTACTTTACAGAATTTGATGAAACTTAACAGTAATATACTTAGCTTTTACATCCTAATACGAAATACGCTACATAACATCACGCCATGACCCACGGGAGCAGAACAGTAATCAAAAACAACGTAACGCGGGTAAAACCGCAAGGAACAGCCAGTAAATAGAAATCAAGAAACATCAATAGTTACCTTTTGAAGGTAAATTTAAAATCAAATCATTCCGACAAAGCTTTCTCAAGTTTATTTTACCAATATTGAAGAACCAAGACCATTTTAGTCCAACCCAAAGAAGCCAGGCAATATTAAAATTCGTGTTTTTTTACAAAAAAGATAACACAGGTACGGTATTAAAATTCAATACAAACGTCATTGAAAATCAAACCTTAACACTTTAAAAATAGAGTCCAAATTCACTTGTTACTCAACCCTTAACCCACATGCTGCGACAGGTGGTCAAAAAGACCCTTCCTTTTATTGTAAGAATATTTTTTTTGTTTTTTTTTTTATTTCTTTGTGTTTTTGGGTATACTTCGTAAAGGAATTGAGTTTGATGCTGAGAATGTTAGAATAATGATGCATTTTACTGGAACAAAGGGGTGTATGGGTTCTTTCGTATAATACAATTATTTAAGGAAATTGTAGTAACGTTTTTGGGTACTGCTACGCTCTTGTTGGTGGTAGCGTGATGTTATATAGCCTTAAACCTTCCTCAATCGCTATCCAACACAAAAGATATCTGTAAATCTAACCAGCCCCCCCTCCCCTAGACAAGTGGCATTGTAGAATAGATAGCGAAAACGAATAGATTGTCTAATGTATGGAGATGTCAAATTGTTTAGGGAAAGCTTATGTCAATTCCATACATTTGACACTCTATTCGTTTTCGCTATCTATTCTACAATGCCAATTGTATAGGCCCTCAGTACTTCCTGAGATTCGCGCACTAAACAAACAAACTTTTCAGCTTCGCATATTACTATAAAATAATAATAATACCAGTCTATAACTGTCCCACTGCAAGACAGAAGCCTCTTCTCATAAAGAGAAGGCACGAGCGTTGATCACCACGCGCGCTCAAGGCGGATTTGCGATTTCGGACTCATGTTAACTACAAGTCCAGGTTTCCTCACGATGTTTTCCTTTACTGATGTCCAAGATAAACTTTACAAAGTACTGTGCAGTCTTTGGTTGTCTATTGTTTGCCCGAAGATTATATGCCATAATCATCATTTTCCCGAATTTCATTTACCCGAATTTCATTTGCCCGAATGTTTCATTTGCCCTAAAAGACATATGACATACTTTTAATTGCCCGAATTTTAGATACCATAATATACGAATGCCATAAGTATTGTTTGCCCTATTTTTATGTGCCATAATAATTATTAGACATAATATTTAAATGTCATAATATTTAAATGGCATAACAAGTATTAGACAAATATTTAAGCCCCGTAATGGTTTTTTTTCTGTGCATGGTTGATGGTGGGCTAGGTCGACGGAGCCCCGCTTCGCGGGGCTCCTACTTCTGTGTGGTTTATAAAAAAATAACCACGAAGGGGATGGCGGGGTCTATTCGCTCGCTTCGCTCGCTCACACGACCCCGCCATCCCCTTCTAACCTAACCTGTCCGAGTCGGGGTGCCCTAAAGTCCCAATTGCATCCAATTTCTCTTGATATAAACAACCGTTATACACCCAATGTCGATGGCAAATTATGTTATGGCATATCATAATTATGGCATGTGATAATTAGGACATGTGATAATTATGGCTTACAATGATTATGGCAAATGATGTTATGGCAAGTGACTTTATGGGAAACAATGATTCTGGCACGTGACTAATATGGCAAATGAGAGTAGGGCAAATGAGTATTATGTCATATGATATTATGGCTGTTGACTATTATGGCAAATGAAATTAGGGCAAATAAAATTCGGGTAAACGGCGGTATACCGCAGTCTTTATGTAACTGCTTATAGATAACTGGCTAGAAAAATACCTTTGAGGTTTTATCTTAACACTCAGCATGAAATTGAAACATTCTAGAAAGAATATTTCAATTTGATTTTGTAGTTTGTTTTAGATACAGTCTGACGCACGTCGCGTCCGAGGCTCATGGAGTGAGCATGTTCTAAAACGACAATAAATTCAGTTGAAAGTGCTCCCTGTTTATATTTTATCAATCCATACTAATATTATAAATGGGAAAGTGTGTCTGTCTGTCTGTCTGTTTGTCTTTCTTTCACGGCAAAACGGAGCGACGGATTGACGTGATTTTTTAAATGGAGATAGTTAAAGGGATGGAGAGTAACATAGGCTACTTTTTGTCTCTTTCTAACGCGAGCGAAGCCGCGGGCAGAAGCTAGTTACACTATACAGAAGTGTTGACCGGAGGGCTCGTCAAGCCCTCCTACATACTAAACACACACGTTAGGTCCCGGAGGTCTTTTCATACCTCACAGTACTATATGAATTGAATAAAAACTTTTTTTCAAAAAAATAATAACCGCCTTCAAAAACTAAAAACCCAAAAATAACTAAAATTTCGGAAGTCGGTGGCAACACAAATTGACTGGCAGAACAGAAGCCACCGACTTCCGAAATTTTAGTTATTTTTGGGTTTTTAGTTTTTGAAGGCGGTTATTATTTTTTTGAAAAAAAGTTTTTATTTATTACTTTTTAGTGTCGACTCCCAATGTAGATATAGAAACTTGAAGAAAAAACACACATCGTCTATGAATATTTCGTCAATTTTTTTTGTTCTTGGTGAATTTTTCGAGAACCACTGAACCGATCGCCACAAAATTTATATGGGACCACCCCTGAATCATGACTTATCAAACAAAAAAAGAACCATCAAAATCCGTTTGCAATTGACGGAGATATCGCGTAACAAACATACAAAAAAAAAAAAAAAGATCATACAGACGAATTGAGAACCTCCTCCTTTTTTGAAGTCGGTTAAAAAGTAACATTGGTACTTGCCCGGATTCGAACCCACGACTATGCATGAGAGGCGCCAGGCGGGCGTTTTAACATGACATTCAATACAAAAATATCCAACACGGGAAATTTTTTTTGAAATTCCTAAGATTCGCGACCCAAACAAACTCATCCGCTTAGCATATTAGTATAGATTTATTAATTCCAACAATTACTTAAGTTAACGAGGTAAAACTTCATCTTTCGCTCCCTTGATTTCAACTTAAGCTAGTTATGCACAGCGACTTCCACTGAAGTCGGGTGCGGCTATGAATATTCTAGTGGAATTAAGTCGGTAAGTTAATTCAGTAAGCTGGCCATTTTTATATATTTTTTACTAGGTTTTCGCACGATTTTAAGCTTTCATCGACCAAGCGACAGCCGGCTGTCGCGCTGCTATTGTCTTTCTATTGTGTCTCAAATCACGTGTGTTTGAAGTTGAAGAACCATAAGTTTTTTTGTTAAGAGCAAATGAGCTCAAAGTAAGCAAATGTAGCAGTGGTTAGGCACCGCACCAGTCTCTCATGCCTACATAACATTTATATTTTTGCTGTGAAGCAACGTTGCTGTCTTTTGTATGTGTGTCAGTCTAGTTACAAGCATATATGACACTAGCTTTTGCCCGCGACTTCGTCCGCGTGGAATAATAGTTCCCGTTCCCGGGGGATTTACGGGATGAAAACTATCCTATCCTTTGTCGAGCCCTAGACTATACCTGTACTAAATTTCATTTAAAACGGTTTAGTGATTTAGGCGTGAAGATCGCAATTATAATATTAGTATGGATAGTATGGAAGTATGGATTTCATATTTGTCTCTGTGATGACAACGTATCTGGCATTGCCTAACTACCATGACTTGTTATCGAAAAAGAACAATGGCCAGATTTCTATAGGAGCTGGACCTTACTTTTATTTTTGATGTCACTAAACAAACTATAGTGAGAATGGCTTGTTTTTATGTCGTCAATACCATCCCGTTTAAAAATCTTACATAAATAGCCACAATTTTTTAAAATATTGTCAATAATACTATTGAGGTTAGAATCAACAAAATAATACCTTTTACCCTATTGCGGCCGTGCGTGCCCAAAAGATAGTAGCAAACAGGATAATTGGCGATCTCATAGCTATTTTATTCGATGCCTCATAAAAAAAGGAACAAAATAGAAGAAAAATAGGAAATGTAAACAATCAATAATTCACAACAACAATCGTAGCGAAAGTCACTGTCACTGTCAGATCATAGTGGTCAATCGATGGCGCCGATCAATGACATGTAACATTCCGTTGTACGCATAGACCGTGCAATTAAACAAAAAGCTCATACTCAATTTGTACTTACTTAATTGTTTTTATGATACAAGTTCTTTAGATACCTAAAAAAACTAGTTGATTAGATGTCTAAGTATTCATTAAATTACGGTATAAACAAGTATTAAGAAAATAATTATAACTTATACATAATATTTTCTAAAACCTCTAAAAATAAGGGGTTTTTTGACATATATGGCATACGGTGACATCATCAGGTACGTTTTGGCCATCCTTCTTTAGTCGCTATCGTTAACGTACAAATGTTGTGACAGCCACCTGAGTGGAAAACATATTTTTCCTTACTCCTCCGCCGTTCTTTTCTGATTAATTTCGTTGCGGGATCCAAGACAGTTGAATCGTTTCTCCGGGACTCGTCGAGCTTCATTGCTCGGCGCTTTTCTGGCGGACTCCACTGTTGATTCTGGCTTTGCTTTGTTGCAGCGTTAGTGTTGTGATGGCCCAGTGGATAAGGCGCCCGCCTCTCGTGTAAGAGGTTGTGGGTTCGAATCCGGGCAAGTACCAATGTGACTTTTTCAATTCATATATACTTTGTAAAGTTTATCTTGGACATCACTGACATCCCGTGCCTCGGAAAGCACGTAAAGCCGATGGTCCCGGTTGTCATTCGTAGAACTTTGACAGTCGTTACTGGTTAGCCAGAAAATCTGACCAGTCTAACCAAGAGGTATAGTGTCGCCCTGTTACTGTGTTGTGGAGGTCTGATAGGCAGTCGCTCCACGTAAAACACTGGTATCCAGCTGAATTCGGTTAAACTGGCAGCCGAGCCCAACACAGTTGGGAAAAGGCTAGGGAGATGAGATAGGAGTTGCAGCGTTAGAGAATAGTGTGGCAGGATTGTCCCAAAGCCAATAATCCGACTAAATAGAAAGGTTGTCTGTTAGTGAACTACTCTATGCACTTAGTGGTTGTTTAATTTTGATTCCTTATATGTCACTGTCAATTTTCTTTGTGACCGGTAGAGAGGCGCTAGAGAATTTATTGATGGACACTCATGGCAGGAGGTTAATATTTAAGTCTTACCAAAAATCGTATAAAACAGGTGAACAGGTGAGCTTAGAATGTTGTTTTTATTACCTGAAATCAAGAAAAGACAGTAATTAACACATATTCAAAAAATACAATTTATTTGTGTCTTACTCTTCTCCTATAAAACGCATTCACTTGTAAAGTGCATTGTGCTCGGTGTAATAATTATTATTTATTATTTCAGACTACAAAGGGGTCCACTTATCCACAACAAACTACAATAAAGAGACTGCAAAGCGATAATGCAAATAAAAAAATAGTTAACTTTTCGACGACCAAGCGCCAGCCGGCTGTCGCGCTGATATTGTCTTCTTTGTCTCGAATCACGTATGTTCGAAGGTTTAGAAACAATTGGTACAGTCAGCTGTAAAAACCCCCTGTCATCGCTCCAGAGTCAGCGTGGGACTGACCTTTTTCTGAAGTTACTCTTTTTAAAATCCGCTACTTGCCAGTGAAAGTCTTGTTAGAATCGGTTCAGCCGTTTTGAAGTTTTGACAATTTTTCTCTGCTGACTGAACATAAATAATTTGACGGTGCGTAGAAATGACATAAATTTTGTAAGTCCGATCGCACTTGCCCAGTTCTTTTAATAGAATTATTAAGTACATTGACACTTACAAAATTCCTATACATTCGCAATGCCAAACATGCAGATATGTACTCACTAAGACAATGGCACACGTTTTTAGAATGGCCGCGCTATTCTTATGCAAAGCGGTGGTCAGTGTGTGGCCACGAAGACGGCGGGATGAGCGGAGCGGAGAGCGATTGTGGTTAAGGAAAAACATAAGGACTGAAATCCTTAATTTCCACTTCTATTATGTAATAATTCTTCGAACACACGTGATGCGAGACACAATAGACAATAGCAGCGCGACAGCCGGCTGTCGCTTGGTCGTCAAAAGGTTAATGCGAAAGTAACTCTGTCTGTATCTCGTTGTCAGGGTGTGAAATCAAGTCAGTTTTTCGTAAAACATTTGCAAGTAATAGCAACTAAAATAATATATTTAATTTTTCACTACTATACTATCACAAATGCGAAAGAAAGTTTGCTTATCAGTCTGTCTGTTAGCTACAGTGACCCCGGAACATAAAGGGCAACCGAAGGAACATGAGTGGGTTTTAGTCAGTAAAAGTCTGTCACGCCCTCCCGCCGCACCCAGGATGGGAGCAGTCATTTAATGATTTCCCACTCCCCAAAAAACAAAGACCAAAGATCAATTTTACCAAGTCTAACAAAAATCTGACTGATCTGGCTGATCTGACTCTCTGAAAAATCGGAAGGTGCAAGGATAAGTCATATGTGTCAAATCTGTAAATTAATTAAAGCGCCTGCACCCGTGGACGTAAACATCCATCACCGCGCTTGCGACAGGTAAAAAGGCTTTATTACGCGAAAATTAAATTAGACCCCTATACCACTGGCGTTTTACGAGCGTTAGCGTTTCTTCGACGTCATACATTTGAGGCGCGACGTTACCGCGACGTTGAAGTTGCTCGTGTTTCATGTATAACTAGATTAGTTTTTTAGTTTCTGTAAATAACGTTGCAAAGCTTGGTTGCGGAATAGTTGTACAAGTTACCGCGGCCCCGGAACATAAAGGGCAACCGAAGGAACAAGGGTGGGTTTAAAGCCCCACCCAGGGCGGGAGAAGTCATTACCCATCCCTAAAAAATTGGTGTAAGTAATGGAAAGAAATTATTTGACTTTGATGCCAGACGCTGGAAAAACGCTCACGCTCGAAAATCGCCAGTGTAATAGCGACCTTATAGCCTCTAGCAATATTAGTTACCTCAAACTAATTAACTAAATCTCCCCAATGCTACAAAGCCGAAGTGTCAGTCACACAAACGAAAGCTATCGCTAATAATTAGCATAACTGCGTTAATTACAGTCTATTAATATTCTGTTAACGTCGCATATCTTTGACGTTTGTCATCAAAAGCTTATTGTTTCAATGTGAGCTCAAGCGTGGGGCCATTAGATAAGCGGGTTGGGTAGCTGTAGATTTTTTGACATGAATAATATTACTCCTACTAAAACTATTAAAATTAAATTGTGTAGGTAGATGGATATAATTGTTGCTCTTACGGAAAAAGTACACGTAAAAGTTACAGTTATACAAATTTTGGGTAGCTATCAATGATATTATAAGTAAAAAAGTATAGATAGGTATAACCTATCTATACTTTTTTTGCAGTCAAAATGTGGCAATTTAAAAGTTTGCCATTTGACCAACATGATACTAAGTATCGCGTTGACATTTGACGGTCATCTCTTTTTCACTCGCACTACTTCAATCATGCCATCCTACTTTGACGTGTAATGTATGTGTGCGTTAGTGTGCCGTTTTTGAAGATAGAATTTCGTTTAGGTAACCTATCTACACCTTTTTGCTAGCTATAATAAGATCTATAGTGTGACCATTAATTAGTGTACGATACTTAAACACGTGATTGTGCTCATGATAACCAACAACTTTTACTATAGGAACAAACCTGAAATCTCGAAAAAAAATCAGCTGTTCAGTACATTCATGCTTGCATAATGTACTTAACACCTATTTTTTTTGCGATTTATATAAAACTAGCTTTTGCCCGCGACTTCGTTCGCGTGGATTAATATTTATTGAGTTAGATTTCCGGGATGAAAACTATCCTATGTCCTTTCTCGGGTTCCAGACTATATCTGTACCAAATTTCATTCAAATCGGTCAGTGGTTTAGGCGTGAAGAAGAGATAGACAGAGTTACTTTCGCATTTATAATATTAGTACGGATGGTAAACTGACCGACCGACTGATTGACTGACTGTAGATACATGAACGCACAGCACAAACCGCTGCTCCTAGAGACATGAAACTTGTAGAGTGTGTTCTTTGTGAAGAATATCCATTAAAAAGAATTTGTTGAAAATTCTAACCCTTTTTAGGGTGGGTAATCATCAACTGTATGAATTGTCAGAGTTCTACTGACTAAAAACCTCCTCCTTAGCTCTTTGTGTTCGGAGCCGCAGTATCTCTTTTGGAAATTTTAACCCTATAGGGGTGGAAATTTTGACCTAGTGTCGTGATGGCCCAGTGGATAAGGCGCCCGCCTCTCGTGTAAGTGGTTGTGGTTTCGAATCCGGGCAAGTACCAATGTGACTTTTTCAATTCATATGTACTTTCTAAAGTTTATCTTAGACATCACTGACATCCCGTGCCTCGGAAAGCACGTAAAGCCGTTGGTCCCGGTTGTCATTCGTAGAACTTAGACAGTCGTTACTGGTTAGTTAGAAACTCTGACCAGTCTAACCACGCGGTATCGTGTCGCCCAGTTACTGTGTTGTGGAGGTCAGATAGGCAGTCGCTCCACGTAAAACACCGCAATCCAGCTGAATCCGGTTAGACTGGAAGCCGACCCCAACACAGTTGGGAAAAGGCTAGGGAGATGATGAGGGGTAAAATAAAAGATAGAAGTATCGATATTCACGCGGGCGAAGTCGCGGGTTAGTGTTGTGTAATACGCCAAAACAGCAAGCATAAAAAGGAGAATTTAAAGACGTGTAAAAACTCTTAAAAGATACAGCGACATGAAAAATGATATAAAAGGCTTTGGAGCTATTAAACGTTGTTTCTCCATTAGGATATTAACTGTGGATAGCTTGAAGCTTTCTATTTTATTTGTTTTAACCCGTTATTTATTGATATTGGCCTGTAAATGTCCTAACTTATGACCTAACTTATGACTCTAAATCATCTGCATATATGTTTAACCTTTCAACTACCAATCGACAGCCGGCTGTCGGGCTGCTATTGTCTTTCTATTGTGTCTCAAATCACGTGTGTTCGAAGGATTAAAGGGCTTGTTGGTCTAGTGGTTAGTGACCCTGACGGTTATACCGAAGGTTGTAGGTTTGATTCTGACCCAGGGCAAACTTTGTGTGATGAGCATGATTGTTAGTTCTGTTGCGGAATGTTATGTTTATAACAGTTACCGTGACCCTGGAACATAAAGGGCAATCGAAGGAACATAAGTGGGTTTTAGTCAGTAAGAGTCTGACACGCCCTCCCGCCGCACCCAGGACGGGAGCAGTCATTGGATGATTTCCCACTCACCAAAAAAAAAAAAAAGATTGTTAGTTCTGTGTCTGAGTGTAACATGTTTATAAGTTATTTGTTTACGGTTTGGCAAACACAAAACAACTCTAAAAGATTTTGGAACAACCATGTCAACTAGTTTCAACCGTTTACGAACAAAACGTGTTTTTTTTTATTGGAAAACCATTTTGAAGGGAATCGAATAATATAACGCATCCTTCAAAATCGAAAATAGTAAAAAAATCAAGTGAGAATACTTAAAAATACTGCCCTAGGAATCGAATCCAAGACCCCTATAGATCAATAGGGCAAACACAAGGTCATTTAAAACATAAAATCCGTATAAATCGGTCACTAAAACCATTTTCACTCACCTCAATTTAAAAAAAAAATGAGAATTACATCATTAACCTTTATGGTTCTAAATAACATCACGTCAGGCGAACTTAACTGTCATATTAACTAAAACTAATGGGTTTTATGACGCCATTTTATAGATTTTATACTCATTGTAGCCTCATTAAAGTTCAAAATAGCTGGTCTCTTAAGTACTATGAAAATCATATCCATGAGTCATTGGGCGATTACTTTCAGATTTAAGGGACTACGATTAAAATAAAATGACATCAAAAAACTCCTCTGCAGCGCTGTCAACCGGTAAAGTGCCCGGCTGGCAGCATTGCCACGTTGGATGGCAATGCTAAGCCTCTGGCCAAAATTCTATCTTCAAAAACGGCACACTAACGCACACATACATTACACGTCAAAGTAGGATGGCATGATTGAAGTAGTGCGAGTGAAAAAGTGATAAACGTTAAACACACATTAATAAAATAAATAAATATCTTGGGACAACTCACACACGGCCATCTGAACCTAAGCTAAGCAGAGCTTGTGTTATGGTAACCAGACAACTGATAAACATACTTATATTTTAAATATAACACACACCTAGACACAGAATAAACATTCATGCTCATCACACAATGTTTGTCCTGGGTGGAAATCGAACCCACGACCTCTGGCTTAGCAGTCAGGGCTACTAACCACTAGACCAACAGGCCCCTCAATTAATAATATCATCGTATACCAGTGTTTTACTTTAAAATGTCTCTTATCATACGAAACGTTCGAATAAAAACAAATGAACGATCTTTTCTAATAAAAACACAAACAAATGACTGATGACGTCATCAGCATAAACTGGGCGCCGCTAAAAGCTGCCGTCACTTCACTCGATGACGTAGAAGCTTCATAACTACCATGTTGCCAGAGGCCCTAGTCTGCTATTACAATCGTGTCTCAATGATCGATTTTTGACGTGTAACATCAAACTTTTGACACATTTCCCATACACAAACTGTCAAAGTTGTCAAATATCCGGCCGATGACTGGTCATTGAGACACGATTGTAATAGCAGACTAGGCCCCAGGTTAGGATGGAAAAAACATAAATTTTAGTCGTTTTTGAAGTAGTTTTTGTTAATGAGAGGAACATAGATTTTTATTTAGTTTCAAGAGGATGTCCAGAGAAGATACGGGGGTCTTAGGAGCCCCTTTGACTTACGGTTACTAATATTACCAATCCGTACTAATATTATAAATGTGAAAGTAACTCTGTTTGTCTATCTGTCTGTCTCTTCTTCACGCCTAAACCACTGAACAGATTTGAATGAAATTTGGTACAGATATAGTCGGATTTCTGGGATAAAAACTATTCTATGTCCTTTCTCGGGTCCCACCGAGAAAGGACATAGAATAGTCGCGACTTCGTTCGCGTGGATTAATAGCTCCCGTTCCCGGGGAATTTCCGGGATGAAAACTATCCTATGTCCTTTCTCGGGTCCCAGACCATATCTGTACCAAATTTCATTTAAATCGGTACAGTGGTTTAGGCGTGAAGAAGAGACAGACAGAGTTACTTTCGCATTTATAATATGAGTACGGATTATTCAGCATACTTTTATAATACCTATATAAGTTTTTGAAATAAATATCCGTCATGTTTTCCGACGCATCTGCAACGAAACGTCACACTCACAATGAACGCTTTTAATTAAAAATGCCGAAATGCACGCTGGCAGACGGCCAGTTGTTTAAAATCGCTACAAACAAATATAATCGAAGTGTCTGTTTGTAACCAAAATATTGGCTTTTTAGTTTGAAAATCACGGCTTATTTTACTTAAATATGCATGTTTATTTATACAGGGTGACTGGTAATTAGTGTTTGATACTTGAACACGTGATTGTGCTCATAATAACCAACAATTTTTACTATGGGAACAATACTGAAACCGCGAATAAAAAAAATTAAGTTTGCCTAATGTACTAAAAAACTGATATTTTTTTCGCAATCCTATAATAAAAATTGTTTATTATCATGAGCACAACCACGTGTTTACGTATCGTACACTAATTACCAGTCACCCTGTATAAGCCTTCATCTTGAATCACACACAATACGGTAGTTTCCACCATTATCAATTGACGTATTTTTTATGAGCTGTCAAAACGCCATTCTCCAATAGATTTTGTATGGCAATGATGAGTTATGACGTCACTAAAATAACAACTCAGTTGATTATCTATTTATTGATTTCAAAACAACTAAAAATCAAATTTTATAGCAAATTGAAAATGAACTGAATTTATTAGGCTGAAATTAATAGAGGTTTTATAGGAATTGTGTCTAACATTTATTGGTTAATGGTGGAAACTAACCAATTAAAATAACCTCATTAAAATAGATCCTATAACACAGGTGAAACCGCACAGCTAATAAAATAACACCAGCCTCTTACTGCCGCACTGCTGAACAAAGGCCTCTTCTCATACAGAGAAGGCACGAGCATTGATCACCACGCTTGCTCAAGGCGGATTGGCGATTTCGGACTCATATTAACTCAAGTCCAGGTTTCCTCACGATGTTTTCCTTCACCGATATCACTTAATCAAAATAGTTTATTGGTTCAGCCTAAATCGTAACAGACAGACTGACAGTGTTCGTATTTATAACATAAGTATGGACATTTGGAGTTGTATATTATCGTCTATATTTAAACCAAGTTCAAGTGTTCAATTCCACATTGGAATCTAGCCAAAGCTTTCAAATGCATTGAAAGAAAGATATTGAGGATTTTGAACTTACTGTTCTTCTTAACAAATCTTTGAAAATCATGGCTTGTCCGCTGGGCATCAAGACATTTAGGCTGAGGCTACAGTAGGCAGCGATTTGCGATGCGACTGGAAGAGCGAAACGAGATAAACGTGGAATGGCTACATTATAACCGAAAATCTGGCGTATATTCGATTCAATTTCGCTGATACGTCGATGTAGCCGGTGCCGCGATTACAGTAATGTAGTTCCTGTCGCAGAAATAATCAAAGATCGCTAGTAATATTTGATGAACGGTGTAGCCATTTAGTGAGAATCCATGTATTTGTTTCAATCGCTCGTGCGTCGCAGTTCGCGTCGCAGCCTAGTGTAGCCTCAGCCTTACCCATAGTAACATCATAAGTAAAATTACAGAAAAGAAACGCTTTTCTAACATAAATTGATTACCCCAGAATTTCCCTAAAGGCAGCCGAATTTATTTTACAAAAGATCAACATTTACGACAAGTTATAAACTTTGTTTTATGGACCTTATATATTTCCTGAAGAATTCCTGAATTACTCCGGAATTTTAGGGAGAAATTCCTGTAAAAAACCATTTACGGGCCTGTTGGTCTAGTGGTTAGTGACCCTGACTGCTAAGCCGAAGGTCGTGAGTTGGCTTCCCACCCAGGACAAACTTTGTGTGATGAGCATGATTGTTTGTTCTGTGTCTGGGTGTAATTTTTCTATAATATGTATGTATTTATAAATTATATAAGTCATAGTACAAGCTAGCCTAGTTTGGGATCAGATGGCCGTGTGAGAGTTGTCCCAAGATATTCTTACTTATATTACTCTACACACATTCCAAGTTATATATGCACTTACTCCTCCAACATCCATCTCTTTTAGTTCTGTGTACCATATTATTCTTTATTACATTCACGAAGGACAAATACGACATACGATTGTACAGTCAGCAGAAATAGTCTTGTCTGTTACTTTTGCGAAATAAACACAAAAAAATTATTCGTACTAATATTATACATGCGAAAGTAACTCTGTCTGTCTGTCTCTTCTTCACGCCTAAACCACTGAACCGATTGGAATGAAATTTGGTATAAATATAGTCTGGGACCCAGGAAAGGACATAGGATAGTTTTCATCCCGGAAATCCCATGGGAACGGGAACTATTAATCCACGCGGACGAAGTCGCGGGCAAAAGCTAGTATCTAATATTTTAAAGTATAGGCGCGGATTGACTTCTTCACAAAGTAAAATAAATTTAAGTTCAGTACATATTCATATTCTTTATTGCACACGAACAAGAAAAATAAAATACATAATGGTAGCAAAATAAAATAATCATGTACAAAGGCGAGCTTAACCCATAAATGAGTTTTCTTCCAGCAAACCATAATTTGGTAGAAATTTTGCAATGGAGGATATACTCATGTGCAAGACATTTTATCTTTATACATCTTTATCTTTCTATATTCCATTGAGAAAAGGACAGAAGATAAATTCTAGCTTAGTTCTGTCAAATTGGTCAACGCATCATAGTCATATTTTTATTCGTTTCAAATTTTCTATGGAATCTAAATTTAACAGGATTAATCCTTCGAACAAACGTGATTTGAAACACAATAGAAAGACAACAGCAGCCCGACAGCCGGCTGTCGGTTGGTAGTTGAAAGGCTAAACTTAAATAGAATAAAAACCAAAGTGTTCAAGGACTTTTGTTGCTGACCATACGCACATATGTCTATCCCTCAGAGCAGAGTTTCCCAAACCTATGACCCCATACCGCTGTTAATTTTCCAAATGGCTGTCATTTCCGACCCTAAAGCATTATCCGCACAAGGAAATACAAAAATATCACAAAAAAAAGAAATAAAGAATTTTCACATTAAAAACTCACGACAAAAAGGGAAAAAACATGTCTTGACTAATACCAGACATTAATTCGGACCCCTAAGGGACTACCCACATTTCTCTGCTTATGTCCATTTTTTTTTGACAAGTTACACACGGTCATCTGATCCCAAGCTAAGCAGAGCTTGTGTTATGGTAATCAGAAAAATGATATATACTTTATAAATACATACATATCATAGATAAATTACACCCAGACACAGAACAAACAATCGTGCTCATCACACAAAGTTTATCCTGGGTGGGAATCGAACCCGACCTCCGGCTTAGCAGTCAGAGTCACAAACCACTAGACCAACAGGCTCTTATAGAAAACAACGAAAAACAAAACAAATTTTTGTATGAAAACGCCTACGCGTAAAAAAAAAACAAAAATCATGATACTCCTGTGTATAGGGCCACCTCTCGTGTAAGAAGTCGTGGGTTTAAATCCGGGCAAGTACCAAAGTGACATTCAATTCATAGTACTTTCTAAAGTTTATCTTGGACATCACTGACATCCCGTGCCTCGGAAAGCACATAAAGCCGTTGGTCCCGGTTGTCATTCGTAGAACTTTGTTAGTTGTTACGGGTAAGCCAGAAAATCTGACCAGTCTAACCAAGGGGTATCGTGTCGCCCAGTAACTAGGTTGTCGAGGTCTGATAGGCAGTCGCTTCACGTAAAACACTGGTATCCAGCTGAATCCGGTTAGGCTGGAAGCCTACCCCAACATAGTTGGGAAAAGGCTAGGAAGATGATGATGCGTACTCGTTCAGCTTTCGTATAAAATCATTTTTCTTTGAACATAAGCTCATTAAAGCTGATTAAATGCGTAGTCCCTTAAGCTTGACAGCTTTTCTCATTGTCACGACGCTGAAAGGGGCTGATAGAAGTAGAACTGTATAAAAGTGACCAAAATCGTTAGCGAAACAGTTCCTTAGAATTAGGAGACAAGTTTTTTCCAAAACTTTTTGTCGTGTTTAGGTTATTGATTTCTTTTTGGTGACATTTAGCTGCATTTTTTGTGCGGATAATGCGTATGCGTCCATATTGCTAGAGCTCAACATCTCGTCGCGGCTGTCGTCCGAGTGTCTACGCAAAATCCTACAACACTTCGGTCACATTGCAAGGAAAGATGGTGATAACCTCGAGAAGCTCATTGTGACCGGGAAAGTAGAGGGGAAAAGACCTCGTGGACGCAGCCCAATACGCTGGTCTGACCAGATCCGCACCACTCTTGACTCCACAGTCCACGACGCCCTTCACACCGCCAGAGACAGAGTTAGATGGAAGAAAATCGTCCGAGAGAAAGTGATGAAGACGGGAGGTCTCGACCCTCAGCACTGAGGAATACGACGCAAGGGGGAGTAATGCGTAGGGGTGAATAAATAAATATAACTCCATTTGAGAACCACAGCCCCAGAGAATACAGTTATGTAGTATGAGACAAGAGACAACTCAGAATAAAAATGTATTCTCAGAAACATACTAATTACAAAGAAACCCTACTATCTCGAGAGATAGCGAAACCATTTCCCTCAAATAGCAGTCTTGTCTTTATATTGGATCGTCCAGACTATATACATGTACTATATAGAAAGTAGTATATAAAGTTAGTCTGCTACCTAAGGTGAATGCACTGTCAGTCATTGCACCCTGTCGCAAGAATAGTATAGAATAACGACATTTTTGCAGCTCTAAAATCTTCTTTAAAAAGTGTAGAGTTGTAGTACCGTCACTACTTGTACCACCGTAGCTATCTCTGCCGCCAAAATGTTTCAAAAAAACGGTGTCAAATCATAACAAAGTAATTATTTTACTTAGACCATTTCCAGGCACTTTTGGAAAGTCAGAAACAATCGGTTAGTCAGAAAAAATGAATTATTTTTTTGATTGCTTGTTTCAAGACGTCGGTCTCTATGGAGAAGAACCAGCAAGAAACTTGCAAGTTTTGCAGCCCCCCTAGACAAGTGGCATTAAAGAATAGATAGCGGCATAGAATAGATCGTCAAATGTATGGAGATGTCAAATTGTTTAGCGAAAGCTTATGTAAATTCCATACTTTTGAGAATCTATTCTAATCTACAATCTATTCTACAATGCCACTTGTCTAGGGGGGCAGACGTGTATACACTGACAGACAAATGCTTTAAGTCTTACCACTATAAAACTGATGAATATTGTTTTATCAAGTACCTGAAACCAAGAAAATAAAATTATTAGTACATTAATCATTTTGTGTGTTACAAATCCTTGAAAACCCCAGCTTTCCTCTACTATAATATGCATCTATTATACATATAAAGTTTCCTCTTAAATCACTCTATATTCTTCGAACACACGTGATTCGAGAGACAATAGCAGCCCGACAGCCGGCTGTTGCTTGGTCGCCAAAAGGTTAAATAAAACGCATCATAAGCCGTTGCGTAGTTTTAAAGATCTAAACATACAGAACAGACAGACAGCGAAAAGAGACTTAATTTTATACATACTATGTATTAACCCATCCCCAGTCTAATCCATAAACAATCCTTAAACAAGGCCTGTACAAAATAGAAGGTATTTAATAAAAACCCCAAGTTACGGGGTGACTCACCGGGAATTCAAACCCACGCCCCTGTAGACTACACAGCCCACCTTGCGTATGTGAGGATATGAATAACTTAGTCTTGGTCTAAGAGCCTTGGGGTGGTTGGGCTACGTCATTTGCTCGGTTGATAAAAAAATGTCTTTATAAGGTGGCCATTGACGGTCATTTTTCGCGTCAGTCTAGTCGTAAAACTGTGGCGTCACTCCAAATAGTTTAGGTGGCCAACCAACTCTGGCATGGCGATTCGACACGAGCACGATCAAATTTTAGACGTACGTCAGTTCAACTGACGCGCCAAAATGACCGTCAATGGTGCCGATTCCCTTGGTCACAAACTAGACTAAATTTAAGTTAAATGTATATTTCTCTTTCCATTTCTTAAAGAAAAGTACAGAAGATACAATTTAGTTTAATCCTGTCAAATTATACAGCGCCTGAAGAAACTTGACGTATATCAAGACGCCATGTTTTTAAATCGCGTCTAAATTATCTAAGGAGTGTCTAAATTTGACAGGACTTAACTAATATTTTATCTTCTGTCCTTTTCTTAATGAAATAGAAAGAGAAAGATGCACTTAACTTAAATTTAGTTAGTTTGTGATAAAAGAGAATCGGCACCGTTGTGTATGTTAACTTGTAACGCCTGATCGGATTGAGATGTATGAAGTATTGTTAGAATATGTACATCATCACAAGTAACATAATTACGCTAATTAGTAGTGTTATTGTTATTTATTTATTCTACTTGTTAACTACATATTTCTCTATCTTTAGATCGTGGATTCCAACCCAGGACAAACTTTGTGTGATGAGCATGATTGTGTGTTCTGTGTTTTTGTGTAATTTATCTATAATATGTATGTAAGTATTTCTATTTATAAATTATAGATATCAGTAAGTATATCAGTTGTCTGGTTACTATAGTACAAGCTCTGCTTAGCTTGGGATCAGATAGCCGTGTGTCCCAAGATATTTATTTATTTATCTATGCACATAATCATGCTTGTATGACGTAGGTTGAGCGATACCGGGCTCTCGGACCATTAACGGTTACTTAGTATATTTCATGAAGAATTAAGTCTCTTTTTATTCCTGCGTGTAGCTGTTAATCTGACAAGGATAATATTTAGGGTACAAAAACACATGATTTGACTAATACAAATAATATGGACTTATTTACTATGGGTTTATTGTTATTTAATTTATTAATCTTGAGTGGGAGGCTGCTAGACTAGGTACACGGCATCTAGACCCAGCGTTCGTTTCAAATAACCAAAAACCATATACTTAAACATACATAAACAGACGTGTAAAAAATACCCAATTTATCGAAATAAATACAAGGTAGCATTTTTTTATCTCAAAACTACGATAATTACATAGATCCAAAGCATACGAGGTTTATTATATTGAGTTATTATGAAAAACACTAAAAAAAACATTATTGATGACCAGGTTCGTATTTTCAATGATTATTTACGAGTTTTATTACAATCTCATGAAAAGTTTTGCAGTTTCAAAAATGCGCCGTGTATAATTTTAACATGTACGGAAAACGTCGCCGAAAAAAGCTAGTTAAAAGACAAAGCGAGTAAGCGAATAATTCACACGTACTTTACGAAACATAAATCTGTATACAGTACATGTTGTTGTCGTATATAAAGAAAATTATGTGAATGCGGATTACGGAATACATACGGTAACGGAGTTCGACCGCACAACATCTTCACTACCCATACTACATTGCACAATAAGATTTTGTTTAGTTTTTAGAAAAGATCCTGACAACAACCTATGGGCAGTGGCCCACCAGACTGTCTTTTCGGAGGATCCTTAATCTTCAATGGAGCATGAAACACTTTACATCTATTCTTAGAATTTCAAGAGTTATCCAAAAAAATATATATTTTCTCTCTTCTTTTTTTTTTTTTTTTTTTTTATAATGTATGGGCTTGCTCTTGGTCCCAGACTATTCCGAGGGCATAGCATTAGGGCATTTTCTTTTCTTTCTTTAGCCCTTCTTCAAATAAGGTGCCTTCTCTCCTCTTAGAATAGCTGAATAACTTTTAAAACATTAGATAAATCCAAGATATAAACTTTAATGATGAATATTCAATTTTGACAGGACTTCCATTGGGTGTACATTCGCCACAAAGTAAATTAGTCACATTTTGTAAACTCCATACATTGAAAGTGTATTCGTCACATGCATAAAAAATATGTATATTTTCGTCACAGTACTTGTTATCTAAATATATATTTTGGGACAATCCCGCCACACTATTCCCAATCACTGCAACTCCTGAAAGCCAGAATCAACAGTGGAGTCCGCCAGAAAAGTGCCGAGCAATGAAGCTCGACGAGTCCCGGAGAAACGATTCAACTGTCTTGGATCGCGGGATCCAAGACAACGAAATTAATCAGAAAGGAACAGCGGAATAGTAAGAAAAATATGTTTTCCACTTTAATCTATATTATGTATGAATTTATAAATTATATAAGCATTTATTTTATATCAGTTGTCTAGTTACCATAGTACAAGCTCTGCTTAGTTTGGGAACAGATGACCGTGTGTGAGTTGTCCCAGGATATTTATTTATTTATTCATCCACCCCCAAGTTAGTTCTTATCGTTGCCAGTTCTACACAACTGTGTGTTAGACGGTTACAAATGTAGTAAGAAAATGCAATCCCGCGGTAATGTTACCTCGGCGGTAAGGGGGTGAGCAGAGCAGTTAGTGGCTGTCTTACTGAGAAGTAAGTGTTACTTGTGGTTGTGTCTGTTTTAAAATAATTTTCATATTTTTAGCGTGTTTTTGGTTGTTTAAACTAAGCCGGTCTGTTTTTTTTTCACAATTAATGATAAAAATTAATATGGCTACTTCTAATGTCTGTTGTAAGTCAAATTGATTGTGATACAAACCCTAAGTGAAGTCAGTATATTTTTATATTTTTACGATATAAAAAATTCAATATGGTTACCATACCACCATATATGGTTACCATAGTACAGGCTTTGCTTAGTTTGGGACCAGATGACCGTGTGTGACTTGTCCCAGGATATTGATGTGAAACATCTATAGCCGCACGTAAAACAAATTTCTGGCGTTATCCCAACATATATCTTTACTGCATTTATTTAAAATATCACTTGTATTTCTCCATAAGCGGTAAATAATATTACTTGTAGAAGTATTCTAACACCGGACTGGCTACAGGAGCAAGTTTGGCGGAGTTCCAGAGAAATGTTCCAACATACTCCAAATTGATACTAAATGTGAGTATATAAATATGGATGTAGACTGCAATCCCGAAATAGCTAAATCTAATATCAAGAGCAGAGATGAAATTTTTGAGAAAAGATTTAGGAATATGCTGTTTTCAAAGAAAAGAAAGAAAGTTAAATGCATCATTGCCCAACGGAAAAGCAAAAAAAGGAGGATATTGTTAATTTTTAATGTTTGCGCTATGTTAGGCTTCGCAACTACTATGTAAAAACAAACTGATTTGATAAAGTAGTAGAAGTAGATATTGTAACAACGAGAGTTAATATTTACACCGACTTCTATACTGCAAAAAATAGGTAAATAATCGACTAACAGTACACGTTTAAAAACATTAAATTAACCTTTCAACGACCAACCGACAGCCGGCTGTCGGGCTGCTATTGTCTCTATATTGTGTCTGGAATCACGTGTGTTCCAAAGTTTAATAAATATTAAAGGTTTATTTGAAAAAAAAGCTAGGTAACACGCTAACCAATATTTATTAATAGGAATAGGTACAGACAAAGCTACAAAAACCTATACAAAACTACAGAGCCTTCAAGGCATATGACACTTAAAAAAATACCTCACCCAGGTCACAACCTTCAATAACAGACAAAAGAACATCCTTTAACATTTACACTGACATTGAAAATTAAACATTGTTTCAACTGCAACGAATCGTCAATAAACTGACCGATTAGCGCGTTCGATTCCCGGTTCAGCACCAAACAATAGCCTAACTGTTGCTGATAGTTCACAGTTTCATCTGATTTGCTACAGCAATTTAGGATGTCATGGGTTTTGAACCTAGCCTATTCCTATCTTAGGGTCGCCTTCTAGTTTAACCAGATTCAGCTGGATACCAGTGTTTTACGTGGAGCGACTGCCTATCAGACCTACACAACCCAGGAACTGGGTGACACGATACCTCCTGGTTAGGCTGGTCAGACTTTATGGCTTCTGACTACCTCCTTTCGGTCACAGTGTGATGTTGTATAGCCTATCTTACTCAGGGATAATGTAGCATTCTAAAGGTGAAAGTATAATCAAAATCCGTCTAGTAGTTTTTGAGTTTATTTGTTACATACAAAAATACAAACCTTTAATAGATAAGTAGGATTATTATGTTATTCTACAAGCAAGAATAAAAAATACACGTGTTGTTGTCAACTAAAGACAATCCCCGGCTCGTGAGGTGCAATCGTAACTGTTTCACGATCTCTGCTTCCCCCAGATTATGTCGGCGACATGATACCACGCTACTTGCATGTACTTGAATAGGGCTGGCGCTAATATACGATTATATACTCGTAAAAATAGCACTTTTTAGTTATGGTTAGTTATAAATCTAGTTTATATCCATATTAGTATTATTAATGGGAAAGTGTGTGTGTGTGTCTGTCTGTTTGTCGATTTTTTTAGAGAGAATGTTTTAGAATGGCATTTTTTTAGTTTAAAACATATGATATGTATGCATTTATATGTATGTTATCAGCTGTCTGATTACCATAACACAAGCTTTGCTTAGCTTGGGGTCAGATAGCCGTAGGTGACTTGTCCCAAGATATTTATTACTAGTTACTCCCGGTTTCCCCCGCGTTACGTTAGGTTTTGGTTACTGCCTTGCTCTCGTGGGACATAGCGTGATATTATATAGCCTATGTTACTCAGGGAAAATGTAGCTTTCGAATGGTGAAAGAATTTTTGAAATCGGTCCAGGAGTTTTTGAGCCTATTCATTTCAAACAAACAAAGTTTTCCTCTTTTAATATTATTATAGTACTAGCTTTTGCCCGCGGCTTCGCTCGCGTTAGAAAGAGACAAAAAGTAGCCTATGTTACTCTCCATCCCTTCAACTATCTCCACTTAAAAAATCAAGTCAATTCGTCGCTCCGTTTTGCCGTGAAAGAAAGACAAACATACAGACAGACGGACACACTTTCCCATTTATAATATTAGTATGGATAGATTAGTTCAAAACAAATGATGACGTGTAAAAGTGGTATTTAGTGTACCTACTAGCATAATAAACCTACATTTAATTAACCTACATTGCAGAAGGTGTGTCTTGTTGTTACACGGAAATGTCCCTGTAGTGTTAATTAATTAACACACCTTTGTCCTGTTGACCGATTTACAGAAATTAGGACATTTTTTTAAGGATCGTCACTATAAATTTTTCCTAATTAGGTTTGTTTACAAAGATATAAAGTATCGCTGTTTGCCGCCTATTATCATACAAAGTTTCACCCCGTTGGGGGGTGAGTTTACAAAAAAGAAACGTTTTCTAAGGAGTGTCACTGGAAGCAATAAGCAAAGAACGTAATCCTCCTTTCGGCAATCTAATAAAAAGACTACAATTTACATTACTTTTTGCGAAGTCCGACTAATTAGAAACTTTAAAATTCACTGTGATTTTTTTCGATCGAGATGCAATAGTTATTGTCCATATTATAATGGTAAGGTATATTTTAAGAAGTAATCAATATTTAGCATTTAATACAAACGTCGCTTACTTTATATCAACCAACTACATCAACTTCAAAATACCCAACAATCGCAAAAACAAAAGAAATACTACACACATCTCCGCGGCAACCCTGCCCATCTGTCTGAGACACGTCGTCGCGCTCCAGATAGCGGTTACCAACAACCAGGCACCCGCCGCCCCCCACTGAATTTATTCCTCATAACACAGGACTGCACCAGGAAATGGAATGTCTCTACTGCTTGTTTCAAACCACGGAGGTATGCGGAGATTTTTGAGTTAGTTGTAATGTGCCGCCATCTTGCATTTTGTTAGCCTACCGTCTATGTTAGGTGATGTCAGCCATTTGGGATTCTTGATATCGGTGTTTGTTTCAAAATACGTGGTTTAGAGGTATGCATGGCTTGAGTTAGTTGTTTTGGAAGACTGTAATGTGCTCTTGAGAAGCCATCTTGCATTCTTACATCTGGTTAGCTTACCGAGGGTCAGCCATTTGGGATTTTTATATTTCGTAGCCTAGCTTTCTAGTTCTGTTCTTCTGCGTAATTGAGAGAACATGGAATTTTTATGTTTTTCTCATTTCGCTTATCTTTTCTAGATCAATTTTGTTCTGGATTGAAGACAATTAAATCGTATCTAGGACTCATCAAGCTTCACTGCTCGGGCAACCATCTCATTTTATTCTTTATAACACAGGACTACACCAGGTAATGGAACGTCGCCATTTGTTTCAAACTGCGTGATTTCTGTAGGCATGCATAGTTCGAGTTAGTTGTTTTGGAAGACTGCAATGTGCAGCCATCTTGCATTCTTACATTTCTTAGCCTACCATATATCTAAATATGTTGAATCGTATCAGCCATCTTGGATTCCTACGTTTCCTAGTTTAGCTTTCTCTAAATATGCTAGGGTTGTCTTTAACCTTATGCAGCTCGGGGTTGCGGAATAGTTCTATTAGTTACCGTCACCCCGAAGCATAAAGGGCAACCGAAGGAACATAAGTTGGTTTTAGTCAGTAAAAGTCTGACTGGAAGGACGGGAGAAGTCATTTGATGATTTCCTACTCGCCAAAAAAAAAACCTTATGCAGCTGAAAATACCAGTGTTTTACATCCGTGTAACTATACACTATAAATAAATATAAACGCCAACTACTTAATATCACATTCCCTTCGTTCTCTGAGGCTTGGCAGAGCTCCAACATATCAACAAGTAGCGGAAAAGATAGTCCTAAGTGCTTATATTGTACTTACACAAAGATATAAGGTGATTCATTTTGAAAAAGATACATACATATTTTAGTATGAGTGTCATGAGTCTTTTTTCCTATTTAATTTATTTCTTATTTACTAGTTATTTTCTATACTTATAATGATAAACTAACTGACTGATTGTTAATAAATCAACGCACAACCCAAACCACAGATCATATGGACTTGAAAATAGGAGGGTGTGTACTTTGTGAAGAGTAGGTAACTAAAAAGATTTTTTGGAAATTCCAACCTTCAAGGAAATTTTATCCAGCTGAATCCAGTTATAATGGAAGCCGATCCTAACAAAGTTGGGAAAAGGCAAAGGAGATGATGAATTTACACTTGTCTCTATTTCTTCTACAAATGTGTTAAATAAAGGATTTTAATACGCGCAATAAAGTCCATTACTTGAACGATTTGTGAATAAACTGTTGGCTTATCTTAAGCGCAGACACGCTCACTTAATAAAGCATTTAGTTATAAATTTATAGAAGTTACTGAGATAGTAATAATTAGTTGGCAGTTCAGAAATTGTGAGAAACAAGTTAACGTACTACCAGGATAGTTGTAGAGATGGGCTAAGCTTGGAGAGTTATCGATTAAGTTTTTGTCGATAAAAATCATTGAGAACCTCCTTTTGAAAGGCGGTGTCTTAAAATGCACTTTGACCTTGATCAGACATCAATAGACCTTGTGGAAAAATAATTATACGGGCCTGGTCTAGTAGTTAGTGATCCTGACTGCTAAGTCGGAGGCCGCTGGTTCGATTATATCAAACTAGCTTTTGCCCATGACTTCGTCCGCGTGGAATAATAGTTTCCGTTCCCGGGGGATTTCCGGGAGGAAAACTATCCTATGTCCTTTTTTGGGTCCCAGACTCTATTTGTACCAAATTTCATTCAAATCGGTTCAGTGGTTTAGGCATGAAGAAGAGACAGACAGACAGAGTTACTTTCGCATTTATAATATTAGTATGGATAGTACGGATTATCTTGAGAAACACAGCCATCTGATCTCAAAGGTTTTTGGTTACTGCCTCGCTCCCGTGGGACATAGCGTGATATTATATAGCCTCAGCACTCAGGAATAATGTAGCTTTCTGCCAGTGAAAAAATTTTTAGAATTGGATCATGAGTTCCAGAGAATATTAGTATAGAAGTATAGATTTAACTGAACTTTGATATTTTTAATAACACGTACTTTTGCTCAGCTATTATCTATCTCAACGAACTTAGTCCAAAACACTTACTAATCAAAATATATTTACACTAACTCCACGAAATAGAAAGCCATAGAAACATGTTGGAAATCCAGAAATTCTCCATTAAACTTTCTTTTGATAACTACCCAACCAGTTACTAATTAAAGCAATCAAAATGCAAACGCGACACATGGCCTGCATAATATTATCGATGTTACTCTACTCGATACGTTATGTGATTACATCACTATGCTAGTGATGGATTCTATATTGCGAAATAAATCGGGTTTACTTTATTTAAACCTGAAATTGTAAATATTTTCTGGTGGCATACAAAATTCAATATTATAAAGTACCTATTCAGAATCTGATTATTGTCTATTTGCATACAAAACAAATATTATAAGTTTCCTGTTTAGGGCTAAGCAGCTCCTACCACAAATGAATCTAAAAACAATTGCAAAACGTATATTTTTTGTAAAAATCTATACTAATATTATAAAAATAAAGAGTTTGTTTTTATGTTTGGTTGAACGCGCTAATCTCAGGAGTTACTGGTTCGAATTAAAAAAATTTGCGAAAAACAGCCCATTAATCAAGGAAGGTTATAGGCTATGTAACATTACGCTACGACCTAAGAGAGAAGAGTAATAACTATATACATTTGTCTAGTACCTGTCTACCTGCTCCATGAATAAACAGTGCCTGCTTGAAACTGATCTAGAATTTAATACATCTTTTCAGAATCGATGCTTGTCCCAAAGAAAATAACTTACATACCTAAAAATGGGTCTAACATAAATGGGGAGACACTGACAAGTACGGAAACCTATTAACTTCATATACTTATCTTGACAAAATTTCAGACAAACCAACGATGTCTCTAAGATGTCTTCATCAAAAACCCAGTTACGTAAACTAACCATCAAAAACATCTGTCTATCCGTCACACTGTATTACCGAATTATCCGAATTATGCGAAACTCTATGCTCTATTGTTAGTCGAAGAGAATCGATTTTCTGTCCCACAAACGAAGTTATTCAAAACACGGAAGATGGAGACTACAATTCTTTGTTTATTCTGTTTTTTTTTGAAGAAAGAAAAACTTCTTGAACGCTGTTTCACAGTGAGTATCTTGTTTATCTGTCTCACAGTTAAAATTTCTCAAGCAAACGTAACAAACATATGTAAAACTAGCTTCTGCCCGCGGCTTCGCTCGCGTTAGATAGAAACAAAAAGTAGCCTATGTTACTCTCCATCCCTTCAACTATCTCCACTTAAAAAATCACGTCAATCCGCCGCTCCGTTTTGCCGTGCAAGAAAGACAAACAGACAGACAGACAGACACACTTTCCCATTTATAATATTAGTAAGTAAGTAAGTATGGATAGAAGTTAAGCTAAACGATTACTGACAAATGCTTGCACTGTCTGAACAGGTCCTCTCAAATCTGTGTGCTTCTCTCATCAATAAATCACATCAGTCAATAACCTTCATGATTCTCGCATAATTTGACCAATACAAATGGACTTCAAAAGATACTGACCTCTGAGTTTGTTTCGGATGTTTCTTCTCAGAGTAGTCACCTACGAAACACTTATAAATGTTATGTTTTGTCCTATTAAAGTACGGAACAAAAAAATGATGACTTGTAAAAGTGATTTTGATACCACTTTCATAATAAAAAAAACGTTTCAATTGTCCAGAAAACATCACAACGATGGGGGTAACATCAGAATAACCCTCAGACCGTTTTGTTTGCCACCACGGTCCCATCACCGAGAATGAAATTATTTCAGGCTGTTCCATATAAGGTGACGTGACGCGTGGTGGACACGCGGCTATAGTAAATGTATCGCCACTTCAGAGTCGTCCTCACATTCTCATTGACTTGACGGTGTCGCCGGCGAAACCAGCCTTACCATTGTCAAGTGTAGTGTGCCTACATGACTCCACGGATTCTTTAAGACACCCTTCGGTCCTTGTGACCACACCTTTTTAGTATTCTGTGCGAAAAAGCAACCCTTATCAAACCGCCCATTATACAATCAAGGACAAAAATGTGTTTACACTTAACTAAATGGAGTTCCTTGCGTCTCTGAGGGCCGGAGGACGACCCTCTGATCCTCAAGAGAAATATTATATTAATACTAGCTTTTTCCTTTGCGTGGATTAATAGTTCCCCGGAGATTTCCGGGATGAAAACTATCCTATGTCCTTTCTCGGGTCCCAGACTATATCTGTACCAAATTTCATTCAAATCGGTTCAGTGGTTTAGGCGTGAAGAGGAGACAGACAGACAGAGTTACTTTCGCATTTATAATATTAGTATGGATAGTACGGATTACCTTGGGAAACACAGCCATCTGATCTCAAACAAGGACATTACACATTAACATTTTTTTTTTTTTAAATAATTGTGTATGTAATGCATGTTTAAATATGTATTGTTACTAAATATTTGCACGACTTGATGTATGTCGAATATAGTGAAACTCTAAAATTGTCGTCACCATGCATAACCTATATTCTAGCAAATAAAGTTTTCATTCATTCATTCAAGGCAGAATTTGTGGTAACCGGATAACTGATTATAAAGTTTTTAACGATGAGTGGTGAGACGAGAGGGTCATATTGAAGGAGGCTGTTCTGTATTCTATTCTCATTCCAAATATGTAAACAATATACAGAAATTGACTAATTGTGTCATAAAATAAATATCCAGTGTGGATGTCGGACTTTCCATCCAATATTTTACCCCCTTTGAGATTAAATTTCCAAAAATAATTGTTTTGGGTTATATTTCGTTCATAAAGGCTCTCCTGTAATAGTTATCTTATATCCTATCTAAAATGTACACATCCAACTATCCAACTGTATAAACTTATTATATTGGTATGCCGTCTGTCCCTATGTATGCTTAGATCTTTAAAACGTAACGGATTTTGATGCGGTTTTTTTTTTAATAGATAGAGTGATTCTTAAGGAAGGTTTATATGTATAATACATGGATAATATAGTAGAGAAAAGTCGGGATTTTTAAAGATTTGTAACACCCGTGCGACGCGGGGGTGGGTCGCTAGTATATCATAAATTACACAAACAATTGTCCTCATCATTTAGCTGATTTATCTGAAAGAGTTCACGTATTCTTTCCCTACAAAAACTATCGATAATAACCCCATCACTAGCGCGCAACAATGGCGTTGATGAAAATTTTGCTGGCAGGGTTTACTGCGTTGTTTCCTACGGACATTAGCCTAGTCCCTTAGCCCTTAATCTGGCCTTTGGTATGGTCTGTCGACCACACTACAGGCCAGTTGAGTGGACCACAACCATACAATAGATTAAACCATCGCACACACGTGCTTTGAGACACAATAGATAACAATAGCAGCCCGACAGCCGGCTGTCGCTTGGTCGATGAAAGGTAACAACAAAATAACAGTGATCATAAGGGTCAATCTCGAGTGGCATTAATACAACACCTGACATTAATGACAGCTGTCACATTTGACAGGCCAGCGCTGTGGTTAGCCTGATCTACACGCATCAAAATCTAATACATCGATACATCGAATATTGATAGAAACCACATCACTAGCGCGCAACAATGGCGTTGATGAAAATTCTGCTGGCAGGGTTTATTGTGGGCGCAAATTGTGGCAATTTAGACAGTTTGTCACGCCTAGCGATAACAATTGTTGAGTTTTAGCTTAGATTCTGTGTAGTGTTAATTTATGGCCTGTGGTTAAGGGACTATGCACATTTATTTGACAGGCCTGTTGGTCTAGTGGTTAGTGACCCTGACTGCTATACCGGAGGTCGTGGGTTCGATTCTCACCCAGGACAAACTTTGTGTAATGAGCATGATTGTTTATTCTGTGTCTGACTAGTTACCGTAGTATTTCGATAGAGTTATCAAAGATTCTGTATAGTTTGAAATAAGATGGCCGCGGGTGAGATGTTCAAAGATAATAATATTTATTACCAATATAACTTTTTCAATTCATATGCACTTTCTCACTTATTTGACATTATCAACATCGGTAAAGGAGAATCGCCGCACCGTCAGCGCGCAAGGTAATCAATGCTCGTGTCTTCTCTATATGAGAAGAGGCCTTTGCCCTGCAGTGGGACAGTAACCGTTTTTTTTTTGGGGAGTGGGAAATCATCAAATGACTGCTCCCGTCCTGGGTGCGGCGGGAGGGCGTGTCAGACTTTTACTGACCATTCATGTTCCTTCGGTTGCCCTTTATGTTCCGGGGTCACGGTAACTATTATAAACATTCCGCAACCACGGACAGTAACCGTCTAATATTAACTTACTAAGTAAGATTGGCTCCTTCTGTTAGAATAAGCAAAATTAAGCTAATCTTCAACTTGGTTGTTAGTCAGTTACAATTGTGTTATGCTGTGATTGTCACTATAGCAAATTGAGTTTGCAATCTGAGATTACATTAGAATGACAAAGGCGAGGCAGTTTAGAAGGTTCACTGGGAATCGCACTCGAAACTATTTATTTATTTATAGTTAATTAATACGGTTATACACCAATTACAATAATTAACTTAGAACACAACACAAATATTTTATAAAATTTACAACACACTTAATAAATAACAGTGGATATTCTCTCATACTTTCTCTCGCAAAACTTCAGACAGACTCGCATTATCTCTCTCCATTCATCTGCAAACAGATCACAATCGGGATTGACTGCCAGGAGGGCATTGAGGGCTTCCAGAGTCCGACACACCGGCGACTCTGCTCTAGCGACCGTACGACATGCTGGTCGAGCAAACAATTTGTGCCTCCTACTATGAACTTGCAATATTTTTTTTATCTTTGTACAACTCACACACGGTCATCTGATTCCATACTAAGCAGAGCTTGTACTATGGTAACCAGACAACTGATAAACATACTTATATAATTTATAAATATATACATATTATAGATAAATGACACCCAGACACAGAACAAACAATCATGCTCATCACGCAAAGTTTGTCCTGGGTGGGAATCGAACCTACGACCTCCGGCTTAGCAGTTAGAGTCACTAACTACAACAGGAACTTATAAAATATCGTCGCTTTTCCGTTCCGTGGACAATATAAAAGCACCATATCCAGTAGACATTCTGTGGACATATTTTTTTAAGTTTATATACTTTTTTGTCGGAAAGGGTTTTGACATTGTATACATTCTACTCTTCACAATTAACCATGTACAAATACTATTGTAAAGCATTATTTTAAAATAGTAAGTATAGAGTTTCTTGCCCGTTCTTCTCCATACGAATCAACTTTTTGGAATGGGCAACTAGATTCATTTTTCTTTGTTTTTGACGTTCCAAAGTGCCGAAATAAATGATTTGAGTTTGTGTTTGACATTCTGACCAACTCTTCCAATGTGTCCAAAGTCCAATTTACATAGTTAAGCGGTCCAATATGTCGACATAACTTTGGGCAAGCAATCACTCGTGTTGTGTCTCTACGTGAAGGAAATAAGATTAGACCCCTTGACTTTGGAACTCCTTAACTTAGAAGATTTCGTCTTTACTAAATATATTTACTAAGTCAAAGCGTATTTTACGCTTTTTGTTAAAAGTTATAAAATCTATAAGCGACATTTTGTCATCTGACAACCGCCATCTTGAATTTTTTCAAGAACAGAACGGCCATCTTGGATTTTTCCAAGATGGCGGTTGTCAGATGTTATATTTTATAAGAGTTATATTTAGACATATAACTATCTAATTTGTAAATTAGATTATTATTTATTAGATAATTAGGTAAACGGTCCAATATGTCGACATAATTTTGGGTAAGCATTCACTCGTGTTGATTGTCTACGAGAAGGAAATAAGATTAGACCCTTTGACTTTGGAACTTCTTACCGAACTGGAGAGATTTCGTCTTTACTAAGTCAAAGAGTATTTACGCTTTTAGTTAAAAGTAATAAGATCCATAAGCGACATTTTGACATCTGACAACCGCCATCTTGAATTTTTTCAAGAAGAGAACCGCCATCTTAGATTTTTCCAAGATCCGCCATCTTGGAAAAATCCATTGTCAGATGTTATATTTTATAAGAGTTATATTTAGACATATAACTATCTAATTTGTAAATTAGATTATTATTTATTACATAGTTAAGCGGTCCAATATGTCGACATAACTTTGGGCAAGCATTCACTCGTGTTGATTCTCTACGAGAAGGAAATAAGATTAAACCCTTTGACTTTGGAACTCCTTAACTAAGAAGATTTCATCTTTACTAAATATATTTACTAAGTCAAAGCGTATTTTACGCTTTTTGTTAAAAGTTATAAAATCTATAAGCGACATTTTGACATCTGACAACGGCCATCTTGATTTTTTTCAAGAACAGAACGGTCATCTTGGATTTTTCCAAGATGGCGGTTGTTAGATGTTATATTTTATAAGAGTTATATTTAGACATTTATCTATCTAATTAGGTAAACGGTCCAATATGTCGACATAACTTTGGGCAAGCATTCACTCGTGTTGATTCTCTACGAGAAGGAAATAAGATTAGACCCCTTGACTTTGGAACTTCTTACCGAACTAGGGAGATTTCGTCTTTACAAAATGTATTTAATGTCAAGTCAAAGAAAATTAGCGTATTTTTAGTCGAAATGTTTTTAATCGCGTCTAAATTATCTATGGAGTGTCTTGATTTGAAAGGAATTAACTAATATTTTATCTTCTGTCCTTTTCTTAATGTAATGGAAAGAGAAACACGCACTTAGCTTAAATTAAGGTTAGTTTTTGAACAAGAGAATCTGCACCATTAAACATCTAAGCGATATTTTGACATCTGATAACCACCATCTTGGATTTTTCCAAGATGGCGGACAGAAGTTGATCTGTCAAAGATAAAAAGAACTTTGGAAGATCAACGTCACCAAAATTGAAATGACTCAAGTAACCTCTTAGTTTTTTTATAGAAGAAAAAACAAACTTCGTTTTTTAATGTTGTATGTTCAGACAGACAGACATTATTGTATCTATTAGTTACAAACGGCCGTTGTAGTTATTGAGGTGTACACAACAGTGGCGCCCTCTTTAATGAGCGCGCGACTGCACGTAGTGGCGCGTCTCCATTGTGACACGATACAGGATTTTAAGACGCGAAAAATGCCAGGCAGACAATAATACACTCGTATTATTGTCTGCCTGGCATTTTTGAGGCAATGTTAGGGTTGGCTTCCGGATTCAGCTGAACCATTAACACAGAGCGACTATCGAACCTCTACAACCGATAATTAGATAACACGATACCCCGTAATGTATGTCAAAGATTTACGAAAGACATCTAGCTAATGGCTTTACGTGCCTTTCGAGGCATGTGATGATTATCAGTTATGTCCAAGACAATCTTCAAAAAATACTCATAAATTGGAAAAGTCGCATGACATAGTCGGACAAGCCCGGATTTGACCCGACAACCTCTTACATGAGAGGCGGGCGAATTCACCACTGGGCTGTCACGACACATCACTACTGGAGCCCTAGTCTGCTATTACAATCGTGTCTCAATGACCAGTCATCGGCTAGATATTTGACAACTTTGGCAGTTTTTGTATGGGAAATGTGTCAAAAGTTTGACGTTACACGTTGAAAATCGATTATTAAGACACGATTGTAATAGCAGACTGGGGTCCCTGTTTAATACTCCCAATTATCTTCAAACGGCCAATACAATAAAGCCCATGTAACAAAATCCCTACTAAAAACCCGTACCTTACCGTACAACAACGAAAACAAACCCGAATACATTAAAGTCAAGAAAATGTAGCGTCCTTTCACAGGCAATAAGTCTACAATTTCCATTTGTTTGGCCTTAAAAAACTTCTGGAAGCTTCCATGCTAATTTTAGGGTAAAAATAAAACAAATATTCTTCGTTGGCTTGGGTTCGTGGATGAGAAATTTGATCTGTTCGGTCCTTGGTGAATAAGTGAAGGTTTTTGAGCCACTTTGTTGCTTGAAAGATATTTTTAAGGTTTGGTATTAAATTATAAGTAAGTTGTTTGTAAATTGGTTTAACCTCTTGAAGACCAACCGACAGCCGGCTGTCAAGTTGCTATTGTCTTTCTATTGTGTTTTGAATTACGTGTGTTCGATGGAATAATATCGCAAATTGTTTGTTATATCTACCCACATGGGTCTATTATGAACTGCCTCCTTACCATGACGTTTAAAGTAAGATTGTTTTATTCCTGTTCCAGAGTGTGCAAGTGGCAGCGTTAAACACGTTGTCTCGCGCCGTCTCTTTCCCACTGAAAGTACTATCAAAGTAATACTGCTATAAGGGCTTGTGGTAGGCCCCCTGGTCAATATTTCTGAGGTTACGTCTATACATGTCGTTGCTAAGAAACTTTAGAAAGAAAAAAATAACAATAGAACCCCTTGAAGGGTTGAAGAAGCTTGCGGCAAGCAAGCTAACAAATAAATAATAAATATCCTAGGCCAATCACACACCCGGCCATCTGATCCCAAACTAAGCAGAGCTGGTACTATGGTAACCAGACAACTGATACACTTACTTATATAATAAATAAATACATACATACGATAGATAAATTACACCCAGACACAGAAAGGTCATAAATGCCTCGTAGGCTCAAAGCGCAATTGCTGCGCGTGGGGTTCTAGATTCTATTCCAGTATCATAAAAAAAATGGCATAATACCTACTTTTACACGTCAAAAATGTACTTTGCTTGTTTTAACTGTATCCTAGGAACTCAGAGAAGAAACATAAACGACCAAAAACTACCTTTAAGTAATTTCAAGGCGGCGTTTGGGACCACCCAAAAACCTCCCTAAGGGACCTTAAAATATTGATATGAAATCAATATTCCACATGACAAGTCCAGCTGGAAAGCGAAAGGTGTAACCGGCAATAAATAATATCACCAATATATAACACGGGATATTTCTTACGTTTTCAAGACGTATCACACTCATACGTCACATCCGTTACAGATGAGATATGTAGGGTTGCCAGATGTTGTGACTGGTACCATTAAATATAAATATATATATATATATATATATATATATATATCTTGGGACAACTCACACACGGCCATCTCATCCAGAACTAAGCAAAGCTTGTGTTATGGTACCTAGATAAGTGATATACGAACTTATAAATATCATTTATAAATACGTAATATAATTATAGTATATCTTGTTGTGGTGGCAACAGAAATACATTAATTTATTTTAAACTTTATGCACATGTAAAAAAACAATGCACAACGGCGGTTAATGCCTTGGGCATTAAGTCCGCCAATACATCATTTGTGAAAGTTTCTACTGTCTAGCCTAGTCAGTTCTTGAGATACAGCCTAGTGACAGACAGCAGTTTTACTAATAGGGCCCCGTTTTACCCTTCGGGTACGGAATCATATCAAAAAAGAGGATTATAAGGATTAAGAATTGCTAAAGCAATTCGCCAGCAAAATTTGAACTGATTCAAACTTTTATGTTAGTCGAGTTAGTGGAAAAAAATCAAGTGAAGTTACGACAGGGAGAATTAATTTAAGACGAATAATATTCAAAAAATATCAACTAGCTAGGTCAAACACTGACCGGTTTTTTTAGTTTTTTTTTATAAATATACTAGCTTTTGCCCGCGGCTTCGCTCGCGTTAGAAAGAGACAAAAAGTAGCCTATGTTACTCGCCATCCCTTCAACTATCTCCACTTTAAAAATCACGTCAATTCGTCGCTCCGTTTTGCCGTAAAAGAAAGACAAACATACAGACAGACAGACAGACACACTTTGGATAGGGTGACTGGTAATTAGTGTACGATACTTAAACACGTTATTGTGCTCATGATAACCAACAATTTTTATTATGGGGAGCAAAGCCGAAAAAAAAATCTGCTTTTTAGTACATTAGGCAACCATAAATGTACTGAACAGTTGTTTTATCGCGATTTCAGGTTTGTTCCCGTTGCTTTTTCTAAATATTTTTATATGCGTTCCGCCACTAACTTAGCGAGATATGCCAACCCTATACGTCACAGATGACATATGACGTCACTCCCGGTTCCAATAGGTGATGATGTATGGCGAATATTGTCGGAATGTCGAATGTCGGACCTTTTTCATAGCTACGTTTTATGGAGGGAAAGAAAGGTTTTTTTATTATAAATGCGAAAGGTTATTGGGTTCTGCTGAATCGAATCGGTATGTATTAAAATATGACCCAATTTTCAAGTTATTTAATCTTTCGACGACCAAGCGACAGCCGGCTGTCGCGCTGCTATTGTCTTTCTATTGTGTCTCGAATCACGTGTGTTCAAGGGTGGACTCCTTGGGACGATATTATACTCAGTATGATTAACAAACAGTAGCTATTATCTTTTTATTATTACAAACTAGCGGCCCGCCCCAGATTCGCACGGGTGTAACAAATCTTAAAAAATCCCGGCTTTCCTCTACTATAATAAGCATGTATTATACATATAAACCTTCCTTAAGAATCACTCTATCTATTAAAACAAAAACCGCATCAAAATCCGTTGCGTAGTTTTAAAGATCTAAGCATACATAGTGACAGACGGCGGATAGCGACTTTGTTTTATACTATGTAGTGATCTTTTATATTAATTATTAACAAATGACTGTTAACCTTTTTTAATACAAATATTTATTTATCTATATATACTCGTGGCATTATGCTATGTGTCTTTTTCAGAATAAGACAAATTTGAGAATATGAAACGCGAAATTCTAATAGGTCCCTAATCCCAATATTCGCCTTCTCTGAGGCCTTTGCCCTACAATAAGACATTAATAGACATTTATTTTAACACTAAAACTTCCGTACCACAGCTATTAATTTTAAAATCGCTGTCGTAATGAAACTGCAATACCTAAAGTCCTACCCTGCACGTAATAGCAGTGAGTCAATTTCGTGACTCCATTGCAATTGCAGCAATCTGCAGCGCTGACTCATCGCAGCTTTGTTTCAACCGAAGGCTCGATAGTTCGATACGGTTCAACTAGATTGGTTTTAGGAATAAAGTGTCTGTCTGTCTGTTGTGTTGTTAGAGGTCATTATGAGTACAAGACTCTTATGGTGAGATATGACGTTACTTAGTACTTTGGCTTAGCTATGTTCCGTCTATATCGTGTACAGTGGGCAAAGCAGATAAGTATCCAGAGGGCCTGGCAAAGTGGCATTGTAGAATAGAAAACGAAAACGAATAGATTGTCAAATGTATGGAATTGACATAAGCTTTCGCTAAACAATTTGACATCTCCATACATTTGACAATCTATTCGTTTTCGCTATCTATTCTACAATGCCACTTGTCTAGGGGGGCTGGGCCGTCATATACAATTGAGGTTTTCTTGAATACCAATGAATGTATTCAAATGAAATTTAACCTAATTGAAGAACTAAGTAGTCATTTTCTACTACAGTTTTAATTTTTATTAGAAAATATCCGTGGGTTTTTGAGAAAACTTAAACTGTTTCAGACGGCCCTGGATACTTATCTGCTTTGCCCACCGTACTTGACGTTTGACAGTTGTGTAACAGGGACAGGTTTATTGCTTAGCTAAACTACGTGCCAAGTAATGTACGTGTATTTATCTCGCCATAAGTGTCAGTCTGTCTGTAAGTCACCCCCTAGGATTACAATTTTTTATGATTTAGGAAAACCAAGATATGTAAATCGTTGAGACACTTCGATTCTAGCTAATAACTTTTATATTCTAGGTCTAGCTATCGCGGTTATTGAGATACAGCCTGGGTCAGACGGACGGATAGACAGCGAAGACTTAGTTATAGGGCCTCGTTTTTATCCTTCGAGTACGGAACCCCAAAAACTAAAGTAAGTAAAAATTCCGTCCTGCAATGAATACCAAGAAAATATCGCAGAAACATAAAATTTTTTGCTCGATTCTAATGCAATTCAATCGAATTACTGTATCGATATACTGAGTGCAAATTGCACCACCCACTTAACAATTTCTTTCTTTGTTTCTTCCACAAACGGGTTCAAAACAAAGGCTTTTAATACGAGTAGCAATGCAATAAAACTTCATTAGGTACTTGTTATATCGATAACGGTCTATGTACTGAATCAACTGTTGACTCATTTACCCGCTTCCTAGAATGATATACAGGAATAATCTATGTACAGTGTTAAATTATCCTTTGACTTTTAATACTGGGTATATTTTTGTTCTTGCACAACCCTCTAGGAGATGATTCAAATCTTAAAAAAATCTTTTTCCAAAAAAAAGATAACCGACTTCAAAAACTAAAAGCTCAAAAATAACTATTTCCGAAGTCGGTGGCTTCTCCCGGTCGAATTGAGTTGCTTTGCCATCTTTTATTTGGAAAAAGTTTTTTATTTTTTACTGTTTAGTTAAGAGTCCCAACTCAACATAAAATGTACGTTTTTCTATAAAAATTGAGGAGTTCCCTCGATTTCGGCATGATACCATCATCAGATCCTGGACCTGATGACAGACTACCCAAATGGTCCCAACCATTTGGGTAGTCAGAGTTGGTTCCATAATAAAAGTTGTTTGTTTTTATGAGTAGAATCATCTCCTAGCGGGTTGTGCTAGACCGAAAATACACCTTGTAAAATACTAGCTTTCGCCCGCTTTTTATTCCTTTAGGTTCGAGTTTTAAAAATTCCTTTATTAGTGGATTTACTCTTCATAAAGAACATATGCTCCTTACATGTTTTTAAGACCAGTGGTTTTTGATGTGCAGGAGCTTGTTAATATACACTCTCCTTTAAAGGAAAGTCCGACCACTCAACCAAGGGGTATCGTGTCGCCAAGTCACTGGGTTGTGGAGGTCTGATAGGCAGTCGCTTCACGTAAAACACTGGTATCCAGCTGAATCCGGTTAGGTTGGAAGCCGACCTCAACATAGTTGGGATAAGGCTAGGGAGATGATGAATTTTCACATAGCCGTATACTCAAACGTCACAAAATTTTAAAAACTGTCTGAAATCCGTTGCTGTCTTTGTCACTCCTTTTTTTTTTGGTGAGTGGGAAACCATCAAATTACTTCTCCCGTCCTGGGCGCGGTGGGAGGGCGTGTCAGACTTTTACTGGCTAAAACCCACTCATGTTCCTTCGGTTGCCCTTTACATTCCGGGGTCACGGTAACTATTATAAACATTCCGCAACCCCGGCAGGCGTTGGCCCTGTTAGGCCCCTTCCTGAGCTGACTTCTCTTTGAGGCTCTTTCTCTTTGTCACTCTAAATGGATAAAGGTCATAGCTCATTAGAGCCACCCGGCACCCACTCCGCACCGACTCGCCTCCTGCGGCTAGTATTATATGGACTTATATGGGCATGCGTTCACTATATCAACTCCGTAGAGTCACCGGATCGCCACGGTTATAAGGCGAGTCGGTGCGGAATGGCTGTCGGGTGGCACTAATGAGCTATCCTATGACCTTAAATAAGGACAGCAACATTTTTAACTGCGTCCTAAAATCGAGTGAGGTTTGAGTTTCCTGTCATTTGTTTCTTCCACAAATGGATCAAACAAAGGCTTTAAACGCGCAATAAAACTTCATTACTTGAACAATTTTATCGATAAGGGTTTATATACAATTGTGAATCAACTGTTGATTCATTGGCCAGCTTCCTAGGATGACACATGGTCATAATCTCCTACAGGGCGACTAGCAATTGACCTTGTACTTAAACACAATTGTCCTCATTATAATAAACTAGCTTCTACCCGCGGCTTCGTTCGCGTTAGAAAGAGACAAAAAGTAGCCTATGGTACTCTCCATCCCTTCAACTACCTCCACTTAAAAAATCACGTCAATTCGTCGCTTCGTTTTGCCGTGAAAGAAAGACAAACATACAGACAGACACACTTTCCCATTTATAATATTAGTATGGATAATTTTCATTAGATCATGAGTCGTATACAACTTTTCTTCATTAATGGCAAATCATCAAATGACTTCTCCCGTCCTGGGTGCGGCGGGAGGGAGTGTCAGACTTTACCTGACTAAAACCCACTCATATTCCTTCGGTTGCCCTTTATGTTCCGGGACCGCGATAACTATTAGAACTATTCCGCAACAAAATGATCCATCGAGATTAAGAATGAACTTGAATTTTAACCCTAATTAATCCTTCGAACAAATTTATTATTATTAATATTAAGCATACCTAGGTAGAGACAACGGAAAAGGACTTTGTTTTATACTATGTATTGATTAACCTTTCGACGACCAAGCGACAGCCGGTTGTCGCGCTGTTATTGTCTTTTTAATGTGTCCCAAATTACGTAACCAGAATTATCAAAGATATTCAACTCCCGTGTGAAGCTGGGACGTGTCACTAGTGTTATAATAATTAAAATAGGTCAACTGTAAGTCATCGCAACTTCGCACCCCACAAATTATCCTTTATGAATACCCTTAATTACTATATACCGTAATTAGCTAGTTTTGGCACGTGACTACGTCTGAGTCACCGCTGTGTCACGTAAATAACTGGAGGCTGTGTTCAGATGAGTCATGGACCAATTAGGATCGATCAGAAGGATACGGTATAAATAATTAAATATTTTTAGGCAATTCACACACGGCTATCTGATTCTAGACTAGGCAGAGCCTGTAGTATGACACTTATATATATAATTTATAAATACATCCATACTAATCTAATATTATAAATGGGAAAGTGTGTCTGTCTGTCTGTCTGTCTGTCTGTCGGTCGGTCTGTCTGTCTGTCGGTCTGTCTGTCTGTCTGTTTGTCTTTCTTTCACGGCAAAACGGAGCGACGAATTGACATATTTTTTTAAGTGGAGATAGTTGAAGGGATGGAGAGTAACATAGGCTACTTTTTGTCTCTTTCTAACGCAAGCGAAGCCGCAGGCAAAAGCTAGTAAGTAAATATTTTTAGGCAACTCACACACGGCCATCTGATTCCGGACTCGGCAGAGCCTGTAGTATGATACTTATATCTTATATATAAAATTCTCGTGTCACAATGTTAGTTACCTTACTTCTCCGAAACGGCTTTACCGATTTTTACCAAATTTTATATGCATATTCAGTAGGTCTGAGAATCGGCTACTATCTATTTTTCATACCCCTAAGTGATAAGGGTAAAACCGCGGAATGCAGCGCAGCTAGTTAATTTATAAATACATACATTTATACGTCATCTAAAAAGCTGATGAGTTTGTTTGAACGTGTTTATCTCAGGAAGTACTAGATCGAATTGAAAAATTCTTTTTGTATTGCTTAGCCCTTTTATCGAGGAATGCTATAGGATATATAACATCACGATAATATGACCAACGGAAGCGGAGTAGTAACCAAAAATGCGGATGAAACCGCGAGGGACAGTTAGTGTTGTAGATAAATTACATGTCTGTGACATAGTACAAAAACAGTGTTAATGGAGATTCTTGCTTGTTCTTCTCAAAAACCAACTCTTTGGAACGAGCAACTAGCTTTAATTTTCTGTCTGACTCATGCCTTTACAATTCAAAATCCATACTAATATTATAAATGGGAAAGTGTGTCTGTCTGTCTGTTTGTCTTTCTTTCATGGCAAAACGGCGCGACGAATTGACGTGATTTTTTAAGTGGAGATAGTTGAAGGGATGGAGAGTAAAACAGGCTACTTTTTGTCTCTTTCTAACGCGAGCGAAGCCGCGGGCAGAAGCTAGTCTTTAATAATTCGAATTGGTTTATTTGAATAAAATAATTTTAAGTTCGAGTCATCGGAGTCAGGCAAGTCAAAATTAAATATAATTAATCAATTAAAAATCTAGCTCCTAATACACGTGACCATCTGACTGAAGTTATTACTTGAGTCACTGTTATGTCACGTAGAGATGACTGGAGGCTGTGGCTAGATGACTCATGGACCAATTACGATTGATCGGTCATAAGAACCGTTGTTCTATGACATAAACCTGACCTTAGGGGCCCTAGTCTGCTATTACAATCGTGTGTCAATGACCAGTCATCGGCCGGATATTTGACAACTTTGACAGTTTGTGTATGGGAAATGTGTCAAAAGTTTGACGTTACACGTCAAAAATCGATCATTGAGACACGATTGTAATAGCAGACTAGGGCAACAGATAAGTTTTTGGTTGTTTGTTTGAACATACCTAAGATCTACTAACTTTTGCCCGCGGTTTCGCTTAGAAAAGAGACAAAAAGTCACTCTCCATCTCTTCAAGTATCTCCACTTAAAAAGCACGTCAATTCTCTTAGCTGTTTTAACCTTTCGACGACCAAGCGACAGCCGGCTGTCGCGCTGCTATTGTCTTTTTTATTGTGTCTCGAATCACGTGTAAAGATTTAAGATAAAAGGAAGCAGTAATATAATGTATATCTGTTTAGTTTCAGTATGGAGGTATGTTTACATCACGACCTGCCCCACTGCCACGGTCGCAATGTGTCGGAAACACCGTTATATACAGGATGTTTCAGAATACGGTATTTTACACCATCATCAATGAGGGTTTTTTGGCAGCACGTAGGCGTCGGGTCTGGCTGCGGCGTGATTGGTGGATTTTGACATACCTGTCGGTAAAACGGCATGACATTGACAGATATGTCAAAAATTCACCAATCATGCTGCAGTTGGACCTGACGCCTACGCATTGCCATCTATAGTACGATTTTTAATTCGAGTCAGAAAAATGACAAGTGCAACTGTCACTGATACCAAAAAGGGTGACCCGCTACAATAGTGATGTTCCACAATCGATAGACTTAGACATTTAGTCATGCTTTGTTTTATTAGGTACCAAAGTGTTTTTTTATTGTAAATATTGAATACATATCGTCTTAAATATAACAATTTTAGAAATATGGACCTTACCAAAAACAAATAATATAACAGTGTTTTATGTAATATTAAATTACCTACCGTGTATGTCTTCTGTTTAATTACCGTAAATTACATGTAATATTTTTTATAATTAATGGCAATAAGATATTGAATAAAAAGAGTATTCTCGACTAAGATTTAATTGTAAAAACTCGATTGTACCACATCACTATTTATTTGGGACTAAAAACCTGCAACACTGGAAATGTAATTTTTCTGACTCGAATTAAAAATCGTACTATAGCGGATTTCTCCTATGTACTCTTATAGGCTTTGATGGCAATGTCACCTTATGACGTCACTAAGTGAGCAACTCAATTGTCTTGTTATTTATTGTTTTAAAAGCATCTAAAATCGATTTTACAGTATTTTCAATATTAACCAGATTTTTGGGGTTTAAATTGGGAGATTTTATTGAAATGATGTCTTGTTTTTACTGGTTAACAATTTAAAATACCCCATTGTAATGAGTCAAAATAATAATAAATCATCATACTGTAAATTTGTGTATGTTTACATCGCGACCTGCCTCACTGCCGCAGAGCACATCCGAGACACGTGTTCACACCCACGTGTACAGGCGGCTTGAGAATAGAGATGAGACAACGTGAGAAGAGACGAGAAATGAGAAGAGAAGAGAAGTGCTGGAGAAAGTTCTGAGAAATAACATTGTTGGTATTATAAACAAAACGAGGACTAGAACACAAATGTTTCTATTGGGATGTACCAGTAATCTATTTATAAAGAACTGTACATACCTATAAGATACATATTTAAAAAGTTTGACTTCTAAGTTTCAGAAAATTAGGGAGGATATTACACAGACACACGAATAATCCTTTGAGGGTATCGTTCAATAGCAAAAATAATATGTGATAGACGTTTTGTGTAATATTCTATTATAGACTTCTCCATAACGTTTCTATTTAACTGTAGTAGGATAAAAAGAAGCAGTAATATAATAAACATCGGTTTAGTGTCAGTATGTTTGTATGTTTACATCGCGACCTGCCTCACTGCCGCGGTCAGAGCACATCCGAGACACGTGTTCACACCCACGTGTACAGGCGGCTTGATTAATAGAGATGGGACAACGTGAGAAGAGATGAGAAATGAGAAGAGAAGAGAAATGAACAGAGTTGAGATTGTACACATGATTCAGTTTTTAAATTAATTCGCTCAAAATATAACGTTTTAGTAAATCACAATTACTTTCAAGATTGATTCAGGATTGGAATTTTCAAAAATCTAAGCGGATACTTAATCTTTATAATCAACACATACTCCAAGTTTCATGTCTCTAGGACCAGTGGGTTGGGTTGTGCGTTAATATATTAACAAACAACTAACTTTTGCCCGCGACTTCGTCCGCGTGGAATAGTAGTTCCCTTTCCCGGGAGATTTCCGTGATGAAAACTATCCTATGTCCTTTCTCGGGTCCCAGACTATATCTGTACCAAATTTCATTCCAATCGGTTTAATTCAGTGGTTTAGGCGTGAAGAAGAGACAGACAGACAGAGTTACTTTCGCATTTATAACATTAGTATGGATTAGTCAGTTTACCATTGTTCGATAACAATTTCGTATCTCGCTATAAGCAAATTAAAAATAACTTAACATACCTAAAGGTTCTAAAAATAGCTGAAATGTACAAAAAAATACTTGTACAAAATGAAATAATACTCTTGGGAGTTTCGCAACAATGGACAATTAATTATGTCGCAATGTATAGTTATAGGCATAAACATGTTTTTTTTTTGTACAAGTTTATAGTACTATGGTATACTTAATAAAGCTACTTACTGTACTCGTAAAATATGATTTAATTGAAAGCAATTTCGGAACGTGCGTGTTAAATTAGGGCAGGTCAGAAAGTATTTTTACAATTCAATTTTTTTTTCGCGTACATCTTAAGAATAAAGATAATGAAAGACCGAGTACTGCAAGTCTTATTTAAGTTTTTTGGGTATAATAAATAAAATAAATAAATAAATATCCTGGGACATCTTACACACGGCTATCTGATCCCAAGCTAAGCAGAGCTTGTGTTATGGTAATCAGACAACTGATATACCTACTTATATAATTTTTAAATACATACATGTTGTAGATAAATAACACCCAGACACAATAATATGTTTATTTATCCTTCGAACACACGTGATTTGAGACACAATAGATGGACAATAGCAGCCCGACAGCCGGCTGTCGGTTGGTCGTTGAAAGGTTAATAAGCATACGTAAAGAACTTATCAATTTACACGGGCTTTAAAAATTACTATTATATAAAAGAAAATTACTATTAAATTTTGCTAAACATATAAAATTTTATGCTCACGACTGTACTCACAATATTCAAACTCAATACTCTCAATGGTAGACGCTGGAGCTGGTTTGAAAAAAAAAAATAAACAACCTGTATCGGACTCCGTAAATGTTTACACAAGTAGTTTAAATCTGACTCCGTAAACACACCGGCCGACAGAGTTGTCTGTGGGACTGCGGCCGTTTACCGAAAAAAAAAATAGGGTTGTCACTGTCATGGAGTTGTCAAAAAATTGAAAAATTCGTGGCGCGTAAGTTTTATTCATAACAGTTATGAATGAAACTTAAGCGCCACGAATTTTTTAAAGCTAGTTACGTGCTTTCGCAATTTGTGAAAAAGAAAAGAAATTCGCAAAAACTGTAGAAATTTTTATATTCTTTAGGGTTGGAATTTAAATAGAGTTTCTAGCTTGTTCTTCTCCATAAAGATCAACCTTTTTGGAACAAGCAACTAGCTTCAATTTTCTTTCTGACTAACCGACCGACTCTGACAATTCATAAGTGCCTGTAAATGGTCTAAGTGAAATAAATGCTTAGTTCTGATTTTGACAAAAATCCTTTTTAGTGGATACTTACTTTATACAAACATACCTTCAAAGTTTTATGTCTCTAGGAGCAGCGGTTTGGGCTGTGCGTTGATATATCTACAATCAGTCAGTTGGTCAATCAGTCGGTTTATATAAAAAAAATATTATTACAGCAATTCTAAATCTACGCCGTTTATTTATTTATTTATTTAATTCTTAGTACGTAGTGTACAGACGGACTTAATGCCGTAGGCATTCTCTGCCAGTCTAGTCTGTCAGTCGCCGTTGTGCATAAATTTAACTAAAATCTACACTAATGTAATAAAGAGGTATAATTTGCAATTTTTTGCAGGATTTAATAACCGTTACTAATGATCTAATTCTAACAAAAAAGTTACAAAAACTACATTATTATTGAGTGCTAAAGGCTTTAAATTCTAAACAACCAGGCTTTGAATAAGGCGGACTTACAAATATTTGTTTTAAGAGGGAATCAAAACTGCGATACGCATGGCATCAGTCGATCGCTCAGTTATTGCGTCACCGGTGAAACACTAATTATGACCTCGAGGCAAAAAGAAGAAATTCATGATCATTCCGTAATTTACTCAAATCTAGAACCATAGCATTATGAGAAATCATTTTTATAGCGAACTAGCTTCTGCCCGCGACTTCGTCCGCGTGTAATAGTTCCCGTTCCCGCGGGATTTCTGGGATGAAAACTATCCTATGTCCTTTCTCAGGTCCCAGACTATATCTGTACCAAATTTCATTCAAATCGGTTCAGTAGTTTAAGCGGGAAAGCGTAACAGACAGACAGACAGACAGAGTTACTTTCGCATTTATAATATTAGTATGGATAATCATCGATGAAGAGGAAAATTTAGCAATAAGTCGTTTAACCTTTCGACCACCAAGCGACAGCCGGCTGCCGGGCTGATATTGTCTTTCTTTTGTCTCGAATCACGTGTGTCCAAGGGTTTAAATTTAAACAACAATCCTTTCTCCTAATCCGTATTGTGACAACCCTATTCCAAAAAAAGTATAAAAAAGTTGTCGATGGTACAACGGAAGAGATTGTTTGTGTCTGTCTGTACGTGTCGATGACAGAAATTATAGTTTTTAGGATAACAGCGGGCTAGTACGAAAATAAACTCGGCTAGGTAAATTAATTAATGCTTTTACAAGTGTTCAACAGTTTTTAGTGGTATCGTGTAAAGGTGTATCTTTATTTAAACTTTCGACGACCAAGCGGCAGCCGGCTGTCGGGTTGCTATTGTCTCACTATTGTGTCTCGAATTACATGAGTTCAAAGGTTTAAGAAAATGGTTTTGATTTTTGTTTTTCATTGTTTTTAAAATAGTGATGGCCAGTTAAGCACCCTCCTCTCGAATAATGTTGTGGGTTTGAATAGGCTCAAAGTGACTTTTTTAATTCGTATGTACAATCGACAAAATGGAATCATGACCCACCATAAGCTTATTTTCCTACAGACATTTAAATACAATTAGGTCGACAATCGCGTAAACATGTATTAAAAATGTCGCACGTCTAGTCTTATTATTTGGACAGCTTCAAACGATTTGTCGTCGAAATGGGTCATGATTCAATTTGGTCGATAGTACTTTCTAAAGTTTATCATGAACATCACTGATGTGAAGCCGTTGGTCCCGGTTGTCATTCGTAGAACTTGGACAGTCGTTACGTGTAGTCAGAAGTCAGAAAGTCTGACCAGTCTAACCAAGAGGCGTTCCGTGTAAAAGTTTCGTATTCAGCTACATTCAGAATTAGTAGTTCTCAAGATTAGAGCGTTCAACCAAACAAACAGAGAAACTGGTTTTATAACATTAACCTTTCGAAGACCAAGGGATAGCCGGCTGTCGCGCTGCTATTGTCTTTCTATTGCGCCTTGAATCACGTGTGTTGAATGCAAATAATAAAGTAAGTATATAAGTTGACAATCTTCTTTTTTCAAATATAATGTCAGTACCCATTCACAACCCTTTGCAAGACAACTCAGTATCTCACAAACATACTTTTACGTGTTTGGTTTTTGAAGTAAATAAAAACATGCCAAGTGCGAGTCGCACTCTTATACAATGAGTTCCGTACCTCCACTTTTCACTAAAATTGCCCTGGCTGGAGGCCTAGAGTCACTCTTGGCAGCCACAGGATTGTCCGGTTAAGCAGTAAACAGCCTTAGCGAGCTGAACTGCAAGATGCCTTAGTTAGAAAAAAAAAAAAAAACCACTTTTCACTGAAAGGAATTAAGTACTCACATTTATTCAGGACCTTCGAACACACGTGATTCGAGACACAATAGAAAGACAATACCAGCGCGACAGCCGGCTGTCGGTTGGTTCGGAAGGTTAAGTTAAAATTTGGCGGTTTTGACATTTTTATGCTATTCGACGGCGAGCAATGGCGCGCATCGCCTGACCAATCAGAAACATTATTTGTTAATGTCGTGGTTAAAATATTTACCCAAGAAATCATAACAGCAATTTTATGAAGTTTTTTACTCTCCTGAAAAGTTAATATTTTTGACATAGGCGGTGTCAGAACTTTAACAAGGCTATGTCCTTTCTCAGCCTATTGGCTATCTCTGTAGTAAATTTCATTTAAATCGCTTCATTAGTATTGACTAGCTTTTGCCTGCGACTTCGTCCGCGTGGAATAATAGTTCCCGTTCCCTAGAGATTTCCGGGATGAAAACTATCATTTTTTCAGCTCCCAGACTAAAACAGTACCAAATTTCATTCAAATCGGTCCAGTGGTTTAGGCGTGAAAAAGAGACAGACAGACTTTCGCATTTATAATATTAGAATGGAAGTATGGATTTTTTGTTCGTTCTGTGTCTGGATGTAATTTATCTAGTATAATATGTATGTATTTATAAACTATACTTATTAGTATGTTTATCAGTTGTCTGGCTACTGAACAAGCTCTGCTTAATTTGGGATCCGATGGCCTTGTGTAAGTTGTTACAGAATATTTAGAATTACTTTTGACGTGAAACCGAAACAGACAGAGTTACTTTCGTATCCATACTAATATTATAAATGGGAAAGTGTGTCTGTCTATATGTCTGTCTGTATGTTTGTCTTTCTTTCACGGCAAAACGGAGCGACTAATTGACGTGATTTTTTAAGTAGAGATAGTTGAAGGGATGGAGAGTAACATAGGCTACTTCTTGTCTCTTTCTAACGCGAGCGAAGCCGCGGGCAAAAGCTAGTTCATAATATTAGTAAGTATCATAATCAAAATCAAAGGCATTTATTCCACTTAGACCATTTACAGGTACTTATGAATAGTCAAAATATGAATGAGATACAGACGAATCGACAGACCCTCAATAACAGGGTTCAAAACGGACCCCTAAAGGCCTAACCCTAACAAAAACTTGCCAAATTACCCTCCAAAATATTCCGCACGTTTGGCCAACAAGTAAACATATACAACACTTACAATATCGGGCTTGGTAGGCGTTTCGGCCGCTGATTTCGCCCGCTCTTCTTTCGGTCGAAACGGAAATTTCATAATTCAAATCCGGGTATCTTATTAGGATTATTGTTAATTTTTGCTACTTTTATGTTTCTTTTTATTGTGTGCTTAAATAATTAAAAAAAATAGCTATCGTCTGATACAACAATACCAGCCTGTTAATGTCCCACCGCAGGGCAAAGGCTTCTTCTCATACAGAGAAGGCACGAGCATTGATCACCACGAGCGCTCAAGGCGAATTGACGATTTCGAACTTGTATTTACTACAAGTCCAGGTTTCCTCACGATGTTTTCCTTTACCGATGTCTGTGATGTCCACGATAAACTTTAGAAAGTACATATGAACTGAAAAAGTCACATTGGTACTTGCCAGGATTCGAACCCACAACCTTAGCGCCTTAACCACTAGGCCATCACGACATTTTTCCGATACACCCCTTTAAAAATAATAACATTCTACAACAAAACGACAGCCGGCTGTCGCACTTCTATTGTGTCTCGAATCTGTGTTCGAAATATTAAATTCCTTTTTCGACCGGACCGGGCGAATATCAGCGGCCCAACCTCCTCCAACACTTACAATATTGTGGAGGAATTACAATAGTACCACTGAGTTTATGAGTTCGTTCGTGGAATACAAAGAGCAGAATAATAAATATTACCATTCCTTTACGTTATGTTCTGGTGGCTTTTTTGCGAATATTAATGGTTTTGGTAAAAAATAATCTTTGTTACAAATATGTATGAGTAAATGAAGTTGGAGTGTCTGTCTGTTAATATGCATCATCTTAATAGCCTCTGTTTTTGTTTAGGGTGGAAAATCCTCATGAACGTCGTCCATCCTGGCGGGGCGAAGGGGTCTGTCAGACTATTACTGACTAAAAACCACCCCAGTGTTCTTTCTCCCACCTACGCCAAGGATCGCGGAAACTGATACAATTTCTGCAATCCCCGGCTATCATCTTCATAGCCTTTTCCCAATTATGTTAGGCAGTGGCGGCGTAGCATGGATTGGCACCCGGGGCGACACCCCCCAAAGCAGTGAGCACCCCCCCCCCCAAACAAAACGACAAATACTAAACGTACTTACGTGACTTTATTTTGCTAAAATGTAAATCACATTATTAAATTTATTTTCCTGTCCCTTTCAATTGACAATATGGAAAGACTGGTAAGTCGTGTTTGGCTCATTGTAGATCTCACTCAAGTAAGGTTTTATCAACTTTAATTTTGAGAAACTTCTTTCACAAGAAGCGACCGAAACACAAATAGTTACGACGACTGAGTAGACATTCCCGTTGTCACCCCTTGGTGCTTGGCACCCGGGGCGGACCGTCCTCCCCCCCCCCCCCCTTGCGCCGCCACTGATGTTATGCTTCCAGCCTAACAGGATCCTGAATACCAGTACTTTTCATGGAGCGACTGCCTCAGACCACAACCCAGTTACCGAGTAACACGATACCTCGGATTATTCCGATCTGTCAGCCCGTTTTGTCCCCACGGGTGACAGATAGGAAAAAAAGTTCGATTTGTCCCCCAGTTAGCAATGTGTGGAACACATTTTCTATTAACCTCTTCACGCTACTGCGCGCCTAGTACTTTTGATTGATTTAAATACTAAGTATCTCAGTATTTTCAGTATTTTACCAACCCATGGGGACAAAACGGGGTGACAGATCGGAATAACCCGATACCTCTTTGTTAGACCGGCCTTTCTCGCTCCTTACGAAACCACTAATCTTTGATTATTTTTTTTAGCAAAAACATTGCTTACAAAACACACCATTACACGGCATTAATTATACGAAATTGTTAGATAAAAACAAATGTCAAGATTTTTTATATTTAGCTAATAACATAAACCGAATGGGAAGTTAGTGACGAGACGTAAAACTTTCTGGCTTTTGACAATCTGTAAAGTTACACGGTCTAACTAAAGTTACCATGTTCGTTGCGAATGGAAGTAACTCCCTGGTCGTCCTCTAGGGCCAATGCCTGCCGGGGTTGCACAATAGTTCTAATAGGTACCGCGGCCGGGGCCCCGGAACATAAAGGGCAACCGAAGGAACAAGAGTGGGTTTTAGCAGGCGTCCGTCACTCGCTCAAGGCCACGCGTTTTATGCCTACCGCTTCGCGTATCGTCGACGATACAACGAACACCGGGCTGTCGCGCGCCCGCCTGAGTGCTCGCGCGTCACGGGTACAGCGCTGACTATTAAAATGCCGAAACCACGTAATTATTGCGTGATTATTGTGCAATTCCCCTGTTTCCCAATTCTCTTGTTTCCCTTTTGATAATTTATTAAAATTATTCACGCGGTTTTGGATATTTTCGACACTAAAATATACTAGTCGGGAATTCAAGGAACGAAAAATATGCATCAGTCAATTTATCAAACTAAAAAATATATGATCAACAAATAAAATAATAATTGTTTTTCTAAAACATTCGTTTTATTACCATTGTCATCATACGTATAACCCTAGCAGATTTGCTGGACGACACGCACACACGTTAGTCGCGCGGCGGGCAAAAGAATCTCAACTCTCTTGGTGCGTACTTATGGTACATTTCCCCTTGCTGCAAACAACTGGTATTATTATTATGATTTTGTAGGCTATTATAGCGTAGGTATTTTGGTTTTTGTATTGGAGTGAAGTATCTGTTACGTAGTAACTATTTATTAATCTGTGGTTTTAGTCAGTAAAAGTCTGACACGCCCTCCCGCCCCGCTCAGGACGGGAAAAGTCATTTGATGACTCACCAAAAAAAACACCCTGGTCAAAACGAAGCTTAAGGCGAGAAAAACCGCGGAAATAAGCTAGTTTAAATAATTACTATTCTCCTTGCGTAATGTTTTGTAACCTTTTTTCGCGAATATTAATGGTTCCTAAAGTCGTTGGTGTAGAAATGTTAAAAACGTAGAAAGCATATTCTTGTTATGTGAGTTTTTTGGGATTCGTTGTTTAGCAAAAAGGATAACGACTAAATAAAAAATGGCTTTTATTTAGTATGTCTGTTGTCCGTCCTATCTATAAAGACACTAGGACTAAACGTCCTTGGAATAACGGGTGTTCAGAGTGGGGACTCTGCTCGCCCATCGAGTGATTCCACGGAAGACGGTGGCACAGTAATCACGTGCTGCCGTGCACAATGAGAGTGAGGGGAGACCGCTGTACAGTCTCCTCAGGGATGTGCCCTAACAGGCGTTGCACGGAGGGGGTTCCGGAGTGGTCTTTTAAGAGGTAACGAAGCCCCTTCTAAGTGCTGATGGTGATCACCGGGGTGGTTTTAGTGAGGTAAAAATCCCACACTCCCTGGACTACTTAATCCCCAAAGTCTTTTGAAGGTTTCCCCTCGAAAACAAAAAAAAAGGACTAAACGTCCTGTCAAATTAGTCAACGCCTGAAGTAAATCTACGTATTTTAGTGGCCATGTTTTTAATCGCGTCTAGAATTCTAGATTATCGTTGGAAGTCTTAATTTGACAGAACTAAACTAATTGAGTCCTGTCAAATTAGCCTGGCAAAATATGTGTCTTCTGTCCTTTTCTAAATGAAATGGAAAGAGAAAAATGCACTTAACAGTTAAGCTTGGGGAAATAATATTGGTTTCGACCAAAGTTTTAATACATCATTGGTTTCGACAAACAAATTAATCTCCAGCGATCTGTGGCCGACTATTATTGTAATTAACCAGCGTTATAATGAATTACCAACAAAAAATCCTAATTTCCGAATAGAATACTAAATCTCCGACAAAATTACTAAGCATAGTTAAAAGCATAGTTTTCAGTTGAACGTAATTTATGCTGGTAGAAAAGTATTACTTATAGCAATAAACGTTCATGTTTATTTTTCGGAGTTTTCAGTATCTCATTTGGTCGTTTCGTCATTTTAATTCGGTAAAAAGTAGTCGGAAAGTTAGTATTTTAGGCAGTAAATTTAATATTTTGAGTAAGTACAATTCTTCTTTTTTTGTCGGAGCTTTTATTACTACCCTTAAGTTTGTGAACAAGAGAATCAGCACCATTGTCGGAGAATAGCTAACGTTATTTATGTTGCCTTAGTATTTCAGGACCAACTGTCTATAATTTCAATTTAAATTCAAACTGACAAGGGAACTAGACTAAACAATAATATACATTAGATACCTTTCTTTGATGTCTGACTCCGAAATATATTATTGATACAAGTCAAGATGGTTAAGGCGCCTGCCTCTTAAGAACCAAGCTAATTTATTCAGCTGACAAGCAAGAAACTCCATGGATACTCTTTCCAAATCGAGCTTTACAAAATGTTGGTAACATTAATCGTGTTGCTTTTATATTTATGTGAAAAGCAAGGGTTTTGTATGAAGACTTGTATACGCGTCCCTTCAGCTTTTGTATAGAATTGTTGTTTTTATGGGCTTAAGTGAATAGAGCTGAATAAATAAGCGTAGGCCCTTGCTTGATATAATATAGAAGCCTATGCTTGAGATTGAGGTTTGAAAACCGGACTTTTTTATCTGTTTTGGCATAATTTAATACATTTGTCGTGTGCCTGTCTAGCATAAAAACCAGTGCACTTGACTTTGGGCCTTCTAAAATGACACTTAAAGACGATTTTGGTCTAAACATTTTGAACTATTTCAGCTTGCCCGCTTAAACTGATCAAGTTAGAGAGCAACCAGGTGTAAACATTCAACAAAATTAAAAAAACATTATAATAACCGTATCAATAATATGGACGAGTCCTTAGCTTAAAAAAAACAACTTACCTGACACAACAGCGGCCAAAAGCAGTCCAAAAAGCGCGGGAACAACAGCCATCTTGAATCACTTTCTATCAACCAATCACAGAACACTTATAGCACTCCAAATTCGAACTAGCATACTAGGCGCGTTCGAAACGGACACTCAACCGGTTTGAATTTAAAACTTTTCTCTCTTTCGCACTTGGGTAGATCCTGTTGTCGTCTCGTTCACTCTGTAACAAAAAGGTCGAATTGTAGTTTTGTTTTGTTTTTTAAGTTGGTAGGATTATTTTGTGTTATGTAATTTAAGGCTGTTGTGGTAGAGGTCCAGTTGGTCGGGACGGGACGTTTTTGAGATTTTAGAACTAAACTACTAAAGTATCATTTTCAGGCTGTCTTGTTGTAGGGGTTCGGTTCTCGCAGGTGACAAATATTTGTATGACTTACAGGTATTTGTTTAGAATGGTTGTATGTGTATCGATACGATCCCTAGCAAATGTGAAATTCGGTTAAAAATCGGAACTAAATAAAATTAATGAATAAGTAACTGGAAAAAATTACACAGATCATTATCTTATCCCAAATTAATCACAACTTCTGTTATGGTAACCAGACATCTGATATAATACGTACATTAAAATGTATTCATATCATAGATAAATTACACCCAGACACAGTACAAACAACTGTGCTCATCACACAAAGTTTGTCCAAGCTGGGGAACGAATCCGCGCCAAGCTTAGCAGTCAGGATCACTAACCACTAGACTGTGACTAGACCAACAGGTTTCTTCGTATTAAACTGTTTTTTTTTCCTACCATCTCGGTTCTTAGATAAATTTATTTGGTAACTAGTGGCAAACGCAACGGGCTTCCCGAAAGAATTACACACTTAAGTGCTTAACGCGTTACAGCCAATAGAACGTACACTTGCTCTACAAAATTCACTCTTAATGATACGAAATAGAAGCTATATTTACGGCGATGGACCACTATATTTGGATATTTCTGTGTCTACGATGCTTTTTCTATTACAAGTTTTGGATGGATCATCTTTGTTCCTAATTATGTAAGTCAGCTTCCAGTCTAACCGGATTCAGCTGGATACCAGTGTTTTACGAGAAGCGACTGCCTATCATACCTGCACAACCCAGTAACTGGACGACACGATACCTTTTGGTTAGACTGGTCAGACTTTCTGGCTTCTGTCTACCCGTAACGACTGTCAAAGTTCTACGAATGACAACCGGGACCGGATTTACGTATTGCAAAACATTTTATCTTTACTTATAATAAAATAAAATCGTTGTATGATTTTCTATCTGTATGTATGCTAAGATCTTTTTAACTGCAAAACGGATTTTATTGCGGTTTTCATCAATAGAGTAATTTAAGAGAAAGGTTTATATGTACACTAGCTTTTTCCAAATTTCATTCAAATCGGTTCAGTGGTTTAGGCGTGAAGAAGAGACAGACAGACAGAGTTACTTTCGCATTAATAATATTAGTACGGAAGTACGGATTCCATGCATGTTATTGTAGAGAAAATCCAAGATTTTTAAAGATTTGTAACATCCGTGCTTTTAACCTTTCGACGACCAAGCGACAGCCGGCTGTCGCGCTGCTATTGTCTTTCTATTGTGTCTCAAATCACGTGTGTTCGAAGGTTGAAACGTTAGAGGTAAAATTGTTGAATTATTGGTACAATCAAAATAATATTAATAAACTTTAATTAGGCATGTAAACACGAAAACAGGAAGTATTAATTAAGTTAATATTAATTAAATTTTAGTATTGTTCATAGTTAATTAAGGACGCACAAATGACCGCAAAATATCCAAATGATGTGATGTCTATTATTAATTTGTTTTATTAAAATGGACGACATTTATGCCCTTACTAATAATCACTGTGTAAAGTTATGCAATGAATTAAGCCTGTGTAACCATACATTTTTTGACGTATAAACCTGTCATAACTTTATGCAGCGTTTATTAGTAAGGCGCTTAGTAATTACGTTATTATTATGTAGTAGCGTTTCATAATGATTTATTTTGTGTAACATAGGTAATGAAATACTGCTATCTAAACCAATATTATTAGGAGAAAAGATTTGTATTAAGATTTATTTGTTATTCTTTCACGCAAAAACTACTGAACGGATTTTGATGAAACTTTACAGAAATATAGGTTACCCATAAGAATAAAACATAGGCTACATAACATCACGCTATGACCCACGGGAGCAGAGCAGTAACCAAAAACCTAACATAACGCGGGTGAAACCGACGACTAGTATAATATTTTTTTTTCTGTGACTTCGTTTGCGGGTTTTTATACAAACTTTTATACCTTATTTTTTAATTCAATATACATCTACACTAATATTATAAAGAGGAAAACTTTGTTTGTTTGATTGTAATTAATAGGCTCAAAAACTACTGGACCGAATTTAAAAATTCTTTCACTATTCGAAAGCTACTTCATCCCTGAGTAACATAGGCCATATTATAATAATATCACGCTATGTCCCGCGGGAGCGAGGGAGTAACCAAAAACCTAACGTAACGCGGGTAGAACCGCGAAGAACAGCTATTATAATATAACTAGCTTTTGCCCGCGGCTTCGCTCGCGTTAGAAAGAGACAAAAAGTAGCCTATGTTACTCTCCATCCCTTCAACTATCTCCACTTAAAAAATCACGTCAATTCGTCGCTCCGTTTTGCCGTGAAAGAAAGACAAACATACAGACAGACAGACACACTTTCCCATTTATAATATTAGTATGGATTGATTTTATTATATAATGATTTTATTATATGTATTGATGTATTGACTAAATAATGGTGCTTTTAATATTTTTTTGTGTTTTGTATGGCCATCCTGGACTTTTTTTTAAAACTAAAAGCCCATTTCATAACATTTCCTTTCAACGATCTTTTCTTCAAAAGTTAGGTGACAGCGACAATGACAGTATTGCCAGATTACTAAACAACTATAAGGCCACTCATAAACACGTGAATCTAGATTGTGATAATGTGGGGGGGGAAATCGGTACAAATCTTTTATGAATAAAGGTGATATGGTTTAAATAAATTTTGTTTACATTAATAGGTAAGTGATACGAAGTTCACCGGGTCATCTAGTATGTATATAATAGTAAACTCACTGCCTGATATCAGCGTGTTTGTTAATATATAACAATAACTAACTAAATACATTAAACTTGGAGGGTTAATTCTTTGTGAAGAATATAAAAAATAGCCCTAAAGGGTTAAAATAGTAGGTAGAAGTTCGACATCCACGCGGGCGAAGCCGCGGGCGAAGGCTAGTAAATATTTTAAATCTAGATATTTTTTTTATCTTAATATTATTTTTGTACGTTGGAAATAAGAAAAGCTGTTACAGTATTATTTTTTACAGCATATTACACGCCTTTTTGTTATTTCAAACCGTATTAAATGGCTTTTATTTGCATGATTTTGATTTATGAAAATGATTCCATTCGTATTTTGAAAACAATTAAACATTACTTATTTGTGTCAGGTTTGACGGGTTGTAACCTCTATGGTTGTAACTGTTTTGACACTTGATTTGCCGGTTACTATGACAACGACATCCAACAGAACATGGACAACTTTTATATGGGAAAATGGAATTGTTGTTTTACTCTAATTTTAGAGACAAAAAGTAGCCTATGTTACTCTCCATCCCTTCAACTATCTCCATTTAAAAAATCACGTCAATCCGTCGCTCCGTTTTGCCGTGAAAGAAAGACAAACAGACAGACAGACAGACAGACAGACAGACACACTTTCCCATTTATAATATTAGTATGGATAAATGGAAAACTGACTGACTGCTTATTAATATACCAACACACAGCTTACCAGTAAGGACCAGTACAGTACAGAAACTCAGACACACAGTCCAGAACAGTAGGACCAGTCCTAAAAACATGAAACTCAGAGAGGATTTTTCTTCGTGAAGAGTAGCTATCTACTAAGAAAGCTATTATTTAGCTATTTATTTGGAAATTCCACCCATTTTTTTTTGGTGAGTGGGAAATCATCAAATGACTGCTCCCGTCCTGGGTACGGCGGGAGGGCGTGTCAGACAGACTCTTACTGACTAAAACCCACTCATGTTCCTTCGATTCTCCTTTATGTTCCAGGGTCACGGTAACTATTATAAACATTCCGCAACCCCGGAAATTCCACCCAAAAGGGTTAAAATAGTGGTTACAAGTTCGACAATGCGGGCGAAGTCGGCGGCGAAAGCTAGTTGAATAATAAATTCTTTCTTAGTCCCTCTAGATTTATGAAACCCTAAAAATATCTCATAAGGCCACAAAAAAACTTAATTCGCTTACGAACCTAGTTCCTTACCTGGCATTTTGTCTATGAAAGATGGCGGTTTTGTAAGATGGCGCCGCGAATATGGCGGGAAACGGTTTTGAGGTTATATTTTATGTTTTATAAAGTTGGCTTATGTTATCTTATTAGTAAAGTTACGGTGTGTTTTCTTGGTTAAAGAAAAGGTAAGTTTTTCTTCGTTTAGATGAAAATATATTTTGGTCTGTATTTTCTATTGGACTCACAAATTCTAATAATATAATTTAAAATGTGAAAGTTTGCAATATTTTATTATATAAAATAGAAAACTGACTGTTTGATTTATTGATTGTTGATATGTCAACGCACAGCCTAAAACGCTGGTCCCAGAGACATGAAAGTTGCAGGGTCAAATGATGAAACTTGAAGTTTTCACAGTCCACAACACATTTTTTTTCTGGGTCCTTATTGGGCCAACGCCTGCCGGGGTGGCGGAATGTTTGTAATAGTTACCGTGACCCCGGAACATAAAGGGCAACCGAAGGAACATGAGTGGGTTTTAGTCAGTAAAAGACTGACACGCCCTCCCGCCGCAAACAGGACGGGAGAAGTCATTTGATGATTTCCCACTCCCAAATAAAAACTTTTTTTTTTCAAAATCGTACGTATGCTGTTTCTTGCTCATTATTTTCCATACGAAGCAATATTTTGGAATGGGAAACAAGATATATTTATTTTTAAACCTTCGAACACGGGATTCGAGACACAATAGAAAGACAATAGCAGCGCGACAGCCGGCTGTCGCTTGGTTGTTGAAAGGTTACTCAACGTTCCAAAGTACCTTATAATGTTCTAATAGAATTATTTTATTCGAGTTTGAAGCCATCAAAATGGGTTTAGCACTTTCCAGCGAGCTTACAACTGTACTTAATTTTCCAAAAAAGTTTTAAATTCTCCAACACGAATACTTTGCACGTCCATTACATTAATAAATGTATTCGTTAAAAGTTTTCTACTTAATCGGCGCCATTACGGGACACCAACAGAATTCAATTAGTAAAGAGAACATTTGCCGCCATCTTGGATATTTCTCATAGAACTGTTAATCTTTAGAGCTTCCTTACTTCTAAGACTGTTTGAAGATGTTTTAGCTTTGTCTCTGGGTTGCACATAGAGTTAAAGTTAATCCTGAAAGCTAAAAGATCAGCTTGTTCAGGAATCAGGACTGTAAAATTGAGTTAAAAACTCTCACGCACGAAGCAACATTTGCAGTTCCGTAACATCAAATAAATAAATAAATATCCTGGGACAACTCCCACACGGTCTTCTGATCCAAAACTAAGCTGAGCTTGCAGCATTTATAAATACATATTGTAGATAAATTACACCTACAGAACAAACCATTCTCTTTCGACTCTTTCCACTCTTCGGACCTTATGGCCATTGATGCCGGTGTTCCTCAAGGGTCTGTCCTTTCTGCAACACTATTCCTGCTCCATATAAACGATATGCTAAATCCTAGCATAGTCGGTTACGCAGATGACAGTACCGTTGTAGAGAGATATCTGGCCAGCGCAAAAGACAGTAGGGACGATATACGTTCACAGAGAGAGGCCATGGTAGAGCGAGTGAACTTTGCCTTGAGTCGTGTGTCCCAATGGGGCCATCACAATCTAGTGCAGTTCAATGCCGCCAAAACGCAAGCGTGTCTGTTCTCCGCTAAACGGAGCCCATTCGACCTGGCTCCTACTTTCCGAGGTGCACCTGTAAATGTAACCGGCTCCCTAGAACTCCTTGGCATGGAGTTGAGTTCTGACCTCAACTTCGGCACTTTCATCGAGTCCAAAGCACTGACTGCGGCGAAAAAGCTGGGCATCCTTAACAAGGTTAAGCGATATTTCACGCCGGGACAGCTTCTAACGCTTTATAAAGCTCAAGTCCGATCGTGTATGGAGTATTGCTGTCACCTATGGGATGGCTCAGCCAAATACCAACTGGCCGCATTGGACTCGGTAGAACGCAGAGCCAGGAGGTTGATTGGCGACAAGAAGCTGGTGGCCCAACTACAACCTCTAGCACATCGGCGTAAAGTTGCCTGTCTGGCGGTGTTTTACAGATTGCACTTCGGTGAGTGTGCTCATGAGCTACACGAGCTCATTCCCCCGTCTCCGTTTTTCCACCGGACATCTAGACGTACGGCGGGATACCGTGTATATCGACTTGTACCGTACCGTACCGTATACTTGACCGTGTATATGTGAATATCGACCAAGAAAGGGTTTCTTGGTCGATATTCCTCGTATCCGCACGCAGCGTTTCTCGAATTCCTTCATTATGCGCACCGCAAAAGAATGGAATTCCCTGCCGGCGTCTGTGTTCCCAAATGCATATAACCCGGATGTATTCAAGAGACGAGTGCATAGGCATCTTTTGGGTGAGCTCGCTCCATCGTAGGCCCCGTCTATGCCCTCGGGCTAGTCTGGGACCAAGAGCAAGCCCATATATGTAATAAAAAAAAAAAAAAAAAAAAACAGAACAAACCATCATGCTCATTACACAGTTTGTACTGAGTGGGAATGGAACCCACGTCCTCCAATTTAGCAGTTAGGGTCACTAATCACTAGACCAACAGGCCCGTTCCTATTGGCAAGAAACAAAACAGTCACGTATGATGTATGGGAGCACCTTTAATTTTTTTTTTTTTTATTCTATTCTATTTGTTTGTATTTGTTGTTATAGCAGCAATAGAAATACATTATTTGTGAAAATTTCCTGGTGACAGACAGACGGAGTCTTAGTATTAGGGTCTCGTTTTACCCTTTGGTTGCGTAACTCCATTACATAAATTAAAAAACCATACTGTATAAAAAGTTCAGTTTAAAAATGTCCCTATAATACATGGTCACCTTATTCGTATGGTTATTTTATTTTGTCATGTGACCTAAATTATCAATAAACAATTTATTATTATTATCCATACTAATATTATAAATGGGAAAGTGTGTCTGTCTGTCTGTCTGTCTGTTTGTCTTTCTTTCACGGCAAAACGGAGCGACGGATTGACGTGATTTTTTAAGTGGAGATAGTTGAAGGGATGGAGAGTAACATAGGCTACTTTTTGTCTCTTTATAACGCGAGCGAAGCCGCGGGCAGAAGCTAGTATCATTTAAAATGACATAATATTACTTTCGTAATATAAATAAAGTAACTACAATAACATTCATTATATAAATTAACTATCTGACACGGCGTCGCGTTATTGTTGTTGTTATCGAAAAAAATATTGGTCAATCTTTCAAGTTGGATGGCACGGTGAGCAAATTTTATTAAAATCGGTTCTTTAGTTTAGAAGTTCATCACAACAACGTGACGCGTAATTTATAAATATCAAGATTACATCAAGACAAAGAACGAATTATCATGCTCATCACACAAACATTTGTCCTAGTCGGGAAAAGATCCCACGACTTCCGGCTTAGCAGTCAGAGTCAGTAATCGCTAGACCACGTCAGTAAAGCTAAAAATAATACCAGTCTATTACTGTCCCACTGCAGGACAAAGGCCTCTTCTCATACAGAGAAGGCACGAGCATTAATCACCACGCGCGCTTTATAAGGGGCAATTTCTGACTTGTATCCGGATATCCGTACCAATATTATAAATGCGAAAGTAACTCTGTCTGTCTGTCTCTTCTTCACGCCTAAACCACTGAACCGATTTGAATGAAATTTGGTACAGATATAGTCTGGGATCCGAGAAAGGACATAGGATAGTTTTCATCCCGGAAATCCCCGGGAACGGGAACTATTATTCCACGCGGATGGAAGTGACGAGTGCATAGGCATCTTTTGGGTGAGCTCGCTTCATCGTAGGCCCCGTCTATGCCCTCGGGCTAGTCTGGGACCAAGAGAAAGCCCATATGTAATAAAAAATAAAAAAAAAGTCGCGGGCAAAAGCTAGTTCTTGTATAAGTCCAGATTTACTCACGATGTTTTTCTTCACCAATAATAACAGTTAAGTCTTAGATACAATTTTTTACCTAAAATAGAAATACTGTTACTACCTACTTAGCTTTTTCTAAACTATTTTCTCAGGCTTCCAGCCTAACCGGATTCAGCTGGATACCAGTGTTTTACGTGAAGCGACTGCCTATCAGACCTCCACAACCCAGGAACTGGGCGACACGATACCCTTTGGTGAGACTTGTCAGATTTTCTGAGTTTTAATTTCAGAGACACGGGATGTCAGTGACATAAATAGAAATAGTCAAAATCAAAGCATTTATTTCACTTAGACCATTTACAGGCACTTATGAATAGTCAAAGAGTCGGTCGGTTAGTCAGAAAGAAAGTTGCTTGTTCCAAAAAGGTTGATCAATATCAAATTACAGGACGGATTTCGATAATTCTTTCACCATTAAAATGCTACATTATTCGTCAGTAACATCCATACTTATCAATACTAATATTATAAATGGGAAAGTGTGTCTGTCTGTCTGTTTGTCTTTCTTTCACGGCAAAACGGAGCGATGAATTGACGTGATTTTTTGAGTGGAGATAGTTGAAGGGATGGAGAGTAACATAGGCTACTTTTTGTCTCTTTCTAACGCGAGCGAAGCCGCGGGCAAAAGCTAGTTGGCTATATAAGATCACGTAATGACCAAAAGGAGCGGAGCAGTTGACCAACAACCTGTTACGCGGGTGAAATTGCGTGAAACAATTAGTATCTAATAAGTTGTTCAGCAAAATAAAAACCCCTGGCTATTACTAAGAAAGTCACGACCTAGGAACATAACCCAGGACCTTGCACTCAGCCCGTAAAATCCCACACAAATTTAACCACCTCTAAAATCATTCACAAAGAGCATTGACTCTGAAACGCATGTTTATTTGTATCGCCCAGCCGTTCTCACGACCATGTGGTGTAGCGATAGCAAAATAAATTGGAGAGCGCAGCGTTGATTGAAATTGAAACTGTTTGTTTTGCTGATGGTACACGGGTTTTTAGAGCAAAGGTATTTTAGGGTTCTGTAGTTTTTTTTTGGGAGTGGGAAATCGTCAAATGACGTCTCCCGTCGTGCGGCGGGAAGGCGTGTCAGACTTTTACTGACTAAAACTGTGCTAAAACCCACTCATGTTCCTTCGGTTGCCTTTTATGTTCCGGGGTCACGGTAACTATTATAAACACTCCGTTCCGCTGTCTGTCTGTCTGTCTGTCATAGGACTGTGTCTTTAAAACTGAAATTGGTAGATGTTTGAAATTTACAGTGTGTGTTACTATGCTCGGTAGCAATAACAAGATGTAATAAATTGAATGATGGGACGGTTGGCACAGTGGTTAAAAGATTGGCTGCTTGACAGCGTGTCGTGTGTTCGATTGAGCTCTCCGTGCCCAACTCGCTCTTGGCAAGATTTTTCTGCAGGTTACGTTATAAAGGCTTTTGCCCGCAGCTTCGCTCGCGTTAGAAAAAGACAAAAAGTAGCCTATGTTACTCTCTATCTCTTTAACTATCTCCACTAAAAAAATCACGTCAATTCGTCGCTCCGTTTTGCCGTGAAAGAAAGACAAACATACAGACAGACAGAAACACTTTCCCATTTATAATATTAGTATGGATATTTATTAGATTTTTTGAACGAGTTTTCTCAAAGAGTCGAAGTTTTTATTTTTTGTTAGTTTAGGTCAATAGGAGCGTAGTCGGGTTAGAAGCGTTATGACTACCTCTCGATAAGACTAAATAACAGATATGACTAGATCGCTGTAAAACTAATTAGCTAAATTTTTAATCAGAAACAATCATATTGTAAATGGGATAGAGTGGGTGTTTGTTTGTCCGTTTTTTTAAGGCAAAACGGAGCGATGAATTGACGTGTTTAACAATAAAATGTTTAATTCAGCTTATAATATGTACAAAAAACTATTATTTTGTACGAAAACTAAACATTCTAAGAAAGCTAAATGGACACAACGCGTCTTCATACAAAATCGTTGTTTTCTATAAGTGATGTTCCGGAAATCCGTATCCGCGGATTTTGACACTAAATATCCGTATCCGTATCCGCGGATTTTGACACTAAATATCTGTATCCGCAGATTTTGACACTAAATATCCGTATCCGCGGATTTTACACTAAATATCCGTATCCGTATCCGCGGATTTTGTCACTAAATATCCGTATCCGTGACCGCAGATAAACATTTTTGACGATCCGGCACATCACTATTTTCTATATACCTACATAATTAAGCTGAATAGAACTGAATAGTTCCTTATTGCGTTACGACATCGAGTGACAAAATAACAGACCAATTGAACACTAACCGTACAGTTTATATCAATGAGAGTTAACAACACTACAACAACAGTTAATTAATTTAATTAATCAGACGTTCTTTCTGACGGTACCGCATCCGGTACGAAAATAACTTGTTTTTATTTTTAAGGATGTTAGGACGTATGGAGTTCAGGGGGGGAGAGGGGTTTAAATATAATAGAACTGTCTTTAGTAAGTATGATGTAGTATGAACGAAAGAAAGAAAAACGTTTGTTTGAACTTTACTAACCGTAATCGTAACTGCGAGGCCAAAAAAGGTCCTAACTCCGCATTTTCTGCGATATTTAAAAAAACTTTTTCCAAAAAAATTATAACCGCCTTCAAAAACTAAAAACACAAAAATAAAATAAAATTTCGGAAGTCTGTGGCAACACAAATTAACTGGCAGAAGAGAAGCCACCGACTTCCGAAATTTTAGTTATTTTTGTGTTTTTAGTTTTTGAAGGCGGTTATAATTTTTTTTATTTTTTACTTTTTAGTGTCAAGACCCAATGTCTGACTGTGTATTACAGTGTCTTTCAAAGTAATATAAAACGAAAATATAAACTTGAAGTAACGCACATATCGTCAATGTATAATTTTGTTGTTTTTTTTTGTTTTTGATGAATTTTTTGAGAAGTACTGAGCGATCGCCATAAAATTTATATGGGACCACCTCTGAATCATGACTTACCAAACAAAAAAAGAATCATCAAAATCGGTTCATAAACGACGAAGATATCCGCAAACAAACATAAAAAAAGCATATATACGGGCGAATTGAGAAACCTCCTTTTTTTTAAGTCGGTTAAAAACAACAAATATCGCAGGGCTGGTTTTCTGCTAGAGCCTGCTTCTTATCCTGTCTATGTGTAATGCAGTTTATCCTTACGAATAATATAAAACAACGGCCTAATTATCAAAATTATCAAAATTTACAGGAGATGTCAGATATCAACGCACAGCCCAAACCGCTGCTCCTAGAGACATGAAACTTACAGGGTGTGTTCTTTGTGAAGAGTAGGTAACCACTGAGAAAGGATTTTTGGAAACTCCAACCCTAAAGGGGTAAAATGGGGGTGGAAGTTTCGACATTCACGCGAACCCGGCTGCGGATCAAAGATAGTTTTTGTATAATACTTAACCGACTTCTTAAAACTAAATATATCCGCAGATTTTGACACTAAATATCCGTATCCGTACCCGCGGATTTTGACTGACTTCTTAAATAAAATAAAAATTATTGAAAAACAAAAAACCCGACTGCCTGAAAACTGAAAATAAAGAAACAAGCCCAGCTGTTTAGAATTCTGTTAAGTAATACTAAATAAATACACAATCCAAATAGTTTTATAACCTATACACACATAAAACAAATCATAAATTCTAATGCAGAACAGAAAGACTTACAGTCGGGGCCCCTTGGGAAGAATTGATTGGTAAAATTTGAACGGGCCCCGACTGTAAGTCGTTCTGTTCTGCATTAGAATTTATGATTTGTTTTATGTGTGTATAGGTTATAAAACTATTTGGATTGTGTATTTATTTAGTATTACTTAACAGAATTCTAAACAGCTGGGCTTGTTTCTTTATTTTCAGTTTTCAGGCAGTCGGGTTTTTTGTTTTTCAATAATTTTTATTTTATTTTATACTTTTTAGTCACGGTTCGTTGACTTTGTTATAAGATGGAAAATTTTGCAATCTAGTCAATTTATTGAGGGAGTTAATATCGTGAGGATTATTAAGTAACTTGCGGTGGTCTAAACTACTGATGATTAGTCCCTCTAGAGACCTAACTCGGCTCAAAGCTGCATATGCTTGACCTTTAGCTAAAACGCGTGAACTTAAATCAACCACAGCTCGGTCCAAAGTAGTTCCTTGAAGCAGAGGTGGAAACGCACCGCCCAAGCCCTTTCAGATGTTCTGTTACCGGATTCCCTTGGCCCTGGCACCACTGGCTTCTGTCCACGACTCTAATTCTCTTTGGCAAATTCACCAAGTCTGAGCATCATAGCTTAATAATTTGCGCTCCAAGGATATCGACGGATCACCTAAACTGTGGACTAGTAGCTTTTAAGGCGTTTTCGACTCAGCAATCGATTTCTTACACCAGTCTTTACCCGAAAGAAACTGACTGGCCCTAAAAAACATACGTACTTAAAATATAGAACGTTAATACGTATTTTCTACCTATCCTACCCGATCTTACTCTTAGGGCCATATTTCAACATCATCAACTTGGTGGCGCCACCAACAAAATGTACGGAAATTCGCGCTCCTATAAGTGAACTGAACTGTATACCTACATTTTGTTGGTGGTGTGACCCGAGTTGAGTAACCTGGAGTCTTAATGAAACGTGGCCCTTATGTTGGGCATTGACGATCGTTTCTTCGCGTCAGTTGAACTGACGTCGCACCAAAACTGCCCGTGAGTGTATGATCGTCATTCCAATAGCTCCGTGTAGTTTATATGTATGTATATCGTTTTCGGTCGCATAGACAGACCACACATAGCTACCAGTTGGGAGCTCAGATCGTGCGTCAAGCGTAAGTTAACTTTCGATGGGAGGAACAGTGGGTTTTTTTTTGTTAGAGGGAAAAAACCAAATGACTTCTCCCGTCCTAAGATGGACAGGAGGGCGTGTCAGACTTTTATTGCCTAAAAGCTACTCATGTACCTTCGGTTGCCCTTCATATTCTGGGGCCACGGTAACAATTACTACTATTCCGCAACCCCGGCAGGCATTGGCCCTAGAGAGTCCCTTCACGTGCTGACTGATATTTGAGGCGCACGTGGAACAAACACGCCGACGATACGGGCCTGGTCCTAGTCGGGCGGCGAGCTACCCATCACACGCCGTCCGCAGACCCGCGTCTACGGTGGCCGGTAGCCGTCTTGCGACTCTCGACGTCTACGCCTGGGTCCCTGTCTGGGGCGTGAGGCTTGACGCTGCTTCACACGCGTCGCCGCCTCCTTCTCCAGCATGACTGCTTCGCAGAAGGAGGCGACGGCTTCCCATTCAGTCTCGCCCCGGAGCATGGCTTGAACCAGCGCCGGGCGCAAGAGGTCACCGTCGCCGATCGCCTCGCGGGGCACATCTCCACCGTATAACAGTGGGGTTTGAGAAGTCGGAAAGAACCCAACATAACCTTCTGCTTTCCCCAGGCATAAGGTATAGATAAGGATTTCTCCACGAGATGAAAAGGGCTGAAGATTTGGTGGTTTATAATATGTTGTTTCCAAAGTCCAATCGTGATTATCATTATTATCGAGGAAATTGCATACCAACTTCTATTATAAAATCAAGAAATGCAGGAATAGTCAAGAATTTAATTGAACCTGAACACCTCTATAAATAAATAAATAGTTTTAGAAAAGTAGTTTTAGAATAGCTAATTTATAAAATAATCATTTAGATGGTAGATGCATACTTCTGAAATAGTTTACTCTATGTAAGGCATTTATATTTTCGGGCGCGCACCCCCCTGAATCTTGGCGCCCTAGGCACGTGTTTTTTTTGCCTTATTGTTAATCCGCCAATGTTTTTTTAATGTTTTGTTTGTTTGTATACCGTTTACACTTGAAATAAAAACTTAAATCAATAAGTAAAAAAAATAGCGAGAATGATTGTTTTGTTATACAACTTTAAGTCGTTATATATTCTAAACTATTATTTAAAAAGAAAAATGACCAAAGGAACCTAAAGATGATTTTAAAATACCTATTCAACGACACCCCACTCGACTTAGTTCATCGACATTTTTTTTTTTCATTTTGACAATATGGCGTCTGGTTGTCGCTGTGGTGAATTTTGATTACTGTCATGTCTTTAGTGACACTCGCAAGATTAAGACGAATCGAATGACGTTAGAATTATCAAAATCGGCCTACGCATTCGGTCTCTAGAACGCCACATAGAAACAAACATACATACATACATACATACATAGACTGATAAACACATTACCCTTCTTTGCGTCGCGCAGTCGGGTAAAAAGGAGGAGGTTCTCAATTCGGATTTTGTTTTTTTTATGTTTGTTCGCGCATCTCCGTCGTTGACCAACCGATTTGAACAATTCTTTTTTTGTTTAAAAGGGTAGACTTCCCAAATGGTCCCATTGTCATCAGGTCCAGGATCTGATGATGGTATCATGCCGAAATCGAGGGAAGTCGGTTTTTTTTTGCAAAAAATTAAAATGAAACCTCCTAACACACGTGATTCGAGACACAATAGAAAGACAAAATAGCAGCCCGACAGCCGGCTGTCGCTTGGTCGTTGAAAGGTAAATATTTTTTTAAGCATTAGCGTTTATTTTTCTGCTGACTTCCCTCAACACCAAGGATGGGTGTGCAGAGCAGTCTGCATCAAAAATAACCTGTCTTTGTCCCACAGTGATCTGCGTCGGAAATAACCGACGATCCGCGTGCGCAGCCGAACATAAATATGTTTAGAAGCAATTAAACGTTATTTATAGGGATTATAGGGGGTTCACATTGTTTTAAGTTGATGGTTTTAGTTTAATTCGATGTTTGGCCTGTTGGTCTAGTGGCCCTGACTGCTGAGCGTGAGATGTTGGTTCGATTCTGGAGAAATCATTGAGCGATTCGCTTATACATCAAATCTAAACAACATTTTAACATAGCTAATCTTCTATCCGTACTAATATTATAAATGCGAAAGTAACTCTGTCTGTCTTTACGCGTAAACCACTGAACCGATTTGAACGAAATTTGGTACAAATATAGTCTGGGACCTGAGAAAGGACATAGGATAGTTTTCATCCCGGAAATCCCCTGGGAACGCCGGCAAAAGCTAGTATTCTAAATATGTATGAAATGGTAAACTGACTTCAATTGACTGACTGTTGTTATATCAACGCACATCACAAACCGCTGCTCCTAGAGACATGAAACTTACAGGGTGTGTTCTTTGTGAAGAGTAGGTATAAACTAAGAAATAATTTTTGAAAATTTGACCCCTAAAGGAGTTAAATACTGGGATGGAAGTTACGTACACACGGCTACACATCAAGCTATACAAAACCAGTTTTAGCTGACCTCGCATTGTGTATGTTTTTCGTACAATCAGAAGTCAGCTTATAATGGTTTTGTATAGCTTGATGCCTACTGTACGTGGTCTAAAAGCTAGTCATAAATATTAGCAAGTTTTTTTTTTGTTGAGTGGGATATCATCCAATGACTGCTCCCGTCCTGTGTGCGGCGGGAGGGCGTGTCAGACTTTTACTGACTAAAACCCACTCATGTTCCTTCAATTGCCCATTATGTTCCTGGGTCACGGTAACTATTATAAACATAACATTCTGCAATGTAAGTATATAGGACTCTCGGTTTTATTACATCGTGTAAATTATATTTTTTCGTCCACTTTATAATAAGTTTTAGTGAAAAGAAAAATATGAAAGTAACATCAAATAACAAAGTCATGTTTTTTTTTCTCTTTTCATACAATACCGATAGGTGATTGGCATTTACCAATTTCTCGTCCATTATATAAAAAACTTTCAAAATTATTAATAATTGAGTTTCATGAGAACTTTGAACGTAAGTTTTTTTATTCTAAAAAAATATACATAGTACTAATACTATCACTGTGAAAGTTTGTATGTATGTGAGAGAGAGACAGTGCGTGCGTGTGTGAATGTTTGTAATTTTTTACGTAAAAATTACAGAACGGATTTTGATGAACAGTAATATAGCTCATTCACCAGAATAACTTAATCTAGTTTTAAAACAATTGTCGTGTAAAAGTGATTTAATATTCTACTTGCATAACTGACTGACTTATGGGAGCGGGGCAGTATAAAAATATAATGTAACACGGGTATTACGGAATAGTTCTAATAGTTACCGCGGCCCCGGAACATAAAGGGCATCCGAAGGAACAAGGGTGGGTTTTAGTCAGTAAAAGTCTGACACTCCCTCCCGCTCCGCCCAGGGTGATTTAATGTTGTCTTATCAATATAAGAAAATACGTAACACAGGTGAAACCGCAGGGGACAGCTAGTATTTTTTTTTTATAACTTATGGGCTTGCTCTTGGTCCCAGACTAGTCCGAGGGCATAGACGGGGCCTACGATGGAGCGAGCTCACCCAAAAGATGCCTATGCACTCGTCTCTTGAATACATCCGGGTTATATGCATTTGGAAACACAGACGGCGTTGCGTTATTACACTAAATAATGATTAAAGTACGTGTAACGATGAGAATAAAATGTTTAACAAAACAAATTGGCACAAAATGTTGCAACTTTTTTGTAAACATACGAGACAGTTTTCTAACCTGTTGGTATAGTGGTTAGTGACTCTTTGAGTTCTAAACCGGTACTGTGGGTTCGATTCCCACCTAACGGGCATCTTGACGGGCCTGTTGGTCTAGTGTACAGCGACCCTGACTGCTAAGCCAGAGGTCGTGGGTTCGATTCCCACCCAGGACAAACTTTGTGTGATGAGCATAATTGTTTGTTCTGTGTCTGGGTGTTATTTATCTATAATATGTATGTATTTAAAATTATATGAGTATGTATATCAGTTGTCTGATTACCATAACACAAGCTCTGCTTAGCTTGGGATCAGATGGCCGTGTATAAGATGTCCCAGGATATTAAAAAAAAAACTAGGACTAATCTTTGTGTTATATATATGAAAAGCATGATTGTTACAACAGTTAATGGGTATAATTTATACGGCTTTGTTCTAAGATTATAAATTCACATTTATAATCTTAGAACAAAGCCGAACAAACAAACACACACAAACAAACATACACAAACATTCACATGTTTGTATGTGTGTGTGAGTGTGTGTGGATGTTTGTTACTCTTTCACGCAAAAACTACTGAACTTATTTTGATGAAGCTTTACCGTAATATAGATATACATCAGAGTAACATACAGGCTACATTAACATCACGGTATGACCCACGGGAGCGGATCAGTAATCTAAAACATAACGTAACGCGAGTGAAACCGCGAGGGATAGCTAGTATAAATATTAAGTTATTTTCCAAATTGTTTGTTTATTGGTCCTGTCATATTATTAATTAGCTTTACAACATATTTTGCCTGAAGCCGTACTTTGTACTATAAATAAATTATTACATGATAGAATCAGAGTAATTAATTTAATGTTTTATTTATACTAATGAAATAAAGCTTGATTTTTTGTTCGTTTCAACAAGTCAATTTATGGAAGTACCAGTTTGATCTATACTAAAAAGCTAAAGAGATTTTGTTTGGTTGAACGCGCTAATCTCAAGAACGAATAGTCCATTTATCGATTAAGGTTAGAGGTTATAAAACATCACGCTACGACCTAAATAAACGAAGCAGTAACCAAAAATAACGGTAAATCCGCGGGGAACAGGTATACCTTTACCAAAAAAAAAGGTACTTTGGGGAAACTGCGGAATTTTCACTATCAATTAAGGTTTGCTTTGAGAAACCTCATTTCTAAATTTTTTTTATCTATGGGAAATCATCAAATGACTTCTCCCGCCCTGGGCTGGCGTGTCAGACTTTTACTGACTAAAACCCACCTATGTTCCTTCTTAGCCCTTTGCGTCCCGGGGCCACGGCAACTATCAGGGGTTTACTTCTGGAGGTCCGATTGAAATACCACTTCACGTGAAACAACGCGCAAAATCACGTACACACGGCTACACATCAAGTTATACAAAACCAGTTTTAGCCGACCTCGCATTGTGTATGATTTTCGTACAACCAGAAGTCAGCTTATACTGATTTTGTATAGCTTGTTGATGTGTAGCCCATCGTACAGTGCCCGTTCAAATTACTTCGCCGTATATTTCAATTCGTTTTCAATAGAGCTACACTGTGGTAACGCATCGTCGCATTCAAATTGCCACAGACACTCGTTCGTACCCCGGACGTGTCAGAGCAGGTAGAAAAAGTTTATAGGAAATTGAACTGTTTGATAATAAATAAATGAATGTTTGATAATGAATTTTGAGGCTATTTACGTAAGGCTGTTTGATTAAAGTAGGCAGTCTGTATTATAACCAGATAAGTAATATATACTATATACTAATGTTATTTATAAATACATTAGAGACCCACCTACCACGCAGAAAACTAGGTTTTCTTAACTATATTTTGCATGTTTAACGCTTTATTAACCTTCATATACACTTTACAGACTATAGACCCAAAACATATAATATATATTTTTTTAAAAGGAAAATCGTAAAATGACTTCACCCGTCCTTGGCGGAACGGGAGGGCGTGTCAGACCTTTACTGACTACAAGCCACTCCTGTTCCTTCAGTTGCATTTTATGTTCCGGGGTCACGGTAACTATTACAAACATTCCGCAACCAAAATAACACTTTACAGACTACATATTTGTCTTGCCCGCGGCTTCGCTCCCCTGGATGTCGAACTTCCATCATCTATTATATGAGTGCGGTTTCCGAAAATGCTTTCTATTTAAACTAACCTTTTAATTTTTAGGCATTTTTTTATTAATTTCCTCTGTCGTACTTCAAGAAGAAGAATTAGCGATATCGGATCAGCTGCTCCGTACATGGTGTCGAAAATCCTTCCGCGAAAACAGTGAAATATAAGACACCCGTCGACGAAAACTCTCCTTAGACGAAAATCTCTAGAAGACGAATTAAAACCACGAATGTGCGCCGAGCCTTATACGACTTGCAAAGTTGCAACACTAAACTCCTACGTGTCAAAGTAAATAAATAGAAAAACTTTATAGGAAATTGAACAGGCGATAATATCGTGACGGAGGGTGGAATGAGTTTAAGTGGGAAGAACTTCTGACAGTTGGAATGAGAAATCTTAATATATTGAAGTTGTTACAATGATAACGTGTCGTAGTCTATTGATTATGTGCTGGTGTCTTATTGAAAAGGTAGTGGATTGTCAGGTACCAGTGTAGCTTTTTCAATTTATATTATTCCAATGGTGGTTCTTCACTTGGCGTTTTTACAAAATATTTACGAATTCGAGGGCGTTCAGGGGCAAAATGTCAAATTCTCAAAATGTCCAACGGTGTCAAAATGTTCAATGGTCAAAATGTCCAAGTGTCAAAATGTCCAATTGTTAAAATGTCCAATGGTCTAAATGACCAATTCTCAAAATGTCCCTTTGGGAACGCAATATTATCATTTTGTATTAAATCTAGAGTTTGTGAAGTAACGACAATATTATCCAATAAAGTTTATCTTGACATTACTGATATTAGTGAAGAAAAAGATCGTGGGGTATTCTGGACTTATGAATAATGGTGCGACTCCACTTGGTGTACTTAAGAAATATTGGTGTTATTTAAGTAATACAAACTATTACTTAACAAGAAAAAATCTTTGAAAATCTCGGCTTTTTTCTACTATCATATGCATGTATTACTTTCTCTTAAATCATTCTATCTATACTAATATTATAAAGAGGTAAAATTTGTAAGTTTGTATGTAGGGGGTAATCTCTGGAACTACTGGTCCGATTTAAAAAAATCTTTCAGTGTTAGATAGCCCATTTATCGAGGAATGCTATAGGCTATATACCATCACGGTACGACCCACGAGAGCGGAGCAGTAACGAAAAATGCGGGTGGAACCGCAGGGGACAGCTAGTCTATTATAAAAATATATGTATTAGTTTATTTGTTTAAGATTATTTTATGTATTTTATACTATGGGCCTCCGATGCCTGAAATAAAATTATTATTATTATTATAAACTAAAGTAGTTAAAATATCAATGTCGATAGGCTCCGAAAGCGGAAAGCGACTTTCATTTTATATTATGTAGTGTTTCTTATTACATCACACAACAACGCGAAAACACACACATAGAAAATTTAAATTACTTAACACCGCAAAGAAATACATTTTAAATACTTTCTTTGCCTCCATTACCACAACAATATTTATTAGTTTCACAGAACATGAAAATGTTCTATTAAAGAAATGCCCTGTTATTAATAACAAGAAAACACCGGTCAAGAGCGCGTCCAACTTACGTACCAAGGGTCCCGTACAAACGCACCATCCATACTACACTAATATTATAAACTAGCTTTGGCCCGCGGTTTCGCTCGCGTTAAAAAGAGACAAAAAGTAGCCTATGTCACTCTCCATTCCTTCAACTATACGCTTAAAAAATCACGTCAATCCGTCGCTCTGTTTTGCCGTAAAAGACAAACAGACAGACACACACTTTTCCATTCATAATATTAGTATGGATGGTAAAGTGTATAAGTTTTTGTGTCGTCTTCAAATCGGATCAGTAGTTACAGAGTCTATTCAATGCAAACAAACAGTCAAATCTTTTCTCTTTATTATAGACTAGCGACCCACCCCAGCTTCGCACGGGTGTTACAAATCTTTAAAATCCCGGCTTTTCTCTACTTTATTATGCATGTATTTTACATATAAACCTTCCATAAGAATCACTCTATCTATTAAAAAAAAACGCATCAAAATCCGTTGCGTAGTTTTAAAGATCTAAGCATACATAAGGACAGACAGACGCGAGCGACTTTGTTTTATACTATGTAGTGATGATGAAAGGGGCGCTTCAACCACTACCACATAGTTACGGAACCCTAAAAAAACTACCCTACCACCCTCGGCGGCCATTTTACTGCCATTGTTGACGGTTAGTTGCTAAGCAGCGATTGATCGGGGCATTCACCTGCTCGTAATAAAACATTAATAACATACGCAACCAGTAACACCACTTCGAGACGTATTAGCGAATCAACTAGTTTATGTAATTTTCGTTCGACGCGTCTGTTTTATTAGTGTTGTAAGAAATTTTAGTCTTGGAGTCTTCTATATTCTTTCTTCTATGTATATAAAATTTAATAAAAAAATGGTTGCTGGTTCGAATCCGGGCAAGTACCAATGTGACTTTTTCAATTCATACATATGTACTTTCTAAAGATTATCTTAGACATCACAGACATCGGTGAAGGAAAACAGCGTGAGGAAACCTGGACTTATAATAATATGAGTCCGAAATCGCCCATCCGCCTTGAGCGCGCGTGGTAATCAATGCTCGTGCCTTCTCTGTATGAGAAGAGGCCTTTGCTCTGCAGTGGGACAGTTATAGGCTGGTATTATTTTATGTGTAATATAAAATGGTAAACTGACTGCTGGTTAATATATCAACGCACAGCCCAAACCGCTGCTCCTAGAGACATGAGCTCCATATCCTTTTCCCAACTAAGTTGGGGTCGGCTTCCAGCCTAACCGGATTCAGCTGGATACCTGTGTTTTACGTGAAGCGACTGCCTATCAGACCTCCACAACCCAGTAACTGGTCGACACGATACCTCTTGGTTAGACTGGCCAGACTTTCTGGTTTACCCGTTACGACTGTCAAAGTTGGCAAAACTTGAGTCTGGAGTCTTTTATAATAAAAAAAAATGTAAACCTGACTGAATGTTTGGCTGACTGTTGTTGTATCAACGCACAGCCCAAACCACTGCTCCTAGAGACATGAAACTTACAGGGTGTGTTCTTTAAGAAGAGCAAGTTTACACTAAGTAAGGATTTTTGGAAATTCCAACCCTAAAGGGGTAAAATAGGGGATGGAAGTAACGATATTCACGCAGACGAAAATCCGTACTTATATTATAAATGCGAAAGTAACTCTGTCTGTCTGTCTCTTCTTCACGCCTAAACCACTGAACCTATTTGAATGAAATTTGGTACAGAGTTAGTCTAGGACCCGAGAAAGGACATAGGATAGTTTTCATCCCGGAAATCCCACGGAAACGGGAACTATTCTACGTGGACGAACTCGCGGGCAAAAGCTAGTTAGTTATAAATACAACTTTAAAAGATGATTAATGCCTCGAACACACGTGATTCGAGACACAATAGAAAGACAATAGCAGCGCGACAGCCGGCTGTCGGTTTGTCTAAAGATTAGAATTTTTTACCTTTTTAGAACAGAACCTTAGAAAAACAAGAAATAATATTTAATTAATTAACTTAATTATAATTTGCAATCACCATGTAAATAGGTCAAGTAAAACAATAAGGAATTATAAACCTGTTATTTACTAAGAAAAGTACATAAAAGAACTAATCAAGGTATAACTAGGAATTCAGATAAAGTTTACGAGTGTACTGTTGAGGTAGGCTTATCAGCCGGCGTGGCCTGGATTTTGCGCTATTTTCTTAGTAATACGTCTAGTTGTATGGGGAGTTTGTTTGTTTGTTGAAAGTAGGTTGAAATGGATCAGTGGTTAATTAAAGAGAAACAAGAAGTGATGTAACTTCTTTAAATTGTTTGTCCTTCAAGTTTTAATAGGAGGTAAGCACTTAAAACCGATGTCTCTATATAAAAAAATATAAAAATAAAGTGTCTGTTAGTGATATCAAAATTGCAGATAATTTATTGGTATTTACACGACACATATATTCTAAAATTCTTTATACCTGTCTATCTATTTGTTCCGGGTAATCTTTGAAATATATATTTATTTATTTATTGTCAGATATGTCAAAATCCACCAATCATGCTGCAGTTGGACCTTAGGTATTGCCATCTAGCGGATTTCTCATACGCTAAAACCCTCATTTTATAGGAAATTAGTAGACTATAATTTTGGAAAAACTTAACAGTTAAAATAAATATCTTGGGACAACTCACACACGGCCATCTGACCCCAAGCTAAGCAGAGCTTGTGTTGTGGTAATCAGACAACTGATATAAAAACAAATTGTTTTTTTTGCGCGGTTACTAACTTAATTCTTCGAACACACGTGATTTGAGACACAATAGAAAGACAATAGCAGCCCGACCACCGGCTGTCGCTTGGTCGTAATAGGTTGAAACAAATGCAACTTTGGGAGGCAATAAAAGGATACAGACATACAGAAAAATTAAAATAAATAACACAAATACACAGATTGTATTAATACTTCGACACACAGTAATACTTTGACACACAGTAATGTCCCAGTAACGGGGCTTGAACCAAACAATTTCTATGGATGAGTATGTAATTTCGTACAGTGTCGTCAAGTCATTTACTATGCATTACCTCCATAACGGTTTTCTCGGAAGGTCGCATTCGAATGGAAAAAAACGTAAGAAAATTCCGTCTGTTGTTGTGGATAAGCTCTTGAAAATAGAGAATTACAATGTTATGATATAAGTAGAATTAATTACAAAGAACACAGCAAAGAAAATCCATACTTCCATACTAATATTATAAATGGGAAAGTGTGTCTATCTGTCTGTCTGTCTGTCTGTATGTTTGTCTTTCTTTCACGGCAAAACGGAGCGACGGATTGACGTGATTTTTTAAGTGGAGATAGTTGAAGGGATGGAGAGTAACATAGGCTACTTTTTGTCTCTTTCTAACGCGAGCGAAGCCGCGGGCAAAAGCTAGTAAAATATATTATTTACTAGCTTTTGCCCGCGACTTCGTCCGTGTGGATTTAGCTCCCGTTCCCGGAAGATTTCTGGTGAAAACTATCCTATGTCCTTTCGCGGGTCCTAGACTATATCTATACCAAATTTCATTCAAATCGGTTCAGTAGTTTAAGCGTGAAGAAGAGACAGACAGACAGAGTTACTTTCTCATTTATAATCTAGTACAGATTTATTTAACTTTATTTACAACACCGTACAAAGACGGACTTAGGGCCTATGCACACAACGTTTTTTAAACGCGCCGGCTAATGTCTTAGGCATTTTCTGCCAGTCTACCTTATCTATGTTATTATTACTTAATTTATCGATCCTAATAGACCTACAATGATAGGTAACACTCACCAAGATTACAGAAAAACTAATAATTCGGAATTCATTTGTGCGAATTCGAAAAGCACTTTTTTGTATACATGACAGATTTATGTTCAATACAATAGGCTATAACATCACGCTACCAACCACGGGAGCGGAGCAGTGACAGAACTAAATTGACGCGGATTATACAGTTGGTACAACAAGAAACAAATATATGTACTGTCAGCAAAGAAGATAGGTTTGCAGAACCAACAGATATGCTTGCACAGCCTGGAGAGGTCCACTCAAATCTGTGTGCTTCACTCATTCAGAGAGCACCTCAGGTATTAACCTTTATGGTCCTAGCATGTTAGCACAACAATTTATGGACTTCAAAGCAGACTTTGACCTTTGAGTCTGTCTCGGATGTTTCTTCTCGGAGTAGTCAGCTAAAAAACACCGGTCCCATTGTTCGTTTAACATATTAAAAAAACTAATAGATATTATTTTTATCGTTGAGGAAATTGTTTAAAGGCGTCACTGCGGCCATGGAATGGAAAGGACATTAGAAGGAACACGTATGGGTTTAAGTCAGTAATAACATGTCTCTACTGCTCCGTTTTGATTTGAAAAAAAAAAATGTTTTTTTTTGACTAGCTTCTGCCCGCGGCTTCGCTCGCGTTAGAAAGAGACAAAAAGTAGCCTATGTTACTCTCCATCCCTTCAACAATCTCCACATAAATCACGTCAATTCGTCGCTCCGTTTTGCCGTGAAAGAAAGACAAACATACAGACAGACAACAATATTAGTATGGATGAATTCTCATCTATATAAAAAGGGTCCAAATATAATTTAAATTTTCTCAAGAACCGGTGTACAGTCTCCTAGTGTTTAAGAAAACTTTAAATTATATGCTGCATTACCTTCTTTGCCGACAGTACACTATTCTCAAACACTACAAACAAAGACACGTGTTTACAATAAGAGGCGCGTCTTCCCTGAGAACGACGTGACATGTGTCGCGGAAGCTGTGACGTCACGGAGGGGGGGACGGAGAAAGGTCTCCCCCTTTCTTAGGTTAGGAAGAAGTTTGGTGATAGTGGTGAGTAAATGAGGGTAACCAATAGTAAGTTTACTGCAAGAAGACAGTTTAGTAAGGCACTAAAAAAAAACTAAAAATAGGCTATCGATATATTTATATAACGGTTTTATATAACGTATATTCATATTCAAATAAACCCTTTACAGGACCTTTTGAATAGGGATGACGACAGCATTAAAAAAATGGCATTCTGTTTAGTCCGTCTGATAGATCGGCCGAAAATACGGGACACGTATTTTTTGCTTGATCAAATTAATAAAAAAATACAAAGATAATAAAGCAACAAAGTTCCGGAGTGGGGGCTTTTGACGTCACCGTCCTGCAAAAATTGTGTCAAATCGTGACGTCACGTCATGCGCAATTTCAACGCACTGTATCGTCGTCATTCTTCGTTTGAGAAAAAAAGAAAAAATACGTGTCCAAAATTTTTTGATAATCTATCTGACGGACTAATTACTTTTTTTTTGTCATCTCGCCTATTGTCAAGGCGTCAGTCAGCAAAATAAAAGCTAAATATATAGCAAATATAAGGAAATATACATAATTTACAATAAATTGACAAAAAATATTTTAACAATACCACACATAGTTAATCAAGGAGTCGGTAGTACAACCACGATTTTTAAGTGCTCTTATGTAATTTGACACTACAAAGTCTAAAAAAGATAAATACCACGTCCTAACCAACAAAACACAAAATCTCGAAAACCTAATTGCGAAGTAACTCAACAAAAACCAACTCCAAAACTAAGGCGGCAGAAACAAAACGAACACAAACAAAAGAATAACTCAAACGAAATCGCGGCGCGCAACTAGTCGTCTAAGTGACCCAGTTCTGTTAGTGCAAACGCATAACAATGTTAGTACATAATGAGCACACGCACAGTATATTATATAGTAATAGTGGGTCGGTCGCCATTTCAATACGTGTGTACATTTACGATTTTTCGCTTCAATTATACATATAGGACACACTTAACTGTATTTTTAAGGTACGGTACCACAAAACCAAAAAACTGAAGCCATAAAGGATCACTTTGTTGTCTGTCTGTCTGGCTGTCAGTTTGTCAAGATCATTAATCTCAAGAACCCGTAGAGGTATCGAGTAGACTGGTATCCAGCTGAATCCGGTAAGGCTGGAAGCCGACCCCAACATAGTTGAAAAAAGACTAGGGAGATAATAATGACAATGAGAACTTATATTAAAAAAAGTACATCAGAAAAAGAATATCATTGGATGGGAAATTCACGACCCACCCAGAAATAAATTAAATATGTAATTGTACAATGTGCATTCAGTTTTGAGTTATGTAAAATGATTACTAAAACTTAATCATAAGCCCTGTCAAGGCAAAAATCGTAAAATCCCACAATAAGTTTCCTAGCACATCAAGATACTAAGTGCAGTTAACTTAAATATCATTCTAACTAGCCTCCTTACGCGAGGTCAGTAGCCTATAATATGAGATTATATTTTTTGTGGCAACATTCTTTGATTCAAGATGGCCGCCGCTCCTGATTGCGCGGGAGTTAGAACAGGATGGTTTAAATGTTAGTTATGCTATATCTGATTGTTTCACTACGTTGTCTAGGCATGATTCTACTAATCCGTACAAATATTATAAATGCGATAGTAACTCTGTCTGTCTGTCTTTCTGTCTGTCTGTCTTTTCTTCACGCCTAAACCACTAAACCAATTTGAATGAAATTTGGTACAGATATAGTCTGGGATCCGAGAAAGGACATAGGATAGTTTTCATCCCGGAAATCCCCCGGAAACGGGAACTATAAATCCACGCGGACGAAGTAGCGGGCAAAAGCTAGTTGCATATATTTGTTTAGTTATAGATCTTTCGTCGATTGAGATATTGTAAAATAAACATGGTCGTGGCAGAATTGTGGTGTCTTTTCCCCAAATGCTATTATATTAACCTTTTGCGTGTCTAGGACGTGGATCCACGCGAGACAATGCTTTTCTAATTGTCTGTAATTAGAGCATTCAATGGGTTAATACAGAATTGTAGAAATAGATATGGATTGCTAGCTATTTCTTCATATAAACAATGCCAGACTTTTCTGCTTACTCCACTACCAGCTATGATATATGATAATAGGCGGCAAACAGTGATACTTTATATCTTTGTTCCACGCGCGCCTCAAAGAGAAGGAGTCAGCACAGGAAGGGGCCCAACAGGGCCAACGCCTGCCGGGGTTGCGGAATGTTATGTTTATAACTGTTACCGTGACGTCCGTGACCCTGGAACATAAAAGGCAATCGAAGGAACATGAGTGGGTTTTAGTCAGTAAGAGCAGGCGTCCGTCACTCGCTCAAGGCCACGCGTTTTATGCCTACCGCTTCGTGTATCGTCGACGATACAACGGACACCGGGCTGTCGCGCGCCCGGCTGAGTGCTCGCGCGTCACGGGTACAGCGCTGACTATCAAAATGCCGAAACCACGTAATTATTGCGTGATTATTGTGCAATTCCCCTGTTTCCCAATTCTCTTGTTTCCCTTTTGATTATTATTAAAATTATTCATGCGGTTTTGGATATTTTTGACACTAAAATATATTAGTCGGGAATTCAAGGAACGAAAAATATGCATCAGTCAATTTACCAAACTAAAAAATATTCGATCAACAAATAAAATAATAATTGTTTTTCTTAAACATTCGTTTTATTACCATTGTCATCATACGTATAACCCTAGCAGATTTGCTGGACGACACGCACACACTTTAGTCGCGCGGCGGGCAAAAGAATCTCAACTCTCTATGTGCATACTTATGGTACATTTCTCCTTGCTGCAAACAACTGGTATTATTATTATGATTTTGTAGGCTATTATAGCGTAGGTATTTTGGTTTTTGTATTGGAGTGAAGTATCTGTTACGTAGTAACTATTTATTAATCTGTGGTAAGAGTCTGACACACCCTCCCGCCGCACCCAGGACGGGAGCAGTCATTGGATGATTTCCCACTCACCAAAAAAAAAAAAAAAAAAAGCCATAGCCCGATCTAAGCAGCGATGCGCGCGCTGGCCGCCTTTCACTCGCGAAGGGCAATTGCAGCCATGTCCTACTGACGGACCGTGGTAACTTCTACCGGTTTACAATATTTGTAGTTTGAAATCTAAGTACTAGAACTATTCATCATCTCCCTAACTTTTACTAATTATATATTTTCCTAACCTCCTCTTCCTCTAACCAGATTCAACTGAAAGCAGTGTTTTACGCGAAGACGAAAATGAAAGAGAAAAAAAATATTGTGCTTAGAGACAGACATACAAAATTAAATAAAAAATAAATAAACAACAATGGTGTATCTAACTAATAAATAACATTTTTTATTATTCTCTCTATGTATGTAAACTTAGAACATTAAAACTACGCAACGGATTTTGATGCGGTTTTTATGTATAATATGTATGTATGTATGTATATATTATTTATAATAGAGAAAATTCTTTGATAATCCCGAATCCGAAACTTTTTGTGACCTTTTTATCTCTTTCTTTTTATATTTACTGATATTTTTAGGAATTCAACCCCTAACGGGGCGAAATATGCGAGCGCAGTCGAAGGAAACTGCTAGTCTATATTTAATGTAACTGACACAAGAACATCACTGTTCTCTAAATTACCATCTATATGAAATCGGTCAGTAAGGCAATACTTTCGTCTGAATTACACGAATTCTTAGAATCTGTGTAAATTGTATGGGAAAGTAGTATTAGTCATAATTGAGATTGCAATGTCATGTGAAATCCATGTTATACATGTACAAGCAGAGACCAGTGACGGTTGATCACGTCATTTGGGCACTGTTAGGTCGATTCAGTAGACGAGACTTATATAATTTGTAACAATATACATATTATAAATACAAATATTCGATTCCCACCCAGGACAAACTTTGTGTGATGAGCATGATTGTTTGTTCTGGGTCTGGGTGTGATTTATCTGTAATATGTACCTATGTATTTAGAAATTATAAGTATGTATATCAGTTGTCTGGTTATCGAACACTAGCTCTGCTTAGCTTGGGATCATATGACCGTGTGTGAAATGTCCTAAGATGAAAAAAAAATACAATTTACAAAATTATTTTTGTCTAAATTACACGAATTTTCAGAATTTGGGACTTGTGTGTGTGGGAAAGTAGTATTAGTCATAATTGAGATGCCAAATCGCCAATGTCATGTGAAATCTATGTACAGTCAGTGACCTGTGACGGTTGACTACCTTATTATGTGGTACTAGGTCAAGTTGATTTTTTTATAGATCGTGGGTGGCAACACACTTATAATATCGATCAGACTTGAATATAGGTCGTATAAATATTTTGCCTCGTGCGAGAATCGATCGAGAGCAGCAGCTAACCAACACATTTACATGTTATTCTCATATTTGTCAATTTCACAAAGAATTATAGTCGGAACGGAATTTAATGAGTAGTACTCATTAAATTCCGTTTAATTAATCTTTGTCGAGCTGTGTTAGCTGAGTTTAATATTTCCATTAGCCAATAGCCCGAACAAACAATTAGCTCGTATTAGCACAAGAAATCATGCATTTCTTAGTACCTAACGTGTTGATACAGCTAGCTATGCGTCACCATTAGGGTTGCCATTCATCCCGATATATCGGGACTGTCACCGTCAGCAATAATATTATAAGTAAACTAGCTGGCCCGGGCCCACTTCGTTGGGTGCCTAACATTTTAACTTAAAACTCTAAAACATGCGCTTCCCCAGACATAAGACTGAGCTAGATCGATTTCTCGTCCCCGAAAACCCCCACATATCAAATTTCAGCGAAATCGTTAGGGCCGTTTTCGAGATCACATGCTTTTTAAAGCAATCAGCGCCATCTGCCGGGTTGATTTGTGAATCTAAACCATTCCCAGATCCCCTTGAACACACACAAAAAATTTCATCAAAATCGGTCCAGTCGTTTAGGAGGAGTTCAATGACATACACACTCACAGAAGAATTATATATATAAAGATAGGTGTAGATAGGTCATATGCAGTCAAAAAATGGCACTTTAAAAGTTTGCTATTTGACCAACATGATACTGAATATCGCGTTGACATTTGACGTTTATCTCTTTTTCACTCGCACTACTTCAATCATGCCTTCCTACTTGACGTGTAATGTATGTGTGCGTTAGTGTGCCGTTTTTGAAGAATTTCGTTTAGACCACCTTTTTACACACCTTTTTACTAATAATATCATTGGTTATTAGACCTTACTCTATTTTACAGGGGGGGCGTCAGGTAATGTTTTTAATATGACTTGTACCGAACTCTATAAATTAAGAAAGGACAAAAAGAATTAAAATATTCAAAAAAATATCAACCATTCGGGATATTAGTTAGTTTTATAAAAATTTTTTTCTTCTATGCGACCCAATGTAGCCTAGCTAGATATGGAACCCTACACCATCCAGTATAATCATCGTTAATCTTTAACTGACCCAGATGCTGTTCAATGATCGCGGAATTCTCGAGATACGAATCACCATACATACGGATAGGTCAGTGCAACGCATTAGTTACAAAAACGACAAAAATCTAAATGTAATTCAAAAAAATAAAAAATAAATTAATGTTCTAAATAGTTTAAAAATAACACTTTTACAGGTCATGTTATACCTTTCAACGACCAACCGGCAGCCGGCTGTCGAGCTGCTATTGTGTCTCTAATCACGTGTGGTAGAAATGTGTCCAGCTTTCTATATTTTAACCAACTCCATAGTTTGTGAATTACCTGAAACAACAAAAAAATAAATTAAGTAAGATATTTTATTACAAAAGAAAGTCGTGTTAGTTACACATTTATAACTCAAGAATGGCAGAACCGATTTGGCTGAAAATTTGTGGGGAAGTAGCTTAGGACCAGGGGACGGACATTTTGGAGTGATTAACGTGGCATGTTAATATTATGTTAAAAACATACAAAATATAGTAGAAAACAACCGAAATTCTCAAAAAATGGTAACACCCATGCGAAACTCTAGCGAATAATAATTACTAATACTAGAGAGTTGTCCTGAGTTCTATGTGTGAAAAGAGACCTTTTTCTTAATATTAATTTTTTTCTAATGTCGTGATGGCCTAGTGGTTAAGGCGCCCGAATCCGGGCAAGTACCAATGTGACTTTTTCGATTCATATGTACTTTCTAAAGATTATATTAGACATCACAGACATCGGTGAAGGAAAACATCGTGAGGAAACCTGGACTTGTACTTAGTTAATATAAGTCCGAAATCGCCAACCCGTCTTGAGCGCGCGTGGTGATCAATGCTCGTGCCTTCTCTGTATGAGAAGAGGCCTTTGCCCTGCAGTGGGACAGTTATAGGCTGGTATTATTAATTTTTTTCATTCTTAAAATTAATTAGTTACGCATTTTATCTTTTATTCTATTTTTATTTTTTTCATTTGTGTGATGAGCATAAATGAATATTTGTTCTGTCTGACTGTAAATCAATATGTATGTATTTAAAAATTAAATAAGTATGTTTATCTTATGAGTTGTCTGGTTACCATAGTACAAGCTCTGCTAAGTTTGGGATCAGATGACCGTGTGTGAGTTGTCAAATTTTCAAAATTTTCGTCTTTTTTTTAATGTAACTTCATATAGCGTCATCTCGTTCACTCCTGTACCTCTCTTTCTAAAACCCGATACAAAATATTTACGGCCAAATACTTATTGATAATAATGAGTACACAAAGGATACGATATAAATGACGTTTTTAGCTCTATGGGTCAGTGATAACGTGCAAATAAACGGATAGCCCTGATAAGCTGATAAGAGTAGTGATAATAGATAAGAACTAATAGCAAAAGTATTCATTGTGATCAGCTGTTTAAGTTTGGCTAAACCTTCGAACACAATAGAAAGACAATGGTGCTGATTCTCTTGTTCACAAACTTAACTAAATTAAAGTTAAATACATGAGAACTTGCATATTGGCACAGTAAAAGAGGAGATCCGACAAAATGCTGAAACCTAAGAGAGGCTAGCAAATCATCCCAATGATCTAGCAGTCCAGTTGATACGAACCAGGCGTGAAACCCGTTTGAAACGGCGTGTAATCCTGGGACCAATGTAGACCAGGTCTAGCCAATCACGATGGAGGAGCTGTCTCCGCTGGGAGATACACTTGACATGACACAGTGCACACAAAATATTTGCTTATAGTCTACGATTGATCGCAGATATACACAGAAGAAAAAAAAATGCATCTTTCTCTTTCCATTTCTTAAAGAAAAGGACCGAATATACATTTTTTAGTTTAATCCTGTCAAATTAGACAGCGCCTGATGAAAATTGACGTATATTTAGACGCCATGTTTTTAAATTGCGTCTAAAATATCTGTGGAGTGTCTAAATTTGACAGGACTTAACTAATATTTTATCTTCTGTCCTTTTCTTAATGAAATGGAAAGAAAAAGGTGCACTTAACTTATAACTTAAATGTACGTTAGTTGGTGAATAAGAGAATCGGCACCATTAGCAGCGCGACAGCCGGCTGTCGCTTGGTCGTCGAAAGGTTAACTGCGTTGATTATTAATAAAACCTGTCTCTTTATATCAAAAACGGGCTTTCGCCCGCGCTAACTTCCATCCCCTATAAATTCCAAAACTTTCCAAAAATTCATTCTTAGTGGTTACCTACTCTTCACAAAGAACACACGCTGTAAGTTTCATGTCTCTAGGAGCAGCGGTTTGTGATGTGTGTTGATGTATCAACAGGCAGTCAGTCAGTTTACTATGTTATATACATACATTAAATCCATTCTAATATTACAAACTAGCTTTTGCCCGCGGCTTCGCTCACGTTAGAAAGAGACAAAAAGTAGCCTATGTTACTCTCCATCCCTTCAACTATCTCCACTTATAAAATCGTCAATTCGTCGCTCCGTTTTGCCGTGAAAGAAAGACAAACATACAGACAGACAGACACACTTTCCCATTTATAATATTAGTATGGATGCGAAAGTAACTCTGTCTGTCTGTCTCTTCTTCACGCCTAAACCACTAAACCGATTTGAATGAAATTTGATACAGATATAGTCTGGGACCCGAGAAAGGACATAGGATAGTTTTCATCCTGGAAATCCCCCGGGATCGGGGACTATTATTCAACGGACGAAGTCGCGTTCAAAGGCTAGCGATGAAATAAAGCTTTTTAGAGCATTTGGATCTTCTCAAAACTTTAATAGTCAATCAAAGATGAACCGTAAGTTTAAACCAAAGTTTATTCAACTAAAAGCATTTATTTCAATTTAACTTGCTTTTAAACTGTCCTAATCTGTCAGATGTCAGAAAGTTTAAGCTGAATCGTTTCAAATCACGGATTTCTCAAGAACGAACGGACAAGACCACTGAATAAATATACTTTTATGCATAACTAGCTTCTGCCCGCGGCTTCGCTCGCGTTAGAAAGAGACAAAAAGTAGCCTATGTTACTCTCCATCCCTTCAACTATCTCCACTTAAAAAATCACGTCAATCCGTCGCTCCGTTTTGCCGTGAAAGAAAGACAAACAGACAGACAGACACACATTCCCATTTATAATATTAGTATGGATTAATTGTGTTATACAAATATCATAAATAAATGTCTTGGGACAAGTCACATATGGCCATCTGATCCCGAACTAAGCAGAGCTTGTACTTTGGTAACCAGACAACTAATATACATACATACTTATATCCGTACTAATATTATGAATGCGAAAGTAACTCTGTCTCTTCTTCACGCCTAAACCACTGAACCGATTTGAATGAAATTCGGTACAGTTATAGACTGGGACCCGAGAAAGGTTATGGGATAGTTTTCATCCCGGAAATCCTCCCGGAACGGGAGCTATTAATCCACGCGGACGGAGTCGCGGGCAAAAGCTAGTAATTTATAAATAAATACATATGATAGATAAATCACACCCAGACACAGAACAATCATGCTCATCACACAAAGTTTGTCCTGGGTGGGAATTGAAACCACGACCTCTGACTTAGCAGTCAGGCCACTAACCACTGGACCAACAGGACCGTCGAAAATTTATGATCTATTAAAATCAGAGTACAACAATAAAATAACTACCCGCATTCCAAACATTTTCTAACAAAGAAATAGCCCACAAAAAACTTCATAGTACACAAATAACAATGAGACATTAACAACTTTATTTCTAAAGCAATAAGGGCGGTTTTCCTTGAACAAGTTTAAAGTTCAGAGAAAGTTCAATTTAGAGTTATGTTCACGATATTTTAATTGTATATAATGTGTTTTTGAGATGTCGGCCGGGAGATACAAGTTATACAGTTGAGGTTATTTAGTACGCCATAAATTGTGGTCTGTTGGCCCTATTGGTTTTGTGGTTGGAAGAGGGATTACTGAGCTAGTAGGTTCGATTCCTGGGTTTAGCCACTAGGTCGTCATTTTTTAAAAAGAAACACTGATACTGATGTAGGATATAATTTCAAAAAAAAGTCGTGATGGCCCAATGGACAAGGCGCTCTTCTTCGCCTCTTCTCCTCTCGTTTAAGAACTTTGACAGTCGTTACAGGTAAACCAGAAAGTCTGACCAGCCTAACTAAGAGGTATCGTGTCGCACAGTTACTGGGTTGTGGAGGTCTGATAGGCAGTCGCTTCACGTAAAACACTGGATGCATCTGAATCCGGTTAGGCTGGAAGCCGACCCCAACATAGTTGGGAAAAGGCTACGGAGATGATGATGGAATTTAAATTTAAAATTTCGAACGAACTTCATTTAAAAGCTTTTATACAAATTATAACGCACGAATCACCACGTTCGGAGCACATCGGCTATCATCGGCTTAACTCGGCAATGATCGGTTATCCGATTATTTTCTTAATAGCTTTTTAATGGATCTCTTCCAATGTATTTTTTACCTCCAACCTTTGTTACTGAAAATTATTATTTTAGTAATTATGAAAGACGGCCACGGATAATTAAATGCAAATTAAAAGTGTCGTTTTTATTTAATAGAAAGGTATTAAAATGGCTTCTTGTCGTAGAATATAAAAGCTTGAAGAAAATTGTTGTCAGGCAAGTGACAGAGACAAAATTCTATAGTACAGACCTTTTTTACTTATAATTTATATAGAATTGTAGACTAATATTATTGTAATAAGCAAAGATATTATAAGTAAAAAGGGTTATAGGCAGTCAACCAGTGGTACTTTAAAATGTGGCTATTTCACACCATTGACCTCAGATACAAATTATATGTCTCTTTTTCACTACCAATACTTGAATGATGCCATCCTACTTTGACGTTTAATTGTATGTGTGTGTAAATGTGGCATTTTTGAAGAAAGAATGTCGTATAAGTAACCTATCTACACCTTTTTTTTTACTTATAATATCATTGGTAATAGGTATTTTATTTATTTTAGGCGAAAAACGGTAACACACAGTTTAACAATGTTGAGAGAATTTGCAAAGAATAAATCTCACAATAAGCTTAACTACTTACTTAAAAGTGGTTCAAAAACTATGCCAAAAAATATTATACAACTGTCGCAAATGACATAACCTTTTTAAAATTCACAGAAACCGCCGTTACACAAAGTATGGCAACACCAAGGACGTAAAGGTGGCCATTGACGGTAATTTTTCGCGTCAGTCTAGTCGTAAAACTGTGGCGCCATTGTCACTCCAAACGGTTTAGGCGGCCAACCGACCTCTGGCATGACGATTCGACCCTTTTTTTTTGGAGAGCGGGAAATCATCAAATGACTTCGCGGCGTGTCAGACTTTTTCTGACTAAAACCCACTCATGTTTCTTCGGTTGCCCTTTAGGTTCCGGGGCCACAGGCCATGGTAACTTTTAAAACTATTCCGCAACCGATGGCGATTGGACACTCACGATCAAATTTTGGACGTACGTCAGTTTAACTGACGCGCCAAAATGACCGTCAATGGCCACCTTAAGGAATTACCGCGCTCACTAAACGACAAGTATTGCCAGAAACAAAAAAAACTTAGAAGGTCGCACCACAGTTATTTTAATTATCTTTTAAATTTCGAATCTGTGTGCGCGTTTGGTAAACTTTTTAAATACTCAATGAGCAACAGTGACGAAAGTATTGCTTGTTTTTTATTACGTGTTGTTTTTTTAATGGTGCCTCTATGGTAATTGAGTGTTTATTTTAAGTGCTGCTAATAAACCTGTGAAACTTTATGTTAAGCTTGGAAGGATAAATATATGGAAAGATGTATGTTTGTTATTCTTTTAGGTTTAATAGCTAAATTAATGTATACTAATATTATTAAGAGATGTCAACGTAAAATGGAGAGAAGCATGCTTGGTTTAAGACTATCAGATAAGGTCAAAAACATTAACATCAGAAAGAAAACAAACATAATAGATGTAAAGAAAAGAACAAGAATACTCAAGTGGCATTGGGCAGGACACATTTGTAGAATGGAGAACAACTGATGGACAAAACGTTTAACAGAGTGGATACCAAGGGACGGGAAAAGAGAAAAGGGGAGACCAAGTAAAAGGTGGAGAGACGTCTTCAACCTGAGATGTGGATGTCGGTGGCTTCTCTTCTGCCAATTAATTTGTGTTGCCACAGACTTCCGAAATTTTGGTTATTTTTGTTTTTTTAGTTTTTGATGGCGGTTATTATTTTTTTGAAAAAAGTTTTTTTACATATTAGAATGAAGTACAACCCGTACTCGTGCAGTGTGCACCTCGCTGGAATGCTCGCCCTCCCCCGCTTCCCCGCGCGCGCCGTGTTCGCCGAGTTCGTTTAGTAGCGATAGCATTCACACAGCGTTACGTCACAAGCGAGGTGCACAGCTCAGTCGTACGCGTAACTTAGAAAAAAGATCTTTTATCATATACCTACACTGAATAAAACATGAAGTTACATTTCTTTTATCTGCAAAATTGGCTGCGGATCGTGATTTTATGTAGACACGTACGGAAATCGCAAAAAAAAACATGATTGAATTAAGCCTTTCGATTGACAACTTACTCAGAGATCAGGAATCATTCAATTATACTTAAATTGTTGAAGATTTCGCCGCTTAAGTGATTTCAGTGCACAATAGTAACGATTTGAGTTTTGAAGTTCTTTTTGTCGAGTTAAATATTCTATGTTCATTTTAGGAATCATTCCATCTCACTTAGCTTTTAAATAAGGATATTAACTGGAAATTTGTGTTGTTTTAGAATGAGTCAGGTAGTCGCCATACTTTTAGATTTAGAAAAATCCTTTTTTTTTGTGAGTGGATCATCAAATCACTGCTCCCGTCCTGGGTGCGGCGGGAGAGCGTGTTAGACTTTTACTGACTAAAACCCATATTCCTTCGATTGCCCTTTATGTTCCAGGGTCACGGTAACTATTATAAACATTCCGCAACCCCGGATTTAGAAAAATCCTAGCAAATTCCTTTGATTTCTATATTAAATGGGAGTTAGGCCCTTTGTTACTGCTCTGCTCCCGTGGGTCATAACTTGATGTGATAGATAGCCTATGTATTATTCTGATGTATAAGCCACATTACCGTAAAGTTTCATCAGAATTCGTTTAATAGTTTTTGCATGAAAGAGCAACAAAGATTCGTCTTCAGTCCTCTTACAAAGTTTTGAATTTACAACATCAGTAAGATTTTCCCTACATACAATACTCATTTCCTTACATGAGCGATGCCACGGGCGAAAACTAGTGTAGCATCCGCCACCTAATTAACTCTCGTAAAAGAACCTTATAATTTCACAAAACAAAATCAGAACACATTTTTTTTAACAAACGAACGTAACCTACAAACTTACAAAGCGAATTTCGCAAACAAAGGTTAACAAAATTAAAGTAGTAACCGCAATCAAAATTGAACTCTGTCCCTATTGTTTTAGAGGTTACGAAAGATGCAAATATAAATTGGCTGGCGAGGTCTTTAACCTACGGTAACGGAGAACACCGTTAGTTCCCGCTCAAACGCTTTAACAATATGGCCGCCGAGGCAAAGGCTTGTGGTGTAAGTCCTATTTTTTGTGAAATCTATTTTTAAAAATAAATTCGAGGTGCGATACGGCTGTTTATTATTTTATTTGTTGGTTTAGCAATTAATAGAAATGCAGCTGGTGCCGCCATTTTGGATTCGGGAAAACTTTCCGTTGTTTGAAAGTTTAGAGACAGTTGTTAATGTAGGTTACACAGATTATACAGTAATTCGTACTGTAGGTTCGCTTTTGCCCGCGAATCAGTTCGAAAAGAAGTTGTTTTATAGTTTTTTTTTTAATATGCTAGGGCCTTTTTTGCATAGACTAGTAGTTCCATCCTCATGTATAAGTTTGCAGGGCCAGTTTTAAACCCGACTTTTTCAATACGCCACTTTCTAAGTTCATCGTAAACATTGGTGAAGGACAATGTCGTAAGAAAAACGAAAATTAAAATGGTAAACTGACTGACTGTTGATAATATCACACACAGCCCAAACCGCTGGTCCTAGAGACATGAATCTTGAAAGGTATGTTCTTTGTAAAGAATAAGGAATCACTAACAACAGGTTTTTGGAAATTTAAACCTATACAGGGGCAAAATAGTGGATAGAAGTTCGACATACACGCGGCAAGAAATCAATATAAGTCTGTTATCGCCACACCGCATTCAGTGGTGATCAATGCTCGTGACTTCTCAGTATCAGAAAAGACCTTTGCCCCGGTCAGCAACAGGCTAATTTAAATTGAAACCTAATTTTAGTGTAAACCTTTAACAAAGCCCACAAACGTCATGCAGGCCGGGTCGTCACTCACGCATGACCCACACTTGGCCATTGTTACTCAACAATGTAGCCGACAGTGTGAATCTAGCCTTTTAATTCATCTGCGCCATTGTAGCCTGGATAATACTGTAATGAATTACTGCATTATATATGGCGTACCGTTGGTATATGCCGGAAAGGCTGGCTTGCACCAACCTGTGTAAAATGGTAAACTGTTTGGGTGATATATCAACGCACAGCCCAAACCGCTGGTCCTAGGGACATGAAACTTGGAGTGTGTTCCTTGTGAAGAGTAGGTATCCATTAAGAAAGGAAATTCGAACCATGAAGAAGTAAAATAGGGGATGGAAAAATATTTCTAAAGGAGGTCGTCTTTCGTAGAACTTTGACAGGCGTTAAAGGTAACCGGATACCAAAAAGTCTGACCAGTGTAACCGGGTATCGTGTCGCCCAGTTATTGGGTTGTGGAGGTTTGATAGGTAGTCGCTTTACGTAAAACACTGGTATCCAGCTGAATCTGGTTATACTGGAAGCCGACCCCGACATAGTGGGGAAAAGGCTAGGGAGATGGTGAGGCTAGCCACAGATACGGAATCTGAAAACATAGCCAGTTTTTAGTATCTATAAGTGTTTATATTTTCCTTACAATCCAATTATTTCATTGTCGTTGCTACAGTAACAGACCTCCGCCCAAACTTTCCCAACTGTTGGAGTTTCGTGCTTGACCAATTCTCACAAATTACTGTTTAAATAGATTTAAATTAATTAATTAACTTTATATTGTTGTTGCCAAATTAATGTCTTTGTTTGAAGGCCAACTGTCGCGTTTTCGCTTGAATTAGATCTTTGACAGTCGTTACTGGAAATCAGAAGCTTCTGTCTTCTGACAAGATAAATAAACGTTGTCACTTCACAACATAGTATAAAAAAAAAGTGAGCCGTCACGGGACGCCTGGCAGATGTGAAACATCGACATTATTTTGTAAAAGTAATATGATTGAAAAGAAACAAAAGCGTGGCGACGCGTCGCCACGGCATGCGTCGCCACGCCAGAAATTTGTTTTACGTGCGGCTATAGATGTTTCACATCAACAGTCTCTTTCCGCTGCTGTATGTATCAATCGCTGCTTATTTCATGAAAAAGTCGTTCGATCGAGTTATATGTACTTTGAGGGCTGTTTTTATGATTTAAATTATTATAATTCGGTAGCTAATGGCCTATTACAGTCGCAAATCATTCTATATAAACACACACCCAGACACTGGGCTGCAAATTGCAAAAATTCGAAAGAAAATTTGAATTTCGCTGGCTACCTTGAATGACTACCTTAAATGTGTACGAAGCGCGCGTTACGCGAATTTAACTCACACTTTTCTTCCATTCCAATACTGTCAAGAGAAAACAAACGACTATTTGCTAAGTCCCACGTAGTCCATTAGTAGTATATTTCAGTAATGCCAGTATTGCATGCTTAGCAGTCGTAGTGTTACCAACTTATCGTCTAACAGCATCTAACCCATTTCTTGGCTCGATCACTTACAAATTCACGATGGATATATTTTATATGGCAACATTCTTTATTGTCCAATGAAAGGACAAACGAGGCAGTTCGAATCGATTTTTGAATTTGAATTTCGAATATTCCTTTAAGTTTGCTCAAATTGTTTCTGGCACTTTCCTCAGAAGGTTGGTCCGGAGTCCGGATGCTCTATTGCATGGTTCGTTAGATGAAAATTTTGTTTATATTTTTAACGTTTAGATTTGAAAAGAAGCTATGATTTTCAGATGTAGTCAGTTGAATCGTCGACTGCAACAATTTTAGTACGTGTAAAAGTGGTTTTACCCTACATTACATGATAAACAATTTAATGTCTTTTCATTGACTTTTCCCATGGTGATGAGTCGAAAAATCACGACGACTAGTTAGATTATGAATAGAGAAATTTCCCGTCTTATTACAATACAAGTCCCAACGCTTTTTAAACGCGCCGTCACGTGTTTTGCTAAATTGAATAAAAATGAATTGAATTGTTTTTAAATCGCGCGTTGGCGGAACGCTTTTGTCCTACAGGGCAATTTATTGTTTGTTGGAATCGATAAAAACGCGGTACTAACGCGCGTCTAATCAATAATACCTCTTAACCACGCAAGCCTAACAAATAAAATTATAAAATGACTATAACTTAGACTAAACGTTAAAATAATGGTTACCCCTTTTAACTTTTCCCCTTCAAATAATTAATTATAAATAAGAAAATAACCTCAAAATAAAACCTCTTTTGTCTTACAATTTATCTTTTGGCGGGAAACGGTGGCTTCTATAATTTATGGTTCTTTAATACTTTGGATCGTGAAGAGCTTTTTTATTTAGTAATTTAAAAATGATAGATTTCTTTTTAATTACATAATATCCGTCATTTTGTTCAATAAATATTAAAAAAATTTTGGGTTGAGTTGGGTTCAGAATCTGTACAATATACTTATATAAAATTCTTGTTATTTTGTAATATTAACAAAAATTTGCGCGTCCATGAATATTATTCTTTTTTGTGGGGAAAAACAAACAATTGTACATTTTGTCTTACATCTAAATAATCAAGAAATTAGTTAACGTACAATTCGCATATTAACATGACACTACAGAAAATAAATGTTGTCTGTCTGTTATTCGAATCTCCGAAACGACGGAACTCTCACAAGGAGATAGCTAATGTTAGGAGTAACACCCCTTGACACCCAAACGACAGCCGGCTGTCGGGGTATTCCATTTCATTATAGTCCTTATTTTTATTTCTTACAGTCTACTTTTGGAACAAGTTTGTTTATTTAAGTTCTTGGATTAATTTCCTACAATATAAAAAAATAAAATTTTATAATCTATGCTCGTACGTTTTTCTTTTTGGGGTAGAAGTAAAATTTCCGCCGCCATTTTGTTTATTGCGTAATGGCTGAGGGGTTAAGTCAACTTAAAATTTTGTAAAATCTAAAGATTTTACAAAATTTTAAGTTTACCGCAGGCAAAACCACGACGAATAGCTAATCAGTAGTTTACATAATTAGAAAAGCAATAAACCTTTTTGACGGGCCTGTTGGTGTAGTGGTTAGTAGCCCTGACTGCTAAGCCGGAGGTCGTGGGTTCGATTCCCACCCAGAACAAACTTTGTGTGATGAGCATGATTGTTTGTTCTGTACCTGGGTGTAATTTATCTATAATATGTATGTATTTATAAATTATATAAGTAGGTATGTATATCAGTGTTGTCTGGTTACCATAACTAAAGCTCTAAGCAGAGCTTGGCTTGGGATCAGATGACCGTGTGTGAGTTGTCCCAGTATATTTATTTATTTGTTTAAACGCAGTAACCCAACCAGAAAACGAACCAAACAGATCAGAAATAATGTAATTAAATACATAGTTACCGAAGCAATATCTGAATATCATACATACCAGAAACATTCTCATTAAAATGTTAATTAATAAATTAACATGATTTTACGAATTCGCTTTAATTAAGTCGGTATGAGGTAGTCATACTCCTGTGAAATAATTGACAATCGATAAAGCTTCTGAGTGGTAATAAGTTATAGAGCGCAGCGCTGTAAGTCTCTTTGTCACAAGACTGTACTTTCTAAAGTTTATCTTGGACATTACTGACATCCCGTGCCTCAGAAAGCACGTAAAGCCGTTGGTCCCGGTTGTCATTCGTAGAACTTTGACGGTCGTTACGTGTAGTTAGAAGCCAGAAGGTTTGAGTCGTCTAACCAAGGGGTATCGTGTCGCCTTATTGTTGTCTTTTTAACCAAACAAAAATGTATAAAAGTCAAACCAAGATTTTCAAAAATTTGCTGAGTACCTAGCATTGGTTTAGTAATAAACGAGTTATATATTTTTTTTACTATTTTTAGATAAAAATACATGTCAAGATTGAAAAAACTTAAAGTTTAATACCTAAACAAATAGGATAATGACGCTAATTATGTTGTACACAAACTTCACTAAATTTAAGTTAAGTGCATTTCTCTCTTTCCATTTATTAAAGAAAAGGACAGAAGATACATTTTAGTTTAATTCTGTCAAATTAGACAGCGCCTGAAGTAAATCGAATTATTTTTAGTCGCCATGTTTTTAATCGCGTCTAAATTATCTGTGGAGTGTCTAAATTTGACAGGACTTAACTAATATTTTATCTTCTGTCTTTTTCTTAATCAAATGGAAAGAGAAAGATGCACTAAACTTAAATTTAGTTAAGTTTGTGAACAAGGAAATCGGCACCATTGTAGGCCATACTAAAATGTTATTACTCTTTTGAAATTTGCTCTCAAACAGAAACTCTATACACATTTATACCCTAAAGTAGTTTAATTTCGTCGACGGCGACGCCATATAAACGGAAATTAAGAACATTCTGAAATAAGATGAGTTGGATTTATATAATTAATTGCAATAAATTTACAGATTTTCGTGTTATCTAGGAACTGTGATAATGCAAATATTAATATATACATGGAATAAAACGAAATCATAACGACATCAAAACTGTACATCTATACTAAAATATTAAAGAAGTAAAATTTATAAGTTTGTATGTAGGGGTAATTTATGGAACTCATGATCCAATTCTAAAAACTTTTTCACTGGCTTCTGCCAGTGAAAAAGTTTTTAGCGTAATATCAAATAGCCTATAGCACTCAGGAATAAAGTAGCTTTCTAGCTACTTTATTCCTGAGTGCTATAGGCTATTTGATATTACGCTATGTCCCACGGGAGCGAGGCAGTAACCAAGAACCTAAAGTACCGCGGGTGAAACCGCGAGGAACAGCTAGTTAAATATATTTTTTTAATGAAAATTTGATATTCTACAACCGATACCTAAGCTAAAAATATAGTTTTTAGTATTTTTGTCTGTCTGTTCGTCTCTTTGTCTGGCTGTGTGTCTCTTTGTTTGTCTGTGTGTTTCATTGTCTGCCTATGTGTCTCTTTGTCTGCCTGAGTGACTCTTTGTCTGTTGTGCGTCTCTTTGTTTGTGTGTCTTTTTGTCTGTCCGTGTATCTTTGTCTGTTTGTGTCTCTCTGTCTGTAGTTCTGTACGTTTGTTCGGAATAAACTCAAAATTCCAACTTTTCCCCCCCAACGGCACTCGGTTCTTCGAGCTATGTGCTCAGCCCACTGCCGCTTCAGCTTTGCGACTCGGTGAGCTATGTTGGCCACTTTTGTTCTCCTACGGATCTCCTCGTTTCTGATTCGATCACGTAGGGAAACTCCGAGCATATCACTTTTCATTTATAGACAGAAAGTAAATATTACATTGACTTTTGAACTTCCCTTTAGACACAAAGCAAAAAATTCTCAGACAACATGACGTCAAAGATTGAACCCTTCTATTATTCTTTAAATTTTGAAGCTCACATTCTCGCAGCTGACGACGTAACGCGCCAACGAACAGGAAGGATATTTTAAAAAAGGAACCCTAAGTTTCCCGCGTGTCATTGACAGATGCGTCCAAAATGGCCGCTAGTGGTGTTGCCAGTAATAAATATTCAACGATTTACTACGTGTAGCGTGTTTTTAACAAATGGTTTGTGTATTGTGTTTTAGTATTGAGATTAATTAACTTTTGAGGGTTATGCATGGAGAATAGATAAGGTGGAAAATAGGTCAGTTTCCGTTCCCAAGGGTGCCGTAAAAGATGAACAAAGACAGGTGAATAGATATTAGGAAGTTTCCCCTACAGTAATCCATCATTTTATATTTGCTGCAATCAATATGTAGGCACATCGTATATTTATTCAATGAAGATGAAAAAGTAATTTTGGCTTGATTCGCCAATCATGAAATTCTGGGTTGTTTTTATAGATCATATTATATACTTGCAATATTTATTCTTAGCTGAAGTGACGGTCAAGGGTTCTTTGTCCAGCAGTGGACTTATGTAAGCTGATAATGATAATGAAGAGTATTTCACCTGAACTAAACCTAACTAAAACAACCTAGAATTATAATTAACTATCTGTCCCCAGCAGTTTTGTTGTTGTTCCGTTGTTCCCGTTCCCGTGGAATTTTTGGGATAAAAACCAAGACCTTTTCCAATCTGTGGACTATATTTGCACAAAATTTTATTTAAATTGGTTAAGTAGTTTTGCCGTGAAAGACAGACAAATAGACACACTTTTGTATTTATGATATTAGTTTATATATATCCGAGTATGTAAGACTGAAATAGCTTATTTGCCAACTTCGTGCCAATTATTCTTGAAATTACTTTGCAATAAGCAACTTTATGTAAAAGAATCATGAATAGTCATTCAAAATCTTTAAAACTGTGAATGCAATAGAAGTTTCTTTCTTTCATTCAAATAAAACTAAAGCGACCATAGACTAAGCCTTATCAGGCGAGCGCAGACCACAGTGAATACGATTCACACCTCTCCTCATTATTTTTTACACTGGCAACCCTATACAAAGGTTCCTTACGACAGTTTAAAAATGGAACCCTTTTAGAATTGCTGGAGTCTGTCTGTCTGTTTGCTGTAAATAAATGCCTCCTAATCTGCTTAGCTGACGTTGAAATTCCTTAACCATAAAGTTATTTTAATATTTTTGCGCCAAATTTTAAGGCAACGTAAATGATCCCTCTGGTTTCTGTATCTGAATAATAGTAGTAAATGAGACGGAACCCACACTAGTATAAAACTCTAACTTACCCAGTCATTTAATATCAAAATCGAGTAACAAGTGCGTCCGCGGGCTAGCCTTGTTTTTTTACTTGTATTTTAGTAAACAGGCCGAGTTCAAGTGCCGCTATTCAGATGGTTTTAATTAATATTTGTACTGTCATTTGTTATGACGTCAATTTGTTCATGATGTATGGCCCAGAATAATTCTAATAAAGATCATACTAATAATCCATACTAATATTATAAATGGGAAAGTGTGTCTGTCTGCCTGTCTGTATGTTTGTCTTTCTTTCACGGCAAAAAGATAGTTGAAGGGATGGAGAGTAGCATAGGCTACTTTGTGTCTCTATCTAACGCGAGCGGAGCCGCGAGCAAAAGCTAGTTAATCATAAATAATAATACAGGCCTATTACTGTCCTACTGAAGGGCAACGGCCCCTTCTCATACAGAGAAGGCACGAGCGCTCAAGTCGGATTGACGATTTCGGACTTATATTCACTACAAGTCCAGGTTTTTTCACGATGTTTTCCTTCACCGATGACAATTAATCATAGAAATAAAATAATTATGAAGATAATAATAATAAAATAATTTATGTTTTCCACGTTACGTAGTATAATACAAAATCGCAAGCGAAAAATATTGGACGGTCTAACGGTCGGGCTAAACAGAATGCATTTTTTTTTGTTATAGTCGTAATCCCTATTTTTTCCATCATATTCGCGTGTTTATAAACTTAGAAAGTATATTTATTAGTTTTAATTGACATTAAGTTATGGTTGACATTTAAATTCTTATTTTCTATAAATTATATGACAAATACGAAAGCCATGCAAAATGTCTGTGTAATATTTAATTGACATGATAATTGTATGTATAATGCCTATTTTAAAAGTATTTAATTAGCTTCACGTTTATATTATTTAATAATTTTACACCATATCCATACTAATATTATAAATGGGAAAGTGTGTATTATGTATTAATAAATGCCACCCATTATCATTATATAGTATACTAGCTTTTGGCCGCGACTTTGTCCGCGTGATTAATAATTCCCGTCCCCGGGGGATTTCCGGGATAAAAACTATCCTATGTTCTTTCTCGGGACCCAGACTATATCTGTACCAAATTTCATTTAAATCGATTCAGTGGTTTAGGAGTGAAGAAGAGACAGACAGACAGAAAGACAGGCAGAGTTACTTTCGCATTTATAATAGTACGGATAAAAATTCCAAGAAATAAATAATTAAGCCACCACAACTAATGAAATTACATTAAAATACGGATCGCTTTTAAAAACAAAGATTGACTTAGTTAAACAATGAATTAATTCAGAATAAGTTAAGTAAACAAAGTTTTATTTAATTGGAATTAATTTGGGATCGTATTACAAGTTAATTGCTTCTTTTAGTCTGCAAATATATATTACTAGCTGTCCCCCGCGGTTTCACCCGCGTTATATCAGATTTTTGGTTACTTTAGTAGTAACCAAAGAAAATGAAAAGTGTTCTATGTCCGTCCCCTGGTCCTAAGCTACCTCCCCACCGATTTTCAGCCAAATCGGTTCTGTTGTTCTTGAGTTATAAAATGTGTAACTAACACGCCTTTAATTTTTATATACTTACTAGCTTCTGCCCGCGGCTTCGCTCGCGTTAGAAAGAGACAAAAAGTAGCCTATGTTACTCTCCATTGCTTCAACTATCTCCACGTAAAAAATCACGTCAATTCGTCGCTCCGTTTTGCCGTAAAAGAAAGACAGACAGACAGACAGACAGACACACTTTCCCATTTATAATATTAGTATGGATAGATTTTCTGACTTATTCTTTCTTGCCCGTGACTTTGACCGTATTGTTGACGGTTTTCGGACACATAAAAGTCGTTTTAAAACTAGAGAGAAGATAGTCTGTGGATGAATAAATGGATGGGAAATATTAGTTTTATATAATAACTAGGTTTTGCCACTGGTTTAGCCCGCGTAAATTTTAAAACTTTCAACCTTTATTTTACCCTTTACGGGTCGGTATTTCCAAAAAATCTAGTAGATAAAATATAAATATCTTGGGACAAGTCACACACGGATATCTGATCCCAAGCTAAGCAGAGCTTGTGTTATGGTAACCAGATAACTTATATACATACTCATATACTTTATAAATACATACATATTATAGATAAATTACACCCAGACACAGAACAAACAATCATGCTCAACACATAATTCCTGGGTGAAAATCGAACCCACGACCTCCAGCTTAGCAGTCAGGGTCACTAACCACTAGACCAACAGGCCCGTCGATAGATAGTTATTCTTCACAAAGATGGTCTCTATATCTACTTAAACCTCCAAACAAATCAAATAAAAAATAAACTTTGGTGCTTATCCCGTTTCGACTCTACCACATGCATAAGATCTAATCATTATCGCAACACTTATAAAATAGTTTTTAATTCTACACAAGAAAAAGCTAATGAACTACCACTTGGGTTGCGGAATGTGTATAATAGTTACCGTGACCCCGGAACATAAAGGGCAATCGAAGGAACATGAGTGGGTTTTAGTCAGTAAGAGTCTGACACGCCCTCCCGCCGCACCCAGGACGGGAGCAGTCATTGGATGATTTCTCACTCACCAAAAAAAATAAATGAACTACCACTTGAAAATAAATTAATTTACTCCCAAGAAATTCACATGAATTACAGCTTAATTTTAGTAAAAACCTTCTCATTTAAACGCCTGTTTCTTAAAAAAAAAAACAGAAAAGTTAGGGATACGTACTTAAACTAACAAAGATGTAATTAATTCTATTCAGTTAAAAAAACAAGGTAGACTTTGTAAGTCAGCTGAATAGATGAAAACTTTTGATCCTGCCCGAATTCAAATTAGCAAATAAACTGCTTGGAAAAAATCTAAATAAGGTTAGTTTACACTCAGCGACTAAAAGTTGCTGAGAAATCGCCTAAAATATTCCTTATCTATCTATACTCCTACACTAAAATTATAAAGCTGATGAGTTTGTTTGGTTGTTGAAGCTAATCTCAGGAATTAATGGTTCAAACTGAAAAAATCTTTTCATGTTGAGTAGTCCATTTATCGAGGATAGTTATAGGGTGTGTAACACACCGAAATGACCTACGGAAGCGGAGCAGTCAACAAAAACGCAGGTGTAACCGCGGAGGACAGCTAGTTTATTCTAAAAGGAAGTGTATTACTCACTTATGAATTGCGACTCAACTGTTGCGACAAGCAGTTTCTTAAGGTTTCACCCGCCAATTCACATATGAAAAATGGACCAGCTATATAAGATACGAGATAAATTACTATTTTATTCACTATCACACGCTCGAAGTTCTAAACCAAATTTTGCAAAAAATATACTTTTGCCCGCCCAAAAGTAGCCTATGTCACTCTCGATCTCTTTAACTATCTCCACTTAAATAATCACGTCTATCTGTCGCTCCGTTCTGCAAACAGACAGATACACACACACACTATCCCATTTTAATATTAGTATGAACAGTATCGATGAATCAAAAAGTTGCCAACACGCGCCACAAAAAGTAGCCTCGTAAGAAAACACCCTAAATTCCTGACACTACCTCAATTATCTTAATTACGGCTTTCTTTCTTTTCTATTACAACGTTTCTTTCTTGTACAAAAGTTCGCCTTTGTTTCGCAATTAGTAGCAAACTGTTAATGAAATTAGATACTTTTTGCTTCGAGCTAGTGTTGTGTGCAATGTAGCCGAATGGATCTTCGGCTTTCGGCCTAGGGGTAGGCAATAAACTAGTAAATCAAGAAAATTCAATAAACAAAAATATTTTGGGACAACTCAAACGGCTATCTGATCCTAAGTTAGGTAGCCTGTGTTATGGTAACTATACAACTTATATAATTTTGAAAATTACACCCGCGGAACAAACAATCACGCTAATCACACAAAGTTTGTCCTGGGTGGGAATCGTACCCACAATCTCTGGCTTAGTAGTCAGGGACACCAACCATTAGACCAACAGGCCCGTCGTTTGTATTTATATCACATCTGCATATCATAATTCGTTAATCTAAGACGCAGTTTGGGTTGTGCGTCTGTTGATATATCATCGCACAGCACAAACCGCTGCTCCTAGAGACATGAAACTTGCAGGGTGTGTTCTTTGTGAAGAGTAGGTAACCACTAAGAAAGGATTTTTGGAAATTCTAACCCTAAAGGGGTAAAATAGGGGATGGAAGTATGGATATTATTATTACGCAGACAAAAGCTAGTACATTAAAAATGGATTAGCAAAAGCACTAACTAACCAACATTTATTTATTTCGGCCGACAACCAAGCGACAGCCGGCCGTCGGGCTGCTATCGTCTTTCTATTGTGTCTCAAATCACGTGTCACTGTCATCATCTCCCTAGCCTTTTCCCAACTATTTTGGGGTCGGCTTCCAGCTTTACCGGATTCAGCTGGATACCAGTGTTTTACGTGGAGCGACTGCCTGTCAAACCTTCACAACCCAGTAACTGCAGTAACTGGGCGACACGATACTTTTTGGTTAGACTGGTTAGACTTTCTGGCTTAACCGTAACGACTGTCAAAGTTCTACGAATGACAGCCGGGACCAACGGCTTTACGTGCTTTCCGAGGCACGGTATGTCAGTGATGTCCAGGATAAACTTTAGAAAGCACCCCCCGGATTCGAACCCACAACCTCTTACACGAGAGGCAGGCGCCTTATCCACTGGGCCATCACGACAATCTCAAATCACGTGTGTTCGATGGATTAATAATTGTTAAACAGACCATCACTAAAGACTATAAGTGGAATGTCAAAAGTGTTACCAGTTCCCAGTGGGTGGAAACAAAAGTTTTTGTTTCTGAATAGGGATGAAAGGGTTGTCGTGTTGCTTATTTTATTGTTCATTTGTCATTGGTACTTAGGGCAAATTAAATATGTAAAACAATAAAGGGTTGACGCTTTTAAAATTTTTCTTTGCTCAAGATATATATTTTTAATAAAGATTAAATCATTAAGTTATTTTCAAAGAAAAAAAAAACGATGTATGTAACTTATCTATAATATGTATGTATTTATATAGACTAGCTGTTCCTCGCGGTTTCACCCGCGTTTCGTTAGGTTTTTGGTTACTGCCTCGCTCCCGTGGAACATAGTGTGATATTATATAGCCTATGTTCTCTGTACTCATGGAAAATGAAGCTTTCGAATGGTGAAAGAATTTTTAAAATCAGTCTAGTAGTTTTTGATTTACTACATTACAATCAAACAAACAAACATACAAAGTTTTCCTCTTTATAATATTAGTATAGATATAAGTATGTATATCAGTCGTCTGGTTACCATAGTACAAGCCCTGCTTAGTTTGGGATCAGATGACCGTGTGTGAGTTGTCCCAGGATATTTTTTTTTATTTATTCTTTCTCTAATAGATCACAGTAACTTCCATATTAAACAATGTAATAACAAACAATTATTTCTGGCCGATTTATTTGTAGGCTTTCCAATTAACATTTCCAATATAACCACGCAAATAACCTATTACAAATAATTGCTAATTACTCATCAAAATTAATCCCAAATCCCTGTTTAACAAAACAGAAGCGATTGTCAAACAAAAATCGTTTTCATAATTAGTCGATTATGCAAATCATTGAACCGCCCGTCCCTCACTAGTGCCTAGTGTAGCCAAGCGTCCGGATAAAGCCGGACATAGCCGGGCTATTCGATTGCGTGTCCGGCTAAAATAAACGGTGTCCGGCTTGGCGGCTTTTGTTAGGCTTTCCACATATTAGAATTTAACAAGATTTATGGTAATAATAAAAAAAGCTTGTTCCATACTAATATTATAAATGCGAAAGTAACTCTAGTCTGTCTGTCTCTTCTTCACGCCTAAATCACTGAGCCGATTTGAATGAAATTTGGTACACTTATAGTCTGGGACCCAAGAAAGGACATAGGATAGTTTTCATCCCGCAAATTCCCCGGGAGCGGGAACTATTACTCCACGCGGACGAAGTCGCGGGCAAAAGCTAGTTTTATATAAGTACTATTTTTGTTGGCGCACCTTAATCTTTCTTGCCGTGGGGTACCGGCAGAATAGAATAGTACCCTCCTTTGTACCAGGTGTCGTAAGAGCCGACTAAGGTACCGGAACCGATAAATGGCGGTATAACCATTCGAAATGCAACGTAGCCAAAATAGCACAGGGTGAAGATGGGCAGCAGCGTCTTTGTCGCGAAGCTACGTTTTCTGCGATCGCCACCACGCCTGCCCAGCGTGGCGATTATGGGCAAACTCCCCCTATGGCAAACACCAAAACGACCAGGCCCCCAGTCCCCGGCAGCTCCGCTATTCCTGGCTACGGTAGCGGTTACGGTAACGGCGGAGCAGGGCGTGCTAAGAATCACCGGCAGACGTCCGGCTACCACCCCAAACGAAGACTGGCCCTGGTAACACATAATATACGCACCTTGAGGATAGACGAGAAAATTGTTGAGCTGGAAGAGGAACTGAGTAGGTTACACTGGGATATAGTGGGGTTATCTGAAGTCCGCAGAGAGGGTGAGGACACCATAACTCTAAGGTCCGGTAACCTACTCTACCACCGGGAGGGCGACCAACAGTCTCAAGGTGGTGTCGGTTTTCTCGTCAACAAGTCCCTCGTTAACAACATAAGTACCATCGAAAGTGTTTCGAGCAGGGTCGTATACTTAATACTCAGAGTATCCAAAAGATACTCGCTGAAGGTCATTCAGGTATACGCACCGACCTCGTCACACCCAGATGATGAAGTGGAGACTATGTATGAGGACATCAGTAGGGCCATACATACGTCCGAGACCCACTTCACTGTTTTAATGGGGGACTTCAATGCAAAGCTAGGCAATAGAAGCGATGATGAGTTGAGAATGGGGCAATTTGGATATGGACAACGGAACCCCAGGGGACAGAGGCTGGCTGATTTTCTGGAGAAAGAGGGACTTTTTATGATGAACTCTTTCTTTCAGAAACCACCGCACAGGAAATGGACCTGGATGAGTCCCGATGGTTCCACGAGAAATGAGATAGACTTTATCATGACCAACAAGAAACAAATATTCAATGATGTCTCCGTGATTCACAGGGTAAAAACCGGAAGTGATCACCGAATGGTAAGAGGCTCATTGAATATTAATGTTAAACTTGAAAGGTCCAACCTGATAAAGTCCACGCTCCGACCAGCTCGCGTCCATATTCAAAACCCGAGAGCTTTCAACTCGAGCTGTCTAACCGCTTCGAATGTCTGGAGAATTTTGCATCGGTGGACGAGATCAATAACAGGCTCGTAGAAACTGTCCAAACGGTGGGCTCTAAGTTCTTTAGACCTCGCCGTTCAACAAGACCCCAGAAACTCTCCAACGACACTCTAAACCTCATGGCTGAACGACGCTCGTTAAGACTGCAGTCCTCCGGTGACGTGGAGTCATATGGGCAGCTCAATAGACAAATTTCAAAATCCTTGCGGCACGATATACGTCTCTTTAATGCTAACCACATCAAAGAGACGATTGAGCGGAACAAGGGCTCCAAAGTGTTTGCAAGAGATATGTCTATTGGGCAACGCCAGCTGACAAAGCTAAAACGTGAGGATGGCAGTCTAGCGTCGACCAAAGCAGAGGTACTAGAGGAGGTCGAGAAGTTCTATGGACAGCTATACGCTTCGGTCACCAAACCTGTTAGCAGCGCGGCCAAAGATCCAAGAGCCAAGCTGACCCGACACTATACCGAAGACATCCCGGACATCAGCATGTACGAGATTAGGATGGCCCTTAATCAGCTTAAAAACAATAAGGCGCCGGGTGAAGACGGAATCACTTCAGAGCTTTTGAATGCGGGTGGAACACCGGTACTCAAAGTCCTTCAGAAGCTCTTCAACTCCGTCTTGCTCGAAGGCATAACGCCAGAAGCATGGAACAGGGGCGTGGTGGTTCTATTCTTTAAGAAAGGTGACAACACCTTACTGAAGAATTACAGACCCATCTCGCTTTTGAGTCATGTTTACAAGTTGTTTTCGAGGGTCATCACGAATCGTCTCGACCGCAGGTTTGATGACTTTCAGCCTCCCGAACAAGCCGGTTTCCAAGGCTACAGTACCATAGACCACATCCACACGCTGCGGCAAGTTATACAGAAGACCGAAGAGTATAACTTGCCCTTATGTTTAGCGTTTGTGGACTATGAAAAAGCCTTTGATTCGGTGGAGACATGGGCAGTGCTCGAATCTCTCCAACGGTGCCGCATTGACTATCGGTACATCGAAGTGTTGAAGTGCTTGTATAATAACGCCACTATGTCGGTCCGAGTACAGGAACAGAGTTCGAAGGCGATTCCATTAAAAAGAGGCGTAAGACAAGGAGACGTCATATCTCCGAAACTGTTTACTGCCACTCTGGAAAACGCCTTCAAGCTCTTGGAATGGGAAGGACTCGGCATCAATATTAATGGCGAGTACATCACTCACCTTCGATTTGCCGACGATATTGTGGTCATGGCAAAATCGATGGAAGATCTCAGCACGATGCTCGGAGGCCTCAATCGAGTTTCCCAACAGGTGGGTCTTAAAATGAATATGGACAAGACAAAGCTAATGTGCAATGGCCATATTGTACCCACCCCATTGTCAATTGGGAACACGGTTCTAGAAGTTGTTGACTCGTATAATACCTAGGACAAACAGTCGCATTAGGTAGGTCCAACTTCAAGAAAGAGGTCAACCGCCGAATCCAACTCGGCTGGGCAGCGTTCGGGCAATTGCGTAATGTTTTCTCGGCCAAAATACCTCAGTGCCTTAAATCGAAAGTTTTCGACCAATGTGTGTTACCAGTGATGACTTATGGCACTGAAACGTGGTCTCTAACTATGGGCCTCATTAGTAAGCTCAAGACAGCCCAACGAGCTATGGAGAGGGCTATGCTCGGAGTCTCTCTACGTGATCGAATCAGGAATGAGGAGATCCGTAGACGAACCAAAGTTGCAGACATAGCCCAGCGAATTAGTAAGTTGAAGTGGCAGTGGGCAGGCCACATAGCACGCAGAACTGACGGCCGATGGGGCCGTAAAGTTCTTGAATGGAGACCACGCACCGGCAAGCGCAGCGTAGGACGTCCACCCACAAGGTGGACAGACGACCTAGTGAAAACCGCAGGATCGCGCTGGATGCAAGCCGCTTCCAACAGGTCCTACTGGAAATCTGTAGGGGAGGCCTATGTTCAACAGTGGACGTCCTGCGGCTGATATGATGATGATGAACCTTTCAACGACCAAGCGACAGCCGGCTGTCGCGCTGCTATTGTCTTTCTATTGTGTCAAGGATCACGTTTGTTCTAATGTTTAATACTGAGACACAAAATCTTCATTAAAGTAGGGTGTCCGGTCTTTTTACCCGAATTTCTGGACAAACTGGCTGGTATGTCCGACTATTAAATTTGGCGACCAGGTAACCCTACTAGAACCTTAGAGTACTGCTAATGTCTGTTACGCTTTCAAGCAAAAACTACTAAAGGGATTTGAAGTGACAGACTGTTGATATATCAACGCACAGCCCATACCGCTGCTCCTAGAGACATGAAACTTGCAGGGTGTGTTCTTTGTGAAGAGAATCCTTTATAATGCGCACCGCAAAAGAGTGGAATTCACGGCCGTCTGTGTTTCCAAATTCATATAACCCGGTAGTATTCAAGAAACGACTGCATAGGCATCTATTGGGTGAGCTCGCTCCATCGCAGGCCCCGTCTATGCACTCGGGCGGCTGGACCAAAAGCAAGCACATAAGAAAAAAAAAGAGTAGGTAACCACTAAGAAAGGATTATTCTTAATTTCAACCCTAAAGGGGTAAAAAAGAAGATGGAAATTTAACGTATGACGTCGGATATTGATAAATTTACGAAAATGTGGACGTAAAGTATTACAATTTATCTCCCGTTCAGAATCCTACGGAAGTTTATAAACTTCCTAGTAGATTGATAAACTTACGGATCTTGTTATTTTCCGGTGACAGCTAGGTACATGACATTACGCTATGACCTACGGAAGCAGAACACCGAAGGCCTAGCATAACGCGGGTGAAACCGCGGGATATAGCTAACAAAATAAAAGGCGGGAAATATATTTTCTAGTTCCTAACCGTCATTTATCATAGCTGCATGTTCAGGGTTGCCGCTTGAGAATACTCAAAATAGAAAAAAAGGAGGGATTTCCTTTCGGTAATGTATTTTGTTGTGTGCATATTTTATTAGTTAGGGTCCTGTCTATTTTTGGTTCAAAGCTTGTGCTACCTTTTTTGACTATTTCTACTGTAGAAAATAGTATGAAACTTTTAGTGTCGTTACAGTGTTGTGAAAATTTATAATCCATACTAATATTATACAGGCGAAAGTAACGCTGTCTGTCTTGCTATTACTAAAACTACTGAACCGATTTAAAAAGACTTTGATACAGGAATAGTCCATAGCCTAAGAAAGGACATAAGATAGTTTTTATCCCAAAAATCCGAGGAACTCCGCGGAAAATAAAGCAATATAAATCTGAAGTCGCCAACCGTCGTCGGGAGCGCGCGCGCTCGTGCCTTCTCTGTATGAGAAGAGGCCTTTGCTCTGCAGGTGCTCTGCAGTGGGATAGTAATCGGCTAGTATTATTAATAAGCAATAACTAACTCTATATTGCTTTATAAAACCGAGTTCTTATGAAATATACGCGTCATTGTGTTAGTAATAATTTCATTTCATAATATTTGCGGTGATGAAAATTCAATTGCGTTGTGTACAACAAAGCGCTCGGTAATACAATTTATTACTTGCTGATACTTTTTATTTTTTCAGGGTTCCGTATTAATGGTTCTAAAACCACGTTTTAAGTCTCAGCTGTCTTATCTGTATGTCAGCGGAATGTAATATTTACCTTTCGACGACCAAGCGACAGCCGGCTGTCGCGCTGCTATTGTCTTCTATTGTATATAGAATCTCGTGTGTTCGAAGGTTTAAGATTATCCAACCCATATTTATAATTTTTTTTAATGGCTTTATTAATTGTATAGGACAAGATAAGTCGAGCTAAAAACAAACTATTTTATATTATGTATTATGGCTTTTTCTATGAACTTGAAATATAAAAAAAAACTAGCTCCGATTACATTTAAAATATTACACAACAGTACAGAACCCATCGTGCAAATCCGTCTCACACTTCTCTATTTTTATATTTCTTGCGGTTTGGCTAGTTTACCTGTCAATCAGACAAATGTAACTGTTTGATTACAAATATACTGATTGACGGACAAGCGTTAAACTATAGATATTGTTTTTTTTACCAGATTTCTTAAGGAAGTTGAATTAAACCTTATTTAGTCAAACTAACCGTTGAAAATAAATTTTAAGCATTGCAAGTGTCACGCCGGTTGGTCTAGGGGTTAGAGACTGACTGCTAACCAGATTTTCCTTACTATAATTACACTACATCTGTTAAAAAACCGGCCAAGAGCGTGTCGGGCCACGCTCAGTGTAGGGTTCCGTAGTTTCCCGTCCTTCACAATAAGTGTTTCCACTTATAAGTTTAAAAAAAGGGTATTTGTTACGTTGACAAACTAAGTACGCAGTGTAATTATTTTGTACAACCTTTTTGTCTTTTTTGTACGAAAAACTGTTCTTTCTATCAAGTTCAAAATAATTTTCCTAGAAAGATCTTATAAAGTTATAAAGTTCTACTTTCCAGATTTTTTAAACCTACAGGTCAAAAGTTAAAGGGGGGGGGGGGACGCTTTGCTTTTTCCTTTTGGAGCGATTATTTCCGAAATTATTGACATTATCAAAAAATGATCTTAGTAAACCCCTATCCATTTTTAAATACCTACCTATCCAACGATGTATTACACGGTAGGGTTGAAATTAAAAAAAAAAAACACTTCCCACTTTACATATAGGGGGGCTACCCTAAAAAAAAACATTTTATTTTCCAATATTTATTTTACCACTTTGTCGGCGTGATTGATATACATATTGGTACCAAATTTCAGCTTTCTAGTGCGAACGGTAACAGAGATTAAGCGAGGACGGACGGACAGTCAGACGGACGGACAGACATGGCGAAACTATAAGGGTTCCTAGTTGACTACGGAACCCTAAAAACCCCATCAAAATCTGATGAGTAGTTTTAAAGATGTAAGCATACAAAGGGAGAGACAAACAGCAGAAAGCGAATATTATATTATGTAGTTACCATGGGGTATATAGGTATATCTACACAAAATTATTGTGCTGTTGTATAGTTGATTACAATATTGTGGTATAGTTGATTAGGTACAACGCGAACAAAATCAAGGGCTGAAATAGTTTAAAACTCATACATGGAAGTTGATAGTACTTCCATTGCACTAATTTAAATTGTTGTTCGTTCTGAAATGTTTAATTTAATTATGATTTAATTTCGGAACTCTAATTTTTTTATTCTTTTTCGGTTCAGTGACGTTGTTAAATGCTTCTACTTTTTAACAATTAAAAAGTACCTGTAAATTGTATAACTGAATTAAGGATTGATGATTTTCGACTTTCTTATTGATAACTGAATTCAAAGTTTATACTATTTTTTCTGTCCAGAATCTGCCTTAATATTTTATATTTTCCTATAACATAAATAAATGATATTTTCTTAATCAAAGCTGTTTTACTTTAAACATTTCGTTTGATGAACTGTTTTTGACTAAACCGTTTTATTTTAATTCTTTAATGGGACAGGTAGCCGCCAGAAAAATATTTTTAACAGAACCGGCAACTGGGACCGCGGTCCCAGTCAATACCGGTCCCAGTCCATATTTCTCCATGTCTAATCTCTGACAACCCTACGTCCGCCCTGAGCTGTCCCGTTCCTAATTACTTGCGAACTTTGTTCATATTCCGCTGTACTCCGCTTACCTTCCGCTTTACAAGACAAGTCGGGTGTAAAACGAAACTTGAGCTTGTTAATGGCTATTGAATAGGATTGTTCGATAATTTTTATTGTTATTAAAAGTCTTTTTTAGCTAACTTAGGGTCATAGTCATCATCCAGTTACATCAAGAGATCACTTCAGTTATTACCTTCATGGTTCTTGCATGATTTAACCAATACAATTAGACTTTGATCTCTGACTTGGTTTCGGTTATTTCTTCTAGTAATCGGCTAGGAAACACCGGTCTCATCGCTCGCAAAAATAATGAAAAATAATACTGAGGTGTTACAGTGTTGTAAATAACCTAATTAACAAAATAAATATCATTTATATCTTTTTATAGATAGAGCTTTATAAAAAGAAAAAATACTGTACAGTCACGAGCAGTCATAAACATGCAAAATTCGTAATCTTTTTGTCATATCTATTAAATGTAGTAATTTAATTAGTAATTCATATTTTACAGTAGTCTATGATATAACTACTATGAACTATGTTTTAACTGAAACTTATGGCTAATTTTATGCATTTGCAACTAGCTTTTGCCCGCGACTTCGTCCGCGTGGAATAATAGTTTAATGAAAACTATCCCAAGTAAACCATCTCGGGTCCCAGACTATATCTGTACCAAATTTCATTCAAATCGGTTTAGTAGTTTAGGCGTGAAGAAGAGAGAGACAGACAGAGTTACTTTCGCATTTATAATATTAGTACGGAAGTACGGATATGCTCGTATACACATACATATGAATAAATATTTTATACATCTATACTAATATTATAAATGGGAAAGTGTGTCTGTCTGTCTGTTTGTCTTTCTTTCACGGCAAAACGGAGCGACAGATTGACGTGATTTTTCATGTGGAGATAGTTGAAGGGATGGAGAGTAACATAGGCTACTTTTTGTCTCTTTCTTACGCGAGCGAAGCCGCGGGCAGAAGCTAGTAATGAATAAATAGTCACTGGTCCAGATTTACCGCTGGACCATCATGGTTACACAGTTTTTATATAGACATAAATATTTTTAATGAAAATGAGAACAACAGAGTTTTCTTTATTCTTTGTTCTACAGCCCACGTGCGGTAATTTTTAAATACGGGCTTGTTTTGTGTTTTTCTACCCTCGGGCGATTGTGACAAAAACATTTAACTTGACTACGTCATTTTATTCGGTAAAAAATTTACCGGAATAGCTAAAAAAAGAATAAATAGCAGATGTGACGAAGATAAAGTTTTTTCGTCTTAAATACTGAACAGATTGCCATGAAAACAAATATCGGTAGTCCAGAATAAAAAAAAGTAAGTATATGGTTGTTTGGTCTGATAGACAGTCGCTTAACGTAAAACACCGGGGGGCGTACCACCAGCCCTTATAGCAGTATTACTTTGATATTACTTTCAGTGGAAAAGAGACGGCGCTAGACAACGTGTCACTTGCACACTCCTGAACAGGAATAAAACAATCTTACTTTAAACGTCATGGTAAGGGGGCAGGTATACAGCTGAATCCGGTTAGGCTGGAAGCCGACACCAACTTAGTTGGGAAAAGGCTAGGGAGATGATGATGATTGTTTCCTACGCTATACTGTCCCTCTGCTGGGCAGAGGCAAGTCATTCGAGGCACTCAATTACCGCACGTTCTCGAGAGTAAATTAAAAAAAAAACATCACGCATATGGCCTACGGGAGAAGAGCAATAACCCAAAACAAAATAACGCGGGTGACACCGCGGGGAACAACTAGTAAAAGATAATAACATGTTTTTAGGGTTCCGTACCCAAAGGGTAAGACTGCCTGTCTGTCTGCCTGTCTGGCTCATAAACTGTGATAACTAGAAGAAAGCAAAAATTTTTACATATGATGTATTTCCGTTGCCGCTATAACAACAAATACTACAAATTAACAAAAATAAAATATTAAGGGGGTTCTCCATACAATAAACGTGTATTTTTCGTATTTTTTAAGATGATAGAACGGAACCCTTCGTGCGGGCGCACTTGGTCGGTTTATTATTATTTTTCCCACTGCAAGCCAGACCCCTTAACATAGAAGGTACAAAGATAGCACGGAACATCTAACTACCTATATGCTTTAATTTTTGGATCGTAACGTTATCTGAATTTGCGGAATGTGAAAGTTTAATTAAAATACCTTATGTTACGTCAGCATAGTAATCACTATGCTACTGGACTGGGCAGTAATAGACCATTTTTTACCTGAAACAAAACAAAATTATTAATATCTATATTAAATACTAGCTTTTGCCCGCATTAGGAAGAGACAAAAAGTAGCCTATGTCACTCTCCATCCCTTCAACTATCTCCACTTAAAAAATCACGACAATTTGTCGTTTCGTTTCGCCGTGAAACACGGACAAACAAACACACACTTTTCCATCTATAATACTAGCTTTTGCCCGCGACTGCGTCCGCGTGGAATAATAGTTCTCGTTCCCGGGGGATTTCCGGGATGAAAACTATCCTATGTCCTTTCTCGGGTTCCAGACTAAATCTGTACCAAATTTCATTTAAATCGGTTCAGTGGTTTAGGCGTGAAGAAGAGACAACAGAGTTACTTTCGCATTTATTATATTAGTATGAATTAGTTTGGATGAATTAGAGCTCTTTTAAAAGGAGCATTTCCATGGGAATACAAAATTTAAATTAGATTTACAAGTACTAATTATTATAATGCTAACGTTCAAAGACTGTTTAATTAAATTCATATTATGTTAATTTACAAGTAACTTCATTGCAGAGAATAATGCTCAGTAAGCTAAGAGTTTCAACATTATTTGTGTTGGAAAGTAATGTATGTTTCAGTATGTTCATATACCTACTTAATGGGTTGGAATTGTCGTTATTATCAAATTATTTTTAAGTGGGTATAGTTGAGGGGATGGGAAGTGACATAAACTGATTTTTGTCTAAGCTTGTGCGTACTAATATTATAAATGCGAAGGTAACTCTGTCTGTCTGTCTCTTCTTCACGCCTAATTCACTGAACTGATTTGAATGAAATTTGGTACAGATATAGTCTGAGACCGAGAAAGGACATAGGATAGTTTTCATCCCAGAAATCCTCCGGAAAGGAGAACTATTATTCCACGCGGACGAAGTCGGCAAACGCTAGTACTTCATAAATGCGAAAGTATCTCTGTCTGTCTTGCTTTTACGCCAAAGCAATTGAACCGATTTAAATGAAATTTGGTATAGATAGAGTCCATACTAGCCTGATAAGCGACATAGTATGAATATGAATAGTATAGTATTTATCCCAAAAATCACACGGGAACGGGAACTACGCGGGTAAAACCGCGGGGGACAGCTAGTTTATAAAAATGTGAAAGCTTGAGAGGATGGATGTCTATTACCCTTTTACGCAAAAACTACAGACCGGATTTTGTTGAAACTTCACAGTAATATAGCTTATACATTATAATAACACATAGGCTACATAACATCACGCTATGACCCACGGGAGCGGAACAGTAAAAGACCTAACATAACGGTCAAAACCACGGGAAATGGCCACTATTACATAATTTTACAACTGACACATTTAAGGTTAAAAACCCTACCTCAACATTATTCTCACATTAAATTAAAAACGCAAACTAAATGCCGCCATAACAATTTCCATTCCCGAAAAAAAAACCGGTGTTGCTAGAACAATAAAACTTCCCACACGGTGGTAAAAATAAAAAATGACGGCATGGAAAGTGATTGTCTATGGTAGCTAGGTTAGGGTTGCCAACCGTACCTACTATACTATGTAGTATTATACTATGTTTCGAGTCTACGCGTACTACAATGTTTACAACATCGTAATCTAAAAAAACAAATCTTAATTATTATAATTATAATTGCTTCCGTGGGACATAGCGAGCTATTATATAGCCTATGTTACTTAGGGATAATGTAGCTTTGAAATAAAAAAAAATTGAAATCGGTCGTTTTTGACTTCATTCGTTACATCCGTACCCTACGTCCGCCCTGAGCTGTCCCGTTCCTAATTACTTGCGAACTTTGTTCATATTCCGCTGTACTCCGCTTACCTTCCGCTTTACAAGACAAGTCGGGTGTAAAACGAAACTTGAGCTTGTTAATGGCTATTGAATAGGATTGTTCGATAATTTTTATTGTTATTAAAAGTCTTTTTTAGCTAACTTAGGGTCATAGTCATCATCCAGTTACATCAAGAGATCACTTCAGTTATTACCTTCATGGTTCTTGCATGATTTAACCAATACAATTAGACTTTGATCTCTGACTTGGTTTCGGTTATTTCTTCTAGTAATCGGCTAGGAAACACCGGTCTCATCGCTCGCAAAAATAATGAAAAATAATACTGAGGTGTTACAGTGTTGTAAATAACCTAATTAACAAAATAAATATCATTTATATCTTTTTATAGATAGAGCTTTATAAAAAGAAAAAATACTGTACAGTCACGAGCAGTCATAAACATGCAAAATTCGTAATCTTTTTGTCATATCTATTAAATGTAGTAATTTAATTAGTAATTCATATTTTACAGTAGTCTATGATATAACTACTATGAACTATGTTTTAACTGAAACTTATGGCTAATTTTATGCATTTGCAACTAGCTTTTGCCCGCGACTTCGTCCGCGTGGAATAATAGTTTAATGAAAACTATCCCAAGTAAACCATCTCGGGTCCCAGACTATATCTGTACCAAATTTCATTCAAATCGGTTTAGTAGTTTAGGCGTGAAGAAGAGAGAGACAGACAGAGTTACTTTCGCATTTATAATATTAGTACGGAAGTACGGATATGCTCGTATACACATACATATGAATAAATATTTTATACATCTATACTAATATTATAAATGGGAAAGTGTGTCTGTCTGTCTGTTTGTCTTTCTTTCACGGCAAAACGGAGCGACAGATTGACGTGATTTTTCATGTGGAGATAGTTGAAGGGATGGAGAGTAACATAGGCTACTTTTTGTCTCTTTCTTACGCGAGCGAAGCCGCGGGCAGAAGCTAGTAATGAATAAATAGTCACTGGTCCAGATTTACCGCTGGACCATCATGGTTACACAGTTTTTATATAGACATAAATATTTTTAATGAAAATGAGAACAACAGAGTTTTCTTTATTCTTTGTTCTACAGCCCACGTGCGGTAATTTTTAAATACGGGCTTGTTTTGTGTTTTTCTACCCTCGGGCGATTGTGACAAAAACATTTAACTTGACTACGTCATTTTATTCGGTAAAAAATTTACCGGAATAGCTAAAAAAAGAATAAATAGCAGATGTGACGAAGATAAAGTTTTTTCGTCTTAAATACTGAACAGATTGCCATGAAAACAAATATCGGTAGTCCAGAATAAAAAAAAGTAAGTATATGGTTGTTTGGTCTGATAGACAGTCGCTTAACGTAAAACACCGGGGGGCGTACCACCAGCCCTTATAGCAGTATTACTTTGATATTACTTTCAGTGGAAAAGAGACGGCGCTAGACAACGTGTCACTTGCACACTCCTGAACAGGAATAAAACAATCTTACTTTAAACGTCATGGTAAGGGGGCAGGTATACAGCTGAATCCGGTTAGGCTGGAAGCCGACACCAACTTAGTTGGGAAAAGGCTAGGGAGATGATGATGATTGTTTCCTACGCTATACTGTCCCTCTGCTGGGCAGAGGCAAGTCATTCGAGGCACTCAATTACCGCACGTTCTCGAGAGTAAATTAAAAAAAAAACATCACGCATATGGCCTACGGGAGAAGAGCAATAACCCAAAACAAAATAACGCGGGTGACACCGCGGGGAACAACTAGTAAAAGATAATAACATGTTTTTAGGGTTCCGTACCCAAAGGGTAAGACTGCCTGTCTGTCTGCCTGTCTGGCTCATAAACTGTGATAACTAGAAGAAAGCAAAAATTTTTACATATGATGTATTTCCGTTGCCGCTATAACAACAAATACTACAAATTAACAAAAATAAAATATTAAGGGGGTTCTCCATACAATAAACGTGTATTTTTCGTATTTTTTAAGATGATAGAACGGAACCCTTCGTGCGGGCGCACTTGGTCGGTTTATTATTATTTTTCCCACTGCAAGCCAGACCCCTTAACATAGAAGGTACAAAGATAGCACGGAACATCTAACTACCTATATGCTTTAATTTTTGGATCGTAACGTTATCTGAATTTGCGGAATGTGAAAGTTTAATTAAAATACCTTATGTTACGTCAGCATAGTAATCACTATGCTACTGGACTGGGCAGTAATAGACCATTTTTTACCTGAAACAAAACAAAATTATTAATATCTATATTAAATACTAGCTTTTGCCCGCATTAGGAAGAGACAAAAAGTAGCCTATGTCACTCTCCATCCCTTCAACTATCTCCACTTAAAAAATCACGACAATTTGTCGTTTCGTTTCGCCGTGAAACACGGACAAACAAACACACACTTTTCCATCTATAATACTAGCTTTTGCCCGCGACTGCGTCCGCGTGGAATAATAGTTCTCGTTCCCGGGGGATTTCCGGGATGAAAACTATCCTATGTCCTTTCTCGGGTTCCAGACTAAATCTGTACCAAATTTCATTTAAATCGGTTCAGTGGTTTAGGCGTGAAGAAGAGACAACAGAGTTACTTTCGCATTTATTATATTAGTATGAATTAGTTTGGATGAATTAGAGCTCTTTTAAAAGGAGCATTTCCATGGGAATACAAAATTTAAATTAGATTTACAAGTACTAATTATTATAATGCTAACGTTCAAAGACTGTTTAATTAAATTCATATTATGTTAATTTACAAGTAACTTCATTGCAGAGAATAATGCTCAGTAAGCTAAGAGTTTCAACATTATTTGTGTTGGAAAGTAATGTATGTTTCAGTATGTTCATATACCTACTTAATGGGTTGGAATTGTCGTTATTATCAAATTATTTTTAAGTGGGTATAGTTGAGGGGATGGGAAGTGACATAAACTGATTTTTGTCTAAGCTTGTGCGTACTAATATTATAAATGCGAAGGTAACTCTGTCTGTCTGTCTCTTCTTCACGCCTAATTCACTGAACTGATTTGAATGAAATTTGGTACAGATATAGTCTGAGACCCGAGAAAGGACATAGGATAGTTTTCATCCCAGAAATCCTCCGGAAAGGAGAACTATTATTCCACGCGGACGAAGTCGGCAAACGCTAGTACTTCATAAATGCGAAAGTATCTCTGTCTGTCTTGCTTTTACGCCAAAGCAATTGAACCGATTTAAATGAAATTTGGTATAGATAGAGTCCATACTAGCCTGATAAGCGACATAGTATGAATATGAATAGTATAGTATTTATCCCAAAAATCACACGGGAACGGGAACTACGCGGGTAAAACCGCGGGGGACAGCTAGTTTATAAAAATGTGAAAGCTTGAGAGGATGGATGTCTATTACCCTTTTACGCAAAAACTACAGACCGGATTTTGTTGAAACTTCACAGTAATATAGCTTATACATTATAATAACACATAGGCTACATAACATCACGCTATGACCCACGGGAGCGGAACAGTAAAAGACCTAACATAACGGTCAAAACCACGGGAAATGGCCACTATTACATAATTTTACAACTGACACATTTAAGGTTAAAAACCCTACCTCAACATTATTCTCACATTAAATTAAAAACGCAAACTAAATGCCGCCATAACAATTTCCATTCCCGAAAAAAAAACCGGTGTTGCTAGAACAATAAAACTTCCCACACGGTGGTAAAAATAAAAAATGACGGCATGGAAAGTGATTGTCTATGGTAGCTAGGTTAGGGTTGCCAACCGTACCTACTATACTATGTAGTATTATACTATGTTTCGAGTCTACGCGTACTACAATGTTTACAACATCGTAATCTAAAAAAACAAATCTTAATTAACTTTGATCATTGCGGTACAGTTTGAATAAAAAATATATATCTTCGGTTTTTTTTTGCCTTCATATAATTCTTTTTTAAGTATACAGTATGCAAAGTAATTACAGAACTATATTTATATTCCACTTTAAATAAAATTTATATTAGAAAATTATTCGTCGGTTTTTAAGACTTACAATTTTATCTGACGTCACTACTTTACTGAGTATACTATATTTTTGTATGTTATTATTATTATTAACTAGCCCGTACTGTCCCACTGCTTGGCAAAGGCCTCACTCAATTCCTTCCATCTGTATCTTATTATTTCATATTTATCTATTTATCTGACAACATAACATTTTAGCAGATTATTTAAAAAAAATAGTAGATTTCGCCGTTCTAATGTTGGCAACCCTATAAAAGACAGACGTGTGTCGTTCCGCGCTATTGTTTAGTGTAACATTTATGTAATTATACCTCTTTTCACGTAAGCCTGATTATCTCTGCTTTTTGAGGTAACCTCACTTTTGGTTTCTTTCCACTGCATAATAAATGCCGGACCCTTTCTAAGTGGTTTCTATAGAATAATTAATTTACCCTTTTACTTACTTAAGATTACGTTGTTTTGCTTTGGTCTTATGCATAATGGATGTTTTCTTAAAGGATGTCCGAATACTTAAACTTCACTTAATTTTAAGACACTCGAAACTGTTTCTGTCCCTACCTTAAATAAATAAATAACCTGGGACAACTCACACACGGCCAACTGATCCCAAACTAAGCAGAGCTTGTAATATGGTAACCATACTTATACAGGGTGTCCCACGGCAATGCCACATGGAGGAAAAGTACCTTAAATATTGTAGATAGAACATTTTACTGAAAGAAGACATTATTTGAATTTTGAAAACATTTTAAACTGCATTCATAGATATTTAAATAATTACATAGTTGAACCGGGAATCGAACCTTTTACTCGAGAAAATTAATCAGCCTGTAGTTTAACTACCGATCGAAAGGCCACAAGGATTATTTTTTGCTAAATAACATAGTGTCAAAAATAAAAGAAAGACCATGAATTTTGAACATGTGGCATAGCCGTGGGACACCCTGTATAATTTATAAATACATACGTATTATAGACTAGCTGTTCCTCGCGGTTTCACCCGCGTTACGTTAGGTTTTTGGTTACTGCTTCGCTTCCGTGGGACATAGCGAGCTATTATATAGCCTATGTTACTTAGGGATAATGTAGCTTTGAAATAAAAAAAAATTGAAATCGGTCGTTTTTGACTTCATTCGTTACATCCGTACTAATATTATAAATGCGAAAGTAACTCTTCGTCTGTCTGTCTCTTCTTCACGCCTAAACCACTGAACCGATTTGAATGAAACTTGGTATTGGCGGGAACTATTCCACGCGGGCGAAGTCGCGGGCAAAAGCTAGTATACAATATGCAAATCATTTCTCTTTATAATATTAAGTATAGATAAATTACACCCAGACAGAACAAACGATCATGCTCATCACACAAAGTTTGTTCTGGGTGGGAATTTCGAAGTCACATTGGTAATTACCCGGATTTGAACCAACAACATGAGAGCCTTAACATCACGACCATCTACAACACCAATAACCCCAATCAAAAATAATAAATAAGAATTCATAAAAAGTGCGTTTAATATCCCTTCTTCACAAGCCAAAAAGCAAACGATTTCCTTTCAACTTTACCTTCGTACTAATATTATAAAAGTCTGTATGTAACCTCATCACAAAACCACTGAACCGTTAATAATGAAATTTGACAAGGCGGGGTCGTAAGGATTACTTTAATCCACGTATTTCTTTGAGTTCGCGAGAAATATGGGTGAAATCACGGGCGAAAGGATTGGCTGTATGAAACAGCAAATATTAAAGAAAGAAAGAAAATTATTTAAACCTCAAACAATCGCACACAACACACAGATAGTTAGTTAAGTTCCTATGTAATCTAGGTTTAATAATAATTTTATTATGTACAACTTCCTCATGCATGCAGAGTTTGCCTATAAGTAATTGTTGCACTGTTGTTTTTACACTTTTTGTATGTTACCTCTACCATGGAACCTGTGTAAACAATTGTTGGTAAACCAATAAAAAAATAATAAAAAAAATACAAAAAATCAGAGAAATCTGTGCGAGACCAAAAAGGCTCTTAACTCAGCATATGCTGCGGTATTTAAAACAACAGATATCGCAGTGCTGAGGCCCTAGTCTGCTATTACAATCGTGTCTTAATGATCGATTTTTGACGTGTAACGTCAAACTTTTGACACATTTCCCATACACAAACTGTCAAAGTTGTCAAATATCCGGCCGATGACTGGTCACTGAGACATGATTGTAATAGCAGACTAGGGCCCCTGTTATTCTGCTAGGGCCTGTTGTAAAGTCTCGGTATTATGTCAGTTATCAGGTTACTACACTCTACAGTACAAGTTCTGCGTAGTTTGGGATCAGATGGCCGTGTGTGAGTTGTCTCAAGATTGCCAACAGGCCAGACCTGTTTTTATCGCCTTGGCGTTTGAAGTCAATAAACTTGGTATTACATGGATCTCAACTTTTTAAATAATAAAATCACTAACTAAAAGATTTTGATTAAAATTACTTAAAACCATCTGATAACCTATTTTCAAATAAAACCCGCATCTAATCAGTTTTATCATATAAGAGCAATGGTACCACAGACAGACACACAATCATATTTATAACACCCATGCTGCCTCGAGGGTTAAAAACACAAGAAGTCATTAAAACTCACAAAATTCACAGCAAATACTTTTTCCATTCAAATCTTGAACGTCCTACCAACGTAACAAACAGAGACGCCATTTTTTTAAACATAAAGTAAGTATTTTTATTTGTACAAAAAAAATAACAATATTTTAACCTGTTGCTCTCGAGTAGGCCTTTTAATGTGCAAACTTTTTTAGGGTCCCGCGCCATTCTCAGGGGGAAGAAATTCCGAATGATTTATTTGATAACTTTTGTTTTATTTGTAAGAAAAACATTGTGTGGAGTTGTAAAAACGTCGACGGGTATGGTAATCGTGTTTTGTGGATTATCTGTGATATATTGACCTTATTTCCTCCGCCGTACTCAGCAGATTTTTTTTTTCCATCGAGTGAATTAAAGAAATGTACATGTTTTGGTCAATACGTATCTCTTGTTAGAGGGTTACAGGGTTAAAGATTTTTGTTTCTCGGGTGAGACACATTTTCAAAATACAGGCTAGTTTTTAAATTTAAACCTATAGAAACACACGATTTGAGGCACAATAGAAAGACAATAGCAGCCCGACAGCCGGCTGTCGATTGGTCGTTGAAAGGTTAAGTTAAAGGAATGTTTCCTTTTATGTAAAATAATTTATCTTAACGATTTATAGTATTTTTCCTTTCCATTCTATGTAAGTACGTGAAACCTCTGCTATAAGCTATTACCTGCGGTGCCCTTCTAAAGTATGAACTAAACAACGTTAATGTAAAGTCACAACAACTGTTTAGTGATTTTACCGGGTATATATTATCAATTTAATAATCATCCAATTATATACTCTTATTTCATTTTAAACTCTCTGAAATTTTATAGATAGGATTCTTCTCTTTACCAAAGGCTATTTAATTTACATTGAATACTCTGATCACTTTTCAAATTGCTTTCAAAATATAATTGAACTGTAATTAATCTATTTTGAACGCAAAATTATTTGACGCCAAACCAAATAGAAGCACAAATAATTTCCTTGACTCCCGACGGAAAGTCGGTAAAGGAATCGGAAAAAATAATGGCGTAGTTCCGGTTTCCGTGAGGTTTTTGTATAAAAGCTATCATATGTTCTTTTTAGGGTATGGACTATCTCAGTAAGAAACTCCATTTAAATCGGTTCAGTAGTTTTGGGTTAAAGCGAGACATTCGAAGTCTTGATAATTATGTGTGTGTGTATTAATATTAATCCTTCGAATACGTGTGATTCGAGACACAATAGAAAGACAATAGCAGCGCGATAGCTGTCGCTTGGTCGTTAAAAGGTTAATAATTATGCATGATAAACTAGGAGATATATATAACAACGCACATCACAAACCGCTGCTCCTAGAGACATGAAACTTACAGGGTGTGTTCTTTGTGAAGAGTAGATATCTACTAAGAAAGGAATTTTGGATTTTCGTCCTCTAAAGGTGTTAAATAGTAGATGGAAGAACACGCAGACGAAAGCTAGTCTTATTGCGGAATGTTTATAACAGTTACCGTGACCCCGGAACATAAAGGGCAACCGAAGGAACATGAGTGGGTTTTAGTCAGTAAAAGTTTGACACGCCCTCCCGCCGCACCCAGGACGGCTAGTCATTTGATGATTTCCCACTCCTCAAAAAAAGGTAGTCTTATCATATTGAAGCAAAATCTCTAAATTCATTACTCGGTTACTCGACAGTCACAGACATAGTTAATCGACTATGTATAATTGAACCCAATAGGCATAACTATAGATGTTTCGCGCCTCCATTTCAATCACTGGTATTTGTCAGTTGGCACTGAGTGGTTCTCTAAAACAATTATTGAGAATAGCGTTACTAAAAGGGATAAAATTAAGCGGTTTTGGGACTGAGAGTGTCAAATATAGATAGGTAGATAGATAGAACGTTTATTTAGCGCAACACAAGACACAATACAGGCAATGAACAAAAACATAATAAAAAAGGAGAAAGAAAAAAAAAACCAGTCAAGTGCGAGTTGGACTCGCGCAACGAGGGTTCCGTTATTTTTTTTTTATGAAATAACTACAAATTTACGGTTTTCTGAGTTTTTCCTTTACTTGTGCTACATAACCTTGCTTCTTGCCAAATTTCATGATTCTAGGTCAATGGGAAGCACCCTATAGGTTTTGAGTTTTGATTCCCTTGAAAATGTCTAAATATGCAATATAAACCGCCGTATCTTTTTATGGCGTGGATATAGAAACTTGATTTTTTCACTGCTTTGAGAGATAGCAGACTTGAGTATGTGATATTAATTTCAGCTTGATATCTCAACGCGTTCCTGAGAAAAAGGTTCTTGACAGACGGACGGACAGACGGACGCCTGATGTGAACTAACTACAAATTTACGGTTTTCGGAGTTTTCCCTTTTATTTTGCTACATGACCTTGCTTCTTGCCAAATTTCATGATTATAGGTCAATGGGAAGTACCCTATAGGTTTTGAGTTTTGATTCCCTTGAAAATGTCTAAATATGCAATATAAACCGCCGTATCTTTTAATTGCGTTGATTTAGAAACTTGATTTTTTCACTGCTTTGAGAGATAGCAGACTTGAGTATGTGATATTAATTTCAGCATGATATCTCGACGCGTTCCTAAGGAAAAGGTTCTTGACAGACGGACGGACAAACGGACGCCTGATGTGAACTAACTACAAAATTACGGTTTTCGGAGTTTTCCCTTTACTTCTGCTACATGACCTTGCTCCTTGCCAAATTTCATGATTCTAGGTCAATTGGAAGTACCCTATAGGTTTTGATTTCCTTGTAAATGTCCAAATATGCAATATAAACCACCGTACCTTTTTATTGCGTTGATTTAGAAACTTGATTTTTTCACTGCTTTGAGAGATAGCAGACCTGAGTATGTGATATTAATTTCAGCTTGATATCTCGACGCGTTTCTGAGAAAAAGGGTCTTGACAGACGGACGGACAGACGGACAACAAAGTGATCCTATAAGGGTTCCGTTTTTACCTTTTGAGGTACGGAACCCTAAAAACATAAAACGATACAAGCTAGAACCACACTATTCAAATTTGATGCCACCGGACGCGACAAAACGAAATTTCATTGGTTCGCGTGTCGGTGATGTGGTTCTGGCTTTACAAAATAAAAAGATTGACCATAGACAGTTTAACATTTATGTCGGTCGATTACTATTGGGCGGTGTGTGTCTCATGATTGCACCAATATGTTGTATGACACGTTAAATTTAAAGCGTATATAATTAGGGGGCAAAGAAACTAACGTCCCACCCGAATAATAAATGACCCACGGGATCGTAATTGAAGACCATACATAACGCGGGTGAAACCGCGGGGGCAGCTAGTCTATACGTATAACGTCAATGGCAAAATTACAAATTAAATTAATTACACACCTACACAAATTAATGAATCAAAACATAAAAAGATAGGGACAAACATAAAATTCTAAACCAAACCTACAGACCCAATTAAATACCCGCTTCCCGCCATTTTAGGGTTCGCACATCCAAAGGTAAAAACGGAACCCTTATAGGATCATTATTTGTACGTCCGTCCGTCTGTCTAGGCCCTTTTTCTTCTCAGAAACGCGTCGAGATATCCAGCTGAAATTAATATCACATACTTAGTTCAGCTATCTCCCAAAGCAATACAAATTTCTAATTCAACGCAATAAAAAGATACGCCTGTTTAGACATTTGCAAGGGAATGGGGATACCTATAGATAGGGTACTTTCCATTGACCTAGAATCATGAATTTTGGCAAAAAGCAATGTCATGTAGCACAAGTAAAGGAAAACCTGCGAAAACCCGTAAAAATGTAGATATTTAAAAAAACCGGTCAAGTGCGAGTTGGACTCGCGCAACGAGGGTTCCGTTAATGGAAAGTATGGTTTTGAATCCCTCGCAAATATCTAAATGCAATATAAACCACCCTATCTCTTTATTGCGTTAATTTAGAAACTTGAGTTTTTCATTGCTTTAAGAGATAGCAGACCTAAGTATGTGATATTAATTTCAGCTTGATATCTCGACCCGTTTCTGAGAAAAAGGGTCTTAACAGGCGGACTAACGGGAGGATGAACGGATATGAAGTAACTACAATCTTATGGTTTTCAGAGTTTTTCCTTTACTTGTGCTACATGACCTTGCTTCTTGCCGAATTTCATGATTCTTGGTCAATGGGAAGTACCCTATAGGTTTTGAGTTTTGATTCCTTTGCAAATGTCTAAATATGCAGTATAAACCGCCGTATCTTTTTGTTGCGTTAATTAAGAAACTTCATTTTTTTATTGCTTTGAGAGATGGCAGACCTAAGTGTGTGGATATTAATTTCAGCTTGATATCTCGACGCGTTTCTGAGAAAAAGGGTCTTGACAGACGGACGAACGTAATGACGAACGGATGTGTACTTACTACAAATTTACGAAATTTACCGTTTTTGGAGTTTTCCCTTTACTTGTGCTACGTGACCTTGCTTTTGCTTCTTGCCAAATTTCATGATTCTAGGTCAATGGGAAGTACCCTGTAGGTTTTGAGTTTTGGTTCCCTTGGAAATGTCTAAATATGCAACATAAACCGCCGTATCTTTTTATTGCGTTGATTTAGAAACTTGAGTTTTTCACTGCTTTAAGAAATAGCAGACCTGAGCATGTGATATTAATTTCAGCTTGATATCTTGACGCGTTCCTGAGAAAAACGTTCTTGACAGACGGACGAACAGACGGACGCCTGATGTGACCAAACTACAAATTTACGGTTTTCGGAGTTTTTCCTTTACTTGTGCTACATGACCTTGCTTCTTGCCAAATTTCATGATTCTAGGTCAATGGGAAGTACCCTGTAGGTTTTGAGTTTTGGTTCCCTTGAAAATGTCTAAATATGCAATATAAACCGCCGTATCTTTTTATTGCGTTGATTTAGAAACTTGATTTTTTCATTGCTTTTAGAGATAGCAGACTTGAGTATATGATATTAATTTCAGCTTGAAATCTTGTCGCGTTCCTGAGAAAAAGGATCTGACAGACAGACGGACAGACGGACGCCTGATGTGAACAAACTACAAATTTACGGTTTTCGGAGTTTTTCCTTTACTTGTGCTACATGACCTTGCTTCTTGCCAAATTTCATGATTCTAGGTCAATGGGAAGTACCCTGTAGGTTTTGAGTTTTGGTTCCCTTGAAAATGTGTAAATATGCAATAAAAACCGCCGTATCTTTTTATTGCGTTGATTTAGAAACTTGATTTTTTCATTGTTTTTATAGATAGCAGACCTGAGTATATGATATTAATTTCAGCTTGATATCTCGACGCGTTCCTGAGAAAAAGGATCTTGACAGACAGAAGGACAGACGGACGCCTGATGTGAACAAACTACAAATTTACGGTTTTCAGAGTTTTTCCTTTATTTGTGTTACATGACCTTGCTTCTTGCCAAATTTCATGATTCTAGGTCAATGGGACGTACCCTATAGGTTTTGATTCTCTTGCAAATTTCTAAATATGCAATATAAACCGCCGTATCTTTTTTTTTGCGTTGAATTAGAAACTTGATTTTTTCACGGCTTTGAGTGATAGCAGACCTGAGTATGTGATATTAATTTCAGCTTAATATCTCGACGCGTTTCTGAGAAAAAGGGTCTTGACAGACGGACGGACGGACAGACGGACAACAAAGTGATCCTATAAGGGTTTCGTTTAAACCTTTTGAGGTACGGAACCCTAAAAACATTTTTTGATGAATATGTGTAGGTTTGCACTTATTTAATTTTTTATTTATATTAAGTATAACATTAAATATTAGTTTGTTTTTTCTATTATTTTCTTTATGTTTTATATTTGTTGTGTAGTCTTAAATGTTTCACGGTTTTGTAAACCTTTTTCATAATACGTTTTTGTACGCCATTAAATGGCAAAACATGCAGATCTAAGAACCTGTTATTTAAGACCTTTTTTTTTTTTTTTTTTTTTTGGTGAGTGGGAAATCATCCAATGTCTGCTCCCGTCCTGGGTGCGACGGGAGGGCGTGTCAGACTCTTACTGACTAAAACCCACTCATGTTCCTTCGATTGCCCTTTATGTTCCAGGGTCACGGTTATAGTTGCAAAACTTCTGAAAAATTCGAAATAATTCCGGAATACTTCTGGGAAAGTTTCTTTAAATCAGAATTATTCAAAATGAATTTAAATTTAGAATTTTGTATTTTTTTGTAAAATATTTTTATATTTTTTTAAATATCGAATGGAATTTTGCATCGACCGTCGATCGCCGCCGTCTGACTGTGTGCACGAAGGCGATGGCGGTGCGGGGTGCGGTAAGAAGGGAGATGCTCCCCCCCCGGAGAAGTTTTCAGAAAGATTCATACCCCGCATTCGAAAGTTTCCACGGAATGTTTCAACCGAATTATTCAATAAGAATAAACGTGTTTATTTTTTGTGTGGTGGGTGAATTAATTATTTTTCAGTGGCGCATAAGTTAGTAAAATATAAATGTTTATTTTATTATAAATCTGATCGATTAAGTATATTTGTTAATATTTTTATAAAAAATAAAAATCCCTTTTACAACAGGATTTTTATTTTTTTGTTTTTATGTAGGTTATATCGAAGTCGAATGCTATTATCAAAATGTTAGTTGTGGAATAAAAAACCAGGCCGAGCATATTTGATTTGTTTTTTGAAAAAGGGTTACCTATGTTTTTGGTTAGTTTGTATATAGCTCTGCTGTTCGCATCGCTAAGTATTCGCGAGTCACATAGATAGGTATTACTAAATAAAGGAAAACCTAATAAATAAACTCAAAAACTATTGTGTCGCTTTCAGAAATTCTTTCACTATTGGAAAGCTACTACTAATAATAAAATGCGGAGGAGTTTGTTTGTTTGTTTGTTTAAACGCGCTAATCTCAGGAACTACTGATCTGATTAGAGAATTTCTTTGTTTTTTTAAGTCCATTTATATAGGAAGGTATTAGGCTACATAACATGACGCTGCGGCTGCGACCAATAGGAGCGAAGCGTCAGTGAGAAATGTTGCAAAAACGGGGAAAATTATTCACATTTGAGGACTTTTGTTGCGTGCGCTGCATAAACGGTTTACGGGGGGCTAAGAAGTAACCAAAGGAAATTAAACGCGGATAAAACCGCGGGGGACAGCTAGTAGGCTATATTCCCTATGAACCCATTAGAGGTAACTGCTGTACTCGATTGAGTACAGCATTATTCCGAAGTGTAAATGACAGATCTTGTAAATTTTAGGTGATACACCTTATTATTTTACTTCATTACGCTGTACTCAATCGAGTACAGTGGCTTTTAATGGATTAATACAATTTCACCGGGGTTTTTTTTGGCAGTTGAAATATTCCCAAAGTTTCAGAATATTTCGGAATACTTCCGAAGTATTCGACGGGAATGTTTCGGAATTTTTCCCGCCAGCATCTATAGTCACGGTAACCACTATAAACATTCCGCAACCCCGGCAGGCGTTGGCCCTGTTGGGCCCCTTCCTGTGCTGACTCCTTCTCTTTGAGGCGCGCGTGGAACAAAACGCGCCGTCTACGCGGTCCTGGTCCTAGCCGGGCGGCGAGCTACCCATCGCTCGCCATCCGCAGAACCGCGCCTACGGTGGCCGGTAGTCGTCTTGCGACTCTCGACGTCTTCGCCTGGGTCTTAGTCCGGGGCGAGAGGCTCGTCGTTGCCTCTCGCGCGCCGCCGCTTCCTTCACTAGCATAACTGCTTCGCAGAAGGAGGCGACGGCATCCCATTCCGTCTCGCCCCGAAGCATGGCCTGAACCAGCGCCGGGCGCGAGAGGTCACCGCCGCCGATCGCCTCTACAAGGACACGTCGATGCTCCGCCCATGCGCGGCACACCTCGACTGTGTGCTCGACCGTGTCCTCCAGGCGACCGTTACTGCAGTGGTGACACCCAGGCGTCGCTTCCGCCCGAATCCGACACAGGAACCTCCCTATTTAAGACCTTGCATCGTAATAATTGATGTATACTCATGTTTTTACAATAAAAATATATTCTATTCTATTCTACATTTTACGGAACCCTCGTTGCGCGAGTTCGGCTCGCACTTGACCGGCTTTTTTATTCCTTTTTCAAAAGCACCTTTTTTACTGACGCCCGGTAGCCATAGATAAGGAGCGGGAAGAAAAATATACTTTTTTTTCTCAACTAATGTTGTTCGGGCAGACTTTTTTGTTATTATAAGTGTAAATGTCTGCGTTATGTCATTTGGAAGTTTTCTGATTTGTCTGTGGGTCGACGAATTTTGAGATTTAGAAGTGCCAGAAAGGGTGGGATTTATTGATGTTATAAGTAAAAAAGTGAACCTTTTTACTTATAATATCATTGGTAGGATTTATGTTATTAAATTTAAGGCTGCTTTTGCTAAATCTTTATGCCCTTACTAATAATCACTGTGTAAAGTTATGCAATGAATAAAGCCTGTGTAACTATACATTTTTTGACGTTTAAACCTGTCATAACTTTATGCAGCGATTATTAATTAGTAAGACGCTTAGTATATAAAATTTGTGTTGTTTCGAAAACTAGATTATAACATTTGACTTTTGTCATTCGTAGAACAGTCGTTACATGTAGTCGGAAGCCAGAAAGTCCGAACAGTCTGACCAACAGGTGCCGTTTCGCCCAATTTTTGGGTTGTGGAGGTCTGATAGGCAGTCGTTCCACGTAAAACACTGGTATCCAGCTGAATCCGGTTAGACTGGAAGCCGACCCCAGTTGGGAACTGACACGCCCTCCCACCACACCTAGGACGGGAGCAGTCATTTGATGATTTCCCACTCCCCAAAAAAAAATGTAGTTGGGAAAAAGGCTACCTATGGATGATGATTATAATTGGACAAACATTACAGTAATAATATTTTTACAAATGAAACAAGCTACTCGTTAGCATTAGTTCTTTTAACCTTTTGACGCCCAAACGACAGCCGGCTGTCGTGTGATCGAAGCTTTAAATTAGACATTGAAAACAATCAAATCAGACTTGTAATATCTTGCACATAATGAAGTAAATAAATAATCAAAAGTTCACAAGCTTTTGAAGAGGACAATCCATTTACTTTTAAGGAGTACCACTGCAAAAGGTCAAAGGTCAACTAGACCCTTACCGTCTTACGGACAAATTTGTAAAGTAAATATGATTATATATTTTTCTTTCGTTGAGGCAGACTTTATTTAACATTATTATTTATTCACGATGTCTAAGGCCGTCTGTCCACCCCCACCGTCACTGTCACGGCGTTTGTCCACTGCCGTCACGGTCACGTCATCGAGATTATTTATCATTTGATAAATAGTCTCAATAATATTGAGATAATATTAATATTATATCAATATTATCATTAATAATATTGAGATTATTTTGCAATTAGTTAATTAAGAGTATAAGATATTTTTCTTGCACATAAGCATATCCTCCGTTGCAAATCTCACTACAAGATTTTGGTTTGCTGGTAGAGAACTCATTTTTGGGTTAAGCTCGCCATTGTACATAAGTTTTTTTTTTGTATTTTTTGCTTTAACTGTATATTTTATGTTTATTGTATGCAATAACGAATATAAATATATAAGAATGAGATGACGCCGAAATGGGAACACTTAGAATTTGGTATTTAACATTATAAACCAATAACTGTAAGACACAATTTCGATTAAACTTTCCTTAATTTTACTCTCAATAATCTAGTTCATTTACAATTTACTAGCTTTTGCCCGCGACTTCGTCCGCGTGGAATATTAGTTCCCGTTCCCGGGGGATTTCCGGGAAGAAAACTATCCTGAATTCCTGACCTTCCTCAGTTCCCAAACTAAAGGTCATAAGGTCATTAGAGCCACCCGGCAGCCGGCACCGCCTCGACGAACGGCGTCAACTCGTTGTCGATGGGTGAACCACCCGCGGTCAACCAGTGGGCCACCCGCAGTCAACGAGTGAACGCCGAGGCGTCAACGAGTTGACGTCGCTTGGTCCACGAATTTTCGAGTAGGTAGTTTGTTAATAAAATCAATCGCCGGCAGCGCGCGGCCCGCTGTCAACGCAAGGCAGGCATTCGAGCAGCGAGTGGCCCACCCGCCGACCGCGCGCTAAGGGCTTATAACCGAGGCGATCCGGTGACGCTACGGAGTTGATATAGTGAGCGCATGCCCATACAAATCCATATAAAGTAAACTAGCCGCAGGAGGCGAGTCGGTGCGGAGTTGGTGCCGGGTGGCTCTAATGAGCTATGTATGACCTTATATCTGTACCTTTCATTCATGATCATGGACGTATGTATCGCCACTTCGGAGTTATCACGTTTTTATTGACGGTGACGTCGGCGGTGGACAAACGGCCTAAGGGAAGCTTGAAAAGGGTTAAAGGTTAAGGTTAAAGTGACTTCTGACTAATAATTTCTTTTTTTTTTAGAGTAACTGGAACGTTTCGACGTAAAACTATTCCTTGGGGGTACTTTATTGATTGGCATTTAGTGGTGTGCCTTCCATACAAGATAAAAACTATGTAACTTCATAGTATAAAGCGTCGCTTTTGCTGCTTGCCTGTTCTTTAAAAGTACCCAACGGATTTAGATGCGGTTTTTTTCAATATAAATAGTTTCAAGACGAAGGTTTTTAAGTATAATCCATGCTTATAGGGATGACGATAACATAAAAAAACACTGCATTCTATTTAGTCCGTCTGATACACCGGCCAAAAGTACGGGACACGTATTTTTTTGCTTGATCAAATTAATAAAAAATACAAAGATAAAAAGTAACAAAGTTTCGGAGTATTGACGTCACCATCTTTTAAAAATTGTACAAGATCGTGACGTCACGCGAAACTTCAACGCACTGTATCTTCGTCATTTTACGTTTACGAGTAAAAAGAAAAAATACGTGTCCAAAATTTTTTGATAATCTAACTGACGGACTAATTACTTTTTTTTCGTAGTCTCGCCTAAAAAAAACTGGGATTTTTTAAAGATTTGTAACCCATGCGAAGCTTGAATTGGCCGCTAGTCGCAGTAGAGATTACTAAAAAAAACTATTTTAGGAAATTTTGGTTTAATTAAAATCAATACTGAATAAATACTATCTAATAATAGGTATAATACGTCTCCACAATGCTTCAACACACAATTACTACATAACGATTTTATATGTAAAGATTCAAATTATCCGTGGGCAGGACAATCGCACAATTCATTGGAGGCCTCAGACCTTTACAGGGTCACGAAGGTCAAATGTCATCTGTTCATGAATAAGGTCTCATATAGGTGAGTTTATACACCGGGTGTATGCGAAGTTTTTAGGGTTCCGTACCTAAAGCAGGGACGTGCGGGTGCGGTCCTTATAGGCAGAAAGGCACTGCCGACCCTAGACCAATAGGGAAGATGCAAACATAGTATTTATTGAAAATTTATTAATAAAATGTTGAAAAAATGTAAATGAAGGGCCTCTGCAACTTTTTTTTTTTGCATAATGTTTATTTTTATCAATAAAATATGAATTTCAAATTACATGAAATGAAACGTAATTTAAAACACCAATCAGCGTTAAGCGACTGGAATGACGTCACTGGCACGTTCCAAAACGTGCGAGGAATTCACTCGAAAATTAAAAAGAGGTTATAGTACGATTTTTAATTCGAGTCAGAAAAATGACATTTCCAGTGTTGCAGGTTTTTAGTTCCAAATAAATAGTGATGTGATACAATCGAGTTTTTACAATGAAATCTTAATCGAGATTTTTTTAAATTCAATATCAAAGTGCCTTTGATTATATAAAAAAATATTACATGTAATTTACGGTTATTAAATAGAAAACATACACGGTAGGTAATTTAATATTACATAAAACACTGTTATATTATTGGTTTTTGGTAAGGTCCATATTTCTAAAATTGTTTTATTTAAGATCGTATGTATTCAATATTTACAATAATAAAACGCTTTGGTACCTAATAAAACAAAGCATGACTAAATGTCTAAATGTCTGCGATTGCTACTTTATCGTCATCGTAGCAATAAGTGCATTAGAACAATCAGCGAGCGATTAGCAATCGATTCATACATAATTCGATTTTTTTTGACGTTAAGCGATTAATCGCGCGATCACTGCGCAAATATTGCTGATTGCTGTTTCATAGGTAATAAGCCAGCGGAACTCTTTAGAGTAACTTTCGCGCTACTCCGTGTAATTCTTACCCTTTTTGGAACGCACCCCCGCAGTTAGTTGTCAAAGTAAACAGAAAAATAGTTTTGTAGGAATAAAATTAGCTTTAGAAAAGCAAATTCGCGCAGTCTTCTAATGACTCTTTGAATATGATTTCGAAGGCATGCAATTTTCTTCGACTGTAGTTCTTCATCTTTTGAACTTTTCTTAGTGTTGTTCACTAATGGTCTAATATTTGGGTCTAATCAACAGAAATAACACACCTCCGATATGCTTGAAGCCTCTGTATGCCATGATACAAGGTCCAGGAGGTAAGGTTCCATAAATCCAGATTCTTCAAATATTTAAAATCAGAAGTTCAGCCACCAAAACTAATACAAAGTTTGTAACCCCGTCTGGTGTTGGAGATATCAACATGAGTCAACATGCTTTTTTGCATAAAAAAGCATTACATAATGCTTTCATGCGGTATTATTATGACCACAAGATGTTGATTGATAGTTTATTTTCAAATTTTAGCAATAATAGTATCTGGAATGGCGAAAAATAATAAAAAGTTATAAAAATTAGAGAAGAACAATACAACCAGAGATACAGTGTCACTGCAGTGACGTCATCGGAACTATTGGTCCGTTTTCGCGCGGAAGTTTAAACTGTCAATTTAAAACCGCTTTTTCTACAATATATTACAACATTTTAACTTTTTAATATATTAGTGGTCTATTTTACATGGAATTCTTTAAAATCAAAACAAAAATAAAAATATTGCATCTTCCCTATTCACCCAGACCCAGTAGATGCAAATCCTAATATTTTAAAACGAAAAAGTATGAAACAAATAAAAAAATTGTAAAAGTCTCTAAGATAAAGGAATAGCAATAAATCATAGTGTTTAAATTTCGCGCCGCGTTCGTAACAGGCGCGCCAGCGCCGCGTCTCGTTGAACGGCTGTAGGCAGAGTTAGATTCTGCCTAAATCTCATTCATAAATGTGCACATGTAGTGGTACATTTCGTGTCTGTGAAATGCACACATCAACGCGCGTACATTACAAGTAGTTCCCCAGCTAGGCCGTGCCTAACAGCCAATCACGAGCCACTTCGTGACGTGGACTACAACGACAACCACTCTATTGGTTGACACATTTCAAATATTTCGCCTGTTGGCTGTCACCGAGAGATTATACGCTAAGTTGAAAAAGTCATTTGCTAAGTACAATGTCGGTTGAAATTGATGCAACTTTATTTGTCAACATTTTATCCATCAAAATTTAGAATATTGCGTAGTGTAAAAGGGTCCATGTTGTTTATTTGTTTTGAAACGCAAATATTTAGGTCGATTTGTTGCTAAATTCGATTACTAGTTTATTTAAACGTTTTTACAATTTTTGTTTGTTTTGTTTATAAAATATTGTGAAATGTTGTTCGATTGTGAGGTTTGTGTTGACAATGTGAGTTTGTTACAAGTTATGATGTTAGGTTTACGAATTACGAAATTATTGAAAACTTCAAATAACAAGTAGCTAGGTGGTATCGAAAGTGTATCGAGATTATCGAGATGTGTACCTGAATTACGAGAATTAACCCAAAAAAAAGGTAATAGCTATAACCCCTAAATTTAATAAGTGAATGTAAGAATTACGAAATATTTTTTTTACTCGCTGCGTGTTTGTGTACACACAATGAAATTATTTTGCTTTACGTGTCTGTTGTTTAACCTTTCGCGACCAAGCGACAGCCGGCTGTCGCGTTGCTATTGTCTTTCTATTGTGTCTTGAATCACTTGTTGCTGAATAGTTAATAACGTCAAAAAATCGTATTTAAAAACGGTTAGGCGTGTAGATTTAATTTATAAATGAGTTGGTTTACTTAATTATTTCAATTGTTACAAAACCAAACCAGTAGGTAGGTAGGTATTTAGTTTTCTTATTTAAACTATAAATACTTTTAATCATTTAGTGAGTTTTTTACTATCTCGGCAATAGCGAAAAACTTTTTTATTTTTTCGAAAAAAAGCTGCCTACCCTGTCATAAAACCCTGTGCACGCCACTGCTAAAGGGTAAAACGGGACCCTATTACTAAGCCTCCGCTGTTTGTCTGTCTCCAGGCTGTATCTCATAAACCGTGATAGCTAGAAAGCTGATCACAAATGATGTATTTTGTTACCGCTATAACAAAAAATACTAAAAATTAACAAAAATAAAATATAATGGGGTTCCCCATACAATAAACGTGTTTTTTCCTATTTTTTTTGAGATGATAGTACGGAACCCTTTGTGCGCGAGTCCGACTCGCACTTGACCGGTTTTTTTAAGAATCTTTTCGGAAACGGAAAAACGTTTGAAAAGAGCCTTGTGCTTCTTGGATAATAATATAGGTTCCTGTTTGAGATGGTTTTGGCTTTTTAAGGAACCTCAAATGTTAAATAGGGTTCTTGGAGGTTCTGTACCTCAAAAAGGACAAACAGAACCCTTTTAGGGTCACTTTGTTGTCCGTTGCGTCTGCAAAGACATCTTTACTCAAGAATGGTTGAAAGTATCAAACGGAAATTAATTTCAAATACTATTTACATCACTCGTGTATCATAGGTTAGTGACCCGATGCAGCCGCGACCGCTATGAGTCCTTTTTTAAAACTTTAAAGAAAGAAAACACATTTATTCTGGACACACACAGACACACAATTTAAAACAATAAACAAACAAAGCTTACAAAATAAAGCCTGTGCGAGGCCAGAAAAGGCTCCTACCTCAGCATGAAGCTGCGTCAAAGAGACGCAGCGCTGGTATTCTGGCAGAGCCTACAGTGTCGCCACGGGCAGCCACGCAAGGTATATAGAATATAATGAAATAGTATAATAGTAATAATAAATAAACAAATATTTAAAAAAAAGCTTTAAAGCCTTATTGCGATAATTTAACAACGGTTATCTTTACGATTTTAATTGTTTTATTATTATTTACATTTTTATAAGTCATATGTGAGCATATATCGCGTCCTTGTATGCGTATACCAAAAACTCTTGCCCTTTCAACGACCAAGCGACAGCCGGCTGTAGCGCTGCTATTGTCTTTCTTTTGTGTCCTCGAATGTTTAAACTTTAATATTAAATGACGTAGATAAAACGACTTGGTTTACAATAATAAAACAACGGGTCAGAGCCCGTACGTCCCCTAAGATTCGCACCCTGTGCCCATTCGTCCCCTGGAACTTTTGAGGGGCCTATTCGCCCCCTGAAGAATATTTATTTTAATTCATTCTTCTAATATAAGTAAGTACATGTATATAGTCCTGGTACAGTCGCGCAGAAAAGGGTAAAATAAAAATATAATAATTCCTTAAATATCATGTTTAAGTATTTCAAATAAGATTAAGTTTAATAAAATGCCTCTAGGCTCTAGGCATAAAGTCAGTCTTCAAAATAATTAATCGATTCGTCGATCGATCGTTTTCTATTTACCACTTCACGTTACTGCGCGCCTAGTAGTTTGCATTGATTAAGGTGATCTTGTGAGAAAATTAAGGAATACAGTGAATTTTAAATTTTCGTACATGACTACTTCACGTTACTGCGCGCCTAGTACTTTGAATTGATTAAGGTGATCTTGTGAGAAAATTAAAAACACAGTGAATTTTAGATTTTCGTACATGACTACTTCACGTTACTGCGCGCCTAGTACTTTTGTTCTCTTAAGTTTTCAATCATTAATACCCGTTTTTTAACAAGCCATTCGTAAAGAGACAATATTACATCGTAAGCCTATCGACAGGTTACATTATTATCATGACGGATTATCATTCATCGTAGCTCTTTTTTCAATGATCTGTTATGATTTATTAAATTAATTGCGTTAATAAACTGTTCACAAGTGTACTATGTTAACCGTTTTTAGGTAAAATATAGGTGATTTTATCTCAGGGGACCAATAGGCACCTGAATAGGTGCCGAATCTTTAACTTATATTGTGTATATATTAGAGGAGACGAATGGGTACCTTAAAAATAATATTTTTATTAAAATATTAATTGGTCCCCTACCAGGAGACCAACGGGCACCTATATAGGGGCCGAATCCACAACTTTTATGCTGGGGGACAAATCTTAGGGGACGTACGGGCTCTGACCCAAAACAACTTTGCCTGACGGTTGAGTTCGAAATTTAAATCTCGGGCGAAAGCCACGCGCTTATTACTGCCCATTAGGGATGGGGAAGGGAGCAACAGCAATTAAATTGTATCGATGTTTATAAACACTCATTTTAAATAAATTTGAAAAGCCAAAGTTGAAGCAGTTAAAGAGAAGTTGTTTCCATTAGACCATTAACCTTGCGACCAAGCGACAGCCGACTGTCGCGCTGCTATTGTCATTCTATTGTGTCTCGATCACGTGTGTTCGAAGGTTTAAACTTTAAACAGGGAACTTTGGAACTTCATTCGTTCAAAAATATAGTTATAATGCATTTTAATTTAGAATCAGAAAGTCAATGACCTTTATCTTTCAAATGCTACTTGAACATAACGGACGTACAATAAATTACATTGCTAAATATAGATAGATAAATAAAATTCAGTTCTCAGTTTGTTCAATCCCATATACCTATACATATAGCAATATTTTGTTTTAAAAAAACCTAAATTAGGAAGGTGTACACTAAAATATATTTTTAAAAGTATTGTCATGAAAAAACACCCGTTTTACTCAAAACCTTCAAAATTTTGACTCCCATATATCGATATATTCTCCATCCATGCCATTCCCATCACTACCCATCTAGCGTCTTGTCCGAACACACAAAACAGGTTTCGTACGTATTTTTAAATCTTCCTAGGATATCGGACCTTTCGCTCTGTTTCTACCTGTCTCTTTCTAACGCTATTCGTTGCTAGGCGACCGTTAGAAGATTATTGGCTTAATAGTTCGATGGATGGTGTTTTGCAGGTGATATTTCTGTCTATACTAATATTATAAAGTTCAAGAGTTTGTTTGTTTGGTAATCTCAGGAACTACTGCTCATTTTTCAAAAAATCTTTTTGTATTGGATAGCCCATTTATCGAGGAAGACTTTAGGCTTGTATAATATCACGCTATGACTTAAGGGAGTAGAGTAGACCAAAGATGCGCATGAAACCCCGAGATGCATGTCTGTTTGTAGACTCTTTAAATTGCATTGTTCTGAAGACGAAAGTGTCTGTAAGATTATACGGTCGGTATGTTACACCATCATCAATTGACGTACTTTTTAGGGTTCCGGAGCCAAATGGCAAAAACGGAACCCTTATAGATTCGTCATGTCTGTCTGTCTGTCTGTCCGTCCGTATGTCACAGCCATTTTTTTCCGAAACTATAAAAGCTATACTGTTGAAACTTGCTGAGTGGATGTATTCTGTGAACTGCATTAAGATTATGATACAAAAATAGAAAATAAATAAAAAATTTTGGGGGTCCCCATACATAAAACTTAAACTCAAAAATTTTTTATTTATCATACCCATATGTGTGGGGTATCTATGGATAGGTCTTTAAAAATGATATTGAGGTTTCTAATATCATTTTTCTCTAAACTGAATAGTTTGCGCGAGAGACACTTTCAAAGTGGTAAAATGTTGGTCCCCCCCCCCTGTAACTTTCAAAATAAGAGTATGATAAATAAAAAAAAAATATATGATGTACATTACCATGTAAACTTCCACCGAAAATTGGTTTGAACGAGATCTAGTAAATAGTTTTTTTTGAATACGTCATAAACCGTATATCGTAATTTACCTTTCATTCAATCCACTCAAATATGTCAAGAACTTTATATTATGTTACTTGCTGCTACGGAACCCTTCATGAGCGAGTCCGACTTGCACTTGGCCGGTTTTTTTATATGCTGTCAAAACGCGATTCTCCCATAGATTTTGTTAAGCATTGTCACCTTATGACGTCACTAATTTTACAACTCACATGACTAACTATTTATTGATTTCAAGGCAACTGAAAATCAAATTTTATAGCAAATTGAAAATGTACCGAAATTATTGGGCTGAAATTAAAAGAGGTTTTATAGAAATTGTGTCTAACATTTATTGGTTAATGGTGTAAACTACCCAATTGTGACAAGACCCCGAATGGAGAATGAATTGTTGTTAGAAAAGATCGAAATAGCAGCGCTAGCGGATATTTGTTACTTTATCCCGCAAAAACGACTAAAACCAGTATAATAAAACTTTACAGCTACTAGCTTAAACATCAGAATAGCACATAGGTTACATAACATCACGCTATGACCCACGGGAGCTAAGCAATATCTAGAAACCTTTTTTTTTTGGTGAGTGGGAAATCATCCAATGACTGCTCCCGTCCTGGGTGCGGCGGGAGGGCGTGTCAGACTCTTACTGACTAAAACCCACTCATGTTCCTTCGATTGCCCTTTATGTTCCAGGGTCACGGTAACTATTATAAATATTCCGCAACCCCGGCAGGCGTTGGCCCTGTTGGACCTGGTTCCTGACTCCTTCTCTTATATCTAGAAACCTAACATAACGCGGATAAAACTGCGTGGAACAGCTAATCGTAAATAAATAAATCTAAAGGAAAAAGAAATCCGTTACTTTGATTTCCCACAAAGTATTTTCCTTTAAGAATTAAATAAAACACCAACTAACCTTTTTGGACGAATCCTTTTTAGTTCTCTATTCGCGGCCATAGATAAACCGGATATACAGTTTCGGCATGAGTGTTCTCAAATTGAATGTGGATTTCCGGTAAGTTAAATTAGAAGCGTTGGCTTGGAAACAAATAAAAGAAAACATTTTTTTTTCTAAATTGGGAAATAATATGACAGGGAAATTGTTGCTTTGTGGTGATATACAATGATACCCAAAATCATTACATAGTATAAAAAAAGCCGCTTTCCGCTGTTTGTATCTATGTATGCTTAGATCTTTAAAACTAGACAACAGATTTTGATGAGGTTTTTTTAGTAGATAATGTGATTCAATAGGAAGGTTCACATGCATATTAAAATACGATAGCATTTATAAGATAATTCTGTCAACATAAAGATAAATAAAATAATTTTGTTCGGTGAGAATGAATAAATTATTTATTCAGCCAGACTGAATTAGCTTAGCTATACAGCTAACATTTTATAATATTATTAGAATTCTTATCAACCATCTAATTATACCACGAAAACACGATTGATCTAAAGATGTACCGGTATTTGTTGAAAAAACTTTAAGGAAGTTGAATGACCTTTTGGCAAATTTCGTCTATGTTTTAATATATATCTATGTCTATAGTATGGTAGCAAAAGTCTGACCAGTCTAAACAAGAGATTTCGTGTCGCCCAGTTATTGGGTTGTGGAGGTCTGATAGGCAGTCGCTTCACGTAAAACACTGATATCTAGCTGAATCCGGTTAGGCTGGAAGCCGACCCCGAAATAGGTAGTTGGGAAGTGGCTAGGGGGATGTTGATGTCTATTACTTTAAAATAAGATTTTTTGCGGCTTTGTAATCAATAAATAGTAAGACAGTTGAGTTGTTAGCTTAGTGACGTCATAAGGCGATATTAGCATACAAAACCTTCAAATCGCGTTTTGACAGCTCATAAAAAGTACGTCAAATGATGTTGGTGTAAAATACCGTATTCAAGCGACGCCGCGGGCAACAAGTATTTTAAAATATCCTTCTAAAAATATCTCTACCCGAATCACTCCCCATTTCTAATGAGCGCTGGAGTCATTCCGATACACATCAACCCATTAGGCTGGTACCTGTCCTACTGCCAACGAAAAGCGAGAATAGTTTAGTCTAAACTAGCTTTAGCCCGCGACTTCGTCTGCGTGGAATAGTTCCCGTTCCCGGGGGATTTTCGGGATGATAACTATCCTATGTCCTTTCTCGGGTCCCAGACTATATCTGTACCGAATTTCGTGAAAATCGGTTCACTGGTTTAGGCGTGAAGAAGAGACAGACAGACAGAGTTACTTTCGCATTTATAATATGAGTACGGATTGTTACGCTTCTTTGTCAGCCAACAGGTCAGTCAATTATTTCAGGGTTATTTCAAACTAGCTTCTGCCCGCGACTTCGTCCGCGTGGAATAGTTCCCGTTCCCGCGGGATTTTCGGGATGAAAACTATCCTATGTTCTTTCTCGGGTCCTAGATTATATCTGTACCAAATTTCATTCAAATCGGTTCACTAGTTTAAGCGGGAAAGCGTAACAGACAGACAGAGTTACTTTCGCATTTATAATATTAGTATGGATGCTACATTAAATGCCGTATAGTCACTTCCTGGACGCCAAAAAGAAATCAAACTTGTTCCTCCGATCTTTATTTAATGCAACAACATACGAAACTTCAAATAACATTCTTGACCACTTCAAAACCGGCGCCATCTTTAACACAAGCGTTTCAAAGTGTTGCTATCTTCAAACGCGGTTGTGTCGTCATTAAGATTTTTAATGTTGGGGTTGCCAGATTAGTAAGTTTGCCTGTAGTATTTTCACTGGACTGTTGGTCTAATGGTTAACTCTTAACTGCTTTTTACATAGATCTAGAGAAAAGAACTTATAGGTATGAGGACTAGCATAATCCTTACTAATATTATAAATGCGAAAGTAACTCTGTCTGTCTGTCTTTCTATCTGTCTGTCTGTCTGTCTCTTCTTCACGCCTAAACCACTGAACCGATTTGAATGAAATTTGGTACAGAATTACAGATATAGTCTGGGACCCGAGAAAGGACATAGGATAGTTTTCATCCCGAAAATCCCCCGGGAACGGGAATTATTACTCCACGCGGACGAAGTCGCGGGCAGAAGCTAGTTATAATATAAGTCCAAAATCGCCAATCCGCCTTGAGCAAGCGTGGTGCTGGTGATCAATGCTCGTGCCTTCTCTGTATGAGAAGAGGCCTTTGCCCTGCTGTGGGACAGTAATAGGCTGGTACCTATTATTATTTTATTATTATACTTATTCAGGTTTATTTGAGTTTCGCTGAAGATTTTGGTCACAAGTATACAGTTGTACTTCTATCAGCCGCGTTCAGTGTCGTGACAATGAGAAATGCCGTCAAGCTTAAGGGACTACGCAGTCGCACATTTAATCAGCTTTGTTCATAGAAAAAAAAAACGATTTTACACAAAAGCTAAACGGACGCATACCTCTACACTTCTACACTAAGCGCCTTACTAAACACTGCATAAAGTTATGACAGGTTTATACGTCAAAAAATGTATGGTTACACAGGCTTTATTCATTGCATAACTTTACACAGTGATTATTAGTAAGGGCATAATATTATAAAGAGGAAAACTTTATTTTGTTTGATTGTAATGAATAGGCTCAAAAACTACTTGACCGATTTTAAAAATTTTTTCACCATTCGAAAGCTACATTATCCCTGAGTAACATAGGCTATATAATATCACGCTATGTCCCACGGGAGCGAGGCAGTAACCAAAAACCTAACGTAACGCGGGTAAAACCGCGAGGAACAGCTATCTTTATATAAAATAGTTGTTTTCTATGGACATAAACCGAATAGAGTTGAAAACAGATCGATAAAAAACTCTATGCAAACGTTTTCCCAATTGAGTTAACGGTACCCTAAAAAAATAGCGAAAAAACACGGGCACATTTTTACCAAATTCCGTAACAGGTAAAATAAACATGATGAAAATATCTTTACCAGGGAAACTTCCCATTTTTCGTGAATAACCAAGTAGGCATGTAGTTGAGAAATATTGTAAGGCCGTCCTTTTTTCATTGTTTTCGTAGTAATAATGAACATCGCGTGGGCTAGCAATTTGTGTCTACTTTTGTAGTAGGCTAGTATTTTAAATAAAACCAACCAGGTTCGGCAATTTTACCCTTCAACTCAAGTACCTATTTATTTTTAAAAGTAATCTAAATTAAGTACATAAAATGGTGAACTGACTGACTGTTGATATATGAACGCACAGCACAAACCGCTGCTCCTAGAGACATGAAGCTTGCAGGGTGTGTGTGTGAAGAGTAGGTAACCACTTAAAAAAGGATTTTTGGAAATTCCAACCCCATAGGGGAAGTAACTTTTCAAATTCAAAATCAATAAGCTCACTGATTTTTTTTTCTAAGGATCTGTCCAATATTTTTTGAATAAAAGAGAAACTAATGTTATTACATTTATTTATTTATTACCTATATATTTTAAAATCTTTAAGTTGAACTAGATTACTACCTGTCTCAAACAATAACAAATAAAGAATTTAGCTACATTAGTTAAAGAAAGAGAAATGTACAACATTAGCACTTTTATAAAACAAACCAACACCTTCTATTTCTAAGAATTCTAGTAAAATATGTTTAATTAAAAAAACTTTTTCCAAAAAAAAGATAACCGACTTCAAAAACGAAAAACTCAAAAATAACTATTTCGGAAGTCGGTGGCTTCTCTTCTGCCGGTCGAATTGTGTTGCCTTGCCACCGACTTCCGAAATAGTTATTTTTGAGTTTTTCGTTTTTGAAGTCGGTTATCTTTTTTTTGGAAAAAGTTTTTTATTTTTTACTTTTTAGTTAGAGTCCCAACTACGTTTTAGAGTAACTTTAAAAAAAAAATACGATTTTCTATAAAACAATTGAGGAGTTCCCTCGATTTCGGCATGATACCATCATCAGATCCTGGACCTGATGACAATGGGACCATTTGGGAAGTCTACCCTTTCAAACAAAAAAAGAATTGTTCAAATCGGTTGGCAAACGACGGAGATATGCGCGAACAAACATAAAAAAAAAAAAAAAAAAAAACATACAAACATTCGAATTGAGAACCTCCTCCTTTTTTTAGAAGTCGGTTAAAAAGACTAAGAACTATGTTTTCTGTTGTTCTATTAAGCGTGATGTCATGTCTATAATCTTCCTCGACAAACGAGCTACATTACACTAAATGATTTTATCAAAATGGGTTAGCAGTTCCTGAGATTAACGCTCTAACAATAGAATAGAATTTAATTGAATTTAACCCTTCGAACACACGTGATTCGAGACAATATAGAAAGACAATAGCAGCCCGATAGCCGGCTGTCGCATGGTTGTTGAAAAGTTAAATTAGTAGTTTGCATACAACACACTTGCGCTAATTCTTTTGTACACAAACTTCACTTAGTTAAATGCAACTCTCTCTTTCCATTTCTTAAAGAAAGGGACAGAAGATACATTTTAGTTTAATCCTGTCAAATTAGACAGCGCCTGAAGAAAATTGACGTATATTTAGACGCCTTGTTTTTAAGCGCGTCTAAATTATCTATGGAGTGTCTAAATTTGACAGGACTTAACTAATATTTTATCTTCTGTCCTTTTCTTAATGAAATGGAAAAAGAAAGATGCACTTAATTTAGGTTAGTTTGGGAATAACGCGATCGGCACCACTGACAAACATATAGCCAAACATCACGTAAGAAATATAGTAGATACTAAGCTAGGTATGCAATATGTTGCAATAAATGCATAACCTGCATACCAGTTCTCAGGAGCTGTTTTTGCCTCGTTAACTTTTAACACACTAATAATAACTACATAATATAGACAAGACACGCGGTGTTATATTGTACACACGGCAACAAATCAAGCCATACAGAACCAGTTTAGCTGACCTCGCATTGTGTATGTTTTTCGTACAATCAGAAGTCAGCTTATACTGGTTTTGTATCCCACCGTACTTGTCTGTCTACGATAGACATATTTACTAAACTAGCTGTCCCCCGCGGTTTCGCTCGGGTTAAAACTTTTGAACACACGTGATTCGAGACACAATAGAAAAACAATAGAGCGACAGCCGGCTGTCGCTAGGTTCTGCGTAAAAAGTGGTTTTATCTTTTTTTGCGCAATGAGCCATCTACCTGTGAACGTTCCGTCTAAAGGTCATAGCTCATTACAGCCACCCGGCAGTCACTCCGCACCGACTCGCCTCCTGCAGCTAGTATTTTTTATATGGATTTGTATGGGCATGCGCTCATGACTATATCAACTCCTCCGTAGCGTCACCGGATCGCCTCGGTTATAAGGCGAGTCAGTGCGGAGTGGCTGCCGGGTGGCTGTAATGAGCTATGACCTTAAATCGGTCTAAACGTTACAGAAATTACTCGACACAAACAGATAGATAGATTGACCTTAAAAAAACCGACGAGTATTTTTTTTCTTTATCTATTGAAATTGTCTATCTCTTTGAAATTGAGAACCTCTTTTTTAAAGTCAGTTAAAAAAAAGCTGCAATTTTAATATTTTAAGGTTAAAAAATAATTTTATACGTTTTTACTTTATCGTCGTGTAAAAGTTTCTAAATTCCTAGAAGTCGGAGGCATCGTAATCGTAGTTAAGTTTTTACAGTTACTTGTAAAGATTGGTAAGGTACCTACTAGGAGTCAATTAATACTTTTAAGCAAATTAGAAAAGTTGAAGCTCGTCTTTTGTCTTTGGAAAACGAGGTACCTACCTACACTCATTTAAAATAAGTTTTTACAAAATCCTGGTTACATCTATATTTTATGTTATAGTAGACAAAAATTAATAAAAACAGGTTTATAACTAAACTACCTACCTACCTACCTAATTTTCGTCCGCGTGGATGTCGAACTTTCATCCGCTATTTTACCCCTTTGGAGTCGAAATTTCCAAAAATCCCTTTCTTATTGTATACTTATTCTTCACAAATAACAAACCCTCCAAATTTCATGTCTCTAGGACCAGCGGTTTGGGCTGTGCGCATATATCAACGAACAGTTCGTCAATAAGTTAATCCATGACAGTAAAAATGACCAATCTCAATTTTGTCAACGGCCGCCTACGACCAACGCGTAGCGTAGATCAGACCAAATAGGTAAGTATTGAATAATCTTTTACTATCATTCACATACTTACTCCTTAGATAAGGATTATTTCGCAAACTACAGGCATAAAAGTACAGTTAAACTTTCTACTCAGGTACGTCCTTACATTAGACTAAAAGTACGGGGAATTAAGATAACATGTTTCCGACTCTAAGTTACCATAAGTACTCATGGAGAAAGTTTAGAACTGTTTATTGGGACTAAAACAAACCAAGTTTTATAGACTTTCACCGATTTTCTTACCCTCCACGTTTGTATAAAACTAAAAAAACATTACTAAAAACACGGCAAATATGGTCAACTATGACACACCCAAAAAGTATCTAAATTCGTCTAAAATTAAACGAGGAAGTAGTTATTTACGCTTCTAAGATTAAGTAGAATCTTCCTGCTTACTCCGCTAAATGTAAAACGTGGGTTGGAAGTAGTTTAAAATGAAAAGTTTGCAGTTTTTAAAGTATCTTGTCTACCTGCGACGCGGTAAAATTGTTCTAAAGCAATATGGTGCAATTCAAATTGCGTATAAAACATAGTACCTACATGTTTTAAATATAATTTTAAGGCGTACAAGGAATCTTTGTCTTGTGCGCATTCCAATCTGATGAGTTGTCAACAAAATGCTCTTTATTATTCAATCTTATTCGCAAACAGATAGTGCGATGCCATCTTGAATATTAGGTACCAACTTTTTTTTTTTTAAAAGAGCAAAAACGCCCGGCTTTTTGACACCTGTGCGATTTCCTACAAAAGAGGTTTGTTACTAAGAAACGAAATGATAACAAAAGAGTTTATTATCTGTATTTTGATTACCTCGATTGATAGTGAAGGGGATCCGATTACTCACAAACTCATAAAAGTTAATTTTCAAACACAAAAAGTATAGTTTTGGAACTGTAACAAGAGTATTTTATGGTTGAACGCGGCACTGTTCGCCCACGCCACACCTCAGGCACTTTCCAACCGGTTTTGTATGGAACCACGTAAAAGTATCACGTATCGCGGACGGGGAGCGACGCGTGGCCTCCCAACGAACGACACACTCAAACTGGCTCTAGAAAAAAAAAGATAAGCTGGGTTGCCAGCGCGGGTTTCGAAAACGTACAATTGCAAAAACATACAATTATGAAATCGTACGTTTTTTGAATAAAATAAGCATTATAATTTTGAAATTAGTCTAGATTATTAGTGTTTTGTTTTGTTTACGTTTGGCATTGGCTTTTCTGCTTTAATTGTTTTGCGCCACTTATGATGTGTTAACATCTGTCTTTTTTACTTCTGATGTTATTTTGGCAAAGAAAAAGGCTACACATTTAGGATTAAACAACTTCTGAACCTTTATATTTAACTAGGATAAATACATATTTCATTAAATTTGAAATAACAGTAACTAAATTAGGCTAATTACTTCTTTATTTTATAAATTTTATACCTATTCGGTATTAAAGAACATTGTACATAATTCATATATTTTTGCTGTTTTTTTTTATTATTGTCGTTTTTATTGTGCAATAAAGAATAAAGAAAAAAATAACTAACGAAACAACCTAAGTAACTAAAGAAGTAACTAACACATTAAGCATTTACATAATTTCCTAATAATAATATCCTAGTAATAATAACCTTAAATGCATTTATATTAATGCTTATTGTGTACATATTTATTTTAACTATAATATTATCAAGTTTGAGTTGTAAATATTTATTCCTGATCGTTTTTAGGGTTCCGTAGTCAACTAGGAACCCTTATAGTTTCGCCATGTCTGTCCGTCCGTCCTCGCTTAATCTCTGTAACCGTTAGCACTAGAAAGCTGAAATTTGGTGCCAATATGTATATCAACCACGCCAACAAAGTGCGAAAATAAAAATTGGAAAAAAACGTTTTATTAGGGTAGCCCCCCTATATGTAAATAAGGAAGTGGTTTTTTTTTAATTACAACCCTGACGTGTGAGATATTGTTGGATAGGTATTTAAAAATGAATAGGGGTTTACTAAAATCATTTTTTGATAATGTCAATAATTTCGGAAATAATCGCTCCAAAAGGAAAAATCAAAGCGTCCCCCCCCCTCTAACTTTTGATCCGTAGGTTTAAAAAATATGAAAAAAATCTGGAAAGTAGAACTTTATAAGAACTTTCTAGGAAAATTATTTTGAACTTAATAGAAAGAACAGTTTTTGTACAAAAAAGACAAAAAGGTTGTACAAAATAATTTTTGCGTACTTAGTATGTCAACGTAACAAATAGCCTTTTTTTAAACTTATAAGTAGATACACTTATTGTGACGGACGGGAAACTACGGAACCCTACATTGAGCGTGGCCCGACACGCTCTTGGCCGGTTTTTTTTTAATTAAAATATATATGTGTTTTTGTAATTTTTCTTTTAGCATGCGGCATTGTTACAAATAATATACTGTTCTATTATTTCTTGGTTACATAAAATAAGTACGAGTGAAGTTGGGCTAAAAAACGGAACTCACATGTATTTAATTACATGTTTTAATCAAAAGCGTGGACTTACTTGCGTCCGAACCACTCTCAAAGTGTAGTTCTTACCCGACTGAGGCGAAGCTAAAATAGGCGGATTATGTATTATTACAGGGTACATTTTGTTTGTGTTTAAATCACTTCGCCAATAAAATTATAAGTTAAGATTTTGAAGTGTTCAATATTTGGAGGCAATCATAACTTTTATTATTTTATTTTACAGAAAGTTAAACACAAACAAATCAAAGAATATTGAACGTATTAATATATTTTAACAAATAGCTGTTAACAAACTTCCGCACAGAGCTTCAATTAGTTGATACAAAAAGTACACTACTTACATTATCGTACATTTTTAAGCTAAGTAAAGTAATCTACTTCAACATTACGATATTAATAATAATCTTACAACGACCAAGCGACAGACGGCTGTCGGGCTGCTATCGTCTTTCGATTGTGTCTCGTCTCGAATCACGTGTGTTGGAAGGTTAAATAATTACCCGGAAGCCTAGATTTGCTTGATTACTAAACTACACAATTATCTTTAAAACAAAAAAATATCATATTTTATTAAAACATTTATCCAAAATCTACGTTGCCAAACTTAGCTGGCAACCCCAGAATACAACTTTCATCACCGCGCGTTCGTACAACTTCGTACAATTCCGGCTAAGTTCGGGTATTTTTTTATTGGTCTGAGGTTGGGCTCTACGGTTCACAGAACCAACCAACGGTCAGTAGTCTTTACGAATAAAAACAAAAGTATTTTTTATCATTTTTTGTTACTAGAATAATATAAGTCTTCCTTTTCGAGGCTTAGATCAGGTAACATTTCGTCCGCATTCTTTTGAACATGAATAAACTTCAAGTAAATTAACTCTATAGGGCGCTGTAGGATAGCGTCTAAATTGTTCGAAATTTGAATATTTTTGACGCTTTTTTATAGTCTTGCTTGTTGGTTTATTTAGTGACCGTGACTGCTAAGCCGGAGGTCGTGGGTTCGATTCCTACCCAGGATAAACTTTGTGTGATGAGCATAATGGTTTGTTCTCTGTCTGGGTGTAATTTATTGTGTATTTATTTACAAAATCTTTTTGTATCGGATAGCTTAATTACCGAGGAAGGTTATAAGGCTACATAACATCACGCTAAGGGTTACAAAAGTGGAGCAGTTATTAATAACGTGGGGGACAGCTAATTTTTATTTAAGACTATTAGACTAGCGGTTCCTCGCGGTTTCACCCGCGTTACGTTAGATTTTTGGTTACTACTTCGCTCCCGTGGGACATAGCGTGATAATGTGATAGCATAATGTTACTCGGGGATAATGTAATGTAGCTAGCTGACCTCGCATTGTGTATGTTTTTCTTACAATCAGAAGTCAGCTTATACTGGTTTTGTATAGCTTCATGTGCCCACCGTACATGCTCTGCCTATTTTGGGATCAGATGGCCGTGTGTGCAGTGTGAGTTGTCCCAAGATGATTATTTTTATTAATTGTTTTACCTTGTTTACCTTGTACTTTCCTGTATAACAAACCCTTTGTAATCTTAAGGTGCAAATAAACTTTTTTTTTTTTTTAAGAACGCGCCGTTAAACAACGAATCCTCTAACCGCAAGACAGTAATTAGAAGATTGCCCAATCATTCAAAACTTTCTACTGTAGAAAAACAAGGCTTATTTGACAAAACAGTTGACGATTACGGAAATTAACCGCAAAAACGAATGGAAGAAACTCAAGTGTTTGTTATTGTGACAATTATTCTATTTCTACATATAGTGTGCTTGTAGTTTGTCGACGGGCCTGTTGGTCTAGTGGTGACTAGTGGTGAGTGACCCTGACTGCTAAGCCGGAGGTCGTGGGTTCGATTCCCACCCAGAACAAACTTTGTGTGATGAGCATGATTGTTTGTTCTGTGTCTGGGTGTCATTTATCTACAATAAAGTAAAATCATATTTATTTTGTAAATAGGTTATATACATAACACTTTTACACGTCAATATGTTGTTTTTTTTTATTTTAAGCGAATGATGGGGCAATATGTATATGTATGTATTTATAAAATATACAGGGTGTCCCACGGCTATGCCACATGGAGGGAAAGTACCTGAAATATTGTAGATAGAACGTTTTACTGAAAGAAGACATTATTTGAATTTTTAAAACATTATTAACTGCATTCATAGATATTTTAATAATTACATAGTTGAACCGGGAATCGAACCTGTTACTCGAGAAAATTAATCAGCCTGTAGTTTTATCCTACCGATCGAAAGGCTATATCACCAGGATTATTTTTTGCTAAATAGCATAGTGTCAAAAATAAAAGAAAGACCATGAATTTTAACATTTTAAATACAAAATTGGTAAATTTTTCACCTGCTCAAAACTAGTCCCTTCTTCTTGAACACAAAATGATAACTTTTGATTATTTCGTTCCCTGACGATTTTTTGGTCTTGTTGTGGTGGATATTTATATATTTAAATGATGAGTACTACTTAAGTGGGTAGATTAATTATTAATAAGTAGTTATGATTGTCAATTGTATGTCCTTACGGCAATGTAAGCTTCTAACTTTTCAGAACAAAATTTTACATCAAATGTTAAAATTCACGGTCTTCCTTTTATTTGTGACACTATGTTATTTAGCAAAAAATAATCCTTATGGTGAAATCTTTCGATCGGCATGATAAAACTACAGGGTGATTATTTTTTCTCGTGGAACAAGTTCGATTCCCGGGCCAACCATTTAATTATTTAAAAATCTATGAATGCAATTTAAATTGTTTTTAAAATTTAAATTATGTCTTCTTTCAGTAAAACGTTCTATCTACAAGATTTAAGGTACTTTCCCTCCATGTGGCATAGCCGTGGGACACCCTGTATAAGTATGTATATCAGTTGTCTGGTTACCATAACACAAGCTCTAAGCAGAGCTTAACTTGGGATCAGATGACCCATGTTCCTTCGGTTGCCCTTTATGTTCCGGGGCCACGGTAACTATTAGAACTATTCCGCAACCCCGGACTAGCTCTCCCGCGGTTACACCCGTGCTCCATTTTTTTTTTGTTACTGCTCTACTCCCTTGGTTCAAAGCGTGATGTAAAATAGAATATTGGTTATTCTGAAGCATAAGCTATGTCACTGTAAAGTTTTATCGAAATCCGTTCAGTACTTTTTACGTGAAGAAGTAACAAACATCTTAACTCATACAAACTTTCAGATTTATAATATTAGTAAGGCAATATAATAATACGTAAGGCGTATTTTATGGATAGCCCCTAAGAAATATAGTAACATAAAAATAATTGAATGAAAGTACAGTTGTCTAGCTGACCACTTTCATCTCCTATTATTAGTTATTTATTAATGTATACGGTATGGTTTTATTCTCATAGTATCACTTTTTCTTAGAACTATGGTGTATATATATCTACACTAATCCATACTAATATAATAAATGGGAAAGTGTGTCTGTCTGTCTGTCTGTCTGTTTGTTTGTCTTTCTTTCACGGCAAAACGGAGCGACGGATTGACGTGATTTTTTAAGTGGAGATAGTTGAAGGGATGGAGAGTAACATAGGCTACTTTTTGTCTCTTTCTAACGCGAGCGAAGCCGCGGGCAGAAGCTAGTATTATAAACAGGTAAAATTTGTAAGTTTGTAGGTTTGTAAGTTTGTATGTAGGGGGTAATCTCTGAAACTACTGGTCCGATTTGAAAAATTCTTTCAGTGTTAGATAACCCATTTATCGAGGAATGCTATAGGCTATATACCATCACGCTACAACACACGGGAGCGGAGCAGTAACGAAAAATGCGGGTGATACCGCAGGGGACAGCTAGTAACAATATAAGTTTTTCACTCTTAAATCCTGACGCCAATTCCCCAAGTTATTTTTAAAAGCTCAATGCATGAATGCATACAATTCCTTTCCATTTCATTAAAAAAGGACGATAAATATAAGTTTAGTCCTGTCAAATTAGTCAGTTTTTAGTGGTCCTGTTTTTATATTGGTGCCGATTCTCTTGTGCACAAACTATCGTAAATTTAAGTTAAATGCATCTTTCTCTTTCCGTTTAATTAAGAAAAGGACAGAAGATCAAATATTAGTTAAGTCCTGTCAAATTTAGACACTCCATAGATAATTTAGACGCACTTTAAAAACATGGCGTCTAAATATAGGTCAATTGTCATGAGGCGCTGTCTAATTTGACAGGATTAAACTAAAATGTATCTTCTGTCCTTTTCTTTAAGAAATGGAAAGAGAAAGATGCACCTTACTTAAATTTACGTTAAGTTGTGGTGCACAAGAGAATCGGCACCATTGTTTATTGAGTATCTCGAAGGTGCCGATTCTCTTATTCACAAACTTTACTAAATTTAGGTTAAATGTATCTTTCTCTTTCCATTTCTTAAAGAAAAGGACAAAAGATACATTTTAGTTTAATCCTGTCAAATTAGGCAGCGTCTGAAGAAAATTGACGAATATTTAGACGCCATGTTTTTAAATCGCGTCTAAATTATGTATGGCGTGTCTAAATTTGACAGGACTTAACTAATATTTTATGTTCTGTCCTTTTCTTTAAGAAATGGAAAGAGAGAGATGTACTTAACTTAAATTTAGTGAAGTTTGTGTACAAGAGAATTAGCGCTAATTTCACAGTTCTCAACTAAAGTGCTTTAAATCTGCTATCATCTGTCCTGGAAAAAAAATGCACTAAACAAAAATTTTGTTTAGTTTGTGAAGGGAAAGATACTATTGTTTTTCTTGACCGCTAAAACTTTGTTAAGAAAAAAAAAACAAATTTGGCACTATGCCCAAGCCGCCCAGCACCCTTATTGCGTGACGTTCTCAGAATTTCAAACTGTTTTTTCTTCGTTCACTACAAAATAATTTTATTAGTTAGACTAGCGATCAGCCCCAGATTCGCACGGGTGTATCTAAGATTTTATTATGCGGTTTTCAACAATAGATAGATATTCAAGAGGAAGTTTTTTAAAGTGTGATCATGATTATGGTAGAGAAGAAAAAAACACAATTCAAAATCACTTCACTTAGGTTGTTCTCTATGGAGAAGAACAAGCAAGATGGACACTATTTTCAACCATCAAATCCTACAAAATGTTGAATCGTGTTGCTTCTTTACGTGAAAATAATGAAGGTAAAGAGGTGTTTAAATAATTCCAAGAAATCAATAAGTCATGGCAGCTTTAAGAAATGACCAATTTCAACTGACAGCGTCCGTTCACGAGCATGGCGTTGGATCAGCACCTTTCAGCTCAACCATTTTGAAGGGAACTGAAAACTGGAACAGTGACCATAAAATATTTGTTACTCCCGTGTAAAGCTGTGGCGGGTCGCTAGTAATAAATAAACATGCTTACCAGTAGCGTAATGCGTGCTTTTGTCAGGGCAAGAGATATATTACAGAGTCCACACACTATTTGAAAACTTGTTCACTGTTTGTGTTTAAGCGTCTGGAGTCCACCCACAGAGTGTATTCTTACGTCTTGTATTATTAACTAACTGCCCTGGCGCCGTAAGTCTGCCAGGCGCCGTAGGATCCTGGTACGATTCCTGTGTCGGGCAAAACGTTGTTGATAGTGTGACACTCGTTACTCGGCAAGCATGTACGTTTGGTTCCAGTCCTCATCTTCTACTCAAAAACCTTCTACAAAAAATAAGGTCCTCCGAGTAGACGACGAATGTTGTCCGAATTTTGTAAAAATATTTGCTAAAGCCGCGTCAAACTCTGAGAGCGCGATGTAGGATATCATTTCACTTCTTTGATGTTGTTAAAGTATTGACAGAGCACTCTGCACGCAATGATATTTTAAGTAAAAAAGGCGTAGATAGGTTACCCAAACGAAATTCTATCTTCAAAAACGGCACACTAACGCACACATACATTACACGTCAAAGCAGGATGACATGATTGAAGTAGTGCGAGTGAAAAAGAGATAAACGTCAAATGTCAACGCAATACTCAGTATCATGTTTGCCAATTGGCAAACTTTTAATGTGCCACTTTTTGACTGCATATAACCTATCTACACTTTTTTACTTAAAATATCATTGACTGCACGGCTGAGTTGATTACTCAAGTCAGTTAGTCAGTGAAACTTTGTACTACCGAATACTAATTCTGACAAGATCCAAGTTAAACATTCTACTATTGCAAATATTATAAGATGCAAAACTTTTTTGTGGCCTGCTTTATTTATAGAGGGTAATCCTCCGGAACCTTAGAAAACACATAAAAGCCGTTAGGCCAGCCCCCTTACCATGACGTTTAAAGTAAGATTGTTTTAGTCCTGTTGCAGGAGTGTGCAAGTGACAGCGTTAGACACGTTGTCTAGCGCCGTCTCTTTCCCACTGAAAGTAATACTGCTATAAGGGCTTGTGGTACGCCCCCTGGTTACCTTTAGTAGATCTTTGAGAATCGCTACGGGACCAAAGAGTATCAAGTTACCCATGGTGCCCAGAGTGCAAAAAGAATGGGCTGTGGAGGTCACGTTAAAACCTGTTATTCAGCTGCATCTGGTTAGACAAGAAATCGTTTTTCACTAATTGAGTGCTTTAAAATCAGGCGCGAACGAAAGCGCGGTCAAACCCGGTAAAGAGAAGACTGGCCAACGGAAATAAATACATAATGCTAGTAACACTATATACTGCATTTTGCAAATCATTGAATACTAGTTTTTGACACTAGTTTCGCCTAACTTCAATTTTATTAAACTTTTCAATATCATCGTGTAAGTATTTCACTTTCGGATTTATAACGCAAATGTCAAACAAACCCCATTTTAACATGACACAGCAGAACAAGATGGCGGTTAATTCTATACTATTCTTAATTTATTATGCATCAATCAAAAAGTCTTTTATTCTCTTTGGTGTCAAGAAAGTGAAATTATATTTGAAATTAGTTACAGTAAAAGCATTAAGTTATGGTGTGGTACCTGCCTGACTAATTACATTATTATTTTACGTTTATTTGTTACTAGCTTCTGCCCGCGGCTTCGCTCGCGTTAGAAATAGACAAAAAGTAGCCTATGTTACTCTCCATCCCTTTAACTATCTCCACTTAAAAAATCACGTCAATCCGTCGCTCCGTTTTGCCGTGAAAGAAAGACAAACAGACAGACAGACAGACAGACAGACACACTTTCCCATTTATAATATTAGTATGATTCACGATGGGACAGAGAAGGTTGTTTGACGAAATGTTTATCTTCAGAATGGATTGACACATTAAAATTTGTAATCGCATGCAATTTTTAATCGACTTCAAAAAGGAGGATGTTCGCAATTCCATTAGCTAGTATTTTGTATGTATGTGTTATTTATTTATGTAGGTATTTATTTAATATCTAACATTATGCTGAGATCTGAGATTTATGACTCAGTTTACGTGATTCTTCTAGGTTTCATGCAAAATAGTTATTGATTGATGTATTTTTTATGAACATGTCTTGTTTACGTGGATGATGCAATTTTAGTTTTTGTATTGTTTAGTGCAACTAAAAAAACACCTTGCAGAAAAAAATGCACCTTGTAAGTAATAATTTAATAACCTGATCTATTTACATAACGATCTATAAGTATTGCAGGTGTCTACAACATGTACCTACTCGTGTTATGCTCGTGTAGTGTGCACCTCGCTGGAATGCTCGCCCTCCCCCGCTCCCCCGCGCGCGCGCCGTGTGCGCCGAGTTCGTTTAGTAGCGACGGACGACCGACAGCATTCCGACAGCGTCACGTCACATGCGAGGTGCACAGCTTAAGTCATATTTTTTTCTTTTTGTTTGTGTAACTTTATTTGGTTATTCTGATCTAGTTTCAACGAAAACCGTTCAGTAGTTTTTGCAATAAAATGTAACAAAATAAATATCAAAAAGTTTCACATTAGTAAAATTTAAAATTTTGGCAAATCATCGCCTCGTGACTCTATTCCACAGATTAAAAAGAAATAAACGTATTTAAATAACTTGTTTATATCACGATCTTTAAGTTGACGCCGCCATTTCGCCGCGTCTATATAATCTGAAGGTAATCCGACAAGTATTTGAACAAGTATCGGTAAATAGGTATATACTACTTTCACTGGCTAAGGGATTCGCGTGGTCTGAGTTGTGAGCGGGCGCGGACGCCGGTATGACGGCGAGAGAAAGAGACGAAAGATTATTACAAACACATTAATGACGGGCCTGTTAGAGACTTTTCCAACTCTCCTCCTGGTCCAACAATCCTCTGAGGATTTTCCAACCTGAAACAAAAAAAGGGGTTAGTGAACCTGACTGTTAAGCCAGAGGTCGTGGGCTCAATTTCCACTCAGGCGAAACTTTGTGTGATGAGCATGATTGTTTTTCTGTGTCATGGTGTAATTTGTCTATAACTAGCTGTCCCCTGCGGTTTCGTCCGCGTTATATCAGATTTTTGGTTACTAAAAGAAGAAGGTAAAAAGTGCAAAATTCTATGTACGTCCCCTGGTCCTAAGCTTCTTCCCCACCAATTTTCAGCCAAATCGGTATTGCCGTGCTTGAGTTATAAACTAACACGACTTTCTTTTATATATATAGATATGTATGTATTTATAAATTATAGTCATAATAAATATCGGCTGTCGGGTTTCCATAGTACAAGTTTTGCTTAGTCCAATATTAGATGGCCACGTCACCGTGTGAGTTGTCCCAAGATGTTATTATTTCTAAATCCAAACATTTAATTACAAAATTGCGTTTTTTACGAAACAACAGGAAAACGGTCTATGTAGCAATTTTAAACAAAGCACGCAGCTAAAACGCTAACAGCTTACAAATTAAACCTAAAACGCTCGAATCATTCACCTTTGTATTGTAGAGCAAAACGCGGCGCCGGCACAGCGTGAGAGCCCCTTCCTTACTTATTGATTAATTTCTTTCGCGTTATCATGAACACATCAGATGTAAGATTGGCGATCTCAATAGGTGTAGAGTACAATGCTTGGAATTTGGAAAGTGGCCTAAAACATTCAATGGTGATTGTGCTAGGATTAAATTAGGTTATGGTGGTATGAGGTGGTCTGATGCCAACTGGACCCTAAGTGTTGCAAAAATTACGATTTTAAACGAACGATGGAGCCGGTGTTTACTAACTGGACTACTCTGAGAAGAAACAGCCGAAACAAACTCAGAGGTAAAGTCAGGTGTTCCCACGTCCCTCTTTATACGGGTTAGCAGTCTCAGAAACCCTGAGAAGTTTACCGTGATCTGCTTCTGGAGGTGGGCTGGCTGGAGTAGCCACCGCAGCTAATGTATAATAGCCCTACCATGTAAGCGCGGAAACCAAACCTCTCTGAAAGAGGTCCATAAAGAAGACAGGTTGTCAGACCAAGACCCAAGTTAGTTCAGCATAGCTCAACTGTACGCTCAGTGGCGGTGTTTAGTATTCCCGGGCACCATGACATAGGCTTATTCCCCCTAGACTTGAGGAGACAGAGGCGGGCACCAGTCGGGGATTGCGAAATCTTAAACCATTAGAGAATAGATAAACATTTTTATTTATCCACGAGAAACTAAAAACATATACATATGAGTCATATTTTTAGTATTAACTTGGCATTTTTAGTGGATCGTGTAATAACATAAGTAGTTTAATCTAAACCAATATTAAAAAGCTGAAGAGTTTGATTTTTTGAACGCGCATATCTCAGGAATAACTGGATCCAATTGTTTTTTTTTTGTGTTGGATAGCCCATTTATGGAGGAAAACTATACAGGCTATATAACATCACGCTACTGCCTACGGGAACGAAGTAGTAACCAAAGATGCGGACGAAACCGCGAGAGACAGCTAGTACTTAATACTAAGGCCCGTATTAATAGACATCTCTCAACTCTGAGACGCTCTCAAGTCTCTTGCTGTTCCTGTCATTCTAAAGGGAAAAAATAAGGACAGCAATAAACTTGAGAGCGTCTCAGAATTGAGTGACGTCTATTAATACGGGCCCTAGTCATAAATCACGCTCAAATTAATCGTCGCTAATTTATTTTAAACAGGTTGTACGTCAAGTAGTCATAAAAGTTTGAATTAAAACATTTAATTCAGGAAACCATAAAAGATAATTGGCTGTGTACATTATACTTACGCGAATTTACGTGAAAGTAGAAAAAGTTTAACTGTAAATTGCAATGTTGCTAGCGTTAATAAATAAAGTTTTAAGTGCAATGAACAGCGACACAAAGAAAGTCATTAGAGACTAAATGAAATGATTATTTTTTATTGTTTTTGTTTAATGAAACGAACGGATGTGAGTCGAGAAATTAGAGCAATGATAAAATTTCATTTATGAAATTGTTAGAAGTGGAGGAAGGCCTTTGCCCAGGAGTGGGACAGAATAGGCTAATGAAAAAAAAAAATTGTTACACTATTTACTGTACTTGATGAAGAATTTAAGTAGATTTATGTTTTGCATTGCTTTATCTTTTATTACAAATTATAATAGGGTATTACACTGTATAAGAGAAAAAATATAAAAATATATTATTGAGGTAGCTTAAGCAAAAAGCAGCCGAACAGTGTTAGTTTTAGTTCACAAAACTAGAAAATATTTTTTTAAATTCAATTCAAAGTTTTCAGTTTTTTTTACCTGTTCTTGAACACACCGAAATACAGACCATAGACAGTAACAGCTGTCGACGGTCAACAGTGTCAACTAGACGTCACTATTTGTTTTATTTATAACCTCCTAATACGATCTTTATTATAAAAATATACTTTTTCATGGAAGTTATTGTGAAAGATATTTTAGATGGCTAATGCACATGTGTACTTACATCAAAGTGATATTTACAACAACAGTACAAACGGTACAAACGGGTTTTTATGGTGTAATAGTTGAAATACTCTTTCCACAACTTTTAACTAAGCTTTCTTAAATTTGAATCAGTTAACACTAGAATTCACAATTATTCCGATGTTTTCACACTTGTGTTCTTGCATTCCGAAACGCACACCAACGGTAAGTCGAACAGAAACTAATTTTTGAGATAAAAACAATAAAAAATATGTAAAGTGTCACAGCGCGTTTGTTTATTTACATGACGTAAGGACGTCATATCGCCAAAGCAAAACCACGCCCACGGCGTTTTCCGTTTTTCGAAATTTCCGCGCGAAATTTGAAAATACAATTTTTAAAAGCGTTTTTAGGGTACTTAGCGCTTAAATAAAAATTTAGGATTTTTTTTAGTGGTTTCTTAGTACTGTAGGAGTTATTTGAAATACTTAAAAAAAAAGAGTGTAATACCCTATTGTGTGTGTGTGTGTGTGTGTGTGTATGTGTTTGTCTCGCTGTTAGCTCGACAACAATTAATATTATATGAATATGTATGATATATGGGGGGGTGGGGGGGGGGGGGTGGTTTAAAACTCCATCTCATGCTTATTTTTGTCAAGGAATCAGTCAGTTTGTAGTTTGAGGCTTTTTGCTTATTTACATTAGGTACTTTGAGAGAAGAACAATCAAGAAACTGTATGAACAATGAACAATCTTGTTTTAGGTAAGGTAACATTTTACGTTTTGAATTTAAGATAAGTGCCCCGGGGCTAAAGCGACTACGGGGCTATTGTAACCAAATTACCATTCTACGTAGTTCGACGACCAAGCGACAGCCAGCTGTCGCACTGCTATTGTGTCTCGAATCCCGTGTATTCGAAGGTTTTAACAACTTCGTTATTAAAGGGTTTTTAATATAATAATGTTTAATTTAGTTACAATAGCCCCGTAGTCGCTTCAGCCCCGGGCAATGTACTTACAATGTAGTGTTGCGAACTAAAAGAGGTCTGGAGTAAATCTAATTTACTAACAATTCAAATACATTTTTTTATTATGTACTAACGCAGCTAAGAGAAGTTAACCTAAAAACTAAAATAGCCAAACTAAAATAGCTGATATCATTTGTACGGATTGACACGATTTAACTCAATAATTTTAAACGGAACCGAATGATCTAACTCATACGCTATCATCACTGAGACATTTGAATGAGCATGACTAACTTGATCAACAATGAAACCGCCAAAGTACCTACAATAAAGGCAATGAAAGACATACCCAGTAAATGGTATAATGCAAGTATTCTTAATTATGTGAGCACTACTGGCAGTACATACGAAATTATAGAATTCGGACACATTGAATCTATACGCTGTGGGAATATATTTAATTATAGCACTTAAATACCCCAACCAAAAAGCAATAACAAGCTTTTATTAAAATTCGAATTGACTTTATTTGTTTTGTTTTTTTTTTCTTATAAAGCATTTCAACAATTTAGGTATAAACTATGGTGCCGATTCTCATGTTAACAAACTGACCTTAATTTAAGCTAAGTGCAACATAATCTTTCCATTTCATTAAGAAAAAAAATTAAATATTTTTCCTGTCAAATTAAGAGCGTCAAGCCTCACTTGCTGGCCAATGCCTGCCGGGGTTGCGGAATAGTTCTAATAGTTACCGCGGCTCCGGAACATAAATTGCAACCGAAGGAACATGGGTGGGTTTTAGTCAGTAAAAGTCTGACATTAGGGTGGCAGAAGTCAGATTTTCCATACAAATAAATGGTGTCCAAATATCGAGAACGTTTTTACTGAAGTGTGAGGCCAAAAACCATACAAAAAAGTTGGCGCTCTGACAGTTTTGACAGAAAGCGTTAAAGCAGTTACAATGTTTTGTCTCACGGTCACTACTTCACAGTTGCGTTATTATCGGTCGATAAAATCGTATTGATCGCATGTGTTATTGCGATATTTGTTTTTGGTACAATTGGGTATAGGGAAGGCTGTGCGGTTACACTCTGCTGTAATAATTATCGCACATACGTGCAATCGTGACGCAATTACGCATGCGATATCATCAACCGATAATGACGCGCCTGTGTTGTAGCAGTTCAAGACGCAAAACCCCCTCAATCAGCAGCAGAATAACCTGACAAGTTCCACGGAGTTTTAAATGTTTTTTTTTAACATAATATAACAAACACAATTCAGTCAGTCCAGTGTGGGTAATTTTTACAACCTTTTGCTAAACTTGTTGAAAATAATAAATATACAACTCGCTCAATAATCAGATCACTGTATAAAGTTACAACAGGCTTAAACATAAAAATATAGGTATTTGACACTTACAAAGTTGACATATAGCTTGAATTTACGTAACGGTTATTATTTTTTGGCTTATGTTTAACTTACCACTAAATATAGTAACATGACACTAACAGACGAAAATAGTAAATGATCACCAAAAAATAGCAAATGATCACCAAATTATGTTTCATAAAGTATTCTAGAAATAGGTTACCTATTTTCCTTTTTGTATGAATTAGACTGATTTAGATTTTGACTAAGGTAAATAAAATGAATCACTAGTAGATCTGGCGCTCGGCGGCCGCTACCACGGCACGCTCGCTCCACTCACTCGCCTTCGCGCGTGGCGCGGTCACAGTTCTAACCTAACCAAACCTAACAGGATTTAGTGATCATTTACTATTTTTGGTGAGCGTTTAATTTGTTCCCTTATTTTTCACTATCTAATAGAGAGTTGTGTGTATTAACGATAAATCGTAGAATTTCCGTCCTCAATCTGGCAGCACTTCATCTGTCAAAAAGTCAACACTGTCATTGTCATAATTGTCAGTAAGTCAATGTCAACTGTACTATTGTCATAATATTTTTTGTTGATCACACTCGTCACTCTTATTTCTGTTAGAAATTAAGAAGAAACCCATAATTATTTCATTTAAATAAAATTTAACAACAAAATACAAACCAATATAGTGTATAACAGTGATGTGACAGCGAGATACAGCGGCGAAACGGTGAGTTATTAAATTAAAAAGTTTTTATTGAGCTAAGTGATTTGATCGTTCACATTCAATAAATTATGTTAATTATTTGTTATTTGATTCGCGGACGCTGTAAATTTTATCTCAATTGAGCGTGTATGATCCGCCTACGTGTTTCAATTGTTATTTTGGCAGTAAATAAATTGCATACAGATAAAAAAGGTGACCCTTTTATTTATATGTTACAAACTCTTTGATTATTTTTTGATTCGGTTGGTAAATGCAATTTAATAAGGAGTTTGAGTTTGTTTCTCAGTCTTGGATAGTAATATTATCCCTAAGAAATCAGTAATGATATAATTTTAACTACTGGGAACGAGTTTATAAGCCAATAAAATTGTATTAAACTAAATAATATATTTCAAAATATTTACTTTATGATTCTGCATAATTATATCTTTAACTGTTAGCCTTAGTTTAGGTACTTCATAATTATATAAAAAAATATATATATATGGATTCATTTTAAGCTTTACATCTTTATTCTAATGTAGTTATTTCTTTTTGAATAAATAAAACTCTATTATAGAATAGTGGCATAGGGTCAAAATTTGTACAAGCCACACAGATTTTTATGATTAATCCTAGTGAGATGATAAGACATATCAATGGTTACCTTTTTAATGTATATTGTTTTTATTTGTTTATATACAGGATTATTTCTGATCTTATTGTATTAGTAAAAATCTTGAGTGTATTATTTCTAACTTGCAAATAAATAAATAAATTGTTAGTGTAAACTTAGCTTTTTGGCTTGTTTGAAAGGCACACCTAATAAACTATTATACTCCACTAGTTTTTCACACACATTATGCTAAGTTTTTAATTACTGCTAGCTACCCTCCCGTTTGTCATAGAGCAATGTTATGTAGCCTATGTGTTAATCTGATGTATAAGCTACATTATTGTAAAGTTTAATCATAATCCGTTCAGTAGTTTTTCATGAAAGCGTAACAAACTTTCACACATACAAACTTTCACATCCATACTATACTAATATTTTAAATGGAATAACATGTGTGTTTATTTGTCCGTATTTCACAGCAAAACGGAGCAACAAATTGACCTGATATTTTAAGTGGAGATAGTTAAAGGGATGGAGGGTGAGGGCTATACTTTTTGTCTCTTTCTAACACAGGCAAAAGCTAGTTTATAATAGTAGGATTTTATTTTAACTCCAAAATCTTTACAGCAGCCAAGTCTCATTGAATTGATATGATATTTTAAGTGGAGATAGTTGAAGGGATATAGAGTGACATAAGCTACTTTTTGTCTCTTTCTAACACAGACAAAAGCTAGTTTATAATAGTAGGATTTTATTCTAATTCCAAAATCTTTACAGCAGCCAAATCTAATTGAATTGATATGATATTTTAAGTGGAGATCGTTAAAGGAATATAGAGTGACATAAGCTACTTTTTGTCTCTTTCTAACACAGGCAAAAGCTAGTTTATAATAGTAGGATTTTATTCTAACTCCATAATCTTCATTACAGCAGCCAAATCTCATCATGGATGATCCCAGTACAGACACCTTACGGAAGCTGGCCCCGAGTTGGACCCTCGCTGGAGATGAACAGTTGTTTAGCATACTACAAAACACACATCAGGTAAGATCCTAGAAATTGGTGTATAGACAGTGGTCAGATTCTTAAGATAAAAAAAAAATTCTATGATTTTTGTTATGAAAAGTTATGTCAACCTAACTTTAATTTTATTTTTTTTACATAGATCTTTTTTTTGCAATTTCTTAATTTCTTTAAGCTCTCCAAAGGTGATAAGTTGACGGTAGCTCTCCACCCGGCTAAGACCAGGCCCGCGTCGGCGGTGCGTTAGTGTTCCACGCGCGCCTCAAAGAGAAGTCAGCACAGGAAGGGGCCCAACAGGGCCAACGCCTGCCGGGGTTGCGGAATGTTTATAATAGGTACCGTGACCCCGGAACATAAAGGGCAACCGAAGGAACATGAGCGGGTTTTAGTCAGTAAAAGTCTGACACGCCTTCCCGCCGCACCCAGGACGGGAGTAGTTTATGTCAATAAAAAAAAACTTTCATACACAATTTTTGGGCAAAGTTGTTTGCAACTTCTGACTTTCTATGGGCCTCATTTGCCTGAATTTTCTCTGGGCCCAGTCGCCTGGACCAAATAAATAAATAAATGGTCTCGGCGTAGCTAGAAAGATGATGATGACAATGTTTTTATATTTACAGAGGCTCCTGTCAAAATGTCAAGAAGCGAACAGTCAATTGGAACAAATGGCAACTGTCTTGAATGATGCCAGCGTTAGTCTACAAAATGTTAACAATCAGTAAGTTTTACAAGATATTTACCACAGTTTAACAAATCATTCCAAGAAAGAAAATATATCTTTTTAGCTAAGTAGTTCTGTATTGAAGTACCAGAATAGTTTATATTAACTGTGTCTTAATAAAAACAAATATTTGATATCTGTAAAAGTTAATTTTGTAGTTGCTTTAAAATGTCGTGCTGTGGCCCAGTGATTAGGCGCCCGCCTCTTTTGTGAGTGGTCGTGGGTTCGATTCGGGACAAGTACCAATGTGATTTTTTCAATTCTAAAGTTTATCTTGGATGTCACTGCCATCCCGTGCCTCGGAAAGCAAGTAAAGCCGTTGGTTGTCATTCATAGAACTGTGACACTCAACAGTCGTTAAGGGTACTCAAGGGTAGAAGCTAAAAAGTCTAATCACTTTAACCAAAAGATATCGTGAAGCCCAGTTACTGGGTTGTGGAGGTCTGATAGGCAGTCGCTTCACGTAAAACACTGGTATCCAGCTGAATCCGGTTAGGCTGGAAGCCGACCCCAACATAGTTGGGAAAAAGGCTAGGGAGATGATGAGTTGCTTTAAAATCTCGTATGTTTTCGTGATTTTACCCAAGTCGTTGGTTATTGCAATGCTCTTGTCCGTAGCGTGATAATAAACAGTTAAACACTAAAATACTTTTCCACTGCATTAACCAGCAGTTTTAAAAGTAAACGCGATCAGTCAACAGACAAACTCTTCAGCATTTAATGAATAAGAAGAGTACCTATAACTAATAATCTTGTTATAACCAGGTTCATTAAAGAAAGGAATCTTAAATGGCGGCGCTTATCATTTTCTCTCGCTCGCACACTAGTGCCGTCTATACTCACTCGCGCGCGTACCGTCAACATAAAAAAAAATGTCTTGATTTGCTTCCACGCTGCCTTGACGCGCTCAGTGCTCCTTTTTACGAATATCTTGTTATAGTTTTCTGTTATTTTTCCGTTGTTACCTGTTTGTTATTGTTGTAAAAGTGGGCACTGCTTCCGATGAAAACAATAAATTATTTTTATAATATTTTTGATTTGAAAAAAGAAACTCAAACTTAAATTTTTATATGCTGACTGTACTATCTGTCAACGCAAGTACATGCCGCGATTTAAGATTCCATCTTTAATGCACCGGCTTATACAATAAAATCGTCAGGACAGCTCAAGATGGCGGATGGCTTCCTCAGCAATTTGCGAGATGAGCCACAAGATCTAAAAAGTAAAAAGATACATTTCAATTAAAGAAATTCGTAGACACTGTTGAATTTGTAGGCTAGCGTATCTAATTAAACAAATAAACTAGAATTTAAGTATTCAACATTCGTTTGTACAAATTAAAAAGTAGTTCATACATAGTCTTTCTTGGTTTTCAACTTTTATTCACTGGAAGTAGACACATCACTGCAGTGCACTTATTTGTCTTAGACCATTTACGTCCTTTAGAATTGCCAAGAAGTAAATCTGACAAAAAGTTATTTCCTTGTTCCAAAACAGTAGGTTTCTATGGAGAAAAACGGGAGCAAGAAACTGTCATTATAATATTTTTCGGTTACATTATTCAAGTTGAATTTTAAGTACAACTATGCAAGTCGTGCACTTTAACCTTTCAACGAGCAAGCGACAGCCGGCTGCTATTGTCTTTCTATTGTGTCTCAAATCACGTGTGTTCAAATTTTCAAAATTCAAAAGGAGTATTTAAAAAAAGTCCAGGCAAGTGCCATAACAGTTGAATCAGTGGTTTAGTAGTCAAAATCAAAATCAAAGCATTTATTTCACTTAGACCACTTACAGTTCACTTCTGAATTGTCAAAGAGTCGATTGTCAGAAAGGAAATTGAATTAAATCTATACTTGGGCCAAATTCGATAAAGAATACAGGTAAACAAAAATATAGGGTTATCACAACTCACTTTTTACAAATCTTCTATTATTTACATGACTAACGCCTTTTTCACGCTAACTATTTATTAAGAAATCCTATTGCAGCATGTTTCACTAAAATCATTCAAATAATATGCATATTACCTCGTTATTACAAACCAAGCAACGGTTTGTTTACCTCTATAATTCTTTATCGAATTTGGCTCTAGTATAGTTGTTTGTTCCAAAAAGGTTGATCTCTATGGAGAATAACAAGCAAGATAGGTACTCCATGTGTGAAAGCGTAACATACATACAGACAGAGTTACTTTCGTATTTACATTAGTTAACCTAAAGAGAGAGGCCACAAACTTGTCAATCCTTCACACTCGCTGATTCTTCGCCAAAATTAAGTCTAATCTAAATTTTTAATTAGATAAGTTTCACTGTTTTTTAAGTTACAATTAGCATCAGTAATGCTTATCACGGTTATATAAGAAAATCTTTGAAAAGGTTTAACTTCGAATATATATCTTTTATTCTATTTATAAAATGGTAATCTGAGTGATTGTTGATACATCAACGCACAGCCCAAACCGCTGCTCCTGAGACATGCAACTTGCATGGTGCTAGAGACATGAAACTTGCAGGGTGTGTTCTTTGTGAAGAGTAGGTAGCCACTAATAAAGGATTTACGGAAATTCGGTTTAGGCTGTACAGCGTGCCAAAAAATGAGACATACGTATACACACGTACGCTTGAAAAACATAACCCTCTTTTCGGCAGTCGGTTAAAAAAGAGGCTTAGTGACAATCGGATGGTTAGACGAAACCGGGTTAGATCATTAGCTTGTGCTTTAGGCTGTCCTAAAAGCCTGGCTCGGATTAATGAGATCCTAACATGAGCTTAACAGTAAACAACCATTGAATATATGTATAAAATATAGAAGTTACCATTTGTAATATCGAAATTGCAGCTTTTTAGGGTTCGGTACCTCAAAAGGAAACTAGTAAATCCTTGTAGTATCACTATGTTTGTATGTTGTTGTCTGTCAAGACTCTTTATGACAGGAGGTATAGAGTTGAAATTAAAACTTTATACTCAGGTCCAGAAACAAATTGAATCTGCATTCAAAGATTTTCGAAAATTCGTTTGCCACACTCCGGAATTGAACCGGCTAAAATTCCAAAAAGTAACACTCTGAATATATACAGGGTTATTGGTAAAACACCGACATCCTCTCAGGACTATGTTACTAAACAACAACTGACATCATAAACAACAACTGTTGTTCTATGATTTTTTACAAAATGTTATACATTTACCAAAAACAAATCTTCAAGATTTCGTTGTCCTATCTAACACATTTCAACTCTGTATTGTGCCGTAACAACATACCTACGCTTGCCGCGCACTGTCCTCGTTTGCTACGCAGACTTCGTCACATTTAGAGTGTTCAATTTAAATATTTTTAATTTTGTATGAAAATGTAATGAACTAAAATATGATAATTTTTAAAATGCCGTAGAACAAAATTTGTTGATTATGATGTTAGTAACATAGTCCTGAGAGGATGTCGGTGTTTTACCAATAACCCTGTATATGCCATCAAACATTAGGGCCATTGACTCATTGATAAGGGTGAAATTTCTCTAACAAACATGGTTGATTAAATTAAAGGAAATCCATAAATCTGAAGAATATTAATATTTCCTTTAATTTAATTAAAATGAAATCGCTTCCGCTGTTTGTTTGATTAGATATTTTAAACTAATCAACGGATTTTAATGTAGTTTTTGGCAATTTGAAAAATTAGTCGCCATGATAAAAAAAAACTATTCCACAAGACGCGTCGAATGATACCTGCTTTAAATCTGTTGGTCAGTGGGGACGTTTTAGCAAAGCTCTTTCACTGGATGTCAAAAAAAATACTGTAACAAGATTTCTACATCTACAAGTAAGAACGGAACCCTTGGTGCACTTCCGACTCGCACTTGACCGGTTTTATTTTTATGTAGTGATATACATACTAATGCTATGATGTCATTAGTTTCAGCCAGGCTTTTAGGATAGTCTAGAGGGACGTCTGTACGTTTGTCACAAGGCTGTATTATTTTAACTGAAATAGTTATTTATTTAATCGTTTTTATAGAGTACTAGCTGCCTCCCGCGGTTTCACCCGCGTTAAAAATTTTACCACTTAGGGGGATGAAAAATAGATGTTGGCCGATTCTCATAGATACCGGATAAGCACAAAAAATTTCATCAAAATCGGTCAAGCCGTTTCGGAGGAGTATGGCAACGAAAACTGTGACACGAGAATTTTATATATTAGATGTAACTGTGTTTTATTGTGGCCGATAATACACATAATTCTGTGTTTTATTGTGGGCGCTAATATAAAAAAAAACTTCTGTACGTGTGTTTTTTATCTGCTAATGGGTGGACAGTTTAGTGTAATTTAGTGTGCATATATAAGTGGTTTCTCGGATGGTTTGAAAACACAATTTGACTCGTTAGTGCCGATGCGGTTTATATTTCACCAGATTTACTCCAGGCAGCATGTCAGGCGACTTTGCTAAAATATAATAATAATACCAGCCTATAACTGTCCCACTGCTGGGCAAAGGCCTCTTCTCATACAGAGAAGGCACGAGCATTGATCACCACGCTTGCTCAAGACGGGTTGGCGATTTCGGACTTATATTAACTACAAGTCCAGGTTTCCTCACGATGTTTTCCTTCACCGATGTCTGTGATGTCTAAGATAAACTTTAGAAAGTAGCTAAAATATAATATCTATTAAAAAAAAAACATGACAGGTGGCTCGACTGACCGATTGCTAGTCAAATTATCAAATTGATTTGAAAGTCAAATGGTGACCAAAGAAAAGTTTTGGTCTACCGCACAGAACCATTCGCTTTTTTTACATTATTTTACTTTTAAAAATTATCTTCTAAATGGAAATTCGCTTGCTACCCATGGTTGTATATTTTTTTCTATTTCTTTACAAAGAAAGAAAAAAAAGAAAGAAAATACATTTATTTCACACAGCAGTGCCGGTATGATGGTACAAATAACATACATACAACATTTGCATTACATGGAGTTTTTTTTTTAAGTTTTACAAGCTTTTATTTAACTTGCAATGTATGTTTGTCCCGGTGGAATCTTACAACTCAATTTTAAGGCACTTTCCCTCAACCGATTGAGCTGAAATTTGGTATGCACGTTCATTTCGGATGACAATGCACAGTTAACCGTCTGACGTCATTCTAAATCCAACATGGCGGCATACTAAATGATTGTTTTTAAAAAGGGTTTTTAAAAGTAATCTTAAAGGGAATATTTAAAACTGAATTTAAGTTTAAGTTTAACTAAAATTAAGTTTTTTCTTACAGATTCATGGCGCTAAGCAACAGTCAATTTATAGAGACGCGAGTTTACGATGACGATGATGTAGCTACCGACGCACCGGTTATCAAGGTAAGCAGTACCGTGAAATTATAGGTAACTAGCTTCTGCCCGCGACTTCGTCCGCGTGGAATAGTTTTCCGTTCCCGCGGGATTTCCGGGATGAAAACTATCCTATGTTCTTTTTTAGGTCCCAGACTATATCCGTACCAAATTTCATTCAAATCGGTTCAGTAGTTTAAGCGGGAAAGCGTAACAGACAGACAGAGTTACTTTCGCATTTAAGTATAATATTAGTAATATAATATTAGTGGATGCTGGGTTTGGGGAGTGGGAAATCACCAGATGACTGCTCCCGTCATGGGTGCGGCGGGAGGGCGTGTCACACTTTTACTGACTAAAACTTACTCATGTTTCTTCGGTTGCCCTTTATGTTCCGGGGTCACGGTAGGTCTCAGGTCCAAGCTTGGATGCCCGGGGCTCCGTGTTGTTAGAAAGAGATACACAGGCCCTACAGCCTATAAAAACCTACGCGGCATAATTGACGCGTCTGTACATTCAGGCTGAACTGCATTACTGCTGCGGCAGAAAACAGGCTATTTGCTGTGCCTCCTTGTCGCTCTATCCAGGTGGTTCAGGGTCAAGGGCATGACCCTCACTGGCCAGGGTCACAAGACCCAGTAATTTGGTATATTTTAATCTGTAGTTGTTATCCCCCCTTTGTCCGTCTTGGCCTAGTTCTGTTCTGTCTCCTGCTTGTTACGAAGGGAAGTGGAAAACATATTTTTCTTACTCTTTCGCTGTTTTTTTCTGATTAATTTGCGTTGCGGGATTCAAGACAGTTAAATCGTTTCTCCGGGACTCGTCGAGCTTCATTGCTCGGCGCTTTTCTGGTGGACTCCACTGTTGATTCTGGCTTTCAGGAGTTGCACTGGTTAGGAATAGCGTGGCGATTAGATTTAAAATTGGTGATGTTATACCCTCAATGTACGGTGGGCAAAGCAGATAAGTATCCAGGGCCGTCAGATACAGTTTAAGTTTTCTCAAAAACCCACGGATATTTTCTAATAAAAATTTTAACTATAGTAGAAAATGACTAGTTCTTCAATTAGGTTAAATTTCATTTTTTTTTTTTTTTTTTTTTGTATTGTATGAAACTGCAATCAGTCGCCAGACTTTTATCAGCTGTGTTGTACGAGTAGAAACTTTAATGAGATGCAGGCCAATGCCATGCTCCCATTTCAGAGAATGTGGTTTCTTTTTAATCTCCTAACCACATTGGCGTTATCTAGTAATCCAGAGGCGAGTGGATTGGGGTGATTTGTGAGGCGTTCGACATGATATTTTCTATAGCGCTCTATTTCTGAGGTCACTGTTGATATATTTAGGTACTCATGTATTTCGTCGTTCCTGGTAAACCATGGCGCTTTTGCTATAGTCCTTAAAATGTTGTTTTGCACCCTTTGCAAGCATGCAACATTACTCTTGCTGGCTACTCCCCAGATTTGAATACCGTATGTCCATATGGGTTTCAAAATGCAGTTGTAGATCAAGAGTTTGTTGTCCAGGGAGAGCACTGAGTTTCTGCCTAGCATCCAATATAGACTTCGAAATTTGTGGTTCACTTGGTCTCTTTTGGCTTTTATATGGTCTTTCCACGTTAGGCGTCTGTCCAGGTGAAATCCGAGGTACTTTACACAATCAATTTGAGGTAATGTATTGTTTCTTAAGCGAACCGGTGGACAGTTTCCTTTTCTTAGAGTGAAGGTTATATGGGTGGATTTCTGCGCGCTAGCTTGGATGCGCCATTTTTGGAGCCAATCTGAAGTGTCATCTAGGAGATTTTGGAGCTTTTTACTAGCTTTTGCAGGGTCACTATCCACGACCAGAAAAGCAATGTCGTCGGCATAGGTGGCAACGGTAGCGTCATCGGAAACTGGTAGATCTGATGTAAAGATGTTGTACAAGACTGGTCCGAGCACCGACCCTTGGGGCACACCAGCTTCAATTGGTATCAGAGAGGATCTGGCATCTCCTTGCTTGACCTGGAATAACCTATCAGAAAGATAGGATTTAAGGATGTGGAATACAGAGTGTGGTAATTTTTCCTTGATTTTACAGAGCAGACCTTTGTGCCAGACTCGATCAAAGGCCTGCTGTACATCCAAAAATGCGGCGGAGCAGTATTGTTTGTTTTCGAAGCATTGCCTGACACAATGGTACACACGATGTACCTGTTCGACGGTACAGTGTGCTTTGCGAAAGCCAAATTGGTGCCTGGGTATTATTTCATGTTCGTTCATTAATTCACTGAGTCTTTTGAGAAAAATCCTTTCCCATAGCTTTGATAGGACTGGTGTAAGACTTATGGGCCGGTATGAAGAGCACTCTTGTGGCGGTTTACCTTCTTTCTGGACCATAACTATTTCCGAGACCTTCCATATATTAGGGAAATAGGAGAGCCTGAAGGTGGCGTTAAACAGACAGGTCAAGAAGGTGATACATTTCTTTGGAAGCTCTTTAAGGATTTTTGGAGTTATTAGGTCAAATCCCGGAGCCTTATTAGAATTTAGTAGGATAATTTCCCTCGCGACTTCTCTTGGCGACGTTGGCTTAATAGGTAGACACAACTGGGTATCTTGCATGAGTATGGCATCCAGGTCTTCATCGTCGTTTCCCTCGTTTGGTTTAAATACCTGGCTTAGGTGAGCGGCAAAAGCCTCCGCTTTATCGTTATCGGTACGTGCCCAGGACGACTGCCATCTTACAGGATAATGTGTTTGCTGGGGCCTACCAAAGCATTTGGAGGCCTTCCATAACGAGTATTCCCCGCGTGCTGTTGGTGACAGCGTTTCCAGAGTTTTTCTGAGGCTGTTATTGTTATGTTCCTCGATAGTTAATTTCAACTCTTTTATTGCTTTATTCAGTAGGTATTTGTCCGAGCGATGATGCGATAACTGCCAGATTCGTCTAAGACGCCGTTTCTCGGCTATTTTGTTTCTTATTTCTAGAGGCTGGGTGACTATGGGCCCTTTGATTTTATTTACCGATGGGGTATTAACCCATGCTGCGACCTGGATAGTGTTAGTGATGTGTTTGCAGGCTTCTTCGACATCCTCATTTGTTTTTAGTGAGATTTTGAGGTTGGTGTGGTTAACGAGATATGAGCGAAAACCTTCCCAGTCAGTTTTCCTATTGGTTAACGAAGTAGGTTCTTCACGTTCTATTACGCTTGTGGACACTGTAAGAATTACTGGAGTGTGGTCCGACGATCCATCTAGACTGGATTCAATATCAATGTAGAGAGAGCTTATGCCTTTGGACACAAAGAAATCCAGCAAGTCGGGTGTTTTCCTTGGGTCTGAAGGCCAGTATGTAGGTGATCCAGTTGACAAAGGATGATATTGATGATAATCGATGCAATTCTTCAGTTGTCTACCCCTTGTGACAGTTAGTCTGGAGCCCCAGAAGGTATGTTTAGCATTCCAGTCTCCACCGGATATAAATCTATTGCCAAGAGTTTTGAAGTAATCAGAGAACATACTATCTGTTATGTTATATCTTGGTGGGCAGTATACCGCAGACAGGGTGATAGGTCCTGCGCGATCTTCCAGTCGTACACTGGTAGCCTGCAGATGGTTGGTTGAGTAGGCTTCAAGAAGATGATGTTTTTAGACCTGATTTGATAGCCAGAGCAGACCCAGCATGTGCGCCACCATCAGGATGTGAGGTATAGTAGATTTGAAAATCTTTTAGACGAAAACTGCTCCTATTGGTGGCATGCGACTCAGAGATGAGGATTACATCCAATTTGTTGGAGATAATTAGGACTTCGAGTTCATGAATACTAGACGCTAGTCCATTTATGTTCCACGTTGCAACCCTAAGTGACGCCATTTCTATTTCGTAAGCTTCGGGATGATGGTGGTAAGAAGATTAAGCAGTGTGCTAATCTGTTGTAGGAGTAGGTCTATCTTTTCTGATTGCTTGAGCAGAATCTGTTCAACTGTGGTAGTTTGTTGGCTGTGATTGTTTTCACTGGGTGTATTTGTTTGGCTGTGATTATTATTGTCACGCAACTTCTGTGGCTCAATTTGGTGTCCACCTTTAGTTGGATTAGCGCCTTTAGTTATTTCAGCATAAGTTTGATTACCTGCTGTATTTGTTGAGATTATGGTTGGTAGTACATCATGGCTGTCCATATAGGTGTTGGATGTACGATATGGTCGATTAGGACCACCACGCTTAGTTTTTCTGGCCAGTATCTCTTTGTAGACCTGGCAGCCTTTATAGTTGGCAGGGTGGTCGCTATCACACAAAGCACATCTCGCTGGGGTGTTTCTGTCTTTTTTGGGGCAGTCTGAGGTGCGATGCCCATCTCCACATTTAACGCAACGAAACGGTCTCATGCAATTATTTTTAGAGTGACCGTATTGCTGGCAACGCTGGCATTGGACTATAGAATTAGATTTTCGAGGGTCCTCTATTTTCACTCGTTGATGAAAGATGTATTGAATGTCTTTGATGGCTTTATTGTTAACATTTGGCTCCAAGTTGACGAAGAATATACTTGAGGGCTTTTTGTCTACTCCAACCCTGGCGTTTATGATCTCGCCACGGACTTTGTTCCCTGTCTTTTCTATTTCTTCCGTTATTGCTTCATGGGGTGTTGTGTGATGCAAGTTTTTGATGACAACTCTATAGGGTTTTGTTTCTTTCCTGGTAAAAGTGTGCCCTATTATTCCTTTTTGTCTAATTAACTCGATGACTTTTTTATATTGGTCTGCTGAGTTCACCATAAGACGTAGAAGATTTTTATTGACGATCTTGAATCTAAATTCTGAAGGGTTTACAACTGACTCAATCAATTTAGTCAGTTCATTTACATCTTCAATCCCATAGAGTACGATTGGTGGTGGTTTATTGGCTGGTATAGCCTGAGAATTCTCATCTTCCTTCTGGTCGACAGGTAGACTAGCATATCTATTTCCTGAGTGACTTGCAGCAGGCGGAGGAGATAGTTCGGATGCCTTACGTTTTTTCGACGAAGGCACGCGTTGCCAAGGTGGGGGCTGTTCGTCAGTGCTAGACGGCTGTGAATCAAGGGCTGCTACTACAGTCTGATTTGACATGGTGCTAGGGTTAAGCATGATAGGAACAGTTGCTGTATTGGTTCCTTGGGCATTGGGCTCAGAAGATGAGTTGGTTCTCTGTCTGTTGAAGAGTGAAGGGTGAAACACTTGCTGGGTCAAGACCTTTTTGTTGTTAGCGGAAGGATTCTCACGCACATGTTTCTTAGGTGAAGATTTGTTATGGAGATCATAAGTTGTGTTTGTTTGAATACCAATAAATGTATTCAAATTTCATTTGAATACATTTATTGGTATTCAAGAAAACCTCAATTGTATATGACGGCCCTGGATACTTATCTGCTTTGCTAAAGTCGTTTAAAAATTTGCTATTGGTTCTGTGGTTGTCATGAGGTAGGTACAGTTACTTTCAAATTTATAATATTAATATGGATTTTGTATGTCAGCCAACCATTTTCGTCAGGAAAAGTTTAACGGTTTGGGCAAGAAGGTTGAAAGTGAAATGAATATTGACACGGTTTCCAAGTCTAGTTCCCTGATTGTAATAATAATAATCAAAACACGGCTTGTATTGATAGTATGTTCGTCATGCGTGCACTTATACAATGTGTAACTGAATTAATGCACTTTGAGAAAATAGTTTGTTCAGAATCATATACTGAATCAATTTTTGTAATTTTTAATATAGGTAATATTTTATCCCAAAAATAATTAAAACTACGTAAACTGCTGTCACACTTCCGCTGTACAGTCAAAACAAACTAAAATGGATAAAATACCTACTACACTAGACCCTTATGCAAGTGCGACTGTGTGCATGCGTAGATTTGTAATGTGACTATAATTTTCTCCTACAATCTATACAACTAATTTATAAAAAAAACAGTGTTTTAAACATAATAATAAACATTCAGTGTATGTATTATGATTATAACATAATATTCTAATTGGGGTGTCTGGTGGTGTGCGTTTATTCCGGGACATGTTGTATAAATAGAAATAAATCGCAAAATGTGTTGTTAAGTGAAAGTCTTGAGAAAAACTGGCCCGCTTTGCCTTTTTTTTATATTCGTTGCAGCCTGAAGAAAGTTCATATGAATAAACAAATAAGATTTTGTGTGGAAATAAGAATCAGCAGCTTATAAATAATTTCATGTGATTTTTAATTCAAATTGAAAACATAGATAACAATAGTGTAGGATGTTGTTATTCAGCTTTTTTATCGTTTCCAGGAAACTCCGAAGCCGGAAATACCCGACGAGTTGACGTCACTAAAGCGCAGTATATCCGTGTTGGAGAGCGCGCACGACTTTATCACTATTCTACAGGATAGTGACACGGAATCAGAATCTGATGATGACGTGCCGGCCAGGTAAGTTCGACTATCTAAAATGTATATACAAGGTGTATTTTTGGTCTTGCACAACCCGCTAGGAGATTATTCTACTCATAAAAAAACAACTTTTGTTAAAGAACCAACTCAGAAATCGCGTAAAAAATATCAGCTGTTTCTAACAAAAGTTCAATGCCCTCCCGACCATAATGTGTAAAACAGCTGATATATTTTTAAAATTTCAGAGTTGGTTTTATAATAAAAGTTGTGCGTTTTTATAAGTAGAATCACCTCCTAGCAGGTTGTGCAAGACCAAAAATACACCTTGTATACAGGGTGGAAAGTTTTAATGGGCCCTGGAAGAAAACTATCTTAAATCGTTGAGATAGATTATTTTACTTAAAAGAAACATTTTATTATTTTTAAAAAGAAACAAAACTGCATTCAAGGATTTTTGAAAATTCGCTTATCACTCCCCGGAATCGAACCGACTAAAATCCAAAAAGTAACACATTTTATTTTTATGGTGTAAAACGTTAGGGCCATTCATGAGGACAAAATCTCTCTAACAAATATGGTTATTTAAATTAAAGGAAAACCATAAATCTTCAGAATTTAATTTTAATTAAACAAAAATTTCGACAGTTAAAGTCGTCCTTTGATTTGAAAAGTTTAAATTTTATGGATTTCCTCTAATTTTATTTACCATGTTTGTTAGAAAGATTTGATCCTTATAAATGACCCTATCGATTAACGTCATAAAAGTACAGGATATTATTTTTTTTTCATTTTTAACCGACTTCTAAAAAAAGGAGGAGGTTCTCAATTCGAATGTTTGTGTTTTTTTTTTTTTTTATGTTTGTTCGCGCATATCTCCGTCGTTTGCCAACCGATTTGAACAATTCTTTTTTTGTTTGAAAGGGTAGATTTCCCAAATGGTCCCATTGTCATCAGGTCCAGGATCTGATGATGGTATCATGCCGAAATCGAGGGAACTCCTCAATTTTTTTATAGAAAAACGTACATTTTTTTTGAAAGTTACTCTAAAACGTAGTTGGGACTCTAACTAATAAGTAAAAAATAAAAAACTTTTTCCAAAAAAAAGATAACCGACTTCAAAAACGAAAAGCTCAAAAATAACTATTTCGGAAGTCGGTGGCAAGGCAACCCAATTCGACCGGCAGAAAAGAAGCCACCGACTTCCGAAATAGTTATTTTTGAGCTTTTCGTTTTTGAAGTCAGTTATCTTTTTTTTGGAAAAAGTTTTTTTAAACATGTTCGATTCCCGAGTGGCCGAGACAAGCTCAGCCAACGTGTATTGCAGGCTTAATAATTAGTATATCCAATACGAAAAGATTTTTTGTCAATTCGGATCAGAAGAGAAGTCAGCACAGGAAGGGGCCCAACAGGGCCAACTCCTGCCGGGGTTACGGAATGTTTATAATAGTTACCGTGACCCCGGAACATAAAGGGCAACCGAAGGAACATGAGTGGGTTTTAGTCAGTAAAAATCTGACACGCCCTCCCGCCGCACCCAGGACGGGAGCAGTCATTGGATGATTTCCCACTCCCAAAAAAAAAGTTGCTAAGATTTGCACGTTCAACCAAACAAACGATGTTTGGTTGAACGTGCAAAACTCTTTAGTTGTGGTATCTTTATATATATAATTCTGCTGTGCGTGTGTATGTCATTGAACTCCTCCTAAACGGCTTGACCGATTTAAATGAATTTTTCTATATGCATTTGAGTGGCGCCCTGGATGGTTTAGATTCACAAGTCAGCAGCATGCCAGATGGCGCTGATTGCTTGAAAAAGCATGTGATCTCGGAAACGGCCCTAACGATTTCGCTGAAATTTGGTATGTGGGGGCTTTCGGGGACGAGAAATCGATCTAGCTCAGTCTTATGTCTGGGGAAGCGCATGTTTTCGAGTTTTCTCTTTCGCAATATTTCACGCATAATATGGGCGCTAATTAGGCTATATGTATTGTAATCTTATATCTACCCGTGCGAAGCTGGGACGGGCCGCTAGTAGATATATATTATACATGGTCTTTACAAGGTATTAGATAAACCACTTCATCTATTGAGGAAAACCGCATTAAATCCGTCTCGTATTTCAATAGTTCTAAGCGCACATACAAACAAGAAACTATTTTATACTTGCCGTGACTCGCGGTTTCATTCGCGTCATGTTAGGACTCCGGTTATTGCTCTGCTCTCGTGGGACATAGCCTTTGTTACTCAGGGATAACGTAGTTTTATTTTGGTGAAATATTTTTGTGCATTACAGTAGGAGCCTACCCTGACAGATTAAAAACATCGATCATAAAACCAATCTTCAAGAAAGGTGATACAGAATGTGTAGAGAACTACAGACCTATTGCTCTGGTTTCAGTAATCTCAAAAATATTTGAAAAGCATATTTATAAGCAACTTAATAGCTATTTAGAGAGCAACAATATTATTGCAAATGAACAAAAAGGTTTCAGACGCAATAAAACAATAAATATGGCAATTTATGACTTTCTGTACTTTGTAATGGATAGCGTTGACAAGAGAATACCTGTCTGCTCTATCTTTATAGATATGACGCAAGCCTTTGATTACGTTGATCATGACATACTGCTTGGTAAACTGAATGCTTACGGAATAAGAGGCAACGTTCTTGAACTGTTTAAATCATATCTCAAAAACCGTAATCAGTTCACTAAAGTAACTAAGGTGAATCCTCTTACGAAAAAGGAAGAAAACTATACATCTCATAGTCGTAAAACAAATTTTGGTGTACCACAAGGCACCGTCTTAGGCCCGCTTCTTTTTATAATATATATTAATGACCTACCTAATGCAACTGACAATCCCATATGTCTTTTTGCAGATGACAGTACAGTCACTATCAAATGCAAAGACAATCTTTCTTATAAAGACGACATAAACAAAACCTTGAGTGTTATTATGAATTGGCTCAACGTAAATAATTTAAGAGCAAATCTAAATAAAACAAAATTAATTAACTTTAGGCAGCGTGTGCCAACATTAAATAACTTTGACATCCATTTTAATAACCAACTTATTGAAGAAACTGACATAACTAAATTTTAAGGATTAAATATTGACCAAAAATTGACATGGAAACCACACATTGAACAACTATGCAAGCGTGTAAGTAGATCAGCCTATGCCCTGCACGAACTTGCCTACAAACTAAACTCAAGCACACTTATAACTGCATATCATGGGCTGGTAGCATCGGTTCTTCGTTATGGCATAATTTTTTGGGGAAACTCTACCAACAAGGATCAAGCTTTTAAAGCACAGAAACGGTGCATTAGGGCTATGTTTGGCTTACAATCTATTGAAAACTGTGTCCCTTTCTTTAGAAGGTACAATATCCTACCACTTCCTTCACTCTATATTTTTGAAATCGCGGTTTTCGTTAAGCAAAATCCTTCTTTGTTTAAATTGGCATCTGAAATTTCTAACCGCACTCAAAGAGACGAAAATCGTATTTATGTACATAAAACAAATACTGCCCTGATGCAAAAAAGTGTATTTTACATGGCACCGGTGATTTTCAATAAATTGCCCAAAGATTTAAAACAGTTAAATGTAATTTTATTTAAAAAAAAGCTAAATACTTTGCTGTGTCAGAAATGCTATTATAGCATCTCTGATTTTTAACCGACTTCTAAAAAAAGGAGGAGGTTCTCAATTCGAATGTTTGTATGTTTTTTTTTTTTTTATGTTTGTTCGCCCATATCTCCGTCGTTTGCCAACCGATTTGAACAATTCTTTTTTTGTTTGAAAGGGTAGACTTCCCAAATGGTCCCATTGTCATCAGGTCCAGGATCTGATGATAGTATCATGCCGAAATCGAGGGAACTCCTCAATTTTTATATAGAAAAACGTACATTTTTCTTTAAAGTTACTCTAAAACGTAGTTGGGACTCTAACTAAAAAGTAAAAAATAAAAAACTTTTTCCAAAAAAAAGATAACCGACTTCAAAACCGAAAAGCTCAAAAATAACTATTTCGGAAGTCGGTGGCAAGGCAACACAATTCGACTGGCAGAAGAAAAGCCACCGACTTCCGAAATAGTTATTTTTGAGCTTTTCGGTTTTGAAGTCGGTTATCTTTTTTTTGGAAAAAGTTTTTTTACATCTTTAAACTTAATAAATAATTCGGAATGTTGTCGTACAAACAGGCATAATTCTTTAATATACATACATGGTAATGGCAAAATATTGTACTTTTTAAACAATTTTTTACAACTATCTGTGTACCAGGCTCCACAGATTGCACGCACACATTTTTTTTGCACTCTAAACGCTTTTATAATATCAACCGAATTTCCCCACAACAAAAGACCATATGAGAGTATGGAGGAAACGTATCCGTGATATGCACACAAAGCAGCTTCTGAAGATACCGTTACTCTTAATCTTTTTATAGCATAAACAAATCTGTCGAGTTTGTCACAGACGTAAGCTACATGTGATTTCCAGTTGCAGTTCTGATCCAATATGATACCCAGAAATTTAAAAGTTGCAACATCTTCAATAACCGTATTATTATAATTAATGTTTAATGCTAGTGGTTTCCTTTTATGTGTATGAAATTGCATCATTTTTGTCTTATCTATATTAATTTTTTGGCAGATAAATTTTGACATGTTCATTCATTAATTGTATTTATTATTATTGCCCTAATGAATTTATTGACTTTTAAATTAACTTTTATTTTAACATTTGATATCTTAATATTTTGACATGACTGTGATTGTATTATTAAGTCAAATTATTATTTAGCTAATTAATTTTTATTCTGTTTGTTTAATGTCTGCCTTATAATTTTATTTGTTTTAATTATTAATGTATTGATTATTATCGTTGTTATGAATTGACTTTTAAATTATTTTTTATTTTACTATTTGACATACTGCAATGTCAAATAATCTTGACTCTTGACATGACTTTGATTGTATTATTTAGTTAATTAATTTTTATATTGTTTTTAATATCTGCCTTTCAATATTTTAACTGTTACTGTTTATATAATTTTGTATGCCTCCAATTGGCAGATCATAGCGCTCATATTTTATAATGTATTCTATCTTTTGCTGTATGTACCTATGTATCACAAATAAAAATTTCTGATTTCTGATTTCAATCTTGTGTGAAAAGTTTATCCGTTACAATTTGTAATTTGCAAACAATCAAACAAATCGTTCCCCTTTGCAATAAAATAGTTCAGTACATTTATGTTCGCCTAATGTACTGAACAGCTGATATTTTTTTCACAATTTTGGCTTTGCTCCCATTATATATATATATTTTTTATTTCATGAGCACAATCACGTGTTTAAGTAACGTACACTAATTATCAGTCGCCCTATATATAGGTTTTAAGATAAGATTCTTTATTTGAATTTATTTGAATAGAATAGAGTAGAGAGAGTATTTATTTCTTTACTAGCTTTTGCCCGCGGCTTCGCTCTCGTTAGAAAGAGACAAAAAGTAGCCTATGTTACTCTCCATCCTTTCAACTAACTCCACTTAAAAATCACGTCAATTCGTCGCTCCGTTTTGCCGTGAAAGAAAGACAAACATACAGACAGACAGACAGACACACTTTTCCATTTATAATATTAGTATGGATAATGGTATTACAGATGATATAATGTTACACAGCATTGTTCTCATATATTACCGTTTCCGGCGGGTTTTTGTTTTATTACTGAAACATATTTTCTGTTTATCCCACAGATTGGTAATGAAACCTAAAGACATGTACTCATCGAGACCTCTTCCCTACATCATCGGGACACCAGCTTTCAAGAACAGGTGGCATGCTGGCGAGTAGACCTTCCAGTTTAGGGTTCAGTAGTCGAAGGGATACCTACGGGTCCCTATTAGTCAACCTGCGTTGTCCATCCGTCTGTTAGCGGCCTGTATGAATTAATTTAACATCGTTAACCAATAAATGAAAGACACAGTTTCTTTAAAAGCGCTCTTAATTTTAGCTCGAAAAATCCGGATCATTTTCAATTTACTGTAAAATTTAATTTTTAGTTGCATTGTAATCAATAAGTAGTTGGTCAATCGGGTTGCTAACTTAGTGACATCATAAGGTGTTTTGTCATACAAAATCTATGGGAGAATTGTGTTTTGACAGCTCATAAAATGTACGTCAATTGATGATGTTGTGAAATACCGCATTGTAAATAATTTTATTCCTGTGGAAAACAGAGTTTTGTTTTACCTACAGGTATTTGTTTTGAATCTTGTTGTTTTCTTTGAGTTTATATGTTTTTAAACTCATCTAAAATACTGAAAGTATATGCTTAATGTTGGGCAACATCCTACCAATATTAATATATACTGACTTCTGACTATCCGTGAGAACTGCCCTTACGGATAACGGATAGTCAGAAGCCAGAAAGTCAGACCGGTTTAACCAAGCGGTATCGTGTCGCCCAGTTACTGGGTTGTGGAAGTCTGATAGGCAGTCGCTTCATGTAAAACACTGGTTCCTAGCTGAATCCGGTTAGGCTGGCAGCCGACCCCTGGGTTGTAGAGCACTGATAGGCCCATGGCTATGGTAAAACACCGGTACCTAACTGTTTGGAAAAGGTTAAGAAGATGATGAATTATTCTTCCATACCCAGGTCTCCTGCTAGAAGACAGCGATTCTGACAGCTCAGCGTCTAAGGTGGAACATGACAGTGACCAGTATTCGCAGTCGGAACCCGAGGACACACAGACAGACAAGCTGCCGGTACCTCATACACACACCACTGTAAGTTATGACTTTTTTAGCTTTTAAACTAGTCGGTCGGTCTACTAGTGGGTGTCGAACTTCCATCCACTAATAATTTACTATTTCACGGGATTTAACGCGCACGTACCTTTTTTTTATTTGTTTTTTGCTTGACGTTTCTTTGCTTGATGGTCACAAGCAGACTGTTCGGCGACACTACTCCGACGATGAAGATAGATTTTCATCTACCCTCAATGTTGACGATTGTCCACTATAAAGCCGCGTACACACTACACTCACTGTGTCCGGTTTTTTTGTCGAATTAAAATCGCGGTGCTGTATTTTTGCAATCACTGGATTCCATGTGGCTGACAGTTTGAAACCTTCCCGATTGAAATTCCTGTGTTTTATAATCTCAATCGCTTCACGCACAACTCTTGAGTAAAAGTGGCAATCAGTGGAGAGGACTTGTGGACGATGGAATTCGATCCAATAATTGCTGCCCGCTGCCAGAACGTGTTCCGCAATCGTTGACTTATTAGTCTGACGATCCACTATATTGGGGGTCGAATATCCAAAAATCCTTTCTTAGCGATTACCAATCCTCACAAAGTTTCATGTCAACTTGGTCTCAAAGATGTTAGTAGTACTATACAAGATTAAAGTAATATCAAACAAAAAAATTTATATATTGTTTATACAAAACGTATGGGACAGTATTATGCGATTTTTTTGCTAACTGTAAGTTTTTTGAAAATCTATGAACGGGAATCAAAATTTCAAGAAAAAATATTTGTAAGAAAGAAAATACATTTATTTAACACAGCAGTGCCGGTATGACAAATCAAAACATACATACATAATGCATAGAAAACAGTATAAAAAAGTTAATAATTCAAAAAAATAAAAGTACTTAATATAACAATAGTGTTTCCGACAGCTGTGTCGAAAAGGTCCAGGGGGCGTACCACAAGCGCTTATAGCAGTATTACTTTGACATTACTTTCAGTGGAAAAGAGACGGCGCTAGACAACGTGTCTAACGCTGTCACTTGCACACTCCTGCAACAGGACTAAAACTATCTTACTTTAAACGTCATGGTAAGGGGGCTGTTCAGCAAAAATGTCAGGCCGCAACTGCCTGACGCTGCTTTTCAACTGGACCCTGTGTGACATGTCACAGATGTAAACCAGCTTTAAAAAAAAAACAAACAAAAAATATATACTAAAGTAAAGTAAACTAATAATAAATATGTGTGTGTTTAATAAATGTGTAGATGTGTATTTTGTGTAAACATACTAAAAGTACCGTGAAACTTATTTTTCTTAAAAGCATTTTCGTGTATGTATATTTATATCCTCATAACTTCAAAATTACTGATTTAACTAATGCCGTAATAAAAATCCAAGATTGTCGCAATTAAACGTCAAAATGTATCTCAGAATTTCTTTTTGGATATTCCCAATTGCCAAGAACCAAGAACTTATCCTACTCATTGTACATAGGTGTCGGGCTCCAGTTCGGAGCTGCCTTCAGAGCAGGGCTCCGCCCCGAAGCCGACGCCCTCCGACGTGGCGAGTGAGATCGCCAGGAGATTGGGTGCTAGGGATCCGCCTAAGGTATGGTTGTGGAATAGTTTGAAATATCTTTGTGATTTTGTTGGTGATAGATACGTGGTTCTATTCGTGGTAATAAACAAACAATATTTTTAGGGATTTTTTTCGAGAGTACTTTATTATTTTAAACTGTATGAAATCATTAGTTTTACCATTTTGATTTTGTTATCAATCTAATTTTTAATTAAAAAAAAAACAATGAAATCATTACAATGCAATCAAATAAAACTAAGTACTATCGACAAAATTGAATCATGACCCATTTCGACGACAAATCGTTTGAAGCTGTCAAAATAATAAGACTAGACGTGTGACATTTTTAATACATGTTTACACGATTGTTGACCTAATTATATTTGAATGTCTGTAGGAAAATAAGCTTATGGTGGGTCATGATTTTATTTGGTCGATTGTACTTTTCGGTAGATGCTTTGAAGGAGAATGTCAGAATAACTCAAACAACACGAACTATCTTAATTAAAAATATGTTATTTAATTAAAACCTAATTAATATCTATTCAAGTACGGTTCTTAGAACAATAAATAATTAATATAATATTATAAAGAGGTAAAATTTGTAAGTTTGTATGTAGGGGATAATCTCTGGAACTACTAGCCCGATTTGAAAAATTCTTTCAGTGTTAGATAGCCCATTTATCGAGGAATGCTATAGGATATATAACCATCACGCTACGACCCACGGGAGCGGAGCAGTAACGAAAAATGCGGGTGAAACCGCAGGGGACAGCTAGTAATTAATCTGTTTAAGTTTCCGACTATAGAGTATGCCATTTTTCTTACTATTGCCTATTATACTATAGGCAGTCGTTTTTTAATCGTGTGAAGTGCCTGGCTATGTGTCATTTGTCCCAAGATATTTATTTTGTCCGTCAGATGGTAGAAAGAGAGCCCGAGGAAGAGGAACCACCTAAACCTGCAGTTCGCAAGATTCACAGACCTCAGGATCCAGTGTCAAGTAAGTTATACAACGTATATTTTTGATCTTGAAAAACCCGCTGGGAGATGATTCTACCCGCGTGTGGTTTAGACTTTAAACGAAAATCTCCACGAAAAAGGGATATCAAATATTTCCCGAATTTTGAAAATTCATCATCATCATCATCATCCTAGCCTTTTTCCCAGTAATTTGGGATCGTTTTCTAACAGAACCAACTGGTACAACTGGTAAAACACTGGTATTCAGCTAGATACCAGTGTTTTACGTGAAGCGACTGCCTATCAGACCTTTACAACCTGGTTACTAGGCGTCACGATACCCTTTGGTTAGACTGGTCCGTCTTTTGAAAATAATAACTTTGAAATTTTCAAACCTAATTGATGTAAAAAAAATAAGATCTGAGACGAATAATATTTCGAAAACAGTATTTTTCTTTTTATTTTAAGTGCGCCCATCATAACACTAATTTTCCTTCCAGGTACAATATTCTCAGACGAACCCCCGCCACTGTCAGATTCATCTGACGGTGGCGAGTCAGACATATTCGCGGAGCTGCACCGCTCGCAGCCGTTCGCGACAAACAATGTCGCCGACGATCTGTTCGGAGACCACAGCGACGACGGGGATATATTTAGCGATTTTGTTAATAAGGTTAGTAGATAAAAACATTATCAAAAATGAAAAAAGACGTACTTTTTATGAGCTGTCAAAACGAAGATTTGGATTTCTCCCTAAGATTTTGTATGGCAAAACATCTTATGACGTCACTAAATGAACAACTCAATTGTCTAACTATTTATTTATTACAAAGCAACTAAAAATCTAATTTTACGGTAAATTGTATATAAACCAGATTTTTAGGACTTAAAAGCTTTTTATAGAAATTTAGAAATTATGTCTTACATTTATAGGTTAATGATGTAAATACCCCATTGGTCTAAGTGAAATAAATGCCTTATTTTGTCACAGCCGGACACCAAACCAACGTCCCTCTTCGACGCAGGACCAGCTCCTAACATGTTTGTCAAACAATCTGACAACCATCACAGAACGGCTGTTCTAGACGATTCTAGAAGAGAGGATAGAAGACATACAGCTGGCGTTCTTGATGATTCTAGAAGGGAAGAAAGAAGAAATATAGGAGCAGTTGTAGATGATTCAAGAACGGAGGATAGAAGAAATATAGGAGTTATAGATGATTCTAGAAGGGAAGATAGAAGAAATGTGGCTGTAAATGATGGAGGGAGTAAGACTGATGATGGGAGAAGGGAAGATTCTAGAGATATTAAGGTAAGCGCTTATCGGAAACTACCCCGGCGTACATTTGGCGGAGTTATATGTTACAATCGCAAATAATTCTATATTAATACACACCCAGACATAGCTGCAAATTGCAACAATTCGCAAGAAAAAATTATTTGAACATGGCTTAAAGTAAATCATTTCGGATGTTATAAGATCCATACTAATGTTATTAATGGGAAAGTGTGTCTGTCTGTCTGTCTGTATGTTTGTCTTTCTTTCACGGCAAAACGGAGCGACGAATTGACGTGATTTTTAAGTGGAGATAGTTGAAGGGATGGAGAGTAACATAAGCTACTTTTTGTCTCTTTCTAACGCGAGCGAAGCCGCGGGCAAAAGCTAGTATAATAATAATGGTGCGAATTCCCTTGTTCACTTTTAAGTTCAGTGTTTTTCTTTCCGTTTTATTAAGGAAAGTACAGAAGATAATATATTAGTTTAGTTAGACCTAGTATGTTATTAAGTATTTCTATTCTATTTAACATTGCACGTGACATTTTATTTTTTATTATTTTTATATGTTCTCTATTTTTTTTGTTTAAACATTATTTACGGTAGAAATTGATACTATTTCTACTTTTGTTGCGTTCATAAACGCTACTTAACACTACATAAGTTATATACAACGTGTATTTTTGGACTTGAGTTAAGTGAAAACTCGGTAGGAGATGATCCTATCCATAAAAACAAACAACTTTTATTATGGAACAAACTCTGAAATCGCGAAGAAAATTTCAGCTGTTTCTAACAAAAGTTCAATCCTCCCGACCATAATGTATGAAACAGGTGATATTTTTTTCGAGATTTCAGAGTTGGTTCCATATTAAAAGTTGTTGGTTTTTATGAGTAGAATCATCTCCCGGTGGGATTTTTTAAGTCCAAAAATACACTTAGTATAACTAGCAAAAACGTAAATGTTAGTACTTCTACCTACCTATTCGATACATGCGTGATGTTATATTATATTTCTGTTTTTTTTTTCAGAAACCTATCGGAGGTATTTCATTATTCGGCAACAAGGGAACAGAAAGTATAGGCGCCGCCATCTTGAATCGTAACAGACGTAAATCATCTACTTCCGGTGATGAAAGTGGAAGTGACTCCCGCTCAGAGTCACAACCAAATGAACAAATAAGAAAAGAAAAAGATATATTTGATGATTTATTTGCTAGATCTGACGCCAAAAAAGCTACGAAAGATAGAGATTTTAATAAAGATTTAAAAACAGAGATTAAAAAGAAATCGGAAGAAAAGGCTAAAGATAAAAAGATAGAAAAGCCAAAAGTGGATTTGTTTAGCGACAATCTTTTTGATGATATAGACGATATCTTTTCTACAGATGTTGTTAAAATGCCCGCAAAAGATAGCGCTAAAACAAAATCTATATTTGAAGATGATGATGATCTTTTCTCAGAAATTGCTGAGCCTAAACCGATGAAAATTGAAGTTGCTAGCAGTAGTAATAACCAAAAGAGTTTATTTGATAGTGATGATGAATTGTTTTCTGAAAATGTTCCACAAGTTAAAACAGATACGCCTAAAGAGACGCCGAAACCTGTAGAAAATCTAAAACCTAAGAAAGATGAAACAACTAAACTAAATGAAGCTCCCAAAATAAGCAAAGAAGTAACTAAAAGCATATTTGATGACGATGATGATGAATTATTTGGTGATATGAAAACTAATAAATCAGAAGTTAGTCGAAATATCCCAGCTAGTACCAAACCAACAGATTTTGGTAAAAGTGATGAAAATGTTTCCAAAAATATTGTGCCGGCTTCAACACCCAATGTATTTAAAAGTCCATCTCTTTTTGATGATGATGATGATGAAAGTGATCTATTTGCTGAATCGTCAAAATCTCTTAAAGTAGAAACTGTAAAAACAGCTCCTGTCAAAGAAGCAAAACTGTCAAGTTTAACTGATGATAAAGTTTCTGAAGAAAAAATGGTCACAGGGCCTTCAAGCTCAGTTATAACTGATGTTCCTGAACAAACTGTAGTTAAAAATGATGAGAATTTTGATTTTAATAAAGATAGAGAAACTGAAGTTAATGTAAATAGCTTCAAAGATGATAATTCAATTTTACCTGTAAACCAAAATGTAGATAGTGTGAAACCAATTTCTGATTTTAAAGTAGAATCAAATGCAGCTAAAATATTTGACCATATTCATAAAAATATACAAAACATAGAAGAAAGTTCATCAGAAACAAACAATGATTTCAGCGATCAAGATTTCGATGATCTTCCTCCAAAAGAAGAAACAAATAAAAATATAAATATTAATAGTAACCTAAATACTGCAACTAATGAAATCGCTCAAAAACCTAATATTTTTGATAAAACCACATTAGAAGAAGATATAGATGAATTATTTGCAAAAACACACCAACATACAGACAATACTGAAGCAATATTTAATCCAGAGCCAGATTTTACAGAATCCTTACCTAAAGATAGTAATAAGACTGAGAAAGACAATAAAACCGCTGCAAAAGACAGAGAAACAGATATTTTCAGTAGTATTTTAACAGAACCGCCTGTGTTTGAAAAGCCTAAAGAACCTAAAAAAAGTAAAAATGTCAACGCTTTATTCGATGATGATTCTGATGATGAAAGTCTATTTTTCAAGAAAAATGATCCAATATTTGTTGAAAATCCTCAAGAATTTACTCCAACACAAGATAGAATTTTCGGTCTGTTTTCGGATGAACCACCAGACGATGGTTTTAGCAAAATCAGTGATGATTTTGATGATGATATGTTTTCTAACTTTCCTAAGCCTAGGATTCCCCAGAACGAAAATTTACCACCAATACCTAATATTTTTGAAAATACACATCTGTTACCAGATGATAAAATACCTGACATTGAAAAAGTAACTCCAAGTGAAGAAGTTATTAGTGAATTACCTAAAGATGAAGTAAAACCAGCTTCTGAAATTCCAATCGAACCTAGTTTAAATATAGAAAAAGATCTTTTTAATTCACCAACAGTAGATAAAGATAAAACATTAAATGAAGAACAAAAACCGTCTCCAGTAATATCGGATGAAGATGAATTATTTAAAACTACTGCAAATAAATCTATCACTACTTTACAGAATAAATCTATCTCTGATTTATTATCTGAGGATGATAATTTATTCTCGACTATGAATAAATTAGAAAATTCTCCAGTTGAAACTGAAAAACCTGCCCCTGAAAGTAATAAAATAGATTCAGTTAGCAACTCCCCAGATTATATATTCACTTCCTCTCAAAATTCAGAAAAACCTTCACTTTTTGAAACTAAACCACAAGACTCAAAATCTGATGAAGATTTATTTAAAATTCCTGAACCAAAATCTGAATTTAAAAATAAACCTGCTGAAATTCCACCTACAGACACCAAATCAGAAAAGAAAGTAGGAAAACTAAAAGTAGGTCTAAATATAAACGTAAACGCCTTACTGCCTGGAGCTTCACCTAAAAAGGTTAAGCCAAACGACCAGCCTGACGGTCAAAGTCAAAGTCAAAATGTTGATCAAAAGGCAGAACCAATGCAGAACCCAGAAGCTAAACCAGAAAGTCAAAACAATGATTCTAAATTAATAAAATCCGTTAGTTTCGATGGAAAACCTGAGTCAGATGTGCTAGATAATAAATTGTCTAAAGAAAGGGCTAAGATTCAGGTCAAAAGACGTCCTTCAACTAGAAGAGCGAGACGGGAGGCTGTCAGAAAATCTGGAATTGATTTTGGTGAAGATTCAACAGATAATTCTAGTTCTATAGATGACCCGCCTAGAAAACCTCCAGTTATAAGCAAAGAAGCAAATAATGACACAATAAAGATAGACACAGAAATCCAAGCCAAAGTAGAAACTCAACAAGCCGAAATAAACCCTATTGTAATAGAAAAACAGGCTACAATCGAACCTACAGATACACAGAAAATATCAGAACCATATACCAGAGACGTGAAATCTAAAGTAGTGTACATTTTAAACGATGAAGATATATTTAATACTGGTCCTGTAAAAACACCAGAAATAGAGTCAAAATCCGAAATTTTAGACTCAAAATCTGAAAATATAGCGTCTAAATCTGAAAATCTAGACTCAAATATAGGTGTATCAACGCTAGGCAAAGTTTATGATGAAAGTTCGAAAAGGGGTCAAAATTCATCACTTTTCGGTGATGATGATGATGAAAAAGTATTTCAAAGTAAAACTGTAGTTAAAAAAGCAACTATATTTGATTCTGATAGTGAAGAAGATTTGTTTGGAACGAGTAGGAAAGAGAGAAAAGAACAGAAGGTAGAAGTTAAGAAAGAGATAAAAAGAGAAGTAGTGAAGGGCTCTCTGTTCGGTGATGAAGATGATGATGATGATCTGTTTGGAGTTAAAACGAAGAAAGTTGTTGGTAAGTGGTATTTTTAACTAGATATTTAGACTAGTTTTTGCTCGCCATTTACACTATTTTTTATTTCCCTATAATTTAACAACATTGACAAACGACATAACTAATAAAATTTCGATTTCTAAGAGCTCAGTTTAATAAAAAGCTGTAACAACAAAAACTTTTTATTATACACGTTATTAAGTTAAATTAAGGATAAAGAAAAAAAAACTCAACTGCAATTTCGAAAGTTGGTGACAATTACATGAAACAAAGCCACCATCTTCCAATTTTGCAGTAGGGTTTTTCATTATTTATTTATTTATTAACCGTAGTTATACGACTGCCATTAGTTTGCTTTTAAATGGCAAATGTTAGGCGTCCATTTTAACAACGTTTTATAAATTAATAAATATTATAAAACATTTTCCACAGATCAAAAACCCCTGCCATCGAGGTCGACACCAAAAGATACTCCTAAACCAGCGGAGCCAGTGTTTGAAGACCCTTTGTCGATGTTCGGCGATGACGATTAGTGCGAGATTATGACGCTTGGCGGCGCTAGTTTGTATGAAGGTTTGGGTACAGTGCGACACGGGCTTATGTAGTTTGACGGCGTTTTAAAGAAAAAATGTCAATTATATCTTGAAAAAATTAATACAACAGACTTACTTCTGACTACGGTTATATATAAAATCAGGTTTTACTATACAAAAATCATCATCTCCCTAGCCTTTTATCAACTATGTTGGGATACACTTCCAGCCTAACCGGATTCACCTGGATACCAGAGTTTTACGTGAAGCGTCTGCTTATTAGACCTTCACAACCCAATAACTGGGCCACACAATACCCCTTGGTTAGACTAGTCAGACTTTCTGGCTTCTGACTACCCGCAAAACTGTGTTATTTTCTTCTTTGCCGTGTTAATTAAAATCCGTGTCACACTGTAAATAGCTTCTTTAATTTATTATACGAGTTTATTGACCTTAATTATGTTTAAATAAAAATAAACCAAACCACAATCACACAACCACAAAAAGGCCTCTTCTCATACAGAGAAGGCACGAGCATTGATCACCACGCGAGCTCAAGGCGGTGCGGCGATTCTGAACTTATTATAATCAAAAGTCTAAGTTTTCTCGCTATGATTTATATTACAAATGTCTGTGATGGCCAAGATAAACTTAGAAATCACATAAACTATATTGGTGCTTGTGACTCGACTTTTTCCTAACTTACTTAGAAAGTAAATATAAATTGATTTAATGTTATTTTTCATGCATTGTTGCTCGCGTGGTGATCAATGCTCGTGCCCCTCGTGCCTTCTCTGTATGAGAAGAGGTCGTTGTCCTGCAGTAAGATAGTAATACGCAGGTATTGGTGCTGATTCTCTTGTGCACAAACTATCGTAAATTTAAGTTAAATGCATCTTTCTCTTTCCGTTTAATTAAGAAAAGGACAGAAGATCAAATATTAGTTAAGTCCTGTCAAATTTAGACACTCCATAGATAATTTAGACGCAATTTAAAAACATGGCGTCTAAATATACGTCAATTGTCATGAGGCGCTGTCTAATTTGACAGGATTAAACTAAAATGTATCTTCTGTCCTTTTCTTTAAGAAATGGAAAGAGAAAGATGCACCTAACTTAAATTTACGTTAAGTTGTGCACAAGAGAATCGGCACCATTATTATACTGAATTAGGGCTTTAAAATGTTTTCTTGTACTGAAGTCTTTATGAATTGTTATTTGAATGTAATTTTCTTTTGATTCTGTCTAGTAATATATAATGTTAAATATTTTATTAGGATTGAGTATAATATTTTTTTAAATCCGTTAATGTAGGATTACAGCAGTCTAAAATCCGCTTTATTCCTGTTTTTTTATTGAAATTATTAATAAATGTGGCCTTTTGGTGATTAAAACACTAAGTGATAGTATTAATCCATTTTGCATAATTTATTTACGATTAAACATTTTGCTAGAATTTATTTAAGTTTAAACATTTTGCCAGAATTTATTTATTGCTTAACTAATTATGGAAACAATAAAAACTAAATCGATTGTAGTGCAACTAGAATATAATTGTGATTTTTAGGCCCAGAAAAGGGTGTTTTTTGTAAGAAATAATGTCGTGGAATTATTGGTCTATCCCTGTTTTAATTGATAAGTAGTTCTCTGATCCCTTGTTTTAGGAAATATTGCCCATAATAGTAAACTAGCTGCCCGCCCCGGCTTCGCACGGGTGTATTTAGCATTAGTACACTTACTTATTTAACGCGATTTTTAAGTCTTTATATTTTAACTACCAATACGGTAGTTTCCACCATTATAAATTGACGTACTTTTTATGAGCTGTCAAAACGCAATTCTCCAATAGATTTTGTATGGCAATGGCATTTTATGACGTCACTAAATAACAACTCAATTGACTATCTATTTATTGATTTCAAAACAACTAAAAATCAAATTTTATAGCAAATTGAAAATGAACCTAATTTATTGGGCTGAAATTAAAAGAAGTTTTATAGAAATTGTGTCTAACATTTATTGGTTAATGGTGGAAACTACCCAATTCCGTACGATCCATAAATATTTATTTATTTATTCTTAGGAGAACCAACAGCTATAACAAAAGGATAACCTCAATATGCGAGACATTGGTGCCGATTCTCTTGTACACAAACTAACGTAAATTTAAGTTAGGTGCATCTTTCTCTTTTCATTTCTTAAAGAAAAGGACAAGAAGATACATTTTAGTTTAATCCTGTCAAATTAGACAGCGCCTGATGAAAATTGACGTATATTTAGACGCCATGTTTTTAAATCGATTCGAAAATTTGACAGGACTTAACTAATATTTGATCTCCTGTCCTTTTCTTGATTAAATGGAGAGAGAAAGATGCACTTAAATTTACGTTACTTTGTGAATAAGAGAATCGGCACTATTGAGCCAATTTTCTAACATAAAAACATTATCTTGGCAATTACAAACACGACAAAAGAAAGATTCAGCTAAATTAGTGCAGCCGTTTTGAATTTTTGCTCTAACATACATTTGCAGTTTGGTTAATATATTTATATTTAGATAGAGATTAATACAGTTAATTAATTATAATAAGTAATAGTGTTTAAACGAACAATTATTTTAGCGTTTTGTAAGCTTTTGCTACTAAACGAGACATTCCTGTGTTATCTAATTTTATTTTAAATATTTATGTTTGTTGCCGAATAATATTTTATTTAATAAAAGTTTTTGTATTGATGTATACTTATGTACTTCATTCATTGTAACGTTAGACGAATAACGTAACGTTTTAAGCGTCAACCTATCGTTTATAATAATGTAAGCATGTTATTTTACTATGAAAAGCAATGCTGTCTATCAGATACGCAAAAAAAGGAAAAAAGCAGTTATTATTGTAGGCCGAGATAAATAAATATTACTTAGTAAAATAATTTTAGACCAATATTTTAATGTATTTATTGGATGCAAAATATCAACAATACAATTAACCTTTCAACGACCAAGCGACAGCCGGCCGTCGCGCTGCTATTGTGTCTCGAATCACGTGTGTTCGAAGGTTTAAATTCAAATATTATTTTTTAATGCGTGGAATTAAGGGCTTTTTTTGTTTCTTTTACTTTAAAAGCACTTGCTAAACAACGGCAAATTTACTTATCTCGGCTTTAGAATATAGAGATATAATTCAATAACAAGCGCTATTTAGCTGCTTTTTAGCTAATGCTATAAAAAATTAAGTATGTATAATTTATGAAGATACAAGTATTTTTTCCAACGATGGAGGTTTGTTTAAAAGTTAATAATAATTATGTTTTGGTCTTAATTAATTAATTATTATAATAAATTATGATTGTAAATAATGTTGTACGTATTGTGGTTTCGTTATTGGCTCGTTACAGCTTGCTATATAAAGTGCCTACGAAATTATTCTTATATGAAATGTAATAAATGTTATACTTTTGATTGGAGTTTTTATTTTGAACCTTAAAGCCAGCAATATCAGAATGCAATAAGACAATTTTTTTTACATTTTTTCTTCGTCTAAAAAGCATAAAATGTTATCATAGATTTTGGGTAGCTTAATATGGTTGTCTCGCCGCCACACTGCCCACACTATTCATAACCACTGCAAGCTAAAAGCAACAACGGCGTCTACCAGAAAAGCAAATCCATACTTCCATATTATTAATATTACAAATGCAAAAGTAACTCTGTCTGTCTGTCTGTCAGTCTCTTCTTCACGCCTGAACCACTGAACCGATTTGAATGAAATTTGGGACAGATATATTCTGCCTGGGACACGAGAAAGGACATAGGATAGTTTTCATCTCGGATATCCCCCGGGAACGAGAACTATTATTCCACGCGAGCAAAAGCTAGTAAACTAAAGCTCGACCTGTCCCTAAACGATGCATTTTCTTGGATGTCGCTTGGCCACCAGTACATTCACTAAGTCTATTTCCGCTTACTCTATTTGTATTTGTACCAATGCAAAACTACGAAATTAAATTTTGTCTTTGCCTAATGCCTAACGTCTTCAAAGACAGCAAAATGAAAAGATACTTTGGTGTTAAAAAAAAACACTTTTTATGCCCACTATCCAAATCCATTCATTTTGAAGTGTTCCGTCTATCTCTGAAAGGATATATGTATTTTTGGTCTTGCACAACCCGCTAGAAGATGATTCTACTCATAAAAACAAAAAGACTTCGAGAATGTTCTCCTTTTATTAAAAAACACATTAATTTGTACAAATTAAAACATATAATAGACTGTGACGTGACATCAAACCTACTTTCTAAAGTCGGTTGAAAATGGCGGACATGTTTGGTTTATGGCATCTGTAAAAGTATACACCACAGAGTACCTTATACATACTGGTATAGAGACAACAGTCTGAATTGCGATACCAGCGCCTCTAGCGGTATGCGACGTCCCTACTTGCTACGATGCCAGCCGAGCGGGAAGTTCAAATTCTTGATTTTTTTATAATTCTTAAAAGTAATTTCCAAAAGTCGAATTATATCATGATTTGGCTTGTGGAAATTACTTGCCAAAGCCAAATCATGATACAACTCGACTTTTGGAAATTACTTTGGAGAAAGGAAAATTTAGAGAAATAAAACAAGAGATTAGCGGTTGACTGTTTTTTTATTGTGCTTTCTTTTATTAAAATAATTATAAGCTAACATTTTCATTACATCGTCTACGTCCAAGTCTGAGCTGGTACCATTTAATATTTTATTTAAATCTCTGCACCAATTGCAAATAAAAAATTTGCAGGACAGTTCCAACATATGTTCAATTGTGTCCGATGTATGTTTTTCACAATCGAATAATGTAAAATCTAAAGAAGCATACAATATAGTTTTTAAATATATTTTTATATTCGATATTAAAGGGTCTGTTTTCAACATATGTGTTATAATGTCTTGTATGTACGAGAAAAACTCAACCAACTCATTTTTTGGGTAGCATAAATAAGACTTACCCTTATGGTACTCTCTTAATTTTAAAAAATCACTTGAATTATTGTTGTCATATAAAGATTCCCTACACCTTTTACAATTTTTAAATATTTTCTGTTTAGTTTTTCTTAATACATAGCCTGTAACATACTGTAATGCAGCTAATATTCTCGGATTATTTTTTTTTATTTCAAAATCAATTATTATTTTATTAAAATCTAAATATACATTTTCTGTGGGATTTCTATTTCTCTGACAATATTTATTTTGAAATAGACTCCCCATTGTTCTAAATATTGAATGGCAACTATCTTCTTCGCAGTTTGACCCAGGTGAGTGATGGCCACTTAAATTATTTATCAATAATGCGGCAAAGGACGATTCGAAGCCAGCTACGGTTGGGTTGGTGTTTCTGCACCCATGGCTTCGAATCGACCCAAAGAAATTTTCCAATGGATCTTGATTGATGTGCCTCATCCATACAGACCTGATTTTATATTTCTCAAAAAGTTCTTTTATAAGGTATTCTACATTTTTAATCGATTGTAAAAAATTATGAATTGTTGGAACTGTTACCTGTGTGATTCCATCACTGTTAATAAATTTCATACTGGCTAAAACAGTTTTTGCATTCGACCAAACAGTACCATGATCAGATCTTGGAGTGACTGCTTGCAACAACGTTTTTCCACTCCTTTTATTTGAATTTTGATAGCTACCATTTATAGAATCAAACAAATCATCAAAGAATAAAATTATATCCGCTGTTTGTGTGCACTCAGCTGGTAGTATGTTCTTTTCTGAAAAAGAGAAAAAAAAAATATGATGTTAATAACACAATATAGCTTACCTAAGCAACACACATTTAGTATCTGTGAAAATATGAAATGGTATTAAACTTTCTTGGTAGTCTTATAATTACTATGGATACGATTTTATTTATTTTTATTTATTTATTTTTATTAGGATCACCAACAGTTGTTTACACACAATACTAATAAAACTTACATGCTCCATACAGACTCACAGTGTAACAACTACTTAGAGGCGAACACCGCATTTACAATAAAATCAATTGAAAGAAGCTAACTTACATAATAAATAAGCGCAAATTTAACACATATTATAATTGATAAATATATTGTTTTAAAATTAAATATTAATAAAAATTGATTAAAAATTGGAGTTGATTAAAATGATTATAAAAAATAACAATAATTAAATGCATAAATTAAAATTAATCTATTAATTAATTAAATAACATTTATGAAAATAAATATATGAAATAATTATGGGCCAGTTGGTGAACATTTGAGACAGGATTTTAATCTAACAAGGGAGTCAAAGTGAAGATCACCAACATCACTATAACTGTTTACCACCTTACACATTCTCGCAATAGGTGAATTAGCTCCCAGAACAGTTCTCCTAAGGGGCGGATGAAGAGGCGTGATGGCACTTCGCGGAATTCTAGCGGGAGCCCGAAAGCAGAAAAGCGCGAGCAAACCAGGACAGTCTATTTTATTCTTTATAATTTTGTAGGCAAATACGGCGTCTATTACTTCCCTACGCTTCTCTAAAGATGTTATTTCGAAATAATGTAGCCGTTTACTGTAAGAACGTATTTTTTTCACAATTCGTTCAGAATATGCTAGATGCCAGATAAATCGTTTCTGGACACGTTCTAGGCGCAATGTATGTGAAGCATAGTGAGGACGCCATACAACACTGTTATATTCCAGGATGCTTCGTATCAGACTGTTATAAAGTATTATTTTTGTCCTTTTGTGACGAAAGTTTTTACAGTTCCTTAGAACGAATCCTAACATTTTTAGAGCTCTTTTAGTAATGTTATCTATGTGTTGCATAAAAGTTAACTTTTTATCAAAAATAACGCCTAAATCCTTGATTGTATCTTTATTTTACGACAGTAGATATAGGAAAATTCGTTATAAGAACATAAAAATAATAATAGGTATAAAAGAACAGTGATGTTCATAGCACAAATAAGAATAACAAGATGTTGTCCCTTCACCAAGGCTAAAGACAATAGGTGGCTTATTCAATTAATGTATATGTCCTAGTCAGACTTAAGGACTTAGTATTAATGGATTTAAATTATTTAAAAAACCTAGGTTATGCCAGATACCTTTATACTATGTTAATGATTACATGGAGGACTGTAATGCTTGATACAGAACAGCATCAATTACATGCATTGGATCATTATTTGTTTACTATTATATAGAAACTTTATAATATTTATTGACATGCTAATTATTGCACCCTTGATATTGATTTTTAGTTCGCAAGTATTTTATTGTTTTTACTTTTATATACAATTAATTAAGTGTTGGGATTATCTTGGTCATTATCCCAAGAGTATATTATTATTACATATATATGTTTTGTTTTTACTGACAATTTGAGAAGTTATGGGGCCTACTCATGTCTTTTCTTTGATATTAAGCATCAAGATGTTGGGTACTATATACCTCAGTTATCTTAAAACTTAACATGCATAAATAAAACAAACAAAAATACCTGCTAAAAAGCCCATCGTGATGGCAACTCTTCGGCTTAATACTTGCGTTGCATACTTTACTTTCATTTTTTGAAATTTATCAGGGTTGATATGACGATCGGTAAGTTTTTTAATTAATTTTATCCCTTTATACCCTGGGTCCTCTTCATGGAGTTTCACGATGTGCTCCCATTTTGCTACCTTTGACGATCCATTTATCGAACATATCAAGTTTTTACTTATTAAATTATTTCGTATTCCTTTTATTAAATGAGGTGGATCGTAAATAGGAATTACAACTTGGCCATCTACTTCAAAAATGCTTTCACGTAATTCTTCATTATTTCTTAAATAATCAGCTTTTGTTTCTTTAAGCAATGAATTAATTGCACTAACATTTGACGTCCCTTGGTCACAGACAGTTACAATAACGCGTAGTCCTACTTCGTGCAGTTTTCTTATCACATCTTTGATAAGAGACATGAGCTCATTCGAGTTTGTACTCCCGGAACAAAATGAGTAACAAACTGGCTGTTTATAATTTTTTAAAACACCCCTAATCATAAACACCAGTGCGTGATCAGCTATTTTCTTTAGCTTTAAGTTTCCATTATTTACAAATCCCGAAATTTCGTCTTTTCTTTGGTTGTATTCAAAGTGTGGGGCAATAGAAATTTCGTCGAAGAGTAAAATGCACAATTTCTCATCAGCATTCATTTTTTCCACTCTTTTTTTTAACTGCTCGAAGAGATTTTGATTTATGCCAGGATTTAAATTTGCCCGGGCTATCAACCTGGACAGGGTCATTGTCGAAGGCAAGACAAAAATTTTTTGTAGCCATCTGTATGCCCTGGGGCTCCTTTTAAATAGACTTAATGCCATGATTTTTTCTGGTTCTGTGAATCTCCGTCCCATTTTATCTTTGCTTATTTCACGAAACTGCATTAATGTGAACATAGCAGCTGGAGTTGTAAATTTGTTCAACATTTTCTGAAAAGTTTTGTTTTCAGTCAATTTAAGGGCTTTTTTAAGTCTGATAGCATATCTTTCTTTTTTTACTTGTAACTTCTTAATGGTTCTGATCAGATCTTTTTGATTAGTGCTCAGTTTCTTTGGCATTTTGTCAGTTTTATCTGCTTGCTTAATTCGTTTTTCTTCTGTTTGGATGGAAGGACCTGTAAATGTCAAAGACAATACATATATTAAATGTATAGAAAAATACATTATAAAATGTATAGAATATAAAAATAAACCCGTCATAAAATTTGCAGACAATTTTTTACTGCCTCATCAGATGGATGAACCACTTGCACACACAATTGTCTGTATAACAATAAAATGTAGTTTAAAAATTACGTTTGTTGTATGGGAGCCCCTCTTTAATAATTACTTTATTGTTATTTAATTATTTCTTTTGAAAGGTAATATACAGGTAGACGCTTCAAATTCTGTAAAAATTTAAAGCGTCTACCTGTTACCATTTTTAATATTGAGCAAAAAAATACGTAAAAAAACACGTTTATTGTATGGGGTTATGTATATAAAATTAACAAAAATAAAATATTAAGGGTGACCCTAACAATTGTATTTTTGATAATTTTTAGTACTTGTTGTTATAGCGGCAAAAGAAATACATAATTTGTGAAAATTTCAGCTTTCTAGCTATCACGGTTTATGAGATACAGCCTGGAGACATACAGACTAGCTAAGCATGCAAAGCTAATCATGAACGATCAGCGGAAAAATATATATTTTCAAACTTGGCACAGCTATTTTTCGAAAAAAAAAAAAACGACGAACATACAAAGTTCCTGAAGGTGTTTGGGGAATTTTCCCCGCTTAACTCTTTAAAAGTAATAATAATAAAAAGCTTTTATTAATGTATTCATGAACATTGCTTTTAGAAGATTGATTTGCTTTAGCATTGGCTTCCCTTTCTGCACTTATATTTAACAGAGTTTCAATGAAGTAACATCATTACCTCTAGAAGTGGATGGTATCACAGCATCAAGAAAAACATTTTCGCTCCTATTTGTTATGTCAGTTAGAGGGCGTCGCACCATTTCAGATCCTGTAAGGAAACATTTGTTAATTTGTGTTAGGTATTATTATACAACAAAACTGATTATAAAAATTTAGTTATGACGGCGATTTGTAGTCCCGCTAAAAATAGTACACAGTAATACAGATAGTATTCTTGAATACTTATAAAGCTGAACAGTTTGTTTGTTCGATTTGAAAAAAAAAACAACTTTTTTTATTTGATAGCCCATTTAGAAATGAAATTATTTTTTTAAATTGTGTATTAAAGTGAACCCTAATCTAACAACTAATGAACTAGCAACGGAGAAATAGCTTCATTTTGCGTATAGGCTCTCCAGTCTATTTTTACTATCACCTTCTTCGGCCTTATAATGTTCCCCCTACTGCTGAGGTCTTTAGGTCTGCACTTATATTGAACAGAATTTCAATGAAGCAATATTATAATTACCTCTAGAAGTGGATGGTATAGCAGCATCAAGAAATATATTTTCACTCCTATTTGTTATGTCAACTAGAGGGGGTGGTGCCATTTCAGATCCTGTAATAAAACATTTGTTCATTTGTATTATTAATATAAAACACTTCACTATCAACATTTAGTTACGAAGAGAATTAATTGTAGGGCTACTAGAATTTGTAGTTAGTATTATCATTTTAAAAATCCCAATTACTAATCCAGCAAGTAACATCCTTATCCTACTAAGAGACTAAAAACTTCCATCTTGACACATAATATTTTAATTTAAAATGAGATTTAAACAGAATTTCAATGAAGCAACATTATAATTACCTCTAGAAGTGGATGGTATAGCAGCATCAAGAAATATATTTTCACTCCTATTTGTTATGTCAGCTAGAGGGGGTGGTGCCATTTCAGATCCTGTAATAAAACATTTGTTCATTTGTATTATTAAAATAAAACACTTCACTATCAACATTTAGTTACGAAGATAATTAATTGTAGGGCTACTAGAATTTGTAGTTAGTATTATCATTTTAAAAATCCCAATCCAACAAGTATCATCCTAGTCCTAGCGAGAGACTGTCCATTTTGACATAATATTTTGATTTAAAATGAGATTTAACACTTTCAGTATAAGGAACAAAAAAAAAAAGAAAATGGAAAAAGGAAACCCCCCTCTACATTTAGGGTGGGCCTTCCCGACACAGATATCGTCGACGTCAACATGGTTGAAACGCTTGTCGCTTCATCTAAAGCAATCCAATGTAATGTTTGATGCAAAAGTAATGCCAAAAAAGATAGATAAGTAACACCTGAAAACTCTGTTAGCATTCAGTAATTCAACGATTTACTCGAATTATTCTTAAAACTTGTTCCAGGAAATACGTATTTTTATTACACCATTAAGGATTTTTGAAAAAAAAAATGACTACATTTAGAATCTTGATTGAATGGGTTAGGCTTCCATAGAAGTACTTTTTTATTTAGGAGTACATTATGGAGAGTCAAAGTTCACGTAAAATAGCATATTTTTAGAGGTCTTTACTGGATCACTCTTACACTAATTTGCGTTTTGATTTCTATAGAAACCTATGTAATATCAACTAGATATCTGTGTATCCAAAATATCTGAAGAAAGATGTGTAACTACATCATAATCACGTAAGAGTGGTTGTATGAAAATGTACGTCGGGTTCCCCACTCTTAAGTTACTATAGTAATTCTCAGTTTTTATCATTGCTGAATTTAATGACTAACATATTAAATTTGCCCACTGTAGTTGCTTAGCGTTGAGAGCTACTCAAAGCAAATAATGTGTTTCAGTAAAAATCAGTAAAAAAAATCATATTTATTTTGTAAATAGGTTATAAACAACACTTTTACACGTCAATATTGTTTTTTTTTATACCTACAAAACACCTGGGGCAGGTGTTTTGTAGCTGGACCGCTCTGAGAAGAAACATCCGAAACATACTCATAGGTCAAAGTCTCTTTTAAAGTCCATAGTTTTGGTCTAAAATATGCGAGAACCATGAAGGTTTGTCTGAGGTGCTCTCTAGATGAGAGAAGCACACAGATTTGAGTGGACCTGTCCAGACAGTGCAATCATTGAGATTTTAGTTTGGTAGACCCTTGGAAAGGGGACTCACCATTAACTTTATTATTCTTGGTTGCTGTTTTGGTTTTAGTTTCGACATACAATACAGAAAAGAATACTACTGTTACAGATATATTTATTGTTCAATAATGTTTTATTAAATACTAAGTGAGACAGCCCACATAGTTTTAACTGCGTTCACAAGGTGTTTTTGGAATAAAGACTACCCTCTGTTTTTTTTTTTCAGGACATGGACTATCACTACCATACAATCCTTTTATAAACAACCATAATTATGAAATAATGTCAAGAATTGATGCTTGTCATTCATAAAATTTTGACATTTGGTACTCAGTTACCACAGTTAGCTTGATACCAGTATTTTACAAAATACTGGTATCGAGCTGAATCTGGTAGCGCTCAAAGCTGACCCCAACATAGTTTGGAAAAAGGCCACGGATGATGTTTTTTTTTTATCGTTTATTAATCAACACATTTCACAAACATAGTTACATAATACATAAACATACCAACACAAACCATCGCGGGTTTAACAGTGGTATGGCCAGACAAGGCAACTTGGTGCTTATGACATCAAAAAAAAACATTTAGCTTAATAATTGTGTTTGTTCTAAAAAATATTTTTTTAACACTGTTGAACAGTTTTTTACATTTATTGCATTACGAATTTCCGGGGGTAAGTCATTCATATACATTGGTAGTATGCATTCCCACGTTCGTGCTCCATATACGTTTGTATTGTTGGGTACAATGAATGTAGATAAATATGACAGAATACCCAACGACTTCGGCCTTTCGTACTTACGGATATTACTTAAGTTGTGGTAGTATTCATTTATTATATGTAGACGTACCTTGTCGTAATCATTTACAATTTGACAGTATTTAAATAACCCCGAGTCATTATCTTGAAATTTACTTATTATTTTAGTGGGTACAATAGTTTTTAAAATATGTAACTGCAACTTGTAAATGTCCTTGATGTAGGTTTTGTATGTACGCCCGTAGCTTGTCAGGCTGAAGTCAATTACGGAATCGGCTAGTGCCAAGTACAGTGTTCTGAGTGTTCTATAAGGTATTTTATACTTTAGTATCGATAATTTTGCTAACACAGACCTAAGCTTACTACATACATGATCAATGTGTGGCCACCAGTGGAATTTACTGTCTATTATCAAACCAAGATACATGTGCTGTGTTACTACATCTAACTGTTGAAAATTACACACTATTACTAGATTATTGACTTGTGTTTCTCAAGTCAGTACCAAATAGTAAGTTCAATTTGAAGAATACTAATAATAAAAATACCTTTCAGCAAAGCACAAAAAAGTATTAAAATATCAAAAAAACAAGATAAAATCACTCATTCTTACCTGGTAAAAACAAAGTAGGAACAGCTCCTGGGCTCAATCTTCTAGTCCATGTTAAGTGCTTCAATTCAAAATGGTCATGACACACTCTGCGGTTTTTGTACACATATACAGGATCCAATGATGATACACTACTTCCAACTGCCTGAATCCATGCAAGATATCGGTCCTTATCTTTGTCTGGATTAGGAAATGAATGCAGGACTGTATCAGCTTTCCCTAAAAAAAAAAGATATTTCAAGTCCAAAACTGTATGTGTGTGTAGTATTTTAGTATGCACACTTTTTGTCTGTTTTCTTTTAACTTTTTCATTGTGAACTCGTGGACAATGTAGTGGGTTACATGTGTAATAACATGGACATGATGTAGATTTAGTATAAAACTATTCTTAAGTATTGCATTATTTTAAGATTCTTTAGTTAAGCTTGGCATGTAACTGTTTTTTGTCCCTAACAAATAAAATAAAATAAGTCTGGTTTACAGTGAACAATATGAGTTTTAATTGCACACTGAAATATCATCAATCGCCATGCTGTGTAGTCAAACTGTTCCCTACAAATTCGATAAATGATTCATCATTTTTGATACAATTTCATGTGAAATAGTATATAGCCTATTTTCATACATTATGGATAACAGCCGCAACTAGCACTTTCGAGTCCTTAAATTTAAATAAGATGAAATAGTAACATTATTTTTTTTTTTTAGTTTTACACTGTAGGTAATTACTCCAATAATAAATGACTAAACTCTGTTTAGGTAATTATATAACTGGAGGTAAGCAATCTTGACATGTCTTTGTAATTGTTCAAATATTGTTAGTAAAAAGACGTTTTCAGTAAGTAACAATATTTAAACAATTTATTAGTAATTACCGACCGATTTAACCGATGTTTAGGTTATTAAATACTAAGATCAAGATGGCTTACCTTTAGTTGAATTCCTGAACAAATATGGTATAGTTCGCTATTTTAGCGGTATCTTTAATGTGTAATACAGTAGTAGATTACCTAGTGATTATACTTACGAGTTTTACCGCAACCGGGTACACAACAACCTCTCTCAGACGAAGCCATAATCCGGGGTCAACAGAGTCCAAATCGTTAGGTAAATCGGAGTCCAGTATGCAATGCGTCAGTTTAACGTAGTGGGCAGAGAATTCGGGGTCCAGGGATAAAGCAAAGTTGTCGTAAAATACGGAAAAACATAAAAGAAGCACATTCACAGACCACGGACGGAACGGAATGAAAATGATTGACACTTGACACTGATGACTGACACTGACATTTCTTTTTAAAATGGCGACTTAACGTTTCTGTTCACTTACAGAAAAATATGAATTATAATATGGTAATTTTACTTATATTGTTAAATCACATCGTTGAACACTAAAATAATAAATTATTATTAATTATTGACACTAATTGTTGAGACTCCTTTTAAAATAATAATTAATGGATTATCATTACTTTTAAAAATATTCTGCGTATAGCAAAACGTTTGAGTCTGTTGTGCACAGATAAAAATATTTTGGTGGAAAAAAAAAAGGGTTTCTGAAATTAAAAACAGAGACATCTACCGTAATACGACATAATTATTTGACATTTCAAGCCCCATACAAAAAATAAATGTACGAAGTGTTAAGCCACTGGTATACACCAATGGACACGTCAAACTGTCAAATGGCTTTACGTCAAAAATTCAAAATAAAACGCCACTCGCGCATGGCAATCGCACGGTGGTCGATTGTTTTTGTAAAGTAAATACATACAACTAAAATGAAGATACCAGAGAAAACTAAAGAAAAGAAGGACAAAATAAAGAAAAAGGAGAAGGCTAAGCCTAAAAAGGAACATGTTTTAATTGTAGCCCAAGAGATAAAGTTCGCGCGATTGTTGTCGGGGAATGAAAAGAAGACCCGTGATAAAGTGCTAAACACGCTGAAAAAATGGCTTCTAAACTGTTTTGAGAAAGGATATGGTTAGTAGTCACAGTCTAGTAGTTATGTTTTCATGATTTTCTTTATATTTCGATGAAAAAACACTTATTTTCTGTCACTCTGTACTTAACCTATAAAAATATAAATGTGCGCTGTGTAAGTATTTTACACGCTGTTTTCTTGTATTTAGATGTTCTAATGACTGAGGAAAAAGCTCTAGTGACGGTTCTGCAAGCGTCTCTTTTTAAAATTTGTCTGTATGAGCAATACAATAAAAATACCATGCTTGCACTAAAAACAATTTGTTTCTTGTAAAAATCCATCAAAACTTGTTGCTTTTTTCGAAGTCTTCAATTATCCTACTAAAGTTTTTTACAGTCCAGTTTCGCAATTACTTAGTTTTATTAACAATTGATGATTTTAAATGCATTTAAACATATTTATGTCTCATTCTTTTAAACACAATCGTTATTTAAATCTTAATCCTTCAATAGTAAAATTGCAAGATGATTTTTTGTTTCAAAGCCTTACAAAAATATTATTACATATTTTGTAATACTTATGCTATGGGTATATATATACTGATTAGCAATTATTTGACATAAAAATTATCACAATATTGCAATAATTTCACTATTCGGTAACATCAGAGTAGTTATTACTTGTTATATCCTTTATAAGGCCGTATACAGAAAGAAAGCTAGAAACTTATAAGCACTTGCCGGCGCTTGTCAGCGCTGGTAATCCGCACAGGAAAATATATGAATATATAACAACTGCAAGCAAATCATTCCGACATTTTGCTTAGTCTGCTTCAACCTGCTTCCTTTGTGTAGAACGGACCAGCGCTGACAAGCGCTGGTAAGCGCTTATAAGTTTCCAGCTTTCTTCCTGTATACAGCCAGAGGGTAAAATGAAGGCTGAAAGTTAGATATGTTCATACTATTTGACAAATATAGTAAACACAAGTACATTTATCTATAATATTATATATGTATTTATAAATTATTTATGTACATTTATCAGTGGGTTATCATAGTACAAGCTCTGCTTAGTTTGGGATCAGATGGCCGTGTGTGACTTGTCCCAGGATATTTATTTATTGATTATTTCAGAATTCAAAGAAGATGACTTCATTAGGGTGTGGAAAGGATTATTCTATGCTGTGTGGATGTCAGACAAGCCTCTTGTTCAGGTAAATTGATATTGAAAATTTATATTTAATTGAATAACTAATAATGGACCTACACTACCACAAAGTGGAAAGGTCCTATAGGTAAGAGGAGCAAAGGTCGACCAAAAAAGCGATGGGTAGATGACATTAAGAGCATAGCAGGAGATCAGTGGATGGCAACTGCTAAAAACCGAGACCAGTGGCTAAAGTTGAAGGAGGCTTTTACCCTAGCTAGAGGGACTACATAACAGCAACAAATAAATGATAAAATGTGTAATTTGTATTTTTAATCTGAAGTTATGAAGATAAATAAAGCTTTATTATTATTATTATTATAACTAATAATGGAGGCATAACTAAGGTGATCTTTTGATGAGAGGATCTTCTTACGCAATGCAGGCATTTGTCAGTAACCATGGAGCTCATTAGTACTGAAGCTAATGGCTTTTCAATAAGATAATAATTCTATTAAAAATAAATCTCAATAAATTAATACATTAGAATAAAATTTAATCAAACGAAGAGATAGTCTTTAGCCTAAGAAAAGATAAAGGACCTTTTATAGACCTCTATGCTCCTCGCGGGATATAAATAAAAGCAATGCATATGACCAGCTACTTATGCTAATTACTGTCTTACCTTCTACAGGAAGAACTCTGCGAGAAAATATCAGGTATTCTGGACCTGTTCCCGCCTCACCATCTAAGGTCAGCGCTCCTCATGTTCAGGGCAGGGCTCCGAGTGCTCGCGACAGAGTGGTACGGGCTTGACCAGCATCGGACGGATAAGTTCCTCATGGTAAGTTTGTTGTTGTCAGAGAACAATTTACTTGGAACTTTCACTGTCGAAAATTACTTCTGCTCAACTTATTTATTTTCATGGAGTTATTGACATCCATATTTAAAGTAAACCGGCCTAGTGCGAGTCGGACTCGTTCATGAAGGGTTCCGTAGCAGCAAGTAACATAATATAAAGTTCTTGTTAGATTTGAGTTGATTGAATGAAAGGTAAATTACGATATACGGTTTATGACGTATTAAAAAAAAAATTGGTTGCCTGTAAAGTCGGTATACGGGCGAAAGTTTTACGTGACAACGACTTACTGTGCTCGAGTGGAAGGGACGCGTGCCTTTCACTTTTTATGTCTGTCTCTCTCGCTCTTAGGCGGGCTAACCATGCCCGAGTGGAAGGGACGCGTGCCTCTCACTCGCTCTCATTGTGAGCGCATAACGTGAGCGGAGCGTAACGCAGTTTCTTAAAGTGTCACCCAGACGTTGTCACGTCAAAAACTATTTACTAGATCTCAACTTCAACTTCAACTTTTATAATTATGGCAATCCACCGAATTTTCGGTGATTTCTGCCAGTGTCCAGTTTGAAAATAATATTTTATAATTATAGTGACAATTGTACGGTTATTAAATTATAGTGTGGAGATCATACACGTGTTCTTATAACCAAGAACACGAGATGACTCCACTAGATCTCGTTCAAACCAATTTTTGGTGGAAGTTTACATGGTAATGTACATCATATATTTTTTTTTGATTTATCATACTCTTATTTTGGAAGTTACGGGGGGGGGGGACCAACATTTTACCACTTTGAAAGTGTCTCTCGCGCAAACTATTCAGTTTAGGGAAAAATGATATCAGAAACCTCGATATCATTTTTGAAGACCTATCCATAGATACCCCACACATATGGGTATGATGAAAAAAAAAATTTGAGTTTAAGTTCTATTTAAGGGGACCCCCAAAATTTTTTATTTATTTTCTATTTTTGTATCAGAATCTTAATGCGGTTCACAGAATACATCCACTCAGCAAGTTTCAACAGTATAGCTCTTATAGTTTCGGAAAAAAATGGCTGTGACATACGGACGGACAGACAGACAGACAGACAGACATGACGAATCTATAAAGGTTCCGTTTTTGCCATTTGGCTACGGAACCCTAAAAATGGGAAATGAATCGCTATGCTGGTTTTCGATACGATAAACTGCTCTTCACTCAATCTACTGCAATGCATTCTTGCATGCATGGCATTCTAGTTTAATTAAAAAATGGTTCCATAATGTCATCATAAAACCAACAAAGAATATGTTCTCCATATTTTTGCGCACCTTTGATATAGTTTGCAGACTCTTTCTACGAGCAAGCGACAGCCGGCTGTCGCGCTGTCTTTCTATTGTGTCTCGAATCACGTGTGTTCGAAGGATTAAATAAGTATAGAAGTGTGTCATGAGATCGTGACCGTGGCGAGCTGTGCACATTTTGGGGTGTCATCTATACATGACAACGGTCAAAAGGTTAAAATAATGTGTTTCTATCAACAGTTAGTACGTCGGTACCTTCGCGCCAGTCTACGTTGCTTACAGCGAAGCGAATGGGAGCTCTCTAGCTGCCAGCAGTACGCGCGGACTTTGTCAGACAATGATGGTGAGTCGATATCCTAGTCTATTACTGTCCTACTGCAGGGCAAAGGCCTCTTCTCTTAAAGAGAAGGCACGAGCATTAATCTTGTCAGGGCAGTCAGGTGATTTCGGACTTATATTCATTATTAATCCAAAGCATAAAGAAAAGAGCGAGAGCGTAATTTTTTTTTTAATATTTTTTTTATTGTTCCATTATTGATTGTTGCCATAATGTAAACATTAAAAAATTAAGAGTAATCGCCTCCACTTTTTGTTTATACTCAAAAAAGCTCTTTATTTAAAAAAACTAGCTTTCCTCCGCTTGGATTTCGAACTTCCAATCACTATTTTATCCCCTTAGATTTAACCTCAATTTTTCAAAAATCCTTTCCTACCGTTACAAAAGGAACCAAGTGCAAATTTTCATGTTTCTAATCCTTATTTTCGTGGGTGGGAAATCATCAAATGACTTCTCCTGCCCTTTGCTGGGCGGGGGGAGTATCAGACTTTTACTGACTAAAACCCACCTTTGTTCCTTCGGTTGCCCTTTGTGTTCCAGGGCCGCGGTAACTATTCCGCAACCCCGGTTTCCTCCCTTCTTTCTTATCATATCCTTTTAGGGTTTGAATTCCCAAAAATCTTAGCGCCTTACTAATACACGCTGCATAAAGTTATGACAGGTTTATACGTCAAAAAATGTATGGTTACACAGGCTTTATTCATTGCATAACTTTACACAGTGATTATTAGTAAGGGCATTAGTGTTTACTCTTCACAAAGAACACACCCTGCAAGTTTCATGTCTCTAGGAGCAGCATTTACAACTACAACTTATAACTACATTTTGAAATGGGCAACTAGAATCACTTTTGTAAATGACGTTTTAAAGTGCCTTTTTAGCCTAATGAAAATAAACTATTGACTACTGACTTGATTTGACTATTGACTACAGTCAAAATACCATTTTATTATGAAGATTAACGTTTTTCCCCAGGTATTCTCGCGCTCAAAACTCCTCACTACGCTCGCAATTCGATGTCAATGTTACTTCACTTCGTTGATTGTTATCTAGAAGAAATTGCTAAGGTATGTAAAACGCATTTATTACATTTTTAAGTTTTTACAAACGTAAAATGTAACAACCATTTTGAAGGATGTCGAGGCCATTAAACTGAGTATAAAAAATCCATAATTGGCAAGTAATGCCATCTTATAAGACGGGCATGTTGGTGTAGCGGTGAGTGGCCCTGACTGCTAAGCCAGAGGTCGTGGGTTCGATTCCCACCCAAGACAAACTTTGTGTGATGAGCATGATTGTTTGTTCTGTGTCTGGGTGTAATTTATCTATAATATGTATGTATTAATAAATTATATAAGTATGTTTATCAGTTGTCTGGTTGCCATAGTACAAGCTCTGCTTAGTTTGGGATCAGATGACCGTGTGTGAGTTGTCCCAGGATACTTATTTTTATTATTTATTTATTGTAATTTGACTGGAACTGTAAATTTTGTAGTTTCAATATGGCTATCAAAAAAAATTGAAAAAAATAATTTTCATAATATAATATGAGAAAATAAAATAAAATTAGCCAGTTACTTTTAGAAATATTTTGAAAAGCTGGCAAGAAAATTTTATTGTTAGATAGATAGATAGATATATTTATTTGCATAAAACATGGTATATACAGGTGTTACATGAGTTAAGGACATCATACATGTTTTGCTTATGACTAAAGCATGCAAAATGATTATCATTACTTATGTTCTAAATATTCCTTAATACTATAAAATTGTTCTCGTTTAGCCATTTAAACAAGTTAATTTTAAACTGTCTGTTATTTAGTCATTTAAGTTTACATGTTTGACATGAATACTTGTCAGATTACTAACTCAGTTTAAAAGGCGTTAATTAATAAGATTAAATTGTAACTGTTACTGTTTATTTATTTATTGTTATAAGTTTTTTTTTCTTTATGTTCTGTATTCATATTCTTTAGTCATAATCTGTGGTTGTAATGTCCGTCTGCGAAGAAATTCTTTTATTTTGAACTTCATGTTTATTGTTATATCTCGCTGTGGTTAATTTTATCAATATTCACGGCAGAATTGTGGTGTCTTTTCCATAAAGGCTATTAATAAATTTGAAGTTATAATAAGAAATAAAATAATTTTACCACAATTCCAACTCATTTCTCCCAGGTTTCAAACGGCGAAATCCCAGACGAAAGCCTGGTCGAGCTCCTTCGTCCATTCTGCGTGTACATGTGCGGGGGCGAAGCACCCCTACTATGTACGGCGGCGCGGAGGCTCCTCACAGCGCTTGTCAGACAGAGCGATGAGGGACTGAAGTATCAACATGCTACGATCGCGTGGAAGAGGGTAAGCAGAGATATAGGGTGACCGGTAATTAGTGTACGATACTTAAGTACGTGATTGTGCTCATAATAACCAACAATGTTTACGATAGAAAACAAACCTGAAATTGCGAAAAAATATACAGCTGTTCAGTACAATAGGCGAGACGACGAAAAAGAAAATTAGTCCGTCAGTTAGATTGTTAAAAAAATTTGTACGCGTATTTTTTCTTTTTTCTCTTAAACGAAAAATGACGAAGATACGGTGCATTGAAGTAGCGCGTGACGTCACAATCTGATACACTTTTTGCAGCACGGTGACGTCAAAAGCCCCCACTCTGGAACTTTGTTGCACTTTATCTTTGTATTTTTTAATTATTTTCATCAAGCAAAAAATACGTGTCCGGTATTTTTGACCGATCTACAAGACGGACTAAACAGAATGCCATTTTTTTTATGCTGTCGTCATCCCTATTATGTAGTCTTTTCCGATCACAGGTCATAAAACGGCCTTTGTATTTTCTTATACTTAAGTAAATAAGCCCTTACAAGTACAATATGGGCGAGAAAATAGACAAAAACCAACTTGGAAATCTCGAAAAAATATCAGCTGCTTCATACATTAAGGTCGGGAGGGCATTGAACTTTTGTTAGAAACAGCTGATATTTTGACGCGAATTCAGAGTTGGTTCCATAATAAAAGTTGTTTGTTTTTATGGGTAGAATCATCTCCTAGCGGGTTTTTTAAGACCATAAAAACACGCTGTATTAAAATCGTTTGTTTGATTCCAGATGGGCTGTCCAGAAGGTGGCCCCGAGGCGCTGGAGCTGGTGTCGGACTCCGAAGATGATGAGGAGCAGAACGGTGTTCATGATGATGATGAAGAAGATGAGAGGTAAATAATGGATAAGTGACACTTTTAAATGTAGCTATTTCACCAAAAGTTGTTGTTTTAAAGATTGATTTGATTAAATAATTGATTAATTAAATTTTCAAGACACTAGGATCTTACACCAATTTTAAAACTCCGGACTATTACCGAAAAATTCTTAAGTTCTTTTTCTACCTGGCAACCGAACATAACACAGGACATTTAAATCAGTCATTTTCCAATGCACCAAAACTAGTGAAATATTTTAATTTCATTATTACTATGTAAAACATATTTTTCTCCAATTTTCTAGGTCCGAAAAGCCACTAGACCCTAGAGCGGGGCGAGTGGACGTAGAACTGCCGAGCCTGCCTGTACCCGCGACATTAATCGCCGACATGTTACGAGAATTACTCGCTACGGCCACTTCCGGCAGATATCGACGAGTTAAGATCTGTTTGCAGTGGTGAGTTTTATTTAAAACTAGCTGATCCGTGCCCACTTCGTTGGGCGGTAAACATTCGCCTGACTAGACAAAAACTGAGATAGTTCGGTCAATATTTATGATCTTTTTATAATTTATAGCTTATAGCACTCACGAATAATATATCTATCTACCAGTGCAACAATTTTTAAAATTGGTTCATTACTTCCGGAGATTACCCCCTGCATACAAACAAATTTTTCCTCTTTATGATATTAGTATAGATTAGTATAGACTAGCGACCCGCCCCTTCGTACGAAAATCTCGCCTTTTTTTACTATAATATGCATGTATTATTCATATAAAACTTTCTCTAGAAGAAGTCTATTTATTGCTGAAAACTGCATTAAAATCCTTTCAGGAGTTCAAACGATCTAAGTGAACAGACAGCGGAAACCACTTTAGTTTATACCAGTATTATAAAGTTGAAGGCTTTGTTTGGTTAAACACACTACTGGGTAGTTTACACCAATAAATGTTACACACAATTTCTATAAAACTTTTTTTAATTTCAGCCCAATAAATTCGGGTCATTTTCAATTTGCTATAAAATTTTATTTTTAGTTACTTTGAAATCAATAAATAGATAGTCAACTAAGTTGTTATTTTAGACGTCATAAGTTGCCATTGCTATACAAAATCTATTGGAGAATTGCGTTTTGACATAAAAAGTACGTCAATTGATAATGGTGTAAACTACCGTATTCTCCGAGCAGATATCGACCAGTTAAGATCTGTTTGCAGTTGTAAGTTGATTATTTCAATGTTCTTTTAAAAAATGAGTAAAGCAACATGTAGCGACATCTATTGTCCAAATGCAACCTACTTCGTTGTAATCAGCGTTTGTTGCGATATGAGAAATAGGGATTCATTGTTATACAATATGGGTTGGCTAGAATTTAAAAATGAAATACTTATTTGACACCACACAAACCCACAGATCCATACAAATGTGTTAGTAATTCCTTATCCTAATGTTAAAACAGTTACTTATTCATATTTATCAATAATTATTGATATGGACATCATTTTAAAATTGATTATTTTACGAAATGTGAATATTAACGTGAGGTCCGGCCATAAAATCTATACTAATATTATAAATGGGAAAGTGTGTCTGTCTGTCTGTCTGTCTGTCTGTCTGTATGTTTGTCTTTCTTTCACGGCAAAACGGAGCGACGTATTTACGTGATTTTTTAAGTGGAGATAGTTGAAGGGATGGAGAGTAACATAGGCTACTTTTTGTCTCTTTTTAACGCGAGCGAAGCCACAGGCAAAAGCTAGTACAATATGAACAGTTCTTTTTCCTTGTAATATCATTGATTCGTAGCAACTTATATTTAAACTCTTTTCAGTTTCGAGAAACTGTCCCGCTCCGAGTATCCACTGCGCGTGACGTCACAGTTCTCTGACGACTCGTCGCCGGCGATCAAACAAAAGAAATCTGCGCACACACTGCACGCGCTCGAGAAGAAACTCGTCGCCGCCAGCGATGAGTTAGCACTACGAGGTAAGGCCATTACAATGACGTTTGACTGACTATATTCCATTCGCGTTAAGATTAGACATTTATAAAACATTTTTACTGTCCATTCAACCGATTTTGAGTTTTATTACGTTGGCGGAATAACAAATGACGGCTGCAGTAAATAGTTGGTTTGTACGCTACTTTTTTGCTACCAATGCCACCCTTACGTCTACGGAATAGAAGTTAAAATCGGTTTAACAAACCGTAAAAAATGTTGTTTCAAGTGTCTAATCTTAACGTGAATGGAATCTAGCCGATTTTAGTTAAGAGCCCTACTATGTATAAAGAATACTATACTTTGATCGACTAATAAATGGTTAGCCGATTTGTCGGTGGTTAAAAGCCCAGCCATACCCTATTTAGTATTGGAAATTGGGAACGCAATCACGCAATTAACAAGCTTATTTCGTAATTTACGAAATAAGCTTGTTAATTGCGTGCACATGTAATAATAATAATAATACCAGCCTATAACTGTCCCACTGCAGGACAAAGGCCTCTTCTCATACAGAGAAGGCACTAGCATTGATCACCACGCGCGCTCAAGGCGGTGCGGTGATTTCTGACTTAGGTTAATTATATGTTCAGATTATTTCCTCACGATGTTTTCCTTCACCGATGTCAGTAATGTCCAAGATATATTTTAGAAGGTATATATAAATTGAAAAATTCGCATAGGTACAGTCAGCATCAAAAGTCGCTGACCACATTCAGATTTTCAAAACCGCTGAACACTATATCATCCATAAATCGCTCAACAAGATAGGCGCCAGTATTGAATGAACATCATTAAAGTTCAAAATTAACTAAACACCATTTTGTCAAAAATTGTTAATCGTTATAACATCCAAAAATAACACAACAATTAGTTTTGCAAAAGCCACTGAACAATATAAAATGGTTCTTTTGGTATCTAGTGTAATCATGGCAACGTCCAAAAATAACTTAACAGCATAACTACCAAAAGTTGCTGAACATCTTTGTTTCGGATACTGAACTGCAAACTAAAAAGTGCTTGTTTCTATCTTCAGAGTTACAAATCCAATATTGTCCTATCAAAACTAAATCATGTAAAAATATTTAATGGATGTAAATTTCGAATTTAACTTTCCAAAATATCTTATTTTTATTTCTTAGAGCCAATGAGAATAGTAGAAGTGGGTGATCAAGCAACAACAGTTTAGATGACTTTGAAAATGTGCTTTCAAAGTCATCTAAACTTTCCATATCACGATTGAATATAGCCTTATTTGTAAAACTGTAAGTCTTACTATCTATCTATCATTAATCATTTTTTTAGTTCGATTAAATTATAACCTTATTTGTAAACCAATGGCTCATTTTCAAAATTCACGCAGTTTCCCTTTGAAATAAATTGTTTAGAAAACATAGTTGGGGGTATTTAAAAAAATATTTAACCTTAAATATAAGAAGAATATTTCAACTTAATTATAGCTTTGTTGACAGTCTACACTGACGTAAAAAATTTAATACAAAAAAAAATCTGATATGCCTGTTGGTCTAGTGGTTAGTGACCCTGACTGCTAAGCCGGAGGTCGTGGGTTCGATTCCCACCCAGGACAAACTTTGTGTGATGAGCAAGATTGTTTGTTCTGTGTCTGGGTGTAAATTATCTATATATTATAGATGTATGTATTTATAAAGTATATAAGTATGTTGTCTGGTTACCATAACACAAGCTCTGCTTAGCTTGGGATCAGATGACCGTGTGTGAGTTGTCCTTAATATTTATTTATATCTGCGCCAAGTACCCAGGGTAGATTATAAACGGTTTTACTAATCAGAGTAATTTATCATCTTGGTGGAGGTACTACCGTGCCCCCAGATGTTTTGTTGTCAAACTTCGGAAAGGAATGTTATATTAATGTCACTTCACTTTACAAAAATACGAGTACACACACATATTTAACCCAAAAAACAATTGATGCTGTTCAGGGACTTTTGAGATGAACGATGGTATGCTATTTTTGTCAAAAATTTGTTTAGTGACTTTAGAGACGAAGAATGTCATGCTTTTTTTGCCATAACTTTGTTTAGCGACTTTTGAAAAGTGGTGGTCACCTACTTATGCTCTTTTACGATGATCATTAATTTCTGGTGCTTGTCATGTTAAGCAATTTAGGTATTATACGGTGTACAGCGATTTTGAAATTTTAAATGTGGTCATCAACTTTTGATGCTGACTGTACTAGCCCGGATTTGAACTACAACCTAGTTACAGTCCGTTACTCTTCTTAATCTATATAAATAATATAAACAAAATAGGGTTAACGGGCCACCTAACTTTATACGCGGACGACACATGCCTCTTTTATTTTGATAAATGCATCCATAATTCTATAACCAATGCGCAAAAAGATCTTGACACACTCAGTGAGTGGCTCAAATACAACCTATTAACAATAAATACCTCTAAAACAACATACATGATTTTTACCGCAAAAAATAAACCATTGCCCGATTTCCCACCACTAACTATAAACAATGACATAATAAAAAGATCAAGTCACGAAAAATATCTCGGTCTGAGGGTAGACGACAAATTAACGTGGAAACAGCACATCGAACATCTAAAAACAAAATTAATGTCATTACTAGCATCACTACGTAAAATCTCAAATTGTATTCTAAGGAAAATACGTAATATAATTTATAACTCATTGGTAAAATCCCACCTCGAATACCTTATTGAAATATGGGGATCCGCCGCGAAAACTATCCTGATGCCTTTACAAAGAACCCAAAACAAAATTATAAAAACCCTGTATCATTATCACTACCTTACTCCAACAAAAACAATATTAAAAAAAACTAAATTATTAAATCTCACACAGCTATATACATACGGAACCTGCATACTAATAAAAAAAATCATAACAAACAGCATACAATCAAATTTACAGTTACCTAAAAAAACAATATCGCACAACCTAAGAAATAAAAACAAACTGCATCGGAGACAAGCTCGGACAAACTACGGTAAAAAAACCATATTGTTCGAAGGAGCACAGCTGTATAATGACCTACCAAATAACATAAAAGATTGTGATAGTGATAGTATCAATATGTTTAAAAGAAAACTAAGAAATCATGTTTGTGAAATGTAACTAATGATAATTTGTATAACTTCACCAACACGCAACGAAGGCAAAAATGTATCTAGATATAATAATTCTTTGTATCTCATTGTAAGTGAACCTACTGTTCTTATGAGAATAAAATTCTTTAAACCTAACCTCTTATATAAGAGGCGGGCGCCTTAACCACTAGGCCATCACGACATTTAGAGTGGTACAATGTCTAATGTGTAAAGGGTTTGGGCGCATTAGGGTAATCGGGATGACGACAACATAAAAAAATGGCATTCTGTTTAGTCTGTTTTGTAGATCGGCCAAAAATATGGGTCACGTATTTTTTGCTTGATCAAAATAATAATAAATAAAATACAAAGATAAAGAGCAACAAAGTTCCGAAGGGGGGCTTTTGTCGACACTGTTCTGCAAAAATTGTATAAGATCGTGACGTCACACGAAACTTCAACGCACAGTGTCGTCGTCATTTTTCGTTTATGAGAAAAAAGAAAAGGTGCGTGCATTGAGTTGAGTTATAATGTACTACGTACTAGAGGAGTCACCTCAACTAAATTTTTTGTAACACGAGTTAGAGTGCATGCACCCTAACTCACTTAGTCTATGCCGAGCGCTTGCAGCTGCAGCTAGACGATTTCGAGTGCAAAGTTTTGTTCAAAAATATGCCTTCGTGTGCATGGAGATACTGTTCAAACAGCTTGAGAAATATAAATAAAATTCAAGGAGTGATTTTTACCAGTAATAATTTAATTTTATTATTTGTAATTTGGAAAGTATGACGAGTCACCTCGACGGCGGCCATGTTGATGTTAATATCAAAGAGTAAAATATTTGTTGCATGCGCAGAATGGACACTATCGTCGGGTAACGTTAAATAATAACGAACAAGAAAATGTTATTAATAATCATGAGAAAAAATGTATTAAGTAATATTCATATTTTTTTATTTATTAAGTATATATATATATATATATATTTTAGGGTTTCGTTGGCCGTGTCCTAGTACTAGAGAATTATGGATTAAATTTATTCAGAAGAATCGCAGCAAAATCACGTTATTGCCAATAGAATATTCACGAATATGTTCCGTTCATTTCAAGAAAAACGAGAAATACACCACAAAGTTAAGAAGAGTACTTATATTATTTCATGGGAATTAAAATTTTTACAGTTTAAATTCGTTTTATTTATATAATATCATACAAGATATTGTGAGGCAACTGAAAATACTTATGTATCTTCTAAATTCACGACTTCCCTACTAATTTTGCCTCTGCTAAGTTCCACGTATACACTGACCGTCACTTTAATACTCAACTCACACAATCGACACTACACTCCCTCACTACCCTTTCAATCATTTTTTTTATTTTGTTATATTATTATTATTATTTTACACATAATTTTATGTAATACATTTCTTATTTTAAATACCTATAACTATTTCTATAACGATACCCATAATGCACATAAAATTAAAGAAGTCTATATAAGTCGACTTCAAAAATATGTCGCATCTGCGCGCATTGGTGTTATCTATGGCACCTGTTCGCACTGCGCATGCTCCGCTGTCACCAAATTACGCGCCATATTTTGTTTGAGATAGCTCCTCTAGTACGTAGTACATTATAACTCAATGGGTGCGTGTCCAAAATTTTTTAATAATCTCACTGACGGACTTATTACTTTTTTTTTCATCGTCTCACCGATTCTCATTTTGGCAACTGACTCGCTAATGGACTGCTTCTCATTATGACCACTTCTTATTTTGGCTACTTCTCATTAGGGCTACTTCTCAAAATTTGGGAATGTTTATTAAAACTGTCTTTTTGTATATAAACACGTTATAAACAATGCTTCTGGATTGTACAAGCTCTTGAATCTAGGAGACTTCTCTTTGTCTTTTTATCTATGTTGATAAACAACTGACGTTCCAAATCGCCTGGAAATAAACGACTTTTGGCGGAATATTCGAACGTCACTCAATTCTGAGACGCTCTTAAATCTCTTGCTGTCTTTGTCATTCTAAAGGAAAAAAATAAGGACAGCAGTAGATTTGAGAGCGTCTCAGAATTGAGTGACGTATGAGTATTCCGCCATTAAGCTTGAGTTTGTCTTGCAGGTCTCAGTCGTAAGCACAGGAAACGGCTGCTGGCCAAGAGTCGTTCAGGGAACAGTATTGTGGAGGAAGTGGAGGCTGTCCGACAGAAACTCAGCACCAATGTCACTGTAAGTATCTATACTTGTATATACTAATACTAGCTGTTCCTCGCGGTTTCACCCACGTTATATCAGATTTTTGGTTGCTACTCCGCTCAAAGTTTACTCGAAACCACGTTTTATGTCACGTCCCACGGAAACAGGAGAAAAAACAAAAAAAGAAGATAAAAAGTATTCTATATCCGTCCCCTGGTCCTAAGCTACCTCCCCACCAAATTTCAGCCAAATCGGTTCTGCCGTTCTTGAGTTATAAAATGTGTAACTAACACGACTTTATTTTATATATATGGATTATAAAGAGGTAAAATTTGTATGTATGTAGGGGGTAATCTCCAGAAGTAATAAACCAATTTTTAAAATTGTTTCACTGGTAGAAAGATACATTATTCGTGAGTGCTATAGGCTATAAATTATAGAGATATCATGCATATTAGCCGAACTATCTCAGTTTTTGTCTAGCCAGGCTGATGTTTACCGCCCAACGAAATGTTCACGGGTCAGATAGTCTTGTATAAGCATCTGTCTTATCCTTTTATAGGCTTAGTACATATTTATGAAGAAAATTTATAACTACATTAACTAAAAATAAATATCTACATAATTTATAAACAAATTGAAGATAAGTAAAGCGTCCTCCTCTATTCTATTTGCCGTGCCCTACAGGGCCCACAATGTACGGTCAGCAAAGTATATAAGTATACAGGGCCGTCATCTACAATTGAGGCTATCTTGATAACCAATGAATGTATTCAAATGAAATTTACCCTAATTGAAGAACTAGTCAATTTCTACTATAGTTTAAATTTTTATTAGAAAATATCTGTGGGTTTTTGAGAAAACTTAAACTGTATCTGACGGCCCTGTATACTTATATACTTTGCTGACTGTACCTAGTTAATAATTATATAACACCTGTATAACATGTGGAGTGCAATAAAGTATTGAGTATAGTAACGATTAAAAAAAAAAGTCAAAAGCCGGGGCATAGGCTACCCCAATGTATGTTGTGAAGCTACCAGAAGTATAAACAGCTACACACAAATTTCCTAAAATACATTATGCTTATTTCATATAATTAACCTTAAAGTCAGTTATCAGACATAAGCTCAGCACCAACGTCACTGTGAGTCCCTTTTATCTATTCCATTGTTGAGGACAAATTAAAATGTCACAAAGATAAATCCATCTTCTTCAAAAATACATCTGTCCATGGCGTTTTAAAATCGGGGGTATACTACAAACGACTACAAAAATATTTCCAAAATAACATTGTTCTTCAAAAACCATTTATACTAACGGTAACTACCCATCCGGTTTTGCATACGTGTTCCAAATCTTAGATTTCTTTCATTCTATTCTATTTCATTATGAATTCACCTTATTTATTTATTTAATAAACATGAAAGACTTACAGCTAAAATACACAGAATAAAAACAGTGTGTGAGACTGAGAGCTAATTAAAAGACTTCACTTCTAGAAACAGATTGAAAAAAAATTTGCGAGTACAACACTAACCAATACAGCTACCAAGAGGCTGGATATTAGCACACCTTAACTTAATTTACATTACACAAATATAGAATAATAGCTAGTACAGACAAAACTTACTTAAAAAAGTCAAGGCTCTCATGCACTTTGTTATGAATCACTTTGTTGATTAAAATGGTGTCAGAGCGCCTGATCTGAGTTTTTCAGGAACAGTCAGACAAAGCTAAATACATGTAAATATGGTTTCGTATCTTAAAGATACCCCCTTTTCCAGATTAATTCTTTTAACTAAAAACTTCATTTAAGAAAGCAAACCAACAAACCACAAGCTAGTTAACTAATAAAACTTTATTCCACAGAATGGCGGCTGGCACGTGGAGCCTACAGAACCTGAACCTAAGAAACCAAAACAAAAACAAACAAATAACGCCAATAACAAACTTAAAAATAACTCCAATAACACAAGCGAAGTCAGGAAACGCAGAGCTAGTGACGTCACAAGCAACACGACAGACAAACAGACAGACAAAAAAAGAAAAGTGACAAAAGAAAACTACGTATCTATTAAGCATAGTAATGAAAATACAGATGTTGACAGTAAAAAGAAAAAAGTTAAAGTAGAAAGCAAAGAAAAGAAAAGAGATGTAAGTCGTAATCAATTGAATGCAGATAAAATAAGTAAAAATAGTGATAAGCTTAAAGATAAAATGACTAAAGTACTCGAAAATGCTTTTATTAATGAAAGTAACAAAGAAGTTGATAAAATTGAAAATAGGACACGACGAACTGAAGTAAAAAATAATAAGGACCTAAAAATCAACGGCGAAAAGGTTAAAAAACCGGAAAACGTTAAAAAAACCGTAAAACCGGTAGCAAAACAACCCACATTTGTAGTAAATAAAGTTAAACACGCTCAAACAAAAACAGAATTCAAAAAACAATTAGTGAAATTAGATAAGAAATCGGATAAAAACTTTGGAACGCCTAAAAAAGTGAAATTTGCTTTGAATAACAATTCTATGCAGCAACCAGTGGATTACTATAAAAGTGTTCGACAGAGCCCTAGCATTCCTTTTGATGAGGCTAAAAAACCTATTAAAACGAATCTAAAGCCATCGACTCCATCTCCCATTAATCCGTTTTTTAAGAAAAAATTGCGAATTAGAAATTAATTTTGACTATTTGAGTAACTAGGAAATTCTCATACGAAATATTGGTACACCGGCTACACATCAAGCTATACAAAACCAGTTTTAGCTGACCCCACATTGTGTATGTTTTTCGTACAATCAGAAGTCGGCTTATACTGGTTTTGTATAGCTTGATGTGTAGCCCACCGTACCGATTCCACTAAAAGAAATTTCAGTACAGGCCATCTTTTTCTTTCCATTTAATTAAGACAAGGACAGAAGATACAATATTAGTTTATTCCTGTCAGATTGAGCTAATTACCGTTAACCTTTCTAATTTATTGCTTTCCACTTACAAATATTTTCAGTTATATAATTCAAATTTATGGGGTACGAAAATAAAATGTTTTAGAATTAATTGTTGATGATGTCAAATAGCGTATGCCTATTATAAAGACATAATTTGAACTTGGCACGACAATATCCTCATTTTATCATAAACCTATGAATTAGCAGTTCCATCCAATGATATTATAAGTAAAAAGTTGTAGATAGGTTACTTACACGACATTTTCTCTTCAAAAACGGCACACTAACGCACACATACAATTAGACGTCAAAGTAGGATGGCATGATTCAAGTATTGCGAGTGAATAGAGACGAATATAATTTGGCACAAGCTATTAAACAAAATTGTATAATTTGGTTAAATAGCTACATTTTAAAGTGCCACATGCTGGCTGCATATACACCTTTTTGCTCACGGTAGCCCGCGAAGTTCAAATTTTCGTACGTTTTTTGCAGTTTCCTTTCATTGTCAGGCTGTACATTGAACGAAATTAATTCGCGGCTGTAATAGGTATTTAGTTACAGAATTATATTCATAAATATCATCAATACAACCCTCAGAGCGCAAACAACTCGATTGAATGAATTTTTCATGAAATAGACAATCAATCAAGTTATATGCACAGGCAAATTGCAAAAAAAAACGTAAATTTAAATTTCGCAGGCTACCGTGATGCATCCCCCTTCTGATGTGATGTATGCATATAACCTATCTACACCTTTTTACTTATAATATTATTGGTTCTATCTATGTTAGCTATATTATAGGCAATTGTTTCGTCTTGATTTCTGAACTAGGAAATGAAGAATTCTTATTGTTTTCACGTTGTTATATGTCGAGGTGACGAAGATATATTACACTATGTATAAGTATTGTACTTTTTAAATAAATTAAATAATATGAAGTTTAAATATACTTTGATAACTGAATTTTTTGTTTTATTTTTATGTGCGCAGCTCCAGCCTTATAGCAATTGTAAGTGCTAGCATAACGATGACGACTTTAATTTTAGATGTCAAAAGGTCAGTTTTAGGGGTCAATTTAACCTTTCAACGACCAAGCGACAGCCGGCTGTCGCGCTGCTATTGTCTTTCTATTGTGTCTCGAACCACGTGTGTTCGAAGGTTTAAAGTAAAATCCAAGGGTTGTCCGTGTTGTGACCCTTGTCCGTCGGCCGCCATCTTGGAAAAAGGGTTCAAATGATTTTTATGGTGGTGCACTTTCTATATTTTCTTATGCGCTTACTTTTAAAGGAACAGGACTTCACTTGGCTTGATTAGCAAAATATGTGCATTACATAGGTAATGCAAAATATACTCGTGTTATATAACATAAGGTTCATATTACGCTGCACGAAAACGTAAATTCCTTTGTTCACAAATTAAACCAAGTACATCTTTCTCTTTCGATTTCATTAAGAAAAGAACAGAAGATACCTATATCGATGCTTCCGACAACAAAGGTCGTAAACACCAAAATAGCACTTTTGGTAATCAACGAAAAACAAAAAATAATTTAGTTTTTGGCTTATATCTTTTTACCTTGAAAAGTTGTAAAATTGTGTTCTATACAAGAAATACGTAAAATACGATGGTGTTTCATAATATATTATTGCTATTTATGTCAAAGCCTTAATTTAAAAGTTAGCTTGGACATACACCCCAGAAAATTTAAGAAGTTGGTATTTACGACCACTAACAAATCAATGGAGAACAATTTGTCTAACGGAAGTTAGAAGTATGCACCAGTTTTTAAATACAATAGTTCTGGGTTTGGTTTTAAAAACCATATACTGAAATAAAAATGAGTGTAAACACCACGATCTGATGCGATGGTATGTAACAAACATGGAAATATCTGAAGCAAATCAATGAATTTAAGACTGTAAGTTGAGTTTTCATTACTTGTAATGAAAACAATAAAATAAAACACAAATTGACATACTTATTAAAAAAGGTTTTTGATTCATTGACCGTCATCGTTTAATCAAAATAATGGTTAAGCAAGGCACTAATACAAATTCAAAGTAAAAAAATGTCTAAACCAATCACTTTAATTTTCATTAGAGGATCTTGTACATCAATCATCATTCATCATCATTGTTAGTGTCGCGACTCGAAATTTTTATAACTTTAGGACTTGGCAGGTCCTAAAGGTATAAAAATACACTTAAGTAAGTATATTATAGGCACCGTATAATTTAATCAAGCGTTTGTTACAAGATGCCTATAGTGTTCTACCTCCAACGGCGTACCTAACCAGCCAGACATAAATCAAAATGTTAAGTAATCATTTTGTTTCATTGATTTCAAGAAGATTTTATAATCACGACATTTTTTTAAAACGTATTGATAATGAATTACATAAAAATATAAGTAAACATTCTACCAAGCTTACTGCTGCTCTTATAATTTTATTAAACTATGCCCATAACATTTTCACCAACGCCCTTATAAATTTAGGTAGTTCATCTTTCTAGATCTTGTTTGTTCGGAAAGCTTCTGTACTATGGTCTACCTAACTTTTAGTGTCGTTGGTGAAAATGGGAAAGTATTATCGACAAGATAATAAAAAAGTAGATGCAAAACATAATACGACGACGAGTTAAAGAAAATCAGGTCTTCAAATTTCTGATTAATAATCTTCTGTCATTGGATAGAAGATTATTAACCAGAAATTTGTAGACCTGATTTTCTGATAAAAGATAATTAATCAGAAATTTCATCTTCCTCGTCAGTCTCAGGAAGAGTATCAATGACTGTTATGAGACTGACAAGGAAGCTGTTTGTATTCGGCATGAAACCGTTTGTGTATTGTCCCCTGATCACACAATCGTTGCAGATCTTTGTATTTAGCTGCGGTAATTGGTAGTTTATCCGTATATAGCTGTTTTGGAGTCAACTGCTTTATATAAATAATAAATAAATAATACCAGCCTATTACTGTCCCACTGTAGGGCAAAGGCCTCTTCTCATACAGAGAAGGCACGAGCATTGATCACATCATCACAATCAACTGCTTTACTCGATTATATTGCAATTCTAACATTTCTTCTGTATTTGACATTTGACTTTTTCTTCTGTATTTATTGACATTACGACAATTGTTTCTCAGCAGAACTTACGTTTTTAAAAAAATTGTGGGGTGTAATTACAATTAATTATGTGTTCATGTTTTTACGGCCGACAGCTGTTTGAACGTTGTATTATACGACCTGCACGGTTATTCGGTTCTAAGCAATATGAGTTATACGTACCCTCTTTTCTAAAAAATCTTGATTATACTAGTAAAAATTTTGGGCGTAAAGGTATTTTTTTTAGGCGAATATTTTTTTCACATTTTTAGATCGACGCAGCGCCAAAAATTAAGTAGGGCTGCATTCTTAACTCATTTTCGCCAAAATGGCGTTTACGACATTTGTTGCCGGAACCATCGATATATTAGTTAACAGTCGAAGATACCTGACAAATAAACCAGCGCTTTCTGTCAAATTAGTTTTAGTGGCCATATTTTTAATCGCAAAATTAATGAAATAGTAAAAAAAAGATGTATTGAATTTAAGTTTATTTTATTTGTAAACAACAAGGGAAGGTACCAATGTTAGTGATTATGAAAACAGCTCTTATCGCAACGACTTACAGGTGCTTACTAAAATGTGAAATTGTTGCTATAATCGTATAGTTAACAAGTACCTTATCACCACGTTTGGCACCACTAATAAAATAGAAAAAAATAGACGCAACCTACTTAGAAAGATCACGTAATTTCAGATAAAGAAATACCTACTTTGAAATATTGTGGAAACATTAGCAATTTGTTATTACTCATTTATGAACCCTTCTCGGGTCCTCAGGGTTAGATATTGCTTATTTGTGAACCCTGGTCCCCGGGTTATTTTAGGTTTTCTATTACTTCTCCACTCCCGTTGGTGACGACGATGTAACGATGTTATAAAGGTAGGTAGCCCTATACGATATAGTAGTTGGGAGCGTCGTTTTAATTTAGACAAGCTCTAAAGTTGTATGGAGAATATCTCACCTGTAACTATACTATACTTGCTTTTGCCCGCGGCTTCGCTCGCGTTAGATAGAGACAAAAAGTAGCCTATTTCACTCTCCATCTCAACTATCTCCACATAACTTCGTTGCTTCATTTTGCCGTGAGGGACGGACACACACACACTTTCCCATTTATAATATTAGTATGATATAGATGTAATCAACCATTAGTCAAGCTCGCTACCTATCTTTTAGGTCGTATATTATGTCCCTATTTTTTCCCAACTATGTCGGGGTCGGCTTCCAGCCTAACCGGAGTCAACTGAATACCAGGGTTTTACGTGAAACGACTGCCTAACACACCTCCACAACCCAGTAACTGGGTGACAGGATACCCCTTGGTTAGACTGGACAGACTTTCTGGCTTCCGACTACCCGTAACGACTATCAAAGTTCTACAAATGACAACCGGGACCAACGGTTTTACGTGCTTGCCGGGGCACGGAATGTCAGTTATGTCCAAGATAAACTTTAGAAAGTACAAATGAATTGAAAAAGTCAGATTGGTACTTGCCCAAATTCGAACCCACACACTCTTACATGAGAAGCAGGCGCCTTATCCACTGGGTCAGCACGACAATCTTTTACGTCCTCGTACGTATAGCAAAATATTTCAGATTTCTCAAAAAACGATCCACTACGTCTAACTTGGTGTTATCGCAAGTTTATATCGTAGTAAGTTTATATCAAGGGTATGGAACAGCGTGCGCAGGTTAACGTCATCTACACCGACTACAGCAAGTGCTCTGACCGTATTGACCATCGGCTGCTTCTGGAAAAGTTGCTTAAAGCCGGAATACACGATGACCTGTATAGATGGTTCTCTTTTGAAACTGACAATCCTAGTGTTTCTCGTTTGGTACCTCTACACCACGGTGGCGCAACTATCCGTGCTACCATCCTAACGAAAGGTCCTTTATCACAACTTTCAACAAAATATTACAAAATAACAAGAAATGCAATCAAAACTTTCCACAAAATACTATGCAAGACATTTCTGATAGGTCACTATTGCACTAAATTAACTGCGCAATGTGCCAGCGACCCGATAAGAGGGTGAATATAGGGCGCTAGAACGGAATACTGACATATCGAACTCAACCGTTCTACTCACTACAATGAAGACCTTCTTTGCTTTGTTCTGCTTTGTGGCTGTTGTGGAGGTAAGATTTTTTTATTATTTTATGATTTTTTGGGTTTGAAAAGTACTTAACTGGTGTTTTCAAGTCTGGAAAAATAACACTGGCTTGCTTTTTAAAAGTAAACCATCATAAGTGTTGGGTGTCAATCAGAGTCATGTTTTACGCTCTTGCCACGGTCAGCAAAATCTGTTAAAATTTCGATTTTTTAACCTTTCGACAACCGGCTGTCGCGCTGATATTGTCTTTCCATTGTGTCTCAAATCAAAAGTTCGAAGGTTTAAATTAAATTCTCGAGAATGGAAATATGGAATAAACATTTCAGCTTATAACTAAGAAATCTATGTTATTTTTGGCTAATACATATGTATTTTAAAAGCTGAAAATCAATTTATAATGTCCATACCACCTGTCATATTTATTCTTCAACTAGTATCTGACTGTTGAAAAATCAACCCTTATTAGACATATAACAAAGACATATAACATAACACATTTTCCTTACAGGTAGCATTCTCCTACCCCTACGCATGCCCAGCAGCCGCCCCCGCGCCGCTCATACTGCCCGCCCCTACGATAGCGCCGGCGAACCCTTGCGCCGTACCGCCCGCCCTCGCCGCGCTCGCCCCAGCTCTGCCCACCCTCGCCCCCGCCCTAGCCAACACGATCTCCGCTTCCATCGCTGCCTCTCTCCCTCCTCTCCTTGACGCTGCTTTACCAACCGTTTTGACTTCAGTGCTGAGCGCTGCAGGACCCTTGTTAGAGGCCGCTTTGCCGCCTGGCTGTGGTTGCGGAGCTCCTTTGGCTTTACCCGCCCCAGTAACGCTCCCCGCTCCTGTGCAATACGCTGCTCCTGCCCCCTACGCGTTGCCCGCTCCTGCTCCTTACGCCTTACCTGCTCCTTCTCCTTACGCCGTACCTGCTCCTTGTGCAGCTCCTGCCATCGCCTACGCCGCCCCATTAGCCCCACCCCCGACCTATGCCGCCCCGGCGTGTGGTTGTGCCCCTACAACTTGCTTCTGTTATTAAGTTGTGAAGGTTTAATAAATTGATTTATTTTTTAAATGATTTTTTGTCAATGATACTTTGTGTTCATGTCCCTTTTTTCAACTATGTTAACTATGGTATACCGCCGTTTACCCGAATTTTATTTGCCCTAATTTCATTTGCCATAATAGTCAACAGCCATAATATCATACGACATAATACTCATTTGCCCTACTCTCATTTGCCATATTAGTCACGTGCCAGAATCATTGTTTCCCATAAAGTCACTTACCATAACATCATTTGTCATAATCATTGTAAGCCCTAATTATCACATGCCATAATTATGATATGCCATAACATAATTTGCCATCGACATCGTGTGTGTAACGGTTGTTTATATCAAGAGAAATTGGATGCAATTGGGACTTTAGGGCACCCCGACTCGGACAGGTTAGGTTAGAAGGGGATGGCGGGGTCGTGTGAGCGAGCGAAGCGAGCGAATAGACCCCGCCATCCCCTTCGTGGTTATTTTTTTATAAACCACACAGAAGTAGGAGCCCCGCGAAGCGGGGCTCCGTCGACCTAGCCCACCATCAACCATGCACAGAAAAAAAACCATTACGGGGCTTAAATATTTGTCTAATACTTGTTATGCCATTTAAATATTATGACATTTAAATATTATGTCTAATAATTATTATGGCACATAAAAATAGGGCAAACAATACTTATGGCATTCGTATCTTATGGTATCTAAAATTCGGGCAATTAAAAGTATGTCATATGTCTTTTAGGGCAAATGAAACATTCGGGCAAATAAAATTCGGGTAAATGAAATTCGGGAAAATGATCATTATGGCATATAATCTTCGGGCAAACAATAGACAACCGTTAACTATTATTGGGAAACACGATACCCGTTGGTTAGACTGAAGGCTGATACAGTAGCTGGCGCTAGCATCACTGAATTTCGGCGCTTTCAATCCACTGGACTGGATACTGGATTCGATTGTTAGACTTTTGCCCTTACTAATAATCACTGTGTAAAGTTATGCAATGAATAAAGCCTGTGTAACCATACATTTTTTGACGCATAAGCCTGTCATAACTTTATGCAGCGATTATTAGTAAGGCGCTTAGCTTTTAAGTACCAGTAACAACTGTCAGTCTTATAAATGATAGCTGTCCCCTGCGGTTTCACCCGCATTTTTCGTTACTGCTCCGCTCCCGTGGGTCGTAGCGTGATGGTATATAGCCTATAGCATTCCTCGATAAATGGGCTATCTAACACTGAAAGAACTTTTTAAATCGGACCAGTAGTTCCAGAGATTACCCCCTACATACAAACTTACAAATTTTACCTCTTTATAATATTAGTATAGAAGTATAGATATCCGGGACCGGCTTTACGTGCTTTCCGAGGCATGGAATACCAGTAATGACTTTGATAAACTTAGAAAGTACAAAAATGATAAGTATTTAGGGTATAACAAAAAAAAAAAACATACATAAATAATTAAATAAAATCATTTAATAAACTTTGGTTAAAGAATTTAAACACTGAGCTAAACTCTAAACAATGCTGATCGGCCGACGTATATTCGCGCGCTTTTTGTTACGACGCCAAAATGGCGGAATAGCCGCCGGACCGGACCCACAACCAACATACAACGAAATAATTGAACCCCCGACTATTACAAACGATTTTTCGTACTTCCGGGTACCGGTTATTATCCAGTACCTAGAATCCGGTTAGGCGATCTTACACCACAAATCCTAAATAGAAAAAGCTCTATTAAAAATATAAAAATCCAAACATGTATAAATATCAGCTGTTTCTAACAAAATTTCAATGCCCTCCCGACCATAATGTATGAAACAACAGATAATTTTTTTCAAGATGTCAGAGTTGGTTCCATAATAAAAGTTGTTTGTTTTCTTGGGTAAAATCGTCTCCTAGCGGATTGTGCAAGACCAAAAATACACCTAGTATAGTCATGCCAGGTTTTTGGTATTTTGAAATTAAATTACCCTATTATTAACGATAAAATAATGTCATTTTAAATACGTTTTTATTAACTTAGTGATTTGTGGCGCCTTTCAAGACCATTTCATAAAAAAAAACTGTATAGATAACATTATACTGCCAACTATACCGGGATGTTTGATACTTTTAATTATACTTGACCTATGTTTTTAAATGTATTTTATACATTTTAATGATTACGATATCAATTTTACAGCATTTCTTAACATAAATTAAATTAACATTTGTGTTTACTAGACACATTTAAAAATAATTACTTCTTTATTAACTTAAACTAACGGAAAAACCGTTTGTTTATATATCTTTTTACATCAAATATTTAACAATTGTAATTGTCTAACATGCGAAAAGTATAACTAAATAAGACAGACATGTATCATATCATAATATCAAATCATATCATAATCATTTATTACATCACAATGTATGACAGATACAAAACCGTTTGTCAATGAAGAAAATAAAGTGACGTTTACGCTACGCCTCCATTGTCAGTGACACTTTTAGCTATGTCTTTAAGTCAGAATAACATCCAGGTATAGTAAACATGAAAGCTAGTTTTACAACTTATTATAATTTTACCGCAACGCGAGTCAACGCTGTTACAACCAGTGCCAGAAATATCTGAACGAACAGACTGTTCAAAGTTAAACTTTATCCCAATTGGATAACGTTCTGGTCAGAATGACAAATTAAACTTTATCCCAATTGGATAACGTTCGAATGACAGTTAACGTGTACTGCCTTCATTCTAAACCTTCTCTTGTCATTGAGTTAAAATTAAATTCTCAGTTATTTCAATCACTTTAAACAGTGTGTTCGTCCCGATATTTTTTACCTAGTTTCTGTATACATATACATTTCAGCCGTAGCTGTAAAACCAGCCCAATAATAACCAAAAACACAAACAAAACCATTCGATAACTGACTGACTAAAGTCGGGGGAGTAATAATAAAAATCAAAAATAATAAAACAACTAAAACTAAAGATATGCATTAACTAAGCGACTGTCAAGTCGACTGGCGGAGACAGTTTGCGGTGACATTTAGTCATTTATTTGTGACACTTGATTTGTAAACATTTGCATTGGACAACTGATTAAAAATTATATGCATGCTTAAAACAGTGATATTTTAATACGCATAATATGTTGCACAAAGTTGCTTAAGCAACTTTGCACAAAATAGCTTGAACAACTTGGCACAAAATTGTTTGAGATATTTGGACGCAATTGCTTGAACAACTTTGCACAAAATTGTTTCCACAACGCGTTGCACAAGATGCCAGTTATTTAGAATGGTACCGCAAAATGTCTCCGCCAATAATACCACAGTTTGAAACGCGCGGCAGTTAAAAACTGCCGTTCTGACTAGATAATTTAACCAATATTATTGAATTTTATATGTATTTGAACGAGATTCGCAATTAACTCAGATCATTAGAACGAAATAATTATAATTATTGAGGTATATTTTTAATTAATTATATAATTGTAGAATTTTTTGTTGTCTTTTAGTTATATTTTCAGATGTTTCTTCAAGATAAAAAGGTTGGGAAATACGAAAAAATTACAAAGAAAATAAATGAATTAATAACCTTTAAAAAATGTATATTGATCTGAGAAAAGTTTTGAACAAACAGGGGAGCGATTTTGTGACTCTGTTCGTGGGAATCTCGAAAACGGCTTTAACTTGTGCAATAATTTAATCATTAATACTATTAAGTAGACGGAATTAGGAAAAACTACTTAATCATCTAAATATGTAAATCAGTCAAATTGTAAAATCTACTTGCTATTTTGTGATTTGTAAACATTTGTTTTGTGCTAATTACTGGACTTTATAAGTTAATCTCAAAAAGATTTTTCATCAAAAAAGGAAAAAATCAGTGTGACTATATAATAGGACTATAAACACACTCAATTCAATAAAATTAAGTAAATGAAAGTTGCACAAAATTAATCTATTGCACAACAATGATTTTGCAACAAAAGGAATAAAAATTGCGCAATCTATTGCACAATTATTTGCTCATTCTTTGGAATAAAACATGTATCTGCAAAAATGCTGTGCAAATTAAATTCACCAAAAACACGATATTTCAAACAAAATCCAGTGTTGTCAACTCCAAATAACGATAATTTGAGCACACAACCGCCCCCTGTTTTTTAAATCAGAAGGCATCAAACTGTGGCGTCGCTTTTTTTTTGAGACTGAAAAATTTACTTTTACACAATGGCCCACACTGGCAGATCAATCGACCAAAGGTGCTCAGTCCTACATAGAAGGATTCGCTTGAAACGGTAACAGTCCGCGATCTGAGCATTACGTTAAAATATTACTTCATTTATCAATATGACTCTCATTTGCTAATAATAATACCAGCCTATTACTGTCCCACTGCAGGGAAAAGGCTCTTCTCGTACAGAGAAGGCACGAGCATTGATCACCACGCGCGCTCAAGGCGGAATGGCGATTTCGGACTCATAATAACTACAAATCCAGGTTTTGGTATTGTAATTGACAAAAATTTTTTTGGGCATGACATGTGTTCGCTTGTCACATATACGTGACACTTGCGGTCAAGAGGTTAAAATACCACTTCATTCATCAACATGACTCCCATTTGCTAGTGTTAGATTATAGAGGAATCCTGTTATGTAACATTAGCGAAAAGGAGTGTTAAAATGTTACGAATTGTAAACAGGCAACTTCACTAGGGGGGCGGAACGGGGCGGAGAACGATACAAAAATACCGTTTCCCCATTTTAAATGAAACTAGCGACCCGCCCCAGATTCAAAGTTAAGCTTAGTTACAAATCTATTATGCGTATAAATCTTCCTCATATATCACTCTAATTACTGTTGAAAATAATAACAAAATCGATTTCGTTGTTTATAATATCTAAGCTTACATACAAACAGGAAACTTAATTTCATATTATCACTTATTTATTTTATGCTCAAATCTGAACACACAATCACAAGCGAATGCTCCCTGAGCGAAAGTCAGTGTCAATAAACTATGACTTCTTGACTACCATATTGGCCATGGTAGACCATAGTGTAAAAGCAAAAAACTTAAAAAAACTAATTTGGCAACTATATTGCACTAACTTCTAATTAAATTAACAATGGCTCCAATATGACACGATTTTTTATGTGTTGACACTCTTAGGTTTAGCGTTACTTCTCGAGGTATTGTATCTTATAAACCTTTTGACAGCAAGTCATGTTTAGATGACAAACCAAAATGTGCCCAGCATGCCATGGTCACGTGACAAATTTCTTTTTAAAAAATTCTTGTCGCTGAGGGCACTTCTTTGCTGTTTTGACATGGCGGTCCAAAGGTTAAAATGAACCAATAATTGTCGTTACTTTCTTCACATTATTCGATATAAAATATTAATCTTGCTCGCTTGTCACGTATAAGTGACAACAACGTTTTTATGTATGACGCGAGACTTTACTGTTTTGGCATATGATGTTTTTTTTGTATCCTCGAGAAGTTTATTTTGGCACAAGCTACCATTTTAAGGCACTTTATAAAGTATTTTGTTTGCTGAGTGTCAAAATATGTAGAATGTAGGAATATTTAAAAACTAGCTGTTTATTAAAATCTCTCCTAAGTTAGGTCTTCGATAACTGCTCTGCTCCCGTGGGTCATAGCGTGATGTTATGTAGCCTATGTGTTACTCTGATGTATAAGCTATATTAATGTAGAATTTTAACAAAAACTGTTCAGTAGTTTTTGCGTGAAAGAGTAACAAACATCTATCTTTTCATCCTCACGAGCTTTTAAACTTATAATTTTAAGTAACATAAACATTTGCTTAAGATTTTTGCCTCAAACTAGACTAAGTAACTCTTAGCGTAGATAGGCTTAAATAAAAAATAATAACATTAAAAACACAAGTAACTTATCTTTTTGGTTAAAACAAAAAGAAATTACTACACATGGGTAATTAGGGTATAGTCGGAATTACCCCATGTTGAAATAACCCCATTAGGGCTTACGCACATTTATTCAGCTCTATTCAGCCTATGTCCATAGAAAACAACTATATTTTTATTTATGAACAGATTTAAACAAAACAAAGACTAAATGTTAATCCCAGCAAACCGCAACGCATTAGTGAAAACCGCATTCAATTAGATTAAGCCGTTTTTGAGATTAGCCCGAACAAACGTATAGACAAGCAGACATACAGACAAAAATTCTAATCTATTCTTCTTTGTTTTGGCTTCTATTGCATATATAAAGTTCCCCTAATAAAGTTTTTCTTATTTATCTTTCATGTACAGACACCGACCATTTACAATTTTATTATAATGTATGTATATTGATTGATAAAATAATTATAATAATAATTGGAACTATTTTTATATCTTTGCACCTGCCTTGTTTTGCCTCTGCATCAGCCTAAGCTAGATTAGTAGAAAATAAATAAATCTTAGGACAACTAACACACGGTCATCTGATCCCAAGCTAAGCAGAGCTTGTGTTATGATAACCAGACAACAATACTTATATACTTTATAAATACATACACACAGACACAGAACAAACAATCATGCTCATCACACAAAGTTTGTCCTGGGTGGGAATCGAACCCACGACCTCCGGCTTAGCAGTCAGGGTCACTAACCACTAGACCAACAGGCCCGTCAAATGCCCAAGGCATTAGTCCGCCGTTATGCAGTGTTTTTTTTTTAAATGTGCATAAACTTTGAATAAATAAATAAAGCAATAAACTAAACACTCTATAGCATTTTGGTTTGCTGGTAGAAAACTCATTTCTGGGTTAAGCTCGCCATTGTACATAACTTTTTATTTTAGTTTTGCTTTAAGGATGTATGTACTTTATTTTTTATGTGCAATAAAGAATATGAATATATATACATATATATATATATATATATATATATATATATATATATATATACACTACACAAAATGGTTGTTTTCTATGGACATAAGCTCAATAGAGCTGTATAAATGTGCGTAGTATTTATTGTAACGTAGGGTAACTCCGAATCTGGGAATAGCAGTACAACACATAATACTTATTATTATTCTTTATGTCATATTGCCTCAGTGACTGAGTCAAATTAAAAAAAAACTTTATAAATTGTAAAGTTACCATCACGCTACAGCCTATGGGAGCAAAGCATAACCAAATACGTTACAACGAGTATAACCACAGGACACAGCTATTGACCGAATACCCATACGTTACTTAAATTAACACTCAAATCTATTGCTGTCTTTGTCACTCTAAATGTATAAAGTAAGGACAACAACAGATTTGACAGCGTCTCTCTCAACTGTCACTTAATTTTTAGTGATAGTTGGGTATTCGGACATTAGTTTATTAAATAATATTCCATCATTCTACACATTACAAGGTGTACTACCTTATCAATGAGATGCTTCACAAATTATTGCTTATTTTAAACATTTCCCTTCCCCAAAAAAAAAACCTAAAATTTAAAACATAATGAGAAAAACAATTTCATACAACGTTTCGTATGTATGAAACAGTTGTTTTTATGACTTCTTATGCTGGCATGCCGAAAATATGTTTATAATTGAAATGTACTTGGGTTTTGTTTTTTAAAAGAAATCAACCCACTGTAGAATCTTTTTGTATTTTTAAAGTATTGTAAGTTTTCGATATTAAATGCAGATTACTTTTCAAATTTATTCAAAGGTACGTTTTGTGTGCAAAGATACTAGCACATCAAGATACCTGTCAAATATCTTTATAAAATTTTCAACTTTATTACTAAACAATTAGGTTCAAGATTCATTGAGAAAAGACAGTTTCCGAGTATCTTGACGACAGCGTCTGCATATTTAACGTCATTTATTTAATTAAAGATGCATTAATTTGATTGCCAAAAAAATCATTATTACGTCAGCATACGTCATTCATAAATTGCAATTAGTATTTCTTCTACTATCAATATAGATTCTGACGTCAAACGTCATTATATCATTCAGTTGTAACATACCTCTATGACGTAAATAATTTCGTCATCTAGCGTTTATCAATCGATCAATCTATCAATGCTAATAAACTTATGTATGTATGCTTGCAAGTAGAAATGTATTGCAACATCGTAAAATACATATAAAATATATTTCAATATATTGGAAAAACTGACTGAATTTGGGGTTAGGTGGGGTAACTCTGTCAGTCGGATAACACCAGCAGTGTATACTTTTTGAATAGTTGTACAATGTTGATATTAGCACACTGTTTGCAATAGTTATAATTACTCCACAAATGTTGACCACTTTCAATATTTTAGTATTTTTTAAATCATTTTAATTTTTTGGGTTACATATATAATTTATTTGCATTGATAAACACCAAAATTTATAAGCAAAGAATTTTTCTTACAATGTTTAATATAAAGAATTCATAAGTAACAAATTAAGACCATAGAAAGCCGATGTGTTGCTTGAAAATAAAATTTTAGATTAGATTATTTCAGTAATTTACAATTTGTGATTTGATACCTAAGGTGGTTTGAGAACAGGACATTCTGAATATAATCCTGCTCATACAATCTTTTTGTACGAATCGTAGTTAAATGAATAGCGTTCCAAACAGCGCAGCATCTAAACATTAATATTGCAAGAAAAACCCTCCATCAAAGCCAGGAACATACTTGCAACACGCCACGCTACTTATGGCGTAGGGTATCACAAGTATTCCTAACTATTGCATCTGCCTTCATTCCTTTACCCTGGAGGCCAGCCCATCTGTCTACCCCCCAAGACATGCAGATGAAGGTGATATACCGACTGGGCGCCGTCCCTGCCGTTGTTAACCACCAGGCGCCAGCCCGAGGGGGCCCGAGCGGCGCCGAGCGACCTGGCGACCAGCATTAGGTGTCCGAGTAACTGGAAAGGAATTGGGTATTTTATAACCAATAAATATCTGACACAATGGTGCCGATTCCCTTCTTCACAAAGTAGACAAAATTTAAGTTAAGTGCAAATTTTCCTTTGGGCAGGACAGAAGATGAAATTTTAGTTAAGTCCTGTCAAATTAAGACACTCCATAGATAATTTAGACGCGATTAAAAACATGGCCACTAAGAATACGTCGCGTACAAAAAATATGTCCTACATTCTGTCCTTTTCTTAATGAATTGGAAAGAGAAAGATGCACTTAACCTAAATTTCGTTTAGTTTGTGAACAAGAAAATCAACACCAAGTTCTTAAAACGTCAGGGGACAGTTAGTTTATTATTATATTGGTGCCGATTCTATTATTCACAAACTAACGTAAATTTAATTTAAGTGCATCTTTCTCTTTCCATTTAATTAAAAAAAGGACAGAAGATAAAATATTAGTAAGTCTTGTCAAATTTAGACACTCCATAGATAATTTAGACGCGATTTACAAACATGGCGTCTAAATATACGTCAAATTTCTTCCGGCGCTGTCTAATTTGACAGGATTAAACTAAAATGTATCTTCTGTCTTTTTATTTAAGAAATGGAAAGAGAAAGATGCATTTAACTTAAATTTAGTTAAGTTTGTGAACAAGAGAATCAGCAACATTGCCTGCCAGGTTTGCGAAATAGTTCTAATATTTACCGCGGTCCCGGAACATAAAGGGCAACGGAAAAAACAAGGGTGGGTTTCAGTCCGTAAGTGACAATTTCTCCCGCCCCGCCCTGGGCGGGAGAAGTCATTTAATGATTTCCCATCCTCAAAATAAGGCTTAGTTTAATTTGCCATTTTTTTTTTGACAAAACATTGTACATAAAAACATTGTTTGTAACACCTAAACACAAAGCTATGCGTTCTTATCGTTATCAGCAAATTCTTTCGTCTACCTTTCATTTATATTTACTCAACTGTTTTGCGCAATAGATAACAATGTTACTAATTGTGTGAAATATTTCTGTTAGACATTTTTATAGTAGACAAAAGGCGGGGAATGTCGTGAAGTAAAAGTAGTCTATTACTGTCCTAGTGTAGGACAAAGACCTCTTTTCCTACAGAGAAGGCACGAGCATTGATCACCACGCTTGCTCAAAGCCGATTGGCGATTTGAGATTGTAAGAACACACCTGATTCGAGACACAATAGAAAGACAATAACAGCAGGACAGCCGCCTGTCGCTTTGTCGTGGAAAGGTTAAACTAGCTAGCGAAAAAGAAGTTAAGCAGCCCACTGCCCAGTAGTAAGGTGGGTTCTAATTGTATGGAGAAGTGGATTTAAAACATATATCCAAAATCACCAATACGCCTTGAGCAAGCGTAGTGTCGAAAAAATCTATGGATACAGCGTAGGATGGACTACAAAAAAAGGAATTGTCTCATTCACTATGCATGAAAAATGTTTTTTAACCGACTTCTAAAAAAAGCAGGAGGTTCTCAATTCGGATGTTTACATTTTTTTTTATATTTGTTCGCGCATATCTCCATCGTTTACCAACCGATTTGAACAATTATTTTTTTGTTTGAAAGGGTAGACTTTTTATTTTGAAAGTTACTCTAAAACGTAGTCAGACATTGAGACTCCAACTAAAAAGTAAAAAATAAAAAGCTTTTTACAAAAAAAAGATAATCGACTTCAAAAACGAAAAGCTCAAAAATAACTATTTCGGAAGTAGGTGGCTTCTCTTCTGCCGGTCTATTTGATGTGTTGCCAACGACTTCCAAAATAGTTATTTTTGTGCTTTTAGTTTTTGAAGTCGGTTATCTTATTTTTGTAAGGTCCAGTGGCTGTGGCCTTAACGGCTAAACTGGAGGTCGTGGTTTCGATTTCCACCCCGGACAAATATAGGTGTTATGGGCATTATTATTATTATTTTTATATCATTGTGTGCTCTGTTTCATCAGGGGCCCGCAGGGGCCGACGTCTGCCGGGGCTGCGGGTTGTTAGAAAGAGATACCGCGGTCCCGGACACTAATGGCTAAGGGAACTGGGTGGGTTTTAGTCAGTACAAGTCTGACACGCCCTTCCGCTCCGCACAGAGCGGGAGGAGTAATTTAATGATTTCCCATAAGAAAGGGTGTTATTTATCCATACTAATATTATAAATGCGAAAGTAACTCTGTCTGTCTGTCTCTTCTTCACGCCTAAACCACTGAGTCGATTTAAATGAAATTTGGTACAGATATAGTCTGGGACCCGAGAAAGGACATAGGATAGTTTTCATTCCGGAAACCCCCCGGGAACGGAAACTTTTATTCCACGAGGACGAAGTCGCGGGCAAAAGCTAGTTTATAATATGTTTGTATTTCAGTTGTCTGGTTTCCATAGAACAGAACGCCTTTGCGATCAAATGGCCGTTAGACTTGTCCAAAGATATCCATACTAATATTATAAATGGGAAAGTGTGTCTGTCTGTCTGTTTGTCTTTCTTTCACGGCAAAACGGAGCGACGGACGGATTGACGTGATTTTTTAAGTGGAGATAGTTGAAGGGATGGACAGTAACATTGGCTACTTTTTGCCTCTTTTTAACGCGAGCGAAGCCGCGGGCAAAAGCTAGTTTATAATATGTTTGTATTTCAGTTGTCTGGTTACCATAGAAGAAACCGCCTTTGACATCAGATGCCGGTTTACTTGTCCAAAGATATAACAATAAAGCGTTTGCTATTAAAAACACATTACTTTCAGCTTTATTAAGTGTTTTCACAACCATTATAGTAGCTAGATATGGCGTCACAGTCACGCTAAATTCCTCTGTTATCAGATCGTGTTATCAGGGGCGTGCCTCGTACGTTAGTCATGGACGATCTACGGAAAACGTACAATAGGCGAGACGACGAAAAAAAAGTAATTAGTCCGTCAGCTAGATTATTAAAAAATTTTGGACAAGTACTTTTTCTTTTTTCTCGTAAACGAAAAATGACAACGATACAGTGCGTTGAAGTTGCGCGTGACGTCACGATTAGATACAATTTTTGCAGGGCGGTGACGTCAAAAGCCCCCACTCCAGAACTTTGTTGCTCTTTATCTTTGTATTTTTTTATTAATTTGATCAAGCAAAAAATACGTGCCCGTATTTTTCGCCGATCTACAAGACGGACTAAACAGAATGTCATTTTTTTTATGCTGTCGTCATCCCTATTGTAAATTTTGTAGTTTTTACGATGAAATATGCCAACTATGCTCAAACTATTGTTGTCGCTACACATTTTAACGAATATTAGAGTTTGACAATTAATTGTTTAGTCAGAGATAGATATGTAATTATTTTGATGTGAGTGGAATTGATGATTTTAGTATTAGTCGATTTATTTGCTTAAAAGACTTGTGTCAGAGTTAAAGTACACTATTTTTTTAGACTGTCAATACTGGTGGGACGACACTTAGCCTGAATCGTTCACTTTGTTGGCGGATGCAGCGTGAGCAACATCTCTTCGGTTATTATTATGTTTTGAGGTTATAATACCGTTAAACGTGTTAACTCAATTGTATGTATAATTGATTATATAGCCTAAAACCTTCCTCGATAGTCAAGCTGTATGACGCAAAAAGTTCAAAATCGGATTAGCAGTTTCTAAGATTAGTGCGTTCAAGCAAACAAGTCTTCAACTTTATAATCTTAGTAAGTATAGAAGATAAGAAATAACCTGAATCATGAAATAATTTTTATTTTTCTGAGGAATGTTGACTTTTTTGTCGTGTGTACGTAATTTTGTAGACCATCACTGAAAATAAAAATCTTGATGTTTAAGGGACTACGTATATTTATTTATCTAATGACTAATATCCATAGAAAATAACGATTTGGAACGAAATCTAATTAACCTTTCGACGACCAAGCGACAGCCGGCTGTCGCGTTGCTATTGTCTTACTATTGTGTCTTGAATAACGTGTGTTCGAAGGTTTAAATGTGTGTAGTCTCTAAAAAGCCCGCTTCTTACACTTTAGGTTGTGGGTTCGAATCTGGGCAAGTTACGTCTTCATAAAAGTCGTTGTTGTACTCTTCAGTTTTTCAATTTATATGTACTTTCAGAGTACATATCCTTCTGCTCCTCCCACAGCGAAAGGAGTCATTTGTCTGGTTTCACTTACAAAAAAAAAATAAGTGGGCCGCCCGGCCGTCACGGGAGGCCTGGCAGATGTGAAACATCGACGTCCACACATCGAAACCACGGAAACGATACCCATGACCGACATTTTGAAAAATGTTAGCCGCCATCTTGGATTCTGAAAAGGACCTCATTTTCGGCATCAGTGTCCCCGAAAACCATGGAAACGATAACCATGACCGAAATTTTGAAAAATGTTAGTCGCCATATTGGGTTCTGAAATGGACCTCATTTTCGGCATCAGTGCCCCCGAAATAATAATATCAAAAAAAGTAATATGATTGAAAAGAAACAAAACAAAAGCGTGGCGAGCGTCGCCACGGCATGCATCGCCACGCCGCGCCATAAATTTGTTTTAAGTGCGGCTAAAGATGTTTCTCATCAAAATAAAGGTCTAAAGTGTTACCCGATAACTGGGTTATGGAGGTCTGATAGGCAGTCGCTTCACGTAAAACACTGGTATCCAGCTCAATCCGGTTAGACTGGACGCTGTCTTAACATTGTTGGGAAAAGGCTTGGGAGATGACTGGAAATCTGCTTCTGCCCGCGGCTTCGCTCGCGTTAGAAAGAGACAAAAAGTAGCCTATGTTACTCTCCATCCCTTCAACTATCTCCACTTAAAAAATCACGTCAATTCGTCGCTCCGTTTTGCCGTGAAAGAAAGACAGACAGACAGACACACTTTCCCATTTATAATATTAGTATGGATAGAACAGCATAACCTTTGTACCCATACCTTTCAAACTTGTTTTACCTGGTGCCTGGATAAGTTCCTTGACAAGAAGTTAATGGTACTATGCAATTGGATTTATCTTTTCGCATGTGTATTACAAATCTTTGACAGCTTTTCATTACTATAATATACTGTATATAACTTCCTCTTGAGACACTATCCAAAATCCATTACAGTTTTAAAGATTTAAGCATACATAGGTACAAAAAGCAGGAAGCAACCTTGTTCTACTATGTATTGATAAATTGCAAAAGCAGATTTTATAAAATAAAATAAAAAAATTTAAATGCGAAAGTAACTCTGTCTGCCTCTTATTCACGCCTAAACCACTGAATCGATTTGGATGAAATTTGGTACAGATATAGTCAGGGACCCGAGAACGGACATAGTATAGTTTTCATCCCGGAAATCACCCGAGATTGGGAACTATTTTTTTTTTTGGTGATTGGGAAATCATCCAATGACTGCTCCCGTCCTGGATGCAGCGGGAAGGCGTGTCAGACTCTTACTGACTAAAATCCACTTATGTTCCTTCGATTGCCCTTTATGTTCCAGGGTCACAGTAACTATTATAAACATTCCGCAACCTTGGGAACTATTATTCCACAAAGACGAAGTTGCGGGCAAAAGATAGTTATTTATAATTAGCTGTTCCCCATGGTTTCAGCTAATGCTGAAACTGTTTTTATAACTTTTAAAGTGATGTTAATCTCCTTATTGAAAAATAACCTGCAATTTCTGATATTAGCACTTTCAACCAAATGTACCTAATATTTCTATTTATAATTAAATTTGAGACAGATACATTCCCATTGTTTTAAATTACAAGGCAGATAATATTGAAAGATAAATGTCTATAGTAGTCTTATCAGTGTATTAGGAATTCCTTATTAAGGGTCAATGGTCTGTTGGCTAAAATAAAATACTAAGATACCTAGATTCTTACATAGTTATACTGTACAAAAATAATATTATATAGACAGGTGTGTCTTTATTTTATTTTTGTCGCTGCAGGTCTATTCAAGCTTGGAACTTTAAATAAACATTTATTTACTTGAAGAGATTGAAAAACACCGGTCATATAAAAACAAATAAAATTTCAGTCTATTACTCTGAAATTTTAATTGTTTTTATATACAGGTGTTTAGTTTAGTTTACTGTAATTTATTAAGGCAATTTGTAAGTAACCGGCCCATATAACAATTTAAATAAAAAATAAAAAAAATAACAAAAAAGTATTTTTGTCTGCTCAAAAGCTTTTTAAAATTGCCGCCTTTTTAAGCACAAGAAACTTCACAAACAGCCCGGATTTACTTACTTCCATGTCGTTCTGTTCCGCATCTTGCAACCTTGGGATTCTTCGCTTTGGTATCACTAGGAAATGCACTGGAGCCTGCGGAGAAACGTCGTTGAAGGCCAAACAAAGATCATCTTCGTAAATAATATCGGCTTTTATCTCTTTAGAGATTATTTTGTCGAAAATCGTTGGCCCCGGCGCAGCGACGCTTTGCGCCTGCGCGCGGCGCACTTCATCGCTATAAGGCCTCCTTACAGCTATCGCCGACCCACGAGATAAATCATAAATATTCGTGGGATAACTCTTCTTTAATCTGAATTTAAGGGCGCGTTGTAGCACTTTATTGAACATTTTTATTGTTTCTCACATCGGAATTCCATTCCATCGTCACAAAATCACACAAGTTTTGATTTTGACACTTTTGACGTTGACAGTTGACGGATTTATGATTTGACAATGACGTTGGTAGAAACTGGATAATGTTGCAGCGTAAAAAAAATGAACCTACCAAACCTATTAAACCTGCGAACACACGTGATTCGAGACATAATAGAAAGACAATAGCACAACCTTTCGTCGAAAAGCATTGAATGTCACTACTAAAGTCACTTAAAATTATTTTACATTCCAGTCACAGGCATGTAACTAGATCAAAATTTTGGTTGCTGTAGTTATACGGCGACTATAGGCCTGTTACTCTATAATTGTTGCATTTGTTTTAATTGTTCTATAAATGGTTTAAAAAAAACATAATTTATGACATATTCTCTAAATCATAAATGTTAAATGTGCAGAGTGTATAGGCACATGAAACCTCCTGGAGCCCCTTGTAAGTAAACTTGTTTGGGTATGTTTTACCATCCTTGCTGTGTTCCAATAGACAGGGTTTGCTGGTGTCGATAAAGGCATTTTAACGTTCTACGCGGATTGGCAAAAGTGTGAATGTGGATTTGTAAAAGTGGATTTCCAGCAAGCAAGCAGCAAGCCATCCCTTATACTTTACACTGACGAGTTGGAGGTATAAATCAGATACAGGTAATTATAAATAAAACAACACAATTTCAAAAATATACAATATTTATAAATTTATAATACAGTTGCTTATCCAGCCACGCGTTGTTGTGGCTGTTATCGAAATAAAATATAGCCTATACTTATTTTAACATCGTTACGATTTTTTATATTATAGAGAAACAATATAAAATATGTACCGTAGTCTACAAATATTTCAATCCTTATATACCAGGGCTAACATACTGATTCACTGTTCATAAATTAAACTTATATTACCATTACCCGTAAATATATAATATACAAAGCTGAATATTCAAATAATATGTATTTTGTAATGTTTTGTTTCCCGTATACAAAAACCTGTCTCTAATACTGACTCCAATGGCTGTTAGTCTGCCTGTCATCTCTTGAAAAGTCGACAGGTCGACACTCAAAATTATTATAGTATGTTTATGGCTGATTTAATATCACAGAATAAAAAAAAATAAGTAATAGCGGTAGCAATTTAAAAAAATACCCTTCGTTTTGTGGGTACGATAACTCTTCTTTTTGTGGTACGATTCCAGCTTCATTAATGTTTATTTTAAGTTTCTTTTTCGGGTAAAAAGAATTGAGTCTGTATATCATATTCAAATGTATTATACTCACAAAACTACCAACTATAGTTATTTTACAAAGTTGAGTTTAAATATTTATTTATTGAGCAATGTTATTAGTTAAACTATTCGTTAGAAATAGTTGTTAAAAATACAATTTATTGTGAGTTTATCACAATAATTAATCCGTTGGCATTATACACACGCTACAGAATAAATGCGCGAGTCAAACGGTAGATAAGATCACTTGACTTTCCCATAAAACCTACATTTTGCACTTACAAATCTTACGACTTATGTGTGCACCTCGCTGGAATGCTTGCCCTCTCTCGCTTCCCCGTGTTCGCCTCGTTCGTTTAGTAGCGTTAGCATTCTGTCAGCGTTACGTCACAGTGCGAGGTGCACAGTTAAGTCGTATGGGTAGTAATTTCACTAAGAGCTGGAGAAATTTCACATTGGATCGATTTGAACGGTCAATATCATATATTGGCCGCAACCTTTAAACCTTTAAAATCAATAGCTTCTGCTTGTGACTTCCTTTGCGTGGAAGTCAAGCAGCTATTTTACTTATAAAACATAGCCTATGGCACTTAGTAATAGTGTGCTCCAGAGAATACCTCTTACAAACTAACAAACTATACTACTTTACAGTATTAGGTTACTACCATTTTATTGCTATTAAAGGGCAAAGCATAATCAGTACTTACTACCTACCCAACGATTGCAAATACTTTATCTTACAAAAATAAGACTTAATAAATATCTAGAGTTATATTTCGCGAGTAAAAAAATATCTCCACAATAAAAAGCATACGAAAGGGTACGAAAAATACTTTACTACCGGGTAAAGAGTACCCGATACTACATATTTTATAGAAAAGATAATAGTTATAATTAGTTTCAAACAACAAATTATGTTTATTAAATACGCATAGGAATTTAATGTTTATAATGGTAGAAATACAAAGCTATATTCGTTAGACTTATGTCTTTTGCTAAAAAATTTCGCAGACTACTCTTTAGCTCTTAGAAGTTATTTAAGCTTTCGTTGTTTATTTATAACTACAGATATGCCGTTAGCCATACAATCTAATCACATCATCATTTACAATACAAAAAACCATTGGCGAAGACTTTACACCATTAATTCACACTTAACCGCCATTGGAAAATAAAACTTACTACTAACTAAAATAAAGTACGTTTTTGCTTCGGCATTCTTAATTTCTTACAGATATACATTCTACGTTTTAAGATAAAATATTTCTTCTATCTTCAGCTTTGTCGAATACGCATGTAGGCTGCACCGAGAATCGTAAGCAGCATTTTAAATGTCTGGTAGATAAAGGTTCTTAGGTACTGATTCTGGAGCGCGAAACGGCATAGGAGAGTTATCACGAAGAATACGACACCTTGATGTATGAAATACATCCTGAAATAAAAACAGTAAAAAATGTAAATAGCTATTGTACTGGTTGATGAATGAAGGTAGTGTTTTTTATTAAAGGCCTCTGCTCAAAGAAATTTTACAATAACTTGCCTACTAAATGAATTCAACTTATAAGCTCTCTTATACGAATAGTTTTTTTATTGCCATTTTAATGTGGTGTTGGATTTACATTAATCTTTGCTAAGAGCGTTTTCGTTTTTTCGTTTTCGAGCGAATTCAGCAGACTATGTTTATTTAGATTTTACATTTAGATGTCGTATAGTCTTTCCGAAATACTAATATTTTACTGTTCTGTTCAAGCTGTAAGTCTTTCATACTTATTAAACAAATAAACAAGGTTTCTTACTTGCGCAAATGCTTCTTCGCATCGTGAATATCTTGGTCTTTCTCTTGTAAAAGGTATTTTCTTGTTCCGATGACAAAGTTTTCAAAGTGTTCATCCCATCTGCAAATAAGAATTAATTATATTATAAATAAATTATTTACATATTTATTTACATAATAAAGTTTGGAGTCTCCAAAAAAACTCTGTAAAATTCTGTTTTTTTATCATTCACACTCACTTGATAGTATGTGGATCCAAGTTATAGATGGCAGCGTCTTGCGGTGACAGTCTGGCTTTTAATTTCCTTACATTGTCTGTTGCAAAGTGCCATTCACGCACAGAGAAGAATCTTAGCACCTCACTCATAGCTATGAGGCGTTGGCTGACAGTTATAAGGCTCATTCTAGAACAAAATAGTTTAACAATTTCATTTTCTTTACTAAAATAAAAATAAATAGTAGTTATAATGTGTCATACTAAAACTACCATTACGGTAGAAAGAGCTTATAATGGCAACATTACTGTTAATTGCGTTTCATTAAACGCAGTGCACTTTGACGAAAATGTTTTTACGAAAATACATAGATTTATTTTATTTACCTTGTTTTAATTCCAAGAATTTTGGTAATATATTCGGCAATGTGGAGAGGCGCAGTTTGTAGTAAAGTTTCCAAAGTTTTCTGAGTGACTCTGTGAAAACAAATGTTAATTACAGTTTTAGGTTTGCCCGATAGAGGGAACCAGTGTATTTTTTTTTATACTACTTTTAGTAATTTGATAACCACAGCTTTGTTTGGTAACAGGAGGGCCCAGTCAAATTAGGTAAAAAATGGGGTAAACCTCGGAATGAAAGATAATAAGCTGAAAATTGGTATGAGCCTTCGTCTCATCGTTCTAAATGTTGTCTCAAAAGTCACAATTGTTATCGTGTCCGCGTCTTGAGATATTGGAGGTCAAAGGTCACAAAAATCGGTTTTTCGCAAATATCTCGTTTTCTATTGACTATTGAGATTTGCACCTTTTACAAAAAATGTGGAGTATAAAATTCTCCACAACTTGTAACTTAACTTTTTTTTCATACGATCAACCGTTTTTGCGGTAGACCGCGAAGAGTGCGCCGCGTACAGTCATGTAGGGCCTAATGCAAGAACAAGCGTGACTTACGGTTATCAGTACGTTGAATTAAGTTAGTTATTTACTAAAAAAATATAATTTTATATTAAAATATCCCTATTTATATTAATAATTCTGAAATGTATGTTTTAGTTATATTTTGAGTTAAAACAATAGTAAGGGAACATACTTTATACATATATTTATTTATCATTAAATATACATAATTATATTGAAATGTGTGTTCCCACACATTTCAATAGATGTATATTTTATTTTCGTGTGTTCGAAGGATTTCGAACACACGTAATTTGAGACACAATAGAAAGATAAAAGCAGCCCGACAGCCGGCTGTCGGTTGGTCGTTGAAAGATTAAAAGATTTTTTGTTGATTTTAATTACTTAAAATAAATTTGTAAATGGAAGCTAGTTATCTTCATCTTCTTCGTTGTCTTCTTGTTGTCGCTGTAAATGTTCAATTCATTGTCAGAGAAAATTCTAAAAATATAAATTGGTGGAAGCATTCCAACAAGAAAACTTCCCTGTACAAACATTATGTGAAAATGGAGTGCGTATCTTGTTGGCATTATATAATGCTCCAAAATCTGAAGACGACATTGATCATTTACGCTACACGCAATTCATTATAAACCAGTACAATTATAAATACTTCAACCAACAAGTGCAGCAGCTCAACAACACATAAATCGAGTCTACTACCAAATTCAAACGTGGTTAGGGAAGGACTTAAGATAAGATATAGGTATTTATTTGTGTAAACATGTGTAATGTAACATTATTATACATATAAATGCAAATGTAGGTAAGAAAGTGAAAAATAAATGATGTTTCAACATGTTTTGCCACAATTGGCGAAACAAAGAACCTCAAGAATGGGGCTGGATACTCTAAAATGAAATCCTGGAGTCCATAAAAATATTATTGCCTCCAGCGCAAGCCGAACTGCTAAAAATAATATTTTGTAATTGCAAACACGGTTGTGCTTCCCGCTGTGGATGCAAAAAAGCAGGGCTACTATGTTTATTAGCTTGTGGCCAGTGCAATGGACAAGCTTGCCTCAACGCTTCTTTACTACATCCAAATAATCCCGATGAAGAAAGCGCATACGATCATGAAGTTTTGGAAGGTTTGGAGATGAGTATGACCGATGATGAGGATTTTCCAGCGACAACAAGAAGAGTAATTGAAATCAACAAAAATCTTTTAATACTTGAACATACATTTCAATAAATGAAATAAATATTTGTATGTATAATAAATATATTAAATATATGTAAATATATGTATAAATAAAATAAATATCCTGGGACATTTTACACACGGCTATCTGATTCCAAGCTAAGCAGAGCTTGTGTTATGGTAATCAGACAACTGATATACATACTTATATATATTTTTTAAATATATACATATTATAGATAATTAACACCCAGACACAGAACAAACAATTCTGCTCATCACACAAAGTTTGTCCTGGGTGGGAATCGAACCCACGACCTCTGGCTTAGCAGTCATGGTCAATGACCACTAGACCAACAGGCCCGTAAAAAAAATCTCATAACAAATGTAAGAAGGCAGGGTATACTATTACAAATACCCCTCCCTTTAAACTACACAAAAACTGGAAACTAAGCTAAAAACCCCTTACTTGTTCTCCACAGCCAGCCCACTGGGGTACCAGAAGGTGTTGTCCAAGGGGTGACCCCTCAAGTGCTTCCGAAGTCCGACTTCAAAGTCGCGCCAAGTGGTCGGGTTCTCGTAAGTACTGCAGTTGTACACTCGAACTTGCTGCGGTCTGTTCATAAAATAAAGTCATCATTATTTACAAGCTTTTGCCCGCGACTTCGTCCGCGTGAAATAACCCCGTTCCCGGGGGATATTCGGGATGAAAACTATCCTATGTCCTTTCCCGGGTCCCAGACTATATCTGTACCAAATTTCATTCAAATCGGTTCAGTGGTTTAAGCGTAAGAAGGAGACAGACAGACAGAGTAACCCGCCCCAGCTTCGCACGGGTGTTACATATACAGGGTGTCCCACGGCTATGCCACATGGAGGGAAAGTACCTTAAATCTTGTAGATAGAACATTTTACTGAAAGAAGACATTATTTGAATTTTAAAAACAATTTAAATTGCATAAATAGATTTTTAAATAATTTAATGGTTGGGCCGGGAATCGAACTTGTTCCACGAGAAAAAATAATCACCCCCTAGTTTTATCATACCAATCGAAAGGTTTCATCATAAGGATTATTTTTTGCTAAATAATATAGTGTCACAAATAAAAGGACGACCGTGAATTTTAACGTAAAATTTTGTTCTGAAAAGTTAAAAGCTTACATTGCCGTAAGGACATACAATTGCCAATCATAACTACTTATTACTAATTAATCTACCCACTTGAGTAGTACACGTCATTTAAATAACTAAATATCCACCACAACAAGACCAAAAAATCGTCAGGGAACGAAATAATCAAAAGTTATCACTTTGTATTCAAGATTTCAAGAAGAAGGGACTAGTTTTGAGCGTTTGAAAAATTGACTAATTTTGTATTAAAAATGTTAAAATTCATGGTCTTTCTTTTATTTTTGACACTATGTTATTTAGCAAAAAATAATCCTTGTGATGAAGCCTTTCGATCGGTAGGATAAAACTACAGGTTGATTAATTTTCTCGAGTAACAGGTTCGATTCCCGGTTCAACTATGTAATTATTGAAATAACTATGCATGCAGTTTAAAATGTTTTCAAAATTCAGATAATGTCTTCTTTCAGTAAAATGTTCTATCTACAACATTTAAGGTACTTTCCCTCCATGTGGCATTGCCGTGGGACACCCTGTATATATTTTGAGAATCCCGGCTTTTTTACTATATTTTGTATGTATTATACATATAAACCTTCCATGTGTATCACTCCATCTATTAAAAAATACCGCATCAAAATCCGTTGCATAGTTTTAAAGATCTAAGCATACATAGAGACATACAGAGGAAACTAACTTTGTATTATACTATGTAAGGATGAAACTTTTGCACGAAGTGTTAAAACACCGAGAATGGCAGAACTAGATATTGGTGCCGATTCTCTTATTCACAAAAATCACAAACTAACGTAAATTTAAGTTAAGTGCATCTTTCTCTTTACATTTAATTAAGAAAAGGACAGAAGATAAATATTAGTTAAGTGCTAGGGTTGTTACAGAGGTCTTTTTAACGGAGGCGGAGGCGAATGCGAAGGTGATGAGTTTCACTTCCGCGGATGCGGAGGTTAACGGAGGCGGAGGCGAAAGTGAAATTGGATGTAAATAAAATAGTAATTTAAGGTTCAAATTTTTTATTTCAAATACTTAACACTTAAGTAAACATTTAAAACATAAAGTAAAAGTTTTAGGTGAACTTTTTTGTAATTAAAATTAGTAATCAAAATTAAGGAGAGGTAAATTTTCTATATTATTTATTATGATAACGTAAATAAAGCTCCGTTACAACTCCGCTAAAATTGTGCGGAGGCGAAGGCGGAGGCGAAGGCGGAGGCGAAGGTACGATTTCTTGCGGAACTTCCTCAGTAACGGAGGCGGAGGCGAAGTTCCGTTACAACCCTTAAGTCCTGTCAAATTTAGACACTCCTTATATAATTTAGCCGCGATTTAAAAACATAGCGTCTAAATATACGTCAATTTACTACAGGCGCTGTCTAATTTGACAGGACTAAACTAAAATGTATCTTCTGTCCTTTTCTTTAAGAAATGGAAAGAGAAAGATGCATTTAACTTAAATTTAGTTAAGTTTGTGAACAAGAGAATCAGCACCATTGACTAAATAGTTCGTAATATGTATACATTGCATTTAATGTATTAGTAGATTCTGAAATAAATGAGTTTAAATTGCATTAAATTAGACGGCCCTGTTGATCTAGTGGTAGTGGTTAGTGAAGTGTTATGGTAACCAGACAACTGATATTACATAGGTAGGTACTTATATAATTTATAAATACATAGTTATTATACATAAATTACACTCAGACACAGAACAATCATGCTCATCACACAAAGATTTCTCCTGGTTGGGAATCGAACCCACGACCTCAGGCTTTGCAGTCAGGGTCACTGCACCAACAGGTCAGTCAAAAATATATTCAAGACGGAACACAAATTATAAGGTCGCACACGATGACCATTGTCTTACGACAATTGCCACTCCATAACTCTTAATATTATTGATATAATTATTATTAGTGGGCATCTTTAAATAAGGCGTTCGTTTCGCAATAAATTTTCCGGGTTTTTCTTTATTGTTATTTTGACCTTAGTGTGAAATACAATGACTTGTGGAAATAAAAGTTTTGGTTTACGGTATGCGTAGCAATGCATACTAATAGGTATTATAAATTGGAAAATGTGTGAGTTTATTTGTCCGTCTACTTTTTGTCTCTTTCTAATACGGTATTTGACACTATTAACCGATAAATCTAAGACATATTTTTTATAAAACCTATCTTTTCATTAGTCCTAAGCATCGGATTTGTTTTTAATTTACTGTAAAATTGGATTTTTAATTGCTTTAAAATCAATAAATAGTTAGTCAATAGAGTTGCTAGCTTGTGTGTGACGTCACAAGCTGGTATTGGCATAAGTCTATTGGAGAATTGCGTTTTGACAGCTCATAAAAAGTACGTCAATTGATGATGGTGTCAAATACCGGATTGGAGCGAAGGCGCGGGCAAAGGCTAGTTGGGAATAATATGGTAGGTTACACCATCATCCATCACCAATTAACGTACTTTATATGAGCTGTCAAAATAATATCCTAGGTACCATAAATTTTGTATGGCAATGTCACCTTATGACCTCACTTAATTATTGATTACAAAGCATATAAAAATCTAATTTTACAGTAAACTGAATATGATCCAGTTTTTGAAGCATAAAATTAGGACAGATTTTATAGAAATTATGTGTAAAATATCCGATTTTAGATCTGGCCGCGCAAACTTTCTTTGCACCAACAACGTACAAAAATGCCTAAAATCCTTTCTCAAACAAAAAAACAAAAGAGCCTCACCGATCGACAGCAGTCTCCCAAGCGACAGCCAACAGAGTGTCAATAGCGATGTCGACTGGTAGCATATCAGCTCTCGCAGTGTCCTTGCAGCAAAACACGTGGAGAAGACCCTTGCCCGCCCCCACCACCACCCCGCTGGGGCCGTTCAGGTTCTCTATCCAGCCGGGGTAGGGGTTGCGGAGGGAGGAGATTACTGGAAATTGAAGAAATTGTCGTTTGTTACTGAGAGGTTTCGCTGTAGGCGTAGCCTTTGTTTAAGCTGAAAATGGCGGCTTGCTCTAATGAGATTTTAATATGTGCGTTTACGTAACCGCAATGTTTATAATAGTTACCGTGACCCCGGAACGTAAAGAGCAACAGAAGGAACATGACTGGGTTTTAGTCAGTAAAAGTCTGACACGCCCACCTGCCGCACCCAGGACGGGAGCAGGCATTTGATGATTTCCCACTCTTCAAAAAAAAAGCCTTTAGGTAACACAATTTATATGTATTTTTACAATTAAATTTCAGTAAGATGCAGTGTGCAGACGAGTTTTTGTATCGTAGTGTCATCTATACTGCTTTACTTATAGCATATTAACCAGTTTGTAGACTAAAAGCTACACAGATGGCAGCACTTCTAATCCATACTGACAAAAGCGAAAGTAACTCTGTATGTCAATAAGTTTGATCTCAGAGGAAAAACTTTATGCTACTTTTTATACTGTCAAATGCTCACCCCATTTAATGGCATAGGGATGTAGGGGTGAATCGTTACAGAATTTCAAAAGGGAATTTATGGTTGTATAATTTTTGTTTAAGGTCGTAGCTCATTACAGCCACCCGGCAGCCACTCCGCACCGACTCGCCTTATAACCGAGGCGATCCGGTGACGCTACGGAGTTGATGTAGTGAGCGCATGCCCATACAAGTCCATATAAAGAATACTAGCCGCAGGAGGCGAGTCGGTGCGGAGTGGCAGCCGGGTGGCTCTAATGAGCTATGACCTTTATTGTCGAAAACGGCTCTAATGGTTTAACTGAAATATAATTAACAATTCCATGTTTTTGTTAATACTATATCGGTTGACCTTGTCTCTACTTTGTCCTGATTCACCCCTGTACATTCCTATTCACGCTGTTTTACTGTATGCGATTTCTTATGTGTCCGCAATAACCATCCCCTTTACACCTACCAATGGGGTATACTGTGCAATTCATACTGTTAACTTCTAAAGTTTCTTACCGATAGTAGGTCTGAAGATGGCTACCGGGTATCCTCTGTTTCCATGTTCTTGTACAACATTTTCTGCCAGCGCCTTCGTGAACGTGTAAGTGTTGGGCTTCGGAGCTATGTAGCTGAAAGTATTCAGATTTTCTATATTATTTACTAGCTTTTGCCCGCGGCTTCGCTCGCGTAGAATTTGGTCTGCCACATTAAGTTGCGTGATATTTTTAAATACTTATATTTTTTAATGTCACATCGTACATCCCAAATTTCTAACTTCAATATTAGTTTCCATACAATCTTTGAACTCCTATACCTAATATTTAGAGGGAATCTCTTGAGGGTGGAATTATCTGAATTCCTTTCTAAGTGCTCATTATTTTAAATTTTAAGCTATAATAGAACTCTGCAAATTTCAAAATGCTAAGTCCAGTGGTTTCTTCATCAATCTTTACCTGTATGGTGTGTTTATAAAAAGTAGCCCTATGTCCTTCCCCGAGCTTGAATTATCCTATCCAGCACAAACGGATTACTAAACACTGACTAATAAACAGGTCGGACCAATGTTACTTGCATTTAATCACTACATAGTATAATACAAAGTAGCTTTCTTTGCCCCTATGTAAGCTTAAATTTTTAAAACTACGGAACGGATTTTGATGCGGTTTTGTTAACAGATTTTGTAATAAGTAAAGAATTAATATGTATGACTAATTGGAATAGGTGAACATCTGTGTTAAATTATCTGTGCTTTTTACTGCAATATACTCCCGTATACTATGTTATTTGTTTTTTTATTCAGCGTAAATATGTAGATTTTGAGATTTAGATACATGTGAGCATGGGAACAACAGGGCGTGCCTAAATGTATCCCCGCTACCTTCAAAGTTTGCCTTTGCGATTTATTAATAGTCATAGAAAATGCAACTTTAAGTGGGAACTGTAAACATTTGAAATTAAAGGGTAAGTTATTGGGTATTATTGGGATGCGTGAAATAGGAACATTTTCACACTTTGCTTCTCCATTACAATTGGTGCCTAGTTCAATGACTCGCAATCTAGTGCCATTACATAGTCTCGGGGCGTCCAAGTTGCGCATTAACAAAACGGACATACCGACTTTTAATCCTTCGAACACACGTGATTTGAGACACAATAGAAAGACAATAGCATCCCGACAGCCGGCTGTCGGTTGGTCGTTGAAAGGTTGATTCGAGCTTATGTGATGGCACCCCGGATAGCTCCAAAGAGTTAAGAAATTCCCCGGGGTAGCTCGTACAGTCTTCAGATGACATGACTGTGTCGATGGAAGGAGTTGGGTTGTTGCATCGCTGGTTACTTGGCCCAAGATAATTTTATTGATTTTCGCAACTGCCTCATTTCTTGGTGCTAACTTAGTATAGTTCTTTCACATAGCCAACTTTCATCGTGGATGTTCTGTTGCTTGCCATTAAGCGCTCCGTTCAAGTCAATCATATCGTGTTAACTTTTGAACCATTCTGCCAAATTACTTAGTGTGACAGACAAAGTTTATCTTCATTATATACTTAATGTGAGAAATGTATTCATTTTGATAAGAGTTTGATAATTGAATACTAATATGTGCATTGTAAAATAGTACCAAATTAAATTAAATTAATGGTTCACAAATTTGGTCGTACTGGCTTGCACATAAGAGGTAGATATATGCTATTGCGGACTTTTATTTAGATCTATTTAAGACAAACAATCCTGCGGTACATCATTTTTATGTAACTCCATTGGTTTAGGCAGCGCACGCCAAGATAGCTCTCAGATGGAAGATTTTTTTCCGACTTAATTGACACTTATCGTTTCATTATAATCAAAATTACATAAAATCATTATAAATTGTAGCCTATGTGTTACTCTGATAAATAACCTAAATTACTGTAAAGTTTCATCCAAATCGGTCCAGTAGTTTTTTCGTGAAAGAGTAACAAACATACATACATACACACACACATACATCCATCCTCACAAACTTTCGCATTTATAATATTAGTAGGAAGGAAGTAGGATAGGATTTATAAGACCATTGCAGACCAGATCGTTCCACTCATTTATTCGTTGTCGTTGTCGTATGTTGTCTATTATGGTTGGTAATATCCATACTAATATTATAAATGGGAAAGTGTGTCCGTCTGTCTGTCTGTATGTTTGTCTTTCTTTCACGGCAAAACGGAGCGACGAATTGACGTGATTTTTTAAGTGGAGATAGTTGAAGGGATGGAGTGTGACATAGGCTACTTTTTGTCTCCTTCTAACGCGATCGAAGCCGCGGGCAATAGCCAGTCTTTTATAAATAGATATTTTCCTTATTGATAAATCAAGAGCAAAGTGCTAACTTCACTACTTAGCTATTTAACTGTCAATACTGTATAATACAAATACATTAGGTAGTAACATAGGCTACTTTTTCTCTCTTTCTAACGCGAGCGGAGCCGCGGGCAAAAGCTAGTCAATCTATGAAACGAAAGTAATTTGTAAGTGTTCATATCTCGAGACTTGCCATTTCATACACAATGTCTATAACAATATAGGTATATTAGGCAAGGCGAGGTGATACGATTTTTTTCCCGATACACAAGAACAATTTTGATTTTCATTGACTTGGAAATCAGATTAAGAAAAGCGTTTCTTTTTACTTTGTTACAGGTTGTGTAAAAACAGTTTCTTGCTAACGAGAAATTAAAGTCCAGTTACAGGCCCAACAGAGGTCTTAAGATAAATTGGGGTCCTGAGACGACGGAACGTGTTCCACGTGCTTCGAAGATGCAGAATTGTTCGAAAGACCTATCGTGGCTCCAGAACGCGAAGGGCAAATGAAGGAACATGGGTGGGTTAAAATCAATAAAAAACAGAGCGGGAGAAGTTATTCTTTGATTTTCCAAAGCAAAACAAGACCAAATGTAATCTACTCACTCAGCAATAATCTTGCCAAGCAGCTCCTCTGGTACAGACTCAGCGACGGTGAAGGCTTGCTCCAGAGGCACGGGAGGAGGGTACACACGCTCCTCTACATACGTCATCTCGGCGTTACTGTACGCTGTTGAGACGTGGATGAAGGCCTGTTGGAAATAGAATGGTTTAAAAAGTACTGATGATAGATAACAATACGATAAATGAGGTTTGTCTAAAAACTCTGGCGTAATGTCTGACAAACGTTAAAAGGAAAAAGAACAGAAAAGGAGGACAACACAGGAGGACACAGAACAAAAGATATTAAAAATCTCTTTGTACAGAACAAACGATAATGCTCATCACTCAAAGTTTGTCCTGGGTGGAAATTAAACCCAGTAGTGGTTAGTGACCCTGACTGACCACTAGGCCAACAGGCCCGTCAAAGTTGACTTATTTCGCGAAAAAGTGCGCGAAGCCGCGAGAATACTCCTTTTATCCTGATTCTCATTACACCAGTACTAGCGTTGAAGACGGCTCAGACGTTTGAGCTCATCGATAGTAGTCTCGATAATTAATGGAGATAAAATTTTCACAGTTGACATTTGTGGTAATACTTGGATATTTAATTTAGAGAAAAGAAACGAAAAACAATTCACTAACGAGGAAGAGGAAGGCCAAAAAAAGATGGATTATGTGAAGGTTGACAAAGAAAAGGGAGTTAGTGACAGCATGAAGGTACCCAAGTAACTTGGGGCTAAGGCAGGAACACGATGATGGTTATAATAATGATGATGAGTATCTAGTCATACCTCAATATTCGGCAGTTTATCACAAATTTCCAGCAGCCGTTGTACAGAGCGTACATTCTGGTTCATAGCGACTCGCAGTGGCTCGTCAAACTTCAGGGTAGCCGCCGAATGAAAGACTATGGATACCTGCAACAAATGAGAAGACACGGTTAATAGATGGCGTTGGAATCAGCTTTGTAGTTCTGTTTGGTGTGGATAGATGGCGTTGGTCGTAAAATTAAACGTAACTAACTTTTATATCTATCTACTAATTCTAATCCAGAGAAAGCGAAGGATCAGAATATAAATAATATAATAAACGTTTTTAGTATTACAAAATTTTAATAATTACAGAACTATAATACCGGAGGCAAAAGATTCAATCGTGCTGACGTTTGAATCTTTTCCTAGTAGTTTAAAATTGATTTTTTTTTCTCTATGAAAATGTAAGTGGTGAATAAAGATTGCAGATAGTACGTAAGTAAGACGGTACGTCTATTATGATTTCGTCATTGAAACCACCTACTTGAGAAAGACGCACTTAGTTTATTTTTTGTAAAGTATCAGCATAAATGTAAACAAAAATGTAAACAATTACGAAGGCAGAATGCACATAACGCGTTTTTTGTTTACAATAACAGTATTTTTCCCTTTCTGAATTTGAACGATCTTTTTGGCAATTGAAACATTTAATCTGTGTATTAATTCAAAACTAATTCTATGTCCCTAGGGGTTGAAAGTTCAGAAAACATTTTGAATCCCTACTGGCTAATAGAGATCCCTACAAATTACATAATTAATGAGTTACTTTTTTACCGTTTACGAAGAACAAACCCGGATCTTTTTGAATGATGTGATAAAAGTACAAATGACAATAATTTAACTAGAATTAGCCATCAATTTAATAACCATGGAAATAAATTGACGTCTGACAATTTATGTCTGAGAAATATTTTATTATTTGTAGATCTTTACATTGAATCATATGTTTTTATTACAAAATAGCTATAAAATTTATTATTGAGATTTGTTGCCGTCAACCGCAGATTTACCTGCGTTACGTTATATTTCTTTTTTGTTTTTTTTTTATTACTGCTTCACTGCCATAGGTTATAGCGTGATATGTAGCCTATATCTTATATTTTAATGTAGGTATAAGCTTTATTAAGTACTATAAGTTGCGGAATGTTTATAATAGTTACCGTGACCCCGGAACATAAGGGGTAACCAAAGGAACATGAGGGGTTTTAGTCAGTAAAAGTCAGACACGCCCTCCCGCCGCACCCAGGACGGGAGCAGTCATTTGATGATTTCCCACTCCTCAAAAAAAAAGTTTCATCAAAATCCGTTCAGTTGTTTTGTAATATAGTTGGAAGTAGGAAGTAGGATAACGTATAGTTCAGATGTATGGTTAAACACGTACAGAACAAACAATTATGCTAATCACACAAAGAGTTGTCCTTATCATCATCTCTCTAGCCTTTTCCCAACTATGTTGGGGTCGGCTTTCAGTCTACCCGAATTCAGCTGGATACCAGTGTTTTACGTGAAGCGACTGCCTATCAGGCCTCCACAACCCATTAACTGCGCGACACGGTACCTCTTGGTTAGACTGGTCTGACTTTTTAGCTTCTGACTACCCGTAACGACTGTAAAAGTTCTACGAATGACAACCGGGACCAACGGCTTTAGGTGCGCACCGAGGCACGGGATGTCAGTGATGTCCAAGATAAACTTTAGAAAGCTATTTATTCATATTATAGCTCCATTATTCATTATAAATATAGCTTCCATTTCCTAATTTATAAAACAGTAGAATTTTTTTATAATTTTTGACGGAAATGGTTTTTGGATTATATTTATTTTAAGTCACGCTTAACCATGTAAAAAAAAGGTTTTGTAATACGATTTTTTTTTAAAGAGTAAGCATGGAGTTTCTTGGCCATTCTTCTCCATACGAAACAACGTTTTGGAATGGGCAGTAGATTCACTTTTGTTTTATAACTATGACGTTTCAAAGTGCCTTTTTTGGTCTAATGAAAATAAATGATTTGACTATTGACTATTGACGTATGAATCGAAAAAGTCACAATGGTACTTGCTCGGATTTGAACCTACAACCTCTTACACAAGAGGCGGGTGGGCGGTTCATCACGCCAATATTCAAAATCAGTTTTCAAGGCCAAAAATAATAAAATTAATTGATATTGTACAACCGTTTTTCAATTAATTTCGCTAACTGGAATTTTTAATTTGCCAGAACAATTTGGTTAATCTCAATTGCGATATTTTGGCACGGTTAGTGAAAGTGCTATTTACTAACATCACAAAACAAACAAAAAACAAGGTTGTACCGTACTCAAAAAAATATGTGTAACATAAATTAATAACTGGAGGCATGCGATGGTTACCGGTTAAGTTTGTATTATTCGGTGATGGAGGGTTCCGTTCTACGAATACAATTTTAAGAACGAATCGCAAAAAAAAAAATAGGTACACAAATGTTTATTGTCTAAACAAATAAATATGACTCACACACGACTATTCTGATGCCAACAAACCAATATTTAATGTACTCTGTGTGCCAAACTAAGCAGAGCTTGTACTATAGTAACCAGCCCCCCTAGACAAGTGGCATTGTAGAATAGATAGCGAAAACGAATAGAGGGAGATGTCAAATTGTTTAACGAAAGCTTATGTCAATTCCATACATTTGACAATCTATTCGTTTTCGCTATCTATTCTACAATGCCACTTGTCTAGGCCCTCTGACAACCGATGAAAATAAAATTACACCCAGACACAGAACAAACAATCATGCTCATCGCACGAAGTTTGTCCTGGGTGGAATTCAAACACGACGACCTCCGGTTTAGCAGTCCGGGTCACTAACCACTAGACCTCCAGGCTCATCGTATGTAATTTGTTGTTATAGCGGCAATAGAAATACACATAGGTCTGTGCCGATTCTCTTATTCACAAACTAACGTAAAGAACCTTTTTCTCAGAAACGCGTCGAGGTGTCAAGCTGAAATTAATATCACATACTCAAGTCTGCTATGTCCCAAAGCAGTGAAAAAAAAACAAGTTTCTAAATCAACGCAATAAACAGATACGACGGTTTATATTGCATATTTTAGACATTTTCAAGGGAATCAAAACTCAAAACCTATAGGGTACTTCCCATTGACCTAGAATCATGAAATTTGGCAAGAAGCAAGGTCATGTATCACAATTAAAGGAAAACTCCGAAAACCGTATATTTGTAGTTGTTTCATAAAAATAATTAACGGAACCCTCGTTGTGCGAGTCCAACTCGCACTTGACCGGTTTTTTTTTTAAAAAGTGTCCGTGGAGTTTCTTGCCTGTTCTTCTCCATAGAGATCTACGTTTTGGAACAGGCAATTATCGTCACTTTTCTGACTGACCGACCGACTCTTTGACTATTCATAAGTGCCTATAAATGGTCTAAGTGAAATAAATGCCTTGAATTTTGAATTTTTGAATTTTGAAGAGCTACCTTTAATTTTCTGACAGACTGACACCTTGACAATTCAAAAGTACCTGTAAAAGGTTTAATTGAATAAAATAGTTTTGAGTTTCAGTTTGGGGTGTAAGTGGCCCCACCATTACCTCCAGCCAGGGTCAAAAGCGTCAAAGTCAACCGCACCTGCACGTGGTACACCCTGCTGATTCACTAACGAGACTCTGACGGACCGGTCTCTTCACCAAGAGGAGACCTTAGCAGTCTTATTGCATATATTTGTGTTATAGATCTTTTTTTGATTCAGATATTGTAAAATAAACATGGTCGTGGTAGAAATGTGGTGTCTTTTCTACAAATGCCATTAATAAAAGGTTGAAGTTGACTTTGAGTTTATTCTTGGTAGGCGGGATGACAAAAAAAAGTAATTAGTCCGTTAGTTAGATAATTAAAAAATTTTGGACACGTATTTTATCTTTTTTCTCGTAAACGAAGAATGACGACGATAGTGTGATGAAGTTGCGCATGACGTCACGATCTGATACATTGATTTTATGCAGGACGGTGACGTCAAAAGCCCACACTCCGGAACTTTGTTGCTCTTTATCTTTGTATTTTTTATAAATTTGATCAAGCAAATACGTGTCCCGTATTTTTGGCCGATCTATCAGACTAAACAGAATGCCATTTTTTACCCGACTGCGCGACGCAAAGGAGGGTAATGTGTTTATTTAGTGTTGTCGTCATCCCTATAAATTGACATTTACGCAGACAGACTCGCGGGTAAAACGTAGCTAGCAAAAAGTTTCTCAACGCACTATACTATGTAGCAACGCACTTCAAACGCAAAGCTGCCAATCATCGAGATTGTAAGATAATTGCATACTTATTACAAAATATAATGTTGGATTATTCTGTCACGTAAATCATTGGCTATGAAATTATAAATAGGCACGAGTTATATACATTGTATGTAAGTGTCGTGATGGTCTAGTGGATAAGGCGCCCGCCTCTCATGTAAGAGGTTGTGGGTTCGAATCCGGGCAAGTACCAATGTGACATTTTCAATTTATATGTACTTTCTAAAGTTTATCTTAGACATCACTGACAGCCCGTGCCTCGGAAAACACGTAAAGCCGTTGGTCCCGGTTGTCATTCGTAGAACTTTGACAGTCGTTACGGGTCGTCAGAAGCCAGAAAGTCTGACCAGTCTAACCATGGGGTATCGTGTCGCCTTGTTACTGGGTTGTGGAGGTCTGATAGGCAGTCACTTCACGTAGAACACCGGTATCCAGCTGAATCCGGTTAGACTGGAAGCCGACCCCAACATAGTTGGGAAAAGGCTAGGGAGATGATGATGGAGTTATATACATTGTATAGTAGTGGAGCATACAGACTCTGTTTTGTTTATCCGACTGCCAAAAGGAGGGTTATGTGTTTCGAGTGTATGTATGTATGTATGTCTCATTCTATGGCACGCTCTACAGCCTAAACTGATTAGCGAATTTTGAAATATGAGGTGTCATTGAATACGGTAGTTTCTACCATTATCAATTGACGTACTTTTTATGAGCTGTCAAAACGCCATTCTCCAATAGATTTTGTATGGCAATGGCGACTTATGACGTCACTAAAATAACAACTCAGTTGACTATCTATTTATTGATTTCAACACAACTAAAAATCAAATTTTATAGCAAATTGAAAATGAACCGAATTTATTAGGCTGAAATTAATATAGGTTTTATAGGAATTGTGTCTAACATTTATTGGTTAATGGTGGAAACTACCCAATTCGTCTTAGCTGTGAGAGCGACATGGGGCATAATAAATAAAAAAAATGAGAAATAAAAATAATAATTAAATAAGCAAAAACCCAACAGATATTTCGGAAGTTGGTGTTTGTCTTTTTTTTGTTTACATGACATGTAATATCATGTATTATACCTAAAACCACAGATTAATAAATACCTAAAACTGTCTTTTGAATCACTCTACAATGTGTAACTGAATTAATGCACATTATGAAAATAGTTTGTTCAGAGTCTTACTGAATCGATTTTTGTAATTTTTAATATAGGTAATATTTTATCCCAAAAATAATTAAAACTACGTAAACTGCTGTCACACTTCCGCTGTACAGTCAAAACAAACTAAAATGGATGAAATACCTACTACGCTAGACCCTTATGCAAGTGCGACTGTATGCATGCGTAGATTTGTAATGTGACTATAATTTTCTCCCACAATCTGTATAACTTATGTATAAAAATTTAGTGTATGTATTATGATTATTATAACATAATATCCTAATTGGGGCGTCTGGTGGTGTGTTTTTTTTATATATGTTCACCGATTACGCTGAGATTTATGATCCTACTAGCTTTTGCCCGCGACTTCGTCCGCGTGATTAATTGTTCCCGTTCCCGGGAGATTTCCGGGATGAAAACTATCCTATGTCCTTTCTCGGGTTCCGGACTATATCTGTACCAAATTTCATTGTAATTGGTTCAGTGGTTAGGCGTGAAGAAGAGACAGACAGACAGAGTTACTTTCGTATTTATAATATTAGTACGGATATAAAGATATGTATCTATAATTGAATAAATTACATAATTATAACTACATAATTAATACGTTTCTAGTTTGGGATTAAATGCCGTGTGCAACATATCCCATACAATTCTAATGTCAAATCCATAGATTAGAAAAACAAGATGGCGTAATGACAATCAAATATTTCAATATTACACAGAATTACGACATGTCAAAGTTAGTTTTTAATTTCAAAGTTAAATTTGAAGGGCCTAATAAAAGGGCAATTTGTAGATAACATCTATAATCATGCGGCCATGGTCGACTTAGGAAAATACATTCTCTATTCGAGAGTTCGAGACGTTTGAGTACCATAGATGTTGGTCAATTCAGATGCCCTTCTAAAATTAAAAGTTTGGCTTGCATTAATCCATACTAATATTATAAATGGGAAAGTGTGTCTGTCTGTCTGTCTGTTTGTCTTTCTTTCACGGCAAAACGGAGCGACGAATTGACGTGATTTTTTAAGTGGAGATAGTTGAAGGGATGGAGAGTAACATAGGCTACTTTTTGTCTCTTTCTAACGCGAGCGAAGCCGCGGGCAAAAGCTAGTAAGATTATATTTATGGTATGAGGAACATGTTACGGAACTGATAATTAAATTAAAACTAATAGTTACGGAACTAATATCAGTTCAAAAATATGGCGATTAAATAAATAAATAAATGATTTATTTTTGTAAATAGGTAATAAATGACACTTTTACACGTCATTTTTTTTTAATCGAACGATGGGGCCGGTGTTTCCTAGCTGGACTGCTCTGAGAAGAAACATCCGAAACAAGCTCAGAGGTCAAAGTCTCTTTTAAAGTCCATACAATATTGTATTGGTCAAAGACAAGAGTCGATTAAATCATTATTTTTCGATGGAAGTTAGGTACCTACATTAAACTGTAAGTAAGTAATTTAATAAACTTTTAGCTGTATTTAGAGGCTTGTTATTATCTATTTGTTAATATCCGCATTAATAATCTCATGTTAATAGCACTTTAAGGCGTTGGTCCCGGTTGTCATTCGTAGAACTTTGACTGTCGTTACGGGTATTCAGAAGCCAGAAGGTCATTATACAGTGATTTTGAAAATTTAAACGTGTTCAGCGACTTTAGGAGCTGACTGTACCTATTTTTAGACCTTCAAACTGCATAGTTTAAAATTTTGAAATTATCGGATCTTGAAATCGTTTTTTTTAATACTATTTGTATTTTTGGTCTAGCGCAACCCGCTAGGATATGATGAACAAACAACTTTTATTATGGAACCAACTCTGAAATCGCGAAAGATATATCAGCTGTTTCTAACAACAGTTCAATGCCCTCCCGACCATAATTGAAACAGCTGAGATTTCAGAGTTGGTTCCATAATAAAAGTTGTTGGTTTTTATGAGTAGAATCATCTCCTAGCAGGTTGTAAAAAACCATATATACACCTAGTATATGTATAAAGTAATTCAAGACGATGATTAATAGAGAATTCAAAAGCAAGTAAAGAAAATTGTAGATTTCCAAAGATTTGTAGCACCCATGCCAAGCTGGGACAGGTCGCTAGTAATACATAGTCCTATAGCGATTTAGTCATATCTGCTATTTAGTCTTATCGAGAGGTAGTCATAACGCTTCTAACCCATATATACATATATAATACCAGCCTATAACTGTCCCACTGCAGGGCAAAGGCCTCTTCTCATACAAAGAAGGCACGAGCATTGATCACCACGCTTGCTCAAGACGCGTTGGCGATTTCAGACTTATATTAACTACAAGTCCAGGTTTCCTCACGATGTTTTCCTTCACCGATGTCTGCGATGTCTAAGATAATCTTTAGAAAGATAAATATATAATAAAATATATACATACCTAATTAAATTAAAAAACACTCAACATACCTCTCTGAGTAGCGAGATAGCATCAGCATCCATCCCGAGATGAGGCTTAGAGACATCTCCGCTGACGGCAAACAGCTTGTCCAGTTGCCGGCTGTTGCGGGCGCGGATACCGTCGAAGACCTGCAATTAAACCTGGGTTACTATCAGGGTACAGTGCGTTTCACGAAAGAATTCCCTTCGCCGTAATGTTGGTAGCACGGAAAATCAGTGTTGCAAATTTTTTTCCATGAAATTACCCATTACTAGGGAGATTTATGAACATTTCGTTACATTAAAAATTTACCTCCTAATTTTGTGTAGGATTTTAGAACAATTCATAGCTTTATTGTGATACAAGAAAGAAGCCTACTCATAAGATAAAATGTAATTTATAAATGAATCTTCATGATTATTTACACATAATTTACCTGTGACTGCTTAAGTTGGGCCAGTCTCTTCTGTGGCGAGTGGCCCTTCTTGTCCCTCATCAGTAGATACAGTCGGCCCACCTCAGGACACGTGGTCAATAGGCGTTCTACCAGGACCTGGTAACAAAATGGTATTATTATTAAATTTCCATGACCTTGCGAATGTTGAATTTTGTAAAGAAATACGGACAAAATAGTAGAAATATATACAAACTGCAAAAGACAGTTCAGGTAAGTTAGAGGACAGAAATTAGTACCTGCAAGGAAATAGGGCATGAATTAAATTTTCCAAGTCGTTTTTTTCCTCGTTTTCTTGCCCAAGAAGGCAATAGCCAGTAGCTACAATGTGGACAGCTTCCGGCGAAGAAGCGAGATAGCTGCGACTGTGCAGGGCTCGGAAAGACCGAAGAATATATTATACGTATGGGAAGCTCACAGGTCATCAAAGAACTCAGGCAAGTTACGGCATGAGGAAGGTGGGTACGGCACTGGCAGGTGACTGGCAGCATTGCTACGCTACTTTCTGAGTAGATATAGTACTACTTTGTAGGTTTTTGTCGCCATATCACCCACACTAGTGTGGCGACATCTATTGCCGAACACAATACCCGTTTGTTCGGAGGATCCTCCCTTTTCAATAAAGAATGAGAAACTTTACACTCTGTTCTTCATACCTCCAAACTTATGAGTTCAAACATGAGCCTCGTGACGTCATCATCATCATCACGTCATTAGTTTCTGAAGCTTCCAAACGAGTCACATAGCTAACATTCTCGGGTTCTTCGGTTATCCAAGCGCGCCCTTGTCATCACCCGCAACTTTATCAGCAACCTTGGCACAGCACACTGCACTTCGGGCGATCAGCAAGCAGAGACGCCTCCTAATTGCGAACTGCTGGCTTGTGATGCTCTCAAGCCCTAGACTCACCTTGCCCATAAAACCAGTGCCTCCAGTGATGAGAATGGACCTGCCGGCGTAGAAGCGAGGCAGTTGCGGCTCCGCGGGACTCGGAGAAACCGGCCGGGGCACCATGGTCGCTGGAGACAAAAGACGGTGGTTATTTATTGATAGGACAACTCACACACGGTCATCTGATCTCAAACTAAGCAGTGATTGTACTATGGTATTGGTAACCAGACAATAGAAAGATTTTAGATAAATTGCTTCCAGACTCAGAACAAAAAATACTGTTGCTTTACGCTGTTTGTGCATGCTTAGATCTTTCAAACTATGAAACGGATATTGATGCTGTTTTTTAATAGATAAAGTGATTGTTAGAGGGAGGTTTATATTTATTATTACGCGCATATTATGGTAGAGAAAACCCAGGAGCCGGGAATTTAAAAGACGGACGGACTGATGTTACGCGTCATACTCGTGAACGGGCGCTGTTAGTTGAGATCGGTCATCTTTTAACTGCCATGACTTTTTTATAACTTTTTTATTTTTTTATATTAATTTGTAAGTTTTTAATTATTAATTTTGTTATTTACTTACTTGCATTGTTTTCACATATAGAAGCACGTAAAATTAATGTAACTAACCAAGATTTTGTAAAACATGTTTTTTTTTAAAAAAGAGTGTCCGTGGTGTTTCTTGCCTGTTCTTCTCCATAGAGATCTACGTTTTGGAACTAATAACTTTGACTATTCATAAGTGCCTATAAATGGTCTAAGTGAAAATGCCTTGAATTTTGAATTTAGAATTTTGAACGGGAAGAGACAACCGTGCGAAGCTGGGGCGGGTCGCTAGTATTTTTAATAAGCTATGCACACCGGACATCATGTTTGATGTACTCCTATAGTCGGGTAAAGGCCAGTAAAGGAATGTTCTCATACATAGAATTGAGCATTAAAATTAATAAAACAATACCTATTTCCTTACACAAACAAATGAAACACTAAAACACTTAGTTTATTTATTTTAACATCTATTTTAGTAACATACTTATCTAAAAACACAAACTCGACGCTAAGAGCCATCGACATAAAACCTAGCCAAAGGAAATTGAACCTTGTATGCACACAAGGTTGCAAATAATACCTAAGTAAACGTCTATGTAAACATAACGAGGTACATAAAGGACAGTATTCCAAGTTTATGGAAATCTTGTGGCCGTTTGCTCGCATGGAATTCACTGTCAAGTCAAAATCAATATTGACATAAACTGACAAACATTTTGTGTCTGTTGCGATGGTTTAAAAAGATTTCTTGAGACTGTTATGGTCCAATAGGGATGACGACAGCATTAATCAAATTACATTCTATTTAGTCCGTCTGATAGATCGGCCGAAAATAAGGGACACGTATTTTTGCTTGATCAAATTAATAAAAAAATATAAAGATTTAGAGCATCAAAGTTCCGGAGTAGGGGCTTTTGACGTCACCGTCCTGCAAAAATTGTATCAGATCGTGACGTCATGCGCAACTTCAACGCACTGTATCTTCGTCATACTTTGTTTACAAGAAAAAAGAAAAAATACGTGTCCAAAAGGTATTGCCTTTTCGCAAAATAACAGTTTCAATGTTCAGTCCAGTGGCTTTTGCCCCTAAAAGTCACTATTTTCAGATAATAATAAATAAATATCTTCGGACAACTCACACACGGCCATCTGATCCCAAGCTAAGCAGAGCTTGTGTTATGGTAACCAGACAACTGATAAACATACTTATATAATTTGTAAATACACACATTTATAGATAAACTAGCTTTTGCCCGCGGCTTCGCTCGCGTTAAATAGAGACAAAAGGTAGTCTATGTTACTCTCCATCCCTTCAACTATCTCCACTTAAAAAATCACGTCAATTCGTCGCTCCGTTTTGCCGTGAAAGAAAGACAAACATACAGACAGACAGACACACTTTCCCATTTATAATATTAGTATGGATTACACCCAGACACAGAACAAACAATCATGCTCATCACACAAAGTTTGTCCTGGGTGGGAATCGAACCTACGACCTCCGGTATAGCAGTCAGGGTCACTAACCACTAGACCAACAGGCCGTCAAATCATCTCCCTAGCCTTTTCTCGTCTTCCACGCTACTTTTTGAAAACATGCCTATTGAATCTCTCTATCTGATAAAATAAATCCGTTGCGTAGATTTAAAGATCTGAAAAAGAAAAACAAAAGAAAAACTAAGTAGTAATGTCTTGTTTTATTGGTATTTTGTCTGATTAGGACCTGAAGAACCTTAGTGTCGTGATGGCCCAGTGGATAAGGCGCCCGCCTCTCGTGTAAGAGGTTGTGGGTTCGAATCCGGGCAAGTACCAATGTGATTTTTTCAATTCATATGTACTTTCTAAAGTTTATCTTAGACATCACTGACATCCCGTGCCTCGGAAAGCACGTAAAGCCGTTGGTCCCGGTTGTCATTCGTAGAACTTTGACAGTCGTTACTGGTTAGTAAAAAACTCTGACCAGCCTAACCACGGGGTATGGTGTCGACCCAGTTACTGGGTTGTGGAGGTCAGATAGGCAGTCGCTCCACGTAAAACACCGGTATCCAGCTGAATCCGGTTAGGCTGGCAGCCGACCCCAACACAGTTGGGAAAAGGCTAGGGAGATGAGGACCTAAAGAACCCTTAAAAACTTGAACTGAGCCAACAGCCTTTCGTTTGCTGGGCGTTTTTATTTTTGTTTTGTTAGTGTGTGACTTTTTCAATACATGTGTACTTTTTAAAGTTTATTGGACGTCACTGACACTCCGTACTTCGGAAAGCACGTAAAAATAATTAATTTAGCATAGATATAAGCAATTTGGTGTTAGAGCTGTTAAGTTAATTTCTGATGAATAAATGAATATGAATGCTGTTGGACCCAGTTGTCATTCATTCAAAGTTCTGAACTTTGTCAGCCGGTCACACGGCCCAAGTTTTCACCAAATCAAAGACGACAAACGCAAAGCACAAAGGCCAAAAAACTCCTCAGTCGTCTCATCTAACCAAGAGGTATCGTGTCGCCCAGTTACTGGGTTGTGGAGGTCTGATAGGCAGTCACTTCACGTAAAACACTGGTATCCAGCTCAATCCGGTTAGGCTGGAAGCCGACCCAAACATACTTGGGAAAAGGCTGAGAGATGGTGGAAGCTCTAGGCTCCACGGTTGAAAGACCAAATTGCACAGCCTGCTGTCCCGATAAAATATGGCCTTCAATAAAAGAAGCAGATTTGAGTTGACCTGGCCAAGATGAGGAGTCTCCCTGGAGATCAGTTCCACGTGGTAGCTACTGTCCAATAACTTCGTAGTTCCGTTTGCTCTGTGCTAACAGGTCTTGCTAATAATTGTCTATGCAATTATTAAGTATGTTTCATATTGAGAGACGACTTGAGTATTGTCAATATTTAATGTGTTGATGGAGTCAGCTTACGTAGTTATTACGACGTACTAAACTACTAACTACTCATCGGTTGCTTAGGTTGAAAAAACTACCATATTAAGTCTGGTAACCAAAGTTAGGAATAAGTAAAAATGTCTATTTGCCAAAACTTCAAAGAACAGAGCCCAGAGTCGGATACATCCTTGCAAAACATTTTTTACGGGACATTTGATTAAATTATGGTAAAGATTATTAGAGAAGCGCAGATTTCCAGCGTGCGTAGAACACAAATAAATATTAAAAGTTGGACATGAGATAAGATGGGGGGCCGGGAGAAAGCGTTGTCATACTTCCTTTCTGGTGAATGGGCAACCAATTTAGTATATATATGCATATTTCCTTAGGGTAAATATAAACCCAATGCTATTATTAAGAACTATGTTTAATCCAACTAGCACACGTCACCATCGTCAAAGAGAAGTTTTTGCAGTTACGACCATTTTCAATTTTTTTCTGAGTTTTAAAAGAGACGATGATCCCTGAGTTTATTTCGGTGTGTCTTCTCTGGAGGTTGTCAGTTAGCAAATGCCGACTCTAGCTAGTATTATAAAAAAGACGTTTAAAGTGATTCTTATACATTCTACTTTGCGTAATAAACAATTTCTTCAGACTATACAATGAATGCAAAGATACAAACAAAATAGATTAACATTAATTTCATATTGTTGTCGGATACCTTTTAAATAATAAACAATAAAATAACGACGCAAAATCTAAGTACATTATCTGAAATTCACGCAACGAACGAGTAACATTATCAAATATTCCTTTATTTCGGAAATGGCAACACTCGCGTCAAGTTGACACATTCAATAAAAGCTAACGTGCGTCGTCATTGACACACAAATAATAAATGTCAATATTTATTAAAACGACGTCATGTACCAAGTTCATTGGAAGCATGACATCAATAATGTGAACAGGATTTTTTTGTCTGTTTGTCTGTCTGTCTGTTATGTTAAATGTAATAGTTATTTCTTTTTACATACAAGGAAAGGCGCAAATAAAGCGTTTTTGGCAATGCATTCAATATAAGGGTTTTAAATGGATGGGAAATCAACAAATTAAGTACTTCTTCCGCCCTTTAGTGTCAGACTTTTGCTGACTAAAACCCACCCTTGTTCCTTTGGTTGCCCTTTTGCGGGGCCGCGGTAACTATTAGAACTATTCCGCAACCCCGGCAGGAGTTGGCCCTAGAGGGTCCTGAAATGTTAAATGTGTACAGTAGTTATTTTAACGCATAATGGAAAGGAGCAAACTGAAACGTTTTTTTGGAAATGCATTCAAAATAAGGGTAGAACATTTATGTGAAAACTTACTACCCGCCCCAATATTACACGGGTATTATTATTATTTTTTTAATAATACCCGTTTTTACCTGACTGCCGAAAGGATATTCCTTATCAATAAAATAAACCGCATCAAAATCCGTTGCATAATTTAAGCGTACATTAACGGACAGCGGGAAGCGACTCCGTTTTATTGAATAAAAATGAACCGGATTTTAGAACTAAAATGAAGAGGTTTTATAGTAATTTATTTGTTTATTTTATTTATTGAAAACTTTATGCACAAAGAAAAACATTGCACAATGGCGGACTTTATACCTTAGACATTTTCTACCAGCTACCTTAGGGTGATGTAGAGACAGAAAAGTAATAAGTAGAAAGTAATTGTATTATGGTAGGTATTATTATGTCAAATTAATAAAACTAACCACATCCCATTTTGAGTAAATTATTTATTTCAAGCATCGCTTGATTTAAATATATGCTCATAAATTAGTAACAAATTATAGCAAATTACTACCTATGACGTTAGTTTAATAGAATTACATTTTTTTTTTATTGTTTGTGCCTCAACAAGAAACTTTGTCTTAAGAAACTCCAAGAACCTTAAGCTCGCCATTGTACATAGCTCATGTATTTTGCTGTTTTTTATTTTATGTGTACTGTTTTTCTTGTGCTATAAAGAATAAAGAATCACGCTCATCACACGCAGATTATTATCCTGGTTGAGAATCGAACCCAGACCTCCTTAGCAGGGTCGCTTCTCACTAACCACTAGAGTTCACTGGACCAACAGGCAAGTCAAATGAGTACAGATAAAAAAATTAAGGTCAGTGTTGCTAGATTAATTAAAATAGTTTTTTTGCGAAAGTCAATTCACTGTAATTAAATGTTGCCCGTTCAATTTACAGTTTGATTACAAAAGACAGCTTACCAAACAAGAGCTTTTGAAATTTGCTAATTGAAGTTTTATTTTTTACCTTGAATTATTCACTTTAGTTTGGTGTTGTTGCTTTACTTTACATGTAATTTTTAGGGTTCCGTACCCAAAGGGTAAAACGGGACCCTATTACTAAGCCTCCGCTGTCTGTCTGTCTGTCTCCAGGCTGTATCTCATAAACCGTGATAGCTAGAGAGCTGAAATTTTCACAAATGATGTATTTCCGTTACTGTTATAACAACAAATACTTAAAAATTAACAAAAATGAAATATTAAGGGGGGTCCCCATACAATAAACGTGTTTTTTCGTATTTATTTTGCTAAATATTAAAAACGGTAACAGGTAGACGCTTCAAATTTTCACAGAATATTTACTTGTATATTACCTTTCAAAATAAATAATTCAATAACAATAAAGTAAATATTAAAGTGGTGCTCCCATACAACAAACGTAATTTTTAAGCAATTTTTACTCGATCTTAATAACCAAACTTGTCTATTATAGATGACTAGCTTTTGCCCGCGGCTTCGCTCGCGTTAGAAAGAGACAAAAAGTAGCCTATGTTACTCTCCATCCCTTCAACTATCTCCACTCAAAAAATCACGTCAATTCATCGCTACGTTTTGCCGTGAAAGAAAGACAAACAGACAGACAGACAGACACACTTTCCCATTTGTAATATTAGTATGGATAAGTACGGAAGGAACCCTTCGTGCGCGAGTCGGACTCGCACATGGCCGGTTTTTTTTATTATTTTTGCAGTTATTTTTGCCTATAATGGTTCAAAACCATTCATGCGCGAGTAATGTTGAATTGATAGAATAATAATTACAGAACAAAGGAAGAGGCTCTATTCTGTGATAATAATAAAGAATTGCATAATATAAGCTACGAAGTTATACGTAAGTACGAGTTCATATGTACTTTCTAAAGTTTATCTTAGACATCACAGACATCGGTGAAGGTAAACATTGTGAGGAAACCTGGACTTGTAGTAAATATAAGTCCGAAATCGCCAACCCGCCTTGAGCAAGCGTGGTGATCAATGCTCGTACCTTCTCTGTATGGGAAGAGGCCTTTGCCCTGCAGTGGGACAGTTATAGGCTGATATTATTATTATTATAAGCTATACGAATATCTCGCAAAGCCACCAACCAGTCTCGTTATTGCCCGTACGTACATGTACAATCATTATTTTGCTGCGGAGTAATTTTTTTATTAAACTGTGATGTGATATCTCCGAAGATATTCATTGAAATTAAATGACGTAATTATGGCAATTTTGTTCAAAATGAAATAGGTAGGTACTTGTAATGAATAACAAATTTGTATAATATGTTCATAAAAACATCTAAGTACGCAAATAATACATTATTTTAGAACTAATTTTAATGCCATAAAAAGGGTTATAAATAGTGAGTAAACTATTAAATGTAGACATATTATTATTTAGCGGACATTTTTAAGAGAAACAAATCTCTATGAATATTTTCCTTTCACCCGCACACTATTTTTTTTTTAAACCTTTTTTTTTCTCTTTTTACTTTCGCCTTCTTGGCGTCCTTGAGTCACCTGGTTCCAGCAGAATACCAGCGTCAGGTATATGCTGAGCTTATACCTGACATAATATATGCTGAGCTGGACACCCATTTGGTGCAAACCGGAGACACGCACTGATTGGTCACTTCAAAACTGTAATATTGTTTTTTTTTTTCTTTTCTCTTCTTGTTTATTTCTTGTGTTTTGCACCAAATAAATGTTTTATCTATCTATCTATCTAGGACCTGTTTTTTGAGTTACTTAAACTATGTACTAAAAGATTTTAAATAACAAAATAAGACCGGAGAAGACCTCCTTTTCATATGATTAATTCTTTTAGTATTTTATATATTTATTGTTTGTCACTCATGAGGTCATCAATTCATTATGAATGGATGATTACCTACAGTAAACAAGATGTAAGTAAGTATTATAAATTCGCTAATTAAAGGTATAAATAATTTACCCTTGACTTTTACCTTGCTATCAAAAGAAAATCTCGCGAAGTATTATACGTATAAATTCGCTAATTAAAGGTTAAGTAATTTGCCCTTGCTGTCAAAAATAAATGGTTAATTTTTGATCATCGTAATTAATTTTATCTACGTACATCATATTTATTTGTCTTTTATTTATCCATAATATTATAAATGGGAAAGTGTGTTTGTTTGTCCGTCTTTCAAATTGACGTGATTTTTGAAGTGGATATAGTAAAAGGGATAGAGAGTGATATGGTTATTTATTTATTTAGAAAACATGGAAGACTTACAGCTAAAATATACAGAAAAAAAAACAGAGTGTGGGACTGACAGCCAATTAAAAGTCTTCACTTCACTTCACTTCGTTATGCAATTATATTTCGATATTTGATTGAATTGAATTGGTTTTCTTTAGAAGGTACTTTTATTCTAATACCTTGGGCCATCACGACCTTATAGATAATTCTATAATTACTAGCTTTTGCCCGCGTCGTTCGCGTTAGAAAGAGACAAAAAGTAGCCTATGTCCCTCTCAATCCCTTCAACTATCTCTACTTTAAAAATCACTTAAATTCGTCGCTCCGTTTTGCAGTGAAAGACGGACAAACAGACAGACAGACGCACACACACTTTCGCAATTTAAAATACTAGCTTTTGCCCGCGACTTCGTCCGCGTAGATTAATAGTTCCCGTTCCCGAGGGATTTCCGGGATGAAAACTATCCTTTGTCCTTTCTCGGTTCCCAGACTACATCTGTACCAAATTTCATTCGAATCGGTTCAGTGGTTTAGGCCTGAAGAAGAGACAGACGGACAGAGTTACTTTCGCATTTATAATATTAGTACGGAGTTTTTTGAGCAGTAAATACCAATGATTCTGTCAATATTATTTGTGGCACGTTTAAAACTGTTTGTTCTAAAGCAATAATTAGTAAGTGTGCCATTGTGTGTTCACTCAGGGTCAAAAGTTCGATATCCGATGCTGTAATTCTAATAACATAAAGCTGAAGAGTTGGTTTGTGTGGTTGATCGTGCCAATCTCAGAAAATGCTGGTTCGAATTGAAAAATTACTTTTGTGTTCGATATTTCGTCCCTGAAAAGCATCAGTTTCAGTGTTTCTCTGATATAACATTCATTTATTCATTTATTATCCAGTAGTTTTTGATTATATTGCATAATACAGTACGGACGCATATTTTGAAACACTAGCTGTCCCAATTTTACCCGCGTAGCTCCCGTTCCCGTGGGATTATTGGGATGAAAACTATCTTATGTCCTTTCTGAGGCTTTGGACTATCTTTGTACCAAATTTCATTTAAATCAGTTCAGCAGTTTTGGCGTGTAAGCGAGACAGACAGAGTTACTTTCACATTTATAAATGAAAAATAAATAAATTTATCCTGGCACAACTCACATACGGCCATCTGCGGTCAGTGGGTTTTCTTAGGGGCGGAGAGGTCCTTAACTAACCACAGATTGTACTATGATAACCAGACAACTGATAAACATCCATACTTAATATTATAAGTGCGAAAGTAACTCTGTCTGTCTGTCTGTTACGCTTTCCCGCCTAAGCCGCTGAACTGATTTGAATGAAATTTGGTACAGACATAGTTTGGGACCCGGGAAAGGACATAGGATAGTTTTCATCCCGGAAATCCCCCGGGAACGGGAACTACTATTCCACGCGGACGAAGTCACGGGCAAAAGCTAGTACTTATATATTCTGTAAATACATACATAATATAGAATTGTAAAAGTTACACCCAGACACAGAACAAACATTCATGTTCATCACACAAAGTTTGTCCTGGGTGGGAATCGAACCCACCCACGTCACTAACAACTAGACCAACAGGCCAGTCGTTATAATATTAATATTGACAGTAGTTATTTAGTATTTATTTTTTAATATTTTTCATATAAACTAGCTGTCCCGTACCCACTTCGTTGGGCGCCAAACATTTTAACTTAAAACTCGAAAACATGCGCTTCCCCAGACATAAGACTGAGCTAGATCGATTTCTCGTCCCCGAAAACCCCCACATATCAAATTTCAGCGAAATCGTTAGGGTCAATGATATTTCAAGTAAAAAAGGCGTAGATAGGTTACCCAAACGAAATTCTATCTTCAAAAACGGCACACTAACGCACACATACATTACACGTCAAAGTAGGATGACATGATTGAAGTAGTGCAAGTGAAAAAGAGATAAACGTCAAATGTCAACGCGATACTCAGTATCATGTTTGCCAATTGGCAAATTTTTAGTGTGCCACATTTTGACTGCATATAACCTATCTACACTTTTTTACTTAAAATATCATTGGTTAGGGTCGTTTCCGAGATCACATGCTTTTTCAAGCAATTGGCGCCATCTGCCGGGCTGATTTGTGAATCTAAACCATCCAGGGCGCAACTCAAATGCATACAGAAAAATTCATTTAAATCGGTCAAGCCGTTTTGGAAGAGTTCAATGACATACACACGCACAGCAGAATTATATATATAAAGATAAACTCATCTTCGAAGCCTAAGTAGGTCTTTACGAACGATACTCTAACCTCAGCGTGTCTATATACTGCGGTCACGTAACATAGTGTCATTGACACACAATCGCCTTGAATATATTGACAGGCAGCCTACAGACCAGACTGATGTATTATGATTATTTACGACTAGCTTTTGCCCGCGGCTTCGCTCGCGTTAGAAAGAGACAAAAAGTAGCCTATGTTACTCTCCATCCCTTCAACTATCTTCACTCAAAAAATCACGTCAATTCATCGCTCCGTTTGCCGTGAAAGAAAGACAAACAGACAGACAGACAGACACACTTTCCCATTTATAATATTAGTATGGATTAAGAAAATCAGGCCAAATTTAAATCTCAATCGTTCATGAAGGGATTTAAAGTTTTTAACTTCAAAAAGGAGAAGGTTCTTTCAATAACCTTTCGACGACAAGGCGACAGCCGGCTGTCGCGCTGCTTTTGTCTTTCTATTGTGTCTCGAATCACGTGTGTTCGAAGGTTTTAAAAAAACATACCCATCGATGGTATTTTTAGGGTTCCGTAGTCAACTGGGAACCCTTATAGTTTCGCCATGTCTGTCCGTCCTCGCTTAATCTCTGTTACCGTTCGCACTAGAAAGCTGAAATTTATATCAATCACGCCGACAAAGTGGTAAAATAAAAATTGGAAAAAAATGTTTTTTTTAGCGTTGTGTGTGTGTAACTTAACTATGTTAAGTGGGAAGTGATTTTTTTTTTAATTTCAATCCTACCTTGTGATACATCTTTGGATAGGTATTTAAATATGAATCGGGGTTTACTAAGATCATTTTTAGGGTTCCTTACCTCAAAAGGCAAAAACGGAACCCTTATAGGATCACTTTGTTGTCCGTCCGTCCGTCCGTCCGTCCGTCCGTCTGTCACGACCCTTTTTCTCAGGAACGCGTCGAGATATCAAGCTGAAATTAATATCACATACTCAGGTCGGCTACCTCTCAAAGCAGTGAAAAAATAAAGTTTCTAAATCAACGCAATAAAAAGATACGGCGGTTTATATTGCATATTTGGACATTTGTAAGGAAATCAGAACCTATAGGGTACTTCCCATTGACCTAGAATCATGAAATTTGGCAAGAAGCAAGGTCATGTAGCACAAGTAAAGGAAAAACTCCGAAAACCGTAAATTTGTAGTTCACATCAGGCGTCGAGATATCAAGCTGAAATTAATATCACATACTCAAGTCTGCTATCTCTCAAAGCAGTGAAAAAATCAAGTTTTTAAATGAACGCTATATAAAGATACGGCGGTTTATATTGCACTTAGACATTTGCGAGGGATTCAAAAAATAGGGTACTTTCCATTGATCAAGAATCATGAAATTGGACAAGAAGCAAGGTCATGTATCACAAGTAAAGGAAAATATCTAAATATCTTAAATATCTTCAGACAACTCACACACGGTTGTCTGATCCCAAGCTAAGCAGAGCTTGTGTTATGGTAACCAGACAACTGATATACATACTTATATAATTTGTAAATACATACATATTATAGATAAATCACACCCAGACACAGAACAAACAATCATGCTCATCACACAAAGTTTGTCCTGGGTGGGAATCGAACCCACGACCTCCGGTATAGCAGTCAGGGCTACTAACCACTAGACCAACAGGCCTGTCATAACCTCCAAAAACCGTAAATTTGTAGTTATTTCATAAAAAAAATTAACGGAACCCTCGTTGCGCGAGTCCAACTCGCACTTGACTGGTTTTTTATTTACAAAATGTATTTATTGATTTTAGGTGTCTGCGAAAGTAAAGTTTTATGCATTGTGGACGAAAACTGAAAAATGAAGATACATTTTCAACGCCTGGAAAACATAGAAAAAGCTGACCACGATACAAATACCAGATGATGTGGACCAATTTCAGTATGAAGAAGTTTTAGGCAACATTTCGGGAAACGAATACATCGACTCTGGTTATTTGGATTCTGATAAATAAAGAAATATGTTAAAACTCTTTTATTTTTGCAATTGATATCACTAAATTCGATATTCTATCAGCGACATACTGACACGGTAGGACAGAAGGCGAAACTTTGAACTTTAAACACTACCTTTCAACGTCCAGTCAGCAAAGTATATAAGTATACAGGGCCGTCAGATACAGTTTAGGTTTTCTCAAAAACCCACGAATATTTTCTAATAGAAATTTAAGGGTACGTATCAAAATCCCGAAAGTTCATAATACCTATGATTGAAATACCGACGTCCAAAACACCGAAATTCAAAATACCGAAAGTTTTAAATACCGATAGTCGTTATATCGAAACACAAAATACCGATGTTCAAATGCCCGAAAGGACGAAATCCCGAATGGACGAAATACCGATTGATGAAATCTCAAATTCTGTCCCAATCAAATAATATTGTTAGTTAAAAAATTAATATGCTGTGCAACAAAAGTTAGTGACAGAACCGAATTGCTGCAAAACCGACTCCACGTAGTTTTGTTTGTCCTACCCCTAGAGTGTTATTTAAAATCGTGCAGGCGCGTAGGGGTGAGGCGGCCTGCGGGCTGAGGAGCAGGCGGTTGCGAGCGAGCCGCCCGCCGTGGCGGAGGCTGGCCGGTGGAGCCGGCCAACAAGCCGAAGCTGCGGTGGTGAGCGAAAGCCGTCTGCGACGATTAGCACGCGTGGGGCCGCCGGAGGCCCGCAGTGCCGGAGCAGTCACAGAAACCCTTCCTGCTGCATGTTGCATGCTTGCTTGAATGAGAGACCGGCAGATAACATCATCTTATATATAAAATTCTCGTGTCACAATGTTAGTTACCTTACTCCTCCCAAACGGCTGTACCGATTTTTACCAAATTTTGTATGCATATTCAGTAGGTCGGCTACTATGTATTTTTTTTTTCACCAATTCAATTTCGGGATTTTGTACTTCGGGATTTTAAACTTTAAACTTCGGGATTTTAAACTTTCGGGTAAATGAACTTTCGGGATTTAAAACTTTCGACCAAACAACCATTCGGCGTTTTAATTATCGGGATTTCGTCCAGCGGTATTTTAAAATTCGGGATTTTGATACGTACCCAAATTTAAACTATAGTACAAAATGACGAGTTCTTCAATTAGGTTACATTTCGTTTGAATACATTCATTGGTTTTCAAGAAAACCTCAATTGCAGATGACGGCCCTGTTTACTTATATACTTTGCTGACTGTCCAAGCGACAGCTGGAGAAAAACGAAAAAACGAACGACAAAAACGTGTTTGAATGTTTAAAGAAAACAAAAGTTGATCAAACCAGATATATTCTTATTATCTGGTTTACCCTGGTTTTTGCACGTGTCATATAGATCAAGTGTCAGATAGATCAGTAAAATAAAATATACACAGTAATAAATGGAGCGTAAAAATCAGTCATTACTATTTTAAAAACCAAAGTATCAAAACCATTCTGTCGAAGTTTTTCGGGATACCATGTTAACGATGGTGGCGCCCTCCCCTCTTTTCATGACTTTCTTGACAGACTGTAAGTGGGAACACTTATTGTGAAGGACGGGAAACTACGGAACCCTACATTGAGCGTGGCCCGACACGCTCGTGGCCGTTTTTTTGATTTTGTCAATAATTTCGGAAATAATCGCTCCAAAAGGAAAAATCAAAGCGTCTCCCCCCTCTAACTTTTGACCCGTAGGTTTATAAAATACGAAAAAAATCTGGAAAGTAGAACTTTATAAGAACTTTCTAGAAAAATTATTGTGAACTTGATAGAAAGAACAGTTTTTGTACAAAAAAGACAAAAAGGTTGTACAAAATATTTTCTGCGTACTTAGTATGTCATTGTCAACGTAACAAATACCCTTTTTTAAACTTATAAGTGGGAACACTTATTGTGACGGACGGGAAACTACGGAACCCTACACTGAGCGTGGCCCGACACGCTCTTGGCCAGTTTTTTTGATGTATGATGTACACCGATTCATATTTACGTGATTCTTATTAAGTTTGACGCAGAATAGTTGTAATTTTGATCCCGTAAAAAAAATTACGTGATTTACTCGTAGATTTGGACGACTTAGACAATGATCAATAATGGACAGAGTCAAAAAATTCAAAAATCTTTTTAAACCTTTGAACACACGTGATTCGAGACACAATATAAAGACAATAGCAGCGCGACAGCTGGCTGTTTGTTGGTCTTCAAGATGGTAAATCGATTTTCAGGGTTCCGAAGAAAAAAAAAAAAGGTAAAGAACCCATACTCAGGGACAGACAATTGAAAGCGATTAAATTATTTTATAAGTACTAGTACTAGCTTTTGCCCGAGCCTTCGCTCGCGTTAGAAAGAGACAAAAAGTAGCCTATGTTACTCTCCATCCCTTCAACTATCTCCACTTAAAAATCACGTCAATTCGTCGCTCCGTTTTGCCGTGAAAAAAAGACAAACATACAGACAGACAGACACACTTTCCCATTTATAATATTGGTAAACATGTAGTGACATGTAATACCTTAAAAAAAGTGCTTCAAGAACAAAAAATTAAGCCCTTATAATGTTTTGTTTATTATAAGTTTTTGTGATCGCCGATTAACAATGAAATCTCCCGTAATTTAATGAGATTTTAATTTTTGTCAAGACATTTCAATGACATCTTTGTCGTATATTAATTGCTTGTATTTCCTAGATGTGAAGTAGTTAGGGCGTCCGCCACTCATATTAGAGGTTGTGAGTTCCCATCCGAGCAAGAACCTGTTAAAAATGTACAGATATGACATAAAATAAACCTTAAAAAGAGACAAAAAGTAGCCTATGTTACTCTCCATCCCTTCAACTATCTCCACTTAAAAAATCACGTCAATACGTCGCTCCGTTTTGCCGTGAAAGAAAGACAAACATACAGACAGACACACTTTCCCATTTATAATATTAAGTATGGATTCATGTTATCATGTTATTCATGTTACTAAACTGGAACTAACTTTTTATACCCACGTCTTAGGTTACTTCTTCGCTCCCGTGGGTCGTAGCGTGATGTTAAAATATAGCCTATAGCCTTCCTAGGTTAATGGGCTATCCAACACAAAAATAATTTCTAATTTCGATCCAGTACTTCCTGAGATTAGCGCATTCAAACAAACAAACTTTTCAGCTTTAGTTATAACTAGCTATCCCCTGCGGTTTCACCCGCATTTTTCGTAACTGCTCCGCTCCCGTGGGTCGTAGCGTGATGGTATATAGCCTATAGCATTCCTCGATAAATGGGCTATCTAACACTGAAAGAATTTTTCAAATCGGACCAGTAATTCCAGAGATTACCCCCTACATACAAACTTACAAACCTACAAACTTACAAATTTTACCTCTTTATAATATTATATTATTATATTATATATTATTATTAGTTATATTAGTTATAATATTAAAGTATAAAATTTATCACATTGTTAAAGATGATATTTTTTTCGCGATTTCAGAGTTGATTCCATAATAAAAGTTGTTTGTTTTCATGAGTAGAATCATCTCCTAGCGGGTTGAGCAAGACCAAAATACACCTTGTATATGCATAATGGATGGAAGTTGAACATCTAATAACATAGCTAGTTGCCATAAATAAATTATATAATAAATAATATAATTATTTATTTCTGATCACAATGACAAGTATATTCTAGGTTTCATTGTCACATAATATTTGTTTCCTTTTTTTTTATTATTATGGGCTTGCTCTTGGTCCCAAACTAGCCAGTAGCCCGAGGGCATAGACGGGGCCTACGATGGAGCAAGCTTACCCAATAGATGCCTATGCACTCGTTTTTTAAATACTTCCGGGTTATACGAATTTGGAAACACAGAGGGAATTCCATTCCTTCGCGGTGCGCATTATGAACGATTTTGAGAAGCGCTGCGTGCGGATATAGGGAATATCAACCAAGAAAGGGTGGTATCCTGCCGTACGTCTGGATGTCCGGTGGTAAAAAGGAGATGAGGGAATGAGCTCGTGTAGCTCATGAGCACACTCACCGAAGTGCAATCTGTAAAATACCGCCAGACAGGCAACTTTTCGCCGATTCTTTTTCGCAATGTGAGGAGAAAAATCTTTGAGAGAATCTCGTTTTGACAGCTCATAAAAAGTACGTCAATTGATGATGGTGTGAATACCGAATTACACTGATGTTTTAAGTAAAACAATAGGTTAAATATGCAGTTAAAAAGTGGCACATTAAAAGTTTGCCAATTGACAAACATGATAGGTACTGAGTATCGCGTTGACATTTGACGTTTATCTCTTTTTCACTCGCACTAGTTCAATCATGTCCAGAGTTGCCACCCGTCCCGATTTTGCCGGGACAGTCCCGATTTCGAAGACATTGTCCCGCGTCCCGACGGCCTATCGATTTTGTCCCGATATTTGACAATATGCGACAGGCTCAATCAATTCATTCACGGGTACCCAACCCAGTCACGCGCCACCGCGCCATCTACCGCGCGCCGCATGTATTGAGTTCGTTTTCAGATTAGACAGAGACAAGATTGAAAGAAATTTTTTATGGATCCCATTTGCGTATTGCCGGACACCGTGCAGAAAATACTGTTTATAAACAATGTATATCGGATTTCAAGGAATTTTACCAAAATGCGCTGAATTATCTTCAAACCCGCTTTGATTTCGATGAATCGAATCCCCTGAAAAAATTGGAACCATTGTCGCTTGATGGGAATTTAAATTTTACAGAACTTTGTGATGCTGCTTCAATTATGGGATTCGACTCCGAAGAAGGATTTTCTACGGACGAGTTATTTGAAGACTACACATAAATAAAAATAAATAATAATATAAATAATAATAATACACATGGAAAAAATAATTATATAAAATAAATAAAAATAAAAACACAAAATAACGCTTCATTTTCCTTTGACTGTCTCATGGGTAATTTTTTTTTTTTACCAAACTCCGAACGTCTCTTATGGATGCCCGATCGTCCCGTTTTTTTTCCCCCTAAAGGTGGCAACCCTGATCATGTCAATATGTGTGCGTTAGTGTGCCGTTTTTGAAGATAGAATTATTTAGTTTGGGTAACCTATCTACACTTTTTTACTTATAACAACATTGCCGAATTACGTGTTTTACACTACTCGTTAGCATAAATAGTAATTTTCACACTAACAACAAAAATCGTGTTCTATCAATAATGTTTCAATGCTATTCAGTTCTATGGCAATGTGTTTAATGGTGTATTTTTAGGGCTGGCAGACATGAGTCAAAACGTCATACTTTTTAGGAAGTATAAAAAATATAATGTAAATCTTTGGGACATATATGTATGTTACTTTTAGTAATACATTATTACAATACATGTACCTAAATGAATAATTCAACAACTAGAAAATCTGCTATACATTTAACTACCTTTCTCCCGCGGCTTTGCCCGCGAAGTTTGTCGAAACTTCCATTCCATATTTGACTCTATTAGGTTTGGAATTTCCAAAAATCCTTTCTCAGTGGTTACCTACTCTTCACAAAGAACACACCCTGCAAGTTTCATGTCTCTAGGAGCAGCGGTTTGGGCTGTGCGACGATATATCAACAGTCAGTCAGTTTACCATTTAAATCAATACATATAATAAAATTGTAAAAGGTCGGTGTCTGTACATGGAAGATAAATAAGAAAAACTTTATATACGCAATAGAACCCAAAACAATGATTTTTAGAATTTTTGTCTGTTTGTCTGTACGTTTGTTCAGGCTAATCTCAAAAACGGCTTAACCTAATTGAATGCGGTTTTCACTAATGCGTTGCGGTTTGCTAGGATTAACATTCAGTCTTTGTTTTGTTTCAATCGGTTTATAAATAAAAAAGTTATGTCAATCTAAAGAATCGCATCATCAAAACAATCAAAAAATAAAATGCCACAATATTGTATTCATCCTTACCATAATAAATAATTTCTTATTCAAGTCTGTTTCAACATCTTCCAATTACTTTTTAGATTACTCAAATCGGACATTTCATTCAAAAGATATTAAACCCAAAGCAATTTTGTTAGATGGCGCTGTACCGTCTGTCACAATTCCTAAAAAGTGGTGTTAAGATTTTTGTAAAATAATGACCCTCCCCCAGGCAGCTTTCCTTCGTGCAGGTTCTATCCCTGTTCTAAAAAATGTTTAGTTGTCGATGCGTATGTGATAAATATTGGGTCGTTTGGTCAAAAACAAAAAGTGATCAATTAATTTCGATTTGTATGTGGAGTGTCGATTCGTATGCTTAGGAGAGTGGGTCTTGAAGCAAAATTAAATACGCGCTCTCAGGGTCTATCCCTAAATCGAACTGGTATGTGGTAGTCGTTTCGCATACTAAAAACAGTGAGGGGTATCGTAAATTAAAATCTAAAAACTTATAATAAAACTGTAGAGAGGTCAATCCTGTACATTGAATATACATTCAAAACTAGATTTTGCCCGCGACTTCGTTCGCGTGGAATAATAGTTCCCGTTCCCGGGGGATTTCTGGGACGAAAACTATCCTATGTCCTTACTCGGGTCCCAGACTGTATCTGTACTAAATTTCATTCAAATCGGTTCAGTGGTTTAGGCGTGAAGAAGAGACAGACAAACAAAGTTACTTTTGCATTTATAATATTAGTACGGATTAATATTGGAGGATGATTGGTGATCGATACTGGTGCCAAAAATGCAATCAGTAATTTTTTTGTCTGTCTGTCTGTTTGTATTTGCACGCATGGGTTAGAAACTACTAAAAGGAAATACTCTTGGGCAGGTTATAGGCAATTTAACATAACGCTGAGACACATAGCAGCCCAGCAGTAATGTAAAGTGTGACAAAAACGGTGAAAAAATATCTCTTTTGAGGAATTCTATTGCGTGCGCTGCGTAAGGTTTTAAGTTACGCAAAAAATATGTACTAAAGAATTGTACCGCTTAAAATGTTCTAAAAAAAGTACACAACAGCATGTGTCTAATATTTATAGTCTCTCACTATAACCATTTTTGGCAATAAAATGAGTTCTAAAATAAATTTTATTGCCAAATCATGTAGATTAGCCAGGGTGTTTTCATGAATATAGTATTAACCTTTATTTTAATATTAATACCGTATTCGATACAAGTTTTTAATTTTATACAACATTGCCGTTTGAATAATTTAATTTCAATAAATATCTTTAGAGATATCACAGAGATTTAAAATTACTCCGCGTCAACGTACGGGCAGTAGCAAGAATAAAAAGATATTCATAGCTTATACCATCGGTGGCCAAATTATTAGGGACAGTATTCATTGAGCAACATTTTTTTGTTCAAACACCTTTTTCAGGAAAATAAATAATGTTATATAGGTTTTTCTTGTTTGATTTTACTCCTGGTATTATTATTATTAGTTTTGATATGTGATACCACCATGTGATCGAGTCATTTTCAAAAAAAGTGGTATAGCTTATAATATGTAGGAATTTTGTTAACTTCAGTTGAAACTTACTTTTGTTTCATTGATGGCTAAAACTATTTTTGGTTTTAATTTTTCAAGATGTTTCTGTTAAAACTAATCAAACCGCAGATAATGTTTCTGATGATGTCCTATTTTTCTTAAATTGAATACAAAATATTAAGTTTCGAAAACGATATTACGTAATATGTTTAAAATTTTGCCTTTTTAAAATGGACAAAGCTGTAGACACGTCTCTACGAAAGTTTATAAAAATGAAAACGTTGTTTCTGTATTTTACACATTCTCTGAAAAATTTCACAGCTATTACAAGTGTTTAAAAGTTTGAAGTAAACAGTATTAAAGTAAAATCTGATCAGAACAAACTTCTAAAAACACAGAGTGTGAAAAAATGTGGCAAAAAACGGATCACCACTCTTTGTTTTGACCTTAAAAACAGAGATATCTGCCTAAAACATGATAAAAAGTGTATTGTTTCCCTGACTACGATTATAAACGAGGGATTAGACAAGAAAATAGAAGTATTCGATCGGGCAGTTTGACGGAGGTTGGCCGAAAAGAATTGGATAAATCGCCGGCCGATCAAAAAATCGCGCCTCACCGAGGCCATGAAGTAGAAACGACTGCAGTGGGCCTGGCAACACCGAAGTACGACAGTGGCAGACTGGAATCGGTTAATAATATTACTTTTAATATTCCCATACGTCTGAAATACACTATTCAGTAATTATTGCATTATTTTCTGTGTATGCCTCTCCGACGAAATTTTTTTTCAAGTGGAGGTCGATAAGAGCTCATTTGCAGTCGTACACATCGTGGAATTGTTCGAGAACAGCTCCATGCAGTTTGCTTTTTAGGGAAAATTTAACAACCAAGTAGCATCATTGTGTGATTTAACATCTCAGCTAAAAGCATGGGGTGCCTATATTTCGTGAAAGTGACTACAAGGCAAGATCTGTACAAGTTAGTACTAGAAACTGAATTATGGCCGCAAGTCGAAGAATGGGTGCTTAGTAGCCGGAGAGTTAAATTTTATGCACGATTCTGTATCGTGTATCAAAGCCAAGAGCGTTAAAGCATTCCTGTCTGAAAAATAAATAAATATTATTTGCACTAACTAGATAATTCACCAGATACGAACTCTATTGTGAACATGCAGAAGCTCATCAAGAGGGCTATCGTTAAGCACTTCGTAACCACTAAACACCAGCTCATTGCAGTTCATAGAAATGAGTTTTATCATGACACAAGCCTAAACAACCTGTAATATAATGTATAGAACGTATAAAACGTCTTATACGAGCTGTTATTACAGCATTAGGCGGCGTCGCAAATTATTAAGTTATACACAAAATATTTACTTTCAACTTATTAATGCGTTATTTTTTATAAACAAATTACCAGGTTTAATTTCACCTTCATATTTCTTACTTTTATAATCTTAAATAATAAGGTTTTTGAATAAAAAATACCACTGAAGTCTACAACCAATCACTTTTCTGAAAAAATCAATCCAACTTCATAATACAAAAATCATGACACTGTCCCTAATAATTTGGCCAGCTATGTACATCAGAATAACACATAATTTTGTGCTACATAGCATTCCACCACGAGCCACGGGAGCCGATCAGGAACCAAAAACCTAACTCCGCAGTCGGCTGCCGCGGCTAAACGCAGCGCGAGGCACAAAGCACCGGCGGGATCTCATGGCGAAATGGAGACTGTGACTGTCGCAACCCAGTGGTCATGCCTCTTGAAGGAGTGGCTGGAGAGGCGCCACGGCGCTCTCACGTATCGCCAGAAACGGGTCCTCACCAGACACGGATATCTGCAAAAACGGTCGCCTAGAGCACACGGTGGAGCATAAGTACGGTGGTAGTATCCCCGCTTGACGATCGGCGGGGGTGACTGAATGGGAAGCCGTCGCCTCCTTCTGTGAAGCAGTCATGCTGGAAAAGGTGCCAGTGGCGCGCATGACGCAGCATCAAGCCTCACGCCCGGGCCAGTGACCCAGGCGTAGACGTCGCGTCGAGAGTTGCAAGACGACTACCGGCCACCGTAGGCGCGGGACTGCGAATGGCGAGCGATGTAGCTCACCGCCCGATAAGGACCATTTGTGCTACTCGAGCCTCATTATAGAGCAGTCAGCACGTACCGGGGTTGCGAATTAATTGTAATAGTTACCGCTGCCCCGGAAGTAAACACACTGACTATAACAACGCGTTTGTTGATATTTAACAATAACAAACTAGAGACATTAAACTTGGAGGAATTATTCTTTGTGAAGAGTAAGCCTAAGCCACTAATAAAGGACATTTTTTTAATTCAACCCCTAAAGGGCTTAAAATTGTGGATAGAAGTTCGTCATCTACGCGGGCGAAGCCGTGGGCAAAAGCTATAGTATACATAAGAGAAAGAAGATAATATTTTTTTTTTCAAGTCGCTGTCACAGGTCAATTGTAAATGTTAGTACATTTTAACTGGTTAATAATTCCTATTAATATTACAGATGTGAAAATAAGTGAGTAAGTCGTAATTAACAAAGACAGGCAGGCCTGTTGGTCTAGTGGTTAACTGTGACCCTGACTACTAAGCCGAAGGTCGTGGGTTCGATTCCCTGCCAGGAAAAACTTTGTATGAAGAGCATGGTTGTTTGTTCTGTGTCTGCGTGAAATTTATCTATAATATGTATGCGTTTATGAATTATATAAATGTACATAAATCAGTTGTTTGGTTAGGTACCATCACACAAGCTCGGCTTAGTTTAAAATCAGATGGCCGTGGGTGAGTTGTCAAAAGATATTATTTATTTACTTCTCTAAAGCTTTCCCGGCTTTTCTAAAAGTAGAAGCGATGTAAATTAAACGTAATTTATAGACTTACCAGATTAAGAAAATCAGCTACAACAAACAAATCACTTATAAATTCTTTAACACAAGAATAAAAACTATTAGTGTAAAAACTAACAATTATTTCGTACGTACTGAATTAAATTCCGAAAAATAAATTCAATAAAACAATGATTTCGTACCAACTTAATTAAATTCCAAAAAATAATTTTAAAATAGCAATTACTTCGCCCGAACTCAATTAAATTCCGGAAAATAGATTATAAAAATTAAATTTGGATAGGTACGTTTAGTTTGCGCGCCAAATGTGAACTGATACGCTCATTGGACGAAAGTGACGTAAACCTGCGCAAGAGTTGATGATGGTTACACGCAGCTAATGTTTAAGTAACCAATTTAAGTTGTAAAGTAATTGTTTTTAATGTTGTGCTGTTGAGAATGTTGTTTTTTAAATGACCGAGTCAAAAGGACTGTTTGATTTTTTTTTTGTGGATTTTCGTTTTAGGTATTGATTCTGGAGTGTTAATGAGTTTTCTCGTGTTTTTGGTTTTTTTTGGTGAGTGGGAAATCATCCAATGACTGCTCCCGTCCTGGGTGCGGCTGGAGGGCGTGTCAGACTTTTACTGACTGTGTTTTTGGATATAAAAAAAAACACGTGTATGATCTCGATACTATAATTAATAACGGTACATGGACACAAACTGAAAATTATTAGTTTCAATCTGGACATTGGCAGGAATCACCGAAAACTCGATGCCCATAAATAATTAATATAAAAGTTGAAGTATTAATGTAATTTATGTATGTAACATTTGTACACATTAGCTGTAATATCATTATAATAATTAACATACTTATTATTATTTATAAAAAAAAAACGTGTGCTTTTTTGTTGATTTTTTATACATATTAGGTACCAGCTTTAGCCCGCGACTTCGTCCATGTGGAATAATAGTTACCGTTCCCGGGGGATTTGCGGGATGAAAACTATCCTATGTCCATTCTCGGGTCCGGACAATATCTGTACCAAATTTCGTTCAAATCGGTTCAGTGGTTTAGGGGCTTGAAGAAGAGACAGACAGACAGACAGAGTTATTTTCGCATTATTAGTACGGATACACTTATTTATACCGTCTTTTTTTATTTGACTTTTTTTCAGTTCACTACATTTTGTTTTGCTGGTAGAAAACTCAATTCTGTTTATTATAATTAAACTTATTGTACATAAGTTATTTGATTTTTGCTTTATGATTGTACTAGCTTTTGCCCGCGGCTTCGCTCGCGTTAGAAAGAGACAAAAAGTAGCCTATGTTACTCTCCATCCCTTCAACTATCTCCACTCAAAAAATCACGTCAATTCATCGCTCCGTTTTGCCGTGAAAGAAAGACAAACATACAGACAGACACACTTTCCCATTTATAATATTAGTATGGTTGTATTTTATTGTAATGTGCAATAAGGAATATGAAAAAAAAAATATGGTATCTTTTCGGAATCGAAATGAGCATTCCAAAAAAGGAAACCAAAGATATTATTATCTTGATTCCAGAAATGGATGAAGTCATCAGGTATTTTAAGTATTTTTAAATATATATAAAAAGTGTGTGTGTGTGTAGTGTCATAATAGCTTACTGGTTAAGACACCCGCCTCTCATGTGAGAGGTTGTGGGTCCGAATCCGGGCAAGTGCCAATGTGACTTTTACAATTCAAATACTTTCTTTCTAAAGTATGTTTTGGAACATCACTGACGTTCTGGGCCCCGGAAAGCACATAAAGACGTCTGGCAGCTGTCGTCACGGGTAGTCAAACGTAAACCGAAAAATGACCAGTCTAACCAAGGGGTATAGTGTTGCCCAATAAAACACTAATGCCCTTACTAATAATCACTGTGTAAAGTTATGCAATGAATAAAGCCTGTGTAACCATACATTTTTTGACGTATAAACCTGTCATAACTTTATGTAGCTATTATTAGTAGGGCACTAAATCAGGTTAGGCTGGAAGTCGACCAACAGACGTTATAGTTTCCCAATAGGCTAGGGAAAAGGTCATAATATGAAAAAAAAACCTATTTTCCTATGACTTGATAGAAACTTAACCGTTTTCATTCCACTTAAAAAAATAGTTTTTTAAAACCTTGTATAAATATATATAAGTATATAAGAAAGTCGTGTTAGTTACACATTTTATAACTCAAGAACGGCTGAACCGATTTGGCTGAAAATTGGAAGGGAGGTAGCTTAGGACCAGGGGACGGACATAGAATACTTACTTTTTATCTTCTTTTTTTTTCTCTAGCCTGTGCTGTCCCACTGCTGGGCAAAGGCCTCCCCCAACTCCTTCCAGACTTTCTTATCCCTCGCCGCCTCGAACCAATCCTTATGGTATGTGTCAAGGTCATCACGCCTTCTTTTTTTAGTAACCAAAAATCTGATATAACGCGGGTGAAACCACGGGGGACAGCTAGTTATATTTAAAACAATTGCGTAAAAGAATGCGATTTTCAGAAAACTTTTGTAATTTCCAAAACATGGGTCGGCCATTCTCCGATAAGCAAATTTTACGTGTCCGCGCTTGAATAATCCGCACTTGTATCATATTCAATCATACAATATTTTTTATATGTTAGATAGCATTCCTATCTAGCCATAAACAAAAACACAGGCGTCTGTTTTAAGTAGTTAAGACAAAATAATTTAACCTAAGTTCAAAAACCTCTGTTCTCTAATTACCGTAACGTGTCCGCACACTGACTTAATGTTAAAACTTACTTGTAATTTTTATGACTAACAGATTTACTTTGATCCATTTAACATTTTAAATAGTGTTAAACAACGTGTATAGCATAGTAAAATATCGAGTCACTAGAATCAGTCTATAAATAATTATCATTAAATTATCGGATGTCCGATCGAAAGTTATAATTACCGTGACATATTCTGTTCTCGAGTGCACATCCCTAAAAAACAGTATTTGGCACACCACTACCGCGCTGGTCTCTTCTCCTCAATGGGTACCGCAGCAAAACAGCAGTTGCACGTCTCTAACGTTAGTGTACCGCGAATGAAGCACGCTAGTATATAATTACCGTAACCTTGGTTAAAAACTTTTCTAATTACCGTTTTACATAAATATAATATTTGATTTTTAAGTTAGACCCAAGTTGATCAAGTGAATCGAGACAGTATTTTGGCCTCCGTACGTTGTAATAAGCTCATATTTGCATACTTTGTTGTTTCCGAAATTTTTAAGAAAATCTATCGATTTCTAATTACCGTATACTAATTACCATATGTTTATAATTACCGTTGTATGAAAAATTAGTTCTTATTTACTAACTGTAGCCTCAAATTGATGGGTACAGAAGTCAATCTACATACAAAGCGCGCTCGAGCATCACCCGCAATCATCAGTGATGAGTTTATAAGGCTGTATATATCCCGCGGAAATGTGGAGGACGAGGCTTTTTTTTTCAATGCTAAGTCTCTCCACAACCGCGAGGCATACAACCTCCGGGAATATTTCCTTAAAGCTGACGTGGGAATGCACCGAGATGTGGTCACTGTGGACAAGGACCTCACTCTGCTCTCCTTAGCTAAAGAGAACTGGTGCAAACCTGTAGTGCTTGAGACGAAGGATCGTAAGGAAGTATGGCAGAGTAAGGAGTTACACGGACGGTTTTTCCGGGTCCTGCATGGGCCCGATGTAGACTGTTTAGCGTCTGTTTAGTGGCTACGATTTGGTAACTTATTTGGGAAACCGAAGGTTTCGTCTGTACAATTATGGATGAAGTCATCATAACGAAGAATTATCGGAGATTTATTGTGAAAGATGCTACGGTTGACTTATGTTGGGCGTGTCACCTGACGGGAGAACGATTCGACACATTATCACCGGTTGTTTTCGTCTTGCTAACGAAAAGTACTTGAATGGACATAACCTAGTAGCCAGGATTATCAATCAGCAACTTGCTCTGGGATACGGCCTCGTAGAATCTGAAGATGGCAATGTCACATTGTACTGGGGTCGATTCATCATCACTGACAAGACTGTTGTAGCAAACAAGCCTGATATAGTGATGGTGGATCAATTGAAGCGGTGCGAAATGCTCGTTATCGTGACGGTCCCGCGTGACGGGAACCTTATGAAGACCGAGAAAGATAAAAAAAGTCTAAATATCAACTTGGCTTGCGAGATTGTTGACATGTGGAATGTGGACTCAGCGGTCATGTGCCGATAGTTGTTTCTGCCAATGGTTTAATAGCCAAGAGTCTCGACCAACACCTCTCTCTCGGAGGCTCTCGTTAGATGGCTGGATCTTTCAGAAGCTTTTGGACACGGCTCGCATCGTTAGGAAGTTCCTCCCTCTGGAGCTCATATCACCGGTAGCTGGGACCCTGTTCCTGATGCCTTTGGGCTACTTAACTGTTTTTTTATATTTTTACATGTTTATGTTTTTTTACATCATCTATCCTACTCTATCCCACTCTACCCTACTCTATTCTACTCTAACCTACACTATCCTAAAGTAACCTAATTTTCACTTTTTTTTTCATAAGAACCTCCTCCAAACAATAACAAACACAACAAAGAATTAGTGAAATCGGTCCAAAGATGACAAAGAGAAATAGGGATTCATTTTTATATAAATAGATGTATACAAATTATTAATGTGTGTTATTTTTATTATATTATATCATATTTTACATAGAATTGCCGGCATTTTCTAATTACCGTGGCATTAGATGTTAAACTTTTCTAATTACCGTACTCATAATTTTTTTAAGTCTCAATAACTAGAAAACTACTAATAATTAAAACATGCCTCATTGATTATTGAATTCGTTTTTTTTATTAGTTTCATATTTTAATGAGTTTGAGTAAAATTAGTGAAAAATAAAAATGGTTACGGTAATTAGGCAAATAACGCCGAATCGGAGAATGACCGGGGTGCAATCGCGAGATTGGCTAGTTAATGTTCGATGACCCTTTGGTTATTTGACCTTTACGTTGGATAGTCCGGTCTGCCTCGAGTGGCCCTTAGGGTCAGTGCCAAACTTGCAAAGGTCGAAGAACTCAAATTACGCTTCATTCCATTCCGTGGAAGATATTGAGGCTTGTAGAAAAAATTAACTTTCAAGCAATCGTAAAAGGCAAAGTGAGCTTAATTTAAGTGCGTCTTTCTCTTTCCATTTCATTAAGAATAAGACAGAAGATAAAATATTAGTTTAGTCAATTTTTTTTAAACCCAACTGACAAAAAAGATGTTAAGTATCAAACTTACCAATCAATTTCGGAAATTGGTGGCAATTACAAGGAGCAAAAACAAAGTCGCCTATTTCCTAAATTGATTATTAAATTGCGTTTTTTTACTTACATCTTTTATCCGTCTTTTTGAGTTCAATTCATATTATTATACAGTCGTGTAATCATCGTTTTTAGGGTTCCGTACCTCAAAAGGTAAAAACGAAACCCTTATAGGATCACTTTGTTGTCCGTCCGTCCGTCCGTCCGTCTGCCACGACCCTTTTTCTCAGAAACGCGTCGAGATATCAAGCTGAAATTAATATCACATACTCAGGTCTGCTATTTCTCAAAGCAGTGAAAAAATCAAGTTTCTAAATCAACGCAATAGAAAGATACGGCGGTTTATACTGCATTTTGGACATTTGCAAGGAAATCAAAACCTATAGGGTACTTTCCATTGACCAAGAATCATGAAATTGGGCAAGAAGCAAGGTCATGTATCACAGTAAAGGAAAAACTCCGAAAACCGTAAATTTGTAGTTATTTCATAAAAAAAAACGGAACCCTCGTTGCGCGTGTCCAACTCGCACTTGACCGGTTTTTTTTGATTAATTTAACCTATGTCCCACAACACAACCGAGACGAATTCAATGAGACCTCATGTGTCAAAAACCATTGAACGATTTAAGCTGTAGAGCGTGCCAAAGAATGAGACCCACAAGCTCAAAAATCATAACCAACGGCAGTCGGGTAAATACATAAAAGCCCGGGTTGCGGAATAGTTCTAATAGTTACCGAAGCCCCTGGAACATAAAGAGCAACCGAAGCAACAAGGGTGGGTTTTAGTCAGTAAAAGTCTGACTCACCCCGCCCGGGGCGGGAGAAATCATTTGTTGAATATTAATATATAACTATATATATTTCCATGCATGTAAAAGGTTGTGAGTTCAAAAGGACCTAAAAGGACATGAACCAATGTTAATTTTTCAATTCATATTATTATTTTGTAAAGTTTATTTTGGGCATGACAGCGGTGAAGGAAAACATCGTTATGAAACCTGACCTTGTCACTACACAGTATAAAACATAGTTAGCTTTCCTCTATCTGTCCCTATGTATGTTTAAAACTACGCAACGGATTTCAATGTTTTTTTTTTAATGATAGAGTAATTCAAGATGTTTTGTATGTTACAAAATATTATGCTTGCATAATACGGTGGAGAAAACCCGAGATTTGCAAATAATTACCACCCATGCCAAGCTGGAATAGGCAAGAAGACAATAAAAAAGTAATTAGTCCGTCAGATTAGACAAAAAATTTTGGACACGTATTTTTTCTTTTTTCTCGTAAATGAAGAATGACGAAGATACAGTGCGTTAAAGTTGCGCATGACGTCACGATCAGATACATATTTTGCAGGACGGTGACGTCAAAAGCCCCCACTCCGGAACTTTCTTGCTCTTTATCTTTGTATTTTTTTATTACTTAATTTGATCAAGCAAAAAATACGTGTCTCGTATTTTTGGCCGATCTATCAAACGGACTAAACAGAATGCAATTTTTTGATAGTGTCGTAATCCCTATTCAATATAAGTCCAAAATCGGCAATCTGCCTTGAGCTAACGTGGTGATCAATGTTCATGCCTTTTCTGTAGATATGAAAAGAGGCCTTTGCCCTGCAGTGGGACAATAATGAGCTGGTATTATATAGCTAGCTTTGTTCGCGGCTTTACCCGCATGGTTGTCAAAAATTCCATCCTCAATTATAGGGCTTTCTGGTTGGAATTTTTGGGGTATTCCTCGGAGCGCTCCTGTTTTGAAGCGCTCCTAAAATGTTCCGCAAAGCGCTCCTGTTGGGAGCGCTATGAAAATCAAACTAAAAATATTATTATTTCATTCCTCGAAGCGCTCCTATGACGAAACATAGAGAAGTGCATGAAGTGTTCGTAACAAATTATATCGATAAACATTTCAAAGGCCACTAGTTGTTTATATTTAAACTAGAAATAGCTAGAATAACTGAATAGTAAAAATAAAAGCTTTGATGAAAAGTACCAGGCTGGCAAAAATTGCCAGAAGGCATGAACTCATATAATTGTACACCAACGATTAAAGTCTAAAACTATTTTGTTATTATTCTTTAAAATGTAGTTATAAGATATACTTGTTTTACAGTACATAAGGTAGAATAGATATACATAACATAGAAGTAATTCCTTATGCAATACTACTCAGCTCTTCAATGGCTGTTGTACACGCATGAACGCGGCTGCATTCGGAATCACTCGTTAACGCGACCACGCGACTCTCTAGGATAAAACAGGGAAGCGGGGTTGACAACAGCGGCTAGTGCCTTGTGTGTGAAGTCACTACAGTACGTAGTTCCAGTTCATTTATGCTTTCCTAGTAGTTTAAAAAAAAATAACAATTATGATAGTTGAATTTTAAAAAGTCTATCGATATCGTTTCTAATCCTTCATGCTCTGCCCTATGGTATCGACACGTCATAGGAGCGCTTCGAGGAATGAAATAATAATATTTTTAGTATGATTTTCTGAGCGCTCCCAACATGAGCGCTTCGCGGAATATTTTAGGAGCGCTGCGTTAGGAGCGCTTCAAAACAGGAGCGCTTCAAAACAGGAGCGCTCCGAGGAATACCCCCAATAATGAGCTGGTATTATTATAGCTAGCTTTAGTTTGCGGCTTTACCCGCATGGTTGTCGAAATTTCCATCCTCAATTTTAGGGCTTACTGGTTGGAATTTTTAATATATCTTTCTTAGTGGCTCCTACTCTTAACAAGGGTAACACCCTGCAAATTTCATGTCTCTAGGAACAGTGGTTTGAGCAATGCGTTGATACATCATCCAATCAGAGTCTTTCACAAGTAGATTGTAGCTTGTTATGTAGGTATACATTCATTCTCGCAAAGAGTTTCAAGAGGTTTTTCACCTTATTTTTGCGGTTTAAAAGGCTGCATTAGCAATCGATCTAAACAAATATTATTGTGCTAGAAATCTGTCTAACTGGATGTCTGTGTACACACGAAATACATGAAAACAGGCTGACGGTATGAGGTCTACCGTTTTTCGTAATTTTGTCGGACAAAAATATATTTGACTAGCTGTACCCCGCATTTTGGTATCAGCTTTGGATCCGTAAAACCACGGGAACAGCATCCTCTGGCGCTGAAGCAAGAAAGTCTGACCACTCGATAATTATATCGTGTCGCCCAGTTACTAGGTTGTGGAGGTCTGATAGGCAGTCGCTTCACGTAAAACACTGGTATACAGGTCCTGTACAAAGCTATTGACGAATCCGGTTAGGGGGCCGACCCCCCAAAGTTGGGAAAAGGCTAGGGAGATGATGATAATGACAAGGTGGATGGGTACAGATAGGTACTTACTCCACGTGACAACTTGACAGTAAACATATGCTACCCACTTAGCACATTTTGTAGTAGCTGTAGTGTTTAACAATTAAATATTGTTTTCACAGTACACAAGGAAATGAATTAGTCATAAAGACACGTGATCTCATATCTATACATTGAATGATAAACTGACTGTCTGTTGATATATCATTATCAACGCATAGCCTTAAGGCGTTGTCCTAATTGGGATCGATCGTATGATGGCGCGATGCGTTTTTCATCTCACGACGACGACGAACAAACGCATCGTTCGATAATAAGCATTTCATGTGCTCGCACGATTATTTGCGTGTTGCTTGCGAGGTTCAAATAGGACACTCTAATTAATGAAATCTGTATGTTTGAATTTGAACTCATCGCACGACGAGAACGCATCGCGCCATCGTACGATCACTCCCAATTAGGACGACGCTTACCGCTGGTCCTATAGAGACATGAAACTTGCAGGGTGTGTTGTAAAAAGTAGATAGGATTTCTAAGGAAGGATTTTTGGAGCAGTTTTTTTTCGATAATGGCATGGTACCTGCCCTGCGAGAGTACTGAGTCCGACTCGCATATAGCCAGTCTTTTTCGCATTAAGCCAAAAAATCTGACCAGTCTAACCCAGGGGTATCGTGTCGCCCAGTTAGGGTTGTGGGTGGAGGTCTGATAGGCAGTCGCTTCACGTAAAGCACTGGTATCCAGCTGAATCCGGTTAGGCTGGAAGCCGACCCCAACATAGATGGGAAAAGGCTAGGGAGATGATGTTTGTATGGTACCCGCCTGCAAAAGTCCGACTTGCAATTAATTATACTTACTTTATTTTATCTGTAAGTGTGCACTCACGATAGCCGAAATTCACTCAAACAAAGACACGGCGAAGAGCCAGTATTTAGATACAAATAAATGTCATGAATGTCAATGCACTGATGAACTTAAATGTTCTCCTAGCTGTGCCTATATGTACATAACGGAACGCTGATGTTTACCAGCTACCGGTCAAAAATATTATAGAAAAACTACGATCAAGGAAAATACTTTATTAAACCTTTGAATACATGTAACACGTAATTCGACAAACAAAAAAAAAAGATAATAGCAGCGCGACAACCGGCTGTCGCTTGGTCGTTGATTTTTTTTCGACTGCGCATCACATTTGCGTAGTATGTATAGTTGTAGTATTTCTCAGAACGTTGTTTTTATTGGTAACTATTTAAAGGCAATAAAATTTACTGATAACAAATCATTGGTTACCTAACCATCACTAAACGACAAATGCCATACATTTTATATTTCTAGAAATTAAGTACTACAATTTAATAAAACTTTAAAAATTCTTTGGAAACCTGTGTTTTTTTTTTTGTGAGTGGGAAATCATCCAATGACTGCTCCCGTCTTGGGTGCGGCGGGAGGGCGTGTCAGACTCTTACTGACTAAAACCCACTCATGTTCCTTCGATTGCCCTTTATGTTCCAGGGCCACGGTAACTATTATAAACATTCCGCAACCCCGGCAGGCGTTGGCCCTGTTGGGCCCCTTCCTAAACCTGTGTCATATCTATACTCCTATACTAGCATTATAAAGCTAAAGAGTTGTTTGTTTGAACACGCTCATCTCAGGAAATAATCTTTGGTGCAGAAATGGTTCATATCCTGAGAAAGGACATAGGATAGCTTTTATCCCGAAAATTCCACGTGAACGGAAACTATGTACTGAGGTAAAACCACGAGAGATAGCTAGTAATAATATAAAGGGTGTCCCACGGCTATGCCACATAGAGGGAAAGTACCTTAAATATTGCAGATAGAACATTTTACTGAAAGAAGACATTATTTGAATTTTAAAAACATTTTAAACTGTACTCATAGATATTTAAATAAATACATAGTTGAACCGGGATTCGAACCTGTTACTCGAGAAAATTAATCAGCCTGTAGTTTTTATCCTACCGATCGAAAAGCTTCATCACAAGGTTTATTTTTTGCTAAATAACATAGTGTCAAAAATAAAAGAAAGACCATGAATTTTAACTAGTCTAAGATAGGTCGACGGAGCCCCGCTGCAAGGGGCTCCTATTTCTGGGTGGTTTAAAAATAATAACCACGAAGCTAGCTTCTAACCTAACCTGTCCGAGTCGGGTTGCCCTGAGTCGAGGCGAGGAAGAACCAGTTTAGCCTAGGCAAAACTAGTTTGTCCTAAAATCGGGTTTGGCCGGTAACATATACATACCTATATGTCACTAGCTGACACAAATGTCTAAGAATGGTTGTCATCATCTTCCTAGCCTTTTCCCAATCGTGTTGGGGTCGGCTGCCAGCCTAACCGGATTCAGCTGGATACCGGTGTTTTACGTGGAGCAACTGCCTACCTGACCTCCACAACCCAGTAACTGGGCGACACGATACCTCTTGGTTAGTCTGGTCATAGTTTCTGGCTAACCAGTAACGACTGTCAAAGTTTTACAAATGACAACCGGGACCAACGGCTTTACGTGCTTTCCGAGGCACGGGATGTCAGTGATGTCTAAGATAAACTTTAGAAAGTACATATATGAATTGAAAAAGTCACATTGGTACATGCCCGGATTCGAACCCACAACCTCTTACACGAGAGGCGGGCACCTTATCCACTGGGCCATCACGACACGATGTCTAAGAATGGTTGTAATTTAATAAAATCATTTTCTTTGAAATCTTAATAATAGGAATTCAATAGTATGTATAATTGTACATAAGTATTAGCTCCTTTTGTAGAAACTATACGGTGTTATATGCCACCGGACAGTGAATAACTCCATACAGTACCTAATGTATTTGTATTATACAGTATTGACAGTTAAATAGCTAAGTAGTGAAGTTAGCACTTCGCTCTTGATTTATCAATAAGGAAAATGTCTATTTATATAAGACTGGCTATTGCCCGCGGCTTCGATCGCGTTAGTAAGAGACAATAAGAGACAAAAAGCAGCCTATGTCACTCTCCATCCCTTCAACTATCTCCAATTAAAACTTCACGTCGATTCGTCGCTCCGTTTTGCCGTGAAAGATGGACAAACAGACAGACAGACAAACACACACACTTTGCCATTTATAATTTAGCATGGATGGTAAACTGACTGACTGACAGATTGTTGATATATCGACACACAGCCCAAAACTGCTGGTCCTAGGCCCGTATTAATAGACGTCACTCAATTCTGAGACGCTCTCAACGTTTGCTGTCCTTATTTTTTCCCTTTAGAATGACAAGGACAGCAAGAAACTTGAGAGCATCTCAGAGTTGAGTGACGTCTGTTAATACGGGCTCTAGAGACATGAAACTTAAGAGGGTATGTTCTTTATGAAACTAAAATAAAACATGGGGTTGCGGAACTTGCGGAATAGTTGTAATAGTTACCGCGGCCCTGGAACATAAAGGGCAACCGATCCGTAAAAAAAAAGTATAAAGGGGTGTTATAAGTTTGACCCCATGTATGTGTTGTCTGTTTGTGAACCGTAGCTCTTAAGGTCATAGCTCATTAGAGCCACCCGGCACCCACTCCGCACCGACTCGCCTCCTGCGGCTAGTATTCTTTATATGGACTTTTATGGGCATGCGCTCACTACTTATATTCAACTCTGTAGCGTCACCGTATCGCTTCGGTTATAAGGCGAGTCGGTGCGGAGTGGGTGGCCGGGTGGCTCAAATGAGCTCTGACCTTAAGAGCTTAATGACCTTAAGCGGGTGAACCGATTTGGGTGAAGTTAAAAGTAACGAACGAAAGTAGTGAAGAGGGCCAGACATCCAAACGTGAGCAGACAACCTGCCTTTATGCCGTACATCAAGTGTGTGACTGACAAGATTGGATCCGTCCTTAGGAAATTATCCATCCCTACAGTCTACACACCTGAGGCCAAAGTTCTCAATAAGGTAGGCACGGCGAAGGATGTACTGCCGCTGCAAAGCCCAGGTGTTTACAAGATCAACTGCAGCTGTGGTAGTTCCTACATTGGGCAAACGAAGCGGACCATTGCTGAGAGGCTCAAGGAACATATCGCCGCAGTCAAGAACCGACAGAGCAACAAATCAGCGATAGCAGAACACCTGCTCCAGGCTGGTACTAATCACTGGATCGAATTCCACCGACCCGACCGCAAATTCTCTCCACTGATCGCCACTATTATAAAAGAAAAAGACTTGTGCGTAAAGCGGTTGAAATAAAGAAATATCCAAACAATTTCGATCGGGAGGATGGCTTTAAATTGTCATCGGCGTGGAATCCAGTGATTCGTATAACACAACCTCACTTTTCTGCAAAGTCGGTTATCTCATCTGTGGATACGGTCAGCATAGTGTGTAGACGGCCTAATATGGTGGAAAATAAAAATATGGGGGTAGATGAAGATTCATCGCCCGAATGCAGGGAGCTGTGACATCGCATCCTCAGTCTGCTTGCGACCACGACCTGTGCAACCAGGTCGAAACGTCAAGCCTTCCAAGGTATTTAAATAAATATTGTTCGCGTTAATACCCAATCTAATAATATTATGTTGTTGTAAGTTAAAAGTAAGTTATCTAGCGATGGTTCCTAGACATTTCATCAATATCAGTTCAGTCAAAAAGTTATCAACTCTTTTGAGTAGCGGGGCGTTTTTTTTAAATTGAACAGCTAGATTAATTTCCAATATTTATATATTTATTCAGCACATACAGGTTTACAAAGTAATAGAAATCACAATATATTGTAAATACTTGTAGAGACACGCACCGGTACACATTTATTATTATTAGATATAATGTTGCAGGTATGTATGGGAATCGGGTATTTTAAAAAGACACTGAAGGCGGAAAAAGAATTGCAAATACCGTTAATTTGACAACATTAGTAACGTCAATATAACAAAAAGAAGTTAACAGGTTACCTAAGTATTCGTACGACTTAGCTGTGCACCTCGCTTGTGACGTAACGCCGCTGTGGGAATGCTATATCGCTACTAAACGAAGGAAGCGAACACGGGGCGTGCGGGGAAGCGGGGGAGGGCGAGCATTCCAGCGAGGTGCACACTACACGCGTACGGGTTAGTAAGACGTATAAATAAATAATTATGCACATATGTACTTTGACTTACTTATTCTCCATCTCTCTCTTATAATCACAGTTTCACAGGTGTACTACGGCGACAGAAATTGTATGATGAAGACAAACGTTATCCGAATAATTTCTGGTGGCCGGTTTTACAGGTGTTTACGGGTGCTTATATAAATAAAGAAGTTGGTTGCCGGTACAGGCAACTCTGTACGTCGATTATCTATTGTGGAGGCATTAATTTTTACGTTGTCGAATAGAATAGAAAAACTCTTTATTCGAAAACTATGACTCATTATGCGCCCACTTTTAAAAAAACAGGTTAAAACTCTATCTACCTGGTTTCTTTACGGAAGGACCTGCACCATCGGTACCGGCTCGCACAGTTTTGCCTGTACCGAAAACTTTTTCTTTATGTTAGCACCCTACAGGTACCAATGATCAACAAACAAAAATTGTCAGCTAATAGTTCTCTGAGTTTGTCTGTGTTTTTGATGTGAAACATCTATAGCCGCACGTAAAACCAATTTCTGGCGTGGCGACGCATGCCGTGGTGACGCGTCGCCACGCTATATGATGGTGTATATATACAGTCACAGTCTTGTGTACTGTGTGGCGACGCGTCGCCATGCGGAATCGACTGCGATTCTCTTGCGATGTTTCACATCTGCCAGGCGTCCCGTGACGGCTCACTTTTTTTTAGCTTGTGGTGAAAATTAACCTTTTTATTATATATTTCAGATTTGAGTTCAATAATCTCTTAGTGTCTTCACCGATAGTCCGATTTCCATTAATATCTGCAACTTTAAGATTTAAACAACAGTTTTAGGGCCTATTTAGAGGTAAGCGGTTTTCGCTCGCGCCAGAGAATGCTAAAAAACGCGGTAATATTACTGTTCAAACGAATTTGGCTACCGCTATATATCTAGTGGTGATTTGTTATTAAATACAGTGATTGGTAATTAGTGACCTATACATATAAATACACGACTGTACCCGTGAAAACATCGACTTTCCCAAAAAAAGTTTTTTTTTTAATGTTTTTTTACCTACCGAACCTTACTTAGTTCTGTAAAGATTGCGGGTTTTACAAACAAATAGGCGAGACAGTGTAATTAGTCCGTCAGATAAATTATCAAAAAATTTTGGACACGTATTTTTTCTTTTATCTCGTATACGAAGAATGACGACGATACAGTGCGTTGAAGTTGCTCATGACGTCACGATCTGATACAATTTTTGCATTACGGTGACGTCAAAAGCTCCCACTCCGAAACTTTGTTGCTCGTTATCTTTGTATTTTTTTATTAATTTGATCAAGCAAAAAATACGTGTCTAAACAGAATGCCATTTTTTTAATGCAGTCGTCATCCCTATGACTTAATTATTTTAAACATTCAGTGGATTAGATAAAAATATTTTAAAATAGTTTAGTTGTGGGAACAGTTAAAAGTTAGTAAGTATAGCTCACTAATTACATCTCTAACTATAGCGAAAGCTAAAACCGCTTAGATTTAAATCGACCCTTAACATTGTTTTAATTTATATAAATCACACGAATGTACAGGCAGTAGATATTGCAGCTATGTATAGTCTATGGTAAATGGAAAAGTGTATAAATAATTAAAAATAATGTAATTTTTTTAGAAATATTTTTGTCCGGCCTTGTATTGGTAAGAATGTAAAAGTATAAATAAGTACCATGGAAGTTGGCTATTTTTTTTTTCTTTTTTTTTTTTCAACTATCACTAAAAAGGCTTGATGAGCGATGTCTGACGGGCCTGTTGGTCTAGTGGTTAGTGATCCTGACTGCTAAGCGCCAGGCCACACGGTGCGGTGCGGCTCCGACGCGGCGCCTAAGCGGTGCCGCAACGGTTTGCTACATATAAAATTGGATGGTATGCCACACGGTACGTCCGGCACCGCTCCGGCGCCGCACCGCAGGCTCACCGGACAACGGCGCGAGGCAGACGAGGCGGGGAGGGGTGCATGCAAGCAGTGCGGTGCCGCAGCGGCGCCGCTCAGTTCATGGGGATGTTTGAATGATTGTCGTCAACTGACTAGTAGGCAAGCCGCCAAGCTTGTTGCGGTGCCGCAGCGGCACCGCAATGCTCGTGTGGCCGCCAGTGCGGTGCGGAGTAATGCGATGCGGCGCGTTGCCGCATCGTGTGGCCTGGCACTAAGCTAGAAGTCGTGGGTTCGATTCTCACCCAGGACAAACTTTGTGCTATGTATGTATGAACATGACGAACATAATAGATATGAATTACAGGCTATATGAGCAGGTATATCCGTTGTCTGGTCACCATAACACAGGCTTTACCTAGCTCAGGATCAGATGTCCAGGTGTGAGTTGTCCCAAGAAATATTTTAGTATTTAATTTTGGATGACCGGTTTTGAGCGCTCTTTGTTTGTTACTTCATGAGATAGATGATAGTATGAGATTCTCGTTTCAATAAATAATGGCCACATTAATTAATAGTTATTACACCAACTAATCCAAACAAACATACTTACAGACAGGTATTAACTGTTGTATCTTTACCATAGACTACAGACAACCATAGAATTGTATAAACTTTAGCAACATCTCATAAAATACTGTAAAAAGCAGACATTATCAACATTACCCAGCCAATCAATACTGATCAATGTTGATAACACTGTTCTATATTACTTTAGTCAACTTTTATCACTATGACGACGATATAAGGTCAGGGTGTAACCTACTGAATTCCTTGCGGTATTGTTTGTATATTATCCGGTCAATGTTGAAAATTACTAAATACATTATGCTAGTATTAGTATTACACTAAATCCTTACTCTAATGACAGAAATAATATAGTACGTTAGCCAAATTGCTAATATTTTCAACATTAGCCGGACAATGTTATCATTCGACTCGATCAATAGCATTTTTACACACACATTTAATATGACAACTCCTATTTTAATACGAAAACAGCATTGGCTAGGCAATTCAATCATGTTGATAGTCACATTGTGCTTTGCCCGGGCAATATCAGCAATTAAGTACCCGTAAAGGAAATGTAAATATTGTATAGGTAATAATCTCATAATAGTATAAGTTCTAACATCTTCGAATAATTACAATAATTAATTTAATTTCTTATTTTAATTATATCTATCTAAAAATTTGGTGTTCTTGTTTGCATTATATCTAGAATTATATCTAATTTAACCAATAGAAATAAATAAACGCCAATATATTTTAGTAGTAATCTTAATTCTAATTTCATGAATAGTGTTACAATAAATTTGATATATTTAAGTAGTTTAATCAATTAAAAATGGATGTAAAATCAATTTGACTAAAAGATCCAAGTTAAAACACAAAATATATACAATGTGTAACTGAATTAATGCACTTTTAGAAAATAGTTTGTTCAGAATCGGTTTTTGTAATTTTTAATATAGGTAATATTTTATCCCAAAAATAATTAAAACTATGTAAACTGCTGACACAGTTCCGCTGTGCAGTCAAAACAAGCTAAAATGGATAAAATACCTAAAACGCTAGACCCTTATGCAAGTGCGACTGTGTGCATGTGTAGATTTGTAATGTGACTATAATTTTTTCCCAATCTGTACAACTAATTTATAAGAAAAAACAGTGTTTTAACCTTTACATAATAATAACATAATAATAAAAATTCAGTGTATGTATTATGATTATAACATAATATTCTAATTGGGGTGTCTGGTGGTGTGCGTTTATTCCGGGACATGTTGTATATTTTTTTAAATTATTTTAACCAACAGCAAGGTATCTTATATCAGAGCAGATAAAGAAAAAAAATATATATTTTTGTTATTCATGTTTATTAAATCTTGCTAAGTTCAATATCTAGGGCTTTTATATCATTTCGCTATCATTGTGTGGTTCTTACAATAACCGGTCAATGTCAGAAATAGCTTACAGGCTGAACCGACTTTCTTGACATTAAAACAAACCAAAAATATAAATTAATCGGAGTTTGAAGTATTCTTAAAAACAATGTTATTTTTAAAACGAAAGTGGATCTATGGCATGTCTCGAATGAAATATATACACAACAACATTTTATTTTTGTACGATGCGCAGGTAAAGCATTCAATCTATATTTATAACACACGTAAAAAAAACAAAGTCAATGTTTACATTAAACAGAAGGTTTACATCATACTAATATTATAAATGCGAAAGTAACTCAGTCTGTCTGTCTGTCTCTTCTTCACGCCTAAGCTACAGAACCGATTTGAATGAAATTTGGTACAGACATAGTCTGGGACCCGAGAAAGGACATGGGATAGTTTTTATCCCGGAAATCCTCCGGGAACGGGAACAAAGTCGATGGCAAAAGCTAGTTATTTATAACTCGAAAGCCGCTGGACCGATACGCCCCTAACAGTACTTATAATGGTGCCGATTCTCTTGTGCACAAACTATCGTAAATTTAAGTTAAGTGCATCTTTCTCTTTCCATTTCTTAAAGAAAAAGACAGAAGATACATTTTAGTTTAATCCTGTCAAATTAGACAGCGCCTGATGAAAATTGACGTATATTTAGACGCCATGTTTTTAAATTGCTTCTAAATTATCTATGGAGTGTCTAAATTTGACAGGACTTAACTAATATTTGATCTTCTGTTCTTTTCTTAATTAAAAGGAAAGAGAAAGATGCACTTAACTTAAATTTACGATAGTTTGTGCACAAGAGAATCGGCACCATTAACTAATAAAACATAAAAAATATGATGTAAATTCAATTTTTGATACAACGCAAAACAACGACATAATAAAAATACCATAGCCTCAAATGACGGAAATATAAGTTGTCAAACTTGAAATCTGGACTGTATTAATTTTGTCAGTAATATTCATAAGTATTAACTAAACACAGCGTTTATTTATTTCTAAGGGCGAATTAACTAAACGAGTTTATTTTATAATTATATTCATTTACCATAACTAGTTCAATGTAACCTACCATGGTTGGACAGGCACGACAATTTTGAATTTAAATGCTGCGGTCAATAGCCCATGAGGGTCAATTTTTAAGCAGTATGGCGGTTTAGTTGTCTTTATAAATTAAAATGAATCTGATTTCTTTTGGTAAGGCCATAATATCAGAAAGACCGAATTTATTCAAGTATTTTACTGTTTATTGTGCAAGTTTTTACGGAGCGAAAAATGGCAAATTTCAGAAAACATATCAACTATTTTATTTAACTTTCATTAACGCGTGTGAAACCTCGAGGAACAGCCTATAGATAAATAATAATAAATTGTAGTTAATTTTAAGTTATTTCTCGCATTTCTAAATAAGTTTAGTACTGTCAAAATTAACCGCGAAATAATATGCAAACTCTGATACTAATGAAGTCAGGGCAGAGCTAGTGGTGCCGATTCTCTTATTCCCAAACTAACCTAAATTTTGTTAAATGCATCTTTCTTTTTCCATTTCATTAAGAAAAGGACATTTAAGGTTAAGGCCTGTCAAGTGTCAAATTAAGACGCTCCATAGATAAATTAGACGCGATTAAAACATGGCGACTAAAAATACGCCAATTTTCTTCAGGCGCTGTCTAATTTGACAGGATAAAACTAAAATGTATCTTCTGTCCTTTTCTTTAAGAAATGGAAAGAGAAAGATGCAGTTAACTTAAATTTAGTTAAGTTTGTGAACAAGGGAATCAGCACCAGTATCTATTTAAAAAAATATTGCAAGGTCCTCATTACTTATTTCGGGCTGTACACTTATGTACCTTAATCCTTCGAACACACATGATTTGAGAGACACAATAGAAAGACAATAGCAGCCCGACAGCCGGCTGTCGGTTTGTCGTTAAAAGGATAAGTAATAATACAATCAATGCCTAGGCCTGAGGGATGCAAGCAGCGAGCAGAATAGGCCAGACGCCAAAAAAAAAAGTAAATAGTCCGTCAATCAGATTATCAAAATATTTTGGACACGAATTTTTTCTCGTAAACGAAAAATGACGACGAAATAGTGCTTTGAAAGTTTCGCGTGACGTCACGCCTGGGTACAATTTTAACTGAACAGTGACGTCACTTGGATGCTCTTTACTATTATCCATACTAATATTATAAATGGGAAAGTGTGTCTGTCTGTCTGTTTGTCTTTCTTTCACGGCAAAACGGAGCGACGAATTGACGTGATTTTTAAGTGGAGATAGTTGAAGGGATGGAGAGTAACATAGGCTACTTTTTGTCTCTTTCTAACGCGAGCGAAGCCGCGGGCAGAAGCTAGTATTAGTATAGATTGCATAATTTGACGAGCCTTTTTGTCTAGTTGTTAGTGACCCTGACTGATAAGCCGAAGGCGGAACGATTCGCTGAGCATGGATTTTTTTTTTGGTCGCGGAATGTTTATAATAGTTACCGTGACCCTGGAACATAAAAGGCAATCGAAGGAACATGAGTGGGTTTTAGTCAGTAAGAGTCTGACACGCCCTCCCGCCGCACCCAGGACGGGAGCAGTCATTGGATGATTTCCCACTCACAAAAAAAAAAGCATGGTTTTTCTGTGTCTGGGTGTAAGTTATCTAAAATAGTGCTAAGTTTGTATGAAGATGATCAATTAAATAAATTTGAAGGAACCTATACCTTTTGTCTGGTTATCGTGCCACCCAGGGGTGTCGTGTCGCCAAGTAAAAACAAAACTTCTGACTTCACGTAAAACACTGGAATCCAGCTGAATCCGGTTAGACTGGCCCCAACATAATTGTGAAACAGGTTAGGCAGATGATAATGATCTTAATTATGTTATTTACCTTTTTAATTATAACTAGCGACCCACACCTCAACTTCGCACGGTGTTATGATCTTTAAAAATCCCGGCTTTTCTCTATATAAAATGCACGTATTATAATAATAATAATTTTATTGCATCAAATATGGTAGGTACATTAGGTTCATATATTTAAAAAATATTAGTCACACACATTTGGCCATTATATAGCATGCAAGTATACCTATACATATAAACCTTCCTCTAGAATCAATCTAACTATTAAAAAAACCGCATCAAAATCCGTTGCATAGTTATAAAGATAAAGATAAGCAAACACAGACAGACTGACAACGGAAAGCGATTTTGTTTTAAACCATGTACTGATATGTAGAAACGCGAAAGGCCATGTCCCAGTCAATATCCTTCACCTTTTTAAACAATGACCAGATGAGTTTTCCTCATATTTTTTCTCTATCTATCCCTGTTGACATATTGACAGTTACAACCTTAGTGTCACGTCTCAACGATCGTATATGGATCCATTACATTAGCTGTCTTTAGAGGTCAACGAATGCCAGGCAATGAATTGAATATTTTTATTGCTACTTTAAGCTATTTCCTTTTTATATTTGTTTTCTGACAGGCTTATGTTATGATGTCATTGGTGTAAGCCGGGCTTTATGACTGAAAGGCACGCCGACTTTAGAAGATAGGTTATAAATAAGATTCTTTATTTATTTTTAATTAATAATTAAAATTGTCGTAATGGCTTAATGATTAAGACACCATCAGACACTAACTTCACTCACAACCAGACATTGGTGCCGATTCTCATGTGCACAACTTAACGTAAATTTAAGTTAGGTGCATCTTTCTCTTTCCATTTCTTAAAGAAAAGGACAGAAGATACATTTTAGTTTAATGCTGTCAAATTAGGCAGCGCCTCATGACAATTGACGTATATTTAGACGCCATGTTTTTAAATTGCGTCTAAATCATCTATGGAGTGTCTAAATTTGACAGGACTTCACTAATATTTGATCTTCTGTCCTTTTCTTAATTAAACGGAAAGAGAAAGATGCATGTAACTTAAATTTACGATAGTTTGTGCACAAGAGAATCGGCACCATTAACTTGCTCGGATTTGAACTCATAACCCCTCACACGAGAGGCGGGCGCCTTATCCACTGGGCCATCACGACGACGTCCACATGACATATAAAACGTCTCTCGGGGTTGCGGAATGTTTATAATAGTTACCGTGACCCCGGAACATAAAGGGCAACCGAAGGAACATGAGTGGGTTTTAGTTAGTAAAAGTCTGACACGCCCTCCCGCCGCACCCAGGATGGGAGCAGTCATTTGACGATTTGAACAATTTTTTTTTTTGTTTGAAAGGGTAGACTTCCCAAATGGTCCCATTGTCATCAGGTCCAGGATCTGATGATGGTATCATGCCGAAATCGAGGGAAGTCGGTTTTTTTTTGGAAAAAAAATATCTTGTACAGATTATGATAACTTAGTGTGTTGCGCAATAGACACGACAGTGAATTGTCAATCCGTTAGTATGTCTTCTCTAGGTGTGTATAACTAATTGTCACATAGTCACCTTGGGAGGTGCTAAGCAAAATTATGTTTGTATAGACGATAAGTAGGCACATGCTTCCGTCAGAAGTTTCACAAACAAATGTGAAATAAATCCTTTTTTGGTAATTTATTTTGGCCCGTGTCTTGTGTGAAGAGGCGAGAATAGTGTTGTGCAGTTGTGGGTTTGATTCTCGCATAACATACAGTCAAATTCCTTGTATATTATGACTTTGAGAGATCATGGTGAGAAACAATCATATTATTAGTAAAAAGGTGTAGACAGGTTTCTTAGGGCCGAGTCACACCGAAACGGCAGCGGCCGGCAGCGACCCCGCGCGCCTGGTATCTTCTTGACGAGTTTACCCGGCCCGCGGTGCCGCGAGCGGCCTCGCGTCGCCGCTGGCAGCCGCTGTCGGCCTCGCGACCTTTTCAAGTATTTCAAGCGATACTGGTCTTTTAAGTATGTAGTTAAAGTTTAAAATTATTTCACACTGAAAGTGCTCGCCGCGTCGCTGCCGACCGCTGCCATTCCGGTGTGACTCGGCTCATATACGACATTCTATCTTCAAAAGCGGCACACGAACGCTCACATACAATTTGACGTCAAAGTAGGATGACATGATTTAAGTATTGCGAGTGGAAAAGAGACAAATATAATTTGGTTAATTTTACTACAGTTTAAAGTTTCACAAGCCGACTGCTTATAACTTATCTACATCTTTTTACTTATATCATTGGTTAGAAAAATAGAAACGTAGTCACGATTGAAGATAAATGCGTTTTGACTGGACTGTTTGTCTAGATAGACGCTAACTGCGAAGCCGGAGATCGTGGGTTCGATTCTCACTCAGTACAAATCTTTATATGATAAGCAGATTGTATGTTAAGTATGGGTATCATTTGTTTATAATATGTATGTATTTATAAATTATACAGGGTTACAGGGTGTCCTGCTGAATTTTAAAGGACGTCATTATTTAGGTAATTTGATCCGGCACTGGGATTACGTATCTTGCAGAAGCCGATCGCGATAATTTAGCAATATAAACGTCAATTCGCGATATTTTAGCAATATAAACGTCAATTCAAAATACGTCATGTCAAATAGCAATCTAGCGATAGTGCTGCCTCTGTGGAGCTATCAGTTAACTAAAATATGCATTTTCGTTTGGTGGTTTCGTATTTAGTATGGTTTTTAAGAGCAAAGTTAAGTTTTTATGTTAAAGGTGTTATTTAATTAGTTCCAGCGATTGCTACTTTATCGTCATCGTAGCAATAAGTGCATTAGAACAATCAGCGAGCGATTAGCAATCGGTTTACATAATACGATTTTTTTTGACGTTAAGCGATTAATCACTGCGCAAATATTGCTGATTGCTGTTTCATAGGTAATAACCCCGCAGAAATGGAATATCCGAAGCCTAACGGAGATATTGACTTTTGAAGAGTTTATTGAAAACAGGTGTTGACAGCTCAAAAAACTATGGGATTGCGTTTTGACAGTTAAAAAATGGATGGGAGAATTTCGTGTTGACAGCTCAAAAAAGCTATTGAGAATTTCGGGTTATTAAAAATGGTTCTTAAATCCCATTCAGTGATAATTGTATAAGTAATGGTCATACATAGGCTACATAACATCACGTTATGACCAATAGGAGCCGAGCAGTATCTAAAGACCACGCAGGTGAAATCAAAGGCTAATTTTCAGCTACAAATCTTGCATGAATCCCATTTTAAGTATTATTTTTCTCATAATAAAGAAATTAAACCATAATGCATTAAAATCGCAATTGTGCGCCTGTCCTCACGTTTAACCAATTACTAATTCAAATACATTCATACTAATAATCTAAAAAAAAGAAAAAATAAATAAAAAATAAAATAATTTTGTACTACAATATATTTCACTGCATTAATTAAAAAAATACACATACACACATAGTATAATATACATTAATATTTTATTTATTTTTAAATGCCGTCTAAAATCCTCGTATCCTATTTTTACAAAGAACAAAATAAATAAAAATAAAAAAATCTATCTACTTACAAAGAATAAATTATTACTCCTATATTACTATTTATAATCTAATAAAAATATTAATTTAAAACTATAAAATACACAACGAATTCGCTTAAAGAAAAAAAGACTAAAAATTATTCTACACACAATTATTTATTATTGACGCTGGCAACATTGCTCGTTTTTTTGGCAAAATACTTTTTTGATACTGGCAACTCTAATCACATGGGTAAGATTTTTATAAACTTAATTCTGTTGTAATCTATAAAGTTCTTCAATACGTTTCCAACTGTATTACCCAAAGCATTAGGTTTAAGGTTCATTGGCAAAATTTTTCAGTTTTGTATTGTAGACCAATAAATTTAATTTTATATAGTCTCATTTTATATTGTGTCTTTGTTAAAATACGATTTACGAATAAACTCAACCAATTATGAACCTAATACTTCAGCAATAAAGTTGAAAATATTTCAAAGAATTTTAACAGATTGTAGCAATTTGATATGTGGCCTTTATATTATACCTTTTGATGATTATATCTGTACTGAAATAATAATTTCAAAACTGATGCAAAAATATACAAGACGGTTTTTATCTTATTGCAACGTGAAAAGTAACAAATTTATAAATAGGTAACCCAAAAAAAGTCAGAAGTATTAGTAAATAATTGCCAGTACAAAAAAAAACAACTCTACAAAACCAATGTTGCCAGCTCAAAATTCTTACTTAGATTTTCGTCTTTCACACTTGATGACTAACACAAAAACTAAACTAGGGTAAAACGGACAATTGTCGGCCGTTACTTTTTTTTTTTAAATAAATTCATTGAGGAATGTGCATTGTGAAGAAATTATAGTTTTATTTGGCTCGCATTTTCTATTTAAATGAAATTGTAAATATTGTTAAAATAATCCTGAGTGAAATCGGTTCTGCCGTTCTTGAGTTATAAAATGTGTAACTAACACGACTTCCTTTTATTTAAATAGATAGTTTCAGATATATAAAAAACCAAGGTCTTAAATGACTGAAATAATACAGAGTCATTTTTTTTAGTTTCTTTAAAAAAAAAGGACTTAACGGCTTTCTAAGTGAAAATGCCAAGCCACGTTTCTTCACAATGCATGTTCCTACAAGAGAAGAATGGAGAAATAATGTCCGACAATTCCCCGTTTGTCTGTCTGTCAGACAAAAGTTCTACTAAATATGGTGCGTTAAAACAATATATTTATATAAATTTCAGCTCTTTTACATCACTTGTGCCTGTTTTTGTGTTTGTTATTATTTTTACGGGATTTCTGCGTTGTTCATTATATTTATTCTGTCTTTTACAGACATAATTAAAAGTTATTATTTGAGGGCCACTACCGGCCCAATGGTGCTTGACAAGTTAAAATATTTTTCGGAACTTCAGCCTGGTAAAATAAACGCAATATTCAATAGATTTTAAACTTTATAATAACCATTTTATACGAATCTCTCATATAAATTAAGTTCAAAATCTGTTGACAAGGGCCAGCCTCTGCTATAAATAAAATATTAATTTTATAATGGTCATGCTGTGTATATTGGGTGACGGGTAATTAGTGTACGATACTTAAACCCGTGATTGTGCTCATGATAACAAACAATTTTTATTATGAGAACAAACCTGAAATCGCGAAAAAGAAAACAATTGTTAATTCGTACACTAATTACCTAATTACCAGTTAACCTATATGTTTGAGAATAGTCTCGATCTGAACTTTACTGCCCAGTGCAATGTGTTTTTGTTTTCTGTCCTAAAATTCGTACTAATATTATAAATGCGAAAGTAACTCTGTCTGTCTGTCTGTCTCTTCTTGACGCCTAAACCACTGAACCGATTTGAATGAAACTTGGTGCAGATATAGTCTGGGACCCGAGAAAGGACATAGTTTTTATTTCGGAAAACCCCCGGAAAGGGAACTATTATTCCACGCGGACGAACTCGCGGGCAAAAGCTAGTAAATAAATAAATTTATTCGAACCCACAAACTAGCCAACAACAGGTGTCCTAACCCCAAATCTTTAAATCAAGGTTGACATCGAGTGACCAAAGTAAAAATTGATGTTAATTTAATTTTATAATTATGTTTATATTATTATTCAAGTATTATGTGAGTATGGTTCATAATGATGCAATAAAAAGACACTACAGTTTTTTTATTTTGATGGATCATTGGTAGTCAGTAGGTTCTAGACCGGGCTAGTATCAATATAAATAGACCTGCCTTTACCCGTGGTTTCGCCTGTTGGACATAAGCTAAATAAAAAAATCTTCGACATCAGCTTAACCTTCGAACATACGTGATTCGAGACAATAGCAGCGCGACAGCCGGCTGTCGCTTGGTCGTCGAAAGGTTAATAGAGTTTTAAGTGTTCCCTACTCCGTAGCAATAAGGTCGGTTGTCCTAGTACCTAAGTATTGATTGAAAATGTTACTTCACGTGATTTTTCTATAGAATGATGGTAGCTTCTAAAACTGCTAACACATAATAACAACATAAATATTCTATCAGATTCCAAGGAAATATAAAGTGTTAATGATTCGAGTAAACAGTACAAAATGCGACTTAAAATATTGTCGCGTACCTGCTTTTAAAATTTCAACTTTAGTTTATTTAGGATAGAGTTTAAATTTGAACGTTAGCTAAATGTTCATTTATTAACTAGCGTTCGCTCTCCGTATAGTTAGTTTATTAACCTTTCGATTAAGTTAAAACGACCAAGCGACAGCCGGCTGTCACGCTGCTATTGTATTTCTATAGTGTCTCGAATGACGTGCGTTCGAAGGTTTAAAATGTTTGAAATTATCGGCTTTTATGTACTCCAAAACTATCCTCATGATTACCTCTATTAGTTAAAATTGTATGAAAATCCGTTCAGCAGTTTTCAAGTTTATTGCGAACAGACTGACTGGCGACAGGGACTTGGTTTTATAATATGTGAAGAGGCGACAGCGAACAAGGTTTACCGAGCACAGCGTTCTTGGTTAAATTCCCAAACTGCAAAATTTCGAAACCAAAACCTTTAAGATCTGGTCTTAATATCGTCTTCAATAAATCTTTTTTTTTTTTTTTTTGGGGTGTGGGAAATCATCAAATGACTGCTCCCGTCCTGGGTGCGGCGGGAGGGCGTGTCAGACTTTTACTGACTAAAACCCACTCATGTTCCTTCGGTTGCCCTTTATGTTCCGGGGTCACGGTAACTATTATAAACATTCCGCAACCCCGGGTCTTCAATAAACCTTTAGCGTCACCTATCGCTCAACATGTGAACTACAAGAGATTTCCTACATCGCGTAATTAGAGTTTGACGCTACATCCATACAAATATTTTAAATGGGAAGGCGTGTGTCTGTCTGTTTGTCCCACTTTCAGGGCAAAACGGAGCGACGAATTGACGTGATTTTTTTAAGTGAAGATAGTTGAAGGGATGGAGAGTGACATAGGCTACATTTTGTCGAGCGAAGCCGCGGGCAAAAGCTAGTTAGCATTTAGTGTTATTGTACAAACTCTTGACCTTTGGGCAGTACCCCACCAGACACAACACCCGTCTCGGAGGATGCTTTTTTTTCAAAGGCGGATGAGGAACTTTGCACAAAGGCGTCTTTACCACTGTGTCATCGCGGTATTATACCTACGAACACACGTGATTCGAGACTAAATAGAAAGACAATAGCAGCGCGACAGCCGGCTGTCGCTTGGTCGTCTAAAGGTTAACGTTTTATTAACATATTATGTCAAAACGTTTTATTAGCATTTTCTGATAGCCTACAATTATGAAACTTATCAGAAAGCTATTTCTTGAAACAAATAAAGGGGAAAATCTTTTCGACGGGCCTTTTCGTCTATCGGTTGGTGACCCTGACTGCTTTTCCAGAGGTTGTGGGTTTGATTCTCACCCTAGTCAAATCTTTATGTGATGAGCATGATTGTTTGTACTATGTCTGGGTGTAACTTATTTATAAATATTTTATTTTATTTTATTTATTGGGGACAAAATATGTATGTATTTATAAAAAAATATAGTCTAGTTTAGGAGCAGATGGCCTTGTTATAATTTTTCCCAAGATATTTACCATACCTTTGACTGATTTTATAAACATAAATCGCAGAACACCTCCATAAAAACAAAAACAAACACATTCAATTAAAAAACCCTAACACAGCTATAAAGGTAAGCAAGCCTGCTCATACAAACATAAAACCTTATGAATCAGTTCGTACTGTTCAGAATTCTGGACCATCCCGCCTCGATTCAACCGCATATTACACACTATACCCAACACATCTACTTTTTGTTCTATCGTCAACTGCTTTATACCGTTCAAAATAGCTAAAAGACAGCCCGTACGACCAATCCCAGCAGAACAATGAACGATTGCAGGCGGAGTAACCATCTCACTTGAAAAATCGAACGGGCTCGACATATTCACGGTCACCTCACACGCTGTAGGCTGTTCTAAAGGCGGGAACACAAACTTAGAATCCTGTTTCGGTGTCTCACATTTACACATTGCTCCGTCAAAGTCCGTGGCACCGTTAAAGTCATAACCACTGTCTTTTAGAACGTCCAAACTGAGGTTCAGGAGCGCATTCACATCTTTAGGGCACTTGTGATCGGCCCAATTATGGAACCAGTAATGGTAGACCGTCACAACACTGTCACTAGCACACTTTTTGTATATCACTGATAGTTTCCGGATGGTGTAACCTGGTTTCTTGATCATACCGCAGTTTTTGATCACAAAGGCATCGGTTTCATCGCTTTCTTCGAGATTTTGGATCAAAATTTCTTCGTTTAACTCTAGTGGGAAGTATTTCTCGCATTTTTGTCTGTTATTTTCTATGAAGTTGGTAAGCATTACTATTTTTTGGATCAGTGGGTCTGTGCCATCTGAAGCGAGGTCTGAGAGGCCACAGTGGTCCTGTACATTCTGATAGACCATGAGCCAGAAATCGTGGATGGTGTTTTGAAGGGGTCCCTGGGTAGCGATGTATGTGTTCTTGGTGTATTCATGCCCCTGGAAAATGGTGAAAAGAAGATTAGTAATAGTGTTATTTTTGGAAAATATGTAATATACAACTGGATTGCTAATAAAAGCATGGATTTCGTAAAGACAATAGTTGTATGCATTATGTAGAATAGACACATCTACACTAATATTATAAAGAGGAAAACTTTGTTTGTTTGATTGTAATGAATAGGCTAAAAAACTACTGGACCGATTTTAAAAATTCTTTCACCATTCGAGAACTACATTATCCCTGAGTAACATAGGCTATATAATATCACGCTATGTCCCACGGGAGCGAGGCAGTAACCAAAAACCTAACGTAACGCGGGTGAAATCGCGAGGAACAGCTAGTCAGTAGATAAAATTATACAGAAACTGGCAAAAAAACAAAATAATAAGTGGCTATCTGCAAAAATTTTCTCTTGTGTTGTGCGTCTGAAGAAAACTTCTGAAGCCTAAAACTATTAAGATAGCCCCATGTAGCTTCAGAAAGGAAATAAGATAAATTTTATCCCAAAAATCCCACGGGAACGGGAACAACGCGGGTAAAATCGTAGGGCGGTGTTTACGAACAACTAGCGCCATCTAGCGGACACTCCACGACGGCGACAACGCAGCGACACGGGCGCCGCCGGGACGAGACGCGCGGGCGCGGGGGGTGCACCGTGCGCCCCCAATTTCGAAAACGTTCATCGATTCATTCCAAAAACTACCGGCGATTGAGTACTACTTCTTAATTATACCTAAGAACTTCAAAATTGTAGAACGATAATTAAATCAAGTATATCTTCATCATCAAGTCTTTCCATCAAAACATCCTCAGAGCGACGAATGACCACCTCCTGCACATAATTTGGTCCTACGAGCAGGAGCAGTCAAAGCGAACTGGTTTGAAGCGGATCTTCGACTTCCAACGAAAATCGAGCAGCGAAGAATATTCGAGAGAAGATTCACCATCTGCAGTTAACGGTCAGGTCATTCAAATTTTCCTTCCTAATTCCGTGCTGAGTTTGTGCTAATATAGTTTTATTTCTCAAAATTCGTGTTGTAAAACTGTAAATACCTACCTACTTGATTTTGTTTCTCGCAACCACCATAATGACAAAAAAGAGGCATTCGGTTGTAGACACAGAAAGTACCGAAGATATTATTCGGGATTTAGTGAAAAAACGCGGTTCCTTGAAAGGCAAATTTACGTTATTTTCAAAATTTGTTCAATTAATAGACGGTTCCAATCCAACAGAAATTCAGAAAACAGAATTAAAAGAGCGCTTGCAAAAGGTAGAACAGTTGTTTGATCAGTTTTGTAGCATCCAAGATGAAATAGATTCGTACGTGGCAGGTAGTCAGATAGATATAGAATTGCAAGAGAGGGAGTGCTTTGAAAATCAATATTATGCTATTGTGGCCAAGTCTAAGTGTATTCTTAAAGATAATTCGATAGTTCAAAGCGATAACAGTAATTGTAAAACACACACACAAGGTATTAAACTACCTACAATTACTTTGCCGAACTTCGACGGTTCTTACGATCAATGGCTCGAGTTCCGAGATACATTTTTATCACTCGTTCATAATAGCAATACTCTCGATAATATTCAGAAATTTCACTATTTGCGTTCAGTTCTATCAGGTAATGCACTACAGGTCATTAAATCTCTGGAATTTTCCGCACAAAATTACATTGTTGCTTGGGATTTATTGGAAAATAGATACAACAACAGCCGTTTGTTAATTCATAATCACGTTAAAGCGTTGTTTACTATTCAGGCAATAAATAAAGAGTCGGCATCCCAAATACGTAAACTCATGGATACTATTTGTCGTAATCTTCGCGCATTAAAAACGTTAGATGAACCCACTGACACATGGGATACGTTAATTATTTATATCATAGTCACAAAATTGGATTCGTCGACCGAGCGCGAATGGGAACTTTTCAAAGGTACCCTCACAAATACATCTCCTAATAAAAAAACGTCATTGTCTGACTTAATGACCTTTCTTAAGGATCGCGCGGATTTTCTAGAAACCGTTAAACCTTCTAGCAGTAAACAAACGGAAAGTACTCAGAACAATCACACAAAAAGTTCGCCGTCAATAAAAACACATAGTCATGTTTCAACTCAAAAACCTGGCAAGAAGTCGGCTAAGCACACAAAATCGCCGCGATATAAGTGCAATATGTGCAGTTCTAATCACCCTCTTTATGCGTGCGATGAGTTTCTTATTTTATCGTCAAAAGATAAGTTGAAGTTCATCGAAGAAAAGAATCTTTGTCGTAACTGTTTACGTGACGGACACGCAATAACTGATTGTTGGTTCGGGCCGTGCAAGCACTGCAACAAAAAGCATAATACGTTAATACACAGTGAATTCGTTGACGCAAACGAATCGTCTACTGTTTCACACACAGCACAAATAGTTATCCAGCAAGAGTCCACTAAGGAAATCACGGCATCTCACACGTCTCACACGCATTACAAAGCCGATAATATTGATACGCGCTATTTTTATGATCAAGTATTATTATCGACGGCATTAGTGGAGATTGCGGATTCCAAGAATAATTATCACACTACCCGCGCTCTTCTCGATAACGGAAGTCAGCATTGTTTTATTTCCGAAAAACTCTGCAAAACCCTTAACATTCCAACGATACAGTCCACTGTGCAAGTAATTGGTGTAGGCAACTCCGTGACGCAATCCACACAATTATGTAATGTGAAAATACGATCCAAAGCAAGCTCATATAATACACACATTAATTGCTTAGTTTTGTATCAAATCACAGCACAATTGCCATCACTGGGTATCGATCATAATATCGAAATTCCCAATAACATACAACTGGCTGATCCTGACTTTCATTCGAGTGATGAAATTAATTTATTGATAGGTGCCGACAAGTTCTGGGATCTGCTAAATGAGGGTCTAATACGTTTACCAAAAGGTCCTTATTTGCAGAACACAAATCTTGGCTGGATTATCTCAGGTTCACTTCAAAAACAAATTACTTTAAAAAACACTCGAACGCAATGTAATTTCACACAAGCATTAGATGCGGAACTTAAACGTTTTTGGGAACTCGAAGAAATTATTTGTAATAAACCAAATTTCACAAAAGAGGAAATCGCATGCGAAAAATTATTTAAAGACACTACTTTACGTGACGATAAAGGTCGCTTTGCCGTGCGCATTCCTCTAAAAGAATCAGCTGACGAGCTACACGATTCATTCACGATGGCCGAAAACAGGTTTTTAGCACTCGAACGTAAGTTAAACCGAAGCGCGCCTAGTTATAAACAAATGTATTGCAATTTTATGAAAGAATATTTAGAGTTAGGACACATGAGCCGTATCACTGAATATTCGCCGCCGTACTATTTCTTACCGCATCACGGTGTCTATAGAGAACATAGTTCGACTACCAAACTTAGAGTTGTGTTCGATGCAAGTGCTAAGACCGCGTCCGGGAAGTCTTTAAATGATATACAGCTTATTGGTCCGACGTTACAAAATGACATATTCGCCATTTTACTAAGATTTCGGCAATTTAAATATGTCGCATGCGCCGACATCGAAAAAATGTATCGCCAGATATTAATTCAGTCAGATCAAAGGCGATTACAATTAATTCTTTGGAGGGAAAAGCCGTCTGATCCTCTTGGCATATATCAACTTAATACCGTCACTTACGGAACGGCATCCGCGCCTTACTTGAGTATAAGGTGCATAAAACAACTCGCGATGGAATGCAATGATGACGTCATTGCACAAATCATCAGTGATGATTTCTATGTTGACGATTTGATCACGGGGAATCAGGATTATCAAAAGCTATTAGAGATCTGTAAGGGTGTTTCTAAAGCCCTAGAATCGGCTTGTTTTCCGTTAAGGAAATGGATTTTTAATGCAAAACCCGACAATACTTTTAAAGAATTGTCGCTAGGAGACTCGTGTCACACTAAAACTTTGGGCCTGGGATGGTTTAACACTTCGGATGAATTGTATTTCACTACTCAATGTGAACACGACTTAACCAGTGTCAGTAAGCGCAGCATCCTTTCCACTATAGCACAAATATATGACCCTTTAGGTCTACTTACTCCAATGATAGTGATTGCTAAAATCATATTACAAAAATTGTGGTTAGCTAAGATGGGATGGGATGAGATGGGTCAGATTCTACCGTAGTGTTAGGATGGCTTAAGATGCCACCGAATCAGCTAAAACCATTTGTGCAAAACCGTGTAGTGGAAGTGAACGAACTAACGAGTGATAAAGCGTGGTTTCATGTTAGTGGTAAACAAAACCCAGCTGATTTGTTATCACGCGGCGTGCAATTGGATGCGTTAAACTCGTCTGATCTGTGGTGGTACGGACCGCTATTCTTACGCGATCACGGAATGATTGGTGAGCACAATAACAATAATTATAATATTAATTATGATGAATTACCAGAATTAAAACCCACGAAATCCGCATTAGTTTGTCAAACAAAAGCAATGTTTTTTCCTTTCGAAAACTTTTCTAATTTCAACCGTATGATACGAGTGATGGCCTATATTCTACGCTTTACGAATAATAGCCGACATAAAATAAAATCACATCGCCTCATAGATAATCTGTCAGTTGATGAATTGAACACATCAACAAGAACTTTAACGCGTATCGCACAACAAGAATCTTTTCCATTAGCTTATGATAGCTTAATAAGAAAACAACCTTTAAAATTTCCTCGTAATATTTCTAACTTGAACATAATTTTAGATGAACACAATATAATCCGAGTAGGAGGTAGATTAGAAAATTCCGATTCATTTTCTTTTGACAAAAAGCATCCTATATTGTTGTGCGGTCGACATAGATTCACCCGTCTTTTATTTGATTATAAACACAAGGAATTATTACACGCGGGGCCCCAATTGTTACTAGCAACCATAAGAGAAACTTGGTGGCCACTTAAAGGACGGAACTTGGCCAAACACGTAGTGCATACCTGTGTGAAATGTGCTCGCATGAAAGCTAAACCTCTAAATATTCAGATGGGTAATTTGCCATCCGAAAGATTGCAACCCGGGTATCCATTCATGTATTGCGGCGTCGACTACGGTGGACCATTGTTTATGTTGAACCGTTCAGGAAGGGGGGCAAAGTTAATAAAATGCTACGTATGTCTGTTCGTGTGTTTTGCAACGCGCGCTGTACACTTAGAGTTGGTTACTAATCTCACGACTGAAGCATACTTGTTAGCACTAAAGCGCTTTATTTCCAGACGAGGTAAACCTTTGCAAATCTTTTCAGACAACGGTACAACATTTGTAGGAGCACTAAAAGAATTTGCTAAATTTCTAGTAGATAAAGAGAGTGACATTAGGGATTATACTACTAATAACTTAATTAAATTCACGTATATTCCACCGTATTCGCCTCATTTTGGTGGTTTGTGGGAGGCAGGCATCAAGTCATGTAAATTTCATTTAATTCGTGTCGTAGGAAATGCACACTTGACTTACGAGGAATTAAGTACTGTATTAGCACAAATCGAGGCTGTCCTTAATTCCCGACCCATGTTCCCTCTGTCGTCCGACTCCTCTGACCTTCTCCCTCTAACACCTGCTCACTTCTTGATTGGCCGACCGTTCACCGCACCCGTTAGTCAAGACTTAACCACATCGGCAACGCAGCATCTCCGTCGCTACGATCGAGTTGAGCAGATGCGTCAGAACTTTTGGAGCCGATGGTCCAAGGAGTATATTTCTGAACTACAAAAGAGAACGAAATGGCAGACCAGCGGAGACACTATTGTTCCAGACACCCTTGTACTCGTGAAGGAAGACAACCTGCCTCCTCTCAAGTGGCGTCTAGGCCGGGTTCTACAGACATTCCCGGGGAAGGATAACATAGCTCGCGTTGCAAGCATAAGAACTGCGACGGGTACGATCAAGCGCTCCTTCTCGAAGATATGCCCACTCCCGCTTCCTGATGATGACAACACGATGACATCTGCTTCTTTGGAACCAGGAGCTTCCAAGGCCGGGGGCATGTTTACGAACAACTAGCGCCATCTAGCGGACACTCCACGACGGCGACAACGCAGCGACACGGGCGCCGCCGGGACGAGACGCGCGGGCGCGGGGGGTGCACCGTGCGCCCCCAATTTCGAAAACGTTCATCGATTCATTCCAAAAACTACCGGCGATTGAGTACTACTTCTTAATTATACCTAAGAACTTCAAAATTGTAGAACGATAATTAAATCAAGTATATCTTCATCATCAAGTCTTTCCATCAAAACATCCTCAGAGCGACGAATGACCACCTCCTGCACAGGCGGCTAGTGTAAAAATAAATTTCTTAATTAAAAACAAAAATCTTCGGAAAACCTGTTTGCTTTCGGGAGTATATTATATATTTAAAATTATCGGTTACCAAAACCTCACTCTCAATAGAAAATTTCTAAAACCAGTGATTAGAAATAAAACAGTAAAAAAAAAGATCCTCACCTTAATATAGTTGGCATTAATATACCCCTCACTGGACCCAGCATCAGCCCTCAAGATAAATCTCGAATGTTCATTCGGAAGAATAGTTTTATATCGATTTTTCGGATGAGAACCCGACACTATCGGTTTTTCCTGAAAATTCGTCGGCATATCCCAGAATTCCTGATGAAGGTTCCTTAGCAGCATTTTCTGGTATTCAGAACAGGGTTGAGAGGTCACAGGCTCAGGAATGACCATTTGAGGGTTATCTTTCGCTATATCTTCAACCCTACCACTACAGCAATGCTGACCTTCCCCCAAAATATGACATTTGACCTTGGAATAACCGTTTTGGAACACATCGTTCAAATCTCGTAAATTTTTCCTCGATAAAATACTCGATGCGTTCTGTAAGTGTTGCATATTTGCCAAATACAGTCGGAAATCTTCAGACGTGCTCTGAGGGCTTAGAGGTTTTGTCGTTATGTTTCGTGTGAAACCCTGCTGGAAATTCGGATCGTCTTGTCTGCCAAAAGCGTAAATTATTTCGTTTTCTTGATCTCCGCATACGAAGGTTAAGTTTTGAGGGTAATCTTGCTCTGTATAGGAAGTCGACCAGAGATTGTCATGGGATCCGAAACCTACTCCTTTATCGTTGGACCGTAATCGTGTACGATTCTTATAAGATTTTGGTATTAAATTCTCTGTGCTCAATGATTTTCTGTGCTTATCTCGATGCGGCAAATCTTTCAAATTCGTTTCTATTAAAGACTCATCGATTTCCAAATCCCTAGGCTCTTCCCTGGGCTGTATGTTCAATGTAAGCGACGTATTTGAGCTGCGTCTTTCCAAAATACCCTTTCGCGGTTCTGTCGTCGGATTGTCTATGCTAATGTTACTGTTATACCTACTTAAGTTGCATGTTGAGCCGTTTAAGTTATAGTTTGAGACGCTTAATCCTCTATTGACTGAGAGCTGTGGGTTCGATTGGTTAATGTTTAAAGTTAGAGAGGTGTTTGAGCTTCGGCGTTCGAGTAGACCCTTTTTCTGACCTGGTTTTGCATCTTTATTCAATGAGCTGTTACTTGAGTGCCTGCTTAAGTTGTTTGAAGACAGTATGTTTAATGTAAGACTGTTGTTAGATCCTCTGCGCTGTAATAAGCAGTTTTTCGAGACCTCACCAGGCACGTTTGTATTAGATGTGCAAATTACGCGTCTCGATGGCGTTAAATGTTCCGTGTTTGCTAAAGAACTGTTCGAATCTCGACGGTCTACCGACAGTTTCTTCTGCCGGCTGTCTGAATTCAGGCTGAAATTGGATATGCTGGTTCTAACTGTAGATAGATTATGACAAGACGCCCCAGCGCTGTTCAAAGAACAATTGGAACTCTGCAAGCTATGAGTGCTAAGCATAAGACTCTGGTTAGAATTCCTTCTATGCAATTTCTTCGTCATCTTCTCATCTTCAGCACTAGGTTCAAAATCGTCTGACGGTACACCTTCAGGTAACGTCTTCAAATTCGTACTAGACACGCTAAGATTCTGCTTATAGTTTAACAAATTCGAGCCTAAATTTTGTCCAGTGTCTAGATGGTAACTCCTATTATCCGCTCCAGAAATATTAATTTCTGGGGTGTTTTCGAAGTCCGCCATATTCTCGTCGAAGGAGCCCATTGTTCGTGAACCCATCCTTGAGGTACCAGGTTGGTATAACATGAGAGTGGCATGGTTTTCTCTAAGATAGATTCCGCTGTCCTGACCTTTCATATATAGACGACGTTGCTCCGCGTTCGATTGCAAAGAATTATACCCAAGTTTAGCTCCAGCAAAATCATGCTTGTTAATATTCTTTTGTGCTAAAATCCTCTTTAACTGCCTCTTCGGCGTGTTGGGCATCGAAACTGAATTTTGAGGGACTTCCAAAGTCTTTTTCTGAGGCAGAGAGAGGTTTACCGTCTCTGAAGAATCCAAAGAAGTCGCTTTGACTTTCAGAGTCGGTGTTTTGACTTTTTTCTCTTCTGCATCTGTGTATAGTTTTTCAAATTCTAGAAGTTCTTTCTCTAAATCACTGTCTCGCTTCGTTAAATCTATTCTTAGGTTTCTTAAGTTTTTCCCTTTTTTCTTTGTTTGTGTTTCAGCAGCAATAGTAGCGCCTTCTTCAGTTGTGACGGTAATTTCGAATTCTTTAGGCGAAAACCTCGGCATGTCTATAAAGGACTGTGTATCTGAACTCTGACGAAGTGTCTTTTTATGTTTAACATCAGGTGATTTCGGATCTTCTGTCTCAGGGATTTTTTCTTTGATTTCGCCCTCAAATTTGAATATAGGCCTTTCAGTGGGTGGGGTCTTTTGGGCGTGGTACCTTTCCATGCTTTCGCATGATGTACTGGTCTCCTGATTCTTGTAAGCTTCGTTCATTTGATCTTTCATTTGTTTAGCTATCGGTAGACCTAAGTTTTGTTCTATAATTTTCGCGTTATCCGAATCTAAGGATATAGATTTCAGCCTCTGTCTCCTAGCTTGGGCTGAGTTCGACGGGCTGGGAGTTAATTCGGGTTCTTCTAGAACTTTCGGTTCTATTTCTAAAGTGTCCATTTTAAGGCAGCAATCGGTTACGTCTTCACCTAATTTGGTTTCTGAATTCTTATTATCTTCACATTTGCTTATATTAAGTTCTATTGTTTTGTAGTTAGTTTCACAACTGTGGTGTCTCCTGTATTTCCGTACTTCTTTATCTGCGGGAGGAGTAAATCTCTCTTTTTCTATTGAGTTCCTTCCGCCATATCTCTTCGGTCTTGCCCTTTCTTCTGAGCAGGACTGTTCAAATGTAAAATAGTTTTCCTTATTGTAACTATGGACTTTAGGACTAGGTCTGTTCAATAATCTTGGTGAGCAAGGCTTTTCTGTAACCCCGTTTCTATTTAGATGATCGCCTAAGGCTCTCGGTGACTGAGGCACTTCCGCATCACGAGGAGTTTCAGGAAAGAACTTGGGAGACCGCACCGTGTCGTAATAAACAGACCTCGGTGACGGTTCCGCGAAGAACATTGGAGAAACTGTTTCAGGAGGCGTAAAGAATCTTGGAGAAGCCATAGTCTCCGCCAAAAGTTTTGGAGAAAAGTCGAACTTCGGTGCGGTAGACTTCTCTTTCGCTGAACTACACTCTAAGACTCTTGGAGAGTTCTGCATCTCTAATTTCTCTTGCTGTCCTTCTAAATGAGGTCCCTCGTTGACACTACACATGTTCAGCCTAGTACTGACTGAGCGGAACCTTCTCAGGTTACTCGGAGACGCTTCCTCGCCCTCCGGGGACCTCTCACTCATTTTCTCAAGTTTCTCAACTGTTGCAGAATCGAAACCGAACACCTCCCTATCAGTCTTCGGGGTAGCGCTGGCTAAAAACGGGGACTTGTCGTCCTTTTCCAACGACGGGGACCTGGTAGCACTGAACTTTTTGGCGCGTGATTCTTGTGACAAATCCGCGCCTAAATCCGCTGAAAGTTGAGCTAGAGGGCGGGGGATGTTAGTGTATTTGTAGTCTAGTCGTTTGTGTAGCCACTGTTCGGGTAAAGGGAGTTTGGGGATGAATTCTGAGGGTCCAGAATTTCCAGGGTCTGGGGGTTGTGGGGGTGTTGGGGCGGGGTTGTTAACGATGATGATCTGTGGGGGTAGGTTCTGAGGGTCGTCGGCGGGAGCGCCGGAGAGGGCGGCGCGGGCGCGGCGCGGCGCGGCCACGGCGCGGCCGCACAGGGAGACGCGCCGCGGCACTACCAGCCGCGGCAACGGGCCACGGATTATGTGCACCTGGAACAGAGAAAAGAACAGTTCAACAGCTGGGTCTTGTAAAAAAAGAATAGCATGTATTAAACAATTTGAGAAATGCTGAGAAAGCCTGTTCCATTGTATTTTGGGATCAGGTCATACAAGAGAGAAAAGGAACTGTTAAAGAGCTGGGTCTTTATAAAAAAAAAGGTAAGTATTGGAATATTTGAGAAATAACGTTAGCTTTTCCCTGGAATCCTGGGATCGGGTCCTACTCTGACTGGATGCAGCTGAATATCAATTCTTTTACTAAATGGCAAAATAACTGAGGTTTATTATCTGTTTATTGGCTGTAAAGTACCAACCGCGGCCTATAGCTATCAAGTTACACTGCAGAAAGAAGTAGTACGCCACATGTCACGTCAGCAAGTAGTGCTATACTCACGTGATGCGTGCTAGAGACACGCTTGCGTGTGTTGCGGCGGCAGCGCGCGGCGAGCAGCAGCAGCAGCAGCGCGGCCGCCGCCAGCGCGCCGCACCACCAGCCCGCCTGCGCGCCCCACATGTCACGCTCACATCTGCGGGACAGGAAAACATGAGATTAGGAACTTCAATTGTCAATATTCAATAATAATACATATGTGAGCGTGACAGTAACTGGCTGGCTGATACCTTCACGCTCACATATTTAGAACACGTAACGTGTCTTAAGACCATGGACAACTGGTGCCCGGGGAGGGCACCATCTCAGGACGATATTTCAGAGGAACTCTTTAAAAAATATGTAGTATGATTTGAGACATACACAGACTCACAATCGATTTGATAACGACTCACAACCGATTTGAAAAAGTTATTAGATACCTAATAGATAAGAGTACAATTGCGTCACTGTCACATCAACTCCTCTCGTCAGTTAAAATACCGTTTGTGCAGGGTCTTTGGCTCAAAAAGCAGTAGCAATACAATACAGAGAAGGCATGGTATTAATCACCACAAACGCTCAAAACAAATTGACGATTTCAGATACATATTAATTATAGGTACAGAATTCCTCACGATGTTTTCTTTTACCGATGTCTGTGATGTCCAAGATAAACTCTAGAAAGTACATTTGAAGCGAAAAAGTCACATTGGTACTTGTCCAGACCCAGCCAACTCTTTTGAGAAGCGGCAATGACTGGGTCATCAATTCCACTAGTAATATTTCTAACTTTTAATTAATTCCTTCTATACTCACATACTTAAATACTGTCTCCTTAAAATCAACTGAGATTCCATATTGAGATCGATAAAATTACTATAAATCGTTTTCATTTTATTTATTTACAATGCCAACGTTCATCACATTCAAATGACTGAATATTATTGAGTGAATGAAGGCAAACAATTTAGATTATATACTTAAGATAGTGTATGACGCAGGGATATATTATGCTGATTCACTACTTACCCTCTGTGTGTGTGAGTCATCATACAAATTGCAATATACACAGTCACCCTATTGATTTCCTAAGTACCAGGGAAGGAAAAAGAGGAAAAACCTATTGTTTTCATAAACATGATGATTATGCATGGTTTACAGTTTACAGCGGTCAGCAAAGCGCGACCCTCGGGCCGCAAACGATACGCGACGCATCTGCTTGAGGCCCGTGACGATATTTTTGCAATATCTCCATTGGGGTTGATAAATCAAATAATATAGTTTAAATACACGCCTCCATAATAAACATAGATAACTATTATCAAATGATTATACAAGTGCGGCGTTTACGTTTCGGACGCCGCACTGTACGGACGGACCTGTTGGTCTAGTGGTTAGTTACCCTGATTGCTAAGCCGGAGGTCGTGGGTTCGATTGTTCTGCATGCTTGATGATGAGCATGATTGTTTGTTCTGTGTCTGGGTGTAATTTATCTATAATATCAGTTGTCTGGTTACCATAGTACAAGCTCTGCTTAGTTCGAGATCAGATGACCGTGTGTGAGTTGTCCAAGGATATTTATTTATTTTTATTTTTATACATACTAAATACGTTCGAAAAATATAACCACTCCTTGGAAATCGGGTAAAAACATGGGTGAAGCTATTTTAAAAGCCCTATTTATAAAAAAAAACACCCTCATCATATTTTCGTACCTTCAAAGTACCTGTGGCTAATAACAGCCACATGAATGAAAGGGGTGAACAAGGCTATTGTTAGATTTAGACCAGACTGCACAAGCCGGCTATTAAAAACTCTGAATCAATATTCTAAAATCAAAATCCAGGTCATGATGCAAACTGCAGAAATATTCTAACAGTTGCTTCTTGCTGATGCTTTTTCTGCATAGAAAAATATTTTCGGACTACTTAGGTATGGCCATCTGATCCAGGTTAGGCCTGTGTAATGGTAATAGGACTATTGATAATATACTAGCTATTGCCCGCGACTTCGTCCGCATGGAATAATTCAGGGATGAAAACTATCCTATGTCCTTTCTCGGGTCGCAGACTATATCTATACCAAATTTCATTCAAATCGGTTCAGTGGTTTAGGCGTAAAGAAGAGACAGACAGACAGAAAGACAGACAGAGTTACTTTCGCATTTATAATATTAGTATGGAAGTATGGATAATAATTTACATTTATATCACTACATAGTATTAAACAAAGTCGCGTTCTCTGTCCCTATACATATATGCTTAAATCTTTAAAACTTCGCAACGGATTTTGATGCGGTTTTTTTTTAATAGAAAAAGTGATTTAAGAGGAAGGTTTAAGCGAAGCCGTGTGGGGCACCCTGAAACAGAACAATAATCATGCTAATTAGGCAAAGTTTGTCCTGCATGGGAATGGAACCCACGACCTTCAGCTTAGCAGGGTTTTCCTTGGTAGTTAAATTCCTCGTTTCATAGCCAGGCCTTTTGGTCTAGCGACCATCTAAGAAATCGGCCTTAAGCACGTGTGGTGATCAATGCTCGTGCCTTCTCTGTGTGAGAAGAGACCTTTGTCCTGCAGTGAGACAGTACATCATCATCTCCCTTGCCTTTTCCCAACTATGTTGGGGTCGGCTTCCAGTCTAACCGGATTCAGCTGGATACTAGTGTTTTACGTGGAGCGACTGCCTATCAGACCTCCACAACCAACTGGTCGACACGGTAACTCTTGGTTAGACTGGTCAGACTTTCCAGCTTACCCGTAACGACCGTCAAAGTTCTACGAATGACAACCAACGGCTTAACATGCTTTCCGAGGCACGGGATGTCAGTGATGTCCAAGATAAACTTTATAAAGTACATATGAATTAAAAAAGTCACATTGGTACTTGCCCGGATTCGAATCCACAACCTCTTACACGAGAGGCGGGCGCCTTATCCACTGGGTCGTGATGGCCCAGTGGATAAGGATAAGATGCAGTGGGACAGTAATAGGCTGGTATTATTTATTTATTTAATAGCTATAGTAATCAGTTTGGATATCAGGGAGGCCTATGCTGGGAAGCAAGACAATCATCCTGGAATCATTTTAAGAAAATGTTTAATGTGTTAGATTGTTAAATAAAGACAATTTTTTTTTGGGGAGTGGGAAATCATCCAATGACTGTTTCCGTCCTGGGTGCGGCGGGAGAGCGTGTCAGACTTTTACTGACTAAAACCCACTCATGTTCCTTCGGTTGCCCTTTATGTTCCGGGGTCACGGTAACTATTATAAACATTCCGCAACCCCGGACTATTATTATATCAGTTGTCTGGTTACCATAGTACAAGCTCAGCCTACTTTAGGATCAGATGGCCGTGTGTGAGTTGTCAACAACAAATGAACACTTAACAATCTTTAATGAGCCTCATTTTTATGAGCTCCCCATGTACAATCAGCGTCAAAAATATCGTGACGAAAAGACTGTTCAAAATATCGAAACAACTAAAAAAAACCGGTCAAGTGCGAGTCGGACTCGCGCAAAAGGATTTTTTTGTGAAATAACTACAAATTTACGGTTTTCGGAGTTTTTTCTTTATTTGTGCTACATGAAATTGCTTCTTGCCAAATTTCATGATTCTAGGTCAATGGAAAGTACCCTATAGGTTTTGATTCCCTTGCAAATGTCTAAATATGCAATATAAACAGCCGTATCTTTTTCTGCGTTGATTGAAACTTGATTTTTCACTGCTTTGAGAGATAGCACACCTGAGTATGTGATATTAATTTCAGCTTGATATCTGGACGCCTTTCTGAGAAAAAGGGTCTTGACAGACGGACAGACGGACGGACGGACGGACAACAAAGTGATCCTATAAGGGTTCCGTTTTTACTTTTCTAGGTACGGAACCCTAAAAATCTACTTTATATCAACGAAACAAAGATCTTGTTTAAGCATTTGTCGTGTACTGTCCTCATTCTGAAACATTCCTTGTGTCGTTGAGCTAGTTTAATTTTCATATTTTTGATTTTTGTTCAGACTCTTTGTCCTGTTATTTTTGAGGCTGACTGTACTATGAATTTAATTCAGCAATCATTTCTTAATTTGTAATTATGACCTATTGTTATTTTATTATCATAAGTACCTATTGTCAGCTGTTTAATTCAAGGTATATTGTCATTCTATTTAATTACATAATTTAGTTATCAATTGGTTTATGTTTATTAAGTAACTGGAAACTGTAAAGTCAACCTTAAGCTTAACTAATGCTTTAAGGATAAAGTTGAGAATTTTGTAAAAAGATAAAATAATTATGTGAGTTTTTTTTAATTGCCTTAAAGCCCTTGACAACTTAACTTGCTAGACCAAGGGATATCACTCGGTCAATAGCCAATTACTAAAATACAAAGAAATTCCAAAATATCACAGGTTTTATGAAACCTAAATCAGGCAGGTCGCCATATTCTATTCTAAGCCTAATGCACTATTTATTTTTATTATGCTAATTTAAGAATTCTTTATGTAAATCTGTGAATAAATTTTATTATTATTATAAAATCGAAATCAAAGCATTTATTTCACTTTGACAAATTACAGGCACTTATGAATTGTCTAAGAATTCGTCGGAAACTCAGAAAGAAAGTTGAATCTAGATGCTAGTTCCAAAACATAGGTTGATCTTTATAGAAAAGAACAGGCAAGATATCCATGGACAATTTTCAAACATTAAGTTTTGTTTCTAAATGTGAAATGAATACAATAAAGATATAGAGCAATGTAATATGGAAGACCAGCCACCTTACCATGACGTTTACAGTAAGATTGTTTTATTCCTGTTCCAGAGAGTGCAAGTGCGGTCCATGGCCCTCTACGGGGCTCCGGTCTGGGCGCCCAATCTAGCCGCGGCTCCGGCCCGGCTTCTGAGGGCGTCCCAGAGGGTCATGGCCATTCGCATGGTGCGGGGATACCGCACGATCTCCTGCGAGGCGGCATCAGGGGGGGTCAGCTCTCTTAGAGACCAATGCCTACAATGGCACGATTTGCGAAAACGAGATAGCGCTCTATAAAAAAACAGAGAAGACAATATCTCAGTGGTGCCATATTCCTGAATGAATAGATAACCATTATTTCGGTAGTTGCCAATTAGGTATAATTAGTTGTGTTCATTTCAAGGTTCATATATTTATTAAAATAATGGTTTAGCCACTTATTATGATCAATATTTAGTGTTTCAATCGTATTAAAATGCTGAGTAAAAAATAAAAGTAAGAACTTATAATTATTTATTTTGTAGTTTTTTATTTTATAAAATGGCAACACATTTTTTCCAGTATGGCGGATTGTTGATATTCTTTTACATGTTTTGTTGTAGCTGTTTTCTTTATTATCATATTTTGTGCCAGTTCTACATTGTTATCTGTGAATAATTGCGTTAATCATTACGTGATCTTGACTCTACAGTGCGAAATTGGTGGTTTTTGTGTGCCCGAGATAGACTAATTTGATTTGTGTGATATGGACAATATGGACGCTTTCAGTGTTTACGAAATAAAAACTCACTTTATTTGTGCGATATTGACGCTTTAGTGTTATATTATGTAGGAATTTGTTGAAGAAGTCTCCAAAAAGCTATGATAAAGTTAATAAATATATTGAAACATGTATAGAAACTTTGTTTTATTTATTATTCCTACTACAGGTAGTTTTTATTTTTGAAGTTTTTGTCAGACGAATGTATGTATCATAACTAGGTAATGCATAATCATTAAATAAACTGCAAAATAAGATTTTGCAGTTTATTTATAGATTGTGCATTACCAGGGATACATACAAAACTATATATAAATCTATGGTAGGTACCTATCTGTTCAAAATTCCCGCGCCTAGCGAGTTTCTCATGGCATAAACTGGAGCGCTAGTGTGCTCGTGTAGGCAATAAATTTGTATGGAGTTGTCGTTCTTCCCGTTAGGGTATATATGTTCTGTGGGCGGCATGCCTCCTTGCCGGCACTCTGCCGTGGGATCTGGAGGCAACAGTCCTTGCACACACGTACGAGTGGCGCGTGGAAGTGCAACGCCGGGGCGAAGTCCCGCTGCCGCGGGTTATCGCGGCACGGCTCACGGAGCTCCGGCGAGATCTCAGGGCGGAGTGGAGACAGCGACTGTCGCAACCTAGTGCTGGGCACGCCGTGATAGCGGCGGTAAGACCCCTCTTTGAGGAGTGGCTGGAGAGGCGCCACGGCGCTCTCACGTTTCGCCTGACACAGGTCCTCACCGGACATGGTCAGTTCGGGAGGTTCCTGTGTTGGATTCAGGCGGAAGCGACGCCTGGGTGTCACCACTGCAGCAACGGTCGCCTGGAGGACACGGTCGAGCACACGGTGGAGGTGTGCCGCCCATGGGCGGACCATAGACGTGTCCTCGTAGAGGCGATCGGCGGCGGTGACCTCTCGCGCCCAGCGCTGGTTCAGGCCATGCCGCGGGGCGAGACGGAATGGGATGCCGTCGCCTCCTTCTGCGAAGCAGTTATGCTAGTGAAGGAAGCGGCGGCGCGCGAGAGGCAACGACGAGCCTCTCGCCCCGGACAAAGACCCAGGCGAAGACGTCGAGAGTCGCAAGACGACTACCGGCCACCGTAGGCGCGGTTCTGCGGATGGCGAGCGATGGGTAGCTCGCCGCCCGGCTAGGACCAGGACCGCGTCGACGGCGCGTTAGTGTTCCACGCGCGCCTCAAAGAGAAGGAGTCAGCACAGGAAGGGGCCTAACAGGGCCAACGCCTGCCGGGGTTGCGGAATGTGTATAGTAGTCACCGTGACCCTGGAACATAAAGGGCAATCGAAGGAACCTGAGTGGGTTTTAGTCAGTAAGAGTCTGACACGCCCTCCCGCCGCACCCAGGACGGGAGCAGTCATTGGATGATTTCCCACTCACCAAAAAAAAAAAAAAAAAGAGTGTGCAAGTGACAGCGTTAGATACGTTGTCTAGCGCCGTCTCTTTCCCACTGAAAGTAATATCGAAGTAATACTGCTATAAGGGCTTGTGGTAGGCCCCCAGGTGATATCACAAAGTTAATAGCCAATTACTAAAGTACTAAGAAAACCCAAAAACGCTACCGAACCTGGGAATCAAACCAAAATTAATCTTAACGGTTTATGAAAACCTGATGAAGTACATATCAATCAATTGTATTCATCAGCCATTAAAAAATTTCTTCATAATTTCAAAATGTAACAAAATCACCTCCAAATGACTCTTACAACACTAACAAAGAAAAATGACTCTTATTCTCTCCACATAGAACTGAAAATCCACATCCTGTGAAAACTGTCATGTTTATTGACTCATACATGCTTTCCCGTGAAATTTGTGGAGAGAGGGAGCTACAGACAGTCATTAACGGATAAGTCATCAATGGGAAATCTGGATTATTATTCACTAGCTTTTGCCCGCGACTTCGTCCGCGTGGATTAATAGTTCCCGTTCCCGGGGGATTTCCGGGATGAAAATTATCCTATGTCCTTTCTCGGGTCCCAGACTATATCTGTACCAAATTTCATTCAAATCGGTTCAGTGGTTTAGGCGTGAAGAAGAGACAGACAGACAGACAGAGGTACTTTCGCATTTATAATATTAGTACGGATAGAGTGACATCTTTTTAGCTAATGACACAAAAAGAGGGGTGTTATAAGTTGGACTACTATGTGTGATTAATAGTATGTCTCTCTGACTGTGGCACCATACCTTTTAAACTGATGATCAGTTTTGAATGCTGTTTTATTTTTTCAAATTATGCTATCTAGCAATGGTTCTTCGACATGTTTCATAACAATTGGTTAAGCCATTTCAAAGTTACTCTTTCGTTGGTTGCAGTTGAGATTTATACTTAATTAAAAAGTAAAAGTAAGTAAAAAATGTTTATTTCTCCACATAAATCATAACCAGATACATAGATTGTTTTTGTTACAAAATTGGAGTGGACTGGAGCCTAAACTAGGGCAACCCTGTATTTCAGGACTCCAGGTCTTCCTCCCGCAGCGAGTGAGTTGGTTGTGCTATGTGTATGATTGCCGTGCGTTTGATTGTGTGGTGCATGTGCGTGTGATGTGAGTGTGTGTGTGTGTGTGTGTGTGTGTGGGTGTGTGTGGGTGTGGGTGTGTGTGTGTGTGTGTTACATAATAAGTAAGAAACTAAAGAATACGCTTACACGCAGTGTGTTATGGGAGAGTAAGTGCATGTGTTGGCGGTTATGAGTGAGTGTGTTTTGATTGTTCTGCAGTTAATAAACAGCTGAGGATATAGAAAAGTGTTAGTTGGATATCATTAGTAGTGCTTCCGTTTCGTCATAATTTAAATTATAGAGGTATTTTTGGAGGATGAGTTTACACTCTTTGGTGAGTTTTGGGAATATGTTTAATAGGGAGTTTAATTTATTATATAAGTAGGGACCAAGGAAGCAGGAATATCTTCTAAAGAAGGCCGTATTGTGTTTAGTTGCCTTGCATATTCTGTTATTTCTTCGTGCAGGATAAGAAACCTTAGAATCGTAGGATAGTTCTTTGTGCTTGCGAAGTGTAGTGTGAAGGATGAATAGTTGTCTTACAGTCATGATTTTGCAATCCTTGTATAGGCACATTGTTGGATATCGAAATGGTTTTCTAAGCATTACTTTTAGCAAAGACCTTTGCGCTCGTTCAACTTTCATAATTTTGGTCTTGCAGGCTCCACCCCAAACCGGAATGCAATAACCCAATATTGATTGGACCAAAGCAAAATAAACTGTCTTTAGCATTTCCAGCTTGAGTACATTTCGAAGTTTCTTAAAGATCCAGATCATTTTGCGTGTACGCGCTGACAGAATATCTAGTTGTGCATGCCATGAAAGGGTATCATCTATTTGAGTGCCGAGGTATCTGATATTGGTAGTCTTTACTAGTGGTACGCAGGAGCAAGTCAAGGAATGGATACTGTTACAATTGTGTGCTTTTAAAGTGTAGTTATTAGGTTGTGTTGTTTTATTTATAGAGAACGTTATATATTTTGTTTTATTAATATTAAGTGTTAGTAGATTTTTATTTAACCACAATGATGTCTGATGTAATCCTTTTTCGGCAAGGTATCGTGCCTCTGTTGTTAATTGTTAAAATTTTAATTTAAACTTTATTTATTTCACTTTATAATTGACAAATGTTTTGTGTAAATTGCACATTTCTTGTTATCTGTACATTTTTTTATTTTTAAAGATGAGAAATTTTAATTCATGAAAATAGAATTAAAATTTGTCAAAAAAAAAATTGGGTCTTATTATGATTGGAGCAGTTTTTTTACTACTTTGTATTTATATGAGTTTATTTAGTTATTTGAGTATTTTTTTCAAGTACATTTTTTTAAGTAAGTATAATTTAGGACAAATTTCTCTCATTAAAAATGGATTAAAGAATTAAAATCATTCTCTGGCAATTAATTATCTTTGCTTTTTTAAGATCCATTCTATATTTTTTTTTTCTTTTTGGTGAGTGGGAAATCATCCAATGACTGCTCCCGTCCTGGGTGCTGCGGGAGGGCGTGTCAGACTCTTACTGACTAAAACTCACTCATGTTACTTCGATTGCCCTTTATGTTCCAGGGTCACGGTAACCACTATAAACATTCCGCAACCCCGGCAGAATTAATCATATTCTGAAATCAGACAAGATTTGTTCCAGTAGAGAAACCAGTTGTTGTTGTAATATACTTTAACATAGTAGAAGGATGTTTCTCTGCTATTTGGAAATTTGTCCATACAGGGGTGTCCTATGCAAATTTTATGAAATATTGAGAATATTTGTTAATTAAATAAAGGGCAATAGCATACTAAATATATATCTTTAAAAAGCCCACACATTTTCCTCTTTGTTTTTTAGTTATGGACGATTTTATGCAAAACCCTGACAGGGGACTGTTGTAACTATCCAGGGGAATGTTTTAAGGACAAAAACGAGTATTTTGGTTTATTAAAGTTCTTAGTTAAATGGCTTTTAAGACTAATCATATAACACTAAAGTCAGTCTTTATAATAATAAAAAATTAAAATATAAGCGAAGAAAAATTACTACAACTAATAATTTATCACAACCAATATTTTCTGTTTGTATATTTTCAGTTTCCATTTTCTGTTTGTATTCCTGAATCTTAAGGTCTTTTTCTTTCAGTATCTTTTCACGTTTCTTTTTAGCATTTTTCTTTCTTGCTGTAACTAATGCAATTTCTGATGTTCTTAAAGGTTCTTCCGAAGACGTTCTTCCGTTGGATCCTCTGAATCTGGTGTATTTTCCCTCAAAAAAGTATTTGTCGCTTTTTTCTTTGCACGATACTTAGAACAATGCCCTTTGCGGGGATCGTGCGGTCCATGGCCCTCTACGGGGCTCCGGTGTGGGCGCCCAACCAAGCCACGGCTCCGGCCCGGCTTCTGAGGGCGTCCCAGAGGGTCATGGCGATTCGCATGGTGCGGGGATACCGCACGGTCTCCTGCGAGGCGGCATGCCTCCTTGCCGGCACTCCTCCGTGGGATCTGGAGGCAACAGTCCTTGCACACACGTACGAGTGGCGCGTGGAAGTGCAACGCCGGGGCGAAGTCCCGCTGCCGCGGGTTATCGCGGCGCGGCTCACGGAGCTCCGGCGAAACCTCATGGCGGAGTGGAGACAGCGACTGTCGCAACCTAGTGCTGGGCACGCCGTAATAGCGGCGGTAAGACCCCTCTTTGAGGAGTGGCTGGAGAGGCGCCACGGCGCTCTCACGTTTCGCTTGACACAGGTCCTCACCGGACATGGTCAGTTCGGGAGGTTCCTGTGTCGGATTCAGGCGGAAGCGACGCCTGGGTGTCACCACTGCAGCAATGGTCGCCTGGAGGACACGGTCGAGCACACGGTGGAGGTGTGCCGCGCATGGGCGCACCATCGAACTACCCTCGTAGAGGCGATCGGCAGCGGTGACCTCTAGCGCCCGGCGCTGGTTCAGGCCATGCTGCGGGGCGAGACGGAATGGGATGCCGTCGCCTCCTTCTGCGAAGCAGTTATGCTGGTGAAGGAAGCGGCGGCGCGCGAGAGGCAACGACGATCCTCTCGCCCCGGACTAAGACCCAGGCGAAGACGTCGAGAGTCGCAAGATGACTACCGGCCACCGTAGGCGCGGTTCTGCGGATGGCGAGCGATGGGTAGCTCGCCGCCCGGCTAGGACCAGGACCGCGTCGACGGCGCGTTAGTGTTCCACGCGCGCCTCAAAGAGAAGGAGTCAGCACAGGAAGGGGCCCAACAGGGCCAACGCCTGCCGGGGTTGCGGAATGTGTATAGTAGTCACCGTGACCCTGGAACATAAAAGGCAATCGAAGGAACATGAGTGGGTTTTAGTCAGTAAGAGTCTGACACGCCCTCCCGCCGCACCCAGGACGAGAGCAGTCATTAGATTTTTCAGTCTTTTGGTCAGTCTTTTTCTTTTTTCTTTTGATATTTCCGCCTTTCTTTTTCTTTCATTTCTTCTTTTTTTTGAGTGTCATTTTTAAGTCGTTGATATCTCAAACGTTCAACTATGCGTTTTTGTTCTAGTATTTCTTCTCTTGTTTTGACTTCTTTCGGTGCCATTTTAAGACAATACCTACGAAAGAGACAATAATGTTAATGGTCATAGATGCCAGTTTGGCATGTCATGCTTCACAAAACCTAAGCAAACAGTCCCCTGTAGTATGAACAGTCCCCTGTGCTATGAAATGACAGGGGACTGTTGGCCAGGGGACTGTCATTTTTTAATAAATATTTAATAAAACAAAATCATTTAAACATATCAGATTAACGAAACAGATGTGGCTCCATACTAGATAATTAATTATTTTAAACAAGTTGTCGTTATTAAAACTGTTAAAAAAGTAAAAAAAAGGCTTACCAGTGGACTGTTTCCTCTAACGGCCGAGACGCGTGGATCACTAGCACATGCAGTCGTCACACTAAAAAAAATGGCGGCTGCCCGCTTAGCTCCACAACCGAACGAATTTCACACCGATTGCGTTTCGTTTCACGATCTAAATATTTCGCGCCAAAACAAAATTTGACTTCAGCGCGGTTTTCAAATTTTAACAGGGGGCTGTTTTAATAATTTGAGGACAGCATTCGCACATAGATATTTTGAATAAATTATATTGTAAAAAATATAATTGTGAAGTATAAAGATACTTAATGTTATTTTTATGTATTCGGATATTTTTTATTCAGTTATTAACGGCAAAAAAAATAATATTGGTAACAAGACTTGTAATTTTGGAAAAGGGACATACCAGGGGACTGTGTTTTGTGGTGTTTGGGGTTTATTTATTCAAATATAACATTATTAAATTACTAAATAAGCTGTGGCGTGCCAAGAATGCATAATACTATGTCATTATTAATACAAAAAGCTGAGAAATATTAAGATTTATTGCATAAAATTAGCTTGGGACAGCGATTTTCCATTTAGTGGAGAAATGCCCAGAAATAAGGTGCAAAATACAATAACTGGTTATGTGACAAGCTTAGACACAAGTTATAAAGTGTTATGCGTGTGTCAGTGTATTGCAAAATCTTAATATCCTGCCTGATAATTATTAACTATTGACTTCTATTGTGAAATAATAGCGATATTAAATTAATATTTATGCAACCAATGCCAGGTGAAAATCAATATTTATAAATATGTGAGAAGCACTAAATTGTGTATTTATGTGTATGTGTATTCATATAATTTAATTATCGAGCTTAGTAGTTTAGACAGATGAAATTAGCCCAGTCCGGTTGGAACAAGAAATTAAATTATAAGTATTATATAAAAATAAAAGAACAAGAGGACGGCCACCAAGGAGGTGAGTCGACCTACCCCAGGGATAGCGCGGTACGGCTTTGGACAGAGACAAATGGAGACTTCTGGAGGAGGCCTATGTCCAAAGAGGACAACCTGATTAAATAGGTTAAATTAGGTACCGGAGTTAGCTTCTTAAAAACTTAAATAAATAATATATATATAACAAAATTAAGTATTAAGAATAAGAAATTAGTAATAAGGTTAGACAGTAAGTAAGAAATGTAAAAACTAGATTAATCAGCGAATAAAGGCTATTTTTATTTTTTATTCAAGTAATTTTATTATTTTTATGGGTGTTTTGGACGATATCGTTTTTAGCTAATTTTATACAGTCAGGATGAAAATCCTGTTAATTCTCACAGTACAAAATAAAGTAAAAAAAAATATTTTGTATGGGGAGAACGAAAAGATGGGTCGGGAGGCTTTAGGAACTGGGACCACTGTCCCAAATGCCACCTATTTTTTCTATCAACTATTTTGTCTGATGAGGCTTTCTTTCAGGACACTACCGCTACCTTGACACAAATCAATTCTTATCATTTTCTTGTTGGGATTATTTGATTGAAAATAAACAGTTCACATTTAATTTACTGCTATTAGAGGCAAAGAAAATCTAACGAATCAATAAAAAGTATTTTGCGTTTAAATAAATAAATAAATAAAACGTTTATATATATAATAAATAAACAAAACTTACATAGATAAAAGAAAAGAAAAAAGGAAAACATTACATTTCTGTGGAACTTAAATCAAGAACTTAAATCTATGCGCAAACAATGTAAACCCTGCCTCTTACACTAGGGAAACCTGTATTATAAGAGGCAGTGATTCGGCCATTAAGATTAGGATTTAAGTGACAAAGGAAGCGTGACGAAATACATCAGGGGGCGAGGTCTACAAGTACTGTTTCAGTTTATTTATTACAACTTGTAACAAACATGTAAAACTTGTAGCAGATCAAATATTGTATATATAACAATTATTGTAGAACCAAGGCCCAGGGTAATAGAAAGGTATAATTTCAAGTTGTGTGTGTGTGTGTGTGTGTGTTTGTGAGGGAGTGGGTGTGTGTGGTGTGTGCGTGTGTGGGGGGAAGGGGTGTATATGGGTGTGCATTTTGGTTTATTAATATTTTACGCGATGTAGGTTAGTATAGACTCAGTATCAGAGTAGTCCTGTTGTAGCAGCCAGTTAGTGACCTTAGATTTAAGTTGGTGACGGTTTAAATCTAGTATGTTGAGAGTTTTATGGATTTTTTTGTATATGTGTGAGCTTAAGACGTAGAACTGGTGTTTGGCGAAAGAGGTCTTGTGCTGAGCACCGAAGGGGAGGTTTGTACGTTTATTTGGGTCAGATTTGGGCAACGTAGCATGCTTTCTGAGAACTGATTGAAGGACATACAATTGCCGGACTGTGAGCACCTTGATGTCAGCATAAAGTTGGGTTGTTGGGTATCTATAAGGTTTTTTCATCATTACCTTCAAAACTGCTCTCTGTGCTCGTTCTGCTCTAAGAAATCTGGTTTTCCCGTCACCACCCCAGGCTGTAATACAATAACCGATTACTGACTGACACAGTGCGAAGTAGACCATCTTGATAGTGTCAAGATCCGCTGATTCCCTAAGTCGTTTGAAGACATGAACCAGCCGCAGAGTCCTTGTTGTGACAGTGTCAAGATGAAAGTCCCATTTGAGCCCTTCATCAATTTGTACTCCCAAATATTTGACATTGTTCGTTCTAGTGAGGGGCGAGCAGAGGCAAGGTGTTTCTTGATCAGAGCAGGTGTGCGCGGTTAGAAGAAAAGAGCTGGGTGGTTTGGAGTTATTTCTCAATGCAAAAGGGATGAATGCAGTTTTGTCAAGGTTTAGCGTGAGCAAGTTAGACCTCAGCCATCTCATTACTTCCGACATCGCATGTTCAGCATTATCTTTAACTGCTTCCCATGTAGGACCGTAAACAATTATTGCCGTGTCATCGGCATAAGTGAACAAATAGCAAGATCTTCACTTTCGTTGACATTCGACATAGATCGTTTATGTAGATCTGAAACATGGTAGGGCCCAAGATGCTACCCTGAGGGACTCCGAAAGTAATTTTTTGCTCATCACTAAGGTGTGTGTCTACTTTAACTCTCTGCGTACGATTTTTAAGGTAATCCTTAAAGATATTAAGTGTCATTCCCCGAATACCGTGACGTTCCAATTTGGAGGTTAGAATGGGAACAGAGACTGTGTCGAATGCCTTGGATAAGTCAAAGAAAATTCCCAGACATTTATTTTTCTGGTCTAGGTTCTTGGCAACACATTGTGTTAGGTCTACAACGGCATCTTCGGTTGACACACCATGTCGAAAACCGTACTGATTAGAAGCAATGATGTTGTATCTGTCAAGAAAACGCGTCAGGTGCTTATTCATTCTTTTCAAAGATTTTGGATAGTGAAGATAGGACTGAGATGGGCCTATAGTTGTTGACGCAGTCTCTGCTCCCACTCTTGTGAATTGGATATACAATTGCTCCCTTGAGAGAATTAGGGAAAACCCCTTCCTGTACACAGCGATTGTATATATGAGTCAGTGGTCGAAGCAACGACTTGCGAGATATCTTTAGCACTTGAGATGGTATTCCATCCCAGCCTATTGCACAGTCACTACGTAGCTGCATAATAGTGGATTCAATCTCCGACTCGTCCACTTCCAACAGAGCAGTTTTTTATGCCTCTAAGCTTTAGAGGCATTTACCAGCGATTTTGTGGGCTACTTGGTTTAGTGGTTAGTGACCCTGACTGCTTAGTTGATGATTGTGTGAATGTATTGTTGTGCACACAGGCTTATCCTATATTGCAATTTCTTTTATAGAATTAAGGGTTTGCTGGAAGATAACTCAACTTTGGGTTAAGCTCGCCTTTGTACATAGCTCATTTATGTTTGCTGTTTTTATGTGTCTTTTCTTGTGCAATAAAGAATAATAATATTGTGAGAAGAGTGAAGATTTCAACTTTGGGAGATTGTGAGTTTGATTTCTACAAACTTTGCGTGATGAGTGTGTTTGTTTCATGTCTGGGTGTAATTTATCTATAACTAGCTTTTGCCTGCGACTTCTTCGTAGAATAATAGTTCCCGTTCCCGGGGGATTTCCGAGATGAAAACTATCCTATGTCCTTTCTCGGGTCCCAGACTATATCTGTACCAAATTAGATTCAAATCGGTTCAATGGTTTAGGCGTGAAGAAGAGACAGACAGACCGAGTTACTTTCGCATTTATAATATTAATACGGATATGTGTGTATTTGTAAATGTTATAAGTATGTATATCAGTTGTCTAGTTACCATAGCACAGGCTCTGCCTATTTTGGGATCAGGTGGCCGAAAGTTGTCACAAAATATTTTTTATTTTTAAACCTTCGAACATATGTGATTTGAGGCAAAATAGAAACACATTAGCAGAGCGACAGCCGGTTGTCACTTTGTTGTTGAAAGGTTAATTCATAAGTACAAATCTCAAAAAACTAAGCTACTTTAATAACACACGAATGTATCAGCCAATTAAATCACAAAAGCAGAGTGTAATATAATCAAATTTGTCTCTATTAAATCCAAATATCAAGTAGCATAGATACAAATACTGCTACTGCATGTATGTTTATGATTATATTTATTTAAATAGATACCCTGCCAGCTGATACAAACCGATTTCTCTTTCATTTCAAAGATTATAATGATTATTATCTGTATATCTACTTATTAATTAAAATTCAGATTTTTATCAATTAATAATAAACCTTTAAGAGTATAATTTAAAGTTGTAAACGCTACCGACGGTGACACCAAGACCAACGCATGCAAAATTAAATCATACTTCTATTTATGGTTCTGACAATACTAATGTAAGTACTACTAAAAAAATACTGAAAATACGAGAGTGAGGTGTTTAATCGCTGTTTTTGCATTCTCACCTCGTTCTACACGTACTATCAAGGCTGGGGCACAGTTTCATCGACGAAATATATTCGTTTCCGGACATTTAAACCTTCAAAATATACTTCGAAGAATATTCAAAGTAATCATCTTTTGGATGGAGTTTTAATGAAAATTATCATAACGACTGCTGGGAGACGACAAATGACGTGTTTTAACACCTTTTTGAGCGTAATATCAGCGTTAATATGGTGAAAATAACATTAAAAAACTTACTGTGCATCTATTTAGCAGGCAGAAACTATTACACACTAAAATCCGTCACCATACGATTATAAACCGTAAATTCACTGTGGAACACTATATTATAGACACCCAAACACGTCACTAAAAACAAAATGCACTTTTTTCACTAATTTGGTGGTATTTTACACGTTTTCACAATAATCTCTCGCCCTAAGAGTTTTGACATTACGTGAATCGGCCATTTTTCTTTCTGGGGACAACAAAAGCGGGGAGTGTTGCCACTACATAAAGTCAAATCTTCCTTCACATATTAGTCATCAGATAAAGAATTGTTATTTATACACACTTTGTCATTAACTCTAATGAGCATGAATTTGCTCTTCAAACTTAACACAAAATGACTCAAAACGTAAGACAGAAAGATAACTTCTTTCTCAACTTACAACTTTTATCACTGAATAGAACCTCGTTTTATTGCGAACTCTACAAATTTTTCTCTTTGTAGTTTTAGTTGGCGAATGTTTACCACAAAATCGAGCAATATTCTGAATATTTTTCACGTTGAGCTATTGTCATGGAGCGTAGTCTGGTTTTCCATTCAGTGGTGTTATGCACATGCGCCGTAGGAGGCCCGGCCACAATTTAGGCCACTGGGCCATCGACTGTCCCTACGAACGCTCCTAGGTCAAAGCATAATGTGCATTGGTACTTATCTACTATCTAGGTCGCGAGGACTCTGAACTAAATTCGGTAAAACACATTAAAACAGATTTATTGCACATAAAAAGCGACAAATTAACATTACGAGAAATGGTAATATGCGATGCGTATTACTGTGGCTTTATTCCGTAACCAAGCAACGTGTAAGAGTCAGCGCAAACAGGGATATCACACTCGAGTTAATTTAATTTCAATTAAAATTACTTATAAATTAACTATGATTACAAGAGTTCAAGATTGTATGCAAGATATTATGATATTGAGTCGTATTTTTTTAACTTACACACAATTAAGCAATTTTCAATAATACTACAGTTGCATATTAAGTATTACAACATGTTATACTGTCCCACTGCAGGACAAAGGCATTTTATGACACAGAATGAGCATTAATCACCACGATTGCTCAAAGTGGATTCAAGTTTATATTTTAAACTAGCTGTTCCCTGCGGTTTCACCCGCATCTTTAGCCTATAGCCAACTCGATAAATGGGCTATCCAACACAATTTTTTTTTTTTGACAAAAACCCATCCTTGTTCCTTCGGTTGCCCATAACGTTCCGGGGCCACGGTAACAATTAAACTATTCTGCAACACCGGTAGGCATTGGCCCTAGAGGGCCCCGTCACGAGCTGACTGCTCTTTAAGGCACGTGTGGAAGAAAACACGCCGTCGACCCGGGTCACTACTAGTCATCAATCAACAATAATACTTGCAACATTTGACGCAACAACACACCCTCACCAAAGCATGAGGCATAGAGGCATCGTCATGCTATAGTGGGTGTCTCGTTTCTTCACTTGCTTTTTCTTTATGCGTCATTTGGCTTGTGATGACTGAGCGGCAAGACTAGACGTCGCAAGGTAATTACGACCACACACCAATTCTGTAAAGCGACTAATTTGTGCCACAATCACATTATGATATACCTACTTACCATTAAGTATATCTCATATTCCATAACATGGGTTAATGGTCAAAGGCCCGCCTCTCATGGAGGTTAAGGGTCCCAACCGGGCAAGGACCAATATGACTTTTTCAATTCCTAATGTACTTTTCAACCGACTTCAAAAAGGAGGAGGTTTTCAATTCGATTGTATATTTTTTAAAGTTTATCTTGGACAGTTGGACATCATCAACATCTATCCCGTGTCTTGGAAAGCTCGTAAAGTGTTGGTCCCAGGTGTGTCATTCGTAAATTTAGCAGTCGTTAAAGTTAATCCCGCTACACTATGCCCGACCACTGCATCTCTTGAAAGCCAGAATCAACAGAGAAGCGTTAGAAAAGCGCCGAGCAATGAAGCTCGACGAGTCCTGGAGGAACAGGTTATTTATTCCGATCTGTCACCCCGCTTTGTCCCCATCGGGAGACAGATAGGAAAAAAAAAAAGGAAAAAAAAGTTCGATCTGTCCCCCATTTAGCATCCCTCATTGCTAAATGGGGGACAGATCGAACTTTTTTCACTCCTTAACAGTTTCATCTGTACTATTTCGACTGTCTTGGATTTCGCAAAACAAGTTTATTGTGTGTTAGCAAAAATGTTGCTATTGCTAAACATGAAGGCTATAAAAGCTTTCGATTCTGAAGTGTGGCGAGTGAAATGAGTTGTTGACGTTATTGTTCAATATCGGATCGTGTTGACATTCTGATAATAACACTATAGAGATTAGACACGTATCTAATTTATATTGTCATTGTCCTTAGAAAACTTTAGCTTTACCATGAGTTTGCAGTTAAACCTCGTTATGTTATTACTGCTTCGCTCCCCTAGGGCATAGCATGATGTTCTATAGCCTATGTGTCATTCTGATGTATAAGCTATATTTCAGAGCTAGCTAGGTATATTTACTGAGTCCCAGGACCCTGAGTAGTGAGTTGCCAGCCATAGAACTGACTACGGCCGGCAGCAACAAATTGCTACCTACTACAGATATGAGAGCACTGCGCGGCTCCACTGATCATAACTCGACCAACATGCCAGTTAAGTCATCGTCTTTGCGACCGAAGATGACCCAGCTATAAATGTTCCTAAAGCTGACGTGTTACAAATAGCTAGGCGTCAGCATTCTGACGTTCGTAAACACATTAGTTTTGTAATTACTTGCTACCACGTTATCATCATATTATCAAGTAAATAAAGTACCTAATTACATGACACTGTTTTGTGATCGACATGTAGTGTACTTACTTCATAATAAGCTTATTATTGTCACATGCAGGGCAAATACCTCTTCTCATACAGAGAAGGCACGAGCATTGATCACCAGGCTTGCTTTAGAAAATGCGGGTTGGAGCTTTTAGACTTGTTATATGTATTTCTCTAGATTAACTTTTTAAGTTTGTTTTGAACATCACTGACTGACTTCAGTGAAGTAGGTATCATGAAGAATCCAGGACTTAGGTATCTATATTACATAAATACAAAATGGCTGAATGACTGACTATTGATTTATTAACGTACTTACAGCCCAAACCGCTAGTACCAGTGATATGAAACTTAGAGGGTGTGTATTGTGAAGAATAAGGATCCATCCACTAAGAAAAGATTTCTGGATGTTCGACACTGAAAGGGGACAGCTAGTAAAAACGACGCAACGGACAGCTCTGCAAAAATTATGCATGGTCATGCATACAAAATAAATATAAACGCTTCGATAAACGTAACTATAATCTAACTTTTAATAATGACTAGTAGGTATTTTTGATACTAGTAGTCATCATCGCAGTAAGCAGTAGTCTTTTTATTTCACAACGCTTAAATATAATCGCAGTGAACATGATAAAAACTAGTTTTTATTTTAAAGGTGTTTTCACACAGCAAGTTACTTCTGTGGTCATAGGTAGAACATTACATTACTCATACAGGGTTATTGGTAAAACACCGACATCCTCTCAGGACTATGTTACATCATAATCAACAAATTTTGTTCTACGATATTTTAAAAATTATCATATTTTAGTTCATTACATTTTCATACAAAATTAAAAATATTTAAATTGAACACTCTAAATGTGACGAAGTCTGCGTAGCAAACGAGGACAGTGCGCGGCAGGCAGGTATGTTGTTACGGCACAATACAGAGATGAAATGTGTTAGATAGGACAACGAAATCTTGAAGTTTTGTTTTTGTTAAATGTGTAACATTTTGTAAAAAATCATGGAACAAAAGTTGTTGTCTAAGATGATAGTAACATAGTCCTGAGAGGATGTCGGTGTTTTACCAATAACCCTGTATAACACAATGGTGCCGATTCTCTTGTGCACAAACTAACGTAAATTTAAGCTAGTGCATCTTTCTCTTTCCATTTCTTAAAGAAAAGGACAGAAGATACATTTTAGTTTAATCCTGTCAAATTAGACAACGCCTGATGAAAATTGACGTATATTTAGACGCCATGTTTTTAAATTGCGTCTAAATTATCTATGGAGTGTCTAAATTTGACAGGACTTAACTAATATTTGATCTGCTGTCCTTTTTTTAATTAAAAGGAAAGAGAAAGATGCACTTAACTTAAATTTACGTTAGGTTGTGCACAAGAGAATCGGCACCATTAACATTTATAGTGAAACGGCAAGTTAAACGAGCGATTAAACGAGCGATCCAATTAGCAAGTTAAGTCCCGACTTCAAAGTTATTAAAGATCGCGACTGCAGCTAGCAAGAGTTGATTGACTTCTAAACGGCTTAACCGATTCTGATGAGAAATGTCTAAGAGTCATCGCTACATAACCTACTTTCAAATAAAAAAAAAAAAGAATCTAAATCGGTTGACTCGGTTCAGAGCTTCGGTGCCACAGACAAAGAGACAAACAGACACATAGTGGTCAAGTTATAACACCTCTTTTGCGTCGGAGATGAAAAACAGGCAAGTCAGTTTATCTCCTGTGTGGAAGCACCCTAGCAAACAAGATACCATTCAAAATTGCCCACTATCAGCTGATATGCGTAGAGATTTGTTCAATGATAACAGTAATGATGAGTTCTACAATAATATATGCTGTTTAATGTTTCTAGGGATGTTATGGTACTCCGTAACCGAAACCGTAACTTTCGGATATCCGAAATGAATGAATTATATGTATGTAACAGTAACAGTAAATGAATCAGATATACAATTTTTGGATAGGGGCGAAGTCTAAATCATAGATGAAATAAGTGTTTGTTAATAGACTAGCCACGCGCGTCCCTTGCATTATTTATTACTAGCTTTTGCTCGCGACTTCGTCCGCGTGGAATAATAGTTCCCGTTCCCGGGGGATTTCCGGGATGAAAACTACATCCTATGTCAGTATGTCCTTTCTTAGGTCCCAGACTATATCCGAACCAAATTTTATTCAAATCGGTTCAGTAGTTTAGGCGTGAAGAAGAGACAGACAGACAGTTACTTTCGCATTTATAATATTAGTACGGATATTAATCTTGCTTGGTCATTCATTTTATCATCAACACGCTTTCACCAGCGTGGATGTCAAACTTCCATCCACTTCTTTTTCTCTTTAGGGGTCCAATTTCCATAAATTCTTTCTTAGTGGCCACCCCGGTACCTTACTCTACACAACGAACACACCCTGCATGTTTGTGTCTCTAGGAGCAGCGGTTTGGGCTGTAAAACTATCTGAAACTAACGGAAAATCCGAAATAATTTCATATATCCTGCACCGTACCCGTTACAGTACAGTATTCCTATATCCATATTCGTATCTAGAACCGAAATTTCGTATCCGTGACATCCCTGTCTCCTATATCCGATTCAACGTCACACGTTACCAAAATAGAACTCACGTAATGTGTCAATGATAACCCTTATCAACTGGGCCTACCTAAAACGCAATTGTAGAGCTAATAATACCAGCGTATTACTGTCCCACTGCAGGACAAAGGTCTCTTCTCATACAGAGAAGGCACGAGCATTGATCACCACGCGCGCACTCAATGATTGGTGATTTAGGACGTTTTTTTTATTTGTGAGTGGGAAATCATCAAATGACTGCTCCCGTCCTGGGTGCGGCGGGAGGGCGTGTCAGACTTTTGCTGACTAAAATCCACTCATGTTCCTTCGATTGCCCTTTATGTTCCAGGGTCCGGGGTTGCGGAATGTTTCTAATAGTGATTTAGGACTTGACATCTATATACACTTTAGGACGTCAAAAACATAGAAAGGTTACCACTCAAGTCTCGTAGGTCGAAGCGTAATATTATTGCCAGCCTTCCTCGATAAATTAGCGATCCAACTTAAAAAGACTTTTTCATCCCACCTATTCGAAAAAGACTACTTTGTTCCCCTTTAAGTACGCCCAAAGTTGGTGTTTTCTATAAGAAACTTTCAGCGGGCAATAATGACGCTCCAAATTCAAAAAGTGCGCCTATGGCCTAAAAGTAACTTTTAATCTCACTCTTTGAATTTGGAGCGTCTTTGCATGTTTTACGCCCTGTTATAAGTGCGCCTAAAAACTCGCCAAAGAATCGAAAGCAAATAATGAATGGCTGGTACGACGTCCAGTACCATAGTCACGCCACGGCTGAATAAAAAAAAACTTAAATAGCAATAGAACGCGCAAACTACAGCCCGAGGTCTTGTAAAAATTTTCACAGATTGTTTTGCAGCAAATTATTAATGTAGCTGCTATTATTATCAACCTATGATAATAATAGCAGCTACAATAATAATTTTACAATAAAGTATGAAGCGCCTTTTATTTTCTCATAGGGGGTGATGAAAAGTAGAGTGTATCACTCGGGCGCAAAATATATTTTTGGCTCGGGCGACGTACTTTAAATCCCTCGCTACGTTCGGGATTCTATTTAAGAATCCCTATCGTAAAAATATTACTTTGCGCCCTTGTAATACAATCAACTATTTAAATTCAATCCTGAGATTAGAGCGTTCAACAAAAGAAACAAATAAAGGATTCAGCTTTATTATCTTTATATATATAAAAGAAAGTCGTGTTAGTTAGGTAGGTACACATTTTATAACTCAAGAACGGCGGAACCGATTTGGCTGAAAATTGGTGGGGACGCGGGACGGGGAGGTAGCTTAGGACCAGGAGACGGACATAGAATACTTACTTTTTATCTTCGTTTTTTAAGAACCAAAAATCTGAAACCGCTGGGGACAGCTAGAATTAGTATAGACAAGACCAGGTTTCCTCATGATGTTTTTAATTTCCTGATGTCAGTGATGTATAAAATAAATTAGAGAAAATATAAGTACATACAAATTAAAAAAAAAACACACAATTGTACTTGTTCAGTCTCGAAGCCTTAACCACAACTTTTCGGGTGCCTTAACCACAGAACCATCATGACATGTTGCTAAAAAATCACTATTGAATTCGGCTGAAGTAGGTATTAACCTTTCGACCGCCAGTCATGTATAGATGACAACCTAACATTGAAACACGCCATGGTCACGATCTCGAGACAAACCTCTAGCCTTTTTTTGAGAGGCTTGGCGCCGAGAGCACGATTTTGCTGTTTAACGTGGCTGTCGAAAGGTTAAACGAGATAGTTTCAAAACATAGGTAAATAAAACTATGTAGATATTGCAATATTTTTTTTTATTTAAACTATAAAATAAACATTTTTACATAAGTAACTCATATACTTATTCTAGTACAGACACCAAAAAAAACTATTATTTAAGGGCGCTTTAAAACTACTATTAATTTATATAATTAATAATTATCAAATAGAAGAGAGAAATCAGTTTGGAAATCACAGCCTCTTCTTTGCAATATTTAATATTAAAAAGCTTAATAAATATTTGTTTGTTTTTAAATTGGCATAACTATACTCTTATTATTCCGATCCATTCATAAATACATTTTAAATTATTTATTTATATACCAGTTTTAAATCAAAATATATAAAGCACCTAATAATACTTCTTATTTTATGCAGAGGTCGGAATAGGTACAGTATACTACTAAATTTCAATGAAACGAGGAACATGGCATGGATGTATAATATTATGGATACCTTTATACAATATTTGACAGTTTAAAACATGTAGGTATAACGAAAGTCACAATTTTAGTATAGAACTCGATTTTTTTTTATAAATTCTTTTTATTGATATCTGATTTTTTCCAAAGATTTTAATCATTGTCACATATTACGTACTCTTACAAAAAAACATTGTGACAAAAAATGTGCGCAATATTAGAAGAGATTAAATCCATTCTACGTTATGTTACGAAGTTTAAAAAATATCTACTTATCCCGACCTCTATTCATAAGCCTTAGAAACTGTAGGTAACTATAAGTTTCATTAATTTCTAAACAGGAGACACCAATGTCGGAATCCTTAAACGTCACTTAATTTAAACTTGAAACTATGAACAATGTACCTTTTTGAGAGAAAATAAATAAATATTATTATTATTTAAGACACTCAAATCTGTTGCTGTCCTTGTCACTCTAAAGGAATAGTGTAAGGTCATAATGATACGATGATATAACCTGGTTCATTAAAGAAAGGAATCTAAAATGGCGGCGCTTATCATGTTCTCTCGCTCGCACACTAGTGCCGTCTGTACTCACACGCGCGCGTACCATCAACATAAAAAAAATTGTCGTGATTTGCTTCCACGCTGCCTTGACGCGCTCAGTGCTCGTTTTTACGAATATCTTGTTATAGTTTTCTGTAATTTTTCCGTTGTTACCTGTTTGTTATTGTGGTAAAAGTAGGCACTGTTACCGATGAAAACAATAAAAAATCTTAATAATATTTTCGATTTCAAAAAAAAAACTTCAACTTTAAATTTTATATGCAGACTGTACTATCTGTCAACTCAAGTACATGCCGCCATTTAAGATTCCTTTCTTTAATGAACCGGCTTATATCATCATGTTACGGTCATGGTATGGTGTGTCTACGTTAATTAGCCTTAATTTATTAAAATACTAGCTTTTGCCCGTGACTTTGTCCGCGTTCCCAGGGGTTTTCGGGGATGAAAACTATCCTATGTCCTTTTTCGGGTCCCAGACTATATCTGTACCAAATTTCATTCAAATCCGTTCAGCGGTTTAGTCGTAAAGAAGAGACAGACACACAGACAGACCGGCAGACAGACAGAGTTACTTTCGCATTTATAATATTAGTACGGATTTTTATTAAAAACTTCAAACTATTTAAATAGGAATATGTTTTTTCTTCATTTTTATTATACTAATGATATTAATATTCTAAAAGGATATTTTTATGGAATTACTACAGTTTTGTTACTAAAACTAGCTACGTAAATAATTTATTTTTGAGAGATAATGGATTAGCTCGTTTTAACAGAACCAAGATGAACTTCGTTTTATTTAAGTGATGACAAAATATAATGGTTACAAAGTAGGGGATAAAATATATAGGTACTCCTAATTGCAAATAAGTACTAATTGCTTATAAATTAATATTTAGCTTCGTTAAAACCAAATATTGGTGCCAATTCTCTTGTGCACAAACTAACGTAAATTTAAGTTAAGTGCATCTTTCTCATTCCGTTTAATTAAGAAAAGGACAGAAGATCAAATATTAGTTAAGTCCTGTCAAATTTAGACACTCCATAGATAATTTAGACGCAATTTAAAAACATGGCGTCTAAATATACGTCAATTTTCATCAGGCGCTGTCTAATTTGACAGGATTTAACTAAAATGTATCTTCTGTCCTTTTCTTTAAGAAATGGAAAGAGAAAGATGCACTTAACTTAAATTTACGTTAGTTTGTGCACAAGAGAATCGGCACCATTGTTAGCCAAATAAGCACTAAACGATAACTTCCACTAAATGGCTTGCTTGTTCATAGTCATCATTTACCAACGCGATAGCATTTAAAATACTAAAAAATAATAAATTCTATTTGTCTTTGTATCAATTTTGTAACTAAGCGCCTTACTAATAATCGCTGCATAAAGTTATGACATGTTTATACGTCAAAAAATGTATGGTTACACAGGCTTTATTCATTGCATAACTTTACACAGTGATTATTAAGGGCATAAATGTCTTACACTGTCTCACTTTATAAGCACAAGCAATCTTCATTGATTAATTAATTATAAACTCAATAACAACAGCAACAGAGTTCATAATTCTGTTGTCCCTTTACTAGAAGGTTACAATTAACCAGTGAAAATTGCTCAAACAAAAATCAACTCTATTCCTGTATTACAATTGTGTTCACAATACTCTAGAACATATGTAAGTAATCTGTTTAAAACAATAAATTATTGAAAATTGTACAAGCAAAATGCTTCTCTATTTCTTTTGTTATACAGTGTTAAATGGCATTTATACTACTCTAAAACATAAGCAAGTATTGTCTTTTCGTGTTTGAGACACGATTGTAGAATAAAATTGTTCATAACAAGCAATCTATGGAAATTACTCACGCAAAATAAAACTTTAACCCTATTGACCTACTGCCTACAATGGCATCCATAATACTCTGAAATGTCTGTAATTTTTCCTTTCTCAAATAAATTATGAAATCACTGTAAATTGCTCAAACAAAACCCAACCCTACCCCCATTACCTTACAGTCCACAATACTAAAAAGTGTGCAGAAGCTCCCTCCTGGTGCCGGCGAGCTGGTCGTCTACCGTAAGTAACATGTTGAACGACAGGAACATGGCGGCCGCAGACAATAAATGCCACAAGTCAGTCGCCAGTTGTAAGCTAAATGCAACTCTATTGCTATTGTTTTACTGGCTACAATCGCGTCTATAACAGTACAATATATGTAAGTTTTCTCAAATTAACACAATAAAATAGGTGTGAATTGCCCAAGCAACACACAACTTTATCGCTATTGGTATACAGCCTACAACGGCATCCGCATTCGGAATTTCACATCATTAGCCAATAAATATAGGACGCAATTTCTATAAAATCTATCTTAATATTAGCATTAAAACGCAGCCTCATTTTAAATATACTGTAAAATTGGATTTTTGTTGCTTTTAAATTAATAAATAGTTAGTCAATTGAGTTCGCAATAAAGTTGCTAACTTAGTGACGTCATAAGGCGACATTGCTATACCAAATCTATGGGAGAATAGGGATGTTGACTACATCAAAAGAATGACATTCTGTTTAGTCCGTCTGTTAGACAGTCTAAAAACACTGGACACATATTTTTTGCTTGATCAAATTAATAACAAAATACAAAGATAAAGAGCATCAAAGTTCCGGAGAGGGGGCTTGTGACGTCACTTCTCAGTAAATATTATATATATATTAAAGGCGTGACGTTTCACGAAACTTCAACGCACTGTATTGTCGTCATTTTCTGTTTACGAGAAAAAAGAAAAAATACGTGTCCCAAATTTTTTGATTATCTAACTGACGGACTAATTACTTTTTTTTGTCGTCTCGCCTGTTGCGTTTAGACAGCTCATACACCACCATATGTCAACGAGGGTAAATTAGTGTATTGATCAGTGAAAATTGCTCAAACAAAATGCTGCTCTAACCTCATAGTATTAAGGTCTAAAACGTGTGCAGAAGCTCTCTCCTGGTGCCGGCGAGCTGGTCGTCTACCGTAAGCAGCATGTTGAACGACAGGAACATGGCGGCCGCCGACAATAAATGCCACGCGTCATGACTATCGTATAGTTGTAGGATTGCACACTCGGCGTTATGGCGACGAGATTGGGCGGGAGTTTGCTGGAAAGAGACAGAGAATATAAAACGTTTCACAAGAAGAAAATCACAGAAATATAATGGTACTAGCTTCCTCCCGCGGATTCACCCACGTTAAAAATGTTAACGGTGAACAACCCGGTTATCACTTAGGGGTATGAAAAATAGTTAGTAGCCGATTCTCAGACCTACTGAATATTCATATATAATTTGGAAAAAATCGGTAAAGCCGTTTCGGAGGAGTAAGGTGAAATTGTGACACGAGAATTTTATATATAAGTTATTTTTCACCCACGACGGAATGCCAAAACCCAGACATGCAGTTTTCTGCGGTAGGTTTGTAATTTTCAAGAATGGTTCTCAGATAGTCATTATAGTATTAATCCTCTAGGGGTAAGGGTAGGGGTAGGGGGGGGGGTAAGGGTGTTGGGGATACCATTTCTTACAACCGTTTGGGGTCAAAATTTTATGTGTGATGACAAAACTCAATGAATGTTCCCATTTATATCCAGAATGAGTGGACCGACTGTCATGCCGTTTTTCGCATAGAATTGTTATTATTGGAAAAAACTGCATGCGGTCCTGTGGAAGGCAAAGCACAGAAAGAGAGAGTAGGATTTTTTTGTCAGTGAAATCTTATTCAATTGGCAAAAATTACCAAAAACTCGATGGATTACCATAAATACACACATCAACATGGTCTAGGGATATTTCAATTTTATTTTTACCTAAATAACTAAAATTTTGTTAAGACACCTACACATAAAAATAAACCTTGTTTAATAGCCTATCTAATCTGATGATAAACTTTTAGATAAAGTTAAATTAAAAAAAACTTAGAAGAAGCGGAAAAACTCAGACAAAATTTCAATCTTAACTTTATTTTTGAAACATCAAAACCTAAACAAAACAACTATTTTTTTTTTTAAATTGTTGAAAACTTAAAATTAACAATCCGTGGATCCACCTAAGACTCTCCTGACACATCTGCAGCGGTTCTGCATACTCAAAACAAGGGTGTCAATATCCTGTTGTGGAATTCTATTTATAAATTGACTTCCACTCACCGACCACTTAGTCTTCGAATCCAAGAAGAGCTTCAGCGCGGTGAACCAAGCGACGTGAGCCAACACGAAGTACAGCCAGGTGTAGGCCGGGATGCCCTCGCGGTGCACCAGCTTCATGATGATGTAGAACATGGTGTACAGGATCGCGTTACCCATCAAGATGGCCAGGAGTAGGCGCGCGAAGTCCTTGTTGTGGGACATGGCGCTGGAGGGGCAGGAAATAATTACTGTGGTGTTCAGTTAAATAAATGATATAAATAATAATATTATAATAAATAATCTATCTGTACTAATATTATAAAGAGGTAAAATTTGTAAGTTTGTAGGTTTGTAAGTTTGTATGTAGGGGGTAATCTCTGGAACTACTGGTCCGATTTAAAAAATTCTTTCAGTGTTAGATAGCCCATTTATCGAGGAATGCTATAGGCTATATACCATCACGCTACGACCCACGGGAGCGGAGCAGTAACGAAAAATGCGGGTGAAACCGCAGGGGACAGCTAGTAATATTATAGAGAGGTAAAATTTGTAAGTTTGTATGTAGGGGGTAATCACTGGAACTCATGATCCAATTCTAAAAATTTTTTTACTGGCAGAAAGCTACATCATTCCTGAGTGCTATAGGCTATATAATATCACGCTATGTCAAAAACCTAACGTAAAGCGGGTGAAAACGCGAGGAACAGCTAGTAAATAATAATATTGATTGAAAATTTTTTTTGGTGATTAGGAAATCATCAAATGACTTCTCCCGTCCAGGGCGGGGCGGGAGGGCGTGTCAGACTTTTACTGACTAAAACCCACTCATGTTCCAGCGGTTTCCCTTTCTGTTCCGGGGTCACGGTAACTATTATAACTATTCGGCAACCCCGGATTTACTGCATTATCTAATTAATGTAAATGGTTGTTGATTGATTAAATAAATGTACAGGTGACTGTTGGGGGCGAGACGATTGGATTTTGACAGCTTGTCGCATTGTTTGTTCAGAGCGCGTGGAGTCACAAATAATTATTGTTGTGTGTACCTAAAATATCTAAAAGTGTGTATTATTTACCGAGTATACCACAACTGTAGAGAGCTGAAATTTGGGACAGTAAAGGGACCTTAAGGTGGAAGCTGGGCTGCCATTGTTTTTCTATTGTGTCTCGGACGTGTGTTCGAAGGTTTCAACAGTTCATTATTTTTCGGGCAATTCTACCCATGCATATTTTAAAAAACCGGCCACGAGCGTGTCGGGCCACGCTCAATGTAGGGTTCCGTAGTATCCCGTCCGTCACAATAAGTGTTCCCACTTATAAGTTTTAAAAAAGGCTATTTGTTACGTTGACATACTAAGTACGCAGAAATTATTTTGTACGACCTTTTTGTCTTTTTTGTACAAAAACTGTACTTTCATTCAAGTTCAAAATAATTTTCCTAGAAAGTCCTTATAAAGTTCTACTTTCCAGATTTTTTTCATATTTTTTAAACCAACGGGTCAAAAGTTAGAGGGGGGGGGACGCTTTGATTTTTCCTTTTGGAGTGATTATTTCCGAAATTATTGACATTATCAAAAAATGATCTTAGTAAACCCCTATTCATTTTTAAATACCTATCCAACAAAATATCACACGTTGGGGTTGAAATAAAAAAAAAATCACTTCCCACTGTACAGATATGGCGAAACTATAAGGGTTCCAAGTTGACTACGGAACCCTAAAAAGTAGATCTGGCCCTGAGGGCACTTTTTTCGTGGTTGAGATGTCCCATAAAAACACAGGACCTTGTTTCGCCGGGTGGTGAAACAAGGTCCTGTGAGCTAAATAGTGGACGGACAGACATTACCTGTATATAGCGAAGGCCCAGTTGGCCACGTTAGCGATGAACACGAGCAGGGCTCGCGCTGTATGCGCCGGCTGTAGTGCGCGCCATCTATCGGCGCGCACCGCTACTACACCGCGACGTAATGCTGACCATTCTGTTATCAAGGTAAAAAGATATTTGTTGGTAGACTAATAATACTTTAACGACTGATAAATAAAATAAATCCCAAATGACATACAACATAATATTTTTTGCAAAAAAAAGAAACCGACTTCCCTCCATTTCGGCATGATACCATCACCCGATCCTGGACCTGATGACAATGGGATCATTTGGAAAGTCTACCCTTTCAAACAAAAAAAAGAATTGTTCAAATTGGTTACGTAACGTAACTGTAAAAAATAAATATATATACTTAAATAACTTAATTATTATACTACATTTATAATAATGAACAAATTATAATCAAGTACCAAATAATAATAATAAAAATATAATTAAAGAAATTGTTGATGAATAAATAATTAATATCTATATTAATAATTTCGTCAAGGGGTACGGTAGACTCGATTGAAACATTACCTGAATAACAAAACGTAAAAAAAAAATCGATTTCGAGTCGACAACATATATTCGCAAAATTCGGATTACGGAGATTATTTCGTTTTATTAATTCATTAAATTTTGAGTAATGACACTGACGGACAAACCGCAGTCGCCATTTTGAGTAGACAATATATTATCTCTCAAATACGTCTCGCCAATCAACACGTTGTCGCGTCAAAAAAGTACATTATTCCGACCATACCTATATGTGTACCAGTAACTCATGCCAAAAAAAAGTAAAACAAATAATGATTTTTATATGGTATTGTTGTCATGTCATCTGTCAAGTGACATTACGTTTGTTTGTTTACATTTGTTATTTTCATGAAATCTTTAGTAAAAAGTGAAAGAATGACTAAGAAACCACCGCGGTTACAATCCAGAAGCACTGTTTATAACGTGTACTGATAAATCTGTAAAGAAGAAGGTGTAGCTTACACGCAATTTTCGATTTTAGACCGCGTGCTTAGCTTGCGTTGACTGGTTAGTATGAGTCGCTAAAGTTGATACTTTGTTTCATAATATCCATTTATATGAGTTTATCATATGTATATATATATTGCGTAACATATAACTTTGGCTTATTACAGGGGCGTGTACTAATACTATGCGACGAATTATTGCAGAAGGCCGATGAAGAAGGCAGTAGCCTTGGTGTCAGATTCACATGAGCCGCCTAAAGACGTTTGACTTGCCTTATGTGACGATCACTACCATAGTAAATGCGCTAAACGAACTGGGATACCAATCACAAAGCGAATAACCATTTCTTTCATTTTTGTTGTGTAAATAAAGTACTTATATTATAGATTGTGTTTATCTTAATTTATTTTATACTAGCTTTTGCCCGCGACTTCATTTCCGTTCCCGGGGGATTTCCGGGACGAAAACTACCCTATGTCCTTTCTTGGGTCCCAGACTATATGATGTACCGAATCTTATTCAATCGTCTCATCGGCTCATAGAAAAATACAACTAATCAAACATCACTGTTGAATAAACTGCACAAATTATCACCTATGTCTTATTCTGATTAATAATAACTAATAAGACATAGGCGATAATTCTGTAATATTCTGTAAAGTTTGATCAAAATCCGTTCAGTAGTTAATGCGTGAAAGACTAACAAACAAAAATACATACAAATATTTCCTCTTTATTATATTATTAAAAGAACATAGGCCCGATTTAATTGCCAGAATTTTTAAACTATAACATATTTTTGGAATACCAAGTGCGTGGTTTTACACCATTGAATTTCAGAAACGTGGGCTTCCACATGCTCATATGCTTATTATTCTAAGAAATGAAGATAAACCAAGGTCATCAGAAGATTATGATAAATTTGTGTGTGCAGAAATACCTGATCCAGATAAAGACCAGGAATTATTCCAGACTGTGTCAAAAATATGATCCATGGGCTATGTGGATATATGAATTCACCCTGCATAAAAAATGATGGAACTGCCTCTAAATGTTCTAAAAACTATCCAAAGACATTTTGCGGAGAAACTAGAGATGGTACCCAAAATGGAGGTTATGCTATAATAAGAAGAAGAGACGACGGAAGAACAATAAAAAAGAAGGATTTCGAGTGTGATAACAGATGGGTGGTGCCTTACAATCAATATCTATGTAAAAAATTTGATGCTCACATAAATGTGGAAATTTGTTCAAGTGTCAAAAGTGTGAAATATATAAATAAATATTATTTATAAAGGTCATGAGTTCATGACCGAGCAAAGATACAAATCACAGTAGCGCCACAGGAGTCCAGTGATCAATCGAAATCAAGCAATGAAATGAAACACCATGATGAAATTAAGACTTATATTGATACCAGGTATGTTTCGGTTCCTGAAGCAGTTTGGCGAATATTTGAATTTTCAATGCACGAAATGAGTCACACAATTATACAGTTAGGTGTTCATTTGGAATACCAACAAACTGTTGTATTTACAGATCTGAATGTTCATGAAGCAGCAGCTAGATCAGCAGAAAAATCAACATTATTAGCATTTTTTGAACTAAACAGAACCAAAGAAAGTGCTCGACAATATCTTTACACTGAAATTCCGACACATTTCAGATTTATCCATGGACAGTGGCAACCACGAATATCAGTCAGTCAGTGGCAGATAAAGTAATTGCAAGAATGTATAATTATTCCTTTTCTGACCGGGAACGATATTATCTCCGGCTATTACTTTTTCACGTCAAAGGGCCGACTTGCTTCAGAGATGTTAGAACTTATGAAAATATTATTTACAACTCATTTCGAGAAGCTGCTTAAGCAAGGGGGCTCCTTTTTGACGATCAAGAATGGGAAAGATGTTTGGATGAAGCAATCGGTTTTAAACTTCCTCGGCAATTACGACAGCTGTTTGCGTTAATTTGCGTATTTTGTGAAGTAACTGATCCTAACGCTCTTTGGGAAAAGTTTGCATCACATTTTATCGAAGACTTTACAAGATCACGCCCTGAAATATTATCCAAACAGCTGGCTTTACAAGAAATTGATGAAGCATTAAAACTCCACGGAAAGAGTCTGACAGATTTCGGTCTTCCAGAGCCCGATATTAGTGAAAATGATGCTTTCTTATCTGATTCCGTTTATGACTGTGAACATGAAAAAGCAAATGGCTATGAAAAATACCACAAATTGAACTCCGAACAAAAATATGTGGTCGATACAATACTAAACGCTGTGAATAATCCCACAGAGAAAAAGCTGTTTTACCTTGACGGCCCAGGAGGAACTGGAAAAACTTTTATATTTACCACTATTTTACATATTTTAAGATCTGAAAACAAAATACGCCTGCCCATAGCGTTTTCTGGTATTGCAGCAACTCTGTTAGATGGTGGTACAACAGCACACTCGCGATTTAAAATTCCAATTAATTCAGATGTAGATTCTACGTCTCATATGTCGTTAATCTCACTAGCCGCTAAGTTATTGAAGGAAACTCATTTAATCATTTGGGATGAAGCACCCATGACTAAAGGTCATGATATTGTTGTAGTTGATCGACTCCTTCAAGATATAATGAAAAATAAATTACCTTTTGGAGGCAAAACTTTATTATTCGCAGGAGATTTTCGTCAGATTTTACCAGTTGTAGTAATGGGTCACGAAATGATATTATAAATGCTTCAATTAAGCACTTTTCAATGTGGCCAAACTTTACTTAACTGAGATGAGAGATGAGAACTCACGATGATTTAGAGTTTGCTAAATGGGTATTAACGGTAGGCGATGGATCAGCTAATGAAGATGGTGACGACCATATTGAACTGCCTCTGCGATGCATTGTAGATAAATCAATTGAAGACCATATTTTTGGTGTTTCCCTTAACATAAAATCATAATGTTTATGTTAGTTGATTTAAAATAAAAATTATTTACGTAAAACTATTGCAGTTTTTATTTACTATATTTATTAAACACAATGACCAAAGCTATACGAATCTATGCCTTGCTTGCCTTGATTATTCCTTAAGAACTAATAACTACAGAAATATCTCCCTACATTTTGTATCTAGAGGTGTAGTATTATGAGTCACATTTCACCCGAGCGAAGCCGGGTTTTCATCTAGTAATATGTATAATATGAAGCGATAGCAAGAGAATACCCAGTATCAATACAATTAATAAAAAATTAATGAACAGAAATTAAATAGAACCAAATAAATAGATAAATAGAATCATAAAAAGTCCCTTATATGTAACTAATAACAAAAAACTAATGAAGCGCTCTTCCTCTCTCCTACTTATTTCAAACTTGCTGTGCCCAACAGGGTCCATAATTGTTTCTGTGTTATATTATTATATTTACCACCTGTAAGTGTACATTATGGATTGCAATAAACTATTTGATTTGATTTGGTTTGTAAACGACGGAGATATGCGCGAACAAACATAAAAAAAATACATACATCCGAATTGCACCCGATTTGTGAAACCGCTATATAAGAAAGAAAATCACGAATTAATGGTAAATTACAGACCAATCGCGCTTATACCAGTAATGTCTAAAGTGTGTGAAAAATATATATATGGTGAAATGAATACCTATTTAGAAAAGTATAATATATTAAGTGACGATTAAAAGGGATTTCGGAAAAACAAAAGTATAAACTTGGCTATTTATGATTTCTTACATAATGTCATGCTAAATGTTGATAAAAGAACACCAGTCTGTGCCATATTCTGCGACATGACACAGGCCTTTGACTGCGTCCATTATAATACCCTGGTAAAGAAACTTGAGGCTTATGGTATGAGAGGCAACGTCTTACAATTAATTACATCATATCTTCATAACCGTAAGCAAGTTACAGAAATAAGCAGTATAAATAAAAAAAGTAAACGTGAAGAAACTTCAAGATCAGAGGAACGCGAAGTTATATACGGAGTACCTCAAGGCAGTGTATTAGGGCCTCTGTTGTTCACCTTGTACATAAATGACTTGCCTAAAGTAACTGAACATCCGATGACACTTTTTGCTGACGATTGCACTTTGACAATAGCTTGTAATGACGTAAACACATATGAACATGACATTAATAATTCTCTAATATCTATTATAAATTGGTTAAATGAAAATAATTTAATAATTAATTTAAAAAAGACTAATATAATGCACTTTAGACAACGTACACAAACAATCAATAATTTTAATATTCAATTTAATAATATAAATATCAATGCAGCTGACACAAATAAGTTTCTGGGACTAATAATCGATTCCAAATTGAATTGGAAACCTCAAATAGAGGCGCTTAGTAAAAAAATGAGTAGTGCAGCCTACGCTTTAAAACAGCTTGCTGTGGTTCTCAACACAGATGCGCTAATTACTGCTTACTATGGTTTAGCCGAATCAGTACTTAGATATGGAGTCATCTTTTGGGGGAATAGCACGGACAATGAAATAGCGTTTCGAGCACAGAAAAGGTGCATTAGGTCGATGTTTAGACTGAAAACAACGGACAGCTGTAAATCTTATTTTATAGAACGTAAGATATTGACATTGCCCTCATTATATATCCTGGAAACTGTAATGTTCATAAAATCCAATGCTTATTTATTTCCGCGTTTGTCTGATGCTGTCCCTAGAAATAGACGTGATAATTTCAAACTCTGTGTTCACGGCGCTAAAACAACCCTTATGCGTAAGAGCATCTTTTGCATGGCTCCGACCATATTTAATAAATTGCCTAAAACATGGAAAGCTTTAAATATAACCTCTCTTAAAAGTAAACTGAAGAATTTACTAACTGTAAGGGCATATTACAGTATAGCGGAGTTTATGAAAGAGGACAATTTTCTTTGATCTAAGATGACAATGTTTTTTCTTTTTGACATGATATTGTAATCTATTGTATTTTTTATTTATGTAATTGACATTGAATTGTAATGATACCTAATCTTTAATGAAATATGATGAAATGTAATTTTGATGAATAATTATTATCACGGCTTAGGACCATCTCTTCCCATCAATTTGTACGCCACTATATGCGGCTGAACATGTTAGAACTTTTTTTGTACTCCACTACTATCTTGCATGCAATGTATGTACACCATGTTTAAACAAATAAATTTTACTTTACTTTACTTTACTTTACTTTATTGAGAACCTCCTCCTTTTTTTTGAAGTCGGTTAAAAATACATAATACAAAAAAATATCTCAGAATTATGTTGCTATGCGCAAATCTCAAAAACAGCTGCACCGATTTAAGATCATAGCTTATTACAGCCACCCGGCAGCCACTCCGCACCGACTCGCCTTATAACCGAGGCGATCTGGTGACGGTACGGAGTTGATATAGTGAGCGCATGCCCATACAAGTCCATATAAAGAATACTAGCCGCAGGAGGCGAGTCGGTGCGGAGTGGCTGCCGGGTGGCTGTAATGAGCTATGACCAATTCTTTTTTCAGATTTTTTCTTGAAGTATTATAATTTAAAAAAATACCTGAAAATGTTAAGTAAATATCCACTTAGAAATCCCACCCATAAAACAGAGGTGGAGGTTCGGCAGCCACTCGGGCGAAGCCGCGGGAAAAAGATAGAAATTTATAAATAGGTACGCCTTATTCCAGGCATCATTATTTAATTAATTTATCATGAATTGTCAAAGAGTAAATTATCTCTATTGAATAATCTTTATAGTGTCACCACGCAAGGCAGAACAAAAACCGTGAATATTCTAATGTTCTCTGTCGCACAAAAACGACACAAGCAGAAGGGTCACGTAAACATTTGTCGCATAAATACGACAACCGGTATAAAAGTTAAAATATATTTTCCGCATACTACTTAATTAAATAATCGTGTGCATTAAGACTAACTACAATAGTTATATTTCTTACCCAAATTAAATTTGCCAGCGTAGTAAATCTTCAGGGTAAGCACGAAACACGTCAGCATGTGTAGTATTGTGAACAATATTGAAAACGGCACGCTTGGGTACAGGATACCGAATAGACCTGAAAAATGTCGACAAATAAACGTTTTCTTATTCTTTCTTTTCGCTTTTCATTTTTCATGTACAGTCAGCAAAGTAGATAAGTATGCAGGGCCGTTAAATATAATTTAAGTTCACTCGAACATCGCTGTAAAAGTGTAAACTTAAATTATATCTACAAACAAAACATATAGGTATATATAAATGTATACTCATATATACGCGAAATACAAACTCACCTAAAGTCATGATAGCAGCTAGAATGATGAAGGTAGTATGTGCGCTGGGGATGATATCAGAGTGCCTGTTCTGATACAACTTGATCATCACAAGCACCGCTATCACGTACATGAATGACGAGTCTGGAAACATTGGGAGAAGTTTTAATTATAGGCTGGAAAATTTTAGCGAGGCAGAAAGTGAACCTATCTTACAAATACAAAAACAACAACTTTTTGTTGTTAATTTATTCTGTTTTCATTGATAACAATTAATAATCATTGAAGTGGTAAAAAGCCAGAAACCGCATAAACCGGTTTTTAGCTGTAAAACCGGTTAATACGAGAGAATTATTCTTTGAGAAAATATTAAATATAGGTAGTATACAACGCGTAACGTTCGTTAGTGTTACTTTCCAAAACGTTTGCATTCGTTTTACAAGTTCAAAAAATTCGACATAAACTGGTCAATCGGTACTTAATTAACCGGTTCCGTGTAAGCAATACATACCAAATTGAAAGTTCATCTTGTTAGGACAGAGGTGGTAGCAGCCAGACAGGAGGCCTTCCATCACCAGCCCCAGCCCCATGGAGTACAGCAGACCGTAGTGCTGCGGTATGCCCATGTCCTGGCGAAATAACAGGTTTTTAACCTTTGTCATGTATACGTGACTAGAGCGAGAATGCCCTATATGTCAATGACAGAAATGTGTGGCAAAAAATGATCAAAAAAGCGTTAACCTCTGAACGCTTTTGTCACATAAACGTGACAAGCGATCGATTTCCCTTTACGCCAAAGACAACAACGCCTGTGACGTACTGCAGGCGTTGTTGAAAAAGTGACACAGATTTATGACAAAAAAAACAACACATTTTTAATCTGTTGAACGCCTTTGTTGCGTGCCCTGTACGTCGAAGACAGATTTGTGACAAAAATTTTAAACTGGCGCACTAAGGGTTCGGTGCCATACAGGCAAAATCACTTCGTTGAGAGGTAGCACCCTTAAATTACTTTCTTCTGATTTTTAGCACTATTTGTTGCTATACAGGCAACAGAAACACCTGAAGTTTTTCTCGCCTGGGAGCTCGTCCAATGACGGTGCTGATGAGGGGCTGCCTTTCAGACTTCGTCGCCTGACACCAGCCATCAGAATTCCTATACAACCTTTATCGTCTAGCAACACCCATAAGGATTCCTATATCTCTTCCCTCCCCCCTTCCCTCCATAAAAGTAGGCCGTAGTCCATATCCCACTTACTCTTTACTGGGTCGTATCCTTGCAACAACCTTGAGGATACCTATAATGTAACATTTAACACATACAAGGTTTTATCGCGATTTCAGAGTTGGTTCCATAACAAAAGTCGTTTGTTTTTATGGGTAGAATCATATCGTAGCGGGGTTTTCAAGACCAGAAATACACCTTGTATGTTTATAATGTTACATATAGGGATTCTCCAAGACCTAAAATATCTGTTGTATAGTGGTTCTTCTCACCTGCGGCCTCCCCCTATTCTTCCTCTGTCGATGCCGCACCTGCGCCATGAACACCAGCCCCAGCACCACGTAGCCCACGTTGGAGTACACGTGGTTGAAGTCTGAGAGGAAGCCCAGGGGATGCGCGCACAGGAAATTGTAGTAGCACAGGTCTTGGTCACCTGTTTGGAACACCATCTGTGGAAGATAATAATGTTGGACTGGGTTGATTAAACGTCTATAAATAAATGACTTGGGACAACTCACACACGGTCATCTGATCCCAAGCTAAGCAGAGCTTGTGTTATGGTAACCAGATAACTGATATACATACTTTTATAATTTATAAATACATACATATTATAGATAAATCACACCCAGACACAGAACAAACAATCATGCTCATCGCACAAAGTTTGCTCTGGGTGTGAATCGAACCCACGACATCCGGCTTATTATTATTTATTTATTTACATACAAAAATACAAATCTTTTCTTCTCTTTACATTTATTTATTAATTTAAACTTTATGCACATATGTATAATGGCGGACTTAATGCCTTAGGCATTCTTTACCAGTCTACCCAGGGTGGTCCAGACATTGAATGAATAGTAAAAATGCCACTCACCCGTTGGTACGTGACGAGAAGCTGTACGACGGGCAGCGCGTACACGATCGCTACTGTGAGCGCGCCCCAGAAGTACCTGATAAAATTACCCATTTATACGACAATAGGGATGACGACAACATTAAAAAATGGCATTCTGTTTAGTCCGTCTGATAGATCGGCCAAAAATGCGGGACACGTAATTTTTGGTTGATCAAATTAATATAAAATACAAAGATAAAGAGCAAGAAAGTTCTGGAGTGGGGGCTTTTAACGTCACCATCCTGCAAAATATGTATCTGATCGTGACGTCATGCGCAACTTCAACGCACTGTATCGTCGTCATTTTACGTTTACGAGAAAAAAGAAAAAATACGTGTCCAAAATTTTTTGATAATCTATCTGACTTACTAATTACTTTTTCTTTGTCGTCTGCCTAATGCTACTTTATTCATACAGTTGTAGTTTATTTTCCTTTATGTTGATATTCGAATACAACGCGTAGTGTTCGTCTTTACCTGTCAGATCGTCTGCTAAACGTCGCTGGAGGAGCTCTCGTCAATTTCTGAACGGTCAACGGATTGGAACGGGTCCATTCTTCTGCAAAGAATTGTTACCTACCGTTATTGACTGGCGTATATACATTTTAACCGACTTCTTAAAAAAGGAGGAGGTTCTCAATTCGGGTGTTTGTATTTTTTTTTTATGTTTGTTCGCGCATATCTCCGTCGTTTACCAACCAATTTGAACAATTCTTTTTTTGTTTGAAAGGGTAGACTTCCCAAATGGTCCCATTGTCATCAGGTCCAGGATCTGATGAAATCGAGGGAACTCCTTAATTTTTATAGAAAAACGGTCATTTTTTTCGACATTGGGATTTTTATATAGTCAGACATTGGAACTCTAACTAAAAAGTAAAAAAAGATAACCGACTTCAAAAACTAAGAGCACAAGTATAACTATTTCGGAAGTCTGTGGCAACACAAATCGACCGGCAGTAGAGAAGCCACCGACTTCCTGGGAAAAAGATTTTTTTACTGATATATAGATTTGTTAAGTTAGGGTCGGTAGGCCGTGTAGATTCAGAAGCTTGGCTCTACATGAGATCTGATATATTTTTCACAGGACAAACCTTATGTGGTTGTCTTGGCGACATTATACATGAAATGTTTTTGGTGGGATCAATGATATTATAATTAAAAATGTGTAGATAGGTTACCCAAACGAAATTCTATCTTCAAAAACGGTACACTAACGCACACATACATTTCAAAGTAGGATAGCATGATTGAAGTAGTGCGAGTGAAAAAGAGATAAACGTCAAATGTCAACGCGATACTCAGTATCATGTTGGTCAATTGGCAAACTTTTAATGTGCCACTTTTTTACTGCTTAGAACTTATCTACACTTTTTTACTTATAACATCATTGGGTGGGATATATTATTTTAAATTATACTGAATACAAACTTCCACCCCCCATTTTAGGGAAGTGGGGAGTTTCAAAGAGCCAATGTCTTTCTCGGCTATAGTACGATGGTCCGAAATTCCCTTACCCTCGGGTTCATCATCAGTGTCATCTAGAATCCTCGTCTGGTCTGCAGAGCTTCCTTCTCCTGAGGTCGACGCGTGGGCTATTGGCTCCGCCTCTATGATCGTTATTGTTTCTGTACAAGAAAATACTACATTTTTGTATGGTCGTCAAACACCTGAAATAGTTTTTGCAACCCCTAAAGTCAAAGCTGTATAGAGAAGAACTTATTTAAGCTTTTATTTTTCCTGTATTCGTGCGCTTTTTTAGCAAAACATGTTGAAACTTTTTTCATGTGATTGTTATTCTATGTGTTTTTGACAAATAAATATATCAAATCTTTGTTAAATTCCAGCGCATGCCAGCAAAGAAATCTTTTGATAGCTATGTTTTTCTCTTAAATTACGTTTGTGGTGTCAGCAGTGGCATTTTTAATATCTCAATATTACATAGCTGAGGAGGGATAAACAGACAACTATTTATGAATCATAATAAGGCTGGGACTACCTAAAACCGTAATAAGCCAAGCACAAAGTCAAAATCTAATTATTTATTTCCACTAGATCAAAAAGGGCACTTAGAGACGTCCTTTACAAAACAAAAATGAATCTAGTAACTCAATTTCAAATTGTTGTTTTGTATAGCGAAGAACGGACAAGAATCTCCATGTCTACCTAACAAATAAGTTTAGGGACCCCAATCCGTCGGTAAAGACCGATATAACCCTCTATCATCCCCTGACTATCTGACCCTGAGAGTATCCATAAAGATTTTTCCCCACGTAAAAAAATAATAAAACTACCTCCCACCCTACAGAATCATTCGTGTATATCTGTCTGTTTGTCTCTCACAGCCCAATCTTTCACAACCACTTACCAGTACACCGGAAGGAGCACGCCACCACGGCCACTGTCACCAGCAGCGCCACCACCACCACCAGCGCCAGCGTCACCAGCGCGCCCACCACGTACTCGCGGTACGAAATTGTTGCTATCACACGGAACCTACGAATACATTTATTAATAAAACCTTTCGACGAGCAAGCGACAGCCAGCTGTCGGACTGACTACAATATTAAATATATATTAATATATACATTTTGGAGTGTAAAGTACCTCAATTTTTTTTTGACAATGGGAAATAATCAAATGACTTCTCCCGACCTGGGCGGGGCGGGAGGGAGTGTCAGACTTTTACTGACTAAATCCCACCCTTGTTCGAACAATTTTAATTATCTTTACCCTTTAAGGTATTTGTAACTAACTTTCACTGACTGACTACACACTAGACTGCGAACGTTCCTAAAAGCCAAAACAATAGGGATGACGAAAGCATTAAAAAAACGACATTCTGTTTAGTCCGTCTGATAGACCGGCCAAAAGTACGGGACACGTATTTTTTGCTTGATCTAATTAATAAAAATATACAAAGATAAAGAGCAATAAAGTTCCGGAGTGGGGGCTTTTGACGTCACCGTCCCGCAAAAAATGTATCAGATCGTGACGTCATGCGCAACTTAAACGCACTGTATCGTCGTCATTCTTCGTTTACGAGAAAAAAAAAATACGTGTCCAAAATTTTTTGATAATCTATCTGACGGACTAATTACTTTTTTTTGTCGTCTCGCCTATTGCTGGGCTATACAAACCTGAAATTCTTCATCCTGTTATTCCAAAGAGGGCCTCCAGTGGAGTCACTGGCGCCAGTACATCTGTCATCGTTCTCATTCACTATGAACACTATGTAGAAACCACTCGGAAACATCGATTGCTGGAATATACATTATCTATTTTATATGAGAAACTTACGACACTCAATACCAGGGTACTACCTCTACAGAGAAGGGATCTGACGCGCTCTATAGTAGATTTATATTAATTTTATAAATTACCGATTTCTATTTACTTTACCTATAACAATATACAAATAAAAACATAGATTCAGAAACTTTGCCGATAAATATTATCATCATTGTTTGTATCTCCAAAATTCTAATTTATTTCGTGTCATAGTGGACAACATTTTTTGTCACATATTTGTGACATTGGTGTACAGGGTATGTGATCGCTTGTCATCCATACGTGACAGTGACGTTAAAAAGATAAATATAACATTCTCACCGTCAATGTGATGCCTCCTTTACTCATCATAGTGAGATGATATCCTTTATAAAACACTTCCTTTTCGCTGTCAAATACTGGGCACTGCAAGAAATAACATAATCATCCATACTAATATTATAAATGGGAAAGTGTGTCTGTCTGTCTGTATGTTTGTCTATCTTTTACGGCAAAACGGAGCGACGAATTGACGCGATTTTTTAAGTGGAGATAGTTGAAGGGATGGAGAGTAACATAGGCTACTTTTTGTCTCTTTTAAACGCGAGCGAAGCCGCGGGCAAAAAGCTAGTTGATTTATAGTTCTTTTGTACGTGTTTGTCACCTAGCTCCTAAACGGCTGGACGGATTTGATTGTATCTTTGTGTTTGTGTTTTCTAGCAAGGCAAAAAAAAAACAGTTTTTTAGGAACCGGTATTTTCGTATTAACCGGTTTCAAGAAATTATAAAAGTGATTATATTACTGATTATATGGATACACTCAATGATGTTATAAGTAAAAAAGTGTAGATAAGTTACCCAAACGAAATTTTATCTTCAAAAACGGCACACTAACGCACACATACATTACACGTCAAAGTAGGATGGCATGATTGAAGTGGTGCGAGTGAAAAAGAGATAAACTTCATATGTCAACGCGATACTCAGTATCATGTTTGCCAATTGGCAAACTTTTAATGTGCCACTTTTTGACTGCATATAACCTATCTACACTTTTTTACTTATAACATCATTGGATACACTGTTAATCGTGACTTCTTAATTCTGTTAGTTCTGCCAGACTTTCTGGAGTTGCAGTACCTAGTCGGGATTAGTGTGGCAAAATTGTTAAAAAAAGAGTGTAGTAGTAACATACCGAGTTATTCTGTATAGACACAGTAGCACACAAGTCATCATCCGAGTCAATGACTAGAATCACACTCTTCGGTATAGTGTAGTTGAACCTGGAACAAGTGTAAATGGGGTATTTTACATCCGTACTAATATTATAAATACGAAAGTAACTCTGTCTGTCTGTCTCTTCTTCACACCTAACCCACTGAACCGATTTGAATGAAATTTGGTACAGATATAGTCCGGGACCCGAGAAAGGACATAGGATAGTTTTCATCCCGGAAATCCCCCGGGAACGGGAACTATTCTACGCGGACGAAGTCGCAGGCAAAAGCTAGTACCGTATAAATAAAAATAAAAACCTCCACCCCGGGAGTTATTAATATAGCAACTGCAGCTAACAAAAAAGATGATAGCTTCGAAACGACTAAACCGGTTTTGATGATGTTTAAGAATCATCGCTAAATAATCTTCTTTCTATCTCGCCCACGAAAAACCAGCTTAGTAGTATGCATGTCAGCTTTTAAAAATGTGCGGGGGTATTTTCGCCTGAAAAATAATGGGCTGTTTAAATAATGGATCTTTTCAGCTTTTGTGTAAATTGTCAATGTTGATTGTTTTTATTTCTTTTTTAACCTTACACATGTATTAATATTTACACACCATGTCAATATGATGAATATGTTAGCACAATACCTGTACCTTACACATGTATTAATATAAAACACCTTGCATGCATTATGTTTTCATAATAACTGTATTACGTTGGAGCAGGTTGGCAAAGGATTCTGAATAGGCTGCACGCTACTTGGTGAAAGAAATATTAGTTTCTAAGTTAAAAAGTAGTTTCTAGAACATCTAAACTAAAACTAACCGTTGCTGCACAATCATGTTGTCTGTCGTGGAAATACGACATGGACAAAAGAGACACGGAAATATTTTTCACATGTACCAGGTGTATTTTTGGTCCTGCACAACCGGCTGGGAGATGATTCTACCCATAAAAACAAACGACTTTTATTATGGAACCAGCTCTGAAATCATGAAAAAATATATCAGCTGTTTCATACATTATGGTCGGGAGGGCTTTGAACTTTTGTTAGAAACAGCTGATATTTTTATCACGATTTCAGAGTTGGTTCCATAATAAAAGTTGTTTGTTTTCATGAGTAGCAACATCTCATCTGTTTTTTTTTTTCGCGAGATCGGCTTTGCTCCCATAATAAAAATTGTTTGTTATCATGAGCACTATCACGTGTTTAAGTATCGTACCCTAATTACCTGTCACCCTGTATACGACATAAGCAGGCACGCCACCGGGAGAAAACAGTATTTTGTCCTAGAACATCTGTAGTCAATGATGTAAGAAGTATAAAAGTGTAGATAGGTTACCCAAACGAAATTCTATCTTCAAAAACGGCACACTAACGCACACATACATTACACGTCAAAGTAGGATGGTATGATTGAAATAGTGCGTGTGAAAAAGAGATAAACGTCAAATGTCAACGCGATACACAGTATCATGTTGGTCAATTGGCAAACTTTTAAAGTGCCACTTTTTGGCTGCATATAACCTATCTACACTTTTTTACTTATAACATCATTGTCTGTAGTGGAAATTCACCGTGGCCCCAATTCCCTAGGTCTTGCCCTGATGATATTCCACGAATGCTGGTCAAAAATAAGAACAAACCCGAGCGTAATAGTTCCCGTTCTCGAGGGATTTCTGGGATGAAAACTATCCTATGTCCTTTCTCGGGTCTCAGACTATATCTGTACCAAACATTCAAATCAGTCCAGTGGTTTAGGCGTGAAGAAGAGACAGACAGAAAGACAGACAGACAGTGTTACTTTCGCATTTATAATATAATATTAGTATGGATGGCACGCCATTCGGTTTACTTTGGTTTGAACAACTTAGGTCTAAACTTACCGTGGCCCCATTTCCCTAGGTCTTCCCCTGGTGATGTTCCACGGATGCTGGTCAAAGGAGAAGAAGAAATACTTTGGAGAGCTTGGAGTCACGTTTGCCTGTACCTCCTGAAACGCAAATCATAGTCGAAGCATTTATTTCACTTTATTTTTATTTTATTTACTAGCTGACCCGACAGACGTTGTCTTGTCAAGTATGAATATTGAATTCGAATTGACATACTACCTACCTACTACCTACCTACTACCTACCTACTACCTACCTACTACCTACCTACTACCTACCTACTACCTACCTACTACCTACCTACTACCTACCTACTACCTACCTACTACCTACCTACTAACTACCTACCTACTACCTACCTACTACCTACCTACCTACTACCTACCTACTACCTACCTACTACCTACCTACTACCTACCTACTACCTACCTACTACCTACCTACTACCTACCTACTACCTACCTACTACCTACCTACTACCTACCTACTACCTACCTACTACCTACCTACTACCTACACCTACTACCTACCTACTACCTACCTACTACCTACCTACTACCTACCTACTACCTACCTACCTACTACCTACCTACTACCTACCTACTACCTACCTACTACCTACCTACTACCTACCTACTACCTACCTACTACCTACCTACTACCTACCTACTACCTACCTACTACCTACACCTACTACCTACCTACTACCTACCTACTACCTACCTACTACCTACCTACTACCTACCTACCTACTACCTACCTACTACCTACCTACTACCTACCTACTACCTACCTACTACCTACCTACTACCTACACCTACTACCTACCTACTACCTACCTACTACCTACCTACTACCTACCTACTACCTACCTACTACCTACCTACTACCTACCTACTACCTACCTACTACCTACCTACTACCTACCTACTACCTACCTACTACCTACCTACTACCTACCTACTACCTACCTACTACCTACCTACTACCTACACCTACTACCTACCTACTACCTACCTACTACCTACCTACTACCTACCTACTACCTACCTACTACCTACCTACTACCTACCTACTACCTACCTACTACCTACCTACCACCTATCATCCATACGTCATTACATAGCTGTCATTATACGTCAATTTTGTTATTCCAAGTCTGATTCTTTTTTGTTATACCACGTTTTATAGTGACTGACGTTACATGTCAAGTCACACGGGAATGATGTCGAACGGGATAAAAAGTATCCTATGTCCTTCTCCTGGCTCTAAACTACCTCCCTGCCAATTTTCAGCTAAATCGGTTCAGCCGTTCTTGAGTTATAAGTGAAGTAACTAACACGACTTTCTTTTATATATATAGATTTATTAGGGACAAAAAAACAGTTACCTACATGCTAAGTATACAATAATTTATTATCTTATAATTACAAACATGCAACCCACTACATTGTCCACAAATTAATTTAGAAAAAAAAACTGGCCAAGTGCAAGTCGGACTCGCTCATGAAGGGTTCCGTAGCAGCAAGTAACATAATATAAAGTTCTTGTTATATTTGAGTTGATTGAATGAAAGGTAAATTACGATATACGGTTTATGACGTATTAAAAAAAGACTATTTACTAGATCTCGTTCAAACCAATTTTCGGTGGAAGTTTACATGGTAATGTACATCATATATTTTTTTTTATTTATCATACTCTTATTTTGGAAGTTACAGCCCCCTGTAATATGTTCAAATTCAAAAAATCTGCTTACAGGATGTCTATCTCAGGTTGAGATTTATGACACAAGTTGAATCGCGTTATTCGCAATAAAAACTGATTATTTTATACTAAGCAGTTTTATTTATGAGTTCAATCCCTTTCATGGATGCATATAGGTAGTATTGCACAAATTACGAGGCGTATCCACTTTTCGCCCCTTTCCGGAGACGATGGCACTTGATTTGTATCATCTGGCCCGGCAAACATATCACCGGGCCAGATAAAACTTTTTTGTTCCATGTGGCCCGGTACCGGGCCACGTCACCGGGCCAGATGGGATACACTCAAATTTTTTATTCATTTTCTATTTTTGTATCAGAATCTTAATGCGGTTCACAGAATACATCCACTCAGCAAGTTTCAACAGTATAGCTCTTATAGTTTCGGAAAAAAATGGCTGTGACATACGGACGGACAGACAGACAGACAGACGGACAGACAGACATGACGAATCTATAAGGGTTCCGTTTTTGCCATTTGGCTACGGAACCCTAAAAATGGAATCAAAAGACAAAACGTATAACAAAACAAATAAGTGTGTGGCCCATACATAATTAAATTTAACTAGCCTCCTTTAACAATACTCTATTTTAGACAGTATATCTATAGCCTTTTTTTGAATAGTTGGTTTGAAAGACCATTTACAAGCACTAATGAAATGTTAAATTAGGCCACTTAGGCCAAAGTAGTTAAAAATTGGTTATTGGTTGGTGTTTCTGAAAAGAAATATTATAAAAAAAAAAAAAGTTTAATTTTGCTTTAGAAGTCCACACTATGAGTAGTCTTGACGAGACGATACAGGTATTTTTCAGTAGTAAAAGTAGTGCTTACTAAAATATCAGCGTTATACTAGAGGAAATAAAGTTGATTTTAGAATGACTTTTAATTCCTCACTTGGCTGAAAGTCAATAGTCAAATCGTTTATTTTCATTAGGCCAAATAAGGCACTTTGAAACGTCATTTACAAAAGTGATTCTAGTTGTCCATTCCAAAATGTAGTTTCGTATGGAGAAGAATGGGCAAGAAACTCCATATTTACTCTTTTAAAATAATCGTGTTACAAAGTTTTTGCTTACATGGTTAACTGTGAATGAGAATGAACCTAATCCAAAAACCATTTCCGTCAAAAATTACATGTATATATAATAAAAAGCAACTACTAATTAATATAAATAGGAAATGGAAGCTACATAATGTCAGCGAGCATAGTGTTCACAAGTTTACAAAACATCGTTCCTCAAACAATAAAAATAATGTGTGAGCTGAGGCATGGATCTTGCACGGTTGAAGCATGGTTCGTTACTCGAAAATTTTGATTATATTTTTGAAGTTGGAACTTTGGAAGAGACAACTGTTAAATCTCAAAGAAACAATTAATAGGTTAAACATGGAGTTGAAAAGTGCACATGATGAAATCGATAATTTAAATAGTGAAAATTTTCGCCTCAAGATGGATATAGGTCAATACCAGAAAGTAATTGAAAGCTACAAGAAAGTGAACATATTAGAAACAAAGAGATTCTCACCAAAGTCTGCACGCAAAAGAAATACCCCGAGAACGAGCTGTTTTTCTACCCCAACCAAGTTAACTTTACCCACTAATATGATTCATTACCCTGACAATGATGTTGTGGCACAGACTCCAACAAGCGAGGTGGGAGACGTCTCGTTCAATACAGCCGGATCAATAAGCAGTCCTGATCACATTCTGCAAACGAAGTCACCGTCAAAAATCATCACTCAAAATGTTAGCAACCACAGAGAATCAAGCGACCAGGGATCTCAAAGAAAAAAGTCCTCGGTGCCTCGGGAAACTAACACCAGCAATAAGGAGCAAAACAAGCAAAATATTCTGAGTACCAATGCTTCATCTCTTAATGATAATAATAATAGAAGGACAAATGATAGTACCACACCTAATCCAAAACAATCACCTACAAAACATAAAATATGCATCCTTAGTAGTGAAAATAGCAGTAGAATTTATACGATAATGGACAGCACTAGCTTGTCAAGTAGTCATGAAATCTGTCACTATCGTAAACCTAATTGTAATTTAGAACTAATACTAGAAAATATAGATGGAAAAGTTCAGAATTTTACTAAATCAGATTTCTGTATTATCTATATAGGTGAAGAAGATTTCAAAAAAACTCAAAATTACATAGAACTTGTCGTACACATTCGTAATAAAATATTACCACTGAATCACACTAATTTTATATTATGCCTGCCAACTTATAAGTACATGAATAATGTTAATATAATGTTCAATAGCAGAGTTGAGACTTTTAATAATCTTCTTTGGATGGATGTACAAACATGTAACTATGCATACGTTTTAGATTCAAACCTAAAGTTACCATATACTTATGACACATACAGCCCACGTTACGGGATACTAAATAAAAGAGGCTTACAAATTATTGTATTAGATTTGATAGACTTGATCTCATACTGTAGCACTGTGACAACCGGTACCGCTATTAGGTCTGAAGTCGATTCTTCTCAAAAAACACAAAAAGAAATAACAGGTGTAGACTTTAATAGTGCAGACATTAATAAGACAAATGAGTCATCCCACTCAAATTGTTTTTTTCGCCCTTAATAGCATAAACATATTGCACCAAAACATTGCGGGTCTTTTAAATAAGGCTGACCTGCTCACAGTCCATCTTCAGGAACTATCTAATAAACAGAGAGACATAGACGTGGTCTGCATCACAGAACACTTCATTATGCAGGGCTATGAGAAGGTATTAAATATTCCAAAATATAAACTAGCTGCGTGCTATGCAAGACGAGAAAATAAGCGCGGTGGATCTTGCGTTCTAGTTAAAATAGGGCTAGAGTATAGAGAACTTATAGAGATCTCACGCCATTCAATAGCAAACACTTTTGAATGCTGCGGAATCGAACTAATCCGTCAAAAATTAATTGTTATTTGTATATACAGGCCACCAAAAATTAACAACCTAAATATGTTCTATGAAAAACTCGAAATTGTTATGAAAACTTCTTGTATTAACTCGAGTAAAACAGTTGTTCTATGTGGGGACTTCAACATTGATATCTTGAAAAAGAATAGAATTTCCTTAGACTTTGAATGTTTTCTCTTGGGCTTCAATCTTAAGCTGGAACTGAGGCAACCAACTAGATTGTGCAGTAACAGCTGCATTGATAACTTTGCTCACAATTCTCGTCAAAAATGTAAATGTGAAGTAATCGAATTAGCTCTTTCAGATCACACGGCACAAATTCTGCAAATTAAAGTTAATAAAACATATAGATTAAAATCTTGGCGAATCAAGAAAAGGGACTTGTCGTTAGAAAACTTAGTTAAATTTAATAATCATCTTAGTTTCGTTCCCTGAAATATACAATACAGATGATGTTAATGTAGCATATGATAATTTCTTTGAAGATTTTCGCTTACTGTATGACCTTTGCTTTCCCTTTAAAACTGTTACTATACAACCGCATAGAAACGTTAAATGGGTCTCTCGAGGAATACGTGCTTGCAGTAAAAATCAACGTCACCTTCTATGGCGCTACAGACTTAAGCCAAATAATGAAAATAAAAATAAATTTAAGGACTACTCAAAACAATTTCGAAAAATTATTAAACTAACTCAAAAATCGCAGAATAACTACTTCATACGAACATCAGATAATAAGTCGAAAGCATCCTGGAATGTAATACATAACAAAACACATACTTATGACTCCATTTCCCAAATTAGACTGCATGATAAAACAATTACAGATCCTCAAAAAATTGCAGATATCTTTAATAACTACTTTATCGATCAGATTCAACAGTCACCTCAAGCGTCATTTGAAACTGGTAATATTCCGACAAACTTACACTCAATGTTTATGGCACCAGTTGTACCCCAAGATGTAACAAGAGCAATAAAATCTTTAAAAAACAAAAACAGCGTTGGGTATGACGGCATAGCAACGAAAGTTGTTAAATTTGTGGCGAATAATATAGCGGTACCACTTACCCATATTATTAATCTTAGCATCAACTCCGGTGTATTCCCTAATAGTCTGAAAACTGTTATAGTTAAACCAATTTATAAGAAAAATAAAAAAGAAGAAGTAGTCAATTACAGACCAGTAGCCTTAATTCCTGTATTATCCAAAGTAGTAGAGAAGTTAATTTACGAATTACTTAACAATTTTTTATCGAAATATGACATTTTGTGTAATGAACAAAAAGGCTTTAGGAAAGGAAAAAGCATCAATACAGCTGTTTTTGACTTATACAATATTATCATAAAAAACGTAGATAGCAAAGTACCTATCTGCGCAATCTTTACAGATATGTCAAAAGCGTTTGATTGCGTCGATCACGAGATATTACTAAACAAGTTAAGCGTTTATGGAATAAGGGGAAATGTACTCAAACTTATTAAATCATACCTTAGCGATCGGAAACAGTATACGGAAATAAGTAGAATTTGCCCTAAGACGAAAAGTGAAAGAAAATACCGATCTGAAGGACGAATAGTAAAATATGGTGTACCACAGGGTAGCGTCCTCGGACCACCCCTTTTCTTAATTTATATCAATGATCTGCCACGTCATGTTGATAATCCAATGATATTATTTGCCGATGACAGCACCGCGCTAGTAAAATGTAAACATCCGGATAGCTATGACCAGGATATAAATAAGACTCTGAAAGAGATTGTACATTGGCTTGAAAAAAATAACTTAGTGATAAACCTACAAAAAACTAATATCATGCTTTTCCATCAACGCACAGTTTTAAAAGATGTAACCGTAGGCTACAATAAACAAGAAATTACCCAAGTTAACGTTGCAAAATTTTTAGGTATTTATATTGACAGACAACTAAATTGGCAACTACAAGCAGAGGAAATCTGCAAAAGGATGAACACAGCGGCATATGTCCTTTCAAAGTTGTCCAAAAAAGTCGACATTCAAACTACATTAGTAGCTTATCATGGCCTGGTTGCGTCAGTTCTAAGATATGGCATTATTTTTTGGGGTAATTGCAGCTCAAGGGAATACATATTCAGGGCACAAAAACGTTGCATTAGAGCGATATGTGGTTTGCAGACCACAGACAGTTGCGAACCAAAGTTTAAGTCCCTAAAAGTGCTAACATTTCCGTCATTGTATATACTGGAAATGGCCATGTTTGTAAAGACTAACAAAAACCTATTTCCGACGTTGTCAGAAACTAGAAAACGACCTATCAGAAATCAATATAAAAATTTATTACAAATCGAGTCTTGTAACACAGCGTTAATGAGGAAAAGTGTTATCTGTATGGGTCCTACCATATACAATAAATTACCAGATGTAATGAAAAATGACACAATTAAAAACTTTAAAAATAAATTAGTAGCTTTCTTAGTAGCAAAATGTTATTATTCGGTTAATGATTTTTTAAATGACAAAACTTTTTAATCAGAAATGTGTACAATAAATAAAATTATGTTAACTACTATTTTGAACCTTGGACCTAATATGCATATTATTATATTTTTTAATTCAATTATAGGTAGCATTTTAATTTGACATTTTTCAATACTAATATATTATTAAGTATGTATAATTGTAATAATTCTGTGACATTTTAAATTGTAATTTTATTTTGATATACTTAGCTTGTAAACAAGTTTAAAAAAAAAAATTGCGTGCCTATTTCCAGGCAGAATGTACTTGGCTCACTTCTATCTACTCCACCTGTATTTTAATGTAACCTACATTCGTTGCAAATAAATAATTTGATTGATTGATTGATTGACAACGATTCCCGATATTGATTCCAGCTCACCTTATTAACGTCGACGTAAAAATCAGTAACTCTTCTCAATTTAATCCCAAGTGTGACGTTCTTAGGATTAGACGTCGTGATCTGTAGCGTCGGACGATTCTCTGTTTTTATATCTACAACGAAAATGGTTAGTTTAGTCAACAACGTCAAATATAAGTTTTAGTTTTGGCTTGACTTAATTTTCGTAAAAAAGTTTTACTTATATGTGAGCGTATGTGGATGTTTGTCTCTGGCTCTATTTTACGCAAAAACGACTGAACGGATTTGGATAAGACTTTACAGTAATGTAGCTTATACAACATTTAGGCTACATAACATCACGCTGTGGCCTACGGTAGCGGAGCCGTAACCAACAACTTAACACAACGCGTGTAACGCGGAGGACAACTTTTTTTTTTAGCCTTTGCTGTGCGAGTGCTGTGCTGGGCAAAGGCCTCCCCCAAGTCCTTCCAGATTTCCTTATCCCTCGCCGCCTCGAACCAACCCTCGTCGTATGCGTCAAGATCATCGCGCCAACTTTTCCTAGTGCCGACGACGTCCATCTTTTGGTACCCGCTGTGTAGATGCCTTTGCCCAACGGTCGCTATGCATGCGGCTTACATGACCCGCCCAATCCCACTTGAGCCTGGCAGCCTTTTTACCAACATCTGTTATCCCCGTTTTGGAACTCAGCGTGAAGGTCAGCTAGTTTATAATATTATAGATGTATCGGTCACTAATATAAGTACAGACCTGGTCCAGCGTCATGTGGGCACAGCGTTCGTCCCATACTCGAGAACATTATCGGACCATCTGATGTCTGCACCAGCAGCGGTAGTTCCCACGAGGATATACCTAGAAAAAAGAATATAACAATGTTTATTTTCAAGGGACTATTTAAAAATATAACCTTCTTTTCGGCAGCCGGATAAAAAGCCACTTTGGAACGTCAATCAACTATTTTTAACTGTATTAAAAACAGTTGATTGTAGTCGACCAAAACCAAAACCTTTATGATTTGATCGTATTAACCGGTTTCTAACAATAAAAACCGGTTAATAAATCGCAACGTTAAAGAGGTTTAGTTTTAAAATTATTAAACTCTATTATTATGTTTCGTGACGCTGCAAAAATGCAACGTGTTGACTGCAGTTTTAAACTGGTTAATTATTTTCTAGATATATACCGGTTCTATCCAGTATTAATAACCGGTTTTCAGCCTAGCTAAGGGCAAATTCACATGAATACTATAAAACTGAAGAGTTTGCTTGTTGGTTTTTTTGGTTGGGACCGTGGTCTCAGCCCGAAAGCTTCGCGACCCCTGAGCCATAGATAATACAATAATACCCTGAGCCTAGCCAAGGGCCAATAGGAGTAATGGCCTAAGTTTCTGCTTACCCTTCTGTTGTGTGGCGGTCACGAATACAGGATTGTCGACGGTCAGCGTCTCATTGGTACGTGTACCCGGGTCAGACAAGTTGGTAGATACGTACTATCACTTGCAAAAGTCCATAAGAATTCTCACAACGTATTAGTTTGACGTTTAGTTTGACTTACGACCTTCTATTTTCAAGTTATCGCCAACTTTGATTGCAATTCACAATTTCATCGACTTAGTGTAAGTCGAAATGGCGCAGTGGTATTGAGCACACAGATTGAAGCGCAAATCAGTGAGCCGCTAGTTCAAATCCCACGCAATTGCTGACTTTTTGTAAGTTCTTACCCGATTGGAAGTTATGGATTAGCATTACATACAATTAAATTATTCTTTAACTTGTTCACACATTTCTTAAAGTTGGAAAGGTAGATCACAAAAAAACTAAAGAATTAGATTTCTGCGAGGTAGACTGAGTTTTAACTTGTCCGAAATGAACTGTCGTTTGGTTGTAGTTGTTGGTTAGTGACGTGTGGTTAACAATATTGTAAAATTCGCAAAATGCAGGCTAATATTAGTATTGAAGTGAAGGCGACTATCATTGGGCTGCATAAAAGTGGTCTTAATAAAACACAAATATCTGAAGAAACCGAACTGAATGTGAGTATAATAGCTATTAATGAATTGTAACTATTAAAAAATATTCTTCTAATTAAAATGTATGCCATTTATGAATCCATTCATAAATTCGCTTAAAAGAGAATAAATAAATCGTTAAGATAAGATAAGATAATTATTTATTTGCATATTTATTGGGTTTATTGGATTGGTTATTGGATTTATAAATGCAGTTTTATTTTAAAATTATATTCAATAATTATGATTATTAACATTTTATATAGGTAATGAAAATGAAGTCAAGTAGGTATAGTTGCCTAATATATATTTTTTTTGTTTTAGAAAAATACTGTAAGTCTTTGGATAAAAAGATATGAGGAAGAAGTTAGCCTTGCTAGTCGAAAGAGAAGTGGGAGACCAAAGCTTATTAGCGAGGCGCAGTGACGACATATGGTGGACGTATACGAAACGAATGGTTTCGCACCAACGAGACATTTTGCGGAATTATATGACACCTCGATGGATACTGTTCGCCGTGCACTTCACGCTGAAAATCTATGGGGTTTGATGGTGCAAAGGTGGAACTCGCGGAATGAGAGGTCTACGGAACAATTAAAAACCCATTGCATGGAGGTGTGGGAAAGTTTCAGAGGGAGCGAAATATGCGGTAATATTGTTGGGTCCATGCGCAAACGTCTACTTGACTGTATCGAAAATAATGGGGGTTATACAAAATATTAAGTTTAGTAAAATCAGTTGGTGTAAACAAATGTTTAGTAAAATCAGTTGGTGTAAACAAATGTTTAGTAGGCCATTTTATTTTAACATATCCGTGTTATTCGTTAACAAACACTGTATTATTTTGTGTTTACTTTCGTTTAAAACAGCTATGTCTTTTAACTTGTGCCATCGCCTTATCTTAAGAATGCAGTGAACTCGCTATCAATTATGTTGACAATAATCATGATTCTATTTTGTTTTTTATTCTTCTACCCGCACAGTTTTAACATAATAGTTCAATTTATTTTTCTCATCTAATGGACGATTATCTTGTTAGAACTAAAGTTCTCTTAGCAGATATTGAGGTTTAGTTTCAATCTTCTTTTCGTCAAGAAAATGAACAATTAAGCTATGACCTCAATACATTCATTGTGACGTTACATAAAAATAAAATGTTTACAAAGTCTAAATCATATATTGTATCACTTTTCAATAAATAACTGGATATAAACAATTAGGCATATTTTATTTAGTTAAAAATTATAATATCCTTTTATTGTTACGTTATTTATATTATGAATCTCAGATTTGTCTAGGTAACAATTCGACGTCACAATTGAACAATTCTCATGGTTAATTTGTAAATAAAATACCTATAAGGAATAAACACTTTCATTAAACACGTCTTTTTATTTCCACCTTACAACATCAACTGTAACAACTCAATAATTGCAAATTACGAATGTGATTCTTCTTGCGGTTAATAGATCATACCTATTCGTAATTTGCAACTATTTAGTGCAAAAATGCCATAGTATTTTTCATAGAAATATAAAAAACTAGATTATTAATATAGATTTGGATTTTTCAAAGTAAGAAAATTATAACCGCAACGGCCCGATCATGATTTGAACTCGGGCTATGTTATTTGCGAATCCAACACTTATTTCATACGGCTACCAGCACATGAGATATTGTAGCGAATTTTATCAATGGAATGGTAAGAACAAGTAGCTTCTGTGACTGTGTGATGCGTATTCAATGGCACAGAAAAATAATAATGATGTTTGCGACGCGCTCAGTGCGACGACAGTTCCTTAGTGTGTGTTTGTGGAATGTGGATACTCATACACATACGCACGGAAGTATCGTGCTCGCTCAGTTCGTAGCAATATAATCTTTAGCGCTCTTATGGACTTTTGCGGCCTTACTGTACCTTATAATTACCTACACTTGCTCAAACGTCAACAGGTAGAATGAAAATTATGCCCTCTAAGCGACAGTAATGAGGCGTGGGGTCCAAAAAAATATAGGTGCTGTGGCACAAGACATAAAGTGTCGACTGCTTTTATATTCGTGTCTGATATTTGTATTTTTTTTTAATGTCGTGATGGCCCTGTGGATAAGGCGCCCGCCTCGTGTGTAAGAGGTTGTGGGTTCGAATCCGGGCAAGTACCAATGTGACTTTTTCAATTCATATGTACTTTCTAAAGTTTATCTTGGAGATCACTGACATCCCGTGCCTCGGAAAGCACGTAAAGCCGTTGGTCCCAGTTGTCATTCGTAGAACTTTGACAGTCGTTACTGGTTAGCCATAAACTGTGACCAGTCTAACCAAGAGGTATCGGGTCGCCCAGTTACTGGGTTGTGGAGGTCAGAAAGGAAGTCGCTCCAGGTAAAACACCGGTATCTAGCTGAATCCGGTTAGGCTGGCAGCCGACCCCAACACGGTTGGGAAAAGGGTAGGGAGATGATGAGTGCGTGTCGCCCGCAAGCTATTGTATGACGTCTTCATTCAATTATCATGGGGGCTACAAGCGCACGGGGAAGGTAAAATTTATATGTTCTGCGAGCGGTTCGCAACAAACATGGCGGAGTGGCCCGCATGCGGGCAATAACACTGACAATGAAAAGACCCTAATAGGTCTTTCTGCTTACCCTTCTGCTGTGTGGCGGTCACGAACACAGGATTGTCGACGGTTAGCGTCTCATTGGTAGATACGTGTACCCGGGTAGGGTAGCCATTCCATAGCTCTGAGTCCTGTGGAATAACGGTGTTTTAATAAACGGAGAATAAACAATTAATTCAATGACTCAATGGGTGCCTTTACAAGGGAAGCGACATCGCGGTAGGCCGAGGCGGAGATGGCGGGACGAACTAGACTCCTTCGATAAAGACTGGCCCCAAATAGCTTTATGCAGAGAGAGGTGGAAAGAGAGTAGGGGGGCCTTTGCCCTGCAGTGGGAAAGTTTAGGCTTATAATAATAAATAATTAATTAAAAACCGGCCGAACTCCAGCTCGCGCACGGAGGGTTCCGTTCCGTTATCGGCGAAAAATGGCAAAAATATCACGTTTGTTGTATGGGAGATCGCTTAAATATTTAATTTATTCAGTTTTTATTTGTGTATGTTATAGCAGTAACGTAAATACATCGTCTGTGAAAATTAAACTCTTTAACTATTACGGTTTATCCGTACTAATATTATAAATGCGAAAGTAACTCTGTCTGTCTCTTCTTCACGCCTAAACCACTGAACCGATTCGAATGAAATTTGATACAGATATAGTCTGCGACCTGAGAAAGGACATAGGATATATTATAGATAAATCACACGAAGTCTGTCCTGAGTGGGATCGAACCCACGACCTCCGGCTTAGCAGTCAGGGCTACTAACTACTAGACCAACAGGCCCGTCTACACGTCCGTACTTGCTCAAGAACTATGTCACCAAGCCGTCTATATATTACACTAGCGGCCCGTCCCAACTTCGCACGGTTAGATATAAGATTACAATAAATATAGCCTAATTAGCGCCCATATTATGCGTGAAATATTGCAAAAGAGAAAACTCGAAAACATGCGCTTCCTCAGACATAAGACTGAGCTAGATCGATTTCTCGTCCCCGAAAACCCCCATATATCAAATTTCTGCGAAATCGTTAGCGCCGTTTCCGAGATCACATGCTTTTTCAAGCAATCAGCGCCATCTGCCGGGCTGATTTGTGAATCTAAACCATCCAGGGCGCCACTCAAACGCATACAGAAAAATTCATTTTAAATCGGTCAAGCCGTTTAGGAGGAGTTCAATGACATACACACGTACAGCAGAATTATATATACAGTCGTGGTCAACTAATTAGGGACAAACAAAAAATTAAGCTGAATTTAAATTTTCATGTCCATGGTAGATCAGATTATCTAAATTATTTAGTTTAAGTTTATGAAATACTAACTAATATTAAGAATACTTGAAAATTATGAGCATTGCTTCGAAGTTGAAATTATTTTGTATAAGGTAATTTAAAAATAAATCTCTTGCAAGCAAATCGCGGCGTGTTTTGGCTGGCCATCTAATTAGGGACAAAAACAAAAGCAGTGTATTATATTCCCATTTTTATAAAATTTTATGGGATTCAACTTTTTTCTATATATTTAGATTGGAGTCTTTACCTTGGCTTTGAATTTGTTAAAACATTATCATAATATTTAATTAAACATGGGGCGAAATAAAAGTTCTAATACAACTGTGCGAAAAATAACCATTATTGCTTATTATAGTAAATAGCCATATCGTAAATTAGCAAAATATTGAAATTGTTCCATAATAATGAATTTCAGTACAGGACAATCGTAATCTTAATTAAGAAAATATACATTTGAATCTATAAAACAACTAAACGTGAACTCAGAATGAAAACACCAAGAAATATACTGTGCAAATAAAAACGCAATACGTTGATAGCGGCGAAAAGAGACCCACTTATGGGCTTTGTATTAATTATAGGTCTGAATACTGCTGGTATTTGGACTAGAATATAGCGCTGGAGTAGTTTACAACAACCTTTTGACGTCAACTTGTTGAAGCTGAGCTGTTTGGCATGGATGTACGAAAAGATCCTGTGTTGAAAAAAAATACAGACTCGCTACGGTTGGCCTTAGTTATGAGGTACCGATATAGGGACATATTTTCAATGAATAAATGTTTTATTTTTGAACTAAACGAAGGTATATTGGTTCCATCCGATGGAAGACAGTATTTACGACGCTTAAAAAAAGTATAAACATCCAAATTACACCAATAAACAAGTTAAACGTTGAGGGGAGAACATAAAACCATGGCGTTGGTTTTCTGGAAATGGTGTGGGACCTTTAGGAGCAAATTGAAGATACACTAGATTCATTTAAATAGAGAGAAATACTACAAGCAATCACACTACTTTATGTTAAGGATCACACGATAACTACCCCAAAAAATACTGCACTATCTGTTAGAACATTTCTCACCGATGAGTAATGTATCAGTTATACATTGGCCGGCCTAGAACCCAAATCTGAATTCTTGGAAACACTTGGTGGTACGATATGAAAGAATACCTCGGTTTAAAAATTGGTGCAAATGAACTGGCTATTAAAAACTGACTGACGTAACTTTGTAGAAGGCTGGAACAGTATCACTAAAGAAAAATGTGTCATTTAGATTGCATCGACTCCAGACCTTTGTTACATGGTTACTGCAAACCTTAGCAATCACTCTGGATATTGATTTGTATTACTGTATGGCGCATTAAGCTTAATTGAATAATAAATAAACATATTTTTTACTTTACTGATCTCTGCAATAATTATTTTTAATTTTGTCTTAAGTGTCCCTAATTAGTTGTCCAGTGCACGAATAGAATAAAGAAGAAGAAAAATTGAATTGTGTTGAATATTTATTTTACGTAAAATGCATTCCTTTATTAACTATGCCAATTTGATAAGATATTGGTTTAGTTTTATATTAATACACACATCAAAAGTGTCTAGGGATATTTTAATTAAACCTAAATAACTAAAATTCTATTAACTTTTTGTTAAGACACCTACACTTTAAAATAAACCTTGTTTAATTGCCTATCTAATCTGATAATAAACTTTTAGATAAAGTTAAATTTAAAAAAAAACTTAGAAGAAGAGGAAAAACTCAACAAAATTTCAATTTAACTTTATTTTTGAAATTTCAAAACCTAAACAACAAAACATTTTTTTTTTATAAAAATTGGTGAAAACGTAAAATTAATAATTCGTGGATCCACCTAAGACTCTTCTGACACATCTGGAGCGGTTCTGCATACTTAAAACAAGGGTGTCAATATCCTGTTGTGGAGTACTGTCCCAAATCCTGCTAAGATGCAAGAAAAGCTGGTTTTGATGCACAATATCAACAGGGAAATTCCTACGAGCTCTTCTCTGAAGCATATTCCAGGCATGCTCAATAGGATTTAAGTCAGGGGATTGTGCAGGCCGGTCTAAAGCTTGGATAACATGCTGTTGTAACCAACTTGTAACGATACGCGCCGTATGTGGACGGGCATTGTCGTGCATTAGCTGGAAATTTTGTCCCATTTGCTGTTTGTGGGGCAAGATTACAGGCTCTAGCACCACATCTCGGTATTTTCGAGCAGTCATATTGCCTTGTATCCAAACGAGGTCCGTTCTACCGCCGAGACGAATTCCTGCCCAAACCATATAATCGTGCCACCTTAATATGCATGAACTTGTTGTGGGTGCTGCAGTCGATTCCAACGTCCAGGTTTTCTCCAAACGCGTACTCTTCGCGAATCAGGATGAAATCCAAACCTAGATTCATCAGTGAAAAGCACAAGTGACCATTGAGAATGGTTCCAGTTTTCGTGTGCAATAGCCCATTGTAATCTTCTTCCTCGATTACCTCTCCTTAGTGCTGATACCCAAAATGGCCTACGAGCACGTAGATTGACTTCATGCAGTCGCCTTCTCAAAGTTTGACCGCTTACCAGCAAACCATACTCTCTCTGTAGCCTTTGAACCAATTGCATCGGTGCTGCATTTAGTTGACTTCGTGCAGCATTTACTATGAATCGGTCCTGTACATGTGTTGTAATGCGTTGAGGTCCTCGGTGCCGTTCCACCACTTCCTCCGTGACACGATAACATGACGAAGCCTGGATATAACGCTCTGACTGGTCTTCATGGCTTCAGAAACGGCAATTATGGGACAGTATTCCACAACAGGATATTGACACCCTTGTTTTGAGTATGCAGAACCGCTGCAGATGTGTCAGGAGAGTCTTAGGTGGATCCACGGAATATAAATTTTAAGTTTTCAAGAATTTTTATAAAAAAAATTGTTGTTTTGTTTAAGTTTTGATGTTTCAAAAAATAAAGTTAAGATTGATATTTTGTTTGAGTTTTTCCTCTTCTTCTAAGTTTTTTTTTAATTTAACTTTATCTAAAAGTTTATTATCAGATTAAATAGTCTATTAAACAAGGTTAATTTTAATGTGCACATGTTTTAACAAAAAGTTAATAGAATTTTAGTAATTTAGGTTTAATTGAAATATCCCTAGACACTTTTGATGTGTGTAGTAACTAAACTGCCAAAGTCTCGAGCAAACCTAACTTATGGGAAGCAGAATTGAATGTTACTCATAGTATATCGTGTTGTCCCTAATTAGTTGACCACGACTGTATATAAAGACAAACATTGGGTGAGGATAAAAAAATGTAAGCTTACCTCAGAAAAATCCATGATCTGTTCCGTAGTATCATTGACGATAACATAATTTTTTGTGTCATATTTATAGCTGAAATATAAAGTTTATTAGAATTAAAACAATAGGGATGACGACAACATTAAAAAATGGCAGAATTAAAACAATAGGGATGACGACAACATTAAAAAATGGCATTCTGTTTAGTCCGTCTGATTGATCGGCCAAAAATAAAGGACACGTATTTTTTCCTTGATCAATTAATAAAAAAATACAAAGATAAAAAGCAACAAAGTTCCGGAATGGTGGGGGCTTTTGACGTCACCGTCCTGCAAAATATGTATCTGATCGTGACGTCATGCGCAACTTTAACGCACTATATCTTCGTCATGCTTCGTTCACGAGAAAAAAGAAAAAATACGTGTCCATATAATAATCTATCTGACGGACTAATTACTTTTTTTTTGTCGTCTCGCCTATTATGAAATGCATAGTACAGAAAAGCTTGGAGATTTAAAAAAAAAGGTTATAATAAGTTGCTGTGGTAAGTTTTGTATGGGTGGCTGTATAATTACAGGTATGTTATATTTATTATGCTCGCTCAAAAATCTCGCTGATGGTGGCGAGTGCATCGGATCATTCGGTTACCTTCAAAATGGTTGAGCTAAATGTGCTGATGCCACGTGTCATGCTCGTGAACGGACGCTGTCAGTTGAGGTCGGTAGTCTTTTAACTGCCATGACTTTTTATTATATATTTTTTTTAATTGTTTATTTTTTTTTTATTTACCTGCATTGTTTCCACATATCGAAGCACCAAAAAAAAGTACATAACCAAGATTTTGTTTTTTGACTGACCGACCGACTCTTTGACAATAGGCGAGACGACGAAAAAAAGTAATTAGTCCGTGATTGAGATTATTAAAAAATTTTGGACACGTATTTTTTCTTTTTTCTCGTAAACGAAAATTACGACGATACAGTGCGTTGAAGTTGTGCGTGACGTCTATATTTTTTTATTATTTTGATGAAGCAAAAAATACGTGTCCCGTATTTTTGGCCGATCTACAAGACGGACTAAACAGAATGCCATTTTTTTTATGTTGTCGTCATCCCTATTCATAACTGCCTATAAATGTTCTAAGTGAATCTTTGTCTCTGGCGCCCATAATCGCCAATCATTAATCCATTATAAAAGGATAATATTTTTTTGTTCACCAAAAATGTTATCCTTTTATAATGGATTATGTATGCATTTCTAAAATATTGATCTGTAACCCATTAATACTGATCGTGCACCAAATATTCCTGAATGTTACACAAAATTTTTAGGACAAACTAGTTATGACACTCCGACTCAGAGCACCCCGACTCGGACAGGTTAGGTTAGAAGGCTAAGACGGGGGCGAAGCGGAGCGGAGCTCCCCGCCTTAGCCTTCGTGGTTATTTTTTTTAAACCACCTAGAAATAGGAGCCCCGCGCAGCGGGGCTCCGTCGACCTATCTTAGTTAGTTTTTGCAGTGCATTATCTGAAGTAAAACTAAAAAAATAAATGCTTGTTTTTAAAATTAGGTGTATTACTATTTTTACAAATTTGCAACAGTTGTTAAATAGATGCTTTAATTAACATATTTTGGTGCACATTCAGTATATTTGGTGGAACACAGGCAAAATTAGGTAAATGAAATGGGAATAAATTGAAGTACTTTTAAATACCATCCATTATAAAATATAATATTATTAATGCGAAAAGTATATATCTGCCTGTCTGTCTCACTTTCACGCCAAAACTAATGAACTGATTTAAATGAAATTTGGTACAGAGACAGCCTATAGCCTGAAAAAGTACATAGGATAGTTTTTATCCCAAAGGAATAGAAACAACGCGGGTAAAGCTTTGGGGACTGATAGCTTACATATAAATGAAATTATTGCATAACAATGTGATTATATAGAATGCCAATTCATATCCAGTTGTCCGAATAGTGTCGTTCTTCCCAATTCACACATTATACAATTAAATAAGTATGGCTATCAGCTTTATCAATTTTTTTGTACAATCAACAAAATGGAATCATGACCCACCATAAGCAGGAGTCCGTCACTCGCTCAAGGCCACGCGTTTTATGCCTACCGCTTCGCGTACCGTCGACGATACAACGAACACCGGGCTGTCGCGCGCCCGGCTGAGTGCTCGCGCGTTACGGGTACAGCGCTGACTATCAAAATGCCGAAACCACGTAATTATTGCGTGATTATTGTGCAATTCCCCTGTTTCCCAATTCTCTTGTTTCCCTTTTGATTATTTATTAAAATTATTCACGCGGTTTTGGATATTTTCGACACTAAAATATAATAATCGGGAATTCAAGGAACGAAAAATATGCATCAGTCAATTTATCAAACTAAAAAATATTCGATCACCAAATAAAATAATAATTGTTTTTCTAAAACATTCGTTTTATTACCATTGTCATCATACGTATAACCCTAGCAGATTTGCTGGACGACACGCACACACGTTAGTCGCGCGGCGGGCAAAAGGATCTGAACTCTCTTGGTGCGTATTTATGGTACATTTCTCCTTGCTGCAAACAACTGGTATTATTATTATGAATTTGTAGGCTTTTATAGCGTAGGTATTTTGGTTTTTGTATTGGAGTGAAGTATCTGTTACGTAGTAACTATTTATTAATCTGTGCCATAAGCTTATTTTCCTACAGACATTCAAATACAATTAGGTCGATAATCTCGTAAACATATATTAAAAATGTCACACGTCTAGTCTTATTATTTTGACAGCTTCAAACGATTTGTCGTCGAAATGGGTCATGATTCAATTTGGTTGATAGTACATTATGAGAAAATCCTGACTTTTATATAAAGCTTCTTCTCAAATAACACTATCTATCAAAAAAACCACATCAAAATCAATTGAGTACTTTTAAAGATTTATGCAAACATAAAGACAGAGAAACAACAAAATAATTTTATTTGCGACGGGCCTGTTGGTCTAGTGGTTAGTGACCCTGACTGCTACGCCAGAGGTTGTGGGTTGGATTCCCACCCAGAACAAACTTTGTGTGATGAGCATGATTGCTTGTTCTGTGCCTGGGTGTGATATATATAAGGCTAGCCGCACACACACAATAATATTGACAATAAAGTACGTATTGTCAATAATATTGTGTGTGTGCGGCCTGTATTGCGGTATTGGATAGATAGAATCTAGATTATTGTCAATCTTGTATTGACAATATTATTGTGTGTGTGCGGCTAGCCTTAGGCTAGCCGCACACACACAATAATATTGACAATAAAGTACGTATTGTCAATAATATTGTGTGTGTGCGGCCTGTATTGCGGTATTGGTTATATAGAATCTAGATTATTGACAATCTTGTATTGACAATATTATTGTGTGTGTGCGGCTAGCCTAATAATATATGTATGTATTTATAAATTATATAAGTATGTTTATCAGTTCACTGGTTACCATAGTACAAGCTCTACTTAGTTTGGGATCAGATGACCGTGTGTGAGTTGTCCCAAGATATTTATTTATTTATTTATACAATGTAGTGTTTTCCAACAGGTTGTAATGTTTGGCCCTAGGCACCATTTTTAATTAATATACCTGCAGCCATATCATCTCTATTCTTAGTACAGACAGTGACTGATAACAGTTATCAAATGTTATTCAATATCAGTATTAACAATTTCAAAAGATTGGGTCACAGGAAAAATATGATTATAAAAATAATGTTTTATAATTAATACCTAACTGGTGTAGGAAAAAGGAAATGATTAGGCTATTTATATTTTCGATGTATTAATTCAGTATTTCAGTAGGAAGACAATAATACAATACCTATAATAATTATGGAAAAAAATAATTACTAACTAAAAAGTTAATTTAAATTTACTTGCACAAGTCATTTAGTTTCTTTGTTACTAGAATTATCAATATACAAATAATATATTTTTTCTTATTACTAATAAGCCTGATTCATCATAATAGCCAAAGAATGAGCCAATATAACTAATATTCTGTTTGTTTGTTTGTATGTTTAGTTAGTATTCTTAATGTTCTGCCCTTAAAACAACATGTCATGCTTCTAATTAGCCTTATTAGACACCTTATCACAGGTGCAATGGTAAATTCCGTCATTGTTTACCGCTTTCAGGCCTTATACGGTACGAAACCATAGTTCAATTATTTCGTAATTTATTTATTCTACGCCTACAAATATCTTTTAGAAAATTGGCGGCATATTAGCAGTACAGGAGATTTCCTAACAAATAAAACTCCAGTTTTTCCTCCTAAGATATAATTTACGTCGATACGTAACAAAAAAACATAAAAACAATAATATTCCTATTGGAATCTACTTACGTATTATCGTAAATGAAGTTTCGTTTAATCCCAGACTTAAACTGGTTTTCACAAAGCACAGCTGAACATGACAAGACACTGATTATATAAAACATCATTTTAAATTTCAATTTTTGTTCTTGTTTCTGTTTCACGTTCTACTTTTCATCAAAATTAAATCATCAATCAACAGCACTTCAACAGAACAGTAAGAAGTTTTTTATAGTGTCGACTTTATTGCTGATTGTGTGTGTTTTATCAAGCATTTAAAAAATACTTAAAAACCCTTTTCTACAACTATTAAATTCAACCATCTATATCTATGAATTTTATTTACAAATTATGTTGTTTTCTATCGTTTATGTCTATTTTCTCAAATATAATTTGTCGTATGATATAAAACAAATTATCAACAAATTCTTTTTTGAATTACGTGTCCAATCAAAAAACCTTTTTACGTCAAACGTCATCGTCAATCAAAAATCAAAATGACAGAAACAATTGACAATTCAATTTTCGTTCAGAAATTCGCGCTGCGCTGCAGCTGGGTAAACCATGAACTAATAGCCACACAATTTCGATGTGGGAGTTTTTTTAATTAACATGGTTTATAAAGGCTTCCGTTGACTCATTTATATTATAAAGTTTCTTGCTCTCGACCCACACACAGTCGAAAGAGTTATACAATGGTTCTTACATTTTTAGCAAGTGGAAACTAAAAGGTCGTAGCAAAACCTCTATTATCTGTGATACAGTACATTCAGACCATGCATTCAGTTATTATAGTAGGTTGAATTGAACTTCATTTTCATTCATTCATTCAAGTTTCAAACACAGAGTACATTGTTTCAAAGTTCGATACTTCGATAGTGCTAATGACCGTGTTTTAATTTAAATTTTAGCTGAAAATATGTTGAGAATTATTGTCGGTGCGTTGCTATGCTTACCAGTGTTTTGTGTAAACCAAACTAACAATGATTTGGTGCATAGAAACTTCGTTTACAACAACACGTAAGTTGATTCTAATAAGAATATTTTTGTTATATTTTTTTAAACTTATTATAACTTGCAAACTAATGTTTTATAATGTAAAAGTACAAATAAACTGTTTACAAACTTGTTTTAAGTTAGTAATTTGTCTAAAAATGTTTCTGTAGTTGTATTATTAGGCCTAGATATTTATGTTACTCCGGGGATTCCCCAACAACGGACACCGCGACTCGGTACGATACCGATACCGCTCCTTGTAAAACTATTTTTAGACACTGGTGTCGTATGATGGTATTATTGTGGTTTACAAAACTCATTAATTTGATGATAATAATGTTTATAGTAATTTAAAATTAATTGCTTTTAAATAATTTAAGTAAAAGTATGTTTTTTTTTTATAATATTGGTAGTTAGTAATCATAGCAAAGTAGTCCACAAAAAAAATGACAAGTTTGCCCTAAACCTCTTTAAAAATGGTTAATTATAAGTTTTAATCATTTAAGCACATTTGAATAACTTGGTCAACTTTTAATAATTATTTATCAGCATTTGCCAGTAAAGTCTCAAAAAACCATTAGCATCTGTTAATGGTTTTTAGATAAATAAAATGATATGACACTAGTTCTTCCCTGCGGTTTGGGTGACTGCTCCACTCCTATAGGTTGTACCGTAATGTTATGATGTGGGCTATCTAACATAAAAATATTATTTTCAATACAGTCCAGTTGTTCCTGAGATTCGTGCTTTTAACCATACAGAAAAGCTCTTCAGCTTTATAAATATTAGTACAGAGGTACAGATTTGATGACAAAAGACAAAAATGTATTATTTACAGAAGACCAGTTTGACTGAATTTTAGATGAAACCCTAAGGCGCTGCGCAAACGAGAACGAGGCGGTGCGAAAGACACTTTTGTGTCTTGTGTCAGACACTAAAAAATTTTTTTATCGTAATTAGTATGGTGTTAAGTGGAAGCAACTGGACACAACAAATGTAAACGTATGCGCAGGGAGTGGATGATTTCATACTGATTCTATAGAAATAAAATATTCATTGGTAGCTTGTATCTGACACAAGACACAAAAGTGTCTACGTTTGCGCTATGCCCAAGTTTTTTTTTTTCTAATTACTTTTTTTCTATGACGTTGTTATATCTATAAATAGACTTTAAATAAAATGTTACAGCATTTTTTATCACCATGTAATATCCTATACCTACATAGATAGATAACAATATTTTTTTTGGTGTGTGGTAAATCATTAAATGACTTCTCCCGGCCTGAGCAGGGAGGGAGTCTCAGACTTTTACTGACTAAAGCCTACTCATGTTCTTTTGGTTGCCCTTTATGTTTTGGAGACTCTGTAACTATTATAACTATTCCGCAACCCCGGCAGGCATTGGCCTCAAGGTTTTTTTTTACTGGTCCATCACAAAGCATACTTAAACTTATGCATACTTAAAAAATACTGGTAAAATTTTTGGTTATAAGGTTTATTATCGGCAAAAAAATGCTACACTTAAATATTTATTTGTTATTAGTATTTGTTGTTAAAGCGTCATCAGAAATACATCATCTATAAAAATTTTCACTGCCATGGTTCATTAATCATGACACATGACCATACATAGCCTGGTGACAGATGTACACACAGACAGACTGACAGACAGAGGAGTCTTAGTAATAAGGTCCTGTTTAACACTTTAGGTGGAACCCTTTATTGAGTGGATTGTGGTGACTGATTAATTAATTAAACTGGTAGGTAATTAAATCGCCATTGATCATAATTGTTTTTTTATATGTTCCATACCGTCTGATTTGATAAATCTTGTTCAACATTTTAAAAGTAATTTACAAGATAAGTAAGTAATTGTTTCTTATAAACGTTTCCCAATTCATTGTTCTGTCAACCAATTTTTTTTCATGCTTAGAGTTTATTATTAATTTAAAAACAATAAATAAAGTAATGCTGCCAAGTAGGCAGTAACTGTGTTGTGTAGGTCAGTTGTACCAAACTGTCGCTCCATGTTAAATACTGGAAAAAAATTAATTAAACCGTCAGTGAGTTTATTAAAATTGGACGCGTATTTTTTCTTTTTTCTGGTAAACGAAAAATTCCGACGATACAGTTACAGTTCGTTGAAGTTTTGCGTGACGTCACGATCTGATACAATTTTTGCTGAACGGTGACGTCAAAAGCCCCCACTCCGGACTTTGTTGCTCTTTATTATGTATCTTTTTATTAATTCCATTAAGCAAAAAATCGTGTCCGGTATTTTGGCCTGTCTATCAGATGGACTAAACAGAATGCATTTTTTATGTTGTCGTCATCCCTATTATTACAAATAGTTACGGTGAATCACAATAAAAACCGGCCAAGTGCAAGTCGGACTCGCGCAACGAAGGCTCCGTAAATTGTTTTTTTTTTAATACCTACAAATTTACGGTTTTCGTAGTTTTTCCTTTACTTGTGGTCCACCATGACATTGCTTCTTGCCAAATTTCACGATTCTAGGTCAATGGAAAGCACCCTGTGTTGATTCCCTTGCAATTGTCTTGCAATATAAACAGCTGTATTTTTTAATTGCGTTGATTTAGAAATTCGATTTTTTCACTGCTTTGAGAGATAGCAGACCTGAGTATGTGATAATAATTTCAGATTGATATCTCGACGCGTTTTTGAGAAAAAGGGCCTTGACAGACGGACGGACGGACAACAAAGTGATCCTATAATGGTTCCGTTTTTACGTTTCGAGGTACGGAACCCTAAAAAATGGAATCTTTACATAAAATGAAAGTAATTTCCTGTATATGTATTAAGGTTTAGATCTATTGAACTACGAAACGGATGTTATTGCGGTCAGTGATTGTAACTAGAGGAAGGATTTCCAAAGACTTGTAACACCCTTAAAACTTAGAATACCCGTGATTCGAGACACAATAAAAAGACAATAGCAGCCCGACAGTCGTTGAAAAGTTAAATAGAGTTATTCGAGAGGAAGTTTTATATTATAAGTATAAATAGGCATAACAATATAATATTTTTAACATCTGTCCGTTGCCGCGCCGAGTCGCTAGTACAAAATTACAAAATCATTCCGTCCATTCAAATTTCAACTTACAAGATACGTTAACTACATATTTCAATGATATAATATCATTGACATAGGTAAGTATTTATTTAAATCAATGATGTATGAAACTATCGATATCTTTTTGTCAATAAATTCTGAAGACACCTATCAATAAAACTACAATTTCGATTATTTTCCTTGAAAGGGCAATCTTATCAGTTCGGGGAATAACCTAGGGATGTTAAAAAATAATCGATTTTTATTTTAATCGATTATTATTTTTAAATAATCGATTTTTTATTTTCGATTTTTATATTAATATTAATCGATTTTTTATAAATCGATTATATAAATTACGAGTTTAAATCGATTTTTTTAGAAATAGCTTATTATCTATTCAACAGAAGAAAATGATGATTTTATTATTTTTATTTATTTGTAATACTGTTTTGCTTACGAGATTGTCTATTAGAAATCCCAGAATGATCTAATAAATATCAATATTTCGATGCAAGTACTAAAATAACTTTACCTAATTCCAACCCCTAATAATTATACGAATAAGAAACGCATGTACTTTAAAAATTATACAGAAAAATCGATTTTTTCGCAGAAATCGATTATTTATTATTAAAATCGATTTTAAACAAATCGATTTATTTTGAATTAAGAAAAATCGATTTTTATTTAATCGATTATTTTCTACTAAACTCACATCCCTAGAATAACCTACAACTTTTGTAGGTTAGACAAACTTGTTGAAAATTTTCCATCCATTTAAATTCTAACTGTTTATTTAAATACTTAAGTATCAATCGATATCTATATGTCAATACTGGCAACACTTATGAAAAAAACTGCAATGCAGATTATTTTCCCTGAAATAGCAATCTTATTAGTTGGAGCCTGTTGGGGGAATCACCTGTAACTTCTATTGGTTAGACAAACTTGTTGTAAGAATCCCCGCGGTACGTCTGTTGCATTGCTTTCCATTTAACTAGGCCAGTCATTGACCGGATGTTTGTCAACTTTGACAGTTCTTGTATGGAAAATGTGTCAAAAGTTTGACGTTACGCGTCAAAAATCGATCATTTAGGCTGCGTTCCAAAACGTGCGAATAATTCACTCGGAAATTAAAAAGAGATAGAAACAACGAAAGAAAGAGAACGGCTATACTGTTTTTGAACGCTACAGAGCGATTTACTGTTTTGGAACGGGTTAGGGTCATGATCATAGAGTACTAGTCATGATGCTCAGGGTCGTATGATGACACTGTCAACATAACCTTTTCTCTCTATTGCAAAAAAAGAAAATCGAGTTTTTTAAGCATATTTTGCAAATAAATAAGTACTACCTGTTCGTTTCTACTTTAATAAATCCATTCTTCAACATCAAATTTCAACATTGGCGCATATATGATTTTGACATATGTCAGGTAATTTTTAACGACGCTCAGCCTAGGGTGAGAAATCGCACTTGTCAGTGCGAAAATTACTCTACCGAAAGCGTTCCAAAATACTGCTCGGGTAGCTGTCGAGTAATGGTTCGGTTACCCTCGGTTTCACTCGGCTCATTTCGGAACGCTCTAGAGTAACTTTCGCACTACTCCGTGTAATTTTTACCCTTTTTGGAACGGACCCTTAACCTAAGATTTAACCACTATCCTGTGGTCTGGCGAAATGTCAATTTGACATCTGTCATTAATGTCAGGTGTCATTACTGCCACGCAAAATTGACCCTTATGATCAATGTCATTTTGTTGTTTTATCTGTGCTACGGTTGTGGTTCACTCAACTGGCCTGGCGAAATGTCAATTTGACATCTGTCATTAATGTCAGGTGTCATTACTGCCACGCAAAATTGACCCTTATGATCAATGTCATTTTGTTGTTTTATCTGTGCTACGGTTGTGGTTCACTCAACTGGCCTGGTCGACAAACTATACCAATCGCCAAATGAAGGGCTATTGCAAAAGCAGCCCCCGAACATATAGGGCAACCGAAGGAACGAGGGTGGGTTTTAGTCAGTAAAAGTCTGACACTTCCTCCCGCCCCACTTAAGGCGGAAAAAGAGAAGTCATTTAATGATTTCCCAAAAAAACTAGAGCCTTTGGACCTGAGTCCTGAGACCTGGAGAATGGATATGGAAGTCTCGTCAATATATCAGTCCAGCCGACAACAAATTGAAAAGACATTCATATTAAAATGAAGTGCAACCACAAAAAAACATATATTCGAAAACGATTTTTAGGGTTCCGTACCTCAAAAGGTAAAAACGGAACCCTTATAGGATCACTTTGTTGTCCGTCTGTCCGTCCGTCCGTCCGTCCGTCCGTCAAGACCCTTTTTCTCAGAAACGCGTCGAGATATCAAGCTGAAATTAATATCACATACTCAGGTCTGCTATCTCTCAAAGCAGTGGAAATATCAAGTTTCTAAATCAACACAATAAAAAGATACGGCGGTTTATATTGGATATTTAAACATTTTCAAGGGAATCAAAACTCAAAACCTATAGGGTACTTCCCATTGACCTAGAGTCGTGAAATTTGACAAGAAGCAAGGTCATGTAGCACAAGTAAATGGAAAGCTCCGAAAACCGTAAATTTGTAGTTAGTTCACATCAGGCGTCCGTCTGTCCGTCTGTCTGTCAAGAACTTTTTCTCAAGAACGCGTCGAGATATCAATCTGAAATTAATATCACATACTCAAATCTGCTATCTCCCAAAGCAGTAAAGAAATCAAGTTTCTAAATCAACGCAATAACAAGATACGGCGGTTTATATTGCATATTTAGACATTTTCAAGGGAATCAAAACTCAAAACCTATGGGGTACTTCCCATTGACCTAGAATCATGAAATTTGGCAAGAAGCAGGGTCATGTAGCACAAGTAAAGGAAAAACTCTGAAAACCGTAAAATTGTAGTTATTTCACTAAAAAACAAATTAACGGAACCCTCGTTGCGCGAGTCCAACTCGCACTGGACCGTTTTTTTTATAATAGGTAATAAAAAAAATACTTTATTTTAGCACTTTGTTGTCATGATGATAAATACACATCTTTATGCAAAGTTTCACTTCTCTAGTCGCGGTTTGTCCTGGGCAAAAACAAACTATAGGGGTTTTTTTTTTGGGAAGTGGGAAATCATCAAATGACTGCACCCGTCCTGGGTGCGGCGGGAGGGCGTGTCAGACTTTTACTGACTAAAACCCACTCATGTTCCTTCGGTTGCCCTTTATGTTCCGGGGTCACGGTAACTATTATAAAGATTCCGCAACAACAGGCGAGACGACAAAAAAAAAGTAATTAGTCCGTCAGATAGATTATCAAAAAACTTTGGACACGTATTTTTTCTTTTTTCTCGTAAACGAAGAATGACGACGATACAGTGCGTTTAAGTTGCGCATGACGTCACCATCTGATACAATTTTTGCAGGACGGTGACGTCAAAAGCCCCCACTCCGGAACTTTATTGCTCTATAGCTTTGTATATTTTTATTAATTTGATCAAACAAAAAATACGAGTCCCGTATTTTTGACCGATCTATCAGACGGACTAAACAGAATGTCGTTTTTTTAATGCTGTCGTCATCCCCACTATAGGGGTTCCATTTATACCATTTTGGTACGGAACCCGAAAATGAATATTTTAAGTCAACCACTTTCATTTTTGGGTATGTTTGAAACTTGAAAGAAAGTCGAGAACGATGTATTATGTTATTTTGATTAGATAAACTGCATTTTTCTCAGTGTGACCTATATGTACGGTCAGCAAAGTAGATAGGTATGCAGGGCCGTCATCTACAATTAAGGTTTTCTTGAATACCAATGAATGTATTCAAATGAAATTTAACCTAATTGAAGAACTAGTTATTTTATACTATACTTGAAATTTTTTTAAAAAAATATTCATGGGTTTTTGAGAAAACTTAAACTGTATCTGACGGCCCTGCATACTTATCTAATTTACTAACATTTAAACTTTCGCGTTTCATGTTAACAGATATTATTAGAACGGGTATTAACGCGAAAAGTGATTATTTAAAGTCAACCAGGTCGAAACGTCAAGCCTTCCAAGGTATTTAAATAATCACGTTTCGCGTTAGTACCCGTTCTAATAATATGTCTTAAGGCCCCTCTTCATGTCTGCCAATGCGTCTGAAAGACGATTGCCGCCGCATCCGCTGTAGGATCTGTGCGAACCGTCCACACGTCTGTAGGTCGCTCAGTCTATGTTCATCCTCGACAGATGCAACACGTATTTAAACATTTTTATTTTTGTGGTATTTATTTTTTGGATACACACACAAATAGTTTTCGGCTTGATATAGCTCAGGAAACTTACAAGTTTCTACGGTGCTCATACTGTTAGTCATTTCTGTAAAGTTTGCGCGCAATGTGAGTATTTAAATTGCAAGAAGCACGCGTGCTCTTTCAACCGCAACTTCAATCAGACTGATGCATCCGCATACGTGTGGACAGTCATCGTACGTCTGCGCCAAAAACCCTTTGATGATGTGTGCGAACCGTGCACACATATGTAGGTCGCTCAGTCTATGTTCATCCTCGACAGATGCAACACGTACGTAAAAATAAATCTAGAGCCCGTAGCTGCTGCAGCTATTTATGTATTTAGTATGTTTAACTACTACGTGAGTGTGCATCGAAATAGAGTTATTAAAAAGAAATGGAAAAGAAGAAGGTGCTGGATGCGGGCTATACATAGTATCAGTGTTGGCAAAAAGTTAATAATAATGATTAATGATTAACGATTACGATTAAAAAGTTAATCGACATTTTGTGATTAAGATTAATTTAATCATAATCAAAATTTTGGTGATTACGATTATAATCGTAATCGTTAATCACAATTAAAAATGTACGATTAATTTACAGTAGGAGCATGAATTAAAAAATATACTAGTAAATCAGACTTTTTGAAACGAAGTTCCTTATCGCTTGTTGTGAAAGGGGACTAAGTCGATTTGAGAATTCATAATGGCGGTCGTGACCTTTCTCACAATATGCATCATGGGTGTCATTTTCATGGTTTTTTGGGGTGCTAAGGTCAAAAATGGGGTCGATTTGAGAATCCAAGATGGCGGCCGTGACCTTTCTCACAATATGCATCATGGGTGTCATTTTCATGGTTTTTTGGGGTGCTAAGGTCAAAAATGGGGTCGATTTGAGAATCCAAGATGGCGGCCGTGACCTTTCTCACAATATGCATCATGGGTGTCATTTTCATGGTTTTCTGGGGTGCTAAGGTCAAAAATGGGGTCGATTTGAGAATCCAAGATGGCGGCCGTGACCTTTCTCACAATATGCATCATGGGTGTCATTTTCATGGTTTTTTGGGGTGCCAAGGTCAAAAATGGGGTCGATTTGAGAATCCAAGATGGCGGCCGTGACCTTTCTCACAATATGCATCATGGGTGTCATTTTTATGGTTTTCTGGGGTGCTAAGGTCAAAAATGGGGTCGATTTTAGAATCCAAGATGGCAGCTGTGACCTTTCTCTCAATATGCATCATGTGTGTCTATCACGGTGTCTTTTTCATGGTTGTGTCAATTTAAAGGTGAGCGTCCCAAAAAACCATGACAACGACGATTAACGATTAACGAATAACGATTAAGTAATCGATTAAAAAAATAATCGATTATTGCCAACACTGCATAGTATTCATTCACAATAGCCTCAACCAAATGATAAGATACCTAATCTTAAATTTTTTAATTTAAATGGAAATAAAAAATATTTACCCACCTAAACTTATAAGTATTAAAAGTACGATTACTTTATAGTCAGTTAGTATCCATTTCATTAGCCTCAACTCAATCAATTAATCGAAATATGTACCATAGTACACTTACAACGTTACAACAACGGGTCTGTTGGTCCAGTGGTAAGTGACCCTGACTGCTAAGGCGGAGGTCACGGGTTCGATTCCCACCCAGGACAAACTTTGTGCGTTGAGCATGATTGTTTGTTCTGTGTCTGGGTGTATGATATGTATGTTTTTATAAATTATATAAGTATGTAAGTATATCAGTTGTCTGGTTAAAATAGCACAAGCTGTGCTTAGTTTGGGATCAGATAGCCGTGTGCGTGTTGTCCCAGGATAAAAAGGATTAATTTTGTAATTTATTGTGTGTGAAATTGTGAATTCAGATACAAACTATTTGTTCATGAATAAATGACTATGACTAAAAAAAAACATTTTTATTTTTGTGGTATTTATTTTTTGGATACACACACAGACAGTTTTCGTCTTGATATAGCTCCAGAAACTTACAAGTTTCCTCGGTGCTCATACTGTTATAAACTTTGCGCGCAATGTAGGTTTGAAATCGCAAGAAGCACGCGTGCACTCTCAACCGCAACTTCAATCAGACTGATGCATCCGCGATTCCGCGCCAAAAACCCTTTGATCTGTGCCACGAAAACCGCCAACTATCGGGTTGGAGGCAGATGCGTCAGCTGACGTCTGCCGTATATACCGTACCTACAACAGTCGCTCAAACCACCCCCTCTACACGTCGGCGTATGCGTCGGCCGGTGGCAGCAGCCGATGCATCGGCAGACGGATTGGAGGCCAATGCGTGGCAGATTCACTGTCGGACGTCTGTCGTATGCAAAATACCTACCATAGACGCTCAAACCACCCCGTCTACACGTCGGCGTATGCGTCGGCAGGTGACATATGCTGATGCATCGGCAGACATGAAGAGGGGCCTTTACATAGATATATTAAAGAAGGAGCGGATACCTGTGTCTCCTGTTATCCCTACCACACGGCAACTACTACACGCGCAGTTCAGTAAAAGCAATAGATACGCAGCCGCGCACACACCCGCATTTCTTGTACTAGAACGTACAACCACAGATTAATAAATAGTTACTACGTAACAGATACTTCACTCCAATACAAAAACGAAAAAACCTACGCTATAATAGCCTACAAAATCATAATAATAATACCAGCTGTTTGCAGCAAGGAGAAATGTACCATAAGTACGCACAAAGAGAGTTGAGATTCTTATGCCCGCCGCGCGACTAACGTGTGTGCGTGTTGTCCAGCAAATCTGCTAGGGTTATACGTATGATATTAATGGTAATAAAACGAATGTTTTAGAAAAACAATTTTTTTTTTATTTGTTGATCAAATATTTTTTCTTTTAATAAAATCACTGATGCATATTTTTCGTTCGTTGAATTCCCGATTATTATATTTTAGTGTCGAAAATATCCAGAAAAGCGTAAATAATTTTAATAAATAATCAAAAGGGAAACAGGAGAATTGGGAAAGAGGGGAATTGCACAATAATCACGCAATAATTACGTGGTTTCGGCATTTTGATAGTCAGCGCTGTACCCGTGACGCGCGATCACTCAGGCGGGCGCGCGACAGCCCGGTGTTCGTTGTATCGTCGACGATACGCGAAGCGGTAGGCATAAAACGCGTGGCCTTGAGCGAGTGACGGACGCCTGGTACAACACAATCATGACAAATACAACACAAAATTATGAACCTCAAAACACCTACACAGCGTGTATGTACCATGCACCGTAAAACTTATCACACATTAACATTGATGGCTATCGTTGTGCTGTGCAAATGCAATTTATTTTACATTTACGCTAGTGATTGACTAAATCGGAAAATGGTCGAAACTTTTATTTATTATCGGCCAAATCCTTTTTGGGTTCTCGGAAGTAAAACTAAATAAAAAGATGGCGTAAATAGATAAATTTGGGTTAGTGTAACTTAAAAGCATTTTTGAGTTTTATAAATATGAATACGATGCAGTTATTTATTTATTTTTTACGATGGTGTAACTGATACAAAATGGACACGATGGTCCAGATGCCACGCGACATGCACTTGAACCGTGTTAGGTAAGCCGAGGGAAATATTTAAGGACGCTGTAATATTTGGTCACATACATATGACTAATAATAATAAAACAAAATTAAAATAGGGTAAATATTAGGATATTCCAAGCGGGTTAAAACGGTGGACAAATTAAAACAAATAACTCCCAAACAATATTTTATTCGTCAGGCGACTTTGTTGTCGATAATCTACGCTAAAGGATTTGCACATGGACATCATTAACTCACGGCAAGAACCAGCGGCCGCATCACGCGATTCTTGCGTTTAGTTAAGTATCGTTTTGTGATTTTTACATTGCTTGTCTTGTCACTAAGTGACAAACTTGCGTATTTGTGAAGGAGCAATGTATTTCAGCACAAACAATGCAGTCGCTGTGATGCTTAGAAACGAAATAACAGAAAATATTTTTCGATTTGTTATTTTTTATGATTTTAAAGACAAATATAGGAAAAAATATATGAAATGTGATTCCATTGTTGACATAGTTTTGGTATCTGCTTCACTTTTTGCAAGAAATCGCTGAACGCTGGTATTTTAATTTGTTGACACGATGGCGTTCGAAAGCACACTAGTTCGCGGACACGGCCACTTACGTACGACCTGTAGCACGATTGCATGTTGCGCGGACAGCGACACGCCCACTTGCCACTTCTGTTATTTATATTTCTATGATGTCTTATCTAATTTGCTGATTGTACCTATGTTTATACACGATTATCTCGTTTTATGCAAAATCGACTATATTATATAGACTTTCCGACTTCCTAGTATTTTTAAACAACTTGATAACAACAAACAGAACGGAAGTCGCCGATGTCCGTAATTTAAGTTTTGGATCTGTTTTTTTTTTAGATTTTGATGGAGGTTATTAAAAGTAACTTTTTTACTCAATGTTGTAATTTTTTCAGCTACAAATATGACACGAGAATCGTCGTGACTGTCAACAATTACACCGAACAGATCATGGATTTTGTTGAGGTATGTATTAATTGTTTTTTTTTTAATTAATTTCTAGGTATTTTTCACGTCTTTGGTTGCTCGATTTTTTTTAATAAAAAAAGAAATTGTACGGCGAGAACGACAATATGAATTGAAAAAATGACAGTTTTTAGGGTTCCGTACCCAAAGGGTAAAACGGGACCCTATTACTAAGCCTCCGCTGTCTGACTGTCTGTCTCCAGGCTGTATCTCATAAACCGTAAAAGCTAGAAAGCTGAAATTTTCACAAATGATGTATTTCCGTTGTCGCTATAACAACAAATACTAAAAATTAACAAAAATAAAATATTAAGGGGGTCCATACAATAAAAGTGTTTTTTTTTTTTTAATGATAGTACGAAACCCTTTCGTTCGCGAGTCCGACTCGCACTTGGCTGTTTTATATATATATCCGAAACAAACATAGAAGTCAAAACCTTTTGATTTAGACCCATTACGACGCTAGCTATACTCTTACCTTATCCTATTGTTCTTGACCAGAATAGTAACAACCACATCACTAGTCTAGAGGGATTTCCCCGACAACAAAATTTCGGAGTTATGCCACAGATTACTAAATAGTGGTTATGCGGCATACTCCCAGAGTGAACGACCTTGCGAACGAAACATTTGAATCATCATACGGGGAAATCCCAATAAATGGATTTGACGTTATTAGAGAATGAATGTTTTTTTTTTTCAAATGTATTATTGTAATAATCGTTACATAAATAATAAAAAGTCCACTGTGGTGTCTGTCTGTTTGACCGCGAAAAACTTTTAGTTGGTACTAAACAAAACAGATATGAATGTTACTGAATGACTCATGAGGAAAGTTTGCAATTATATAATTATGTGAATATAATAATTTATTAATGTTAAATAACAATCATAATTATGTTACGCTTTAAGAGGATTAAGTGTTAATAACCGCTTAAATCTATCGAAAATAAATGAATAATCTATATTATTATATTATCTATACATATAATAAAATCGTAGGAAAGTCAAAACTGTACATTGAATATTTTTTTAAAAGAATACTTGGGGCGTGATCTACAATCGATACCGAAGCCAAAAATATAGTTTTTAGAATTTTTGTCTGTTTGTCTGTTTGTCTGTTTGTCTGTATGTATGTCCGGGATAAACTCGAAAAGTACTGCATGGATTAAGTTCAAATTTTGCAGGGATATTACTAAGAAGTCGGGTCAAAACATAGGCTACATATTATTACGCTATCACCTACAGGGGACGAGCTGGAGCCTTCACGCTGACGACGTCGCGGGCAGCGGCTATCTTCGGAAATACTCAACGAAGTTCAATGTTTTTTTTTGTTGTTGTATAGGTATTATGTTGGGCGACACATAGGCTATAACTTATCCTGGAAACTTGAACCCCTGGTGCAGGACCGCAACAGACCAGCTAAACTATAAGAGATACAAAAATTGTATCATAGCAAAAATTGCTTCACGTGATAAGCAATATCTGTTGAGATAATAAATTTGAAGATCTGGAACACCTGAGGTGGAACTCCATGAGCCCAGCTAAACTTTAACATATTTAAGTATGACGTCTTAGCAGGAGTTGTTTAGCTTGATGAGCACTCTCTGTTGACGTATAAAATTGAAGATCTAGAACACCTAATGTGGAACTCCAAGCACCCAACTACACCATAACGAACATTAAATAAGAATGACGTCTTAACAAAAGTTGTCCGGTCTGTTAGGCATTTCCTGGTTTATAAGATCGAAGATTAGAAACATCTGATATGGAAATTAAAGCTATCACGGATTTCAATGCATAAAATAACTCAAGCTGGGAGTACCTCCACACGATGAAGGCGGAGAAACATGCATACAAACAGGTCGAACAGAGAACCTACTTTTTTTGAAGTCGGTTAAATCCATTAGTGTTATATTCCCCAGAATGTAACTAACACTTTACTGAAAATCGCATCAAAATCGGCTCAGCCAAACACCTATACAAGCAGGTCGAACAGAGAACCAACTTTTTTTAAGTCGGTTCAATGATAATGATCATTTCTTCATCAATTTCATGTTTATAGTACTGATTAAACATGGACTGTTAATACTTTTGTTCGCTATTCATCTGTGAGATTATTGTTTTGTAAGTTACATAAATGTTCATGTCGTTGTATACCTAATTATGATGATGATGATGTAAAATGGTGATGTAAAACTAGCTGTTTTTTTTTACTCACTCACAGCCATTTATGTTATGTTAAAATAGTTTAAAGTCATAATATTTTTTTATCATATAAAAATGTTTCCTTTTTCATAACTAGATCGCGTTGGCATCTAATTAGCGCTATGGTTTCGTTCACAAAAGGTGTTGATATGGGTACAACCAGTGGCGTAGCGTGGGGGGGGCCGGGGGGGCCATGGCCCCGGGCGGCACATAATAGGGGGCGGCAATTGGGGAACATGACGAAAATATTGGATTGAATTAAAAAAAAAACTTTTTCAAATTACCTACCTACTGTTCACAATATGTTAGTTACCAAAAGCACCCGTGAAAGCTTTACCGCAAGTGTGTGAAAAAGAGGACGATAACCGCGTGGGCGTCAGGCAGCCGGCGACGCGCGTCCGCGTGATTTTTTCCGCTCTTTGACCTTGTCCAGAAAGGGCGAATTCACCACGAAACGTTTGGCGCGAATTCATTCGCGCGTTGGCGAGTTACTAGGCTCCAAAACATCGCGTCCACAAGCATCGCGCGAATAATAAATTCGCGTGCAATTCGCCAGACTTGACTCGTGCCAACTGCGCGGGAGTCAAGTCTGGCGAATTCGAATACTAGGGCTAAAAAAATCGAGATACTAGGGCTGCCTTGTTGCGTTCAGATTTCTGAGCGAGTGCACGTATAATGGATAAAGAGAGAGAAAGAGAATCGCGGCGAATTTACCCTTCCTGGACAAGGCCTTTGAGGCGCGAGTGAAACTAACGCGCCGTCGACACGGGCCTGAGGGCCTAGACAAGTGGCATTGTAGAATAGATAGCGAAAACGAATAGATTGTCAAATGTATGGAATTGACATAAGCTTTCGCTGAACAATTTGACATCTCCATACATTTGACAATCTATTCGTTTTCGCTATCTATTCTACAATGCCACTTGTCTAGGGGGGCTGGTCCTTATCGGGCGGCGAGCTACCCATCGATCGCCGCCCACAGGCCCGCGCCTATGGTGGCCGGTAGTCATCTTGCCACTCTCGACGCCTACGCCTGGGTTTTTGTCCGGGGTGTGAGGCCTGACACTGCCTAACGCGTGCAGCAGCCTACTTCTCCAGCATGACTGCTTCGCAGAAGACGGTGACGGCTTCCCATTCGGTCACTCCCACCGATCGCCGATCATGCGAGGCATTCCTCCAGGCGACCGTTGCCGGTGACACCCAGCAACGGCGACGGCAGGCGTCGCTTCCCCCCGAATCCGACACAGGAACCTTCCGTGTCCGGTGAGAACCTGTGTCCGGCGATACGTGGAGAGCGCCGTGGCGCCTCGTCAGCGAACTCCTCAAAGAGGCGTGCCCAGCACTGGGTTGCGACAGTCGCATAGTCTCCAAATCCCACGGCCGGATGCCCGCAGGAAGCCTCACCGCCTCGCAGGAGATTTTGCGGTATTCCCCGCACCATCCGAATGGTTATAACTCTCTGGGACGCCCTCAAAAGCCGGGCCGGAGCCAAGGCCCAGGTTCGAGCCCCGTAGAGGGCCATGGACCCCACGATCCTCGCGTACCCACGTTATGTTAGGTTTTTGGTTCTGATCGGCTCCCGTGGCCTTGGCTCATGGTGCAATGTTATGTAGCACATTATTATGTGTTATTCTGATGTATAAGCTACGCATATCCAGCAAAGCCATCGGCCAGCCTTATTGCTGCCCGCACGCAACGGAATCTCTCAAAAGGAATATTTTTTTCCCGTTTTTTCTCCCACTTTTATTTACTGCTCGGCCCCTATGTGTCTTAGCGTTGTGTTATACCGCGTTGCGTTGGCCTATAGCCGGCCAAGGAGTATGGATTATAATCGTATCAAGATTTATTATAATCCCTTCAGTAGTTTTTAACCCATGCGTGCACACTACGTGCGTGTTTACTAATTGCATTTTTGGCATCAGTATCGATCACCAATCATTCTCCAATATAAATTTTGAATAAATATTCAATGTACAAAATTGACCTACAGTTTTATTATAAGCAAGTATAGATTTATACATATAGATATACATATAGATTATTGGACGTATTTCTCAACAACTAGTGCCACCATAAATTTCTCTTGTTACAGACCGAAATTCAAAAAAGTGATTTGAAAATGGTGTTATAAAACTGTGTATACTTTTTTAAAGTTATATTGCAAGTTCAGAGATTCAAAAATTGCTAAAAACGGTCACTTGTAGCAGGGGTTCAATCCGTATAATGAACTTTTTTTTTTCAATGAACAGTTTGCGCAGAAAGCTAAGATGTCCTTAGGGTTGAGACATACATATGAAAAATGTGGGTTTCTTGCGGCATTTCTTCTCTTAGATGCACAATTTTCCACCTGAAGCATGCATTAGCAATGCGTGGTAGTATATTTTGACTTGCAATAAGGTGTACGATGTACGAATTAGGTCAATTCAATATAATATTTAAACTTTAAGCGACTTATAGTTAAAATAAGGGGCGGCGGATTTCCGATCAGCCCCGGGCGGCGAAAAGCCACGCTACGCCACTGGGTACAACCTATGGAAACAGAACCCCCGTTTCCCTGTAACCTGCGTTGTCTATTAGTTATTGTGTGCTTGGTCGAATTTAACATGGTTACGGGGAAATATATATATGTTTAAAAAAATAATTATTAGTTACATAGTTTGCTATTCAATCAAACTACTGAATAATTATTATCATCTCATCAAATTATTCGTATTTAGGTACACTTTGCATAATGACACTGTTCTGGAAAACATTGGGCTCGACCAGGGTAAAATGTTTCTCCTGGTGAAACAGGGAAAACATTAATTATCACTGGTATTCTTGCAGAGGCAAGGCAAAATTGCCATTGCTGCATTGATGCTACCATCGTCAGAAATCGCTGCTACGCTGCTTCCTGGTGGCAAAACAGCGCATGCTATGTTCAAAATGCCCGTAGATTTAGAAAGCGCCGAAATGCCTGTTTGTGGGGTATCCCTTAACAGTGACAAGGGTCATGTGCTCAGGGATTGCTCTCTGATCGTATATGATGAGTGCACGATGGCTTATAGAAAGCAGTGGAGGCTGTGAATAGAACCCTGCAGGACAACCGCAGGAATGAACACTTGATGGGTGGTGTTACAGTTCTGTTCAGTGGCGATTTCCTGCAAACACTCCCTATGGTGACGCGGGGGTCTAGGGCTGACGAGGTGAATGCTTCGTTGAAACGATCTTCGTTGTGGTCACAAATTCATAGGCTGCGCTTGACCATCAATATGCGAGCTCAGCTCGGTGGCAATCCACGTGCCCATGAATTCTCAGATGTCCTTCTAAGTCTCGGCGAAAGCACTCTACCAGAGGAAAGAAGTGAACAGGTGGTGCCCCCAGAGTCTCTCGGTAGAGTGGTGGCCTTCTTAGAAGAACTCATTTGTTGTGTATATGGGGACATCAGTCGAACACCATACCAACAGAATTCTTGGGTGTGCCAGCGAGCCGTTTTATCACCCAAAAATGTTCAAGCTGCAGCCATCAACGAAAGCATTCTCTCGGAAATTGAGGGAAGAAAAGTAGTATACGTCCATAAGCACTGTAGTCGGTCAAGATGACGCCACACATTATCCCGTAGAATTCCTAAACCCTCTAACAACAAGTGGACTTTCAGCGCTCGCCATCAAACTGAAGGTCGGCGTCCCGATCATGCTTCTTCGGAACCTGTCCCCTTCGAAGCTGTGTAACGGGACCCGGCTCAAAGTCATCTCCCTGCAAAGGAATATAATTGAAGCGGAAATTCTGACGGGTTGTGGCGTCGGTGACGCAGTGTTTATACCACGTATTCCTCTTATACCGCACAACTACCCCTTCCAATTCAAGCGCGTGCAGGTCCCTGTGAGTGTGTGCTTCGCCATGACTATCAACAAGTCGCAAAGGCAGACGCTGAAGGCTGTGGGTGTCGACCTCAGGACGAGCTGCTTCTAAAGGTGCGTACGGATAGCGCGTTCCTGTGTTACGCGTAGTTGGAAAACACTGTCCACGCGTACATTGGATACGCGTACAGCTCCTGTACGGACCGCCGCGAACCTGTACGCGAGGTCAATCGATCCAGAGCGCTCCGCGAGTCGCAGTCATTCGCCATGACTCGGACAAAGTTAGCGGTTGATTTGGTTTTTTTTTTTAATTCACCTATTGGAATTTTCAGTTCATTCGAAATTGCCTTCCATGCATCTTGGCGTAAATCGTTATTTCGATAATTAACTAGTGTGCTATCCCACAAGACCCGGTGAAATTCATAAAGTTGAATCAGTCTGATAATATTTTCATTATTAAAACTCGAAGAACACGCGTGTTTATTCATTTTGCCGTCCAAATGTAGCGTAGCCGGCCCCGTGCGTCCTCTTTGACGCGCGACAAAAAACCGACTGACGATCGGCTCGCGCTCGAGTTGGCTCGCGCAGCACGCGTACCCCAAGAGTGAACGCGTAGTTGCAGGTATGAACTAGGCGTTCCGGATACGCGTAAACTGAGTACGCGTACCAGGGTACGCGCAATCCGTACGCAGCTTAACACGGGCAGCTGTCGCTTGCTCCCGCGTCACGTAGTTTACAGAGAAGTTTTGTAAAATTCACAATCGTTAATATTTTTTTATATCGTGGAATGTAGAAAAAATTGGTCAAGTGCGTGTCAGCAGGCCACGCATAGAATAGGGTTCCATAACTTTTTTTTTCAAACCAGCCGTTTAACTTTGAGATAGGGGGGAGACTATTTTGACGAAAAAATCGCTTGAACGTTAAATATCTTTTGTTGTTTGTTTGTCTATATGTATGTGCGGGCTAATCTCTAAACGGACTGCATGGATTTACTTAAAATTTTGCATGAATATTACTAAGAGGTCAGGTCAACATAATTATAAGCTACATAAATATACTATCACGCTATCACCTACGGAGGCGGAGCTGAAGCTTTCACGCAGACGACGTCGCGGGCAGCAGCTAGTACATATAATAAAATCGTAGGAAAGTCAAAACTGTACATTGAATATTTTTTTAAAAGAATACTTGGGGCGAGATCTACAATCGATACCGAAGCCAAAAATATAGTTTTTAGAATTTTTGTCTGTTTGTCTGTTTGTTTGTCTGTATGTATGTCCGGGATAAACTCAAAAAGTCCTGCATGGATTTAGTTCAAATTTTGCAGGGATATTACTTAGAGGTCGTGTCAAAACATAGGCTACATATTATCACGCTACCACCTACGGGGGAGGAGCTGGAGCCTTAACGCTGACGACGTCGCGGGCAGCAGCTATGTTAGGAAGTACTCAACGGATTTAAATGATTTTTTTTTGTTGTATAGGTATTAAGCCTGGGCGACATATAGGCTATAACTTATCCTGGAAACTTGAACCCCTGGTGCAGGACCGCAACAAACCAGCTAAACTATAAGAGATACAAAAATGGTATAATAGCGAAAATTGCTTCACGAGATAAGCAATTTCTGTTGAGAGAATAAATTTGAAGATCTGAAACACCTGAGGTTGAACTCCATGAGCCCAGCTAAACTATAACATATATAAGTATGACGTCTTAGCAGGAGTTGTTCAGCTTGATGAGCGCTCTCTGTTGACGTATAAAAATTGAAAATCTGGAACACCTGTTGTGGGCTTCCATGAGCCCAGCTACGTACAGTATACCTAACATGTATAAGAATGACGTCTTAGCAAGAGTCGTTCAGCCTGATGAGCACCCTCTGTTGACGTATAAAATTGAAGATCTAGAACACCTAATGTGGAACTCCAAGCACCCAACTACACCATAACACATTAAATAAGAATGACGTCTTAGCAAAAGTTGTTCGGTCTGATAGGCATTTCCTGGTTTATAAGATCGAAGATTAGAAACATCTATAGTGGAAATCAAAGCTATCCCTGATTTCAATGTATAAAATAACTTAAGCTGGAAGTACCTCCACACGATGAAGGCGAAGATACATGCATAACAGGTCGAATAGAGAACCTACTTTTTTTGAAGTCGGTTAAATCCAAAGGTGAATGCTTCGTTGAAACGAGCTTCGTTGTGGTCACAAATTCATAGGCTGCGCTTGACCATCAATATGCGAGTTCAGCTCGGTGGCCATCTACGTGCCCAAAAATACTCAGATGTCCTTCTAAGTCTCGGCAAAGGCACTCTACCAGAGGAAAGAGGTGAACAGGTGATGCTCCCAGAGTCTCTCGGTAGAGTGGTGGTCTCCTTAGAAGAACTCATTTGTTGTGTGTATAGGGACATCTGTCGAATACCAAACCAACAGAATTCTTAGGTGTGCCATTTTAACACCAAAAACTGATCAAGCTGCAGCCATCAACGAAAGCATTCGCTCAGAAATTGAGGGAAACGAAGTAGTTTATACGTCTATAAACGATCAAGATGACGCCACACATTATCCTAAACTCCCTTACAGCAAGTGGACTTCCAGCGCACATCATCAAGCTGAAGGTCGGCGTCCCGATCATGCTTATTCGGAACCTGTCCCCTCCGAAGCTGTGTAACGGGACCCGGCTCAAAGTCATCCCACTGCAAAGAAATATAATTGAAGCGGACATTCTGACGGGTTGAGGCGTCGTCAGCGAAGCAGTGTTTATACCACGTATTCCTCTCAAACCGCACAACTACCTCTTTCAATTCCAGCGCGTGCAGTTCCCTGTGAGTGTGTGCTTCGCCATGACTATCAACAAGTCGCAGGGGCAGACGCTGAAGGCTGCGGGTGTCGACCTCAGGACGAACTGCTTCTCACACGGGCAGCTGTACGTCGCTTGCTCCCGCGTCACGAGTCCTGATTCTCTGTTTATTTTGTCTGATGAGAGCAAAACTACAAACGTAGTTTACAGAGAAGTTTTGTAACAATTCACAATCGTTTATATTTTTTGATATCGTGGAATGTAGAAAAAATTGGTCAAGTGCGTGTCAGGCCACGCATAGAATAACGAAACACATCGCATTAACAATTTAACAACGATTTCATCTGAGCCGTTATAGCTTTCTTTTAAGGTTCAATTTAAAGACTACTATCATTATTTGTTTTCGAACCAGTCGTTTAACTTTGATAGAGGGCGGAGACTATTTTGACAAAAAAATCGCTTGAACGTTAAATATCTTTTGTTGTTTGTTTGTCTGTATGCATGTCCGGGCTAATCTCTAAAAGGACTGCATGGATTCACTTAAAATTTTGCATGAATATTACTAAGAGGTGAGGTCAACATAATTATAATTATAATAAGCTACATTTATATATTATCACGCTATCACCTACGGGGACAGAGCTGAAGCCTTCACGCAGACGACGTCGCGGGCAGCAGCTAGTAAATAATAAATAAGTACCTATATACTGGGACAACTCACACACGGTCATCTGATCCCAAGCTAAGCTCTGCTTAGAGCTTGTATTATGGTAACCAGACAACTATATATGAATAATATAATATATGGATTGTTTTTATAATTTCTATACAATTATTACAGTACAGTCTACAGTACAGTCTAGTGTCTAGTGTCTAGCGATACTTTTTAGCAAATCGGTTCAGTCAGCCGTTTCGAAGTTATAAAGTCATAGGTTAACTGCGCCATCTTAATATCTATGGGTTCGGGTTTGACTAAAACCCACCCTTGTTCCTTCGGTTGCCCTTTGTGTTCCGGGGCTGCGGTAACTATTAGAACTATCCGCAACCCCGTCAGGCATTGGCCCTAGGGTTCCTTCACGTGCTGACTGCTCTTTGAGGCTCGCGTGGAAAAAAGACGCGTCGACACGGGCCTGGGTCCTTATCGAGCGGCGACCTGCCCATCGGGTCGGGATTTTAAAGTTATTAATTTATTAACACTTTTTAATTTTTAGCAAGAAAATTCTTCAAAAGGTCTTAATTTTCGCAGGACACAGACATATGGGAGGGGTACCCCACTCGGGTGCACGTGTCTACAAACGATTCTCTCACCGTGGAGTACCCCATCTTCATCACCGCTACACAGCAGAAGGGTAAGTACGATATACACGTGTTTGTACTCCTTATAACAAGCAAGTTTTACAAAGAAACTTTTCTTTGCGAACGGACGTGCGTTCATCTAAAAATTTATCATTTCACGAAAAGTTTAACTTTAGTTCGACGATTCATAAAATAATATTGATGATAAATATTTGTTATACCAAATTACACGTATTGAGGATTTTGAATTTCTATATCCATACTATCCATACTAATATTATAAATGGGAAAGTGTGTCTGTCTGTCTGTTGTCTGTATGTTTGTCTTTCTTTCACGGCAAAACGGAGCGACGAATTGACGTGATTTTTTAAGTGGAGATAGTTGAAGGGATGGAGAGTAACATAGGCTACTTTTTGTCTCTTTCTAACGCGAGCGAAGCCGCGGGCAAAAGCTAGTCATCTATAAACTAAAATCAATTAATTATTCCCTCTCGGCTTAGGTGTTGCGTCGTGGGAGGTTCCTCTGCTAGTGCAGAGTGCGAGTGGCGCCATATTGTTCTCGAACTTGGGCCTGACGCTGTGCCCTCATGATGCTGGATCAGGTCAGTATTTATTTATTGTTTTATTTATAGTTAATTAAAACGGTTTTACACCAATTACAATAATTAACCTAGAACACAATACTAATCTTTATATATATAACTAGCTTTTGCCCGCGACTTCGTCCGCGTGAAATAATGACTGCTGACATTTGGGTTTTTCACTTAGTTATCACGTTGACAAACGTAAAAAGAACAAAATCACAGGCCAAAATAATAATACGACAGGACGCGACGCTTAGACGGTCCTCTATCGTTGCTGACACCATTTAGCACAGGACTGACTATCGTGGAGTTGTCTTTGGGCAGGCCTATGTCCAGCACTGGCTGTTTATTAGCTGACAGATAGATGGAAGAGGACTCACAGGATTCCTTGTATACAATATATTTAGTTAAACTATTTTCCAGTATGAAGAGGTTAGAGGGAGAGCTGACACGTGAGCAAGCGAGTGAGAAAGCAATCTTCTCTTAAATCAACACCTGTGACTTTGAAAGATTGCCCTTGTGATTTATTTATCGTCATCGCATAACAAACTTTTATATTAAATAGAAGGCGCTTAAATTTAAATGGAAGATCATTTGGTATTAGAGAAATGCGAACAGACAGTAGCATATTATTTATTATTATCTGATAAAGTATGATGGGTCGTGATGGTCCTGTGGATAAGATGCCCGCCTCTCGTGTAAGAGTTTGTGTGTGGGGGTGGGCAAGTGCCAATGTAAGTTATCTATACTTTCTAAAGTCTATCTTGGACTTCACTGAATTCCCGTGCCTCGGAAAGCACGTAAAGCCATTGGTCCCGGTTGTCGTTCGTGGAACTTTGACAGTCGTTACGTCTGACCAGTCTAACCAAGGGGTATCGTGTCGCCCAGTTACTGAGTTGTGGAGGTCTGATAGGCAGTCGCTCCACGTAAAACAATGATACCCAGCTAAATCCGGTTAGGTTGGAAGCCAACCCCAACATAGTTGGGAATAGGCTAGGGAGATGATGAGAATGATGGGTAACTTGATGTGCTTTCTGAGTTACCTAGGTGTTGTTGCTATAATCTGTGTGTTTGTGTATCAAACAATGATAAATGTATGTAATGACAGTATGTTTTTTTGTATGGTAGCCCAACCCCTTATTGTTAGGTTTTATTCTGATTTTTAGTATTTGTTGTTATACGCGCCATGGTGGGTTGAGGCCCGCCTCTCCTAGCAAGTACCAATGTGACTTTTTCCGAGTTTTATGTTCTTTCTATAGTATTTCGACACCACTGACAGGCGGTGAAGAAAACATCGTAAGGAAACCTAAATTTCAAATTATAAGTTTGAAATCAGCAATCCGCCTTGAGCAAGCAAGTGATTTTTAATGCTCTAACCTTCTCTACGTGAGAAGAAGCCTTTGCCCAGTAATGGGCACTTATAGGCTAAAGATGTTGTTAAAGCAACAAATCATGGTGCATGAGATACAGCCTGGTGACAGAAAAAAAATCCAAAAATACTCTCTTAGCGCTCAGTTGCATCACTGGTGGAACTTAGTTACAAAGTTTTGAGTGAATCCATAAAGATATAAAGACATTAAATTTCCCCCCCTTTCCTCCCCATGAGGGGGAATTTCCAAAAATCCTCTCGCAGTGCTCAGTTGTATCACTGGTAGAACCTACATGCAAAGTTTTAAGTGAATCCATAAAGAAATTAAAAAAAAACAGTTTATCCCACTTTTCTCCACCATCGGGGGGAATTTCCAAAAATCCTCTCGCAGTACTCAGTTGCTTCACTGGTGGAACCTACATGCAAAGTTTTAAGTAAATCCATTGAGAAATAAAAAAAAAACAGTTTATTCCTCTTTTCTCCCCTTTAGGGGGGAATTTCCAAAAATCCTCTCTTAGTACGCGCCTACACCCCCCAACATACACACATGCCAAATTTCAGCTCTCTACGACCAGTAGTTTCGGCTGTGGGTTGTCTGTCAGTCACTCAGTAACGGAAGCGTTTTATATATATCCTGTGCGTGTGTATGTCATTGAACTTCTCCTAAACGGCTTGACTGATTTAAATGAATTCTTCTGTATGCGTTTGAGTGGCGCCCTGGATGGTTTAGATTCACAAATCAGCCCGGCAGATGGCGCTGATTGCTTGAAAAAGCATGTGATCTCGGAAACGGCCCTAACGATTTCGCTGAAATTTGATATGTGGGGGTTTTCGGGGACGAGAAATCGATCTAGATCAGTCTTATGTCTGGGGAAGCGCATGTTTTCGAGTTTTTTCTTTCGCAATATTTCACGCATAATATGGGCGCTAATTAGAAAATGAAAATGAAAATGAAATCTTTATTTGTAAACATAGGTTTTTAAATGGTGTTACAATTAAATATAAGAGTCCCGTCTACGTTTTGCGTTTAAGCGTACAAATTAAATTGATGATATCAGTTTTTATCAAAATTCAAATTACAAAAATAACATTAATGTCAGAATGATCAGAAAATAACAATATTTAGGCTATATTTATTGTAATCTTATATCTACCCGTGCGAAGCTAGGACGGGCCGCTAGTATTATTATAAAATCTACTACATACTTAATACATAACAGTGGAAATTCTCTCATACTTTCTCTCGCATAACTTCAGACACAGTCGCAAATTGTATTCATTTGCAAACAGATCACAATCGGGATTGACTGCCAGGAGGGCATTGAGGGCTTCCAGAGTCCGACACACCGGCGACTCTGCTCTAGCAACCGTACGACATGCTGGCCGAGCAAACAATTTGTGCCTCTTACTAAAGCGGTGACCTATATACACATATCAAAAGTGTCTAGGGATATTTAAATTAAACCTAAACCTAAAATTCTATTAACTTTTTGTTAAGACACCAACACATTTAAATAAACCTTGTTTAATAGCCTATCTAATCTGATAATAAACATTTAGATAAAGTTAAATTAAAAAAAAAATTAGAAGAAGAGGAAAAACTCAGACAAAATTTCATCTCAACTTTATTTTTGAAACATCATATCCCAAACAAAAAAAAAATTTTTTTACAAAAATTGTTGAAAACATAAAATTAATAATCCGTGGATCCACTTAAGACTCTCCTGACACATCTGCAGCGGTTCTGCATACTCAAAACAAGGTGTCAATATCCTGTTGTGGAATACTGTCCCAAGTCCTTTTAAGATGCAAGAAAAGCTGGTTTTCATCCTCAATATCTTCAGGGAATTTCCTAAGAGCTCTTCTCAGAAGCATATCCCAGGCATTAATTTAGGGAAATAAATTTTTTAAATAAAATTAATTTTTTTCCAGGATTTAATTTAGGGGATTGCGCAGGCCAGTCTAAAGCTTGGATATCATGATGTTGTAACCAACTTGTGACGATACGCGCCGTTTGTGGACGGGCATTGTCGTGCATTAGCTGGAAGTTTTGTCCCATTTGTTGTCTGTGGGGCAAGATTACAGGCTCTAGCACCTCATCTCGGTATTTTAGAGCAGTCATATTGCCTTGTATCCAAACGAGGTCCGTTCTACCGCCAAGACGAATTCCTGCCCAAACCATAATCGTGCCACCTTGATATGCATGAACTTGTTGTAGGTGCTGCAGTCGATTCCAACGTCCAGGTTTTCTCTAAACGCGTACTCTTCGCGAATCAGGATGAAATCCAAACCTGGATTCATCAGTGGAAAGCAGAAGTGACCATTGAGAATGGTTCCAGTTTTCGTGTGCAATAGCCCATTGTTATCTTCTTCATCGATTGTCTCTCCTTAGCGCTGGTACTCGAAGTGGCCTACGAGTACGTAGGTTGACTTCATGCAGTCGTCTTCTCAAAGTTTGACCGCTTACCAGCAAACCATACTCTCTCTGTAGCCTTTGAACCATTTGCATTGCCGTTACATTTGGTTGACTTCATGCAGCATTTACTATGAATCGGTCCTGTACATGTGTTTTAATGCGTTGAGGTCCTTGGTGCCGTTCTACCACTTCCCCCGTGACACGATAACGTGACCAAAGCCTGGATATAACGCTCTGACTGGTCCTCATGGCTTCAGAAACCGCAATTTGGGACAGTATTCCACAACAGGATATTGACATCCTTGTTTTGAGTATACAGAACCGCTGCAGATATGTCAGGAGAGTCTTAGGTAGATCCACGGATTATTAATTTTAAGTTTTCAACAATTTTTATAAAAAAAATAGTTGTTTTGTTTAGGTTTTGATGTTTATAAAATAAAGTTAAGATTGAAATTTTGGCTGAGTTTTTCCTCTTCCTCTAAGTTTTTTTTTTTATTTATTTTATCTAAAAGTTTATTATCAGATTAGATAGGCTATTAAACAAGGTTTATTTTAATGTGTAGGTGTCTTAACAAAAAGTTAATAGAATTTTAGTTGTTTAGGTTTAATTGAAATATCCCTAGACACTTTTGATGTGTGTAGTTGCCAGGCACATATAATTGACAATATAGGTTATGTAGCTCAGGACATTTATTTACTTATTTATTAAGGTCATAGCTCATTACAGCCACCCGGCAGCCACTCCGCACCGACTCGCCTTATAACCGAGGCGATCCGGTGCCGCTACGGAGTTGATATAGTGAGCGCATGCCCATACAAGTCCTTATAAAGAATACTAGCCGCAGGAGGCGAGGCGGTGCGTAGTGGCTGCCGGGTGGCTCTAATGAACTATGACCTTTAAACGTTCTTCATCAGTACTAAAAATATTCTAAAGCTAAAAATTTTATTTTAGTTTGTTGGTAGAACGAAGTCTCAGGAACTACTAGTTTGAATTTAACAATTATTTTAGTGTTGGATGGTCCAGTTCTATGCTAGACAAACATCACGATTAGACCAGCTGACGGCTGACCTGTCCTTTGAGTTTGTTTCGGCATTTCTTCTCAGCGGTAGTCAGCTAGGAAGTGCCGACTCCATCTAGTTTAAAAAAAATGACATGTAAAAGTGATGTAATATCCTACTTGCTTATTAAACAATTTCATTTCATTTCATTTGTTAAATGAACTGACGTAAATCTACGCACTTTTAGTAGTCATGTTTTTAATTTGATAGGACTCAACTAATTTCTGTGCTTCTTTTAACAAAATGAACAGGATAAAGATTCGCTGAACTTAAATTCGTTAGATAGTGAACAAGGAAATTATAGGAATAATAATTTATTTTCGTTCCTTTACACAGTAGTATAATAAACTTATGAATACTTAGTAGTACCAAGTTATAAATGGATGACTTAATTACCTATTTGTAAACTGCTTTATTTTAAAAGAGTATAATAAACCAAAGAGTGGAGTGTTAGTGGGTAGTTTACACCATTAACCAATAAATATTAGACACAATTTCTATAAAACCTCTTTTAATTTTAGCCCAATAAATTCGGTTCATCTTCAATTTGCTATAAAATTTGATTTTTAGTTGCTTTGAAATCAATAAATAGATAGTCAACTGAGTTGTTATTTTAGTGACGTCACAAGTTGCTATTGCAATACAAAATCTATTGGAGAATTGCGTTTTGACAGCTCATAAGTACGTCAATTGATAATGGTGTAAACTACCGTATTGGCACCAATATGTTGTATATGTCACCGGAAAATAACAAGATCCGTAAGTTTATCAATTTACTAGGAAATTTATAAACTTTCGTAGGATTCTAAACGGGAGATAAATTGTAATATTTTACGTCCACGTTTTCGTAAATTGATAAACTTACTGAACTCACTCGTAAAATAATAAGTAAGCAGTAACCAAACGCTACGCGCGATCTGATTGGTTGACTGTCACGTGACACTTCTCCTTCCTCGCGGCCGCCATTGTTCGCCACGGAACATAAATAAACCAGTTTGCTTGTGCGTTTTTATTAGTTTTAAATGTTGAACTGTGTTGCAACTAAAAAAAAACTCAACTCACTACATCCGTGCCAGAGAGGAACCGGGCATTGTTGCTTCCAATTTATAGTTTGCCAAGTCTGATTATACCAGTATCTGGACACAAGCATTGCCACTATGAACATTGATTCAAAGATGCGTATAATTAAAAGAGCTTCTGTGATTGGTCAAACCGTTTAAAATCTTACGAATAGATAACCGTTAGTTTATAAATTTACCGTATGACGTCGGAAATTGATAAATTTACGAAAATGTTAACGTAAAATATTACAATTTATCTCCCGTTTAGAATCCTACGGAAGTTTATAAACTTCCTAGTAGATTGATAAACTTACGGATCTTGTTATTTTCCGGTGACATATACACCCTTCTTACCCGACTGTAGAATGGAGGGTAATGTTTTTCGAACGTTTGATGTCTCATTCTAAGGCGCGCTCTACAGCCTAAATCGTTTAGCGGATTTCGACATATGAGGTGCCATTGAATTCGTCTCAGTTGTGGGAGTGACATATCTATATATATAAAACAAAGTCGGGTTTGTTACAACACTTATAACTCGAGATAGGCTAGACCAATTTTCATGGTTTTTGGTTCGTTGGATTCGTCCCCGCCCCGAATAGCAGAATACATCTTAAAAATAATGAAAAATCGACGAGAACATAAATAAAAGATGAATCATTTTCCCCTATAGTTAATTCTAAATTCAATTAAAGATTGAAAACTTAAGAGAACAATAGTACTAGGAGCGCAGTAATGTGAAGTGATAATGTGAGAAAATTTAAAATACCGAGATACTTAGTACTTAAATCAATCAAAAGTACTAGGCGCGCAGTAGTGTGAAGTGGTTAATAGAAAATGTGAGCGCAATTTTAAGAAAATATATGTTTATGAACTTAAATAATATCCATCCATACTAATCCATACTAATATTATAAATGGGAAAGTGTGTCTGTCTGTCTTTCTGTTTGTCTTTCTTTCACGGCAAAACGGAGCGATGAATTGACGTGATTTTTTGAGTAGAGATAGTTGAAGGGATGGAGAGTAACATAGGCTACTTTTTGTCTCTTTCTAACGCGAGCGAAGCCGCGGGCAAAAGCTAGTTAATTATAAAGTAATTAGTAAGTAGTTATTAATTATAAGTATACTAGCTTTTGCCCGCGGCTTCGCTCGCGTTAGAAAGAGACAAAAAGTAGCCTATGTTACTCTCCATCCCTTCAACTATCTCCACTTAAAAAATCACGTCAATTCGTCGCTCCGTTTTGCCGTGAAAGAAAGACAAACATACAGACAGACAGACAGACAGACACACTTTCCCATTTATAATATTAGTATGGATTGATTTTATTATATAATGATTTTATTATATGTATTGATGTATTGATTAAATAATGGTGCTTTTAATATTTTTTTTGTTTTTGTATGGCCATCCTGGACTTTTTTTAAAACTAAAAGCCCATTTCATAACATTTCCTTTCAACGATCTTTTCTTCAAAAGTTAGGTGACAGCGACAATGACAGTATTGCCAGATTACTAAACAACTATTAGGCCACTCATATACACGTGAATCTAGATTGTGATAATGTTGGGGGAAATCGATACAAATCTTTTATGAATAAAGGTGATATGGTTTAAATAAATTTTGTTTACATTAATAGGTAAGTGATACGAAGTTCACCGGGTCATCTAGTATGTATATGTATAATAGTAAACTCACTGCCTGATATCAACGTGTTTGTTAATATATAACAATAACTAACTAAATACATTAAACTTGGAGGGTTTATTCTTTGTGAAGAATATAAAAAATAGCCCTAAAGGGTTAAAATAGTAGGTAGAAGTTCGACATCCACGCGGGCGAAGCCGCGGGCGAAGGCTAGTAAATATTTTAAATCTAGATATTTTTTTATCTTAATATTATTTTTGTACGTTGGAAATAAGAAAAGATGTTACAGTATTATTTTTTACAGCATATTACACGCCTTTTTGTTATTTCAAACCGTATTAAATGGCTTTTATTTGCATGATTTGGATTTATGAAAATGATTCCATTCGTATTTTGAAAACAATAGGGAAGATGCAATATTTTTATTTTTGCTTTGATTTTAAAGAATTCCATGTAAAATAGACCACTAATATATTAAAAAGTTAAAATGTTGTAATATATTGTAGAAAAAGCGGTTTTAATTTGACAGTTTAAACTTCCGCGCGAAAACGGACCAATAGTTCCGATGACGTCACTGCAGTGACACTGTATCTCTGGTTGTATTGTTCTTCTCTAATTTTTATAACTTTTTATTATTTTTCGCCATTCCAGATACTATTATTGCTAAAATTTGAAAATAAACTATCAATCAACATCTTGTGGTCATAATAATACCGCATGAAAGCATTATGTAATGTTTTTTTATGCAAAAAAGCATGTTGACTCATGTTGATATCTCCAACACCAGACGGGGTTACAAACTTTGTATTAGTTTTGGTGGCTGAACTTCTGATTTTAAATATTTGAAGAATCTGGATTTATGGAACCTTACCTCCTGGACCTTGTATCATGGCATACAGAGGCTTCAAGCATATCGAAGGTGTGTTATTTCTGTTGATTAGACCCAAATATTAGTGAACAACACTAAGAAAAGTTCAAAAGATGAAGAACTACAGTCGAAGAAAATTGCATGCCTTCGAAATCATATTCAAAGAGTCATTAGAAGACTGCGCGAATTTGCTTTTCTAAAGCTAATTTTATTCCTACAAAACTATTTTTCCGTTTACTTTGACAACTAACTGCGGGGGTGCGTTCCAAAAAGGGTAAGAATTACACGGAGAAGCGCGAAAGTTACTCTAAAGAGTTCCGCTGGCTTATTACCTATGAAACAGCAATCAGCAATATTTGCGCAGTGATCGCGCGATTAATCGCTTAACGTCAAAAAAAATCGAATTATGTATGAATCGATTGCTAATCGCTCGCTGATTGTTCTAATGCACTTATTGCTACGATGACGATAAAGTAGCAATCGCAGACATTTAGACATTTAGTCATGCTTTGTTTTATTAGGTACCAAAGCGTTTTATTATTGTAAATATTGAATACATACGATCTTAAATAAAACAATTTTAGAAATATGGACCTTACCAAAAACCAATAATATAACAGTGTTTTATGTAATATTAAATTACCTACCGTGTATGTTTTCTATTTAATAACCGTAAATTACATGTAATATTTTTTGATATAATCAAAGGCACTTTGATATTGAATTTAAAAAAATCTCGATTAAGATTTCATTGTAAAAACTCGATTGTATCACATCACTATTTATTTGGAACTAAAAACCTGCAACACTGGAAATGACATTTTTCTGACTCGAATTAAAAATCGTACTATAACCTCTTTTTAATTTTCGAGTGAATTCCTCGCACGTTTTGGAACGTGCCAGTGACGTCATTCCAGTCGCTTAACGCTGATTGGTGTTTTAAATTACGTTTCATTTCATGTAATTTGAAATTCATATTTTATTGATAAAAATAAACATTATGCAAAAAAAAAAGTTGCAGAGGCCCTTCATTTACATTTTTTCAACATTTTATTAATAAATTTTCAATAAATACTATGTTTGCATCTTCCCTTGTCAGGTTTGACGGGTTGTAACCTCTATGGTTGTAACTGTTTTGACACTCGATTTGCCGGTTACTATGACAACGACATCCAACAGAACATGGACAACTTTTATATGGGAAAATGGAATTGTTGTTTTACTCTATCTTTCTCGCAATTTTAGAGACAAAAAGTAGCCTATGTTACTCTCCATCCCTTCAACTATCACCATTTAAAAAATCACGTCAATCCGTCGCTCCGTTTTGCCGTGAAAGAAAGACAAACAGACAGACAGACAGACAGACAGACACACTTTCCCATTTATAATATTAGTATGGATTAATTGAAAAAAAGGAGAAATAGAAATAAAAACCCAACTGCAATTTCAGAAGTTGGTGGCAATTACATGAAACATAATCAAAGCCAACCGACCTAGTCAGCGTCAGGATGGCTGGACCAAGCGAGATATGTCCTTGAAACCATCTGCACTATTTATTACCTATTCGCTACTATTTACTACCTATAGTTAAATATTTACTACCTTTTTGTTAAGAAACTTATCTAAAAAATAAAGTGGTCAGCCAACCTGACGTCAGGTTGGCTGACCACTTTCAAGTTTTCATAGTTTTAGCGTTGTATTAACCGCGCTGTTGATGTAAATATTTACTACCTGGTTGCTACCTTAACATATATGTTTTCCACAACTCTAAGAAGCTCCTATAAAAAGTTATTATTAAAAACCATTTAAACGCCTGTACATCAATTATTGACATGTTTTGTTCTCAGAACAATTGCTAACAAAGTTTTTGTAGGCGCTTAGTGGCTTATGATAGGGCATGCAAACCGATAATCAATAATTTATCGGTTATCGATCCATTTTGACTATACGATAAATATCGGAAACAAAAACGATAATTACCGATAATCGATAATTTTTTACAATGAATTCTTACACATTTCTGAACTGTGCGGACTAGCCTAAGTGACAAAATTATTGATTGTTTGTCATTTCTGCGGACATATTTTCAACAGCAAAAAAAAAAATAGCTACAGTATGTACACCTTAAAAATCTCTTTAAAATGTGATTATTTCAAATGTGATCTCTTTTATTTATAATTCAAAATAATAATTTTATGTTAAGTAATTTATTTATAGTGCTAAAATATTTTCTACTATTTATTTCAAATGTGCTTTCTTTAAATTATAAACCGTAATTATTATATTTGAATTTAACTATTGTATTATATTAATCGTTAACAAATCTTGTTAAGATGTGTATATTTAAAGTTTATGACTCAGATACTTTTTTTTGTGGATTGGGAAATCATCAAATGACTTCTGTGTGTCAGACTTTTACTGACTAAAACCCACTTATGTTCCTTCGGTTGCCCTTTATGTTCCGGGGTCACGGTAACTATTATAAACATTCCGCAACCCCGGCAGGATGACTCAGATACTACGAAATTCAGTATACTACGAAATTATTTAGAGTTAATTTAATTATAGTAAACGTTCAAAAGTGTCAAAATTTTACTCATAATAATTATTATATTATTTTGAAGAGTCTAACTTTTTAAATAATTAAGCAAGAGGCTTCTAAAATTTTATTTAAAAGATCTCTTTAAGAAGAGTTTAGTGAGGAAAATCAAAATGCTATGTTACATAATATATTTTTTTTCTGGGTAAACTCACACACGGTTATCAGATCCCAAACTAAGCAGAGCTTGTTCTATGGTAACCAGACAACTGATAAACATACTTATATAATTTATAAAAACATACATCTTATATATAAAATTTTCGTGTTACAATGTGCCTTAACCTTACTTCTCCGAAACGGCTTTACCGATTTTTACCAAATTTTATATGCATGTTCAGTACGTCTGAGAATCGGCTACTATCTATTTTTCATACACCTAAGTGATAAGGGTTGTTCACCCTTAACATTTTTAACGCGGGTGAAACCGCAGGAGGCAGCTAGTGTTATAGATAAATTACACCCAGACACAGAACAAACAATCATGCTCATCACACAAAGTTTGTCCTGGAACTATAAGGAAAAACAAGCGTTGATTAAAAAAAAAACCTTGTTTTATTTATTTTTCAGTATTATATTACTCTTCATTGTAGGCAAGTAATTGCATTAGTTTATCCATTTATTTTCACGTAGAAAACAAGTTTTTGTATTTATTTTTTTAAATAACGACAATTATTGGCAATTACCGGTTTTTATCGAAAAAAAAACCGGTATTTTTCATTTTATCGATTATCGGAATATTTCGATAATTGCATGCCCTACTTATGAACAACTTGTTTCTGGATAATTTTATAAATATTAATATTAAATTTTGTAATTTTGTATATTATCAAATATTGTATCCTTATTTAATAAAGATCAATTTAATAAATCCTCAAGTAGATACATACACACTTATATAATAAATGCGATTATGTTAATATTTATAAAATTATCCAGAAACAAGTTGTTCAAAAGCCACTAAGCGCCTACAAAAACTTTTTTAGCAATTGTTCTGAGAACAAAACATGTCAACAATTGATGTACAGGCGTTTAAATGGTTTTTATTAATAACATTTTATAGGAGCTTCTTAGAGTTGTGGAAAACATATATGTTAAGGTAGCAACCAGGTAGTAAATATTTACATCAACAGCGCGGTTAATACAACGCTAAAACTATGAAAACTTGAAAGTGGTCAGCCAACCTGACGTCAGGTTGGCTGACCACTTTATTTCTTAGATAAGTTTCTTAACAAAAAGGTAGTAAATATTTAACTATAGGTAGTAAATAGTAGCGAATAGGTAATAAATAGTGCACATGGTTTCAAGGACAAATCTCGCTTGGTCCAGCCATCCTGACGCTGACCCGATATTGCAGTTGGGTTTTTGATTATTTCTTTATTTTAATTTGTAAAAGGGACATTGGTTTTTCTTCTTCTATTGGTATATACAATATTTACAAACTAAATTACTAATCTAAAATAAAGAAAAAACACTAAAATTAAAATAAAATGGCATTAAAACTCCTCCGCATCGCTGTCAACCGGTAAAGTGCCCAAGAGGCTGGCGGCATTGCCACGTTGGATGGCAATGCTTAGCCTCTGGCCAAGATAAAAAATTGTAAAACCGTTTATATTATAGACATTTTTTTTGGGGAGTGGGAAATCATCAAATGACTGCTCCCGTCCTGGGTGCGGCGGGAAGGCGTGTCAGACTTTTACTGACTAAAACCCACTCATGTTCTTTCGGTTGCCCTTTATGTTCCGGGGTCACCGTAACTTATTATAAACATTCCGCAACTTATATTACAGACTTCAAGATGGAGCACCGTCCATTGCTGGAGATCACGACTTTGAACCCTCAGAACGTGTCTCTTGACATTAAACTGCGAAGGGTCACCGACTTCTATGTGGACATCAATACGGTAACGAAAAGCAACCTTAATGCTTACTTTTAAGGTTTAATTTTCGCTGCAACTTAATTTATCTTTACATGGTTTAAAATGAAGTCGCTTTGGTATTTTCTTTCAAATTGCACTTATCATATACGTTTAACATACTAGCTTTTGCCCGCGACTTCGTCCGCGTGGAATAATAGTTCCCGTTCCCGGGCGATTTCCGGAATGAAAACTATCCTACGTGCTTTCTCGGATCCCAGACTATATCTGTACCAAAGTTCATTCAATTCGGGTCAGTGGTTTAGACGTGAAGAAGATACAGACAGACAGAGTTACTATTAGTACGGATACGGATATCACCTGTAGTAGACGGTTTTGAAACATACTTTTATTATATTGTAAAGTTAAATTTCTATGATTATTTAAATTAAATAAATAATGGTATCCTAGACATGTATACGTGTGTAGATAAAGTATTCATAAATAAATAAATTACAAAACATCTTATTTTCCAGGAGGTATATTTAAACGTGACACCGAGCTCACCGAAATATTTCTATTTTTCATTTGAGAATCAGCCTTTGAACGTTTCTGAAAATGGACCTATCAAAATGATGGCACGGTGAGTTATTTTATTACTACAACAAAATCTATACAAGGTGTATTTTTGGTCTTGCTCAACCCGCTAGGAGATGATTCTACTCATAAAAACAAACAACTTTTATTATGGAACCAACTCTGAAACCTCGAAAAAAATATCAGCTGTTTCATACATTATGGTCGGAAGGGCATTGAACTTTTGTTAATAACAGCTGTGTTGTGCAAGACCAAAAATACCCTTAGTATAATATAAAATGGTAAACTGTCTTACTAATTGACTAAATACAGCCTAAACCGCGGCGCAGCTCCTAGAAAAACTTACAGGGTGTGTTTTTTAGAAAAATATGTGACCATTAAGAAAGGCTTTCAATCCCGTCCAACACTAAAGAGGGTAAAAAATAGACTAATTCTTTGAAATTTAAGCGGGACTGTAATCTAAATCATCTAAAAATCGCTTTAAAAGTGTTCACGATTTTTTAAGACAACAAATCGATCGAGGTCGGTTTAATTTTTAGAAAACTATGAAAAAAACTCATCCAGGTAATACACACATCAAAAGTGTCTAGGGATCAACATATATTTTTGCATTAACTTTTCTCCTGATTGATATTAATTAAAATTTTCTTTAAGGATTCATCAAATAAAGTGTTTTCGTTTGTCACAGTAACGATAAACCAAGTCACCTTTGCATTAATAAAGAAATTTGCCATTTTCCTAATAAAGGGATTTTTGACATTTGAACCACTAACACGAAAGTTCGAAAATAAAACTGAAATAACAGTTTTCTCTAAAATTTTATTGGGTAACTTAAACAATTAATAATCCGTGTTTCTACCGCGAACACTAACAACACAAGAACATCGGTTTGGCATACTCAAAATGAGTTCATCCAAATCACGCTGTGGAATGGCCGCCCATGTTCGTTGCAACAACAAAAAAAGGTCTTCTTGCGACTGGATACCCTCCATATTCGGCAGAGCTCTTCTCTGTAGCATATCCCATGCATGCTCAATCGGGTTCAAGTGTTGGCGACTGAGCAGGCCAGGGCAGGACATTGATGTTAGCTGCGGCGAGAGTCTGTCTTACAACTCTTGCGGTGTGCGGTCGTGCATTATCATGCGTTAATTTTTATTAATTGTATAATTTGTAATAATTCCAATCTAATTTAAAATTTTATAACAATGTATTAATAGATTGATATTAATTAATTATTATCTGCGCCTATTATAGTGCATGCTGTGCTTTTCTATAAGTAATGGGGCACTTAGAATTAAGTTTGCAATGCATAAATGATAAAGTAACAGTGTACTCGTTGTTGAGAAGCCTAAATAAATAAATAAATAAATTAACTGAAATAAGGGACCGATTTGCACTTGTAGAGGAACGATGACGTCTGATACAATCGTCTCAGCATAAATTTGAGCGTTGAGGTTGCCTCTGATCCAAATCAACTCAGTTCTTCCGCCGATCCAAATACCCGCCCATACCATGATGGTTCCACCACTATAAGGATGCACTTCCTGGCAGGATTTTAATCGCTTTTGGCGTCCAGGGGTTCTCCAGTGTCGTATACGTCTTGTATCCGGTCTCATACCAAAACGAGACTCATCAGAAAAGCACACGAAACGCCATTGTTCTTCTGCCCAATTTCTGTGTTCAAGAGCCCATTGATATCGAATCCTACGATTGTGCATTGCTATAGGTGGTACCCGTAGCGGTCTTCGGGAATGAAGGTTCACTTCATGCAAGCGGTTTCTGACTGTTTGGTCGCTAATTAAGTTCCCTGAAGAGTGATGAAGCCTCACGGCTAACATCATGGCGGTTATTGTTGGAGCTCTTCGAGTTAAGATTTGAATGTATCGGTCTTGTCTCCGTGTGGTGCAGCGATACCGTCCTCCATGGCGCTCAGCCACGGTACCAGTGCTTCGGTAACGTGTCCAAAGTCGACTGATAACACTCTGACTTGTATTCAGAGCTAAAGCCACAGTACGTTGCCGGGAACCAGCTTCTATCATTCCCACGGCTCTGAGCATTTCTTCCCTGCTTAAATGACGTCGCCGCTCCATAATAACGTTGGTTTTAATCAGTAGTAGGGAAACAGTAGCACTAATAATGTCTTCAATGCGTTGTATGTTTTTATAGGGAAAATATTGACAGCTGATTTTCATCTTTTACTCGAATTTGATTCACAGTTCCTGATTCAAATTATGAAATGCACCAAAAAGGATCCATATAAATTTATAAAATCATAAATTTATTACAAAGCCACATCTCAATCTCAAGAAATCCGCATAAAAATGCTTGATCCCTAGACACTTTTGATGTGTGTATTTAATTAAGGGTCGCAACCCATCCACCTATTGGACTTTGTCTCTAGTGGGTAAAGCGGTTAATAACGATCCATTATATCGTTTTACCAATTTTGTTTATCCAGAATTCAATTACAGGTCAAACGACACGATTCCAGAAAGCGTGCTTCTAAAGATAGATTCGGACGACGAGTTGTGTGCCACAATATCGATACAGAACCATTCGGTAAGTAACGTTTTGGATTAAATCTTGCGACGGCTTTTTCGACTACTTGTACTGAAGCGATTTTTATGAAACTTTGGACATACATTGAGTTATAATGACAATACAGTTTTATGATAATTTCAAGGTGGTCAGTAATATTCTTATTATTGTTAGTTTTTGACGGGCCTGTTGGTGTAGTGGTTAGTAGCCCTGACTGCTAAGCCGGAGGTCGTGGGTTCGATTCCCACCCAGAACAAACTTTGTGTGATGAGCATGATTGTTTGTTCTGTGTCTGGGTGTAATTTATCTATAATATGTATGTATTTATAAATTATATAAGTATGTATATCAGTTGTCTGGTTACCATAACACAAGGTCTAAGCAGAGCTTAACTTGGGATCAGATGACCGTGTGTGAGTTGTCCGAGTATATTTATTTATTATTTATTTATATTCGACATCGAATATTATTGCCATTTTATAAAAATTGAATTGTATCTTTACAGCCACTATCGCATTTCTTATAATTAATGTTAATTTCCAGTGCCCAGTGTTCGGCAGCGAAATGGAAGTATTCTATAAAGGATATTATCTGACTATGATGACCAAAGGAGGAATAACAATAACGGTAAGATATCACTACATAGTATAAAACAAAGTCGCTATCCTCTGTCTGTCCCTATGTATGCTTACATTTTTAAAACTACGCAATGAATTTTGATGCGGTTTTTTTAAATAGATGGAGTGATTTTTAAGGAAGGTTTATAGGTATAATATATGCTTATTATAGTAGAGAAAAGCCAGGATTTTTTAGGATTTGTAACACCCGTGCGAAGCTGGGGTGGGTCGCTAGTTTTTTATAAACAAGCTGGAGCAGGCATTTCTTTACTGACTACCTCTGAGAAGAAATGCCGAAACAAATTCACGGATTATCGTCTCTTTTAAAGTCCAGACAAAATTTTAAAATTTTTGTTTAACAAACTGCAGAAGTAAGATGTTGTTCTGCATGGTTTGTTGCACAAAAATTGGCTAGCCTTTTGGGTAAACCTGCCTCAAAAAGCATCGTGAGCTCAACAAAAGGACAAACCGAGGGGGATCGTGTCGCCCAGTAACTGGGTTGTGAAGGTTTGATAGGCAGTCGCGTCACGTAAAACACTGGTATCCAGCTGAATCCGGTTAGGCTGGAAGCCTACCCCAACATAGTTTGGAAAAGGCTAGGGAGATGATGATTAATATTATAATATGTTTTGTTTCAGAGAGAAATGTACCCAACTGGTTTCTACATAGTGTTCATAGTGAATCAGAACGATGACAGTTGTACTGGCGCTACAGACGCCACTCGCGCCAGTAACTATACTCGCCGCTTTATGACCACCGACGACCGAATGAAGCACTTCAGGTTAGTGGGAGGTCAAGTTATTGAATGAGGGGTCAAGTTAGTGAACGGGGGTCTAGTTAGTGAACGAGGGCCTAGATGGGGGCCAAGTTAGTGAACGGGGGTCTAGTTAGTGAACGGGGTCTAGTTAGTGAACGGGGTCTAGTTAGTGAACGGGGTCTAGTTAGTGAACGGAGGTCTAGTTAGTGAACGGGGGTCAAGTTAGAGAACGGGGGTCAAGTTAGAGAACGGGGGTCAAGTTAGTGAACGAGGTCAAGTAAGTGAACGGGGGTCTAGTTAGTAGACTGGGATCAAGTTAGTAAACGAAAACCAAGTTTGTGCTTGAGGGTTAAGTTAGTAAATTAGAGTAAAGTTAGTACATGGAGGTTAAGTTAGAGAATGGGGTCAAGTTAGTTAAAGAGGGTCAATTTTGTACAAGGTTGTCAAGTTAGTGCCTTTGTTAGTGCATGGGTGTCAAGGTATACAAAGAGTCAAGTTAGTTAATGGGGGTCAAGTTTATACGTGGGAGCCAATTTGATACATGGGGATCAAGTTGATGCTTGGGCTATAGCTAAGACTCCCTGGAATCTTCTAGAACATAATTAAGCTTTTTAATAGATTTATCTGGAACACTCAACACTTGCGTTACTTCCTTTCTCTAGTAAAAATACGTTTTACTCATAGGTTCCAAGTAATATCAACGATCACGTACGGCGAGTACGTGGTAGGCGCACTTGTGACGCTCGCGCTGGTCGCTGTGGTCGCTCTGCTCGTACCGCTCGCCATGTTCGTGTGCTCGTTCCGGTGTAGTGGTAAGTAGCCAACAACTTCTGATACTTTTTTTTTGGGAGTGGGAAATCATCAAATGACTTCTCCCGTCCTGGGCGGAGCGGAAGGGCGTGTCAGTCTTTTACTGACTAAAACCAACTCACGTTCCTTCGGTTTCAATTTATGTTTCGGGGTCACAGTAACTATTATAACCATTCCGCAACCATGAATGATATACTTCAGATCAGTAGCAAGTTGATATATGGGGGCAATTCAGTTTTTGGAGGCATGAGGAATATAGTGTAAAGTTCCTCCAAAGATAAGAGAGGATCCTCTGACCAGACGGATGTCTGGTGGGCTACTGCTCGACGGAGTCGGATTTGTACATGTGCAAATGTCGGCGAAAACTCTTATCGTAGGATGTCAGTTGTAGTTCACGTATTCTGTCATAGATGCCGCCATAAGTGAATTGGGATCATGTTAGTGAATGGGGGTCAAGTTAGTCAATTGGGGTCATGTTTATGCCTTTGGTCAAGTTGATATTTTGAGTCAAGTTAGGGACTACGCACATTTATTCAGCTCCATTCAGCTTATGCCCATATAAAACAACGATTTTGTACGGAAGTGAACGGACGCGGAAAGCTGAACGGACGCGTACGCGTCTTCATACAAAATCGTTGTTTTCTACGGACATAAGCTGAATAGAGCTGAATAAGTGTGCGTAGTCCCATATTACATGGGGGTCAAGTTACAGCGTGCACAATAACTGTGTTCTATAAGAAATTGTTTGACTTGGTGCCTACTACTAATTCAAGAAACCCTCAACAGTTCTGTGCCGCTGCATGCAACGGTTCCCTGCGACCTTTACAAGGTCATCCGTCTGTCTGACGAGAGGCCGCAAAATACTTAATTATCCATACTAATATTATAAATGTGAAAGTGTGTGTGTTTATTTGTCCGTCTTTCACGGTAAAATCGCAGAACCGATTTAAATGTTTGATGCAGAGATAGCCCATAGCTTAAGAAAGGACATAGGATAGTTTTTGTCCAAAAAAAAAGCTATGGGAACGGAAACACACAACAGCTATAGTCTATTTTTTTTAACAAACGAGTACTCTTTCACATTTCCGGTATTGACAGAAAGAGATGGGAAATTAGTCAAGGCGGAGCCAACGCTTTTAACACCAATAATAACACTTACGCTGATTATGTGGACCAATAGAAACGCAGATTTTTTTTTTGGGTACTCGTTTGTTAAAAAAAAACAAACTATAGTTAAAACGTAGTGTAATGAATGATGAATTTATAAGGTTTTCTGTTACCCTCATAGAAACAGTAGCTACCACGGAAGAAGCGCCGATAGTGGACGCGTCCACGTCTGGAGTTAGTTCAGCAGATCAGGCGTTACTGGATGACACCGACGATGACCTTGACGGTAAGTGTGATAGAGATTATTTTGATTTGTTTTATTTATTACTAGCTCCTGCCCGCGGCTTCGCTCGCGTTAGAAAGAGACAAAAAGTAGCCTATGTTACTCTCCATCCCTTCAACTATCTCCACTTAAAAAATCACGTCAATCCGTCGCCCCGTTTGGCCGTGAAAGAAAGACAAACAGACAGACAGACACACTTTCCCATTTATAATACTAGCTTTTGCCCGCGGCTTCGCTCGCGTTAGAAAGAGACAAAAAGTAGCCTATGTTACTCTCCATCCCTTCAACTATCTCCACTAAAAAAATCACGTCAATTCATCGCTCCGTTTTGCCGTGAAAGAAAGACAAACAGACAGACAGACACACTTTCCCATTTATAATATTAGTATGGATTAGTATGGATAGTTCTCTGTCAGTTATAGTTATCGTGATAGTACTTGTTTCTGGGAGGGTTCCCAGAAACGGTTATAATCACGTAGTACTGCGTCTCAGGCTCCCATTCTTGGATGACATTGATGATGATATATATGTCGCAGTCATCTGGTTAAATCAGCTATTTGATTGTATGACTAGCGCGTTCATTGAATGACAACATTTAATTGAATGACTAAACGACAACTCGTCAAGTTGTTTAATGTAACGTTCAACGACTTGACTAAACGTCATTTAGCATTGTCGTTTAATGGGATATCGTTGACTTTGTAATGTTTGTTTAGGGTGACCATAAGTTCGCAACTTAAAAACTTAACTTCCTTTACATAACAATAATGAGGACATGACATGACACACTTTATTATGATTTTAATTAAAAAAAAAAAACTTTAAAACTAGCCGGCGCGGCGGCGGCGTATCAATAGGTAAATCCATGCTGGCTGTCACACTATTTAATCAAGAATAGGTCACTTTAAAGTAAATTTAATAAAAACAATATCAAAACAGTGCTATCTGCGCGAGCTATTTTACGCCATATTTGTTTTGGTGACTACTAACGCCGCAGTGGAAAAAAAATCAACTATATTACAATCACCTGACTGATATTACGTCCGCTCTGTTCAAAGGGCTATGCTTCAATCAGCTGTCTAGTTAGACGTTGAGTGACGCTTGTTCAATCAGCTTTCGACCTAGTCATTCAATTAAATGTTGCTATTCAATGAACGAGCTAGTCATACAATCAAATAGCTGATTCAACCAGATGACTGCGACATATATACATATAGTGATCTATCAACGCACAGCCCAAACCACTGGACGTATCGGGCTGAAATATGGCATGCCAGTAGAAGTTATGACGTAGGCATCCGCTAAGAAAGGATTTTTGAAAATTCCAACTCTAAAAAGATAAAATTGGGGATAATAGTTTCAAAATTCACGCAGGAGAAGCCGCGAGTGAAAGCTAGTTTTGTAATAAATTCGTGTCCTGCGGTAGATGTGACCGACCCACTGCTACTTGAGTTTTTTATCAATACAATATTGTAATAATTTTGTTTTATATAACAGATCCGATAGACGGTGAAGAGAACAACCTGGTGAACAGCACCAGGTCTCTGCATGGTGCCAATAATGGACCCGCAGGTGAGGACATTTGACATTAACAATAGTTTTTTCTTTAGTTACTCGACACTGACACCCGTGACACTCGACACTGACACTCGTGACACTCGACACTGACATTCGTGACACTGAGACTCGTGACATTCGACACTGACACTGTCACGACACTGACACTCATGACAATCTACTCTAATACTCGTCACACTCGACACTGACACTAACACTCGTGAGACTCGTCACTTGACACTGACACTCACGACACTCGACACTGACACTCGTGACACTCGACACTGACACTCATGACACTGACACTCATGACACTAACACTCGTGACACTCGACACTGACACTTAAGACACTCAAAACTTTTTTTTTTTTTTTTGGTGAGTGGGAAATCATCCAATGACTGCTCCCGTCCTGGGTGCGACGGGAGGGCGTGTCAGACTCTTACTGACTAAAACCCACTCATGTTCCTTCGATTGCCCTTTATGTTCCAGGGTCACGGTAACCACTATAAACATTCCGCAACCCCGGCAGGCGTTGGCCCTGTTGGGCCCCTTCCTGTGCTGACTCCTTCTCTTTGAGGCGCGCGTGGAACAAAACGCGCCGTCTACGCGGTCCTGGTCCTAGCCGGGCGGCGAGCTACCCATCGCTCGCCATCCGCAGAACCGCGCCTACGGTGGCCGGTAGTCGTCTTGCGACTCTCGACGTCTTCGCCTGGGTCTTAGTCCGGGGCGAGAGGCTCGTCGTTGCCTCTCGCGCGCCGCCGCTTCCTTCACTAGCATAACTGCTTCGCAGAAGGAGGCGACGGCATCCCATTCCGTCTCGCCCCGAAGCATGGCCTGAACCAGCGCCGGGCGCGAGAGGTCACCGCCGCCGATCGCCTCTACGAGGACACGTCGATGCTCCGCCCATGCGCGGCGCACCTCTACTGTGTGCTCGACCGTGTCCTCCAGGCGACCGTTACTGCAGTAGTGACACCCAGGCGTCGCTTCCGCCCGAATCCGACTCAGGAACCTCCCGAACTGACCATGTCCGGTGAGGACCTGCGTCAAGCGAAACGTGAGAGTGCCATGACGCCTCAAGACACTCAAAACTGACACTCGTGAAACTCGATACACACTCGTGACACTCCACTCTGTCACACATATTCCCCTATATATGTGAAGGTGTTTTTTTTTTCGTTTCTCTTCATTTCATTTCAGTTCGGTATACATTCGAAATAATCACATAATAATAAAAGCTAATAAATATAGCAAAAGCTGATGATATTTATCTTCTCTTAACAACAGCATCGATCTCCGGCGAAGACAAAGCGTCCACAGATAACACACGGACACAGAACCGTACCGATGTTCCGGAAGGTGAGTTGGTTTTCCCAACTTCGTAACATTTCACGATAGAAGTTCATAAGTTCCGTCTCATTTTCTCAGCCTTATCAATAAACTAGCTTTTGCCCGCGGCTTCGCTCGCTATGTTACTCTCCATCCCTTCAACTATCTCCACTTAAAAAATCACGTCAATCCGTCGCTCCGTTTTGCCGTGAAAGAAAGACAAACAGACAGACAGACATGGATAATCATTTTAGGACGTACCCCCAAGTTTGTGGGATTGTGTGGTAACATAAAAACTTCTATATTTCAATAAAAACAAATAAAAACTCAAAAATAACTTCCATCGTCGTACGTCGTCTTTTGCACTCTCCGCCATGCGTTTTTCTTCCCCTCTCCATCCCTTTCACTCCTGCTTTACGCTTTTCACGCACACCTTTGCATACATTCCTTTCTACTCACTGTTCCAACCAACCAACAATAAGTAGCCTTTTCATATGTTGGAAAAGAGTTTCGAATTTTGAATTAAATATGACTTTCCCATTATCATAATAAGTATAAATAATATTCAAAAAATACCGTTTTACAGCAGACAGATGGAGTGTTACAAACCCACTGACCGTGCAAAGACTTACTCGCACTCCTGCTACGGTGCTAGCCAGGCGTTCTAACAGGTAACTATTGCTTTAGGGTGTTTTCAATCATATTTCAATAGATATAAGACACAATTTCTATAAAACCTCTCTTGATTTTAGCCCTAAAAATCGGTTCACTTTAATTTTTCTGTAAAAATAGATTTTTAGTTGCTTTGAAATCAATAAATAATCAATTGAGTTGCTAACTTGTGAAAATATATCGGTAGACTCGCGTTTTGACAGCTCATTAAAAGTACGTCAATTGACGATGGTGTCAAATACCGTATTTGTAAATTACTAAGCCGTTTCAGCCGTTTTTTTACCAGTTACATACCACTACCTTATTTTACCATATCATCGGTTGGCGTACTTTTTATGAACTGTCTAAGTGCGATTATCTCGTGGATATTGTACAGCATTGTCACCTTATGACGTCACTAAGTTAGCAAGTCAATCGACTATTTATCGAATTAAAAATCCAATTTTGTAATAAATTTAAAATTAAGCAAATTTTTAGAGATAAAGCTAAGAAAAGTTTTATATAAATTGTGTCTAACATTTTTTGATTAATTATGTAAAATACCCAATTTATATTTATTTATTTATTATATAACAGGTACTTCTGGGGCGCGCTGACAGTAGCGATCGTGTACGCGCTGCCCGTCGTACAGCTTCTCGTCACGTACCAACGGGTGAGTAATTGTTTGACGGGCCTGTTGGTCTAGTGGTTAGTAGCCCTGACTGCTAAGCCGGAGGTCGTGGGTTCGATTCCCACCCAGAACAAACTTTGTGTGATGAGCATGATTATTTGTTCTGTGTCTGGGTGTAATTTATCTATAATATGTATGTATTTATAAATTATATAAGTGTGTATATCAGTTGTCTGGTTACCATAACTCAAGCTCTCAGCAGAGCTTAACTTGGGATCAGATGACCGTGTGTGAGTAGTTCTAGTATATTTATATATTTATTGTAACAGGCACTTATGAGCTAATGTAATAGGTAGATTTTTGACAAGAGTAATGTAATAGGTAGATTTTTGACAAGAGTAATGTAATAGGTAGATTTTTTTAGTATGTCAAGAAGTAAAGTAAGTACTTAGCCGGAGAGCTGGTGAACCCTCCTACTAACGGTCGTCCTGTAAGGCTAGAAATTTGTGGAGTGATGAGTCATAGTACACCAAGGCCAACAACAATGACCTGGCAGGCAACAACCCTGCACGTCATCAGTCTTTTTATTTTTTTAAATGTAAAATAAATAATAAAAAAAAACGTTCTTCTGTAAGCTTCAAAATTTAATATACTTTAGTTTATTGATTAATAATTATGGAAAAAAATTGACAGGCGATTTGGGTAAGCAGAAGTATCTGCCAGGCGAATCGAAAGGTGCATAGTTTAGGGGGAAAAATAAACTTTCTCCTGTAAAGTTGAAATTTAAGTATGTGTTTGAGCAAATCATTAAAAAGAAATGTGTACAATGACAGGCGGTTCTGAGCAGCATAAGACCTTGACAGGCGAGGGGAAAGATGCTAAGAGCGGGCGAGTAAGAGGCGTAACGTGAATGCGTATAGTGTGAATGACATTAAATAAAATTAAAAATTATAGATGCAATATTTTTAATTAATTGTAGTGTAATCTACATTATTTTTTACATTAATTATCATCATCATCCGACACTTCTTCACTACTACTTCTTTCGTCATAATCGAGGAGATGCTGCTTCGGCAGCATCTCCTTCAAACCAATTGAAATCGTAGTGATTATCGCAGCTTTATTTATTTATTTTATGGCTCTCTAACCACTTACTCACTAATACACTTAGTTACAATAATAGGTTTTATGACATATTTTTTTATGATAGTGGTCATGTATAGGAGTGCACATCACTTGTACCTAGAAGACTTGTACCTTGTAAGTTAAAACATTACAAACAATAAAAAGTGGATAAAAAGACGACAAAAGCTGTTATAGGAATTAAATAATAATAATAGCCAGGATTATTCATCAGCAACTTGCTCTGAAATACAATATTGTGGAATCGGGAGTACCGTATTACAGGTATGTGCTGGGATCGATCTATTATCACAGACAAAACTATTGTTGCCAATAAGCCTGACATTGTGGTAATAGATCGATTAAAGTCGTCGGGCAATGATTGTTGACATAGCCGTTCCACATGATGAGAACCTCGTGAAAGCCAAGAAGGATAAGCAGTCTAAATACCTTGACTTGGCTCGCGGGGTTGTCGACATGGGGGACGTAGATTCAGCAGTCATTGTACCGATAGTGGTGACGGCCAATGGCATAATAGCTAAGAGCCTCGACCAACACCTAAGGAGGCTCTCGCTAGGCAGCTGGATCAAGGGCCTGATGCAGAAGGCGGTACTCCTGGGCACGGCGCACATTGTCCGGTGGTTCCTCTCTCTGGTGCCCTGACCATCGGTAGCTTGGACCCTGTTCCGATGCCGGTGGGCTACTATTTTTTATATTTTTAAATGTTATTTTTTATATTAATACCTATTTAAAAATGTAATTTATATGTATGTAATTATGTATACTGAATAAATGGAAAAATAATAATAGTATAATATCTTAGGACAATTCACACACGGTCATCTGATCCCAAGCTAAGCAGAACTTGTATTATTTATTTATTTAATACGTAGTACGTAGTGTACAGGCGGACTTAATGTCGTAGGCATTAAGTCCGCCTGAAAAACTTTGAATGCAGTTTTGTTTCTTTTTAAAAATAAAGGAATGTTTTCGTTAAGTAAAATAACCTCTCTCAACGATTTAAGGTAGTTTTCTTCCAGGGCCCATCAAAACGTTCCACCCTGGATAATAAATAGATTTGAAATATATTTTTATATTTGTACGTGAATGAAATGTAGATTTGACTTTTTGAAAAGTAAATCAATTTTAAACACACTGAAATCTATATTATACTTATATTTGTATACAAAATAGTATAATATGTAAAAGATAATAATTTTCGTGTCATATGTGGCAAGAAACTTCTCATAGCGTGCGTTATCCAATCTTTGACATTTTGATCCGTACATGATGATGATAATTAATGTAAAAAATAATGTAGATTACACTACAATTAATAAAAAAATATTGCATCTATAATTTTTAATTTTATTTAATGTCATTCACACTATACGCATTCACTTTACACCTCTTACTCGCACGCTCTTAGCATCTTTCCCCTCGCCTGTCAAGGTCTTATGCTGCCCAGAACCGCCTGTCATTGTACACATTTCTTTTTAATGATTTGCTCAAACACATACTTAAATTTCAACTTTACAGGAGAAAGTTTATTTTTCCCCCTAAACTATGCACCTTTCGATTCGCCTGGCAGATACTTCTGCTTACCCAAATCGCCTGTCAATTTTTTTCCATAATTATTAATCAATAAACTAAATTATATTAAATTTTGAAGCTTACAGAAGAACGTTTTTTTTTATTATTTATTTTACATTTAAAAAAATAAAAAGACTGATGACGTGCAGGGTTGTTGCCTGCCAGGTCATTGTTGTTGGCCTTGGTGTACTATGACTCATCACTCCACAAATTTCTAGCCTTACAGGACGACCGTTAGTAGGAGGGTTCACCAGCTCTTAGGCTAACTCGTGAGTTATAACAGGCACTCGTGAGTTATTGTAACAGGTAAGTTATTGGCCCTAAAATTGGGGAAGACAAAAAGCCATATTATACAGGATAGTTTTTTTATCCAGTGCAAAATTTAGGGTCGGATTCTAGTGCTTAAATATTTTTTTTTCCATGTGACCAATATCAAAATCACAAAAAAATGTACATGATCCAACGCTGTTTCGAATTCTATGAGTAAATGACATATTTTGGACATTTCTATATTGGTGTCATGTAATAAATGTATTTGAGCACCAGAATCAGCCCTTAAACTTTGCGCACTGGGTAATTTTTGCCTGTATAGTTCAAAAGGTCGTTTTTAGTTACCTTTCAGTCCTTTGTATAATTTAATTACGTCGCATTAGTTAAATAAAAATATTCGCACAAATTGTCAGAAGAGACTAGATCCAGTGTTGCTATTTAGCCTATTTTTTTTTCTACCCACCGTTTTTTCTTTTGTCCCCCAGATAATCTTCCAAACAGGCAACCACGACCTGTGCTACTACAACTTTCTATGTGCACATCCCCTGGGTTACCTCTCAGACTTCAACCACGTGTTCTCTAACATCGGCTACGTGGTGCTGGGGCTGGTGTTCATGGCGCAGGTGCTGGTGCGCCAGCGGAAGGCCAGGGGTAGACCGCAGGTGAGAATCTTCTACTTGATCGTGACACTCTTGACAGAGCGGTTGTGGTCATCGTGGTAAGTCTCCTCTTGTGACACGTTTGACGGCTCGCCTCCACCACTCCCTGACGGCTGCTCGTCTAGCGCACTCGTGCAACGGGCCTTCCATTGCCGCCTTTATTTGGTCCGTCCACCTCATGGGTGACCTTCCTCACGCTCTGGTACCTTCCACTCTGCCCTGCACCACCTGTCACTTTATGGACACATCTCCACGTCGAGATACGTGCCCAAAGAAAGTGAGAATACGAGCTTGGACGATGGAGGATCGACGATGCTTGATGCCGAGTTCCTGGAGTATAGAGACGTTGGGTGGGGTGAGGATACCACCTACATAAGGAGGGAAATGGAGTAGGAACCTTCAAGGTCGTTGCCAGGCTGGCAGATCTAGTAAGAGGATCTATAAATCCAAACATAGAAGACTGCAGGAAAGCAGTTAGACATCCGTAACGTAGTTGCAAAAAGGTTAGTGAGGCCATTAATGTACCAGGGCGTCACTAGGCGATGGCCCAGTAGGAGGGAGGGGGGACTTCAAGCATGTGTTTACTATTTTGTATAGTTTTATTATTAATTACATTATTATTAGTCCTATGTGAACTAAATTGTCGCGTCCTTAAAAATGTTCCTCGACTTACCTAACACTATGTATAGGGAGAAATATTATAGACCAACCCTCAAGTCCGTTACTAGGCTAGTAAGAATCAAGTTGAAATATGGAAGATGACTTAGGAAGGCAATTTGATGGTGAGTGGTTGACAGGATTCAGCTGAATTCGGTTAGACAGGGACCCTATGGCAGGCGATGGTCCGGGGGGTAGGGCTTGGCTTGAACCACGTGTTCTCTAACATCGGCTACGTGGTGCTAGGGCTGGTGTTCACGGTGCAGGTGCTGGTGCGCCAGCGGAAAGCCAGAGGAATCCCCAGGTGAGAAGGAGCATCTACAAAGGGGGAAATGGAGTAGGAGCCTACAAGAGCGTTACTAATCCCGCTACACTATTCCCAACCACTGCAACTTCAGATAGCTAAGAATCAACAGTGAAGTCAGAAAAGTGCCGAGAAATAAAGGTCGACGAGTGCCGAGGAAACGATTCAACTGTCTCGGGTACCGCAAAGGTATAAGTCGGAGTGAACAGGCAAAATCTGATAGGCAGTCGCTCCATTAAAAAACAATGTATTTCTAACCACTACATCTACAGTTGCTTCCGGTCTTACTCGTAGGTTTTAGTACTCAGAAGTCTGAAAGCCAACCATTCTTACCAAGAGACGTCGTGTCTTTTTCGTGTGTGTTTTTTTTTGTGGGTGGAAAATCATCAAATGACTTCTCCCGTCCTGGGCGGGGCGAATGGGCGTGTCAGATATTACTGACTACAATCCACCCATGTTCCTTCGGTTGCCCTTTATGTTCCGGGGGCAGACACCGGGTCTCGCAGTAACTTTTGTTGTGGAGGTCTGATAGGTTGTCGCTCCCCGTAAAACGATGGTGTGGACGGGCAGCCGATCCTAACATAAATTGGAAAAAGCCAAGATGTCTATTGATGAACCCTCTACCAGACCCTCACTAGGCGATGGCCCAGGTAAGGGAAAACTTGGGCACGCCATAATAGCGGCGGTAAGACCCCTCTTTGAGGAGTGGCTGGAGAGGCGCCACGGCGCTCTCACGTTTCGCTTGACACAGATCCTCACCGGACATGGTCAGTTCGGGAGGATCCTGTGTCGGATTCGGGCGGAAGCGACGCCTGGGTGTCACCACTGCAGCAACGGTCGCCTGGAGGACACGGTCGAGCACACAGTGGAGGTGTGCCGCGCATAGGCGGAGCATCGACGTGTCCTCGTAGAGGCGATCGGCGTCGGTGACCTCTCGCGCCCGGCGCTGGTTCAGGCCATGCTTCGGGGCGAGACGGAATGGGATGCCGTCGCCTCCTTCTGCGAAGCAGTTATGCTAGTGAAGGAAGCGGCGGCGCGCGAGAGGCAACGACGAGCCTCTCGCCACGGACTAAGACCCAGGCGAAGACGTCGAGAGTCGCAAGACGACTACCGGCCACCGTAGGCGCGGTTCTGCGGATGGCGAGCGATGGGAAGCTCGCCGCCCGGCTAGGACCAGGACCGCGTAGACAAGCGTTAGTGTTCCACGCGCGCCTCAAAGAGAAGGAGTCAGCACAGGAAGGGGCCCAACAGGGCCAACGCCTGCCGGGGTTGCGGAATGTTTATAATAGTTACCGTGACCCTGGAACATAAAGGGCAATCGAAGGAACATGAGTGGGTTTTAGTCAGTAAGGGAAAACTGGACTTTTACCAAGGAATTTTTCCACATGGAATGCATAGCTAGAGCTGGTCGTAAAAACACAAGAAACCACTACCTTCTCCGATCTATGTCCGTTTCTGAACGTGAACTTGTTTCAGGGCCTAGGCCTTCCGCAGCACTACGGTCTGCTGTACTCCATGGGGCTGGGGCTGGTGATGGAAGGTGTCCTATCAGCCTGCTATCACCTCTGTCCTAACAAGATGAACTTTCAATTTGGTATGTATTGCCTGGCCGGATGGTCTAGTGGTTAGGGAACCTGACTGCTAAGCCGGATTTCCACCTTGGGCAAATTTTTGTGTGTTAACGTGATTGCTTGGTCTGTGTGTATGTGTAATTTACGAATGAAGTATAACAAGTATGTATTTATGCTGTATATAATTATGTATATCAGTTGTCTGGCCGTAATGGGTAAAATGAAAAATGGGTGTCTGAAAGTATGTAGTAGTTGGTATGGGCGAATGAAGAGGAGGTATTAAACGTAGCTAGAACAATCAAATTACTCTCAAGCTTCGTTCTCGATATTAGCAATAATACACATGTAGTTTCACTTACAGACTCGCCATTTCGCACTGAATTTAGGAGAAAAAAATAAAAAAAAAATCTGTTAAATATGAATCTAATGTAAGGTAGATTAAAAACTTTTGTTCTTCATTATGACATTTGCATTTAGCCACCTCATTCACGTCTCAGTGCTTCGCTGTTTCGCATCTATTCCGTGTTAAGTGCGTGTTCATACTATTTTAATCTTTAGAATGCCTAAAAGAAAGAGTGATAAGCGCGATAACTATAGTTACTTAAGTAAAAAACTTAAAAAATTAGAACGTGAAATAAAACGTGGCCGTCGTAATCGTTATAAAAGTATGTCGTCGTCGGATGGTGATGTTCCTACGCCTTATAACCAACAGGGTGAGTCATTGACTTTATTATTTTGTGTTTACATATTACCAGGTGATTAAAGGACGCGTTCGGCTACACTCATTAAAAAAGAAATATAAAAATACCGTTCATTAATTGTGGTACATTTATGTTTTTGAATTCATAACGGATTCATAAAACAATACAATGGAAAATCGGATTGCCCTTTGGGGACCTTCCACTTCCAAAACTAAGTACTTGCTAATCAGAACTACCTGTGGGGTTTTATCTATAGCTCGTACCTACTTTATTCCGACAGGAATAAATATTAAGCTGGCTATTTCTTGGGATTGCGTGTTTCTCACAAGGAGTCTCACTTCCCACCCGTCGCCCGTAAATGGGTTATCTAAGCAAAATATTTATTTTGCCTGCAGAGTGCGAACCAATCACCATCGATGTCGATTATGATACATCTCGCGGCGACACAGATCCACAACCTGGATGTTCATATTGGAAACCAGTCCCAGCGGATTGTAGTGATGAAGACGAGGTCCCGGCGCCAATCAGCATACAGTCGCCTACCGCCGACAATACTATGGCACAATTGCACATCCCACCGCCGATCACCGATACTGCTGCACTGTCTTCTGAACCAATACTAGCTGCGCCTGCCGCGGAGGTGACTGCCGTACCTCAATTAGAAAAACCGAGTGATCCTGAGCCCCCTGTTCCCCAACAAGATGTCGCCGAATTAGACCCAGATTTAATGGAAATATTAGGTGAAGACCCCACTTCTACTAAAGAATACGGCAGTGAAATTCAAAAAGATTTGGCGATTAGACTTAATCACATTGCTACTTCCGGCCTCTCCAAAGATAACCGTAAAGAGTTAAAGGACAGGTATTTAGTTCCGGTAAACTGCAAGTTTATGAAAGCGCCAATTCTTAACCCAGAGATTCGAGCATCCCTGATAGAAACTCAAGCAAGACGAGATAGGGGTATAGAAGGTAAACAGGTGTTAACGTCGTGTGCCTTGTCCTCCATCAGTGAGGCCATTACCGTGCTGCTTGCATCAGGTCACAAAAACCCTGAGCTTCTTAAGCTGTTAATGGATACAGCTCGAATCCTGAGTGATATACAATATACGGACTCGATCTCCCGACGCGCTTTCATTCTTTCAACTCTTAAGAAGGAACTAAAAGATCAATTAGAAAAAACCAAAATAGAAGACATGCTTTTTGGTAATAGCTTATCAGAAACATTAAAATCAGCAAAAACGATTTTAAAATCCGGCGCTGACTTAAGGTCATCTTCAACTATGAAGTCTGCAGCTCAAAAACCGGCTAAAGTAGCCAACAGACCTTTAAACTACCGGGCCCCCCCGGCAGGCCGCAGACAATTTCCACCACCACCGCCGCCGGGGGGCGCGAGGTATGCACGGGCAGCACCATCAACTGCGGCTCAGAGGCAGCCGACGAGGATGACGCACAACAACGCTTCCAGGACATCATCTCGTTAACCGCAAGCCGGCCACAGACGTTAGAGACGGTAAGCCTTTCAGGCCGTCTTTCTTGTTTTTACGAACAGTGGTGTTTATTAACCAGTAACCCTGTGATACTCTCTTGGATTTCGGGTTACAAAATTATTTTTTCTGGCCCAGTTATTCAAACAACTGTTCCATTAGAGCCTATTTATTCACGATCCGAATATGAGGCGTTTAATGTATCAATACAAAACCTTATTAGTAGTGGGGCAGTGTCTTTATGTCAACCGTGTGCAGGTCAATACATATCAAGTATATTTCATGTCCCTAAGCCGAATGGTAAACAACGTTTCATTTTAAATCTGAAACAATTAAATAAAGGACATTGACCACCATACTATAGGACGCCGTTGCGCATAAAAAATAATGTAATCTTAGTGTAAATTGAATATAAAAGAGGGTAGAGGTCGTACTTTCCAAGGAAATAAAAATTATCTACATATTTTTAGGGGTTTTTGTTGAATTTTGATTTATATGTGCAAGTTTTTAGGTTAGTTATGTACCATAACTTCTACCAAAAAAGTACAAATTACAACAATATTATGATTTCTATTCTCATAAAACAAAACGGAATAGTTTTAAACAAACCAAGGAAAGTTCCCAAGTAAATGGTAATTAGGTCATACTAAATCTAAGTGGCTTATAGGCATAAAGAGTAGAAAATAAACAGGCCCCGCATAGAATAGGGTTTTCTATCCCCTTTTTAATTGTTATAATTTATTTTTAAAATGATGTTTACATGATTCGAGACACAATAAAGACAATAGCAGGGCGACAGCCGGCTATCGCTTGGTCACAAAGGGTTAGGTTTAAGGTGGTAAGACGAGGACGGGCGGACATGACGAAACTGGTTGTCTATTGTTTGCCCGAAGATTATATGCCATAATCATCATTTTCCCGAATTTCATTTACCCGAATTTCATTTGCCCGAATGTTTCATTTGCCCTAAAAGACATATGACATACTTTTAATTGCCCGAATTTTAGATACCATAAGATACGAATGCCATAAGTATTGTTTGCCATAATTTTATGTGCCATAATAATTATTAGACATAATATTTAAATGGCATAATATTTAAATGGCATAACAAGTATTAGACAAATATTTAAGCCCCGTAATGGTTTTTTTTTTCTGTGCATGGTTGATGGTGGGCTAGGTCGACGGAGCCCCGCTTCGCGGGGCTCCTACTTCTGTGTGGTTTATAAAAAAATAACCACGAAGGGGATGGCGGGGTCTATTCGCTCGCTTCGCTCGCTCACACGACCCCGCCATCCCCTTCTAACCTAACCTGTCCGAGTCGGGGTGCCCTAAAGTCCCAATTGCATCCAATTTCTCTTGATATAAACAACCGTTATACACCCGATGTCGATGGCAAATTATGTTATGGCATATCATAATTATGGCATGTGATAATTAGGACATGTGATAATTATGGCTTACAATGATTATGGCAAATGATGTTATGGTAAGTGACTTTATGGGAAACAATGATTCTGGCACGTGACTATTATGGCAAATGAGAGTAGGGCAAATGAGTATTATGTCGTATGATATTATGGCTGTTGACTATTATGGCAAATGAAATTAGGGCAAATAAAATTCGGGTAAACGGCGGTATACCGACGAAACTATTAGGGTTCTTTTTGTAAAAACCATTTGAAACTAATTTATTATTGTAAACAGACAAAATCTTATTTTAGTCATCATTGCAATGCGTGTAATTAAACATTTGAAATATTAATGTGTTTGTGTGGAAATAAAAATATTCAAAAGTCAATGGCATTTATTTCACTTAGATTATTTACAAGCACAACTGAATTGTCAGAGTTGGTCGGTTATTCTAAATACTCTGTATGTTTTAGCTGTTGATGTCCATAAGCTCGTTCAACACACATTACACTTCAAGAGTTTAGAGATGCTCATTCGAGTATAATATAACATTCCTGAGAGAAGAGGATGTTCTTCTGACATCTGAAAATAAATATAATAAATATTATTACATATTGTTGATTGATCTTAGCATTAGTTTAATAGGAAATTCGTCCGCGTGGAAACCCAAAATGATTCTAATAGGATTTTCAAATAGTTTTTTTCGTTATCTGCTGTTACAGTTAGCTGTACAACAAAATACAAATAGTGCTATTGACTTGGACCATCTTTGGTATTATCCATAATAACGTATAATATTGTTGATAATATAACAATAATGCGCTCATTTTCTATTACACTAACGTCAAAAAAACGTGTAAATACAATATAATAAGATACTAACCGTTGCCGGATTAATCCAGTATCGTAGAATTGTAACCATTGCATCCGTTGCTTCCCCCTGTTGGCGACGGGGTAGAGGATGTTTCAGAGCAAGGGGGGCACAGTCCGCACAGCGTGTTATTTTTATTTTAACAAAATTGTCGGTACTGCCTAAAGAGAGAAACGATCCGAAGTCGTAAAAACGTCGACGTACGAAAGTTTTGAAAAGATTGCTTGATCACACAGAAATCGGAAGAGTCTGCTGTACACGAACTAACCGCAATGATTCGTTATCTAATAACGCAAAATAAACTCAATTTTCAATAAAAATATTCGTCGCTTTGTTTTACTTGAAAGTGTCAATTTTGACTGTTAACATTTGAATTTCCGTGGCAGTGCTGCCCACAGCTGATAAAAATCAACCATAAGTGATAACTTAAACACCTAAATACTTTTTGTTAGTAAAATAACATTATTTTAGAAATGTTAATTAAATATAAATTGTTGGTAACGCAAATGAATGTTATATTCGTAATTATTTTTGAGACATCAACGTGTGCTCTTAAAAATAAAATATGTAATACTATCAGTTAAGACTGATTATGGGAAAGTTTATGAAATTGGCAACACCGCTTTTACTTAAGTACGTCATTAAAGGAAGAATGCAACAAAGTCGAATAAATAACTAATTAAATATAAAATATGAACCCCTAAAAAGATTTCCATGAAGTTATTTTAGGAAAGTTAAAATATTATGTTATGATTTATGAGTACATTTTTGTGGCTATTACCTCTTATTTTAAAGCGATGCTAGATTTGAACATTCTCCTTTATACCTACCCAACACTTTAAACTTGAAGATTTAAGGACAGCTTTGAAACTTGTATCCAAAAACTGCTTTATGTCAACTATAGATTTAAAAGATGCCTACTTTTTAATTAGCATACATACAAGCTCAAGAAAATATTTACGTTTTCAATTTAATGGTAATCTGTATGAGTTTAACGTGTTACCTTTCGGCTTAAACACTGCCCCTTACATATTTACAAAAATTCTCAAACCAGTTGCAAAATTATTGAGGACTTTGGGATATTTAGCTACTTTTTATTTAGATGACTGGTTTTTAGTTGGTCATTCATATACTGACTGCCTCAGAAATATGAATGACACCAAAAAATTATTAATATCGTTAGGTTTCATCATCAACACAGAAAAAAGTTCACTTGCGCCTATGAATTCTTGCAAGTTTTTGGGAAACATTATAGACTCAAATAGATTTGAAGTTAGATTACCTGATGTTAAACGACAAAGGATTAAAACTGAATTAATAAAAATTAAGCAGCTTAAGCGATGTAAAATAAGAGTATTTGCTCGCTTCATTGGTCTTTTAACATCCGCATGCCAAGCCGTGGAGTACGGCTGGCTTTATACCAAAGACTTTGAGAGGTGTAAATACCTAAACCTTAAAAATGATGAAAACTACGATAAGTTTATGACTTTACCAATTGAGCTGTCGCCCGTGTTTGACTGGTGGCTTAATGCTATAGATAACTCAGTATGTAAAATAAAAAGTGATAAATATTCCTTAGAAATATTTAGTGATGCCTCAACAACGGGATGGGGCGCCGCCTGTGAGAACAAGACTGCTAGCGGACCTTGGACTCAACCGGAGCGTACAATGCATATTAATTATTTAGAAATACTCGCAGCTTTCCTTGGGCTGAAAGTATTTGCACAAAATTTACAAAACTGCCAAATTTTGTTACGGATTGACAATACGACAGCAATATCATACATAAATAGAATGGGGGGAGTGCAATTTCCTCATTTAACTGATATTACGAAACAACTGTGGAACTGGTGTGAGGCGCGTGAAATTATAGTTCATGCTGATTACATACGCTCGTCTGACAACGTAGTTGCCGACGCTGAATCAAGAAGATTGCACCCTGACATTGAGTGGGAAATTTCTCAGATTGCTTTTAATAAAATAACACAACACTTCGGTGTCCCCTGTATTGACTTGTTCGCGAGTAGAATAAATCACAAATGTAATATCTATGCGTCTTGGCATAGGGACCCGGACGCTTATGTAATTAACGCGTTCACTATATCATGGACTAATTATTACTTTTACGCGTTTCCACCAATTTCTGTTATTTTAAAAACATTGCGTAAAATCATAAACGATAGAGCCACAGGTATTGTCGTTGTGCCAAAATGGCCAACACAGCCCTGGTACCCTCTATTTACAAGACTTCTCACCTCAAAACCACTCGTACTGAAGTCTGAAGATGATTTAATTATTTCTTGTTGTAGCGATCGTGCAATACACCGCCAAATTACTCTGGTTGTCGGGAGGTTGTCCGGATATCACTTCTCCGAAGAGGAATTCCACAGTCATCCATTCCCATAATGCTATCGTCTCTCTCAGATAACACAGTCAAGCAGTATGATACATGCCTTAAGAAGTGGTTTGCGTACTGCCACGAAAACGATTTAGAACCTTACAATGCTTCAACATCGAATATTCTCAGTTTTCTAACGCAGCTGTTTAATGCTGGAGCTAAGTATGGTACCTTAAACAGTTCACGATCTGCTTTGTCGTTGTTACTTGGACACGATATAGTAAACAATGATTATATACAGAGATACTTCAAGGGAATATTTCGGTTACGGCCCACACTTCCTAAATACAATTTAACGTGGAACACTGATCAAGTTTTAAATTATTTAGCACAATTATATCCCAATGAGAATTTAAGTTTTGAAATACTTAGTAAAAAGTTAGTGACACTTTTAGCGCTGATAACAGCCCATAGAATGCAGACACTATCAAAAATACTAGTAAACAATATTACTAAATCTGATTCAGGCTTTATTATCAAAATAACTGATTTAATTAAAACTTCGCGATTGGGTTCCTTACAACCTGTGTTTTCCTTACCGTATTTTTCACAAAGACCGCAAATATGCCCTGCTAGTACTCTGCAAGTGTATCTTGATAAGACTAATCAGAAACGTCAAGACCATCAATCACTTTTGATTTCATTTCGAAAACCACACCGTGCTGTAACATCGCAGACATTGAGCAAGTGGGTAAAGACCATGCTACAAAACAGCGGCATTGATATCTCGTTGTTCACTGCGCACAGTACCAGGCACGCAGCCACTTCCAAGGCTTACAAAGTAGGCGTTAGTCTGGATGTCATACGCAAAACTGCCGGGTAGACTTCCACTTCTTCTGTATTTGCTAAATATTATAATAAAATTATATCAGAAGAGACGTCTAACAAAATTGATTTTGTCACAAGCGTGTTAAATGGTTAATTATTTACTTAAGTTCACTTTATATAGCGTTTTTTTTTTAAACAAGTAATTACATTGTATTCATTCAAGGGATATTAAATACATGTGATTAGCTCTAATAAAGAGCTACGAAATTATAATCGATATTTACATATTTCATTTATACAAATAAAAGATGTAATTAATGTAATGTAATTTAATTATATTTCACAACTCCTGTCTCTCAACATCTACATGTGTATTATTGCTAATATCGAGAACGAAGCTTGAGAGTAATTGATGATTAAACGAACTTACCTGTACGTGAAGTTCAATCATAATTACTCGAAGAGCTTCGTTCGAAGATATTAGCATCCCTCCCCCCCGGTTATACTGAACCCCAAGTTGTGAAATATCAAACAGCTCAGCATATCTCCAAACTAAATGAGGTGGCTAAATGCAAATGTCATAATGAAGAACAAAAGTTTTTAATCTACCTTACATTAGATTCATATTTAACAGATTTTTTTTTTATTTTTTTCTCCTAAATTCAGTGCGAAATGGCGAGTCTGTAAGTGAAACTACATGTGTATTATTGCTAATATCGAGAACGAAGCTCTTCGAGTAATTATGATTGAACTTCACGTACAGGTAAGTTCGTTTAATCATCAATTATAAGCGTTAGAACAATAATATTATACTTATAATATCATTGGGTTGGAAGGGCCGTAAAAAGATGAATAGATTGTGTGAAGAGTGATTTGAATTAGAAAAGAGTAAGGCTTCGTTCACACGGCATTGTCCTGCACGTTTTTTTGTAATCGTTTTTTTAACGTATAGTCAACCGGGTGTTCACATGGTATATTTTCATTCGTGTAAAAACGATTAGCCGCAGTTTCCACACAGTTGTCACAGTGAGTAGACGTCACTGATGGATTCACTAAATGGATTGTTTCAAAATTAGGATAAATTATTACCATGATTCCCTTCCAAGCTGCTTAAGTTGCGACGCGATTTTTATAAAGTTCCAAAAGTTTTTCCCAAATCGGGATTTTGTTCCACTAAAGAATATACTAGTTAAAGAGAGAAAGAATTTAATAGTCTATAGAAAATTCCTCAACCATTTTGAATATCAAACCAAATCAAACATAAAAGACCCGGATACCCCTCCACACACTTCTCCAAACACGCTCAGATACTAAGCGCATCTTCGGTTTCTATTCGATAAAAAACGTATGACATCGTATCGTGTGAAGGAAACAAAGGCCTATCATATGCCACTGCGAACCGAATACGTCAAAGTTCATTCGATTTGCTTGACAAGTCCGTTGAGTATGCGTTTAAACGTATAAGCGGTACACGTTTTTTTGCAGTACTATCGTCGTGTGAATGAATCTATGAACGTTGTATGGTCACTATTCATACGTTAAGACGTATACTGCAGAAAAACGTGCAGGACAATGCCGTGTGAACGAAGCCAGTGATTTGAATTAGAAAAGAGTAAGGCTTCGTTCACACGGCATTGTCCTGCACGTTTTTCTGCAGTATACGTCTTAACGTATGAACAGTGACCATACAACGTTCATAGATCCATTCACACGTCGATAGTAATGCAAAAAAACGTGTACCGCTTATACGTTTAAACGCATACTCAACGGACTTGTCAAGCAAATCGAATGAACTTTGACGTATTCGGTTCGCAGTGGCATATGGTACGGCTTTGTTTCCTTCACACGGACGATGTCATACGTTTTTTATCGAATAACAACAAAAAAAAATGCGTTTAGTATCTGAGCGTATTTGGAGGGGTGGCACCGTATTTTCTATAGATAACGAACAAATATTTTCTTTTGTAGAACAAAATCCCGTTTTATGGGATAAACTTAAGAACTTTATAAAAATCACGTCGCAACTCAAGCGGCCTGGAATGAAATCATGATAATAATTTATCCTAATTTAGAAACAATCCATTCAGTGGATCCATCAATGACGTCAACTCACTGTGACAACTGTGTGGAAAACTGCTGCAAATCGTTTTAACACGAATGAAAATTTACCATGTGAACACCGTGAACACACGTTAAAAAAACGTTTACAAAAAAACGTGCTGGACAATGCCGTGTGAACGAAGCCTAAGTGATAGCATGTCGGTTGACAGGTTGATAGGGAAGACCAAATCTTGTTGCGTTAATCCCAAGTAAAATGGGAAAAAGGCTGGAAGAAGAAGAATCTAGTATGTATACTAGTTGTCTGGTTACTGTGGTACATGCTACCGAATTTGAAATCAGAAGATTATTTATATTATCTCATCAAAGCTTATCTTTCCAGACTCATCGTTCATGTACGTGATAGCAGTTCTGGTGATGATCAAGTTGTACGAGAACAGACACTCGGACATTGTTCCCAGAGCTCATTCTACCTTCATGATCCTGGCTATCATCATGACTTTGTGTAAGTTTGTCTTTACCTATCAATTAACTGGAAAAAGCAAGATGTCAGCTTTTTAAAATGTCCATGGTTAGATTTGCTCTTCGGCGCCATCCCTGTATAATTTGCGCTACACCTGTCCCCTTACCATGACGTTTAAAGTAAGATTGTTTTATTCCTGTTCAGGAGTGTGCAAGTGACAGCGTTAGACACGTTGCCTAGCGCCGTCTCTTTCCCACTGAAAGTAATATCAAAGTAATAAGGCTTATAAGGGCTTGTGGTACGCCCCCTGTATAATTTGTGCCACACACTAGTGTGGTTTGTGCCACATCCTGTATAAGTTATGCCAATCTTGTATAACTTGTGACACAGCTCTACGGGACCGTTCAAGTTTTACCTAAGCAGATTTTTATTTGAATATTTAACTCTTCCCTCATCCTTGACAGCAAAAGTAAGCAAAACCTTTACATCCCCTATGTCACCTAAACATTGGTACATCTACATGCATGTTTCAATGTATTATTTTGTATAAACGTATTTCTGACGTAATCACCATCCAGACCATAAATCTCCATGTCATCAAAATTAAGCAAAGCAAAAACTGTAACTTGAGTATGTAATTTGAGCCACACTTGTATAATTTGTGACACACCTTTATAATTTGTGCCACACCTGTATACTTTGTGCCACATCTGTATAATTTGTGCCACACCTGTATAATTTGTGCCACACCTGTTTATTTTGCGCCATACACCCGTATAATTTTGTGCGACAACCTTTGTCCCGCAGGTCTGTTCGGCATCTTGTACCCTAGCGCGTGGTTCTCAGCAATATTCACTATTATACATTTGTTGGCGTGTCTACTACTCACCTTGAAGATATATTATGCTGGCGAGTTTAATTTTGGTAAGTATTACTTTGGTACTTACATTTTTACCTGTGTTTCATAAACGAAAATATCTTATTCTGATTCCCGCTTTCTTAAACCAATAAACTCTACCGTAGCTCTGGACATTTAGGGCCATATTTCGTTATCTTCCAATAGGTTTTGCTACTTAATCGCAAAATGTATGGACGGGGTTAAAAAAAACCAGTCAAATGCGAGTTCTACTCGCGCAACGAGGGTTCCGTTAATTTGTTTTTTAGTGAAATAACTAAAAATTTACGGTTTTCAGAGTTTTCCATTTACTTGTGCTACATGACCTTGCTTCTTGCCAAATTTCACAATTCTAGGTCAATGGGAAGTACCCTATAGGTTTTGAGTTTTGATTCCCTTGAAAATGTCTAAATATTATGCAATATAAACCGCCGTATCTTTTTATTGCGTTGATTTAGAAACTTGATTTTTTCACTGCTTTGAGAGATAGCAGACCAGAGTATGTGATATTAATTTCAGCTTGATATCTCGACGCGTTTCTGAGAAAAAGGTTCTTGACAGACAGACGGACAGACGGACGCCTGATGTCAACTAACTACAAATTTACGGTATTCGGAGTTTTCCCTTTACTTGTGCTACATGACCTTGCCTTTTGCCAAATTTCATGATTCTAGGTCAATGGGAAGTACCCTATAGGTTTTGAGTTTTGATTCTCTTGAAAATATGTAAATATGCAATATAAACCGCCGTATTTTTTTATTGCATTGATTTAGAAACTTGATTTTTTCACTGCTGTGAGAGATAGCAGACCTAAGTATGTGATATTAATTTCAGCTTGATATCTCGACGCGTTTATGAGAAAAAGGTTATTGACAGACAGACGGACAGACGGACGCCTGGTGTGAACTAACTACAAATTTACGGTTTTCGGAGTTTTCCCTTTACTTGTGTTACATGACCTTGCTTTTTGCCAAATTTCATGATTCTAGGTCAATGGGAAGTACCCTATAGGTTTTGATTTCCTTGCAAATATCCAAATTTGCAATATAAACCGCCGTATCTTTTTATTGCGTTGATTTAAAAACTTGATTTTTTCACTGCTTTAAGAGATAGCAGACCCGAGTATGTGATATTAATTTCAGCTTGATACCTCGACGCGTTTCTGAGAAAAAGGGTCTTGACAGCCGGACGGACGGACGGACAGACGGACAACAAAGTGATCCTATAAGGGTTCCGTTTTTACCTTTTGAGGTACGGAACCCTAAAAAAGTATGAAAAAAAATAATGTAATAATGTATTTCATTTTTGGCGCCACTCGGGTTGCCCAACCGGACGGAACGGAGTCCTTAAGAAATTTGGCCTTTAGCCCTTTTGTCCACCTTTGTTACCGTCATGCCACTAAGTACGAGATTATTTTGGAACGAGTTTAATATGAGGAAACGGACATGCGGTGGACACGCGGCTATATTTCGTTAGGAAACATTTGCACATGTATAACTTTGAAAGGAATGAGCGCCGTAAACATAAATTAGATCTGCCAGCACCTAGATTAGAAATGTTCAAAAAGAGCCCAGAGTACAGAAGCATTCAAATATATAATAAACTGCCTGATAGTATAAGGTCTATTAAAACATCAAGCATTTTTAAATCTAGATTCTAGACTAAAGTAATATCTTTAGTTAGTTTATAGAAAAATGTTACTACACGATTAATGACTTCATGGAAGATAAGATACAAATAAATAAATAATACAATTTGAAATTCAGATAGACTAACTATTATAATAATTTAGTATGTTTTGACATTTCCTAACTATTTTATCGAATAATAGTGTAATATTTTTTTTTTATAATTTAATTCAATTTAATTTTGACAAACTTTTGATTTATATTATTATGTGTAATAACTGTTTAATCCATGTAAGAATAATATTATTTTATCTTTAAATATGATGCATGTTTGGATCTAGAACATTTTATGTAACACCATTTTAAGTGTGCAATAAATAAATTAATTAAATGTATGTATCACCACTTTGGCGCCATCATCTTGTTCTTGGTGACTTAACGGCGGCGGTGGACAAACGACCTTATTAAGACTAAACTCAACTATTTTTAACGACGGACGGTTATTTGGAACTGACGATGACGTTCCAAAGTGCCTCCATGGTCTAATGGAAATAAATAAACGATTCGACTTTGAATTGACTTTGATTTTATTGTCGCGTGAAACTCTGATAGCGCGATGTAGAATGTTCACATGTTAGACGACAGATGTCGCCTCTCCTACGTTTTCTTGTCTCAACCGACATTAGATGTCGCCACACCCCTACTTTTAACTGACTTAAAAAAAGTACGATACTCAAACACGTGATTGTGCTCATGATAGAGTTTCTTGCCCGTTCTTCTCCATACGAATCAACTTTTTGGAATGCAACTATTATTTTTTTGGTTTTTGACGTTCTTAAGTGCCTTTGGTCTATTAGAAATAAATGATTTGAGTTTCGAGTTTGCTTCCATAATAAAAATGGTTTGTTATCATGAGCATTAAACATTAATTACCAGTCACCCTGTAAAAGTAAACGTATTTTCTTTCATTATTTTCTATGTTAAATTTGTGTGCGCGTAGAATTGTCTGCGGTGAAGCGCGGGTACGGCGCCGTGCGCGCGGCCGGCTGGCGCGCCGTGCTGCCGCCCGTGTACCGCGTGCGCGCTATCTTCCTGCTCGTCGCTAATATCGCTAACTGGTCGTTGGCTATATTCAGGTACTGTTCGAAATAATATACACCATGGCTGGTGAGACGAGGGACATATACAAGGAAGTGATAATATAATACTCACATAAAATCCAGGGTTGCGGAATGTTTGAAATAGTTACCGTGACCCCGAAACATAAAGGGCTACCGAAGGAACATGAGTGGGTTTTAGTCAGAAAAAGTCTGACACGCCCTGCCGCCGCGCCCAGGACGGGAGAAGTCATTTGATGATTACCCACTCCCCTAAAAAAAACTTTCATAATATAACTAAAAAAATAATAATAATAGTATTAAGGTATTGGTTTTTTTTTACATATTTGAGATAAGAATCAAAAACTTCAATATACCCCTCGACTCACCAGTCACACTGTGTTTATTATTGTACACAATGATGTTATAGGTAAAAAAGTGTAGATAGGTTATATGCAGTCAAAAAGTGGCACATTAAAAGTTTGCCAATTGACAAACATGATACTGAGTATCGCGTTGACATTTGACGTTTATCTCTTTTTCACTCGCATAACTTCAATCATGTCTTCCTACTTTGACTTGTAATGTATGTGTGCGTTAGTGTGCCGTTTTTGAAGATAGAATTTCGTTTGGGTAACCTATCTACATTTTTTTACTTATAACATCATTGATTGTACAAGTTGGAAACCGCAACTATTAGAAAGAAAGTACAACTACACGAAAATTATTTTAGGCGACATTATTTTTTCGAAAGATATTGTTCCACATAATTATTTAAAAATAATATACAGTGAGCAAAAAAAAACTGGCTAATCTACTCTTAAATTATTTTTTATCCCAATCGATCTGGTTTCTGATACTGCCACAAAACTTATATGTGTCCAACCTAGATCGGAGTACTAACAGAAATCCAAAACTGCAAAAAACTTTTTCGAAATATAAAAAAAAATATGCTAATCGACCCTGTTTAGAATACTAATCAAGTAATCAATAGCTTGCATTAGATCAAACATCGTAAAAGAAATAACAAGACAGAAATTGCAAAAATGTCTCAATAACCTTCTACTTTTTGAAGTCCATAAAAACCCAGTATCTCCCCCCAGCGCCTCAGTCCACGAAGACGACTTCGCGAGCAAACTCCTGGCCATCTTGATGGGTAACGCGATCCTGTACACCATGTTCTACATCATCATGAAAATTGTGAACCATGAGAAGATCCCTGCCTACACTCAGTTCTACTTCGGGCTAGCTCTCATCGCTTGGACCTTTGCGCTGAAGCTGTTCTTGGATGCTAAGACTATGTGGTCGGTGAGTGGAATCTGATTTGCTCGTTTTTATTTTGTTTATTTAACGTACAATATCTTTGCAATGCGATACTGTAGCACAGTTAGAAATTACTGTAACTAATTCTGTAGCGAACTGTTCTTTAATACGCTGTTTTTAACTCTAGCTTATTTAGATTGACTCTAGCCTCTTTAGTTTGACTCTAGCCTCTTTAGTTTGACTCTAGCCTCTTTAGTTTGACTCTAGCCTACCTATCTAATTTGACTCTAGCCTATCTAGCTTACGTAGATTGACTCTAGCTTACGTAGATTGCCTCTAACCTCTTTAGTTTGACTCTAGCCTACCCATCTAGTTTGACTCTAGCCTATCTAGCTTACGTAGATTGACTCTAGCTTACGTAGATTGCCTCTAACCTCTTTAGTTTGACTCTAGCCTACCCATCTAGTTTGACTCTAGCCTATCTAGCTTACGTAGATTGACTCTAGCCTACCCATCTAGTTTGACTCTAGCCTATCTAGCTTACGTAGATTGACTAGCTTACGCAGATTGCCTCTAACCTCTTTAGTTTGACTCTAGCCTACCCATCTAGTTTGACTCTAGCCTATCTAGCTTACGTAGATTGACTCTAGCTTACGCAGATTGCCTCTAACCTCTTTAGTTTGACTCTAGCCTACCCATCTAGTTTGACTCTAGCCTATCTAGCTTACGTAGATTGACTCTAGCCTACCCATCTAGTTTGACTCTAGCCTATCTAGCTTACGTAGATTGACTCTAGCCTACCCATCTAGTTTGACTCTAGCCTATCTAGCTTACGTAGATTGACTAGCTTACGCAGATTGCCTCTAACCTCTTTAGTTTGACTCTAGCCTACCCATCTAGTTTGACTCTAGCCTATCTAGCTTGACTCTAACCCATCTAGATTGAGTCTAGTCTATTTACTTTGGCTCTAGCCTATTCAGTTTGAAGCTAGTCCATCTTGTTTGACTCTAGCCTATTTAATTTGATTGATAGTTGACTGAACAACTATATACCATAATTGGGTAGTTTCCACCATTAACCAATAAATGTTAGACACAATTCCTATAAAACCTATATTAATTTCAGCCTAATAAATTCGGTTCATTTTCAATTAGCTATAAAATTTGTTTTTTAGTTGTTTTGAAATCAATTAATAGATAGTCAACTGAGTTGTTATTTTAGTGACGTCATAACTCGCCATTGCCATACAAAATCTTTAAGAGAATGGCGTTTTGACAGCTCATAAAAAGTACGTCAATTGATAATGGTGGAAACTTACGGTAGTTCCAGTTTTAAGGCAAATAAATATTTACCTAGATTCCCTTCCGTTAAATCTTTGTGTGACGAGGATGATTGTTTGTTCTGTGAAAAAAAGCTAATAGCTTGTTCAAAAATGTGGGTTGTCTGAATAGACAACATCAACCAAGAAACTCCATTGATACGCTTTTTAATCATCAAGTTATAAAATTTTGGTTAAATTATTATTATTTGTTCATTCTGTATAATAAAACAATGAAGGTAAAGAGCAATATAAGATAATTCCAAGCCATGACAGTTAAGAGATGACCTATATCGGTCGGCCATTACATTGTATCGACCAATGGCAATTCGCCTTTTTTTTGGATTAAAAATCATCAAATGACTTCTCCCGCTCTGGGCGGAGCGGAAGGGAGTGTCAGACTTTTACTTACTAAAACCCACCTATGTTCCTTCTTAGCCTTTTCCGCCTTATTACAAAACAAGGTTTTTCTCTAAACCAGGTTAAAACCATTGAGCTAGGTTTTGTATTTCGAATCTTGATCGTATCAGAATAAGATTCAAATTACAAAACCTGGCTCAATGGTTTAAACCTGGCTTAGAGAAAAACCTTGTTTTGTAATAAGGCGGTTTGTGTCCGAGGCCGCGGTATCTTTAGAGAACAACTCGCTGCCCATAGCAATTCACTTATAGGGTACCGTGTTTTTTTAACACAAATTCTGTTTTCAGGAAACTCCCGCCCAATCCCGACGTCTCAACGAAGAGTGTAATATCCTCCATCTATACGACAGCCATGACGCGTGGCATGTATTGTCGGCGGCCGCCATGTTCCTGTCGTTCAACATGTTGCTCACGGTCGATGACCATGTCGCGGATAGACAGAGGGCTAGCTTGGCGAATTTCTAGGTTTTAACGACAAATAGTTATCAGCCGACAAAAACTGTCGGGATTGTCAGTCATAGAAAAGCTTAGTGTATAAAGATATCCAATCTTAACGCAATCGAAATTCACGACATTATAAGAATCGTTGACAATCCATGATAAAAATGACGGTTTATTTAAATATTTTGTGTCACATTCTAACTTAGGTCATAATGTGAGCTTAGCGAAAAATACTGGAATCGACTTTCTTTCTGTTTTTCCTTACATTCAATGTGCCGTATTTTTGTTGTGGTGGGAAATCAACAAATATGTGTCCCCGCTCTGGATGGCGCAAGGGCCCTGCCTGCCTCGACTTAACTGACTGAAACCGACCCATGTTTCTTTATTGGTCATTTTTGTTCCGGGGCCACGATATCTCTTTCGAACTATCCCGCAATCTTTTGACAGCCGGGTTTTGCTTATGACAATGCATTTATTATAAATATTTATTTTCTAGAACAAATAGCTTTATAGCGGGTGTGTCTGTATATTATATGTATCAAGATATGATTGCATTTATAATTCATGAGAAAATCTTGTCTGCATTTTCAATCCTATTGTATTTTAGGTCACAATTTATTGAATGATAAAAATCTCGATTGTTTTTATTTCCAAATGTTATATATTATGTTGACGTCATAATACTACATAAATTGTTATTAGTATGTAAGCTTTTTTAATAAATCATAGGGCGTTTACAGGAGTTAGGCTGAGGTTACAGTAGACAGCTATTTGCGAGGCGACTGGAAAAACGAATCCAGATAAACAAGCTACATTACAAGCGAAAATCCAACCTATATTCGCTTAAATGCCGATTGATCAAATGCCGTGATTACAGTAATATTGTTCTTATCGCAAAAGAAATTAAAGATCGCTAGTAATATTTGATATACTGTGTAGCCATCAGCGATTAAAATAAATAATTGAATGCTCACTTATATGCATTCATTTATTTATTTTAATCGCTGATGTGTCGCAGGTCGCGTCGCGGCCTAATGTAGCGTCAGCCTTAAAATCGACGCGACAAAAGCCTCAAATAGACAAAGAAAACTGTTGTTGACACCGGTCTGTGACTGTCGATGACATTGATGGTAGACGTGATAACACGGTCAATGGTGCCGATTCTCGTGTGCACAAACTAACGTAAATTTAAGTTAAGTGCATCTTTCTCTTTCCTTTTAATTAAGAAAAGGACAGAAGATCAAATATTAGTTAAGTCCTGTCAAATTTAGACACTCCATAGATAATTTAGACGCAATTTAAAAACATGGCGTCTAAATATACGTCAATTTTCATCAGGCGCTGTCTAATTTGACAGGATTAAACTAAAATGTATCTTCTGTCCTTTTCTTTAAGAAATGGAAAGAGAAAGATGCACTTAACTTAAATTTACGTTAGTTTGTGCACAAGAGAATCGGCACCGATATCGCTTTTAATTTAAATTATTGGATTTTTAAATATTATCGGTGCCATTATTACCATGAAATACGTCGAAACTTATCGTCCGTGTTATCAAATCGAAAAATTGCTTTTAATAATATCACTGGTTTCAGCAAGCAAGACGTCCATGGCAAATGTCGACAACGATTGTCGTACAATGTCGTAGATATGTTTGTCTATTTGTAATTATTGCCTTAGTATTTTTAAAGGTTATTATTAATATAAAAATCATAATAAATAAGCAATATATTACGTAATAATATTTTTTACAGTTAAAATAGTTTATAGTGTAAGTAAAGTAATAATAATAATAATAATTTTAAATGTTTTTTTTTTATAAATTAATATTTAAAAATGTATTTTTTATGTCACAGAAATGAATAAAGAGAATAATAATAATAAACCCGCAGGGCAGCTTGTGGCGAGCTGTCGGGCAGTAGCGACCCCGTGGACCTGACCTCCTGGGAGACCCTTTGTTCTTCATCTCTGGCTCGCCTTAACTGGCCGGCCAGAGTGAGCACTGACGAGGAACAAGGCTCCCACCTCACTCTTGCCTTAATTGGCTGGTTTGAGTGGAGAATCGCAAGAGCAAACGTGCTCGGGGGAAGGAAGTATTCCAGTAAGATGCTGGTAGGGATCTTGACCGTACTTCCGGGATTGTCCTGATAGCCGTGGAATACCTCTCCACTCCTCAAGCACCTCGATATATGTTGCCCCCTTGTCGCTACGTCACTATGTGCTAGCGGCCGTTTTTGGGAGCCCATTTACTGAGTGTGCAAGTCACCCCCTGCCATTTTTCCGTGTTTACAACCATTGGTCAGGCAGGGGCCATAGTCATTCCATAGTATCTGGTACCTTATTTATTAAAGAATCCAAGCCCATAGTCCAAATTTCTTGTAGTTGCCATATTTTACAATAGTCCAACACCATCCGGGGGTTGTCCTTAGGTGCACTTATATAGTGCATATAGGGATAATCGCCGGCTAGTGTCCCTTTTCACATAAAGTTTTGCCCAAGGGGCCTCTGCGAGTTGGCTTCGGCCCCTCGTACGCCTTCCAAAAGCCCGGGACCCCTGGGTCCCGAGATATAGAAATATATAGAAAAATAATAATAATAATAATTTATTTATTGTACATTTAACATTTACAGTTTAACATTTAACACACACAGTAGCAGTAAACTTGAGATAAAGTTAGTTGTACAAACATTGATCAATTAGAAACAAAATGAACATTTGACTCCTAAACTAAGTAAAATAAATACTTGTATCTCAGGAGTCAGTTCCTCCTCGGAGAATGAACAAAAATAGGTTATTAGATACACTTAAGATAGCCTTTATATGGACGTGTAACAGTATTGGGGAATAATTATGAGATGACTGTTAGTAATGATTCGGTATGATCGTAGGACAGTTTTTGCAACCAATTAGTTAACTTAGCTTTTAGTGTATGTTTGTTCAATGTATAAATACTGATTAACTGGTGAATCTTATTATAAATGCGAGCGCTTGCGATAACAAATTGACGGCCTGCAAAAGCAGTCCGGCAATGAAGGGAGTCACTGACCGGAAACTCTCGACGTCGAAGAAGGATGTTTGAGTCTAGTGGAAGCATGGAATGACGGCGTAGGACTACACGCAAAACGAACAGTTGGCGCACAGTGAGGACTTGGGATTCTGAGTACAGCTGGGCAGTTGGGTAATCTCTACGCTTAAAATGCATAACCTTAAGAATCGCCCTTTGTGCACGCTCTGCTTGAAGCAGAAGACTTTTATGGGTGCCACCTCATACAGGAATACAGTACGTGAGGATCGATGCACATAAGCTTTTATAAACTAAGGATAAAGTTGCAGGGTCAGCGGCGTGTCTTAATTCCTTGAACAGGTAAATAAGCTTCCTAGTCCTCGAGCATAAAGCCTCAATATGTGGACGCCAGGAAAGGTTTTCGTCAATGTACACCCCCAGGTATTTAATGCTTGGGACTAGAGAGAGGGTCAGACAGCAACAAGAGGCAACTTGACCAGAGCAAGAGTGGGCTTTTACTACACTGGATTCAACTGATGGAAGGGCCGAGCTGGACAGCGAAAAGCGTATTAGCTTGGTTTTGTCAATGTTGAGAGTCAGCAGGTTAGTTGAGAGCCAGTTTGTCACAAGGCGGAGGGAGTGTTCTGCTCTATCTTTAGCTTTGTTCCAGTCGGTATCATAGGCGATGAGAGCAGTGTCGTCTGCATAGGTGAATATTTCACAGTTGGGGATGGACATATTGCACAGGTCGTTTATGTATATTAGGAAAAAGGTTGGACCTAATATACTTCCCTGCGGGACGCCGAAACTGATACACTCATCATCACTAACGAGAGAATTTATTTTTACACATTGAGTTCTTTCAGTCAAATAATCAGTGAAGATTTTCAATGAAAGCCCACGGATTCCCAAGTTTTCTAGCTTCGAAAGCAGCATAGGGGCAGAAACAGAATCAAATGCCTTGCATAAGTCGAGAAAGACACCATAGCACTTTAGTTGTTTATCCATTTTAGCGACAACACTATTTGAAAGGCTTAGGACAGCGTCTTCAGTCGAGATTCCCTGTCGAAAACCAAATTGATTTTGGGCGATAATGTTGTATTTGGAAAGATAACCCACCAGAGCATTGTTCAATATTTTTTCAAGGATTTTAGACAAAGAGCTCAGTACTGAAATCGGTCGATAATTAGAAACATTGGTTCTGTCACCACTCTTGAAGACTGGGTGGACCACTGCTTTCTTGAAAATTGCAGGAAATGTACCGGTTTCGATGGCACGATTGCAAATGTGGGTTATGGGAGCAGTGAGAGTAGCAATGGATTGCTTCAATATTTTTACTGGGATATTGTCATGTCCAGTGGCGCAGTCTGAACGTAGATTACGTAAAATTCCAAAAACTTGAGATTCGTCAACTGGCATGATTACGAGTGAGTTGGGCGGAGTTGGATCAGTCAGGGGGGCGGGAGTAGATGGTAGAACGATTTTGGAGGCTAATTTCTCGCCCACACTGGCAAAGTAGTTGTTTATTTTATTAATCGAGGTTTTGGCATCAGATGTACCGCGGATAAGATCGTCGGGTGGCTGTTGCTGGACAGAGCAGTTGGTTATGGCTTTAACGGCCTTCCAAGTAGCTTTGACGTTATTTTTAGCCTTTAGAAATTCCATTCTGTCATGTGCTCGCATGGGCGTAGCCACACTGGGGCAAGCTGGGGCACTTGCCCCACCCTGGCTCTGACCAATTAGGCGCCTAACTAAAAAAAATCTTATACTAACAACAATCATAATATCCGTAAGAAAGTTACACAATAAAAATAGTCGACAAGAAAAAAAGTGCGATCAAAACAAAAAGGGCGCACGTTTGACCGAACGCGCGCATCGCAGCAGCCTTTTGAAACAGAGTCGTATTACTGTAGATAAATACACACATCAACATGGTCTAGGGATATTTCAATTAAACCTAAATAACTATAATTCTATTAACTTTTTGTTAAGACACCTATACATTAAAATAAACCTTGTTTAATAGCCTATCTAATCTGATAATAAACTTTCAGTTAAAGTATAAAATTTAAAAGAAACTTAGAAGAAGAGGAAAAACTCAGACAAAATTTAAACCTTGACTTTTTTTTTGAAACATTAAAACCTAAACGACACAGCTATTTTGTTTATAAAATTGATGAAAACTTAAAATTATTAATCCGTGGATCCACCTAAGACACATCTGCAGCGGTTCTGCATACTCAAAACATGGACCGTCAAAATCCTGTTGTGGAATACTGCCCTAAGTCCTGCTAAGATGCAAGAAAAGCTGGTTTTCATCCACAATATCTTCAGGGAAATACCTAAGAGCTCTTCTCCAAAGCATATCCCAGGCATGCTCAATACAATTTAAGTCAGGGAATTGTGCAGGCCAGTCTAAAGCTTGGATGCTGTTGAAACATGTAACGAAAGGGTCTGATTTGCTGTCTGTGGGGCAATTTGACAGGCTCTAGCACCTCATCTCGGTATTTCTAGCAGTTATTTCAATTCCAACCATAATCGTGCCACCTTGATATGCATGAACTTGTTGTGGATGCTGCAGTCGTTTCCAACGTCCAGGTTCACCCCAAACGCGTACTCTTTGCGAATCAGTATGAAATTCAAACCTGGATTCATCAGTGAAAAGCACAAGTGACCTTTGAGAATGGTTCCAGTTTTCGTGTGCAATAGCCCAATGTAATCTTCTTCCTCGCTTGCCTCTCCTTAGCGCTGGTACCCGAAGTAGCCTACGAACACGTAGGTTAACTTCATGCAGTCTTGTTAAAGTTTGACCGCTTACCAGCAAACCATACTCTCTGTATGTCTCTCTCGTTATGTGAAATTTGTACCTACTTTACTGTTGGATACGGGACAAGTGATACAACGGCTAGCTGGAAACGCACTGACTATAAAGTATAACGTAGTGATTATATTCTCTGTGGCACTGACTTTATTTCCAAAATTAATACACTTGCACAGGAGTCCGCGGGTGCGGGGGTCGGGACGCTAGGCGGGGTCGTCCTTGAAGCGCCGCGCATCGCGTCTATGCATTACAAACCCAACATTTACTTTGGTATTTTGAGAGGATTTTATTATTCTTTATCTCAGTATTCTATAGTTCAGTTGAATCTTAGCTTGGGTGTCAGTGGCTACTCAAACCGACTTACAATTTTATTTCATCTAAATTGTTTATATTAGATATTAAACCTGTAAACTAAGTTGTAAGCCTATGGATTATCTTCTGTGAAATAAAGTATTTTATTATTATTATCTCGGGTCCAGAGTGTTCTGGCGCGTCCGCTCTGCTCTTTCTCTAGCACCGCTCACACACTCACTTACACTCTTGGCAATAACATTACAAAATACAACATAAACATAGGCATGACCAATACTTTTATAAAGATTTGTAGAACTAAATATTACATTTTATTAAAGCGCAGAACCCAAACGGCTCAAGTTATAAAAAAACTAGCTGTGCCCGCGACTTCGTTCGCGTGGATGTCGGAACCCAACAATGTTATTTTTAGTGCTAAGCGCTGTTGGAGGATACCATAGAAATATAAATAACAGGAGAAGTGGCAAGTGGGCGTGTCGCTGTCCGCCCAACATGCAATCGTGCTACAGGTCGTACGTAAGTGGCCGTGTCCGCGAACTAGTGTGCTTTCGAACGCCATCGTGTCAACAAATTAAAATACCGTATTGTTCAGCGATTTCTTGCAAAAAGTGAAGCAGATACCAAAACTATGTCAACAATGGAATCACATTTCATATATTTTTTCCTATATTTGTCTTTAAAATCATAAAAAATAACAAATCGAAAAATATTTTCTGTTATTTCGTTTCTAAGCATCACAGCGACTGCATTGTTTCTGCTGAAATACATTGCTCCTTCACAACTACGCAAGTTTGTCACTTAGTGACAAGACAAGCAATGTAAAAATCACAAAACGATATTTAACTAAACGCAAGAATCGCGTGATGCGGCCGCTGGTTCTTGCCGTGAGTTAATGATGTCCATGTGCAAATCCTTTAGCGTAGGTTATCGACAATAAAGTCGCCTGATGAATAAAATATTGTTTAAGATTTATTTTTTTTAATTTGTCCACCGTTTTAACCCCCTGGAATATCAAAGTAAATACTAATATTTATCCTGTTTTATTTTTGTTTTATTATTATTAGTCATATGTGACCAAGACCAAATATTACAGCGTCCTTAAATATGTATTTCCCTCGGCTTACCTAACACGGTTCAAGTGCATGTCGCGTGGCATCTGGACCATCGTGTCCATTTTGTATCAGTATTATACCATCGTAAAAAATAAATAAATAAATAAATAACTGCATCGTATTCATATTTATAAAATTCAATAATGCTTTTATGTTACACAAACCCAAATTTATCTATTTACGCCATCTTTTTATTTAGTTTTACCTCCGAGAACCCAAAAAGGATTTGGTCGATAATAAATAGAAGTTTCGATAATTTTCCGATTTAGTCAATCACTAGCGTAAATGTAAAATAAATAGCATTTGCACAGCACAACGATAGCCATCAATGCGGGTGTGTGCGCGGCTGCGTATCTATTGCTTTTACTGAACTGCGCGTGTAGTAGTTGCCGTATGGTAGGGATAACAGGAGACACAGGTATCCGATACATTTTCGTCTACAGGGCATATCTCCTTCTTTAATATATATATGGAGGATACCGATACAAAAATTAAGTATTTATTTATTCCAGTATTTCTTTGTAAATAATAATTACTGTGGAACCATCTGGAGCGTACTTACACGAAAAGATTATTAGGGTTGTTTAAGCGTGAAAGAGCTCCAGTGGCATTGTCGCGAACACACTGTTTCGAAAAAAAAGTTGGATAGTTTTTTTTTATTACTTCTCCCGCCCCTGGGGAGGGATGGAATGTCAGTCTTTTACTGACTAAAATCCAATAATGTCCCTTCGGTTACCCTTACATATTCCGGGGCCGCGGTAACTGTTAGAAGCATCGGCACGCCGTCGACACGGGTCTGGTCCTAATCGGGTGGCGAGATACCTACCGCTCGCCGTCCGCAGGCCCGCGCCTGCGGTGGCCGTCGTCTTGCGACTCTCGAAGTCTCGACAACTACGCCTGGGTCTCTGTCCGGGGCGTGAGGCTTGACGCTGCCTCACGCACCCCGCTGCCTCCGTCTCCAGCGTGTCTGCTTCGCAGACGGGGGCGACGGCTTCCTATTCAGTCGCGCCCTAAAGCATGGCCTGAACCAGCGCCGGGCGCGAGAGGTCACCCCCGCCGATCGCCTCTGCAAGGACACGGTGGTGGTTCACCCAAACAGGGCAAGGACATACCTCCACCGTATGCTCCACCGTGTCACGCAGGCGTCACTACCGCCCGAATCCGACACAGGAACCTCCCGAAGTGTGCGTGTGCGGTGAGGACCTGTGACGGGCGATATATGAAAGCGTCGAGGCGCACTCCAGCTACTCCTCAAAGAGGGGTGCCCAGCACAGGGTTGCGACAGTCGCAGTCTCCATTCCGCCATGAGATCCCGCAGGAGCTCTGTGTGCCGCGCCGTGAATAGCCGTGGCAGCGGAGTTTCGCCCCGGCTTTACACTTCCACGCGCCACTGTGCGTGGTACATGTGTGCAAGGAAAGTTGTCTCCAAATCCTATGCCGCAAGAATCAGACAGACAGGAGATCTTTTATATCCATGCACCATCCGAATGGCCATGACCTTCTGGGATGTCCTCAGTAGCCGGGCCGGAGCCAAGGCCAGGTTGGGCGCCCACACCGGAGCCCTATAGTGAGCCATGGACCGCACGATCCCCGCGTACCCGCGTTATGTTAGATATTTGGTTACTGATCGGCCCCCGTGGCTCATGTGGCGCAGTGTTATATAGGACAATACTATGTGTTATTCTGATGTATAAGCTACGAATATCTTGCAAAGCAATCGATCGGCCAGCCTTGTTACGGCCCATATGTACTATCATTTATATTGCTGCGGACTCTGCGGAGTAGTTTTAAAACTGTGAATATCTCCAAAGATATTCATTGAAATTATAAATAATGTATGTAATGTAAACGGCAATTTTGTACAATATTAAAAACTTGGATTAAATAACTTATTTATATTGATAAGGATTAATACTGTACTGATGAAAACACCCTGGCAAATCATGAATTGTTTTAGAACTAAATTCATAGCCCTAAAAATGGTTATATTGAGTGAACTATAAATATTAGACATAATTATGCTGTCGCGGACTTTTTTTTTGAACTTTTTAAAAGGAACAATTCTTTAGTACATATTTTTTGCGTAACCTCAACCATTTACGCAGCGCACGCAATGGAATCTCTCAAAAGGAATATTTTTTTCCGTTTTTGTCACACTTTTCATTACTGCTCGGCTCCCATGTGTCTTAGCGTTGTGTTGTATAGCCTAAAGCCTTCCTCTATAAATGGACTAACTGACAAAAAAAGAATTTTTCAAATCGGACCAGTAGTTCCTGAGATTAGCACGTTTAACAAACAATCAAACAAACTCTTCCTCTTTATAATATTAGTATAGATTACCGCGAGGGGGGGGGGGGGGGGGGTAGGTTGACTTCTGCCCCATCCTGAGCCCAAGGCTGGCTACGCCCATGTGTGCTCGTCTTATTTTTTTTAATATTTTATCCAAGAAGTTGCGATATCGAGAGTACGTAGTTTTTAAGATCTGGTTATCTGGAGACAATTTTGATTTTTGATGTAGCATGTCTCGGTTATGTATGCAACGGACAAGACCTGGTGTCATCCAGGGTTTGAGTAATCTCGTTCTATTAGATACCCTTATGATTGTGGTGTGATTTGAGCAACTCTTTTGAATCATACCGACGAATAGATTAGCAGCAAGGTTTGGGTCATATTCTTTTAACACTGGGCTGAAATCGGTGTGGTCTAATTCATTATAGATGGCTGAAAAGTTGTAACGAAGAACAGTTGATTGTAATGCCTTCACGTGGGTCCCATGGGTTTTCAAACTAAGAATGATGGGAAGGTGGTCTGTTATGTGGGTGTCAATTATAATTACGCTCGCCGAAGTAGTTGTTTTTAACATTATGTGGTCAAGGCAATTTTCTGATCTAGTGGGGAGTGTATGAGCCGGTAGAAGTCCAATTGACGCACATAGGGTTAAGTAGGCATCTGAGTGGCGGTCATGATTATTTGGTTTTATGTCGATGTTGATATCACCAACAAGTATCAAGTTTTTAAATCGTTTTAATGTTCCAACTAGACTGTCGAGACTATTGTAAAATATCTCCAGGTCTAAGAATGATGGAGAGCGATAGATACATATAATAGCTGTATTTCCTGTATAACATAGTAAGCAATTGGCGTCGCGGAAGAGAGGTTCAGTGACAGTATATTGCTGGTCGTTTTTTGTATAAATCACTACGCCGTCATTTTGTGAGGAGATATTTTGGGTAGCATGGCTCGAGTACCCTTGAAGAATAGGCAGGGGTCCTGACACTTTTAGCCAGCACTCCGTGAAAAACAATAACATCAAAATCTACTTTAGTCATGGTTAACATAGTAATAAATTGATGAAAGTTTTTGTTAATGCTTCTGATATTTATGTGGATTAATTTAAGGTTCAAATGAGGGTATTTAATATAATTTGAACATAGTTGGGGTGGGCATTGGTATGAGCGCGCTATAGTAGTGTTATCAATATCGTTATTAATATTATTTATATTAGCCATTTAACATAGAAATATTTAATTCAATAATCTAAAAAGTTATGGAAATACGTATAAAATGAATCTTATACTATTGTTACAATATATTTTTGTAGTACTTATTTTTTTATAATATTTCATTTATTTACGTGCATAATTATGTAATTCACATTTTTAAATATTTTTACAAAAACTTAATATTATTATTTTAAAAAATATGTAAATATTTTTAACTAGCTTTTGCCCGCGGCTTCGCTCGCGTTAGAAAGAGACAAAAAGTAGCCTATGTTACTCTCCATCCCTTCAACTATCTCCACTTAAAAATCACGTCAATCCGTCGCTCCGTTTTGCCGTGAAAGAAAGACAGACAGACAGACACACTTTCCCATTTATAATATTAGTATGGATTTTATGGAAGTTTTTCAAAGAGTATAAGTATGTGTTTGAGTGATATATTATTACTTTAGCTCTTCACAAAGAGCCAAAGTTTAAGTCGTATTCACAGTGGCGGACTTTCCCTTTTGAAGTTGTTGTTTTTAAATAGAAAAATAATGAAATGAGAAACAAATTGCTTGAGTAATAATTAATACGTACAATAATTATGGACAATGCTTACTGTGAATTTATTTATACACAACTAGCTTTTGCCCGCGACTTCGTCCGTGTAATTAATAGTTCCCGTTCCCGGAAGATTTCCGGGATGAAAACTATCCTATGTTCTTTCTCGGGTCCCAGACTATATCTGTACTAAATTTCATTCAAATCGGTTCAGTGGTTTTGGCGTGAAGAAGAGACAGACAGACAGACAGAGTTACTTTCGCATTTATAATATTAGTACGGATTATAAGTATACTTATTTAGGACGTTAGTTACAACATGTTTTATAAAAGGCTCTCTTTTATTGGTTTGTTGAATACCAAAGATTTAAATTGTAAGTTATGACTTGCTGCGTTGAAAACTCGTAAATAATTATATATAACTTGGTGCATTAATTAAAGAAAATAATCTTAAATGGCGGCGCTTATCATGTTCTCTCGCTCGCACACTAGTGCCGTCTATACTCACTCGCGCGCGTACCGTCAACATAAAATAAATAGTCTTGATTTGCTTCCACGCTGCCTTAACGCGCTCAGTGCTCCTTTTTACAAATATCTTGTTATGGTTTTCTGTATTTTTTCCGTTAAACTATAACAAGATATTCGTAAAAAGGAGCACTGGAGCGCGTTAAGGCAGCGTGGAAGCAAATCAAGACATTTTTTTTATGTTGATGGTACGCGCGCGAGTGAGTATAGACGGCACTAGTGTGCGAGCGAGGGAACACGATAAGCGCCGCCATTTTAGATTCCTTTCTTTAATGAACCAGGTTATACAATAGCTAGCGTGAAATAAAAATACTCATAACTACGATTTAAATGTTTGCTTATACGTCAATTATTCATCACAATCGTTTAACAAACTTATAGTTACCAATAGCTTATTAATTGTACACACGCCAGCACATCAACCTACTACAATCTGTCAAACTTTTATAGATTTTCAACTTTATCGCTGAGGAATTAGGATCAAAGTTATTTGGGGATTATTGAGCTATTGAAATATGTCAATTATCTTTAATAGATTTTCAACTCTATTGCTAAACGTTTAGGTTCAAGATTAATTAGGGTTTGACAGTTTGGGGTAACTTGATTTGCTATTGTCTTTAAATTTATAGTAAAACTAATTTATAAGGTGTATTTTTAGAGTGAATTATTCTTGTCGATATAATGTTTTTTTATGAAATAAAAAGTATTATTGGTGCTTTATTATTATTGGCTATATTAATCACAATTTAATTTTAAAAATACAAAGATTAACTTTAAAGGAGAGATATACTCCGTTAATTCGAAAAATGTCGGTCAAACCATGTTCGTTATTAAGTTATATTGTTAAAATAACTGCTTTTTAATGACATATACTCAAATAGCAAATAGATTATACAGGGTGGAAAGTTTTAATGGGCCCTGGAAGAAAACTACCTTAAATCGTTAATATAGATTATTTTACTTGAAGGAAACATTCCTTTATTTAAGAAAAAAAGCAAAACTGCATGCAAAGATTTTCGAAAATTCGCTTACCACTCCCGGGAATCGAACCGACTAAAATCCAAAAAATTAACACGCTATTTTTATGGTGTCAAACGTTAGGGCCATTCATAAGGACAAAATCTCTAAATCATAAAGTTTAAATTTCAAGGTTTTCCTATAGTTAGAGGTAGGAGTAATTAGAGAAAATACCATGAAATTTTACCTTTTGAAATCAAAGGATGAATTTAGCCGTCGAAATTTTCGTTCAGTTAAAATAAAATTCTTAAGATTTATGGTTTTCCTTTAATTTAATTACCCATGTTTGTTAGAGAGATTTAGTCCTTATAAGTAACCCTAACGTTTGATGTCATAAAAAAACAGCGTGTTACTTTTTTGGATTTTAGTCGGTTTGATTCCAGGGAGTGGTAAGCGAATTTTCGAAAATCTTTGAATGCAGATTTATTTCTTTTTAAAAATAAAGGAATGTTTTCTTCAAGTACTTAAACTATCTTAATGATTTAAGGTAGTTTTCTTCCAGGGCCTATTGAAACTTTCCACCCTGTATATTGCTTTGGACTTATTGCAAAGCGAGCTTATTACATCGTCATGATATTTTGCAATAATAATATTATTAAAATGTGATAGAAAAGATTGGTGTCTGTTACTTTCTCAAAAACTGCTCAACGAATTTTGTTGAAACTTTAACAATAATATAGCTTATACGCAAGAACACAGACAATATCACGCTAGGCCCTACGGGATTGAAGCAGTAACCAAATACCTAACTTAACGAGGGTGAAGCCGCAGGGATAGCTAGTTTCGCAATATATATTTTTTTGGTGAGTGAGAAATCATCAGATGACTGCTCCCGTCCTGGGTGCGGCGGGAGGGCGTGTCAGACTTTTACTAACTAAAACCCACTCATGTTCCTGCGGTTGCCCTTTATGTTCCAGGGTCACGGTAACTATTATAAACATTCCGCAACCCCGACAACACTCCGCAACCCCGGCAAGGTTTGCAATATTTCCACGGCAATAATATCGTGTGTCTAATAGTTAAGTAAGTGTAGTGATATAATTATTAATATTTCTGTAAAACTTTATTTTCCCACTGCTGGGCAACGCTTATGTTTTAAATATAATTTTTATTTAGCAAGAATCATAATAAAAATGTATGAAACATCAGCTCGTTTTTTTTTATTTAATTTTTGATGTGAAACATCTATAGCCGCACGTAAAACAAATTTCTGACGTGGCGACACATGCCGTGGCGACGCGTCGCCACGCTTTTTCTTTTCAATCTTATTACTTTTACAAAATAATGTCGATGTTTCACATCTGCCAAGCGTCCCGTGACGGCTCACTTTTTTTTAAGGGTCCTTCATAAATTACTTCACAGGTTATAACAGAAAGGAGATGACTAATAAAGTGACAAAGTAAGAAAGAGTTGGTTTCGTTGGTTTATGTTAAAACTTTGACATTCGTTACGGGTAATCAGAAGAGAGTCTGACCACTCTAACCAAGCGGTATCTTGTCGCCCAGTTACTGGGTTGTGGAGGTCTGATAGGCAGTCGCTTCACGTAGAACACTGGTATCCAGCTGAATCCGGTTAGACTGGAAGCCGACCCCAATCAAGTTGGGGAACAAAACAATTTTGTTATTATAATTAAAAAGGTGTATAAGTATAGTTTATTTATACGACATTCTATCTTCAAAAACTGCACACTAACGCACTCGTATCGTACAATTAGACGTCAAAGTAGGATAGCATGATTCAAGTATTGCAAGTGAAAAAGAGGCAAATATAATTTGCGACTGAGGTAAATGGGGTGAAATGTGGGTAAAATAGCCACATTTTAAAGTGCCACTGGCTGACTGCCTATAACTTATCTACACCTCTTTACTTATGACATCGTTGGGGGAAAACGTTAAGTATCACATGATGATGAACGTGAGAAAGAGTAGGGGTCCTCGTCCTAAATCTTAATCTCAAGAGACTGACTGAGTCATGAGCCGTATATCTCTATTCCTTCTTCCTCTTCTAACTACAGGCGAACTCGTTACATGGTGCGAGCGAGTAAGGACTTTAATGTTCTTTGTAAGGAATTCTCTTTTGACCCATTTAATACGAAAACCTATTCGGCACGCACCCAGCTGAATGCGAACTTTTTTAATAGTGCATAACTGCATAGTACGGAATGTAAAGTGATGTTAAATTATGTCTTTGCTCTAATTTTTAAATACATGTATAATAAAGAAAGATAAATAACACCCAGACACAGAACAAACAATTATGCTCATCACACAAAGTTTGTCCCGGGTGGGAATCGAACCCACGACCTCTGGCTTAGCAGTCAGGGTCACTGAACACTAGACCAACAGGTTCGTCAATTTTGATTCTAATACGGTAAAATTTCTCGATATGTACAATAAGCTAAGGACGAATATCATAAATAAATATTCTCACATGCTTTTCTTTTCAGATTTTCAGCTATTACAATGATCTAGAGTCATATTATTCAAATAATCATTGTCACTCATATCCAATATAATCGATTTTCGCTTTCAGTAAACCCCTTACCACAGATTATAGTATCTTAGCCAAAAAAGTAACGAAAATGTTACAACGAAAACAAAATATTATTTCAAAATTGACTATATCCGATTCTTATTATGGTGAGATGTTTTGTAATATTAGTAATTGACAATAAAAACATGTATTGCTTTTGTTTCTCAATATATCGTTAAAGTTACAAGCAATTTATTTCCCACATTTATTTCAAATTAGTAATACATTATTTGAGCATTAGATAAAACGCTTACCTATAATATTTTAAACTGTAATCATTTGCGCAAGTCTCCACGGGCACACTGTGCATAAAATATTTTTGATTCCCATTTTCTCGATGTTTATTGTTTTTTACCCGACTGCGCGACGCAAAGAAGGGTAATGTGTTTATCAGTCTATGTATGTATGTATGTATGTTTGTTTCTATGTGGCGTTCTAGAGACCGAATGCGTAGGCCGATTTTGATAATTCTTACGTCAATCGATTCGTCTTAACCTTGCGAGTGTCACTAAAGACATGACAGTAATCAAAATTCACCACAGCGACAACCAGACTCCATATTGTCAAAATGGAAAAAAAAAATGTCGATGAACTAAGTCGAGTGGGGTGTCGTTGAATAGGTATTTTAAAATCATCTTTAGGTTCCTTTGGTCATTTTTCTTTTTAAATAATAGTTTAGAATATATAACGACTTAAAGTTGTATAACATAACAATCATTCTCGCTTTTTTTTTACTTATTGATTTAAGTTTTTATTTCAAGTGTAAACGGTATACAAACAAACAAAACATTAAAAAAACATTGGCGGATTAACAATAAGGCAAAAATAACACGTGCCTAGTGCGCCAGGATTCAGGGCGCGCCCGAAAATATAAATGCCTTACATAAAGTGAACTATTTCAGAAGTATTCATCTACCTACAATTTAAATGTTTATTAAATAAATTAGCGATACTAAAACTATTTTACAACTACTTTTCTAAAACTATTTATTTATTTATAGAGGTGTTCAGGTTCAATTAAATTCTTGACTATTCCTGCATTTCTTGATTTTATAATAGAAGTTGGTATGCAATTTCCTCGATAATAATGATAATGACGATTGGACTTTGGAAACAACATAATATAAACCTCCAAATCTTCAGCCCTTTTCATCTCGTGGGGAAATCCTTATCTATACCTTATGCCTGGGGAAAGTAGAAGGTTATGTTGGGTTCTTTCCGACTTCTCAAACCCCACTGTAATACGGTGGAGATGTGCCCTGCGAGGCGATCGGCGGCGGTGACCTCTCGCGCCCGGCGCTGGTTCAAGCCATGCTCCGGGGCGAGACTGAATGGGAAGCCGTCGCCTCCTTCTGCGAAGCAGTTATGCTGGAGAAGGAGGCGGTGGCGCGTGTGAAGCAGCGTCAAGCCTCACGCCCCAGACAGAGACCCAGGCGTAGACGTCGAGAGTCGCAAGACGGCTACCGGCCACCGTAGGCGCGGGTCTGCGGACGGCGAGTGATGGGTAGCTTTCCGCCCGACTAGGACCAGGCCCGCGTCGTCGTCGGCGCGTTTGTTCCACGTGCGCCTCAAATATCAATCAGCACGTGAAGGGACTCTCTAGGGCCAATGCCTGCCGGGGTTGCGGAATAGTACTAATTGTTACCGTGGCCCCAGAATATAAAGGGCAACCGAAGGAACATGAGTGGCTTTTAGGCAATAAAAGTCTGACACGCCCTCCCGTCTATCTTAGGACAGGAGAAGTCATTTAGTGATTTCCCTCTAACAAAAAAAAACCCACTGTTCCTCCCATCGAAAGTTGACATACGCTTGACGCACGATCTGAGCTCCCAACTGGTAGCTATGTGTGGTCTGTCTATGCGACCGAAAACGATATACATATAAACTACACGGAGCTATTGGAATGACGATCATACACTCACAGGCAGTTTTGGTGCGACGTCAGTTCAACTGACGCGAAGAAACGATCGTCAATGCCCAACATAAGGGCCACGTTTCATTCAGACTCCAGGTTACTCAACTCGGGTCACACCACCAACAAAATGTGGGTATACAGTTCAGTTCACTTATAGGAGCGCCAACCTCCGTACATTTTGTTGAAATATGGCCCTAAGAGTAAGATCGGGTAGGATAGGTAGAAAATACGTATTAATGTACTATATTTTAAGTACGTATGTTTTTTAGGGCCAGTCAGTTTCTTTCGGGTAAAGACAGGTGTAAGAAATCGATTGCTGAATCGAAAACGACTTAAAAGCTACTAGTCCACAGTTTAGGTGATCTGCCGATATCCTTGGAGCGCAAATTCATCGACATGCCCGTACTAAGCTATGATGCTCAGACCTGGTGAATTTGCAAAAGAGAATTAGAGTCGTGGACAGAAGCCAGTGGTGCCAGGGCCAAGGGAATCCGGTAACAGAACATCTGAAAGGGCTTGGGCGGTGCGTTTCCACCTCTGCTTCAAGGAACTACTTTGGACCAAGCTGTGGTTGATTTAAGTTCACTCGTTTTAGCTAAAGATCAAGCATATGCAGCTTTGAGCCAAGTTAGGTCTCTACAGGGACTAATCATCAGTAGTTTAGACCACCGTAAGTTACTTAATAATCCTCACGATATTAACTTCCTCAATAAATTGACTAGACTGCAAAATTTTCCATCTTATAACAAAGTCAATGAACCATAACTAAAAAGTATAAAATAAAATAAAAATTATTGAAAAACAAAAAACCCGACTGCCTGAAAACTGAAAATAAAGAAACAAGCCCAGCAGTTTAGAATTCTGTTAAGTAATACTAAATAAATACACAATCGAAATAGTTTTTTAATCTATACACACATAAAACAAATCATAAATTCTAATGCAGAACAGAACGGCTTACAGTCGGGGCCCCTTGGGGAGAATTGATTGGTAAAATTTGAACGGGCCCCGACTGTGAGTCGTTCTGTTCTGCATTAGAATTTATGATTTGTTTTATGTGTGTATAGATTAAAAAACTATTTCGATTGTGTATTTATTTAGTATTACTTAACAGAATTCTAAACTGCTGGGCTTGTTTCTTTATTTTCAGTTTTCAGGCAGTCGGGTTTTTTGTTTTTCAATAATTTTTATTTTTTTACGAGATACTTTTTTACCTCGCGTATTATTGAACGAGGCCTAGCAGAAGCAGTCCTCCCACTGTTAGTTCCAAAATATGAATCGGAACAATTGTCTATGGATGGACTAACTGTCGCAAATCGAACAACGAGAACAGACCATTTTAGACCAATGATAAATAAATTGAAAATGGCGTCGTTATGCCGACCAAATGAATCAAAGAATATATTTTTCAATTAATTCAATTTAGCTATTCGACATTTTACATCAAAACTTTGGAAACCCAACAATTTTACTTATTTACGCGTGTTTTGCGCTTTTTTAACAAGTGAGGAAGGTGCTAAGTGCAAGTGAAACCAGAAATGGTGCTGTATGTTTTGTCAGAGCGATAACAAATAGTGTTTACATGATTTCGGCGCGGCTTATATTGGTAAAATGTTACCGACGGTGGAAGAGACGAGAGGGTACGACTTTCAGGACCCTGAGAACGCGGAAAAGTGGCGCGGTGTTTTTGTAGCTGCTCTTCGAAAGGTAAGCACAACGAACCTCCAAACTTTGTTCCATACTTTTTGTTTGCGAAATATCGACGGAATTCTAAACTAGCGCGCGTGAGTACTGTGCTAGATTGCTAAAATGTGAATAGAATTAGTTTCATGAAGTTTTTTCAGAGAGATAATCGCCCAGATGTTAGTAAACTTTGCTATTTGTGTTATCATACCTAGGGGCTATTGTCAAGGTTTGTGATAAGCTATCAAATGGGATCACTTGATGATACTGATCGCGATGTCAGAGTAGCTTAGTATAATCGCTCTTAATTGTTCACACGATTGTAAAATCGTATTGTAGCACTCCTAAATGCCAATAATATTTACATTTGCATTTTTTTAAAAGATCTTTTATGGTCATACAAATTACTGGGGAAAATAACAATCTTGTTCAGTTTTTAACCTTTATTTACAAAATATCTAGTTTTTCTTTATGCAAACAAGTGGGTATTATTACAAAATGTGTTTATAAATCCGCTTACTCTATGATCATATTAATATCTGCTAAATATCAGTAATTATAATAGAAAACACTTCTTAGGTCACTCTATTCAAAATTTTGGAACAAACAAAATATTGCACCATATAAAACAAATTCTTGGAAATATTACTCATCTTTATATGTCATTGCAATAATTTGGGGATGAGGTTATGTTGTACTTAAATATGACATTATAGCCAGTCTAATATTATATATTAAATAGGAAACTGCATGACTTTTGATATATCAACAGAGTACCAACTGTTAGTCCTAGGGACATGAAACTTGTAGGGTACCTATCTTCTTTGTGAGGAGTAAATTTCCACTAAGAAAGGATATTTAGAAATTCAAGAACCTGACAAACTGGACGTATTCTTACGAAATTGGAAAGAGGAAGCGAGAGATCGCGAAATATAGAAGAAGTGGAGGGAGGCCTTTGCCCAGGAGTGGGACAGAATAGGCAAATAAAAAAAAAAGAACCTAAAGAATAGGAATAAGACACCTAAAGGCATGAACTAGTGTATGGAAGTCTAGCTGCAATGCAAGTGAAGCTGTGGGCAAAAGCAGTTTATTCATTTCCGTAATCCATTGCAAATTATAATTTTTACTTTTCTATGACTAAGAATTGGTAATAAATGGACTCCAAACCTAACCTTTTCAGATTTATAGTAAACTAGCTATTGCCCGTGGCTTCGCTCGCGTTAGAAAGAGACAAAAAGTAGTCTATGTTACTCTCCATCCCTTCAACTATCTCCACTTAAAAAATCACGTCAATTCGTCGCCTTGTTTTGCCGCAAAGAAAGACAAACATACAGACAGACACACTGTACCATTTATAATATTAGTATGGACTAGCTTTTGCCTGCGACTTCATCCATGTACAATAATAGTTCCCGTTCGCAAGAGATTTCCGGGATGAAATCTAGCCTATGTCCTTTCTCGGGTCCCAGACTACATCTGTACAAAATGTCATTCAAATTGGTTCAGTGGTTTAGGAGTGAAGAAGAGACAGACAGAGTTACTTTCGCATTTATAATAGTAGTACGGATTACTAGCTGTCCCTCTAGGTTTCACTTATGTTAGATTGATTAATAAAGAGTGTTACTATTAGTTTAAAAATGGTACTATCAAAAAAACTAAAAACCCAAAAATAACTTAAATTTCCGGGTTCGGTGGTTTCTGTTCTGCCAGTCAATTTGTGTTGAAATTTTGAAATTTTGTTGAAATTTTAGTTATTTTTATGTTTTTAGTTTTTGAAGGCAGTTATTATTTTTTTGAAAAAAGTTTTTTATTTATTACTTTTTAGTGTCGACTCCCAATGTTTGACTGTGTATTAAAGTATCTTTCAAAGTAATTTATTTTCAAAATAAAACTACTTACAATCTTATAAAACGAAAATAGAAACTTGAAGAAAAAGCACACATTGTCTATGAATATTTCGTAATTTTTTTGTTCTTGGTGAATTTTTCGAGAAGCACTGAACCGATCGCGGCAAAATTTATATGGGACCACCTCTGAATCATGACTTATCTAACAAAAAAAGAACCATTAAAATCCAATTACAATTGACGGAGAGATCGCGTAACAAACATACAAAAAAAAAACATACAGACGAATTGAGAACCTCCTCCTTTTTTGATGTCGGTTAAAAATAATGAACTTACGCCTACAGGAATAGAATATTTTTTTGTGCACACCTAAGTCAGCTAATCCTTTTTACACTTGTGATTTGAGACACAATAAAAAGACAATAGCAGCCGACAGCCAGCTGTCGGTTGGTTGTTGAAAGGTTAAGGAACATTTGTGAAATATATCATGCTATTAAACTTTTAAACACATGTGATTTGAGACACAATAGAAAGATAATAGCAGCCCGACAGCCGGCTGTCGGTTGCTTGTCGAAAGGTTAAAGCTGGTTTTAGCCGTGTTTTGATCAATTAGTCAGTGAATCAGCCCGTCAGTTTCTTCTGATATAGACATAGAGTATATTTACATACTTTACTATAGTTTAGTCAAAACAAATGCAGAATATTCAATAACAAACAACTGTCAATTGAAGTACCTAATAGTTTGGGTACCATGAAAGAAAATATCATTTATTTTTTATTTTATAATCTAAAACTTTTTATTTATTAGACATATTTTTAAAGAAATACTTGTGTTAATGCTATTATTTACTAAATTATACAAACATAGATTGATTGAAATTTATAACATGTTAACACATTAACTTTTTAAATGTATGTTTTTTAAAATACTTTGTCAAATCTAAATGGTTCTAAATGATACAAATTAACAAAATAATGACCACTAAATTATATCTATTCTAGCTGACCTCTGCAGTTTAGAATAAATAAATAAGTACCTGGAGTTGGTTAACAAGTTATTTTAAAGAAATCCAATTTATTGCTTAATATTTTTATTTTTTTATTCTGCAAGCTTCCTAGCTTTGGCATGCCTAGGGGACAAAATGGTATAAAATTTAGAAAACCTCTAGAAGACATTACATGATCATTATATTGATTATTGACCCTGACTGCTAAGGTCTTACATCCAAATCTTTAAAATAAATAAATAAATTTATTTCACACAAAAAAACAGCGTTTACATCGTTAGACTATGACTATGAACATATAGGCTTATTAAGGTCAAAAATATAAGGTACTAGCTTTTGCCCGCGGCTTCGCTCGCGGTAGAAAGAGACAAAAAGTAGCCTATGTTACTCTCCATCCCTTCAACTATCTCCACTCAAAAAATCACGTCAATTCATCGCTCCGTTTTGCCGTGAAAGAAAGACAAACATACAGACAGACACACTTTCCCATTTAAAAAATTAGTATGGATTTACATGTATCAGCTATCTAGCTATATATACATGTTTGGAATCAAATGACCTAGCATAAGCTTGTCCCCAGTTGCTGGACCAGGAGCACCCGTCGCTCACGGCCGAGGAGAGCGCCCTCGAATATGTGGAGTCACTCTGTCTTCAGCTCCTGGCACAGCTGTGTGCGGTACCGTCGCCGCTTACAGTTCAGGTAGGCTGAACTAGTATTATTTATGTTCATGGGAAACTAACTCTGTTTTTCTGCCTGTAAGGTTCAATTTACAATGCTGCGGAATGATGGAAGCATCAATGAGGCTAAAACACAGTATGGCAGCGGCTGACAGAAGCGAGGAGTTTCAGTGTCATTGTATTTTAAACTTTATCTTCATAAATATAATACATAGTATCGCTTGAGAAAGTCGTCGCGAGTAGTCGAAGTGCCCGCGACGCAGAGTGAGCTGCTACCTTTTCAAGTTTCTCTTTAAAGCGAAAAGCTACCTATTAGAGTAATGAATATAAAGTTCAATATTGTATGACAATGAAACTGCTCGCCGCTTCGCTGCTGTCCGTTTATCTTGGTGTGATTTGAGCCTTAGGTTCAATTTACACTGCGACAGAATAGAGATTAGTTAATGATGTAAAATAAAAAAATCTCGAGGCGACTCCAGACCTTATTTATTTCTCGTCTAGTTTGTACGTTATACAATTGACATAAAGCTCATTATGCTATGTACAATTGCGTTGAAAAGATCGCTTCCATCTATTTCACGGTGTAAATTGAGCTTTACGATTTAAGGCGAAACTACTGAACTGATGTTGATTCAGTACAGAGTCAACTTGAACCCTAGGAATGAATATTTTTTACTTTTTACTAAACACTTATGTATATATAATCGATATTTACAGGCAACTCTATACAGTTACATGTAGCAATAAATGATTAACAATGGTGTTTGTTTGTAATGTCAAAATAACAGCTGATTACTAAGTATCTATTATACGGTATAACAAAAATATGATTTTTAATTTTTGTCTGTCTGTCTATCTGTCTGTTTTTGCTAACTTTTGACGGGAACTTCGCTGGCTTCAGCTGAGTTTATAAGGAGTAAGTAAGGTTATTTAAAAAAACGATTCAACTAAGAATGGATGTCATGGTAACCCACCTGTATCACAATCTCGAAATAGTCTTTAATATTTAAAAAAATGCATGTTTTTTTTTATCTAAAAACTGCGTAAAGAAAAACATAGCAAAATGGTTTCTATTTAATTTCTTAATAAAAAACAGTATATTTGATCCGATATTTTTGACGCTGACTGTACATAAGCAAATTATTCGTAAAATCGTGAAATTTGACAGATTGAGGTCATTGACCTCCCTATTCTTAGTTGAATCGTATAAATGTGTACATGTTGTAATGTTAGTTTTTACAATTATATAGAAGCTATACTAGGTGTATTTTTGGTCTTGCTCAACCCGCTAGGAGATGATTCTACCCATGAAAACAAACAACTTTTATTATGGAACCAACTCTGAAATCGCGAAAAAAATATCAGCTGTTACTAACAAAAGTTTAATGCCCTCCGACCATAATGTTTGAAACAGCTGATATGTTCTCCTACTGGTCTAAGACCACGTCTTTAAACACGTGATTGTGCTCATGATAACAAACAACCTTTACTATGGGAACTAACCTGAAATCGCGAAAAAAATGTCAGATGTTTAGTACATTACGCAAACATAAATGTTTAAACCTCAATTGTTTATTGTTATTTAAAACGGTATACACCAATTACATTAATTAACACAAAATAATGTAAAGTTGTTAGTTATCATGAACACAGTCACGTGTTTAAGTTTCGTACACTAATTACCAGTCACCCTATACTAGGTGTATCTGTCACCGGAAAATAACAAGATCCGTAAGTTTATCAATTTACTAGGAAATTTATAAACTTTCGTAGGATTCTAAACGGGAGATATATTGTAATATTTTACGTCCACGTTTTCGTAAATTGATAAACTTACTGAACTCACTCGTAAAATAATAAGTAAGCAGTAACCAAACTTGGTTTTGTTACTGCTGGATTGGTTGACTGTCACGTGTCACTTCTCCTTCCTCGCGGCCGCCATTGTTCGCCACGGAACATAAATAAACCAGTTTGCTTGTGCGTTTTTATTAGTTTTAAATGTTGAACTGTGTTGCAACTCAAAGAAAACTCAACTCACTACATCCGTGCCAGAGAGGCACCAGGCATTGTTGCTTCCAATTTATAGTTTGCCAAGTCTGATTATACCAGTATCTGGACACCAGCATTGCCACTATGAACATTGACCAATCAGAGAGCAGTGTGTTATTTTACGTATTTAAAAGATGCGTATATTTAAAAGAGTTTCTGTGATTGGTCAAACCGTTTAAAATCTTACGAATAGATAACCGTTAGTTTATAAATTTACCGTATGACGTCGGAAATTGATAAATTTACGAAAATGTGAACGTAAAATATTACAATTTATCTCCCGTTTAGAATCCTACGGAAGTTTATAAACTTCCTAGTAGATTGATAAACTTACGGATCTTGTTATTTTCCGGTGACATATCCGTGTATTTATGGTCTTGCATGACTCGCTAGGAGATGATTCTACTCATAAAAACAAACAACTTTCGATTTCAGAGTTGGTTCCATATTAAAAGTTGTTTGTTTTCATGGGTAGAATCTCCTAGCGGGATTTAACGCGCACATACCTTTTATTTGTTTTTTGCTTGACGTTTCGGCAAGGTTACACCTGCCATGGTCACAAGCAGACTGTCCGGCGACACTACTCCGTCGATGAAGTAGATTGATCTTCATCTACCCTCGATGTTAAATCCCGATAAGTAGTGAAGTAGAAATATGCAACGCGAAAGTTTAAAGTATAATAATCTCCTAGCGGGTTGTGCAAGACCAAAAATACACCTACTATATCAGCTTTATGAGACGTGTGTGTAGAGCGAAGGTGTGCGGGTTTAGACTCTATTTGTATGAAGATTAGGTACGTTTATACTTGTCCTGGGGCCCTACTCTTTTATTACAATCGTGTCTCAATGATCGATTTTTGATGTGTAACGTCAAACTTTTGGCACATTTTCCATACAACAACTGTCAAAGTTGTCAAATATCCGGCCCATGGCTGGTCATTGAGACACGATTGTAATAGCAGACTAGGGCCCCTGGTTTCCTAGTATACGCTTTATGAGATGAACTTATGCAGAAGTGTGTAGAGTGAAGGTGTGCGTATTTAGACTCTATTTGTATGAAGATTAGGTACGTTTTCACTTGTCCTGGTTTCCTCGATGTTTTCCTAAACCTTAGTCGTTATTACTTCTTTCTAGTTCGTTGTAGTTTAGTCCCTAACCTGTTAATTCTCCAGGATGTGGAGGAGAGAGTTGCGAGAACGTTTCCTACGCCTCTCGACCGGTGGGCTATCACGGAGGCGACGAATCTTGTCACGCTGAAGAAACGGAAGCCTCTGCTGCCTTGTGATAAGCTGCATCATTTGCTGCAGAAGGTACTGTTTATAGTATTAAATATTATCTTTTTTAGGTCATTGGACTGTGTAAAGTACTAAGGAAAATTGGTCGCTATTCAAACATTTTCAAAAAGTTAATAGGTTAAAAAGTTATCAAGAAATTGGTCGTTTTTACACAAATAATTATATTTTTCACTAATCAAAAAACTTCTATGGCACCAACCTAAGATGGAGCAAGAAAAAAGTAACGATTTTAAAAAAATCTATCTAATTATTCCATAAATTGTTTTTGATATTAAGCGATTCAGTATCTAATACTGATCAAAAACTTCTATTGGACCATTCATGATATATCAAAGTAGTAAGTCCACCTGTCCACCTGTGCACCTGTGCGCATATAGTATAAATAAATCAATAGTAAAAAAAAAATATCAATAAACAAGTAATTAATCAATGTTATTTTTGTCAAGAAAGAAGTTAATTTAGACTTCTTAAAATATGTATAGAAAAAGGTTTATGCAATTTCAGAATTCCTAAAATTATCATCAGTTTCCGCATTTTTTTTATATCACAATTAAATTTCTCCACAGGAGGTTCTCGCCTACAAGATCGACGTATCGGTCTCCCTCTTCATAACGGCCGTGCTAGAGTTTATGAGTAGTGACATACTCAGGCTAGCCGGCAACTACGTGAAGAAAATCTCGCAAAAGTCGGGCTACGACACTATGACTTCGAGAGATATTAAGACTGCTATGTGTGCTGATAAGGTAGGTTATGATTATACAGTAATTTAAAGTTAGTGTGGAGCGCCGCGGCGGGGATCCGTTTGACCGCGGAACTAGGGAGGGATCTCCGCTCTGATGAGATGCGCTTCCTGAGTGCCCTAAATCTTTTCATGAGTGTTTAAGAATGAGATTGTATAGTTCCCGCCATGAAATGAACATATATACATTTTTGATGCACACATTCAGTGGTTTAGTTTACGATAAAAAAAAACTATGGAAACTCTATATTGGTAGCCCAAATTTCTACATTCAACGAATCACACGCGGTCCAGTACCACAAAACATTATATGGCTTAAATATAACACGGATAAATGAAAGTGCTCGTTATTTGTATTACACGTATGTTAGTTTGAGTCGATTGAATTTAGGGCTATTTGTTGTTAATATAATTGTCGCTACGTAGCTTAGTCTTTTTTACAAAACTTATAACTTCTCGTGACGGGTCTTTAGTACAATTCATGAGTAGTGACATACTCAGGCTAGCCGGCAACTACGTGAAGAAAATCTCGCAAAAGTCGGGCTACGACACTATGACTTCGAGAGATATTAAGACTGCTATGTGTGCTGATAAGGTAGGTTATGATTATACAGTAGTGTAATGTTAGTGTGGAGCGCCGCGGCGGGGATCCCTCTTGACCGCGAAACTAGGAAGGGATCTCCGCTCAGATGAGATGCACTTCCTGAGTGATCTGAATCTTATCATCGGAGCGCCTTACAGGTGTATACGTCAAAAAATGTTTGGTTACACAAGCTTTATTCATTGCATAACTTTACACAGTGATTATTAGTAAGGGCAGGAGTGTTTAACCTTTTAACGAACAGCCGGCTGTCGGGCTGCTATTGTCTTTCTATTGTGTCTCAAATCACGTGTGTTCGAAGGATGAAGAATGAGATTGGTGCCGATTCTCTTGTGCACAAACTAACGTAAATTTAAGTTAGGTGCATCTTTCTCTTTCCTTTTAATTAAGAAAAGGACAGAAGATCAAATATTATTTAAGTCCTGTCAAATTTAGACACTCCATAGATAATTTAGACGCAATTTAAAAACATGGCGTCTAAATATACGTCAATTTTCATCAGGCGCTGTCTAATTTGACAGGATTAAACCAAAATGTATCTTCTGCCCTTTTCTTTAAGAAATGGTAAGAGAAAGATGCACTTAACTTACATTTACTTTAGTTTGTGCACAAGAGAATCGGCACCATTGTATAGTCCCCGCCACTCGGCAGTCGCTTAGTGACGTGGTTAAAGTTCTTCTTTTTACAAAATGTGTAGATTCTCTTGATGGTACTTTAGTGACATACTCAAGCTATCGGGTTAATACGCGAAGAAGTCACAGAAGTCAGGATAAAGCTGGACTTCGAGAGATATTAAGACTACCATGTGTACGGATTTGTTTACTGAAATACTAGGCAACTATTCCACAATATATAAAAAAAAAAATATTTAAAAAAAAATTGAAATTATCATGAACATTAACCCGTGTTAATGTAACGTTCACTACTTTGACTTGACTTTAATCCCGACAGCCCAACAGTCAAGTTAAAAAAGGTTGACTTTAGAGATGGGTTTCTACCCGGTAAATATTCAAAGGCAGGGTTTTTACCACGTAAATACCCGATGTGTATTTTTACCCACCGCCCACCTTTATTTGGTTTTAGCTTAATCTTCTGATATTCCATTCCAGGTCCTCCTTGACATGTTCTACCAGGACTCAGACCTGGCCAGCGTGGAGGCGGCCGCAGGTACGGAGCGCCGCGGCCGGCGGGGCTCCCTCTCGTACGCGGAGCTCGTGAGGGACCTCCTCACCGATGAGAAGCACTTCCTGAGGGACCTCAACCTCATCATCAGGGTGTTTAAGGATGAGCTGGAGAAGATTCTTGATAAGGATAGTCGGGTGAGCTGGGTGCTTTGGCAATTCAATTGAAATTAAATCTTAAATATTAAATTCTCGTGTCACAACGTTAGTTACCTTACTCCTCCGCAAGGCTTTACCGATTTTTACCAAATTTTATATGCATGTTCAATAGGTCTGAGAATCGCCTAATATTTATTTTTCATACCCCTAAGTGATAAGGGTTGTTCATTCTTAACATATTTGACGCGGATGAAACCGCGGGAGGCAGCTTGTAATATATAAAATATTTAAGTGCATAAACTGCCGTTTCACGCTACTTAGCTTTCTTAGTTTTATGGTTTTTAGTATATAAGTTTTATTTTATCTCACTATGCGTGAATAAATTGTTTTTCTTTATTTCTTTCTTTCTAAAGGTCCCGTTTTTAGAGATTTTCCCCGTATTTTTAATTACAGGCGTTAAGAAGCGATATTTATTTTGATTGGACATAACTTTTAATTTTTTATCCATGGATATTAATGACGGGCCTGTTGGTCTAGCTAGTGGTTAATGACGCTGACTGCTATGCTGGAGGTCGTGGGTTCGATTCCCACCCAGGACAAACTTTGTGTGATGAGCATGAATGTTTTTCCTGTGTCTGGGTGTAATTTATCTATAATATGTATGTATTTAGAAAGTATATAAGTATGTATATCAGTTGTCTGGTTACCATAACACAAGCTCTGCTTAGCTTGGGATTAGATGTATTTATTTATAATACCCAGTACAAGTATTATATGTTAGGTTGCTTTCGAATATTGTTTACATTTACAATATTACATGTACAGTCGACAATCATAGTGTAGGCTCCTATATTGCGTCTAGTGTTTTTTTTATATTCAGTCGAAATATATTAAATGCAGTCCACCAGCGTAGTGTAGAAAATTAGCAAGAATCAATATTTTTTTGTAGATGACTGTAGTCTTTCATGAGAACATAATAACATTTAATTTAATTTTTTTGCAGGCAATCTCCCTAATATTCGGCAACATAGTAGACATCTATGAGTTAACGGTTACTCTTCTCGGGAACCTAGAAGACGCTATGGAAATGTCCCAGGACTCGCCTACGCCTTACATCGGCAGCTGTTTCGAAGGTGAGTCTGTCTGTCTGTATAAACAAACAGTAAAAAATAAAATATTAGTTTGGTCCTGTTTAATTAAGATACTCCATAATTTAGACGCGATTAAAGACATGGCCCACTATAAATACATCGATTTACTTCAGGCGCTGGCAAGACAGGGCTAAACTAACATGTATCTACTGTCTTTTTCATAATGAAATGGAAAGAGAAAGAAACACTTAAATTTAAATTAGTTTAGTTTTTCAAAAACTCAAACTCAAATCATTTATTTCTAATAGACCATTTAAAAGGCACTTTAGTACGTCAAAAACAAAGAAAAATGAATCTAGTTGCCCATTCCAAAAAGTTTGATTCGTATGGAGAAGAATGGGCAAGAAACTCCATACTTACTCTTTTAAAATTATTTATACATTGTCAAATGTGAGGAGAAGTTAGTGAACAAGAGTAAGTAGTTTTATTTTGAAAATAATTTACTTTCAGTAAGTTACTGTAATACACAGTCAGGCATCGGATTCCGCACTGAAAAGTTAAAAAATAAAATGCTTTTTTCCAAAAAAAAATAATAATAACTGCTTTCAAAAACTAAAAGCAGAAAAGTTGCAAAAATTTCGGAAATCGGTGTCAACACAAATTGACCGACAGAAGAGAAGCCACCATTTTATTTGTCAATGTTTATGTGTGTATGTTATGTACAAAATATGTATAATATATTGTTCCAGAACTGGCGGAGGTGGAAGAGTTCCGCGCATACGTCCGCTACGCTAACATCGTAACGCGGAAGGAGTCCAGGGAGGCGTTACAGAGCATCGTCGACGACCCAGTGGTGAGTTTGTAGCTTTATAGGCTTATTTATATTTCTTATTGAACATTGTTCTTTTTTAACTAAATTTAACCTTTTGAACGTTACGTCAAAACAGTAAAAAAATCGTGCCCTCAACACCAAGATAAGTATAGAAATCTGTCACAAAATCGTGACACCTTTTTGGTTGTCGTCTATACATTTCTTTTACGGTCAAATGGTTAAACTAACAATAGTTGACTCTGGGTCGTAAAAAAATAATGACGTGTTAGTTAAATAATAAAGTGATTTTAATGTCCTTACTTATAGCTTAAAACAGTTCATAATTTTTTCAGCTCACTTCACAGTGACAAATTTTATATTTTGTCACGGCGCCCTTCTAAACAAAAAGTATTGTCACACACAGTCGACAGAAATAGGTACCTACAATAGTAGTTGCAATTTTCGATGTTTTAATTAAAAATTTGTGGTACCGAATATCAATTAAGGTTGACTTACCATACCGCAAAAAATGAAAAGAGGCGCTTTTCATTTCGATTAATGCTTGTGCCTACTCTGCATGAGAAGAGGCCTCAGTGGGACAGTTATAGGCTGGTATTATTATTATTAGCTAGCTTAAAATAATGAGTTCATAATATTTCCCACAGCTATCAGAGCGTCTCGACACAGCCGGTCACGGGTTCCGTCTAGCAGTAAAGTACTACCTGCCGAAGTTATTAATGGCGCCAGTAGCGCATGTGTTCCTGTACCACAACTATGTGCTCGCGCTTCTACAGATCGCGCCCGCCTCTGAGGACAGAGAGAGTTTTAAACAGGTCAGTTTGTAGAAAAAATTAGGGCAGGAATTTGATAAATTTCATGTTAGTAAGACAAAGAAGAAGATAAGGTGTGAGTGACGCCATTTTCCTTAAGAGAACCATCTGCTAGCCCCTCATCTGGCGATTGGTATGGCTTGTCGACCAGGCCAGTTGAGTGAACCACAACCGTAGCACAGATAAAACAATAAAATGACATTGATCATAAGGGTCTATTTCGCGTGACAGTAATGACACCTGACATTAATGACAGTTGCCAAATTGACATTTAGCCAGACCACAGGCTAGGCTCTTTGTGAATTTTTTTTATTTACAACTTTTTTTTATTTTGGATTTACCACCCCTTGGATGCTTTATCATGTGGTAGGCGGGATTTAAGAGCGAAAGAGATGAATGTATCGCGAGTGAGGGAGTAAGTACTACCAGCCAAAGCTTTTTATGGAATGTAAAAGAGTGAAAGAGATGAATGTAACGGAAGTAAGGGACAGAAAGAGGCTGTGAAAAATATGATGTAAAGTTCATGGCGTATTTTAGAGGCGTAAAGAACGCGTAGGTTTCTAGAGTATACGTCTTTGAAATTCAAGTTATTTTTCCCTTTTAAGTTTTCGAAGGCGGTATTCCGTTTTCTTTTTGTATTTCAATTGTTTCTTTTTTTTTAATTCGCGTGAAATCAAAAGTTATTTTTAGTTTTTTTTTATTGTTTTTGTTTTTTTTTTATAAAATTCACATTTTCAGATAACACCCGCTGCTGAAGACAGGGAGAGCTTTAAACAGGTCAGTTGGGGCAATTTAGGGTACAGGGTACATTTAGGGTAGGTACGGCGACAATTTAAGGTACAAAGGGTCAATTAACGGTCCCTAGCCTATATATATTGGTTCTCTTAAGTTATTTCGCTAAGTATCTACATGACTTTGAATCACAAGAGGAACGTGAAATTAGAGAGAGCACGCGAAGAAACATTTTTAAGCAACGAATAGCGCCAAAATTTAGTATAGTTGAGCATTGTTCGAAGTATCAAGCGGTAGAGATATTTAATAAGTTGCCTTCTGAGATAAAGGTCCTAATTTATAACACGCACTTGTTTAAAACAAAATTAAAAGCCTTTTTATTAGAAAAATGTTTGTATAATATATCGGAATTAATGCCTCAATTATAATAATCTAATTTATCTCTTTTATTATTTTTATTTCTATTTTGACATTATATAATTTAAAATCTTTTGACATTACTTTTAACCTTATTTGTAAGTATATTCGACACAATGTAAAAATTGTTTTATGAATGAATAAATAAAATAAATAAATTAAGGTTACAAACGGTGAAGTTAGGACAGAGAGTCAATTTAGAGGACAAAGGGTTAATTTAGGAAAGTAGGAGTCAACTTAGTGGACAAAGAGTCAATTGAGGGAACAAGGGCCAATTTAAAGAACAAAGGGTCATTTAAAAAAAAAAGGGAAAATGGGGTCAATTTAGGGTACATAGGTCAATGTTTTGTGTAGGTAACTAAATAGTGATACGTATGTATTTTGTTTTCAGGTGGAATGCAATCTACATCCAATTAAGAAATTATTAATAAAGGCACTAGGAAATGGACCAAAATTGTGAGTATTTCAGTCTTTTTTTGGTTTTAAAGATCTAAGCATACATGCAATGTGTAATAATAATGCGTAATGTGTAATAATATTATGTAATAATCGCATATATAAAATTCTCGTGTCACAATGTTAGTAACCTTACTCCTGCGAAACGGCTTCACCGATTCTTACCAAACTTTATATGCATATTCAGTAGGCCTGAGAATCGGCTACTATCTATTTTTCATACCCCTAAGTGATAAGGGTTGTTCACCCATTTTTAACTGGGGTGAAACCGCGGGAGGCAGCTATAGTTATGTATAATATGAGTTGTCTGGTTTCCATAGAGCCTAGTTTGAAAGCAAATAGCCCTGCCCCCGTACCATGACGTTTAAAGTAAGATTGTTTTATTCCTGTTCAGGAGTGTGCAAGTGACAGCGTTAGACACGTTGTCTAGCGCCGTCTCTTTCCCACTGAAAGTAATATCAAAGTAATACTGCTAATAAGGGCTGGTGGTACGCCCCCTGAATGAGTTTTTCCAAGATATTCATTAATGAATGCTTATCTCAGGGACGCGACGCTACGGATGGCGAGTCGAGCGCGCCGACAACTCGCCATAGAGAAGTGCAACGAACTCGCGAGGATTGTCGACAACTGGGACATCCGGGACATTGGACAGTGTTGTAACGAGTTTATTAGAGGTATGTATGTAGTATATAGCAGATGAAACTATAGCCCTTAATATGGCCATTCGTATAGTTTGTCGACCAGGCCAGTTGAGTGAACCACAACCGTACCACAGATTAAACTACAAAATGACAGTGATCATAAGGGCCAATTCCGCGTGGCAGTTATATGACACCTGACATTAATGACAGCTGTCACATTGACATTTGGCTAGACCACAGGATAGAGAAATATTTACAACTCGCTCGGGAGTCATCTCGTGTTCTTGGTTATAAGAACACGTGTATGATCTCCATACTATAATTTAATAACCGAACAATTGTCATTTAAACTGAAATATTATTTTCAAACTGGACATTGGCAGAAATCGCCGAAAATTCGGTAGATTGCCATAATAAATATAAATATAAAAGTTGAAGTTGAAGTTGAGAATTATTTACAACTCGCTCGGATATGGCAACTGGGATATCCAGGACATTATGTAGGAATGTATGTGAGTTTTTTTTTAAAAGAGTGTCCATGGAGTTTCTTGCCTGTTCTTCTCCATAGAGATCTATGATTTGGAACAGGCAATTAGCGTCACTTTTCTGACTGACCGACCGACTCTTTTGACTATTTATAAGTGCCTATATGGTCTAAGTGAAATAAATGCCTTAAATTTTGAATTTTGTAAGCTTATTTGTCTCTCTAATGACATGAAAAAGATTTGGTGATATTCATTCTATATTATTAATAGCTTAGCGATAAACTTTCATGTATTTTCCGAAATCTTACGACTGATTCTAAAACCAATATCTCTATTTTGTGTCTAGCTTTTCCGTGTACAAATTCAAATTTTGAACACTTTCGTATAATTCATTTAAATACTTTATTTTGTATTATCAAAAAAGTTATTATTTTAAAATAACTCCCTTCATTACATAAGTTGTGCAGTATATTGCCCTCACTGTTTTTGTCCTATTGGTGTACAATAAAGAATATTCTATCTATTTATCTATATTGTAAAGAAAAACAAGATATTAAATAGCTTAAAACTTTTTGGAATGGGCAACAAGATTTTGTTTTTGACTTTCTAAAGGGGTTATGGGACATCCCGCTCACAAAAGATCTCGCTCCCGGGCGAGATGTCCACTTTTTAAAATGTGCATGGGTATATTCGCCCGAATAATAATGTCCTGTGTAAAATAAATGATACTGGGAGGTCTCTTATTAAAAAGAAAACTATATTTTTTTATTAGACATCAGAAGAATCTGTAAACCATAAAGTCAAATGACCATATTTAAACAGTACATTATTTTTTCTGGCGAATATACCCATGCACATTTTAAAAAGTGGAAATCTCGCCCGGGGGCGAGATCTTTCGTGGGCGGGATGTCCCATAACCCCTTCTAAAGTGCCTTTAAAATGGTAAAAATAAACGATTTGACTTTGAAAAGAAATAAGTTTAAAAGCATTATATTTAAAACAAAGTAAATATGATGTTATTATTTGTTACAGAGGACACACTGTCTAAGATCGGTCCGGGCAAGCGTATAGCGGAGCGACGAGCGTATCTGTTCGATGGACTACTGTTGCTGTGCAAGCCTATTACTAACATTGTAAGTATATTTATATTATCTCTTCTCATAAAATAAATCTCATTGAAGTAGGACAAACATCCCCAATTCGTCGTTGATTTCCTTGTTTATATCCATTCCACCTGAAATGATCACAGCCATGTATTATTATCACCTAATTACACATGTTTTTGCAAATAAATCTATCTTTATCTTTTCAATCATTACATATAATAAAATTGTAGAAGGTCGGTGTCTGTACATGGAAGATAAATAAGAAAAACTTTATTAGGGGAGCTTTATATACGCAATAGAACCCAAATCAATGATTTTTAGAATTTTTGTACGTTTGTTCGGGCTAATCTCAAAAATGGCTTAACCTAATTGAATGCGGTTTTCACTAATGCGTTGCGGTTTGCTGGGATTAACATTTAGTTTTTGTTTTGTTTCAATCGGTTTATAAATCTATCTTTATCTTTAAAATCTAAACTAAATTTAAGTTCTGTGCATCTTTTTCTTTCCATTTCATTAAGAAAAGGACAGAAGATAAAACGTTACTGTGCTTTTTGGGGGAAGTCAAGTAAAACAATCATCATCTCCCTAGCCTTTTCCCAACCATTTTGGGGTCGGCTGCCAGCCTAACCGGATTCAGCTAGATACCGGTGTTTTACGTGAAGCGACTGCCTATCTGACCTCCACAACCCAGTCACTGGGCGACACGATACCTCTTGGTTAGACTGGTCAGAGTTTCTGGCTAACCAGTAACGACTGTCAAGGTTCTACGAATGACAACCGGGACCAACGGCTTTACGTGCTTTCCGAGGCACGGAATGTCAGTGATGTCTAAGATAAACTTTAGAAAGTACATATGAATTGAAAAAGTCACATTGGTACTTGCCCGGATTTGAAGCCACAACCTCTTACACGAGAGGCGGGCGCCATATCCACTGGGCTATCACGACATTTTTCAAGTAAAACAATAAATAATTTAAAATAATCAAAAATACAACTGCAATTTTGGTTGATGGTTTTGTTTCGTGTTATTGCCACCAACTTCTGAAATCGCAGTACGGTTTTCGGATTATTTAATTATTATTTTTTATTTTACTTTTGTGCGCGTGACGGAGAGTATAATATATGTCATTCCTACAACTGCGAGAAATACGGTAGTTTCCACCATTATCAATTGACGTACTTTTTATGAGCTGTCAAAACGCCATTCTCCTATAGATTTTGTATGGCAATGGCGATTTATTGATTTCAAAACAACTAAAAATCAAATTTTATAGCAAATTGAAAATGAACCGAATTTATTAGGCTGATGTTAGTAGAGGTTTTATAGGAATTGTGTCTTATATTTATTGGTTAATGGTGGAAACTACCTAATTCATAATTATATCGAAATCCGTTAAATGATTTGGGCTGTTGAATGAGACATACGCTCGGAAAACAACCCTCCTTTTGGCTATAACTGCGACGAATTCATCTATCAAAATCCGTTAAATGATATTGGTGGTTGAATGAGACATTTGTCTCCCTTTTGGCAGTCTGGACTGGACCTTTTTGACACAGCTGTCGGGTCCACAAAGATTAAGTACTTTATTTTTTAGTTAATAACTCTTATTACTGTTTTATATGCTACTAGCTATTGCCCGCGGCTTCGCTCGCGTTAGAAAGAGACAAAAAGTAGCCTATGTTACTCTCCATCCCTTCAACTATCTCCACTTAAAAAATCACGTCAATTCGTCGCTCCGTTTTGCCGTGAAAGAAAGACAAACATACAGACAGACACACTTTCCCATTTATAATATTAGTATGGATATGTATGTTGTAAATTGTCATACCGGCACTGCTGTGTAAAATAAATGTATTTTCTTTCTTTCTTCGGTGTAAAGAACTTTATTTCTCATAAGAACTTAAAACTAACAGTTTGCTTACAATGAGATACTTATGATTATTACTTAATATTAATAATATTACCTCTAAGGTGTCGGAAACATTATCTTACTAATTTATAATTCATCATCATTCTTTCTTTCAGTCGGGTAAAAACAGATCCCAATTAGTACGCCGAGCTTGAAAGCTACTCACAAACTAATTTCCTCCCCCCACAGGTAGTGAACGCGAGCGCGGGCGGCGCGGGCACGAGCGGCGCACAACAACTCAAGCTCAAGGAGAAGCTGCACATACGGAAACTTGAGCTCGTCGACAGACCTGACGCTGAAGGTATACCTGCCTTACACGAAGGGGCCCAACAGGGCCAACGCCTGCCGGGGTTGCGGAATGTTTATAATAGTTACCGTGACCCCGGAACATAAAGGGCAACCGAAGGAACATGAGTGGGTTTTAGTCAGTAAAAGTCTAACACGTCCTTCCGCCGCACCCAGGACAGGAGCAGTCATTTCATGATTTCCCACTCCCCAAAAAAAAAGGGATACCTGTCTTATATTATACTAGCTCTTCCTCGCAGTTTCACCCGCGTTACGTTAGGTTTTTGGTTACTGCTTCGCTCCCGTGGGACATAGCGTGATATTATATAGCCTATGTTTCTCAGGGATAATGTAGGTTTCGAATGGTTCAAGAATTTTTAAAATCGGTCCAGTAGTTTTTGTGCCTATTCATTACAATCAAAGAAACAAACAAAGTTTTCCTCTTTATAATATGAGTATAGATTATATTACTTTTTTAATAATATTCCTCCCAACAGAGGGCCGACACATGGTAGAACTATGCCCACGCGTGGGCCCAGCTGTGGTGCTCGCGTGCGCTTCGTGCGCAGAGAAACGGAACTGGATGTGCGACCTCGTCATGCTCAATACAAAGCCTATGCTGGACCGGTTCCTGGACAGGTAAGCAGCTGGAATGTCTTCCTAACCTAAAGATAAATTATTTGTTTTCATTAGTCATGGTTTTTTGGAGGGGATTAGACATTTAACCCATCACGCTTGTCTATTGCGGGTTGATAGGTGGACAGTGAACCTGCTCACTCGGTTCGTGGATGCCGCCGTTAACATTTATGTTAATCTTTCCGTTACCACCCAAAATTGACATCCTGCCCTAACGCCAATTATCCAACTTAAGCCATCTGGATACCGTGGCAGTTCGCGTGCCCTAAGTTGGTTGTTGTTACTAGATATTGAGTAACTTGATTCCCTAAGTCGACTTTTACGACCTGCGCGGGATGATAAGCAGCTGGCACATTCTATATTTTTCTTTTGCTCCCAGATCAGCGCCAAAAAAAGCACTTTGAAACGTCATTTACACAGTGATATAAATAAAAAGGTGTAGATATAGATAACACAGTGATATAAGTAAAAAAGTGTAAATATAGATAGGTTACCTAGGGTCTACTCACATTTATCAACGCGGAATCGGCTTAAGCCGAGTGCGTATCACCACAGTGCCGTACAGATGCGATCAGCTAATAGGCAAACGGCTCGTTTCGCCGTCATCCGGCGACTTGACTCGTCGTCCGAGCCGTGTCGATGCGAAGCGAATACTACAATTTTTTTCGGGAATTCTCGATACCGTTTTCGTGATATTAGCAGGCGTCCGTCACTCGCTCAAGGCCACGCGTTTTATGCCTACCGCTTCGCGTACCGTCGACGATACAACGAACACCGGGCTGTCGCGCGCCCGCCTGAGTGCTCGCGCGTCACGGGTACAGCGCTGACTATCAAAATGCCGAAACCACGTAATTATTGCGTGATTATTGTGCAATTCCCCTGTTTCCCAATTCTCCTGTTTCCCTTTTGATTATTTATTAAAATTATTCACACGGTTTTGGATATTTTCGACACTAAAATATAATAATCGGGAATTCAAGGAACGAAAAATATGCATCAGTCATTTTATTAAAAGAAAAAATATTTGATCAACAAAACAAAAAAATATTGTTTTTCTAAATCATTCTTTTTATTACCATTATCATCATACGTATAACCCTAGCAGATTTGCTGGACGACACGCACACACGTTAGTCGCGCGGCGGGCAAAAGAATCTCAACTCTCTTTGTGCGTACTTATGGTACATTTCTCCTCGCTGCAAACAGCTGGTATTATTATTATGATTTTGTATAGCGTAGGTATTTTAGTTTTTGTATTGGAGTGAAGTATCTGTTACGTAGTAACTTTTAAATAATCTGTGATATTACTAATTACTAGTGACCAAAATTAGTAGACCTAATTTACCTAAAGTTTGTTTTTCCCGTCTTGGGTGATTACTGATTATTCACACAAATAGCACAGCTTAGGCCTAATGAATACACTTTTGTCCTTGAAATAACTGTTACGTCTTGTCTCCAGTATCCTACTAGACCTGGAACGCCGACACCCTCTGAAGCTGCCTCCAGCGTCGTTGTACCGGTTCGCGGTGCCCGACTCTCCCGACAACATCGTGTTAGAGGAGCATTCTGCGGCCAGACATCAGGGAAATGCGCCCGTGCCGCTCATCAAGGTAAAATAAAGAAAGAAAAGCAGGGCATTTGTGTGTAGTAAAACTACAAAATATTAAAACTTATGTACTAGAAATTAATGATATTATACGTAAAAAGAATATCTACTCCTTTTTACTTATAATATCATTTATTTACAACATTTATTTATTTAAATAGAACGGCAGAAGCCGTTCTATTCATTGGTTATCATTGGTTTCTAGTATATAACTTATACTAGGTGTATTTTTGGTCGAGATGATTTTACCCATAAAAACAAACAACTTTTATTATGGAACCAAACTCTCAAATCGCGAAAAAAATATCAGCTGTTTCTAACAAGAGTTCAATGCCCTTCCAACCAAATTGTATGAAATAGCTGATATTTTTTTCGAGATTTCAAAGTTGGTTCCATAATAAAAGTTGTTGGTTTTTATGAGTAGACTCATCTAGCGGGTTGTGCAAGACCAAAAATACACCTAGTATGTAATGTAATATTTAGAGATCGAGAAATTCTGGCAAACATTATCAAAAATGTATTTTTCAACTTAGCTTTAGACACTGCAAGCTTTCAAACCTGACAATCACACTAAAATTTCTCACACAAGCCAATTTCACCCGTATCCTCTCCACACAGGGCGCAACTCTCCTCAAATTGGTCGAGCGGCTCACCTACCACATATACGCGGACTTGAACCTAGTCCGAACATTTCTGACCACGTACAGGTCATTCTGTTCTCCTGGAGAACTACTGGAACTGCTCATCGAACGGTTCAAGATCCCGGAGCCGAGTGAAGTGTACGACACGCCGCGCAGCGGTGAGTACGGGAGTGAACGACTGAGTGAATGACGAGTACATTGAGTGAACTGTTATTGAAAACTTGAAAATGTATAATCTAAGTTTTTGAACCAATTACCGTGACTGTTCCATTTTCAAAGTAAATGGGTATTATCCTTGTATAAAAAAGCTAAACTATATTGTAAAAAAAAACAGTAATAAAATAAAAAAAAATGGGTGTTTTAATACCCGAAAGTCAAAAGTCATATTGTTTATTTCCATTATACTATGAAAGCACTTTGAAACTTCAATTAAATTTAACAATAGTTGATTCTAGTCGCCCATTCCAAAAGGTAGTTTTGTATGGAGAAGAATGGCCAAAAAACTCCATAATGAATTGCAAACAGAAATAAGAATTCAAATAAAACAAAACATTCATTAATGGGAATAGTTACAGTTCGCTGTCCGTTCAGAGGAATATAACCTTAAGAGAGATATGTATGTGTAAATATTTATAACTGTAATATTTTAATGGGGGCCATTCATTTATCACGTAAGACGATTTTAGACGGGCTTAGAGGCTCTACCACGGCTTATTATTATTTTTATGTAATCCGGTATTTGACACCATCATCAATTGACGTACGTTTTATAAGCTGTCAAAACGCAATTCTCCAATAGACTTTGTATGCCAATACCAGCTTGTGACGTCACAAGCTAGCAACCCTATTGACTAACTATTTATTGATTTTTAAGCAATTAAAAATCGAATTTTACAGTAAATTAAAAACAAATCCGATGCTTAGCACTAATAAAAAGATAGGTTTTATAAAAAATATGTCTTAGATTTATCGGTTAATAGTGTCAAATACCGTATTAATATCAAACATGTGGTTATCTTTCCTGCCAGGGTTGCGTAATAGTTCTAATAGTTACCGCGGCCCCAAAGCTTAAAGTGCAACCGAAGGAACAAGGATGTGTTTTAATCAGTAAAAGTCTGACACTCCCTCCCGCCCCGCCCAGGGCGGGAGAAATCATTTGATGATTTCCCATGCATAAAAAAGGGATCCTATAAGGTTTCCGTTTTTACCTTTCGGGGTACGGAACCCTAAAATGAGGTTATGTTTTCGTACATAGGTAGGGGTCAAAAACAGAAAAAAAAACGTTTTACGTAATAAATGAATTGCCCCATAGTTGTCATTGGTTTTTGGGTACCAGCTTTAATACATACCCATCTTTGTTAACTGTAAAAAATCTAAGTTTTTTATTATTTAATTTATTGTAAGTATCATGTCTGTTTGTGCACGCTAGTCCCAAGGATCAAGACTCCTAAAAAGGACGTGAGTCCGAACTCTTCTCTACTGGATATTGATCTAGGTAATGTTGTTATGATAATAAATGTTATTCCGGCGAAGTCTAGTAATATTATGATAAGAAATGTTGTTACAACGTAGTAAAAAGAAGGTTTATTTTTGACCATTATATGTGTAGGCAATGATATTAAAAGTAAAAAGGTGTATATCTACACTAATATTATAAAGAGGAAAACTTTGTATGTTTGTTTGTTTGATTGTCATGAATAGGCTCAAAAACCACTGGACCGATTTTAAAAATTCTTTCACCATTCGAAAGTTCCATTGTCAACGAGTAACATAGGCTAAATAATATCATGCTTAGTCCCACGGGAGCGAAGCAGTAACCAAAAACCTAACGTAATGCGGGTGAAACTCAAACAGACTCATGTAAGCTTCACTTCATGAGATTAAAAATATTGACACTGCCCAGCATCTACATTTATGAGTCAGCATTATTTGTTCTTTCCAATCTGGATCTGTTTGAGTATCGTACGAGAAAGCGTCACGCAGATAAATTATGCGTTCCATTTTGTAAAACCGCTTTTCTTTCAAAAAGCTTTGTTTGCATGGGCCCAAAGATATTTAATAAACTACCCTCAGTTATACGTAGTTAAAGTAATGCCAATTTATTTAAAAAGAAACTTAAATCTTTCCTCATAGATAAGGCTGACCCTGACCATTAAGACTGAGGTCGTACGCTCAATTTCTACTCAAGATTTTTTTGTGTGATGAGCATGATTGTTTGTTCTGTGTCTGTGTGTACTTTATTAATAAATTGTATATTGTATTGTGTATCATTGGTTTGGTTACCATAACACAGGTTATCTACCTCATTTGGAATCTTGGCCGTGTGTGAGTTGTTTCAAGAAATTTATTTATTTATATTTTATTTATTTTCTACAGCGGACAGCATAGAGAGCGTGGCGAGTAGCGACGCTGAGAAACTTAGTAAAAATACAGCGAGAGAAGACTGGAAGAGGTATAGGAAAGAATTTCAGCAACCGGTTAAATTCAGGTGAGACCGCCGACCATAATTCAGTACACAATCTTCTTTACAATGTCTAAAACCGATTGATAATTTGCTAATGGTGCTGATTCTCTTATTCACAAACTAACGTAAATTTAAGTTAAGTGCATCTTTCTCTTTCCATTTAATTAAGAAAAGGATAGAAGAAAAAATATTAGTTAAGTCCTGTCAAATTTAGACACTCTTAGACGCGATTTAAAAACATGGCGTCTAAATATACGTCAATTTTCATCAGGCGCTGTCTAATTTGACAGGATTAAACTAAAACGTATCTTGTCCTTTTCTTTAAGAAATGGAAAGAGAAAGATAAATTTAACTTAAATTTAGTTTAGTTTGTGAACAAGAGAATCGGTACCAACGTCCAGTTTGGGATCAGATGGCCGTGTGTAAGTTGTCCCAAGATATTTATTTAATAACTATTAGCTTTTGCCCGCGACTTCGTCTGCGTGAAATAATAGTTCCCGTTCCCGAGGGATTTCCGGGATAAAAATCTTCCTATGTCCTTTCTCGGGTCCCAGACTATAAGTATCTGTACCAAATTTCATTTAAATCGGTTCAGTAGTTTTGGCGTGAAAGCGAGACAGACAGACTCCACACTCCACACTTTGCCATTTAGAAAATACTAATATTATAAATGGAAAAGTGTGTCTGTCTGTTTGACCGTCATTCACGGCAAAACGAAGCGTCGAATTGACGTGTTTTTTTAAGTGGAGATAGTTGAAGGGATGGAGAGTAACATAGGCTACTTTTTATCTCTTTTTAACGCGAGCGAAGCGTAGTAGCAAAAGCTAGTTTATATTATTAGTTTTACAAATGTTACCATTTCCATTCCCAGGGTAATAAACGTCCTCCGTCACTGGGTGGACCAGCATTTTTACGATTTTGAGCGAGAGCCGGCGCTTTTGGAGAAACTTCGAGAATTCCTCGAGTCCGTCGACGGGAAACCCATGAAGAAGTGGGTGCAGAGTGTGCTCAAGACTTTGCAGCGGAAGGTGAGCGGATTTGGACCTTATTTGTATGGCATTTAAGGTCTGTTTTTGTTTGTTGATATCAGCTTTATGTGACGAGCTTATGCAGAAGTGTGTGTAGAGCGAAGGTGCGCGGGTTTCGGCTCTATTTGTATAAAGATTAGGTCCGTTTTCGCTTTTCCTAATTGGAGTCAGGCGAAAGCTAGCTAATGTTGAGCGAATGTAAAAGGTTTCGACTTTATTTCTTTGGCGTTTAGATCGATTTTTAGTTGTCTGACTGATAGTTAAAGATATAATTCGTGTATTAGACAATTCCTCGAGTCCGTCGACGGGAATCCCATGAAGAAGTGGATTCAAAGTGTGCTCAAGAGCTAGTTAGTTAGACCTAGTTACTTACCTTATTTAATGCTGCTTTGCTCACGTTCTATATAATATTTGTGTCAGATCGTTTGTAGGAGAAAAATAACGTACTACAACATTGCAATGCACAAGTCCCATAAAAAGTCTGTTCGTATTAAATAGCTCCTACAATGAATGACAGCTGGCTGTCAGGCTGTCTTTCTATTGTGTCTCGAATCACGTGTGTTCGACCAACCGACAGCCGGCTGTCGGGCTGCTATTGTCTTAGGGTCGCCCCATATTTATTGACGCGAAATCGGCTAACACCGGTCAAAAAAACCTTTATGTCTACGGAATACGGTTGTTACTAATACCATTCGCATCGGCTCGGCTCGGACAACGCGTCACGACGCCGGCCGACGGCGAAACGAGCCGTTTGCCTATTAGCTGATCGCATTCGTACGGTGCTGTCGTGATACACACTCGGCTTAAGCCGATTCCGCGTCGATAAATGTGGGTAGACCCTTATTGTGTTTCGAATCACGTGTGTTCGAAGGATTAACGCTATCTTTTTGTCCTCCAGAGCCTCCCGTCGGACTGCGAGTCCGTGTCCAACCTGTCGCTGGCCTCCCAGGTGTCGCACGTGTTCGACCGCCTCCCCCCCACCCCCCTGAAGCACGTGGCGGACCCCGAGCGCTGCGACTGGCATCCACTCGCGCTCCACCCGCTCGAGATGGCCCGCCAGCTCACCCTGCTCGAGTTCCATCTGTACAGACAGGTCAGTGTCTAGTTCAGCTCACCCGCTCGAGATGGCCCGCCAGCTCACCCTGCTCGAGTTCCATCTGTACAGACAGGTCAGTGTCTAGTTCAGCTCACCCGCTCGAGATGGCCCGCCAGCTCACCCTGCTCGAGTTCCATCTGTACAGACAGGTCAGTGTCTAGTTCAGCTCACCCGCTCGAGATGGCCCGCCAGCTCACCCTGCTCGAGTTCCATCTGTACAGACAGGTCAGTGTCTAGTTCAGCTCACCCGCTCGAGATGGCCCGCCAGCTCACCCTGCTCGAGTTCCATCTGTACAGACAGGTCAGTGTCTAGTTCAGCTCACCCGCTCGAGATGGCCCGCCAGCTCACCCTGCTCGAGTTCCATCTGTACAGACAGGTCAGTGTCTAGTTCAGCTCACCCGCTCGAGATGGCCCGCCAGCTCACCCTGCTCGAGTTCCATCTGTACAGACAGGTCAGTGTCTAGTTCAGCTCACCCGCTCGAGATGGCCCGCCAGCTCACCCTGCTCGAGTTCCATCTGTACAGACAGGTCAGTGTCTAGTTCAGCTCACCCGCTCGAGATGGCGCGCCAGCTCACCCTGCTCGAGTTCCATCTGTACAGACAGGTCAGTGTCTAGTTCAGCTCACCCGCTCGAGATGGCCCGCCAGCTCACCCTGCTCGAGTTCCATCTGTACAGACAGGTCAGTGTCTAGTTCAGCTCACCCGCTCGAGATGGCGCGCCAGCTCACCCTGCTCGAGTTCCATCTGTACAGACAGGTCAGTGTCTAGTTCAGCTCACCCGCTCGAGATGGCCCGCCAGCTCACCCTGCTCGAGTTCCATCTGTACAGACAGGTCAGTGTCTAGTTCAGCTCACCCGCTCGAGATGGCCCGCCAGCTCACCCTGCTCGAGTTCCATCTGTACAGACAGGTCAGTGTCTAGTTCAGCTCACCCGCTCGAGATGGCCCGCCAGCTCACCCTGCTCGAGTTCCATCTGTACAGACAGGTCAGTGTCTAGTTCAGCTCACCCGCTCGAGATGGCCCGCCAGCTCACCCTGCTCGAGTTCCATCTGTGCAGACAGGTTATAATTTATGTATCCTAGTTTTAAACCATGTCTATGGATGAATAAAAGTTATAAAAAAAATATTAATATGGCTATAAAAATCATAATAACCTGCAAAAAAACCGCCAGTTTCGCAAATCTTTAAACCCTAAAAAGTTGAATAATATTTCAAATAATAATAATATGTTTAGCACTAAATTAGTTTTGAAACTTTTGAGACAAGTATACCCAACATTCAAGTTAAATTTCATTCCTGCTCAATTACAATTTTAGTTCTTCTAACTCGATTCAAATTCAACACTGTTTTAATTTGGTCGGGAAAACCCATACTAATATTATAAATGGGAAAGTGTGTCTGTCTGTCTGTTTGTCTTTCTTTCACGGCAAAACGGAGCGATGAATTGACGTGATTTTTTAAGTGGAGATAGTTGAAGGGATGGAGAGTAACATAGGCTACTTTTTGTCTCTTTCTAACGCGAGTGAAGCCGCGGGCAAAAGCTAGTATTATTATGAAGACAAAGCTTTAACTCGTGTGTTTATCTAGGTAAAACCTTCAGAGCTAGTGGGAGCTGTATGGACCAAGAAAGATAAGGAGAAGACCAGCCCCAACCTACTTAGGATAATTAAACATACCACCAATGTGAGTACCATTTTATTTATATCGCTTCTTCGGTCATTGCTCTCCCTAGGCCCTAGCGTGTTTAAAAAATATCTTTTCATCCCACCTATTCGAAAAAGACGACTTTGTTCCCCTTTAAGTACGCCCAAAGTTGGTGTTTTCTACAAGAAACTTTTAGCGGGCAATAATGACGCTCCAAATTCAAAAAGTGCGCCTAAAAGTAACTTTTAATCGCACTTTTTGAATTTGGAGCGACTTTGCATGTTTTACGCCCTGTTGAAATGGGCCTAAAAACTCTTTGAATTTGGAACATCTTAATGCTCAACGCCGAATAATCGACGACGGCCAATACCATAGTCACGCCGCGGCTGAATAAAAAAAACTTAAATAGAAATAAAACGCACAAACTACAGCCCGAGTTCCCATAAAAATTTTCACAGATTGTTTTGCAGCAAATATTAATGTAGCTACTATTATTATCAAGCTATGATAATAATAGCAGCTACAATAATAATTTTAAAGTATGAAGCGCCTTTAATTTTCTCATAGGGGGTGATGAAAAGTAGAGTGTATCACTCTGGCGCAAAATATATTTTTGGCTCGGGGGACGTACTTTGAATACCTCGCTACGTTCGGGATTCTATTTAAGAATCCATCGCAAAGCTCGGGATTGTACTCTAGAATCCCTCTAGATTCAAAAAACGCCCTCGCCGTAAAAATATTACTTTGCGCCCTTGTAATACAATATACTATTTATTACTACTTTTTCTATTTTATTACTTTTCGGAAAGCAATATTACCACAGGTCGGACTTAGGTAGAGTTTTTAGTACTTGCATCGAAATATTGATATAAAGATAGATGACCTGTGATTTCTAATAGACAATTTCGTGTGTAAACAGTATTACAAATGAATAAAAATAATAAAATCATCAGAGATGAGATCTATGATTATTATAGAGATATCTACGCATCTTTGAGTATGTTTGACGGCTCTGTTGCTCTAGTGGTTAGTCACCTTGACTGCTAAGCCAGAGGTCGTGGGTTCGTTTTCCATCCAGGCCAAATTTTACGTGATGAGCATCATTGTTTGTTCTGTGTCTGGGTGTGATTTATTTATAATATGTATCCATACTAATATTATAAATGGGAAAGTGTGTCTGTCTGTCTGTCTGCCTGTTTGTCTTTCTTTCACGGCAAAACGGAGCGACGGATTGACGTGATTTTTTAAGTGGAGATAGTTGAAGGGATGGAGAGTAACATAGGCTACTTTTTGTCTCTTTCTAACGCGAGCGAAGCCGCGGGCAGAAGCTAGTGTATTTATAAATTATCTAAGTATGTTTAACAGTTGACTAGTTACCATAGTACCGTGTGTTGTCCAAGGATACAAGTAAGGTTATAAAATAAATTCTATTAATTTTCTCAGTTCACCCGCTGGATGGAGAAATGGATAGTGGAAAGTGAGAACCTAGAAGAACGTGTAGGCGTGGTGTGCCGGCTCCTAGAGCTGTGCGTGGCGCTCCGCCACCTCAACAACTTTAACGGAGTCCTCGCGGGCGTCGCCGCCTGCGGGAGCGCCTCTGTGCATCGACTGAGGGCTACTTTTCAGGTCAGTAAAACTATACATCCGTACTAATATTATAAATTGAAAGTAACTCTGTCTGTCTGTCTGTCTCTTCACGCCTAAACCATTGAACCGATTTGAATGAAATTTGGTACAGATAAAGTCTGGGACCCAAGAAAGGACATAGGATAGTTTTCATCCCGGAAATCCCCCGGGAACGGAAACTATTATTCCACGCGAATGAAGTCGTGCGCATATGCTAGTACAAAATAATAGGCATAAAAAATAGATTCCGTAGAATCCGTGTATAGATAAAAAAAATTTGGACACGTATTTTTTCTTTTTTCTCATAAACGAAAAATACAGCGTGTTGAAATTCGTGGACGTCACGCCGAGGCACAGTTTTTGTTAAACGGTGAACTTACCAGTTACCACTCCGGCACTCTTCTTTTTATTTTTGTATTTTTTATTATTTGATCAAACAAAAAAATGTGTCCAGTTTTTTTTAAAGGTACGGACGGACTAAACAAAATGCATTTTTTTTTACATAGTCTTCAATCCTTATTCTCCATTTTCTTCACTTTTTGACCACCATAGTTACATAAATATATGACAAACTAAGATGTGTTCAGTACGGTTACGATCAAGTGACAAACTTCTATACTTATTTAACCTTTCAACGACCAACCGACAGCCGGCTGTCAGGCTGCAATTGTCTTTTTATTGTGTCTCAAATCACGTGTGTTCAAAGGTTTAAAAAACTTGACACAGATCACTATTTCGCTTTTATGACGTGGCAATCAAAACCCTAATAATATTTGCCCCTCCCTCAGATGGTCCCCCTCCGTCTGATCCGTGCGCTGGAGGAGTTCCGCGAGCTGAACTCGGACCACTTCCGGCGCTACCAGGAGCGGCTGCGCAGTATCAACCCTCCCTGCGTGCCCTTCTTCGGCATGTACCTCACCAACATACTGCACATCGAGGAGGGCAACCTGGGTGAGTGCTGGCCAAGCGCCAATGTGAACTACAACTAACAACCCTCCCTGCGTGCCCTTCTTCGGCATGTACCTCACCAACATACTGCACATCGAGGAGGGCAACCTGGGTGAGTGCTGGCCAAGCGCCAATGTGAACTACAACTAACAACCCTCCCTGCGTGCCCTTCTTCGGCATGTACCTCACCAACATACTGCACATCGAGGAGGGCAACCTGGGTGAGTGCTGGCCAAGCGCCAATGTGAACTACAACTAACAACCCTCCCTGCGTGCCCTTCTTCGGCATGTACCTCACCAACATACTGCACATCGAGGAGGGCAACCTGGGTGAGTGCTTATAGGGAAACACGTGTCTAACATTTTTTTGTAAAGAATAAAAAAACAAGAAAAAAAAAAGTACAAAAGTTCAAAGCTGTGAAAGCTGAAAAAACCACGAAGTTATAACCTTGCTTGCTGAGGGCCTAGACAAGTGGCATTGTAGAATAGATAGCGAAAACGAATAGATTGTCAAATGTATGGAATCGACATAAGCTTTCGCTAAACAATTTGACATCTCCATACATTTGACAATCTATTTGTTTTCGCTATCTATTCTACAATCCCACTTATCTAGGGGGGCTAAACCTATTTGCGATAATTTAATTACAGTTTTCTTTTGTTTTATTATTATTTTTAACCAAATGCCTCGGATCATTACTACTTCACTCTCTTATCATAGGTAAGTGACCCGAAGCAACCGCGAGCGCTAGAGTGTAATTTTTTAAGACCTTGAGAGCCCCTTTGCGATAATTTCATTACGGTTTTCTTTACGATTTTATATTTTATTGTATTAATTTTAGGAAAACTTACAGCTAATAAAACACAAAAAAAAAACATCATAGTCAAAGTTAAAGTCAAAACTATTTTATTCAAATAAACCATTTACAGGTACTTTCAAATCGTCATATGCAGAAGAAGGTCATTACAAGTTTCCACTTATATTGTTTTATTATTATTTACATTTTTATACAAGCACATATATGATCACGTCCTAGAATCACCTGTATGTGTTTTTTTTTGCTAGTACTTTTACGTACGGTTAAGTGCGTGTGTTAGATTATTAAAAAGGGAGGGTTAAATATTTAAACATAAAAGCAAATTAAGTGGAAAGCATTTATTGAAATTGAAACCAGTTTTGGTTATAAGTTTAAGTTGTCATTGAAACTAAACCTTCTGTATGAAACAAAAGCAAATTATCATTAATAATCTTTCTATATACTACATTTCAAATATGATTTTAAAATAAAATAAACTTTAGGAAAAACTCAAAATCATTTATTCAATTTAACGAAAAGCTATTTGCTGGTTCCAAAATAGTAGGTTACAATGGAGAAGAGCCAGCAAGAAACTCCATGAACACTCTTTTAAACTTGATAAAATATTACAATTATTCGGTTACATTATTCAAATCACACAATATACATAGTACAAAAAATAAAGTCATAATAATAATAATATAAACCACACAATGTACATAATACACATAATATAGTCATAATCTAAATTTATATTCATAGGTAACATTATCACAATACACAAGAAGTTATACTTAACTTATATACCATCTCGGAGAGCTCCGCACCGTTCAACGTCTGGATCAAAAGTGATCTAAAATAGTCGTAACACTCGCTTTTATAGACGACGACAAACAAGTATGATTCATTATTCTATGAACTACGACAAAAAGTCAGATTCATACTTTTTTTGTTGTGAAAAATAAAAATACATCTTATTTTGTTTTTTAAAATTACGTTGTTTACATATTTTACTATATTTAAATTATATATTAACTTACTAACCTCTATTACAACGTGAAATATGTAGTTATATAATACTAATTATATCTGTATAAATCTAACACGGCCATACTGACAAGTACTTCGCTCTCGAAGTACCATAACTATAATTTAATCTTCACTGTTCAATAACAATATTCTCATTAGGTTTTCTTAATATCAATATTCGTTTAACAATCATCATGTCATCATTAATAATCAACCTTACTGGGCAGATCAAACACCCGCAGACAGTGAATCTTAATCACCCGCAGCCAGTGAATGCCAAAAATAAATGAAAATAATGATTACAAACTTTATCATGGAATAATCATTTTACACCTTCTCATCATAATCATCATAATCACAACCATCATAATCATCACAACCATCTTAATCATCACAATCATCATCATTATTACAACCATCATAATCATCACAACCATCATAATCATCACAACCATCATAATCATCACAACCATCATAATCATCACAACCATCATAATCATCACAACCATCATAATCATCACAACCATCATAATCATCACAACCATCATAATCATCACAACCATCATCATTATCACAATCATCATCATTATTACAATCATCATCATTATCATCAAAGCCATCATCATAATTATCTTTCATTTTACAATAAACTTATATTTCATTTTACAATAATTATTTTTCAATTTACAATAAACTTATATTTCATTTTACAATAATTATCTTTCATTTTACAATAACTTATAATGTATGAACTTTATAATTTTGCTCTTAGTTTGTCATGTCGCCTATGGTCCTGGTTTACATAAACTGTAAAGCCGTATTTTCTATATTTTTTTTTCTTTTTTTTTTTACTTAAAGAAATCTGCAACCATACCGCAAAACTATAACCGTTTTTATCAGTAACAAAACTATCACAACAAATAAATCGATAAGAGTAGTGTTGGATGTTGTTGAAGGACTGAAAATATTTCGTAGGAATCTTTAAACCTAGTCTTATATATACCGTACCATCAACTGCAAAAATCTTATTATTACGCAGTACTGTATCAAACAGAGTTTTGAATTTCACAAACGCCGACACGCTAGTTCACGATCTATTCTTTCCGGACACATTAACTTCATTTAAATGGGCTAGGGTTAAAAAGGAAATTAGCATTACAGAACTCGGTATTGTGGTATTAATCAATTGTTATATCTTCCATGATGATGAAAATAATTAATTGATCCGCTTGGCCAATCTGACGAGTTTCATTATGCAATATTTTCAAAAGGCTGAAATTGCGATTTTGTAGAAATAATAAAATGACTTGACTAATCTATTTGTTATCCTTTATATATATATATAATTTACTTGTAAAAACGTATACCATCAGTGTTAGTCATGGAGATTCTAATAAAGTTACAGAATGTAAAGAAAAATAAAAATAAAGGGAAATAATTAAACCACGGGAGCAACCGATATACTGGACTATTGATGATTATTCACAAAAGAAACTATGAATTACAAAATATAAATAAAATCTGTATACTGTTGAAAAGTAAGAAATTGCAATTGTAACCAATTCCAAATTATAGTGACATCTGTACGAAATTCCACTTTTAAAACTATTATAAAAATATTATCTTATGAAGGTAGGTACCTACTCAACTGAAAAATTACTTCCTACCTACACAATGTAAGAAGCGAGTCGTAACTCGTATTTTTTTTAATTTTAAACTATTACTTGTCTTTCTGTACCGATATTATCATATTTTTTGATTCAATAATCCAAAATTCATCAATAATAATGTAACTATAGTGTACGTAACGCACAAGTTTAACTTAGACATGAAGTACTTGTCGAATATTGTCAAATAAAATATCAAATTAATAATGGCGATGAAGCAGTGATTTCATGATTCTATTGGAATTTTGTGTATATTGCTTAATCCGGACTCGGTTTTTTTCTACCATTTATGTCTACCTGGAGTGTTGATCCAGAACCTGGCTTTTCGCACTTGAATAACTGAACTTCTAGTCTATTAACAATATTTCGTTGCATCACTTCGTTTTTTTTTTTAATTGTAATCAAGTTTTCGAAAGTAAATAACTAGACCTATGCCTTTGCTAGGTTATTAGGGGGAAGTTTATTAAATCAATTATCTTTGCCACGCTGAGCCTGATACCTTTCTGTTATATAACTCGTAATAATATTATAATATTCTTATACTTTGAACAAATAATCATCATTTATGATATTTATAGTAAACTTATCAGATAGCATAATGTTTTGCTAAATTTTTGGACTATTACCTTTTTAGGGATTAGCATCAATGATATCGACTACTACATAATATTATAAAGTCCGTACACTGTATTAATATAATCCGTAGGTAGTCTATAAGTATTTGTACACCGAAAACTGTAGAATAATTTGGACATGTAATAATTGTAAGATCTACTGTAACATTATTCTGACAAATAGTAAATACAATTATTATTATTACACAACAAAACCTTTAAAGGCCTTACCGGCTTAAACTGCCTTCTCGACACTGGAGTTTCACACACCTCAATCAGCACGAAGTGTCTCGATGCTATTACACCAATTTTTCGATCCGCAAACATTTTCATTCGCATCGAACACCAGAGAAACCATGTCAACATCCTTCTGCTGATGTTGTTAAGCAGCGTCTCGGATAGCCATAAGAAGATTTCCAGTTGTCTCAGCATCCATCCTTAAATAGAAAATTATAAGTATTAGAATCGTAATATTGGGCCTATGGGTTATCCCACTTCTGATGTTAGATTATTAAAAAGGGAGGGTTAAATATTTAAACATAAAAGCAAATTAAGTGGAAAGCATTTATTGAAATTGAAACCAGTTTTGGTTATAAGTTTAAGTTGTCATTGAAACTAAACCTTCTGTATGAAACAAAAGCAAATTATCATTAATAATCTTTCTATATACTACATTTCAAATATGATTTTAAAATAAAATAAACTTTAGGAAAAACTCAAAATCATTTATTCAATTTAACGAAAAGCTATTTGCTGGTTCCAAAATAGTAGGTTACAATGGAGAAGAGCCAGCAAGAAACTCCATGAACACTTTTAAACTTGATAAAATATTACAATTATTCGGTTACATTATTCAAATCACACAATATACATAGTACAAAAAATAAAGTCATAATAATAATATAAACCACACAATGTACATAATACACATAATATAGTCATAATCTAAATTTATATTCATAGGTAACATTATCACAATACACAAGAAGTTATACTTAACTTATATACCATCTCGGAGAGCTCCGCACCGTTCAACGTCTGGATCAAAAATGATCTAAAATAGTCGTAACACTCGCTTTTATAGACGACGACAAACAAGTATGATTCATTATTCTATGAACTACGACAAAAAGTCAGATTCATACTTTTTTTGTTGTGAAAAATAAAAATACATCTTATTTTGTTTAAAATTACGTTGTTTACATATTTTACTATATTTAAATTATATATTAACTTACTAACCTCTATTACATCGTGAAATATGTAGTTATATAATACTAATTATATCTGTATAAATCTAACACGTGCGTATGAACGCGTACATAGTAAGTACGTTTTCACGTTTTTTTATTATTTCATGTTTTTAATACTTGTACGTCTCTTTCAGACTACCTCCCCGATTCGGAACTGATAAACTTTTCAAAACGGCGCAAAGTAGCGGAGATCACGGGAGAGATTCAACAGTACCAGAATCAACCCTACTGCCTCACACTCGAGCCTAAGACCAGGGTATGTAACATGCAGCCACCATCTAGGCTCAGATCTCTTCTCTCCGCTCCGCTCTACTCCTCTCTGCTCCGCTCTACTCCTCTCTGCTCCGCTCTACTCCTCTCTGCTCCGCTCTACTCCTCTCTGCTCCGCTCTACTCCTCTCTGCTCCGCTCTACTCCTCTTTGCTCCGCTCTACTCCTCTCTGCTCCGCTCTACTCCTCTCTGCTCCGCTCTACTCCTCTCTGCTCCACTCTACTCCTATCTGCTCCGCTCTATTCCTCTCTGCTCCGCTCTACAGCCGGGATCTTGGAAAAGATCTAATAGTATCAGAACATGCCTTACAGCCTCTCATGATGTGCCCAAGACAAGGGTATATACAATCGACAAATTAGATTCATGACCCATCATGAGTTTTTTTTCCTACAGACATTTGAATAAAATTAGGTCGACATTCATGTAAATATTTATTAAAAATGACACTCGTCATGTCTTGTTATTTGACAGTCTCAAATGATTTATCTTCCAAATTGGTCATGATTCCAATTGGTCGATAGTACCATGTAGACCAGAATCACCGGTCTCCTCTCCGCTCCGCTCTACTCCTCTCCGCTCAGGTCCGCTCCTCTCCCAAAGTAGCGGAGATCAAGGGAGAGATAACAGTAACAGAATCAACCTTACTGCCTCACGTTAGAACCTAAAGCCAGGGTATATATCATCTAGGTAGAAAGAAAAAACTGTGAATCAATCTAAATAAAAATTACATCATTGGTGCCGATTCTTATTCACAAACTAACCTTAATTTAAGTTAAGTGCGTCTTTCTCTTTCCATTTCATTAAAAAAAGGACAGAAGATATAATTTTGTTACGTCCTATCAAATTAAGACACTCTATAGATAATTTAGACGCGATTAAAAACATGACGACTGAAATACGCCAATTTTCTTCAAGCGCTGTCTAATTTGACAGGACTAAACAAATATGTATCTTCTGTCCTTTTCTTAATGAAATGAAAAATATCCACTTAAATTTAGATTACTTTGTGAATAAGAGAATCAGCACCATTGTGTCTTACATTTATTAGTTAACCTTTCGACGACCAAGACAGCCGGCTGTCGCGCTGCTATTGTCTTTCTATTGTGTCTCAAATCACGTGTGTTCAACGGTTTTATGATGTAAATTATCCAATTACAACATATTTCCGAAGACCAGTCTAAGACCTGTTCGTATTCCAGGCATTCCTGGAGAACCTGGACCCGTTTCCTGGCAAGGACGACAATGAAATCACCAACTACCTGTATGCCAAGAGTCTGGAGATCGAACCCAGACTCGCCAAGCAGATGCCTAAGTTTGTGAGTATCCGTACTAATATTATAAATGCGAAAGTAACTCTGTCTGTCTGTCTCTTCTTCACGCCTAAACCGCTGAACCGATTTGAATGAAATTTGGTACAGATATAGTCAGGGACCCGAGAAAGGATATAGGATAGTTTTCATCCCGGAAATCCCTATGGAACGGGATTATTAGTATTATTCCACGCGGACAAAGTCGCGGGCAAAAGCTAGTTTCTTATACTTAGTTTTTTAACGCCTGCCGGGGTTGCGGAATGTTTATAATAGTTACCGTGACCCCGGAACATAAAGGGCAACCGAAGGAACATGAGTGGGTCTTAGTCAGTAAAAGTCTGACACGCCCTCCCGCTGCACCCAGGACGGGAGCAGTCATTTGATGACTTCCCACTCCCAAAAAAAAAAATACTTAGTTTCTAATACTTAGTAAAAGCGATTTCTCGCGGTTTCGCCCGCGTTACGTTAGGTTTTTGGTTACTGCTTCTCTCCCGTGGGCCATAGCGTGATATTATGAAGCTTATGTTACTCAGGGATAATGTAGCTTTCTAATGACTAAAGGTTTTTTGAAATTGGTCCAGTAGTTTTTGAGAAATATTTGTATTTTTGTTTGTAGCGAATAAATCGTTACAAACAAAAATACAAATCTTTCGTCTTTATAATATTAATTAGTATAGACGAACGGTCTTTTTTGGTTTTTTTCGCGTTATGTTAGGTTATATAAAGCAATGGTTAGTCGGGGATTGCTGAAGTTGTATCAGTTCCCGCGATTGTCGGCGTAGGTGGGAGAAGGAACCCTGAGGTGGCTTTTAGTCAGTAAGAGTCTGACAGACCCCATCGCCCCACAAGAAAGCTCAAAGCCGCTCAGCGCGCGATGGTAAGAGCTATGTTCGAAGTTTACGAGCGGGCGGGAGAGCGTGTCAGACTTTTACTGACTAAAACCCACTCATGTTTCTTCGGTTGCCCTTTATGTTCCGGGGTCACGGTAACTATTATAAACATTCCGCAACCCCGGCAGGTTATTCTATGTCTTGCAGTACGATAGTAATAGACTGTTTTTCCTTCGATTTGCCGACGACATAGTCCTGGAGGCCTTTCCCTATAGTAGGACAGTAATAGTATCTTATTATATTAAACTAGCTCTTCCTCGCGGTTTCACCCGCGTTACATTAGGTTTTTGGTTACTGCTTCGCTCCCGTGGGACATAACGTGATGTTATATAGCCTATGTTACTCGTGGACAATGTAGCTTTCGAATGGTGAAAGAATTTTAAAAATCGGTTCAGTAGTTTTTGAGCCTATTCATTACAATCAAACAAAGATACAAAGTTTTCCTCTTTATAATATTAGTGTAGATAATAATTATAAACCTTCTACTCCACAGCCCCGCAAGTACCCCGAGCTATCACTAAAGCAGGTGAAGGTGTCTCGTCGCGCTCACGCCCACGCCGACAACCACGGCGCCTCGTCTTCCATCAGCTCGAGTACCTCGCACTGTGACGACACCATGAGTGAGTATATCTTCTTCTTTTTATTCTTCTCCCTAGCCTTTTTACCAACTATGTTGGGCTCGGCTTCCAGTCTAACCGGAGTCAGCTGGATACCAGTGTTTTACGTGAAGCGACTGCCTATCTGACCTCCACAACACAGTTACTGGGCGATACGATACCTCTTGGTTAGACTGGTCAGAGTTTCCGGCGTCTGTCTACCCGTAACGACTGTCAAAGTTCTACGAATGACAACCGGGACCAACGGCTTTACGTGCGCACCGAGGCACGGGGTGATGTCCAAGATAAACTTTAGAAAGTCACCATGAGTGAGTATATCTTATACTAGGTGTAATTTTGGTCTTGCTCAACCCGCTAGGAGATGATTCTACCCATGAAAACAAACTACTTTTATTATGGAAACAACTCTGAAATCTCGTAAAATATCAGCTGTTTCGTACATTTTGGTCGGGAGAAACAGCTGATATTTTTTTCGCTATTTCGGAGTTGGTTCCATAATAAAAGTTGTTGGTTTTTATGAATAGAATCATCTCCTAGCGGGTTTTTCAAGACCAAAAATACACTTTGTATGGTGCATATCGTTGGTCTACCAAAACCACAAAACATACCTATTAGTCTACTTGATAACTTGTGTGTTGATCTATGCTATAAATGTTAAATTAAAATCATATTGTTCTTTACAGGTATGACGTCACAAATATCTCCGACCAGTATGAGCCAATGGGACGGCGGCTCGCTGCAGTCCTTGCCTTTGGACTTGCGTAAGTATTTAATAGATCTTAGCTAATGTTGCAGATTCTCTTATTCACAAACTAACGTAAATTTAAGTTAAGCGCATCTTTCTCTTTCCATTTAATTAAGAAAAGGACAGAAGATAAAATATTAGTTAAATCCTGCCAAATTTAGACATAATTTAGACGCGATTTAAAAACATGGCGTCTAAATATTCGTCAATTTTCTTCAGGCGCTGTTTAATTTGACAGGATTAAACTAAAATGTGTCTTCTGTCCTTTTCTTGTTCTAAGTTACAATTTTTTAAACATGCTAAATTAGCTAGTTTAATCATGTTTTATTATTTACAACACAGACTTTAAAAAGCAGGAGTTGATATGAGATTTCTGTATATATTTGTGTAATATTTTTGTATGTTTTAAATGAATTTATTATCAGGAAGTATATTGCCCGCAGTGGACCTCCAAACCATATTTATATGTCGCAGGCATCAATGCTATTTGGATTACTCAGACATTTAGCCGATATACGCCGTATTAAAAGTGCTAAGCCATCATGTAAACGTTGTATTCACACAAAATGCCTGCGACATATATATATACATTAATTGAAATACTGTCCTAACCTAGTTCGGCAGCGGATGCTATTATATTTCTATGAATAATTGTTAACTACTAGCTAATAATTACGACAAAACTTGTATATTTTTTTTTGTGGAAATAAATATTATTATTATTATTTGTATTTTGTTTACAACAAACCATATTCCTAATCCCATGTTTCCTTCAGTTTCAGGCAGTAAACAGGAGTTGGTTAGTCCGCGACTAGAGCGATGTTCGCTATCACAGCTGAGTCAGCTCAGTCTGTTCGACAAGGGCTTCTCGCTGTTCGACAAGAACAAACCGACACACAATCACAAGTGAGTTTAATATAGATATTTTTTCATTTATGTACTAATATTATAGTACTAGCTCCCCCCTGCGGTTTCACCCGCATTTTTCGTTACTGCTCCGCTCCCGTGGGTCGTAGCGTGATGGTATATAGCCTATAGCATTCCTCGATAAATGGGCTATCTAACACTGAAAGAAGTTTTCAAATCGGACCAGTAGTTCCAGAGATTACCCCCTACATACAAACTTACAAATTTTACCTCTTTATAATATTAGTATAGATTGCAGTAAGTTTGTAGAAAAGTATGTGCTAGAAATTGGTAAGATTTTAAAAGTTGTATTCCTCCATTTGATTCAGATGACATCCTATTGATGCTAAATAAAAATAAACCCCTTCAATTTGTTGACCATGGTCACTTGATTGGTATTTTGTTTTTGTAAACCCTTCATTTTGCAAATAATCTTCTTTTGAATTGACACATCATAATGTAGGGTCATTTGATGTGTCAATACATATGACCACTAAAATATTAAAAAAAAAAAACAAATACAACTTTACTAACTTCAATTTATAAATATAACATAATTATATTTTACACTAACATACATGTTGTATTACCTACAGAAGCAGTTCTATGAACGAGCCACCTTCTCCGAGAGATAGGCATTCGCCCAGACACGATCGGTGAGTAGTTTAATTTAATTTTGTTGAAGTAGTTCAGCTAGGAAATACCGGCTCCAACGTTCGTTTAAAATAATAAAAAAAATTGACGTATAAAAGTATTTTATAAAAAATATATAGAAATGTTGGAGTTAGTCCAACGTAAATACCTTCGCTCTGTGCACTATAGATGCTTTCGTAAAAAGGGTTCCTACCAATCATTGCTTAAAAAATATAATATCCTAACCCTACAATCTAGACGCACGCTTCTAGAGATGATGACCCTGTTCAATATATGTCGCAATAAGTTTGACTGTTGTGATCTTGTGAAAAGTTTGTGCTACCTGGTCCCTCGCACAGTACTGAGTAGAGAAGTACGTTCACGTTGTTTGTTTGCCACTAATCTTTGTCATACCAACTCAGGCGCACGCTCACCGCTGCACCGATTGGTCGACACTTATAACAAAAATTTTGGATCAATTGATATTATATTTCTGAATATGAATAGTTTCAAAAAACAAATTATTTCCACTTTAAAGGAACAGCCATAATATTTATTTTTGCATGTAACTTAGTTTTGGTTACACCTCATGAATTTATCTAGCATTAAGTTTGTCCTTAATTTTTTCTTCTTGTTTTTTACATGCCGACTTTATTTGATTCCAAACCATTAAATTTGTCCCTAGTATTTATTAAGATGCAGTTAATATTAGTTTTTTTTTCTTCACTGTTATTTGTCTAAGATATATTTTTATAATAACAAACCGAGTTATAATTTCAACTTTGTATTGTGTACCTTTAAGTTTGCCCATATTGATATTGTTATTAATTACAGTACCTATGCTAAGTATTTAAATGGTAATCTGTGGATAGCGTCGTGAGTAGTATATTTATTAATTTTTATTATTGTAGTACTACAACCATTTGTAATATTATAATATACTGCTGTTTGTTATCCCTAATAAAAATAAAATAAAATAAAATAAAATAAAAATAAAAGTGTAATTTGGTACCTATTTACGTCACCGTCTGAGTGCGTTTAGACCTGTACTTTATGTTAAGCCATAGATTTAGTGCAATTGTCTAAGAAACCAAATGGATATTTTTTATTTGCGACCTGCTCCATTAACAAATAATTCCTAGTTTTTGATAAATGAGAGCCCTCGAAATATTATGTAGTTAATCATATATTTTTATTTTAATCTAAGATTTATTCGGGAATTTTTCGTGTAAAATTAAATATAAGATTGGTAACTTTGCTTTATGCACATCTTAAACAAGATCTTAATACTAATGTGTTATTATCTTTGTATAGTTTATTTCCTTCCCGACTATAATGTATGAAACAGCTGATATTTTTTTTTGCGATTTCAGAGTTGGTTTCATAATAACAGTAGTTTGTTTTCATGGGTAGAATCATCTCCTAGCGGGTTGTGTAAGACCAAAAATACACCTAGTATAGTGCTCCATCGAATCAAGGTCTTAATACTAAAGTTTAACGTGTATTTTGTAATTTTTCAACACAATGTTATATTATATTGTAATGAAATAAATGACTTATGTCTCCCAGTCCGCCCGTGTGTACGGAGCGGAAGCCGGCGCTGTCTCCACGTAACGCGATAGTGGACGCCGAGCTGTTCTACTCGCGCACGCTCGAGCATCGACACCCAGCCAAGAAACCTGAACCGGTATGTTTCATTATATGTACCATCGACAAAATTGAATCATGACCCATTTCGACGACAAATCGTTTGAAGCTGTCAAAATAATAAGACTAGACGTGTGACATTTTTAATACATGTTTACGCGATTGTCGACCTAATTGTATTTGAATGTCTGTAGGAAAATAAGCTTTGGTGGGTCATGATTCCATTTTGTCGATTGTACTTATTTTATTTAATACGATATTTGACACTATTAACCGATAAATCTTAGACATAATTTTTATAAAACCTCTCTTTTTATTAGTCCTAAGCATCGGATTTGTTTTTAATTTATTGTAAAATTGGATTTTTAATTGCTTTGAAATCAATAAATAGTTAGACAATAGGGTTGCTAGCTTGTGACGTCACAAGGTGATATTGCCATTCAAAGTCTATAGGAGAATCACGTTTTAACAGTTCATAAAAAGTACGTCAATTGATGATGGTGGCAAAATTCCGTATTCTTATTTTCAAGAACAATTTGTAAGACGTACCTTTTTTATGGATAATAACTAATACTAGATTTTATTCATTTTCCCCCATTTTATCTTCTTAATCATATTTATTTGTAATTTTTGGTTTTACTGATTGAACCAACTTTAATGAAAGACTAACCATCGTTAGATAATACTTTTAAAACTAAAAAAGTTTACTTGTTTCCTTTATTTTTTTTTGTGGATGGGTAATCATCAAATGACTCCTCCCGAGGGAGTGTCAGACTGTTACTGACTAAAATCCACTCATGTTCCTTCGTTTGCCCTTTATGTTCCGTGACCACGGTAACAATTAAAACTCTACTTTGGCCGTCAACCAGCACCAAGATCTTTGCACTTGACGAGGCCCTCTAGGGCCAATGCCTGCCGGGGTTGCGGAATAGTTCTTATAGTTATCGTGGCCCCGGAACATAAAGGTCAACCGAAGGAACATTCGGTTGCCCTTGTATGTTCCGGGGCCGCGTTTTAGTAAAAAAGAAGTCATTTGATGATTTCCCATCTACAAAAAAAAAAGATCTTTTATTTTATTTTTTGGGACAATAAACAGCTACAATGTTTAAAAGAACTAAGTGGCGGTTATAAAAAAAATAATTTGCCAGGTATTTAATCAGAACTTAACAGGAGAATTTGAAACTGGCGCTAAATTAAAAAGGGTAAATTAAGTCGTACATTAAGTTGTTACAATATCTATGTATCGGCAGGTGTCTCCACAAGAGCGAGTACCCCCCCTCCTCCCGCGCGGCGAACCCGAGCGCCCCCCCGCGCCGCCGCGCAGGGCTTCCTCCCCGCCACACGTGCTGCACCACCATGCTGCAGGTATAAATAAATAAAATAAAATAAAAAGCCTTTTACTTCTTGTATTACATATTTCAGGTGTTTAAAAAAGTGGAAAAAAAGTAAATAAGTTAGTTTATTTCTAGTTTAACACTAATAATAATAACACTATTTTTGTTTTTTTTTTAATTAAAAAACAAGAACCCCTGCTCAGGTGAAGGTGAAGGCCTTCTCTAAAAAATTCCATTTCTCTCCATCCTGGGCTGCTTTCGTCCAGCGGGGCCCAGCAATTTTTATGACTTTGTCTTCCCATCTCAAATGTTGTCTGCCTTTGAGACGTTTGCCATATGGCTATTATTATATTATTTATGCATATATGGCATGCTGCAGGTAAAACTACTAAAATACAGGGTGGAAAGTTCAATGGGTCCTGGAAGAAAACTACAACTTAAATCGTTAAGATACATTCCTTTATTCTAAAAAAAAAACAAAACTGCATTGCTAAAGAGAGATATCCTATGTCTTTTCTCAAGCTATGGACTATTCTGTACAAAATTTCATTTAAATCCTATTTGATACCACTATCCATTGTTTAATACTGATCAAAAACTTGTATTGATCAAATCAATGCTAAACTCATAAAATGTTAAAAATTTCAAAGGTTTTTCTAAAGATTTGCCATGAAGAGAATGAGGAAAGTTTTATCTATTTATGACTTTTTGGAATGATCTAATAAAAATCAATAATTTGTTTTTTATTTCTACAGTATCGTCGACGTGTTCGCCTCCTCCAGAGCCGCCCGACCGGCCGCTGCCCAGCCCCAAACACGATCTATTCCGGTGAGTGATACTTCTTATCTACTAACTTTTTTTTTTAAAGACTATGGAAGACTTAAAGATAAAGATATATTTATTTCTAAGTATATGGTACATCGAGATCTTACATAATACATAGCTTCACATATACTACCAAAGCTGGTGTAGAAATATTATAAATTAACTGAATACATGCAAGTCACTTCAAGAATTTTAATAACCTAATAAAATTGTGCAATAACATTGATTTAAATTAATTGGTTATCCTTATCATTAATGCAAATTATTATATATGAAACTAAGAAATTACTATTATTAAGTCCAAAAAATAATTGTCATTAATATAAGTTTTAATGTCAAATTACTATCATTATGTAAAAAAAATATTGTCTAAAATATAAGTTTTAATGTCAAAATATAAATTATAATTGCAAAATACTAATACAATACAGTCAGAAGCTATGATTTAAAAATTCATTTACCGAATAAAAACACGTGTCTAAGAGCCAAGCAAACAATTTAAATTTGAATTTGTTAATTGGTAGTGTTCTTACAGCTAAATACAATGGTGGTTAATAACAGAGCGATAACCTGACAGCCAATACGGTATTTGACACTATTAAGCGATAAATCTAAGACATATTTTTTATAAAACCTATCTTTTTATTAGTCCTAAGCATCGGATTCGTTTTTAATTTACTGTAAAATTAGATTTTTAATTGCTTTAAAATCAATAAATAGTTAGTCAATAGGGTTGCTAGCTTGTGACGTCACAAGCTGGTATTGGCACACAAAGTCTAATGAAGAATTGCGTTTTGACAGCTCATAAAAAGTACGTCAATTGATGATGGTGTCAAATACCGGATTACAAGTCTTCACGTCTAGAACTTGTTATAAAGAGAACTGTGGAGCAAAATGAACATACCGCCGAATAATTCCATAAAACTAAAAATTAAATATATACAGATCAAGACCATCACCTAATTTATATAAAAAACTAACACAATTGGGTTTACACCATTAACCAATAAATGTTAGACACAATTTCTATAAAACGTCTTTTAATTTCAGCACAATAAATTCGATTCATTTTCAATTTGCTGGAACATTTGATTTTTAGTTGCTTTGAAATCAATAAATAGATAGTCAACTGAGGTGTTATTTTAGTGACGTCATAAGTTGCCATTGCCATACAAAATCTATTGGAAAATTGCGTTTTGACATCTCATAAAAAGTACGTCAATTGATAATGGTGGAAACTACCGTATTTACAGAAAAATAAAGTCTTAAGAGATTAATAAATAATAGAGTTTTGGCAAATAACTTGACTGCCCTGTTGGTCTAGTGGTTAGTGACACTAACTGCTCAGCTGGAGGTCCTCATGGTTCTGTGTCTGGGAGTTTTAGTACGGCCTCTCATAGAAAAAAAGCACGAGCATTGATCATCGCTCGAGCTGTGTTCAAAGTTGTGCGGCAATTTAAAAAAAAAGGGAGCATCTTGAATTCTGAAATGGACTCCATTTTCGGCATCAGTGTCCCCGAAAACCACGGAAACGATACCCATGACCGAAATTTTGAAAAATGTTAGCCGCCATCTTGGATTCTGAAATGGACCTCATTTTCGGCATCAGTGCCCCCGAAAACCACAAAACGTGAGGCCAAGGCGCATATCAAAAAGTAATATGATTGAAAAGAAACAAAAGCGTGGCGACGCGTTCGCCACGCCAGAAATTTGTTTTACGTGCGGCTATAGATGTTTCACATCAAAATCTAAACCTTTGTTAGTTAAAAATCTAGGTCTCCTTCACTGATGTCAGTGATGTTTTAAACAAGATTGAAAAACACTTATAATCAACTAGCTTTTGCCCGCGACTTCGTCCGCGTGGATTAATAGTTCCCGTTCCCGGGGGATTTCCGGGATGAAAACTATCCTATGTCCTTTCTCGGGTCCCAGACTATATCTGTACCAAATTTCATTAAAATCGGTGCAGTGGTTTAGGCGTGAAGAAGAGACAGACAGTCAGAGTTACTTTCGCATTTATAATATTAGTACGGATTCTCAGGCGAGAGGTGTCGCGCCTCACTCATTAGATCATCGAGATCTACCTACGTCTTGACCCGCCTGGATGTCGATAAATATCCACAAAAAATAATCCTGTGTTCTTCAGGCTTCGGACTATATCTGTATCAAAATTAATTTAAATCGAGTTTCAAAATTCAAAAAATTCAAAATTCAAAGCATTTATTTCACTTAGACCATTTACAGGTACTTATGAATTGTCAAAGAGTCGGTCGGTCTGTTAGTCAGAAAAGAAAAGTGACGCTAATTGCCTGTTCCAAAACGTAGATCTCTATGAAGAGTCACTATATTTAAGGCGTGAAAGCGTAACAGAAAGACACACAGATTTTCTTTCGTATTTATAATACTAGTATGGAAGTATGGATTGTCTTTTAGCAAACTAGAGTTCCACCGCGCGAATTTAAAAATCTCGGCTTTTTTCTACTATAAAATGCATGTATTAATCCTTCGAACACACGTGATTTGAGACAAAATAGAAAGACAATAGCAGCCCGACAGCCGGCTGTCGGTTGGTCGTCAAATAGTTAAATCAAAATCCTCCTCAGGAATCACTCTGTCAATAAGTGAAAACAGCGTAATTACGCCTTGAGCAGTTTCAGAGTTTATCGTAAACAGCCAGACCTGATAGCAGACTTTGTTACATAATATAGCAAAGGATTGATAATATTATTATAGGTATATTGCATACCTACATTTAGAACACAGAACACTTTGTTTAGTTATGTTCTATGACCTTCCAAAATATCGCTTTATAGATAAAACAACACATTGCCACTTGTATCAAGTTTCACAAAATTATGCGCAGTGTGCTAGAAATTCGATTCTAGGGCAGGGGTAGTCAATGTTTTGTGAAAATTGTGCTCACGCGTCAGGTTCGTGAACGGCTGATGTCAGTTAATATCGGCTATCTTTGCCTGCCAGGGCTTAAATCTTTCATTCTTTGAGTAATTTTGTTTCTCTAATTATTTTTGAAAAAATAAAAACACCTTGATCTAAGTTAGTAATTAAAAGTCAAATGCTTAACTTTTCAATGGCCAAGCTACAGCCAGCTGTCGGGCTTCTATTGTGTCTCAAATCACGTGTGTTCGAAGGATTATAGTGTCGAAAATGTGTTTATTTTACTTTTAAATGATCTCCAACAGATTGTTCACGTAAGTTTTTTCGTTAATATTTAAAACTAGCTTCTGTTCAGGTTTTCGCCCGCTTAGAGTACTGTCCTTTCTCAGAATATGGACTATATCTGTACCAAATTTCATTTAAACCGGTTCAGTTGTTTTGGCGTGAAAGCGAAACAAACAGAATGTCTGACAGTTACTTTCGAATTTACAATATTAATATGGATTTATAAAAAAAGGATGCATTTCTTGTTCCCGCACTCTCATAAATTATAGATGAGACGTCAATCCGAATAGCCTACAAAAAAAAGCAACTAAATCGACCATAAGTTTAGTACCACTGCATTCGCACTATCATATTATATTATATCGATAGTCCAGCTGTCTGTCTGTCTGTCTGCTAGGCCGTTATTTTGTGTTTTTCATCCACTTGGATAAGTTGTCTGGGATCTATAAACAAATAATTGTGTTTTAAGTACTGTTTTATTTTTAAATAGTAAGTATTAAGTCGATTGAATGTCGTGATGGCCTAGTGGTTAAGGCGCCCGCCTCTCATGCAAGAGGTTGCGGGTTCGAATCCGGGCAAGTACCAATGTGACTTTTTCAATTCATATGTACTTTCTAAAGTTTATCTTAGACATCACAGACATCGGTGAAGGAAAACATCGTGAGGAAACCTGGACTTGTAGTTAATATCAGTCCGAAATCGCCAACCCGCCTTGAGCAAGCGTGGTGATCAATGCTCGTGCCTTCTCTGTATGAGAAGAGGCCTTTGCCCAGCAGTAGGACAGTTATAGGCTGGTATTATTATAAGTATTAAGTTCCATCGGTCGTTTAAAATATTAAACGTGTAACAGTGTTATTTATATAACTTATTTATTATTAATTTAATTTAATTACTAGCTGTTCCTCGCGGTTTCACCCGCGTTACGTTAGGTTTTTGGTTACTTCGCTCCCGTGGGACATAGCGTGATATTATATAGCCTATGTTTCTCAGGGATAATGGAGCTTTCGAATGGCAAAAGAATTTTTTAATTTTTTTTTTTTTAAATCGGTCCAGTAGTTTTTGAGCCTATTCATTACAATCAAACAAACAAAGTTTTCCTCTTTATAATATTAGCATAGATTAAAAGCGCCGTTCCCAAGAAAACTAGTTTAACTATTAGAATTATTCAGTTATCCCGGACAGGTATAGTAAATAGCTCTTATAAAAGTAGAAAGCGCGCTATGTTAAAATGTTTAAAAATAGTTTTCTTCCAGCAAACCAGCAATAATAGTGATGACGACAATATAAAAAAATGGCATTCTCTTTAGTCCGTCTGATAGACCGACCAAAAATACGGGACATGTATTTTAGCTTGATCAAATTAATAAAAAAAATACAAAGATAAAGGCAACAAAGTTCAGGAGTTGGGGCTTTTGACGTCACCGTTCAGCAAAAATTGTATTAGATCGTGACGTCACGCGTAACTGCAACGCGCTGTATCGTCGGCATTTTTTCGTTTAGGGGAAAAAAGAAAAAGTACGTGTCCAACATTTTTTGATAATCTAACTGACGGACTAATTACTTTTTTCGTCGTCTCGCCTATTGTTTACTTAATCCATCGATCACACGTGATTTGAGACACAATAGAAAGACAATAGCAGCCCGACAGCCGGTTGTCGCTTGGCGTTAAATGGTTAATAATGTATGTAAAAAATCGTGTATGTTGTGTTACAGAATGCCCGCGGTGTCTCCGAAGCGCTCTCCGGCGCCGCAGCCGCCCGCCAGCCCGCTGGTGCCGGCCGACAGGTATACTTGCTTATTTTATTTACATACTAGCGTCTACACGCTACTCTGTCCGCGAAGAAATCGGGTACTCTACAAGTGGGATGTTCTTAGTGTACCGGAAATTCCATTCTAAAAAAACTGTTTTTAGTTAATTTACTTTACCTACGCCAATAATATTTATTATACTTGGCGATTATGTATCATAATCTCATAATAGTGTGAGCAAATACGTTTTCTAAATCTATTATCGAAGGTCCAAAACCTTAAAGTCGGTAATTACATTAATTGTGCAGTTAAATTAATTTTGAAGTAGTAGTTTGGTATTGTTAGTACGAACATGTTTTGTGTATCGGTCATTAAATGTTTGTCACCTTATATATTTATTCTTATTTGTTAACTTGTTAGTCAAAAATAACGATATTATTTTTTACATATTTTATACACTTTTGAATGAGAATCGATTACTGAATAATAGCCTCCTTCAATATTTCCCTCTTCGTACCTAACATGGTGGTCAGTGGGCAAAGCAGATAAGTATCCAGGGCCGTCATATACAATTGAGGTTTTCTTGAATATCAATGAATGTATTCAAATGAAATTTAACCTAATTGAAGAACTAGTCATTTTCTACAACAGTTTAAATTTTTATTAGAAAATATCCGTGGGTTTTTGAAAAAACTGAAACTGTATCTGACGGCCCTGGATACTTATCTGCTTTGCCCACCGTACATACAAAGTGTATTTTTGGTCTCAAAAACCCCCCTAGAAGATGATTTAACTCATAAAAACTAATATTTTTTGTAATATAAACAATTTGGAAATCTGGAAAAAATATCAGCTGCTTTATGGTCGGGAGGGCTGTTGAAACAGCTGTTTTTTTATTTTGCGTTTTCATAGTTGATTCCATTAATAAAAGTTGTTTGTTTTAAGGGTGGAATCATCTCCTAGCGGGTTTCTCAACTGCAAAAAGACACATTAGTGCCGATTCTGTTATTCACAAACTAACGTAAAATTAAGTTAAGTGCTTCTTTCTCTTTCCATTTAATTAAGAAAAGGACAGAAGATAAAATATTAGTTAAGTCCTGTCAAATTTAGACCACCATAGATAATTTAGACGCGATTTAAAAACTTGCTGTCTAAATATACGTCAATTTTCTTCAGGCGCTGTCTAATTTGACAGGATTAAACTAAAATGTATCTTCTGTCCTTTTCTTTATGAAATGGAAAGAGAAAGATGCACTTAACTTAAATTTAGTGAAGTTTGTGTACAAGAGAATCGGCACCATTGTACAACTAGCTAATTTAAATATTACCTTAACATTATACGTGTGTGTATGTATACAGAGGCGTGGCGTTCAAGTTCGAGTGGCGTGGCGCGCCCACGCCGTCGCCGCCGGCGCCGCCGCTCACGCCGCATCACCGTCAGTATACCTAGCATTTACTATTATTTATTTTATTTATTTGTTGATGTCCATTCGATCTTCTTGATATGGAGTTTCTTGCCCATTCTTCTCCATACGTAACAACATTTCCGAATGGGCGGTAGATTCACTTTTGTTTTATAAGTATGACGTTTCAAAGTGCCTTTTTTGGTCTAATGGAAATAAATGATTTGACTATTGACTATTGATCGGAACTCTAGTACTGATCGAAAACTTCCATAGGGCTAATCTAACTTGGGTTCATCAAAAAACTCAGAAATAACAAAAAAACACATTTTCTATGATGTTATGGAATTCTGCTTCTAATTGACTGATTATTGTAATATTCCAATCTGCTTAATTAACGTTAGGATTTGCAAAAATCTTATCCATAGATTTTATATGAAAAAGGAGGTGTTTTTTTTTTCTGGCCCAAACCTGTACCAAGGTACAAATTACTAATAAAATTCCTCCCAATTATTTTGTGTTTTTAGCAGTATTTAAAATCCTTTAATATCACATAGATTTAGAAATAAAAGAATATGAAAAACTCTCTCACTCAAACTGCCTCGCGACGTTACTGTGTAAAAAGAAACGTTCATGAGAGTTTTGACAGCTGTTAATCTGTTTAACTTCAACTTCAACTTTTATATTTATTATGGCAATCCACCGAATTTTCAGTGATTTTTGCCAATGTCCAGTTTGAAATAATATTTCAGTTTAAATGACAATTGTACGGTTATTAAATTATAGTATGGAGATCTTAAACGTGTTCTTATAACCAAGAACACGAGATGACTCCCCGTTAATCTGTTGTTTTTTGTTTGTTTGAATGACAACTGACAGCAGAATAAAACTATCGGCCCTGGCTTTGGTGCCCTGTCTTTTTGCCCGGTAGATAACCAAACGCAAAAAATGATATGAATTGTGAAATAAATGTATTTTTGGAAAAACTTTTTTCTATAATAATTCACGACAAATGTAACTAGAAAAAATACTATCTGTAACACAGAAAAAATCCTTAATAAAACATTTTTAGGTTAATACAATGAAGCAACAAAACGCATTATCGAAGGAGTAAATTATGACATTGCCAGACTGAAATTCTTGGGTTGCAAGTTTTTAAGATCTTCGATCGACAATTTTCCAAGTGGTACAAATGCGCAAATAAATCCAATATATATTTTTTTCAGATTCTACGATTTTTTTTTACGTAATTTGATTCTTTTTTTTAGGTACACGCCTGGGCCAAAGTTGTAGGGAAAAAGAAACACCTCCTTTCAATTGAACGAACGTTAGAGTTAAAAAATCCCGTCTTAACTAATTATATCTATAATTATTATCTTTTGATGCTAAACTAATAATAATGTTTCCACAGCGGTGTCGTGTGGCACGCCGCCGCCATTACCGCCGCGCCGACGCCGCGACTCTGCCGCGCCGCCCACGCCGCTGCCGCCGGTGAGCATATACACTGATCATGTCAGTGACATTATAAGTAAAATACACTGATCATGGCAATGACATTATAAGTAAAATACACTGATCATGGCAATGACATTATAAGTAAAATACACTGATCATGTCAATGATATTATATGTAAAATACACTGATCATGTCAATGATATTATATGTAAAATACACTGATCATGTCAATGATATTATATGTAAAATACACTGATCATGTCAATGACATTATAAGTAAAAAGGTGTAGATAGGTTATAGGCAGTCAGCATGTGACAATATAAAAAAACTTAAAAAAAAAAAAACGCCTTCAAAAACTAAAAACACAAAAATAACTAAAATGTCGGAACATTTTACAAATTAATTAGCAGAAGAGAAGCCACCGACTTCCGAAGTTTTTTATTTTTTACTTTTTAGTGTCGAGACCCAATGTCTGACTGTGTATCTTTCAAAGTAATATAAAACGAAAAAAAAAAATAGAAACTTGAAGTTACGCACATATCGTCAATGTACATATCGTCGCTTTTTTTTTTTGTTTTTCATGAATTTTTCGAGAACCACTGAACCGATCGCTGTAAACTTTATATGGGACCACCTCTGAATCATGACTTATCAAACAAAAAAATCGGTTCATAAACGACGAAGTTATCCGCGAACAATCATAAAAAAAGCATATATACGGTCGAATTGAGAAACCTCCTCCTTTTTTTGAAGTCGGTTAAAATGTAGCTATTTGACCAAATTATAATTGTCACAAGTTATATTCGTCTCTTAATCACTCACAATAATGAATCATGTCATCCTACTTTGACGTCTAATACGGTGTTTGACACTGTTAACCAATAAATCTAAGACATATTTTTTATAAAACCTATCTTTTTATTAGTCCTAAGCATCGGATTTGTTTTTAATTTACTGTAAAATTGGATTTTAATTGCTTTAAAATCAATAAATAGTTAGTCAATAGGGTTGTTAGCTTGTGACGTCACAAGCAGGTATTGGCATACAAAGTCTATTGGAGAATTGCGTTTTGACAGCTCATAAAAAGTACGTCAATTGATGATGGTGTCAAATACCGGATTGTATCTGTGCGTTAGTGCGCATTTTCGAAGTGTCGTATAAGTAACCTATCTACAACTTTTTACTAATAGTTAGCTGAACCTAACAGACTGATTATTTAGTCTCGATATTACTCTAAAATTTGCACACAAAAGGACTTTCAGAAACGTTTTGTAAATATAGATAAACTAGACGGCCACACTTGTTGTACTTTTATTATTTATTTAACATCTATACTAACAATAAGACAGTACGTACTGATAGATCAACGGACAAACGGATAGTAATAAATTGGGTACCGTACGTGGATTCCTGAAAAAAATTCTGTTTATTTTTTCTTCACAGTCGTCATCCGTTAACGCGGGTTCGCCGCCGGTGTACGGGACGTCGGGCGCGCCCCCGCCCCCGCCCCCCGCGCACAGCACCCCGCCCCCCCTGCCGCCGCGCCCCGCGCCCCCGCCCGAGCTACTGCGCCCCGCGCACTCCACCATCCTGCAGCGCAGACATAACAACACGTAAGTGTACACTACATCCTGCAGCGCAGACATAACAACACGTAAGTGTACAGTACATCCTGCAGCGCAGACATAACAACACGTAAGTGTACACTACATCCTGCAGCGCAGACATAACAACACGTAAGTGTACAGTACATCCTGCAGCGCAGACATAACAACACGTAAGTGTACACTACATCCTGCAGCGCAGACATAACAACACGTAAGTGTACAGTACATCCTGCAGCGCAGACATAACAACACGTAAGTGTACAGTACATCCTGCAGCGCAGACATAACAACACGTAAGTGTACAGTACATCCTGCAGCGCAGACATAACAACACGTAAGTGTACAGTACACCCTGCAGCGCAGACATAACAACACGTAAGTGTACAGTACATCCTGCAGCGCAGACATAACAACACGTAAGTGTACAGTACATCCTGCAGCGCAGACATAACAACACGTAAGTGTACAGTACATCCTGCAGCGCAGACATAACAACACGTAAGTGTACAGTACATCCTGCAGCGCAGACATAACAACACGTAAGTGTACAGTACATCCTGCAGCGCAGACATAACAACACGTAAGTGTACAGTACATCCTGCAGCGCAGACATAACAACACGTAAGTGTACAGTACATCCTGCAGCGCAGACATAACAACACGTAAGTGTACAGTACATCCTGCAGCGCAGACATAACAACACGTAAGTGTACAGTACATCCTGCAGCGCAGACATAACAACACGTAAGTGTACAGTACATCCTGCAGCGCAGACATAACAACACGTAAGTGTACACTACATCCTGCAGCGCAGACATAACAACACGTAAGTGTACACTACATCCTGCAGCGCAGACATAACAACACGTAAGTGTACAGTACATCCTGCAGCGCAGACATAACAACACGTAAGTGTACAGTACATCCTGCAGCGCAGACATAACAACACGTAAGTGTACAGTACATCCTGCAGCGCAGACATAACAACACGTAAGTGTACAGTACATCCTGCAGCGCAGACATAACAACACGTAAGTGTACAGTACATCCTGCAGCGCAGACATAACAACACGTAAGTGTACAGTACATCCTGCAGCGCAGACATAACAACACGTAAGTGTACAGTACATCCTGCAGCGCAGACATAACAACACGTAAGTGTACAGTACATCCTGCAGCGCAGACATAACAACACGTAAGTGTACAGTACGCACTACATCCTGCAGCGCAGACATAACAACACGTAAGTGTACAGTACGCACTACATCCTGCAGCGCAGACATAACAACACGTAAGTGTACAGTACGCACTACATCCTGCAGCGCAGACATAACAACACGTAAGTGTACAGTACGCACTACATCCTGCAGCGCAGACATAACAACACGTAAGTGTACAGTACGCACTACATCCTGCAGCGCAGACATAACAACACGTAAGTGTACAGTACGCACTACATCCTGCAGCGCAGACATAACAACACGTAAGTGTACAGTACGCACTACATCCTGCAGCGCAGACATAACAACACGTAAGTGTATAGTACGCACTACATCCTGCAGCGCAGACATAACAACACGTAAGTGTACAGTACGCACTACATCCTGCAGCGCAGACATAACAACACGTAAGTGTATAGTACGCACTACATCCTGCAGCGCAGACATAACAACACGTAAGTGTACAAGTTATCATCTATGATAACATCATTGATTATCATTCTGTGGTGTCTCCCGTAGACGTCACTCTGTGGCGCCACAGTTCTTGGTGTCGTACTCTGTGGCGCCACACTCCGCGACATTCCACTATGTGATTTAATAATTAATGGTAACCGTTTTCAGCGTCTGTACAATGTGTAATACAAAATTCTGCGTCACCTTATGTGACCTTTGCCAGTGTCATCCGGTGCCTGTGTTACCCTTTGGCCGTTTGTTTACCGCTGACGGTGATGAACCGTCACGTCTCGTCATCTCGATCTCTTTGACGTAACGGTGACAGCGATGGTGGAGAAACGCCAGGGATGTCACAACTAAAGCTAATATAATGAAGAACTAACGTTTTTCTTCGTGGTTTTAATTTTTGAGTCCCCTTTTGCTGACAATTTTGTTGAGTAGGCCCTCTGCTTTCTTCTTTGTTGTTTTACCATTGTTCGATAAATCGTATTTGCTTTTAGTTTGCATTACAATATTTTTCAGTCAGCATACAACACTTAATGCTTGTTCTAGCGGCGCGCCCCGGCTTCCGCCTAAGCCGCCCCCCGGGCCCAGCGCGCGCACGTAGCGCCACGTGCCGGCCCTCCCGGGGGCGGAACCCGAGCGCGCCGCCAAGCCCGCCCGGGGGGGCCAACCACCCGCACTGGACTCTACCAGCACACACACAGACAGCGTGGACAATAATAGCCGCTGAGTGTACCACCATACCCAGCTGACTGGACATTATTGCTGGGAGACTTTACTGGTGAGCTAAATTAACTGTTTATGGTGCGAGATAAGTCGTGAACGAACTTGTGTTTACAGTGGTATTGTAAAAATTTAATTATTGTACATTGTATACATTCCAGTGAATAGGCTAGTTGACTAAAAAGTGTTTAGTCCGTCAGGTAGATTGTCAAAAAATTTTGCACACGTATTTTTTTCTTTTTTCTCGTAAACAGAAAATGGCGACGATACAGTGCGTTGAAGTTTCGTGAAACGTCACGCCTTGGTATAATTTTTAATGAGGAGTGCTGTCACAAGCCCCTATTCCGGAATGTTCATGCTCTTTATCTTTGTATTTTGTTATTAATTTGATCAAGCAAAAATTACGCGTCCAGTATTTTTGGACGCTCTAACAGGCGGACTAAACAGAATGCCATTTTGTATGTAGTCAACATCGCTATTGTGTAAGCTATGGTTAGGCCGTTTACACGCGGTACGAATAATCGCCACTATCTAAGTTAGACTTGACGCGCATTGCGTTTTCGCTTTCGTGTCCGACTTTTTTGTCTTGTCTGCAAACGTGGTGCATTGTCGTAGCGTCTGCAAACGGCCTTAAATATTATTGCTTCAGACTTAGAATTGCCCGGTCAATGTGTACATTTATGGCCAAAATAGACCTGCCATAGACGAAATTAACTTTTTTTTTATCTGTGTTTGATTTTTCGTCAGTGTTCATTCTAATCCAATTATGTAGCTGTAAAAATAAGGTCAAAATTAATTGAATGGAACTCGAAATTATGTAATTCAGTTAATATTTTGAACCATATGTACAAATAAAGCTATAATTAAATTAGAGTTTTAACTAACTTCTCGTCACATAATAAATAAAAATATCGGGACATCTCACACATGGCCATCTGATCCTAAACTCATGATTCATAGATTAGCACAATATGACAATACTTAAAATTATGTAAAATTTTGTATTTTTTTTTTTAAATGAGTGTCCGTGGAGTTTGTTGCCTGTTCTTCTCCATAGAGATCTACGTTTTGGAACAGGCAATTAGCGTCACTTCTTTTCTGACTGACCGACCGACTCTTTGACAATTCATAAGTACCTGTAAATGGTCTAAGTGAAATAAATGCTTTGAATTTTGAATTTTATGCTGAGTACTTTGACCCCATTATTTCGAGTTTTCATTTAATTCAATTTACATCTTGTTTATGATTTTTAAAAGGAAACATATGAATCACATTGTAAACAAAAATATAATTGTTATTATAACATTCACTTTGGTCACAGGGCATACTATAATGTTGAACTTATTTAAGTTAAATGCATCTTTCTCTTTCCATTTTTTAAAGAAAAGACAGCAGATACATTTTAGTTTAATCCTGTCAAATTAGACAGCGCCTGAAGAAAATTGACGTATATTTAGTCGCCATGTTTTTAAATCGCGTCTAAATTATCTATGAGGTGTCTAAATTTGACAGGACTTAACTAATATTTTATCTCCTGTCCTTTTCTTAATTAAATGGAAAGAGAAAGATGCACTTAACTTAAATTTGCGTTGGTTTGTGAATAAGAGAATCGGCACCAATATATTAGTTGAAAAGTATGTTGATATGTCAATTTGACAGTTCTAAAAAAAATATGTCAATTGTCATTTCTTGACAGGACTAAACTGATATTTATCTTCTATCCTTTTCCTAAAGAAATGGAAAGAAAAAGATGTACTGCACTTACATTTAGTTAAGTTTGTGAATACCACACCACTTCTTAATTTATCTGGTGTATTGTGCCTATCTGTAGACTGAAATTGGCCTAAACCATTTTATTAAAAGAACATAAAAATATTCATCATAAACTTCGGAACAGAAGAACGAAAAATAGACCCTATGATACGGAAATAATGTAGATTTTCCATCATCGAAAGATATATAGATAATTTGTTGTCGTCCCAGTATTTCCAGTGATTCCCTCTTGATAAAAACCTCTATGAAGTTAGTATGTTTATTTCAACAAATAACAATGCAGTGCCAACATAATAGTGACATAGTGTAATAAATTATACATAAACAAGTTAATCTTTTATATAAAGAATTATATAAATTCCCGGGCATATAATTCTACCGTAGATATTCGCTTTGTGGCGCCACAATCCGCGGAAATAACGAAAGAAATACGCTTATTTCACAGAGCCGAGCCGATAGACAGACTGACAGACAAAAGCAAACAAAACATTAAATATCGGGTTCATAAGTTTAGAAGGAAAAAATAAAATAATATTACAATATCCGCGACAGCTGTGTCAAAAAAGTCCAGTTCCAGTTAGCGTATTGGGCCAGTTATTTGTATATTCTATCCAACGCAATATGAACCTTATTCTAATAATACTAAGGTATAGTTTGTATTATCCAAATAACACGAATATTTGGCTGAATACGCCAAGTCTAATCGCACGATTATATTACCTTCAAAATTAATACACACGGCTACACATCGAGCTATACAAAGCCATTTTTAGCTGACCTCGCATTGTGTATGTTTTTCGTACAATCAGCAGTCAGCTTATACTAGTTAAGTATTGTGCCCACCGTACAAGCCCAACAGATTTGGAAAAACTGTAACAAGTCCCTTAGTAACTTCTCTATAAGCTGATTTTTTATAATATTGTTTTTCTTTTGTTTACTGACACACTCTAGTTATGATGTTAATATTGCAAGCCGGGCTTTAAACTTGTATGAAGGACACGCCACTGACACAACCAAACGACTCACTGGCTATAGGCCATACAAACATTGGTACCGTACAGTATATTACCACAGTTATCTGACCCACCCTTGAACAAATTACAATTTAGGGTCAGATAATAAGCGAGACGACAAAAAACTAATAAGTTCGTCAGTTAGATCATCAAAAAAATTTTGGACATGTATTTTTTCATTTTTCTCGTAAACGAAAAATGACGACGATACCAGGCCCCTAGACAAGTGGCATTGTAGAATAGATTATAGATTAGAATAGATTGGCAAATGTATGGTGTTGACATAAGCTTTCGCTAAATAATTTGACATCTCCGTACATTTGACAATCTATTCTATTTCGCTATCTATTCTACAATGCCACTTGCCTAGGGGGCAGTGCGTTGAAGTTTCGTGAAACGTCACGCCTTGGTATAATTTTTAATGAGAAATGATGTCACATTATCTTTGTATTTTTTTATTAATTTGATCAAGCGAAAAATATGTGTCTAGTATTTTTGACGATCTAACGGACCGACTAAATAGAATGCCATTTTTTTTATTAATATAGTCGTCGTATTGTGGTAAAATACTGTATTAAAATCATTAAAAATAATTGTTTTATTGTAAGCTTCGCATCAGACAATATATAAAAAAAACTATGATATAAACTAATGTATTGTAAAACTCCAGTTAGCGAAAGGAGAAAACTATGACAAAACATGCATTTATGTACATACTAAATATATGCGTTGAATGATAGCTACGAAACTGCTGGACCGAATCCGATGGAACTGCGCTATAAGTTAGATTGTGTAAAGATAATGTAAGATTAGGTTACATCGGATTCTGTGCAGCATTTTCGATCGTATAAATAAAAAAATAGTATGAAATGCTCTTAGCCGTAATTAATATTATATATTGTTTATAAAACTGTTAAAAAATCCACAATAAATTCCTAATGTGTTGCCATAGTAAAATAATATTTGAAAATATTATTGTTATGAAATGTTATTTTTTAGTGTGCATATTGCGTACATTCGCCGGTCAAAGTGAGAAATTACACGTTATTGGGCGAGACAACTAATGCGCGCTTTGACCGGTTTATGTTAATAAAAAATACTTATACAGCAACATTGACTATTAAAATAAATAATATTATAAATTATATATATTAAAAAATCCATTGTATATTAAATACTTGTAAAGTAAACGACAATGTTTTAGCGAAATTTAAATAAAATATAATGTACAGTTAGTTTTTAAGTGAGAAACAATAAAATTATGCAATTAAATGTATATGAAAGAAATTATATAGATGTGAATTACCCGTTAAGTGGCTAAAGCTGTTATGGCCGATTTAATATGGTGCTTAAGTGATGGGCTGTGACCTGTCACTTTGACCGGTCAAAGTTGGAAATGTCATCTCAAAAAACGGCCAAGTGTGAGTGTGACCCATGACGAAAGAACTCGCATTTAGCTGATAAAAATATTTCCTTTTGTCATCTATATGTGACAGGTCACTGCCCCATCGCCGTTTTCAAAGTTCCCAGTGCATTAACTGGGAATCGAACCCGCTTCACCTACAGACGTAGTGCTCGCTACACGGACAATACAATGTAAGTCGTAATACCAAGGGATACAGATTAAAATTAAATAAGAGCCGATTTTCATTAGTCAGATATTTTGACAGAACAAATATGTCAGTTTGACATTATTCGTTTACAAAATCTGTCAAACCGTATTTGTTCTTCAAATCCTTAGATTATTAACCTATAGATTGAGCCACCGCGTGGCCGCACATGAGACAGCACTATAAAATTTCAATGTTGTCATTACGTAAAATTTTCCCGAAATATGACCAAAACCGTGAGGTGTTCCGTTGCAACAACTACTTATTACATTCATGTACTGAGTTGCGTATCATAATCCTTATTAAGAGTGCAAAATTATTTATATCGTAAGTATTATTTAAGTTACGAGTCCAGGTTTTCTCACGATGTTTTCCTTCACTGATGTCTGTGATGTCCAACTATAAAAATTATATAAAATTCCTTTTAAAAGGGAGAGGATACCTCACAGGGCTTCAAAGAACTAATTAATCATCTGATTAATTTTATTTATTTAACTAGTTGCAATTTTATTATCAAGTTATGGGAAAAATAGAGCTGAGGTATGGTAACACTTTGAAAAACAAGTAATAGGTTATGTAGATAAAAATATAAACGATATCGCTAGAAAATGTCCTTAATTTTGATCAAAAGCCATGTAATTACATACACACAAATGTATTTATTCAATCAATGCACAATAACTTGTAATATTTGCATCCTTACGAGTGAAAAGTAACATTCTTATCTTGCTTTCTTTCTGTGCGGCTTTTGCAGCCTAAAATAGTGCATCCTCCCATTTTATAGCACAGAAAAAGCACTAAACACTTAACTACTGGAGTCAATTTCTCAAATATACATTAAAACTATTGGTTTAATTACCGAAATTGTTATAAAATTGTAAAAACTAATACGAGCCGACCATTTCAATGACAGTGACATCCCTTTGTTTGGCTAACTTTTCAATGTTCGCCAAGCGAAAACCGGCCACGCCGAACGAGACAGAGCATGTTATGCTTTGTCTCAATTTTCTTACGAAATTCGTATATATGCTTCTCACTTTCACACTTCTTTACAACCTCATGGCTACATCTATAGGTTAATAATCTAAGTTCAAATCACAAACTAATTATATATTTATCGCGACTTTGTCTGCGTTCAATTCAAGTATGTATAAAATATAGTCACTTTGATGACCCCTTAAATAAATCAATTATTGAATATCAAAATTGTACCAATTAGTTGACTATGAACCAATTTTGTTGAATGTCGTCCCATTTTGGTTGATTGTGACTGTTATGCTACTTAAAAGCTTGCTTGAAGTCCGGTCTAAAAGGTATATGTACAAGATTACGTGTGCATTCGAACGACTTCCATTTTGAAGTTTGAAGTCTAAAATGTGAAATTAGTGTGGAGTTGGATGAAGAGTCAGTCTATCTTGTTGAAGTCCAAGAAGAGCTTTAAAAACCTTCATAAGATTAAAAATAATGTGTGAGCCAGCGCTTCCAAATATAAGAAAAAAAATGCTTTTTCCAAAAAAAAAAATAACCGACTTCAAAAACTAAAAGCACATAAATAAAAGCTTTTTAGTTTGACTTTTTAGTTAGTCTCAATGTCTGACTACGTTTTAGATTACTTAAAAAGTACGTTTTTCTATAAAAATTGAGGAGTTCCCTCGATTTCGGCATGATACCATCATCAGATCCTGGACCTGATGACAATGGGACCATTTGGGAAGTCTACCCTTTCAAACAAAAAAAGAATTGTTCAAATCGGTTGGTAAACGACGGAGATTAGCGCGAACAAACATAAAAAAAAATACAAACATCCGAATTGAGAACCTCCTCCTTTTTTAGAAGTCGGTTAAAAATCATATGCAGAACTCGGTTTCGACCTGCGTGGTGCGTCTCTAAAAACCGGTTCTTTTGCTCTAACCGTTTAATTTAAAACCCGTTTTCTGTCGACTCGCGTCAATACAATGCTAGGTAAAAAGGGTTTGTGACAAGTAAGTTTAAAATTTAATGTCCTTATGTTATATAGCGACATCTCTCGCCGAACACGTCAACTACAACTGACGTTCTACATCGCGATATAAGAGTTTGACACGACATTCGCATATATAGAAAATCTGAAATAGAGCCGTCGGGCAGAAGCCCTCCAAACACAACACCCGTCTGGTCGGGATTACCATTCATGGCATCTATGACAGTAGCTAAAAAACAAAAAAAAATACGATTCCACACTAATTTTACTTATAAACACTAAATAAATATTCATTCGTTCGTTTGCACGCGTCTTGTCACTAAATGACAAAGTATATGCCGTGGAAAGACCATAAAATTGATAATTTCATTATGTTCTAACCTAACCTAAACATTTAATAAAATGAACACAAATTATTTCATAAAATTGTCAAACACTGGTCGAAAAATTCATGAAATAATCAATTTTAAGATCTGCCCACCACATATAGATAATAATTTGTACATAATATAAAAAAGTATATAAGTAGTTTACATGTATGGGGTGGGTTATTGACCTGTTGACCATTTAAAGTGGGTATATTCTCAGACGCCCCCATAGTTTACCCCCGGGGGGCAAACGGGAATAAAATTCCTAGACTGGGAAGTTATTGCCTTCACTTCAAATTTTGTTTGTATGTCCCTAACACTCATCATCTCCCTAGCCTTTTTCCCAAACGTGTTGGGGTCGGCTGCCAGCCTAACCGGATTCAGCTAGATACCGGTGTTTTACGTGAAGCGACTGCCTATCTGACCTCCACAACCCAGTAACTGGGCGACACGATACCTCTTGGTGTAAGACTGGTCTGAGTTTCTGACTAACCAGTAACGACTGTCAAAGTTCTTCGAATGACAACCGGGACCAACGGCTTTACGTGCTTTCCGAGGCACGGGATGTCAGTGATGTCTAAGATAGACTTTAGAAAGTACATATGAATTGAAAAAGTCACATTGGTACTTGCCCGGATTTGAACCCACAACCTCTTACACGAGAGGCGGGCGCTATATCCACTGGACCATCACGACATTAATTGTATGTCCCTAACACTATCACATATTAATAACAGCCTATTACTGTCCCACTGCAGGACATAGACCTCTTCTCATACAGAGAAGGCACGAGCATTGACCACCACGCTCGCTCAAAGCGGTTAGACGATCTCGGACAATATGTTCTAAAATCCGATTTCTTTACGATGTTTTTCCTTCACCAAAGCCTGTAATGTCCAAGATAAACTTTAGAAAGTACACTTCTATTGAAAACTTACCGAGATCTAAACTCATGATCTCACTTGAAAGGCGGGCGCCCTAACCACTGGGTCTTCAGACATGATTACTTATAGAATTAAACTACTAGATGTTGCCTTTTGCGAGGACGTAGAGAAATAGTTATTCCCTATCGTTAATCCTCAATATTCTTTCTTAGTGAGTACTTATTCGCCCGCCTCTCGTGTAAGAGGCCGTGGGTTCGAACCCGGGCAAGTACCAATGTGACTTTTTCAATTCACTTTACTTTCTACACTACACACACACACTACACTTTTCTTTACTTTTACTTTCTAAAGTTTATCTTAGACATCACTGACATCCCGTGCCTCGGAAAGCACGTAAAGCCGTTGGTCCCGGTTGCGTATTGCCAAACTGTATGCTGACCCAGACCGGGGTTGCTCTGAGTTCGATCGCAGTTTGCCTTTTTAGTTGAAGAGCAAACTGTATACCTATTCAGAGAGTGTCTGAATCAAATTACATTTTGTTTTAAAATACTATACCCCCCATACCACTCCCAACCTTAGGAGCCCCATGGTTACGGAGATATCGATGATCAAAGTTTGAGGTTATGATACGTCAATTTTGAGGTTAAGTTAGGATTTCGTGTAAAATTAATTATTTTTCACTCTAATGTCTAAAAAAGATGCTCCGATGCTAAAAAAGGGCTCCTACTTCTGGGTGGTTTAAAAAAAATGACCACGAAGGAGGTGGCGGAGTCTGTTCGCTCGCTTCGCTCGCTCACTCCGACCCCGCCACCTCCTTCTAACCTAACCTGTCCGAGTCGGGGCGCCCTAAAATTTTGATCGATCGCTCTCGGATTGACGATCCTTATTAGTTTCTCAGAATGCTCTGAGCTCGTATGTACATTGCTCCAATTTGTTAGTGATTTCAATGAGCACGACGTAGTTCAGTACAGACTATGGGTGTCTGGGTCAGCATACAGTTTGGCAATACGCGTCCCGGTTATCTTTCGTAGAACTTTGACAGTCGTTACTGGTTAGTCAGAAACTCTGGCCAGTCTAACCACGGGGTGTCGCTCAGTTACTGGGTTGTGGAGGTCAGATAGGCAATCGCTCCACGTGAAACACCGGTATCCAGCTGAATCTGGTTAGGCTGGCAGCCGACCCCAACACGGTTGGGAAAAGGCTAGGGAGATGAGTGAGTACTCATTCTTAACAAAAAACACACCCTCCAAGTTTTGTGTAGGACCAGCGATTTGGCATGTGCGTTGACATATTACAAACAGGCAGTTTGCTAGCTATTTTATATGTATATAAGATTTGAAGTGGGCATCTAGGAATTTTATTCCCGTGTGCCCCCCGGTGGGCATACTAGTAGGACCGACTCGGAATATACCATTAAAGTAGTACAAATATAAAAATAGTAACTATGACGCCAACTGCAATAATTAAAAAAAAATGTGATTATATTATTCTAAAGCGAAAGCGTTTATTGTGTAGTAATCTTTTTTAAATTTACGAAGGTACAAATTGATGTTTGAAAATATTTTAATATTGTTCTGTGATTTTTGTAGGGCCGCTTTTTAATGTTTGTTGACGAGGTGTTGGACGCACTGTGAATACGGAATTTAATTAATATTTTTGACTAGTGGTCAGTGATCCTGACTGCTAAGCCAGAGGTCGTGGGTTCGATTCCCACCCAGGACAAACTGTGATGAGCATAATTGTTTGTTCTGTGTCTGGGTGTTATTTATCTATAATATGTATGTATTTAAAAATTATATTTAATATAATATAAGTATGTATATCAGTTGTCTGATTACCATAACACAAGCTCCGCTTAGCTTGGGATCAGATGGCCGTGTGTAAGATGTCCCAGGATATTTATTTATTTTGTACTAGCTGGCCCTCGCGATTTTACCCGCGTAGTTTCCGTTTCCGTGTGATTTTTAGGAAATTAAACTATTCTATGTCCTTCCTCAGGCTATCTCTGTACCAAATTGCAGTAGTTTTGGCGTCAAAGCGAGACAGCCAGACAAAGTTTTAAATATCCTGAATAAATAAATATCCTGGGACGACTCACACACGGCCATCTGATCCCAAGCTAAGCATAGCTTGTATTATAGTAACCAGACAACTGATAAACATACTTATATAATTTTTAAATATAAACATATTATAGATAAATAACACCCAGACACAGAACAAACATTCATGCTCATCACACAAAGTTTGTCCTGGGTGGGAATCGAACCCACGACCTCCGGCTTAGCAGTCAGGGCTACTAACCACTAGACCAACAGGCCCGTCAAATAAAGTTACTTTCGCATTTATAATATTTGTATGAATTGTTTGTTCATATAAATATGCTAATATGAACCAAGAATAACTTTTAAATAGGACGTAGATATGAAAATTCGGTCAAGTATAAGTCGGGCTTTATATTTATTTATTTGACCTGTGTTTTAATATGCACTAGCAACTTCAGATTCGCATGAATGTTACAAATCTTTAAAATTCTTTCTCTGCTATCAAAAGCATGTAATGGTGCCGATTCTCTTGTGCACAAACTATCGTAAATTTAAGTAAGTGCATCTTTCTCTTTCCATTTCTTAAAAAAAAAGGACAGAAGATACATTTCATAATCATAATCATTCATTTATTGCATTTCATGTTGTTTACAGGTTGTTACATTATGATAGTTCCAAACAATGAACCCTGCAAGGGCACAGCAATGTATAGGCGATAGGTTTATAATTAATTTAACATGCTATCATTATTCATACAATTTGTTGATATAGATTAATTTAAATATTATTAATTATTATTATACATTATGTCAATTATGTCATTCTTATATACTAAATAAATAAATTATCATTTCCATAATATAATCTCATAACAATTTATGTCATGTTGCAATGAGTCTAAATGTCATTATTATCTCAGTTAATTTAATGTCAATAGATTAGTTTTACATATAATATGTCACATTTTCAGGTAGGTAAAATAAAAAAGAAAGTAATCACTAAAAATACAGGAATGAGGTAGTAGAGGACTGATGTTTTATAGAGTACCTAGTTATGTATGTGTAATGTGTTCAAATCGATATTAATTCATTTGTTTCTCGGTTAAAAATTCTTTTAGGCTATAATATGATTTTATGTTTAAGTGGTTTTGTAGGTCATTTTTAAATTTGTTGTCATACTCTGTGTCCTTAACTGTATTCGGGAGTTTATTATAGATTTTAACGCACATGGCTAGAGGCCCAGAACGAAACATAGCTAGTTTTGAGGTTGGTACCGCTAATTCGTTTCGATATCGGTTTCTAAGACTACGTTGCTGTGGGCGTTGCTGTTTTGCTAGCGGAAAAAGCGATGGGTATTTTCTTACAAATTTACTAGCTTCTAGGATATAAATACTTGATAGCGTAAGAATTTTATGTTCTATAAAGTATTGTTTGCAACTTTCCGTAGTTTCTATATTTGCTAGGATTCGAACGCATTTTTTTTGTAAAATGAATAGTCGCTCTATATCTACACTATTTCCCCACATTATAATTCCATTTTAGTTTAATCCTGTCAAATTAGACAGCGCCTGATGACAATTGACGTATATTTAGACGCCATGTTTTTAAATTGCTTCTAAATTATCTATGGAGTGTCTAAATTTGACAAGACTTAACTAATATTTGATCTTCTGTCCTTTTCTTAATTAAACGGAAAGAGAAAGATGCATTTAACTTAAATTTACGATAGTTTGTGCACAAGAGAATCGGCACCATTATTTACCTAAACCTTTCTCGGTCTATTGGCAAAAACGGCATTAAAAATAAAAAATGTATAATTAGAAAACTTGTGTGTTATTGTTGGAAAAGTTTCAATAAACAAAATAATTTACGATTATTTCTCAAAAAATATGTAAATTTATTCACAGTGCGACCCAATTCCAGCCTGACGTATCTGCCCACCCCCAAAAAGTAAATAAATAAATCAGTAGAAAAGACGATACTTGGCCTAAGCGAGAAACTATACATAAATATATATAGATAAGTTAGCGAGATGTTAGTTATAAGAGAACCATCTGTGAATATATTGTAAATATTATGTCAGAAGAATTCATATATACAGTTTTGGTGTTGTTTTATTTATTTTTCTACCCCTTTTTATATAGATACTGCAAAGGTACTATTTAAATGCGGGTTAGTAGCGTTATGACTACATCTCGATAAGTCTAAATAGCAGATATGACTAGTTCGCTATAGGACTTAATCTCGATATGACTAGATCTTGTTAGGACTATTTCGTGTTTGGACTAGATCGCAATAAGGCCAGATATCAAAATGACTCATTATCGATATGACGTACAATCGTATCTAAAAGTGGCATAAGTATAGGAACTTTATGGAGTATCTACTTAGCTTTACTAAAGTGAAAAAAAAAGAACAAACGAAGAAACACTATATTATTCAATCGCAAGTATCAAAGACATTTTAATAAACTTGTGAAGAAGGAGATTACGCTCCTATCTTTTTTAAAAACGTTAGGTAGTGATTGATTCAAAGCGTAAGTTTAAATAAATAAATAAGTATGTTACTATTTTTTTTTTGTATAGGTACCAAGGAAAAATCTTAATGCTTTAACTTGATAACTGTACTCCAAAAAACAAACGAAAATATAGTCGTTACGCTATCTGGCCTTATTGCGATCTAGTCCAAACACGATATAGTCCTAACAAGATGTAGTCATATCGAGATTAAGTCCTATAGCGAACTAGTCATATCTGCTATTTAGTCTTATCGAGATGTAGTCATAACGCTACTAACCCTTAAATGCTCACCAAATAAAAATAATCTTTGCCTACCAAAATGGATTAATGCTCGCCAAATTTGGTTAGGTTAGGTGCGAACTGTGACCACACAACGCGCTCGGCTTGAGAGCCAGATTTACGATTCGTCAGTCAGAATCGCTCAAATTCATATAAAAAAGAAAATAGGTTAATTTCTAGAATACTTTACGCAAAACAATTTGGTGAGCATTTATCCATTCTGGTAGGCTTTTCGAATTTATTGATAACAACGATTTCTGGTAGGCGTTAAAACCTAACGCGGTGTCCTGCGTGAGCGACGAACGCGACGTGGGCGAGACGCGACGTAACGCGCTCTTGTTTTGAGTGCGACCAGATGCGACACCACGAACTTTCAAGCAAAATTGTACTGTACTTCTCCATGATTCGAGTAGTAATGACCAAAATCACGTAGGACTTAGGACATTTGTCCCGTATAGCATCGCGTCGCATTACGTCGCGTCGCATTACGTCGCGTCGTGTTGCGTCGCGTCGCGTTCGTCGCTCATGCAGGACACCGCGTTAGTAGGCCCTTCCCTAATCCTATAGCTTTGTGCATTTCCACCCATGTAAGTAGGTAATAAAAAAAATACCAGAGTTTTTCCCTTTAGTTTCATTGTACGTTCCTGGTAAAGCAAATTAAAAAAATGAACTGTTTTCTTTTGTAGTCCCAACATACGTTAGAGTCCGGAGTACGGACGTAGCGTCCTGTTAAGCCTTTTTTTTATTATTATGGGCTTGCTCTTGGTCCCAGACTAGCCCGAGGGCATAGACGGAGCTTACCCAATAGATGCCGATTCTGCAACCGTTCTCCGACAGTCGTTTCTCCTTTGGACTGTTCACCGACAGGACGTTTCCTTTTTGAGAGATTCGTCGATAGAACGTTTCACCTATGGATGTTTCGCCGACAGAATGGTTCGCCTTTGTTAGTTTCGACGACAGGACTTTTCAACTATGGAATATTCGCCGTCGGATCGTTTTGTCTACGATTGTTTCGACATGGCTTCTTCACTATTAAACTACAAAGCCACCAAAAAGCTACTAGCTTGCTACAAAGACATGAAGAAAGAAAATGTTTTAATGGAAGACCGCCTTTACTTTTAATGAATGGTATTTATCTATTACCTATCAATATTTGTTTATTTTGTTATTGCAAACATTGGGGACATAATAAAACAAAAGATTAATGAAACGTATTTATTTATATTATAAAATAAAATCCGCAGAACCTATGTCTAAGCGAAAGCGTGGATGTACAGACTATTACAGGAAAAGGATTGAGACACTTATCTGAAATTTCTGAAATTATTATAAAGTGTGGATTACAATGTGATTAAATAAAATATCATCAATTTACAGTTTTATTGTAAGTAGTTAAGTATACCTATGTTTAAATAATATTAAATTATTTCATTAGGTGACAAATATGTGCCCATCCATTTAAATATGATTTTAAGTCCATCTGATTCTTTTCAGATAAATGTGTCTCAATACTTTTCCTGTAATAGGTAATCTGTACATCCACGTTTTCGCTTAGATATAAGTTTTGCGGATTTTATTTTATAATATAAATAAATACATTTCATTAATCTTTTGTTTTATTATTTCCCCAATGTTTGCAATAACAAAATAAACAAATATTGATAGGTAATAGATATATACCATTCATTAAAAGTAAAGGCGGTCTTCCATTAAAACATTTTCTTTCTTCATGTCTTTGTAGCAAGCTAGTAGCTTTTTGGTGGCTTTGTAGTTTAATAGTGAAAAAGCCATGTCGGAACAATCATAGACAAAACGATCTGACGGCGAATATTCCATAGTTGAAAAGTCCTGTCGTCGAAACTAACAAAGGCGAACCATTCTGTCGGCGAAACATCCATAGGTGAAACGTTCTATCGACGAATCTCTCAAAAACGAAACGTTCTGTCGGTTAACGGTCCAAAGGAGAAACGACTGTCGGAGAACGGTTGCAGAATCATAGATGCCTATGCACTCGTCTCTCAGCTACACTGTTACTCAATGGGAAAACAAAACGTCGCATTGAGTTAGTGTTACTAATCGGGATTTTTCTCCCGATAGGTAACAGTGTGACACAAAGTTGACTCAACGGGAACAAACCGTTTCTGACTACCAAGTACCAGTAACAATATTCACAATAAAAACAAGTCAATTTAATTTACTGGACACGGATAAGCGCTCGGCTGCTGCATTTCGTGACGTGGTTCGACTCTCGTAAGTGACAAATATTGGAATGTTCTACAGGTAGTAAAGGCAATGTGTAACGAACTGGCAGAAAATGCCCAAGGCAATTGAATCCGCGTATGTACAGAGTTTTTTTTACATTAAGTTCAATAAATGAGAAAATGTTTGAGGAGTAATATTTTTTAAGCATAACACAATCGTTAAAAGGTGCCTCAGCAGAAAGACACCCTCTACAGGGAAGGGGGAGGTAATTTACTTACGCCACACGCACTGTTTATTATTAAAACTGCTAAATAGGCAAGTATGCTATCATCATCAGATAAAGAGATCTCAATATTTGCCTTAAAAAAAACAGCTTTACAAACAAAATTGACCAAAATAGAAATAACAATAATACCAGCCTATAACTGTCCCACTGCAGGGCAAAGGTTTCTTCTCATACAGAGAAGGCGCGAGCATTGATCACCACGCGCGCAAGGCGGATTGAACTTATAATAATTACAGATCCAGGTTTCCTCACGAAGTCACGATGTTTTCCTTGACCGATGTAATGTGATGTCAAAGATAAAACTTTAGAAAGCACATAATGAATTGAAAAAGTCACATTGGTGTAGCAGCGATGTAGGTAGTGATAAAATAAAACACGAGTAGTAGGTGTAGAAATAGGAGCGTATAATATTTTCTGTACACACAACGAGCTGCGGGCTGAAGTAGTGGCAGTGGTACAATAAAGCGTCACGCGATCGTCCAATAAGAACGCGCCTACCGGACTCTGCAAGTACCTAAAAGAAACGAGATAGATGCGCGCGCGAGTGAGATAGCACTAACGTAAATATATCGCGAACGCGAGGCGCGCGGTCTTCATTTCTAATTTCTATGCGATGCGTGGCTTGAGGATGTTGTAGCGATGCGTACCTCACAGTAGGTTTATTAGAGGCGGGTGCCTTAACCACCTACACCATCACGACATTTCATCACAAAATAGAGATAGTTGGGTGAAATATCGCGGCCAGACTGATAGACACATTCAAGTGACCATTTACGAGTTGCGTTTTTTCAAGAAAACAATATTAAAGGTGAACGCAGACTTGGCCGCACCGCACGCGCCGCAGTCCCCGCAGTCATCGCATTTTGTTAATGGCCTCGCACATCTATCCGCACCGCAGTCACTGCAGTCGTTCCCGTCGCCGCACGCATAGGGATGAAAACGATAGATCGATTGTTTTAAAATATCGATATATCGCTCATAAATATCGATATAAACATCGATGTTTTTATGAACGATATTTCGCCGATGTATCGACGACATTAGTAAAAAATATCGATATCGCTCTTTAGTTGTTTGAGGATCACACAGCTGTCAACACGTTTGGTCGCCGTCACGCGCTTACGTATTGAGCATTACCCAAGAAAGAAATAGACTTCTAGGTACAAGCCTATCTAAGCTTCTTTTTCTTAATTCTATCTCTAGATTTTTTAATATGTGTATTCAAATAACAATATATGTGTTTTTATTTTAATTTTTAAAACAATAGTTTAGTGCTAAATAGACTAGACTGTAGACTGTCTGCGTTCACCTTTAGGCCCGAGTCACACCGGAATGGCAGCGGCGCGGCGAACACCTTCAGTGTGAAATAATTTTAAACTTTAACTACATACTTAAAAGACTAGTATTGCTTGAAAAGGTCGCGAGGCCGCCAGCGGCTGCCAGAGTCCGCCCGCGGCGCCGCGAGCGGCCGCGCGCCTTTCATTTCTAGCGACGCTGCCGCTGGCGGCCGCTGCCATTCCGGTGTGACTCGGGCCTAATGCGCTGTGTTATGAACTTTAAAAAGCCTATGCTGTCCCTCTGCAGGACAAAATCCTCTACTCATTCAGAGAAGGCACGAGCGTCCATTTGTCCATCATCAGGCTGTCTGTCACACAGCTATGTCACATGGAGGGAAAGTACCTTAAATATTGTAGATAGAACATTTTACTGAAAGAAGACATTATTTGAATTTTAAAAACATGTTAAACTGTACTCATAGATATTTAAATAAATATTGTTGAAGCGGGAATCGAACCTGTTACTCGAGAAAATTAATCAGCCTGTAGCTTTATCATATCGATCAAAAGGCTTCATCACAAGGATTATTTTTTGCTAAATATAACATTTGATGTGAAATTTTGTACTTTCCCTCCAAGTGACATAGCCGTGCCGACGTGGGACCGGTGGGGCACCCTGTATAAGCGCCCAGTAATAAAAGTGAATTAGGTAGGTAGGTACTTTTATCCTCAGCCTCCAAAAATATTAAAAAAAATTGAATCACCAGAATTAGTTCAATTGTTTTTGAGTTTTAAGTTTGGCATTGGTGCCGATTCTCTTATTCACAAACTAACCTAAATTTAACTTAAGTGCATCTTTCTCTTTCCATTTCATTAAGAAAAGGACAGAAGATAAAATATTGGTTAAGTCCCGTCAAATTTAGTCACTTTAGGTATAGATAACTAGCTTTTGACCGCGACTTCGTCCGCGTGGAATAGTTCCCGTTCCCGGAGGATTTCCGGGATGAAAACTATCCTATGTCCTTTCTCGGGTCCCAGACTATACTTAAGTATCTAGCTGTACCAAATTTCATTCAAATCAGTTCAGTGGTTTAGGCGTGGAGAAGAGACAGACAGACAGAGTTAGGTACTTTCGCATTTATAATATTACTTAGTACGGATTTAGACGCGATTATGCCAATTTTCTTCAGGCGGTTTGACAGGATTAAACTAAAATGTATCTTATGTCCTTTTCTTCAAGAAATGGAAAGAGAAAGATGCATTTAACTTTAATTTAGTTAAGTTTGTGAACAAGAGAATCAGCACCAATAAAGGATAATGTTAATTTAATATGATTCATGGAGTTTATTTCAAGGATATATTAGAAGGAAAAATTATAGGCACAGTAATTGGGAATGAATTTTATGCACATTGTTATTCAAGTCGTGTATAGTGACTGCAGTAATAAGTGATTAATAATTTAGTGAAATAAATGTGAAAAAACATTGTAGAAATGAATTCTATTACTTTTAACATAGGACTTATTTTGACTGTTTTGATGACAATAAGTTCTATTCATTCGTATCTCGTTGATGTACTGGGTAAGTTATTATTACTTATTTATAATATTACTTTATAATAATTAGCTACTAAGTTAGGTATTTTCTACTTATTTTTTTATCTCTACGTTATAAAAAGACAGAATCTACATACCTGTAGGTACGATGGGCAAAGCAGATAAGTATCCAGAGCCGTCAGATACAGTTTAAGTTTTCTTTAAAACCCACGGATATTTTCTAATAAAACTAAATTTATACTATAGTAGAAAATGACTAGTTCTTCAATTAGGTTAAATTTCATTTGAATACATTCATTGGTATTCAAAAAAACCGCAATTGTATATGACGGCCCTGGATACTTATCTGCTTTGCCCACTGTACTTACCTAACCTATTTGTTTAAGTATTTAACTAAAGGTTTAAAGTTGTGTATTATCTAATGGTGCTAATTTTCTTGTTCATAAACTAAACCAAATTAAAGTTAAGTCCATCTTTCTTTTTCCATTTCGTTTAGAAAAGGACAGGCGATACATGTCAGTTTATTATTGTCAAATTAGTCAACACCTAAAGTAAATTGACGTATTTTTAGTGGCCATGTTTTTAATCGCGTCTAAATTATCTGTGGAGTGTCTTAATTGACAGGCCTTAACTAATATATTATCTTCTGTCCTTTTCTTAATTAAATTGAAAGAAAAAGATGCACTGAATTTAAATTTACTGCAGTTTGTGAACAAGGGAATCTGGTTCCTTTCGACGACCAAGCGACAGCCGGCTGTCGGGCTGCTATTGTCTTTCTATTGTGTCTCGAATCCGTGTGTTCGAAGGTTAAAATGCATACAATGACTGGACTATCGCCCAATCGGCAAGTTGTAATCCTGAATTCTTTTAATAAATTTATGTGAGAAAACTGTTTTGTTTTTATTATGTAAGTATCCAGTGTTTGCACCACTCTGGTCAATCTTTTTTTAGGGTTCCGTACCCAAAGGGTAAAACGGAACCCTATTACTAAGCCTCCGCTGTCTGTCTGTCTGTCTCTAGGCTGTATCTCATAAAACGTGATAGCCAGAAAGCTGTAATTTTCACAAATGATGTATTTCCGTTGCAGCTATAACAACAAATACTAAAAATTAAAAATAATAAAAATTTGTCAAAATGGTGAACCGGTTGAGTGCAATTCCACGGAAGAAGGTAATAATTTATTATTTTTAATAGTTTTTCTTTAAAATTTGCGTGAGAAATTGGTGTTATAATATTTTATATGTGTTTACTTACGCTGGAAATTAATCAAACATAAAAATAATTACGCTTGGCTACGCTATCTAACAAATATAGTGAATGTATCCTACAGGATACGTTGCCAAATGTACTAAGATTCTTTGTACAAGGTTAGCGTATCTTATGGGATACATTGCCAAGTGTGCTAAGATTATTATTACAATTAGTTTTTTCAACTTGGTTTGGAGATAGGGCTTGCTTGTGTATTGTATGCTTGGCATGAGTGTGAGATTGGGTTTTTTATTTCAGGGAGGGTTCATTTTTTTCTAGAACAAAAATTGTGTTCTAGTACCAAAACCGCGTAAAAATATCTTGGGACAAGTCACACACGGTCATCTGATCCCAAGCTAAGCAGAGCTTGTGGTATGGTAACCAGACAACTGATATACATACTTATATACTTCATAAATACATACATATTCTAGATAAATTACACCCAGACACAGAACAAACAATCATGCTCATCACACAAAGTTGGTCCTGGGTGGGAATCGAACCCACGAGCTCCGGCTTAGCAGTCAGGGACCAATGCTGCCGTCATCTCAGCCGCTTCCAGCTCGACTACCATTTTCACTGAGGCAAAACGCCTCTTCTTCGCCAATTTCTTTGCCGCCATCTCCATTTATTGCATCTAACAGCCGACCAAGAAGACCCACAACAGCCGGAAGGACTGCAAGAATAGTCACACCCCGACGTATTTTACAAAAGCCTCTAAATTTTCAGTGGACTAAAAACAAATTCAACGATTTCGCCCAGATTTCAGATAAAAATCTTCCGCAACCTGAAACACCCAAAACTCCTTACGAGTATTTTACAGACTTTTTTACAGACGAAATTATTGATTACATAACCGAACAATCTAATTTTATAATAATAATAATAATAAGTATTTATTTCATAAAAACATGGTACAGTGCACTGTATACATAGAGGCTTACACTAATCAGTTTAGCATTATATTGTATTTGTAGAAGTACATTATTGGACTCTATCCCTTAAACTAGGTCTAGCCTGTATCTTAAGAGACAGGGTTCAGCCATTGGTTTAAACTAAATTGATTATTTAATAAGATTTAGCAAGTGAGAACAGTGTCGATTTGAATTATTACATTAATGTAAAAACTCGAGTCGTGAGTGTGTGTGTGTGTATGTGTGTTGTGTGCGTGTTTGTGATTGTCAGTGTGTGTGTGTATATTAGGTGTTATATATGCAAAAATTGGTTAGTAACAGTAACTTATTGTATGTTTATAGCTTAAGAGCCATATGTGAGAAGATTTTCTGTAGAAAGGTAGTCCTGTTGCAGTAACCATTGCGTAGTTTTGTGTTTGAGCGCGTGTCTGTTTAAGTCAAGTAAATTAAGTTTTTTGTGTAGTTGCTTGTATAGATGTGTACCTAAGACGTAGTGTTGATGCCTAGCAAAAGCTGTTCTACTTTTAACCTGAGAGGGTATGTTTGTCCTCTTTCCTGGATTTGACCTGGGCATAGATCTATGAGTTCTAAGCACAGACTGAAGGATGAAGAGTTGCCTCACGGTTAAAACTTTACATTCATCATATAGTTTAGCTGTAGGGAATCTATACGGTTTACGAGTCATCGTTTTAAGGACTGCTCTTTGGGCTCTCTCCAACCTCAGGAAATTGGTTTTTGTAGCACCACCCCATACAGTAATACAGTATCCAATGATGGACTGACATAATGCATGGTAAACCAATTTTAATATTTTTATGTCCGCTGAGTCTCTAAGTGATTTAAACACATAGATAAGACGCATTACTCTGCTAGTCACAGCATCAACTTGTTTATCCCACTTTAGGCCACTATCAATTTGTAGACCAAGGTACTTTACACTGTCTGTTCTAGCCAAAGTGGGACAGGAGCAAGATAATGGGTTGCAACAGGAATGGGCAGTTATTGTGAAAGTCGGTAATGGTAACGTGCCTGGTTTGATTGCGAACGGAATGAAGCAAGATTTACTTGTGTTAAGTGTAAGCAAATTTTCATTCAACCAGTCTACAATAAGTTTCAATGCCACTTCTGACTTTGCTTTTACTTCATCCCAAGTTTGTCCATATACGAGAACCGCTGTGTCATCGGCATATGCGAAAATCTTGCAATTTGGGAGGGTCATTCTGCAGAGATCATTAACATAAATTTGGAACAACGTAGGGCCTAAAATGCTACCTTGAGGGACACCGTAAGTTATAATCTCTTTTTGACTAATAAAACTTTCGATTTTAACCTGCTGAGTTCGATTTTTTAAATAATCTTTAAAAATATCCAGTGCCTTGCCACGTACTCCAACATTCTCAATCTTAGATATAAGTTTCGGAACAGAGACTGTGTCAAATGCTTTTGACAGGTCCAGAAAGATACCCATGCACTTTGCCCCACTATCAAGTTTTTTTGCTAAGAGTTGTGTAAAGTCTATGACTGCATCCTCCGTGGAGACTCCAGACTTGAAGCCATACTGGTTATCAGCAATGATACTATGCTTATCGAGAAAATTTTTAAGCCGTTTATTTATAATCTTTTCTATAATTTTTGATAGAGCCGACAGTACAGAAATGGGTCTGTAATTATTAACACAGTCTCTGCTCCCATTCTTATAGACAGGGTGAACAATAGCTTTTTTAAGCGCATCTGGGAACACTCCTGATTGTATGCAAAGATTGCAGATGTAGGTGATAGGTGGAACAAGTATGTATCGACAGGTTTTAAGCAAAGCTGAAGACACGCCGTCCCAGCCTACGGCACAGTCACTACGCAGCTGTAAGATAATACTTTCAACTTCACTTTCATCTGTGTCCAGCAAAGCAAAGGAGTTTACTGGTTTTGTTGTTGATTGATCATTGCCTGAAGGTAACAGGGTTTGATCGTGTTTAATTAATATGTTATCTGCTAATTTTTTCCCAATGTCATTAAAATAGGAGCAAACTTGATTTACTGAGGACTGAGGATCGTAACACGCTTTCAATAATTCCAGGGGGCTAGAACGTACTTTTTTGGTATTTGTTATCGTTTGTATAGTTCTCCACAGTGATTTAGGATGGTTTTTAGATTTTTCAAGCTCACTTGTTTCATAGGCTGTCCTAAGCTTCTTGAGAAGATCATTACAAAAATTCCTATATCGCGTGTAAGTGACTTTTAATATTAAATTGTCTGGTGATTTCTTCGATTTTAGATGTAGCATATCCTTGTTCATAATACATTTCAACAAACCTGGAGTAATCCAGGGTTTTAAGATTTTTTGTTTTCTTGGGATTGTGACTTTGGTAGTGTGTTTGTTGATTGCAGTATTTAATATTTCGATAAAATAGTCTAAGGCCTCGTTTGCGTTACTTAATTTATAAATTTCGGAAAAAATCGTGTTTTCTAATTCTGATTTAATTGCGTCAAGATTAAGGCGCGATACTGTATACACTTTTTTTAAAGTTGGGCTCGCATTTTTGAGTACTAGCATCACTGGTTTATGATCGGTGATGGAGGATTCGAGAATCAATGTCGTAGAGGGCAATTTCGACTTTATAAGAATATGATCAAGGCAGTTTTCTAATCTCGTAGGCATTAAATGAGTTGGAAGTAGTCCATGTGACGCATTCAATATAAGGTAATCATGGCTATGAGAATTTTTGCTACCCGGTTTAATATCGATGTTCAAGTCACCGACCAGTATAATGTTGGGGACAGAAGAAAGGCTAACATACACATCATTAAGGCTTGACAGAAATTGATCTATTTGGCCTATAGTACAATATGAAGGGGGGCGGTAAATCGCTACAAAAGCAAATTTATTGTCTAATTTACAAATTAGACAGTTTGCATTTTTAATGTTCGGTTCCCAGACAATGGCGTTCAATCCCTCCTTAACATAGACTATTACGCCTTCATTTTGACTCATGGTATCTTTCGTAGAATGCGATACGTACCCATTTAGTATCGGTGTGTTATTGATTTTACTCAACCAGCACTCCGTTAAGATAATAATGTCATAATTGATATTTGTTGAGCATATAAGTGTTAGGAAGCTATCAAAATTCTTATTTACACTACGTATATTTATGTGCAGCATTTTAATGTTGTGTTCGGAAGCATTCATATATTTGGTACAGTCTTGTGGAGTGCAAGCAAAAGAGTTTTCTAGGTTAAGGTTATCCAAATCATCGTAGATATTATTTACAGTAGCCATTTGTAAAAAGAAACATTACCAATTCGAAGCATACAAAAGCTGATCCATAAGCTGTTAGCACATATAGAAACACCGATAGTTGTACGTAAATTCATGATGGTTTGTATTTGTGTGATAGATAGAATTAGTATGATAATTATTAGTGTGTGGTGGAGGTAGTTAATGTGTGTGTAATTTGTTTTACAAGATAGTTTACTGACTTTATAAAATAATTGTTTGAACATTGAAAGCAGCAATAAGCAACCAAGGCAGTATTGATCTAACATAAAAAATCGAAACATAAATAAGGCATACATACATTGCAGTATAGATAGTCATATGTTTTTGATACCAATATCATGGAGGCATTTCTCTGAGTTGATAAGTATTTGTTTATCTCCCACTTTTTTTCGCAGAAATATGTTTCCATTTTTTATCCAACAAAACGAATAGCTGTTACTCTTTGCAAATTCCCTTGCCATATAAAAGAGCTTTTTAGAGCTTGCAGGTAACTGTTCGGCTACATAGACCGGCAGACATTTTCCGGGGATGCCAATTTGTTCTGTGTTTAGTTTATTTTCCTTTAATGACATATTTTTGTTATAATTCCGAACTGCTGATAATAGTTCCTGCTGAGTTTGTACTGATTTAAATTCAGCTATGATGGGTCGTATGGCAGTTGTCGAAGCGGGTTTTCCAGGTTGGCGGTAAATATCTCTGAACTCTGCATCACACAGTGGGACTCCCGCTAGCTTACCAATGTTGCATATAGTTTCTTTTAAAACACACGTATTTTCGCTGTCTAGTGGGGGAATATTCCGTACTTCTATACTAGAGGAGCGTGATTTTATTTGCAAATCAATTATCTTTCTCTCAAGCGATTCTATGTAGCATCGCTGCTCTTGTCGTTCCTTCTTTAGTTCCTCTACTTCTCTTTTTAGGTCTTCGAAATTATTGTTCAGAAATTGCATTGACCGTTCAATAGCAGCGTTGGTCTTACTTATTTCAGCATTCGATTCCTGAATTTTCAAATTTTGCGATTTGATCTCCTTTATATCGGCTGCTAGTTTAGATATAAGAGTTGATTGGTCTGTTAACATCTTGGGGAGATTGGTGTTTTGTATTTCTTCCTCCTGATTTTTGCTGGTGCTGCTTTGTGGCGAGTTTTCAGGTCTTGGTCTTTTATTTCTGCTGGTGACATTTTCAGTTGCCGTGACTGGCGAGTTTACATCCGGTTTGGAGCGCGATTGAATCGGATTATTAGACTGAGTTTTCGGCGGCGTACGTTTTACTCCTCCCATTGTACGACAAATCTCACTTTAGTAATAAATTTCGTAAGTAATTTCGTAGCCGATACACAGCTCGTAGACAATTCGTAGCACGTAGTTTGTAGCGTAGCACACGGATGACGTCAGTAGCTTATACACGTAGCCGATAATTTTAGCGTTCGCTGCTACTTGCACGGTGGCGCGGCGGCTAGCGACTGGGTCCTCCCACACACACGTCGCGGGTTCGAATCAGCAAATCACAAACACTTTTTCGAGCAAATATGAATCGTTATTACTAAAAATAGTTTTATCTCACTCTAGAACCGCCCAGTGGGAGGATACTTTGGGTATAAGTTCCATAAGAGTGACAAGGAATTTAGAAGTCTTAATTGCACCAATCACAAAAAATTACGGTTAAAAAGCGCAGGGACAACCGACACACGTCCACTCGCCAAGGCGTACAACGGCCGAATAAAACAGACTTTAGAGGCCAGAGATGGTATTTGCCTTTAGTATCGCAAGTTCTGGATGTTTGCATAAATAATAGCTGGGTTTTATACAGACGCCATAGTTCGGGAAAGACAATGCCTCTAATAAAGTTCAGGTACCAAATAGCACAGAGCCTCCTGAAAAAAGGCCGAGCAGATACGGTCGACAACTGTGAAGTTTCTGGACCAACTCCGTCAAAAATAATACCGGCACCTGTATCACCACGGCCTCCACCGGATGGAAGGTACGACCAGGTCAGCCACTTTCCAATATTTGGTTCGAAAGGGCGATGTAAACGTAGTTTTGTATCAAGGACCAAACTACTGTGATGTGCTTTAAGTGTTCGTTACGCTTGTGTTTTAAGCCAGAAAGAAATTGTTTCGTACAATTTCATACTGATAAATGATTAATTAAGCTAATAATATACCTCTAATGTTTCGTAAACCCATTTTTATACATTACATTATTTAGAAAATTTCGTGTATTTTATTTCTTCAAACCTGGCAAAGTATCCTCATAGATACTAAGACATAAGGTCATAGTTTCTTGCTAAGTTGGCAATGTATCTTCAAAGATACATATAGGATCTCATATCTGGGTATGTGCGATTTATTTAAATATTTTTCCTAAAATTCTAGGTTCATAGTTAACATAAAAATTAAAAAAAAAACCAAATAACATTTTAATTTTTTTGCCAAGAAAAGGGTTAAAATTTTCACAGAATATTTACTTGTATATTACCTTTCAAAATAAATAATTAAATAACAACAAAGTAAATATTAAACGGGGGCTCCCATACAACAAACGTAATTTTTAAGCAATTTTTAATCGATCTTAATAAACAGGTAGTTACTATTATCAAGATGATAGTACGGAACCCTTCGTGCGCGAGTCGGACTCGCACTTGGCCGGTTTTTTCGTTTTCTTTTACAAATGCCTGGGTGCTAGTTCGCGCTGTCGGTTTTAACCTAATTTTTGGTGTAATGTTTCCAGGTAAGCCAGCATCAATTTATTATACATATCCATTAAATTTTCTTTACAAACATAATAAAGATTTTGCTTGGATGGAAATAATTTTGAACAATATAGAGCCGTCTGTTACTAGTATAAATGTAACCATAAACGGAATAGACCAATCAAGTAAGTGCCTATTTTCATAAAGATATTTTTTTCAGAACATTTACAATAAGCAAAAAGTTGCTTCATATTTTAGTGAAAATTTTGAAAACCTTGAATAGGTATATCCCAAACTTGGCTGGACCATAAATGGGACCCTATAATTTGCTTTGTGGTAAATTAGTACCGTTTCACTAAAACTAAACATAGTTTACATATAAATTGGTGCCGATTCTCTTGTGCACAAACTAACGTAAATTTAGGTTAAATGCATCTTTCTCTTTCCGTTTAATTAAGAAGAGGACAGAAGATCAAATATTAGTTAAGTCCTGTCAAATTTAGACACTCTATAGATAATTTAGACGCAATTTGAAAACATGGCGTCTAAATACACGTCAATTTTAATCAGGCGCTGTCTAATTTGACAGGATTAAACTAAAATGTATCTTCTGTCCTTTTCTTTAAGAAATGGAACGAGAAAGATGCACTTAACTTAAATTTACCTTAGTTTGTGCATAAAAGAATCGGCACCATTGTAGTTTGAAGTTTCGCAATCACTACATTAGTGTAACTCTCTGTGATTGAGTCTGTACAACTTTTTTATTGCAGTTACACGTTATAAATAAATTGACGGGCCTGTTGGTCTAGTGGTTAGTGACCCTGACTGCTGAGCTGGAGGTAGTGGGTTCGATTCCCACCCAGGACAACCTTTGTGTGATGCGCATGATTGTTTTTCTGTGTCTGGGTATAATTTATTTATAATATGTATGTCATCATCATCTCCCTAGCCTTTTCCCAACCGTGTTGGGGTCGGCTGCCAGCCTAACCGGATTTAGCTGGATACCGGTGTTTTACGTGGAGCGACTGCCTATCTGACCTCCACAACCCAGTAACTGGGCGACACGATACCTCTTGATTAGACTGGTCAGAGTTTCTGGCTAACCAGTAACGACTGTTAAAGTTCTCCGAATGACAACCGGGACCAACGGCTTTACGTGCTTTCCGAGGCACGGGATGTCAGTGATGTCTAAGATAAAATTTAGAAAGTACATACGAATTGAAAACGTCACATTGGTACTTGCCCGAATTCGAACCCACAACCTCTTACACGAGAGGCGGGCGCCATATCCACTGGGCCATCACGACATTTATAATATGTATGTATTTATAAATTATATAAGTATGTTTATCAGTTGTCTGGTTACCATAGTACAAGCTCTGCTTAGTTTCGGATCAGATGGCTGTGTGTGAGTTGTCCAAGGATATACTTATCTATTTATTGTATTCCAGGTGACCCGCCCGCGAAAATACAAATTATAGAATCAAATGCTACAATAATGATCTTGAGAAAATTGGAGAACAGTATATTTTCTGTTGTCTTACAATTATATAACCAGACGAGTTTGTGTTTAAATAAAAGTATAGCAGAAGGATGGGATAAAAAAAAATACCATCATAAACATTATATGAATAAAGATATCGACGGTAAGATCATGTTAACTGGCCCAAAAAAAATAGTTTATAAGTTTGACCTGTATGTATGTGTGTTGTATGTTTGTATGTATGTATAGTTTTTTTTGGGAGGGGGAAATCAAATGACTCCCGTGCTGGGTGCGGCGGGAGGGCGTGTCAGACTTTTACTGACTAAACCCACTCATGTTTCTTTGGTTGACCTTTATGTTCCGGGGTCACGGTACCTACTATAAACATTCCGCAACCCCGGCATCGGCAGTATGTATCAGGGATGTTGCGGATGCATTTTTTTTCACATCTGCAGATGCGGATGCGGATGCGGATTTTAAGAGGCTCACATCCGCGGATGCGGATGCGGATGCGGATGTATACAAAAAACTTAAGTGTTGGTTTGGTAGCGTAAAAAAACACAGTAATATTTATGCTTTCTTTATTTAATAATTTTTTGAATGAATTAGATTATATCGAAGTTATAAAGCTTCAAAGTTGCTAATAAGAAAGAGAAGTCCGATATGTAATTTGACGTCAAATTACATTACGCCCGTAGACTGCTATAGAAAATGGCATTTTGGTAAGAGACACAGATTTTATATACCTAATTAATTATTTTAATAATCAAATTTGAATATTGGAACAAAGTAAACTCTTCAGGGTGCATTGATTTTAGATTATTTTTAGCGACGTAGTAGTACGACCCTTTCGAGAATAAGTTTTACTACATATTTTACATTGAGATTTATCCCGATCATTTTGAACAGGTTTGAAATAGGTCCAAATTTCACTTTGCGTAGGTGGTGGCATAGTTCACTCAGTTGTCCAATGGTTAACAAGGTCAATTTGAATTAAATAAGCGGCACTCACTTTACTTATCTGCACTACGTAATACGTTTAAAATGCAATAAAAACAAACGTGCGCGTCAGATCTTGTCACAACAAACAAACAATGGCGAGGCGCGTCTCCGTCGCCGATTCACTGAAGTCCAAAACAAAATTATTGCTTTCCTATTGGTCAATGCGCACGTGCGGACGTCACGCGCCACTCGCCGGGCCCTCCCCTTTCTTTCTTGTCGCGACCTGCTACACATTCGCATTCGCATCAGCTCCGCATCGATTTATACGGATGCGGATGCAGATGCGGATGTCTAATTCGATGCGGATGTTCCGCATATGCGGATGCGGATGCGAATATTCGCAACATCCCTGGTATGTATATTTGTTCGCAATTATCTTGCGTTAGGCTCAACCGATTTTGATGCGGCTTTGAGAAAAATATTTGTTCCATTTAGAAGAAGGTTGTAGTACCTATGTTAAAAGAATTAAAAAATAAGGTTCTCAGAAAAAAAAATATACCTAATCATTTTTCTCGTTTTAGTTTTTTTAAGCGGTTCTATTTTTAATTTTTTTTTATTTATTCACGCCCATCTGATGTTAACACGTTCGAGGACAGAACGAGATTATACGTCATCGTTCGAAATTTTGATATGGCACAACGTACCATGACGTCCAAATATTTTTTTTTACTTTACGACAGAACGTACATATTCGATGAACGTTCAAGTTAAAATCCTATTGAATGTATCTTGTGTCACAACATTTAAAATACCCGAAGCTTTACTGTCACGTAAAGTAAGTTTTAAACTATTTCAAATAAGTGCCGTTGACAGTGGGCGGGAACGGTACTCACATACGCACAACGTGTATATGCGTCGCGCGCGCCTACCGCGCTCCTACATTCAATGTGGCTGCGTCACTGTGGGGTGCGCTCGCGTTCGCTAAACATTTCGTGGCGTATCGTGATATTTGCCGCGACAAAACATCGCAAGTATATTTAGTTTATTTGATTTATGTATTATTCCTTAGCCAGACAGTATACTATTTTACTATGAATTAATAATTTTACTCTGTGAAATTGATGTTTAATGGGTTATTTTATGCGTTTTAGATGGATAAGCGCAAAACAAGACTGATGAGCATTTTTGATATTTCTGACAACTCTACCGAGGCGGATGCTTACCAAGACGATGATGGAGAATATGGTTCGGATAAAGATTTTGACCCATAAGGCAATACATCAGATAGTGAAATTTATTTTTCTATAATATTATAGACGTTATTACACGTTGTGTCCGTTCACGTCTAGTTAACTTATTTTTAATGACATAACGTATTTATACGACAACGTGATAAAACGGTTGTGTCATGATGTCTTTAAAACAATATATTTTCATGGGAGGCTACGTACCCATACGTCGTATAATTTGTATGACATTTACTGTGTCATTTTGGTACACAGTCTCAAGTGGTAGCGTCCTCGAACGTGTTAAGTGGTCCTTAACCAGACATTGCAGTTGACCTTGCAAACTAACACAAAAAAAAATATAAAAGAAATTTGACTGCAATGGCGTGTTGGCGTCTGTACTCATTGGCAAAGGTGCCCAACCCATATACTAAACTAAATTTAATTCCAGTGCATTAAGAGAAGGACAGAACATAAATATTAGTTTTAGTCCTGTCAAATTAGTCGGCGCCTAACGTTATAGACACATTTTTAGTAATAATAAGGATTTAATAACAATGATTAATTTCTCTTAAAGGTTTCTCACTTTGGTTCATGTCATATTATGTCAAATCAGATTTGTAACCTTTGTGAGAGCTGCAGTGGCCATGTTTTTGTCTTAATTTTACAAGAACTAATATTATTATCCTCTGTCTTTTCTTAATGAAATAGGAAGAGAAAGATGCATTGAACTTCAATTTAGTTTTGTTTGTAAATAAGAGGATATTTTACCAGTGTCCACAGTTCCACACTGAGTAACGTAACACTTTTTTAATTATTTCAGATACCGGCAAATGTTTACTGGAAAAGCCTTGTGGAATAAAAGTAGACCTTAAAGGTCATTGTAAAGGTAAACTTTTTTCAACGTTCCTAACTCTTGCTTTCTATAATTCTATAAATAACTAGCTTCTGCCCGCGACTTCGTCCGCGTGGATTTTTCTCTTTCCATTTCTTAAAGAAAAGTACAGAAGATTTATTTTAATAATAAATAAATAAAATAAAAATAAAAATCATTTAATTCAGGTCCATAACCCATAGAAAAAGTTAACAATTTTTCAGGTATTACACAGCTTACACCACAAATGTCAGAATTACGTGCAAAATAATTTTATTAAAATTGAATTTATAATTAGAAATTAAACAAATACAAATTACTGATATATAAAAATGTCAAAATAAAATGTCACAAAGGTCAAAAATATTGTGATGAAATTGAATTTATAAATCAAAAGTCAAACAAAGACATGAAAAAAGGCCAAAGAAATTAATATCACAAGATGACAATTATTATTAAAAAAGATCATAATACGTGCAGGCGCTGGCGTGCAGCTGCAGCCATCTCAGTAAGAAAGGAGAATCCCACCGCTCGGACAACACGCTCAGGATCCCGTTGGAGCTACCCCTACAGCGACGCAGAACCGATGCACTCCTTTTCCGGATTATTCCGTAGAAGTCATCGGTACTAGCCTCAGCGAACATAGCTGATGCACTGCAAAACCGGGGCCGCCCCAACAGAATCCTGAACGCATTGTTGTACTGGACACGAAGCGCGTTGTACGCCCGCTGCGTGAAGTTGGTCCACAGGCTGCACGTGTAAAAAGTCTGGCAGTACGCCTTGAACAAGGTTATTTTTACCTGCGAAGAACAACGAGCAAACCTGCGAGCCAACATATTGCACCGGACAGACAACGCCCTTCGCTCCCTCTCGATGTCTTCATTGTCAGACAGATCATCTGAGACCCAGTGACCCAGATACTTAAACCGATTCACTCTATTTAAACGTGAGCCGCAAAGAGCGACAGGAGGTCCCGTTAAGTAGCTTTTAGTACCAGCTTTGAAGATCATGTATTCACTCTTCTTTGGGTTATATCTGAGCCCATGGGCCTCCGCATACGTTTCACAAATACTCAAAAGCCTCCGCAACGCAGAAAGAGATGGGCTCAGCAACACCATGTCATCCGCGTAGCTTATATTGTTTATACAGACGCCATCGACAGAACAACCGACCTTAGTGCTGCTGAGCTCCTTAATCAATTGGTTCATGTACAGGTTGAACAGACGCGGCGAGGATAGTCCCCCCTGCCTCACCCCACAGTCCAACCCGTATATGTCCGAATGCGTCCCTTCCCATCTGACACTATTTTGTTGGTGACTATACCAATATTCAAACAGTGCTATAATGTCATGTGACAACTTCGTTTCTCATCGCAATTTATGCCATAACTTGTCATAATTTACTGTATCAAATGCTTTTGACAGATCTAAGTAGCAGGCATATACAGGCCTAATTTTAGCTTTATCCTGTCAAATTAGACAGCAGGGCCGTCTTAAGCCTATTCTGCGCCGGGGTGCGGGACTCAGCCTGCGCCCTCGTTTTTTCGGATATAATTTAAATAATCACCAAAAAAATCTTTTGTCTACCAAAATGGATTAATAATCACCAAATTTTGCTAGGTTAGGTTAGAACTGTGAACTGGAGTGTCGCCGTGGAGGTGGAGACATTGTCGGATTACAGATATATCCGTTTCGATGTCACCCCCCAGACCACTGGCGGCCGCAGTCCTGTGGTCCCGCGAACGGACGGTCCGCGCTGGGCACGCAAGCGTATCGACAGGGAGCTGCTCGAGGAGGCTGCTATTGTGCAGACCTGGTTTCGGGAGTCGGCAACGAATGGACCCGTCGACGTCGAAGGGGAGGCGCAGTGATTCTGCGGGGCAATGATGCAAATTTCCGACGCGTCAATGCCTCGAGTCCTCGGATGTAGGGGTAAGCGCCAGGTGTACTGGTGGTCTGTCGAAATCGCGCAATTGCGCTTCTCGTGCGTCAAGGTCAGGTACCAGTACACCCGATACCGGAGGAGACGTCGTTGGGTCCCTGACGAGGAAGCCGCGCTGTATGAGGTGTACCGCGTGGTGAAGAGGGCTCTGTGGCTGGCCAAGTGGGCACTGAGGCCAGGGAGATGTTGGGGACACTAGATAGAAATCCGTGGGGGCGTTCGTACCGGTCGGTACGAGGAAAACTCGGTTTTTTGGGCGCCCCTACTTACGCAGAGTCTCCAACCCGAGCTGTTGGATGAGGTGGTTGCATCTCTCTTCCCGGCGCGGGCGGAGCATTCTCCGCCACCGATGGCACTGCCTACAGCCACAGAGCCTGATGAAGAAGAGGACGCCGGCGTCCCAGAGGTGACACAGGCAGAGATGAAGGCAGCCGTGATGCGGCTCCGGGCTAAGAACGTTGTCCCGGGGCCCGATGGGATCCATTGCTGTGTGTTGGCCCTTGCTCTGAAGGTGCTTGAGCCTCAACTGAGAGGACTACACTGCGTGCCTTGAGCAGGGCCAGTTTCCCGTTCAGTGGAAGTCTGGTCGTCTGGTTCTGCTCAGAAAGGTGGGGTGCCCTGCGGAGTCACCGTCCGCGTACCGGCCCATAGTGTTGCTGAACGAGGTGGGGAAGTTGTTAGAGCGGATTATCGCAGCCCGCCTCGTCAGTCACTTACGCGAAGAAGGGCCGGACCTAGCCGAATGTCAGTTCGGGTTTCGGCACGGGCGCTCCACCATCACCGCAATATCGTGGGTGAGAGACCTGGCGGAGGACGCGGTGTCTCGGGGCGGGGTGCTGTTGGCGGTGTCCTTGGACATCTCTAACGCCTTCAACACCCTGTCGTGGAGTTGTATTCGGGAGGCACCACCAAGCTGTTGGGCGCGGCCGGTGCGCTGACAACGCTGCTTCCTAATCTGGGGGGCCCGAGCACCGCCTGCAGGCGGTTATGCGTGGGGATCGTGCGATCCCCACGCACAACCGATCTGGGCGGCTGACCTGACGGCCAGCACCATTACTATTCTGCGGAGGCCGCAGAGTTTAATAACCGTCAAAGTTATTAGGGTATATGGCACGATCTCCTACGAGGCGGCTTGTGCACTGGCCGGATCCCCGTTATGGGACCTGGATGCTAAGGTGCTCGCGTCATTATACCGGTGGCTCGAGGGGGCGCGAAGCCGAGGAGAGCGACCGATGCAGCGGGAGATAGATCTGCGTCGGTCGCAGCTTCGCGAGGTCCTGGTGGCGCTATGGCGGGACAGGCTTTCACGCCCTACCGAGGAGGGCGTACGCTGCCCTCCTCTAGCCCTCCTAAATGGGTCCAGGGGCGATGGACTTGGGGACGTCCGTCACCCGTATTCAACAGGACCCGAGGTGGCGGTGCGTAGTGTTCCCGCGCGCCCTTCGACGTTGTGTGTCATACACCTCTATCTTTTTCCACCCAGGAACAAAAAAAAAGGTTAGAACTGTGACCACACAACGCGCTCGGCGCGTGCCGCGGCAGCGGCCGTCGAGCGCCAGATTTACCAGTGATTTATATAAAGTTTCAGTTCTATATTTCTCGACAAATGCCCCCAGCCTTTGTAACCAGTAGGGGCATTAAATGCAGTGACATTATATTCAATAGCAACAACCCTCAGAGTGCATACAACACTACTACTGATAATTCTATAACTAATGGCCTATTACAGTCGCAAATCATTCCATACACCCAGACACTGAGCTGCAAATTACAAAAATACGTAAGATAATTTGAATTTCGCGGGCTACCTTTAACATCCACCTTCAGTGCGAGCGCCCGGACGGCTATGTCAAGTCAATGACAAGCACCGAGTGTAATAAAAGAAGAAAAAAATTATTGTTGCTGACTATTCTTTCTTGCTTGCGCATACATATTTGTCTTAAGTATCAAGTACATACAATAAGTTTAATGAAATATCCAAAAATTCAGCGCTCATGAGGCGCCCCCGGGCGCTCCGCGCCCGGGTGCACCGCACCCCTTGCACCCCCTGGTAAAGACGGCCCTGTTAGACAGCGCCTGAAGTAAATCGACGTATTTTTAGTCGCCATGTTTAACACGACTTAACTAATATTTTATCTTCTGTCCTTTTCTTTAAGAAATGGAAAGAGAAAGATGCATTCAACTTAAATTTAGTTGAGTTTGTGAACAAGAGAATCAGCAAGATTATTGATTGTTTCAGAACGAAAACTTTTTGATTGTAAAGTGGAAGCATCAAATTATTATTGCACGATATCTAGAGAATTGAATGACACCTACAAATGGTATCAAACCTACGACAATGGTAAGTGCATGATGCTTTAACCCATGCGACAGCCGGCTGTCGCGCTGCTATTGTCTGTTTATTGTGTCTCGAATCACGTGTGTTCGAAGGTTTGAACGCTCGCCATTCGTGTAATATTAATTATATGTATGTATTCATTAATTTGTGTAAGGGCTAAATCCGGGCAAGTACTAATGTGACTTTTACCAGGCGTTCGTCACTCGCTCAAGGCCACGCGTTTTATGCCTACCGCTTCGCGTGCCGTCGACGGTACAACAAACACCGGGCTGTCACGCGCCCGCCTGAGTGCTCGCGCGTCACGGGTACAGCGCTGACTATCAAAATGCCGAAACCACGTAATTATTGCGTGATTATTGTGCAATTCCCCTGTTTCCCAATTCTCCTGTTTCCCTTTTGATTATTCATTAAAATTATTCACGCGGTTTTGGATATTTTCGACACTAAAATATAACAATCGGGAATTCAAAGAACGAAAAATATGCATCAGTCATTATATTAAACTAAAAAAATATTTGATCAACAAATAAAAAAGTAATTGTTTTTCTAAAACATTCGTTTCATTACCATTATCATCATACGTATAACCCTAGCACATTTGCTGGCTGACACGCACACACCTAAGTAGCGCGGCGTGCAAAAGAATTTCAACTCTCTTTGTGCGTACTTATGGTACATTTCTCCTCGCTGTAAACAGCTGGTATTAATATTAGGATTTTGTAGGCTATTATAGCGTAGGTATTTTCGTTTTTGTATTGGAATGAAGTATCTGTTACGTAGTAACTATTTAGTAATCTGTGCTTTTACTTTCTAAAGTTTATCTTGGACATCACTGACACCCCGTGCGTCGAAAAACGAGTGTCCGACGCCGACAGATAGGTCGACAAGACTGTACGCCGACAAGACTTTACGCCGACGGCCACTACGCCGACAGTCTACGGAGTCTTGTCGGCGTACAGACTCCGACGGGGCTTAACAAAACATACAGACAGACAGACAGACACACTTTCCAATTTATAATGTTAGTATGGATAAATTGTGTCAAAATGTGTTAAATTTGAAATGACGTTATAAGTTAACAGTAAAACATTTAGTGTAAAAGTTTTTTTTTGTGTTTAGAGCATTTAAATAAAAGTTTGTTTTTAAAAAGGTGTTTTTACCTTAATTTTAAATTAGTTTTTTTTAGGATAAAGCTCTTCACATCTGACAGCAGTTCTATTTAAAATTAATTCCAGCTCTTGGGTGGGAAGTAATTTGTATGAGTATTTTCCTCCCTATATGGAGGGAAACAGCATGTTCAGTAATCAGATCAAAACAACACTACTTTCCGGGTATGAGAAATAAAAAAACTTTTTAATAATAGATGTACTTACGTTGTTATTGGATCCTAGACAAAAATTCAGTTTCCCTTTAATTTTTCCCCAAATAAATGCCATTTAATACAATTAATGTACAATCGACCAAATGGAATCATGACCCACCATAAGCTTATTTTCCTACAGACATTCAAATACAATTAGGTCGACAATCGCGTAAACGTGTATTAAAAATGTCACACATCTAGTCTTATTATTTTGACAGCTTCAAACGATTCGTCGTCGAAATGGGTCATGATTCAATTTTGTCGATACCTAGTACAGAACCATAATAATTAAGTATTATTACTTATGAATTTTCCTTGTAATTAATCATTGATTCAGGAAAAAAAGTAACTGTGTTTACCAGTAATTTTGAATTAATTTAAAAACACCGCATAATATTTTACACCGAAATATTATATTGATTTATTAATAAAGGATGTTAATACATATATTATATCAGTTAAATCATTTATTTTTTTGCTACATTTCCTCAAACCCAGCACCAGATCTGCACTGCAGAAATTATTATTTTTTTTGAATTTTTCAGTGGCACACTTGTAAAGTGCACACCGTTACAATGCCAACAAGCTCAAACACGACTAGAATACAATGTCTTATTAGGAACTTCCAGTGCCTGTGTCTTGGCATCATCATCAGATCTGATGGCAAAATATTTTTTTTGAACGCAAACGCTTAAATTGTACTTATAAATAAAAAAAATGTACGTTTTTCAATAAAAATTGAGGAGTTCTCTCGATTTTGGCATGATAACATCATCAGGTCCTGGACCTGATGACAATGGACCATTTGGGAAGTCTACCCTTACAAACAAAAAAAGAATTGTTCAAATCGGTTGGCAAACGACGGAGATATGCGCGAACAAACATAAAAAATACAAACATCCGAATTTAGAACCTCCTCCTTTTTTAGAGGTCGTTAAAAATAACCATTTTCATTTTATCATAGACCAGGCTCTGTCTAGTTTCGCCGTGTATGTTGTCCCAAAAATTTTTTTTTTTACTCATAAAGTAGAAATATGTCGTGATGGCCTAGTGGTTAAGGCGCCCGCCTCTCATGCAAGAGGTTGTTGGTTCGAATCCGGGCAAGTACCAATGTCCCTTTACAATTCACATGTACTTTCTAAAGATTATCTTAGACATCACAGACTTCGGTAAAGGAAAACATCGTGAGGAAACCTGGACTTGTAGTTAATATGAGTCCGAAATCGCCAATCTGCCTTGAGCAAGCGTGGTGATCAGTGCCTTCTCAGTAAGAGAAGAGGCTTTTGCCCTGCAGTGGGACAGTAATAGGCTGGTATTATAAAGTAGAAATATGTAATCGGTCACGTTACCATAGAATTACATAGTAAATGTTTTTAATGTACAGTCGGGGCCAAAGAAAAGTAACCCTGGCAGCAAGTTGCGAGGGGTTTATTTTTTTGACGCTGATTGTACCAAACTGATGTTTTTTTTTATTGCAGATCACTTTATTGGCGATATTCCATCTGTCTTATCTTACCAGACATTATCGTTTAAATTAGAATCCTTTGATAATAATACAATAATTAATCTAAGCAGGGGGAACTTATTTAGTAAAAAAAGAAATATAATATGGTCTAAGAAACTCATCTTAGATAGTAATTATCATAGTAAGTATACCTTTTTTTTTGTGTGTTGGAAATTATTAAATGATTCCTCCCGTTGTGGGCGGAGTGGATGGGAGTGTCAGACTTGTACTGAATAATCCCTTTATGATTACCTAAATAATACTTATTCAGTACGACTTAGTTTTACCTGTAACCCTGTATAGTCTCTGTATATTATAAATCTCACATCACACAGACAAACAACCAGACTAAATAAATATTTTCTTTCAGCTGAAGTAACAGAAACATTGAAATATTCTGAAACAACAGATAGACAGTTTAGTTGCGACCAAAATCGGACCCAACTTTATGGTAAGCATCTTAGTGGGTTGTACAATCGACAAAATGGAATCATGACCCACCATAAGCTTATTTTCCTACAGACATTCAAATACAATTGCTCATGATACCCAACAACTTTACTGATTTGGGGTAACCTGTTATGATAGTTGTATTGCGAAATAAATAAATAAACTTTTACGATGGAAACAAAAATGTAATCGCAAAAAAAAATCAGCTGTTCAGTACATTTTTTTGCCTAAATGACTACTGCTGATATTTTTTACGCGATTTCGGCTTTGCTCCCATAATAGAAGTTATTTGTTATCATGAGCACAATCATGTTTAAGTATCGTACACTAATTACCAGTCACCCTTTATAACCCCAATATCCCCAATTCCCGTAAAGATACCCAGCTGTTAAGCTTAAAAACTAGACGCGTATTCCTGGAAACGATGTTTCTCTATGACTTGTGTAATAACAGATATGATTGCATGGACCTTGTTAAAAAATTAAGTTACATTGTTCCAAGGACTGTTATGGGACGGGGAGTGCGCGCACGTCCGCTTTTCGCGGTATCTTCATGCCGCACTAACGCGGGTGAGCGCGCGCCTCTTCGCCGTATAGCAGATAATTTTAATAGAATATTTGCTGATTTGGATTAACCCAATTAATTAATGACTCCGATAGCATAGATTAATATAGATAGAAGTCAAATTATTATGTAACTTAATTTAGAATTAATTTTATAATACATATTATCTCCCTTTAACTTCCTTTATTTGTGTCCTTAGTTTTACTCGTATGCATATAGTTCGTAAAAACTTTATATTGTATAATACGTGGATAACGTTGTGAGCTACACATATATAAATACTTTATGTCCTATCATGCTTATATGTTAACAAAAGTGTGTAACTGTTTGTTTTCCCGAAATAAATAAATAAATAACCAAAAATAGATTTCTAGTGCGAACAGACGAATGATCATAGGATATTTCGTCCACGAAAAATCTGGCTGGCGATGGCGGGCTAGTTTTCAACGTTTTAAAATGTGTACTTTTAAGTAGATTCCCTTCATGTAAAAAAAAATATAATTTTGCAGTTAAGAACCTACAGGTATGCTTCATAAACACAACGACTAACAAAATAAAAACATTTGACGGAACATCAATAAACATAAATGAATTCAAGATGGCTGACAATGGAAGTATCCTGTGTTGTCTGTACTATATGCCAGTCACAAAAAGAAAGTGGCATATGGAACGCTTTATTGAAAACAAGACTTTATTAGTATACGAGACACGGAACACAGGTAACTATGACAGATATTTTATTTACATTATCTTTGAGTAATATTAAAAATAATTGTACAGACACCAAAAAATAACAAAAAGTTAATAATCACACATTGGTGCTTGTTCTCTTGTTTACAAACTTACTAAATTTAAGTTAAATGCATCTTTCTCTTTCCATTTTTTAAAGAAAAGAACAGAATGTACATTATTGTTTAATCCTGTCAAATTAGACAGCGCCTGAAGAAAATTGGCGTATATAAGAAGTCGCCATGTTTTTAATCGCTTCTAAATTCTCTGTGGAGTGGCAGGAATTGACAAGAATTTGACAGGACTTAACTAATATTTTATTTTCTGTTCTTTTCTTAATGAAATGGAAAGAGAAGGATGCATTTAACTTAAATTTAGTTAAGTTTGTGAACAAGAGAATCAGCACCATCCATTAGCTGAACCACTTAGTAATCCAATCAACTCTTTATTGTATGATTGTATCCAATTAAACGTATACTAAGAAATAAATTTATATTCTATTCTAACGTATTTCGATTTTACCCTTAACTCTTTTTTGTTAACTTATTTATGTGACATGATAACAGAAATTAAAAAAAATAGAGCCCATCTGAAACATACAAGACCTTTTTGGTAAAACATGTGTTCACGAGATTTGATTGATTAAACCTTTCGATGACCAAGCGACAGCCGGCTGCCGGGCGATTATTGTCTGTCTATTGTGTCTCGGATCACGTGTGTTCGACGGTTTAAGGCGATATTCTTGATAGTTTCAGAACAAAATGTAGCACCTCTTTATTGTACGGTGCAAGAAGCGTCCAAATATAATTGCACGCTGTCCAGTCCATATTATCGCGCGTCTAACACCTACATAAAATACAAATGGTATCAAACCTACGACGACGGTAAGTAAATAATCCATACTATTTCCATACTTTGCCATACTATTCCATACTAATATTCTACTCTGTCTGTCACTGCTTCCGTCTAAACCACTGAACTGGTTTGAATGAAATTTGGTACAGTTATTGTCTGGGACCCGAGAAAGGACATAGGATAGCCTTCATCCCGGAAACCCCCGGGAACGGGTACTAAAAAAATCCACGCGGACGAAGTCGCGGGAAAAGCTAGTAATAAATATCTTGGGACAAGTCACACACGGTCCCAAGTTAAGCAGAGATCTTTTTTTAAGTGATGTGTGTAATTTATCTATTATTTGTAAGTATTTATAAATAATATGTATAAGTATGTATTTCAGTTGCCTTATTACCATAGAACTAACTGCCTAGTTTACGATCAGATCGCCGTATGTAAGTTGTCCAAAGATATTTTATTTACTCATTACAGTAAAAATATTCTTACAAACGTCTTATTAAATTAAGTTTTTAAAAAGAAACACACTAACAATCCTAACCTCTATTTAATTATTCAAATAATCTTTACATGAGCAAAATCACAAAATAACCTAAATCAGACTAAAAGTAACAAAATTAGCACAAATAACTGAAATCAAAATTAACGCTCACCACTATCACAAATAACACTTGAGAGCACAACCACACAACCGTCTCGTCCGAGCGCCGACGCAAAAGTGAAGTGCCGCACAGCGCTGCTCCGTTCTCGTGTCGTTATCCCTTCCACCTGACGTCATCGCGCAGATGTACTAGGTTGAGAGGGGTTTTCCTCTAAGAATATGTTATCTTTCAGTAATAACCAGTTATTAAATTATAATGATATGTTACCGTGATATATGTTGCTAGGAAATAATTATAATGAACAGTCAGCGTCTAAGAAAATTAACCCTTCGCGAGGGGTTCTTTTTTCTGACGCTAAGTGTACATTAACTGATGTTTTTTTTATTACAGGTTACTCTATCGGCGAAACACCGGAACTCTACTCACTTCGGACGTTTTTAATTAAATTAGAATTCTTTGATAATAATACTTATATAAATGTAACCAAGTTTGAAAATGGTAAAAGAAATTTAATAAGGTATAAGAATCTTATCTTAAAACCAGTAAATAATTCTCACAGTAAGTATACCTGAGGATACGAAATTATACTAGTTTCTCAACCTCATTTTGCTCACCGCCCACTTTGAGACGTGATTGACTTTAGTACGTGATTAGAGTGTATTTTTTTCCTTTTTAGACTATACATCTCAATGCCCCCTAATTTTCTCTGGGACTTCTACTCCCCCCTCCACACCCCCCGAAAGTCTCAAACGCCTACAAGGGGGCGTTATCGCCCACGTTGAGTATACACAGTGGCAGGGGAGACGTGGGACAAAGGAGACTGTTCAGTATTTGATTTTTATTCCAAATGTGTAAAAATAAATAATTCCTTATTTTTTACCAAATGCCTCATAAATAAATAAATTGTTGACACGCGCGCTAGATCGAAAGAAGAACGGATTTAGAATGACCTGATATGAACCTGATGGGTTACTGGCTACTGCACTCTAATATCATTGGTGAGCGACTCGATGCAAGCGCAAGGATGTCTTTCTTTAAAACTTTGAGAGCCTTATTTCGACAATTTCATTACGCGAGCGCACGTGTCAACAATTTATTTATTTTATGAGAGAAGCAGTCAAAAATTAAGGTAGGTATTGGTGCCGATTCTCATCTCAGATTATGCTTATGAAGATACCATTTTTACAACCAAATTAGACAGCACCTGATGAAAATTGACGTATATTTAGACGCCATGTTTTTAATTAAATTGCGTCTAAATTATCTGCGGAGTGTCTAAATTTGACAGGACTTAACTAATATTTGATCTTCTGTCCTTTTCTTAATTAAACGGAAAGAGAGAGTGCACTAAACTTAAATTTACGTTAGTTTGTGCACAAGAGAATCGGCACCATTGTTTTTTTTTACATATTTGGGATATCCATGTCCCTCGGTTCGCCAGCCACGGAGTATATTGTAAGTATTTACATAAATTACATGAATTCACATAGAAAAACTAGTGACTAGTAAATGTTTTGTTTCAGTTGCAGTAACAAAAACACTGAAGTATTCTGAAACAACAGATATTAAGTTTAGTTGCGAACAAAACGGAAACGAAGGTGGTAAGAAATTTCGTTCTCTATTTTACCGGGTTAAAACCCCGAAATCACAGCTTACGCGCCTCTACGGCATTAAAAGGATATCTCGCCCTCGAAATAACTGGCCCACGGGCGAGTTGACAACGGTTTATAAAGGTACAGTCAGCAAAGTAGATAAGTATCCAGGGCCGTCAGATACTTACAGTTTAAGTTTTCTCAAAATCCCACGAATATTTTCTAATAAAAATTTAAACTATAGTAGAAAATGACTAGTTCTTCAATTAGGTTAAATTTTATTTGAATACATTCATTGGTATTCAAGAAAAACTCAATTGTAGGTATATGACGGTCCTGGATACTTATCTACTTTGCTGACCGTACATTGGTACATTCGCCCGCAATAGTTTTGTTGAACGAGTCAGACGTCTCCTATTAAAAAATAAATAAATATTGCGGCAAAATAATTCTTTTTATGCTAAATTTTATACAAATCTGCAAATCAGAAAATCTGATGTCAGCAATTAAAACAATATATTTTTTCCTGGGCATCTGATACGCGGGCTAGTGGTTTCGTGGACGAGATGTCAAATACATAACCCAAAAAGAAACTAACTACTTTTTGGCACAGGAGATGTTTTATTTTAATATGGGGTTCCGGCCGTAACATGTTCTTTTAGCGAATCTAGAGGATGAGGAGGAGGGGGAGATCGTGGAATCGATTCCCACCCAGGACAAACTTTGTGTGATAGGCATGATTGTTTGTTCTGTGTCTGGGTGTAATTTACCTATAATATAATATGTATGTATTTATTAATTATATAAGTATGTTTATCAGTTGTCTGGTTACCATAGTACAAGCTCTATTAGTTTGGGATCAGATAACCGTGTGTGAGATGTCAAGGATATTTATTTTATTTCATTTATTTTTCTGAAAAACTTGACGTTGTAGGGGGTAATACGTGGGGTAATATCAGGCGTCCGTCACTCGCTCAAGGCCACGCGTTTTATGCCTACCGCTTCGCGCACCGTCGACGGTACAACGAACACCGGGCTGTCGCGCGCTCGCCTGAGTGCTCGCGCGTCACGGGTACAGCGCTGACTATCAAAATGCCGAAACCACGTAACTATTGCGTGATTATTGTGCAATTCCCCTGTTTCTCAATTCTCCTGTTCCTTTTTGATTATTTATTAAAATTATTCAGTTTTGTATATTTTCGGCACTAAAATATAATAATCGGGAATTCAAGGAACGAAAAATATGCATCAGGCATTTTATTAAAGTAAAAAATATTTGATCAACAAATAAAATAAATAATAGTTTTTCTAAAACATTCGTTTTATTACCATTATCATCATACGTATAACCCTAGCACATTTTGCTGGAAGACACGCACACACGTAAGTCGCGCGGCGGGCAAAAGAATCTCAACTCTCTTTGTGCGTACTTATGGTACATTTCTCCTCGCTGCAAACAGCTGGTATTATTATTATGATTTTGTAGGCTATTATAGCGTAGGTATTTACGTTTTTGTATTGGAGTGAAGTATCTGTTACGTAGTACCTTTTTATTAATCTGTGGTAATATTTAGAATCTAAATCTAATGAACCTATTTTGCAAATTATTTAACCAATAGAAAACGACAACCAGATCATTTATGAATGTCATAGGCTATATAACATCACGCTATGACCCACGGGAGCCGAATAGTAACACAAGACATAACGCTAGTCAATAACAAAATTGAATAATATAATAATTATCATCCTACATGTAAAAAATATAACAAAATTTATGCCCTTACTAATGATCACTGTGTAAAGTTATGCAATGAATAAAGCCTGTGTAACCATACATTTTTTGACGTATAAACCTGTCATAACTTTATGCAGCGATTATTAGTAAGGCGCTTAATGTTTTGCAGTTAAGAACCTACAGGTATGCTACATAAACACAACGATTAACAAAATAAAAACATTTGACGGAGCATCAATAAATATAAATGAATTCAAGATGGCTGACAATGGAAGTATTCTGTGCTGTTTGTACTACACGTCTCACTCGATCAACGGAGAGCAGTACATAGAACGCTTTGTTGAAAACAAGACATTACTTATATATGATATATGGAGCACAGGTAACTTTGAGAGATATATAAAGTCTACGGGCCTGTTGGTCTAGTGGTTAGTAGCCCTGACTGCTAAGCCGGAAATCGTGGGTTCAATTCCCACACAGGCCAAACTTTGTGTGATGAGCATGACTGTTTGTTCTGTGGCTAGGTGTGATTCATATACTTACATATAAAAATATATGTATACTTAGGTCATATAGTGCGTTTAAAAAAAAATCTCCAAATGTTTAATATGAGAGCTACAAAACTGCATTGATAATTCATATTATATTTTTTTAAGCTATGGACAATACAAACTCATTATGCTAGATAGCTCAATTTAGGAGTCCGGAAGTGTCTAATGGTGCTGATTCTCTTGTTCACAAAGAAAAGGAAGGAAGATACATTTTAGTTTAATCCTGTCAATTTAGACGGCGCGGCGCCTGAAGTAAATTGACGTAATTTTAGTCGCCATGTTTTTAATCGCGTCTAAATTATAGGAGTGTCTTAAATTGACAGGACTTACCTAATATTTTATCTTCAGTCCTTTTCTTTAATAAATGGAAAGAGAAAGATGAATTTAACTTACATTTAGTTAAGTTTGTGAACAAAAGAATCAGCAAAAATGTTCCATTTACAGGAAATAAGGAGCAAATGACGTCCAAATCTCAAAACGCATGGTTGATATACTTGGTGACATTCATAGGAATATGTATGTTGATGTTGGCGCTTTATTTTATTATGAGAAAACGTTGGCGCACTACACACGCGACAAACGCAGTTGAACTGGACGACAATGTGAGTTTGTGTCAAAGTCAAAGCATAAAGGTCGATTCACACATATCAGTGAGCCCACAGTTCCGGCACAGTACCGCATCAGTGATAATTATTCTTTCAAACATTCTCTATGGATGTATTCACACTTGTCAGTGTCAGTGTCGTCTCAGTACCGTCAGTGTCAGTGCCGGCACCGGCCATCACGGACGTGATCGGCGACGACGATATTTTATCACGGATCACTGACGCCGCTGCATCGAAAACAAAATGAAGGACGAGGTGTTGATTGAATAAAGATCGATTCACACATATCAGTGAACCCACAGTTCCGGCACAGTACCGTTACAGTTCCGTGTCCGTGCTACAGTGGTGCGTCAGTGCTTCAATTCACACATATCAGGCACAGTACAGTTCTCTGCGGGTCTTCGTGCACGACGTTCCCTTCAGACTAGCGTTGACGTCGATTGTTTTGATGGCACTCTTCAATAACACAGAATTAGCTATGATAGCCATTGCTTTAGACGAAGAAGAAGAAGAGAATCGAGGAAAAAAAAGAAAATGGGTACATGAAGCATGGAAGTTAAGAGAATCTGAAGGAGAATTCGTGACATTATACAAAGAATTAATTAAAGATGCAAGAAACAGTATTCTCACGAACTAATTCAATCAATACCTCGTCCTCCATTTTTTTTTGGATGCAGCGGCGTCAGTGATCCGTGATAAAATATCGTCGTCGCCGATCACGTCCGTGATGGCCGGTGCCGGCACTGACACTGACGGTACTGAGACGACACTGACACTGACAAGTGTGAATACATCCATAGAGAATGTTTGAAAGAATAATTAGCACTGATGCGGTACTGTGCCGGAACTGTGGGCTCACTGATATGTGTGAATCGACCTTTCGTTCGTGAGAATACTGTTTCTTTCGTCTTTAATTAATTCTTTGTATAATGTCACGAATTCTCCTTCAGATTCTCTTAACTTCCATGCTTCATGTACCCATTTTCTATTTTTTCCTCGATTCTCTTCTTCTTCTTATGGCTATCATAGCTAATTCTGTGTTATTGAAGAGTGCCATCAAAACAATCGACGTCAACGCTAGCCTGAAGGGAACGTCGTGCAGGAAGACCCGCAGAGAACTGTACTGTGCCATGTGTGAATTGAAGCACTGACGCACCACTGTAGCACGGACACGGAACTGTAACGGTACTGTGCCGGAACTGTGGGTTCACTGATATGTGTGAATCGACCTTTAAAGTGGATGATCAAGGTAGCCCGCAAAATTCAAATTTTCTTACGCAATTTGTAGCTCAGTGTGTCGGTGTCTGTTAATTTAAAATGATTCGCGACTGTAATAGGCCATTACTTACAGAATTATAATCATTTCAATCATCAAAACAGCCCTCAAAGTGCATATAACTCGATTAAATGACTTTTTCATGAAATAGGCAGATACTAAGCAAACGTTATAAAAATTGAATTTCGCGGGCTACCGTGAAGCATCCCCCTTAAGCATTTAGTTCACTTACAGCCGAATCTACAAACGTCAATTAATTTTTAAGACGCTGTCAAATAGCAGAGAAATAAGTGTTAAAAACAAAATAATATAAATAAGAGGACATTCTGTGACCATACAAAAATAAAAATCAACAATAATAAATAAACCTAAGACTAAATTATTAAACTAAAATATTACTAAATTAAAATAAATTATTGAGATCTAAAAACTGATAAGGAAAATTAGTAACAGAATAAGAACTAAATTAACTTATAGAGAAACTAAAAACTACAAAAGAAAATCATTAAAAGAATAATAATCCTTCGAACACACGTGATTTGAGACACAATTGAAAAGACAATAGCAGCCCGACAGCCGGCGGTCGTTGAAAGGATAAGATTCTAAATGTACTTTTTATTTCAGGAACTTCAGAACCAAGTATTATACGCAGATCTGGACCTCGTAAACAATGTGAATTCTCGCCGAACGGAACCGATTAGGAATCAGGAGTCACACTATGCTCATATAGCCGGGGTCGCCCGACCTCTGTAAACGATACTTATCATCATCTCCCTAGCCTTTTCCCAACTATATATAGCTACTAGCTTTAGCCCGCGACTTCGTCCGAGTGAAATAATGGTTCCCGTTCCCGGTGGATTTCCGGAATGAAAACTATCCTATGTCCTTTCTAGGGTCCCTGTGCCAAATTTCATTCTAATCGGTTCAGTAGTTTAGGCGTGAAGAAAAGACAGACAGACAGACGAGTTACTTTCGCATTTATAATATAAGTACGGATTAGACTAGCTTTAGCACGGGGCTTCGCTCGCGTTAGAAAGAGACAAATAATTGGTGATGCCGATTCCCTTGATCACAAACTAGACTAATATTAAGTTCTGTGTCTTCTGAATCTTTCTCCTTCGATTTCATTAAGAAAAGGGCAGAAGATGAAATATTAGTTAAGTCCTGTCAAGTTTAGACACTCCATAGATAATTTAGACGCGATTTAAAACATGGACACTAAACATACGTCGATTTACTTCAGGCGCTGTCTAATTTGACAGGACTAAACAAATGTACCAATCTTCTGTCTTTTCCTTAATGAAATGGAAAAATAAATCTTTATTTTTCCATAAACCTAAGACATTAAACCTTATTCTTCTTGACACAATAGAAAGAGAATAGCAGCCCGACAGCCGGCTTTCGCTTGCTTGTCGATAGGTTAAGTGCATTAATTTGGTTTAGTTTGTAAACAAGAGAATCAGCACCATTGTTACTCTCCATCCCTTCAACTATCTCCACTTAAAATATCACGTCAATTCGTCGCTCCGTTTTGCCGTGAAAGACGGACAAACAGACAGACACACACTTTCCCATTTATAATATTAGTATGGATTCGGATAGTTGGTCCCGGTTGTCATTCGTAGAACTTTGCCAGTCGTTACGGGTATTCAGAAGTCAGAAGGTCTGACCAGTCTAAGCAAGAGGTATCGTGTCGCCCAGTTACTGTGTTGTGGAGGTCTGATAGGTAGTCGCTTCACGTAAAACACTGGTATACAGCTGAATTCGGTTTGGCAAGCCAACTTCAACATAGTTGGGAAAAAGGCAGGAGATGGTGATTAGATTCTGCTACTTGATATAATTTTTTGATGATATTCGAGTGCCTATTAGATTTAAGATTACTTTATATATTTATTGTATGTATTAAATAAAGAAACCTCGCAGATCGTAATTATTATTCCACATCTTAATTACTATTTTTTCTAATTCTATAAAAATGTGAAAGTTTGAGAGTGATGTGTTTTTTTTGCTCTTTCAACAAAAAACTATTGAACGGATTTGATTTTGATGAAAATTAACAATCCTTCGAACACGTGATTTGAGACACAATAGAAATACAATAGCAGCCCGACCGCCGGCTGTCGGTTGGTCGTTGAAAGGTTATCTATTATAGCAGTAGGTAACCGAAGACCTAACATAACACAGGCGAAACAGCGACTAACGAATATGTATCTACTGTTCTTTTCTTAATAAAATGAAAAGAGAAAGATGCACCTAACTTCAATTTAGGTTAGTTTATGAACAATCAGCACCATTATGTTATTTTATATGAATACTAGCTTTTGCCCGCAGCTTTGCTCGCGTTAGAAAGAGACAAAAAGTAGCCTATGTTACTCTCCATCCCTTCAACTATCTCCACTTAAAAAATCACGTCAATTCGTCGCTCCGTTTTGCCGTGAAAGAAAGACAAACATACAGACAGACAGACACACTTTCCCGTTTATAATATAAAATATGGATTATGTTTATATGTGAAGTTTACCTTACCTTAATGCAGGACTCTTTCAGGAGTTCAGAATTGAAGCGCCAGTCTTCTCAGCAAGCTGTTTATTTTACAGAATAGTAGAGAAAGCACAAAGAATAGCTAAGCACAGTTTAGAATAGCACCGTCTTTAGCAATATTCTGAGTATAGGTACCTTATATCCACAGAAGGGGATGTCACAAATCAGAAGTATTACAGAATAGTAGGCGAAAGCACAAATAATAGCTAAGCACAGTTTAGAATAGCACAGTTAACTAGTCAGAGTTTACATCCACAGAAGACGATAGCACAATAGTTTTAGGCAAGCACAGTGCAAGAAATTAGATATAAAGATCACAGTTACAGAAAAAGCATAAGTTTTTTATTTAAGTCACAAATAATATTATAAGCGGGTAGGCGTTAAGCGGTAAGCAGCAGAGCGAACGTGCGCTTCGCGTCGAGGTTAGATAAAGACTGACGCACAGAACATAGATACCGATACCGACTGACGTCTGACGGTCTATGCTCTATGGTGAGGCACCACTGCGCGCGCGTCTCAGTACGGTAACGCCGTTAGGGTTGCCAGATAGAAACCTATCATTTCCAGGACAAATAAAAAAAAGGTAACGCAATTATATTAGTAAGTAGTGATAATTGTAATGCACAACTTCTCTCTACTTTTGGGCCTGAAAAACCAAAACAAAATAGGTTATATTAAACAACGCTAATAAAACGAAATATACGAAAAAAACTAATGAGTGTGGAGTGGAATCCGAGACAATAAGGTCTAATTATTGGACACGGCAGACGATTTTTCGACAACACCGTATTGCAGTATGGGTGTGAGACGTGGAAGGTCACAAAAGACATCTCGCACAAACTTCAGGTCGTTATCAACCGCTGTCTTCGTCGAATTCTCGGTATTTACTGGCCCGAGGTCTCAAATGTAGATCTGTGGAGACTCTGCGGTGAAACCTCGATCGACCAGCAGATCAAACGTCGCAAATAGAACTGGATCGGCCACACGCTCCGAAGGAATTCTGAACATATACCAAGGCAAGCCCTGGACTGAAATCCTCAAGGAAAGCGAAAACGTGGTAGCCCTAAGCAGACCTGGCGGCGAACGGCCATCGCAGAAGCGAAGGATATAGGTAAGACCTGGAGTGAAATTAAACGCGAAGCTCAAGACCGAACGGGATGGCGACGCGCTGTGGACGCCCTCTGCCCCATCTAGGGGACACAGGAACTTAACGCCTAGCCGCTGGCGGCCTCGCGACCTTTTCAAGCTTTTCAAGCGATACTAGTCTTTTAAGTATGTAGTTAAAGTTTAAAATTATTTTACACTGAAGGTGCTCGCCGCGCCGCTGCCATTCCGGTGTGACTCGGGCCTAAGTCAAGTAAGTCAAGCAGACGATTAATATTCCGGGACAATCCCGGATATCTGGCTAGCCTAGACGATGTACTATCGACAAAATTGAATCATGACCCATTTCGACGACAAATCGTTTGAAGCTGTCAAAATAATAAGACTAGACGTGTGACATTTTTAATACATGTTTACGCGATTGTCGACCTAATTGTATTCGAATGTCTGTAGGAAAATAAGCTTAGGGTGGGTCATGATTCCATTTGGTCGATGGTACAAGTGGGCTCTAGGAACGCGCTTCTCCACTAGTGTCGGCACGCACTAAAGCTGCATCTAAATCGGTGCACTCGTTTAAGAGCTATGGTGTCACAGCAGACAGACACACATATAGCGGTCAATCTTACCCCCCCCCCCCTTTAAGTCTTGGGTTAAAAATAAAACAACAATAAACGATGTTCGTACAAGTTTATTAATAATTATTTATAATTCGCGCCGCAAGCGCCCTCTACTTTAAATAATAATAATAGTATATATATTATTGTACATTTAAATATACAACAGATGGCGCTACGTCATACACTCGGTTACAGGGCTGGGCTCGAACGTGTTACCTTTAACAATAATACCAGACTATTAGTACATTCACTTAAGGCGCATTATAATAGGCGAGACGCCGGAAAAAAAGTACGTCAGTTAGATAATCAAAAAATTTTGGTCACGTATTTTTTCTCGTAAACGAAAACTGACGACGATACAGTGCATTGAAGATTCGCGTGACGTCACGATATGACACAATTTCTGCTGAACAGTGACGTCAAAAATTCCCACTCAAGAACTGTATTGCTCTTTATCTTTGTATTTTTTTATTATATTGATCAAGCAAAAAAATTACGTGTCCCGTATTTTTGGCCGGTCTAAAAGACGGACTAAAAGAATGCCATTTTTTTTAATTTGGCATCCCTATTTCTAGTTAGCCCGTATTCAGGTATACGAAAGACGTTACTCGGATACGGGCATTTGAAGACTTTCCTCAAAGGAGCACATATGGACGACTTTGTGAGCATCAAGACGGCGGGATCAAGTATCCTATTCAAAATATTTCTACTATATATTTTTATTTATTTATTTGTTTCAGACTTCAAGGCCCTTATAAACATAAATATACAATACCATCTTTATATATATAATTCTTGTGTGTGTGTATGTCACTGAACTTCTCTCAAACGACTGGACACATTTTAATGAAATTTTTTGTGTGTTTAAGGGGATCTGGGAATGGTTTAGATTCACAAATCAGCCCGGCAGATGGCGCTAATTGCTTGAAAAAGCATGTGATCTCGGAAACGACCCTAACGATTTCGCTGAAATTTAATATGTGGGGGTTTTCGGGGACGAGAAATCGATCTAGCTCAGTCTTATGTCTGGGGAAGCGCATGTTTTCGAGTTTTAAGTTAAAATGTTTGGCGCCCAACGAAGTGGGCACGGGCCAGCTAGTATTAATATAAAACTTAACAATACTATAAATCTATTTTAGAGGTACAAATTATATAGGTATATAATTATGTAGTACAAAATTTTATTATTATATTTTTATATTTTTCTTACTCCTCCGTTGTTCTTTTCTGATTAATTTCGTTGCGGGATCCAAGACAGTTGAATCGTTTCTCCGGGACTCGTCAAGCTTCATTGCTCGGCGCTTTTCTGGCGGACTCCACTGTTGATTCTGGCTTTCAGGAGTTGCAGTGGTTGGGAATAGTGTGGTGGGATTGTCCCAAAAAAACAAGTACAAAATTTTAAAGAAAAATAAGTGTTTTGAAAGTTATATTTTGAGAGACACTTGATCCCGCCATCGTTGATATGCAAAGCCTTCGGAAAAGTTATAACTGTAATCTGTTAGTTAGAAATGGGCATCTATGGGCTAAATCAATTATTTAATCAATTTTCCTAGCCTGTTGGTCTAGTGGTTAGTGACTCGACTGCTAAGCCGTAGGTCGTGGGTTCAATTTCCACTCAGAACAAAACTGTTAATGAGTATAATTGTTTGTTCTGTGTCTGGGTGTAATTTATCTATAATATGTATGTATTTATAAATTAAATAAGTATGTATATCAGTTCTCTGGTTACCATAGTACAAGCTCTGTCCAAGTTGGGATCAGATGGCCGCGTGTGAGTTGTCTCAAGATATTTATTTATTTATGAACTTATCAATGCAAGCCAAGTTTTTCTGGAACTGATAAAAGAAACACTATTCGAGCCCAACCTATAAGAATTGGGTAGTTTACACCATTAACCAATAAATGTTAGACACAATTTCTATAAAACCTCTTTAAATTTTAGCATAATAAATTCGGTTAATTTTCAATTTGCTATAAAATTTGATTTTTAGTTGCTTTGAAATCAGTAAATAGATAGTCAACTGAGTTGTTGTTTTAGTGACGTCATAAGCTGCCGTTGTCATACAAAATCTATTGGAGAATTGCGTTTTGACAGCTCATAAAAAGTACGTCAATTGATAATGGTGGAAACTATTATATAACTTTACTAGCTGCCCCCGAAGTTATACCCAATTTTTGTTACTGCCCTGCTCCAGTAGGTCACATACATCATGATGTTACATAGCCTATAATCTTCCTTATTAAATGGGCTATCCGATACAAAAGATTTTTACAATTCGGACCAGTAGTTTCTTAGATTCGAACAAACAAACTAGTCTGCTTTATAATATCGATACGACGTCAATCACGTGTCTAAAAACAACATAACAGCAAAAACTACAGTAGTATTGACGCATGCAAAGCCCACACAAATATAAAAAAATAATGCGAGACAAAATCAACTTTAACTACATTCAAATAACGTTCGATTTCGAATGACAATCTTTCGCAGACATACTACAATGTAAAACGAATCGTCTGTTTACAGTATTAGGATTTGAAATATGGAAGCATATTTAGTTTAGTATTAGAGAGGCTACAGTTTAGTTGAATTTTCATTTTAGTACATTTATTTTGGGTAGAAGACACCATTAATCCGGAAAAAAAATTAACAGACAGCTTTTTAAAAAAAAAGTTCATACGACTTATTTTAGTCTTGAAAACGGATTAATTGAACCGAAGATTTTACATTTTTAATTGCTTTTTTTAGGTAAAAAAAGTTGGAGCGATATCCTATTTTTAAACTCAAACCATTTATTTCTAATAGACCATTTATTAAAATACCAGGTTGGGCAATTCGGTTCGCGTCACCAAAAAATGTATAGGTGTCTTCTTCATTTTCTTTATGGACCTCCCTCTGGGAGGTTAGGTTTCCGCACTTAATCCTCTTGATGATAGGACATTGGTGTCGATTCTCATAATCACAAACTAACGTATATTTAAGTTAAGTGCATCTTTCTCTTTCCATTTAATTAAGAAAAGGACAGAAGATAAAATATTAGTTAAGTCCTATCAAATTTAGACACTCCATAGATAATTTAGACGCGATTTAAAAACATGGCGTCTAAATATACGTCAATTTTCTTCAGGTGCTGTCTAATTTGACAGGATTAAACTAAAATGTATCTTCTGTCCTTTTCTTTAAGAAATGGAAAGAGAAAGATGCATTTAACTTAAATTTAGTTAAGTTTGTGTACAAGAGAATCAGCCCCATTGTACGTGTTGTATGTCTTTATGTGTCCAACTGGTAGTGCTATTAAGTGAGACACCCGCCATACATTTTGTTGGTGGCGGTATCAAATTCTCGTAGCATTAGTTAAGAATCATGACTGAATAGTATTATTTTAGTCGATTAAAACTATTGTCTATGATTTTCTTCACCCTAAAAAGTACATACGGCCACACTGAGTGAACCATACATAACATAAACAAAGAGAACCACTTTAAGACAGTAAGACAGATTAATGGAATAGGTGTTTTGTTTTAATTTATTACCCCACTTGGCGTTGATTAAATATAAAGGTCTTGGTATCATTTGAAAGGAAAATAAGTCTTGTTTATTGTTAAATAATTTTATTTGTAAAATACTCTTTATTTTCTGCTCATGGCCTACATTTATAAAAATTACAGTGTTTTTTTACCCCGTTTTTTATGTTTGATCCTGTTTTAAGTACTAATTTATTAACATTACCCAATTATTTTAATATACGTTTTGACCTACACACTTCAACATATTTTTACATGTTTTTTCATTGCTGTAGCTATTATATTTAAGCAGATATTAATATTTTTAGTGACTCGGGTCACGCGGAGTTCGAGAGCGTCATTTTCGCGCGCTCTGATATTCTGTGCACTGTTATGGGTAAATTACGCGTTGTCTATGCACCGCCACATCTGTGGATATGAAATATTGACCATATTTGTGCAAGCTTTTTAACTCTTTCTGATTATCTAGGCATTGTTGGTATCCTTCACCCAGGCTACATAAACGTACTAAAATGAAAACTGTTTAATTATTACAATATTCTAAATTTTACAATAATAGTTGCATGTTTTAAAAGTCGTTGTCAACCGATTATATAAAAAAATAATATCGAAGAATACTTATATGAAAAAAATATCGAAGTAAGCTTCTACACTTTCTACTTTGACTAGTTAATTCTTCAAACACACTTGATTTGAGACACAATAGAACAACAATAGCAGCCCGACAGCCGGCTGTCGGTTGGTCGTTGAAAGGTTAAAAGAGGGATATTTTCAAGGGCACGATATTATGCTTACATCATCATCTCCAAGCCTTTTTCCCAATTATATTGGGGTCGGCTTCCAGTCTAACCGGATTCAGCTGGATACCGGTGTTTTACGTGAAGCGACTGCCTATCAGACCTACACAACCCAGTAACTGGGTGACACGATACCCCTTGGTTAGAATGGTCAGACTTTCTGGTCAAAGTTCTACGAAGGACAACCGGGACTAACGGCTTTACGTGCTTGTTTCCAAGATAAACTTATACCGCCTTATTACAAAACAAGGTTTTTCTCTAAACTAGGTTTAAACCATTGAGCTAGGTTTTGTATTTCGAATGTTGAACGTAAAAGAATAAGATTCAAATTACAAAACCTGGCTCAATGGTTTAAACCTGGTTTAGAGAAAAACCTTGTTTTGTGATAAGGCGGAGAAAGTACAATCAACCCAATGGAATCATGACGCACCATAAGCTTATTTTCCTACAGACATTCAAATTCAATTAGGTCGACAATCGCGTAAACACGTATTTAAAATGTCACTCGTCTAGTCTTATTATTTTGACAGCTTCAAAGGATTTATCGTCAAAATGGGTCATGATTCAATTTTGTCGATAGTACATTTGAATTGAAAAAGTTGCATTGCTACTAGCCGGGATCCAAAGCCATCACCGTCTTTCGAAAAAATATCTACAAATAGTAGACTTTCAGAAGGAAATACGAAATATAAATTAAGAAAATCAAAATATAGTTACGGACGTTTCTAGAAAATACGAAAGACCAACCTCCTGCCCGCCGGGGTTGAGGAATGTTTATAATAGTTACCGTGACCCTGGAACATAAAAGGCAATCGAAGGAACATGAGTGGGTTTTAGTCAGTAAAAGTCTGACACGCCCTCCCGTCGCACCCAGGACGGGAGCAGTCATTGGATGATTTCTAACTCACCTTCCACTCACCATAAAAAAAAAGACCAACCTCCTTTTTTGAAAGTTGGTAAAAATACAGTTTTTAACAAAAAGGTTGACAACGACCTTGTATACTAATTAGTTTACAAAATTGGTAGAATTTAGCGATAGTTACAATATCTCTATCTCTATCTATACTATTTTTATTTTTGGTTTCAGCGCGATATTTACTTGAATTCAGTAATACAGTTATTTTTAGAAAATAACTTCAATATTGCTTTCAAATTCCAATTTATTTACAACTAAATGTAAAATTTGAATTTATATTGCGTCAAAATCAATTTATAGTTAGTCAATTGAGTGACGTTATAAGATGATATTGCCATACAAAATATATGGGATAATCATCGTAAAAAAAAAGTAAGTAAATCAATTGACGAAAAACTCTATGCTACGTCAAAAAGATAATAATATTAAAATCAATTCAAAATTTCATAATTTTACACAAGATTGTTTCGATGAGTATCTTTCAAGTAAATATCACGCAACACGCAAACATAATGTGTTGCCGGCAACTTGGCGCCACACAGGGCAACATTGCGCCACATTACGCCACAGCGCGACATAACTAAGTATTCTACAAAATTATAGTTAGGCTGAAGTCTCTAATATAATTTACTAGTTTTTACCTACGCCTTCGCTCGCGTTAGAAAGAGATAAAAAGTAGCCTATATCACTCTCCATTTCTTCAACTATCTCCATTAAAAAAATCGCGTCAATTAGTCGCTCTGTTTTCCATGAAAGATGGACAAACAAACACACACCCTTTCCCACTTATAATAATATTAGTATGGATAGGCCAACAGCATAAATTCACACTTTAAATGCCGAAAGAAAGATATATGGAACAATCCTGCCACACTATTCCCAACCACTGCAACTCCTGAAAGCCAGAATCAACAGTGGAGTCCGCCAGATAAGCGCCGAGCAATGAAGCTCGACGAGTCCCAGAGAAACGATTCAACTGTTTTGGATCCCGCAACGAAATTAATCAGAAAAGTACAGCGGAGGAGTAAGAAATATCCATACTAATATTATAAATGGGAAAGTGTCTCTGTCTGTTTGTCTTTCTTTCACGGCAAAACGGAGCGACGGATTGACGTGATTTTTTAAGTGGATATAGTTGAAGGGATGGAGTAACATAGGCTACTTTTTGTCTCTTTCTAACGCAAGCGAAGCCAGCTAGTGAGCGAAGAAGCTAGTGTTTCCATAAAAGAAGGAGAAAGATATGTATATTTTTTTCACTTACTAGATGAAAACCCGGCTTCGCTCGGGTGAAATATGTGACTCACAATACACCTCTAGATATAAAATGTTGGTAGGTAGATATTTTTGTAGTTATTAGTTCTCAAGGAATATTATATTCAAGCAAGGCATAAATTCGTATAGCTTCGGTCATTGTGTTTAATAAATATAGTAAATAAAAACTGCAATAGTTTTTACATAAATAATTTTTATTTTAAATCAACTAACATAAATTAACAAAACAAATAACTTTTAGGGTTTATTCTCTACAGTCCTTTCTTTACTTTGGCAGGTAGATAAGTTACTACCTACTAATTAAGAAAAAAAATTAAAATATTCTTTATTCAACTCGGCTAAATCAAAAATAATATTGTGAAACCAATTGTGTAAATTGTAATCATACAATTAGTATTCACCCGAGAATTTGGCAACGGTACTTATTAAGAAATATCAATTAAACATCACAGATTGATTATCATAAAATTTTTCTATATATAACATTTTTCGTTAAATATTTTTCACCTTTCAGGCTTTGTTCAGTGGTATTAATAATGTGAATTTTTATATCATCAAATTTTTTTTTTTGCCTTAAAATGATTAGCATCAGATGTATTGCCTTTGTATAAATCTAATAATATATCTGGAATTAGCTTTAATGTTCTATCTGCGTCTATGTATACCTTCCCATTATGACAACAGTTTTTAAAATGATTTTTAATTGTTTCACCTAAAAAATGAAGTGCTTGACATTAAACACATTCATAAATCATAGAACCAACTGAATGTACAGATACTTGAATGGTGTTATTTGAAAGTGCTAAATATACATAGTTAGTCCGGGGGGCTGATGTTCTGTAGTAAATCTGCTTGAATATTTACGTTTCTTCGGGGATCTACCTGCCATTTGAAATGTTTTCTTTTCAATCTTCTTTTAAAGAAACAGAATCACTGCTGACTGACAGCATTGATTCTTGGAGCTACATCGTTTTTTTCTGTTGGTACGAAGAAACATCATCTCTTCTGTTAGCGTCAACTCTTCATTATCCACCTTAAAGGAGAAAAAATACAAATATTCAAACAATAATAAATAATTATTTTGTATGTATGTAGGTATATCCTCACACCTCTATCTGGTAATAAGTGTTATTACTCATTTTACTGTACTCGGTGAACTGCACCATTAACTTACCAGAAAGTCATCAAATAAATCTTGGGATTGTATCATTGATTGGTCAGATGCATCAGGAGCAGTTTGATTTTTTGGAAAAAGTTTTGAAAGTGCCTTTGTTATTCTTAACAGCCTAATTGTTTCCAATAACTGTGTGCACTTGCAATAATTGAAATTATCTGTTAGAATAAATGGACTGATTCAAATACACAGTGTAATGTCTAATTTTATAATAAGACCCAGCCAAGTCCAAGTTGAACTTGTGTATGGAGGGTTCCATTTCATTATAAAGAAAAACGGCTAAAATCGTGACTGTTTCTTTATGTGTTCATGACACCTCAACACAGGCTATGCATGTAGTCACTTATTATTTGTCGGGTTATAGAGAAAAAATATTGAGCCGCTTACCGAGTATAATGTTGTCGCATTCCACACATCGGCTGCAAATTTGCATTTGCTTGCAATTTTTTGCAAATATTTTGGCATTACAAAAATTGCATGCCACTGGAAGTAAATAAGTAAATGTAAATCTGCTTGAATATTTACGTTTCTTCGGGGATCTACCTGCCATTTGAAATGTTTTCTTTTTAATCTTCTTTTAAAGAAACAGAATCACTGCTGACTGACAGCATTGATTCTTGGAGCTACATCGTTTTTTTCTGTTGGTACGAAGAAACATCATCTCTTCTGTTAGCGTCAACTCTTCATTATCCACCTTAAAGGAGAAAAAATACAAATATTCAAACAATAATAAATAATTATTTTGTATGTATGTAGGTATATCCTCACACCTCTATCTGGTAATAAGAGTTATTTTTCATTTTACTGTACTCGGTGAACTGCACCATTAACTTACCATAAAACAGAACAAAATTCACTTAAAAGCACAACATACCTACTAAAATACTACCCACCATCTTTACGAAGATCCATTCGCTGCATCCATTTTCCACAATTGTGACAATGTTTACCAAATGCAAGAAGATTCGGCTGTTATCAAAATTATATATAGGTATCAATCATAATGTATTTAGGTAATCTAAAATTCTAAAATAAATAAATGATATAATATTGTAAATCACTATGCAAAACTAAATGACATTTGAACTGAAACAGAATAAAAATATTTATTTTTGTTATGACTCACTCAATGTTTCCGTCAACACTTTTTTTACACGGTCACATTATTCACCTTTTTTGTAATTTATACTTTTTTAATGCGACAACGTGTTGATTGGCGAGACGTATTTGAGAGCTATATAATATATTGTCTACTCAAAATGGCGACTGCGGTTTGTCATTAAAATGAATTAATAAAACGAAATAATCTCCGTAATCCGAATTTTGCGGATATATGTTGTCGACTCGAAATCGATATTTTTTTATGTTTTGTTATTCAGGTAATGTTTCGATCGAGTCTACCGTACCCCTTGACGAAATTATTAATATAGATGTGTTTTAACAACAATACGTTCGGCTTGTTTTTCCGCAATTAAAAGGATAAAAACAAACGGCTTGTGCTTTAAAAAATAATTAAAAGACTGTGTGCGTGTTTATATTTAGAAAATGCTATTTTTCGATGCCTTATTTTGTACATTAAAAAATATCAATGACCAATATTTGCGTCATCACATGAATGACAATCAAAGAGTAAATCAGACAATTTGATACCGAGATTCAAGTAAAAATATCTTTCTTAAAAAACACCGTAAATATAACAACCCTGATGTAGACAATTAAACTTAAAAAACTCACAATACAACTACATAAAAAACGCAATTATAAACTAACACCATAAAACCAATATCGTTACAAAAGAGACTTCAGCCTAACACAAATTGCTCATAATAAAAACGCGCAACAACCGCGCAACAAACGCTCGACAACCGCGCAACAAACGCTCAGCAAACGCGCCAATTTCTAGGTCACTCACCTCTACGCAAGATATGAGTAGGTGTCGAGTGCAGCCGGGGCGCGCTCCAAGTATTGCTTGTCGATGAGCGCCTCGATGCACTTCTTGATCATCGCTACGGACGGGGCGAAGGACCCGCGGGCTTGGGAGACCACCTCTTGTATCAGTTCGGTGTGGCGGAGTACCTGAGGGCAGAAATATATTTGAATATCTTGGGCAACTCACACACGGTCACCTGATCTCAAGCTATGTAGGGACTGACCTATAGTAACCAGCAGACATCTGATTTACATACAATATATTATTTATATATCTATATATATAAAAGAAAGTCGTGTTAGTTACACATTTTATAACTCAAGAACGGCAGAGCCGATTTGGCTGAAAATTGGTGGGGAGGTAGCTTAGGACCAGGGGATGGATATAGAATACTTTGTATCTTCTTTTTTATTGGAACCAAAAACCTGATATAACGCGCGTGAAACCGCGGGGGACAGCTAGTATGTATATAATTGTTAAACTGACTGACTGTTAATAAGTCGTATTTTTTCGTAGAAGATAATCCGAAGGTTCACGATAAACAATAAATAAACGATCGCTAGACAAGTGTAAAAACATTTATGTCAATAGTAATAATATTAACATCACAGACGACAATGAAGGAAAACATCGTGAGGAAACCTGGACTTGTAGCGAATATTTTTAGAATGGGCAACTAGATTAATTTTTCTTTGTTTTTGACGTTTATAGTGCCCTTTTAAAAGGTGTTTTAGAAATAAATTATTTAGAAATCGCCGCAACGCATTGAGCGCGCGTGGTGATCAATGCTCGTGCCTTCTCTGTACGAGAAGAGGCCTTTGCCCTGCAGTGAGACAGTAATAGGCTGGTATTATTATTATTATTGTTATTTAAAAGCTGCGTACCTTCCTCTGCTTCATAATGCGTACGATGGCGGCTTGTAAGTACATCTTGCGGTCATCGTCACAATGCGTGCTCGCCTCGCCGGACTCCGCTGTTGTGTTTGTGTTGCTCGTGCCTGTGCCGCCTGTGGGGAAATAAATAATTATTGTCTTGGACAATACACACATGGCCATCTGAGCCCAGCAAAGCAGAGCCTGACAATATACAGTAATAATTTTTTAATGTAAAAACTAGCTTTTGCCCGCGGCTTCGCTCGCGTTAGAAAGAGACAAAAAGTAGCCTATGTTACTCTCCATCCCTTCAACTATCTCCACTTAAAAAATCACGTCAATTCGTCGCTCCGTTTTGCCGTGAAAGAAAGACAAACATACAGACAGACACACTTTCCCATTTATAATATTAGTATGGAAGTATGGATGTTGTTTTTTATATAAATACTAGCATTGCCCGCGACTTCGTCCGCGTGGAATAGTTCCCGCAGGATTTCCAGGATGAAAACTATCCTATGTCCTTTCTCGGGTCCCAGACTATATTTGTACCAAATTTCATTCGAATCGGTTCAGTAGTTTAAGCGTGAAGAAGAGACAGACAGACAGACAGACAGACAGAAAGACAGACAGACAGAGTTACTTTCGCATTTATAATATTAGTACGGATTTAAAAATATATTTTTTATGTTATGTAAATGAATCATTTTAAATTAACAAAAGTTCAATCCCTCCCGACCATAATGTATGAAACAGCTGATATTTTTTTCGCGATTTCAGAGTTGGTTCCATAATAAAAGTTGTTTGTTTTCATGGGTAGTCATCTTAGCAGGTTGAGCAAGACCAAAAATACACATAGTATTAGTTTTTATAGTTAATATTTAGCTAGAGGGTGTGATTGAGTGGCGAGGTTGAGTGTGTTAGTGTGTGTGCGTGTGATATTGATCTGGATGATTACGTTGAGTGTGTTAGTGTTTATATCGACCTGTATGATTAAGTTGAGTGTGTTAAGTGTTTGTGTGCGATATAGACAACCCACTCGCTGAGGATAGAACGAGTCCAAAAAAGGTTTGTCCGATTCCTAGGGTATTCGAAGGGAAGGCAAATTAATTGCCTTTCTTACCAAGAGAAGCTAAGCCACTACAAGATGAGTAGCCTGGAAGTTCGAAGGGAACTCTTGGATTTAAGATTTGCATATAAGCTACTCAATAACACAATTGACTGCCCACAATTGATATGTAGGTTCAATTTTAGAGTACCCCGTAGACCACCTCGCAAGCCTATAACCCCCCTAGCTCCACCTCTTCGCCGCACAGTGTTTGGCGCTAATTCGCCTATATCCCGCATGTGCAAGCTAATGAACGAGCGCAGCGACTTGGTTGACGTCCACTCAGACCCAATAACGACGTTTGTCAGACAAAAGTTTAAATATTGTTTTTTAATTTTTATATTGTTTTTTAGATTTTAATAATGTTTTTTAGTAATACAATGGGCATTGGAAGTTAAGGCTAAAAATTACTAATTTGTCAGAAAGAGCACTGAGCATGTGGTGTTTGCCTGTAATTGGTTGTGCAGTTAGATTTAAGACTCAATTACGTTTAAGTTTTACTTGTAGTATCTGTAACAACTGTTGGTGAACAATAGATAAATAAAAAAAAATAGACCTGGATGATTAGGTGCGTTCGCGCAGGTGAGCCGCACTTTGGTGCGTTTGCAGCTGAAGGCGAGGTTTAGTGCGATTGTGGCGTCTGGTGCGGTGTCGTCGTCTGTCTCCGAGCCCACTTCGCCTGTCGCTGTGAGGAGGCCTGTGGGGAAAAAAACAAATTAAATATTTTTTCACTTAGGAAATGTTATTCTGACTTTATCTGAAAATTAAAGATAGTCGTTTCAAAACGTAGATGAACATACCAAAGCACTATGAAAATGACATTCGTTGTCTACACTAATATTATAAAGAGGAAAACTTTGTATGTTTGTTTGTTTGATTGTAATAAATAGGCTCAAAAACTACTGGACCGATTTTAAAAATTCTTTCACCACTCGAAAGCTACATTTTCCACGAGTAACATAGGCTATATAATATCAAGCTAGGTTCCACGGGAGCGAAGCAGTAACCAAAAACCTAACGTAATGCGGGTGAAGCCGCGAGGAACAGCTAGTATGTAATATACAAGGTGTATTTTTGGTCTTGCATAACCTGCTAGGAGATGATTCTACCCATGAAAACCAACCAACTCTGAAATCGCAAATAAAATATCAGCTGTTTCTAACAAAAGTTCAATTCCCTCCTGACCATAATGTATGAAACAGTTTTTGATTTCTGAGTTGGTTCCATAGTAAAAGTAATTTGTTTTTATGAGTAGAATAATCTCTTAGCTGGTTTTGCAAGACAAAAACATACACGTAGTATACGCGATTTACCGTTTCTTTGTCTTTATTAACTTCAAGGCGTTCTAGAGTGAGGTTCGAAATACATTCATTCATTCTGTAAATGTCAGCCAGAATCGATAAAATCTGATTGTAACAACACGTCCAGAATTACGGGAGTTGAGCACTCAAAGAAAAAGTCAAAACGTTTATTTTCATTAGACCATGGAGGCACTTTGGAACGTCAATTACATAAAAATAAGTTGATTCTAGTCGCCCATTCCAAAAGGTTAAATAGTAGATTGTATTTTGCGATTCTTTGGCGCTGAGCATTAAGACGTTCCAAATTCAAAGAGTTTTTAGGCGCACTTATAACAGGGCATAAAACATGCAAAGACGGTCCAATTTCAAAAACTGCGACTAAAAGTTACTTTTAGGCGCACTTTTTGAATTTGGAGCGTCATTATTGCCCGCTGAAAGTTTCTTATAGAAAACACCAACTTTGGGCGTACTTAAAGGGGAACAATGTCGTCTTTTTCGAATGAAAACTACCTTTTGGAATGGGCGACTAGGAGAAAAATGGGCAAGAAACTCCATGCGTACTCTTTTAAAAATATATGTCCTACCATTATTTAGTATACATGATTACAATGTGTAAATTAAAGTAAACAAATATGTATCTTTCCACAGATAAAACCAGGCTATTTATCTAGCTAGTTCCGAATAAAATAAGTTAGAAAAACAATTGAATTGAACAATTGAATGGAATTCCCTGCCGGCGTCTGTGTTCCCAAATGCATATAACCTGGATGTATTCAAGAGAAGAGTGCATAGGCATCTTTTGGGTGAGCTCGCTCCATCGTAGGCCCCGTCTATGCCCTCGGACTAGTCTGGGACCAAGAGCAAGCCCATATGTAATAAAAAAAAAAAAAGTTATAGTGTTACCAGCATCGAGTAGAGGGCGTAAATGACGATGCCAGGCATCCCCACCGAGCTGTAGAGACTCGCGCAGTTCTCGCGCGTTCCACACGTCCACTGTCTCGAAACTTAGCAGGAGAGCGCACTGTAACCAAAATATAAATATTTTAGAGGTATATTTTTTTTGGTGAGTGGAAAATCATCCACTGACTGCTCCCGTCCAGGGTGCGGCGGGAGGGCGTGTCAGACTCTTACTGACTAAAACCCACTCATGTTCCTTCGATTGCCCTTTATGTTCCGGGGTCACGGTAACTATTATAAACATTCCGCAACATATTTTAGAGGTATGAGGAACAGAGTATAAATTCCTCATCCTCCATTAAAAAGATGGGCCTGTTGGTCTAGTGGTTAGTGACCCTGACTGCTAAGCCGAAGGTTGTGAGTTCGATTCCCCTTCAGGACAAACTTTGTGTGATGAGCATGATTGTTTGTTCTGTGTCTGTATGTATTTATAAATTATTAAAGTATGTTTAACAGTTGTCTGGTTACCATAGTACAAGGTCTGCTTAGTTTGGAATCAGATGACCGTGTGTGAGAAGTCCCAGGATATTAAAAGAAAAAAAAAAAGACAAGATTTCATTTAAGTACATAATGGAATCCGGGATACAAGGTCTAAATTATTTCTAAGAATCCAAATACTGCATATAGTACTAAATTAATTAATTTATAAATACATAAATCAACACCCAGATACAGAACAATCATGCTCATCACACGAAGTTTGTCCTGGGTGGGAATCGAATCCACGACCTCCGGCTTAGTGTAGGGTCACTAACCACTAGATCAACAGGTAGATAAAACAGTTAATAAAGCTTCTACTACACCGGTTGTCTTTGTTATACGCAAGGTCAAGTTCTTCGGGATATTTATTGCTCTCAAAAATCCACAACGAATAACTTATACTGAGTTGGCCGTAGAGGAATTTTAAGCGTCAACAAGTGTTCACGCAAACAAGTCACGTATATCAACTTTAGGGATGCGTTTGATATAGTAAACCATAAAATATTAGTGCTAAAGCTCTCATATTTGGGCCTATTAACTCATCTTTTGCTGTAATTTAACCTTAATAAGCCGTCAGGAAGCAGGAAGTTAAAATAAAGTGTCACAAGCCTTTAAATTTCTCTTAAACAACCGGAGTTCCCCAAGGTTCCCTTCTGGGTCCAATACTCTTCATCATCAGAACGTACCTGAGGCGTAGTGGCACTGATGTGGTAGAGGCGAGGCGTGTATCTAGTGCGCAAGTCTCCGGTGCAGAGATGATGCAGCCAGGCGAGGCGCCGGCCGCTGAACGAGGCGCGGTAGAACGCCTCGAACAGTCGCGCGGGACGTTCTAGTTGGAGAGGCGGCGCTAGAGGCGCCATTGCTCCGCCTAGGGGCCAGGCGCCGGCTTGTAAGACCTGGGAAGAGAATTTAGTTATCGAAAGTCAAAGTCAAAGCGTATATTGCAAACCAAATGTACAAAATTGACATTATACACCATGTTAGGTAAGTCGAGGGACATCACGACTACACATATGACTAATTAAAATGTAAATAATAATAAAAATAAAGAAGCCTGTGCTGATTTCGAGGTTGTTGTATCTGAGATGCTGATGCAGTTGCAGGTGATGCAGATGCTACACACCTGTATAAAGAAGCCGGTGCTGGTGGCGAGGTTGTTGTCCCTGAGATGCTGATGCAGATGCAGGTGATGCAGATGCAGATTCAACAAACTAGTATGACGAAGCCGGTGCTGGTGGCGAGGTTATTGTCCCGGAGAAGCAAATGCAAAGGATGCAGATGCAGGTGATGCAGATTCAACAAACCTGTATGAAGAAACCGGTGCTGGTGGCGAGGTTATTGTCCCGGAGATGCTGCTGGAACTTGGCGTTGAGATCGGCTGACACGGCCACGTCGGTGAACATTCGATGCAGTTTGTTCGTGAACTCGTAACCGCACGCCGCTTTCAGACGGTTTATCATGGCTTCTTCCTGCGAAATAAATAATTATAATTAAATATGTACACATTAGTGATAGGCCTTCGTTTATATTAAGACCTTATCATCACTAACATAGGCGTACGTGGGGGGAGGGGTGAGACACAGCTCCTCCCCTTCCACTCCTTGGAATTTGTAAAACTTTAACCGCCTTATTACAAAACAAGGTTTTTCTCTAAACCAGGTTTAAACCATTGAGCCAGGTTTTGTAATTTGAATCTTCTTCTGATACGATCAAGATTCGAAATACAAAACCTGGCTCAATGGTTTAAACCTGGTTTAAAGAAAAACCTTGTTTTGGAATAAGGCGGAAACAGTTTATCCGAGACACGGCCTAAAACTTGCATGCAGAGCCAAATACTGTGTTTCGAGACCTGGCGTAAAAATCAATTCATCCCCTCTTTTTCATAGCAGCTCTATAGTACATGAGAAATTAATCTTGTAGATTTTTTTAAGGGGGTCGGAGGTTGAATTGTCTTATGTGGGAAGCGGGGTTGTGAATTGTTGGGGTTAGAAATAGTCTCATGGGAGAGGGTCGAACAGTTTATTGGGGGGGATGAATTGTCTAAATGGGGGGTGAACTTTGTGTCGTGGGAGAGGGGATGGATAGTCTAACGGGAAGAGTGAAAGTTTAAGGGGGTGTTTTTTATAGTGGTAGTGGGAGGAGTTCCAGTGGGGTATTTGCGTGTGTGGGGAGGGGGCAATTTGTAATTTAAAAGTTGGTGAGAGTGGGATTCCTGGGGGGGAGGAGTAATTTTGTATTGTGACTTGGGGGGGTGAAGTTTCTGGGGGCTAAAGCCTCACCTGCTCCATAGAAGCACTAAGCTGATGAATGAGCCGCCTCGCCAACGCCCTCGCGTAGTACTTCTGGAAGACGTCCTTGTCGTCGACGTATTTGAAGACGACGATGGCGGCGGCGAGCTTGTCGTCCACGTCGGCGTCGCCGCCAGCCCGCTTGCGCAGGAGCGCGTCGCAGTAGCGCGCGAGGAGAGGGGGGACTAGTGTCGTGGGGAGGGGATGGATATTCTAACGGGAGGGAGATTGTTATAGTGGAGGGGGGGTAAACGTTTTAGTGGTGGTAGGGGGAGGGGTTCCAGCGAGGTATTTGTGTGTGTGTGGGGGTTGGGTAATATTCGGGGGAGGGGGGGGGGGTAATTTTGTAAGGGGTGAAGTTTGGTGGGGGGATTTGGGAAAGGGGGGGTGAAATTCCTGTGGGGCGGTAAAAGCCTCACCTGTTCCATAGAAGCGCTGAGCTGATGAATGAGCCGCCTCGCCAGCGCCCTCGCGTAGTACTTCTGGAAGACGTCCTTGTCGTCGACGTATTTGAAGACGACGATGGCGGCGGCGAGCTTGTCGTCCACGTCGGCGTCACCGCCAGCCCGCTTGCGCAGGAGCGCGTCGCAGTAGCGCGCGAGTAGTTCGGGCGCGCGCGCCGGCCCGTCCGCCGGGAGACGGGAGTTTACCACTGCGCTGCACGCCTGGGTCGGGAATTTTAAACCATTATTGTCATCAATACATCAATACAATAGGGATGACGACAGAATTAAAAAAATGGCATTCTGTTTAGTCCGTCTGATAGATCGGCCGAAAATACGGGACACGTATTTTTTGCTTGATCTAATTAATTAAAAAATACAAATAAAAGTGCAACAAAGATCCGGAGTGGGGGCTTTTGACCTCACCGTCCTACAAAAATTGTATCTTATTGTGACGTCACGCGCAACTTCAACGCACTGTATCGTCGTCATTCTTCGTTTACGAGAAAAAAGAAAAAATACGTGTCCAAATTTTTTTGATAATCTATCTGACGGACTAATTACTTTTTTTTTGTCATCTCGCCTATTGCACATCAGAGTGCATACAACGCTATTGAATGACTTTTTCACGAAATGTTCAAAGTGGTCCGCGAAATTAAAATTTTCTTCCAAGTTTTTTACAATTTGCAGCTCTGTGTCTGGGTGTATGTTGATAAAGAATGATTTGCGACTGTAATAGGCCATTACTTACAGAGTGCATACAATGCTATTGAATGACTTTTTCATAAAATAGACAATCAATGGCGTCATATGCACTTTGAGGGCTGTTTTAATGATTAAGAAATGTTTATAATTCTAAATTAAAAAGAAAACAAAATTTCACTTAGACCATTTACAGGCACTTATCAATTGTCAAAGAGTCGGTCGGTCTGTCAGAAAAGTGACACTAATTGCCTGTTCTCTATGGAGAATAGTAAACGTAGATCTCTATGGAGAAGACACTGAGCTGCAAATTGAGAAAATACGTAAAAAATTTGGAATTCACCTTAAAGAAAAAATTTAAGAAGCAATTACTATAAAACCTCTTTATTTGCTATCTGACCAACGACAAAATGTCAATAGTGCAAAAATATTCAGATTAATATTATTAATGGGAAAGTGTTTGTATGTTCGTCTTTCACGTCAAAACAGAGCTACGAAATGAGGTGATTTTTAAGTGGAAATAGTTGGAGGTATGGAGAGTGACATAGGCTACTTGTTGTCTCTTTATAACGTGAGCGAAGCCGCGGGCAAAAGCTAGTGATTCTAAAAGATAAGACATGTTTAGGCTAGTAATATTTTGTACAAATTACCTTATCTAGCGCCCCGACGAATGCTTGAGCGCCTCCGAACACTTCCCCAAACAACTTGCTGTATTTACCGTGAAGAGAGAGCATTGCATTCACGAAGTGCGTATGAGCCTGTATATGAGACAAAATCAATTAATATAATGACAATAGGAGTATGAAAAAAAATTATGTCGTGATGGCCCAGTGGATAAATGGTCTAGGGCCAATGCCTGCCCGGGTTGCGGCATAGTTCTAAGGCTAGCCGCACACACACAATAATATTGTCAATACAAGATTGTCAATAATCTAGATTCTATCTATCCAATACCGCAATACAGGCCGCACACACACAATATTATTGACAATACGTACTTTATTGTCAATATTATTGTGTGTGTGCGGCTAGCCTAATAGTTACCGCGGCCCCGGAACATAAAGGGCAACCGAAGGAACGTGGGTGGGTTATAGTCAGTAAAAGTATGACACGCCCTCCCGCCCCGCCTCGGGCGAAAGAAGTCATTTGATGATTTCCCATCCACATTATTATGGCCCAGTGGATAATGTGCCTACCTCTCGTTTTAAAGGTCGTGGGTTTCAATCCGGGCAAGTTCCAATGTTACTTTTTCAATTCATATGTACAGTTAGCAAAGTAGGGCTGTGAGATACAATTTAAGTTTTCTCAAAAATCCGTATATATTTAAAAAAAAAAATATATACTGTAGTAGAAAATAACTAGTTCTTTAATGAATTTAAATTTCATTTGAATTTATCGATCGGTGTTCATGAAAACCTTAATTATATATGATGGACCTGCATACCTATCTACTTTGCTGACTGTACTATCTTAAGTTTATATTTGACATCACTGACATCCCGTGCCTCGGTGCGCACGTAAAATCGTTGGTCTCGGTTGTCATTCGTAGAACTTCGGGTAGTCAGGAGACGGAAAGTCTGACCAGTCTAACCAAGGGGTATCGTGTCGCCCAGTTACTGGGTAGTGGGGGTCTGATAGGCAGTCGCTTCACGAAAAACAATGGTATCCAGCTGAATCCAGTTAGACTGGAAGCCGACCCCAACATAGTTGGGAATAGGCTAGGGAGATGATGATGATGCCTCAAATCCTATACTAAGATATAACGCATTAAAGTTCTGGAGTGCTTAATAATAATAATAAATGAGGGTTTTCTGAAATGATGCCCACTAGATGGCGGCACTAAGGCGTGGGGCCTAAAAAGCAAAAAAGGCGCTCTAGCACTTTTGGCATTACATGTCAGGAGCGCATATATTTTCTAGACCGATTTTGTATTCTTTTTATGAAATTAAATAAGTTCAATAAATGTCCTCGTAAAATCTAAATTAATTAAGTTCAAAAAATATTTTCATAAACTCGAAATGCTACAACGATTAACAATTCTTATGTGTTAATAAAACTTAAGACCTCGTGCCAAACCGGGGTTGCGGAATGTGGGTCCACCCTTTATAGCAGAACTTTTTACGTCATAATTTTATTTTGCATAGCAACGGATAGCATAAACCTCTTTTCGCAGAAAATCGTTTGGCATACACTCATTTACCATACACCGAAACCCATAATTTTGTAAGTCAGAATCATCTTTAGGCATAAATTTCATATCCATAATAATCAATAAGTATAACCATCATATCGTAGAAAGTTCACAACCAGAATCATCTTTTGGCATATATTTTATATCCATAATAATCAAAAGTAGAACCATCATATCGCAGAAAATTCACAGCCAGAATCATCTTTTGGCATGCATTTCATATCTTATTTTGGCATGCAGCAAGCATGCAAGCAAGCATGCAGCAAGCATGCAAGCATGCAACAAGCATGCAGCATGCAACATGCAGCAGGCATGGCTTCTGTCACGGCTCCGGCGCTGCGGGGCTCCGGCGGTCCCACGCGAGCTAATCGTCGCAGATGGTTTTACGTCCACCACCGCAGCTTCGGCTTGATGGCCGGCTATGCCGGCCAGCCTCAGCCGCGGCGGTGTGCGTTAAAACCACCTGCTCCTCAGCTCGCGGGCCGCCTCGCCCCTCCGCGCCTTCGCGGGTTTAAATTACACTCTAGGGGTAGGGCAGACAAGACTACGTGAAGTCGGTTTTGCAGCGATTTATTTCTGTCACTCACTTTTGTAGCACACCATAGTTTTTAAAACAATATATATATATTTTTTCAATATGACTAATAATTATTTCTATTGAAATTCTGTGATCTTCATAGTATGCTAAGTCAAATTATGCCAAATAATCGGCGCTATAAATAAACGTTATGCTAAACGAAATTATGCAAAATTGTAACTCTGACAAAGGTAATTATTCCCAATACAATTCTGCCATCTTAAAAGTATCCCATTTAAAATTCGGACATAAAAACATTAGGCCAAAAAACAATTATGTTAAATATTTTTTATACCTTAACAATGTTCGTTTAAAAAAGTTTCTGCCAAGTGAGTTATGCCAAATAGGTTTCGGAGAAACAAGTTTCTGCCAGATAGAGGGCACCCGCGGAATGTTCATAATAGTTACCGTGACCCCGGAACATAAAGGACAACCGAAGGAACATGAGTGGGTTTTAGTCAGTAAAAGTCTGACACGCACCCCCGCCCAGCCCAGGACGGGAAACGTCATTTGATGATTTCCCACTCCCAAAAAAAACCTCTTGCCAAAGTGGCGCCATCTAGTGTCGTAAATTGTACTCTTAGGACGATATAAATAAACTTATACAACATATATTTTTGGTCGTGCACAACCCGCTAGGAGATGATTCTACCCATGAAAACAAACAACTTTTATTATGGAACCAACTCTGAAACCGCGAAAATAATATCAGCTGTTTCTAACAAAAGTTGTTATAAAATTTATTTATCTCGCCCTTATAAGAACACACCTCAGGTCCGTTTCCATAGCAATCGGCTGGCTGTAGAAAGAGACGGCGATAGAAAAACGTGTTTTGTATCACGCTCTGGCGCGATACAAAACTTTGGGTATTTGACACCAGTTAGCAACAATTCTAAATTACAAGAAAAGTACTTCATTTTAAGTTTATTTAACCTTAAAGGTGCCGAAAATTAGATTTTTCGTTGTTTTGAAATCATTAAGGCCCGTATTAATAGACGTCACTCAATTCTGAGACGCTCTCAAGTTTATTGCTGTCCTTATTTTTTCCCTTTAGAATGACAAGGACAGCAAGAGACATCAGAGCGTCTCGGGTTGAGTAGCGTCTATTAATGCGGGCCTAAGTCTGTGTAGCATCTCTTGCTTAATAATATAGTAAAACCATTATTTTAAAAGAGTAAGTTTGGAGTTTCTTGCCCATTCTTCTCCATACGAAACGACGACAAATAACGTTCCAAGAGGATTTTTTGGTGTAGTGGAAATAAATGATTTCATTTTGACTTCCAATTCATCTTCTTCATTTCAAAATCTATGGATGATTTTTATTTTGACAGCTCATAAAAATACTGTCAGTTTTTGAACTAATTAGTGGTGTCAAATATCCAATTTTTTAATTAAAGCTATGACGTTTGATGACTGACAAAGTGTATAACTAGTTGAAGTATGTGTGTAAGTTCCTGGAGGTGTGGGGTGTGTGTGAAGATCCATGGGGTGTAGGTATGACTATCGATTTGGGGTGTGTGTGTGTGTAGGTACAGTTACGAGTAAAAACATGTATACACTTGGCAAAACTGAAAAGCTTTTGTGTCTTAAAATAGTTTATTTATTTATTTATACTTTATGCACAAAATTTATGTACAGAAGCGGCCTTGCCTTAGGCATAGTGATTGGATCTTTTATTTTAGGGCATAGGGTTTGACGGGCCTGTTGGTCTAGTCAAGTGTAGTGGTTAGTTACACTGACTGCTAAGCCAAAGGTCGTGGGTTCGATTCCCACCCAGGACAAACTTTATGTGATGAGCATGATTGTTTGTTCTATGTCTGGGTGTAATTTATCTATAATATATATGTATTTATAAATTATACAAGTATGTTTGTGAGTTGTCTGGTTACCATAGTTCAAGCTCTGCTTAGTTTGGGATCAGATGACCGTGTGTGACTTGTCCCAAGATATTCATTTATTCATATTTATACGATACATTATTTTATAAAATATGTTTAAACCTAGAGGTTCGGACACTGTGCGCCGTAAAAAGTAATAAGGGTCGCCGCAAGTCGAACCTTTTTTTCTTATCTTCTTTTTGTTTCAATTATTTACAATAAAAAAAATTATATGTTTTAATTTTTGCTTCTATATTACCTAACTAAACTAACTGCTATTATTGTAGGTACCTACTTCTCTCGATTGTAATTTTTAACCAATAGTGAGGTTTGGACGCCGTGACAAAATATTGAATTTGCAATTGCGTCGCGGGCTAAAAAAGATTGGGGAACCCCTGTTTTAACCGAAAGTTATAGCAATTTTAAAAGAAAATTCCTATTCAATTTTATTAACTGTTTACATGTTGTTATATATAATTATACTGAAGATAAACATTAATTAAAGTTGCATTTATTAAAACTTTTTCCAATAAAAAGATAACCGACTTCAAAAACTAAAAGCTCAAAAATAACTATTTCGGAAGTCGGTGGCTTCTCTTCTGCCGGTCGAATTGTGTTGCCTTGCCACCGACTTCCGAAATAGTTATTTTTGAGCTTTTAGTTTTTGAAGTCGGTTATCTTTTTTTTGGAATAAGTTTTTTATTTTTTACTTTTTAGTTAGAGTCCCAACTACGTTTTAGAGTAACTAAAAAAAAACGTCCGTTTATCGATAAAAATTGAGGAGTTCCCTCGATTTCGGCATGATACCATCATCAGATCCAGGACCTGATGACAATGGGACCATTTGGGCAGTCTATCCTTTCAAACAAAAAAAGAATTGTTCAAATCGTTTTGCAAACGGTGGAGATATGCGCGAACAAACATAAAAAAAAAACATACAAACATCCGAATTGAGAACCTCCTCCTTTTTTTAGAAGTCGGTTTAAAAGAATACATGTTTTACAACATGGACGCTTGATCACTAGATAGCAAAAAGAGTGAGCAGCAAAACCAATATTAATTGCGTTCCGACATCACACATGTCTTTGTTCGTGACTGTACCTACACCCAAAAGGGGACATGGCTGTGGGGTGTAGGTATGAAGGTGGGATATAGACATTAGGCTGTGTATAAGCAAGTGTGTGTGTGTGTGTGTGGGGTGTGTATAAGCAAGTGTGTGTGTGAGGTGTGTATAAGCAAGTGTGTGTGTGTGTGTGGTGTTTATAAGCAAGTGTGTGTGTGTGTGTGGTGTATAAGCAAGTGTGCGTGTGGGTGTGTATAAGCAAGTGTGTGTGTGGGGTGTGTATAAGCACGTGTGTGTCTGTCTGTCTATGTGTCCTTACCTCGTCCTTATTATGCTGCATGGCGAGCAGTGCCTGTCCGTCAGCGGCGGCCTGCGCGTGCGCCGCGTCCACGAGGGGGCGGAGCGCCGCCGCGCCCAGGGGCGGAGCAGGGTGTACATGCGACGGAGATCAGCGCGACGCTAGGAAAGAAAGAAAGAAAATATACAAGGTGTATTTTTGGTCTTGCAAAACCCGCTAGATGATTCTACTCATATAAACAAACAACTTTTATTATGGAACCAACTCTGAGACGGAGGAGTGTATGGTCGTGGTCTGAGAGTGTTAACTATTTTTTAAAGTTCATTCTGTCTCACTTTTTTCACTAAAATCTAAAATGCCATATCATGTTACTTGGCGGGGCAAATGAGCACATACTCCCCCCCCCCCCCATCATCTCAGCAGCACTGGGCAGGTCTGCAGCCCCTCATCAGAGAGTGTACGGTGGCGTGCAGGTGACCACATCCCCCCCACTCACCTCAGCAGCACTGGGCAGGTCTGCAGCCCCTCATCAGAGAATGTACGGTGGCGTGCAGGTGACCACATCCCCCCCACTCACCTCAGCAGCACTGGGCAGGTCTGCAGCCCCTCATCAGAGTGTACGGTGGCGTGCAGGTGACCACATCCCCCCCACTCACCTCAGCAGCACTGGGCAGGTCTGCAGCCCCTCATCAGAGAGTGTACGGTGGCGTGCAGGTGACCACATCCCCCCCACTCACCTCAGCAGCACTGGGCAGGTCTGCAGCCCCTCATCAGAGAATGTACGGTGGCGTGCAGGTGACCACATCCCCCCCACTCACCTCAGCAGCACTGGGCAGGTCTGCAGCCCCTCATCAGAGTGTACGGTGGCGTGCAGGTGACCACATCCCCCCCACTCACCTCAGCAGCACTGGGCAGGTCTGCAGCCCCTCATCAGAGAGTGTACGGTGGCGTGCAGGTGACCACATCCCCCCCACTCACCTCAGCAGCACTGGGCAGGTCTGCAGCCCCTCATCAGAGAGTGTACGGTGGCGTGCAGGTGACCACATCCCCCCCACTCACCTCAGCAGCACTGGGCAGGTCTGCAGCCCCTCATCAGAGAATGTACGGTGGCGTGCAGGTGACCACATCCCCCCACTCACCTCAGCAGCACTGGGCAGGTCTGCAGCCCCTCATCAGAGTGTACGGTGGCGTGCAGGTGACCACATCCCCCCCACTCACCTCAGCAGCACTGGGCAGGTCTGCAGCCCCTCATCAGAGAGTGTACGGTGGCGTGCAGGTGACCACATCCCCCCCACTCACCTCAGCAGCACTGGGCAGGTCTGCAGCGGCGCCCCTCATTAGGGAATGTACGGTGGCGTGCAGGGCGGGCAGGTGGGCGGCCACTGCTGCTCGCTCGTAGCAACCACGTACTGCTTCTGCTGATGATGGGTCTAGGAACCGAGCGCCTAGAGATACCTGAGTGACAAAGATATTGGTACTAATTCTCTTGTTCACAAACATAACTAAATTCAAGTTAAGAGGGCCTAGACAAGTGGCATTGTAGAATAGATAGCAAAAACGAATAGATTGTCAAATGTATGGAATTGACATAAGCTTTCACTAAACAATTTGACATCTCCATACATTTGACAATCTATTCATTTTCGCTATCTATTATATAATGCCACTTGTCTAGGGGGGAAGGGCTTTTTTCACGGACAGAAGATAAAATATTAGTAGTAAGTATCTAGATAAGTAGATAGGTACCTAAATAGGTAGGTAGGTAGGTACCGTAAGTATTCCTAAGTAGATATGCCGTTTTTATTTATTGGGTTAACGAGTAGTATGTATGTAGGTATCCTGTAACATTAGCCAGAGCATGAAGTAAATCTAAGTATTTATAGTGGTAATATTTTTAATCGTGTCAACGTCATCTATGGAGTGTCCTGCTGTTTTTGAAAATCCTTCAACTTTTTGACAGTCCTTTTTCTTGACAATTGGGTATTTACATAATAAACCAATAAATATAAGACACCATTTCTATAAAACCTCGGTTAATTTTAGTCCCAATAATGCAGTTCATTTTCAATTTAGTATAAAACTGGATTTTTAGTTGCTATAAAATTAATAAAGTTAGTCGAGTGAGCTTGTAATTTAGTGCCGCCATAAGGCGACCGCGCCATAAAAAATCTATGGGAGAATATCGTTTTGACAGCTTATAAAAAGTACAGCAATGAGGGTTTTTGCGTATGAGAAATCCGCTAGATGGCAATACATAGGCGTGAGGTCCAACAGCAGCATGGTTGGTGAATTTTGACATATCTGTCAATGTCATGTCGTTTTTTTGACAAATCCGCTAGATGGCAATACGTAGGCGCCAGGTCCAACTACAGTATAATCGGTGAATTTTGACATATCTGTCAAGTGTCAATGTCATATCGTTTTTTCGACAAATCCGCTAGATGGCAATACGTAGGCGGCAGGTCCAACTACAGCATGATTGGTGAATTTTAACATATCTGTCAAACTCATGTCGTTTTTTCGACAAACCCGCTAGATGGCAATACATAGGCGTGAGGTGCAACTACAACATGATTGGTGAATTTTGACATATCTGACAATGTCATGTCGATACGCAAAAACTCTCACTGATGGTGGTGTAAAATACCATATCCTAAAGTACCTGTAAATGGTTTATTTGAGTTAAAGTTTAACACACGACGGTGGATTCTGATTCTGATTCACAAGTTTATGTCTCACTTACCTCTCTGTCGAGCCCCGCAAGTGCGTGTTTCGTGTAATGAGCGACGTCGCCACTAGCCAACAGTTCAGCAGCCAGCCGAGCGTGCGCCGCGCCCGCCGCTGTCAGGTACGGCTCTAGTACTAGTTGCTAAGGAGAAAAGATATTTATGATGAGAAGAAAATTATGGAATTATTACACAAGTAGATTATGGATCTCTATTGAGATTATTTAAGCGTAGCTCCGAAGTTCAATTAAGAAAGAAAAACAGTCTGACGCGCCTGTTGGTCTAGTGGTTAGTGATCCTGACTGCTAAGCCGGAGGTCGTGGGTTCGATTCCCACTCAGAACAAACTTTGTGTGATGAGCATGATTGTTTGTTCTGTGTCTGGGTGTAATTTATCTATAATATTTATGTATTTATAAATTATATAAGTATGTTTATCAGTTGTCTGGTTCCCATAGTACAAGCTCTGCTTAGTTTGGGATCAGATGACCGTGTGTGAGTTGTCCCAGGATATTTATTTAGTTTATTCACGCTTGTGACACAGTTTTACAATAGACGAACTTACTTATAAATAAAATATTACATTACACACTTGCACGAAGAGGCTAGCGCTCAGCATAATGCCGGGCCCGTACACAGGCACGAGTCCACGGCGCTGGTTTTCAGTGCTAGCCGATGGTAAGGTAGTTTCGTACATATGTATATAGGGTGACTGGTAATTAGTGTAAACGCCCGGATTCGAACTTATTTTGGTAGGCATAAAGATTTTTTGGCGATCATTTAAATTATATCCTTTAATATGTTCAATTAATAATTAAATGGAATAATAACAACACTCACTTGATACAACTGCAGCGGCGCCCGCACGCGGAAGGCCCGCACCTGTACAGTGGAGTGTATCGCCTCGCGCAGTATGGACGGGTCGCTAGTAAGTAATATAATAACAACACTCACTTGATACAACTGCAGCGGCGCCCGCACGCGGAAGGCCCGCACCTGTACAGTGGAGTGTATCGCCTCGCGCAGTATGGACGGGTCGCTAGTAAGTAATATAATAACAACACTCACTTGATACAACTGCAGCGGCGCCCGCACGCGGAAGGCCCGCACCTGTACAGTGGAGTGTATCGCCTCGCGCAGTATGGACGGGTCGCTAGTAAGTAATATAATAACAACACTCACTTGATACAACTGCAGCGGCGCCCGCACGCGGAAGGCCCGCACCTGTACAGTGGAGTGTATCGCCTCGCGCAGTATGGACGGGTCGCTAGTAAGTAATATAATAACAACACTCACTTGATACAACTGCAGCGGCGCCCGCAAGAGCACGCCCGCACCTCAACAGAGGAGTGTATCGCCTCGCGCAGTATGGACGGGTCGCTAGTAAGTAATATAATAACAACACTCACTTGATACAACTGCAGCGGCGCCCGCACGCGGAAGGCCCGCACCTGTACAGTGGAGTGTATCGCCTCGCGCAGTATGGACGGGTCGCTAGTAAGTAATATAATAACAACACTCACTTGATACAACTGCAGCGGCGCCCGCACGCGGAAGGCCCGCACCTGTACAGTGGAGTGTATCGCCTCGCGCAGTATGGACGGGTCGCTAGTAAGTAATATAATAACAACACTCACTTGATACAACTGCAGCGGCGCCCGCACGCGGAAGGCCCGCACCTGTACAGTGGAGTGTATCGCCTCGCGCAGTATGGACGGGTCGCTAGTAAGTAATATAATAACAACACTCACTTGATACAACTGCAGCGGCGCCCGCACGCGGAAGGCCCGCACCTGTACAGTGGAGTGTATCGCCTCGCGCAGTATGGACGGGTCGCTAGTAAGTAATATAATAACAACACTCACTTGATACAACTGCAGCGGCGCCCGCACGCGGAAGGCCCGCACCTGTACAGTGGAGTGTATCGCCTCGCGCAGTATGGACGGGTCGCTAGTAAGTAATATAATAACAACACTCACTTGATACAACTGCAGCGGCGCCCGCACGCGGAAGGCCCGCACCTGTACAGTGGAGTGTATCGCCTCGCGCAGTATGGACGGGTCGCTAGTAAGTAATATAATAACAACACTCACTTGATACAACTGCAGCGGCGCCCGCACGCGGAAGGCCCGCACCTGTACAGTGGAGTGTATCGCCTCGCGCAGTATGGACGGGTCGCTAGTAAGTAATATAATAACAACACTCACTTGATACAACTGCAGCGGCGCCCGCACGCGGAAGGCCCGCACCTGTACAGTGGAGTGTATCGCCTCGCGCAGTATGGACGGGTCGCTAGTAAGTAATATAATAACAACACTCACTTGATACAACTGCAGCGGCGCCCGCACGCGGAAGGCCCGCACCTGTACAGTGGAGTGTATCGCCTCGCGCAGTATGGACGGGTCGCTAGTAAGTAATATAATAACAACACTCACTTGATACAACTGCAGCGGCGCCCGCACGCGGAAGGCCCGCACCTGTACAGTGGAGTGTATCGCCTCGCGCAGTATGGACGGGTCGCTAGTAAGTAATATAATAACAACACTCACTTGATACAACTGCAGCGGCGCCCGCACGCGGAAGGCCCGCACCTGTACAGTGGAGTGTATCGCCTCGCGCAGTATGGACGGGTCGCTAGTAAGTAATATAATAACAACACTCACTTGATACAACTGCAGCGGCGCCCGCACGCGGAAGGCCCGCACCTGTACAGTGGAGTGTATCGCCTCGCGCAGTATGGACGGGTCGCTAGTAAGTAATATAATAACAACACTCACTTGATACAACTGCAGCGGCGCCCGCACGCGGAAGGCCCGCACCTGTACAGTGGAGTGTATCGCCTCGCGCAGTATGGACGGGTCGCTAGTAAGTAATATAATAACAACACTCACTTGATACAACTGCAGCGGCGCCCGCACGCGGAAGGCCCGCACCTGTACAGTGGAGTGTATCGCCTCGCGCAGTATGGACGGGTCGCTAGTAAGTAATATAATAACAACACTCACTTGATACAACTGCAGCGGCGCCCGCACGCGGAAGGCCCGCACCTGTACAGTGGAGTGTATCGCCTCGCGCAGTATGGACGGGTCGCTAGTAAGTAATATAATAACAACACTCACTTGATACAACTGCAGCGGCGCCCGCACGCGGAAGGCCCGCACCTGTACAGTGGAGTGTATCGCCTCGCGCAGTATGGACGGGTCGCTAGTAAGTAATATAATAACAACACTCACTTGATACAACTGCAGCGGCGCCCGCACGCGGAAGGCCCGCACCTGTACAGTGGAGTGTATCGCCTCGCGCAGTATGGACGGGTCGCTAGTAAGTAATATAATAACAACACTCACTTGATACAACTGCAGCGGCGCCCGCACGCGGAAGGCCCGCACCTGTACAGTGGAGTGTATCGCCTCGCGCAGTATGGACGGGTCGCTAGTAAGTAATATAATAACAACACTCACTTGATACAACTGCAGCGGCGCCCGCACGCGGAAGGCCCGCACCTGTACAGTGGAGTGTATCGCCTCGCGCAGTATGGACGGGTCGCTAGTAAGTAATATAATAACAACACTCACTTGATACAACTGCAGCGGCGCCCGCACGCGGAAGGCCCGCACCTGTACAGTGGAGTGTATCGCCTCGCGCAGTATGGACGGGTCGCTAGTAAGTAATATAATAACAACACTCACTTGATACAACTGCAGCGGCGCCCGCACGCGGAAGGCCCGCACCTGTACAGTGGAGTGTATCGCCTCGCGCAGTATGGACGGGTCGCTAGTAAGTAATATAATAACAACACTCACTTGATACAACTGCAGCGGCGCCCGCACGCGGAAGGCCCGCACCTGTACAGTGGAGTGTATCGCCTCGCGCAGTATGGACGGGTCGCTAGTAAGTAATATAATAACAACACTCACTTGATACAACTGCAGCGGCGCCCGCACGCGGAAGGCCCGCACCTGTACAGTGGAGTGTATCGCCTCGCGCAGTATGGACGGGTCGCTAGTAAGTAATATAATAACAACACTCACTTGATACAACTGCAGCGGCGCCCGCACGCGGAAGGCCCGCACCTGTACAGTGGAGTGTATCGCCTCGCGCAGTATGGACGCGTGCGCCGGGTCGGGCGGAGCGTCTCTGGCCGCTGCCAGGGCGTTTACTATGCGACCTGTACAGCAAATTATACCATCATCTATTTATTGGGGATCATTTCATTTATACGTTCATTTTATAAAATGATGAAATTTATGTTATTCCTCAATGATATTGGTGCCGATTCTCTTATTCACAAACTAACGTAAATTTGAGTTTGGGAGGGGCCTACGTCCACGGCCCACTATGACAGAATCTGTGAGCGGGGAAATAATTAGATAATAATCCAAACCAATAGCGCACAAAATCTTATACCTAAAAGATTGAGCGCTGTTGTTATGCAATTTGTAATGTTTTTCTTTTTTTGAAATAAACGGTCTTAATTTTTTTTTTTTTTTAGTTAAGGGCATCTTTCTTTTTCCTATTAATTAAGAAAAGGATAGAAGATAATATATTAGTTAAGTCCTGTCAAAGGAGAATGTTCAAATCTAGCATCGCTTTAAAATAAGAGGGCATAGCCACAAAAATATACTCATAAATCATAACATAATATTTTAACTTTGATAAAATAACTTCATGGAAATCTTTTTAAGGGTTAATATTTTATATTTAATTAGTTATTTATACGACTTTGTTGCATTCTTCCTTTATTGACGTACTTACGTGAAAGCAGTGTTGCCAATTTCATAAACCTTCCCATAATCAGTCTTAACTGATAGTATTACATATTTTATTATTAAGAGCACACGTTGATGTCTCTAAAATAATTACGACTATAACATTCATTTGCGTTACCAACAATTTATATTTAATTAACATTTCTAAAATAATGTTATTTTACTAACAAAAAGTATTTAGGTGTCTAAGTTATCACTTATGGTTGATTTTTATCAGCTGTGGGTAGCACTGCCACGGAATAATTCAAATGTTAACAGTCAAAATTGACACTTTCAAGTAAAACAAAGCGACGAATATTTTTATTGAAAATTGAGTTTATTTTTCGTTATTAGATAACGAATCATTGCGGTTAGTTCGTGTACAGCAGACTCTTCCGATTTCTGCGCGATCAAGCAATCTTTTCAAAACTTTCGTACATCGACGTTTTTACGACTTCGGATCGTTTCTCTCTTTATGCAGTACCGACAATTTTGTTAAAATAAAAATAACACGCTGTGTGGACTGTGCCCCCCTTGCTCTGGACATCCTCTACCCCGTCGCCAACTGGGGGAAGCAACGGATGCAATGGTTACAATTCTACGATACTGGATTAATCCGGCAACGGTTAGTATCTTATTATATTGTATTTACACGCTTTTTTGACGTTAGTGTAGTAGAAAATGAGCACATTATTGTTATATTATTAACAATATTAAATGTTATTATGGATAATACCAAAGATGGTCCAAGTCAATAACACTATTTGTATTTTGTTGTACAGCTAACTGTAACAGCAGATAACGAAAAAAAAACTATTTGAAAATCCTATTAGAATCATTTTCGGTTTCCACGCGGACGAACTTCCTATTAAACTAATGCTAAGATCAATCAATAATATGTAATAATATTTATTATATTTATTTTCAGATGGCAGAAGAACATCCTCTTCTCTCAGGAATGTTATATTATACTCGAATGAGAAGTGTAATGAGTGTTGAATGAGCTTATGGACATCAACATGTGTGCTTTGTCTGTAGATCTTCCACATTGAGAGCTAAAACATACAGAGTATTCTGAATAACCGTCCAACTCAGAAAATTCAGTAGTGCTTGTAAATAATCTAAGTAAAATAAATGCCATTGACTTTTGAATATTTTTATTTCCACACATTAATATTTGAAATGTTTAATTACACGCATTGCAATGATGACTAAAATAAGATTTCGTCTGTTTACAATAATAAATTAGTTTCAAATGGTTTTTACAAAAAGAACCCTTCCGCCTTATTACAAAACAAGGTTTTTCTCTAAACCAGGTTTAAACCATTGAGCTAGGTTTTGTATTTCGAATTTTGATCGTATCAGAATAAGATTCAAATTACAAAACCCGGCTCCATGGTTTAAACCTGGTTTAAAGAAAAACCTTGTTTTGTAATAAGGCGGTTATAGTTTCGTCATGTCCGCCCGTCCTCGTCTTACCACCTTAAACCTTAACCTTTTGACGACCAAGCGATAGCCGGCTGTCGCCCTGCTATTGTCTTTATTGTGTCTCGAATCATGTAAACATTATTTTAAAAATAAATCATAACAATTAAAAAGGGGATAGAAAACCCCATTCTATGCGGGGCCGTTTATTTTCTACTCTTTATGCCTATAAGCCACTTAGATTTAGTATGACCTAATTACCATTTACTTGGGAACTTTCATTGGTTTATTAAAAGTATTCTGTTTTGTTTTATGAGAATAGAAATCATAATATTGTTGTAATTAGTACTTTTTTTGGTAGAAGTTATGGTACATAACTAACCTCAAAACTTGCACTTATAAATCAAAATTCAACAAAAACCCCTAAAAATAAGTAGATAATTTTTATTTCATTGGAAAGTACGACCTCTCCCCTCTTTTATATCCAACTTACACTAAGTTTCCATTTTTTTTTATGCGCAACGGCGTCCTATACTATGGTGGTCAATGTCCTTTAGACACTCCATAGATAATTTAGATGCGATTTAAAAACATGGCGTCTAAATATACGTCAATTTTCTTTAGGCGCTGTCTTATTTGACAGGATTAAACTAATATGTATCTTTTGTCCTTTTCTTTAAGAAATGTAAAGAGAAAAATGCATTTAACTTACATTTAGTTAAGTTTGTAAACAAGAGAATCAGCACCATTACAAGTAAAAAGGTCACATAAACGACATTCTATCTCAAAAACGGCACACAAACGCACACATACAATTAGACGTCAAAGTAGGATGACATGATTCAAGTATTGCGAGTGACAAAGAGACAAATATAATTTGCGACAGTTATAATTTTGTGAAGTTACTACATTTTAAGCCTTCGAACACACGTGATTTGAGACACAATAGAAAGACAAGACCACTACAGACTAAAAATACTACTACCTACTAGACCGGCTAAAAATACGGGACACGTATTTTTGCTTGATCAAATTATTAAAAAAATACAAAGATAAAGATCAAAGTTCCGGAGTAGGGACTTTTGACGTCACTGTTCAGTAAAAAATGTATCAGAACGTGACGTCACGCGAAACTTCAACGCACTGTATCGTCGTCATTTTTTGTTTACAAGGAAAAGAAAAAATACGTGTCCGAAATTGTTTGATAATCTAACTGACGGACTAATAACTTTTTTTTTCGTTGTCTCGCCTATTGACTGGGGGTCATTTTATAAAATGTCATATGTAATTCTCCATTAAAATAGAAGAGAAGTAATATAAAACATTGTTGGTATGGTACCTATTATATGTATTTAATAAATTACCGAAATGTATGAAAGACCAGCCCTTAAGAAAATTTAAACACCTCCTGACTTCATTGCTTACTAAGAAGTGTTATTGTTCTGTTAAAGATTTTTTGAATTATGACCTACAACCATTTTTTTTTTCAATTTTGAACATACGGGCAAAATGTACTGGAGCTATATTTTTTTAACCTAAGACCATTTTATGCAAATAAAGAATTATTATTATTTATTTATATATTATTATAAACTAAATTTTTTATATATATATATATATATTTCGCGTTAGTAATTTAGTTCTCGTTGACGTGACGGTGACGGTGGCGGTGGACAACATAAGTCTTTACATAAATTTAAATCGTCAAATAAGTAAATGTAACTCATTAAAAAAATATTTTTACCTGTAAGCGCCGCCGTAAGAGGTTTCACCAACACTCGCTCCCAAATTTCTAGCCCCAACTCACCAACCTGAGTAAAAAACATTACAATAGTACTCTATGAACATACACAGTCCGGGGTTGCGGAATAGTTGTAATAGTTACCGCGGTCCCGGAACATATGATGATTTCCCACTAGGACACAGTTCGAATAGGAATTCCACCCCTAAGGAGATAAAATAAGGAATGTTTTTGACATCTACAAGGGCTAAGCCGCGGATACAAGGTAGTAAATTGATATGAGTCGGTTTAACAACCTCATTCCTTTAATTTTGCCGGTTAAAAATGACCATCATATTTTATTTCTTTAAAATGATTGAACTAAATGGTAATAATGCCACACGTTATGCAAGTGGGCGTTATCAATTGAAACCAGTCATGCCTTAAATGCTTTATTACTTTACCTGCATTAGCACGGAAAATAAGTTTATTCATCTAAGCGAAGAATACCCGTGGAGTTTCTTGCTTGTTCTTCTCCGTCGTACTTCGTCTTTGAATAAGCATCTAGCGTCACTTTTCTGACTAACCGACCGGTCTTTGACAAATAGTAGTAGTAAATGGTCTAAGTGAAATAAATGCCTTGACTATGGTAACTGACCTCAAGTTGTCTTGCGTCGTGCTCCGGACATGTCACCGTAGCTGAAGAGCCGTAGATTATCTCGGCATCCGATACCTGATGAACATTCAATAGTTACAACTATACTTGAGCCAAATTCAATAAAGAATAGAGGTAAACAAACCGTTGCTTGGTTTTTTTTTTTCAAAATAACGAGGTTAGACGAGATATTCATGTTATTTGAGTGATTCTAGTATAAAATATGCTGCAATAGGATTTCTTAATAAATAGTTCGCGTGGAAAAGGCGATAATCATGTAAATAATAGAAGATTTGTAAAAAGTGAGTTCTGAAACCCTATATTGGTTTGTTTATCTATATTCTGTTGTAAAACTACTTGGTATTAAACCTTTTGGTACTAAGTACTTTTTAATATGTAATGTCAATGAAAAAACATTCGTACTTACTTGATTATATAGCAACCATCATATATGCTGTTTTACTGTTTTAATTCTTTTCAACATTATTCCACAATACTAGAAATTACACAGATTCCAACATACGTTATCAGCACGAAGCTCTCTGTATATTTTACAATCAAATTTAAAAGGAGATTGGTGGTGAAAAATATACATAGTTACCATGTCTGCTGCAGTTTCTGGTATGTCCCTAAATGGTATTCCGATGCTTTGTAATAGAGAAGGATACACAGTGTGGAAATTTAAAATGCGAATGTTGTTAATGCATGAAGGTTTATTGGAAACAGTAAGCGGAACAGTTGTTGAAGGGAATAAGACGCCCGACGATGTTCGTAAGGATGAAAAGGCTCTTTCTAAGATATGCCTTACTGTAGATGGTGCTGCTATTTCAATTGTTCGACCAGCTAAGACCGCAAAAGAAGCGTGGGATGCTCTTCAAAAATCCTACGAGGATCGAAGTTTAGGTCGTAAACTTGCACTGGAACGCAAGTTGTACAGGTACTCCTTATCTGATTTTTCTGACGTAGAGGCTTACTTAACAGCAATAACTACAACAGCACTAGACCTGGTCGATATTGGCAAGACCATAGAAGATAGTTCTCTGGCAGCTATTATATTGGGAGGTCTGACGTCTCGCTTCGAGCCCATGATCATGGCGCTTGAGAATGGGAGCGTTGAAGTCACAACAGATTTGGTGAGGACTAAGTTATTGAGCGAAATGACGAAGGAGACTAAAGATGATGTGACTGCGTTGCAAACAAAACAAGTTATTTGCTTTCGGTGTAAGAAGCCTGGGCACAAGAGCCCTAATTGCCCTCTCAAAAAGAAGGAGAAAAAGGCAAAGGCGAGTTGTTCTTCAGAAAGTTGCTCTAAGGATAAGGGACTAGTGTTTTCAAGTTCAGGAAATGTCACGAAATTGGCTTTGGATGGTGTCACGGAACTGGCTATGTCTGCACCTAATGTTCAGATGTCTGAGAAATGGATTATCGACTCTGGTGCGACTACTCACATGACTCCACGTGCTGAATGGTTTAATAGTTACCGACCCTATGATGGGAAGATAACTGTCGCAAATGGTAAAAGTTTGCCGGCTGTGGGCTTAGGAGAAGTTGCGATTGACACACATACCGATTTCAAGAAGATTTTTAATGTTGTACATGTTCCTGATCTAGATTGTAATTTACTATCGGTTAAAAAAGCAGTAGAGAAAGGTCTCTTGGTTGTTTTTGATAGTAATGGCTGTAATTTTTATAATTCTAATGATGTTTCTTTTGTAAATGGTCCTGTTTTGCATGGTTCTATTTGTGGTGGATTGTACACTTTAGATTGTACAGTAAAGCCGCAAAGTGTTTCAGCTTATAATGTTCACACTAATTTGTCTCAGTTTCAGCTTTGGCATAAGCGTCTAGGACACCTCTGCCGTATTGGTATGGATCTACTCAGAAAAGGTCTAGCTGTTGGTGTGGAGTATACTGAGGTTGACAAAGAACCATGCGTACCTTGTGTAGAAGGTAAGCAGGCCCGGAAGCCTTTCAAAAGGATAAAGTATAAGAAGGCATCGTCACCATTAGAATTGGTCCATACGGATGTTTGTGGACCCCTGTCCACTCAATCTTTTAAAGGAAATAAATATTTTATTATTTTTGTAGATGATTATACACGTTTTATAACCCTTTATTGTATGTCATCTAAGACAGAAGTTCAGAAGTATTTTTGTGCTTTCCAAACACTTGTTGTTGGCAATAAGATTCGAACTCTTCGGTCAGACAATGGGACTGAGTATGTCAATAAGGAGTTGACAGACTATTTACAGGCTCAAGGGATTCGACATGAAACGTCTGTACCATATAGCCCTCAACAAAATGGGGTAAGTGAACGTTGCAATCGTAGTATTATGGAGAAGGCCCGTTCCTTGCTAGCACAGAGCTCTCTGTCGAAAGCTTTTTGGCAGGATGCTGTTGAGACCAGTGTTTATTTAAAGAATAGGTCACCTCATCGTGCACTTGATGGTAAGACGCCATATGAAATGTGGTGTGGGAGTAAACCCGACCTGTCTCATTTAAGGGTGTTTGGTTGTCGAGCTTTAGTTCACGTGCCTTCATGCCAGAGAACTAAGCTAGATATGAAAGCTTCTGAATGTGTATTCGTTGGATATTCAGACGATCCAAGGAGTTATTATTTCCGTAGTGTGGAAAACCCTCGGAGGTTGATTAAGTCACGGGATATTACGTTTTTTGAAAATAACTTTTCAGGATTGAAGGATAAGCCTGTTCTGCCTGATCTTGTTATGAGTCCAAATGTCATTAACTGGTTTTCACAAACTTCTTCAGATACCACATCGCCACTGGTGACTTCTATCTCATCTCCTTCTACTTCATCTTCACCTACTTCAGAAGACATGGAGATGACCCCGGTAGAGCAAGCTGAGGTTTTTTGTGGACGCGACTGATGAAACGGGTGACGTAGGTGACGTGGAGTCTTCACATTCGGGTGAACAAACTGATCTGTCTCTGGTTCCTTCAAATGAATCCAGTGATGTTTGTCCTGAAAGACGATATCCTATACGAGTACGTAAGCCTCCAGATTTTTATTCATACGGCACTCTCGGTGATGACTTGTTATGTTATGATCCGAAAAGTTATCGTGAAGCTATTAATAGCGTTGATAAGGATAACTGGATCTCCGCAATGAAAGATGAGTACAATGCCTTGTTGAATAAGCAGACTTGGATATTAGTGGATAAACCAAATAAAAGGGTTATTCCATCTAAATGGGTGTTCAAGATAAAGAGAAACGCGCACGGTACAATAGTCAAATATAAGGCGCGACTAGTTGCAAAAGGTTTTAGTCAAGTTTGGGGAACTGACTATAATGAAACTTTTGCCCCTGTGGTTCGAAATTCATCTCTGCGTACCCTTATAGCGTTGGCGGCAGAAATGGATTTGAAGATACAACACATGGATGTTGATACCGCATTCCTCAATGGGGACTTAGAGGAGGAGGTATACATGCAACAGCCTGAGGGATTTGCTGAGCACGGGGCAGAAGGTAAAGTCTGTTTGCTCAGAAAATCCATTTATGGGTTGAAGCAGGCAGCTCGAGCCTGGAATATTAAATTGCATCAAACCCTATCAAAAATTGGCTTTGCACGAACATCTGCGGAATCATGTGTTTATTTGAAAAAGTTTGGTAGTAAAACCATAATTCTCGCAGTCTATGTCGATGATCTTATTGTCTTTTATAAAGAAAAAAGTTTATTTGACATTGTCAAAAATGACTTGGAAAAATTTTTCTCTCTAAAAGATTTGGGACAATTGTCGTATTGTTTAGGCTTAAATATTATCCATGATGACGATAAAATCGTGGTCAGTCAGAAGAACTACATTCAGGCAGTGTTGGAGCGGTTTAATATGCGAGATTGTAAGGAGATGTCTACACCTTTGGAGAATAACAAGTTAGAGAAAGGTAATCCAACATCTCTTGGTGAATATCCTTACCAAAACTTGATAGGCTGTCTCATGTACCTAGCTGTGAATACAAGACCCGATATAGCTTATGCCACAAGCTATTTAAGCCAGTTTAATAACTGTTTTGATAAGAGACATTGGTTGGCCGCTAAAAGGGTGTTACAGTATTTGAAAGGTACTGTGGATTACTGTATTACTTACAGGAAAGTTGGTGGACGTCTGTGTGGATACACGGATGCTGACTGGGCGAACTGTGTGCATGACCGTAGGTCTTACACCGGTTATTACTTTACGCTAGCAGGTGGACCTATTAGCTGGGAGTGTAAGAAACAGCCGACGGTAGCCTTATCTTCTACAGAAGCTGAGTATATGTCCTTGACCAGTGCTGCAAAGGAGGCTATTTTCCTCAGACGGTTAGTGTGTGACATTACTGTTTTGTTGGTAGGGTGTTGCTATACAACGATAGTCAAAGTGCACAGAAACTTGTGCTCAATCCAGTCCACCACAATAGAACCAAACATATTGATACGAGATATCATTTTATTCGTGAAAAGGTTACGGAGGGTCTTATAGACATAAAATTTATACCTACGGATAAAATGACAGCCGACGTTCTAACTAAGCCCTTAAGGCGCGTAAAACACCTTAGGTGCGTTGTTAATATGGGTTTGATAAATAGGTAGAATAATTTTCTATTTATTTTTGGTCGGTTTATATTTTGTATCTATTTAGTCTGGTAGTAATGTTTAATTTTTTCTATTGTGTTTAGCATTACTACTTTGTCTTTTTATTTCCATTAAGGGCGGATGTTGTAAAACTACTTGGTATTAAACCTTTTGGTACTAAGTACTTTTTAATATGTAATGTCAATGAAAAAACATTCGTACTTACTTGATTATATAGCAACCATCATATATGCTGTTTTACTGTTTTAATTCTTTTCAACATTATTCCACAATACTAGAAATTACACAGATTCCAACATATTCTTTATCGAATTTGGCTCAAGTATTTATTATAGACTGAGGCGGAGTATAGACGTGCCATAGACAAACAGATATGCATAAACACAGCGGTGAAACTTATAATACCCTTCTTTTTGGGTCGGGGAAAACACGACTAGTGTCCATGGACAAATATTTTAAAGTTTTTTTTTTTGAAGTCACGCTATAAGGGTTTGGTATCATGATAGACACAATGTTTAAGACATAAGTTACTTTCTACTCATAAACACTATGTCCCAAGCGTCATGCTTGAAAAATATTAAAATATAAAATCTGATCTCTCCTGTATGATACGAATAGAAGTGAAAATTATGTTTTTTGTACCTTCGCAATTTTATTCTGATTATCGTATCATTAGTGTCCAACATAAAACCCTGAACATCAATATTTCCCGACACAATCAGAGCACTAATAGAGCTTTGAAGATCAAAATTTTTTAGAAAAAAAAAAGCTTACCTTCTGCCTCTTAACATGTTGCAGATTGAGGTAGGAGTACAGACTATTGAGGTAGGCCACTCCCTGACTGTACTCGCGCCACGCCGTCACGTATCTGTCACACAAATATTTACTGAACAGTGACGTCACAAACCTCCACTCCGAAACGTTGATGCTCTTTATATTTTTTTAATAAGCTGATCAAGCGAAAATCATCAGTCAGCAAACAGTCTAATAGAACTCCTTGATATGTATTAGAAACAAAATCGATTGATAAATTCAACCAAGTTTTCGTGTAAAATTTTCATACATGTATAGAAATGGTTTTTCTTGCATTTTTTTAGATTGGCCCTAAAGAAGTTTTTGATCGTTATCAGAAACAGGATTGATTAACATAAAAAAAACTAAATGGATATTTTCTATATGCTTTGCGCTGTAGCAAGGTGCGGGTGGCAGCTGTCTAAATGACGTTGACATCAGTCAGTACCACATGACTAGGGACGATATGCAATTCACTTTATCGCTATCGACACTACGAAAATTAGTGTGATATTCAGTTTTGTGCTAAAGAGGAAAACTTTGAATGTTTGTTTGTTTGATTGTAGTGAATAGGCTTTAAAACTACTGGACCGATTTTAATAATTCTTTTACAATTCAAAAGCTACATTGTTCACAAGTAACATACGCTATATTTTATTTTGGATAAAAATAGGGTTCCGTTAGATATTTGGGTTTTTCGGACAGGAGATGTAAAAAATCAACCAGAAAAGTTACTTATTTTACGTACACTGCCTAAACTATAAAAGCATATCATATCGGATCAGCTAGTATTATTATATATAATATCGACATTCCATCGTAGCAGGACATCCCATCACTAATTACGTCGAAGGCGTTACGTTATACGAATAACACATTGCTTAATTTTTAACCCAAATTAATTTTATTTGTGGTTTAGTGCATTCTGGTTGGGTTGATATTAATTTACTACAGTTATTAATGATTTAGTGTATTAGAAATGTGGTACAGCAGAACTACTAAAGTCATAATTTATAAAACACTGCAACTTTCTTAAGTGAAATGAAATGTTACTGAATGTGTCACCCGCACCTTGCTACAGCGCAAAGCATATAACAATAACAATTTTCTGAAAATCTGTGAATGAAGATCCAAAATAACTAAAAGTAACAGTGTTAATTGACTTTCGTATTTCTCGGCCAAAACAAGTTACTGCATAACGTCAAACCACAAAGCGCATTAGAATAGCTAGGTATGTGTTTATTTTGCAAATATGAACTACACTGTTACAAGATATAAATGATTTGTTCAGAGATCCATTACTACCATAGTGTTATAACCAACCTGGTGAGCAGTCCATCGTTGTGGTCGTTGTTGTCCAACGCCGCAGTTCCACGCACGCGCTGCAGAAGCCCTTGTACGTGCTCCTCCAAGAAGTTCCTTAAGACAAAGAGGACAGTTTTGGACAGTGAGGAGATGAGGATACAGTGAGGAGAGCAGGAGGAAACTACTGCATGAAGTCTATGGCCCTCGAGCGGAGCTAGGCAACGGAATGGTTAACGAGATATAAATCCATCATTAAAATTGCTTAAAAACTCATATTCATATTCATATTCTTTATTTGCGTTCCATAACGTTCACAGTGGGATTAAAGCTTAGGTAACGTTATGGCCCATGTAGGGCACAGCAAAAGTATTCATTTTATATTAATAAACTTCGCTTCTGAGATTTCTTTCGACAAACTCTCGCATAAGTGTCTAGTGAGTGGATATGCATGGCACACCACAACTCATTGGGATTTTAAAATAAATGCTCTAAAAATATTATATATTTTTAGACTGGATCGATTCTAATCTCTTACTTATTATTTCTCATAATATTCCAGCTTTCTTTAGATTAATATTAATGCGAGATCAAGGACAGTTGAATCGTTACTCCGGAAATCGTCGAGCTTAATTGCTCGGCGCTTTTCTAGTGGACTCCACTGTGGATTCTGGCTTTCAGGAGTTGCAGTGATTAGGAATGGTTCCTTACCTGGTCTCATCATACAGCTTGTCAGCTAGAGGCTCGGGGTGCGCCACGCACAGAGCATACACGTCTGAAAAGCGAGTGTTCCACACCGAGCGCTCCACCGCGCGGAGGCCTACCACCCCGGCCACCTGCGGAGCAGAAACAATAGTTAATAGGGAAGATGCAATATTTTTATTTTTGTTTTGATTTTAAAGAATTCCATGTAAAATAGACCACTAATATAATTAAAAGTTAAAATGTTGTAATTTATTGTAATAAAAGCGGTTTTAAATTGACAGTTTAAAATTCCGCGCGAAAACAGACCAATAGTTCCGATGACGTCACTGCAGTGACACTGTATCTCTGGTTGTATTGTTCTTCTCTAATTTTTATAACTTTTTATTATTTTTCGCCATTCCAGATACTTTTATTGCTAAAATTTGAAAATAAACTATCAATCAACATCTCGTGGTCATAATAATATCGCATGAAAGCATGTATGCAATGCTTTTTTATGCAAAAAAACATGTTGACTCATGTTGATATCTCCAATACCAGACGGGGTTACAAACTTTGTATCAGATAGTTTTGGTGGCTGAACTTCTGATTTTAAATATTTGAAGAATCTGGATTTATGGAATCTTTACCTCCTGGACCTTGTATCATGGCAGACGGAGGCTTCAAGCATATCGAAGGTGTCTTATTTCAGTTGATTAGACCATTAGTGAACAACACTAAGAAAAGTTCAAAAGATGAAGTACTGCAGTCGGTCAGTGGGTAGTCTTAGGGTCGAAGAAAATTGCATGCCTTTGAAATTCTATTCAAAGAGCCATCATTAGAAGACTGCGCGAATTTGCTTTTCTAAAGCTAATTTTATACCCTACAAAACTATTTCTGTTTACTTTGACAACTGCAGGGGTGCGTTCCAAAAAGGATAAGAATTACACGGAGTAGCGCGAAGGTTACTCTAAAGCGTTCTTCGCTGGCTTTATTTATTATTTTTTATTACCTATGAAACAGCAATCGGCAATATTTGCGCAGTGATCGCGCGATTAATCGCTTAACGTAAAAAAATCGTATTATGTATGAATCGATTGCTAATCGCTCGCTGATTGTTCTAATACACTTATTGCTACGATGACGATAAATGCTTTGTTTTATTAGGTACCAAAGCGTTTTATTATTGTAAATATTGAATACATACCATCTTAAATAAATAAAATAAAATAAATAAAATACGATAAATGCTTTGTTTTATTAGGTACCAAAGCGTTTTATTATTGTAAAAATTGAATACATACCATCTTAAATAAAAAAATAAATAAAAATAATAAAATAAATCAATTTTAGAAATATGGACCTTACCAAAAACAAATAATATAACAGTGTTTTATGTAATATTAAATTACCTACCGTGTATGTCTTCTATTTAATAACCGTTAATTACATGTAATATTTTTTTATTTTAATCAAAGGCAATTTGATATTGAATTTAAAAAAAAAACTCGATTAAGATTTCATTGTAAAAACTCGATTGTATGTGTATCACATCACTATTTATTTGGAACTAAAAACTACTGGAAATATCATTTTTCATTTCATTCATTTTTAACATTCTTTTAAATTTTCGATTGAATTCCTCGCACGTTTTGGAACGTGCCAGTGACGTCATTCCAGTCGCTTAACGCTGATTGGTGTTTTAAATTACGTTTCATTTCATGTAATTTTAAATTCATATTTTATTGATAAAAATAAACATTATGCAAAAAAAAAGTTGCAGAGGCCCTTCATTTACATTTTTTCAACATTTTATTAATAAATTTTCAATAAATACTATGTTTGCATCTTCCCTATTACCTTTATTTTAATACTCCACTCTTGGGAGGCATGGAAAACAGAGTGTAAAGTTCCACATCCCTATTTGAAAAAGGAGGTTCCTCCGAACAGATCTTCTGTCCTTTTCTTAATGAAATAGAAAGAAGAAAAAGATGTACTAAATTTCAATATTGTTTAGTCAAGCAAGGGAATTATATATCAACGCACAGCCCGAACCGCTGGCCCTAGAGACATGAAACTTGTAGGGTGTGTTCTTTGTGAAAAGTAAGTTTATATTAACGGGCGAAGATTCGTATCGTGTTGGCGCGTCAAAAACATCGTGTTCGGGCATAGGCGATGCTCTTGTCTACATTAAGGTGTTGTAATGTTTTTTCTATTGTGGTAGGCCAACTGAGCTTATTTTTAATTCGAATCCACGCATCATGTACCAAGTGTTTCTTTTTATGGTCAGGGTCACTAGGATTCCATTATGATACTCTCCGTTTCATAAAATTGTATGAACTGTAACACTTTTTTGTTACTCCACTCCATCGTGTACAAAAATACAGACACGTCCGTCTTGCTTCAAAGTCTGGAAAACACTAAATTGACGTAGGTGTAGCCACCCAAGCGAATATTGTCGCGACAAATTCCTTTGATCCGCGCCAGTTTACCGACAGCTCCCCGCTACTACATCGTCTTCGCCCGAATACCACGCGATGACACGATGTACAGTGGGCAAAGCAGATAAGTATCCAGGGCCGTCATATACAATTGAGGTTTTCTTGAATACCAATGAATGTATTCAAATGAAATTTAACCTAATTGAAGAACTTGTCATTTTCTACTATAGTTTAAATTTTTATTAGAAAATATCTGGGGTTTATTGAGAAAACTTAAACTGTATCTGACGGCCCTGGATACTTATCTGCTTAGCCCACCGTACACGGCCACATTTATCGCGTTAACACGAATATTCGTCGTAGCCCGCTAATGTAGCCCCAGCATAAGAAATATTTTTTAGAAATTCAAAAAGGCCGTTTGTCCACCTCCGCCGTCAAAGCCAAAGTGGCATATTACCACATTTATTATAGCTGCGTTTACACCGCACGCCACGTCACCTACTAAACTGCCGTCACCTCATTCCTTGTTAACGTGACGGTGACGGCGGCGGTGGACACACGGCTTAACAGGGTAAAATCAATGATATTTTAAGTAAAAAGGTGTAGATATAGATAGGTTAATTATACGACATCCTATCTATACATATAAATATACGGCACACTAACATACAAATTAATAACTAATTATTGCAATGGCACCTAAAGTACAATTAGACGTCAAAGTAAGATGGCAATAAATCGATTCAAGTATTGCAAGTGAACAACATAGTGCTGGGCACGCCGTAATAGCGGCGATAAGACCCCTCTTTGAGGAGTGGCTGGAGAGGCGTCATGGCACTCTCACGTTTCGCTTGACACAGGTCCTCACCGGACATGGTCAGTTCGGGAGGTTCCTGTGTCGGATTCGGGCGGAAGCGACGCCTGGGTGTCACCACTGCAGTAACGGTCGCCTGGAGGACACGGTCGAGCACACAGTGGAGATGTGCCGCGCATGGGGGGAGCATCGACGTGTCCTCGTAAAGGCGATCGGCGGCGGTGACCTCTCGCGCCCGGCGCTGGTTCAGGCCATGCTTCGGGGCGAGACGATGCTAGTGAAGGAAGCGGCGGCGCGCGAGAGGAGGTGTGACTGAGGTCAATGCGGTGAAATATCCACATTTTAAAGTGCCACTGGCTGACTGTCTATAACATATCTACACCTTTTTACTTATAATATCATTGGGTAAAATAGGGAACGGAAGGTTCGACATTCACGCAGGCGAATCTGCAGGTGAAAGCTAGTAAAAAGTCTTACCGTCTCCTTGAGATGGGCCCATGTCTCCGTGAAATCAACGTTCCTGGGCTTCAGTGACATCATCACAAGTAGCTACCATGTACCTGTAACAGAAATTCCAATCCAAAATTGAAGTTCAACCTCCACATGGTTGAAGTTGCAGCGGAAAGCTAGTATTTATCCATATCCATACTAATATTATAAATGCGAAAGTAACTCTGTCTGTCTGTTACGCTTTCCCGCTTAAACTACTGAACCGATTTGAATGAAATTTGGTACAGATATAGTCTAGGACCGGAGAAAGGACATAGGACAGTTTTCATTCCGGAAATCTTGTGGGAACGGGAACTATTCCACGCGGACGAAGTCGCGAAGCTAGTGTATTATAAACAAATAAACTTTTCTCTTGAATCATTGTATCTATTAAAAGAACAGACACAATATACAAACATAGGGACAGAACATGGAAAGCAACTTTGTTTTATAGTGCATAGTGATTTAAAAAAAATCAGACACAATATACAAACATAGGGACAGACCATGGGAAGCAACTTTGTTTTATAGTGCATAGTGATTTAAAAAAAATCAGACACAATATACAAACATAGGGACAGACCATGGGAAGCAACTTTGTTTTATAGTGCATAGTGATTTAAAAAAAACAGACACAATATACAAACATAGGGACAGACCATGGAAAGCAACTTTGTTTTATAGTGCATAGTGATTTAAAAAAATGTTGTGATGGTCTCTAGTGGTTAAGGCATATCTTGTCATGTAAGAGATTCTAGGTTTGAATCCAGGGCAATACCAATGTGAAGTTTCAATGTACTTTCCAAAGTTTATCTAAGGATATCATTGACAAACAAAGGAAAACATGAGGAAACCTGGACTTACACTTAATATAAGTCTGAAATGGAAAATCTGTCTTGAGTTTGAGTGGTGAAGCTTATTAGCCTGCAGTAGGACAATAATGGGTTGGTATTATTATTATAAATGTGTTTAAAGTTTATGAATGAAACTAATTATTCTATACTTTTTTTGTTCCTTATGCTTTGGTCATAGTTTCTGATACAATACATACTCTCTGAATAAATGTTTTTAATGTGTTTTAGCTCCCAAAAATGTAATACCAAAATGCATTATTTATCTAATGAAAATTGATAATTTCTTACTATTTTTTTTATTTTAGCAGTAGCTACCAGCCAATATTAAAAAGAACCCAAATAACAGCTCCAATCGCCAACAACTTAATTATTTACAAATTACATTTTAATTGTGTCGTCGTAAAAATTATTCCTACACAAAATAGGTCAGTTGAGAGAAGTCTGCAAGTCATTGTGTATGTTCATTGTTGTTGACCGAATTCACGGTTGCAGTGCAAGGCGACGACCCTGCTCCTCATAACACCCTGACCAACGGAAGTCACAGCAAAAACACAGCTTGATAATCGAGATTAACCCATAATACAGGTTGACAGAAAGAACACAATTTTCACGCAGTTTTTACTCTGAATAAATTGGCACGCTGACAACTTCGCAGCAACGAAGATCGCGCTGAACGTCGGAGCATACAAGTCAGAAATTACTCAGCAAGATTGGCACAAAACAAAAATAATATATCGACGATGTAATGACAACCTGATACAAATATCCGAAATTTATCACTTTATATATGGTTTTCTTTAGCTTACCTCTGTTGTATAATTTAATCCAGTACCGCACACGTTTATTTATTAGGCAACTGTGAAACTTTCAGCTTATTTTGACGATAAAATTAATCATAATCAAATAAAATTGGGATCGCAAATCTGTAGCACTCTAATTTGAAGTTTAGTGAAATGTTGCCAGTGTAAATAAATATTTGCTGATTTACGTTCCATTTCATTCATAATACATAATATGTAAGATTGTAAAAAATAGCACTTTTCAGAGGAATCTATTAATGTTTGTAAAAATAAAATTATTAAAAAAAAGACTAGATTTGTCCAATCGTTCTCATATCTTTCCTAGCAACTTTGAACCTCTTATCCCATCAGCGTTTTATAAGTGTTGGTGTTTCCTCACGCCTTATTGCATTGCTGGCCACCATTGAGTTGCTACGTCAACGCGTCTTGAAGTAATACCAACGCTCTAACGCAGTGAGAAATGTGGATTAAGCCCCGTATTCATAGTAAACATTTGTTTAGCAACTGTTGATCAATAGGGAAGATGCAAACATAGTATTTATTGAAAATTTATTAATAAAATGTTGAAAAAATGTAAATGAAGGGCCTCTGCAACTTTTTTTTTTGCATAATGTTTATTTTTATCAATAAAATATGAATTTCAAATTACATGAAATGAAACGTAATTTAAAACACCAATCAGCGTTAAGCGACTGGAATGACGTCACTGGCACGTTCCAAAACGTGCGAGGAATTCACTCGAAAATTAAAAAGAGGTTATAGCACAGATTAATAAATAGTTACTACGTAACAGATACTTCACTCCAATACAAAAACCAAAATACCTACGCTATAATAGCCTACGAAATCATAATAATAATACCAGTTGTTTGCAACAAGGAGAAATGTACCATAAGTACGCACAAAGAGAGTTGAGATTCTTTTGCCCGCCGCGCGACTAACGTGTGTGCGTGTCGTCCAGCAAATCTGCTAGGGTTATACGTATGATGACAATGGTAATAAAACGAATGTTTTAGAAAAATAATTAATATTTTATTTTTTGATCAAATATTTTTTAGTTCGATAAATTGACTGATGCATATTTTTCGTTCCTTGAATTCCCGACTAATATATTTTAGTGTCGAAAATATCCAAAACCGCGTGATTAATTTTAATAAATAATCAAAAGGGAAACAAGAGAATTGGGAAACAGGGGAAGTGTACACTAATCAGGCAATAATTACGTGGTTTCGGCATTTTGATAGTCAGCGCTGTATCCGTGACGCGCGAGCACTCAGCCGGGCGCGCGACAGCCCGGTTTTCGTTGTATCGTCGACGATACGCGAAGCGGTAGGCATAAAACGCGTGGCCTTGAGCGAGTGACGGACGCCTGGTTATAGTACGATTTTTAATTCGAGTCAGAAAAATGACATTTCCAGTGTTGCAGGTTTTTAGTTCCAAATAAATAGTGATGTGATACAATCGAGTTTTTACAATGAAATCTTAATCGAGATTTTTTTAAATTCAATATCAAAGTGCCTTTGATTATATAAAAAAATATTACATGTAATTTACGGTTATTAAATAGAAAACATACACGGTAGGTAATTTAATATTACATAAAACATTGTTATATTATTGGTTTTTGGTAAGGTCCATATTTCTAAAATTATTTTATTCAAGATCGTATGTATTCAATATTTACAATAATAAAACGCTTTGGTACCTAATAAAACAAAGCATGACTAAATGTCTAAATGTCTGCGATTCCTACTTTATCGTCATCGTAGCAATAAGTGCATTAGAACAATCAGCGAGCGATTAGCAATCGATTCATACATAATTCGATTTTTTTTGACGTTAAGCGATTAATCGCGCGATCACTGCGCAAATATTGCTGATTGCTGTTTCATAGGCAATAAGCCAGCGGAACTCTTTAGAGTAACTTTCGCGCTACTCCGTGTAATTCTTACCCTTTTTGGAACGCACCCCCGCAGTTAGTTGTCAAAGTAAACGGAAAAATAGTTTTGTAGGAATAAAATTAGCTTTAGAAAAGCAAATTCGCGCAGTCTTCTAATGACTCTTTGAATATGATTTCGAAGGCATGCAATTTTCTTCGACTGTAGTTCTTCATCTTTTGAACTTTTCTTAGTGTTGTTCACTAATGGTCTAATATTTGGGTCTAATCAACAGAAATAACACACCTTCGATATGCTTGAAGCCTCTGTATGCCATGATACAAGGTCCAGGAGGTAAGGTTCCATAAATCCAGATTCTTCAAATATTTAAAATCAGAAGTTCAGCCACCAAAACTAATACAAAGTTTGTAACCCCGTCTGGTGTTGGAGATATCAACATGAGTCAACATGCTTTTTTGCATAAAAAAGCATTACATACTTAATGCTTTCATGCAGTATTATTATGACCACAAGATGTTGATTGATAGTTTATTTTCAAATTTTAGCAATAATAGTATCTGGAATGGCGAAAAATAATAAAATGTTATAAAAATTAGAGAAGAACAATACAACCAGAGATACAGTGTCACTGCAGTGACGTCATCGGAACTATTGGTCCGTTTTCGCGCGGAAGTTTAAACTGTCAATTTAAAACCGCTTTTTCTACAATATATTACAACATTTTAACTTTTTAATATATTAGTGGTCTATTTTACATGGAATTCTTTGAAATCAAAACAAAAATAAAAATATTGCATCTTCCCTATTGATGTTGTCGCTGCAGTATGGCGTGATGAAAACCGCAACACAAGTGTTGCCCGTAATGGCCGTAATATGATGACAGCAACTCGTCAACATGTTTATGCAACCATGTTGCTAAACAAAATGTTTACCATGAATACGGGGCTTTAGCGTACAATAGCTTTACCTGATACTTATGCACGCGGCTTAGCCCAGTGAATTGTGAAAAATGACAGTAAATATTACTTTCCCTTTTTTGCTCCTAACAACCCATATTTTGCAATAAATATCATATGTTCTATCTCACGCTATGGACTATCTACATAGGACACTGCGTGAGACGGGCTCCCGCGACTAACGGGCCCCGTAAGTCCGCAGCAGGCCTTACGGATCGCATACCAATTCGAAAACTATATAAAGATAAAAATCATAAAAACTGTCAGTAACATCTGCTTAAATATAGGGTAACTGGTAATTAATGTACTTAAACACGTGATTGTGCAAAATCAACCGTTCAGTACATTAGGCAAACATAAAAGTACTGAACAGCTGTTTTTTTTTCCATATTGTTGATTATCATGAGCACACTCACGTGTTTAAGTATCGTATATATAATATGTAGTTTTGCAAAGCTATGTGAGTTTAAAAAATTCACTCATTTTGCTCATACTTATTTTAACTCTAAAAAGAGACAGAGCCACTGCTCGAATGCGGGGTCCACCAATCCGCAATGGCGGTCCGCGCGGGTCCCCGCAATTAATATTCGCTTAACGCAGCTTCAGCCCATTTAACAAAGAGTATTAAAAGTTATTATTATTATTATCAGCCGTCTGTGTCCCACTGCAGGGCAAAGGCCAGGCCTTCCCTTCCTCCTTCCACATATCCCTGTCTAGTGCGGTTTCAGGCCAATCCTTGTCATATTTATCAAGTTCGTCCCGCCATCTCCACCTGGGCTTGCCACGTTGCCGTTTGCTGCTGTTTGGGATCCACAATGTGGTTACTTTTGCCCAGAGCTCTTCCGGCATGCGACAGATATGACCAGCCCAGTTCCACTTAAGTTTGGCAGCCGTGTGCCCTACATCCGCAATTTTAGTTTTGGAACGCAGTATCGAGTTTCTTATGCGATCTGCGAGTTTTACTCCTAAGATACTGCGTTCCATTGCTCTCTGGCAAACCCCGAGTGCAGACTTTTGACGCTTGGTTAATGACCACGTCTGCGCTCCGTACGTGAGGGTGGGCAGAATGCACACGTCCATTAGCTTCCTTTTTAGGGAAAGAGGGAGTGTTCCCTTCATTATTTGTTTCATCGACCAATAGCTCTTCCAGGCGTTTTCGGTGCGTCGAGCAACTTCTCTATCTTGTCGCGCCTGGAAGGAGACTATTTGGCCGAGGTATATGTACTCATGGACATATTCAATCCGCACCCCCTCAATTGCTATCGAGCGTCGGATGCTGTTGGTCATCACCTTCGTTTTCGTCATATTCATAGCAAGTCCGACCTCGAGGCTGGCTTTGCTCAGTTGGTCGAGCATCAGGCTTAACTCGGCTGCCGAGGAAGAGAAAAGAACAATGTCATCGGCGAAGCGGAGATTAGTTAATCTTCTCTCGCCCATGACAATGCCCTTGTCCTCCCAACCGCTTTGTATTTTTTGGAACACTTCTTCCAGGGTGGCTGTAAAAAGTTTTGGAGAAAGAGGGTCGCCCTGCTTAACTCCTTTTTGGATGGGAAAAGATGGTCCTGCAGTATTTATTTGTATGGCTGCTGTGCTGCTTTGGTAAATTTTTCGAAGTAAGTTAATATACGTTGGCTCGATGTACTGTTTCTTTAGAGAGTAAAATATGGCTTTTAATATATATATATACTAGCTGACCCGACAGACGTTGTCCTGTCAACTATGAATATTGAATTCGAATTGACATACTACCTACTACCTACCTACTACCTACCTACTACCTACCTACTACCTACCTACTACCTACCTACTACCTACCTACTACCTACCTACTACCTACCTACTACCTACCTACTACCTACCTACTACCTACCTACTACCTACCTACTACCTACCTACTACCTACCTACTACCTACCTACTACCTACCTACTACCTACCTACTACCTACCTACTACCTACCTACTACCTACCTACTACCTACCTACTACCTACCTACTACCTACCTACTACCTACCTACTACCTACCTACTACCTACCTACTACCTACCTACTACCTACCTACTACCTACCTACTACCTACCTACTACCTACCTACTACCTACCTACTACCTACCTATCTATATATATAAAACAAAGTCGGGTTTGTAAATACTGCGTTACTGCGCGCCTAGTACTTTGGATTGATTAAGGTGATCTTGTGAGAAAATTAAGAATACAGTGAATTTTAAATTTTCGTACATGACTACTTCACGTTACTGCGCGCCTAGTACTTTTGTTATCTTAAGTTTTCATTCATTAATACCCGTTTTTTTTTAAAATGATTCATCTTTTATAATTATGTTCTCGTCGATTTTTCATTATTTTTAAGATGTATTCTGCTATTCGGGGCGGGGACAAATCCAACGAACCAAAAACCATGAAAATTGGTCTAGCCGATCTCGAGTTAAAAGTGTTGATACAAACCCGACTTTGTTTTATATATATAGATTAAAAGTTTTACGGGTACCATATAACGCGATGTTGGTTGTCAGTTGTTGTTGTTCACATGTTGGGCGATAGATTTTGTACAAAGCTACACCAACATACATGTTTTATAAAATGCTCACATCTTTTTAAACTACTAGCTGTTCGGTGTTCCTCGCGGTTTCACCCGCTTCAGGTACATTATGTTTTTCGTTAGTGCTTCGCTCCCGTGGCCGCCCGTGGGACATTATACAGCCTATGTTACTCAGAGATAATGTAGCTTTCTAATGAAAAAAGAAGTTTTGAAATCGATCATGTAGTTCTTAGTTTATTCGTCACATACAAAAATACAAATCTTTCCTCTTTTTAATATAAGTATAATATTTACCCAATCTTAAAAAAAAAATTACTTTGTGATCTTACGGTGCAGTGCGACTGTGCGAGTGTGCTCTTGTACCGTAACTGATCCAATACCTATATATTTCAAAAATAAAATGATAAATAAGTAAGTACCTATATATTTTTAAATTAAATATCGTTAGACTCCTAGCTGTCTGATGTAATACTCACTATCTAACTTTGCAGATACACGGATAAACCACATAGGCCACACACATCTCTCTCGCTAGCAAGTCGCACAGGATAAATTATGTTGAAACTGAAATGGGTTTTTTCGTATTCCTCCTCTGTTCTTACTGATTATCGTTGCGGGATCCACGACAGTTGAATCGTTTCTCGAGGACTCATCGATCTTCAATGCTCTGGTCGTTTAGGCGGAATCCACTGTTGATGCTGGCTTTTATGAGTTGCTGTGATTAGCAAGTGTGGCGGGATTGGGCCCAAAAAAAAAACAAACAAGATGAGAAGTTAAAATTTTAATACTGTGTTAAGGATATAGGTTTAAGGTACTTAAATAAAACAAGCACTTAACATATCTTTATGTAGGTACCTACCCTTTAATAAATTAAAACTTAAATTGATATTACACAACATAATTGCTAATACGTTACCAACAGTAGAATTAATAGCTAAGAGGCTTGAGGTTATGAGGTCAATGGACAGGATTGGTAAGAACCGTCTAGTGAAAGCCTATTTCATTAATCCAATTTAATTTATCTCTTATTAGACTCATGATAACGTATAATTTTAACAACTATCAGTGCATTGCAATGAAAAAGAAACTGACTGAACTGAACGGGAAGCGGGAGAGCGGAATGCTCGCCTCTCCCGTCAGTCGTACTGGGGCCCTAGTCTGCTATTGCAATCGTGTCTCAATGATCGACTTTTGACGTGCAACGTCAAACTTTTGACACATTTTCAATACAAAAACTGTCAAAGCTGTCAAATATCCGGCCGATGACTGGTCATTGAGACACGACTGTAATAGCAAGTACGGTAAGCAAGGTAATATTTTATTTGGGAAAGTGGTTTGTTTTCATAAGCACAATGTGCTTAGACAGATACATGTACACACGTTTAAACTTATGATAATTAACTTTGTGTGATCGGAGGGAATACGTATTGAGGTATTGAGGAAATTGTCAGCTGATAGGTGACGCAAAATGAGTTCGTTTAGTATGTGTACCTACTTAATTAACTTAAAAAAAGTTTTGTATGTTATCATGAGGAGGTTGTAAAAACATACGTGTTAATGTATGGGACACTTTTTTACTTGGTACTTCTTGGTTTCTTTCAAGTTGATTCTCAAGTTGCTATAAAAGCAGCAAGTTTCGCTATTATGCCATATTCTAGAATACAAAATTGTTTAACATAAACATTATAAACCTGTATATTAATACTGCAATTATTAACAGTACTATTTGATGAACGATGCGTAATCTGAAAACAAAAAAAAAACATTAAAGAAAGCGTGAAATTTTCAATTTCGCGGGCTACCTTGAACATCCACCTTTAACCTGAAGTAAAAAATAAATGTAGGTACTGACAGAATCTACCAGGGGCCCTAGTCTGCTATTACTCAATGATCGATTTTTGACGTGTAACGTCAAAAAACTGTGAAAGTTGTCAAATATCCGGTCGATGACTAGTCATTGAGACACGATTGTAAAAGCAGACTAGGGCCCCAGTATTCCGTTTGTCTTCCCCAAAATCTTAGACTTAGATAATATTTTAACTGCGCTAACCGTTCCATCGGAGACTCTAATAGGTTATAGATTCGTTACCTGTCCATATGTTTCTTAGCACTCGGAATATTTTCATCTTTTTCTTTCAGCAAGTATTTCCGCGTGCCTTGCACGAAGGTAGAAACATGGTGGTCCCAACTGTGAACAAACATACGGTATTTTACACCATCTTTAATTGACGTACTTTTTATGAGCTGTCAAAAGCGATTCTCCCAAAGATTTTGGTATGGTTAAGTCACTTTATGACGTCACTCAGTTAGCAGCTCAATTTTGTGAAATTGAAATCCAGTTAAATCCGGAGTTTGACTTATTTTGGACAACTCTCGCTACACTAGCGCCTCTAGCGGCAAACTCAAACACAAAAACCTTTCATATAACATGTAACATGCAACATACTTGACAGTTCTAACATCAAGGTTGTATATAACCCTGTCTTCCGATGAAAGTCGATCCCGAAGTCGTTGTACGTTGTCTGTGCGAAACTTCCACTCCCGAGTCGCGAAGAACGCAAGCACGCCGTTCATTGCTTGCAGGCGTTCGCTTGCAGTTATCAAGCTCAGTCTGCAACGAGCAATGTATCTTGTAGTTGGAAATGAGGGTAGCCGTAGATGTTGAGATGAAATAAAATAAAATCGCCATCCCAGAAAGATAAATTACAAACTAGGAAGAGCCTGTACTGGTACATGGTAACCAGATAAGGGATACTTTATGCTTATTATTATGTGTGAAAAACAGATGTTAGGTACTTTTTAGGTTTATCTTGGACATCACTGATATTGTTGTAGTGAAACACATGAGGAAAGGAAACTTGGACTTAAATTATTTTAAGTCGGAATTCTGTATCACAAAGATTTATTATATAGAAGTATTGAAACAAAGTAAATTATATTACATAAGTAAATCAGTTGTCTGGTCACCATAGCACATGCATGGTTTGTGATTTGCTATCAGATATTTACTAATTCCCACTGTGTGCAAAAAAGACCGAATTTTCCGCACTTACTTCAACTGAACACCGCACGCTTTCGCAATATAGTTGGCGATATACAGGGGCGCAGTCTGCAGCAACAGCTCCAGGGTTTTGTAAATATATCTGTTGGTAATTAAATATGATCTTTACATAAAAATAAATAATTGGCATCTGACATTTTTGGATGCAAAAAAAACATTTCGAAAAACTTTTACTGGCAATAAAAGTATGATCAAACTTATCCTAATTGCCGCCAAAAGAACCTATTGTTTTGGAAAGAACAAATAGCTTCAACTTTTTAATAGATAATGGTGCCGATTCTCTTGTGCACAAACTAACATAAATTTAAGTTTAGTGCACTCTCTCTTTCCGTTTAATTAAGAAAAGGACAGAAGATCAAATATTAGTTAAGTCCTGTCAAATTTAGAACCTCCATAGATAATTTAGACGCAATTTAAAAACATGGCGTCTAAATAAAATATACGTCAATTTTCATCAGGCGCTGTCTAATTTGACAGGATTAAACTAAAATGTATCTTCTGTCCTTTTCTTTATGAAATGGAAAGAGAAAGATGCACTTAACTTAAATTTACGTTAGTTTGTGCACTAGAGAATCGGCACCATTATTTCTTAACAATAGGGAATTTTACACCAATAACCAATAAATTTTAGACACAATTTTTATAAAACCTCTCTTAATTTAAGCACAATAAACTCGGGTCAATTACTACAAGTTTTGATTTTTAGTTGCTTTGACATTAATAAATAGTTAGTCAACTGAGTTGTTATTTTAGTGACGTCATAAAGTAACATTGGCGTACAAAATTTATGAAAGAATAATTGCGCTTTGACAGCTCATAAAAAGTACGTCAATTGATAATGGCGTAAAATACCGTATTCTAAAGTATCTGTAAATGTTATAATCGAATAAAATGATATTGAGTTTTATCAAAAATCAGGGCCCCAAAAACTATCAGCTCAGAGTCAGGGCCCCATAACCACCCAATCCGGCCCTGCCTACCTGTTCTTCACCCCGATGACAAAAGGGTAGTACAGCACATTGTCAAAGGGATGCCTTCTGCTCTCTGTCACGAGTCTGGAGCGGAACCTCCCCCAAGTGATGGGGTTCTCTTGAGAGCTTGAGTTGTACACGCGGACTTCAGGGGACCTGGGAATGAGAACGTGTTCATAACAGAGACATATCTAGGGTGAATTCCACTGTATCACTGAATCCAGAAGTTTAAAATGTCGGTATATACGGTATTCATAACTGCGAATCACGTGAGTTATATGGTATTTTAAAGCACGTGACTTAGATTTTTCGACATTACAAACTTCCTTTTTGTAATCTATTGATTTTAAAAGAGTGTCCATGGAGTTTCTTGCTCGCTCTTCTCCATGGGACCTACTTTTTGTAACGAGCACCTAGCTTCATTTTTCTGACAGACTGACACCTTGACGATTCAAAAGTACCTGTAAATGGTTTAGGGGTGTAAGTGGCCCTACCAACACCTCCACACCCTGCTGATTCACTGACGAGGCGCTGACGGACCAGGTCTCTTCACAAGGAGGAGACTATCGCAGTCATATTGCATATATTTTTGTTATATATCTTTCTTCGTTTGTGATTGTAAAATAAACATGGTCGTGGCAGAATTGTGGTGTGTTTTCCGCAAATGCCATTAATAAAGAGTTGTTGTTGTTTTAAATGGTTTATTTGAATAAAATAGTTTTGAGTTTGATTTCCAATCCTTTATCTTAAAGGGGCTGAAAATGACAAAGTACTCCAAGGTACGTGACTTAGAATCATCGACATTATTTTTTACAAACTTCGACTGATTTATAAGGTAAGGGGACTCAAAATGGCAAGGTACGTAACGGTACTTAGAATCATCGACATCTAAACTTCGGTATTCCGTGATGCAGTCGTGTCTTTTAATTTAGGGCGCGCAATATCGCCGTAATATAATGTATATTTTAGTTTTGTAATGTTTTTTAACAATAAATCCTTCGTGAGTCAAAAATAAATAATCTTATAAACCCACTAGCAAACCCCGCGAACTCCGTTTCGCCACCAGATGGCTTCCTGTTGAAATTTTTCCTCAATTTTCTTTGCTTTAAACCTCACGGAGCTCGAGACCTTTCTAACGAATGCAAAACCGTGGAAATCGATTCGTGCGTTCTGGAGTTATTCCGTCAGGAAGGAAAACCTGACTTATTTTTATATAGTAGAAGATAATTATTATTATTATTTATTTTTTATTATTATTATAAGCCTATACTTTCCCACTGCAGGGCAAAGGCCTCCCTACTCTCTCTCCACCTCTCTCTGCATGAAGCTACTTGGGGCCAGTCTTTATCGAAGGAGTCTAATTCGTCCCGCCATCTCCGCCTCGGTCTACCGCGATGTCGCTTCCCTTGTAAAGGCACCCATTGAGTTGTGCGTTTAGCCCATCGCTCGTCCGACATGCAGCAGATGTGTCCAGCCCAGTTCCATTTCAGTGTGGCAGCTTTCCGAGTGACATCAGCGATTTTTGTGATGGAGCGGATAGTAGTATTCCTAACCCGGTCTACCAACTTGATACCCAGAATGCTACGTTCCATTGTTCTCTGGCATACTGCGAGTGTGGAACTCTGCTGACATGTCAAAGACCATGTCTAAGAACCATACGTGAGGATGGGGAGAATGCACGCGTCGCCTTTCATGAGGTCTTTCATGGCCCAATAGCTCTTCCAGGCGTTTTCGGTGCGTCTTGCTACTTCTTTGTTTTGTCTCGCCTGGAAAGAGACTATTTGGGCCAAGGTAAAGATACTCATCGACGTATTGTAGTTCTTCTCCTGCAACTGCGATTCTCACATGTGTGCTATTTGTCATCAACTTGGTCTTTGATAGAAGATAATATAAGATCCAAAAATAATTTCTGTCTTTCTTACCTGTCCGTAGCAATTTCCCAAGCGACCGCCAGCATAGTATCAATAGTGATATCCACTGGGACCATATCAGCTCTCACGTGCTCATCCAGATTAAAAGCGTGCAGCATCCCCTTTCCACAACCAACCACGGTACCGCTGGGGCCTGCCAGGTTCTCTATCCAGCCAGGATACGGGTCCCGGTGGGATGATATCACTGGAGGCAATAAAGTTACAGTAAAATGGACATGAATGGCCTAAAAATTGTGTGGGCCCCAAATAGTACGGGTCACAAAATAGTGTGGGCCCCAAAATAGTACGGGTCACAAAATAGTACGGGTCACAAAATAGTACGGGCCGCAAAATAACAAGGGATCACATACAAAAAGTAGCAAGGGTCGCCAATAGCGAGTAAGGTCCACGAAGTAGATGGACCTACAGCCATGCTCAATCAGCAATCCAAATTATTTATTATTAATAATATTATCCCTTTTTTTTATTCTCTATCCAGTTGCGAGTTTCCAGTAGCCAAAAAAGTTTCTGTTGAATGGACCCCAAAAAGGTGAGGGTCACCAAAATGGTGTGGGCCCAAAAATGGTAAGGGACCACATTGTAGAAAAGGGCCCCAAAAGTGGCCTGGGCTCCTAATAAAGCGAGTAGTGCCAGCGGAGAAGATGGACCTACAGCTATTCTCAATCATTTATGTAAGGGGACTCAAAATGACAAGGTACTATTTTTGGAGAACTTTGGAGGTATCAGAAGGTGAAGAAATAACTTGTAGAATCTTCTGTCGATAATATATTTATTTGAAAAATAGCGCGTCTTAAATACTATTTACAATTTTTGCTCTAACCAATAAAAACTCTTACATTAAAATAATTTCACTCTTGACAAAAATGTAGACCAATAATTTACAAGCAATTTTAAACCAATCACCGCACAGCACAGTTGTCGCGAGAAATCCGCACGGTGCGCTTGTGAGCTCGAGGCGCGCGCGCGTGTTTTGCGCGCCAAAAGCGAAGGCATAAGTAGATGTGCCGGGCCGGCGCGCGCTTTCATTTGGGCGCGGCCCCCGTCGAGTGCAGAAGTGTTGAAGTGTTGAGTGCGGCGACTGAAGATAGTGACTCGATGTTCCTGGTGCTCACGATGGCGGCGTGTAATATTCACAGCGCAGTCCTGGTTGCAGAATGTGACAACAGTTCTTTTCAGAACTCTTGATTTCTTTCAATATTTCTTGCGGAATGTCAGGAACGTGAACAACGTATATTATTACGTATAAAACAGTTCTTTTCAGAACTTCAAAAAACAGTTCTTTTCAGAACTACCTGTTTCTTGTTTCTTGCGGTGAGTCAATAAACGTGGTAATGTGTGTGGCTACAGTACTCCCCCTCAAGCGAAGCGTACCGGCAGCTTGACGGCGCGGCCCGAGCGTGTTGTTTTGTTGATGGCGGGCTGTGACGTCACGTTGGCCGTAGGTACTTGTGCTTGCTGGTTGCTTGATGTGGTACTGGCCGTGGTTTGCTTGGTAACGGTATCGGTAATGGTATTCTTGCTTGGAGGTAAGGTATTGGTACTGGTGATGGTATTCTGGCTTGGAGGTAATGTATTGGTGATGGTTATCTTGCTTGAAGGTAATGTATTGGTGATGGTAATATTGCTTGAAGGTAATGTATTGTTATTCTCCGCTATGACGTATGCAGGCTTCAGTCGGTCAATCGAAATGTTTGCTTGCCGATTTGGTAGCTGTATAGTGTATACCTTTTCTGTTCGGCTTATGACACGATAAGGGCCTTCATACGGAGCTTGAAGTGGTTTCTTGACTGCATCAGTTCTGATAAACACGTGACTGCATTTGTTTAAATCTTCATGCACGAATACGCGCTTATTATTGCTGTGATGCTCGGCGATTGCTTGAGGTTTGTTTACTTGTATGACGTCACGAAGTTTTTCGACGTAAGTATAATCCATTGAGGGTGTGGATGAGGAGGTACTTGAGAAAAAATCTCCGGGTAAACGTAGATTGTAGCCGTAGGTAAGTTCAGCGGCGCTCACTCCGGTGTCAGTGCGCAGTGCGGCTCGTAAACCAAGTAGCACTGTCGGGAGTTCGTTGACCCATGTACTTGTGTCCGATAGTTTGGCTCGTAATGATGTTTTGAGCGAGCGATGCCACCGTTCGACCATTCCGTTACTTTGAGGATGATACGGAGTGGTGCGATTTTTCTTGATTCCCATCACTTTCATTAAGTTTTGAAACAGCTGGCTCTCGAACTGAGGACCTTGGTCGCTTGTTATTGTAGTCGGGCAACCAAATCTTGATATCCAATGTTTGTAAACAATGTCGGCTATTCGAACAGCTGATATCTCGTCTGTAGGGATTGCTTCGGGCCATTTTGTTAGTCGGTCGATCATTGTCACTAGGTAACGATGTCCTTGAGATGTTGTAGGTAGAGGTCCGACAATATCGACGTGTACATGTTGGAAGCGGTCGGTTGGCGGGAAAGATGAGATGTTCGAGAATGTGTGACGTTGTATCTTGCTTTTCTGACATTGTATACAGGTTCGAGTCCAACGGCTGATATCTGCGTTCATTGATGGCCAAAAATATTTTTGAGTTGTAAGTTTTCGAGTCGTGCGGGTACCAGGGTGACTGATATTGTGCACGCTGTTAAAAACTTCCTGTCTGTGTGCCTCCGGTATATACGGTCGTATATATGGCGTAGATGTTTCGCAGTACAACTCGACGTCAGTGTTAGGTATTATTATTTTCTTGAGATTGATGTTGGTTTCTTGTAATAATTGTTCGATGTTGCTGTCTCTTTCTTGCGCGCTGGCTATGTCCTTGAAGTTAATCGATGTTGGGCACGATATTGTTTCAATGCGGCTGAGTGTGTCGGCGACGATATTTTGTTTACCGCTGACGTGACGTATGTCAGTGGTAAATTCACTGATAAACAACAGCTGTCTTGTTCGTCGCGGTGTTTCTGTGTTTGACTGCATTTTCGACATTACATATGTTAGCGGCTTGTGATCCGTGAATATGATAAGATGACGACCTTCGAATGTCTTGCGAAAATGTTTGACTGCCATATATATAGCAAGTAGTTCTCTGTCGAACGTAGAGTACTTCTTTTGTGCTTCACTAAATTTCTTCGAATAGTATCCGAGTGGCTGCCATGTTTCGTTTAGGTATTGTTGTAGTACGGCGCCAGCTGAGTTATCGGATGCGTCGCAGAATAAAGCTAGCGTAGCGTGATGCGATGGATGAGCGAGTAAAGCTGCTTGTATGATGCTGGCTTTACATTGCTCGAACGCTTGAGTTGCTTCGCTAGTCCATGTGATTTGAGTTTTATCTCGCTTCTTTACGTTATGTAGGTATGAATTTAGTGGTGCTTGTAGTACTGCGGCGTTAGGAATGTGTTCGCGGTAGAAGTTTATCATTCCGAGGAATCTTCTTAATTCTTCGATTGTAGTCGGCTGAGGATAATCGGTGATTGCTTGAATTTTATGTTGCGGTGGCTTGATACCTTCTTGCGTTACGGTGTAACCAAGAAACTGGACTTCTTGTTTGCCTAGGTTGCATTTGGCGGGGTTTATAGTGATGCCATTTTCTTCTAATCGCTTCAGTACGGTGTGGAGATGTTCTCTGTGTTGATCTTCGTTTTCAGATGCCAATAGGAGATCGTCGATGAATGGAAAGACGAAATCTAATCCGCGTAGTACTTCGTGTATATATCGTTGAAACGTTTGTCCCGCGTTCTTCAAACCAGGGCACATACGTGGAAATTCGAATAATCCATCGGGGTGATGATGGCTGTCTTCTGTATATCTTCTTCTCTCACGCTTAATTGTTGGTATGCACGGTTGAGATCTATTGTTGAGAAGATGGTTTTCCCGGACAGGTGATGAGTGAAGTCTTTGACGCGTGGTACAGGATAGCGATCGGGTATGGTGATAGAATTGAGTCGGCGGTAATCACCACATACTCTAATATCGCCATTTTTCTTCGGCACGATGTGTAGAGGTGATGACCATGGACTTTTGCTTGGTCGGCATAATCCTTGTTCGATCATATTTTCGAATTCCTTCTTCACTGTTTCGAAACGATGCGGTGGGATAGGTCGGGCTCGGCTGTGTATTGGTGGTCCCGTTGTTTCGATAAAATGTTGCACGTTGATATCGGAGTTTAATTTCATCGACGTCAATCTTGTAATTCCGGGGTACTGAGCTAATATTTCGTGGTATGACTGCGACATGTCGATGCTGCGTACAGTAGGTACGTTTGATACTCGTAGCGGTGCGTTGACTTGTAGGCTCGTAACACCGTCGATTAATCTTCTGTTTTTCAAGTCGACGATGAGTTGGTGATGCTTGAGAAAGTCTGCTCCGAGTATTGGTTTTGTGACGTCAGCAACGATGAATTTCCATAAGTACGGACGGCGTAAGTTGAGATCGAGAGTTAATGTTTTCTCGCCATACGTAGCTATAGTTGTGTTATTCGCTGCGTATAGCTGGAAAGGTAACGGCTGTGGTATCTGTCCCTTTCTTCGTGGTAATACGGATATGTTTGCGCCGGTGTCGACTAAGAATGATAATTTTGAGTTCTTGTCTGTGACGTATAGGCGGTGGGACTTTTCTTGAACGCCGGTGTCCGCCATTTCCAACGTTCCATCTAGTTTTCCGACTTATCTTTTTTGAATGAGCACGGCGATGTACAGCGTCGGGCTTGTTCTTTAAAGCGGCGGTGATAATAGCAGAACGGTGATGGCGATGTTTCGCGATGGCGTGGTCTCGATGTACTTCGGTTACGTGACGTGTGACGGCTGCGGCGATAGTTGTTGTTGTTGTAATGTCTTGATGTTTTTAACTCGGCGATTTCCAGGGATAATTTTCTTATTTCGTTGATGAGATATTGCGTGTCTGCTAGTGATGTGGATGATGATGCTGGTGGTGGTGAAGCATGCACGGCTGCGACTTGGGTTGCCGATGTCTGCTCCATGATTTTGTCGGCGAGTAGCGCGAGTTCGTCGAGCGCTGTCTTCGTGCTGAATGTTTCGCTGACTGCGAGTACAGAGCGGACGTGTGACGGGAGATGGTTTGTCCACATAAGTCGCAGTGTGGAGTCTGGTATTTTGTCTGTGGCGAGGTTGCGCATGCGGCGGAGTAATTGCGTCGGCTTCTGGTCTCCTAGCTCCATATCGGACAGCAGTTTCTGGAACTGGCGGCTGTCAGATTCTTCGTACGCCGATATGAGTCTGTCTTTGATGGCTTGGTATTGATCTTTCTCCGGTGGGTTGTACAGCAGGTCCATGATTTGCTCAATATCTTGGCGTTCGAGCTGTGCGATGACCATCTGTGCGAGCTGAGCTTGTCCTTTGTTGAGGTCGTTAGTTGCGGCTTCGAAACTGATGAACCAGAGTCGTGGTCGGTCGCGCCAGAAAGGTGGGATGCGCATAGTGAGTGATATGCCGGCAGCTTCAGGCTTCTGTACGGGTTGCGATGACACGGTAGATTGTTCTTCAGACGGGCAGGGATTCGACATCTTTAACTGGATTTGAGCTTCTATTCTTGAACGGGCAGAGCTTCGCCGTAGTTTTCTTTTCTTCAGTGTTGCGGCACGGGGTCACCACTTTTGGAGAACTTTGGAGGTATCAGAAGGTGAAGAAATAACTTGTAGAATCTTCTGTCGATAATATATTTATTTGAAAAATAGCGCGTCTTAAATACTATTTACAATTTTTGCTCTAACCAATAAAAACTCTTACATTAAAATAATTTCACTCTTGACAAAAATGTAGACCAATAATTTACAAGCAATTTTAAACCAATCACCGCACAGCACAGTTGTCGCGAGAAATCCGCACGGTGCGCTTGTGAGCTCGAGGCGCGCGCGCGTGTTTTGCGCGCCAAAAGCGAAGGCATAAGTAGATGTGCCGGGCCGGCGCGCGCTTTCATTTGGGCGCGGCCCCCGTCGAGTGCAGAAGTGTTGAAGTGTTGAGTGCGGCGACTGAAGATAGTGACTCGATGTTCCTGGTGCTCACGATGGCGGCGTGTAATATTCACAGCGCAGTCCTGGTTGCAGAATGTGACAACAGTTCTTTTCAGAACTCTTGATTTCTTTCAATATTTCTTGCGGAATGTCAGGAACGTGAACAACGTATATTATTACGTATAAAACAGTTCTTTTCAGAACTTCAAAAAACAGTTCTTTTCAGAACTACCTGTTTCTTGTTTCTTGCGGTGAGTCAATAAACGTGGTAATGTGTGTGGCTACACTATAATTAGATAAAGAGCTCTGAAGTGCCAAAATGACGACTAAGGCCCGCAAAGGAGATGGCAACTCGACTTTAATAAATGACTAGCTGTCCCCTGCGGTTTCACCCGCATTTTTCGTTACTGCTCCGTTCCCGTGGGTCGTAGCGTGATGGTATATAGCCTATAGCATTCCTCGATAAATGAGCTATCTAACACTGAAAGATTTTTTCAAATCGGACCAGTAGTTCCAGAGATTACCCCCTACATACAAACTTACAAACCTACAAACTTACAAACTTACAAATTTTACCTCTTTATAATATTAGTATAGATTTGACGTAGAGGTGGTTATTAATAACATTAGTAAACTCACCGATGGATGGTCTGACTATAGCAGCGGCGTAGTGTCTTTCTTCTCTCGTGTCTATCATAGACTCAGCTACCGCCTTCGTGAACACGTAGGTATTCTGTTTCGGTGATATAAACCTGAAAGAACGAAGACAGAGGATTCTGTCACTGTGCATCAAGTCTGATATTCGGTTTGCGGTCGCCGTTAAACGGTTCACCGACAGACTTTTCATTATTTATTACACCAATTTATTATTGTTTACATCTGAATCAAGTTGTGAAAACGAAACGAAAACATGTCTTAATCCCAGGGGAAGGTCGTAATGGTCCAGTGGATATTTGGATAAGGCCACCTCTCATGCAAGAAGTTGTGGGTTCGAATCCGGGCAAGCACCAATGTGACTTTTTCAATTCATATGTACTTTCTAAAGTTTATCTTTGACATCGCTGACATCCCGTGCCAGGAAAAGCACAAAGCCGTTGGCCCCGGTTGTTATTTGTAGAACTTTGACAGTCGTTACGGGTAAGCCAGAAAGTCTGACCAGTCTAACCAAGAGGTATCGTGTCGCCCAGTTACTGGATTGTGGAGGTCTGATAGGCAGTCGCTCCACGTAAAACACTAGTATCCAGCTGAATCCGGTTAGGCTGGAAGCCGTCTGCAACATAGTTGGGAAAAGGCTAGGAAGATGATATCTGATGGTAAGTTAAACATAAGCCTAAAGATATCGTACTTAGTAGTAAATTCAGCTAGTAGCGCCGGTGGTAACGCATCCACCATAGCTCGCAGGCCAGCGAGCGGCGCCGGCGCAGGATACACGCGCTCTTCGATGTGGGTGTGCTCCGCGTTCGAGTATGCTGTCGACACGTGGACTAGAGCCTAGAACATTCAGCAGGTTATATTCTCTTGTTCACAAAATAAACTAAATTTAACTTAAGTGCATCTTTTTCTTACATTTCGTTAAGAAACGGCCAGAAGATACAAATTAGTTGAGTCCTGTCAAATTAGATAGCGCCTGAAGCATACCGCACCGGGATTACGTATCTTGCAATAGCCGAGCGATCGCGATAATTTAGCAATATTTGCTGCTCAAACGTCAATTCAAAATACGTCACGTCAAATAGCAATCTAGCGATAGTACTGCCTCTGTGGAGCAATCAGTTAACTAAAATATGCATTTTTCGTTTGGTGGTTTCGTATTTAGTGTGGTTTTTAAGAGCAAAGTTAAGTTTTTTTTTGTTAAAGGTGATATTTAATTAGTTCCAGCGATTGCTACTTTATCGTCATCGTAGCAATAAGTGCATTAGAACAATCAGCGAGCGATTAGCAATCGGTTCATACACAATACGATTTTTTTTTACGATCGCGCGGTGATCGCGCGATCACTGCGCAAATATTGCTGATTGCCGTTTCATAGGTAATAACCCCGCCGACGTATTTTTAGTGGCAATATTTTTAATCGCGTCTAAATTATCTATGGAGTGCTTAACTAATATTTTATCTTCGGTCCTATTCTTGATTTTTTTTGATTGATTGATTCATGAAATGGAAAGAGAAAGACGCACTTAACTTACACTTAGGTTAGTTTGTGAATAAGAGAATCGGCACCGTTAGTAAATTTGCTTCAGGCGCTGGCTAATTTGACAGGACGTCAATTTAGCCAGCGCCTGAAGCAAATCGACGTATTTTTAATGGCCATATTTAAAGTTTTTAGCGCGTCTAAATTATCTATGGAGTGTCTTAATTTGACGAGACTAAACTAATATTTTATCTTCTGTCCTTTTCTGAAATGTTAATAAAAAGATGCACTGACATCAAATATTTTGTTTTTGAACAAGAAAACCGCACAAATTAGTGTTATATGTTTAACCGTTGGTAATTTGGTATTCAGCTACATTCAGATAGACTGGAAAGTGATCCTAGGTAACATAATTGGAAAAATGTTGAGAAGATGACGATGTACCTCAAGTTTGGGCAGTTTTTCGCAAAGGTCCATGAGCGTGACGACCGATGATACATTCTGATGCAGCGCCGTCTTCAACGTCTCCCAGAACTTGATGGTAGCAGCGTTATGGAACACCACGGAGACCTGTCATCAGTTTAACATGTCATTAAATCGGTACTAATATTATAAATGCGAAAATAACTCCGTCTTTCTGTCTGTCTGTCTCTTCTTCACGCCTAAACCACTGAATCGATTTGAATGAAATTTGGTACAGATATAGTCTGGGACCCGAGAAAGGATATAGAATAGTTTTTATTCCGGAAGTCCCCCGGCAAAAGCTAGCACACGCGTGTCTTTTTAACGACACATGTTGTGTTTCCGGCTGGGGGCAGAATCCTCTCACCTCCCAATACCTTGCAGATCACGGGAACTGGCCTATGCGGTTCTCCTTATATCATGAAAATGGGTGGGGTCTCAAACTCTCCCCACGACATCAAAGGGGGACTCGCAGGTTAGTGTAACTACTTGACCAATAACCCCCCCCCCCCCACTCTCTGCGGAGGGAGCGGAATGGAGTGCCAGACTTGTGTTTACTAAAACCCACCCATGTTCTTCTTAGCCCTCTAACCTTGAATAACGTACCCCCTGAAGTTGTGTTATAGCGGCGTCATCCAACCCGAGGCCTGGCTCTGCAACATCTCCTGAGATCACTTGAAGCTTATCCAGCTGCGACGGGCACCGTGCTCTGATGTTGTCAAAAGCCTGGAAAGTAGCAAATTATATTTGTCTCTTTTTTACTTGCAATATTTAAATCATGCCATTCTACTTTGACGTCTTATTATTGTGTGCGTTAGGGGCGAGTCACACCGAAATGGTAGCGGTCGCCAGCCTCGGAAGAAGTGCGAGGCGCGCGGCCACTCGCGGCGCCGCGGGCGGCCTCGCGACCTTTACTAGCTTTTCAAGCGATACTAGTCTTTTAAGTATGTAGGTAAAGTTTAAAATTATTTCACACTGAAGGTGCTCGCCGCGCCGCTGCCGGCCGCTGCCATTCCGGAGTGACTCGGGCCTTATTGTGCCATTTTTGAAGAAAGAACGTTATAAAACGTACCCTATTTAACTACACCTTTTTACTTCTATTGACGTACTTTTTATGAGCTGTCGAATCTATTATAGAATTTTCTATAGCAATGTATCCTTATGAGGTCACTAAGTTAGCAACTCAATTGACTAACTATTTATTGATTTTAAAACAAGTAAAAATCCTTTTTACAATAAATACGAATTGGGTTTTTTAGGGCCAAAATTAAAAGGGGTTTTATAGGAGTTGGGTCTTACATTTATTGGTTCATGATATATAATACCCAATTTTTTACACATCAATTGACAACAACGTGACTTTTTCAATTAATATGAACTCTCTAAGTTTGGCATCCGTTTTCTGACATCCCGTGCTTCGAAAGGCACTGATAAACGAAGCGCGAGATGATTTTAGAAATGAATACGTATTACGTATAGTTAGAATAGCAATGCTGTATCTTTATTTAACAGAAATAGATATAATATACCTGTGACTGTTTCAGCTGCATTAATCTCTTGAGAGGAGCCTGCCCGCGCTTGCCTCTCATCAGCAGATAAACCTGATCCACGTCAGGACATGTTGATAGCAGCCTCTCTATCAGCACCTGCAAAAAAATACTTTTAATAAATAAAAATAACAAATATCCGGTGCCTACTCACACTCCGCACCATTTTTTTTGGGGAGTGGGAAGTCCTGGGTGCAGCGGGAGGTGTCAGACTTTTGCTGACTAAACCCCACTCATGTTCCTTCGGTTGCCCTTTATGTTCCAGGGTCACGGTAACTTTATTAACATTCCGCAACCCCGGCAGGCGTTGGCTCTTTTGCTGACTTCTCTTAGAGGCGCGCGTGGAACACTAACGCGCCGTCGACGCGGGCCTGGTCCTAGCCGGGCGGCGAGCTACCCATCTCTCGCCGACCGCAGAACCGCGCCTACGGTGGCCGGTAGTCGTCTTGCGACTCTCGACGTCTTCGCTTGGGTCTTAGTCCGAGAGGCTTGTCGTTGCCTCTCGCGCGCCGCCGCTTCCTTCACTAACTTAACTGCTTCGCAGAAGGAGGCGACGGCTTCCCATTCAGTCTCGCCCCGGAGCATGGCCTGGACCAGCGCCGGGCGCGAGAGGTCAACACTCCGCACCCACCACACCAGTAAAATTAAAGTTCATTACACTAAGTTTTGTCCAGGGTGAGGATCGAACTCACGACCTTCAGTTTAGCAGTCAGGGTCTAATCTTTAAAATTTACTCTCATTTAATTGGCCTGTTTACAAGAATATATTTCTTGGCCATTACAGGCTCCAGACTAAAGTTTTTTGCTTGTGCCAGCCTGACAGGTTTCATACCAGGGTCCTATAGGGCTACATAGGTACCTTCCCAAGGAAGCCAGACCCTCCAGTGATGAATATGGACCTCCCTGCGTAGAACTGAGGCAGCAGCGGTCCTCCACCGCCCTCTTTGCGGACCACCATTCCTCTAAGGGACAAAACAAAAGATACTTGATTGATGATTACAGTACATTGTATAGTTGAGTATCGTGATGGCCCAGTGGATGAGGCGCCCGCCTCTCGTGTAAGAGGTTGTGGGTTCGAATCCGATCCGATCCGAAGTTTATCTTGGACATCATTGACATCCCGTGCCTCAGACAGCACGTTAACTACGCAGACCGGTACGGCATGGCAAGGGATTTGATTTTTTACTAATGGACATTCAACCGCACTATTACAGAAATTCGACATAAATTGCTATGCTTTAAAATGATGCCGTGGCATTGAAAGGGATTTTGTCGCACGGCATTAAAAGACGCGCCACAGGCACCCGTGGCGGGATGTCGTGGCATACTGTGGTAGGCAACGGCATGCCACGGACTCCGGCGGCGACTCATTTTAAAACTGAGGCACACCAACACTCGATCAAACGCAACTGAAGACTTAAAGTGTATCGGGCAGCAGGAGTCGCGGAGGCGTGCTTTGTCGTGCCGCGGCACGCCATGGCATGCCGTGGCAAAGTGCTGGAATGCCGCGGTATCTAAGCGGCCAGTGTGCGCTGACTCACGGCAAAATCCCTTGCCATGCCGTCCCGGTCTGCGTAGGCCTAGCCGTTGGTCTCGGTTGTCATTCATAGAACTTCAACAGTCGTTAAGGGTAAACCAGAAACTGACCAGTCTAAACAAGAGATATCGTGTCGCCCAGTTACTGGGTTGTGGAGGTCTGATAGGCAGTCGCTTCACGTAAAACCTTAGTATTACAGGTGAATTCGGTTAGGCTGGAAGCCGACCCCAACATAGTTAATAGATGATGAATGTGAGTAAATTGATAACACAAAGATGTTCTTGAATATTTAGGGCTTACGCTCGGAGTTGGTCAGGGGGCCTACCACAAGCCCTTATAGCAGTATTATTTTGATATTACTTTCAGTGGGAAAGAGACGGCGCTAGACAACGTGTCTAACGCTGTCACTTGCACACTCCTGAACAGGAATAAAACAATCTTACTTTAAACGTCATGGTAAGAGGGCAGTTACTGGGTTGTGAAGGTCTGAAAGGCAGTCGCTTCACGTAAAACACTGGTATTACAACTGAATTAGGTTAGGCTGGAAGCCGACCGAAAAGGCTAGGGACATGATGAATGTGAGTAAGTTGATAACACAAAGATGTTCTTGAATATTTAGGGCTTACCGGCTTACGCTCGGAGTTGGTCAGATGCGTATGCGTCGTTTTGAAAATTCATTCAGGCTAACAAATGATCTACACAAGACACTATGAAAGATATTTAGGAATGACTTAATGTTAAAGCTTTTGTTTCCGTCCACTAATTTACCCCTATAAGAGTCAATTCATAAATCCTTTTTTTGTGGATGCTTAATCTTGACAAAGAGCACACCCTATGGCGAGCGATGGGTAGCTCGCCGCCCGGCTAGGACCAGGACCGCGTCGACGGCGCGTTTTGTTCCACGTGCGCCTCAAAGAGAAGAAGTCAGCACAAAAAGGGGCCCAACAGGGCCACGCCTGCCTGGGTTGCGGAATATTTATAATAGTTACCGTGACCCTGGAACATAAAGGGCAATCGAAGGAACATGAGTGGGTTTTAGTTAGTAAAAGTCTGACACGCCCTCCCGCCGCACCCAGGACGGGAGCAGTTATTTGATAATTTCCCAATCACCAAAAAAAAAGCACACCCTCCAAATTTCACGTCTGTAGGAACAGTAGTGGTTTGAAATGTGCGTTGAAATAACATAAATTGTAAATACATTTAGATAAAGAATTACGTCAATGACGACATTGAAAGAAGTACTTGATATATGATTACTATAATTTAATAAAATATTTCAATGTCAGTCCAAATAGCAAAATTATACTTTGAAAAATTAAGGTTATAAATCAGAAAATCATAAAATTAATAACGTAGACATACTTATGTACCGATATCAAGTGAAAATGTTAAATACTTATGCGGAAAAGACTAAAGCAGTTCATGGGTTAATGATGATATTTTTTTTGTCAATGAAAGGCCCTTAAATTTTCCGAATCATGATCTCCACTCAATGTCAATGTGAAAATACAATTTAAATTTTGAATGTTTGAAATAAAATTATCGATTCTGATTTTGAAATATTCAAAAATGTCAAAATATGTATTTACTTAACGACTCCGGAAAAGTTCTTGAAAAACGATTTACCAGGTACCTACTCAAGAGAAGCTACATAAGTTTAATGTTTTTGTATTATAGTACCAATAATCATATTGATAGTTATTATTATTATTTATTATATAAGCCTAAGCTTTCCCACTGCAGGGCAAAGGCCTCCCTACCCTCATTCCACCTCTCTCTTAATATTAATAGTGGCTACGCACTTTTTTTCCTTTTTTTTATTAGCAATACGGTGATCAAGTCTCCAAAAGGAACCCTTTTACACACATCAAAAGTGTCTAGGGATATTTCAATTAAACCTAAATTACTAAAATTCTATTAACTTTTTGTTAAAACATGTACACATTAAAATAAACCTTGTTTAATAGACTATTTAATCTGATAATAAACTTTTAAATCCAAGCTTTAGACCGGCCTGCACAATCCCCTGACTTAAATCCTATTGAGCATGCCAGGAATATGCTTTAGAGAAGAGATCGTAGGAATTTCCCTGTTGATATTGTGCATCAAAACCAGCTTTTCTTGCATCTTAGCAGGATTTGGGACAGTACTCCACAACAGGATATTGACACCCTTGTTTTGAGTATGCAGAACCGCTCCAGATGTGTCAGGAGAGTCTTAGGTGGATCAACGAATTATTAATTTTAAGTTTTCAACAATTTTTATAAAAAAAAATTGTTTTGTTGTTTAGGTTTTGAAATTTCAAAAATAAAGTTAAATTGAAATTTTGTTGAGTTTTTCCTCTTCTTCTAAGTTTTTTTTTAAATTTAACTTTATCTAAAAGTTTATTATCAGATTAAATAGTCTATTAAACAAGGTTTATTTTAATGTGTACATGTTTTAACAAAAAGTTATTAAATTTTTAGTTATTTAGGTTTAATTAAAATATCCCTAGACACTTTTGATGTGTGTAGTTTCGCCATGTCCGTCCTCCGTCCTGCGGCTTACCGCCTACCCAAACGGTTAAGCTGGAAAGGTGAAACTTATCATGAAAATGATGTTTATTTTACAAATAGGTAAAAAATCACACTTTTACATTAAACGATGGAGCCGGTGTTTTCTAGCTGGACTACTCTGAGAAGAAACATCCAAAACAAAGTTATCAACATAGCATGAATTAATTATGTATATTTACAAAAATAGTTTTTTTTAGGGTTTTACCATACAAGGAAAAACTAAAAACGGTGTCCTAGATGGATTACTAACGTCTGAATTTGTCTAACACTAAATCAACATTAATTAAAAAAAAGAATAGTTACTTACTTTTAAATTACAGCTAAACTTATATGAATCGGACCTTTTGTGGGCAACTCCCGCTCGCACTTGGCGAGTTTTTAGGTGTCTGTTCTGTCTGTATGCATTTAGGTCAGAAAGTTTACTAGAAAACTTTAATTTAAAAAGGTGAAATGAAATCATGCAAACAATTTTGAATGTGTCGTAACGTAGGTATTCTAATCGTAAACGATAAATTTGTGTGCCAGAACTCCGGAATATGCCAAGGCACCTCTGCGCCATTTTGTGGTACATTCGCTAAGTCCAATTTTTTCAGTTTTTAAAATGGAAAAAGGTAAAATAGAGTGATAAAAAAAATTGGATATCTTCTACTTTCTTGGTAAAGTCGTGTGGCGTATTCTAGTCGTAAACGATAAACTCTTGTCTTGCCGAACTTCGAAATCGGCCAAGGCGGCTTTGCGCGTTGATTAGCACCATTTTATTTTTCACGCAGTCCTATTTCTTTTACTTTCCTGCACGAAAATATCGAGTAGGCACAGTGTTTGAGCCACCCGTCCGCCATGTAACAGGTTGTGGCCGTTGTGGATTCGAATCCGGGCAAGTACCTATTTGACTTTTACAATTGAACTCGTGTTCCTTCTGTTGCTCTTTATGTTCCGGGGTCACAGTAACTATTATAAACATTCCGCAACCCCGGCAGGCGTCGACAGGGTCATGTTGGGCCCCTTATCGTGCTGACTTCTCTTTGTGGCGCGCGTGGAACACTAACGCGCCGTCGACAATCATGTAATTACTTTCTAAAGTTTATCTTGGACATCACAGACATCCTATGCCTCGGAAAGCACGTAAACCCGCTGGTCCCAATTGTCATTCGTAGAACTTTACAGTCGTTGCAGGTAGTCAGAAGCCGGAAAGTCTGACCAGTCTAAGCAAGGGGTATCACCCAGTTACTAGGTTGTGGAGGTCTGATAGGCAGCCGCTTCACGTAAAACACTGATATCCAGCTGAATCCGGTTAGGCTGGCAGCCGATCCCGAAATGGTGAGTTTAAAAGGCTAGGGAAATGATGATTGTACTTACCTTCACAAAGTTCTGGTGCTATGTTATTTTGATCTCCGTCACACACTTCGTTTTAACTGTCTTATATTTTCCAAAAAAAAAAATTACTTCTTTTGTTAAAATTCACACAGACTCAAACCAAAAACTTGTGTTAATAAGGCACTAATTTACTGTATAATATAATATATTAAAAGTATTAGTCCTAGCCACTAGGTTCTTTTAGTAAGAGTGGTTGGTCTTTTTAGACGCGTTCTGTGGTCGCGATTCGAAAGACGCGCGCGGAATTAACATTCAGTGACTTGCGTCAGAATATAATATATCAACTTGGTTATACATATATTAATAGGTCTTTGTATACAGGGTGGAAATTTTCAGCGGGCAGCATATTAAACCCAATTTAAAGATAAAAAAAATAAGTTGGTAAGAAAATGGATATACTTAAGTATTACACAAAAGCATTATTTGATGCTTATCCAGTTTATATTACTATTCAATAACTATTACTACATTCACCCAAATTAGACTTGGGAGTAATAATAATAATAATAAAACCCGCAGGGCAGCTTGTGGCGAGCTGTCGGGCAGTAGCGACCCCCGCGGACCTGACCTCCTGGGAGACCCTTTGTTCTTCATCTCTGGCTTGCCTTCATTGGCCGGCCAGAGTGAGCACTGACGAGGAACAAGGCTCCCACCTCTCTCTTGCCTTAATTGGCTGGTTAGAGTGGAGATTCGCAAGAGCAAACGTGCTCGGGGGAAGGAAGTATTCCAGTAAGATGCTGGTAGGGATCTTGACCGTACTTCCGGGATTGTCCTGATAGCCGTGGAATACCTCTCCACTCCTCTAGCACCTCGATATATGTTGCCCTCTTGTCGCTACGTCACTTTGTGCTAGCGGCCGTTTTCGGGGGCCCATTTACTGAGTGTGCAAGTCACCCCCTGCCTTTTTATCCGTGCTTTCAAACATTGGTCAGGCAGGGGCTATAGTCCCTCCATAGTCTTAAGTACCTAGTCCACCTAAAAACCCAAACCCATAGATAATTTTTTTTTTTGTTTGCTATATAGTTCTACAATAGTCTCACACTAACCGGGGATTATCCTTAGGTGCACCTGCATAGTGCATATAGGGATAATCGTCGGTTGGTATCTCATTTCTCATAAAATTGTCAAGGGGCCTCTGCGAGTTGGCTTCGGCCCCTCGTACGCCTTCCAAAGGTCCGGGACCCCAGGGACCCGAGAAACGTAAGACGTTAAACAAATAATAATAATAATACCAGCCTATAACTGTCCCACTGCTGGGCAAAGGCCTCTTCTCATACAGAGAAGGCACGAACGAGCATTGATCACCACGCTTGCTCAAGGCGGGTTGGCAATCTCGGACTTATATTGACTACAAGTCCAGGTTTCCTCACGATAATGTTTTCCTTCACTGATGTCTGTGATGTCTAAGATAAACTTTAGAAAGTACATATGAATTGAAAAAGTCACATTGGTACTCGCCCAGATTCGAACCCGCAACCTCTTGCATGAGAGGCGGGCGCCTTAACCACTAGGCCATCACGACATTTAGACTTGGGAGTACCATATAAAAAAGTCCTACATCGCAAAAAAATAATTTGTGTAAAAATATGTTTTTATTGAAAATTTCACAAAAAATTATAGAGTTTACGTTTATTTTTACTGCCCGCTAATTGTTGACATCCTGTATATATAATAGTCTTTACTCGTACTTTTTGGGTTCCTAAACCTTAACTTTTGACAAAAAAAGTCGTAAAGTCTGATTAAAGTTTTAAATAAAATAACCTAACACAGGGATTTTTTTTTTTTTTGGTGAGTGGGAAATCATCCAATGACTGCTCCCGTCCTGGGTGCGACGGGAGGGCGTGTCAGACTCTTACTGACTAAAACCCACTCATGTTCCTTCGATTGCCCTTTATTTTCCAGGGTCACGGTAACCACTATAAACATTCCGCAACCCCGGCAGGCGTTGGCCCTGTTGGGCCCCTTCCTGTGCTGACTCCTTCTCTTTGAGGCGCGCGTGGAACAAAACGCGCCGTCTACGCGGTCCTGGTCCTAGCCGGGCGGCGAGCTACCCATCGTGAGCCATCCGCAGAACCGCGCCTACGGTGGCCGGTAGTCGTCTTGCGACTCTCGACGTCTTCGCCTGGGTCTTAGTCCGGGGCGAGAGGCTCGTCGTTGCCTCTCGCGCGCCGCCGCTTCCTTCACTAGCATAACTGCTTCGCAGAAGGAGGCGACGGCATCCCATTCCGTCTCGCCCCGCAGCATGGCCTGAACCAGCGCCGGGCGCGAGAGGTCACCGCCGCCGATCGCCTCTACGAGGACACGTCGATGGTCCGCCCATGCGCGGCCCACCTCCACCGTGTGCTCGACCGTGTCCTCCAGGCGACCGTTACTGCAGTGGCAGGCGACCGTTACTGCAGTGAGGCGACCGTTACTGCAGTGACCTAACATAGGGATGACCTCAGGGTTCAGATATTTCCCTTGGCCCCCAAATGTCAGTACATTTTACCATTGAGTATTGCTACATCATCTTCCTAGCCATTTTCCAATTATGTTGAGGTCGGCTTCCAGCCTAACCGGAGTGTTTTACGTGAAGCGACCACAACCCAGTAACTGGGCGACACGATACCCTTTGGTTCGACTGGTCAGACTTTCTGGCTTCTGACTACCCGTAACGACTGTCAAAGTTCTACGAATGACCACCGGGACCAACGGCTTAACGTGCTTTCCGATGCACGGGATTTCAGTGATGTCCAAGATAAACTTTAAAAATTACATATGAATTGAAACAGCAACATTGGTGCTTGCCGGGATTCGAACCACACCCTTTACCACAACCTCTTTCACGAGAGGCGGGCGCCTTATTCACTGGGCCATCACGACACTCAACTATACAATGTACTGTAATCATCAATCTATCTATCTTTTGTTTTGTACCTGCGCTGATGCGGCTCAAGCATTGGGCCATGGGCCATTACGACATTTTTATTGAGGGTTGCCATAAGGATAGGTAAATAAAACTCGCATATAACAGTTGTATCAAACTAAACTTTAATTTCTGACGTAAAGCACAGGATAAGGGCTCTGTCACACAGAGAAGACAAAACGATGCGTGTGTTACATTTCAATTTAACGTTATTAGGCAGTGACCGATACCTAAATACAAATGCCCTTAATAATAATCACTGTGTAAAGTTATGCAATGAATAAAGCCTGTGTAACCATACATTTTTTGACGTATAAACCTGTCATAACTTTATGCAGCGATTATTAGTAAGGCGCAAAAAATATACTCACAAACGATTTTCCAAAAACCTCTCAATCTTTTGTGTGTTTTATTTTAATTTTCGGCGCCCATATTATATCTATCATAATATTGATGCGATTTATTGGTACCTACTTTTACATGAGATTTTAAAAGTAAATGATGAATTCCTCAAAAAACCTTAAAGGTGAACTCTTTCACATAATTAATAATTGTTATAATAAATATTTAATTATTTTTATCGCTTTTAATTGTATAAAACCATTATATCTGTGCAATACAATTAAAGATTAAACTAAAAATTAATAATTTCCCTTATTTTTCTTTAAAATGAAAGAAAATATTTGTGGCATTGGTCACCTTTTTCATGTGTGTGTTAGACATAGAAGTTGAAACCTTATACTGATTGGTTTAACGTCTTTTTCACCTTGCATCGACAGTCAGATTGCGGACAAACAATTAAATATGTTTCTAATAAACGTTTCTATATTTACAAACATTACAAACGAAATAATTCAATAACGGCACATGATGTCTTGTACCTGTAAACAAAAGAAAATATTAAACCTTCAAAAACACGTGATTTAAGGTACATTAGAAAGACTATAGCAGCGCGACAGCCGGCTGTCGGTTGGTCATCGAAAGGTTAGTTAAAATGATTTAATTAATTCAATTATTCTAATTTGGCCATTATTTAATATCTCAATATATCTATAATAATTAATTATTATATTTTTGTTATTATAAATAATTTTGCATGCCGAATGGTAAAATGTGGCTGAGCTGTATTATATATTCTAAGACCTATTGTTTACCCATATTTGCAAAAATAAAATATTCTATTCTATTCTAACCTATTACTGTCCCACTGCAGGGCAAAAGCCTCTTCTCATACAGAGAAGGCACGGTTAAGTTTCGTACAATAATTGGATAGTTTACACCATTAACCAATAAATGTTAGACACAATTTCTATAAAACCTCTTTTAATTTCAGCCCAATAAATTCGGTTAATTTTCAATTTGCTATAAAAATTGATTTTTATTTGCTTTGAAATCAATAAATAGATAGTCATCTGAGTTGTTATTTTAGTGACGTCATAAATTGCCATTGCCATACAAAATCTATTGGAGAATTGGGTTTTGACAGCTCATAAAAAGTATGTTAATTGATAATGGTGTTTAGTCATCTCGTGTTCTTGGTTATAAGAACACGTGTATGACCTCCATACTATAATTTAATAACCGTACAGTTGTCATTTAAACTAAAATATTATTTTCGAACTGGACATTGGCAGAAATCACCGAAAATTCGGTGGATTGCCATCAAATATAAAAGTTGAAGTTGATAATGGTGTTAACTACCGCATTGCGTTTTGACAGCTCATAAAAAGTACGTCAATGAGGGTTTTTTGGCAGCACGAAGGCGTCGGGTCCGGCTGCGGCGTGATTGGTGGATTTTGACATATTTGTCGGTAAAACGGCATGACATTGTCAAATATGTCAAAAATTCACCAATCGTGCTGCAGTTGGACCTGACGCCTACGTATTGCCATCTAGCGGATTTCTCATATGCAAAAAGCCCTCATTGATAATGGTGTAAACTACCGTATTACCAGTCAGCCGATACAATACTTTTTTTTGGGGGGAGTAGGAAATCATCCAATGACTGCTCCCGTCCTGGGTGCGGCGGGAGGGCGTGTCAGACTTTTGCTGACTAAAACCCACTCATGTTCCTTCGGTTGCCCTTTATGTTCCGGGATTACGATAACTATTATAAACATTTCGGAACAGCCGATATACTACTCACGTCTAGAGGAAGTTGGCCCCGACGCCGAACTGCAGTCCGGAGGCGCGCGCGTCGTGTTGCTGCGCGCGCAGCGGCACCGCGTAGTTCAGCTCCAGTCGAGCCGCGCGCCCCAGCCGCACACACACGCCCGCGCCCAGCGACACTCGGGCCAGCCTCAGGGCCTCCAGGGCGGCCAGGCCTGCGCCCTCTGATAGAGAAACGTTGACTTACGAACACACTCTTAAGAATATTGCAAAAAAATCTCCACGGAGAAGACAAATACACCCTACGAATATGACAGATACACCCTACAAATATGACAGATACACCTTACGAATACGACAGATGCACCTCACGAATATGACAGATACATCCTACAAATATGTCAGATACACGACACGGAAATGACAAATACACCCAACGAATATGATAAATACAGCTCTACGGATATGACAAACACACCCCACGAACATGACAAATACAGCTTTACGGATATGACAAATACACCCCACGAATATGAAAAATACAGCCCCTGGGTATGACAAATACACTTCACGTCGTCGTATCCGTGGATATGATAAGTACACCCAACGCATACGGCAATTACACGCCACGGATGTGACAAATACATGCCAGGGATATGACTAATACACCCCAAGGAATATGATAAATAGGCCCCACGCTAGTGCTACCCGACGACGTCCAACGTTCGACATCGTGTAAGTATCGTGTGAACGCATGTATTGAATGAGCTATATCACTGCTCCGGATCCAACATTTTGCAGTACGGCCGGATTCGGTTTGTAGTCGCAAAATCGGATGTCAACTTCAGCAAGATTAGGTTTTTTTTGTCGTGTCTTGAAACCTAATGCATGTGTGAACTCATTCATTGCACTTTCGGCCCTATCAGAATATCTCAGAATCAGCGCTGCGGTATTTTTTATGGAAAAAATCGCACCATCATGCTGCGATAGGGACCGTTTTTGGCCTCGCACAGGTATTTTTTGTTTGTTTTTGTTATATAGTACCATGTTTTTTGTTTGTGTTATTTTTCTTCTCCTGTGTGTGACCAAAATAAATATTTTTCTTTCTTTCTTTCTTTCATTGAAACTCTTTTGCAACTAAACGGAATACTGCAAATAACAGATTCGGTAGAGAAACACACGACGCCGTGTGAACCTACCGTTAGTGTGTTAGTATGGTGTGTGTGTGTGTCTGTGTGTGTGTGTGTGTGTCTGTGTGTGTGTGTGTGTGTGTGTGTGAAAATGACCTTGACCTACAACTGACCTGGCATGGCGAGGCAGCCGGCGTTGAGGAACAAATGCGAGCGGAACAGCGCGCAGACCAGTGCGAGCTCCTTGGAACGGTAGCAGCGCGAACAAGTGTGTATGTATGTGTGTGTGTGTGTATGTATGTGTGTGTGTGTGTATGTGTGTATTTATGTGTATGTGTGTATTTAAGTGTGTGTGTGTATTTAAGTGTGTGTGTGTGTATGTATGTGTGTGGGTGTGTGTGTATGTATGTGTGTGGGTGTGTGTGTATGTATGTGTGTGTGTGTGGGTGTGTGTGTGTGTGAGAGTGACTTTGGCCTACAACTGACCTGGCATGGCGAGGCAGCCGGCGTTGACAAACAAATGCGAGCGAAACAGCGCGCCCAGACCAGTGCGAGCTCCTTGGAACGGGAGTGGCGCAAACAAGTGTAGCCCGCCCGCCCAGTATACCTGCGGATATCAGGGCAGGTGTCATTTGTAGGACAAGCCAAATCGAAGCCAAAGCTACTATCTGAGTAGTGGTGGATATTTTACTGTTAATTATGACTGATTTCAGGGTTTTCCCATATTAACATTGTTTGTTATCATGGGCTCAATCACGTGTTTAAGTATCGTACACTAATTACCAGTCACCCTATATACAAAATTCGCAGTACGCCTTTTCTTTTCTTCCATCTTAAAATATAAACCAACGTTTAACTATGTTTTGATGAAATTGGGTCTAAATGTAAACAATCTTGATGTCTTTTTACTAAAATAGCCGCTGTTCTATACTCACTCGTCCGCCAGTAGCCTGCCCATCGTTGTGAGGTCCGACACCCCTCTGTTGGAACCCTCTGAGAGTGGTGGGTCCTCCCAGGTAGAAGTGATCGGGCAACTCTGTGCCGAACACATCGTGTAACACTCCCAGCGCGCCTGTAACTTGCAACACCTGGACACACAAAAAAATCAAGGCATTTCATTTTAATAAGACCATTTACAGGCACTTATGAATAAGCGCCTGGAATAATAGTTCTCGTTCGCTTATAGAAATAGAGAAGAAACAGAGAGTGAGTAAACTTACTTATTTAGAAAAAAGGAGATAAACAATTTAAAAATCTATTGCGGTTCAAATAAATAATAAGGGCTAGAAACAAGTTTGGTTAATATTATGTCAAAGTAGTGTGTGTCTCACACACATTACTTTGACATAATATCTGTGTGTAATTTTTTTTTAAATACACACACCTTGTGTGAATAATTGAATATGGTCTAAGTAAGGTGTGTGTGATGTGAATATGTCAAAATAGAGTGTGTAAATGTTTGACACATTCACACACTCTATTTTGGCATATTTTGATATTGAGTTGAGTGTGTGTGGATAAGTCAAAATAGAGCAAGTGAGTGTGAATATGTCAAAATAGAGTGTGTGTGAATATTTCAAAATAGGGTGCGAGGTTGTGTGTATGAATTTATCAAAGTAGGGTGTGTGTGTAAATATGTCAGTGTCAAAGTAGGGTGTACGTTTAAATGTCAATGTTGGGTGTGTGTGTGTGTGTGAGAGAGAGAGAGAGGGGGTAAGAAAGTGTGTGTGTGTAAGTGACGTGTTTATACGTATTACATACCACATCCTCCATAATAGAAGTATTAGCTTGGGCGTGCAACTCTGTCTTGAGGTTAGCGACCCCGCCGCCCAGGCCGGCTACCTCGCTCGTGAACTGAACCCACGTCCCTCGCGTCGGGAATATCGGCTCGTCGCGATGGTCTACTGCGACTATGTGGCGCAAGATCGACTTCATTTGAGGTCCTGTGAGAAATACATATAAAAGTAATTTAGTTTTGCTTGAGTCATACAGTGCAATTGAAATAAAATAAAATAGAGAAGTAAAATCAGTATTAAAAAATTAAATAACAGAACAAAACAAGAAAAAATCTATATAAAAATAAAAATGACTTTAAAATCAGAATCAAAATAAGATAAAATTAAAATCCATTCAAAATGAACTAGCTTTTGCTCGCCCGCGTGGACGACAGAAAATATCCTATGTCGTTTCTCAGGTTATGGACTTATCACTGTACCAAATTTTATTTATATCAGTTTAGTGGTTTCGGCGTGAGAATTAGTTATTTTTGGTTTTATAATACTAGTATGAACTAGTATGCGCTACCTGGAATGTCCCGCCGTTTTTTACAACGTACGTATAGCAAAGAAACAGTCAAATCTTCAACATCCATTTTAGACCTAATGATTACTTTGGCGTTTCTCGCTTGGCAGCTCCAGACATCAGCGTCCTAATGAAATAAGGCCCTAAACCACTGTGTACTTTAATAAGACAATGGTGCCGATTCTCTTGTGCACAAAATATCGTAAATTTAAGTTAAGTGCATCTTTCTCTTTTCATTTCTTAAAGAAAAGGACAGAAGGTACAGTTTAGTTTAATCCTGTCAAATTAGACAGCGCCTGATGACAATTGACGTATATTTAGACGCCATGTTTTTAAATTGCTTCTAAATTATCTATGGAGTGTCTAAATTTGACAGGACTTAACTAATATTTGATCTTCTGTCCTTTTCTTAATTAAACGGAAAGAGAAAGATGCATTTAACTTAAATTTACGATAGTTTGTGCACAAGAGAATCGGCACCAATTCCGACGTAATAATAAGTCTAGTGACATACCGCTGCTTTCCCTGACTTTGAAGCTCGTCGTCTTGCTGAGCACGGCGGTGTCTCGCACCATACCTTCCCACTGGATGTTGTGACGAGTCTGTGGGACAAACATCATCATTAGAATCAACATGATGACGAGTCATCAATATAGGGTGACTGGTAATTACTGTACGATACTTAAACACGTGATTGTGCTCTTGATAACAAACAACTTTTACAATGGGAAAAAGAAACAGCTGTTTAGTACATTTATGTTTGCTTAATGTACTGAACAGCTGATATTTTTTACGTTGACAGACGGCGAGGACATGACGTGGAAGTGGCGTAGAATTGGCGTAAACTTTTTTTTTTTAACTTATGGGCTTGCTCTTGGTCCTAGACTAGACCGAGGGCATAGACGGGGCCTACGATGGAGCGAGCTCGCCCAAAAGATGCCTATGCACTCTTCTCTTGAATACATCCGGGTTATATGCTTTTGGAAACACAGACGCCGGCAGAGAATTCCATTCCACTTAAATTGCAGCTAGATTAGACGTAGTAACGAGGTGTAGAGTGGGTGTAGTAAAGGTAGCTGTAAAGTGGGTGTAGTAGATGATGAGGAAATAGTGAGGAAGTGGTGGAGAAGGGGCTGGGAGGTGGATTGCAGCTAGAGTGTGGAAGTGATGAGGAGGTGTCGACGTGGAGATGGCGTATAAGTAGCGTTGAGGTTGATTGCAGTCAGACTAGACGTAGTGTGGAGGTACGGTCAGCAAAGTAGATAAGTATGCAGGGCCGTCATATACGATTGAGGTTTTCTTGAATACCAATAAATGTATTCAAATGAAACGGGTGTGGGTTTTTAAGAAAATTTAAACTGTATCTGACGGCCCTGGATACTTATCTACTTTGCTGACTGTACAGAGCGGGTGTAGCGAAGATGGCGTATAAGTGGCGTAGAGGTTAATTGCAGCCAGACTGGAGGTGGTGCGGAGGTGTAGTGAAGGTGACGTAGAATTGGCGTAGAAGTGGCGTGGAGGTGGCTTGCAGATTAACTGTAGGTGGTGTGGAGTAAAGCGGGTGTTGTAAAAGTAGCGTGGAAGTGTTGTGGAGTTGGCGTGAAAATAGTGTAGAAGTGGCGTCGAGGGAGATTGCAGCTGGAGTGCAAGTTGTGAGGAGGTGTATAATGGGTGCAGTGAAGGTGACGTGAAAGTGGCGTGAAGGCGGCGTAAAAGGAAGATTCCAGCTTAAGTGGACGTGTTGTGGGGATATGAAGTGCAACTGGCGTGGAATTGGCGTAGATGTGGCGTGTACAATAAACTCACCGCTGGAGATGTTTTGAAGGCAAGGTCGAGAAGCACACCGCGATCTAACAAGCGGTAGCCGGACCACGGGTACTCGTGGTTCTGTTGGTAAATTGTCGAGGATAACCTGCGGACATTGTAATTTAGAAGTTTTCTATAACCTTACGGCCAAGGGTTCAAACGTGACTTAATTTAATTTTAAGTTGTCAAATCTGTTGCTGTTCTTACTTTATTCCTTTTTTTTGGGAGTGGGAAATCATCAAATGACTTCTCCCGTCCCTTCGTGTCAGACTTTTACCGACTATATATTTTCTACCAAGAAATAAATTACCGTAACAGCAAATCTATATGTATAAATCCTACACTTATGGCGAGATAAATAGACGTTACCAAGCACTGACTTTGGCTTAGCCATGTTTCGTCTCTATCGTGCACTTGACGTTTGGCAGTTGTGTAACAGTGACAGGCATAGTGCTAAGCCAAAGTCAGTGCTTAGTAACGTCTATATCGCGCCATTCATATCTACTAATACTATAAATGCGAAAGTAACTCTGTCTGTCTCTTCTTCACGCCTAAACTACTGAACCGATTTGAATGAAATTTGGTACAGATATAGTCTAAGACGCGAGAAAGGACATAGGATAGTTTTCATCTCGAAAATCCCTCGGGAACGGGAACTATTCCACGCGGACGAAGTCGCGGGCAAAAGCTAGTAAGTCATAAATCGTATACTTACACAGGAACAAGCGGCTTATGCGGATAAGGCTTGGTAGCGGCGATGCTGAAGTTAGAAGTGGAACGATATCCCATGCTGTACTCCGCTTGCAGTCGCTCTCCACGGCCCAGCACATTGGGCATCTTCACTCCTGCACAACAGTGAGATGACCAATCAGAGCTTTTTCAATGTCTTGCGGGTGCGGGTAGCCCGCATGCGGGGGAATTTGCGTGCGGCTCGCGAATGAACTGACCAATCAGTGCCTTTTGATTGTCATGCGGGTGCGGGTGGCCCGCATGCGGGGTGTTCGCAGCAAACATGGCCCGTACCCGCATCCTCATGAAAACGAAGGGGTCAGGCCCATTTCACAAAATATACAGTTACCCGAGATGTTGAAAATAGACAAGTCTTGAAGCTTAACAAAAAATTAATTAGCATGTTGTTTTATATTTAGAGGTCGGAATCAGGTGTTTTTACATCCCGGGAAGATGTCTCCTAAATATTTGCTCCTGTCATTTTGTTGGTTAATCTGTGGTACAGTCAACTGGCCCGGTCGTCAAACTATACCATCACCCATACCGCCCCTTTGTGCCTATTGACCTAGTTCTGTTCTGTCTCCTGCTTGTTATGGAGGGAAGTGGAAAACATATTTTTTCTTACTCCTCCGCTGTACTTTTCTGATTAATTTCGTTGCTGGATGCAAGACAGTTGAATCGTTTCTCCGGGACTCGTCGAGCTTCATAGCTCGGCGTTTTTCTGGTTGACTCCACTGTTGATTCTGGCTTTCAGGAGTTGCAGTGGTTGGGAATAGTGTGGTTGGATTGTCCCAAAAAAAAACCATACCATCCCAACACCACCTTCTAACACACGTGATTCGAGACACAATAGAAAGACAATAGCAGCGGGACAGCCGGCTGTCGCTTGGTCGACGAAAGGTTATTTTATTTTATTTATTAAAAAAGGTACACCAACAGCTTCTGTATATAACTTAATAAATGTAGTTGTTTATGAGTTAAAGGCTTATACAGTTGTCAATAACAGGTGAACCAACATTCACGAACATAGTTATTTCAAAGGTTTATTTAGTAAATGAATAATGTTAACATACCAAGCACAAGGTTTCCTTCATTCTCGCTGACCGTAGTGTTGATGCCGCCCACGATACGCGACAACTCCTGAACTTGGAAGGTCACCTGCAAACAAAGTTACGCGTTAAAGCTAGTTCGATTCCCGCACCAGACAATGAGGATGGCAATACGTAGGCGTGAGGGCCAACTGCAGCATGATTGGTGAATTTTGACATATCTGTCAATGTCATGTTGTTTTTTCGACAAATCCGCTAGATGGCAATACGTAGGCGTGAGGTCCAACTGCAGCATGATTGGTGAATTTTGAGATATCTAACAATGTCATGTCGATACGCAAAAACCCTCATTGTCTACGGCCTACTGGTATTTATGCGGCAAGATTTTATTTAAGAAACAGCTTTCGCCTGCACGCATGTTTAAACTTAAACCCCATATTTTATTTTACTCATTTAGGGTTTTTTGAAGATAAGAATTCTTCAAATGACTTCTCCCGCCCTAGGGAGTGTCAGACTTTTACTGACTAAAACCCACCTTTGTTCCTTCGGTTGCCCTTTATGTTCCGGGGTCCCGGTACTCCCGGTAACTATTACTTAATTAACGTTCCGTGTCACATTTCATATAACATTTTTTAAGTGTGTACACGGCTTTAGCAGCCCGAATGTACGTACCTCAAGTCCTTCAGGCGTGGCGTCGGGGCCGGAAGACACGTCGATAAACACCCCGATGTCGCGGAAACAACCCATCGCATCCAGCGCGCGACGCACCTACAACATACGAATTATATTTATTAATTACTAGCTGCCTCCCGCCGTTTTACCCGCGTTAAAAATGTAAAGGGTGAACAACGCTTACCACTTAGGGGTATGAAAAATAAATAGTAGCCGATTCTCAGACCTATTAAATCTTTATATATATAATTCCGCTGTGCGTGTTTATGTCATTGAACTCCTCCTAAACGGCTTGACCGATTTGAATGAATTTTTCTGTATGCGTTTGAGTGGCGCCCTGGATGGTTTAGATTCACAAATCAGCCCGGCAGATGGCGCTAATTGCTTGAAAAAGCATGTGATCTCGGAAACGACCCTAACGATTTCGCTGAAATTTGATATGTGGGGGTTTTCGGGGACGAGAAATGGATCTAGCTCAGTCTTATGTCTGGGGAAGCGCATGTTTTCGAGTTTTAAGTTAAAATGTTTGGCGCCCAACGAAGTGGGCACGGGCCAGCTAGTCTATATAAATAAAAATGAATTGATGTTCGTTAGTCTGATTAAAACTCGAGAACGGCTGGGCCGATTGAGCTGATTTTGGGTTTAAAATGTTTGTCGTAGTCCAGGGTAGGTCTAAACGGTGAGAAAATAAGGAAAAATTGCGAGAAAGATAGAGTAAAACAACAATTTCATTTTCCATTATAAAAGTTGTCCATGTTCTGTTGGATGTCGTTGTCATAGTAACCGGCAAATCAAGTGTCAAATTCAAGTGTTACAATTACAACCATAGAGGTTACAACCCGTCAACCTGACACAAGTAATGTTTAATTGTATTCAAAAGACGCAAAGGAATCATTTTCATAAAATTAAATCCAAATCATACAGATAATTATAGGTGTACCAGTAACTCATGAAAAAAAAAGTAAAACAAAATTAAATAATGATTTTTATATGGTATTGTTGTCATGTCATCTGTCAAGTGACATTAAAAATCAAATCAAATAGTTTATTGCAATCCATAATGTACACTTACAGGTGGTAAATATAATAATATAACATAGAAACAATTATGGACCCTGTTGGGCACAGCAAGTTTTAAATAAGTAGGAGAGAGGAAGAGCGCTTCATTAGTTTTTAGGGTTCCGTAATCAACTAGGAACCCTTATAGTTTCGCCATGTCTGTCCGTCCGTCCTCGCTTAATCTCTGTAACCGTTAGCACTAGAAAGCTGAAATTTGGTAAGAATATGTATATCAATCACGCCAACAAAGTGCGAAAAAAAAAATTGGAAAAAAACGTTTTATTAGGGTAGCCCCCCTATATGTAAATAGGGAAGTGGTTTTTTTTTTAATTACAACCCTGACGTGTGATATATTGTTGGATAGGTATTTCAAAATGAATAGGGGTTTACTGAAATCATTTTTTGATAATGTCAATAATTTCGGAAATAATCGCTCCAAAAGGAAAAATCAAAGCGTCCCCCCCCCCCTCTAACTTTTGACCCGTAGGTTTAAAAAATATGAAAAAAATCTGGAAAGTTGAACTTTATAAGGACTTTCTAGGAAAATTATTTTGAACTTGATAGAAAGAACAGTTTTTGTACAAAAAAGACAAAAAGGTTATACAAAATAATTTTTGCGTACTTAGTATGTCAACGTAACAAATAGCTTTTTTTTTAACTTATAAGTAGGTACACTTATTGTGACGGACGGGAAACTACGGAACCCTACATTGAGCGTGGCCCGACACGCTCTTGGCCGGTTTTTTGTTATTAGTTACATATAAGGTACTTTTTATGATTCCATTTATCTATTACGTTTGTTTGTTTACATATTTTGTTATTTTCAAGAATTTTTAAGTAAAAAGTGAAAGAATGACTAGGAAATCACCGCGGTCACAATCCAAAAGCACTGTTTATAACGTCTACCGATAAATCTGTAAAGAAGAAGGTGTAGCTTACACGCAATTTCGATTTTAGACCGTGTGCCTCACCAAGGTTGATACTTTGTTTCATATCCATATGAGTTTAACATTTGTATACAGGGTGTCCCACGGCTATGCCACATGGAGGGAAAGTACCTTAAATATTGTAGATAGAACGTTTTACTGAAAGAAGACATTATTTGAATTTTTAAAACATTTTTAACTGCATTCATAGATATTTTAATAATTACATAGTTGAACCGGGAATCGAACCTGTTACTCGAGAAAATAATTCAGCCTGTAGTTTTATCCTGCCGATCGAAAGGCTTCATCTCCAGGATTATTTTTTGCTAAATAACATAGTGTCAAAAATAAAAGAAAGACCATGAATTTTAACATTTTTAATACAAAATTGGCAATTTTTTCAACTGCTCAAAACTAGTCCCTTCTTCTTGAACACATAGTGATAACTTTTGATTATTTCGTTCCCTGACGAATTCTTGGTCTTGTTGTGGTGGATATTTATTTATTTAAATGATGATTACTACTTAAGTGAGTAGATTAATTAGTAATAAGTAGTTATGATTGTCAATTGTATGTCCTTACGGCAATGTAAGCTTCTAACTTTTCAGAACAAAATTTTACATTAAATGTTAAAATTCACGGTCTTCCTTTTATTTGTGACACTATGTTATTTAGCAAAAAATTATCCTTATGATGAAACCTTTCGATCGGCATGATAAAACTACAGGGTGATTATTTTTTCTCGTGGAACAAGTTCAATTCCCGGGCCAACCATTTAATTATTTAAAAATCTATGAATGCAATTTAAATTGTTTTTAAAATTCAAATAATGTCTTCTTTCAGTAAAACGTTTTATCTACAAGATTTAAGATACTTTCCCTCCATGTGGCATAGCCGTGGGACACCCTGTATATATAACATGTAACATACAACTTTGGCTTATTACAAGGGTGTGTAATAGTCTTGTAATAGTCTTCCAAGGTATTTAAATAAATATTATTCGCGTTAATACCCGAGTTAAAGTATATTATGTTGGTGTGTAATAGTGTTACACGACGAATTATTGCAGAAGGCAGATGAAGAAGTCAGTAGCCTTGGTGTCAGATTCACATGAGCCGCCTAAAGACGTTTAACTTGCCTTATGTATGTGACGATCACTACCATAGCCATAATCTTGACAAAGTACTGAGTCATTTTTTTTAACGGGCAATAAGGTTGAATCAAACTTGCAATGCCCTAACCAAACTGGGATACTAATCACAAAGCGAAATACCATTTTTTTCATCTTTGTTGTGTAAATAAAGTACTTATATTATAATGATCGGGTTTATCTTAATTTATTTTATACTAGCTTTTGCCCGCGACTTTGTTCCTATTCTTGGGGGATTTCTGGGATGAACACTACCCTATGTTCTTTATTGGGTCCCAGACTATATTTGTACCAAATTTTATTCAAATCGGTTCAGTGGCTTAGGCGTGAAGAAGAGACAGACAGACAGAGTTATTATCGCATTTATAATTTTAGAATGGATTAACCAGATATATATCTCAATATATCTCACTCTCTTTTAAAAATATCTTTATTTGGTCACGCATGGTTAGGGGCTAAAATTAGTGCCTAAAGCCTTTTTAGCTTTACTCAGAGTAGGCCGCAAGTAGGTTCCAATCGTCTCACCAGCTAATAGAAACATACAACTAATCAAACATCACTGTTAAATAAACTGCACAAATTATCGCCTATGTCTTATTCAGATATATTTTATAACCTATATTTCTGTAAAGTTTTATCAAAATCTGTTCAGTCGTTTTTGCGTGAAAGAGTAACAAACAAAAATACAAAAAAAAAATCCTCTTCTAATATTAGTATTGCTATAAAGCAAAAAGTGTAATATTTTTTAAGGCGAAAATACAAGTATCAAAACATTTTAATCCTTTTTCCCCAGTGTTGCTGTCATCATATTTTATTTACCTTTTTTGTTATCAGTTACTGGTACACCTACTATAGTTGGTTTTATTGGTAAAAAAATATCGAGATTTAAAATATTTATTTATTAAATAAGGTGCTTTTAAAATTTTTTTTTGTTTCTGTATGGCCATCCTGGTCAATTTTCCCTACCAGAAAAACCGCACATGATAGTTGTTCAAAATAGTTGTTCTTTTCAACAATCTTTTTGACAAAAGTTAAGGGACAGTGACAATGACAGTATTGCCAGATTACTAAACAACTATTAGGCCGCCCCAAACACGTCAATCTAGATTGTGATAATGTGGCGAAATCGATACAAATCTTTTATGAATAAAGGTGATATAGTTTAAATAAAGTTTACATTGGTAGGTAAGTGATACGAAGTTCACCGGGTCATCTAGTATGCATATAAAATTTGGTAAAAATCGGTAAAGCCGTTTCGTAGGAGTCAGGTAACTAATTTGTGACACAAGAATTTTATATATAAGATATATTATAGAAGATAGATACCTTATGAGCTCGCAGAATGACATCTTCAAAGTCAGACGCCTGGAACAGTTCATCAACAGTGCTGCGAATGATATCATCCTTCGTACGATTGAGACCGTCGACATGAACCCGGTCTACTCGAGCCTAAAACACAAATATAATGAAAATTATTAACCGGTTTATTACTGTCAAAATGCAGGGCAAAAGCCTCTTCTCGTACAGAGAAGGCACTTATTGATATCCACGCGCGCTCAAAGCAATGCGGCGATTTCGGACTTACCATATTACGCACGAAATATTAATTAAATAAATTTTCAAACAAAAGTAACCAAATAAAATTATAATATCTTTGTCTAATATTTTTCATTAATATACAGAAGGATGGTCAATGAACACCATGCTATCCCGGGGGCACAAAAAACCTTAATAATTACAGTGACAGAGGAAAAAAAAACACATAAAAAATAGTGTAGGTATTGTGAAATTGGGTATGGATTATAAAAACGAAAAATCCCAAAGACTATAACTACTTGAAAAGAACACACTCAGTTCTGAAAAATCCGTTTAATTTGCAATTTACTGTAAAATTAAATTAAATTGTTAGTCAATACGAAAAACCTTGTTATTCAAATGAGACACGGCAAACTTTACAATCTACATTTCTTTATTCCGTGTTTACAATAGTCATATTCAATAGTCAATAGTCAAATCATTTATTTTTATTACACCAAAAAAGGCACTTTAAACGTCATAATTATAAAACAAAAGTGAATCTACTGCATTTTCAACTCTATACAGCATCTCGAATGTATCGATGCAACGCGCAACCCTGCAACCGTCGAACATCGGGGAGAGGACTGAGGGAGGGTGGCGTTTAATCGCGACAGACACGCAGCTGAGAATCGTGGCGTGGGCGAGGGTGAACCGCTAGCTACTGCATCGCGACAGTATCGATGCAACGCACAACCATATAGTAGAGGAAGAGAGGGCGGCGCGGGAGAAACGCTCATCAGTATAATAGCCTGCGCAGACGAGGGACAATGACGGACAAAAAGTTAACGGTGCGCCTTTATTAGAACTACAATAAGGTTGCACTTGGTCCGTGTAATACCGCACCTCGCCTGGCGGGCTGCAAGCGGATTTTAGACCCTGTCCAGGACGGCGAATTCGCCGCGTAAACGACTCGCGCGAATTCACTCGCGCGTTGGCGAGATACTAGGCACCAATACATCGCGTCCACAAGCATCGCGCGAATAATAAACTCGCGCGTAACACGCCAATTCGCCGGACTCTCGACTCGCGCGTGACTCGCGCGTAATGCGCGCGAGTCGAGATACTAGGGCCGCCTTGTTGCGTCCAGAGTTCGCGCGAATTTCAGAGCGAGAGCACGTATAAAAAAGAAAGAGAAGCAAATACGACTCGCGCGTAGGTACGCTCTATACGCGTTGGCTCTGGACGCAACACTCGCGCGTGATACGCGCGAGAGAATCGCGGCGAATTCGCCCTCCTGGACAGACGCTTAGGGGGCAAAAGCAACCTAGTGTCAGTAATAATAAGAGCAACGCGGTCATCGTTCCTCGTCTGCGCAGGTCCTTACTGAATCGCGTTTGCATCGCGACGGACGCGCGGCTGAGAATCGTAGCGTGGTCGAGGTAAACCGCTAGCGACCGCATTGCGACTGTAGCGATACAAACGCGACAGCATTGTTACTGTCGCGTTACAAAGACCCTGTCCAGAAAGGGCGAATTCGCCGCGATTCGATTCGCGCAAATTCACTCGCGCGTTGGCGAGATACTAGGCACCAATACATCGCGTCCACAAGCATCGCGCGAATAATAAACTCGCGCGTAATACGCGTGCAATTCACCGGACCCTTGACTAGCGCGTGATTCGCGCGTAATGCGCGCGAGTCGAGATACTAGGGCCGCCTTGTTGCGTCCAGAGTTCGCGCGAATTTCAGAGCGAGTGCACGTATAAAAGAGAAAGAGAGGGAGATAGAGCACCAACATTTTGATACGGAAATCACGCGTAGGTACGCTCTTTTCGCCCTTCCTGGACAGGGCCAAAAAGACGCCGCGGCTGAAGCGTTTAAGCGCTTTTTCGTGACTTAATATGTGATCCAGTCGCTGGAATGCCTGGTCTGGGCGAAAAAGGAATTTAATTATTATTAGTATTTTGAGTGGTCCGGACGATGGCGATGGCTAATTTTGTATGGTCAGAATGAAAAACCTGTTCAATTAACTTTGTACAGAGAGAATATAAGATTTTTGAGAATCGAAGGTGAGGCTAGCTACTGCATCGCGACAGTATCGATGCAACGCGCAACCATTTCGAACATCAAGGAGAAGAGGAAGAGAGGGCGGCGCGGGAGAAACGCTCATCAGTATAATAGCCTGCGCAGACGAGGGACAATGACGGACAAAAAGTTAACGGTGCCCCTTTATTTTAGGCCCTGCCAGAATACCAGCGCTGCGTCTCTCTGACGCAGCTACATGCTGAGGAAGGTGCCTTTTCTGGCCTCGCACAGGCTTTATATTGTACGTTTTGTCCGTATATTGTTATTGTTTTTAATTGTGTGTCTGTGTGTGTCCAGAATAAATGTGTTTTCTTTCTTTCTTTCTTTCTTAGTACTACAATAAGGTTGCACTTGGTCCGTGGAATACCGCATCTCGCCTGGCGGGCTGCAAGCGGATTTTAGAAGGCAAAAGCAACCTAGTGTCAGTAATAATAAGAGCAACGCGGACATCGTCCCTCGTCTGCGCAGGTCCTTACTGAATCGCGTTTGCATCGCGACGGACGCGCGGCTGAGAATCGTAGTGTGGTCGAGTTAAACCGCTATCGACCGCATTGCGACTGCAGCGATTCAAACACGACAGCATTGTTACTGTCGCGTTACAAAGACCCTGTCCAGAAAAGGCGAATTCGCCGCGATTCGATTCGCGCGAATTCACTTGCGCGTTGGCGAGATACTAGGTACCAATACATCGCGTCCACAAGCATCGCGCGAATAATAAACTCGCGCGTAATACGCGTGCAATTCGCCGGACCCTTGACTCGCGCGTGATTCGCGCGTAATGCGCGCGAGTCGAGATAGGCCAGTCATCTAAGACATAAAAATCGCGTTAGGTCGCAATAAATTGCAAGGTCCTGATTTTTTGTGATGTTGTTAGGATAGATACCAATGGTGTAAATCTAGATTTGCAACCTCGAAAGACCTGTGCTAACTTCGTGGTGCTCGAAAAACCTCGAAATTTTCGAACTTTTTTCAGTTTTTGGCTTACAACTTCTAAAATATGCATTTTGCAGCAAAGTCATCTATGAAACTTTTAAATAAGACAAAATAAGCAACAAAATGAGTGTAACCCTAGCTCTGTATGTTTAATAGATCTCAAGATATGACATTTCGAAAATGGGCAATTTTTCCCAAATTTTATCAAATTTGTAGTTAACTAGACTTTAGATCGAAATACTGTCTAAATTACTCATCCCACAAGGAAAGTCAATAGAAGTTAAGTTGTAGAGCAGTTATTTAGCTTTAATTTAAGTGTAAAAGGAACTGTTCAGGACCAATAGTTCTCATATTATGAGGTAAAAAGTAATAATAAGGATCGAATTTCGCAAGAAATTGTTATTTTTTCTTATACATTTTTGAATGGAATTTACAATACTAGCAGTCCGCCCCGGCTTCATTCGTGGTACATACATAGCCTATGTCACTCACGGATAACATACCTATCCAACGGGGAAAGAATTTTCAAAATCGGCCCCGTAGTTTTTGAGTTTATCCATTACAAAACAAACAAATAAACAAATCTTTTCTCTTTATATGTATAAGTATGATTGATGGCGTCATAAGTTCTGTCAAAACCTTGTTATTTTAACTTTCGAGTACTGGCCAGATATACTTTGACTAATTTTAAAAATAGAACATTTGTACTTGCCGAAAATAAAAAAGAAAATATTAAATATAGAGTGGTCGAAAAAGGAAGATAGAGTCGCGGTTATCGCTTTGCACCGCTATGGTTACGCGCCAACAGAAATTTTCAAAATTCTGCAAAAGTTGAAAATAACACTACGGTTTGTTTATCGCACTATCAAACGATACATTGAAGATTCAAGCTTCAAAGATCGTGAGAGGAGCGGCCGACCTCGCACAGTTAGGACACCAGCGGTCATCAAAGCAGTGAAGGCCCGAATTCAACGAAATCCCTCGCGTAAACAAAAAATCTTAGCTCTTCACATGGGGCTAAGCAGAACCACGGTTAGAAGAGTGTTAAACGAAGACCTGGGACTACGAGCTTATCGTAAAAAGACGGACATTATTTGAACGAGCGTTTGAAAAAAATTAGGCTGGAAAGATCCCGCGCTTTGTTACGGCGGTACGCGGGAAAAAACATCGCAAAATTTTATTTTCAGATGAAAAAAAAATTACTTTTGAAGAAAGACAAACAAAATGATAAGGTGTATGCCCACAGCAGGGGGGGGAAGTATTCCGAGGGTCCAGCGTGGGCATTATCCTTCCTCACTCATGGTTTGGCTTGGAGTCTCATATTCTGGCTTAACTGAGGTGTTTTTTTGTGAAAAAGGTGTGAAAACCAGTGCCGTTGTGTACCAAAATACCGTCCTATCGAATATAGTGGAACCTCTTTCTCAAACAATGTTCAAAAACAGACATTGGATATTCTGACAAGATTCTGCACCAGCTCATAGGGCACGAAGCACGCAAAACTGGTTGACCGCCCATGGAATTGACTTCATCGGGCATGAAGACTGGCCCTCTTCTAGTCCAGATTTAAACCCCCTGGACTACAAAATATGTCAATATTTGGAGGAAAAAGTCTGCGCTAAACCTCATAGGAATTTGGAGTCTCTCTCTCTGAATATCTCTGGTGAAAGTAGCGGCAGAAATAGATGGCGCAAAATCTCATTATTCTGCCTTTTTCATAATTAATCTGGCTGATCAATTAATCAGCACGCTCTAAATCGTAAGTCAATGGGTGCAAATGAGTGCCTTTGACATAATGTTTTTACATTTAGTGACCCGGACAAATAAATATCCTAACTGAGATTATATTGTACAAAAATAATTAAGCCATACCTCCAATGAGTCGATTTCCCTCGGTTTTAAAGAATCACCCAGATATGAATGTGGTGCGTACTGCGGTCGATGACTGGCCCCGTCGATTAAGGGCATGTATTAAAAATGGAGGGGGGCATTTCGAATAATGTAAATAAATTTGTATTGTACATTTAATTATCTTTCATTTCATATATAATTTTCAATTAATTATCAAAAATTATATCGTTAATTACATTAAAAGTTTTTGACAGAACTTATGACTTGACTAGGTATTTATATATATGTATATATGTGTGTTTGTATATGTATATATGTATTTTCAACATACGCATTGAATTGAAAACATTAAAAATCTCACTACAGTGGACGCCGCAGGGTGGTAGATTGTAAAGACGATAGAAATCCTTCGCGATTTATATATAAATATAAATATATATATATATATAGTTTTCAATTTTATTTTATTCAAATATCACTAAACAGTTTTTACTGAATTGTCTGTTTTATTTTATTTTTAAAGTAATATTTATATTACTAGAGAAATTTCGAAAAAAATCTGATTTCCTTATTTACCTCATAATATGAGAACTATTGGTCCTGAACAGTTCTTTTTACACTTAAATTAAAGCTTAAATAACTGCTCTACAACTTAACTTCTATTGACTTTCCTTGTGGGATGAGTAATTTGGACAGTATTTCGATCTAAAGTCTAGTTAACTACAAATTTGATAAAATTTGGGAAAAATTGCCCATTTTCGAAATGTCCTAACTTGAGATCTATTAAACATACAGAGCTAGAGTTACACTTATTTTGTTGCTTATTTTGTCTTATTTAAAAGTTTCATAGATGACTTTGCTTCAAAATGCATATTTTAGAAGTTGTAAGCCAAAAACTGAAAAAAGTTCGAAAATTTCGAGGTTTTTCGAGCACCACGAAGTTAGCACAGGTCTTTCGAGGTTGCAAATCTAGATTTACACCATTGGTATCTATCCTAACAACATCACAAAAAATCAGAACCTTGCAATTTATTGCGACCTAAATGTCTTAGATGACTGGCCTAAGATACTAGGGCCGCCTTGTTGCGTCCAGAGTTCGCGCGAATTTCAGAGCGAGTGCACGTATAAAAGAGAAAGAGAGGGAAATAGAGCACCAACATTTTGATACGGAATTATATGTGGCGGAATTATACGTGATACGCGCGAGAGATTCGCAGCGAATTCGCCCTTCCTATAGGGCCAAAAAGACGCCGCGGCTAAAGTGTTTAAGCGCTTTTTCGGGACTTAATATGTGATCTAGTCGCTGGAATGCCTGGTCTGGGCGAAAAAGGAATTTAATTATTATTAGTATTTTTGAGTGGTCCGGACGATGGCGATGGCTAATTTTGTATGGTCAGAATGAAAAACCTGTTCAATTAATTTTGGTTGGAGAGAATAAAATGTTTTGTCTCTGCATCACGCTAAGGTAGACTGGTAGATAGTGGTGCCGATTCTCTTGTGCACAAACTAACGTAAATTTAAGTGCATCTTTCTCTTTCCATTTGTGAAAGAAAAAGACAGAAGATACATTTTAGTTTAATCCTGTCAAATTAGACAGCACCTGATGAAAATTGACGTATATTTAGACGCCATGTTTTTAAATTGCGTCTAAATTATCTATGGAGTGTCTAAATTTGACAGGACTTAACTAATATTTGATCCTTTGTCCTTTTCTTGATGAAAAGGACAAAGAAAGATGCACTTAACTTAAATTTACGTTAGTTTGTGCACAAGAGAATCGGCACCAATGCCCAAGGCATTAAGTCCGCCGTTGTGCATTGTTTTTTTACATGTGCATAAAGTTTTAAATAAATAAAAGATTTTTATTCTGACTATACAAAATTTGCTTTAAAATAGTATCGTAAAATGTTCGTGGTCCATGCATTAGGTATGACAATAAAAACATAAAGGGTCTAAAATAGTGAGATACACTCACTGCAGCATACACGATTTCAGGAACTATGACCTGTAGACCATATTAAAAAATACTTAAGTATTCTTCTTCTTCCTTCCCCCATTTTACTTGAGGTTGGCGCAACATGTTTTTTCCTTCCATACAACCATTAAAACTTCTATACTATTAAAACCATTAAAAAACTTAGTTTCTAACAGAAATAAGATTAAAGCAAAAACTAAGAAACTATACACTAATGCCCTTACTAATAATCACTGTGTAAAGTTATGCAATGAATAAAGCCTGTGTAACCATTCATTTTTTGACGTATAAACCTGTCATTTATGCAGCGTTTATTAGTAAGGCGCTTATTCAACTCCACTTGCATTTCGCTAAATGATTTTGGTCACACATATACAGTTCGGCTTTTATGAGCCGCCGAAAAACTCATCAAACTTAAGGGACTACACTCATTAATTCATCACAATTGTGTTCTGAGGGCTGCTTAAAATAAAATAAAATTAAATCATAATAATTGTATAATAATCTTAAGAATTAATTAATTAATTTACTTGTTTTAATTGATTATAATCCTGTTTTTATTATTTTGTTAATTAATACTTATTGTTCTACTGTTTAATTTAAAATCGTTTAATATTGAATGTTAACCGTTTTTTTGTGCATGTTGTGTTAGCCAGTAAGTAGTTATTGCACTTAAAAATGTTTTTTTTTTTGTAAAATTGTACTCTATAAATGTAATAGTGTACATAACTGTTGGATAACATAATAAATAAATAAATAACTATTCAGGTTATGTCATTTTTTATTTAATTATAATACTGAACAAACACCCAAAGCTTCAGATTTAGGGCTGAAACTGAAATTAAAACCAAAAAAATTCTGGCGAAACTGAAGTATTGGTTGGTCCCTATAAATACCACTGGTTCTTTCAATTTAAAAAGGTAAAAGCAAAAAAAAAAATAGGCAGTCCTTACCCGCACTCCATTAAGTTTCAGAGTTGGTTTAGAAATCTGTTCGTCTTCCATCTCAAGTGGTTCTTCGAACTCGAACAGCCCTCCCATTTCCACGCTGTCACCGCTATGTTCAGCCTGTAAATAAATTTATTCTCAATATATCTGCAAAAAATATATTTGAAAACAAATTGCAACAAACAAAAACAAATTTGTGCAGTCACTAGTCAGCAAAGCTAACTAGTATACATACCCTGCATGTTTTATGTCTCTAGGAATAGAAGTTTGGGCTGGGCATTGATATATCAACAGTTTGTCATCACGCAGTTTACCTTTTTATATATTTAAACTAGCTTCTGCCCGCAACTTCGTCCGCGTGGATTTTTCCTGAATATTCTTTGCTATAAATCTCACGGAGCCCGAGACCTTTCCAACGAATGCAAAACCGTGGAAATCGGTTCGTGCGTTCTGGAGTTATAGCGTCAGGAAGGAAAACCCGACTTATTTTTATATAGTAGAGATAGAAGATAGATAACCATTGATTCAAAGATTACTAAAATATAAAAGTATATATATAAATATATTCTTCAAAGTTAAATTAGCTTTGACCAGACTCTGCCTTCAATTCATTAAAAAATTTCAAGGATATATCTTATTATATTATCTTCCTATAACATTAAATATAGCAACGAATCTAATTATTATTCTCTGTGCTGCACCTGAAATTCGGACCGCCTCAATAATTCAGGGCGAATAAGTAATTTACTATGATTTTTCTTTTAGAGATAATTTTCGGTGCAATATAACCTTACATTTGTTTTTAATCAAAACAACAAAACAAATATAAAGATTTACCTTAGCATGTACAGTTCCCATCGTGAATTGTGTATTTTACTACTTCTAAATGGATAAAGTATTTATAAAATACAATTTGGATTTTTTTATTTTGAAATTACATAAACATCATAGTTTTGACAGTCCGACCGAACGATTTTTGACATTTGACCACAGACAGACGTCAGACAGACAGGCACACAGACAGATTGACAGATAAATAAATGACAGACTAGACTAGTGTTGGTGGATGTGGAATACAATGAACCAACTAGTTACAATCGTTGACCTTTTGCAAACGTATTGCGTGATATTGCGTTGACGATGACTTTAGGTATCTATCTAACAATCCGTCAATAAAGGGAATGTATTTCTATATTTATTTGGATTCTATCCGATAACATAGACACAACGTAATACATAATAGATAAAAAGAAAATATTTCAAAATTACATCATATTAAAAAAGAACTAACCATTTATAAACTAACCATAATTCATTTTTATTGTGTGTTTACCTAGTTATACCTATTATGTGCATGATATGGTCTCCTGCAATTGAAGGAGTACAAGTAATAGGTATATATCCTTTTTTGCACTGATGTAACGAATGTAACTGTGTAACCTTTGCTGGAGTTTGGAGATTGTTACCAAATAAAAAAATAATTTGCGTGCAACGATCATAGAATTTACCTTAAGCTACAAATGCGATTTTGATGAGTTGGTATTTAAAAATAATATTATTATGTTTTTAGAAAATATGACTATGAAAGTAGGACCGACGTGATCCATTCGTATTTTTCATTAATTCATATAGATAAATTAAACAATAATGCATTAAGTCTAAGACGGATGTTTTTTTATTATTATATGTAGGAAAAGCAATGGTTCATGTTAACCTTAGATTATTAACTTCTAGATTGAGCCACCGCGTGGCCGCACATGAGACAGCACTATAAAATTTCAATGTTGTCACTACGTAAAATTTTCCCTAAATATGACCAAAACCGTGAGATGTTCCGTTGCAACAACTACTTATTACATTCATGTACTAAGTTGCGTATCATAATCCTTATTTAAGAGTGCAAAATTATTTATATCGTAAGTATTATTTAAGTTACGAGTCCAGGTTTTCTCACGATGTTTTCCTTCACTGATGTCTGTGATGTCCAACTATAAAAATTATATAAAATTCCTTTTAAAAGGGAGAGGATACCTCACAGGGCATCAAAGAACTAATTAATCATCTGATTAATTTTATTTATTTAACTAGTTGCAATTTTATTAACAAGTAATGGGAAAAATAGAACTGAGGTATGGTAACACTTTGAAAAACAAGTAATAGGTTATGTAGATAAAAATATAAACGATATCGCTAGAAAATGTCCTTAATTTTGATCGAAAGCCATGTAATTACATACACACAAATGTATTTATTCAATCAATGCACAATAACTTGTAATATTTGCATCCTTACGAGTGAAAAGTAACATTCTTATCTTGCTTTCTTTCTGTGCGGCTTTTGCAGCCTAAAATAGTGCATCCTCCCATTTTATAGCACAGAAAACGCACTAAACACTTAACTACTGGAGTCAATTTCTCAAATATACATTAAAACTATTGGTTTAATTACCGAAATTTTTATAAAATTGTAAAAACTAATACGAGCCGACCATTCAATGACATCCCTTTGTTTGGCTAACTTTTCAATGTTCGCCAAGCGAAAACCGGCCACGCCGAACGAGACAGAGCATGTTATGCTTTGTCTCAATTTTCTTACGAAATTCGTATATATGCTTCTCACTTTCACACTTCTTTACAACCTCATGGTTACATCTAGAAGTTAATAATCTAAGATGTTAACTATGACGAAAAAAAATTACAACGACCCATCACTATCAGGTACTTAACAGATACAAAATATATTTTTTTTTACTATTAGGCCAGTCATCTAAAGGCGGAACCACATTACCATGTCGTGGCGTGTCGTGGCGCGCCAGAAGCATATCGGTTTCATACATTTAGTATGGTTAGAGACACACTTGTATGGCGTGTCGTGGCGCGACACGTTCGGCCGTGTCGCCGACTGCTCGCCACCGATTGCGCCAGAGCGGTGGTGGGGGCTTATGACGCGACACGACACACGGGCAAAATGTGTTTCTGTACCGGCGCGTGGCTCGTGGCGCGAACCGAACATCTGGCGGGCACTTTTGGATTTATTAATATTTGCAGCAAAATTACTGACGATCTTATTGAACTTGTAAATGGTGTTTGGAAAGGAATTACTGAAATTTTGAAAGTCAATAAAATAGTATATTACTTTATTATTAACAATCCTCTGTTTTTTTTTCTCTTTCATTGTATTATTTGTGTTTTAGAATATTTTAATGTTTAATTATTTTTTTATTTTACTCTTCAATTGTCTGCTATTCAACCCGTGTTTTAATTCAAATGTTTAATTTAATTTTACGTTCATGTTTAATTCAATTTAATACTGTTTATTTTTACTTTGATTTCAATTTTATCGTGTACTTTAACTTATACAATTCTAAACTATGTTTAAAATGATGATGTATGCATGATGTGTTCTCCTATAATTGAAGGAGCACAAATCTTCAAAGAACTTTGTATAATAATGCATGTAATGTGTATTTTTTGTTGGAGTTCCTTTCTTAATAAAATAAAATAAAATAGGATGAACCTAGTATTTACTTTTATTTTTTTGGTCTAAAGAAATTTCAATGCTAAGAGACATTGTAGGTGTTCATCAAAAGAAAACATTACGCACGTTTGAACGCTGCAAAGGTTCGTTAAGTACTGTTCAGAAAAAACGCCAGAATGCGCCACGACACGACACGTAAGTGTGCACACTCACCGCCACGCCAGTAAGCATCATGGCGCGCCACGACACGGTAATGTGGTTCCGCCTTTAGACATAAAAATCGCGTTAGGTCGCAATAAATTGCAAGGTTCTGATTTTTTGTGATGTTGTTAGGATAGATACCAATGGTGTAAATCTAGATTTGCAACCTCGAAAGACCTGTGCTAACTTCGTAGTGCTCGAAAAACCTCTAAATTTTCGAACTTTTTTCAGTTTTTGGCTTACAACTTCTAAAATATGCATTTTGCAGCAAAGTCATCTATAAAACTTTTAAATAAGACAAAATAAGCAACAAAATGAGTGTAACCCCAGCTCTGTATGTTTAATAGATCTCAAGATATGACATTTCGAAAATGGACCATTTTCCCCAAATTTTATCAAATTTGTAGTTGGCTAGACTTTAGATCGAAATACTGTCTAAAATACTCATCCTACAAGGAAAGTCAATAGAAGTTAAGTTGTAGAGCAGTTATTTAGCTTTAATTTAAGTGTAAAAGGAACTGTTCAGGACCAATAGTTCTCATATTATGAGGTAAATAAGCAAATCAGATTTTTTTCGAAATTACTCTAGTAATATAATTATTACTTTAAAAATAAAATAAAACAGACAATTCAGTAAAAACTGTTTATTGAATAAAATAAAATTGAAAACTATGTATATATATAAATTATATATATATATATAGAATTATAATTAATATTCGTTGATTCTTTTATTTTAAGTAAGTATCTGTGGAGGCCTGTCATTAGCAACATCATTATATATTTTTGTTACATATTATTATATTATTAGTCTGTAAGCCTTCTTAAAATTAATAAAATAAAAAGGAAATCGAATTTCGGAAGAAATAGTTATTTATTCATTGTTGAATGGAATTTACAATACTAGCAGTCCTCCCCGGCTTCATCCGTGGTACATACATAGCCTATGTTACTCACGGATAACATACCTATCCAAAGAGGAAAGAATTTTTGAAATCGGCCTCGTAGTTTTTGAGTTTATCCATTACAAAACAAACAAAAAAATAAACAAATCTTTTCTCTTTATATTAAGTATAAGTAAGTATGATTGATGGCGTCATAAGTTCTGTCAAAACCTTGTTATTTTAACTTTCGAGTACGGGCCAGATATACTTTGAATATTTGTACTTGCCGAAAATAAAAAAGAAATGAATTTTTATTCATTTTTAAATATAGAGTGGTCGAAGAAGGAAGATAGAGTCGCAGTTATCGCGTTGCACTGCTATGGTTACGCGCCAATAGAGATTTACAAAATTCTGCAAAAGTTGAAAATAACACTACGGTTTGTTTATCGCACTATCAAACGATACATTGAAGATTCAAGCTTCAAAGATCGTGAGAGAAGCGGCCGACCTCACACAGTTAGGACACTAGCGGTCATCAAAGCAGTGAAGGCGCGAATTCTACGAAATCCCTCGCGTAAACAAAAAATCTTAGCTCTTGAGATGGGGCTAAGCAGAACCACGGTTAGAAGAGTGTTAAACGAAGACCTGGGACTACGAGCTTATCGTAAAAAGTTGGTCATTTTTTGAACGAGTGTTTGAAAAAAATTAGGCTGGAAAGATCCCGCGCTTTGTTACGGCGGTACGCTGGAATAAACATCGCGAAATTTTATTTTCAGATGAAAAAAAAAATTACCGTTGAAGAAAGTTATAACAAACGAAATGATTAGGTGTATGCCCACAGCAGAGAAGAAGCGAGCGCGCGTATTCCGAGGGTCCAGCGTGGGCATTATCCTTCCTCACTCATGGTTTGGCTTGGAGTCTCATATTCAGGCTTAACTGAGGTGTTTTTCTGTGAAAAAGGTGTGAAAACCAGTGCCGTTGTGTACCAAAATACCGTCCTATCGAATATAGTCGAACCTCTTTCTCAAGCAATGTTCAAAAACAGACATTGGATATTCCGACAAGATTCTGCACCAGCTCATAGGGCACGAAGCACGCAAAACTGGTTGACCGCCCATGGAATTGACTTCATCGCGCATGAAGACTGGCCCTCTTCTAGTCCAGATTTAAACCCCCTGGACTACAAGATATGGCAATATTTGGAGGAGAAAGTCTGCGCTAAACCTCATAGGAATTTGGAGTCTCTCTGAGTATCTCTGGTTAAGCAGCGGCAGAAATAGATATAAATGTGGTGCGTGCTGCGATCGATGACTGGCCGCGTCGATTAAGGGCATGTATTAAAAATGGAGGGGGGCATTTCGAATAATGTAAATAAATTTGTATTGTACATTTAATTATCTTTCATTTCATATATAATTTTCAATTAATTATCAAAAATTATATCGTTAATTACATTAAAAGTTTTTGTCAGAATTTATGACTTGACTAGGTGTATATATATATTATTTTATCTTATATATTTTTTAATTTATTAGTTTTAAGAAGGCTTACAGACTAATAATATAATAATATGTAACAAAAAAGTATAATGATGTTGCTAATGACAAGCCTCCACAGATACATTGAAGTTATGGTTTTTAACTTAAAATAAAAGAATCAATGAATATTAATTATTATTCTATATATATATGTATATATATAATTTATACATATACTTATTTATAGTTTTAAATTTTATTTTATTCAAAAAACAGTTTTTACTGAATTGTCTGTTTTATTTTATTTGTAAAGTAATATTTATATTACTAGAGAAATTTCGAAAAAAATCTGATTTCCTTATTTACCTCATAATATGAGAACTATTGGCATAGTATAAAGAGAGGGAAGTAGGCTATCTCCAGCCCAATCCACGATATAATTGCCTACTGTCTTAGGGTTGTCAGTTGTCACCTTTACACACGACACAATTACGATTTTCTAACTGTAAGTAGGTAGGCACTTAGTTACTATACCTACAATACTGAGAAATTGGCATATTATGCCGATTTCTCAGTTATTAACTAAATATAAACAAAGCAATAGCAGCAAATCAATTGACAGATCATAAAAACTTTTTTCAAAAAAATAGTAACCGCCTTCAAAAACTAAAAACCCAAAAAATAACAAAAATTTCGGAAGTCTGTGGCGACACAAATTAATTGGCAGAAGAGAAGCCACCGACTTCCGAAATTTTTGTTATTTTTTGGGTTTTTAGTTTTTGAAGGCGGTTACTATTTTTTTGAAAAAAGTTTTTATTTATTACTTTTTAGTGTCGACTCTGACGTGTTCTACTACCGATGCCGAAGCACACATCGTCTATAAATATTTCGTCAATTTTTTTTGTTCTTGATGAATTTTTCGAGAAGCACTGTACCGATCGCCACAAAATTTATATGGGACCACCCCTGAATCATGACTTATCAAACAAAAAAAGAACCATCAAAATCCGTTTACAATTGACGGAGATATCGCGTAACAAACATACAAAAAAAAAAAAGAAAAAAAAAAAAAGAACATACAGACGAATTGAGAACCTCCTCCTTTTTGAAGTCGGTTAAAAAGTACCTAATACAGAGGCGTATTTACAGATTTGGCGCCCCGGGCCAGTTAGCTTTGCCGCCCCATTAAGTGATGATAAAATATTTTTTTTTAAATTGAATGCAAATGTTTTTATAATTCAGTAGGATTCGATGCATTAATAACTGGGGGCACGGCAGTGCCCTTACCAAATCGAGCAAAAATGACATCCTTTTATCCATAACACACCATCCTTTTCTAAAAACAGTTCCGGTCATTTTTGACCCTCCTAAAACTTCCTTGTGTATAAAGCCTTAAAATTTTCAGAAACTAAGCAGGCATACACACGGTATATTTCAGTCATTCAATTTTAACCAGTATTTTAAAAATAATAACTAGACAAAGATTCTTAATTTTGCCACTCGTTTATTGACCGATCATCAAAACTCTGTATAGTCAAAAGTCTAATCATTTAATTTCATTAGACCAAGAAAGGCACCATGAAACGTAATTTTCAAAACAAAAAAAAATTAATATAGTTGCCCATTCCAAAAGAAGAATGAACAAGAAACTCCACAATTCACTTCTTGCAGATACAGAAGCTTCTATAGAATACAATTAGTGTTTAGTTTATAAATTTAGAAAAACTTGAATATTTTGCAATTTTGGTGATAAGCCATATTTACGAAATTCCGTTGTTGGTTTTTAATAAGTTGAAAGGAAAACAGTAGTATCTACAAAAATAAAGGGTAGTAATAAAAGCTCCGACAAATAAAGAAGAATTGTACTTACTCAAAATATTAAATTCACTGCCTAAAATACTAACTTTCCGACTACTTTTTTCCGAACCTCCTCCGAGCTCCAACCTTTCCGAGGCTCCTACTTTTGGGTGGTTTATAAAAAAATAACCACGAAGGGGATGGCGGGGTCTATTCGCTCGCTTCGCTCGCTCACACGACCCCGCCATCCCCTTCTAACCTAACCTATCCGAGTCGGGGTGCCCTAAAGTCTAGATTGCAACCAGTTTTCATTATTATTGAGAGTTAAAAAATAAATTTTGGTAACCAACAATAGAAATTAAAACAGTTCATGCAAGTTGTAAAAATATGATTATTTTGACGAAACCTCTGTAGTCGGTAACTTAGTAATTTGGTCGGAGATTTAGTTTTCTATTCGGAAATTAGGATTCTTTGTCGGTAATTCATTATAACGCTGGATAATTAGAATAATAGTCTGCCACAGATCGCTGGAGATTAATTTGTTTGTCGGAACCATTATTATATCCCAATTATATCCCAAAAATAAATGAGAAGCCATCACATAATCTGTATGAAGAAAATCTGACAATTAAGTTCTTCTACGATGTCTATAAATTCGGTTAATTTATTGAGTCCTAACAGTAGAGAGAGTAGAGTAGTAGAGTAGTTTTAGTTTAGTTTAGTGTGAGTAGTTGGGGTCTTCTGACTCTTCTGTGAAAAAAAGCTAATAACTTATAATTAGTAATATGTATTTTTTTTAATCTGGGGTGGAAAATCCACTTGTTCGTGCGGTCGAGGAGAGGTTTGTCAGACTCTGACTTACTAGAAACAACCCTGGAGCTCCTTCTTTTACCTACGAGGATCGCAGGAACTTATGTGACTTCCTGGTACCATTCCATTTCCGCGGGCCTCCTCTGGTCTCGGGGTGCAAGTGAGGAGCGGGAACACTAAGCGCCGCCACCTCAGGTCTAGTTGAATGAGTGGTGACGGACGTCCCGAAGTCCGCCGCCCCTGGAGCCATTTAGGGAAGCTCCTCCGGCCTCTGCTGCGGGCCGTGAAAGCAGTAGTAATATCTTTTTCTAGCTTTACACAGCTTCCTTCTGCGCGATAGTTGTTTTGCAGAAAGTGACCACTCAGTGTCTGAGGACTCTGCGCTGTCGGTCATTGTGCTGACTACGACCTGCAGCGACAAGTCGCTGCCTACTACTGAGATAAGAGCACGGCGCGGTCCCTCCCAAGCGGCATACTCTGCCAGCGTATGCCGCGCCGTGTTATCCCGACAGTCGATGCAGTGGTGACAACGAGCGTCCGGCTCCCTTTTGATGAGGCACCGGAAGCATACCCGAAAGCACTTGTGTCGCCCGAAACGTCATCGAGCACTAGTTGGATTGCCTCGATGGTGATGAGGCTTGCGGTAGGGCGTAAAAACCTGTCCCGCCATTCCGCCACCAGGACCTCACGAAGCTGCGACCGACATAGATCTATCTTTCGCTGCATCGGTTGCTCCCCTCGACTTCGGGCCGCCTCGCGCCACCGGTATAATGACGCGAGCGCAATTCGCGTCTAGGTCCCAGGGTTAGGATCCAGCCAAAGCACAAGCCGCCTCGTAAATGATTGAGCAATATCGCCTAATGACTGATAACCATCACCTTCTACGTATCCAGCAGAACAGAAATGATGCTGGCCGTCAGAGGCGTCCTGACAAAGCTGCGAGGGCGGTTCCGCCGCCCCTCGCAGTAGAAGAACTAAGTTGTGAGGTTTGACAATAAGAGGCGCCCTGACAAAGCTGCAAGGGGCGGTTCCGCCGCCCCTCGCAGTAGAAGAACTAAGTTGTGAGACTTGACAATAAGAGGCGCCCTGACAAAGCTGCAAGGGGCGGTTCCGCCGCCCCTCGCAGTAGAAGAACTAAGTTGTGAGACTTGACAATAAGAGGCGCCCTGACAAAGCTGAAAGGGGCGGTTCCGCCGCCCCTCGCAGTAGAAGAACTAAGTTGTGAGGTTTGACAATAAGAGGCGCCCTGACAAAGCTGCAAGGGGCGGTTCCGCCGCCCCTCGCAGTAGAAGAACTAAGTTGTGAGACTTGACAATAAGAGGCGCCCTGACAAAGCTGCAAGGGGCGGTTCCGCCGCCCCTCGCAGTAGAAGAACTAAGTTGTGAGACTTGAGAATAAGAGGCGCCTTGACAAAGTTGCTAGGGCGGTTCCGCCGCCCCTCGCAGTAGAAGAACTAAGTTGTGAGACTTGACAATAAGAGGCGCCCTGACAAAGCTGCAAGGGGCGGTTCCGCCGCCCCTCGCAGTAGAAGAACTAAGTTGTGAGACTTGAGAATAAGAGGCGCCTTGATAAAGTTGCTAGGGCGGTTCCGCCGCCCCTCGCAGTAGAAGAACTAAGTCGTGAGACTTAACAATAAGAGGCGCCCTGATAAAGCTGCGATGGCGGTGACGCCGCCCTTCGCAGTAGAAGAACTAAGTTGTGAGTCTGGGTTTTTTTACAGTTTATTTTTTATAATATTTTTAAATATCATTTAAAATAAAAAAGAATGTAGGTAAGCTTGACAATAAGAGGCGCCATGAAAAACTGGGGGGCGGCTACGCCGCCCCTCCCGGATTGCCGCCCTGGGCCATGGCCCCCTTGGCCCTAGGGTAAATACGCCACTGACCTAATACATTCTAGTAGGAAATTAAGCCTACCTACCTACTTCCTCTGTGTGATAGAAAACTAATACTTATAACAAAAAATAAATAAAAGTAGGTATCTAAACATCAAGTAAAAATATATGCTAGAATGAGTGACTAGCTTGCCTTTTTGTTCAATAGGTAATCTGAACAGAAACAATTCTGGAATCCATGAATTGTTAAGACACCCAAACACAAAGCAATACGTTCTCCTGCGATTATCAGACATTTTGGTTTTATTTAGCGGTGTCGAAAATCAGTGACGCGCGAACCTCGTGAAGTGTTAGCCCCGACTGGCGGGCGACAGGAGAAACGAGTCGAGATTTAGTTATGTGAGCGTGCGTCGACGCATAGATACTATGGCGCACACATACAAGCCGCGCGGGGTGCGTTTGTATGAAGATAACTTACTACCCTCTCTTTATACTATGCTATTGGTCCTGAACAGTTCCTTTTACACTTTAATTAAAGCTAAATAACTGCTCTACAACTTAACTTCTATTGACTTTCCTTGTAGAATGAGTATTTTAGACAGTATTTCGATCTAAAGTCTAGCCAACTACGAATTTGATAAAATTTGGGAAAAATTGCCCATTTTCGAAATGTCATATCTTGAGAACTATTAAACATACAGAGCTGGGGTTACACTCAATTTGTTGCTTATTTTGTCTTATTTAAAAGTTTCATAGATGACTTTGCTGCAAAATGCATATTTTAGAAGTTGTAAGCCAAAAACTGAAAAAAGTTCGAAAATTTTGAGGTTTTTCGAGCACCACGAAGTTAGCACAGGTCTTTCGAGGTTGCAAATCTAGATTTATACCATTGGTATCTATCCTAACAACATCACAAAAAATCAGAACCTTGCAATTTATTGCGACCTAACATGTCTTAGATGACTGGCCTATATGACTACAACAACAAAATGATTTAAAAAATAGTGAGAGTATACTTTAAAGACTTGAAATTCTTATTTCTTTACTCCTTACAGGAAAATAGTACTTCCATGTTTTGTAAATGTTGTTATACTAATTAATAGAACCTCATTGGATTTTCTTTGATTTGTTAATTATTGCTGGCTTTCTGTCGTCGAAAAAATTAGAAACGCCATTTGTGTTTCTTTTTATTTCTTTTTTTTTTCCAAAAATAATGGTCGCCGCCGGTTTTTTTTAATGTAACGGCCAGTTTGGAATGTAATTTTAAGAATGAGAAAACTCTTTTGTGAGTTTTATAATTTGTAATAGTAAAAACGTGTATTTATTTTGAGGACGCTTGTTAGGTACTCTTTTACCCAAATAACCTAATTTTGTTGAAATTTTCAGCACAGATGACTAAATAGTTACTTTCAGTAATAAAGCTTATTATTATATCAGACAGAATAACGAATAGGCTACATAACATCACGCGTTGACCTTTGACCCACGGGAGTGGAGCAAAAACCAAAGATCTGATTTAAGTACCGCTGGTGATGTTAGAATTTGTAAAAAACTTTGTAGGTATCTATTAGGTACAAAGTTTTTCACTAATTTGGAGACGGGCTTTAAAACATAGGTACCTACTAATTAATATACCTACATAACGCCATGATTAAACAGTAATTTATTTTTAACTAGCTCTCCTGCTAACTACCCGTCCTGTCTCGGGTCCCAGACTATATCTGTACCAAATTTCATTCAAATCGATTGAGTGGTTTAGGCGTGAAGAAGAGACAGACAGAGTTACTTTCGCAGGAAAGTGTGTCTGTCTGTCTGGCTGTCTGTCTGTCTGTCTGTCTGTATGTTTGTCTTTCTTTCACGGCAAAACGGAGCGACGAATTGACGTGATTTTTTAAGTGGAGATAGTTGAAGGGATGGAGAGTAACATAGGCTACTTTTTGTCTCTTTCTAACGCGAGCGAAGCCGCGGGCAAAAGCTAGTTTATAATACATATAAGTAGGAATTCAAACGAAAGGTATTTGGACATCAATGTTATATGTGGCATGAAGACTGTTTCATCTGGCAGATATTACTTCATGTCTGCGATCTTATTAAGTTATTACTTAAATTAATCCTACTAATATTATAGGATATAAAACGGCATCAGAAAAACCTACATAATCTGTGAATAATTCAACTATCTAGATATCACGGTATATGAAATACAGCCTGGTTACAGCCAGACAACGAAGTCTTATTAATAAGGTCCCATTTCACCACGGTATCCTAAAAAGGTTCACTAAAACATGGCGTCGAGCCACGCCTAGGACACATAAAACCAACAAATACATAACAATTAATACATCATAGGTATATATCTCACATCATGATTGATCGTGGTCTCTGACATGCGCAATGTAGGAGCCCTAAGTATCTAGACTGGCTAGGTTTCCTTTGTCCTATTCAGTGCGGCGCCCGACGTAGGCCGCGGAAGTCAGGTGCATGGTCCTTCGAGCCGGCTCCGGGGCTTTGAGCCCTGGCCGGCTTTGGAAACTTCGATGTACGAATCTCAGGTAAGATTTTTTCCTAATAGATAATTTATATTAAACTAGCTTTTGTCCGCGTGGAATAATAGTTCCCGTTCCCGGTAGATTTCCGAGATGAAAACTATCCTATGTCCTTTCTCGGGTCCTAGACTATATCTGTACCAAATTTCATTTAAATCGGTTCAGTGGTTTAGGCGTGAAGAAGAGACAGACAGACAGACAGACAGACAGACAGACAGACAGACAGACAGACAGACAGAAAGACAGACATGGCATTTATAATATTAGTATGGATTAGTAATGGATATGGAATGGTCGTATTTAAGTATGGATGGTAAGCTGACTGTCTGATTGGCTGTTGATATATCAACGCACAGCCCAAACCGCTGCTCCTAGAGACATGAATGCAGGGTGTGTAGTCTTTGTGAAAAGTAGAAACCGGCCAATGTGGGAGCCCCCCTTTAATATTTACTTTATTGTTATTTAATTATTTATTTTGAAAGGTAATAGTAAAGGTTAACATTCTGTGAAAATTTTAAAGCATCTACCAGCTGTTACCGTTTTAAATATTGAGCAAAAAAATCCTTAATATTTTATTTTTGTTATTTTTAAACAGAGTCAGACAGACAGACAGGGCTTAGTAATAGGGTCCCGTTTTACCCTTTGGGTAGGAAACCCTAAAAAGGATTTTTGGAAATTCAACCCCATAGGGAAATATGGAAGGCGGTGAAGCAAATTGTATTGCTTAGTAAGAAATTAATTAACATTGGGCGTCACCTCTCGCGATCAATACCAGCGCCCTCTTATGCATCTGCCTACAATGCGGCAGTAATGAGCTAGTATTTTTTATTATTGTGTCAAGCGTTGTAATGGCCCATTTTTCGGGCATGTGCCCCTTTTTGACCTGTCGCTCTAGGCACGTGCCTTTTTCGCCTTAGGAATAATCCGCCACTGCCTGCGACCTTAACAAGGTCATCAATCCATCTGGCATACATAAGCACTAAATGCAAAATTATCTGTTGTCTTGCAGGACACTGAGAAAGTTAAGGAGAGGCTGCCATCATCTCCAACTTGGTCCTTGGAACAGTTACCTGAATCTAGGCTGAAGATGGTAGTAAGTATTTATTGTAAATAATGCCCCTTTTAGACTTCAAAACAAGAAGGTCCTACCTTATTTTCTTTTAAACAAACATAAACACATTAGCATGTTTTATTGTTCGCAATTATGTCGCGTTAGGCTAGACCAAATCTGAAGTGGCTTTTAGAATAGGGATGACGACAGCATAAAAAAAATTGCATTCTGTTTAGTTTTTGCTTGATCAAAATAATATAATAATATTTTTTTTTTTTTTTTGGGAGTGGGAAATCATCAAATGACTTCTCCCGCCATGGGGCGGGAGGGCGTGTCAGACTTTTACTGACTAAAACCCACTCATGTTCCTTCGGTTGCTCTTTATGTTCCGGGGTCACAGTAACTATTATAAACATTCTGCAACCCCGGCAGGCATTGGCCCTGTTGGGCCCCTTCCTTTGCTGACTCTCCCTGAGGGGCGCGAACACTAACGCGCCGCCGCAATGGGGCCATTACTGGCATTCCATTGCGGCCTCGGTAGTCGCGGCGGCAGCGGCGGACGCGGCAGCAGCGGGGACGTCGGGAGCCGTGGCGGCAGCGGGATCGGCGGAACGATCGGCGGCAGCAGCGGGAGCGGCGGGGGCGGCGGCAGAGGGCTTCCTGCCCTTTCCTCTGGTCCTGGTGGGTGGGGCGCAAGCCTTGCCCCCAGCCCGGTGATCGGCCGGCTTGCCGGCTGCCGCACATACGAAGCAGTGCGGCGCGGCGGTGCACGAGCCGGCCTTGTGACCGGGCTGACCGCAGCGGAAGCAGTCGCCGCTGCGGTCTACCTCCGAGGTGCAACGGACACCGACATGGTGTCCCACCTGGCACCTGAAACACCTCAGAGGCCTGGGCTCCAGCAGCTTGACCTGCGCCGAGGTCCAGTCTCCGACCAGTAGTCGGTTGCCTTTTCCCGCAATCGCCTTTGCCGCCGGTACGGGGCTACTCACGATGACCGCTCCCAGCCCGGAGCGGTCAAAGCGGATGGCGCCCACCCACACATCGCTAGCGGGACAGCCCCCCACTTTGGCGACGGCGGCCACCAGTTCCTCCTCTGTGACGGAGTCGTCCAGGCCGGTGACGCGCATGTCAATGCGCATGGTGGGTTTGGACACTCGTACCTCTTCCGCCTGGAGGGACTCCCGCAGCCTTTCGGCCAAGGCATCGGCGACGGGGCCGCTGGTCGCCCCCGGGACCTCCAGCATGCGGGCTCCGGTCGCCGTGACTCGGAGCCGCAGACCTTCGGTCACGCCGACCTCAGCGAGGTTGACCGCTGCCTTAGCCTTCGAAAGGACTGCCGCGTATGTGACGCCCTTTTTCTCCGCGTCCGGCTGCAGGGTTAATACCACCGCTGCAGACTTAGGGGCGCGGAGCCTGGCCGCGAGGCTCTTGGCCTTGCGGCGCTCTTGCCGCCGCTGCCGCTGTTTGGCGGCCCTGGCCACCTTAGCCGCCTTTTTCCCCTCCCCGGCGACTTGCCAACCGGGCTCAGCCGGAGCTTCGGCAATCGGGGGAGGAGGAGGAGGCGACGTGGGACACTGTGCAGCCGCACTCGCTGCGGGTGCCCCCACCACTTTGGGCTTTGCCGCCTTGCCCTTTTTGGTTGGCGTGGCCTTCTCCTTCGCGGGCTCCGGCGCAGCGGCTGGAGCTTGGCCAGGTCCGCGCGTAACTGAACATTCTCCTCTCGGAGCGCCTTTATGTCCGCCCGCATTGCGGCCAGCTCCCTTTCGACCTGTGTGGGCTCCTGGGGACTGTTGGCCTCCGCCCGCATTGCGGCCAGCTCCCTTTTGGCCTGTGTGGGCTCCTGGGGCCTGCTGGCCTCCTTCGCCGCTGCCATGATCACATCGTAGGCCTCGGCCATGGCCTTGTCTTTGGAGCTTTTGCTCTTCTTCAAGGCCACCGTCGTCAGTGCAATAATATAATATCTTAGGACAATTCACACACGGTCATCTGATCCCAAGCTAAGCAGAGCTTGTGTTATGGTAACCAGACAACTAATAAAAAAATACAAAGATAAAGAGCAATTCCTTGTGATGTCACGCGCAACTTCAATGCACTGTATCTTCGTCATTTTTCGTTTAAGAGAAAAAAGAAAAAATACGTGTCCAAATTTTTTTAATAATTTAACTGACGGACTAATTACTTTTCTTTCGTCGTCTCGCCTATTCGTTACATTTAGAAGAGAAGATTTTAGTATTTCAATCGAATTAAAAAAGTACGTTTTGAAAAGGGAATATATAATCTAAGGGAATAGCAATAAAAGTTCTTTTTTGTTAAATGAATCGCCTTCATAAACTAAAAACAAAAAAATACCCTGCCTGACCCTGATAGACCCAGGAATTAAAGAGATTACCACAAACAAAAAACATATACCTCTTTTTAGTGTAGATTTATTAATTCATTATTATTTTTCTTTACAGTTCACTGATGAAGGTTCATGTTCATCAGTGTATACCACTCATCAGATATCTAGACTTCACGGAAGACGCTCCATCTACCAGCATCCCTATTCTGTAAATAAAACTCTAAATTTTAGGTGAAATGAGCTTGGGGTGAGCCAGTCACCACGCTAAGCGGCGACCGCTCACCTCACAATCACTTCACCGACTGAGATTTTGTTTACAGAATACTCCGATTACAGAACAACCGTAGTCGACATAAAGTCTAAAACACACACTGACAATTTGCTTGATATGTTAGGTTAAGATAGCTTTAAGGTTAGGTTGCGTTTACGACACCATAATAATAGTTAATTAGATTAAGCTAGGATTATTTAAAGATATTAGATTAAAAATAGCAGTAACAAAACTAATAATAAAATTTAGGCTAAGTATTTTTCTTGTTTTATTTCATGAATCCTAAAACTGAACCCCTCGGAAAGTGGTGTCAACATATCAGTTAGACCTTTGGTATTGCACGTATGTAAACATTTAAAAACTGTTCTAATCCAGGCGTACTAGACTCCGTTTATTTACACTTAGGGCCTCCGGGTCCGGGGTCCGCTCTCAAAGCGGAGCGGACGTGCAAAGAATACACAAAGAATAAACTCGCAGCGCATACGTAGGGAATTCGTTGCGGACGCGCAACGTGATTGCTGTGAATAGCAGTGTAATTTCTTCGCTAACTTGAAACAAACACGCGACGAAAACGTTGCGAATTCGCCGCGCGTCCGCGACGTCTTCGCTGTGCAGCCGCGGAATGTTCGCGACGCATGCGTTTCGCACCCGCCCCGTTCCGCAGCCGCTTGTAAACCGCTAGTGAGATAAGGCCCTTAGGTCGTTCGTCCACCGCCGACGTCACCGTCACGTCAACGAGAACGAGATGACGGCGAGCGAGTTTAGTATGAAGTGACGTAACCAGGACACCAGAGGACGAGGAGGTGCGGTGGACACGTGGCTATAGTGAGTGAATGTAGGTATGTGTCGGCACTTCGGCGCCGTCATCTCGTCCTCGTTGTCGTGACGGTGACGGTGACGTTGGACAAACGGCCTTAGTCGTTTGATTGAATTGGTTACTCCTACCAAGTATAATTGCGAATTAATCTTATAGAAAAGGTAAAAATAAACAAAATAAATATATTTACTAGCAATATTTAGCCATCACTTTATTACTTAGAACACGAATTTAAGTTTATAAAACTAATTTAATAATAGTAATTATTATATTTCTAGTTACTAATAGGCATAGTCATAGCAGACATAGGTACATTAAGTTTGTTACTAGTAAGTACTTACATTGTGGCGACATCTATCGGCCAACATGTGAACTAAAACTCAACTCAAACCCGAATACTCAAACGTCACTAAATTTTTAAGACGTTCTAAAATCTGTTGCTGTCTTTGTCACTCTAAAGGGATAAAGTAAGGACAGCAACAGGTTTGAGAGTATCTTAAAAATAAGTTACGTTTTAGTATTTGGGAATCGGGAGTATACTAGGTGTATTTTTGGTCTTGCACAACCCGCTAGGAGATGATTCTACTCATAAAAACAAACAACTTTTATTATGGAACCAAATCTGAAATCTCGCTATCAGCTGTCTCATACATTATGGTCGGAAGGGCATTAAACTTTTGTTAGAAACAGCTGATATTTTTATCGCGATTTCAGAGTTGTTTCCATAATAAAAGTTGTTTGTTTTCAAGGGTAGAATCATCTCCTAGCGGGTTGTGCTAGACCAGAAATACACCTAGTATCTCGCAGTCATCCGAAATTTCATACCCGTACATCGAGATAGCCCTGTTATCCCTGTTGAGGCTGCTACGGAAAATGATATTATAAGTAAACAGAAGTCTATAGGTTACAGGCAGTGCATGTGGCACTTTAAAATGTAGTTATTTCACGAAATTATAATAGTCACAAATTATAATCGTCTCTTTTTCACTCTCAATACTTGAATCATGTCATTCGGCTTGCTCTTGGTCCCAGACTAGCCCGAGGGCATAGACGGAGCCTACGATGGAGCGAGCTTACCCAGTAGATGCCTATGCACTCGTTTCTTAAATACTTCCGGGTTATATGAATTTGGAAACACAGACGCCGGCAGGGAGTTCCATTCCTTTGCGGTGCGCATTATGAACGATTTTGAGAAGCGCTGCGTGCGGATATGAGGAATATTAACCAAGAAAGGGTGGTATCCCGCCGTACGTCTGGATGTCCGGTGGTAAAATGGAGATGAGGGAATGAGCTCGTGTAGCTAATGAGCACACTCACCGAAGTGCAATCTGTAAAATACCGCCAGACAGGCAACTTTACGCCGATGTGCTAGAGGAATGGAATATGGATTGGCTACGGACATCTAACAATACATGGTTGGTCTCCAGTTTGACAGGTGTCAAGGGAAACCTCCTCGTAATTAATTTCTTCATATTGCGGTTCTTCTTGAGCTGCGATTTCTTTAGCACACTCTTTTCGAAAGAGTAAGTTTACGTAAAACGGCAGGTTTGAGTTTGGCTGCAAAATAAACAAAAACATTATTAAACCTTCGAACACACGGGATTCGAGACACAATAGAAAGACAATAGCAGCGCGACTGCCGGCTGTCGCTTCGTCGTTGAAAGGTTAAATACTTATCATAATTGTTGTGTTTAAAGTTAGGCCCGAGTCACACCGGAATGGCATTAATTACCATTGCCTTAAATACCAAGACGTTAATCATTAAGTGAGAGAAGAATCTGTTAGTAAACCGCGGATTCACAATTGTGATTAGAAAAGAGATTTAAAGTGGTATTTTTTTTTGTTATTAACGTTTTTTGCAATTTGACGCTCAATGTGTATTGATATAAAATTATTTGCGACTGTAATAGGCCATTAGTTACAGAATTATAATCATTAATATCATCAATACAACCCTCACAGTGCAGTGCTTACAACGCTACCTATTGAATAACTTTTTATAATCAATCGCGTTATAATAAGTACAAATAACTTTGCTACTGGGTGCACGGGGTCCGAATTCCATTGGCAATTGAATACGAGCTAACGACCAAATGTAATTGCGCTTTAATCTTTATGAACGGAAAAAAATAATAAACAAAATAAAGACACAACAACGTTATCTAGTAATCATTTTATTAGATATACTTAACACAAATTTATGCCTACCAAACTGATATTTTAACTTAGGTATAGACTATTTCTAATTACTAACGGCATAGTCATAATAAACATACATGATATAATTTACTAGTAAGTACATTGTGGCGATATCTATCAGCCAAACTGTGAAAAGTCACATCGTATAAATCGCTCAGTCCAGATCCGAAATATCATATCCGTGGATACTTGTTCAGAGCCAAGTCATGGAAAACACTTAGGTCCACATCGAGAAGGTATTTTTCCTGTGTTTCCAAAACATTTTTTGTTCTGTTTTCTTTTCTTTCTTTCTTTTAGATGGCACTGTTTAGTCTGCTAAGGACAATGCTACGGACATCTAACAATACATGGTTGGTCTCCAGTTTGACAGGTGTCAAGGGAAACCTCCTCGTAATTAATTTCTTCATATTGCGGGTCTTCTTGAGCTGCGATTTCTTTAGCACACTCTTTTCGAAAGAGTAAGTTTACGTAAAACGGCAGGTTTGAATTTGGCTGCAAAATAAAAAAAAACATATTAAACTTTGGAACACACGGGATTCAAGACACAATAGAAAGACAATAGCAGCGTGACAGCCGGCTGTCGCTTGAGGTTAAATATCAATAGTGTTGTGTTTAAAGTTAAGGGGGAAGCTTCAAGTAACAAAGTGCGCCGTTTATAAAATGATAGAGTCTTATCTGAAAGAAAGAAAGAAAAACAGTTTAGGTATTCGTGCTTTACAGTAAACTAGCTTCTGCCCGCGGCTTCGCTCGCGCTAGAAAGAGACAAAAAGGAGCCTATGTTACTCTCCATCCCTTTAACTATCTCCACTTAAAAAATCACGTCAATTCGTCGCTCCGTTTTGCCGTGAAAGAAAGACAAACAGACAGACAGACAGACAGACAGACACACTTTCCCATTTATAATATTAGTATGGATAGAACTTATGTACTAAATAATATAGGTACATATATAAACTATTGCACGAAAGGGCTAGCGCTCAGTATAATGCCGGGCCCGTACACAGGCACGAGTCCATGGCGCTGGTTTTCAGCGCTAGCTGAAGGCGTATCTCACATGTAGTAATTATCGCCTTTTAATTGAGGCAATAGTGAATGAACTCTAAAACACTCTGAAATAGGAGACACGCTTAAAAAACTGAAACAATCAAAAACCCAACTGCAATTTCGATAGTCGATGGCTTTTTTCTAACTTTTGAAATTGCAGTTGGGTTTTTGATTATTTCTATTTAATTTTTTTTTAGCATACATACGCCGTTTATAAAATGTCAGATTCTTACCTCAGTTAGTGATTGGCGTCTTTGTATTTGAGGCAATGGCAATTGAGCTCTGTCTCTCTTCGGTTTTTTCCAGCATCGCTTGTTGAGTGCATATAGTAATATTACAATGAGAAAGACCATCACAGATATTGATGTCAAATAGTAGACGGTTGTATTTGTATCTGAAACTACACAAAATAAGCTAAACTACGTAAGCATTTTTGTGCGGCTATGTAATTATTTTAAGAGAAAATAAAAAAAAAGCATTCATTAATTCAAGATAAGTTACATAAAATTACTTAGGTGCTGATTCACTTGTTCAATAACTAAACAAAATTTAAGTGCATCTTTCTCTTTCTATTTCTTAAAGAAAAGGGCAGAAGATACAGATAAAGGGCATAAGATTTTGATTTAAGTTTAAATAATCCTGATCCTGTCAAATTAGACAGCGCCTGAAGTAAATCAAGGTATTTTAAGTCGTTATGTTTTTAATCGCGTAAAACACTGGTATCCAGCTTAATCCGGTTAGGCTGGAAGCCGACCCAACATAGTTGGGAAAAGACTAGGGAGATGATGATATTATTTTTAATGGCGTCTAAATTATCTATGGAGTGTCTCAGTTTGACAGGACCAAACTTATATTTTATCTTCTGTCCTTTTCTTAAGGAAATGGAGAGATAAAGATGCACTGGACTTAATTTGGTCTAGTTTGTGAACAAGGGAATAGGCCTTATTCTATAATCAATCAGGGGCTCAAGTCTGCTATTGTCATCGACTCCTCGATATTTGAGTTTTGACGTTTTTTTTCAATTCTCAATTCTCAATTCTTTATTGCGTACCATAATGTATACATAAGTTGGTAGGAAACAGTTACATAGTCACAAATTCACAATTATGGACCCTGACGGGCACAGCATAGATCAAGTAGGAGAGAGGAGGAAGGACACTGGTAGTAGTTATATTAATAAAATTATCGTCATATAAAATTGTATAAATTATTATTGTTCTCTTTATTCATCTATAAATACATAAAAAATACATTTTTAAATATTAATTTATAAAAAAAAAAAACATTTAAAAATATAAAATTTAGTAGCCCACCGGTATCGGGAACAGGGTCCAAGCTACCGGTGGTCAGGGCTCCAGAGAAAGGAACCTCCTGACAATGCGCGCCGTGTCCAGTAGTACTGCCTTCTGAATCAAGCGCTTGATCCAGCCACCTAACGAGAGCCTCTTGAGATGTTGATCGAGGCTCTTGGCTATTAAGCCATTGGCAGAAACAACTATCGGCACAATGATCGCTGAGTCCACATCCCACATGTCGACAACCTCGCGAGCCAAGTCGATATACTTAATTTGTTTATCTTTCTCGGCCTTCACGAGGTTCCCGTCATGCGGGACCGTAACGTCAACGATCATTGCGCGCCGCTCCAATCGATCCACCACCACTATATCAGGCTTGTTTGCTATAACAGTCCTGTCAGTGATGATGGATCGATCCCAGTACAATGTGACATTGCCATCTTCGAGAACTGGGTCGGGCACATACTAGTACGGTACTTCAGATTCTACGAGGCCGTATGTCAGAGCAAGTTGCTGATGGATAATCCTGGCCACGAGGTTATGCCTATGCAAGTACTCCTCGTTAGCAAGACGAGAACAACCAGAGATAATGTGTCGAATTGATTCTCCCGGTAGGTGACACGCCCGACATATGTCAACCGTACCATCTTTCACAATAAATCTCCGATAATTCTTCGTCATGATAACTTCGTCCATAATTGCACAGACAAAACCTTCGGTTTCCCCAAATAGGTCACCGAATCGCAGCCAGGATACGGACGCTAAAAAGTCTACATCAGGCCCATGTAGGGCCCGGAAAAACCGTCCGTGTAGCTCCTTACTCTGCCATACCTCCTCGCGATCCTTCGTCTCAAGCACTACAGGTTTGCGCCAGTTCTCTTTACCTAAGGAGAGCGGAGTGAGGTCCTTGTCCACAGTGACCACATCTCGGTGCATCCCCACGTCAGCTTTAAGGAAATAATCCCCGAGGCTGTATATCTCGCGGTTGTGGAGAGACTTGGCATTTAGAAAGCCTCGTCCTCCACATTTCCGTGGGATATACAGTCTCATCACTGATGATCGCGGGTGATGCATCCGTTATGCCGTCAACAATGTACGGACCTTCCTATCCAGGGCGTCGAGTTCTGTTTGAGTCCATTTGAGTATGCCGAAAGAGTACATCAACACCGGCATGACCCAACCATTAAAGGCGCGCACCTTATTTCCGCCTGACAAAAGACTATTTAAAACTTTGTTCAGGCGGCCGAAGAAGCGCTCCTTTAATGATTGCTTCACGCCAGCGACATTAATGCCTAACGCTTCCGACATACCCAAATATTTGTATGTCTCAGTTGAAGAAAGGGATCTAAGGTTTATGGAATCTGAGAGTTGAACTTCCGCAGATTCCATAATCTTCCCTCGCTTGACATGCATGACCGCACATTTGTCCACACCGAATTCCATCCTGATGGCACTACTAAAAGTTTCTGTTACCTTCAGTAGCTCCATCAGTTGCAAATCATTGGGGGCAAACAGTTTAAGGTCATCCATGTAAAGAAGGTGAGATATTACCTGACCTCCTCTCTTCAACCGATAGCCTAGACCTGAATCCTCCAGCAATGTGCTTAGCGGATTCAAGGCTAGGCAGAACCAAAGCGGACTCAAGCTATCACCCTGGAATATGCCCCGCTCAATCCTTATCGGTTCGCTATTCCTCTGGAAGTGTCGACATCCTGGATAGCGAAGCACCGTCCTCCATTGCTCCATGCACGACTTCAAGAAGGTGCACAGAGTTGCATCAATCTTATACAACTCCAGCACCCTCGTGAGCCATGCATGTGGCACAGAGTCATAGGCCTTCTTGTAGTCTATCCAACATGTCGACAAGTCCTTTCGGGATCGGCGAACCTGTTGGTTGATGGCCATATCAATCAGGAGTAGCTCCTTAGTACCGCGGGACCCATTCCTACATCCATTTTGAGAGGGAGACATGATACTATTAATCTCTATATGTTTGTTGATTTTGGCTCTCAAAATAGATGTAAGAACTTTATAGACCGTCGGTAAACAAGTTATCGGTCTATAATTCTTGGGTTCCGCTGTACTACCTGACTTATGGAGCAGGTGGGTTATACCTGTTGTTAAAAACTGGGGCAGCGATCCTGATTCCAAGGCCGATTGGAACCGGGACGCCAAGCAAGCATGCGAACCTCTAAACCATTTTATCCAGAAGTTGTGCAGTCCGTCCGGCCCTGGAGATTTCCAATTAGGCAACGGACGAACCGCACAAGCTACATCTTGGGGGCTGATTGTAATTGCCCCCATTTCTGGTATCGGTTCGCACGCTCGCTCAATTCCCCGAATCCAATCGCCCTCAGTGTGTCGGACAGGCACCGACCAGATGCTGCGCCAGAATGAGCACATGGCATCATCATCCGGTAGGCACGTATCAGACACACCTTGAATCGGTCGCTCCCAAGCTCTATACACCCACCTTTCATCACTCTGGAACGTACGATTCAGAGCATATCGATCCACCCGTCGCTTATACCTACGGATACGGCTTGCCCATGCATACACCTTCTGCTTCAGAAAGTCGATGCGCTCTGTGACCCGAGACATATAGTCTCGAGGACTAGTATTAGTCCCTGAGAATGCCCGTCTCACAAAGCGCATCACTCTTGGGCGAGTATTGCCCTCTCTGAAGCAGTTAAGTTTGCCGATGAGCACTCTGGCCCCGTCAATGCGCCTCTCAATTCTGTACTGCCACGCCGGTACGGTCGGTTTCGGTCGTGTAGCTCTGTCATCATTAGGGAATTTGACATGAGCTACACGACATACCGCAACAGCCGCACAATACAGAATCGAATGCACATCAACGAGGTCTTCGCAGTCATCAAAATAATTTGATAACTGCGAATCCAGAGCACACACCAGCGCCCTATTTTTGTTATGCATAGGCAAGCGAGGTAAGCGTGGTCTGAGTTCGGGGGGAACAGATCGATACCTCTGAATCGCACCCTCCAAAGCGCTCCTTAACTCGTCATTGCACTGGGTACTTACTTGAGAAACCATGTCATCACTCCCCTCATCATTATGACTGGATGTTGGCATTACAGGCTCAACACTCACAGTCTGTGACGGAGGGACAATGACACGGCTTCCCTGCATTTCCGTTCGCAGGCGATCAAGCACAGTGTCATCCAACATATGATTACGCTGGATAACACGCACCTGATCCGACAGTCGTTGTGCCGAAACGTTGATAGCTGGCTCAAGCACCTGAAACAGAGAGAGCATCCGAACACGGTACGCGGTCAGATTATTTCCCCCCTCTGTAGCCCCATAATATGCGCGCATGACGTTCTCGTTGATTGATTGCGTCCATCGCATGCGCGCACTTCCACCGGGAGCGGGAACCCTATCAGAGACCGGTGGGTCTCGAAGTCCCAAGCGATCCAGTGGCCGGCGACCTCCCCGCCGACGTACAGGTGGTGGCGACGTCGGCGGAGAGAAGTACTCGTCGCTCGAGCTCGACGCAACTGCCACGGCCGGTGTCACAGCACTCGCGGTGGGGCTGGATTCCGGCGGCGGCGAGGCGGAGCTGAGCGACGGGTCCGGGGATGGTGGGCGTGCTTTTCTTGTTGCTGATCTTGTTAACATCGTTTCGTTCGTTGTTTTCTGCGTTTCATGTTATTTATTAATTTGATATGACATTAGTTTTTTCCATGGTGACATATGTCACCATTGTCGGTTTTTTGTGCTTATGTAAAATCATTGTATAAATTACTTTTACTATGGTTTATTATATTTGTTGATTTATATTCCAAAAATTTTATTGTAATAACATATGGGTATGGTATTAGGATAATTTTATATATTTATTTTAAACACTACACAAAAAACTTGACGTTGACGTTGTGGGTGTTGCCAGCTTATTATTTATTATTGTTATTATTATTGTTTTTTCTTACATTTTACAGTTTTTGTTTTGGAAATGTAGCGTTCATACCCCCCTTTTTGGGTCAGGGGTTAAAAATCACTTACCTTGGTCATTTGATTTATTTCTAGTATTAAAATGTTGGTATGTATCATTTGTAGTATTATCATTTTTGACTTGACTTTTTTTAATGTTTTTATTTTTGACTGGCCGTTTAGTAGTATTTTCATTTTGGACTAGCGGTTCTGTAGTATGTTCCATTTTGACCGTTTTAAACGTAGTGGTTTCTTTATTTTCTGTTACTTTTGTAACTGAGATATCTGATGTAGTTGAATTAGCGCCATTTTCTACAAAAAAGTAAAAATATCGTCAGAATCTATACAAGGTGCCTCAAAGAGCAGTCAGCAGTCAGCACGTGAAGGGCCAATGCCTGCCGGGGTTGCGGAATAGTTCTAATAGTTACCGCGGCCCCGGAACATAATGGGCAACTGAAGGAACATAAGTGGGTTTTAGCCAGTAAAATTCTGACTTAAGTTCATCTTGAACATCACAGACATTGGTGAAGGTAAACATCGTGAGGAAACCTGGTGGGTTACCATGACGTTTAAAGTAAGATTGTTTTATTCCTGTACCAGTGTGTGCAAGTGACAGCGTTAGACACGTTTTCTAGCGCCGTCTCTTGCCCACTGAAAGTAATATCGAAGTAATACCGCAGATTACTAAATAGGAAATACTGCTTGTGCTGAAAGCTTGTGGTAGGACCCCTGAACTTTTAATTAATATAAGCTCGAAATGGCCAATCCACCTTGAGCGCGTGTGGTGATCAATGCTCGTGCCTTCTCTGTATGAGAAGCGGCCTTTGCCCTGCAGTGGGTCATTGATAGGCTGGTATTATTTATTAATGATTTATTATTTGTTATAACACTTACCTGATCCACTATAATGGCACCACGGTTTTGCCTCCCCAATTTTGACAACCAGCATACTTTTGTCTTTAATAAATCTTTCTATGGCGTTATTGTTTTCATGAGATACTGTTATATAGTATAAACAACACATTATCGAACCATTATGTGACGCCGTCGGAGCAAAAATCATTTTTGTTGAATTATAGGTAAAAATCTTGTCGCCTTGAGAAGTGATCCAAGCAACTTGAACATCTAGAAGTTAAAATATATATTAAATGCCGTGTCATCCTCACGTATGGTACTTAGACATGGTCTTTGATGACTACGCCATAGAACAATGGAACGTAGTATTCTGGGTATCAAGTTGTCAGACCAGGTTAGGAATACTACCATCCGCTCGATCACAAAAATCGCTGATGTCACTCGGAAAGCTGCCACACTGAAGTGAAACTGGGTGCCGGGGTTGCGGAATGTTTATAATAGTTACAGTGACCTTGGAACATAAAGGGCAATAGAAGGAACATGAGTGGGTTTTAGTCAGTAAGAGTCTGACACGCCCTCCCGTCGCACCCAGGACGGGAGCAGTCATTGGATGATTTCCCACTCACCAAAAAAAAAAAAAAAAGTGGAACTGGGTTGGACACATCTGCCGCATGTCGTACGAGCGATGGCTATACGCACGACTTGCAACAGTGGGTGCCTTTACTTGGGAAGCGACATCGCGGTAGGCCGAGGCGGAGATGGCGGGACGAACTATAGACTCCTTCGATAAAGACTGGTCCCAAATAGCTTTATGCAGAGAGAGGTGGAAGGAGGTTAGAGAGGCCTTTGCCCTGCAGTGGGAAAGTTTAGACTAGTATTAATAATAATTAATGAACAAAAACTTACTGTCAGAAATATTGGTATATTGTTCACAGCTGAATGTAATGGTTTTTGATTCAACGTACGATATTATTTTATCGACTGTTGGCTGATCTGAAATAAAATACGGATTTTGTTATTTTGTTAAGATATTCTAATCTATATACAAGGTATATTTTTGGTGCCGGGGTTGCGGAATGTTTATCATAGTTACTGTGACCCTGGACCATGAAGGGCAATCGAAGGAACATGAGTTAGTCAGTAAAAGTCTGACCCGCCCTCCCGCCGCACCCAGGACGGGAGCAGTCATTGGATAATTTCCCACTCACCAAAAAAAAAAGGTATGAGATTTTTATTGCGGTACCAACTCTGAAATCGCGAGAAAAAATATCAGCTGTTTGTAACCAAAGTTTAATGCCCCCTGACCATTAAACAGCTGATATTTTTTTCGCGACTTCAGACTTGGTTCCATAATAAAAGTTGTTTGTTTTCATGGGTAGAATCATCTTCTAGCGGGTTTTTAAAGACCAAAAATATACCTAGTATAAAAAGTAAGGGTTGTAGGTTCAAACCCAGGCAAGTACCAAAGCCATGTGACTTTTTCAATTCATTATCAATATATGTACTTCCTACATACCTACAGCTTTCCATTGATTTCTAAAAGAGGGATTATGGAGACTCTTGCTCCTCCGTTTTGGTACGAGCTTCAACTTTTTGTCAGACATAAATAAATATAAATATCTTGGGACATCTCGCACACGGCCATCTGATCCTAAACTAAGCAGAGCTTGTACTGATTGTGTGCTGATTCTCTTGTTCGCAAACTTAACTAAACTTAAGTCAAGTGCATCTTTCTCTTACCATTTCATTAAGAAAAGGACAGAAGATAAAAAATTGTTTAGTCCTGTGAAATTAGCTAGCGCCTGACACCCAACCAACAGCCGGCTGTCTGGGTATCCCATTTCGTTATACTCCTTATTTTTATTACTTACAGACTACTTTTGTATGAACAAGTTTGGGTATTTAAGTTCTTAAAATAAATTTCCTACAATTAAAAAAAAATTTATAATCTATGCTCGTACGTTTTTCTTTTTGGGGTAGTAGTGTTTCCGCCGCCATTTTGTTTATTGCGTAATGGCTGAGGGGCTAATACTCACTGTTATTATCACTTAGGTTGATTATTTTCATTCTTGATGCTGTACAGAATGTAGTGAAATTAAAAACAAACTGTAGGCAACCACTCGTAGCGTTATATACATTAATTAAAGAATATATACTAGTGTTGTCGTCGAATTTCTCCAGAGTTATCTTAAGCTGAGAGTTAAATGCTTTCGTCGGTCTTAGATTACCAATAAAATGATCTGAAATGATAAATAAAAAAACATTATTCATAATATTTATAATTCTAGGACAACTCACACACGGCCATCTGGTACCAAGCTAAGCAGAGCTTGTGTTGTGTTAACCAGACAAGTGATTTTGTAATGTAGTTAGAAATACATACATATAGATATTTCTATGATATAGATAAATTACAACAATACATAAAATAAACAATCATGCTCATCACACAAAGTTTCTCCTGGGTGGGAATCGAATCCCCCGACCAACATGCCCGTATAAATAGATAATAATCTATAATATCTTGGGTCATCTCAAATATGGCCATCTGATGCCAAACTAAGCAGACCCTATACTACCTATGTGGTAAACTGGTAACCCGACAAATGATATACATAGGTACTTATATTTATAACTAGCTTTTGCCCGCTACTTCGTCCGCGTGGATTAATAGTTCCCGTTCCCGAGAATTTCGAGGAAGAAAAGTATCCTTCCTTTCTCGGGTTCCAGACTAATCTGTACCAAATTTCATTTAAATCGGTTCAGTGGTTTAGGTGTGAAGAAGAGACAGACAAACAGAGTTACTTTCGCATTTATAATATTAGTACGGGTTAATAGACATCATCTCCATAACTTTTTCCTCAAGTATGTTGAGGTCGGCTTCCAAACTAACCGGATTCAGCTGGATATCAGTGTTTTACGTGAAGCGACTGCCTATCAGAACTCCACAACCCAGTAACTGGGCGACACTATACTTCTTGGTTAGACTTTCTGGTTTCTGACTACCCGTTACGGCTGTCAAAGTTCTACGAATGACAACGGGGATCAATGACCAGCCCCCTTACCATGACGTTTAAAGTAAGATTGTTTTAGTCCTGTTTCAGGAGTGTGCAAGTGACAGCGCTAGACACGTTGTCTAGCGCCGTCTCTTTTCCACTGAAAGTAATATCAAAGTAATACTGCTATAAGGGCTTGTGTGTGGTACGCCCCCTGTAAAATTGGTTTCCGCTGAGAGCACTTTTAATTATTTCTCTTCCATTTTAATTGTTGTTTGCTAATTGTAGTTTGTTGTGTTTTTACATTTTCTATTCACATAATTGTTACTCCATTAATTATAGGTCTAGGTACAAGATTATAATACATAGTTCAAATTGTATCTTTATGTAAATTTAAAATTTTAAATATTGTCTTTGCATACCCTTGAAGAGGGTGGAATATGTCATGTATTTTTAATTTTATAACATCTTTTGTCTACCATATTTCACGCAAATAAATGATATTCTATTCTATTCTAATGGCTTCACGTGCTTTCCGAGGGTTAGTAGCGTTATGACTACATCTCGATAAGACTAAATAGCAGATATATGACTAGTTCGCTATAGGACTTAATCTCGATATGACTAGATCTTGTTAGGACTATATCGTGTTTGGACTAGATCGCAATAAGGCCAGATAGCGTAACGACTATATTTTCTTTTGTTTTTGGAGTACAGTTATCGAGTTAAAGCATTAAGTTTTTTTCTTCTAATAAGCTTCTAACCCCTTTCCGAGGCCCGGGACAGGACGTCAGTCAAGTCCAAGATAAACTTTAGAAAGTACAATATGAAATGAAAAAGTCACATTGGTACTTGCCTGAATTCTAACCCACAAGCTCTTCTTCTCTCACTTCTTCACAGGGTTTTTTATATTTCCATCCAAAATTTAAACCCTTTGGGTTGGAATCCCCAAACATCCTTTCTTAGTGGTTACCTACTCTCACAAAGAACACACCCTGCAAGTTTCATGTCTCTAGGAGCAGCGGTTTGGACTGTGTGTTGATATATCAACAGTCAGGCAATCAGTCAGTCAGTTTAACATGTCTTATGTATTCATCCATACTAATATTATAAATGGGAAAGTGTGTCTGTCTGACTGTATGTTTGTCTTTCTTTCACGGCAAATCGGAGCGACGAATTGACGTGTTTTTTTAAGTGGAGATAGTTGAAGGGATGGAGAGTAACATAGGCTACTTTTTGTCTCTTTTTAAAGCGAGCAAAGCCGCGGGCAAAAGCTAGTAAATAAATAAATATAAGAGCCATAACTAATATTCTTGTTTAAATTGTAATGAGGCCTGCGAAGTTATCGATGCTATTTTAATAATGCCTATGTATAATGTAGGTACCCGCCATAGAAGGCAAATGAGGTCGTGGAAAATACAATTAATACCAAAACAATTAAAACCTTTCAACGACTAAGCGACAGCCGGCTGTCGCGCTGCTGTTGTCTTTCTATTGTGTCTGAATCACTTGTGTTTGAAGGTTTAATCGTACATTAGCTTTCGCCCGCGGCTTTTACGATAAAATGACGACATTTCAATACTCTTTAGGATTGGAATTTTCAGAAATCCTTTTCAAATTCATATTCTTTATTGCACACAATAAACATAAAATATAAACTTAAAGCAAAAAATACAAAAAAAAAACTTATGTACAATGGCGAGCTTAACCCAAAAATGAGTTCTCTACCAGCAAACCAAAATCTTGTAGTGAGATTTGCAACGGAGGATATGCTTATGTGCAAGAACCTTTCTTAGTAGATACTTCTCTTCACAAAGAACACATCCTCCGAGTTTCATGTCTGTGGAAACACCGGTTTGGGCTGGGTTGTGGACTTCTGAATCCGGTTAGGCTGGAAACCGACCCCAACATAATTGGGAAAAGGCTAGGGAGATGATAATGATTGTACCTACTCCGCCGGGGTTGCGGAATGTTTATAATAGTTACCGTGACCCCGGAACATAAAGGGCAACCGAAGGAACATGAGTGGGTTTTAGTCAGTAAAAGTCATACACGCCCTCCCGCCGCACCCAGGACGGGAGCAGTCATTGGATGATTTCCCACTCACCAAAAAAAATGATTGTACGTACCATTCTCGCCAATATACTCTTGTTTCCATTGTTGATAGGGCACCATACGACCATGGTAATTATTTAGATTTAGGTCTGACTTGCACACTATAGAGTTCACGTTGTCAACTACCATTATTTTCTCTGAAATAAATAAGTAAAAAATTGTTTTCAGATAACTCAGACACGGCCATTTTTTTGTGGATGGTACTTAAATTATCGACGGGGCCCTCTTGGGCAAATGCTTGCCGGGTTTGCGGAATGTTTATAATAGTTACCGTGACCCTGGAACATAAAGGGCAACCGAAGGAACAAGGGTGGGTTTTAGTCAGTAAAAGTCTGTCACTAAGGGAGAAGCGATTTAAAGATTTTCATTCTCAAAAAAAAACACTATTACTTTTGAAAAAGGAATATAAATACATACCTGATAAATCTTTTTTGTTTTCTATATGTATGTCTGCTTCAGAAAGGTATATTAAAGACAGTAAAATACACAAAACGCTATACATATTTAATGAAGAATGATATTACAGCAATTATTTATTATGTCCTTAGAAATATAATGTTTAAATGCTTTGAGATTTACGAACACAATTCATGTGTTACCCAGTTAATTAATAAGACATTATTATTGTTTTAACAAGAAGGTTAAGGAAAATAGTAATAATAAATATATGCAATATGTTATAATAATATTGACGGGTCAGTTGGTCTAGTGGTTAGTGACCCTGACTGCTAAGCCGTGGTCGTAGGTTCGATTCCCACCCAGGACAAAGTGTGATGAGCATGATAGTTTGTTCTGTGTCTGGGTGTAAATTATCTATAATATGTATGTATTTATTAAGTATATAAGTATGTATATCAGTTGTCTGATTACCATAAGGCCACGTCCGCAGGCAGGTGGCTTGCTTAGCGCCTAGAGCCTAGCGGCTTGCATCCTGGCTATTTGCTTGGATACACAGTGGCCGTACATGAGGTGGTTTGCGTGGTAGGTCGCTAGGTGCCTTGGGCATTTGCTTGTCGCCACGTTGACGAGATGTCGCTTTCAAAAATAGCTCTAAAACTACTGCTCACAGAAAATTCATCTTTAAAATATATTAGTTCACGGCCTTATCCGTCATGTTGGGTTCATGATTATAAATAAATCACGGTCAAGTTATGGGGAGTTGTTCCACGAAGGTTTTCTTTTGAAAACTGAAACAATCAATATTTCATCCATTGTTTTCTTCTAACCTCCTATTATTCCTCCTAGTATTACAAAAATCCGAGTTAAGTTTTCACCCAGTGGCTACTTTTCAACCTGGCGCCTCGCAACAAAAAACCAACACGTTTTTTTACATGGATGCACGCCAAGCGACTAGCTAGGCGCTAAGCGCGCAGTGCAGCCGGTCGCGTTCATTTTAGAACGTTTGTTTTACTAAGCTACTAGCTAGGTGACGCGCTAGACACTAGGCGCTAAGCAAGCCGCCTGCCTGTGCGGACGTGGCCTAACACAAGCTCTGCTTAGCTTGGGATCAGATGACCGTGTGTGAGTTGTCCTAAGATATTTATTTATTTATTAATATAATTTTGATTTAAGTATGTAATTAATTATTGTTATTGTTGTAAAAATCAAATCGTAACGAAGTTGGAACTGCACATTGGATATTTTTAAAGAAGAATACTTGATAACATGTTGCACGATGACAAGAGTAAGTACTTGACACACGACCAATGCCGAAGTAAATAATATAGGCAGCAGCTAGTAATGACAGCGTATACAGGGTTATTGGTAAAATACCGACATCCTCTCAGGACTATGTTACTATCATCATAAACAACAACTTTTGTTCTATGATTTTTTACAAAATGTTATACATTTACCACAAACAAATCTTCAAGATTTCGTTGTCCTATCCAACACATTTCAACTCTGTATTGTGCCGTAACCTACGCTTGCCGCGCGCGCACTGTCCTCGTTTGCTACGCAGACTTCGTCACATTTAGAGTGTTTAATTTAAATATTTTTAATTTTGTATGAAAATGTAATGAACTAACTTTAATGATAATTTTTAAAATGTCGTAGAACAAAAGTTGTTGATTATGATGTTAGTAACATAGTCCAGGATGTCGGTATTTTACCAATAACCCTGTATTTCGCGGTTTCGCTCGTAAGAAGCGTTATCTTTTGCTTTCTGTAGTGTAGTATTATATGATACTAGGTTTTGCCCGCGACTTCGTCCGCGTGGAGTAATAATATAATTCCCATTCCCGGGGGATTTCCGGGATGAAAACTATCCTATGTCCTTCCTCGGGTCCCAGACTATATTATATCTGTACCAAATTTCATTCAAATCGGCGTGAAGAAGAGACAGACAGACATTTACTTTCGCATTTATAATATTAGTAGTGTCGTGATGGCCCAGTGGATATGGCACCCGCCTCTCGTGTAAGAGGTTGTGGGTTCGAATCCGGGCAAGTACCAATGTGACTGTACTTTCTAAAGTTTATCTTAGACATCACTGACATTCCGTGCCTCGGAAAGCACGTAAAGCCGTTGGTCCCGGTTGTCATTCGTAGAACTTTGACAGTCGTTACTGGTTAGTCAGAAACTCAGACCAGTCTAACCAAGAGGTATCGTGTCGCCCAGTTACTGGGTTGTGGAGGTCAGATAGGCAGTCGCTCCACGTAAATCACCGGTATCGAGCTGAATCCGGTTAGGCTGGCAGCCGACCCCAACACGGTTGGGAAAAAGGCTAGGGAGATGATGATTTATAATATTAGTACGGATATCTACTGCTTAGTGTAGCTTACTAGCTTTGTCCTGTGATTTCACCTCAATAAGGCTTTGCCTTTTTATTACCGTCAAAGGGTGTATTCCCGTTGTCCCCTTTGACTCCCCATAATTGGGAAAACGAGAATACAATCGAATGACTTACAAACAGAGACATATATGGACAAGACCGGGGTATAGACAAGTGCGGAATGTTTATAATAGTTACCGTGACCCCGGAACATAAAGGACAACCGAAGGAACATGAGTGGGTTTTAGTCAGTAAAAGTCTGACACGCCGCCGTCCCGCCGCACCCAGGACGGGAGCAGTCATTTGATGATTTCCCACTCCCCAAAAAAATATATAGACAAGTAACCTTAAATAGAGAGTGATAGAATAAAGACGAATTAGGTATTGAATATACATTAATTAGCGTTTATAACATAAAGCTGTTAATCAGAACATAATAACAGTTTGTCGTAAATAAAATTGGTGACACATTGTTTACAGTGGTTGACCGCTGATAGCACAAATTTTACCGACAGTAGTAGTAGTGATTGGAAAAAAATAATAATTACCGCGTAAATAACTAAAATTTCGGAAGTCGGTGGCAACACAAATTGACTAGCTGAAGAGCAGCCACCGACTTCCGAAATTTTATTCTTTTCCAAGGCATGGGATGGAAGTTTATTTTGGACATCAAGCACTGACATAAAGTACATAATTATGAATTAATGAAATCACATTGATACTTGCCAGGATTCGAACCCACAACCACAGATGACTAAATAGTTACCTACCACAACCTCACATGAGACGCTTAAACACTGGGTCATAACGACCTTTTTCTAGTTTATCGGTTGAGTATTTAGTCGTCTTCCGACTAAATATTGTATCGGTAATAGTGTCCCGGTTTTCTAGACATCACTGGTTACAACAAACATTATGCGTATAAAAAGTAATGAGATTAAGTTTAAATAAAATCTTTATATATTTTTAGAGTTTCGAATCTCAAAAGGAAAATACGAAACCCTTATAACCTATCAATGTCTATGCTGGTAATACGGTATTTTACACCATCATCAATTGACGTACTTTTTATGAGCTGTCAAAACGATAATCTCCCATAGATTTTGTACTGCAAAACACCTTATGACGTCACTAAGTAAACAACTCAAAGCATCTAAAAATCAAATTTTACGGTAAATTGAATATGAACCAGATTTTTAGGGCTCAAAATCGGAGATTTTTTATAGAAATTATGTCTTACATTTATTGGTTAATGATGTAAAATACCCTATTGTTGCATAACCTATAATTATAAATAGCAAAGTATGTGTGTGTCTGTCTGTTGTTCGTTTTTCAGGCAAAACGGAGCGACGAATTGACGTTATAGTTGAAGCGACGGAGAGTGACATAGGCTACTTTTTGTCTCTTTCTAACGCGAGCAAAGCCGCGTGCAAAAGCTAGTATGTAAATATATATATATATATTACCAATTGTTCTTTTAAAGGTATTAGCCAGATAAATTACATTCCTCGGGAATCACGTTTAAAGCCCTTCGTCTTAGTTGTCATTCGTTCATCACTTGAAACATCGACATGAAATAATGTGTGGCGACATCTATCGCCGAACATGCGAACTACAACTGACAATCCTGCATCGCGATATGAAAGTTTCCGGCGACATTAGCACATGTACAGAAATCCCGACTAGAACCGTCGGGCAGTAGCCTACCAGACAACACCCGTCTGGTCGGAGGATCTTCCCTTTTCAATGGAGGATGAGGGGCTTTACACTCTGTTCCTCATACCTCTAAAAATGTAGAATAGAATACAATAATAGAATAGAATAATTGTTTATTTGCCAAGAAAGTAGGTACAATATTAAGATATTATGTTAAATTGAGTGATCCTTATACTTCCTGCCTAATTAAGGCATGCAAAACCGTTTTATAAAACATATACAGGCATACTTAACACAGACGCAATACAAGCACAATGTCAAAATAAATTATTAAGTACATACTTAGTCAAATATTAAAATTATAGTTTTAAATAATGTAGTACAAGTCAGAGTCTGAATTAGCTTAATTATTGTGATTATATGTCATGATTGAATTATTGTAAGGAACAGGTACAGAAATGTCAGAATTAATTTAAGTATTGATCATCTAAAAAATCGCAAATCGAGTAATAACATTTATTAATCAACAAATCCGTCAATTTCTTTTTAAGGACTGGAGTAGTCTGTATTATTATGTTATCTGGTATTTTATTAAAAATAATCGGGCCCATACAAAATACACTTTTCTTTAATAGGGCGGTGTCATATTGACCAACATTAAGCATATTTTAGTATTGTTTCCTTACTGGTCTGTTTCTAGCATCGGATACTTTATTTATTAAAAAGATGCATATTTAATTTTACAAAGACAGCAATTTCTAAGATATGAAGAGAGGGTGTATTATTGTAATTAATATTTTGACTAGACTATCATAATGGGTTAATCTGTAATGATAGCTGTATGTATGACCAGTATGACTAATATAAAAATAAACTTTCCGGCCCGCAACTCCTGACCACAGACGAAGCGGAAAAGTTTGACAATCCGTCATACCAACGGGTATCGTAAATAGGATCGAAAAATTAATGGTAACTATTATTAACTAGCTTCTGCCCGCGGCTTCGCTCGCGTTAGAAAGAGACAAAAAGTAGCCTATGTTACTCATCTCCACCCCTTCAACTATCTCCACTTAAAAAATCCGTCAATCCGTCGCTCCGTTTTGCCGTGAAAGAAAGACAAACAGACAGACAGACACTAATTTCCCATTTATAATACTAATATTATAAATGGGAAAATATAAAATAATAATGGGATGATATAAAATCCATACTAAATATGGATTTTATATGAGTCAAGGCTATATTATAGGATAATATTCTAACTAGCCTCTGCCCGCGACGTCGCTCGTCCGCGTGAATTCTACCAGTAATACAGCAGTTAAACAGAAAACAGATAGACAAAAATTCAAAAACGTATATTTTTGGCTGCGGTGTGGCTGTAGAAGACAATATTACGAAAGTATTCTTTTTTTTAAATATATTTGATTTTTTTTTTCATAAAATCGACCTCTAGATGCAGAATTTGAAAGAAATCTATGCAGCACTTTTTGTGCCCCCGGGCCCGTAAAAAATAAAGGAAAGACAGGCAAAAAATTGTTAGCTCCGGAATTTCCTGTACAACATAATTCAAAAGGATTCTCTTTTTTAGGGTTCCGTACTTCAAAAGGTAAAAAAGGAACCCTCAAGACCCTTTTTCTCAGAAACGCGTCGAGATATCAAGCTGAATTAATATCACATACTTAGGTCTGCTATCTCTCAAAGCAGTGAAAAAATCAAATTTCTAAATCAACGCAATAAAAAGATACGGCGGCTTATATTGCATATTTAGACATTTACAAGGGAATCAAAACTCAAAACCTATAGGGTACTTCCCGTTGACCAAGAAACATGAAATTTGACAAGAAGCAACGTCATATAGCACAAGTAAAGCGTTTTGTAGATATTTCACAAAGAAAAAAAAAACAAATTATAACGGAACCCCCGTTGCGCGAGTCCGATTCTCACTTGACTGTTTTTTTAATATTCAATTTACAGTTGTGGCTTTATTATTTTTACACCGGGTTCACACCACAATGACACCGGGTTAAGACTCTCTTATTGCTATAATTCAACTACGATTTTCTTTACGATTATATATTCATATTCATATTCTTTATTGCACAAAAAAACATAACATAATAAACTTATAGCAAACAAAAGACCTATGTAAAATGGCGAGCTTAACCCAAAATTGAGTTTTTTACCAGCAAACCAAAAATTTTGTAGTGAGATTTGCAACGGAGGATATGCTTATGTGCCAAAAAAAAATACCTATTACTCTTATTAAATAAATAATTGTAAAATATTAAATACATTGTTCTATTATTATTATTTACATTTTTATTAGTCATATGTGACCGTAATTACCACATCCTTAAATATTTCCCTCGACTTATCTAACATGGTATATTGGCAACTAACCTATATATGGATATAGATATGTAATAATGATACGTCGTTAAATTATGTACACAAATTCGTGTTTCCTCTTTACGAAGAGGAAACACGAATTTATACCCATAATTTAATTGGCAGTAGTGTACAGTAGTTTATTATATCTTTGTCGAAATGGACTCTTTCTCTTATAAACTAGGATTTATTTTAATCGTCATTATGACAATAAACTCCAGTCATTGTGATTGTATTAATATACTGAGTAAGTGATTATTATCTATCTATATCTATACTTATAATAAAACTGTAGAGAGGTCAATTCTGTACATTGAATATACAGGGTGTATTTTTGGTCTTGCTCAACCCGCTAGGAGATGATTCTACTCATAAAAACAAACAACTTTCATTATGGAACCAACTCTGAAATCGCGAAATAAATATCAGCTGGTTCATACATTATAGTCCGAGGGCATTGGACTTTTCTTAGAAAAAGCTGATATTTTTTTCGCGATTTCGGAGTTGGTTCCATAACAAAAGTTGTTTGTTTTCATGGGTAGAATCATCTCCTCACGGGTTGAGCAAGACCAAAAATACACCTTGTATATTCAAAATTATTATTATTATTGGAGGATGATTGGTGATCGATACTGATGCCAAAAATGCAATCAGTAATTTGTTTGTCTGTCTGTCTGTATATGCACGCATGGGTCGAAAACAACTGAAGGGAATTTAACCAAACTTGATACGATTATTGTCCATACTCCTGGGCAGGTTATAGGCTATAAAACGTAACGCTCAGATACATAGAAGCCGAGCAGCAATGAAAAGTGTGACAAAAACGAGAAAAATAATTCTTCTTGAGAGCTTTCGTTGCGTGCACAGCGTAAATGGTTGAATTGTTCCTCATCAAAAGTTAAACAAAAAGTCCGCGATAGCATAATAATATACTTACTCTAATATGTATAGTTTACTCACTATATCCTCATTTATTAAAAAAAAATGTTTTGAAATAATTAATTAGTTGCCAACGTGTTTACATGAATATGATATTAATCCTTATCAATATTAGTACCTACATTATTCGGTACTTTTTTAATCCATACTATTCCATACTAATATTATAAATGGGAAAGTGTGTCTGTCTGTCTGTCTGTCTGCCTGTTTGTCTTTCTTTCACGGCAAAACAGGAGATAGTTGAAGAGATAGAGAGTATCATAGGCTACTTTTTGTCTCTTTCTAACGCGAGCGAAGCCGCGGGCAGAAGCTAGTTTTGAATAAAATTAACCTTTACATCATTTAATTTCAATAAATATATTCGGAGATATCACAGTTTTGAAATTACTCTGCAGCAAAATAATGACGGTAGGACCTGGCAGTAACAAGGCTGGCTTTGCAAAATATTCGCAGCTTACACAGAATAAGGCTGAGGCTACAGTAAGCAGCGATTTGCGATGCGACTGGAAGAGCGAAACGAGATAAACATGGAATGGCTACATTATAACTGAAAATCTGTCGTTTATTCGATTCAATTTCGCTGATACGTCGATGTAGCCGGTGCCGCGATTACAGTAATGTAGTTCCTGTCGCAGAAATAATCAAAGATCGCTAGTAATGTTTGATGAACGGTGTAGCCATTTAGTGAAAATCCATGTATTTGTTTCAATCGCTCGTGCGTCGCAGTTCGCGTCGCAGCCTAGTGTAGCCTCAGCCTGACGCATAATAAATTATACTGAATAACATTGCACTCTGAGCCACGGGAGAGGATCAGTAACAAAAATCTAACTTAACGCAGTTGAAACCGCAGGGCACAGCTAGTTTATAATATTACTGGCTTTCGCCTGCCTAAATGCCGTTTTATCCCCTGGCAGTTTTGTGAAATCCAATTTTTAGCCTCTGTCTACACCCTATAGGAACTGGCCAAATTTTAGGTTTGTGGGTAATGGTTAATTTCTGAGTTTTTGTAATTAAATAGACAATGGTATTTCTCTATCTGTGTCATCATCATCTCCCTAGCCTTTTCCCAACTATGTTGGGGTCGGCTTCCAGCTTAGCCGGATTCAGCTGGATACCAGTATTTTACGTGTAGCGACTGCCTATCAGACCTACACAACACAGTAACTGGGCGACACGATAGATTCCGGCAGAGCATAATGATTAAGTCTCAATTTTAATAATCATTATGTTTTAGTTGAGATTTGAGTAAAACTAATTCCTCAAACATACTGTCGCTTATCTTACTTCGAGGAGGCCTCATGATCATGCCCCCAAAGGAAAAGAGTGGCTCCACAGGGGCAGAGCTAGGCAAACAGGTGTTATATTTTAGGAATATTTTTTTTATTGTTGGATAAGCAAAGATAGAGAAGTCAACTCAACTCTTTATTAATGGCATTTGCGGAAAACACACCACAATTCTGCCACGACCATGTTTATTTTACAAACACAAACGAAGAAAGATATATAACAAAAATATATGCAATATGACTGCGATGGTCTCCTCCTTGTGAAGAGACCCGGTCCGTCAGCGCCTCGTCAGTGAATCAGCAGGGTGTACCACGTGCAGGTGAGGTTGGCTTTGACCCTGGAGGTTTGCGGAATGTTTATAGTGGTTACCGTGACCCTGGAACATAAAGGGCAATCGAAGGAACATGAGTGGGTTTTAGTCAGTAAGAGTCTGACACGCCCTCCCGTCGCACCCAGGACGGGAGCAGTCATTGGATGATTTCCCACTCACCAAAAAAAAAAAAAAAAAAAAACCCTGGAGGTGATGGTAGGGCCACTTACACCCCGACAGAGAAGTCCTCTGGACATCTTAGCCGATGACATTTGTAGAACGATAGTGTCGCTATCTGTCATTTTGGACCCCGACAATTTTAAATAACGCGCTGCGTTCCGTTTCGTTCGGAAACAAAAACTGCGAAGTTTTTTTTAAATAAAAGTATCTTAGGAACAAAGTATCTTCAAAATACTAAGATAACAGGAAAATATATGTAAATATAAGATACAAAAAAAAAGTATTTCAAATACAAATACGTATTTTGTACTTATCTTGTATCTGTATTTCAGATACTTTTATCTAAGATACGTCACATCTCTGTTTATAATACTAATAATACAACAAATCCTAACTATTTATTAGGTACCATAACCGAAACTAACGGCAAATTCGAAATGATTTCATATCCTTAACCGAATTCTAAACCCATATATTATTGTATTATTTATATAAAATAAGTAAATATCCTGGAACAACTCACACACGGACAAAAACTAATTAATCTGATCCCAAACTAGGCAGACAACTGGTATACATACCTATATAGTTTATAATTAAATATACATATCATATCATATACATATCCTGTGCATTGTGCCTGGCAACTATATAGGTCACCGCTATAGTAAGAGGCACAAATTGTTTGCTCGGCCAGCATGTCGTACGGTTGCTAGAGCAGAGTCACCGGTGTGTCGGACTCTGGAAGCCCTCAATGCCCTCCTGGCAGTCAATCCCGATTGTGATCTGTTTGATGAATGGAGAGAGATAATGCGAGTCTGTCTGAAGTTTTGCGAGAGAAAGTATGAGAGAATATCCACTGTTATTTATTAAGTGTGTTGTAAATTTTATAAAATATTTGTATTGTGTTCTAAGTTAATTATTGTAAGTGGTGTATAACCGTTTTAATTAACTATAAATAAATAAATAAATAAATAAATATCATCGTCATTACATAATATAAAACAAAGTCATTTTCGCTGTCTGTAGTCTGTGAGAGAGCGTGTCAGATTTTTACTGACTAAAACCCACTCTTGTTCCTTCGGTTGCCCTTTATGTTCCGTGGCCGCGGTTACTATTAGAACTATAAGTCAGGCATTGACTCTAGAGGGTCCCGTAAAGTCCCGTTACGTGCTGACTGCTCTTTGAGGCGCGCGTGGAACAAAACGCGCCGTCGATACGGGCGGTCCTAGTCGGGCGGCGAGCTACCCATCGCTCGCCGTCCGCAGGCCCGCGCTTGCTTGCGCTCGTTTATATTGTATAATCTATGCTTGCGCCTACGGTGCCCAGTAGTCGTCTTGCGTACCATGTATGCTTATTTTTTTTTAAAGAAAAACCAATGTATTCAAAGATTTGTAATACCCGTGCGAAGCTGGAGCGGGTCGCCAGTATATTAAATTTAAATAATAAATAAATAATACCAGCCCCAGCCTATAACTGTCCCACTGCAGGGCCTTTGCCCTGCAGTGGGACAGTAATAGGCTGGCTGGCTGCTAGTAAATCTTTACAGAGAAGGCACGAGCATTGATCACCACGCTTGCTCAAGTCGATTTGGCGATTTCGGACTCATATTGACTACAAGTCCAGGTTTCCTCACGATGTTTTCCTTCACCGTCACCAGTATATTATAATTTCCTCGTAGAGGCGATCGGCGGCGGTGACCTCTCGCGGCCGGCGCTGGTTCAGGCCATGCTTCGGGGCGAGACGGAATGGGATGCCGTCGCCTCCTTCTGCGAAGCAGTTATGCTAGTGAAGGAAGCGGCGGTGCGCGAGAGGCAACGACGAGCCTCTCGCCCCGGACTAAGACCCAGGCGAAGACGTCGAGAGTCGCAAGACGACTACCGGCCACCGTAGGCGTGGTTCTGCGGATGGCGAGCGATGGGTAGCTCGCCGTCCGGCTAGGACCAGGACCGCGTCGACGGCGCGTTAGTGTTCCACGCGCGCCTCAAAGAGAAGAAGTCAGCACTGGAAGGGGCCCAACAGGGCCACGCCTGCCGAGGTTGCGGAATGTTTATAATAGTTACCGTGACCCTGGAACATAAAGGGCAATCGAAAGAACATGAGTGGGTTTTAGTCAGTAAAAGTCTGACACGCCCGCCCGCCGTACCCAGGACGGGAGCAGTCATTTGATGATTTCCCAGTCGCCAAAAAAAAAATGTATATTATAATTAAGTACATATATTATTGTTTAATGTTTTCAGGTAATCCAGTGGCTAAGTATTATACGCATCCATTCGATTTTCTTTACGATCCAAAAGTATATACTGTTATGGAAATTACGCTTAACAATATAGAGCCATCTGTAACTGCTGTATATGTAACAATGAACCCATCAAGTAAGTTTGTCTATTTAAGTATTATGTTTTTTTTTGCATGAGCAGCATTAGATAGCCTTAACCTTTAATAATATTGATATGTGGCGACATCTATCACCAAACACGTGAACAACGACTGACATCCTACATCGCGATGTAAGAGCGCGGCGACATTAGCACATGTACAAAAATCCCGACTAGAACCGTCGGGCAGTAGCCCACCAGACACAACATCCGTCGTCGGAGTATCCTCCCTTTTCAACGGAAGATGAAACTTGACACTCTGTTCCTCATACCTCCAAAAATATCAGCCTATTACTGTCTCACTGCAGGGCAAAGGCCTCTTCTCATCACGAGCATTGATCACCACACGCGCAAAATTTCAGATCTTTCACTACAAGTTCAGGTTTCCTCACAATGTTTTCCTTCACCGATGTCTGTGATGTCCAAGATCTTCTTCTTCTTCTTCTTCAGCCTATGTTTGTACGTAGGCCTCTTCCATATCCTTCCACTTCCGGCGGTCTTGTGCCCTCTGCATCCAATCCTGGCCTGCGTGTCCTCTGATGTCGTCCACCCAACGCATTGGTGGACGTCCGGGCGGTCTGGTGTTTGAGCGCGGTCTCCATTCTATCAGACGTCTGATAGAATTGATTGAATTGTCTGATTGAATTATAGATGTCCAAGATAAACTTTAGAAAGTACAACATCACCGTAATCTTTTTTTAACTATGTCGGGGTCGGCTTCCAGTCTAACCAGATTCAGCTGGATACAGTGTTATATTACGTGAAGCGACTACCTAGATAGACCTTCACAACCCAGTAACTGGGCGACACGGTACCCTTTCGTTAGACTGGTCAAACTTTCTGGCTTCTGACCGTAACAACTGTTAAAGTTCTACAAATGACAACTAGGCCAACAGCTTACGTTATTTCCGAGGCACGGAATGTCAGTGATGTTTAATATAAACTTTAGAAAGTACGGTCAGCAAAGTAGATAGGTATGCAGCAGGGGCCGTCATCTATAATTGAGGTTTTCTTGAGTATCAATGAATGTATACAAATGAAATTTACCCGAATTAAAGAACTAGTCATTTTCTACTATATATAGTTAGAATTTTTATTAGAAAAAATCCGTGTGTTTTTGAGAAAACTTAAACTGTATCTGAGGGCCCTGTATACTTATCTACGTTGCTGACTGCATATGAATTGACAAAGTCACATAGTGCTTGCCCGGATTCGAACCCACAACCTTTCTCAAGAGAGGCGGGCGCCTTAAGTAGTGGGCTATCTCCGTATTTTATATTTTTGTTAAAGTTTTATATTTTTATATTCTTTCCAGTTTCGAAAATTGTAGACACGAATGCAGGAAAATCTACAATACTGATTATGAAAAATGTGAAGGACGATTTTTTTAATGTTAGCGTAAATTTATATAATCGTACTGGTTTGTGTTCAAGTATAAAGATAGCTCAAGGAGTGTCTACACAAACTTGGGCAAGTTTACCACTGCATTATATCAATAAAATGGGTAAGCCTTATTTTCTGTTTCATGTAATATCACCAACTTCTGAAACTGCAGTTGAATTTTTTGATTATTTAATTATTCTTTTTAGGGTTCCGCAGTCAACTAGGAACCCATAGGCCACGTCCGCACAGACAGGTGGCTTGCTTAGCGCCTAGAGCCTAGCGGCTTGCATCCTGGCTATTCACAAAAAACCAACACGTTTGTTTACATGGATGCACGCCAAGCGACTAGCTAGGCGCTAAGCGCGCAGTGCAGCCGGTCGCGTTCATTTTAGAACGTTTGTTTTACTAAGGTACTAGCTAGGTGCCGCGCTAGACACTAGGCGCTAAGCAAGCCACCTGCCTGTGCGGACGTGGCCTTATAGTTTCGCCATGTCTGTCTGTCCGTCCTCGCTCGCTTAATCTATGTGACCGTTAGCACTAGAAAGCTGTTTGGTACCAATATGTATATACCACGCCAACAGTGGTAAAATAAAAATGGAAAAAAATGTTTTTTTAGGTAGGTATTTCAACCGTAACGTGTGATATATCGTTGAGTAGTTATTAAAAAATGAATAGGGGTTTCCTAATATCATTTTTTGATAATGTCAATAATTTCGAAATTAATCGCTTAACTAACTTTTGAACCATAAGTTTAGAAAATATATATTTTTTTTTGGTGAGTGGGAAATCATCCAATGACTGCTCCCGTCCTGGGTGCGACGGGAGGGCGTGTCAGACTCTTACTGACTAAAACCCACTCATTTTCCTTCGATTGCCCTTTATATGTTCCGAGGTCACGGTAACTAACATTCCGCAACCGGTTTAGAAAATATGAAGAGCAGAGTAGAGCATTATTTACTTTGTGGATATTGTTTTTGTTTTACTAAAATATCTAAATTAAACAATTACTTCTTTCTATTTCTTTCAGATATTGACGAATGTATAGTGAATAAGCCCTGTGAGATCATTGTGGATGTAAAAGACTACTGTAAAGGTAAAAAAAACAAGTCATATGATGGTAAGTCTGACTCTAAAGACACATAAAAAATCGCCATACACAAGGTAATCCCCTCCACACACCCTCCTCCCCTCCCGCACAACTGGAACGATTGGTATTATACTGTAACGATTGGTAAATAAACAAACACACACATACTCTGCTACAGTTATTGGGGCAATCCCACCACACTATTCCCAACCACTGAAACTCCTGAAAGCCAGAATTAACAGTGGAGTCCGCCAGAAAAGCGCCGAGCAATGAAGCTCGACGAGTCTCGGAGAAACGATTCAACTGTCTTGCATCCCGCAGCGAAATTAATCAGAAAAGAATGGCGGAGGACGGGAGGAGTAAAAAAACGTATTTTTCCACTTTCCTCCATAACAAGCAGGAGACAGAACATAATTATTATGCACATGTTATGGTACATGTTACGGTTTGAGGGCCCTGGGTGTCGGTGTAGATACTCTGGGATGACAACCCTTTTTCGAAGCCTCTGGCCCCCTAGACAAGTGGCATTGTTGAATAGATAGCGAAAACAAATAGCTTATTGTCAAACGTATGGAGATGTCAAATTGTTTCGCGAAAGTTTATGTCAATTCCATACATTTGACAATCTATTCGTTTTCGCTATCTATTCTACAATGCCACTTGTCTAGGCTCTCTCGTTCTGCAGATGTCTATAGGCATCGGTGACCACTACACATGAGGGAGACCGTCAGCTTATTTGTCATCCAAAATGATTTACAAAAACCTATTCCGACCTCTGTGCATCATCTCCCTAGCCTTTCCCAATTATTTTTTGCGGATTCAGCTGGATACCAGTGTCTATCGTGAAGCGACTGCCTATCAGACATCCACAACCCGATTACTGGGCGATCCCTTAGTAAGGCTGGTCAGACTTTCCAGATTCTGACTCTCGTAATGACTGTCAGTTCTTTGTTGACAACTAAACACCAAAGTAACCTAACCAAAGTACCAATGTGAATTGAAAAAGTCACATAGGTACTTGCCCGGATTTGAACGCACAACATTACATAAGAATTGGACCATCACAACATTACTGGCCTATACACCTTTTTTTTGGTGAGTGGGAACACATCAAATGACTTCGCCCGTCCTGTGCGGGGCGGAAGGGGCTCGTATCAGACTTTTACTGACTAAAACCCACTCATGTTCCTTAGGTTGCCCTTTATGTTCCGGGATCCTAACCTTTCAACGACCAAGACTCAATAGAAAGACAATAGCAGCTAGACAGCCGGCTGTCTAGCTGCTATTGTCTTACTATTGAGTCTTAAATCACGTGTGTCGAAGGTTAAAGGAATATGTGTTTAATTTTTCAGATGCTGTGTCAGAGCAGTTCCTTATTGTTATTATTTCGTCTACAGTATGTGGTACAGTACTGTGTGTGATCATTGTTGTTGTTATTTGGAAATGTTGCTGGAAAAGCACACGTTCCACACCAGCCAATAAGGTAATCTTAAGGTAATCTTAAATTTTGAACGTTTTTTGCAATTTGCCGCTCTGTGTCTGGGTGTGTGTTGTTATAATGATTTGCTATTGTAATAGGTCATTAGTTACAGAATTGTAACCATTTTAAATTATTAAAACAGCCCTCAAAGAGCATATAACTCGATTGGTTGCTTTTTTCATGAAAAGGAATTCGTTCGTGAAACACACTCTCGCGTGACAAATTTAGAATTCGTTATGTATGGTGCGACTGCACTTGACAAATTAGACAAAAAAATCGCTTTACTTGGGTAATACAAACTATACTCTAAAAATATTGAAATAAGGATCAAAAACGTCAAGTTAAGTCGCACCATTAGATCATCACTCAACATCGTGTCAGGTAAGTCGAGGGACATACCATATTTAAGGTCGCGATAATAAATGTTCACTTATATGACTAATAAAAATGTAAATAATAATGAAAGAATATAAAACTATAAAGAAAACCGTAGCAGAATTATCGCAATAAGGATCTGGAGGCTGAGGCTACAGTAGGCAGCGATTTGCGATGCGACTGGAAGAGCGAAACGAGATAAACATGGAATGGCTACATTATAACCGAAAATCTGGCGTTTATTCGATTCAATTTCGCTGATACGTGGATGTAGCCGGTGCCGCGATTACAGTAATGTAGTTCCTGTCGCAGAAATAATCAAAGATCGCTAGTAATATTTGATGAACGGTGTAGCCATTTAGTGAGAATCCATGTATTTGTTTCAATCGCTCGTGCGTCGCAGTTCGCGTCGCAGCCTAGTGTAGCCTACTAGCCTCAGCCGGAGAGTCTTAAAAAAGGATACCGTAGCGCTCGCGGTTGCTTTGGGTCACTTACCTATGACAAGAGAGTGAAGTAGGTATAAGATCGGTTCTTTTTTCGATGGGTATGTAGCGCGTGTGTTATCATTTTTTTTTATTATGAGGCATTAGGCAATTTGGTAAATTAAGGGGTTGTTTTTTTACATATTTAGAATGAAAATTGAATATACTGAATAGCAATACGCCCCTTAAATTGTCTTACCTAGCACGGTGTATGTGTCACCGGGTGAGTTCAGTAAGTTTATCAATTTACGAAAATGTGGACGTAAAATATTACAATTTATCTCCCGTTTAGAATTCTACGGAAGTTTATAAACTTCCTAGTAGATTGATAAACTTACGGATCTTGTTATTTTCCGGTGACATTATGCGTATTAATGTTTCAACTTTGTTTTCAGTCGACCGGTCCTTTCTACGTAACCACGGAACGCACTCGAAAAATTGAAGAAATAGAACAGCAACACTATGAAGAAATGCGTCCTAAATGGCGTCATTAAACGTTTATATTACTTCACTACATATTATATAACAAAGTCGCTTTTTCTGTCCCTATGTATGCTTAAATTTTTAAGACTAAGCAACGGATTTTGTTGCGGTTTTTTTAATAGATATAGTGATTCAAGAGGAAGTTTTCAAGTATAATCCATGCTTATTTTATTATACAGGGTTATTGGTAAAACACCGACATCCTCTCAGGACTATGTTACTATCATCATAAACAACAACTTTTGTTCTATGATTTTTTACAAAATGTTATACATTTACCAAAAACAAATCTTCAAGATTTCGTTGTCCTATCTAACACATTTCAACTCTGTATTGTGCCGTAACAACATACCTACGCTTGCCGCGCACTGTCCTCGTTTGCTACGCAGACTTCGTCACATTTAGAGTGCTCAATTGAAATATTTTTAATTTTGTATGAAAATGTAATGAACTAAAATATGATAATTTTTAAAATGTTGTAGAACAAAAGTTGTTGATTATGATGTTAGTAACATAGTCCTGAGAGGATGTCGGTGTTTTACCAATAACCCTGTAGAAGAGAAAAAAAACTGGGAATACGTGGAGCACAATTGCAATTATTATTTGATTATACCGACCGTTATCAGTATGTAAAAGTGGGTCACTGCATCAGTTCTAAACTTAAAAATATCTGTTAGCCTGTTACGGAATCCTACAGGGTAGTATTTTGGGTCCTACCTTGTTTCTTATTTGTATAAATGACTTGTGAAATTTGACCCTCCAAAATGATTAAGTGGTTTCATTTGCTGATGACACTGCTCTACTTTCCACATCATCAAAAGCCGAGGTCTATAAGATAGCACAGAATGGTTTTGATTTTGTGTCTAATTGGCTTCATACCAATCTCTTAAGCTTAAACACAGATAAAACCAAACCTGTTATTTACAATGAGAAATACCTATCCAACGCTTACTAATCTAAACATTCAAGCACATAAAAAAACTTTTTCCAAAAAAAAGATAACCGACTTCAAAACCGAAAAGCTCAAAAATAACTATTTCGGAAGTCGGTGGCTTCTCTTCTGCCGGTCGAATTGTGTTGCCTTGCCACCGACTTCCGAAATAGTTATTTTTGAGCTTTTCGGTTTTGAAGTCGGTTATCTTTTTTTTGGAAAAAGTTTTTTATTTTTTACTTTTTAGTTAGAGTCCCAACGGCTCATGCGCAAAACGTCTCTTTCGCAAAATGTCCCCTGGTCGCAAAACGTCTCTTTCGCAGAATGTCGCTTTCGTAAAATGTCTCTTTCGCAGAATGTCTCTTTCGCAGAATGTCTCTTTAGCAAAAAGTCGCGCCAGGGACTTAGAATAAAATTAAGATTTTCAAAACAAAAAATCATTTATTAAAATGATAGTGCAATTATGATGTTAAAATTTTGGTACTTTATATTTTGACTGAGACAGTTAAAATTATTTTTTGGTACAATATAAAGTTTAGTGATGGCAACATTTATAATAATATGTAAGGGTAGTTAAAAAAACTTATAAATAATTATTGCCGAGCTGTGTTTTGTCTGTTACTTTTTATTAAAAAACAGTAGTGAATTTGAGTTTTAATATGGATCAAGACATCGTATACATTCGTAATCAAAAAGGACATAGAACACTTATACATTTGAGTACAGATAACATAAGAGCAAAACAAATAAAAGTGGTAGTACTTTCTGGCGGTGCATAAATAGGCGAGACTGTAATGCGTCACTAATATTAGACAAAACAGGGAAAAATATCATTAAACTGAAATTAGTGCATACATGTGAGTCAATGGAATTTCAAAATATAATTAAAGAACACATTACATTATTAAAACGTATTGTTTGCAAGGATTTTCGCCCTTCGTAACAAACTACCTAATCGTGAACATTATCGAATTTTTTAAAATGTTATAAAGTATATTTATTTAGAAATAAACTGTTTACATACGTACAATATAAAAATAAATATGGCTAACTTAAAACTAACTCAAAATGTAACGTTACCCTGGGTTGTAGAGGCCCAGGGAAACAATCACACAGGTAGGTTCGTCTAGGAAAGAAAGAAAGAAAGAAAGAAATATTTTATTTGTGATACATAGGTACAATGGTTGGCCGAATTTTAGTTTGATGTGCGCTATGATCAGCCTATCATAGGCATACAAATATAATTGTCAGTATTTTAAAAATTACATACAAATACTAAATTAATTATTAACCATAAAAATTTACTTCATTTCATTATTATAGGCAAAATTACAGCCTGAAGTCAGACTAATTTGGACATGTCAAAACCATTTGGAATTAAATAATAAATATTAACAATACAAAAATTCAGTCAAAGCGTTTTTTTCTAAATAATGTCAAAATAATTCAAAATTAAATAAGTATTGAAGATTATTATAATTACAATATAGTCAAAGGAACAAATAATAAAAAATAGCAAATTACAATTACACAATATCTTTATCTAATAAAAAATCTGAAATACTGTAATAACATTTTTGACATAGTATACTTCTAAGTTTTTGTTTAAATAAATTATTATTTAGCTTTTTGAGCTCTTTTGGGAGTTTATTAAATATGACTGGTGCCATGTGAAATACACTTTTGTATAATAATGCAGTATTCGTTTTTGGAATACACAGACGACTTTCGTCCCTTTGAGACCGATTGAAAGCTACAGATGCTAAGGTAAACAAATGAGGATTTTGTTTAACGAAAACCGCAACTTCAAATAAGTAAAGTGACGGTAGTGGTAGAATATTGTGGTAGGAAACCAGAACCTTAGGGAACTGGAGTCCCAGACGAACAGAAGGTTAGGAAAAGAAAATAAACAGTTATGAAAAGAACAGATATATATTTAAAATTAAAACAATGAGAGTACCTGATCACCCTACACTTTGGCCCAAACTCGTAGGATTTAAAATAAATAGGAGAGGATGTTAAAGACAAATTATATAGAGCACGAAAGTCTTATTTGAACGTAGATCGACTACAAAATACCAATATTTGATAATAACTCAAGTAAATTATAATGCCAATATTTATGTGACATTTTAATATTATATATATTTTTTAATCTTTTTAAATGGTATAAAAATATTTTTATTTGCAATACTTATTAAATGTTTAGTTATTATATTAGTAATAGCTCCTATTATATTATCTGTGGATAGGTTTACTAACAGTATTGATTCGTTTGATCTAAATTTTGAATGTATGTAAAATGTTTAATACCTATTGATATTGTTTTTATTTGGAATACATACTTAAGTAAATTTAAGTACCAAAATTTTAACATCACAATTGCACTATAATTTTAATAAATGATTTTTGTTATGAAAATCCAAATTTTATTCTAAGTCCCTGGCGCGACATTTTGCGAAAGAGACATTTTGCGAAAGAGACATTCTGCGAAAGAGACATTTTACGAAAGCGACATTCTGCGAAAGAGACATTTTGCGACCAGGGGACATTTTGCGAAAGAGACGTTTTGCGCATGAGCCGTCCCAACTACGTTTTAGAGTAACTTTCAGAAAAAAAAATTACGTTTTTCTATAAAAAAATTGAGGAGTTCCCTCGATTTCTGCATGATACCATCATCAGATCCTGGACCTGATGACAATGGGACCATTTGGGAAGTCTAACCTTTCAAACAAAAAAAGAATTGTTCAAATCGGTTGGCAAACGACGGAGATATGCGCGAACAAACATAAAAAAAAAAACATACAAACATTCGAATTGAGAACCTCCTCCTTTTTTTAGAAGTCGGTTAAAAAATTGTATAACCAACATTGTGCTGACATTGCATGTACTTGTCCTAGTTTAGCAAAAACTGACCATATAAAATATTTAGGTATCACGATTGACGCAAACCTTCCGCAATCACATTGATTTATAATGCAACAGAGTGCTTAAATTAATATACAATTAATATACATATTTAAAAACTTACGTAACATTGCCGACTTTATTAAACAGGTTTATTTGGCTTTGTGTCGATCTATTATTACCTACTGCATTACGTCATGGGGTAGCGACGATATATCTATTTTGCTGCACTTAGAACGCGCTCAAAGAGCAGTTTTAAAAGTTGCCACTTTTCGTCCTTATAAGTAGATATCCTACAGACCAACTTTACATGGCCTGTAAGGTGTTAACAGTTCGTCAATTATTTGTTTTGAATGTAATTTTGCTCCAACACACTAACCTTTATTTCAATCCAATACCCTCAGATAGAAGAAGAAAAGATTTGGTTTGTGCTAACTAACTCTCAAACTAAACATGCTTTTGCTAAACGCTTTTGTTTATTTTTAGGACCCTACTTGTAAAATCAGCTTAACAGAGTACTAAAAATGTATAGTTTAAGTTACTATAGGTGTAATTTACTAGTTCAGGAATATCTGGCAAAACATAATTTATGCAGACACGGAATAACTTCTAGAAATTGCAAAATAAATTTAAGCTCGTCCCTACCTTGTCTAATATTTTATCTTTACTTAACTAATTATTTGGAGTTTCCATTTTATCGGATTTATTATTATTCGTTAATTTGTTTAATACTTAATCTAGTTTTAAAATTATGTTACTCAAATTATTACTTTTTAAGTCATTGGAAATATTGTCTTCATAGTTAATTTAGCGTCTAATTTTATTTGTGTTTTTTATTTTAAGTTGAACTAAAAGGATGGCCTGGAACCCAGGTTTTTTATTAACCTAGATCAGGCAGGTCTACATTATAGTTAGAACTAAAATTTTTCGATTGTAATTAATGTAAATCACAATTGTAGTGAAATAAATAAAAAAAAGCCTTTTATTTCCAGTTTTTACAATTTAAAAAGCATGATTTATCTATCTATACTACTTATTAGCAAAAACAAAAAAAAAAAGATTAAATTTTTTTTTTGTAGCGATGACTTTCGATTGATATGATGATATTTCATATGATGATGATTTTCGATTGTAAGCACTAGCTGTCTCTTTTGACTCTTTCAAACTTTCAATCCACGTTTTATTTGTCCGTAAAGGTGAACGCAGACTTGGCCGCACCGCACGCGCCGCAGTCCCCGCAGTCATCGCATTTTCTTTGTTGTCGTTTCAGGGTCTGCGGCAACTGCGACGCGGGTAGGTGTGCGAGGTGGCATAGAACTTCATATAAAGAATTCGAATGCGAAGACTGCGGCGCGTGCGGTGCGGCCAAGTCTGCGTTCACATTTATTCTTTATATCCCTTTTTCAGACTTCCACTTTTTATCAATAATAATATATCAATAAGTTCTAGGATATTATTTAGTAATCTGTGGTTCTAGTCTGCTGGTGAATTCGTTACCGAGTAGTCGAATAAAGTGTACTCGATTGTCGCTGTATTATTAAGTATTGTGTGCAATATTAAACAAGTTCATAAAGTGCAGTAGTTTCATTTCATACGGTATCCTTTGGTTAGGCTGGTCAGACTTTGCTACTGACTCGTTAACAATTAAATGTGTACTATGTAGGTACAATTTAAATCTTAAATAGAACTTAACCAAATTTAAGTTAAGTATTCCTTTCTATTTCCATTTCATTACGAGATACGACGTAAACATGGAATGGCTACATTATCAAATTATAAGTGAAAATCTGGCGTAAATTCAATTAAATTTCGCTGATAGATAGAATTAAATCAAAGATCGCTACCTAGTAATATTTTAATAAACAGTGTAGCAATATATATATTTGTTTCAATCGCTCATGTGTCGCAGCACACGTCGCAGCGTAGTGTAGCCTCAGCCTAACTCTTGTCAATACTTGCATACGGCGACTCTTCATTCTGAATCTCAGCATATTGACGTAGATTTTCATTGTTCTCTAAGTCAAGATCCGCATATAATACTTGGTTTTCATGTGCCTGAAATGAAAAGTACATTTATTGTGGCGTCTCTGGTAGTCGCACAACAGCACCTTACACTAAGGCCGTTTGTCAACCACTGTTGTCACCGTCACGTAACCAAGAACGAGATTATGGCGCCGAAGTGGGGTTTACTATAGCCGCGTGTCCACCGCGCGTCACGCCACCTCGTACAAAATAGGCTCGCCAAGTGGCGCGAGTCATAGCTCATTAGAGCCACCCGGCAGCCACCCCGCACCGCCTCTACGCACGGCGTCAACTCGTTGTCGATGGGTGGGTGGACCACCCGCGGTCAACCAGTGGGCCACCCGCGGTCAACGAGTGAACGCCGAGGCGTCAACGAGTTAACGCCGCTTTGTCTACGAATTTTCGAGTAGTCTGTTAATAATCAATCGCGGACAGCGCGCGGCCAACTCGTAGCCCGCGCGTTGTCAACGCAAGGCAGGCATTCGAGCAGCGAGTTGTCACCGAGTGGCCCACCCACCGACCGCGCGCAGAGGACTTATAACCGAGGCGATCCGGTGACGCTACGGAGTTGATATAGTGAGCGCATGCCCATACAAGTCCATATAAAGAATACTGGCCGCAGAAGGCGAGTCGGTGCGGAGTGGGTGCCGGGTGGCTCTAATGAGCTATGACCTTAAGGGCCCTTTTATTGTCTTGCATGTTGGCTCCGCTTGCGGGCCTGTGTGCAGCCCGCAACCTATCATACATGCTTTGGTTGTCATGCGAGCCACATGCACTTGCGCGGGTGGCGGGTAAAATTTATATTTTATGCGTGCGGCTCGCAACAATATGGCCGCCCGCAATGAGAAGGCTCACTTTTCTGACGGACTCCACTGTTGATTCTGGCTTTCAGGAGTTGCAGTGGTGAAATAGCGTGATGGGTGGGATTGTCCCAAACAAAAACAAAACTATCACGACTTACATTGTTCTCTGGTTCAACTGTTTCTCGTACTTCTTCTCTCGGCTGTGATTTTGTAAAACAATGTTTTTTTCTTATTATATAAAGCAACAACATCAACAAACATATTCCTATGGACGTTGTTAACAAGTATGTCAACCAATTTCTTTGTAGTTTTTGATTGCCTGAAACCAAATTGTATATATAACATCATTGCCAAAAACAATATATTTTGAAGTAGTTGTTTTTAATTGTTGCAATATTTTTTTGCTGTTAAAGTACAATGTTTCCTAAAGTCTGTAACTGCAAAAGTGGGCGCCTGCGATGATACGGAGGAATACGAGGGTTCCGGGTCGAGGGTTCAGGAACCACGACATAATGTCAACTGGCAAAAATAAACGACAGCCAGTGGTGCTCATCCTTGTTCACAAACTTAACTAAATTTAAGTTAAATGCATCTTCCATTTCTTAAAGAAAACGACAGAAGACATTTTAGTTTAATTCTGTCAAATTAGACAGCGTCTGAAGAAAATTGGCGGATATTTTGGTCTCTATCATTATAAACACGTCTAAAACATCTACTGAGTGTCGAAATTTGACAGGACTTCACTAATATTTTTATCTTCTGTTTCGTGATAAAATGGAAAGAGAAAGATGCACTAAACTTTAAATTTATTTTATTTTTTGAATAAGAGAATCGGCACCTTATTTTTTGTTGTAAAGTTTAGTGAATTAATAAAAAAAAAATATTCATTTTATTAAAATTTTAATTCTAGATGGAATGGCACCGGCGCGGCGCAAGACGCGAATGCCTGCGTGCAGGACTCTCGTACTTTACCGCGCGGGCGTCCATTTTTTAATATTATTTATTATTATTTATCTATTAATCATACAAATTAACGCAGTCAATTAATTAATTTAAGGCAGTTTCAGCCCTAAAACCCATTTAACGACGAACGATAAACTGCAGAAACGAACAGCGCAGTCAAATTGTAACGATAAATCGCTGTCGTGTGTAAGCATAGGCAACGTTTATTATGTGGGCTTTAAAATTACCTGCTATTGCTTTCGGCTGGTATATTAGCAAAGTTTTTTTCTCAACAAAACGTTCTAAGTGTATCTCATCTCCTTCGTACTTCCACGTGTAGTACAGACAACACAGAATAGTTCCATTGTCAGCCATCTTGAATTTATTTATTGTAATGTATGTTTCATCGAACGATTTTATTTTGTTTGTCGTTGTGTTTATGAAGCCCATAAGGTTCGTACCTGTAACAAGTTGTTTTGAAAAAAAAAATGACGTAATATTGTGTTTTTTTTTTTTAATACAACCACAATAACTGACAATTATCGATGTCGAACTAACTGCGAGGTGAAATCGTAGCGATAAATCGTTGTCGTGTGTGCATAGGAGTCAAAGTGAACTTTAAAGTATTCTAAACCTAGCGCTCATTTATTAAATAACACACTATCATTTGTATGTACCCCTTTTTTGCATGGAAGATCATCAAATGACTTCTACTGACTAAAACTCACCCTTGTTCCTTCAGTTGCCCTTTATGTTCTGGAGCTGCGTTAACTATTAGAACTTTTTTGCAACCCCTAATCCTAAAGGTCATAGCCCATTAGAGCCACCCGGCAGCCACCCCGCACCGCCTCGACGCACGGCGTCAACTCGTTGTCGATAGGTGGACCACCCGCGGTCTACCAGTGGGCCACCCGCGGTCAACGAGTGAACGCCGCTTGGTCCACGAATTTTTGAGTAGTTTGTTAATAAAATCAATCGCGGGCAGCGAACGGGCCACTCGTGGCCCGTGCGTTGTCAACGCAAGGCAGGCATTCGAGCGGCGAGTTGTCACCGAGTGGCCCACCCACCGACCGCGCGCGATGTGCCTATAACCGAGGCGATCCGGTGACGCTACGGAGTTGATATATATTGAGCGCATGCCCATACAAATCCATATAAAGAATACTAGCCGCAGGAGGCGAGTTGGTGCGGAGTTGGTGCCGGGTGGGTCTAATGAGCTATGACCTTTAGAGGGCCCCGTCACGTGCCGACTGATCGAGGCGCGCGTGGTAGTATACTATGCTAACATGTGACGGTGCGTATTGTGTGTACTTACGATAATTGGTTGCGTTCACAAATTCTTCGCAGCTGAACTGAATATCTGTTCTGTCAGTGTAAATCATTGGTGTAACTTCATGGTCTGCAACTGGAACAAGAGTGATGATAAATGAATACAATTACTATCTCACAGATGATGGGGCCAGTGTCTCCCAGGAATGCGAAATTTGTTTGAAAGAGGTAACGCGGTCCTGCCCCCCTAGACAAGTGGCATTGTAGAATAGATAGCGAAACGAAAACGATTGTCAAATGTATGGAGATGTCAAATTGTTTAGCGAAAGCTTATGTCAATTCCATACATTTGACAATCTATTCGTTTTCGTTTTCTATTTTACAATGCCACTTGGCTAGGCCCTCTGGAACGCAAAGGGCATTAGGATGAACAAGAATCAGTTTTAGTCAGTAAAAGTCTGACAATCCCTTTCCCTCTACCCAGAAAAAAGACGAAAGTCTTTAAATCTTGTGTGTGGCCCTTGCCACTTATGGAACAGAGACGTGGTCACTCACAATGGGCCTCATAAGTAGGCTCAAAGCACTCAAGGGCAATGGAGCGAGCAATGCTTAGAGTATCCCTGCGCTATAGAATCAGTAATGAGGAAATCCGCAGGAGAATCAAAACTACCGGCTATACTCGCCCAATTGCCAAAAGTGGGCAGGGCACATAGCTCGTAGCGTAGAACTGACGGCCGTTGGGGCGGAAAGATTCTCAAGTGGCGGCCGCGTACCGGTAAACGCAGCGTGGGCAGGCCTCCCGCAAGATAGACCGATGATCTCACCAAGATCCCGTCCCGTTGGATTCGGGTGGCGCAGGTCTGATGTATGTGGAGATCTTTTAGGGGAGACTTCTTCCATCAGTGGACGTCTATCGGCTGCTGATAATGATGATTATTTACATTCTACTTTATGGCGTCCTTGAATATATTCCCTGTTTAACCGGTCGTGGTATATAATAGTCAATTTTATACTTACTAATATCTTCCGAAGTTAAAAGAAGTTTGTAGGACCAATAAAATGTAAAATTATACCAATCTGCTAGTTTAACGAAGGTATTGTTATCAAATAAATCTAATTGAATCGTTAAAGTAACGTTTTTATCCTTGAGGTATACTCCGGGAATATCGCCAATAAAGGATTCTGAAATAATAATATTATTGCGAATGTTAATAAAAAAGAAAAAGTACTTTTTTTGAGGACGGGAATTTATCATATGACTTCTCCCGCCCTAGACGGGGCGGGAGTATCAGACTTTTGCTGACTAAAACCCACCCTTGTCTTTGGTTGCCCTTTATGTTCCGGGGTGCGGTTACTATTAGAACCATTCCGCAAGCCCAAATGTTCATGATGGTTCAGAGGCTTTAACCACAGAGCCCTCCTCTTATTCAAGATTCAATGATTTATTTGCGAAACACAAAGAGTGGGCTATGTTTTTGTACGGGGTTGCGGGGTCGAATCGGGAACGTATCAATGTTGATGTGACATTTTCATATTATATGTACTTTCTAAACTTTATCTTGGACATCACTGTCATCCAGTGCCTTGGAAAGGACGTAAAGCCGTTGGTCCAAGTTGTCATTCGTAGAACTTCGACAGTCGTTACGGGTAGTCAAACGCCAGAAAGTTACCAGTCTAACCAAGGCGTTTCTTGCCACCCAGTTACTGGGTTGTGGTATTGCCCGACGCTTTGACATTCGATTTTGGAAGTCCCAAATACGATTTAATCGCTGATCTCGTTGTCAGTCACAAGTTGGTCGCAGGCCTGCGGACGGCGAGCAATGGGTAGCTCGCCGCACGACGAGCCAACAGAAACCGTGTCTCTATACAGTCTTTAAATCTGTTTCTGTGATCTTGAGGTGATTGGTGGTTTTGGTTTATATCCTAAAAATAATTTATTGTTTATTGAAAGGAATTAAGGTGTCGACAGCGCGTTTTGTGTCCGCGCGCCTCAAAAAGCAGTCGGCACGTGACGGGGCCCTCTACGGCCAATGCCTGCTGGGGTTGCAGAAAAGTTCTAATAGTAACCGCGGCCCTGGAACATAAAGGGCAACCGAAGGAACAAGGGTGCGTTTTAGCGCCTAGGTCGGGAGAAGTCATTTGATGATTTCCCATTAAAAAATTAAAAGAGTCACAAGCTGGTCAGTTAATAGTTTTTAATTATGTAAGTAAGTACTTACCATTGTCATAGGTTTGATACAATTTGACAAATGTTTCAGATGTGCTAGACATCATGCAAATACATTGTGCTGATACTATTTCACAATGTACATCTGTGAAATAAGGGCGTCTTTTTTAATTTTTTTCGGTCTTTTAGGTATCCTGATTGTGTAAAAGGGCTACCCGGGGTGTACTTGTTTAGCGTATTTAATAGCGTTGCCAGGCGTCCAGATAAAGCCGGACATAGTCAGATTTTTGATTGCGTGTCCGGCCAAAATAAATGGTCTCCGGCTTGACTTTATACACATAAGAATTTTAATAGGATTTTTGGGAAAATAAATAAAAAAAAACTACTTTTTATTTGTCGCACATAATATGATACCGCGACACAAATTCTTCCAGAAGTAGGGTGTCCGGCCAAACTGGCTGGTCTGTCAAGCGATTAGGTTTGGCGACCTGGCAACCTTTACTGGGAATTTGTAAATACTATATAAATATAAAAAAAATATTGATTTTTGTTCAGCTACCAATACTAGGTACATAGAAAAAAAATAACAAGCTTACCTACAGATTTCTCATCATTAGGGTGACTGAAAATGTCGGCCACCAGAACCATCAGTAAAAATCTATTGTCGATGATCGATTTCATGATGACTGTGATTCTTTAATATTGCGCACAAAAAAAAATACACATAGAAATAGCAAAATGAAAAATATCGCTTAAAAATTAACAATGGCGACTACGTTATTTAATTATGGATATAGAATGTACAATGTTAAGGTCTAAGTGTGAAAATAATATGTATATTAATATTAAATTTATTATGTTATTTCTAAAATTAGGTACTTACTTCTTAATTTTCCTCATTGTTATCACGTTGCATCCATCAAAATTATTACGACTTTATACTAATATGGAGGGGAAAAATTGTTGTTTATTTCTATAAATATCGCAATAGCTCAGTAGTTAAAACACCCAACTCATGGCCTTTGCACACCGTGTTTGAGAAAACGTTATCCCACCAAAAACATTACATGTAAAAAAAGCCAACTCTCTTCGCACTTCTACCATCGTAAAAAGTTTTGAGATCGCATAGAAGCCAAGTACTGTTTAATTTATTTTGTAATAATAAATTAATATTTTGTGATTAAATCTATAGTTCCGTTTACATTATAATAATAATTACTTGGCCATGAGCACAATTAAAAGTCGTTTGCTCCTTGTAACTGATTGGAATGGACGATGACCATAGAATAAACATGCGCCATAATGCATATTATGCAGTTCACTTGTCTTTGATGAGACTGACTGTCAGTAATTTAATAACAATTGAATAAACTAAAAGAATTTAATTCTGTGAACTTTATGTTTAACTTTCAATTCCTCCAAATATGCCGTTTTGTATCGCATTGTGCTCATGGCCAAGTCATTATTATTATAATGTAAATGGAACTATAGATTTAATCACAAAATATTAATTTATTATTACAAAATAAATTAAACAGTACTTGGCTTCTATGCGATCTCAAAACTTTTTACGATGGTAGAAGTGCGAAGAGAGTTGGCTTTTTTTACATGTAATGTTTTTGGTGGGATCTCATTTATTTTTTTTAGGTCTCTTTCTTTTCTTTTTAGGTGATTTTATTATGTCTTGTGCCTCATCTGCTGCTTTGCTTGGAGCACATTTTTGATCTCTAACTCTTTTGCTTTTTCTCTGAGGTTTCATTACTTCTGAGGTACACAAGTCAGGACTGTAGATACTTCTGAGTCGATTATATTCAGATATTCCCGACTCCTAAGCTTTCATACAAGTAAAATTGTCATTTATCAAATGTAATCCACCCAGACTGGTCACTCTTGAAAGGGCCATGTATGCTTGACCATAGGTGAAAACGGAGGAACCTATGTCCATCATCGCGTGGTTTAAGCTTAGCTCCTCGTTTTTACGAATAATTATAGCATAAGCGATGCATATACATATGAAATTGTTCCCGATGAATATACGCTCTAGAAATTATTTCAAATTTGGATTTTACAGAACAAAGTTCATATAAATGTCATTTCTAAGATTACTATAGATTTTACTTTTTTGGAATCATCACGATCATACTTTACATTTTGTACTATTCCGATTGACCGTTGACTAACCTAAAACTCACGTCAATGTTTTGTCTCAAGGTGCGTCCAAACGTTAAGCGGCAAGTGTACGCGGCTGCCGCGCTTTGTTTAGACAAACAGCCGCGCGCAAACATCGCTCATTGTCTTTCGTCGTTAATCGAGGTACATTCGTCAGATTGTCCTAACAAGAACGCGGCAGAATTGTTTCCTAGCCTTCCTAGAAGCTTCCTAGCCATGCCGCGTGTTGCTGACGCGCTCTGGCCGCTCAATCTTTGGACGCACCTTAAAGGGGGATGCTTCACGGTAGCCCGCGAAATTCAAACTTTCGTTCGTTTTTTGCAATTTGTCGGTCATTGTCAGGCTGTACATTGATCGAAATTGATTCGCGGTTGTAATAGGTATTTAGTAACAAAATCATAATTGTTAATATCATCAATGCAACCCTAAGAGTGCAAACAACTCGATTGAATGATTTTCTCATGAAATAGACAATCAATCGAGTTATATGCACTTTGAGAGCTGATTTGATGATTAAATGATTATAATTCTGTAACTAAATATCTATTATAGTCGCAAATCATACCAAATCAAATCAATACACACCCAGATACATAGGCTGCAAATTTCAAGAATACTTAAGAAAATTTTAATTTCCCGGGCTACCTTAAGCTTCCACCTTAACATCACTTTTGCACCTATTTTTACGATTATATTTTCCTCTAGGCCTGCTGTCATAGAGGCGACATCTTCTTATTTTTTTATGCTTTCACGAGCTCCTTTTGGGCAATCTATGCTATCTATAGCTGAGAGTTCTATTCCGGGATGTGGGAGGCATCTTAGCTTGTAGTGTTTAATTGTTGACACATGTTTTTTGTAGGTAATTAGCATATGGCATCAGTTGGAAGTTTCGAGAGGTGTTTAATTATTTCAGCTATCTGTTTTCATTTGAATTCATCGGATTTCAGAATTATTAATCTAGTTGAGAGTAAGTCACGGTCTTTTTGTGTAGTCACACCACACAGTGTATAATTTTGCTTCAAAAGCGGACATCCTCTTTTTATAGTAAATTCCGATGGATATAACCGTTATACAATATAATATGAAACACCAGTTTAAATATATTTCTTAATTTTGAAGCTACAAGAGTTTTTTTGAAAGGTCAATGAACTTGGTCAAAAACTTTTTTGTAGATATTTCCCAAAATAACAAACTGTGGCTTTATTTAAAATTAACCATGAATTGAAGGTTGTTTTAATAATGTTGTGTATAAATTACAAGTCTTTGCTTTCCCTGGAATGCGAGTAAAAAATTATTTTCTTAATTTTAGAAAATAAATTATATAAAATTTTCTATCTGACATTAGCATTTTGTTTTACCAAAGAAATACACTTTAGTCATATAGCTTCTTACTGTGAAAAATTGGAACATTTAACGTACAGGACTTCAGAACTATAACGTTTCTAAGTTTTTTATCAATTTCTATGGAAATAGGGTTGTCACAAAAAGGATGAGTTTATACGATGCGATGGTCAAATATAGGTCTAGATTATGTTATTTAGGTATGTTATGGAAAAATTACACAATTAACAATACAACAAATTAGCAACATTTGTTAAAAAATATTGTACCACCTCGAGATAAAACATATGGGAAAATTCAGTTTTTTTTCAATTCTATTATAATATGATAGCAAAATACATGTGGTTCAAAAAGCATGAATGCATGCAAAATACATAAACGTAATATAACTTCACGCTACTACCTATGGAGGTGAAGCAGTAAACAAAAACGTAGTTGAAACTGCGGTGGATAGCCAGTATAAAATTTTGAGTTTATGAAAGAAAAGGGAGAAATAAATTAAACTTATTTGGTATTAACATTTTAACACAAAAAAAGAGAAATGTCACTTACGCCCTATCTTCAGTATCTGAAATAGAGCAGATTTCGTCTGAAGTTAGTTCCACTTCTAAATAAAATGACGGTGGCTGCAACTTAAGAGAAATCAAAGAGTTGGGTGACAACCGCAAAACTGAATACAATTTTAAGTCTTATAACCCCCTTATAACCAACAAATAGGTACATGGCGTAATGCTAAGTATTAATATTACGCGATAAAAATAAGATATAAGAGATAGACATAATATTATAGAAATTTTAACTTCTGTCATCCATAAAACCATAAATAAATATAACGACCATCACTGAAGTAAACCATAGACTTGAGTGACAACCCTAACTTAAAATTTTAAAATTTAATATCTCCGAAGTCCTATGTTTAAAGCATCTAGTTTTTTTTGTGGAAGTAATAGGTACAGTAACTAATAATTTGGCATTTAAAAAAAATGCTAATATTGCAGGACATCTCAGAAAAAAAATATAAACAAAATAACTGAAAAAAAATTTTTTCGCCCATACCAGTCGAGATTTTTTAACTTTTTAATATAAATAGGTGCCTCAAATACATTTGAATCGTAACCAAAAAAACATTTAATGGAAAAAATGATTAAATACGGAAATAAAACGTTTTTATGGTTTCTATGGACTTTTCTCGATTTTCAATATTTCTCGACAACTATGATAGATAACGTCACCGGAGTTTTATTAGGGGATTTGATCGATTTCTATCTTTCTAAATAGCATATAAAACAAGGATGTCCGCTTTTGAGGCGAAATTACATACTGTGCACCATAATCTTATTTTAGCTTGTCAACAAAATCAGAATCATTGAGGTGTCATTAATTGTAAGCTCATCGTATAAAAATAGGTCAATCTACAGAGTCGGCATACTGAGGGAACCTAACAACTTATAAGTTTCAGCAATTGAAAGGTTTTTACCGGAGTAAGCTGTAAGAGATCCCCGAAAACTGCCAGATCCTTTGTTCTGAACCACCCATTTTCATCGCCACATGTGTCAAATATCTCAGACAAGCGTAAATGGATATACATATGTTGCGTTAACATATACCCTAAGAGTGCATACAACTCGATTGAATTTCATTTTTTTAAAAGAAGGAGTTGATTATGGAATTTCAATTTTAGAATCAATATCAATGAATTTCCAAATTAAAGGCTTCCGTATAAGTATCACACCCCATTATGAGTTCATCTGAGGAACGAAGTAGTATTTCTCGGGTACTTGTTCTCCGTCGTAGAAAAAGTGATTGAATATGGGTTAGCTCTTCTTTTCAGAAACTTTTTGCCTTCATTTAGCTCGTAGCGCTCGACTTTAGAGGAGACTGGGCCTGTTTTAACAATATCATAATATTGAGCGAAACTGTACCTACATGTTAGTAGTCTACAAGTCTTTAGGCTGTTTAGGATAGTGGTCGTTGATCCAGGACTCGTAATAAATATCGATGGACTCAGCTTCTAGCATCATCGTATCCGAATTAGATTTAACGCGCTGGTTATAATATAAACCAATTTATTATTAATTTTTGTATTAACAAAGAACAAAGTTAACAATGCAGTCGAAATTCATACATAATGTTCTTGTAAAACCGCAAATATAAATTTGTTTCTTATTATTTACTAATTTATATAACTTATTAAAGTTTTTATAATTTTCCCTTTGTATGTAGCTAATAACCTATCTTGGTGCCAAATTTGAAGGTTCTAAGTCTGCTAGAAGTACCTTAGATTTTTGATGATCTGTCAGTGAGTGAGTGACAAAATGGTGTAACTTTGATCACCCATAACTCGTAAACTATTGGTTCAAATGTCATGTAATTTTGAGGCTGAGCTTGTTATAATGCTTACTTTTGGTTATCGAAAATCTAAACCCCTAGCTTTGTCTCCATCGATGATACAGGGGGGGTGAAATAGCCGCGAAACGCTTCGAGAAAAGTATGGTACGGACGTGCCCTCTTTGCTCGAGACTTGGCTGGGGCACTGCCGTGCCCCCAGATTCGACGGCGATCTTTTTTTATTCTTTATAACTATTCTTTATTGCATAATATTACACAAACAATGAAAATTAAATGATTATGTACAAATGCGAGCTTAACCCATAAGCTGCAGGCACGCCGGAATAGCGGCGGGAAGACCCCTCTATGAGGAGTGGCTGGAGAGACGCCACGGCGCTCTCAAGTATCGCCTGACACAGTTCCTCACCGGACACGGTCAGTTCGAGAGGTTCCTGTGTCAGATACGGGCGGAAGTGACGCCTGGGTGACACCACTGCAACAACGGTCGCCTGGAGGTCACGGTCGAGCACACGGTGGAGATGTGCCCCGCATGGGCGAACCATCGCCGTGTCCTCGCAGAGGCGATCGGCGGCGGTGACCTCTCGCGCCAGGCGCTGGTTCAGGCCATGCTCCGGTACGAGACTGAATTTGAAGTCGTCGCCTCCTTCTGAGAAGCAGTCATGCAGGAGAAGGAGGCGGGGGCGCGCGTTAGGCAGCGTCAAGCCTCACGCCTCGGACAGGGACCCAGGCGTAGATGTCGAGAGTCGCAAGACGATTACCGGCCACCGTAGGCGCGGGTCTGCGGATGGCGAGCGATGGGTAGCTCGCCGCCCGGCTAGGACCGCCCGCGTCGACGGCGCGTTAGTGTTCCACGCGCGCCTCAAAGAGCAGTCAGCACGAGAAGGGGCCCAATAGGGCCAGTGCAAATTATTTATTGCTTTAGTTTGTTATAACCGATACATAATACGGTATTTTATAGGGCATCCAGTATCGGAAGGTTTTCAATTCCGGAGTTAATTTACGATATTGGGCTCTCAACTCCGGAATTCCGGAATTCCGGAACTGGATTCGAAATTATTAAAAAAAAATACCTTGAGTAACTTTTAATCATTTTGTACATCAGTCTTTAACTCAGTCTTGATACGACATTACCAATTAACTTTGAGTAAGCCAGTTAACAATATTATTAAAATTAGGAAAGTCTAAACTTTTAAAAAACTTAAAAATTAACAATTTGAGAGCCTTAAAATATTAGTGAAAAATAACATAATTAAATTAATACAAGAAATATCGCGCTTTAGAGTAGTTTAGACATTACTAGGTAGTTAAAATCAAAATATTAAAATGAGCATTTAAGTCTCTCCTCAGATTTATCATGTTATTTATTATTTATTTATCAACAATCTTGCTTGACATGACTTACTTGACGTAAGCGAAAATTTAAAATTCGAAATTATAATTTCATTTGTTTATCCTCTAAATGAAATGAATCACTATTTTGAGACAAATGTGCGTCTACAGTTGGAGAACATTTCACGTTCAAAAACTAAAAAATTGCGTTTATCTTTAACGTTTAAATTATTTTAATTTGTTTACTGTGGCGACGTCTGAAAAAAGTTTTATTTTCTAAAACATATGGATACTTCGCCCACAGAAGCCGCCCAAGTGGTGGCATTGCTGGATTCTAGACTTAGTCAGCGTGTTGTGGCTCGAACATTGCATCTAAGCCTGTCATCTCTTCACAGAATCTACAACCGCTATCGAGAGACTGGTATGTTCACGCGCCGTTCTGGATCTGGCAGGAATCGGGTCACTTCTGAGAGAGATGTTCGTTTTATTGTAACAACTTCTTTGCGAAACCGGCGCCTTAATGCATTTCAACTGCAGCAGCAGCAGCTTCAAGTTGTACGAAGGGTCGCTGTAAGTGACTCTACAATTAGAAGAAGGTTGAAGGAACGTGGACTGGTAAGTACAAGGTGCAAGTCAGCAAATGGACCGAAATTAACTGCAGACCATCGAAGAGCGCGCCTTGATTTTGCACGCGAGCGCCTAAATTGGTCATACCTCCAATGGAGCAAAGTTCTCTTCTCTGATAAATGTAAAATCATGCTCTATGGTAACGACGGAAGGAACAAGGTCTACAGAAGAGATGGAGAACGCTTTGCACAATGCTGCATTGAAGAAAGGGTCAGTTATGGTGGTAGTTCGTGGACGGTTTAGGGAGGAATCAGCGCTGACGATAAGACAGAGCTTGCCTTCGTGTCTGGGCCAAGTCTACCTGCTTTGAACTGTCATCGGTACGTGGAACAGTGCCTAGAGCCTCACGTGATGCCCTATGCACACTTCATCGGCAACGGGTTCACATTTATGCACGACAACGCCAGAGCCCACACCGCGAGCGTCGTACGTGATTACCTTACCGAAGTCGGTATCTCCATAATGGAATGGCCAGCAAGGAGCCCGGACATGAATCCAATTGAACATCGCTGGGATCAACTAAAGAGGCAAATCCGAGCGAGAGATCCTGCCCCAGACTCACTTAACCAGCTGAAAAGTGCCATTCAGGAAGAATGGGACAACATCCCACAGCATGTCATCGTAACTCTCATCCGATCGATGAAAAACCGGATGGAAGCGGTGATAAGAGCTCGAGGAGGGAACAATAGTTATTAAACGTTATTTAATAAAAGTTATTCAGTTTTTTTTTCACCTACGTGTGTTGTTCTTGTTTCATTCATTGCCTTCGTTCTCCATACAAAATAAAAGTGATTCATTAAAGAAAACACGAAACCTATGAAAATTTAATTTGAATTTAGAACAATAACATTAGAATTTGAAAACCTCATAAACCTCACTAACGATAAGTTGAAAAATTAAACACATTTTTAAATTAAAAATAATGAATATCGCAATACGATAAATTGAGCCCAATTCCGGAGTTGGAATATCGGAAAAACTATCCGGAATTCCGGAGTTGCGAAATTCCGGAATTCCGGAATGGATGCCCTAGTATTTTACACCATTATTAATTAATTGACCTACTTTTTATGAGCTGTCAAAACGCAATACTCCCATACATTTTGAATGGAAATGTCACCTTATGTTATGGCGTCACTAATTTAACAACTCACTCGACTAACTACTTATTTATTTATTTAGTTTGTTTTGGCTGTTTCGTTACTTACTTCAGAAACTAAATATTCGCATCACCTCCACGACTACGGTAGCGAAACGGCGAAGCCATACATTCTTACTGTTATATAGAATTTCTGAAGTTAGGGTCGGTAGATTTAAGCCGTCTAGATTCAGAAGCTTGGCTCTACATGAGATCTAATGTATTTTTCACAGGGCAAATCTTATGTGGTTGTCTTAGCAACATTATACATGAAATGTATTTGGTGGGATTTATTTATTTATTCAAACTTTATGCACAAAGAAAAACATTGCACAATGGCGGACTTAATGCCTTAGGCATTTTCTACCAGTCTACCTTAAGGTGATGCAGAGACAAAACATGGTAGGTGCGAAGATACTAATAAAAGAGAAAAAAAATATGATAATTAATACATACATACAAAATATAAACAGTAGAGAGAATTAAAAATTATAGATAGAGAAAAAGAATAAATTACGTATGTGGGATGTTCAGATTCAATTTCTTGGGTAAGTATTCGCGAGCTTAAAATGTGTACCGACTGGTCAACGTCCTGATACTCTGAGGAAGATCATTCCAAAGGAAAACCACCTGGACAAGAAATGAAGACTTAAGAAAACGAGAGCAGTGAGAAGGACATCGTAGAAGACAATTATTGGAAAAACGAAGATTCTTATAATGCGCAGAGCATAAATATTGAAAATGAGAAGTAAGATATATAGGATATTATACATATAATATATGTTACTAGCTGATAACGATTAACGTAGCTTTTAAATATTGGTGAGATTTTTCCAAATCAGTCCAGTAGTTACGGAGGCTATTCAATGTAAATAAACATAACCAAATCTTTCATTTTTAATAATATTAGTATAGAATGTCTTGACTCGTGTTTACAGTGGATGAACCAGACCGACTATATTAACATAGGGCGACTCTTCATGCTGGACCCGTTCTCGAATTCGATTTCCATTGTTGACAAATTCAAGATTTGCGTATAAAACTTGGCTCTGAGGTGCCTGAAACGAAAATCACATTTAGATTATTGTATTTTGTATCTATGTCACCGGAAAATAACAAGATCCGTAAGTTTATCAATCTAGTATATAGTCAACCAATCAGATCGCGCGTAGCGTTTGGTATTATTTTACGAGTGAGTTCAGTAAGTTTATCAATTTACGAAAATGTGGACGTAAAATATTACAATGTATCTCCCGTTTAGAATCCTACGGAAGTTTATAAACTTCCTAGTAGATTGATAAACTTACGGATCTTGTTATTTTCCGGTGACATCTATATACCTTTTTTGGATGGGAAATCATCAAATGACTTCTCCCGCCCTGGGCGGGGCGAGAGTAAGGCCTTCAAATACGATCTCAAGTGCGATATCGTTTGATACCGGATTAGTGCGATGACAGGAGCTCAAGATCGTCGCTAATTAATAAATGCATCTCAGTTACCAAGATCAGCTACTCATCGCGCTGTACTTGATGTGAACGAATACGTCACGACTGTCAAGTTTCGTTTATTAATCAGTCTACACTCAGCTGATGACGTACACCTAATCCGTAACTTAAGCTCAACTTCAATCTCGTTTATTAATACGAACAAGATCTTAAGCTTGGCATCAAGTACGAGTTTTGATCTGAGTAACGTATATTAATACGGGCCTAAGTGTCATACTTTTACTGATTAAAACCCACCCTTGTTCCTTCAGTTGCCCTTTATGTTTCGGGCGGTGACTATTAGAATTATTCCGCAACCCCGGATCTTTATACCTTTATTATTTTTTCTTTATCCTGGAAAAATCCTCATAGACTACTTATACCAATCAATGGTGCCGATTCTCTTGTGCACAAACTATCGTAAATTTAAGTTAAGTGCATCTTTCTCTTTCCATTTCTTAAAGAAAAGGACAGAAGATACATTTTAGTTTAATCCTGTCAAATTAGACAGCGCCTGATGACAATTGACGTATATTTAGACGCCATGTTTTTAACCTCTCGACTCCGCGGCCTACTTACACGTCACGCCGCCCGATTACGTCACGATTACGTCATCGCGCGCGTCAAGTACCTGCGCTCACAAAAACGCTTATCACTCGAGTTCTATTGACTCATATCTTAAACGGTAAACAGTGTCGTGTTCCTGAAGAACGAGACTATGTATTACAATATAAACAACTCTTGTATGACTACTTTGGAATTATAAATATCCTATAGATAAGAGAGATCTCGCCGCAACTAGACTTGTTGACGTATATTATTTATTTTTGATAAAACTACTGAATCAATTTACACGAAACTTTAGAACTAATATAACGAATATACAAGTAATCTAATTAGAATATTTTAAGGAGTCTTATAAGAGGATTCTTATAAGATTCCAATTCAAAATTCATATACACGGAATTGACATCGAAGTTCAATGCACGACTTTGTAAACAAAATTTGCAAATGCTTGAAATATAAATAAATATGAATAGTACGCATTGAATACATGAAATAATGTATTATCACTTTATTTTACGTTGCTTATAATGTTTCCAAGACCATAATATCGTTGTATAAGAGGCAAAATCAAATTTTCAATGTTCATTCAATGGCGGTTGAGGTTAGAAATATTTTGTTGGCCGAAATAATAATTTTGTGATATTATTTCAAGCAAATGATTATCTACAAACTTGCTTTGTACACTTATAGTATAGAAAATATTTACTTACCAAAGTTTTACGCCACATAACACAAATAAATAATTTTTGTTTGTCACGGAATGCACCGGCCCGCACAGATTATTTTTCGCTTGAATGTGTCATCGACAATAATTTATTTCATAGTGTTGTCCAGTTTGTTTTAGTAAGTTTTTGGTATCGATTGACTCGACTATTTATTGGCTGTATGGGTAAATTTTTTCAAACGATTCAGAGCAATATTTCGTAATTAAATAAGGTTGAAAGTGGGTGGTACGCGAGGAACCATATATGGTTCTGCGGGTCTCAACCGAATTATCCGAGGAACCACATTTGGTTCTGCGGGCATCTAGAGGATTGCTTCTAAATTATCTATGGAGTGTCTAAATTTGACAGGACTTAACTAATATTTGATCTTCTGTCCTTTTCTTAATTAAACGGAAAGAGAAAGATGCATTTAACTTAAATTTACGATAGTTTGTGCACAAGAGAATCGGCACCAATTAATTCGTACTTTCCTAAGTTCATCTTGGACACATCTTGGACATCTTTTATGACATCGGTGAAAGAAAACATCGTGAGGAAACCTGGACTTGTAGTGAAAATAAGTGCGAAATCGCCAACCCGTCTTGAGCGAGCGTGGTGATCAATGCTCGTGCCTTCTCTGTATGAGAATTGGCCTTGCAGTGGGACAATATTAGGCTGATATTAATTATTAATAATAAATTAGGTTCCGCGCAAAAGAACAATGCTCAAAACATCCCCACCCAGATTCCAGTTTCTTCATGTCGATATAACTTTTCAACCGACTTCAAAAAAAGGAGGAGGTTCTCAATTCGACTGTATGTTTTTTTTTTCGAAGACGCCTGGACCGATTTCAAAAATTCTTTTTTTATTTGAAGGGGTATGCTTGTCATTTAGTCCCATTGTCACCAGGTCAGGACCTGGTGGTGGAAACCCTGAGAAATTGAGGGCATCTCTAGAAAATTGTAGGCAAGCATCAGGTAAAAACTTAATATTAATGTGTATATCTGGTAAGACTACAATACCATGGAGGTTTAGGGCTGATCTGATGATGAAGACGACAGATATTCAAGGGAACTCCTCAACGGTACAACTTAGGTACCTCGTCCTTGGGCTCATTTTATTCGTGATGACAAGATCTTTACACCGAGATGGGTTATGACTGCCACTGCAAGCTCCGTGATGCAGGTGCAGTACAGTTAAGGGAACTCCTTAATGGTTGATAGCAGCTACATAGTGTTTGGGCTTATTTTATTCGTATTGATAAGCCCTTTACACCAAGATTAATTATAATGCAGATTCGATAGTGAACACAAAATACAGTTTAAGGATATCCTAAATTGTTCGTAGCAGCTACCTCGTGTTCCAGCTTCATTGAAGTTAGTTTTACACTAAAATTGATTATGATTTGTCGTTTTAAATCGACAATTTATTATAGGTACAATGAGTACCTATTATAAAAATGCATTTATATTTTAGAAGAAGTTTTATTGTATATTGTCTGCGTTGTTAAACGTTTGATGCTTTTTTTATGCTTGGATGAAACTTGGTATGGTTATTGGCAGCCTGGATAGGTTCTTTAGTCAGACATTGGGACTCGACACTAAAAAGTAAAAAATAAAAAACTTTTTACAAAAAAAAAATAACCGCCTTCAAAAACTAAAAACATAAAAATAACGTCGGTGGAAGTCGGTGGCTTCTCTTCTGCCAGTCAATTTGTGTTGCCACCGACTTCCGAAATTTTAGTTATTTTTATGTTTTTAGTTTTTGAAGGCGGTTATTTTTTTTTGTAAAAAGTTTTTTCGGATGCACATTTCAGTTTCGCCGTCGTACAATAGAATGATAAGATGGTTATGGCCCTTCGATTAACATAGGTTTTGACGTGCTACAAGGGTGGGGACGGTGTCCATACATTTTGAGCATTGTCCTTTAGACTATTAGAACTATTCCGCAACAAATAAACTAAAAACTTACACTATACACCGGTTCAACTGTTTCTTGTACAATCGATTCTTGCACAATTGATTCTTCCGCCGGATGTGTTTTTATAAAACAACGTTTTTTTATAATTATATAAAGCAGCAATATAAAAAGAAGTAATCCTATAGACGCTGTTACTAAATATATCCACCAGTTGCTCAGGAAATTTGAAGTCTGTTCTTTACTGCCTGAAACCAAGAAAATAATTATTTGTTTCAATTGTTTCGTTTTCGAAACGACCGACAACGAACTTTGAAAAGTAAGTAAATAATTGGACGTATCGTCGTGTCGCCCAGTAAAGTAACTCGGCGGTCTTAGGCCTGCCACACTATGCCCCTCGCGCTGCTCATCGCCATGCTCCTCGCGCTGCCGCAATGTTTGCAATGACGAGTGGCATGGCGAGTATTGCGGCCACACTACGTCTCTGCCTCCTTTCCTCGTTACTTCCCATGCCACTCGTCGAGTGTGTGGTCGGCGCATTATAAGCAGTCGCTTCACTGTTTTTTTTTTTTTCAAATCAAAAATATTATAAATATTTTTTATTGTTTTTATCGGAAACAGTGCCTACTTCCACAACAATAACAAACAGGTATCAACGGAAAAATAACAGAAAACTATAACAAGATATTTATAAAAAGAATCACTGATCGCGTCAAGGCAGCGTGGAAGCAAAACAAGACTATTTTTTTTATGATGACGGTACGCGCGCGTGTGAGTATAGACGGCACTAGTGCGCGAGCGAGAGAACATGATAAGCGCCGCCATTTAAGATTCCTTTCTTTAATAAACCAGGTTATATCCATCTTAATCCGGTTAAGCTGAAAGCCGACCCCAACATAGTTGGGAAAACGCTAGGGAGATGATGTTCCATTCATTTTCTATGCAACTTAGCAAGGGTACCTAATTTGTAAACAACTACAAAAAGAAGAAGGTTGTGAATTTGTCTGTATGTTTGCTGGCCACAATACATAGCAACATTAAGAGGTTACCTTTACATTGGTCGTCCAGATCCACAATGATTCCACAAGGATTTGGCAAGAAACAATAGCCTTTATCTGAAAGAAAATAGAATTTAACTATTAAACACAACACTTGGATTCGTACCCAAAAAAAAAAACTGGTCAAGTGCGAGTTGGACTCGCGCAACGAGGGTTCCGTTAATTTGTTTTTTTTTTAGCGAAATAACTACAATATTACGGTTTTCGCAGTTTTTTCTTTACTTGTGCTACATGACATTGCTTCTTGCTAAATTTCATGATTATTGGTCAATGGGAAGTACGGTGAGCTACACATCAAGCTATACATAACCAGTATAAGCTGACTTCTAATTGTACGAAAAACATACACAATGCGAGGTCAGCTAAAACTGGTTTTGTATAGATTGATGTGATAGCCGTGTGTACCCTATAGGTTTTATTTTCCTTGCAAATGTCTAAATATGCAATGTAAACCGACGTATCTTTTTATTGCATTGATTTAAAAACTTGATTTTTTCACTGCTTTGAGAGATAGCAGATTTGCGGCTTAATATCTCGACGCATTTCTGGGAAAAAGGGTCTTGACAGATGGACGAACAGACGGACGGACGGTTGTAAACTAACTACAAATTTACAGTTTTCGGAATTTTTCCATTACTTGTGCTACATGATCTTGCTTCTTGCCAAATTTCATGATTCTCGGTCAATAGGAAGTACCCTTTAGGTTTTGAGTTTTGCTTCCCTTGCAAATGTCTAAATATGCAATATAAACCGCCGTATCTTTTTATTGCGTTGATTTAGAAACTTGATTTTTTCACTGCTTTGAGAGATAGCAGACCTGAGTGTGTGATATAAATTTCAGCTTAAAATCTCGACGCGTTTCTGAGGAAAAGGGTCTTGACAGACGGACGAACAGATGGACGGATGGTTGTGAACTACTTAACTACAAATTTACGTTTTTCGGAGTTTTTCCTTTACTGGCGCTACATGACCTTGCTTCTTGCCAAATTTCATGATTCTTGGTCAATAGGAAGTACCCTATAGGTTTTAAGTTTTGATTCCCTTGCAAATGTCTAAATATGCAATATAAACCGCCGTATCTTTTTATTGCGTTGATTTAGAAACTTGATTTTTTCACTGCTTTGAGAGATAGCAAACCTGAGTGTGTGATATTAATTTCAGCTTAATATCTCGACGCGTCTCTGAGGAAAAGGGTCTTGACAGACGGACGAACGGACGGACCGACGGATGTAAACTAACTACAAATTTACGGTTTTCGAAGTTTTTCCTTTACTTGTGCTACATGACCTTGCTTCTTGCCAAATTTCATGATTCTTGGTCAATGGGAAGTACCCTGTAGGTTTTGATTTCCTTGCAAATGTCTAAATATGCAATATAAACAGCCGTATCTTTTTATTGCGTTGATTTGGAAACTTGATTTTCTCAATGATTTGAGAGATAGCAGACCTGAGTATGTGATATAAATTTCAGCTTGATATCTCAACGCGTTTCTGAGAAAAAGGGTCTTGACAGACGGACGGACGGACGGACAGACGGACAACAAAGTGATCCTATAAGGGTTCTGTTTTTACCTTTTGAGGTACGGAACCCTAAAAACACGACGTTTCGACGATTGACCTCTTTGTCAATGATGGACTTACTCAACTGGACTGATTGAAATATGACTGGGAAGAACTTCAGGTAAACATAATCGTCGACAATACATCGAGGGACATAAATAAAACCATATAAAACAATATAAAATCGTAAAGAAAACCGTAGTTGAAGTATCGGAAAAATATTCGCAGTCTAAAATAAACCAGTCAGGTGCGAGTCGGACTCGCGCAAAGAGGGTTCCGTAAAAATTTCTTTTAGATAACTTACGGTTTTCGTGATTGAATTTCATGATTCTAGTTCAATGGAAAGTACTCTTTAGGCAAATGTCTAAATATGCAAGTAAATGGATTTTAAACCGCCGTAACTTTTTGTTGCGCTGATTTAGTGATTTTTTCACTGCTTCGAGAGATAACAGACCTGAGTACCTATGTGATATTGATTTCAGCTTGATATTTATTTATTTATTAACACTTCATGCACATAAAAAAAATGTACAATGGCTGACTTAATGCCTTAGGCATTCTCTACCAGTCTACCCAGGGAGGTGCAGAGATAACATGGCAGGTGTAATATAAAAAAAAGGAAAAAAAGAAATAGATCGGAAGAATACAACTTAAATATATCACGACGCGTTTCAGAGAAAAAGGGTCTTGACAGACGGACGGACAACAAAGTGACCCTATAAGGGTTCCGTTTTTACCTCTGAAAGTACGAAACCCTAAAAATCACATGCCACTAACCTGAATGAGAGATTTTTTTTTATTATTATTATTATGGGCTTGCTCTTGGTCCCAGACTAGCCCGAGGGCATAAACGGGGCCTACGATGGAGCAAGCTTACCCAATAGATGCCTATGCACTCGTTTTTTAAATACTTCCGGGTTAACTATATGAATTAATCTCGTAAGATTTAAGCTCGTATGATCTGTTTTTCTTTCGATGGGTATCTAGCGCGCGTAACAACAATTTATTAATTTTTTGTGGCATTTGGTAAAAATTAAGGTACCTAATTGGAATGAGAATCGAATACTGGATACCTCCTTCAAAATCTCCCTCGTTTAACACGGTGTATGTTCATTTTAAGACATTTTTTTTTTATCTAGAAAGCGCCGTTTTGCCTCGGTATACCTAAAACGCATTTAGTTTAAATCTATTATGCCTAATGTCATTAGTAAATGTCAATTTTTATTGTTATTAGTCTTAACGCGTTTTAGTCGTAAAGCGATTTAGTCCAATAGCGACGTAGACGTATTAAAACATGGGCAGTTTGCGATTTAGGCTCTATGCGTATAAGCCGGTTCATTATAGAAAGGAATCTTAAATGGCGGCATGTAATACTTGCGTTGACAAATAGTACAGTCTGCATATAAAATTTAAAGTTGAAGTTTTTTTTTCAAATCGAAAATATTAATAAGAATTTTTATTGTTTTCATCGGAAGCAGTGCGTACTTTTACCACATTAAGAAACAGGTAACAACGGAAAAATAACAGAAAACTATAACAAGATTTTCGTAAAAAGGAGCACTGAGCGCGTCAAGGCAGCATGGAAGCAAATCAAGAATTTTTTTTTATGTTGATGGTACGCGTGCTAGTGAGTATAGACGGCACTAGTGTGCGAGCGAGAGAACATGATAAGCGCCGCCATTTTAGATTCCTTTCTTTAATGAACCAGGTTATAATAGACTTTAAGTAATACAAACAGACTAAATTTTAGCGTTTTAGGTATACCGAGACCAAACAGAAAGCGCTAATTCAACTTACTATAGATTTTCATGCTTGTGTTATCGCCTTTAATGTAATAAAATTTTTCTACTTTGTTGTATTGTATGTTCCTTAAATTATTTAATGCATTCCTAGACCATCCTTTGGCTACTTGTGTGGTATAGCACAGTCCCGCCTGGTTGTGTAGTTCTATTTCAACTTGAACAGTGTTATACGCCAGACTTTTTGTGATCATTATTTTAGCTTCTCCCGTTTTGGTTTTAGGAATCATTTTGATTTCCGGCGGATAATTAACTGAAACAGAAAATGGAATTTATAGCTAAATGGGTATAGTGTCACGATATTCATATTCATTCATTTTACAGATACTAGCGACCCGCCCCAGCTTCGCACGGGTGTTACACATCTTTATAAATCCCGGCTTTTCTCTACTATATTATGCATGTATTATACATATAAACCTTCCTTAAGAATCACTCTATCTAATAAAAAAAAACTGCATCAAAATCCGTTGCGTAGTTTTAAAGATCTAAGCATACATAGGGACAGACAGCGGATAGCGACTTTGTTTTATACTATGTAGTGATAGTGATAAACTTACAGTTAACACCAAATCGCATATATATATGCTAAATTATATATAACCTTAAATCAATAAAATAGACCAAACAATGTATTTCTTTTTGGGACAATCCCACCACACTATTCCCAACCACTGCAACTCCTGAAAGCCAGAATCAACAGTGGAGTCCGCCAGAAAAGCGCCGAGCAATAAAGCTCGACGAGTCCCGGAGAAACGATACAACTGTCTTGGATCCCGCAACGAAATTAATCAGAAAAGAACAGCGGAGGAGTAAGAAACATATATTTTTTCCACTTCCCTCCATAACAAGCAGGAGACAGAACAGAACTAGGCCGATAGGCACAAGGGGGCAATTACAACTGGGAAAAGCCCAGATTGCCTAGCACCACGGAATTGGATCTGTTAAAAATTAATGGGTCCTAAAATGTGACCAATGACAACAAAACAATGTATGCTGATATTAGCGATGTATGATGATAATGTTAATTTAGGGCACCACTGATATTCTGTGCCCCGGAAAGGACGTAAAGCCGTCGTTCCGGGTAACCAAAAGCCAGAAAGTCTGACGATTCCACCAAAAACAAACTTTATATGATGAGGTTGGCTGTTTTAAATCAAAATAAAATGTTGTTCATCACAAGTATTTCATTAATGAACACAATGCCATTCTCATCATTTAGTTAGTGAGCTATAAGAAAAACCAAAGGCTTTTACAGAATTTAATTTCAATGAATATCTTAGGAAATATCACAGTTGTATAGAACATCTTCGAAGATATCACTTGTGACTACGAATTTTTAGCATAGCCCTTGGGCTATGCTAAAAATTCGTAGTTTATACATCAGAGTGACTCCGAGCTACGATTTTTTTTCCTGTATGGAGATGTAACCAAAAACCAACATACCGCGTGGGACAGCTATAGTTATAATCGATACACGACATCATAATGTAATTAGCTCCAAAATTAATTACGTCACCCGTTCAACCGCCGTGTCCTTGCAGAGGCGATCGGCTCAGGCCATGCTCCAGGGCTCCAGGGCGAGATCGAATGGGAAGCCGTCGCCTCCTGCGAAGCAGTCATGCTGGAGAAGAAGGCGGCGGAACGCGTGCGGCGGTGTTAAGCCTCACGCCCCGGGAGACCCAGGCGTCGAGAGTCGCAAGCCGACCTCCAGCCACCACCGTAGGCGCGGGCCTGCCCCCTTACCATGACGTTTAAAGTAAGATTGTTGCAGACGACGAGCGATGGGTAGCTCGCCGCCTGGTCAGGAGGCTTCAAAGCTGTCAGCATTTGACGGGTTCGAAAGCGTTACCGTGGCCGGAACATAAAAGGCAACCGAAGGAGCATGCGTGGGTTTTAGTCAGTAAAAGTCTGATACTCCATCCCGCTCCGCCCTGGGAGGGATTAGTCATTTGATGATTTCCCATCTTCAAAAAAAGCTCCAACATAATTTAACTTACTTGACTGATATTTCACGTACAACTTGGTAACACTCGGCTGAATATTCTTCAATGTTACTTCCATATGTAGTGAATTAGAGCTGGATGAATCAAAAGCAAAATTGAGCGGATAATTTGTAACATTTACTGTAATTGGTTCATCTGGAAAGAACAGAAAGTTAATAAGACCGATGAAGATCAATGACCGCACGCTTCAAAATAGGTTCGAATCTGGGCAAGTATCAAATAATTTTTTTTTCTTTCTTTCTCATTTCATGTACAGTCAGCAAAGTATACTAGGTGTATTTTTGCTCTTGCACAACCAGCTAGGAGATGATTCTACTCATAAAAGCAAACAACTTTTATTATGGAACCAACTCTGAAATTTCGAAAAAAATATCAGCTGTCTCATACATTGTGGTCGGGAGGGCGTTGAACTTTTATAGAATCAGCTAAAAAAATTTTCGCGATTCTGAAATCAGAGTTGGTTCCATAATAAAAGTTGTTTGTTTTCATAGGTAGAATCATCTCCTAGTGGGTTGTGCAAGACCAAAAATACACCTAGTATAAGTATATAGGGCCGTCACCTACTATTGAGGTTATCTTGAAAACCAATCAACATATTCAAATGAAATTTAACCTAATTGAAGAACTAGTCATTATCTACTATAGTTTAAATTTTTATTAGAAAATATCCGTGGGTTTTCGAGAAAACTTAAACTGTATCTGACGGCCCTGTATAAGTACTAATCTACTTTGCTGACTGTACATACTTTCTAAAGTTTATCTTGGACATCACTGACATCCCGTGCCTCGGAAAGCACGTAAAACCGTTGGTCCCGCTTGTCATTCGTAGAACTTTGACAGTCGTTAAGGGTAAGCCAGAAAGTCTGACCAGTCTAACCAAAGGTCTGATAGGCAGTCGCTTCACGTAAAACACTGGTATCCAGCTGAATCAGTTAAGGCTGTGAGCCGACCCCAACATAGTTGGGAAAAAGGCTAGGGGGATGATGATGACACGTTGAAAAAGTCACAAAGCATTAACTTACTCAAAATATAATAATTATATGAACGACACGACGTAAAGGCCACAAGAGAGGCAAAAATTAACTGTGTACTATGTATACAATTCATTGCTGTTATGTTATAATATTATAGTTTTAATTGAGCACTAATTAAATCACTTTGTAGCTGTTGTTGTTACTGCAAATGGCAATGAATCTTAAGGAAACAATTCAATCATATTATTATTTACTTAGGTAGTAGTGATGTGACTGTATCGGCAATTAACTAATTAAACCTTTGAACATACGTGATTCGAGACACAATAGAAAGACAATAGCAGCGCGACCGCCGGCTGTCGCTTGGTCGTCGAAAGGTTAATTCGACGACCAAGTCAGGCCAAGTTTAATTTTGATCAAATAATTTAATGAGACTTGGCTGGGGCACTGCCGTGCCCCCAGATTGTATTGTTATTTATTATGATTTTATATTATTTGTTGTATTTGAATTTTGTCTGGCAATGGGTGTAATTTACCAGAAATAAATGAATTTAATTAATAATTTGTAAACATAAATCAAATTTTTTACGAGTGCGGAACGAATAAAAAAAGGGACCCTATTAACCGCGATGTTTAGACTTAAATTATCAGTAAAAATGTATGGCTTCCCCGTTTCGCTAACGTCGTCGTGGAGGTGATGCAAATATTTAGTTTCAGAAGTAAGTAGCGAAACAGCCAAGCCATACATTTTTAACCGACTTCAAAAAAAGGAGGAGATTTCTCAATTCGACCGTATATATATTTTTTTTTATGTTTGTTCGCGGATAACTTCCTCGTTTATGAACCGATTTTGATGATTCTTTTTTTGTTTGATAAGTCATGATTCAGAGGTCGTCCCATATAAATTTTATGGCGATCGGTTCAGTGGTTCTCGGAAAATTCATGAAAAACAAAAAAAAAACGATGAAATATACATTGACGATATGTGCGTAACTTCAAGTTTCTATTTTTTTTCGTTTTATATTACTTTGAACGATACTGTAATACACAGACATTGGGTCTCGACACTAAAAAGTAAAAAATAAAAAACTTTTAAGAAAGTCGGGGGCTTCTCTTCTGCCAATTAATTTGTGTTGCCACAGACTTCCGAAATTTTAGTTATTTTTGTGTTTTTAGTTTTTGAAGGCGGTTATTTTTTTTTTTTTGGAAAATGTTTTTACTGATATGTAGCCTTTCTGAAGTTAGGGTCGGTAGATTTAGGCCGTGTAAAAGAGACTTAGTATGTTTAATAAGTCTATTATTGACATCAAATCTTGAGAATACGAACTATCTGGTAGGTACATCGGAAACCAACTCTATGAGGGTTCAAAAAACGACGAATCACTTCAAGACAATGTAGGTGCCCTTGCGCTTGGGTTGACTCGTCTTGGCAGAGGCACTGTCGCGCCCCCAGATGTCTCAATTCTTTATTGCGTACCATAATGCACGTACATAAGTTGGTAGGAAAACAGTTACATAGTCACAATTATGGACCCTGACGGGCACAGCATAAATCAAGTAGGAGAGAGGAGGAAGGACACTGGTAGAAGTTATATTGATAAAAATTATCGTTATATAAATTGAAGACATGAGTGGATGAAGGTGACATGTCACAAAATTCTAATTTCGAGAAAATGGAGTTCAAAGTTATGCATGAACATTTTGAGATATTTCAAAATGCTTTAATTGTTTTCCTCCAATAAAGGAGTATGGCGGTGCCAACCGTTTTATATTTTAAAAATAGGAAATAAATTAAAGAATTTATATGTATTTTAGTACTTTATTTAAAAAAAAACTGAACATAACTCCTTCTTCCGCTAAGAAAATGTTAATCAATTCGAGAAAATTAAGTCTGAAGGAGACAAGTTATATAAAGACTTAAAAGAAAAAAACATAAAACGATTATTTTTGTCGAAGAATGGACTTATCATAATATCGATATTCCGGTTTAAAAAAATGTAATTTTCCTTAATGTTAGCTTTTTTTTTCAATCGATGTCTCGATTGAAAAAACCATATTTTCCATTCACATTCAACTTGGCACCTTTTTTTTAATCCATAGTCCTAAATTTTTTAGTTGCCATGATTTGCTATAGTCCAACACCAACCGGGGGCTGTCCTTAAGTGCACTTACATAGTGCATATATGGATAATCGACGGTTCGTGTCCCATTTCTCAAGCCAAAAGTTTTGCTCAAGGGGCCTCTGCGAATTGGCTTCGGCCCCTCGTACGCCTTCCAAAAATCCGGGACCCCTGGGTCCGTTGAGATATGGAAACATTTATATAATAATAATAATATTCATCAACAACTTGCTTTTAAATACAATCTTGAGGAAGCAGAAATACCGTACTATAGGTATGTGCCCGACCCAGTTCTTGAGAATGACCATGTCAGATTGTACTGGGATCGATCTATCATTACTGACAGGACTGTTGTTGCTAACAAGCCTGACATAGTGGTGATAAATCGATTAGTGTCGAACAATGATTGTTGATATTGCTGTCCCGCATGACGAGAACCTCATGAAAGCCGAAAAAGATAAGCAATCAAAGTATCTTGACTTGGCTCGCGAGGTTGACGACATGTGGGATGTGGATTCAGGACATAATAGTGAAGAGCCTCGACCAACATCTGAGGAGGCTCTCGCTAGGCAGCTGGGTCAAGGGTCTGGTGCAGAAAGCGGTACTCCTGTACATGGCCCGTATTGTCCGGAGGTTCCTCTCTCTGGAGCCATGACCGTAGCATGGACCCTGTTCCCGATGCCGGTGGGCTACTATTTTTTATATTTTGTTATTATTACTATTTTTGTTTGTATTTTAATCGAATAAATGGAATAATAATATACCTAAGCCTTTATTCAGACATAAAACAGTTTTACAAAAAATGTTTTAAAATAGTAACTCTGTTGAGTCGTTGACACTGAAAGTTTTGTCTGTTTGCCCAGCTTTGGCAAAGGCCTCCTCAACCTCTTACCATTCAGTTCTATTCATTGCTTTTCTTGTCCATGTTTTTCCTGCTATTGCCTTTAATTCGTCATCCCACCTTTTAAACTGTCTGCCTCGTTTTCTTTTCCTGTAGGATACCAGAACATTATGTTTCTGTACCACTTTTCCGTACCTCTTATTGTATGACCATGACCTGTCCATTGCCACTTCAGTTTTCGGATTCTGGTTGTTACGCTTTCTACTTTTGTGCGTTTTCTGATAGTTTTGTTCCGTATTTTTTCCGTTTATTGAGCATGCTTCTCTCCTTTGCTGACTAACAAGTTTCCAGCTTTTTGTTTTGCGCTTTCATGAGAGCCCAGGTTTGGCAACCATAGGTGAGGATCTATTTCCTTTGTCATTATTCCGGTATGAGAGATTTGTTGGCCCAGATAGGTGCATTCTGTCACGACTCGATTGGTTCTTCGTTAATAATAATGGGGTCTTCTATCGTATTGGTTAGTGCTTTAGTTTTGGAGGTGTTCAACGTTAGACCTACTATGCGGCTTTCTTTTTCTAGATCTATAAGTATGTTTTGTAGATGTTCTTTTGTTTCCGCGAACAGTATTATGTCGTCAGAGACCCGTAAGTCGGATAATTTTTCCCCATCTATATTTAGGCCTTACAGATCCCATTTTAGTTTCCTCAAAAAGCCCTCTAAAGTAGCTATAAATAATTTAGGCGATAGTGGATCTCCTTGTCTTACCCCCCTATTTATTTTTATTTCTTTTCCTTCTTTTTCTAACTTAATTCGAGCCGTGCTATTTACGAATATGTTTTTAGGGTTCCGTACCCAAAGGGTAAAACGAGACCCTATTACTAAGCCTCCGCTGTCTGTCTGTCCGTCCGTCTCCAAGCTGTATCTCATAAACCGCGATAGCTAGAAAGCTTAAATTTTCACCAATGATGTATTTCCGTTGCCGCTATAACAACAAATACTAAAAATTTACAAAAATAAAACATTAAGGGACCCCATACAATAAGCGTTTTTTTTTTCGTTTTTCTTTTGCTCAATAATTAAAACCTTAACAGGTAGACGCTTCAAATTTTCACAGAATATCTACTTGTATATTACCTTTCAAAATAAATAACAAAAAAGTAAATATTTAATGGGGCTCCCATACAACAAACTTAATTTCTCTTCTCAAATATTTGTCTCACGGCGTGTATATGGTCCAGTGTTTAGTATCCTACCCTAAATCCAGCTTGCTCCCGTGGCTGATTTTCGTCCAAAGTTTTAGTTATACGACTTAAAAATTATTACTTGTGAGAAAATGAGTGACACCGTTTTATGAATGAAAGTGACATGTGCAGCACATAACACCTTCATTCACTGAAAGTGCGCTGCGATGTCAACATACCTCCTTCATCCACTGTAGAAAAGTAAACTTTTAACTTTATTGGCTTTTTTAAAAGTGTTAAGTGCACATACTACAGTATTAATATAAAAAAATTGTGTACATGACACCTTCATCAAGTATTGAACTTCTAAAATAGCCAGAAACACGGCTGTTTTAAGGTTTAAAATTGTTTGTATGCACATAACACCATCATTCATCCATAGAACAGCGAAAATCCGAAAATGCGACATATCACCTTCATCCACTCATGTCTTCAATTGTATAAATTATTATTGTTATTATTATTATTTTTACTTACATTTTACAGACTATATTTTGGCTCGTATTTCAAGAAGTAAATACATCAATTAAATTACCAATAAATACTATTTTTTTAATTAATTGCTGACTCTAAAGTCTTGCCGTTTAAGCTTCGCCGATTACTTACTTGGTACATCCCTCGTACTTAAGTACCTATCTGTTAATTTTCCTGTAGCTTATTTTCTTATAAATAAGTGAATCATAATGACAATATTCATATTAACAACATCAATATTAAGTAGTATACCTACCGTCACGAGAACCTATACTAGGCTTTCGACGACCAAGCGACAGCCGGCTGTCGCGCTACTATTGTCTATATTTTTTTTTTTGGTGATTGGGAAATCATCAAATGACTTCTCAAGTCCTGACAGTGTCAGACTTTTACCGACTAAAACCCACTCATGTTTCTTCGGTTGCCCTTTATGTTCTGGGGCCACGGTAACTATTAGAACTATTCTGCAACCCCGGACTATTTCGCAACCCTGGATTGTTTTTCTATTGTGTCTCGAATCACGTGCGTTCGAAGGACTTGTATGGACTTGTATATGGTCCCTGGATGGAGTTGAGTATATAAAATACTAGCTTTTGCCCGCGGCTTCGCTCGCGTTAGAAAGAGACAAAAAGTAGCCTATGTTACTCTCCATCCCTTCAACTATCTCCACTCAAAAAATCACGTCAATTCATCGCTCCGTTTTGCCGTGAAAGAAAGACAAACAGACAGACAGACACACTTTCCCATTTATAATATTAGTATGGAAGTATGGATGAGGACCGCTTTGGATGTATGGTTTTACACCCCGCCACTTAGCGACAATCTATCTGAGAGGCCCAACGAGATATATCAATAAGTGATAGGTTTGCATAAGGAAATTATTTTGTACCTATACAAAATAAATCCGTACTAATATTATAATGCGAAAGTAACTCTGTCTGTCTGTCTGCCTCTTCTTCACGCCTAAACCACTGAACGGATTTGAATGAAATTTGGTACAGATATAGTCTGGGACCCGAGAAAGGACATAGGATAGTTTTCGTCCCGGAAATCCCCCGGGAACGGAAACTATTATTCCACGCGGACGAAGTCGCGGTCAATAGCTAGTCTATACTAATATTATAAAGAGGTAAAATTTGTAAGTTTGTAGGTTTATAAGTTTGTAAGTTTGTATGTAGGGGTAATCTCTGGAACTATTGGTCCGATTTGAAAAATTCTTTCAGTGTTGGATAGCCCATTTATCGAGGAATGCTATAGGCTATATACCATCACGCTACGACCCACGGGAGCGGAGCAGTAACGAAAAATGCGGGTGAAACCGCAGGGGACCGCTAGTCATTTATATTTTGTGTCGTGATGGCCTAGTGGTTAAGGCGCCCGCCTCTCATGCAAGAGGTTGTGGGTTCGAATCCGGGCCAATGTGACTTTTTAATTCATATGTACTTTCTAAAATTTATCTTGGTCATCACTGACAGACATCCCGTGCCTCGGAAAGCACGTAAAGCCGTTGATCCCGGTTGTCATACGTGGAACATTGGCAGTCGTTACGTACGATAGACAGACGCCAGAAAGTCTGACCACTGACCAGTCTAACCAAGGGGTATCGTGTCACCCAGTTACTGGGTTGTGTAGGTCTGATAGGCAGTCACTTCACGTAAAATCATAAAAATAAAATCATAAAATCATGTTTATTTTGTAAATAGGTTATATATATAACACTTTTACACGTCAATAACACTATTACACGTCACGCCAATGTAACGGTTAAGGTCTCATGTTAAATAAAACAAAGACACTTAAAACGTTAACATGAGTTATATTAAAAAAAAACGTATATCCCAGGGATGGGTTAAAATGCCGTATGCCGAGTTCTAGTTCTCCTGGTAGGCAAAGCGGTACTCTCCTCGAGCTATTCCGTGCCGTTGGCTGGGGTAGGCAGGCAGGTGAGGAAGGTCCCTGAATGCTGCTACTTCGTGCGACGTGCAGGGGTGGTAATCCACAACGGATGACGTCCTCTGGTGATTTTCCGATCGTAGTATTGAACGTATATAACACTTTTACAGGTCGTAAACACTGGTATCCAGCTGAATCCGGTTAGGCTGGAAGCCGAGATGAGAAAATTATATAAGTATATTTTGTAGGTACCTCGACAGTTTTTGATTAAATGACGTTTCTATAAAGTAGGCTAGTTAGTGGGCCCGATAAGGTATTTTTTTTTAACATATTTGGAATGAGCTTCCAATACTAAATAGCGTTCTTCAATTGTCCCTCGACTTGTTATACTACCCGTGCGAGCTAACATGGCACCTGGCTCGAAAACAAACCTTTCCCCGCGACCCCGCGCAGCGCACCGCTCTCGTCTTGCGAGTAGCGTTAGCATCACTGTTACAATATAAGGCACAAGTTTAACTAAAATGGCGGATGTGCAAAAACAGATTTTCAGGTGTGCACGTAATTTTTTTAACAACTTTGTTTTTAAGTAGTTTGTAAAAAAAAACGTAAAACGTAACGTAAACGCAGTACCGTAAAATGCTGCAACTTTGCACGGATTTTGACGTTTTTCTTCGATAAATCTTTAATCGTTAAGAAAGTCGTATGTTTTTTCAATTACTGTCCAATATTGGACTTTAAGCTATAGGAATACATTTGCTACTAGTAATAAAAACACTTATAAAGCACCAAAAAATTGCTTTGAAAACGTAGGCTAAGTTGAGGTAAAAACTACAACATTGCCTGTCATAATATCTTTTTAAATAAATGGGTATTTTGGTAACGGATTTGACACCCATATTGCCATAAAGTTCTTTTCCACGTCAGACTTCACTGAATCTTGAATAGCACAAGATTTTTTTTTTACAATGCTAGGCAAAGTTGTGCAGGTTTCTCTAAAACTCCCATACAAAAGTGAGTTCGGTGTAGGGCTGCCCCAAAAGAAATGCAACAATTTTTCTTAACATTCAAATATATTTTTAAGAAATCAAATTGTTGTACTTAAATTCTAATAACGTTTTTTCATAGGAAAACAAATATGTAGGTAGGTAATAACATTTAAAAAATAATAATGTTGGTACCTATTACGTATAATAAAAATTACAACAGCAGCCTGCAGAGAGATCAACAAATAGTTAATTTGTTGATCTCTCTGCAGCTCCTTAATTTCTGATGATGATAAATAAAGAAACAATAGTTCAAGCTTCTATAAAACGTTCTTAGATCAATTACAAAAAAAACAATTACACAAGCAAAACCATGGTCGATTAAGAGTTTGTTGAAAAAATAAAAAGTGGCAGCCCTAACCCTAGATAATGTTGAGTAAAAAGTTGCGAAAATCTGACACAACTTTGCCGACCATGATTTAACGGTTTAAATTAAGATATAATACAGAAAAAACAGTTTAAATACATAAAAGGGCATATTTTCTTTGCTATATAACATATTACGCTAGAAAATAAAGCATAAATACTCACAAAATGAAATTTTCCTGAGAGCCGGTAAAAAGCGAGTATCCGCACTGACATTGAAACTAACACTGACAGTTTGTTAATTAAAATTTGGAGTGACGTATGATCGAATGTTGCCATACAGATTGCCGACTTGCTTTTAGTAATACCATAGACCATAAAAAACTTTTCGCAGCGGTAATAATTAAACTTTTTTGAATTTAGGCAATGTTGAGCTATAAAGGCAATGTTACAGCATTTTACGGTAGTTTGTAAAAACTATCCAAAAAATCATTTTTAGGCCGCAGCTCTTTACTTTAAATTAATTTATTAGTATTTTTATAAGTCTCCTATTTTTTAATATTTTTTAATTGGTGTTAGCGTATACCTGTCATCTGTCATTTTGTTGTAGCACAAAATCGAACATTTCTTTTTTTGCACTCACTACTTTAAATGTCATTCATTCGAGCCAGGTGCTATGTTAGCTCGCACGGATAGTATTAAGACTGTGGTATTATGTTCTGCTTCAAAATTCGTATTTTCTGTGGTCTTATCAACGACTTTAGCTTGTTTCTGTAATCGGACGAATCTCGCTCTCACGGACAAACTCGGACTCTTTTATCTGCTACTCTGACTGACCACGGCTTGTTTCCAAGGACTGTGTTGCGGAATGTTTATAATAGTTACCGTGACCCTGGAACATAAAGGGCAATCGAAGGAACATGTGTGGGTTTTAGTCAGTAAGAGTCTGACACGCCCTCCCGCCGCACCCAGGACGGGAGCAGTCATTGGATGATTTCCCACTCACCAAAAAAAAAAGGACTGCGATTTTAACAAAGGATGACTGCATTAATTGCGGTATTAATATTATATCTCGTTGCAAGATAACGGGCAGACGTCCTTTTTTTAGCAAGCAATTAATCTTTGACATTGTTACAATGTTACTTATATGTATTTTTGAAAACATGATCTAGGTAGATACATACTTACTACTACTACCATGACTACTACAAAAATATCAGGTATCGGTTATAATCACACGAAAAAAGATTACCAGTGACTGTAATTGTTTAACAAACCAGTTAAATAAAAATGATTTCTGATTTAATTGTAAATTGCTTGTCACTTCATCCATATTCTAACCTCACTTTAGCCATAAATTCAAATTCAAAAATCTCAGAATACACACTGTCAATTTCATTGAAATTAAGTGACATAATGATAGCTGTGTTATTTTAAAAAATAACACCAATTTCATGACTGTAACATGTGGGCCCCGAGTTATAGGGAAAATGGGCATTCTCCTTTAAATGTACGATTTGGCTCGCGAGGCAAATTAACGTCAAATCTGGTCGAACATTGGCTCGCGCGGCTGCCGCGCATAATTTGTACACAGCTTAAGTTGTTTATTTATTTTTTGTATGGGACAATCCCACCACACTATTCCCAACCACTGCAATTCTCGAAAGACAGAATCAACAGTGGAGTCCATCAGAAAAGCTCCGAGCAATGAAGCTCGACGAGTCGTGAGACACGATTCAACTGTCTTGGGTCCTGCAAAGAACAACGGGGGAAGTTGTTTGTTTGAAGATGTGACTATATGAAACTTTGCCGGGGTTGCGGAATGTTTATAATGGTTACCGTGACCCTGGAACATAAAGGGCAATCGAAGGAACATGAGTGGGTTTTAGTCAGTAAAAGTCTGACACGAAGGACGGGAGCACAGTCAATGGATGATTTTCGACTCACCAAAAAAAAAAACTATTTGAAGCTTTTCATTGTCATTTATGGTCATGCGGCGGTTGCGGGCTGGGCGCCCATGTTTGTTGCGAGCCTCACTAATTTAAGCTAATTTGGCAGGACTAAACCAAAATATTTCTTCTGAGTAGTCCACTTGCAAACACCGCTAAGTTAAAAAATAAAAGAAAATCAGACAGTGCGGCCATTTTATTTGTTGATTAAAATGCTTTCATAAGCAACTATCAATTTCGATCAAAACTCCGTATGTTACGCATAAATTTAAGTTAAATGTTCAGTACTCCTGCAAAACTTGCTATATTGATTGATAGTTAACTTTCAAACAACTCTAAGTTGCAGTTGACTTTCAAAACTCGCCATATTACGCAATGACTCGTGCAAATGCCGCCATCTTGACCCTACGTCCTATGGAAGTGCAAGCACGTGCAACGCGATATAATTATTCTTATTCTGTTAAAATTCTGCTTGTTTAAAATAGAAATTCAAGAAAAGGAGGTTAATGATGTTTTTTTTCTGGAGAAAAGACAGGAATGGCAAAATTGCCGTCATTGCCGTAATTCACCACCTCCGATACATAATGCGGTTCCCCGGTGGTGAATTACGGCAATGTTTGTAAAAGAGGTAAATCGTTTGAACAGATTGAACCAACTCTGATCAATTTAGGCGTTCCTGTAAAACCAGCAAAATTAAATGATATGAGAAACTTGCTGATTAAACATTTTGGACAGGATTGGGCTAAGGTCGATTGTCTTAAATATTATAGATTTCTTAAAGAAAACCAAACTGAAGCTGCTTTAGACGAAGATACCGATACTGAGGAAACTTTAATGGAAGAAGAAACAGAAATAAGAGTATAATATTATTGTAAGATGATTATTTAGGTTTAGGATTTAATTTTGATACTGTTTCAAAACTCTTCATGTTAATATCATACTATTTCAAAACTGTTTATGTTAAAAATACTTTTGCAAAAGTGGTTATGTTTAATTTTTAAATACTAATAAAAAGATAACTATGGTATTGGGATTTTATTTACTATTAGAAATTATTTCTCTGTGACAATAATTATCAGTAATGTGTTGTAATATGAATTTTCATAACTCCATTTTAACACTAGAGGTTTTAATCGATTTTCCAAAATTATTATTCTTTCAACATAGCGGACTTTGCAAGTGGACTACTCTTCTGTCCTTTTCTTATTGAAATAAAAATAGAAAGGAGTACTTATTATTCTGAAGTTACACACAGTTTATTCTGAAACATTATTTACTATCAAGAAATAAAACTAAATAAATTTATTTGCATTGGAGCAAAATGTATTCGCGGCTGTAATTGGTATTTTAGTTACAGAATTATAATCATTAATAATAGCATCAATGCCACCCCGGCCCGAGTCACACCGGAATGGCAGCGGCCGGCAGCGGCCACCCGCGGCCGGCAGCGGCCACCCGCGGCGCCGCGAGGCCGCCAGCGGCCGCCAGCGACGCGACGCTAGAAACAAGAGGCGCGCGGCCGCTCGCGGCGCCACGGGCGGCCGCTGACGGCCGCTGACGGCCACGGGTGCATACTTTTTCATGAAATGGGCAATCAATTAAGTTATATATATGCTCTTTGACTTTTCAGCCAGTCGTGTTGTAAAGGTTGTACATGCGAATAACCGCCAAAAAATTCCATCCAATGGCAACCGAATCTTTAATTATGTGCACCCGTTATATGCTCAAAAGACATTTGGATCGTTTTTCCTTAATTAGGTGCACTCGTGTTCAAAGACTTCTATAATATGCCCGTGTGCTCATTAAGACATTTTTTTATTTTTTATTTTTATTTTTATTTGACGGGAGGTCTACCCGGATTCAGCTGGATACTAGTATTTTACAGGAAGAAACTGTTATTATGACGAATATGTTCTTACGATACGTCTTTCACCTGTTTTACTTTGTTTTACGTTCTACCTTAGCGGTAGCGCCCCTAGAGTATTTAGCAACCCTGGAAGTTAGTGTTTTTACAAAACGTGTACAAGCGGCTTTATACTGCAGCAGGAATGACAGCAAGCATGGTACCGCACCATAACCAATTTCGAACGACCAACACCCAACACCCGACAAAAACTGTCAAAACTGTCACTGTCAAACTCTATGGTTTTTCGTTTTTGGCGCACGCGGAAGTGAACATTCGAGTGATTTGATTTCCTTTTCCTAAAAATTTCAAATCGTATCAAAACTTTTAATTTATCATAATACAAATATTTTGTTCAGCTTCATCGACGTAATTTTACTCGTGTCTAGTGTTAGTGTGGTGTTTAAAATGGAGGTGACGGACTTAAACGATCTGCTTAATGTGCGGTCGATCAAAATGGAGCAAGGAGAGACAGTATTCGATGAAAATACCGTGGAAACTTCGGACCCGCTGTCTATTATACCTCAATATGTTACAGAGTCGGAATTAGGTAAGCGAAGATTACTTTATTTATCGATTTTACACTGTTCGTCTAACAATTTCCGGATAGATTCGACCTTCAAACTCGTCAATTTTTCTTCGTGATTTACCGTCTGATGCCGAGATAAATAAACAAATACTGTTGTATTGCTATCTCCATCGATCAACTGCTTAACTACGATGGTGAAACAGAGACAGAGAATAGCTAAGCCAAAGTATGTGCTAAGTAACATAAAAAGGTGTTTATTTCCGCCGTAATGTCAGGAAATGAATTGCCAGTTCATATTCTTTGGTATTGTTTTTAACATAAGGAACTGAAGGTCCTCAAATCAACTCTCGATTCTCCAATCGTTGCTTGTGCCTTAAATATATGTTATAATCTTATTGCATTCTGTAAATCTCACAGTGCACTAACATTCGATAATGGAACCCTATAAAATAATTACCTTATCTGTTGACCAGTTTACCAGCAGCCTAGAGAAATCAAATACTGTCAAATTGTCACTGCAGATGGTGCATAGTTTATTTGTATGGGTTGTATGTACGGGCTGGGTGGTGCAGTTACCATACCATTCTGACTAACAACCCACTGACCAACCATTCTAAATGGGTGTTGCGGAATGTTTATAGTGGTTACCGTGACCCTGGAACATAAAGGGCAATCGAAGGAACATGAGTGGCTTTTAGTCAGTAAGAGTCTGACACGCCCTCTTGCCGCACCCAGGACAGGAGCAGTCATTGGATGATTTCCCACTCACCAAAAAAAAAACCATTCTAAATAAACTCTTTTCTTAGCCAAGTCCAATAATTTACAAGCCAAATCAAGATAGAAGCTTCATCTAATGAGTTTATCAGTGCTACTAGTAGCTAACGGTTTAGTCACACCAAAGATGTCTATTTTTTTCTGTCCTATGAAACAAATAAGGTATCATAATCAGCTTGTATATTGATTAAATATTGTCCCTATCCAAAATTATTTATGGTATGGTATGGCAGGCTTGTTTCCACAACTCCATATCCAGGCTCTGTTTTTGCATGAGGTTAAAAGTATTATTATTACACACCTAAACTTTCCCACTGCAGGATAGAGAACTTAAGGTCATAGCTCATTACAGCCACCCGGCAGCCACTCCGCACCGACTCGCCTCCTGCGGCTAGTATTCTTTATATGGACTTGTATGGGCATGCGCTCACTATATCAACTCCGTAGCGTCACTGGATCGCCTCGGTTATAAGGCGAGTCGGTGCGGAGTGGCTGCCGGGTGGCTGTAATGACCTTTACTACCCTCCTTCTATCTCTCTGTTTGCCATGTAAAAGCACCTATGAGTCGTGCATCTTGCTCGATGTTCATCCAATATGCAGCAGAAGTGTCCAGCACACCAAAACTAATGATATAAAAATGTTTAAGGGCTGATGCAGGCCGGTGGGGAAATACTGCAGACTCCTCTGGCCGTGTTTTCCGATACTCCTGATGAAGATGATACTATGCAGAGTACGGAAAGCAGTGGTGAGTACCTGATAGAAACGATGGATGTTGTGTGACAAACTATGGAATATATTTAAGTTTTACTTGTAAGAAACAAAAAAGAATATATTATGATAAGTATAACACTTTCACATTAAAAGAAACAACAATGAAATAAAGTATACAGGGTAGAAATTTGAAACGGGGCAGTAAGAGAAACTACCATAACCATTGTAGACACACAAGTATGGTTGTAGTGGACTATCCATGATCTTTTGTCCAATTCACATTAACACATTTTACGGGCCAATTTTTGACGGGCCATTTGGTCTGGTAGTTAGTGACCCTGACTGCTAAGCCGGAGGTCGTGGTTTCGATTCCCACCCAGGACAAACTTTGTGTGATGAGCTGCTCATCACACAAAGTTTGTCCTGGGTGCTCATCATGAGCACGATTGTATATAATTTGTATGTATTTAGAAAGTGTATAAGTATGTATATCAGTTGTCTGGTTACCATAACACAAGCTCTAACTTAGCTTGGGATCAGATGACCGTGTGTGAGTTGTCCTAAGATATTTATTTATTATTTTCATATAAATTGCAAGCTGTAGCAACAAAAATAATCATATTTTGTATGTCCAAAACATATTCCACACAAAAAAGAAATTGTCAGAGCTTTCAACTGATTGGTGGCTGGAAACCTTTGTATGATTGAGTGGAACATTGAGTCTTTCAATTCTCTAGCAATAGGGATGACGACAGCATTAAAAAATGGCATTCTGTTTAGTCCGTCTGATAGATCGGCCGAAAATACGGGACACGTATTTTTTGCTTGATCAAATTAATAAAAAAATACAAAGATAAAGAGCAACAAAGTTCCGGAGTGGGGGCTTTTGACGTCACCGTAATGCAAAAATTGTATCTTATTGTGACGTCACGCGCAATTTCAACACACTGTATCGTCGTCATTCTTCGTTTAAGATAAAAAAGAAAAAATACGTATCCAAAATTTTTTGATAATCTATATGACGGACTAATTACTTTTTTTTTGTCGTCTCGCCTACTGATATAATAGCAGAAGTCACAGTTGAGCTTTATTTAAATTTTAAGACGAGTTTTACTTTCTTTCTGGCTATGTTGATTATTTGCAATTTTAAAAAGGATTTTTTGAGTCATTGATTGATATATAGATATTGATATAATTTTTGTACCTCATTTTTAACATTTAGGTACAAGAATAATAATACAAAATGTATAATTATACAATATTTGTTAATTAAGCCTTTTGTTATTTGCTATCATAATAATTGTTTCAAAAATATATGATTTTTAAATCAAAAACGTCTATTTATTAACAGAATTTCAATAAATAATATTGCATATAATCTGGTTTTTTGACTTAAACTAACTTACATTATACAGTGCAAATACTTAACATGTACCGATACAGGTTCCTTAAACAAACCTAATGCTTCTATTTCAGATGAAGTGATAGTCCAGCTTATGGACATCAGAACCAATTTGTCTCGTCTGCGAGCCATGCTGGAGAGAAGACTGGGCTTTGATCTCTCCGACTACACATTCTGGCTGCAGAACGCTAAAATTGTAAGACTTAAATTTTTTAAAATAAAACCTTTATTCCGGGCCGCATAGGCCCATAGAAAAATAGCTTAAACTCACATAATGATTTTGTGTTAGTAAATAAAAGTTAGTGTATAGCACTTCAGTGAATTTAAAACTACTAAAACTCAATAAATGCGGTAAAACGGACTGCTAGTCTATATTACGAAGCTACTCAACTCAAAGTTACAAAGACAGCAACATTTTGAGAGTTTTAAAATTTAGTGATGTTTGAGTGTTCGGGCCATTATCTATTAAAAATATCACATCAAAATCCGTTGCGTAGTTTTAAAGATATAAGCATACATAGGGTTATAGGGGCAGAGAAAGCGACTTTGTTTTATACTATGACAGTGATGTATATGTCGTAGGCATTTTGTGTAAATCCACCGATTACATAATGCCTCGGCATTTCACATATGGCGTAAATTGGCAAAATGTCAAAGAGGATATCTTGTGTGGTCACAGTTTTAACCTAACCTAACCAACCATTTCGATATGGGCTCTAGTGTTTGCATTTGTACATTAACAGCAGTAGGGATAGATCAGATGACCGTGTGTGAGTTGTCCAAGGATATTCACATTTATTTATTTTGCCTTCGGCATTTTACATAACAGCGAGCGTTTACGCCGTATATATATAAAATGCCGAGGCATTATGTAAACGACAGATTATACGAAATGCCTGCGACATGGATAGATTATTTATTTATTCCAGCTCGAAAACCACAAAACGCTAGTGGAACAATGCATCAGAGGGGAAGGGGTGGTGCAAGTCAACATACAGATACGGTCTTTGGAGAGGAAGATCAATATCCTGGATGTTCTGAAACCTGATGAGGAACTGGTTCAGTTGCCCAACCAGATGGATGAGGATTGTGAGTAATATCTGACATTCTTTATAGGGTTCTGTACCCAAAAGGTAAAATGGGACCCTATTACTAGACCTCCGCTGTCTGTCTGTCTGTCTCCAGGGTGTATCAAATAAGCTGTGATAGCGAGAAAGCTGATATTTTCACAAATGATGTTTTTCTGTTGTCGCTATAACAACAAATACTAAAAATTAACAAACATGAAATGTTAAGGGAGGTCCCCATACAGTAAACGTGCTTTTTACGTATTTTTTTGAGATAGTACAGAACCTTTCGTGCGCGAGTCCGACTCGCACATGACCAGTTTTTTTTAGAGTTCAATCTTTAGTTTTAATATCGGTTTGCGAAATGCGACCCAGCGATTTTGTATGACAATGTCACCTTATGACGTCACTAAGCTTAAAAAACAGATTTAAAAAAAATTAGAAGATGTTTTGTTTTATATGTATTAATGCGTCCTTAAATATGTGTCTTGCTCGACTTACCTAACACAGTGTATATTATATTAGTAACAAGCTCTGCCTATCTTTTTTTGGGGAGTTTAGTTTATATGTGAAAGAGTAACAAACATCCACACACACATACAAACTTTCACATATAACATAGTAGCTTTATTTTGCGAGTGGGAAATCATGAAATGACGTCTCCCGTCCTGGGCGCGGCGGGAGGGCGTGTCAGACTTTTACTGACTAAAACCCACTCATGTTCCTTTGATTGCCCTTTATGTTTTGGGGTCACATTCCGCAAAGGATCAGATTTCCGTGTTTGACGTGTCCCAAAACACCATAAAAAACCAATATTTCTCAAAACCCCCCAACAGTGGATTCCCCAACCGTCCTGGAACCCACAGCCACTGGTTCTCGAACGCGCGCGGCGCTGGACGCGGCGTCTGAAGCGGCCGCCGTCAAGTGGGTGGTGGACGCGCAGTTCAAGAGCGAGCACCGGGTTCGAGTGCCGGACGATCCTGCTGACTGGTCAGTATGCTTTAGATTGGTAGGATAAAAGTAGTAGAAATGTAAATCTTTTAGATAAAGAGGGGGGGTGTCCAAGTTTTTAATATTATTAGTGGTCTCTCTATCTACGACATTTATTAGTCCTCCGCAGGGGGATATATGGGGGAGGTAAATAATTATGGGGTTTCTGGAAATGGGGGTAGTAGTAGAAATCCAAGCCTCTTAGATAGGGACGGGCACAAAAAGTGGAAGTCCGAGTCTTTTATATGGAGAAGCGGTGGGGCGCAAGGAAAACTTCATGCTTTTAAGATAGGGAGGAGGGAGGCGAATTTTGAAAATCCAGGCCTTTTATATCTGAAGCGATGGGCACTAATAAATGTCCTAGCCTCTTACACAGTTAGGGGGCCAAAAAGTGAAAATCCAAGGGAGGGGGGAAAGAATCTAAGCCTTCTAGAGAAGGTGGGAGTAAGGTAATTAGTAAAATTAGTAAAGTCGTGGCGTCTGAAGCGGCCGCCGTCAAGTGGGTAGTGGACGCGCAGTTCAAGAGTGAGCACCGGGTTCGAGTGCCGGACGATCCAGCAGGCTGTTTGGTCAGTATAGTGGGCTACATAGTCTTTTAGATAGAGTAATTAGACAGGAAAGGGCAAATTCTGAAATTTCATGCCTTTTATATCTGAAGTGGGGGGCACTAAAAAATGTCCTAGAGAGTTAGTATGACGGTACTTTATAAAAGATAGGGCTTTCTTAGAGAAGTAGTAGAAATCCAAGCCTTTTAGGTAGGGACAGGTACAAAAAGAGGAAATCTGAGACTTTTATATGGAATGGGGGGTAGCGGCACTAGTAAATGTCTAAGCTTTTTAGATAAGAAGGGGAGGGGGAGGGGACAATTAGTGTAAATACAGTCTTGTTAGATGGTGGGGGTGAGGGAATTAGTAAAGATGATCCTACTGACTGGTCAGTATGCTTTAGATTGGTAGGATGAATGATAGGGAGGGGGGGTGTCCAAGTTTTTAAAATAATATTAGTGCTAAAATCTCTACCTTTTTTTTATTTATTATTATGGGCTTGCTCTTGGTGCCAGACTAGCCCGAGGGCATAGACGGGGCCTACGATGGATCTGCGACATTAATTAGTGCTCCGCAGGGGGATATTGGGGGATGTATATATGGGGTTTTCTGGAAATGGGGGTCTTTTAGATGCGGAGGAGGGAAGTAGTAAGAATCCAAGCCTTTTAGATAAGGAAGGAGGCAAATTATGAAAATTCAAGTGCGAGGCACTAATAAATTAGATTTGAAGTACCTATGTTAAGTAAATATTGAGAGCTGTGGATTTTGTGAGAACAATATATAAATAAATAAATAAATGAATTTAAAAAAAAATACATTTAACATTTGTCTGCTCAGGTCGGTGCAGCACGTAAAGCTGTGGATTCAGTGGGCGGTACGCCAGTTCAATCTGATCGGAGTCAAACTGTCCGACTGGAATATAACGGGCGAAGAGTTGTGCGCCATCAATATTGACACTTTCAAGTGAGTATATTATTACACCTATATTTACCACTTTTCAAAATGGAAAGAAAGAAAGAATATTTTATTTGTAAGAACATAGTGCAATAAGATGTTACAATTGGTGTAGTTCCATATTTGGTGTACAAATTTTTGACTTTTTTGTAACTCTAAATCTAAAAGGTACTATCGACAAAATTGAATCATGACCCATTTCGACGACAAATCGTTTAACGCTGTCAAAATAATAAGTCTAGACGTGTGACATTTTAAAAACATATAAAATACAAAACGCAAATACACGATTGTCGTTATAATTGTATTTGAATGTCTGTAAGAAAATAAGCTTATGGTGCGTCATGATTCCATTTTGTCGATTGTACATAGGCTTCACAGTAATTTATCATCCATATACTCTTTTGTTGAGTAGTAGCATTTTTTTAGAAATGATAATAATAATACCAGCCTATAACTGTCCCACTGCAGGGCAAAGGCCTCTTCTCATACAGAGAAGGCACGATCATTGATCACCACGCTTGCTCAAGACGGGTTGGCGATTTCGGACTTATATTAACTACAAGTCCAGGTTTCCTCACGATGTTTTCCTTCACCGATGTCTGTGATGTCTAAGATAAACTTTAGAAAGTACTTACATATGAATTGAAAAAGTCACATTGGTACTTGCCCGGATTCGAACCCGCGACCTCTTGCATGAGAGCCGGGCGCCTTGACTACTAGGCCATCACGACATAAAAAACACGACACACAAATAGAAATGATAATGATATAAAAAAGTCAGTATATTACACCCATGTAAAAGACGTACCGACAAAGTTTTTAGTCCGGTTGCTTATTGGAGAAAAATTGCAAAAAGGGAATTAAAAAAAAACTTTTTATTTCAGACAGAAAATACCTTCAGATCCGGGAGATATATTTTGGACACACTTCGAACTACTTAGAAAGTGCAAGTTTATTGGTGAGTGTATCGGTCAATTATTTAATTACAAACTTTTGCCCGCGGCTTCGCTCGCTTTAGAAAGAGACAAAAAGTAGCCTATGTTACTCTCCATCTCTTCAACTATCTCCACTTAAAAAATCACGTCAATTCGTCGCACCGTTTTGCCTTGAAAGAAAGAAACATACAGACGTACTTTCCCATTTATAATATTAACTAGCTTTTTCCCGCGGCTTCGCTCGCGTTAGAAAGAGACAAAAAGTAGCCTATGTTACTCTCCATCCCTTCAACTATCTCCACTTAAAAAATCACGTCAATTCGTCGCACCGTTTTGCCTTGAAAGAAAGAAACATACAGACGTACTTTCCCATTTATAATATTAACTAGCTTTTTCCCGCGGCTTCGCTCGCGTTAGAAAGAGACAAAAAGTAGCCTATGTTACTCTCCATCCCTTCAACTATCTCCACTTAAAAAATCACGTCAATTCGTCGCACCGTTTTGCCGTGAAAGAAAGACAAACATACAGACATACTTTCCCATTTATAATATTAGTATATGGATAAACACCGGAATTTAGTCGATTCTTTAAGAGAATTCGGCCAATTCCTTAAAAGAATTCGAAAAAATCCCTCAGAGAATTCGAACGAAAAAATCCCTCAGAGAATAGGCGAGACGACAAAAAAAAAGTAATTAGTCTGTCAGTTAGATAATCAAAAAATTTGGGACACATATTTTTTCTTTTTTCTCGTAAACAGAAAATGACGACAATACAGTGCGTTGAAGTTTCGTGAAACGTCACGCCTTTGTATAATTTCTACTGAGAAGTGACGTCACAAGCCCCCTCTCTGGAACTTTGATGCTCTTTATCTTTGTATTTTGTTATTATTTGATCAAGCAAAAAATATGTGTCCAGTATTTTTGGACTGTCTAACAGACGGACTAAACAGAATGTCATTCTTTTGATGTAGTCAACATCCCTATTGCAAATGCTTATTTTGTAAGCTTTTTTTGTTTATTGTTATTGTTTTTGTAAGCTTTGTTTGTTTATTGTTATTGATTTTGATTGTGTGTCTGTGTGTGTCCAGAATAAATGTGTTTTCTTTATTTCTTTCAATTCCTTAAACGAATTCGAACTGGGAAGCCGAATACTTGCTTAAAGGAATTCCAACAATTCCCCAAGGGAGTTCGGACAATTCCTTATAGGACTTCGAACAATTCCTTATTTTTTTTTGGATTGTCGTGATGGCCCAGTGGATATGGCGCCCGCCTCTCGTGTAAGAGGTTGTGGGTTCGAATCCGGGCAAGTACCAATGTGACTTTTTCAATTCATATGTACTTTCTAAAGTTTATCTTAGACATCACTGACATCCCGTGCCTCGGTGCGCACGTAAAGCCGTTGGTCCCGGTTGTCATTCGTAGAACTTTGACAGTCGTTACTGGTTAGTCAGAAACTCAGACCAGTCTAACCAAGAGGTATCGTGTCGCCCAGTTACTGGGTTGTGGGGGTCAGGTAGGCAGTCGCTCCACGTAAAACACCGGTATCCAGCTGAATCCGGTTAGGCTGGCAGCCGACCCCAACACGGTTGGGAAAAAGGCTAGGGACATGATGACTTCGAACAATTCCTTAAAGGAATTCGAACAATTCTCCAAGGGAATTCGGCTAATTTTTATCTCATTTGAGCCGAATTCCCTTATGACTGATTTCCTTTCTAGATGTGAATAAGTTTGCTTTATTTCCAAGATGACGGTCATAAACATTTAATTTTTGTGTGGTTTTTATGGTCAATGTTGAAATCCAAGATAGCCGCCATCTTGGATTTTCAAATCCAAGATGGTGGCTTCCCTTATTTTACCTTTAATTTTATTTCTACAGCTGTAGTCCAAGCTGATGAACAACAGCCAGTTAAGGACCCATTAGAAGTACCACAGTCAGCTATCAAGAAGAAACCAAAACAGGTATGTAGTAGTGTCAGGTTGTATGTATACTAATACCAGCTGTCCCCCGCGGTTTCACCCGCGTTATATCAGATTTTTTGGTTACTAAAAAAAGAAGATTAAAAGTATTCTATGTCCGTCCTCTGATCCTAAGCCACTCCTCACCAATTTTCAGCCAAATCGGTTCTGCCGTTCTTGAGTTATAAAATGTGTAACTAACACGACTGTCTTTTATATAAATAGATTATTAAGCTAAAGAGCTCTTTGGTTGATCGCGCTAATTTAAGGAACTACTTGCCCGAATTAAAAAAATAATAATAAATAAATATCTTGGGACAAGTCATACACGGCCATCTGATCCCAAGCTAAGCAGAGCTTGTGTTATGGTAAACAGACAACTGATATACATACTTATATAATTTTTAAATACATACATATTATAGATAAATAACACCCAGACACAGAATATGTCCATTAGCCTTCTTATTTACACTATTCTTTAACAATATAAAATTGTCCATGTCCACAGGTAATAATCCGACAAGCCGAGGACGATTGGTCCTCGTACGTAACGTCACGCAACGGAAACAACGGACAGATTCAGCTGTGGCAGTTCCTGTTAGAACTGCTCACCAGCGCAGAGTATTTCGACGTTATCCGGTGGCATGGTTAGTATTTATTTATTTAATCCTTCGAACACACATGATTTGAGACACAATAGAACGACAATAGCAGCGCGACAGTCGGCTGTCGCTTAGTCGTCGAAAGATTAATACGATATTTTAAACCATCATCAACTGCCGTACTTTTTATGAGCTGTCAAAACACGACTGTCCCCACGATTTTTTATAGCTACATCACTATGACGTCACTAAGTAAACAACTCAATTGTCAAACTATTTATTGATTACAAATAAATAAATATACTGGGACAACTCACACACGGTCATCTGATCCCAAGTTAAGCTCTGATTAGAGCTTGTGTTATGGTAACCAGACAACTGAAATACATACGTATATAATTTATAAACATATACATATTATAGATAAATTACACCCAGACACAGAACAAACAATCACGCTCATCACACAAAGTTTGTTCTGGGTGGGAATCGAACCCACGACCTCCGGCTTAGCAGTCAGGGCTACTAACCACTACACCAACAGGCCCGTCAAATACAATATACAAAGAATCTAAAAATGTAATTTTGCGGTAAATTAGGAGATGTTTTGGAGAAATTATGTCTTACTTTTATTCGAAGATGTGTGAAGTTCCTAATTCTATATTAAAAAGGAAGAATCCAGACTAGACTGTTGTAGCTTTTATGGGCTTCTAGTCGAGGTTATGAATATTATTAATTTTGTACTTTGTTTTAAGCTCGCCATTGTACTATCGACCAAATTGAATCATGACCCATTTCGACGACAAATCGTTTGAAGCTGTCAAAATAATAAGACTAGACGTGTGACATTTTTAATACATGTTTACGCGATTGTCGACCTAATTGTATTTGAATGTCTGTAGGAAAATAAGCTTATGGTGGGTCATGATTCCATTTTGTCGATTGTACATAACTCATTTATTTTTGCTGTTTTTTATGTGTATTGTTTTTCTTGTGCAATAAAGAATAATCATAATTATTATTAATTTTGTCTACTTACACAAGGTGCAATTTTTAAACTGCAAATACTTTTTACTCTTTTATATATATACAGGGTGTCCCACGGCAATGCCACATGGAGGGAAAGTGCCTTAAATATTGTAGATAGAACATTTTACTGAAAGGAGACATTATTTAAATTTTGAAAACATTTTAAACTGCATTCATAGATATTTAAATAATTACATAGGTGAACCGGGAATCAAACCTGTTACTCGATAAAATTAATCAGCCTGTAGTTTTATCCTAGCGATTGAAAGGCTTCATCGCAAGGATTACTTTTTGCTATTTAACATAGTGTCAAAAATAAAAGAAAGACCATGAATTTTAACATTTTTAATACAAAATTAGTATTTTTTTCATATGCTCAAATCTAGTCCCTTCTTCTTGAATACAAAGTGATAACTTTTAATTAATTCGTTCCCTGACGATTTTTTGATCTTGTTGTGGTGGATATTTATTTATTAAAATGATGCGTACTCAAGTGGGTAGATTAATTAGTAATAAGTAGTTATGATTGTCAATTGTATGTCCTTACGGCAATGTAAGCTTTTAACTTTTCAGAACAAAATTTTACATCAAATGTTAAAATTCACGGTCTTCCTTTTATTTGTGACACTATGTTATTTAGCAAAAAATAATCCTTATGATAAAGCCTTTCGATCGGTATGATAAAAATACAGGGTGATTATTTTTTCTCGTGGAAGAAGTTCGATTCCCGGCCCAACCATTTAATTATTTAAAAATCTATGAACGCAATTTAAATTGTTTTTAAAATTCAAATAATGTCTTCTTTCAGTAAAATGTTCTATCTACAAGATTTAAGGTACTTTCCCTCCATGTGGCATAGCCGTGGGACACCCTGTATAATAGTGATACAAATTCTTTTTTATATGATTAAATGTGTAAATACCATTTCCGTCAAAAAATACATGTATATGTACAATGTGTAACTGAATTAATGCACTTTGAGAAAATAGTTTGTTCAGAATCGTTTACTGAATCGATTTTTGTAATTTTTAATAAGTATAGGTAATATTTTATCCCAAAAATAATTAAAACTACGTAAACTGCTGTCACACTTCCGCTGTACAGTCAAAACAAACTAAAATGGATGAAATACCTACTACGCTAGACCCATATGCAAGTGCGTGTGTGCATGCGTAGATTTGTAATGTGACTATAATTTTCTCCCACAATCTGTACAACTAATAAAAAAAAAACAGTGTTTTAAACATAATAATAAAAATTCAGTGTATGTATTATGATTATAACATAATATTCTAATTGGGGTGTCTGGTGGTGTGCGTTTATTCCGGGACATGTTGTATAAAAATAATAACTTGGTTGACAAACCAAGGCGATTATATGCCAAATAAAAGGGGATAAAGTGTAAATAAATAAATAAATACTTGTTTTTCTCCCCACAGGCACAGAAGGCGAATTCAAACTATTAGAGCCGGAAAGAGTAGCTCGGCTATGGGGCGCGCGGAAACACAAGCCTGCTATGAACTATGAGAAGCTTAGCCGAGCGCTCCGGTATTATTACGACGGAGATATGATTGCCAAGGTGTCGGGGAAGCGGTAAGTACATCATTTTGAAGGACTAATTCTTAGGGAACAAAAAATCGCCTAAATAATCTTTTTGCCTTCCAAAGATTGTAAATGATCACCAAATTTTGTTAGGTTAGGTTAGAACTGTGACCACACAACGCTGAGTGCCATATTACTAGTAATTCATTTTATTTACCTTAGTTAAATTCAGAATCAGTCTATTTACACTAATATTATAAAGAGGAAAACTTTGTTTGATTGTAACGAATAGGCTTAAAAACTACTGGACCGATTTTAAAAATTCTTTCACCATTCGAAAGCTACATTATCCCTGAGTAACATAGGCTATATAATATCACGCTATGTCCCACGGGAGCGAGGCAGTAACCAAAAACCTTACGTAACGCGGGCGAAACTGCGAGAAACAGCTAGTCCATACTAATATTATAAATGGGAAAGTGTGTCTGTCTGCATGTCTGTTTGTCTTTCTTTCACGGCAAAACGGAGCGACGAATTGACGTGATTTTTTAAGTGGAGATAGTTGAAGGGATGAAGAGTAACATAGGCTACTTTTTGTCTCTTTTTAACGCGAGCGAAGCCGCGGGCAAAAGCTAGTTTCTTATAAAAACGAAATTAGAAACGGAATAATTAGATATTAATTTATAGAATACTTTATGAAACCTAATTTGATGATCATTTACTATTTTTGCCTGGCATATATTATGTTACTATACTAGGTTTATTTTTGGTCTTGCGCAACCCGCTTGGAAATGATTCTATTCATAAAAACAAACAACTTTTCTTATGGAACCAACTCTAACATCTCGAAAAAAAAATCAGATGAATACATTATGGTCCTATGCCTGGCATGATCTGTAGATTAAAAGGCTTGAAAAAAATAAAGAGAAAAAAAAAATTATGGTCTGGAGGTATTGAACTTTTGTTAGAAACAGTTGATATTTTTTTCGCAATTTCGGAGTTGGTTCCGTAATAAAAGTTGTTTGTTTTCATGGGTAGAATCATCTCCTAGCGGGTTGAGCAAGACCATAAATATATCTAGTATATTTCATTAATTAATTCTAGGTTCGTTTACAAGTTCGTGTGTGACCTACGTCAGCTGCTAGGATACGGTGCTGGGGAGTTAGCAGAACTCGTGCAAGAGGTTTACGATTCACGCAAAAATGACAACGACGACAGAAAAGCTTTGGCTCTCACAAACCAAATATCTACGTTCTAAGGTCCTCTATTTTAAAGATTTTGATACACTGCCGTAAGTAGGGATTTTTCGTATGTATGTCTCATTCTTAACTCTTCATCTGGCGATTGGGATAGTTTGTCGACCAGGCCAGTTGAGTGAGCCACAACCGTACCACAGATAAAACAACAAAATGACAGTGATCATAAGGGTGAATTTCGCGTGGCAGTAATATGACACCCGACAATAATGACAGCTGTCAGATTGACATTTCGTCAGACCACAGGTCACACCATACAGCCTTAATCGGAGATGGGTTTCTACCCAGTAAATATCCAAATGAAAGGTTTCTACCCGGTAAATATCCAAATGAAGGGATTCTACACGATAAATACCCAAATGAAGGGAACCTACCCGGTAAATATCCAGATGAAGGGATTCTACACGATAAATACCCAAATGAAGGTAACCTACCCGGTAAATTTCCAAATGAAGGGTTTTTACCCGGTAAATACCCAAATGAAGGGTTTCTACCCGTGTAAATACCCAAATGCAGCATGACATGTTAATTTAAAAAAAAAGGAGAAAAAATATAATTAAATAATCAAAAAACTTATGCAATTTCGAAAGTTGATGCAATTACATGAAGTATAAACAAAGCCATCGACTTCCGATATTGCAGTTAGGTTTTTAGATTATTTATTTTAAGAACTGCCTTCAAAAATTATTAATTAAGTTAAATAACTTAATTTTGGAAGTTTGCAGTTTTCGTTCTGTTTGTTGCTTTATGTAAATACTTTTAAATGCATTTTCTTTTTTTAATTTGAATCAAAAGGCCAGAAGGCAAAGTCAAATATAACGTAGTGTTCTTAGTAGGATACAATATTCTCGATTCAAGAAACTGTTTTAATGTAAAATTAATGCATATCTCAGTTCTTAAATGTAAATCTATACTTCTACACAAAATTATAATGAGGAAATATTTGTAAGTTTGTTACGAATAAACTCAAAAACTACTGTACTGATTTCGATAATTACATAAGACAAACATAAATGTACTGAACAGCTAATATTTTTTCGCGATTTCGGCCTTCCTCTCATTGTAAAAATCTTAAACTTTTTTATTAATGTGGGAAATCATTTTTGACTAAAACCCACTCTTGTTCCTTCGGTTGCCCGTTATGCTCCGGGGCCTCAACCCCCGCTACAAAATAAAAATGACATGATCAATGGACAACCCCTGATTTAGAGTAATAATAAAATTTAAAAATAAATTGAATCAACTGAAGTTACTTTAATGGAATTGTAATATTAGCTTTATAATTATTGGTGCCGATTCTCTTGTTCATTAACTAAACTAAATTTAAATTCAGTGCATCTTTCTCTTTCCATTTCATTACACATAAAATATTAGTTAAGTCCTGTCAAATTAAGACACTCCATAGATAATTTAGTCGCGATTAAAAACATGGCGACTAAAATGCGTCGATTCACTTCAAGCGTTGGCTTATTTGACGGGACTAAACTAATGTATCTTCTGTCCTTTTCTTAATGAAAGAGAAAGATGCACTTAACTTTTCGACGTTCAAGCGACAGCCGGCTGTCGCGCTGCTATTGTCTTTCTATTGTGTCTCGAATCACGTGTGTTTGAAAGATTTGTTAGTGAACAAGAGAATCAGGACCATAGTGCGTGATATGTGCACATTTTAATTTTAATCCAAAATTAAGTTTTAACTTTTAGTTGCACTTGTATAAAATATGAAATAGTGAATGTCTTTGGAATTCTTGTTTAAGAATAATGCTAAGCATTGCACTGTCATAAATAAACGGTACTTCATCTTTTTCGGCTTAGCTATTCTCTGTCTCTTTCTAACAGCAGTTTGACAAAGAAAGACAACAATACAGGCCCTAGTCTGCTATTACAATCGTGTCTCAATGACCAGTCATCGGCCGGATATTTGACAACTTTGACAGTTTCTGTATGGGAAATGTGTCAAAAGTTTGACGTTACACGTCAATAATCGATCTTTGAGACACGATTGTAATAGCTGACTAGGGCCCCTGATTAGTCGTAGCATTAAAATTTGTTAAACGTTTGTTTATTTTAGTCTTAAATCGTTTGTCCACCACTTCCGTCACCGTCTCGTCAATGAGAACGAGATGGCGGCGCCGAAGTAGCGACACATACATTTACTATAGCCGCGTGTCCACCGTACGTTACGTCATTCTAACCTCGACTCGCCGTCGCCTCGTTCTCGTGTTAACGTGATGATGACGGCGGCGATGAACAGGTGACCGTTTGTTTGTCCACCACCGCCGTCACCGTCACGTCAGTAAGGACGAAATTCTTTTGGAACGAGTTCTAATATGAGCTGACGTGACGTGCGGTGGATACGCGGCCATAGTATATGTATGTATTGCCATCTCGGTGCTGTCATCTCGTTCTCATTGACGTGACGGTGACGTTGACGGTGGACAAACTGTCTTAGAGTGCCAGTTTGTGTATTTAAGTTTCTATATAAAAGTGATATTGTATATACTGAGTAGTATTTCGATCTAAGCTATTTGTACAAATAAAGTCTATTTTTTGTGTTTAAATGGTGTTTTCTTTTATTAAGTTTCTTACAATTAAAACTAAGTTGTAGTGCAGGACAAATTATATACATACTAGCTTTTGCCCGCGACTTCGTCCGCGTGGAATAATAGTTCCCGTTCCCGAGGGATTTCCGGGATGAAAACTATCCTATGTTATTTCTCAGGTTCCAGACTATATCTGTACCAAATTTCATTCAAATCGGTTTAATGGTTTAGGCGTGAAGAAAAGACAGACAGAAAGACAGACAGACAGAGTTACTTTCGCATTTATAATATTAGTAAGGATAAGCGACAATTCGAAGTTGTAGATTCAGTGAATAATATTAAAAGTAAAAGAATATATTTTTCCATAGTGACTGCAGCCCGTTTTCTTAGTTATTTGATTATTTCCATCACCAAATTCAACCTTTTCGGGGTTGAAAAAGGGCTTTCCATAAAAATAAGGCTAAAACACGAAAAAATATTCAATAAAGTCATCATCATCCCGGTGATGACTTTATTGAATATTTTTTCGTGTTTTGTGATGATATTGTATAGTTTTTTTATTTTTTGTATTTCATCCTTGACATTATATTATAATAACTCCTGAGCGTGCATGTAACGGTTGTTAATTTTGCTCCTTTTTCTTGACATTTGTTAATGTTTAATTTTGACATACTTTTTTTTTGGTGAGTGGAAAATCATCCAATGACTGCTCCCGTCCTGGGTGCGGGAGGGCGTGTCAAACTCTTACTGACTAAAACCCACTCATGTTCCTTCGATTGCCCTTTATGTTCCAGGGTCACGGTAACTATTATAAACATTCTGCAACATTTTGACATACCTACCTACCTATTGTTCTAATCCTCTTAATTTAAATTATTTTCAATATTTGTACGCTGGAAACAGCAGAATATTATGGACATTATATAAATTGTAACACCTTGTAAAACAATATATATTCTGACATAAATTTATTGTTTGTCAAGATAAACTTTAGAAAGAACATATGAATTGAAAAAGTCAGAGACGGGCGCCTTAGCCACCAGGCCATAATGTCATTGGTCGACTAAAACTAAAATAAAACAAATATTAAGATTTAATAAAATATAATATTCCATGCGCGAAAAACGACCATAACAAAGCCGCTATGCTATACAATGCATAAAAATAAAGCGCTAACAAAGTATAATTAGCCACGCATAATATTTTCTGTTTCTTAGCAGAAGCCACACTGTCTTTCAATCCATCTTTGATAATATATTTCTTAACTCCAATAGTCCAGGCTTTTATAAAATCTAAGTAGCTGACAGTCGTCAAATCACAGTTGAAAATAACTTTGTCAGCTTCCGACATTTTCTCGATCATAGCTTTCACATTATCATCTCGAAAGTCCCAAGATTTTGTCAAAAAAAATCTGTATACGTACGACATTTTATCTATTTTCCTGTAGGTCTTCACGAATCTGTAACAAACGATACATCATCAGTTGTTGTGGATAATTTCGCCACATTATTCCCAACCACTGTAACTCCTGAAAGCCAGAATCAACAGTGGAGTTCACCAGAAAAGCGCCCAGCAATGAAGCTCGACGAGTCCCGGAGAAACGATTCAACTGTCTTGGATCCCGCAACGAAATTAATCAGAAAGAACGCGAAGGAGTGAGGAAAAACATAATGTCCGCTTCTCATAATAAGAAGGAGACAGAACAGAATTAGGCCAAGACAAAGAGACGCTCCTAACTGGGAGAAGCCTAGATAGCCTACCACCCTACCACCTACCATCACGAATCAAATTTGACATTTGCTTGAGTTCTGAATATGTATGATAAGTGTTTGACCCATGGAATTGAATAAACCGTGGTTTGAACGCGGACATAAGTACATCGTTATCTCTGCGTAGATCGCCTGCCCATCAGACCTCTACAATCTAGTCAATAGTGCCGATTCGCTTGTTTACAAACAAAGCTATATTTAGGTTCAGTGCCTCTTTCTTTCCATTTAAATGAGCAAAGAACAAAAGGTTTTTTTTTGTGAGTGGGAAATCATCCAATGGGTTGTCTATTGTTTGCCCGAAGATTATATGCCATAATCATCATTTTCCCGAATTTCATTTACCCGAATTTCATTTGCCCGAATGTTTCATTTGCCCTAAAAGACATATGACATACTTTTAATTGCCCGAATTTTAGATACCATAAGATACGAATGCCATAAGTATTGTTTCCCATATTTTTATGTGCCATAATAATTATTAGACATAATATTTAAATGGCATAACAAGTATTAGACAAATATTAAAGCCCCGTAATGGTTTTTTTTTCTGTGCATGGTTGATGGTAGGCTAGGTCGACGGAGCCCCGCTTCGCGGGGCTCCTACTTCTGTGTGGTTTATAAAAAAATAACCACGAAGGGGATGGCGGGGTCTATTCGCTCGCTTCGCTCGCTTCGCTCGCTCACACGACCCCGCCATCCCCTTCTAACCTAACCTGTCCGAGTCGGGGTGCCCTAAAGTCCCAATTGCATCCAATTTCTCTTGATATAAACAGCCGTTATAAATCCGATGTCGATGGCAAATTATGTTATGGCATATCATAATTATGGCATGTGATAATTAGGACATGTGATAATTATGGCTTACAATGATTATGGCAAATGATGTTATGGTAAGTAACTTTATGGGAAACAATGATTCTGGCACGTGACTAATATGGCAAATGAAAGTAGGGCAAATGAGTATTATGTCGTATGATATTATGGCTGTCGATTATTATGGCAAATGAAATTAGGGCAAATAAAATTCGGGTAAACGGCGGTATACCCATCCAATGACTGCTCCCGTCCTGGGTGCGGCGGGAAGGCGTGTCAGACTCTTACTGACTAAAACCCACTCATGTTCCTTCGATTGCCCGTTATGTTCCAGGGTCACGGTAACTATTATAAACATTCCGCAACAAGAACAAAAGGTAACATATTAGTTTAGTCCTGTCTATTTAAGAACTGAATTAAATTATAGTTTACTTTTACAAGAGAATTAGAACCAATGACACCTTATGACGTCACTAAGCTAGCAATTCAATTGACGAACTATTCATTGATTTCAAAGCAACAAAAAATCAAATGCAGTAAATTGAAAATGAACCGGATATTTTTGAATTAAATTAGTCTTACATTTATTGGTTAATGACGTAAAAAATACTCAATTAGTCAAAATATTTTTACTCACGATGGTATCTCCTTGGGTTTGACAGGGATGACGGCGAACACTCCATCTAATATGTAAGCGGGGATGTAGTGTAGCAACCAGGTGAGGATCCAGTACAGCAGGCGGTTCTTAGTTTCTATCAGGCCGCAGTACCACAGGGCTTTAGGGGAGACGAATTTTCTGCTCTCTGTGCGCATTACGTGGCCGGCGAATGCTGAAATAATACAAAATGGGATGACAACATAAAAAATAGCATTCTGTTTAGTCCGTCTGGTAGAAAAATACGGGACACGCAATGATGTTATAAGTAAAAAAGTGTAGATAGGTTACCCAAACGAAATTCTATCTTCAAAAACAGCACACTAACGCACACATACATTACACGTCAAAGTAGGATGACATGATTTAAGTAGTGCGAGTTAAAAAGAGATAAACGTCAAATGTCAACGCAATACTCAGTATCATGCATGTTGGGAGTCATCTCGTGTTCTTGGTTATAAGAACACGTGTATGATCTCCATACTTTAACCGAACAATTGTCATTTAAACTGAAATATTATTTTCAAACTGGACATTGGCAGAAATCACCGAAAATTCGGTGGATTGCCATAACAAGTATAAAAGTTGAAGTTGATGCATGTTAGTCAATTGGCAAACTTTTAATGTGCCACTTTTTGACTGCATATAACCTATCTACACTTTTTTACTTATAACATCATTGGGGACACGTATTTTTCTTAATCAAATTAATAAAAAATTCAAGATAAAGTACAACAAAGTTCCGGAGTGGGGCCTTTTGACGTCACGGATCGCCAAAAATTGTATCAAATCGTGACGCCACGCGAAACTTTAACGCAAGTTATCGTCGTCATTTTACGTTTACGCGAAAAAAGAAAAAATACGTGTCCAAAATGTTTTGATTATCTAACTGACGGACTAATTATTTTTTTTTTGTCGTCTCGCCTATTAAGTAAGGTGTTCCAGAGAATGCTACATAGGTATCGAACTCAAACCAAAGCCCCGGCTAAGCAGGCAGGGTTTTTATGGTGAGTGGAAAATCATCAAATGACTTCTCCCGTCCTGGGCGGGACTTGGACGTGTCAGACTTTTACTGACTAAAACCCACTCACGTTCCTTCGGTTGCTCTTTATGTATTGGGGCCACGGTAACTATTGTAACTATTCTGCAATAGGGATGACGACAGCATAAAAAAATGGCATTCTGTTTAGTCCGTCTTGTAGATCGGCCAAAAATACACACGTATTTTTTGCTTGATCAAAATAATAAAAAAATAAAAAGATAAAGGGCAACAAAGTTCCTGAGTACAGCAGCACGGTGACGTCAAAAGCCCCCGCTTTTGACGTCACCGTGCTGCAAAAATTGTATCAGATCGTGACGTCACGCGCAACTTCAACGCATTGTATCGTTGTAATTTTTCGTTTACGAAAAAAAAGAAAAAATACGTGTCCAAGATTTTTTAATAATCTCACTGACTAATTACTTTTTTTCGTCGTCTCGCCTATTCCGGAAGCAGTCAGGGTCACCAACCCACCATTAAACCAACTGGCCTCTCAACATAATACATACACCAAGGCATCAGGCACTCCTTCCTAGCGACAGTGTACACAGGCGTCCCTGGCGCAGTCAGACGGCGGCGCTCCGCCGCGTGCCAGCCGGCCGCTATCACGGCGTTGTTGACGTAGTCCACCGGCACCAGCGCCAGCCGGTTGTCCACGTCCACGAAGAACACGTGGAGAACTCCTAAGGTTACTCCTACTATTATCTATGGATATTGCATTTTTTTAAATTAATTAGACCTTCGCGGGATGAACTGGACGGATTTATGCCCAATTGGATCGAAGAAGCGAAGGATCGCGAACGATGGAAGGACTGGAGGGAGGGCTTTGCCCAGGAGTGGGACAGAACAGGCTAAAAAAAAAATTACCTTCGAACACACGTGATTCGAGTCACAATAGAAAGACAATAGCAGCCGGCTATCGCGTGGTCGTCGAAAGGTTAATTAATCAATCATTTTATTTGCATAATATAATATAGGTTTACAAAAGATGTTGCGCAGGTACGGTTTCACCATATTCAGCTTATGTTAGCATACAAATTATACTAGGTGTATTTTTGGTCTTGCTCAACCCACTAGGAGATGATTCTACCCATAAAAACAAACAACTTTTATTATGGAACCAACTCTGAAATCGCGAAAAAAATATCAGCTGTTTCTATGAAAAGTTCAATGCCCTCCCGACCATAATGTATGAAACAGCTGATATTTTTTTCGCGATTTCCGAGTTGGTTCCGTAATAAAAGTTGTTTGTTTTTATGAGTAGAATCATCTCCTAGCGGGTTGAGCAAGACCAAAAATACACCTTGTATAACACTAGCTGTTCCTCGCGGTTTCACCTACGTTACGTTAGGTTTTTGGTTTCTGCCTCGCTCCCGTGGGACATAGCGTGATATTATATAGCCTATGTTACTCAGGGATAATGTAGCTTTCGAATGGTGAAAATTTTTAAAATCGGTCCAGTAGTTTTTAAGCCTATTCATTACAATCAAACTAACAAAGTTTTAATATAATATTAGTGTAGATATCCATTATAAGTTGTAGAACAGTCACGTGTATTAACATGTATACCTACAACAAGATAGCATTAAAATCAATTTTCTCTTAGAATAACTATAATAGTTACTTAGTTAGTTTTAGAGCACATTTTATAATAAGTTTTAACTGGAAGTTATGCTCATTTAAGACAAAATTTATTCATATCTTTGCATAGTGTGTTTATGCTCGTGACTGTACAAGTTTTGCTTGGTTTGGGATCAGATGACCGTGTGTAAGTTGTTGTTCCAAGATATTAATTTTACTAGCTTTTGCCCGCGGCTTCGCTCGCGTGAGAAAGAGACAAAAAGTAGCCTATGTTACTGTCCATCCCTTCAACAATCTCCACTTAAAAAATCACGTCAATTCGTCGCTCCGTTTTGCCGTGAAAGAAAGGCAAACGTACAGACAGACAGACACACTGGTGCCGATTCTCTTGTGCACAAACTAACGTAATTAAGTGCATCTTTCTCTTTCCATTTCGTATAAAAAAGGACAGAAGATACATTTTAGTTTAATCATGTCAAATTATACAGCGCCTGATGAAAATTGACGTATATTTAGTCGCCATGTTTTTAAATTGCGTCTAAATTATATATGGAGTGTCTTAATTTGACAGGACTTAACTAATATTTGATCTTCTGTCCTTTTCTTAATTAAAAGGAAAGAGAAAGATGCACTTATCTTAAATTTACGTTAGTTTGTGCTCAAGAGAATCGGCACCACTTTCCCATTTATAATAAGTATGGATTTATTTTATTTACTTACTCCAGTGGGTCCCAAAACACAGCTCATGTCCAACCAGCCAGGCAGGGGCTCCAAGTAACTGTTCACCACTGAAACAGATAGGTTTCAACATATGTTCAATAGGGATGATGACTACTTAAAAATACCATTTTGTTTAGACCACCTAAAAAATCCTGGGCACATATTTTTCGCTTGATCAAATTATAAAAATACAAAGATAAAGTGCATGAAATTTTCGTAGTTTGTGACGCCAAGCCACTGTTCAGTAAAAAAATGATCCTAGGCTTGACGACATCATGTCACGCGAAACTTCAACACACTGTATCGTCGTTATTTTTGAAGATAAAAGGAAAAATATCTGTAATAATTTATGTAAAAATATATATAAAATATTTTTACATAAATTGTATTTTTTTTGTCTAGCCTATTACGATAATAAGTTATAAGTTTTGCTTTTTGGTGTCATGAAATTGGGTGTAATGCAAGTCTGTATTATAAAACTAAATCTCTGAATGTGTTGCTAAACGCAAATCTCGAGAAAAGCTGAACTGAATTTGCTTATTATATTTTTTTTTTTTAATATTTATTAAAGTACCTGAAGGGTTCTTAAAAAAATGCTTGAAAAAGTCTAAAAACAACAATTTTCTATAGGTACAAAAAGTCATTTTTAAATTTAAAACCATACCATAAAGTTCAAGTGTTTTGCTTTTCCAGGGTTCCGGGAAGGCAAAACAATTGTGTGACGTTAGTTAGTAGCTAGCTGACTTGGCGTCCCGAATGGCAGAATAAAACAAGTATTAATAAAACAAGAACCGACTGTTAGGCGGTACGAAGGTAGACGGCTCAGCTAGTGATCTGTAGGTTTTAAGTCCAGTGAGATGTGAACTCACCTATGGGAGGTCTGACGACACAGACGGGCAGCTCGGCGGCGCTGGTCCGCACCACCTCCTCAGCTATCGCCTTCGTGAACGTGTACGTGTTGGGCCAGCCCTCAACCAACCTAGAGCATTAACATCTAGTATACGTCCGGTAATCATTCAGACTTGACAAGTGTAATGGGCGTACCACATGCGCAAGCTTTACCACAATCTTACCAAAGTAAGAAAAATAGGTAGGCCGCGTGCGGTTTGTGCGGAGTACAGTTTTACCAACCCCACGCTCCGTCTTACTGTGGTGAAGATTGCGCGTGTGGTAGACCCATGTAAACGTGTGGAGAAAACTAGTTATCATTATTTATATTGACGGGCCTGTTGGTCTAGTGGTTAGTGACCCTGACTGCTAAGCCGGAGGTCGTGGGTTCGATTCCCACCCAGGACAAACTTTGTGTGATGAGCATAAATGTTTGTTCTGTGTCTGGGTGTAATTTATCTATTTTATGTATGTATTTAAAAATTATATAAGTATGTTTATCAGTTGTCTGGTTACCATAGTACAAGCTCTGTTTAGTTTGGGATCAGATTGCCGTGTGTGAGTTGTCCCAAGATATTTATTTATTTATTTATATTATTCCGTGGGAGAAAACATGCGGCTTGGTCGTTTCGCTACCTCACTATGGGCATAGGGTGAAAAAAATTCTCGGACTTCTTTAATAACTATAACCTATTGCTATTTGGTTGCAAGTCACTGAAATGCTAATAAATGTAACAAATAAATCTTTCCGTCTTCAAAACGGTCTTCTAAACGTCTTCCGGAAATATGTCAATTATTCCGTTTTGTATTTGTTTCTTAAGGTTTTTATGTTGCTTCTATACAATGTGTAACTGAATTAATGCTCGTTTATTGAATCGATTTTTGTAGTTTTTAAAATAGGTAATATTTTATCCCAAAAATAATTAAAACTACGTAAACTGCTGTCACACTTCCGCTGTACAGTCAAAACAAACTAAAATGGAAAAATACCTACTACGCTAGACCCTTATGCAAGTGCGACTGTGGGCATGCGTAGATTTGTAATGAGACTATAATTTTCTCCCACAATCTGTACAACTAATTTATAAAAAAAACAGTGTTTTAAACATAATAATAAAAATTCAGTGTATGTATTATGATTATAATAACATAATATTCTAATTGCGGTGTCTGGTGGTGTGCGTTTATTTCGGGACATGTTGTATTTTATACTAGGTGTATTTCTGGTCTAGCACAACCTGCTAGGAGATGATTCTATCCACGAAAATAAACAACTTTTATTATGGAACCAACTCTGAAATCGCGAAATAATATCAGCTGTTTCTAACAAAAGTTCAATGCCATCCCGACCATAATTTATGAAACAGCTGATATTTTTTCGAGATTTCGGAGTTGCTTCCATAATAAAAGATGTTTGTTTTGTGTTTTCATGAGTAGAATCATCTCCTAGAGGGTGGTGCAGGACCAAAAATACACCTAGTATCCATACTAATATTATAAATGGGAAAGTGTGTCTGTCTGTCTGTTTGTCTTTCTTTCACGGCAAAACGGAGCCACGAATTGACGTGATTTTTTAAGTGGAGATAGTTTAAGGGATGGACAGTAACATAGGCTACTTTTTGTCTCTTTCTAACGCGAGCGAAGCCGCGGGCAGAAGCTAGTGTTATATAAGTTCTCACCCTGGTGTAATTCTGATGAGTCTCTCGGTATCCATTTGTTCCGCCATGGCTATCATCACGTCTGGTGCTAACGGGGCCGGGTAGAAGTCCTCCAACACCTCCTTCCCTGCTCGCTCTTCAGTGGCGTGGGTGAAAGCCGTTGACACGTAGATAAAGTTTCTGGAACATTCATGATCAATTTGTGAAGACATGTTCATTAGCACATCGCGTATAGCACATAGTTTAAGTTAAGATAGTTATGCCGTGTACGTAGCCTTTGTAGCCTAGCATAATGTCACATACGAACTGTATACAATGTCGCCCATGCGCATGTGACCGCCCGTAATATTCTGAATATTCATGAAAAAATATCGAAAATAAACTTCAAAAGGGGGGGTCTATCTGTAACATTTATCATGTTATTCAATTTTGAATTTTTTAAGTAGAGTTTGTAGACTTGCTTTCTATTTTTTGACACATCTCCGAAGTTTATGGGTCGATTTGTATTTTGTTTATTATTTCCAAAAGCTTATGAGTTATTTTAACAGGTTAATTAACATTTTACTAAAAATTATAGACTACGAAAAAAAAAAACGGAATCGAAGTAATTTTTTCGGTAAAAAATTGTGTATTTATTTTAAAAAAACTAGTGTAAGTCCATAAATTATCCCCATAGGACCACTTTTTAATCATTATTTGTAATCTACTACATAACAGCTAAAAATTTACAGAACATTATTAAACCAAACTGTAACTAAATCCAAAGTAAAACTCTAAAACTCTAAGAGTCAAATTTAGGAAAAGAAAATGTGAAAGTCAATTAAATGTCCCCGCTTTTAGCAGTGAGTACTAAAAGGTTAAACTAATAAGGAGGATGATAATGGAAATAAAAACAAACAAGCAATAGCCAGATTTTTACTTAAAAAATAAAAAATACAAGAATTTTAATTAATTAGATTTTCGAAATGGTCCCCACCCTCCTGTAAACAAACTAAAGCTCTCATGGCAACACTTTTTATTGTACGACGTAATTCTTCACGGTTTTCTTTAATTTCCGCAGCAGCAGCAAAAATCCTAGCCGTTAATTGCTCGCGGCTTTCAATGGGCACGGCATACACTTTTTGTTTCATGTTGCCCCAAAGATAAAAATCTAAGGGTGTAAGGTCGGGAGATCGCGGCGGCCAAGCAATGGGACCTCCTCTGCCAATCCATCGCGGATAATTTTGATTTAAATAATCACGAACTAGTCGTGCGAAGTGTGCTGGAGCTCCATCTAATTGCAGATACATCCGCCTTCTTGTTTCCAGCGGTACTTCCTCCACGGCAACGTATTGACTATAAAATCTAAAAATGCGTGTTGATCTAGTCTGTTTGGTAACACGAAAGGGCCAATAAGTTCACCGTCAATCATTCCAGCCCAAACATTTATGGAAAATTGAGTCTGGAAAGTTGTTTCTCTAATGACGTGTGGATTTTCAGTGGCCCACACATGAAGATTGCGATGATTTGTTATACCCGCCCTTGTAAACGTGGCTTCATCTGTCCACAAAATCTTCCTCATAAAATTGAGATTAGCTCTTTGCTGTGCAATTATCCAATTACAAAAAACAGATCTCGCACCGTAATCGACATTTTCCAAATGTTGTGCACGTCGGAAATGATAAGGATGCAGGCCTTCTTTTTTGAGAATTCTCCAAACTCTTATTCTTGGTATACCTACTCTTATCGATAGGAGACGAATGCTTAGCATAGGGTTAGCGCGCACTAATCGTAACACATCCTCTTCCACGTCTACATCAACAATCACGCCGGGCTCATTTTGTTGCGGAAATAATCCTCTTTCGCAAAAAAGACGATGTACGGCAATGAAGAATCGGTACCCAAGTACTGGTCTACTTGGATATCGACGTCTGTACTCTTCGACAGCAGCGCGTGCATTTCCATTACAAACACCGTAAATGAAATGCATGTCAGCCACATGAGACGGCGGTAGATCACGCAATCGTACCATTGCAATGATACGAGTAGTTAACAAACTTTCCTCACAAGATTAAGTAGTGCACAAATCACAAAACACGTAGCGTCACGGGGTCAGTAATCAAGCGACTGAATGAAGTAACGCTAGCCGACAAGGGTGTGCACGTGGTAGGGACGCAATTGTTAAAAAGCTGTTTCTAGGAACCTGTTTCTACCTGAGCGACCCTTTTTATTTGAATAGTTGCAAATGTTCAACAAGTTGTTTGCTGGTTTTTTTAGAGATAGGTATTAGTAATGTTCTGTGAATTTTTAGCTGTTATGTAGTAGATTACAAATAATGATTAAAAAAGTGGTCCTATGGGGATAATTTATGGACTTACACTAGTTTTTTTAAAATAAATACACAATTTTTTACCGAAAAAATTACTTCGATTCCGTTTTTTTTTTCGTAGTCGATAATTTTTAGTAAAATGTTAATTAACCTGTTAAAATAACTCATAAGCTTTTGGAAATAATAAACAAAATACAAATCGACCCATAAACTTCGGAGATGTGTCAAAAAATAGAAAGCAAGTCTACAAACTCTACTTAAAAAATTCAAAATTGAATAACATGATAAATGTTACAGATTATGCTACTAATTAAAGGAGAAAGTCAGTTTACTCTTGGAAAAGTACACATCACGTTGTTTACGATATAGTAATGACATATTTTTTTTAACCCCATCTAGTCTAAAAAACCGGCCAAGAGCGTGTCGGGCCACGCTCAATGTAGGGTTCCGTAGTTTCCTGTCCGTCACAATAAGTGTTTCTACTTATAAGTTAAAAAAAAAAGGCTATTTGTTACGTTGACATACTAAGTACGCAGAAATTATTTTGTACAACCTTTTTGTCTTTTTTGTACAAAAACTGTTCTTTCTATCAAGTTCAAAATAATTTTCCTAGAAAGTACTTATAAAGTTCTACTTTCCAGATTTTTTTCATATTTTTTAAACCTACGGGTCAAAAGTTAGAGGAGGGGGGGGACGATTTAATTTTTCCTTTTGGAGCGATTATTTCCGATATTATTGACATTATCAAAAACTGATTTTAGTAAACCCCTTTTCATTTTTAAATACCTATCCAACAATATATCACACGTCAGGGTTAAAATTAAAAAAAAAAAGTTTCCCTCTTTACATATAGGGGGGCTACCCTAATAAAACATTTTTTTCCAATTTTTATTTTACCACTTTGTCGGCGTGGTTGATATACGTATTGGTACCAAATTTCAGCTTTCTAGTGCTAACGGTCACAGAGATTAAGCGAGGACGGACGGACAGACAGGCAGACATGGCGAAACTATAAGGGTTCCTAGTTGACTACGGAACCCTAAAAATTACGTGTAAAAGTGATTCTTGTCAATAGTCAAATTATTTATTTTCATTAGACCAAAAAAGGCACTTTGAAACGTCATAATTATAAAACAAAAGTGAATCTACTGCCCTAACAAAAGTGATCCCACTTGCAAAAAATGCGCATCATGTTTGTCATAATAAATAAACAAAGTTGACAGCGGGGCCCTAGACTTTAAAGAAAATGCAAGGCTCACCTAAGTTTGGAGCAGTCCTTGGCAAGTGCCACCGTCTCCCTGGTGCCGCGGACGTTGGTCAGGGTCGCTACGCTCAGGGGCTCATCGAACTTTATCGTAGCAGCCATATGGATCACCATGTCCACCTGAATAATAATAAATAAATATCTTGGGCAACTCACACACAGCCATCTGATTCAAAACTTGACATAGGATATCAGCTCATCACACAAAGTTGGTACCGAGGGGCCGAGTGGGAATTGATCCATGACCTCCGGCTTATCAAACCATTAGGACAACAGCTCCGACAGTAAATAAATAATAAATAAATATCCTGGGACATCTTACACACGGCTATCTGATCCCAAGCTAAGCAGAGCTTGTGTTATGGTAATCAGACAACTGATATACATACTTATATATATATATATATTTTTTCTTAGTAGTTTAGTACTTAGTGGTGAGTGTTCAATTTTTATGAATCGGAATATAAAATCCATAGGACTGTCCTGACGGCCCAATGGATAAGGTAAGGCGCTCGCCTCTCGTGCAAGCTATCTATCTTGGACATCACTGACATCCCGTGCCTCGGTGCACACGTAAAGCCGTTAGTCCCGGTTGTCATTCGTAAAATTTTGACAGTCGTTACGGGTAGTCAGAAGCCAGAAAGTCTGACCAGTCTAAACAAGGGATATGGTGTGGCCTGGTTACTGGGTTGTGGAGGTCTAATAGGCAGTCGCTTCACGTATAACACTGGTATCCAGCTGAATCTGGTTGGGCTGGAAGCCAACCTTAACATACTTGAGAAAAGGCTCAAGAAATGATGGCATATAAAAACCAAAGGAGCAATAGTTATGAAAAATAGAAAATTTTAACAATTGAACAGTTGCGGGCTCCAAAAAAAAGCTGGCTGGCTGCGCTGGCTTGTCACTGGTATTTTAGATTTACCTCATTGGTGATGGTAGTCCAATTCTTCTGACTGAGGCCAAGCCTGATGTCAGCCACATCACCCTCCACTGGCACGATCCTGTCTGCGAAGCGAGGCTGCTTGGACCGCACCATGTCAAACACCTGCAAAACCAATACTGTTTTATTTTTGGCTTTCCTGATCTCCTTTCGTCATCTTCCTAGGCTTTTCCCAACTGCGTTAGGGTCGGCTTCCATTCGAACTGGATTAGGTAAGTAAACCTGGGTTGCGGAATGTTTATAATAGTTACCGTGACCCTGGAACATAAAGGGCAATCGAAGGAACATGAGTGGGTTTTAGTCAGTAAAAGTCTGACACGCCCTCCCGCCGCACCCAGGACGGGAGACGTCATTTGATGATTTCCCACTCACCAAAAAAAAAATTTGTAAGTAAAAAACTTTTTTTTTGCGACGAGTAATCATCACATGACTCCTCTCGCTCTGGGTGGAGCGAAAGGAAATGTCAGAGTTCTACTTACTAAAACCCTCCCACACTTTTTTACTTATAAATATCGTTGGTGATATGTAACAGAATCCTACAGTAATTATTAAAACGCCTTACTTACCGGGTCTTTGAGCATATAGTCTAGTCTTTCCTGCATGGTCTTCCCCTGCTTTGGCCTCAGCAAGATGAACATTCTTCTTATGTCACACGATCTGTAATGTAAACATTATACTAATGAACAAAACGATAAAAAAACGATAAAACCACTTTATTTTTGTAAATAGGTAAAAAAATTACACTTTTACACGTCATTAGGGTTCCGTAGTCAACTAGGAACCCTTATAGTTTCGCCATGTCTGTCTGTCTGTCCGTCCGTCCTCGCTTAATCTCGGTGACCATTAGCACTAGAAAGCTGAAATTTGGTACCAATATGTATATCAATCACGCCGACAAAATGTTAAAATAAAAATTGGAAAAAAACGTTTTATTAGGGTAGCCCCCCTATATGTAAATAGGGAAGTGGTTTTTTTTTTAGTTTCAACCCTGACGTGTGGTATATTGTTGGATAGGTATTTAAAAATTAATAGGGGTTTGAACTTGATAGAAAGAACAGTTTTTGTACAAAAAAGACAAAAAGGTTGTACATAATAATTTCTGCGTACTTAGTATGTCAACGTAACAAATAGCCTTTTTTTAAACTTATAAGTAGGTACACTTATTGAGACGGACGGGAAACTACGGAACCCTACATTGAGCGTGGCCCGACACGCTCTTGGCCGGTTTTTTTTTTTCTAATTTTAATCGAACGATGGGGCCGGTGTTTCCTGGCTGGACTAGGTACTCCGAGAAGAAACAATCGAAACAAATTCAGAGGTCAAAGTCTCTTGAAGTCCATACAATATTGTATTGGTCAAATTATGCGAGGACCATGAAGGTAAACTGGAGTGATCTCTTGATGAGAGAAGCACACAGATTTGAGTGGACCTGTCCAAACAGTGCAAGCATTTGTTAAAAATATCAAAATTCAAGGCATTTAGTTCCCTTAGACCAACTCTTTGATCGAAATCAGGGGACCTAGTCTGCTATTACAATCGTGTCTCAATGACCAGTCATCGGCCGGATATTTGACAACTTTGACTGTTTTTGTATGGGAAATGTGTCAAAAGTTTGACATTACACTCCAAAAATCGATCATTGAGACACAACTGTAATAGCAGACTAGGGCCCCCGACTCCGTCCGTCCGTCGGTCCGTCGATTTAACCTTTTAATGACTAAGCGACAGCCGGCTGTCGGGCTGCTATTGTCTTTCTATTGTGTCTCGAAACCCGTTTGTTTGAAGGTTTATTCAGGTTTATTCAAAAGTGACGCTAATTGCCTGTTCCAAAGCTTAGGTAGACCTCTATGGAGGAGAACAGGCAAGAAACTCCTCGGGAACTCTTTTAAAAAGAATCATGATGACTGTTGTTACATTATTTTTGGTGCTATATGTGAAAACAATGTAGGTAAATAAGATAATAAACAATTTAAAAAAAGTCTAGCTGAATTTACCATATTATGTAGCCTATTCGTTATTTTGAAATATAAACTATATATATGTCGCAGTCATCTGGTTGAATCAGCTATTTGATTGTATGACTAGCGCGTTCATTGAATAGCAACATTTAATTGAATGACTAGGCCGAAAGCTGATTAAACAAGCGTCACTCAACGTCCAACTAGATAGCTGATTGAAGCATAGCCCTTTGAACAGAGCGAACGTAATATCAGTCCGGTGATTGTAATTTAGTTCATTTTTTTCCACTGCGGCGGCGGCGTTAGTAGTCACCAAAACAAATATGGCGTAAATAAAATAGCTCGCGCAGATAGCACTGTTTTGATATTATTTTTATTAAATTTACTTTAAAGTGACTTATTCTTGATAAAATAGTGTGACAGCATGAATTTACCAATTGATACGCCGCCGCCGGCTAGTTTTTAAGTTTTTTTTTAATTAAAATCATAATAAAGTGTGTCATGTCATGTTCTCATTTTTGTTATGTAAAGGAAGTTAAGTTTTTAAGTTGCAAACTTATGGTCACCCTAAACAAACATTACAAGGTCGACTATATCCCATTAAACGACAATGCTAAATGACGTTCAGTCAAGTCGTTAAATGTTACATTAAACAACTTGACGAGTTGTCGTTTAGTCATTCAATCAAATGTCGTCATTCAATGAACGCGCTGGTCATACAATCAAATAGCTGATTTAACCAGATGACTGCGACATATTTACTGTAATGTTTCAACAAAATACCTACGTCCAATCGTTTTTGCGTGAAAGAGTATCAAACATCCTTGATCCTCACAAAATCTCACATTTATAATACTACTAGTATAGGTTTTGTCTTTAACTCACTAAAAGTTTTTAATCTTCAAACGTATGTTCAAAACTGGCCGTTACGTTCAAAAAAACAGGTGGCCGCCATTATTTGTTGAGAAAAATAAGAAATAAAAAATAAACACTAAATGGCATTTCAAATTTTTTTGACGGAAGAAGACCAGCAATCCAATTTAATAAATGAAAAAAAAAGCTTTTTTAAAAAAAAGATAACCGACTTCAAAAACTATAAGCTCAAAAATAACTATTTCGGAAGTCGGTGGCAACACAAATCGACCGGCAGAAGAGAAGCCTCCGACTTCCGAAATAGTTATTTTTGAGCTTTTAGTTTTTGAAGTCGGTTATCTTTTTTTTTAAAAAGCTTTTTATTTTTTACTTTTTAGTTAGAGTCTCAGTGTCTGACTACGTTTTAGGGTAGCTCTCAAAATATACTTATAATCTTATATAAATCTACAATCCAAGAAAGCAAAACGCGATCTATGCGGGCAACGTCACGGGATATCTATTAGTGTTATATACTAAAACCTTCCCCAGAATGTAACAAACACTTTGCTGAAAACCGCATCAAAATCGGTTCAGCCAAACGCGAGATAATCGCGGACAAACATACATACATACATACATACAGGTCGAACAGAGAACCTACTTTTTTTTTGAAGTCGGTTAAAAAGATCCAATATGAGGTTCTATTTAAAATAATATTGAAACTTTTGCACAATATGGCAGTAATATTTTGAGGTTTCCTGTGAAAAGGTTATAGTTTTACTAACTATGAGTACCTACAGATTCTGGCAATTTTGGCACAAATGGAATTTCAAAATTTCTTAAAAACTTTTTGTAAGTAATCTCATTTGTATTTGTCTTTATTTGTCATATAATATTTATTAGTCGTTAAAAATGGCCATTGCCCGGTTCCTATTGTTAGCTTGTTGAAAGTTCATGTTTCATTGCAGGTAAATATTACATGTTTTATAGATATTTTATACTAGCTTTTGCCCGCGACTTTGTCCGCGTGGAATAATAGTTCCCGTTACTGGGGGATTTCCAGGATGAAAACTATCCTATGTCCTTTCTCGAGTCCCAGACTATATCTGTACCAAATTTCATTCAAATCGGTTCAGCGGTTTAGGCGTGAAGAAGAGACAGACAGACAGACAGACAGAAAGACAGACAGACAGAGTTACTTTCACATTTATAATATTAGTACGGATCAAATCGGTTCAGCGGTTTAGGCGTGAAGAAGAGACAGACAGACAGACAGAAAGACAGACAGACAGAGTTACTTTCACATTTATAATATTAGTACGGATTATTCAATAAGTAAAAGTTGTGAATTTCACTAATGCCCGGTTCCTATGAACTAAAGTTCGATATTGTCAAAAGGTACTATTAGGCTAGCCGCACACACACAATAATATTGACAATAAAGTACGTATTGTCAATAATATTGTGTGTGTGCGGCCTGTATTGCGGTATTGGTTATATAGAATCTAGATTATTGACAATCTTGTATTGACAATATTATTGTGTGTGTGCGGCTAGCCTTAGTTTTTTGGTTTCAAGTGACGGACTGTTTATGGCGTTCCTAAAAATATTTGCATCAGCTGCGTGCAACGAGTAGATGTTGGTGACCCACTTGCCACAGCTCTCCATCAAAAAACGTGTTCGACCCTCCTTGCGTTTAGTTAGTAGAATTAAAACGTTTAGAATTAAAGTGAATCCATGTCTACTACACACGATATAACATATTCCTGCCTGTATACAGAAAACTTAGCTTTTACATTTATTTTATAATTTTTGTGTTAAAGAAATTTCATTATTATCGAAAAAATGTTATTCAACCTCTTCTGAAATAGGAAAACAAAACGCGATTGAGAGCTTCTGGCTTGACACATTTCATTTTAACGGAAATGTCATATAAATAATACATGATATATTATGATTTTCCAAACGCGACACTGGCAGAATAGTCGAAGCCGGCTCAATTGCCATAGCGGAAAAAAAAAATATGATTTTAAACTTATTTTAAACTAAAATGCATAATGGAATATGTTTTGGTGTGTAAGTGGCCCTACCATCACCTCCAGGGTCAAAGCCTACCTCACCTGCACGTGGTACATCCTACTGATTCACTGACGAGGCTCTAACGGACCAGGTCTCTTCACAAAGAGGAGACCTTCGCAGTCTTATTGCATATTTGTGTTATAGATCTTTCTTCGAGTGAGATATTGTACAATAAACATGGTCGTGGCAGAATTGTGGTGGTATTCCACAAATGCCATTAATAATATAGTTATTTAAGTGCAAAACAAGGACAACAGTGTATTATTATGGTGTCTATACGTGAGGACTTGTAATTGGCTTTCTAGTGATTATAGTTTCCTTTCTGTTTAGGATTTATTAGCTGTAAGTCCTCCATGTACTAATAATAAATAAAGAGTTGAAGTTAAACGTGTTCTTTTTTTGTTATTTTAAATAAATATTGGCTAGTGAATATACAAGAAATACATACCTTACTCCCTACACTTTCGATTGCGGATACATTTCGACGAGTAAACTTAGCACAGACGGCTTATCTAGCCGAAATCTAATTTAGAATTCGCTATTATCCAAGATACTAAAATGATCGACCCTTGTTTTGTAATTCGGTTGATTAGAGTCACTTTCTTCAGCTGATTCGGAGTTACTTTAGTCCGACAATCTTGCCAAATGACTCAACTCACTATCAGAACTAGGCATTTTACAATAATTTAAAGAAAATAACGCTGAATAATTTAAAAATTTGTAGATAACCGACCGAAATCGGCTGGTAAACAAATAGTATACGACTCGTAACTTTTACAGCTCCTTGAAGTTTCATTTTTATTATACATAGGAACACCATCGGCCGACATCTGCATACATTTGCCCTATGGTTCGTTATTCGTAACCCTCCCATCCGTAGGTAGTGCTCTATCGGTGACTTCATTACCTAAACGATTTTTATAGGAACAGTTTTGGCGTACGTCACGTAGAAAATACTACTATCCGTAAGCAAAACGAGTCGTTTCTTGTTCATAGGAACCGGGCATTAAATTTCTAGGTTATAACGGAAGTAGTATTAAAATAAAATATTAATTACCATCCATTTTCTATAAAGCATGTTGATTTTTGATGTGAATTATCCAATGATTTTAATGTGAATTTTCCAAATGTTTGTATTTTTAATTGAATATTATTTTTTGCCCGGTTCCTATGAACAAGAAACGACTCGTTTTGCTTACGGATAGTAGTATTTTCTACGTGACGTACGCCAAAACTGTTCCTATAAAAATCGTTTAGGTAATGAAGTTACCGACAGAGCACTACCTACGGATGGGAGGGTTACGAATAACGAACCATGAGCCAAATGTATGCAGATGTCGGCCGATGGTGTTCCTATAATAAAAATGAAACTTCAAGGAGCTGTAAAGTTACGAGTCGTATACAATTTGTTTACCAGCCGATTTCGGTCGGTTATCTACAAATTTTTAAATTATTCAGCGTTATTTTCTTTAAATTATTGTAAAATGCCTAGTTCTGATAGTGAGTTGAGTCATTTGGCAAGATTGTCGGACTAAAGTAACTCCGAATCAGCTGAAGAAAGTGACTCTAATCAACCGAATTACAAAACAAGGGTCGATCATTTTAGTATCTTGGATAATAGCGAATTCTAAATTAGATTTCGGCTAGATAAGCCGTCTGTGCTAAGTTTACTCGTCGAAATGTATCCGCATTCTAAAGTGTAGGGAGTAAAGTATGTATTTCCTGTATATTCACTAGCCAATATTTATTAAAAATAACCAAAAAACATATTTCAACTTTAAATCTTTATTTATTTAGTACATGTAGGACTTTCAGCTAATAAATCCAAAACAGAAAGGAAACCATAATCACTAGAAAGTCAATTACAAGTCCTTACGTATAGGCACCATAATAATTCACTATTCTCCTTGTTTTGCACTTATAACTATATTATTGAAGGCATTTGTGATAAAACACCACAATTCTCACTCGAAGAAAGATCAATAACACAAATATATGCAATAAGACTGCGAAGGTCTCCTCGTCTCCTCTTTGTGAAGAGATCTGGTCCGATAGAGCCTCGTCAGTGAATAAGCAGGATGTACCACGTGCAGGTGAGGTTGGCTTTGACCCTGGAGGTGATAGTAGGGCCACTTACACCCCAGAACATATTTCATTATGCATTTTAGTTTAAAATCATAATAATTATGTATTATTTAAATGACATTTCCGTTAAAATGAAATGTGTCAAGCCAGAAGCTCTCAATCGCGTTTTGTTTTCCTATTTCAGAAGAGGTTGAATACCATTTTTTTGGTAATATTGAAATTTGAATAACACAAAAATTATAAAATAAACGTAAAAGCTAAATTTTCTGTATATAGGTAAGAATATGTTATATCGTGTGTAGTAGACATGGATTCACTTTAATTCTAAACGTTTTAATTCTACTAACTAAACGCAAGGAGGGTCGAACACGTTTTTTGATGGAGAGCTGTGGCAAGTGAGTGACCAACATCTACTCGTTGCAGGTAGCTGATGCAAACATTCATAGGAACGCCATAAACAGTCCGTCACTTGCAACCAAAAAACTAATAGTACCTTTTGACAATAACGAACTTTAGTTCATAGGAACCGGGCACGAATTACAAAACAAGGGTCGATCATTTTAGTATCTTGGATAATAGCGAATTCTAAATTAGATTTCGGCTAGATAAGCAGTCTGTACTAAGTTTACTCGTCGAAATGTATCCGCATTCGAAAGTGTAGGGAGTAAAGTATGTATTTCTTGTATATTCACTAGCCAATATTTATTTAAAATAACCAAAAAAAAAACACGTTTAACTTCAACTCTTTATTTATTTAGTACATGGTGGACTTACAGCTAATAAATCCTAAACAGAAAGGAAACTATAATCACTAGAAAGCCAATTACAAGTCCTCACGTATAGACACCATAATAATACACTGTTGTCCTTGTTTTGCACTTAAATAACTATATTAGTAATGGCATTTGTGGAATACCACCACAATTCTGCCACGACCATGTTTATTTTACAATATCTCAGTCGAAGAAAGATCTATATAACACAAATATGCAATAAGACTGCGAAGGTCTCCTCTTTGTGAAGAGACCTGGTCCGTTAGAGCCTCGTCAGTGAATCAGCAGGATGTACCACATGCAGGTAAGGTAGGCTTTGACCCTGGAGGTGATGGTAGGGCCACTTACACACCAAAACATATTCCATTATGCATTTTAGTTTAAAATCATAATATATTATGTATTATTTAAATGACATTTCCGTTAAAATGAAATGTGTCAAGCCAGAGAGCTCTCAATCGCGTTTTGTTTTCCTATTTCAGAAGAGGTTGAATAACATTTTTTTGATAATAATGAAATTTCTTTAACACAAAAATTATAAAATAAACTAGCTTCTGCCCGCGGCTTCGCTCGCGGTAGAAAGAGACAAAAAGTAGCCTATGTTACTCTCCATCCCTTCAACTATCTCCACTTAAAAAATCACGTCAATTTGTCGCTCCGTTTTGCCATGAAAGAAACGACAAACAGACAGACAGACAGACAGACACACTTTCCCATTTATAATATTAGTATGGATATATTTTTAACAACCCAAATCCTTTTTCAGTCTGATGATTATTTCCAATCGATTTAATTATCAGTTCCACTCCAGAAATCGTATTTTATGGAAGAACTAGCTTCTGCCCGCGGCTTCGCTCGCGTTAGAAAGAGACAAAAAGTAGCCTATGTTACTCTCCATCCCTTCAACTATCTCCACTTAAAAAATCACGTCAATTCGTCGCGCCGTTTTGCCGTGAAAGAAAGACAAACAGACAGACAGACAGACAGACACACTTTCCCATTTATTATATTAGTATGGATGTAAAAGCTAAATTTTCTGTATATAGGTAGGAATATGTTATATCGTGTGTAGTAGACATGGATTCACTTTAATTCTAAACGTTTTAATTCTACTAACTAAACGCAAGGAGGGTCGAACACGTTTTTTGATAGAGGGCTGTGGCAAGTGGGTCACCAACATCTACTTGTTGCATGCAGCTGATGCAAATATTTTTAGGAACGCCATAAACAGTCCGTCATTTGAAACCAAAAAAAAAGACGGGTTGCACTCCGGGAGTGCCGGCAGAAGTGAAAACTTGATTATAGCTGTCTACTATCCATCCGTCCTACGCTTTTTCGATCAGGTCACGTGTCCTGACGCGAGTTTAAGATTTTATACCCATTACAGAAAAAGTGCTCAACGCCGCTAAAGAAGTTTTCACTTCAAAAACACATTCGCTCATTTATTTACGAGTGTGCCTTTGGCTCGCCTGCCCCAAGCCATTAGCAGGACCACTATATCTCTCTCTCTCTATCTACAGCAAGCTTATATTAAGCTGTTTCGCCAAGATTTTCCAACACTATTACTCCACGGGTTAAAATACTTAAACTTTGAACTCGGGAAAATTGTACCTTGTATCAGTGTGTGTGAGATTTTTATCGCGCGTTCAATTGTTATCCGTCCTACGCTTTTTCGATCAGGTCACGTGTCCTGACGCGAGTTTAAGATTTTATACCCATTACAGAAAAAGTGCTCAACGCCGCTAAAGAAGTTTTCACTTCAAAAACTAATAGTACCTTTTGACAATAACAAACTTTAGTTCATAGGAACCGGACATTTGTAAGTGGCTAAATTCTGACTTCCGGTCGTTGTGACATTTTTACCGTTTGAGTGGGGAGTAAAGTGCACAAGAAAATAACGAACGACAGGCAGTTGTTTTTGAGCTACGAAGCTAGTTGGTTGCCATTAGACAAATTATAAGTGTAATGTGAAGTATTGTGAAGTGTTATTATTCAGAGTTATTAAAGTTATTTGAACTAAGAAAGTGTTTGAATTATCAAATCGGAGAGTTTTATCACATGAACTATTATAGGAACACCATCGGCCGACATCTGCATACATTTGGCTTATGGTTCGTTATTCGTAACCCTCCCATCCGTAGGTAGTGCTCTATCGGTAACTTCATTACCTAAACGATTTTTATAGGAACAGTTTTGGCGTACGTCACGTAGAAAATACTACTATCCGGAAGCAAAACGAGTCGTTTCTGGTTCATAGGAACCGGGCATTAGTCAGTATAACTCTGTTTGACACTCCCTTTCGCACAGAGCGAGAGGAGTCATTTGATAGATATATATAAAAACATTTATTTGGTGCAAAACACAAAACACATGAAAAAAACAAAAAAAAAACAATATTACAAATTCAAAGTGACCTACCAAGCAGTGCGTGTCTAAAGTTTGCACCAAATGGGTGTCCAGCTCAGCATATGTCAGGCATAATAGGCTCAGCATATGTATATAAAAAAAATTGCAATGTTCTCCATTTACCTGAACAGTTTTTCAATAAGCTGCTTGCCGAGGAAACCAGAGCCCCCCGTCACGAATACCGTAGCTCCTGAATAAAACTGTTGCACAGGAGAATCGTTCCGATCTATGATATCATTCATTGCTTTCTGACGAGAAAGCATGTCAGCTTCAAATTTTTGAGAAGGGTCCATTGTTTAGCACTTTCAAGAATCTCACGAAATTTCTAGAAGACAATGTCTTGTTTGAAGAAAAAGCCTTTACGTTTCAAATAGATAATAATGGTGATGATATTTCAGCCACAAAATCACATTCTTCAATTCTAAACGCGTCTGGTCCCTTTTAACAACACTGCCAATCCAAATTATATTCTTGAATTAAACCACACAGCTTGACATTAAAACCTCTTTGAACAGAATTGTATTTCTAAAAATGTTTCGGTATTACAGACGTATTTAAGTAGACAATGGGTAACGGGGTGGTTCAAAGGTGATAGAATTGGGAACCAATCGAAGCCAATTCGGTAATTATCGTTGGCTTGCATCAATTAGATCAAATAGAATAATAATATGTAATTTGGTATGTTACCGTAGTTATGTGTGTGTGCGCCTTTTTTAGGTCTACACATCTATTCTAGAAAATGTCAAAGAATTCCGTACGGCCTGGTAATATAATCAAATTATCAACTGATTAACTGTTGACAAGTCAACACACAGCCCAAACAACTTGACCTTGGGGCTTGAAGACAGGAGTGTTGGTCTAGTGGTTTCTAGCCCTGACTGCTAAGCCGGAGGTCGTGGGTTCGATTCCCACCCAGGACAAACTTTGTGTGATGAGCATGATTGTTTGTTCTGTGTCTGGGTGTGATTGATCGATATATGTATGTATTTATAAATTATATAAGTATGTATATCAGTTATCTGGTTACCATAACACAAGCTCTGCTTATCTTAGGATCAGATGACCGTGTGTGAGTTGTCCCAAGATATTTATTTATTTATTATTATTTAGCTGGTCCTAGAGACATGAAGCTTGGGTGAGGGGACGGGAGAAGTCATTTGATGATTTCCCATTCACCAAAAAAAGGCCTTTCGACCAAGCCACAGCCGGCTTTCGCGCTGCTATTGTCTTTCAATAGGCGAGACGACGAAAAAAAAGTAATTAGTCCGTCAGTTAGATTATTAAAAAATTTTGGACACGTGTTTTTTCTTTTTTCTCGTAAACGAAAAATGACGATGATACAGTGCGTTGAAGTTGCGCGTGACGTCACGATCAGATACAATTTTTGCAGGGACCCAATTCTCGTTTCCTTCGAAATGATCTCGAAGTAGAGATTACGATTCGAACCCTATCTCGACAAAAAAATTTCGAAACACGAAGTCTTTTTCTCGAATGCTGTATTCTCGGCAGGCATCGAAATAAAATTCGAATGAACATAGATTAAACAGATATTTACTGCGAATGAATGTTGATTTATGGTGTACAATGTTGCCATTGTGAACAAAATATGCTGCGTGAGACGTTCCATTTCACACAAATAGAGCGTTTTTTAAAACGCTCGTCATAAGTTACAATAAAACAATTCTCTTTGCACTCAACATTTTAGAGATATCATTGTAAATGCTAGTGATTATAATTAACTACGAAATAACATACGGTTCCTTACTTTTACCTACTTTTCGTAAAGAAATATTAACATGTTCCCATTCTAAAATCGTGTAACGGAACACATTGACAAAAAAATGGTTGTTTTGTTTTTGTCTGTGATTACAATGTTTGTTTGTGTTGAATTTCAAACGTGTACGGTGTAGTCCTTAGATTATATACTTGGTGTAGTCTGTAAATTTTGAATATCTCTTCTTCGTTAGATAACAATTAATTTAAATTATGAGCTTAAAAAAAACTACCCCTCGCCGCAACAAAAACAATTCTTGTAATATATTTTGCATGAAATCAATAAAGAATTCATCACTCATTGTGAAAATAAAAAAACGTATCCACAATTCCACTTAGTAAACGTACACTTGACATACAGTCACTGTTCCGGTAATATATTTTTATTTTAACCTGTAATGTCGAATGTGAGATGACGTCTCGAACGGTGCTGACCACTCGAAGCTCTTCGATCGAGCGGGCAGCGTTCGAAAAGCGTCTCATTCGACATTGCCAGAATAGCATAACTTCATTTGCACTCGAAAAAAGTTCGAATTCGTGTTTAATTCGAGTGCACGAGAATTGCCTCCCAGGGCGGTGACGTCATAAGCCCCCACTCCGGAACTTTATTGCTCTTTATCTTTGTATTTTTTTTTATTAATTTCATCAAGCAAAAAATTACATTCTGTCCTTTTTTTTACCCGACTGCGCGACGCAAAGGAGGGTAATGTGTTTATCAGTCTATGTATGTATGTTTGATTCTATGTGGCGTTCTAGAGACCGAATGCGTAGGCCGATTTTGATAATTTTCGAGTGGGGTGTCGTCGAATAGGTATTTTAAAATCATCTTTAGGTTCTTTTTATCATTTTTCATTTTAAATAATAGTTTAGGATATATAACGATTTGAGGTAAATTTTTCACGCATTTTTTAAAATTAGTTTTCACGCAGTCGGGTTTTTTTTTATTCGTGTGCTCGAATGTTTAAAGGAATGATTGAAACGCTTGCTCAAGTTGGTTTGGTGATTTCGGATTTATATGTCCAGATTCCACCACGATTTTTCATTCACTGATGTCCAAAAGAAACTTTATGAATAACATTTGAAAAATTCGCAATGGTCCTTTTTTTTTGGTGAGTGGGAAATCATCAAATGACTACTTCCGTCCTGGGTGCGGCGGGAGGGCGTGTCAGACTTTTACTGACTAAAACCCACTCATGTTCCTTCGCCCTTTATGTTCGTGGGTCACGGTAACTATTATAAACATTCCGCAACCCCGGACCTCTTGCATGCTTTCCTCTGGGCCATTGTGACGGCCCGATTGTGACGATGAGTATTTGAGCAAACAATGCTATTTAATTATAACTAGACTTCAAAAGAACGGAAGAAAACATAATTATTATGTATAAAGTGATAATTATTCAGTGCCCTTTAGACATTTGTAAATAATTATTATTTCACAATCATGTTGAATGCAGGCATCAAAAACAGTTCATATCGTGCGTGTACCTGTGGCTAAGTGGTAAAGAAAGTGCAAGAAATTTACAGTTAAATTGTGAGTGCATTATATTGTATTTTAACTAACTTTCCCAATAGGTAAGGACTTTAAAATAAGCGAGTCTAATTACTCTGTCCATATTTTATTAACAAAAATGTTGGACGCCTATATTTGTTAAAAAACAAACAACAAAAATTTACAAAGCCGCCGCATAATTGACAAGTACGCATTTGCGTTAGTAGTACCCAAAAGTGACGTAAACTCGTAATTTAAACGCCTTATATCTTCTTTGGTTTTGGTTTATTGGATACTAGCTGTCCCCTGCGGTTTCACCCGCATTTTTCGTTACTGCTCCGCTCCCGTGGGTCGTAGCGTGATAGTATATAGCCTATAGCATTCCTCGATAAATGGGCTATCTAACACTGAAAGAATTTTTCAAATCTGACCAGTAGTACATACAAACTTACAAACTTACAAATTTTACCTCTTTATAATATTAGTATAGAAAGGAAAATAATTCGTGTACAATATTTTAAAATAATGTTTTGTCCTGTTGTAAACACCGTTCTTCGTTCCGTAAAAACGTTAGGAGGAAACCATTTGAAAACGTTTACGCCTTAAATATAGAAATAGGGATTTATAGACACACACACACACAGTGTTACAGGAATGGATAAACCATAAAATTTCATCAAACATCATCATGGACTATTTAATTAACTCATTTTCATGATTACTGCATTTTTGTATTTTGAAATACTTCTACCTCCTACCTCCATCTTGGATTTTGAAATATCCAAGATGAGCTGCGCTATGAACAATAAACTATGCTATTATATTATAACATTGCCTAAAATGAACTTTTTTTTGCTGCACTAATTACAAATTACAAACGGCTTTCTCAAACAGTCTAAAAAAAGTAGAAATGGGGCAAGAAAATCCAAATAAAAATTTGCGTCCACGGCGCAAAGCGGCTTATCAGGTAGAGCATTTATTTATACCAACAAAGTGGTAATAAAGACAGTGCAAAGTTTAATTAGGACCGTAACGGGCACTACCGCTATATAGATCCGATTCCGTACTAATATTATAAATGCGAAAGTAACTCTGTCTGTCTGTCTGTCTCGTCTTCACGCCTAAACCAGTGAAGCGATTTGAATGAAATTAGGTACAGATATAGTCTGGGACCCGAGAAAGGACATAGGATAGTTTTCATCCCGGAAATCCCCTGGGAACGGGAAGTATTATTCCACGCGGACGAAGACGCAGGCAAAAGCTAGTTGATCATAAAAGATTTTCAAAATCATTAACATCGGAATTTTATATCTTAAAACTGACTTCTCCGTTATTTTTTTCTGATTAATTTCGTTGCGGGATCCAAGACAGTTGAATCGTTTCTCCGGAACTCGTCGAGCTTCATTGCTCGGCGCTTTTCTGGCGGACTGTTGATTCTGGCTTTCAGGAGTTGCAGTGGGTGGGAATAGTGTGGTGGGAATGTCCCAATAAAAAAAAAATTAAAACTGAAAAAGATTTGATGCTTGGTGTCTACGCGGGCGGGCCTACCTGACGTCAAATAGGCCGTCAGATTTTGCCATCTTCTATTTAAATTCAGGTCGCAATTAATATTTTTACGTATGACTGGAGTGAATTTGTAAAAGTACAGTTGTGACTCCAGTGAAACGTAAAAATATTAAACCTTTAAACACGCGTGATTCGAGACACAATAAAAAGACAAAAGCAGCGCGACAGCCGGCTGTCCCTTGGTTAATTTCAGTTAGTCACTAATTTCAGGGTTCGTAACTTGAATATCGCCGCGGGGCTCCATAGTATATTAATTTAAATACATAAATAATCAAAGACCAACCAGACCAAACCTGAATTAAGCAGAGAAGCAATAAATTAATGAATTAAGTACTATTGAATTACATTCATTGCAGAAACACAAGTCATCATACTTTTCCATAATGTACCTAGTCTTATTCATTGTGACTTGCAATTTGTTTACGTTCCTACGTAGATTGACTAGTGGTCATTAGAAATACTACGCCCCGCCCATTGAAGCCGACATTAGTATTTTAATGATTGCATGAATTAAACAATTGCATAAATATTAAAAAGCGACAAATATCGCTCTGTGTTTTATGTATCTTCAATTCAATTCAATTCAATTCAATATATTTTTATTTGTGAACATAGGTATATTATATACCTAATAGATGTAACAGTCAATGCAGTATCAACGGTCACTATGCCTACCATTTAATGGTGTACAAATTTTTAGGTAATTGTATTCAAATAGCATATAACAAAATCAATAGAGTCAATAAGATGTCAAGAACAAATTAAATACCTATGTCAAGACCAATTAAATACAAAAAAAAAGGTGGATATGTCAATTTTGAAACTTGAAAACACAAAATTATTTATAGTAATTACAATCTAGTTACAATGTCATAAAATAAAAACATGAAAAAACATAAAGAACAAATACACACATCAAAAGTGTCTAGGGATATTTCAATTAAACCTAAATTACTAAAATTTTATTAACCTTTTGTTAAAACATGTACACATTAAAATAAACCTTGTTTAATAGACTATTTAATCTGATAATAAACTTTTAGATAAAGTTAAATTAAAAAAAAACTTAGAAGAAGAGGAAAAACTCAAACAAAATTTCAATCTTAACTTTATTTTTGAAACATCAAAACTTAAACAAAACAACAATTTTTTTTATAAAAATTCTTGAAAACTTAAAATTAATATTCCGTGGATCCACCTAAGACTCTCCTGACACATCTGCAGCGGTTCTGCATACTCAAAACAAGGGTGTCAATATCCTGTTGTGGAATACTGTCCCATAATTGCCGTTTCTGAAGCCATGAAGACCAGTCAGAGCGTTATATCCAGGCTTTGGTCATGTTATCGTGTCACGGAGGCAGTGGTGGAACGGCACCGAGGACCTCAACGCATTACAACTAGAGGTTGCAAAAATTCGATAATTTTAATTTTCGAATATTCGAATATTTTTTCAGTGCTATTCGAATTTTATTCGAATATTCCAATATTTAAGAAAAAATAATAAAACACAGAATATCAGCGTTTATTGGTTTAGGAATTATATTTTTATGCAGATAAGTAAACCTAGCACAATATCATTACTTATTCAACAAAATTTTAAAACAATACATGAAAATGTTAATCAAAACAATTATAATTTTTTTAAATAAATTTTAAAGTCTCTCTCTCGGTAATAATAAAAACAAAATAAATGTCTTTTTATTTGGTGAGTGGGAAATCATCAAATGACTACTCCCGTCCCAGGACGGGAGTAGTCATGGGAGCCGCACCCAGGTGCGGCGGGAGAGCGTGTCAGACTCTTACTGACTAAAACCCACTCATGTTCCCTCGATTGCCCTTTATGTTCCAGGGTCACGGTAACTATTATAAACATTCCGCAACCCCGGCAGCCGTGGCCCTGTTGGGCCCCTTCTTGTGCTGTCTTCTTCTCTTTGAGGCGCGCGTGGAACAAAACGCGTCGTGGACGCGGTCCTGGTCCTAGCCGGGCGGCGAGCTACCCATTGCTCGCCATCCGCAGAACCGTGCCTACGGTGGCCGGTAGTCGTCTTGCGACTCTCGACGTCTTCGCCTGGGTCTTAGTCCGGGGCGAGAGGCACGTCGTTGCCTCTCGCGCGCCGCCGCTTCCTTCACTAGCATAACTGCTTCGCAGGAGGAGGCGACGGCGTCCCATTCCGTCTCACCCCGCAGCATGGCCTGAACCAGCGCCGGGCGCTAGAGGTCACCGCCGCCGATCGCCTCTACGAGAAATAAATGTCTTTCTCTCTTGTTAATAATAAAACAAAAAGTATCACATACATACGTAAATGTGTCGTAAAAACGTTAAGTACAGTATTATTTTCATAATATGCAATATTACACTGAAAAATCAGATTCATCAATTATAATTCGGAAATAAATCAGATTTAGATACCTATTATAACATTTTTAAACAAATTTAACTCTTCTGTTAATAATAAGAACAAAATAAACATCTCTCTCTCGCTCGTTAATAATAAAAAGAAAAACTATCACATGTCACTAATAAATCAAATTCGTCAATGTTAATTCGGAAAAAAATCAGATTTACATAGGTATTAAGTATAAAATTCTTAAATAAATTTTAAAGTCGTTCTCTCTCTTTAATAATAAAAACAAAATAAAAGTATCTAAAATCACTTCAAAAAAGAAAATGCACCACTTTACACATAAATAACAACGTGTTCTGTAAGTGACAAAATGGCGTCGAGTCAAGCAGTGTTGCCAACAACAATTTTCAAGCTCTATCAACATAGACTTTAAACTTATATTTTTTTTGGTAATATTCGAATATTCGAATAAATATTTATTTACTATTCGAATATAAATTTGGAAAGAGTATTCGAATAATTCGAATATTCGAATATTCGATTGCAACCTCTAATTACAACACATGTACAGGACCGATTCATAGTAAATGCTGCACGAAGTCAACTAAATGCAGCGGCGATGCAATTGGTTCAAAGGCTACAGAGAGAGTATGGTTTGCTGGTAAGCGGTCAAACTTTGAGAAGGCGACTGCATGAAGTCAATCTACGTGCTCGTAGGCCATTTTGGGTATCAGCACTAAGGAGAGGTAATCGAGGAAGAAGATTACAATGGGCTATTGCACACGAAAACTGGAACCATTCTCAATGGTCACTTGTGCTTTTCACTGATGAATCTAGGTTTGGATTTCATCCTGATTCGCGAAGAGTACGCGTTTGGAGAAAACCTGGACGTTGGAATCGACTGCAGCACCCACAACAAGTTCATGCATATTAAGGTGGCACGATTATGGTTTGGGCAGGAATTCGTCTCGGCGGTAGAACGGACCTCGTTTGGATACAAGGCAATATGACTGCTCGAAAATACCGAGATGAGATGCTAGAGCCTGTAATCTTGCCCCACAAACAGCAAATGGGACAAAATTTCCAGCTAATGCACGACAATGCCCGTCCACATACGGCGCGTATCGTTACAAGTTGGTTACAACAGCATGTTATCCAAGCTTTAGACCGGCCTGCACAATCCCCTGACTTAAATCCTATTGAGCATGCCTGGAATATGCTTCAGAGAAGAGCTCGTAGGAATTTCCCTGTTGATATTGTGCATCAAAACCAGCTTTTCTTGCATCTTAGCAGGATTTGGGACAGTACTCCACAACAGGATATTGACACCCTTGTTTTGAGTATGCAGAACCGCTCCAGATGTGTCAGGAGAGTCTTAGGTGGATCCACGAATTATTAATTTTAAGTTTTCAACAATTTTTATAAAAAAAAATTGTTTTGTTGTTTAGGTTTTAAAATTTCAAAAATAAAGCTAAATTGAAATTTTGTTGAGTTTTTCCTCTTCTTCTAAGTTTTTTTTTTTAAATTTAACTTTATCTAAAAGTTTATTATCAGATTAGATAGGCAATTAAACAAGGTTTATTTTAAAGTGTAGGTGTCTTAACAAAAAGTTAATAGAATTTTAGTTATTTAGGTTTAATTAAAATATCCCTAGACACTTTTGATGTGTGTATTTTTGGTATAAAAACCACTTTGGTGTCAATACACAAGCTCCAAGGAACTACTTTGGACCGAGCTGTGGTTGATTTAAGCTTTAAGCTTTAAGGGACTAATCATCAGTAGTTTAGACCACCGCAAGTTACGTAATAATCCCCACGATATAACTCCCTCAATGAAATTACTACATAGATTGCGTAATTTTCCATCTTATAACGAAGTCAATGAATCGTAACTAAAAAGTATAAAATAAAATAAAAATTATTAAAAAACAAAAAACCCGACTGCGTGAAAACTAATTTTAAAAAATGCGTGAAAAAATAACTTACTTAAAAAGCCCAGTAGTTTAGAATAGAACAGAACGACTCACGGTCGGGGCCCCTTGGAAAGATTTGATCGGTAAAATTTGAATGGGCCCCGACTGTGAGTCGTTTTGTTCTATTCTAAACTACTGGGCTTTTTAAGTAAGTTATTTTTTCACGCATTTTTTAAAATTAGTTTTCACGCAGTCGGGTTTTTTGTTTTTTAATAATTTTTATTTTATTTTATACTTTTTAGTTACGATTCATTGACTTCGTTATAAGATGGAAAATTACGCAATCTATGTAGTAATTTCATTGAGGGAGTTATATCGTGGGGATTATTAGGTAACTTGCGGTGGTCTAAACTACTGATGATTAGTCCCTCTAGAGACCTAACTCGGCTCAAAGCTTAAATCAACCACAGCTCGGTCCAAAGTAGTTCCTTGGAGCTTGTGTAGTGACACCAAAGTGGTTTTTTTACCAAAAATATTTGTTCTTTATGTTTTTTCATGTTTTGTTTATTTGTATATCGTTTATACTTGAAATAAAAACTTAAATCAATAAGCAAGAAAATTAGCTTGATTGTTTTGTTAAACATTTTTAAGTCGTTATATATCCTAAACTATTATTTAAAATGAAAAATGATTAAAGGAACCTAGTTAACACAAGTCTGACGTCATACATGTATGCAAGCACTTGCATAATGGAAACGCGCCTTTATAGATGAAAAACTGTACATACATTTGTCTAGTGCATGTACCTACATACATTTCTGTTTTTTATTTTTCACGATGACGTAAATAAGCAAGTCAATAATATATATTCATTAGTGATTGTTTGTTCCTAGAGTTTGACTTGGACTATTTCGAACAAACAATTAATTTGCATATTTCTAACAATAGTACTTCCGATACGCATTAACCCTCTGCGACTGAGGTGCCATTTTTGTTTTCATTATATTGAGGAGTAGTCTGACAGACGTGAAATTACAGTACCATTTACGTTGTGGGTATTATATGTTTTGTAATGAAACTTGCATTTATAAAACTGATGACATGTATTTAAAAAAGAATTACAACAAGAGTTTGAATAAAATTTAAATAAAAGAATTTATAATTAAAAATGCAACACATTATTAGACGTAGCTTTTGACAAGCGTCTCTTTTAAAAATTAATAAAATAAAAGATATTATAAAAAAATACAAAACAAACTCATTTTTACCTTTTTCCAGCTTAAAACTTTTGATAAAAAATTTAAAATGGAAATCCTTAGAGTACTTTTGGTATAAAATAGTCTCAAAGTTGAGTCTTAAAATCAGCGAAAATTTGACGGCGCACTACAAACAGGTCGGTTTTGCGCAGACGCATACAAGTAAATCTCGATTACTATTTCAATTTACTTGGGCCAATTCAACACAACTTTAAATTTCATGATGGCCCAGTGATTAAGACGCTCGCCTGCTATGTAGGAGCTGTGGGTTGGAATCCGAGCAAGTAAAAGTGACTTTTTCAATTGGTATGTACTTTTTTGTTTTTTTTTTGGACATCAGTGACATTCCGAGCCTCAGGACGTAACGCCGTTACGTACGTAGAGCCATTGGTCCTGGTTGTAGAACTTTGACAGTAGTTAAGGGTAGTCAGAAACCAGAGAGTCAAACCAGTCTAACCAAGGGGTATCGTGTTTCCCAGTATTTGGGTTGTGAAGGTCTGACAGGCAGTAACTACACGCCAAACACTGGTATCTTGCTAAATTTGGTTAGGCTAGAGCCTAGTTGGGAAAAGGCTATAGCTAGAAGGATGATGACGATGATAATAATACGGCACAACTTTTTTGCCAATAATGTGCCAGTGTCGTTTGGAGGCTAAGGAGACCTCAAGGATTGACATCTAGACTGAGGCCGATTGACCGAGTTTTTAGGGTTCCGTACCTCAAAAGGTAAAAACGGAACCCTTATAGGATCACTTTGTTGTCCGTCTGTCCGTCCGTCCGTCCGTCTGTCAAGACCCTTTTTCTCAGAAACGCGTCGAGATATCAAGCTGAAATTAATATCACATACTCAGGTCTGCTATCTCTCAAAGCAGTGAAAATATCAAGTTTCTTAATCAACGCAATAAAAAGATACGGCGGTTTACATTGCATATTTAGACATTTGCAAGGGAATCAAAACCTATAGGGTACTTCCAGTTGACCAAGAATCATGAAATTTGGCAAGAAGCAAGGTCATGTAGTACAAGTAAAGGGAAAACTCCGAAAACCGTAAATTTGTAGTTAGTTCACATCAGGCGTCTGTCTGTCCGTCTGTCTGTCAAGAACCTTTTTCTCAGGAACGCGTCGAGATATCAAGCTGAAACTAATATCACATACTCAAGTTTGCTATGTCCCAAAGCAGTGAAAAAAACAAGTTTCTAAATCAACACAATATAAAGATACGGCGGTTTATATTGCATATTTAGACATTTTCAAGGGAATCAAAACTCAAAACCTATAGGGTACTTCCCATTGACCTAGAATCGTGAAATTTGGCAAAAAGCAAGGACGTGTACCACAAATAAAGGGAAAACTCCGAAAACCGTAAATTTGTAGTTAGTTCACATCAGGCGTCCGTCTGTCCGTCTGTCTGTCAAGAACCTTTTTCTCAAGAACGCGTCGAGACATCAAGCTGAAATTAATATCACATACTCAAATCTGCTATCTCCCAAAGTAGTGAAGAAATCAAGTTTCTAAATCAACGCAATAAAAAGATACGGCGGCTTATGTTGTATATTTAGACATTTTCAAGGGAATCAAAACTCAAAACCTTACTACTGGGGTACTTCCCATTGACCTAGAATCATGAAATTTGGCAAGAAGCAAGGTCATGTAGCACAAGTAAAGGGAAAACTCCGAAAACCGTAAATTTGTAGTTATTTCACTAAAAAACAAATTAACGGAACCCTCGTTGCGCGAGTCCAACTCGCACTTGACCGGTTTTTTGTAATTGTACAAAAAACCAATGTTTCTAGTATCTCAGTATAAATACTCTATGAAAATACTAACGTGACGTCCATAATACAGTATGGGGATATAACCATTTTACTGACAATACGTCTCTACGACACAGCACTTATTACTGATGTTACGTATTACGGACACCACAGCTGAATTTCGAACAGCCGGATTTCGTCGCCACACTGTAAGGATACGTGGACGGACGTAGGAAGGTACTGAGCGGCGCAAGAGGATTCTCGGAAAAATGGCGGTATAGCAACCAAAATTTAATGTTGCGATGTCTGTCAGACGTAACGTCAGTCGCAGAGGGTTAAAACTTATGACGCTGCAAGACGGTGAAAGTACGTTAAGCTGTTGATCCCGTTATCTTTCATAGAACTTTGACAGTCATTACGGGTAGTTAGAAGTAGTTAGAAGCCAGAAAGTCTGACCAGTCTAACAAAGGGGTATGGTGTCGCCCAGTTACTATGTTGTGGAGGTCTGATAGACAGTCGCTTCACGTAAAACACTAGTATCCAGCTGAATCCGGTTAGGCAGAACGCCGACCGCAAGATAGTTGGGAATAGATGATTATTAAATAGGGTGACTGGTAATTAGAGAACTATACTTAAAACACGTTAATGTGCTCATAATAACCAACAACTTTTACTGTGAGAACAAACCTGAAATCGTGAAAAAAATCTGCTGTTCAGGTACATTTATGTTTGCCTAATGTACTGAACAGCTGATATTTTTTTGCGTTGTAAGCTTTGCTCCCATAATAACAATTTTTTTGTTATCTTGACAACTATCACGTGTTTTAGTATAGTACATTTGACAGTCGCCCTATACAAGGTGTTCTTTTAGTCCTGCACAACCCGCCAGGATTCTTCTACCCATGAAAACAAACAACTTTTATTATGGAACCAACTCTAAAACACGAAAAAAATATCCGCTGTCATACATTACGTTCGGAGGGCATTGAACTTTCGTTAGAAACAGCTGATATTTTTTTCGCGAATTCAGAGCTGGTTCCATAATAAAAGTTGTTTGTTTTCATGGGTAGAATAATCCTAGCAGGTTGTGCAGGACCAAAAATGCACCTAGTATAATATATCTAATAGATGACGACAAATTTATGTTTTTTTTTAATTTTACAGCAAAAATGTCAGCCACAATGGATCCCGCAGAAGCGATAGAATGGGAGACCGTGACCCGTCACCGCATGGCGCTAAAAGAGGCGATGGACCGCGGGGAGACGGTGGTTCAAAACTTCTATAACGGTGCCTCTGTATTCGTGACTGGAGGCTCTGGGTTCCTCGGGAAGCAGCTTATTGAGAAACTTTTGAGGTATATATTTGCAAAGGAATACTGTATTTTCTTGCTTGAAAGCCCTTTTTTAGGGTTCCGTAACTCCGAAGGTAAAAACGGGACCGTTATAGGATCACTTTGTTGTCGTCCGTGACCTTTTTTCTCAGAAACGTGTCGAGATATAAAGCTAAAATTATTATCACATACTCAGGTTTGAAGCAGGTTCAAAGCAGTGAAAAAATTAAATTTCTAAATCAACGCAATAAAAATATACGGCTGTCTATGTCCATTTATAAGCTTTGCCTAGTTTAGAATCAAATGACAGCATGTGAGTTATCCCAAGATATTCATTTATTCAGTTAACTAGCTTCTGCCCGCGGCTTCGCTCGCGTTAGAAAGAGACAAAAAGTAGCCTATGTTACTCTCCATCCCTTCAACTATCTCCACTTAAAAAATCACGTCAATCCGTCGCTCCGTTTTGCCGTGAAAGAAAGACAAACAGACAGACAGACAGACACACTTTCCCATTTATAATATTAGTATGGATTATTTAGGTCCTGCAAACCAAAGAAGATTTTTGTCCTGCTGCGGCCCAAGAAAGGGAAGACAATACAAGAGAGGCTTGACTACGTCCTGTCAGATCCGGTAAGATTATCATCATCATCATCATCATCATTATCAGCCGATAGACGTCCACTGCTGGACAAAGGCCTCCCCCAAAGATTTCCACATGCATCGGTCCTGCGCCACCCGCATCCAGCGGGACCCGGCGCAATTATGGCCCGGTGAGATTATTCATTCTTTTAATTAAAAAAAAACCGGTTTTAATGATGTTACTAACCGGTTTAAAAAGAATATAGGGTTATTAAAAAGTGTTATGATGGCCCATTAGATAAGATACCCGCGTCTCATGCAGGAGGATGTAGATGCGAATCTGGGCAGGTCCAAATGTCACTTTTTTAATTCATATAGTACTTTATAAAGATTATCTCGGACATCACAGACATCGGTGAAGGAAGACATCGTGAGGAAACTTGGATAGACTCGGACTTGTAGTGAAAATAAGTCCGAAATCGCCAATCCCCTTTAAGCAAGCGTGGTGATCAAGGCTCGTGTTTGAGAAGAGGCCTTTGCCCTGAAGTGGGACGGTAATAGGCTGGTATTATTTACTAACCGGTTCTGACTTTTGTTGATAAGAAATTACCGGCGTAGTATTAATTGCCGGCTGTCGCATGGTCATCGAAAAGCTAAATTCTATATGACTGAGTCTCGACTTTAACAACTTCGTGGCGGAGGTTTTTAAACTTATAAGTAATTTACATTCGTATCTTGTTCTGCAGTTATACAATCTTCTACGAGAGATTCAACCAAGCTTTGTTGACAAGATAGTACCGATCGAAGGCGACGTGGCTGATATTAGACTTGGCATCAGTGATGAAAACTGGACCATGCTTACACAAGAGGTAAGTTTTTTAGCGAACCCCTCCTACTTATGGCAAGGGTCTAAGTTGTTTAGTATTATTTTAATCAAGTTGCGAAGTCACTTTTACTGGAAGTAGTCGCTGGTTTTCCATATATTATATATAATTTCGTATTTAATTACTTATCTATTTATTTATTTATGAGTGACTCGCCCCAGCTTCGCAAGGGTGAAAATAAATCTTCCCCTTGAGTTACTCTATCGATTTAAAACCACATCAAAACCCGTTCCGTAATTTTAAAGATTTAATTACAGACAGAAACAGTGGCGTAACAATAGGGTGGCATGGCTGGCAAAATGCCACGGGCTCCAGATGATATAGTTACGCCACTGGACAGAAGGGAGCGACTATGTTTTATTCTCTTTCTTATGCACAATGTTCAGTAGCGTCATTATCCTCTCGCCAGTCGGAACATTCTTCAAAAAAATCCCTACGCCAGTCGGAACATTCTTCAATAAATCCCCTAACTGTCGTCATTTTTTAAGATTTGGTGTATGGTGAGCGATCTGTTACGAGCACCCATGTGCGCGCGCGACAGTTGTAGCCTTTTTTGAAGTTTTCCTTACGAGCACGCGGGTGTTCGTAACGACAGTTGAGGGGATAACCCCTCAACTGTCGTTGCATGACTATATTAAATTATTCTATATAAATTTATAAACAATATTTTTGTAATACCTCGACTGCAGGTGGACACAGTGTTTCACTTAGCTGCAACCGTGAGGTTCGACGAGAGTCTTCACGATGCGACCCTCATCAACGTCCGAGGCACCAGGGAGTGCCTAGCACTCGCTAAGGAGTGCACCAACTTGAAGTGAGTGCTACGAACACGTATTTTTGCAAATAAATCTATTAAAATACATAAAAATAATACCAGACTTGTAATTGTTCCACTATGGGGTAAAAGCGCTCTTCTCCTATGGAGAAAGGGCGGTGCTGTTTCAGACTTATATTAATTACTAGCTTCTGCCCGCGACTTCGTCCGCGTGGAATAGTTCCCGTTCCCGCGGGATCTCCGGGATGAAAACTATCCTATGTTTTTTTTCGGGTCCCAGACTATATCTGCACCATTCAAATCGGTTCTGTAGTTTAATCCGGAAAGCGTAACAGACAGACAGACAGACAGAGTTACCTACTTTCGCATTTATAATATTTTAATGTAAATTGTTATACCTACCTACCTACGTTGACTGGACTGCCTAAGCATTAGGTTTTGAATTCAATAAATAAATAAAGTAATTAAAAGGGTGCAAAAGCAGCTTTTTACCATTATGCATAAAACTTTCCGGGGTTGCGGAATGTTTATAATAGTTACCGTGACGCTGGAACATGAAGGGCAATCATAGGAACATGAGTGGGTTTTAGTTAGTAAAAGTCTGACACGCCCTTCCACCGCACCTAGGACGGAAGTAGTAATTTGATGATTTCCCACTCACCAAAAAAAAATGCATAAAACTTTTCCTAACCGAAATCTGTGAGGCCCTAGATAACCTAAGAAAATTCACATAAATAAAACAGTCAATGCCTTAGGGGCAGACGCCTTAATCCGAACACACGTTATTCGAAAGACTATGGTGCCGATTCTCTTGTGCACAAACTATCGTAAATTTAAGTTAAGTGCATCTTTCTCTTTCCTTTTAATTAAGAAAAGGACAGAAGATCAAATATTAGTTAAGTCCTGTCAAATTTAGACACTCCATAGATAATTTAGACGCAATTTAAAAACATGGCGTCTAAATATACGTCAATTTTCATCAGGCGCTGTCTAATTTGACAGGATTAAACTAAAATATATCTTCTGTCCTTTTCTTTAAGAAATGGAAAGAGAAAGATGCACTTAACTTAAATTTACGATAGTTTGTGCACAAGAGAATCGGCACCAATAGCAGCCCGACAGCTGGTTATCGCTTAAACTTCCGTACACATTCAACAAGAACCGATATTTTACTAAACGGTTTAAAAAAACCGGTTCTTTTTCACCTCAACGCTTTTTATTCACGGCAGGAACTTCGTGCACGTCTCGACAGCGTTTTCGCACGCGACAGATGAGCGTGTACGTACACCGGTGTTGGAGCAGTTCTACCCGTGTCCTGTACCTCCTGACGTCATCATCGGCATGGTGGAATCCTTGGATGAGAAGCGGCTTGAGGATATTACTGAAGAGTGAGTAGTTTTCAGGGTATGGTTTATATTATCGTCGCCAATGGGAGGATCCTGAAGAGAGATGAAAAAAAAAACCGCCTTGTACTTGTCAGACTCGTGCCTTAAAATACAATTTATAAATACATACATATTATAGATTTATTATATCAACACACAGAACAAACAATCGTGCTCATTACCAACTTGGGATACGAACTCACGATCTCTGGCTTTACAGTCAGGTAACTAACCAACTGGATCGTCAAATATATATTAGGTACTAGCTTCTGCCCGCGTTAGAAAGAGACAAAAAGTAGCCTATGTTACTCTCCATCCCTTGAACTACTTATCTCCACTTAAAAAATCACGTCAATTCGTCGCTCCGTTTTGCCGTAAAAGAAAGACAAACATACAGACAGACAGACACACTTTCCCATTTATAATATTAGTATGGATGATGTTTACTTATTATAGACTCTACAGACTCTCTGTATTTGCTAAAAATTTAACTTTCTTTCTTTTTTTTAGTTTAATTGTTATAATACGCTAAAAAATGTTTAAGTACAGAATATAAGTCGTTGGACTGCCATCCATACTACCATACTAATATTATAAATGCGAAAGTAACTCTGTCTGTCTGTCTGTTACGCTTTCCCGCTTTAAACTACTGAACCAATTTGAACGAAATTTACGGATTTAGTCTGGGACCCGAGAAAGGACATAGGATAGTTTTCATCCCGGAAGTCCCGCGGGAACGGGAACTATTCCACGCGGACAGAGTCGCGGGCAGAAGCTAGTAAATAAATAAATAATTAAACTCCATCCGTTTCTAAGATAAATCGTTTGTGAAATATGGACATACGGACTAGAGTGATCTTATATATAAGGGTTCCTTTTTAGGGTTCCGTAGTCAACTAGGAACCCTTATAGTTTCGCCATGTCTGTCTGTCTGTCTTTCCGTGCTCGCTTAATCTCCGTGACCGTTAGCACTAGAAAGCTGAAATATGGTACCAATATGTATATCAATCACGCCGACAAAGTGGTAAAATAAAAATTGGAAAAAAATGTTTTTTTAGGGTAGCCTCCCTATATGTAAAGTGGGAAGTGATTTTTTTTTTAATTTCAACACTAACGTGTGATATATCGTTGGATAGGTATTTAAAAATGAATAGGGGTTTACTAATATCATTTTTTGATAGTGTCAATAACTTCGGAAATAATCGCTTCAAAAGGAAAAATTTAAGCGTCCCCCCCCCCCTCTAACTTTTGACCCGTAGGTTTAAAAAATATGAAAAAAATCTGGAAAGTAGAACTTTATAAGGACTTTGGAATGGAATTCCCTGTCTGTGTCTGTCTGTCCGGCGTCTGTGTTCCCAAATGCATATAACCCGGATGTATTCAAGAGAAGAGTGCATAGGCATCTTTTGGGTGAGCTCGCTCCATCGTAGGCCCCGTCTATGCCCTCGGGCTAGTCTGGGACCAAGAGCAAGCTCACATGTAATAAAAAATAAAAAAACTTTCTAGGAAAATTATTTTGAACTTGATAGAAAGAACAGTTTTTGTTTAAAAAAGACACAAAGGTTGTACAAAATAATTTCTGCGTGCTTAGTATGTCAACGTAACAAATAGCCTTTTTTTACCCTTATAAGTGGGAACACTTATTGTGATGGACGGGAAACTACGGAACCCTACCTTGAGCGTGGCCCGACACGCTCTTGGCCGGTTTTTTATGGATGGGAAATCATCAAATGACTTTTAATGACTATAACCTACCGTTGTTCCTTCGGTTGCCCTTTATGTTCCGGGGCGGCGGTAACTAAGTATTTCGCAAACGCCCCGGCAGGACCATAGTACAGGTTCTGCCTAATTTTTGACAGTGTGTGAGTTATACAAAGATACTTTTTAAATTTTAGGTTGATGAGGGGCTGGCCCAACACGTACACGTTCACGAAGGCGATAGCCGAGGAGGTGGTGCGGACCAGCGCCGCCGAGCTGCCCGTCTGTGTCGTCAGACCGCCCATAGGTGAGGTACACCATCGAAAATGATGATGGTTCATATAAGTATGCCGGCAGTGGAGTGACCTTCATCAAACCTAAAAGCTTGACTAATCTAAATACTAATGTTATAAAAGAGAAGAAGAATTTGTTAAAAAAAAGCAGCCTTCTCAATTATTTCATTATTTTTAACCGTGGTGCAATCTGGGCGTCTCCCAGTTGTAATCGCCCGTTTGTGCTCATTTGCCTAGATCTGTTCTGTCTCCTGTTTTTCTGATTAATTTGCGGGATCAAAGAGTTTAAATAGATTTTCCATAACTAATCAGCTTCATTGCTCGGCGCTTTTCTGGTGGACTCCACTGTTGATTCTGGCTTTCAGGAGTTGCAGTGGTTGGGAATAGTGTGGCGGGATTGTCCCAAAAAAGAACCTTCCCAATCTTTGGAAATCCCGAATTTTCTTTTTTCTTATAATATTGATACCTTATGTTTTTCTGTGTTATTTCCAGTGGTCCCTAGCTTCTACGAGCCTACACCAGGTTGGATGGACATGACGGCACTATCGGGACCTACTGGGGTAACTTATATTATTCGTTTAATTCAGTGATTTCCCCCCTCCCCTAGACTAAAATACTTAAAACCTTCACACTACGACTTTGTAACTAAAATAAACTTTATGTGCTCCTAACTTTAGCAAAAACTCATCTTCCTTGTGTAAATTCCCAACCCCCTCCCAAGCCCCTTCTCGTAGAACACTTGCCATGTTCCGTCGGCTCCCAGGAATAAAACACTGCTGTTCGGCTGTGTCCGGATAAATTGGCACTGAAGTTCACTGAAGAACAAGCTAAAGAAATGGAGCCGCATACTGCAAAAAATACGGTCCATACCGCAGAAAACTGAACGTTAATCGGTCAAGCCGTTCAGGAGATAAATGGTGTGCGCACACTCAACCTCTCACCCCAAACACCTTCTGCGTTCCTTCGTAGGTAAAAATAAACTTATTTCCTTTTCCCAGATCCTCGCAGGCATAATCCTGGGTATACTCCACGTGTTCTACGTGGACAAACACAGCAAGCTGCCCATGACTCCGGTAGACTTCGTGAACAACGCAACCATCGCGGCTGCTTGGGATGCGGCCGGCAGGCGGGCTCGCGGCGAGAGGGATATACAGGTCTACACAGTGTCTAATAAAGATCATTTCATTACTTGGGGTAAGTTCAATAGATATTACATATATATCCTTTTATCTGACGGGCCAGTTGGCCTAGTGGTTAGTGACCCTGACTGCTAAACCGGAGGTCATGGGTTCGATTCCCACCCAGAACAAACTTTGTGTGATGAGCATGAGTGTTTGTTCTGTCTCTGGATGTAATTTATCTTTAATATGTATGTATTTATAAATTATTTAAGTATGTTTATCAGTTATTGTCTGGTTACCGTAGAACAAGCTCTGCTTAGTTTTGGATCAGATGACCGTGTGTGAGTTGTCCCAGGATATTTATATTTATTTTGTGTTTAATGGTAAATTTACTGACGATTGTTGTTATGTCAACGCACAGCTCAATCGCAGGTCCTCTTTATATAAGAGTAGAGGACTACTGGGCCCAGCAGTTCACTAGTTGAAATAATATGTGTATTAAAAAATACGTTATACAAGGTGTATTTTTGGTCTTGCACAACCCGCTAGGAGATGATTCTATCCATGAAAACAAACAACTTTTATTAAAATTCAAAATTTAAAAAAACCCCCCGACCTAAAAAGTATGCAATTATTATGACAAAAGGTTCAAAATGCTAAACCCTATAAAAACCAAACAAACTGAGCGTGTAACATTCCTATCACACCTAACAAACGACCTGATGACCTTGAAGACCTGAACCGATTTCCTCAAAACATAACGAAGAACACTCTCGACTGATATACCTTTCAAACAAAAAAAACCGCATTAAAATCGGATCATCCGTTTGGGAGCTACGATGCCACAGACAGACACATACACATTTACACACACAGACACGTCAAACTTATAACACCCCGTCGTTTTTGCGTCGGGGGTTAAAAATTTAAATCAACTCTAAAATCTCGAAAATAATATCAGCTGCTGTTTCATATATTTTCTTCAGAGGGCATTGAAGTTTTGTTAGAAACAGCTGATATTTTTTTTTGCAATTTCAGAGTAGGTTTCATAATAAAAGTAGTTTGTTTTCATGGGATGTCCTAGCAGGTTGTGGAAGACCAAAAATACACCTTGTATTTTTACAAAAGAATTCACATAATATGGTACAAGTTTCTACCTAGAAAGCGAGAAAACTTCAATTATTAGTACTATCGACAAAATTGAATCATGACCCAATTCGACGCGAAATCGTTTGAAGCTGTCAAAATAATAAGACTAGACATGTGACATTTTTAATACATGTTTACGCGATTGTCGACTTAATTGTATTTGAATGTCTGTAGGAAAATAAGCTTATGGTGGGTCATGATTCCATTTTGTCGATTGTACATGAAATTAAATAGGTAATCGATTATGTAAGAATTACTATACTACTATCCGGCCTAGTAGCCAACGCAACCAGGGCCACTGACCAAGAATTTCAAATAAAACTGGAAACAGCACTACGAAGAAAGAATTGAGGACCAAAAATATGACCTTGACTCGTCACTTATGTTTTGCGTCTCTTTCTTGAAAGTCCCTCAACACATTTTTTTTTAAACCTAAAAAATGCATACATCATAGTACCTATAGATGTTTAAATGATTGTTAATTCCAGATTTCATAGGATCAGTGATGCGAGCAGAAGGGTTTAATTTGGCGTCACCGAAAGCTGTGTGGTATTGCTTTTTGGTCGAAGTCACGAACAAGTTCGTTTACGATTTCCTCTCATTCTTCCTTCATTATATTCCTGCGTATATCATGGACGCCGTCGGCACTGTACGGGAAACAATGCCCGCGGACATCACATCGTAAGTAACCTTTATGTTAATAAAGTTTTCTTTTGGGTATGAGGATTACAGTAACAATGGCATTCTGAGAACACCACACACATTTGCATTCTGTTTAGTCCGTTCAAAATCTTTTTTGCTTGACCAAAATTATCAAAATATACAAAGATAAAGGGCATCCAACATATTCTATACCTATGATAAAGAGTTGCTTAAAAATGATCTCAGAAGTTCGTAATTATGTGAAAACTTTTAAAACTTGTTGGTAGGAAAGTGGTAGTTAATTTTTTTTCGTACCACTTGCTCAAAAAACTGACATTCTATGCCTCAAGATGAGTTTATAATTATGTCGCAGGAATTTCGTATAATCTGTCGTTTCCATAATGCCTCGGCATTTTATATACGGCGTAAACGCTCGCTGTTATGTAAAATGCCGAAGGCAAAATAAATACCTAAATATCCTTGGACAACTCACACACAGTCATTTGATTTATCCCTATTGCTGTTAATGTACAAATGCAAACACAAACACTTAAGCCCATGTCGAAATGGCTGGTTAGGTTAGGATATGTGACCAAACAACAAAAAAACCCAAATACGATTCGCATTGCTTTGACATTTTGCCGATTTACGCCATATGTGAAATGCCGAGGCATTATGTAATCGGTGGATTTACACTAAATGCCTGCGTACCTAGGTATTTTCCTCGGTGATAAAGCTGTCTTAGTCTTGGGTAAACTTAAATCCCTCGCTACACTCAGAACTTTTAATTTTTAAATCCCTCGCTTCGCTCGTGATTTAAGTTTTTAAGTCATAGCCTCATAGCTCATTACAGCCACCCGGCAGCCACTCCGCACCGACTCGCCTTATAACCGAGGCGATCCGGTGACGCTACGGAGTTGATGTAGTGAGCGCATGACTCTCGCATGCCCATACAAGTCCATATTATTAAAGAATACGAGCCGCAGGAGGCGAGTCGGTGCGGATTGGCTGTCGGGTGGCTCTAATGAGCTATGACCTTTTAACACCCTCGCTACGCTCGGGAGTAAACCTCGAGTCCTTCGTTGCGCTCGCGATTTAAATCGTCATCCGCGATAGAAGACACTGCTTTATCCCCTTGTTAATCTACTAATTGGCAGCCCATTTACCTTGAAGTTTAAAGTAAGATTGTTTTATTCCTGCTGGCTTATTACCTACTAGCTGTTCCTCGCGGTTTCACTCGCGTTACGTTAGGGTTTTTGGTTACTGCCTCGCTCCCGTGGGTCATAGCGTGATATGATATAGCCCATAGCACTCAGGAATAATGTAGCTTTCTGCCAGTAAACATTTTTTTAGAATTGGATCATGAGTTCCAGGGATTACCCCCTACATACAAACTTACAAATTTTACCTCTTTATAAAATTAGTATAGATGGAACAGCAGTCAGCAATAATTGCGCAGAGATCGCGCGATCATCACGCGATCACCGCGCGATTAATCGCTTTGAGGCGTATTTACAGATTTGGCGCCCCGGGCCAGTTAGCTTTGCCGCCCCATTAATCGTGCACTCTTGTCAGAGTGGTCGTGATCATGGAAAGTCCTTAGTAGCTGCCCTTGCGATTTCTCTCCTCTAGTTTAATTTATATTAGCAAAAATAACACCTAACATCACGCGAGCACAGTTCGAAGTGTAATGGGCCGACGGCCGACATACTATGGTATAGATGTGTGCGTGTTAGCGTGTCCATATAGGAGCACTGACATATTATGGGTGCTTAATTTGTAGTTTAATGAGACGGCGGCGTCCGGAGGATTATACGTCCGTGTTCTGCCATTCTAGGAATTTGAATTGTTAGCTGTGTCTCTAACAAATTAATTAAAAATCCTAGAAATCGGTCCAGCCCTCCATTCTGGAGTAATTAACATTTAGTATAAAATAATCTTTTTTTATACAGATACGTCGCCATATTCAGAAAAATAGACAAATTCGCGCTCATCTACCGATACTTTTTAGCCAACGAATGGTATTTTCAGGACGACAACATTCAAGCAATGATTGATCGTATGTCAGAAGCCGATAGAGTCATTTTTAACTGTGATTTAAAAACCATAAATTTTAACGACTACGTTAAAATATGGGGCCTAGGCATTCGAAAATATGCAATTAAAGATGAATTAAAAAACAGTGATATGGGAAGTAAAAAACAGATTAAATTTAGAGCAGCTAATTTTTGTTTAATTAGTTTCTATGTATTGGTTGTGTTAAGCTTATTGTATAAATTTGTTATGTTTATGGGTTATTTAATTTAATTTTGTATTGTTTGTATAAGGTAGGAGAGATATAGTTACGAATGTTGCTGTTCAGTTAACGGAATAGATACAGTAAATTTACTTCAACTCGACGTAAAAACCACTAAATTTATTGTACATATTAGTGGTGCTGATTCTTTTGTTCACAAACTTAACTAAATATAAGTGAAATGCATCTTTCTCTTTCAATTTCTTAAAGAAAAGGACAGATGATGCATTTTAGTTTAATCCTGTCAAATTAGACAGCGCCTAAAGAAAATTGACATATATTTAAACGCCATGTTTTTTTTTTTTCTTCTTTGGCAATTGAGCCGGTTTCGACTATTCTGCCAGTGTCACGTTTGGGCGGCTACATAGAGGCGGCCGCTTTAGTTTTAACTTCGTGGTAGGTATAGCTGCAAATACGAGCACATGGGTTAGTAAACAAGAACTAATTTACATGTTTCTAAATATATATATACCTACCTACACTTATAATAATATTTATTTATACAACATATTTATATACATACACATTACGCACACCAATTAAAAGCCATGTTTTTAAATCGCGTCTAAATTATGGAGTGTCTAAATTTGACAAGACTTAACTAATATAATATTATCTTCTGTTCCTTTTCTTAATTAAATGGAATGAGAAAGATGCACTTAACTTAATTTTTGATGTAAGTGCGTTGGGGTAAGATCGGCGCTGGGGTAAGAACGTAGGAATCAAATATTTCACTTATTTGGCTATATTTTTTAATGCTTGCCACATTGCGTAAAACGTTATTTTGTTCCGCCCCGCCCTGCAGTGACCGCCAGTCCCTCCGGCAATTTGGACGTGTAATAAAAGGCAAAAAGTAAAACAAGGTAAGTTTTGTAAAATATTTGTCCGTCCGGTCTTACACCATCATTTTTATTTGCATATATTAGCAAAAGTATAGCTTATTTTGCTATTATTTTGTCCAAATACTACGTTTTAAGCAGTAATAACCTAATGAAACTAATCCAGAAACGTCTACTACCTCTATAGGCTGAAATCCGGTGTTACCCGTCTTGAGTGAAGATCGGACAAAAATAGCCGATCTTAACCCTTTTCAAAATTGGCAGTGATTGTCAAACTTTTATTACACATGATTTTAATTTTAAATATTTGTGTTCGTTGTTGCTTCAATATAGGGCTTAAATTAATGTAAGTATGCTTTTTTGGGGTAGGAATTGGTGCATACGTGCTATGATCACTGACGGGTTTGCGTCAGTGGTCATATTTTAGATACATAATAACATCAACAATTCACTTGCAGATGCCACGTAAAGGTTGCCGAATTACCGGCGGCGACCGCGCATGAACATCCCTGATAGCGGTCAATACTGCTTTGATACAAATTGCATTAATGATATTCCATGTTTTGATTTGTAGTAAAATGTTCCTAAAAAGTGAAAATTTGTATTTTCTTATTATTTGCTTGGTTTTAATGGTTTTTTAAGTAGGTACCTAAAAAGATTTTATAAATGTAATTCTGTGTTTGTGATTTTTGCATACTTCATTACTATTACACATTTTTTTTACCGTTTTACACATTTGTTTCATTATTTGGGGACTTGGAATTCTCATAAAAAACCGTTTCTTAAAAAACATAATTTTGTTCCTGTCACCTTTTATCTCTCTGCAAAAGGTATAGTGGAATTCCAATTTTAATTTAAACCTTCGAACACACGTGATTCGAGACACAACAGAAAGCGGCGCGAATGCCGGCTGTAGCTTGGTCATTGAAAGGTTAAATGATGCTTCATCATACGCTAAATTTTTTTGGTATATGCTTGTGGATAAAACAAACTTTGAGAACCACAATATCTCCTAAATTTGATTTGTGGGGTAAGAACGGACAGAATAAACCAAAAAAAAAGAAATCATTCGGAACATATATGTTTGTAGTATTTTGAAGATTTTGTTGATGTCATATAAAAGAAGAGAAAAGAACGGATGCATTCTTTTCATACATCTTATGCTCCTAGCAATAGAAGTAGTATTAAATTGCTGTCCGAACTTGCCCCTTGACGGCGAAATCGTCATTACACTTTCAAAAATTGTTTCCTGATTTTACAGGCTTCCCAAACAAAAACTATTGTCATTTAATAAATAAATTAATATTTAAATTACACTGTGATTATTCATTATCAATTTCCACCATTTCTCAAGAGCGTGGTGTTTACCAAAATTGAGAAAAAAAAGTTTTTGCAACATCCTTGCAACTATTCGAAAAACCGTCCGGTGTTACCCCAACGCACCTTAATTTATTTTTGTCAACGAAACCTTAGTTTTATTTATGTTAATAGGGTATTTTACGATATTTGAGAAAAAATCTAAAACTATATAATTGAGATAGCTTAAACCGGATAGTGTCAGATTTAGATCATAAAACAACAAAATAGTTTTTAAAATTCAAGCGAAAGTTTTTAGTTTTTTTTATCTGTTCATTATCATCGTAAAATAGTAGCCACGATCTTTTGACGTCATTCGGCTAGGTAAACAAAAGTGACTGTGTTTTTTATAACCTCAAAATATGAACTTTAATCCAAAAAAGAATACTTTTTCATGAATGTTATTTTGAAAGAAATTTTAAATGCGTAATTCTTATACTTAGGTATTAACGTCAAAGTGATCGTCACAAAATTACAAACGTGTTTTATTACGTAATTGATCGAGATTCGAGATCTCTTCTCGCAACTTTAGACCAAGTTATTCTTTAATTTAAATGAGTGAGGATGTTCAACATTTGTTGATGGAATGTGTTAAGAATAAAGATAGAAGGGAATCCTTGGCTAGGGAGTTCAAATTAAACTTTTGGGATGTTGGACTTATGCAAAATATATTGGCACAGCCTAAATCAGAAAGGACCAAACGCATAATCGGGGGACTATTTCAGAAGCCTAGCCAATAAGTGCCTTTCAAAATGATGTCCATAGAATTGTAAAACAATAGTACCTAAGTAATTTTGTATTGTATAGAGTATAAGGTACAATGGGGTTGACGTATCCGTGTGGATAAAAGAGTGTCAGACTTTACGCCGACGGCCACTACGCCGACAGACTGTACGCCGACAAGACTTTACTCCGACAGGACTTTACGCCGACAAGACTTTACTCCGACGAACTTTACGCCGACAGGACACTTCGCCGACCGACGCACAGGACTATACGCCGACAGGACTCTTTACCGACGGGACTCTTCCCCGACAGGACTCTTCACCGACAGGACTATTCACCGACAGGACGCTTTGCCGATAAGACTCATCGCCGACAGGGTTCATCGGTGACGCAGCTTATCTCCGATATACAGATACTTCGTCTGGAAATCGTTTATGCTTTTCTAGTTACAATTCAATTCATAAATAAATAAAAAAAGATCTTTCAGAGGGTTTCAGTTTCACCAGTTACCCATTAATATTATGATATTATAATTATTATTATTGTATTAGTAAGTGTAGATATCGTGATGGCCCAATGGTCAAGGCGCCCACCTCTTATGTAAAAGGTTGTGGGTTTAATTCCGGGCAAGTGCCAATGCGACTTTTTTAATTTACATATGTACTTTTTAAAGTTTGTCTTTGACATCACTGACATAATAATTGACAATGTAATGCAAAAACAAAAACGAGGAATGTCAATAAATAGATTTATGCTATTCTATGCAAAATACTGAAATATATTTATTGAGCAATTTTATATGTGTAGGTATAGTACAAGAAAAGCATAAACGATTTCCAGACGAAGTATCTGTATATCGGAGATAAGCTGCGTCACCGATGAACCCTGTCGGCGATGAGTCTTGTCGGCAAAGCGTCCTGTCGGTGAATAGTCCTGTCGGTAAAGAGTCCTGTCGGGGAAGATTCCCGTCGGTAAAGAGTCCTGTCGGCGTATAGTCCCGTCGGCGAAGTGTCCTGTCGGCGTAAAGTCCGTCGGAGTAAAGTCTTGTCGGCGTAAAGTCCTGTCGGAGTAAAGTCTTGTCGGCGTACAGTCTGTCGGCGTAGTGGCCGTCGGCGTAAAGTCTGACACTCGGATAAAAACCCCTAATTAATATAGAATAAAAAAAAATTAAATGAGTTTGCATTTGATTCAACAATTTATCCGGTGTTTTACACTAGTATTTTTGCATTCAGCATCGGCACACCAACTTTAAATGAAGTAATAACTTATTTTTGAGATAAAGCAATATCAGCGTATTTGTTTACACGGCAAACTGACATCAAGACCATAGAGTAAAAATGGCGTTAACCGTGTATGGCGTTTTCGTCAATTAACGCGCGAAATTTGAATAAATTCTATTTAAATGCAGTTATAAGGTACTCGGCGATTAAATAAAAATTTTAGGTTTTTTTAAATGGTTTATTAGTACTTAAGGATCTAATTTAATCACGGTTAAAAAATAAGCGTAATACCCTATTGTTTGTTTTTTCACAGAAAATAAAAAATAATTATTTGAATTAAAATATTAATTTGGTTTGATTAGCATAGGTATTGATTAAATAGAGTCAAAAGGAGAAACTATTTTTTTTTTGAGTTTCATATTGTGATGATTACATATGTTTACGTGTTTAAGTATTGGCCACTATAGGTGTACCTACCAGTAACTCATGACAAAAAAAAAGTAAAACAAATAATGATTTTTATATTATGGTATTGTTGTCATGTCATCTGTCAAGTGACATTACGTTTCTTTGTTTACATTTGTTATTTTTATGAAATCATAAGTAGGCCAATAACTAAGAGTTGAAGTTGAAATCTTTAGTAAAAAGTGAAAGAATTACTACAAAACCACCGCGGTCACAATCCAGACTGGTTAGTATGACTCGCTAAAGTTGATACTTTGTTTCATATCCATTTATCATATGTATATATTGCGTAACTTAAAACTTTGGCTTATTACAGGGGCGTGTACTAATATTATGCGAAGAGTTATTGCAGAAAGCAGATGAAGAAGGCAGTAGCCGCCTAAAGACGTTTGACTTGCCTTATGTGACGATCACTACCATAGTCAATGCCCTAAACAAACTGGGATATGTACCAATCACAAACCGAATAACCATTTCTTTCATTTTTGTTGTGTTTCAATTTGACAATCATAACTACTTATTACTAAATAATCTACCCACTTGAGTAGTAAGCATCGTTTAAATAAATAAATATCCACCACAATAAGACCAAAAAATCGTTAGGGAACGAAATAATCAAAAGTTATCACTATGTATTCATTACTTTTTAGTGTCGACTCCCAATGTTTGACTGTTTTTAATATCTTTCAAAGTAATTTATTTTCAAAATAAAACTACTTACAATCTTATAAAACGAAAATAGAAACTTGAAGAAAAAGCACACATTTTTAAAAAGCACCCCTGAATCATGACTTACAAACAAAAAAAGAACCATCAAAATCCGTTTAAAATTGACAAAGATATCGTGTAACAAACACAAAAAAAAACATACAGACGAATTGAGAACCTTCTCCTTTTTTGAAGTCGGTTAACAAAGTATCAACTTTGGCGAGTCATACTAACCAGTCAACCCAAGCACGCGGTCTAAAATCGAAATTGCGTGTAAGCTACACCTTCTTCTTTACACTTATTTGTACACGTTATAAACAGTGCTTCTGGATTGTGATCGCGGTGATTTCTTAGTCATTGTTTCACTTTTTACTAGAATTATATTTTACTAGAATTATAAAAGATTTCTTGAAAGTAACAAATGTAAACAAACAAACCTAATCTCACTTGACATATGACATGACAACAATACCATATAAAATTATAAAAATCATTTTTTGTTTTACTTTTTTTTTGTCATGAGTTACTGGTACACGTATAATATATATTTTCTGTCCTTTTCTTAATGAAATTGAAAGAAAAAGAAGCACTAAACTTAAAATTAGGTTAGATTGTGAACGAGAGAGTCACCAACATTATAATTTTATGATTGTACCTAATTACAATTTGTGCTAGGAAACTTAACTGCCTCTTCAGCCATTTCACGGCAGAAGGAAAAGGCAATAATTTTAGTTGTTTTTATTATATTTAGCTACCTATCCTATCATAAGTTTTATTACTTTTGTAATTTTGGTTTATTGTAAATTAATGAAACTAAACTCAATGTATATAAATATTTCTACCGATTTTTAATTATTGTAAATACTTCTTGAGACAATAAACACTTTCATTATAACAATTTCAGCCTTTATTTAATTTGTATTCACAACACATAATTATATATTATTTAAAAATAAAATAATCAAAAAACCCAACTGCAATAACAGAAGTAATTGCCACCAACTTCCGAAATTGCAGTTGAGTTTTTGATTTTTTTTGAGCGTTACTTTTTTTCAAATCAATATAAACTAAAGTAGCAATCGCTGGAACTAATTAAATATCACTTACAAAAAACTTAACTTAGCTCTTAAAAACCATACGTAATACGAAACCACCAAACGAAAAATGCATGTTTTATGAATTATATATATAAAGATATCTACTATCCGTGCGAGATAACATGGCACCTGGGTTGAATGAGTGACATTTAAAGTACTAAGTGCAGCAAAGGAGACGTTCGATTTTGGGCTAACAGTATGACAGTTGACAGGTATACGCTAACACCATTTAAAAAATAAAAATTATATAATTTTATTTGGTGTACATTGTTTTAGCCCAGGCTCCATCCTTTCTGAATTTTATTTTAGTACATATTTTAAATAATAACATTTATTTTATGCTTAGTTGTTTCTCATAACATAGTACGACGTTTTAAACGTGACAAAACAAACTACTTAGAAACAAAGTTGTAAAAAAAAATACGTGCACGCCTAAAAATCTGTTTTTGCACATTCGCCATTTTAGTTATACTTGTGCCGTATAATGTAATAGTGATGCTAACGCTACTGGTAATAAGACGAGAGCGGGGCGCCGCGCGGGGTCGCGGGGTGAGGTTTGTTTTAGAGCCAGGTGCCATGTTAGCTCGCACGGGTAGTACATTTCAAGTGGAACACACCACTACATTATCGATAAAATGTTCACCTATCGAAAATGAATTCAGTAAGGAAAATAAAAAAATACAATTTAGATCTACGTGTTTTATTTTTCATATTGCATATTATAAGTACCCAAGGTATTGACATAAAAAAAGTATTTAGTATTTTTACATAGGGGAAAAATTAGAGTACTTAAACAATTCTTCTAGAAACAAAACACAGTTTTATTTTGATATTGTGCATATGGCTAAGTTATTCACATAAAAACGTATTTACTACTTTTACATTGGGGAAAAAACTATTATAAACTAAACACATAAGTAATTACCATAATATAGTAACAAAATAGAAGTGATTGGCATAATGTTTTAAGCAATAGGGAATATGCAAGAAATGATAATCTCTTTATTTAATAAATATGCCTTGTATTGGCGCATAAAAACATACATGTAGGTTTATTCGTACTAGGATAGTACGTTACTAAAAAACACTTTTATATGAAAAGTACAAGTTTCACCAAGATATTATTATAAAATTGTTATTGTAATTTTAGCTTGAATATAGCACATACAATTTATATTCTATTGCATATTCCCCTCTATGTGAGTCCCAATGGACACGCATGCACCCACACATACATACATAGCGTTTAGACAATAGGGAGTGGTATGACCCAGAAAAGGAGTGACTCTACTGTCTGTCGGTGTCAGTCGACTTTGTGGAAAGAACAAAAGATATACTATTTTGGAAGTCTGTCAAGTAAGTCTGTCAGGTCATTCACTGTAAAAAAACTGGAAAGAAAAAAATCTCATATGGAGAAGACTAGGGAAGTTTGCGGTGGAAACGCGCGAAACAGGGCTCTAAACAAAGTGGAACACCACAAATATCGCACCAATACGAAGTGCGTTTGTTCCGCCGGTCGTTAACTCCGCACAAGCGGCAACGACGACGACCAACAGTGCGCTTGCCCTCCAATGTTGGAAGGCGGGATGCGAAATGACGCTCCACTGTTGTCATGGGATGGCCAAGTGAGCTTGAGGCCGCTGCGGGTGAACCACGGGTTTTGGGTCGTTTGGGCATATATTCGTGGTGTTTTTGGAGCATCTGGTCGACTAACTCCAATCGAAAAACCAAGTGATCTTTAGGAGTACCGGTCGAAGCCGCAAAATGAATGCGTGCATTTAAAATTGAGCAATTGAGAAGGCGTTTGAAGACCTTCATATTCCAATGCTGGCACTTTTTTCTTTCCAGCAGGTATGGTTCCAGCATTTGATCTTTACGATCAACGCCTCCTATACCCTTATTATAATCTAAAATTACTTGTGGTTTAAATTGAGCTTCACGATTAGGTTTAGGCTTCATCCGGTCTTGTTGAACGCCATGGTAGGTTGAGATGGTGCAAACTTTGCGTTTCTGATCCTGATAGGCCATAACAGCGATATCGCCGGCATGACGAGCTACGATCTGACCGTCATTCAGCTTGCACAGCGATATGAGTGGAGGCACGTTGCTACGGTTCGCGCGCAATGTACCAACACAATCGGTTTTATGTGCTTTCAGAAATCGGGCCAGTAAGGGGCTATTGAACAAATTGTTCATGAAAAGAGTATACCCTTTGTTGAGGAGAGGACGGACGAGGCTAAGGACAGTCGCCGTGCTTTTCAGCAGCGTCGACGGGTAAGTGGGATCATAGGTAGTTCCAGCACCGAGGTACACAAAGAAAGACCAAAGGTAGCCGGTGGAAGACTCGCACAGATCGAAGGTTTTAATTCCGAACTTGGCTGCCTTGGTCTTGATGTACTGGCGGAATATTAGATTACCTTTCCACAAAGTGAGGGATTCGTCAATACAAATATTCTGGGATGGGACATAGGCTTTCTGGAAGCGTGAATTTAAATGATCTAATAAGGGGCCAAAACAAAACAGTCTGTCAGAGCGGTCTGTCGGTCTATTGCTGTTGTCATTGAAATGAAGAGCGCGGCAGAGATTTTGGTAGCGGGTACGGGAGAACATCTTTCTGAAGATGTTCGTCTGAAGGAGTGGGTTCGTGGTAAAACAGGACTTCGTGGAGGGCATCCGGATGATTCCGAGCATCATCCAGAAGGAAAATAGGACCATTATTTCGTGAATATTTGTGTCATACCAGTCCTTGGCAAAGCTAACGGATGAACTAGCTATCTCCTGAGCATGACGGTTAGTCTCGGTCACTATATGTGACAAGATGCCGTCATCCCAGTACTGCCTAAACGCCCCGTACGCATTTTTAGATTTGATAACAGGCCCCGTTCGTTTAGGCAGAAATTGCTCCTTCTCACCTGAATAGTCACGCATGGATGACCATTCAAAGTTAGTCGAAATCCCTGTCCCAGCAAACAGACCCTCGTCCTGCCCAACATCAGCATCTAAAAACTCATCATCCTGTTCATGCGCTTCATTTTCTGGCCTTTGCCTCCTCGCTCTCGCAACTGCCCGCACTCTCGCTGCCTCCCTTGCATGCACCACTTTCATCACCATCGCTCGCAGCTCTTCTGGCACGTCCTCATCATTCACATGAATTTCCACAAGTCTGTCACCCTTTCTCCATTGGGACTCACCTGCAGCCCCCCTAGCCCGGCCGCCCCGGCCTGGTCCGCGCGCTCGTCCCTGTACTCCTCGGTCACGCACCCCACTCTCCAGACGCTCTACCACTTGCGAAGGGTAGACTTGATGCTCGTCGGCAAGAAGAAACGTGTCGCCATCGTCCTCTGGGACGACGACGACATACTCAAACCTAAAAATAATTGATAATACAATTGAATTTACATCAAACAAGTAAAACGAGAAAAAGTAAAAATGTAACTTACGCATAGCGAGCACCAGCCTCATCATCCGCAAGGGTAGGCGTAGACGACCGCAGAGCGCCTGACGGGCTCGGCCTATCAAATGAAAGGTTTTCGTTATTATAAATGATTATTATGGCTCCAGAACATTTCGATTAAAATGTTTTTATTATATACTTACGATTGCATCGCGCGCGGCTGGCTTGGTGTTGCCAGAGGAGCAGCAGTGGCAGGAGCTGACGGCGTGCTCGGAGGGCTTGAGAGGCGTAGCGGGATCTCCTCCCCCTCGGCCGTGTACAGTCCGAGGATAGTAGGTGCCGAGTCGACTTATTGAAAAAAAAAACACATCATTAATTTTCATATATATACTAATCAAAAGAAAATAGGGCCCACCAAACTTATTTTAGTTTTTTGCGTTAGAATTATTTATATATATCATCGTCTCGATGATTATTAAAATTAAGTATGTGGTTATGTAGTTGACATCCGAATTAGTCATTATTAATGTTACAAGCGTCAATATGATCATTTTATTAAAGTCGGTAGACCGTAGTAGTGAAATGCGAGAAAATACAAAATCCGCCAATTTCGTCTTTGGCAACTGCTCTAACAGCGACTTCCACGTCTATACAACTTTGATAGCATGCCATAATAATCACTATTACCACAAAAATAAAAAAAAAAACAATCCAAGAAAGAACATCTTACAGCAAAACTTAGAAATCACAATGAGAACACAAAAGGCAAAATTGGCGGATTTTGTATTTTTTTACGCATTTCACTACTACGGTCTACCGACTTTAATAAAATGATCATATTGACGCTTGATGTCCCTGTACCTAGCGATTGACCATACCCTGCGGGTTAACGAATACATTAAATAATTAGTTCTATATTTGTTCTATCGAAATATGCGTAACACGTAATTTGTTCCGTTTTAGTTTCTACAAAAAATGACTTCTTCTATAACAGTTAGCCAGCGATGTACTTTTAAATTACGCATTTAAAAAAAACTAAATCTAGATAGGCGACTAGTCCTACATTAACTCTAATTACTTATCTACTTTTTACTTATAAAATTCATTACTTTGAGTTAAAAAAGTCAATACATAGAAGTAAATAAATTATTATTATCCACACAAATGTGGCGGCCATTTTTTTTTTCAAAATGGCGGTCTGTGACGCCATTTGCAAATTTTACAATACATCGCTAGGTTTTCTTCTTTGTATTGTCTTTTTTTAACTTAAAGTAATAACTAATTAGAGTTAATATAGAACTAATCGCCTATCTAGATTTTGTTTTTTTTTTAATGCGTAATTTAAAAGTACATCGCTGGCTAACTGTTATAGAAGAAGTCATTTTTTGTAAAAACTAAATCGGAACAAATTACGTTTTATGCATAATTCGATAGAACAAATATAGAACTAATTATTTAATGTATTCGTTAATCCGCAGGGTATGGTCAATCGCTAGGTACAGGGACATTGACGCTTGTAACATTAATAATGACTACCTAATTAGGTTGTCAACTATATAACCACATACTTAAATTTAATAATCATCGTCTCTTAAACGGACTTTGCGGATTTAACATGGAATCCCAAAACGATTTTCAAAATTCAAAGCATTTATTTCACTTAGACCATTTACAGGTACTTATGAATTGTCAAAAGAGTCGGTCGGTTAGTCAGAAAAGAAAAGTGACGCTAATTGCCTGTTCCAAAACGTCTATGGAGAAGAACAGGCAAGAAACTCCACGGACACTCTTTTTAAAAAAATCATGTTTTACAAAATCTTGGTTACATTTTCTTTTTGTTGCTTCTACATGTGAAAACAATGTAAGTATGTAACAAGATAATTAAATACAAAATTAAAATAAAAAGTCAAATATAAAAAGTCATGGCAGTTAAGAGATGACCCATCTCAACTGACAGCGCCCGTTCACGAGCATGACGCGTGGCATCAGCACCATTTAGCTCAACCATTTTGAAGGGAACCGAATGATCCAACGCACTCGCCACCATCAGCGAGACTTTTTGAGCGAGCATGACAATGCTCCTAACCGCCATGCCTATTAGTGTTTTGTGTCAGTAGAGAACTATCGTAATAAATCACTGCATCGTACTCACATTTACAAAAATTCAAATATGCATTTAAATTACACAAACCAAAGTTTTGTACTGTAAATAAATATAAATGGGTGAAATTTAATTACCCATAAAATAATAATAATATCGATCTTGAATATTCATGTCAACAATTTAAGGGGATAACAAACATTTTCTATCTTCCAATGATTAAAAATTCTAATTTTGGAAATAATGCTTTTAAATTATATATAAAACAAAAGTTTTAATCTGAAATCTAAAAATATGTATAACAGTATAAGTTATTTATGTCAATTTAGGGGCTATTTAGCATATTTCTCTTCCAAACATTCCTAATTTGTGAGACTAGGTGGCTGTGGAGCAGGACCAGCACCCAACCAAGCATTTTTATCTATAATATAATCCTCTAATTTATAGTATGCTTGACTACATAGTGTGCGCTTAATACATGTTGTTTTAAATTGTTTTTCATTTAATTGAAGAATATTAAGTGGAATTTTATTGTAACATTTAACGCAATACCCCATAAAAGAAGTATGTACCTTGGACAATCTGAAACTTGGCTGGTCTAATTTGTTCCTGTTTCTTGTATTGATATTATGCCTGTCACTTATTTTACTAAAGAGCTGAAGATTTTTACGGACATACATAATATTTTCATAAATGTATTGGCAGGGAACCGTCATGATGTTTATTTGTTTAAACAACTCTCTCCGTGATTCGCGTCTGCTGAGGTTATAGATAGCTCTGACAGCCCTCTTTTGCAGAATGAAGATAGAATCTATATCTGCAGCGCGTCCCCAAAGCAAAATACCGTAAGACATGATGCTATGAAAGTAACTAAAATATACCAGTCTCGCGGTATCTACGTCGGTTAATTGTCGGATTTTCCTGACTGCGAATGCAGCTGAACTTAACCGCCCTGCTAGAGATGTTATGTGAGGACCCCACTGCAGCTTAGAGTCAAGCGTGATCCCCAAGAAAACAGTTTTTTCGACGAATTCTAGCACATCCCTATTTAATACAACACTACATTCACTATTTCTAACATTTGGCAAAGTGAATCTTATACATTTGGTTTTCTTTTCATTTAATACTAAATTGTTTACTGTAAACCAATTATGAACCTTATTCATGGCGTTATTTACTTCGTCAAGGTGTTGTGCACGTCGGTTCACTTTAAAAATCAGTGAAGTATCATCAGCAAATAACACCATTTGAGGTTGGCTTTCCAGTATACTCGGTAAATCATTTATATATACTAAAAATAGGAACGGACCCAATATTGATCCCTGTGGTACACCCATTTTTACTTTTAAACCAGAAGAATTTACACCGTTTATTTGTACTTGCTGCAATCTATCATTTAAATATGATTTTATAAAATTTAGAGCTACCTCACTGAGACCGTAATGCTCAAGTTTCAAAAGCAATGTTTCGTGATCGACGCAATCAAATGCTTTGGAGAGGTCGCAGAAAATGCCAATGGCATCCTGCGACTCTTCCCATGCTTTAAATATATGTTTAATTAAAGTTATCCCGGCGTCAGTTGTGCAACGTCCTTTGGTGAAGCCGTACTGCTGATTGTGTAAAATCTTGTTACAGTTGAAATGATTGAGCATTTGATTTAGCATCACTTTTTCAAACACCTTGCTCAAAACCGGCAAAACAGAAACAGGTCTATAGTTATTGGTATCCTTACTATTCCCGGATTTGGATTCGGATTTATATTTTATGTAAACTGCGGATCAGCTTCTGGCTCCATGTTACTAAAAGGTGAGCAAATTCTTTATTGTATACAACAGTGGACTGCTTCTCGATTGGTTACCTCTCTTTTTCTCGAGTCCGAAAAATATTAAACATTGCATAACTTTACAGTGATTATTAGAGCATATAAGTTTTTTCTTTATCTTTACGATAAACATTATTGACGCAATAGTTGATTTCTTTCATTTCTGTGGTCATTTCGGTATTTTCTGTGGACTACAAAAAAGTGAATAGGGGCAATATTTACAAAAATAATTAAATTCGATCTTGTTAGAACCTTGGATTATGTTAATTTGAATTTGAATATTTTACAATTATAGCTTGTTTTCGGATGTAATTGCGTGAGTTTTATTTTTATCAAAAAACAAACTTTGATTTTGATTATGACCCATATAGACCACAACTCAAGATAACAAAATCTAATTGCAATAACTGAAAATACTTATTTGGTATGCCGACTCGTCCAACTCATCCTCGGACATTTCCTCGTCTTCATGGTACTCCGCTGCGCTTTCGCCCTCCGAGTCACTCTCCATCAGTATCTCCTCGAAGCAATTCGAAACTTCGGCTTCGCCATTACCACCGACGTTCGAAGCCATTTTCTAAAATAACAATATTTATTAATTGTTTTTTTTTTTTTCTCAACCTGTACTGTCAAACTGCAGGGCAAAGGCCTCCCAAAAATATTTATACTTCATAAAAAAAAGTTGTCGATACTATCGATAAGTTTTGTTGATACCACCTATCCTACGGTTTGACCTACGGCTTAAGGCGCCGCACGGTGGGCTGAAAATCGGCTTTCATAGACTTAGGGATTTCAATTTGCAAGTGCTTGTTTTTATGCCGGATATCGCTTCTATTAGTCATTACTATGTACAAAAATGACACCCGAGTTAATTCTACCCAAAAACGAAGGAAATATAATTTTTTTACGAAAAATTTGTATGAAGCTAGTATGAAAAATCGAATTATCTCCTAAACGGCATGTTTAACCGTAATATCCTTGGAGATGGTCATAGTGCTAATTATTTATGATTTTTTGGTTGGCGATAGGACGAAAAATTTAATGCCGTTTTTTTTTAAAAAATCGTCAAAATATTTTTATTTATTTTTACATGTAAAACGATCCCTTTTAGTGTCTAAGTTAAAAAGTTCGATATGTTATTAACCCAAATATTAAGAACACACGAAACAAGAAAAATAAAATAAAAAAATTGCTGTTTTTGACACATTTATATTAATTTAAATAAAAAAAGATTTATATTGAAGTAACATTATGAAGTTATATTTTATACAAAATAAGTTAATTTAAGGAATTAATACTAAGCATTCGTAAAATAAAGTAAAATAAATAAAAAAAATAAAACATATCATTAAATATTACAAAAAAACCCAAACACACTCAAATACAAATTTACAAATATGTACATATATATCTTTTTTACAAATTTTCCTTATCACTCTCGTTGTCAGACTCCAATTCTGAGTCAGCATCCAGATTGGATATATCCAAAAATTCGAACTCAGTTTCCTGAAATTGAATTAAGTCGAGAGTTTCAGCAAAAAAGCTCTGCTTTTTCTTGGCATCTAACTTAGGCCTTTGTGCACTTAGCAAAGGGTCCGAAGAAACAACAAGCATATTTAAAATGTCTTGATTGGAATCCTGCCTGCTTCTTTTCCGCGAATGATGTTCTCGAAACCTCCTAAAATCTTTGTTTCGAGACTCTGAGGCTTCTTCCGAGAGAGTCCCAATCGGCACAATATTATTTTTCTCGATTATGTCAGCCCCATGGATTAGTAACTTATGAACGGTTGACGACATGTAGAACCAGTCGTATAGTAATACGTACTTTTCTGCTGTTTTGCGAGCATAATCTCTAAATTTTATTATATCGATCTGCTCTCCAGATGTAATTGCTTGTAAAATTACAGCAAATCTTTTGATGAGGTCTTCATCCAAACCGGTTATAGCTGCGGTTTTATTAGAAAACTCAAAGAATTTTCTTGCAGTATTCCCGTCATTGGTGGTTCCCGAGCCTTGTTTTACTATATCAATCAACAGATTGAGCTCATCTTTGAATTTATTTTGAATTATTTTCTTTCTTGTCTGTAGCATTTCTTTGTGCTCATCACTTCTCGCTGCCCACCGTTTGAAGTCCAGTTTGTATGCAATGTGTAACAGACATTCCATACAATTTATACGGGCGTGTAGGGATGACAAGCCAAACTCATACAGGTCCGAACACACAATTTTTGATGTTACAGCATCTAAGCGGTTCATTTCTGTAGGCTTTGCTAAGCACAGGTAGCACGATGCATTTGATCTAGCTTCAGAAAGGTAAGTACAGACTTTAGCGTCGATCATCGTCATCATTAGTTGATGAGTCACCCTATTATTATTATTGCACTCTGTGGGGATAAGGGCCTCAATTTCTTCATCCATTTGTTTTTTCAGCCCAAGGACAACTGCTTCACTCTCCTTTACAAAAGTAAACTGAACTGGACGACAATACAAAACTGAGCATGGTTTTGGGTTCGTCCATAAAATGTTGTCTCCATCTGTCAGTTTTAGTGGCACCAAGGAGGTCATGAAAATGCTTGAATCATCTTCCTCACCCTCAATTTTCTGCTTGTATCGGCTTTGGTTAGAAGCACCGTCAAATCCCCACTTGGATATCAGCTTCAACTGCTTGTTATGCTCTTCGTTAGAAAGGCTTTGAAGGATTCTTGTAACCGTGATATCAAGTAAAGCTTGAAGTGTAATCCTAGCCGATGAATCAGTAACTGTCACTGATTGCTTCGGAGGGTAGCAATCAAGCTTAGTTTGTTGCACTTTATAGTAAGATGGATAAATATCTTTAGCACCTTCTCGAATGGCAGCCTCACGCAACGTAATATATTGCCACTTTGAGAGTTTTAGCGAAAGAAGCAATCCAAGCGCCTTTTCTGGCGTAAATATGATTGTTTTCGCTGGTTTCTTAAGCGTTTCATTTAATTTAGCGGCTGCTTCAGGATTTTTCATCATGTATTCGATGACAGAGGCGATATCTCCATGCCCTTCTTCTTTTAAACGTGCTGCAGCTGCATATGCCAATTCACTGGAACCTTCGCCTGTGTGTTCATCAGATCTTCTCTTTTTTTGTTTACTTCCCAGGTCTTCGAATGGTTTACGGGATCTTTTCGTCATTGTTCCAACGGACGTTGATGTCGACGGTTCTGGAGAGACTGAGGGCGCTCTTGGTATCTCATCAACACTTGGTTCTTGATTAACTAAAGTTTGCACAAAACTCGGCCAATCAATATTTGCTCCCAACCAATTCTCGTACTTTCTCCTGAAATTATCAAGGAATCGGTTGGATTTCCCCCACCTTTGTAAAGCGGCTCGCGTAAATCTCCGACAAAATTCTTTGAGAACAACATAATCTTCGTCAGACAGGCAATCGCCTATGCGGGATACAACTGCACTAAACAATACTTCATGATCAAATGAAGTACTCTCACTTCGTAGAAGAACAAACAAGTCTAAATTGGTGATTAAACTTTCCATTTTAAGATTTTATAGTCGCAGATTTAGTGTTAGCAGTTACACAGTTGTGAACAAATTAAATTATAAAACAAAACTTTAGCCCTTTTATTGCAAAACGACAATAATTAGGTAACTACCCTCATTAGTTATCTCCTCATTAGCTAATGAAAATCTATAATTGTCACTAACTATTCTTAGAACTCATAGCACTGCTAATTAACAAATTAGCTTACTTATCAGGAAATGTTAAATATAATCCATTGTCGTGAGATATTGAAAATCATTAAATCACCTATTAAGACTCATTAGAAGACCTAATCAGTGTAGTTACTTAATCACTTCTTTTTGGACTCATTAGAAGACAATTGGTAATTTGGTTGTATGAAAAGTTTTAAAACTCATTTTGTGCTGATAAATATCTAGCTCAAACATAGTTGGCTACGTGTGGGTGTACTATAAACCTCTGCCAACTCCTTCGGAAATATAGGAGTGATGCTATTTTATGTTATGTGTAGTTAAAAGTCCGTGTTCTTCAACATAAACACCAAAAGGAATCGTTTCATACGTAAAAACAAATAAAAATATTTTGACGATTTTAAAAAAAAAAACGGCATTAAATTTTTCGTCCAATTGCCAACCAAAAAATCATAAATAATTAGCACTATGACCATCTCCAAGGATATTACGGTTAAACATGCCGTTTAGGAGATAATTCGATTTTTCATACTAGCTTCATACAAATTTTTCGTAAAAAAATTATATTTCCTTCGTTTTTGGGTAGAATTAACTCGGGTGTCATTTTTGTACATAGTAATGACTAATAGAAGCGATATCCGGCATAAAAACAAGCACTTGCAAATTGAAATCCCTAAGTCTATGAAAGCCGATTTTCAGCCCACCGTGCGCCGGCACACTTACGTGTCGTGGCGCGCGTTTTCATACATTTGACAGCACGTGTTGCGACACGACACGGCTTACAAGTATGTCTCTAACCATACTAAATGTGTGAAACCGATATGCTTCTGGCGCGTCACGACTCGTTACGACACGTTAGTGTGGTTCCGGCTTTAGTGGCGTCGTTGCAGCCATGTTTGAATTTGATAGTACACGTAACTAAGGGTGCGTTCCGAAATGCGCCGAGTGAAGTGCTTTCGGTAGAATAATTTTCGCACTGACAAGTACGATTTCTCACCCTTGGCTGAGCGTCTATATGCGCCAATATTGAAGTTTGATGTAGAAGAATGGATTTACTCAAGTAGAAATCCCCCCCAAACAGAAATATCTTAAATGAAATTTACATCGCCCTTGCACAATCTTTCATAGCCTACTGTATACCGATATGGGGCGGTGCAGCGAAAACAAAATTTATAGAGGTAGAACGAGGACAACGAGCCCTCATTAAAATTATGTATTTTAAGCGAATGAGATAAGTAATCTATATATAATCTATATAATAAAGTATCAGATAAGTGATCTACTTTCTGTTAGGAAATTGTACATCACACAACTGATTTAAAAAAAAACACAAAACTCTTGCTTATGATACTAAAATACTAACAAAGAGACGGAAAGATATGATTGCACAAGTCCCACAAACTAAGACTAAATGTGCTGCAATGCAATACAAAAAACGCTCTGCACAAATATAAAATAAGGTAAACAAAGAAATATATATATATACTAAAAAACAACATGAATGAAAAAAATTGCTAATGGAATGAATAAAACCCTTAACATATATGAAAATACGGAAGCACTGCTGCAATACGTAAAATAAACCATCACCTTACACACCCTCGCAAACACACCACGACACACGTTGCGTCCAGAGCCAACGCGTATAGAGCGTACCTACGCGCGAGTCGTATTTCCTACTCTTTCTTTTTTATACGTGCTCTCGCTCTGAAATTCGCGCGAACTCTGGACGCAACAAGGCGGCCCTAGTATCTCGACTCGCGCGCGTTACGCGCGAATCATGCGCGAGTCGGGAGTCCGGCGAATTGCACGCGTATTACGCGCGAGTTTATTATTCGCGCGATGCTTGTGGACGCGATGAATTGGTGTCTACTGTCTAGTATCTCGCCAACGCGCGAGTCAATTCGCGCGAGTCGAATCGCGGCGAATTCGCCCTTTCTGGACAGGGTCTTAGACATGTGTGCGTGACAGCACTGGAAGGCCCTGTCCAGGAAGGCGAATTCGCCGCGATTCGACTCGCGCGAATTCACTCGCGCGTTTGGCGAGATACTAGGCACCAATACATCGCGTCCACAAGCATCGCGCGAGTAATAAACTCGCGCGTAATACGCATGCAATTCGCCGAACTCTCGACTCGCGCGTGACTCGCGCGTAATGCGCGTGATATATAATTGTTGTATAGGCATAGATACATATAATATTTGTAAATAAATATATAAAATATTAGTAAATTAAGAAATAATAAACCTATAAATAATTACAGTAAATAAGTCTTAAATGTTACTTTTAAAATTAAACGGACAGCCAACGTTCGAGCGGTAACAAACAAGTATGACTCATCACTTAGTTGTTTGTTACCGCCTATTATAAAAGCACCTGCGCCGACCGATCTGGGTCATTCTTGTTTGAGACGTTGAACGGTGCGGAGCTCTCCGAGATTGTATATAAGTTAAGTATAACTTCTTGTGTATTGTGATAATGCTACCTATATTTTAGAAGATTATTATGTACCATTATTTTAGATATTTTAGATTATGACTATATATGATATGATAAATGATAAATATGACTATAATTTGTGTATTATGTACACTGTGTTCTTGAATAATGTAACCGAATAATTGTAATATTTTATCAAGTTTAAAAGAGTGTTCATGGAGTTTCTTGCTGGCTCTTCTCCATTGGAACCTACTACTTTGGAACCAGCAAATAGCTTTTCGTTTAATTGAATAAATGATTTTGAATTTTACCTTAAGTTTATTTTATTTTAAATGTAGTAAATAGAAAGATTATTAATGATAAATTGCTTTTGTTTCATACAGAAGGCTTAGTTTCAATGGCAACTTAAACTTATAACCAAAACTGGTTTAAATTACAATAAATGCTTTTTCACATGTTTGCTTTTATGTTTATATATTTAACCCTCCTTTTTAATAATCTAACATCAGAAGTCGGGATAACCCATAGGCCCAATATTACGATTCTAATACTTATAATTCTATGTTTAAGGATGGATGCTGAGACAACTGGAAATCTTCTTATGGCTACCCGAGACGCTGCTCAACAACATCAGCAGAAGGATGTTGACATCGTTTCTCTGCTGTTCCGTGCGGATTAAAATGTTTGCGGATCGAAAAGTTGGTGTAATAGCATCGAGACACTTAGTGCTGATTTGAGGTGTGTGAAACTCCAGTGTCGAGATGGCAGCTTAAGCCGGTAAGGCCTTTAATGGTTTTGTGTATAATAATAGTTTTAAATTGTTAGAATAATGTTACAATAGGCCTTAAACTTATGTCCATATTATTCTACCGTTTTCGGTGTACAAATACTGATTACTACCTACGGATTATATAAATACAGTGTACGGATTATATGTAGTGGTCGATATCATTGATACTAATCCCCAAAAAGAAAGTAGTCCAAAAACATTGCAGGGCGTTGTGCTATTTAATGTTTACTATAAATATCATAAATGATGATTATTTGTTCAAAATATAAGAATATTATTACAGGAGGTATTAGGCACAGCGTGGCAAAGATAATTGATTAAATAAACTTCCCTAGCAAGTGAGGCACAGGTCGTGTTATTTTCGATAACTTAATTAAAATATAGACAAAAAAAAAAACAACAATCGAACAAGGTGCGGTAGAAAAGTTGTTATAAAGCATTTATCTAGTAAACCATTATTACCCGTTTTGTTTTGTCTTAATTTACCATCTAAACGTGTAAATTTCTTTTTAGTACTTACTGTTATATTTTTGGCAAATTCTCAGAAAGTGAATTATTGTTACGTTGAGATTTCAAAGTTTCATTTTATTTAAATACCGTCAGAACCGACACAAAAAATTAATGTCTACCACTAAATACCTACGTCTTATTCTAACGGTTACATCAAATAAAGAACTAATAATTTATTTAATAAACCATTTGTCACATTCTCACATAAAACATAGCATGTCGATGTATAAACAAAAGAAACACGTAATTACACTATCATCACATAAAAAATTAAAACAAAGTGATGCAACGAAATAGACTAGAAGTTCAGTTATTCAAGTGCGAAAAGCCAGGTTCTGGTTCAACACTCCAGGTAGAAAAAAAAACCGAGTCCGGATAAAGCAATAAACACAAAACTCCAATAGAATCACGAAATCACTGCTTCGTCGCCATTATTAATTTGATATTTTATTTGACAATTTTCGACAAGTACTTGATGTCTAATTTAAACTTTTGCGTTACGTACACTATAGTTACATTATTATTGATGAATTTTGGATTATTTAATCAATAAAATATGATAATATCGGTACAGAAAGAAAAGTAATAGTTGTTTAAAATTCTAAAAAATTACGAGTCACGACTCGCTTCTTACATTGTGTAGGTAGGAAGTAATTTTTCATTTGAGTAGGTACCTACCTTCATAAGATAATATTTTTATAATAGTTTTAAAAGTGGAATTTTGTACAGATGTCACTATAATTTGGAATTGGTTACAATTGCAATTTCTTACTTTTCAACAGTATATAGATTTTATTTATATTTTGTAATTCATAGTTTCTTTTATGAATAATCATAAATAGTCCAGTATATCGGTCGCTCCCGTGGTTTAATTATTTCCATTTATTTTTATTCTTCTTTACATTCTGTAACTTTATTAGAATTCCCGTGACTAACATTGATGGTATACGTTTCTCCAAAATCAATACAGCTAGTTCCAAAATAATTAATTATTTTACAAAATAAGACCTGAATGTGCTAAAAATTTCCAAATTTAGCCCTTTTAAAATATTGCACAATGAAACTCGTCAGATTGGCCAAGCGGATCAATTATTTATTTTCATCATTACGGAAGGTACTAGTACAACAGTCGATTAATACCACAATTCAGAGTTCTACAGGTTTCACATCGATTAGTGTATTAATAGGCTGTAATGCTAATATCCTCTCAACCCAAGCCCATTTGAATGAAGTTATTAATGTGTCCGAAAATAATGTAGATATAAGGGTAGATCATGAACTAGCGTATAGGTTTGTGTACCGAGGTCTTAAATAGCTAGACTACGCCTATTACAAATAGCAGAAAAAATCAAAAAATGTTTCGACGCCATTCGTTGTAACAACATAAACTTTAACGTAGGAGATATAGTGTATGTCTCGCAGAATCATAGGCGTAATGATAAATTGGCACCTAACTAATGATCGTATTGCTTTACAAGGTCTAGGTAGTTTGCGTAATATTTCAGTAGCCAAAGAAAAACTAAGATTCTGGCCAGGTGAATTAATTAATGAAAATATAAGTGTCGAAAATGATATGGCAAGTTAACTTCTTAGTATATTATAATGAAAAATTTACCTAATTACGTATGTAATATACATTATGGTCCTATTGATAAGTACTTTACCTAATACCGTGTATAAATAAAAAAAAAAACCGCTGGGCGATCGTTTACTTGGTGCTTGTCTATCTCACCAGCAGCGGGTGAATGGGACTTGCATGACGAGGTAACCGATAAAATTTGTTTCCGCTGGTCGGTCATTTGCTTGGTGCAAGTCTATCCCACTAGCAGCGGGTGGAGGGGACTTGACACGTCTAGGCAATTGGCAAAACAAAAGTACCTAAATAATAATGGTAAAATTTGTTTCCGCTGGTCGGTCATTTGCTTGGTGCAAGTCTATCCCACTAGCAGCGGGTGGAGGGGACTTGACACGTCTAGGCAATTGGCAAAACAAAAGTAAATAATAATAGTAAGAAAAGGAGTATCTTATGTACTTCGAGAGCGAAGTACTTGTCAGTATGGCCGTGATATATAATTGTTGTATAGGCATAGATACATATAATATTTGTAAATAAATATATAAAATATTAGTAAATTAAGAAATAATAAACCTATAAATAATTACAGTAAATAAGTCTTAAATGTTACTTTTAAAATTAAACGGACAGCCAACGTTCGAGCGGTAACAAACAAGTATGACTCATCACTTAGTTGTTTGTTACCGCCTATTATAAAAGCACCTGCGCCGACCGATCTGGGTCATTCTTGTTTGAGACGTTGAACGGTGCGGAGCTCTCCGAGATTGTATATAAGTTAAGTATAACTTCTTGTGTATTGTGATAATGCTACCTATATTTTAGAAGATTATTATGTACCATTATTTTAGATATTTTAGATTATGACTATATATGATATGATAAATGATAAATATGACTATAATTTGTGTATTATGTACACTGTGTTCTTGAATAATGTAACCGAATAATTGTAATATTTTATCAAGTTTAAAAGAGTGTTCATGGAGTTTCTTGCTGGCTCTTCTCCATTGGAACCTACTACTTTGGAACCAGCAAATAGCTTTTCGTTTAATTGAATAAATGATTTTGAATTTTACCTTAAGTTTATTTTATTTTAAATGTAGTAAATAGAAAGATTATTAATGATAAATTGCTTTTGTTTCATACAGAAGGCTTAGTTTCAATGGCAACTTAAACTTATAACCAAAACTGGTTTAAATTACAATAAATGCTTTTTCACATGTTTGCTTTTATGTTTATATATTTAACCCTCCTTTTTAATAATCTAACACGCGCGAGTCGAGATACTAGGGCCGCCTTGTTGCGTCCAGAGTTCGCGCGAATTTCAGAGCGAGTGCACGTATAAAAGAGAAAGAGAAGGAAATACGACTCGCGCGTAGGTACGCTCTATACGCGTTGGCTCTGGACGCAACACTCGCGCGTGATACGCGCGAGAGAATCGCGGCGAATTCGCCCTCCTGGACAGGGTCTAAGAACACGTTGCCTCTGTGTACGGTGGGCAAAGTAGATAAGTAACCAGGGCCCGGCCGTCAGATACAGTTTAAGTTTTCTCAAAAACCCACGGATATTTTCTAATAAAAATTTAAACCTTAGTAAAAAATTACTAGTTCTTCAATTAGGTTAAATTTCATTTGAATACATTCATTGGTATTCAAGAAAACCTCAATAAGCGAAATGACAAAAAAAAAGGAATTAGTCCGTCAGTTAGATGAAAATTTGGGACACGTATTTTTTCTTTTTTTTCGTAAACAGAAAATGACGACAATACAGTGCGTTGAAGTTTCGTGAAACGTCACACCTTTGTATAATTTTTACTGAGGAGTGACGTCACAAGCCCCCTCTCCGGAACTTTGATGCTCTTTATCTTTGTATTTTGTTATTAATTTGATCAAGCAAAAAATATGTGTCCAGTATTTTTGGACTGTCTAACAGACGGACTAAATAGAATGTCATTCTTTTGATGTAGTCAACATCCCTATTGTATATGACGCCCTGGATACTTATCTGCCCACCGTACGTTCCGGTTGCCAGGGTAATGAAAAAATACCCATAATATTTCGATCTTATCTGTACTATTTGAATAAAAATCAATTTACGGTAAATTTACTTTGTTGTGTTTGTAATTTTCAGGTTAACGCTTGAAAAAATAATTTGCAAATGAAATAAACGGGATATTTAATATATTAATATAATACAAAAATCTATTTAAAACATTAAGGCTGCGTTCCAAAACGTGCGAATAATTCACTCGGAAATTAAAAAGAGATAGAAACAACGAAAGAAAGAGAACGGCTATACTGTTTTTGAACGCTACAGAGCGATTTACTGTTTTGGAACGGGTTAGGGTCATGATGGTTAGGGTCGTATGATGACACTGTCAACATAACCTTTTCTCTCTATTGCAAAGAAGGAAAATCGTGTTTTTTAAGCATATTTTGCAAATAAATAAGTACTACCTGTTCGTTTCTACTTTAATAAATCCATTCTTCAACATCAAACTTCAACATTGGCGCATATATGATTTTGACATATGTCAGGTAATTTTTAACGACGCTCAGCCAAGGGTGAGAAATCGCACTTGTCAGTGCGAAAATTACTCTACCGAAAGCGTTCCAAAATACTGCTCGGGTAGCTGTCGAGTAATGGTTCGGTTACCCTCGGTTTCACTCGGCTCATTTCGGAACGCTCTAGAGTAACTTTCGCACTACTCCGTGTAATTTTTACCCTTTTTGGAACGGACCCTAAATTACCTGGCGGATGTTGACGAGGGTAGTATAGTTCGCGTCACGTAATCTTGCCCCTCTGAAGTTCGTCGCAATTGGCTGCGCAGTAGTCGATTTTACAACCAAACGTGGACTGCGCATGCGCGGTCTCGCCAAAGATGGCGCCTGTAATGGCGTCTCTGTCACTCGCATACGTTCGATGCTTACTTCTGTCCTGCTTGCTCAATGCGAAAGTACTGTTGTTGCCAAAACTGTTAAACTTTGTTATTGTTTTTTATTATTTTATTTTACTAATAACTGCTACTATAATTAAATATTAACGCTATTGTTTCTAATGACATAAGTTTGCATGGGTCGACGACTTTTGGGCGTAATCTAAATTTTTTATAACTTAATTCGATTCTGTAGAAAAAAAATCTACGAAGGTAACACTTTTTTACGTGAATGTACCTGCGCGGTCGTCGCAAAAGCCTAACTTCAGAGGGGCAAGTTTACGTGACGCGAACTATACCTAATGAGCCTTTCCAAATTATAGTATATATGAAACGCAAATAAATATTTTTTTAGTTTACAGATTCCAAACTCGGTTTGTTCCCGTTGTCCCCGTGTGCCATATCCCCGTCACGGGGACAGCGGGACGTGATTAAATTTATTTCCCGTTGTCCCCGTAATGTACATTCGGCTAATGTGTAAACTAAATTAAACTTCAAATTCACAGTAATTTAAAATTTTCACACTTGACTACTTAATTCAATCAAAAGTACTAGGCGCGAAAACAAGGTCTAAATCCTTTATATTAATCTACCGAGACAGCGTACGGGGACAACAGGAACTATTTTTAAATATTTAATTGAAGTACCGCTGTCCCCGTAGGACGGGGACACGGCGTACGGGGACAACGGGAACAAACCCCAAACTCTAACTGACTATGATCATATAAATAATATTTTTTAGATTATTAGGTTGTAAACACTTACAGAACAGATGACTGGTATTGTCTTAATAATATGAAAGAATGTAAACAAATTCAGAGAACGCTTACTTACCCAACAATAAAATAAACAAAATACGTATTACCTACCCACATTCTTATTTCATAAGTTACCACTTTTGATTACCATAAGAAATGAAGCATGAATGATTTCTTTGATTTCAAACAATTATTAACGGGACGGAACTGGGCTAAAAATATTAACAGAGCTACAGTTAAGTGGAATAAAATTAAAGAAGTTCGTATAAGCTCACAAGATCCTTCTAAAATTGAATATCGTTACGTTTTAGCCGACAGTAATTCTATGACGATTGCTATTAACACCAATACTCGAAGGTGTCAAAGAACTTTTAATGTGGTAGAGATATCTCCCGCCTACCCAAACCATCTATCGATTTCCAAGGCAAAATATGACGACTTAATGGATCTTTGTAACAGTGGGCTTATCCCAGGTACAGTCAGCATCAAAAGTCGCTGAACACATTCTGATTTTCAAAACACTGTATACTATAATCATCTATGAATCGCTCAACAAGATAGGCGCCAGTATTGAATAAACATCATTAAAAATACATAAAACATTAAACATAACACATTAAATAGATGATATTAGTATACAGTGATTTTAAAAATCTGAATGTGTTCAGCGACTTTTGATGCTGACCGTACATATCATGACTTCTTTAGGAAGTTGCCAATTGTCGAAGCGACTCATTCCGATAGAGAAACTTCTGATTCGGAATAGTAGAGCCTCTAAGGTTTTTTTTAATTTATTTTTATTACTTTGTTTTAAATTTAAAGGTTTACCTTACCTGTTTAAAGACTAATTGTAATATGGTATTTCACCGATACCTTAATTATTTTTTTATGTTTGAACTTTGGTTATTATCTGATCTCAGAGAAGTGTTTTTTTTTTGTTGTTTTATTATGTTAAAGTATTACTATTTCAGAGTTACTTTAGAGATTGATAATATTGATTATAGTAATAAATATCAAAGTTATAATAAATAAAAGACTGGAATTAGTATAACCTATAATTAACCTTGATTGTTATTTTGATCTCAGAAGAAAGTGAATTTTTAGATTGTTTAATTATGTTGACTTATTACTATTTCAGAATTTCTTTAGAGAATGTTTTTTTTTTATTATAATAATAAATACTTAACATTCTATGTAAATATGTATTTTTACTAAGCACTGATAATTATACCTAATTACACATACTGCCACAAAATATTAAATTGATATAACATACACTATAGTATTTAGCACATACAGTTAAATGCAACCATTGTTTTCCAGTGTAAATGGTCGTAAGTATTCTATACAACATGTATCTGAGGTAACACTACACTCTAGAATGTTGTATGAACAAAATCTAAAAAACTACAGGAATTTAAATAAAAAGATGTAGACAAGAATTGAAAGCACTTTAAAAATATTCATATTCATAATAATTTATTTGTTGAACATAGGTATAATAGTACATGGTATAAAAATTGTGTTGTATCACTATGTTTTGCCTTGCAAGGCGTACAAATTAATTGAAGAACAAGCTAAATAAAAATAAAACGTTTCATAAATAGAGTAATAAATAGATCGGACATTTCTTATTTTATGTTTTTGTCATCTAAAAACTCATTATTAGAGTAGTAAATAGGTATGTGTAATAATAATAATAATAATACCAGCCTATAACTGTCCCACTGCAGGGCAAAGGCCTCTTCTCATACAGAGAAGGCACGAGATTTGGTATGTGTAAGTATACAAAATTTCAAAAGAATATATTGAAGCATTACTATTTCCTGCGAGTGTTTCTCTTTAAAACTCCCAAGTGTAAAATTACAATTTTGAAGATACAACAACTTACATGAGAGGTATCGATATATTTGTAAAAGAGACAAATTCATATTTTCAATGTTCATTGGAGTTATCTCGTGTTCTTGGATAAAAGAACACGTGTATGATCTCCATACTATAATTTATTAACCGAACAATAAAATTGTCATTGAAATATTATTTTCAAACTGGATTGGCAGAAATCACCGAAAATTCGGTGGATTGCCATAACAAATATAAAAGTTGAAGTTGAATGTTTATTTAATGGCGGCTGAGGTTAGAACAACGGAACGAAATATTGTTGGCTTAAAAAAAAATTCTGTGATATTATTACAAGCAAATGACTATCTACAAAGTTGCTTTATACACTTATAGTATAGAAAATATTTACTTACCAAAGTTTCGCAATACAATTTACACCGATAATTATTTTAGACGGCGCAATTAATGCCTGCTTCCAGTATTTTTTCGTTGAATGAATGAATGTGTCTGCCTGCTTTTGCTCCTGCTGCTGCTGCTGTGACTGTGACTCTGTTTTTGGTTTTTGTGTGTGTCATCGACTAAGTTTTTTTTTTAGTGTTGCCCAGTTTATTTTAGTATTTGGTATCGTTTGAATCGACTACTCGTTGGCTGTATGAGTAAATTGTTTCAAACGATTCAGAGCCATATTTCGTTTATCAAATAAGGTTAAAGTTGGCTGGTACGCGACGAACCTTAAATGGTTTCTCACTTCTTCAGTTTCTTCTGTCCTCAACGGTAATGATGTTTGAGAGACCAAATGTGGTTCCACGGAGGTATATATTCTGCCTGCCACATGGACGTATAAAGGTGAACGCAGACTTGGACGCACCGCACGCGCCGCAGTCTTCGCATTCGAATTCTTTATATGAAGTTCTATGCCACCTCGCACACCTACCCGCGTCGCAGTTGCCGCAGACCCTGAAACGACTACAAAGAAAATGCGATGACTGCGGGGACTGCGGCGCGTGCGGTGCGGCCAAGTCTGCGTTCACCTTAATCCTCCGGACGGACCTTCAACTACAAACAAAGTAATTGAAAGCACCAATCACCAAACAAAACAAATAAGCGGCTGCGTAACTATGTGTGCGAGTATAAGGGACAACGCGGTCATGGTATACGAAACGGGGCACTATGAAAAAAAGACTTAGAAAAATTTCACCCAAAAACAACGCCTAATCAAGCCTTCGGGATCTGGTGGGATGTGGGAGTACTAGGGTGGAGAAACACCGGGGGACGACCTTAAGGTCAATGACCTTGACCCTAAGGTCAAGGTCAAATTTATGAAAACGCAGGAAAATGACGGGGAACGCTCGAAGTAACTGACCTTGACGCCAAGGTCAATGACCTTGAACTCAAGGTCAAGGTCAAAATTTATAAAAACGCAGGAAAATAATGGGAAACACCTGAAGCCAGTGACCTTAACGCCAAGGTCAATGACATTGAACTCAAGGTCAAGGTCAAAATTCATAAAATGCAGGAAAATGATAGAAAACACCTGAAGTCAGTGACCTTGAAGCCAAGGTCAATGAAATCGAACTCAAGGTCAAGGTCAAAATTCATAAAAACGCAAGAAAATGACGGGGAACGCCCGAAGTCAGTGACCTTAACGCCAAGGTCAATGACCTTGAACACAAGGTCAAGGTCAAGTACTTAAAAACGCAGGAAAATGACGGGGAGCGTTAGGGGTCAGTGACCTTAACGCCAAGGTCAATGACCTTAAACTCAAGGTCAAGGTCAAATTTATAAAGACGCAGGAAAATGATGGGGATCGCTCGAGGTCAATGATATTGACGCCAAGATCAATGACCTTGAGCTCAAGGTCAAATACTAAAAACGCAGGGATATGACGGGGAACGTTAGGGGTCAGTGACCTTGACGTCATGAATAACCTTGATCACTAAAAGTTGCTTAAAAGGCTCGCTCTTGGACTAGTTTGCTTAAAGGGCACAGTCGGAGCCTCGCTTCGCGGGGCTTAATGGTCATAAAAAAAATAACCACGAATGGGATGGCGGGGTCTATTCGCTCGCTTCGCTCGCTTACTAGACCCCGCCATCCCCTTCTAACCTAACCTGTCCGAGTCGGGGTGCCCCATGTCCCGAGGTCGCTTCGCTCGCTCTTGGACTAGTTTGCTTAAAGGGCACAGTCGGAGCCCCGCTTCGCGGGGCTTAATGGTCATAAAAAAAATAACCACGAATGGGATGGCGGGGTCTATTCGCTCGCTTCGCTCGCTCACTAGACCCCGCCATCCCCTTCTAACCTAACCTGTCCGAGTCGGGGTGCCCCATGTCCCGAGCTCGCTTCGCTCGCTCTTGGACTAGTTTGCTTAAAGGGCACAGTCGGAGCCCCGCTTCGCGGGGCTTAGTGGTCATAAAAAAAATAACCACGAATGGGATGGCGGGGTCTATTCGCTCGCTTCGCTCGCTCACTAGACCCCGCCATCCCCTTCTAACCTAACCTGTCCGAGTCGGGGTGCCCCATGTCCCGAGCTCGCTTCGCTCGCTCTTGGACTAGTTTGCTTAAAGGGCACAGTCGGAGCCCCGCTTCGCGGGGCTTAATGGTCATAAAAAAAATAACCACGAATGGGATGGCGGGGTCTATTCGCTCGCTTCGCTCGCTCACTAGACCCCGCCATCCCCTTCTAACCTAACCTGTCCGAGTCGGGGTGCCCCATGTCCCGAGCTCGCTTCGCTCGCTCTTGGACTAGTTTGCTTAAAGGGCAGTCAGAGCCCAGCTTCGCGGGGCTTAATTTAGACTTAGAACCCCAAGAAACCATGAAAACGACACCCATGATGCATGTTGTGAGAAAGGTCACGGCCGCCATCTTGGATTTCCAAATCGACCTCATTTTTTACCTTAGCACCCCAAAAAGCCATGAAAACGACACCCATGACGCATATTGTGAGAAAGGTCACGGCCGCCATCTTGGATTCTCAAATTGACCTCATTTTTGACCTTAGCACCCCAAGAAACCAGGAAAACGACACCCATGATGCATATTGTGAGAAAGGTCACGGCCGCCATCTTGGATTCTCAAATTGACCTCATTTTTGACCTTAGCACCCCAAGAAACCATGAAAACGACACCCATGATGCATGTTTTGAAAAAGTCACGGCCGCCATCTTGACCTTGAGTTCAAGGTCATTGAACTTGGCGTAAAGGTCACTGAGCTCGAGCATTCCCCGCATTTTCCTGCGTTTTTTATGAATTTTGACCTTGACCTTGAGTTTAAGGTCATTGAACTTGGCGTTAAGGTCACTGAACTGGAGCGTTCCCCGCATTTTCCTGCGTTTTTTATGAATTTTGACCTTGACCTTGAGTTCAAGGTCATCAACCTTGCGTCAAGGTCACTGACCTCAAGCGTTCCTCGTAATTTTCCTGCGTTTTCATGAATTTGACCTTGACCTTGACCCTAGGGTCAAGGTCATTAACCTTAAGGTCGCCCCCCGGTGTTTCCCCACCCTAGTACTCCCACATCCCACCGGATCCCGAAGGCTTGATTAGGCGTTGTTTTTGGGTGAAATTTTTCTAAGTCCCAGACGCCTTAATAATGAGGGTTACATTTTGCCTCCTACCTCAGCGGTCATTGATCTTACAAAAAAAAATCCCGGGAAAAAGTTGTCTCTTTTGATGTCCCCCATACGATAAAACCATAAAAAGAAAGTATTATTAAGTTTGAAAATTTCGTCAAAAAGAAAATTTTTCTAAGACCCAGACGCCTTAATAATGAGGGTTAGATTTTGCCTCCTATCTCAGCGGTCATTGACCTCACAAAAAAAAATCCCGGGAAAAAGTTGTTTCTTTTGATGTCCCCCATACGATAAAACCATAAAAAGAAAGTATTATTAAGTTTGAAAATTTCATCAAAATTTTTCTAAGTGTTTTTTCCTCAGTGCCCCGTTACGTACACTCCAACCGACAACGCACACCGGAATGGCGCCGCGAGCGGCCGCGCGCCTTTCATTTGTGAAATAATTTTAAACTTTAACTACATACTTCAAAGACCAGTAAGTATCGCTTGAAATACTTAAAAAGGTCACGAGGCCGCCCGCGGCCGCCAGCGGCTGCCAGCGGCCGCCCGCGGCGTCGCTGCCGGCCGCTGCCATTTCGGTGTGACTCAGGCCTAAAGGGAATAGGGATGCCAGATGAAGAAAAATTACTCATAAAAAAAAATTAATAAGATCTCCCATTAACTTTATTAAGTTTTAGTGACAAATATTGTTAAAATAAATAAAATAAAGGTAAAATAAATAAATCACATTGGATATTGAAAATATTTGCAACTTATTTAATACTAGCTTTTGCCCGCGACTTCGTCCGCGTGGAGTAATAATTCCCGTTCCCGGGGGATTTCCGGGATGAAAACTATCCTATGTCCTTTCTCGGGTCCCAGACAATATCTGTACCAAATTTCATTCAAATCGGTTCAGTGGTTTAGGCGTGAAGAAGAGACAGACAGACAGACAGAAAGACAGACAGACAGACAGAGTTACTTTCGCATTTATAATAGTAAAGTAAGGAGTAAGGATTAACAAAGTTTTACTAACACTTTTGTTTATTAAATTTTTTGTAGATTTTTCTTTTGTTATCGATTCATCTAGAAATTCCTTCTAATTTAATATGTGGTGAAAACAAAAGTTTAGGTATTTTTCGATTATGTATTTAATTAAATCTGTTTTATGTTCTATTCCTATAATATTTTGTCGTTTGCTATAATTTTAACTAGATTTTTGAAGTGAAAACTTCTTTAGCGGCGTTGAGCACTTTTTCTGTAATGGGTATAAAATCTTAAACTCGCGTCAGGACACGTGACCTGATCGAAAAAGCGTAGGACGGATGGATAGTAGACAGCTATAATCAAGTTTTCACTTCTGCCGGCACTCCCGGAGTGCAACACGTCTTTTTTTTTAGCAAGTACTGATGTTCTCTTCCATTATATATTGTTATTTTATCTTTAAAAAACTTCGGACCACCATCTCGCATGTGCAACAAATATCGTACAAATCTTTTGATAGAAAGTTTAAGTCAAACTCCCAAAATCAGCTTGAAAACGAGGGGAGACTTTGAAATAGGATATTACACTGTATAAGAGAAAAAATCTAAAAATATATTATTGAGGTAGCTTATGCAAAAAGCAGCCGAACAGTGTTAGTTTTAGTTCATAAAACTAGAAAATATTTTTTTAAATTCAATTCAAAGTTTTCAGTTTGTTTTATCTGTTCTTGAACACACCGAAATAACAACCACAGACAGTGACAGCTGTCGACTGTCAACTAGACGCCACTATTTGTTTTATTTATAACCTCCTAATACGATCTTTATTATAAAAATATACTTTTTCATGGAAGTTATTGTGAAAGATATTTAAGATGGCTAATGCACATAGGTACTTACATCGAAGTGATATTTACTAAAGTACAAACGGGTTTTTGAGATAAAAACAATAATAATGATGTAAAGTGTCACAGCGCATTTGTTTACTTACATGACGTAAGGACGTCATATCCCCAAAGCAAAACCACGCCCACGGCGTTTTCCGTTTTTGGAAATTTTTAAAAAAATTCCGCGCGAAATTTGAACATACAATTTTTAAAAGCGTTTTTAGGGTACTTAGCGTTTAAATAAAAATTAAGGATTTTTTTTTGTGGTTTCTTAGTACTGTAGGAGTTATTTGAAATACTTTAAAAAAAGAGTGTAATACCCTATTCATCCCTTATTATTTTTACCTAATCATGTTTTCATACGTCATTAGCAATATATAAATAGTTACAAAAATATGTAAATCACCCACTTTTAAAATAAATTGTAACTGGAAATACTAGCAACACTGATTGATTTCATGATTGATAAAATTTACTTACGTAAAATCGAGAAATAAGGTTAAAATGACATGCATAGTAATGAAAAGTGATGCCGTGGCTTTTATTGATTTAACCACGATGGTATTAACAACTTTTTTATAATACATGAAGGCATAGTTTAATTTATATTAGCAAAAATAACACCTAACATCACGCGAGCACAGTTCGAAGTGTATTGGCCGACGGCCGACATACTATGGTGTAGATGTTTGCGTGTGTATTGTGTCCATATAGGAGCACTGACATACTATGGGTGCTTCATTTGTAGTTTAATGAGGAGGATTATTCCGTGTTCTGCCATTCTAGTTAGCTTTGTCTCTAACAAATTAATCAAAAATCCTAAAAATCGGTCCAGCCCTCCATTCTGGAGTAATTAACATTTAGTATAAAACAATCGTTTTTTTATACAGATACGTCGCCATATTCAGAAAAATAGACAAATTCGCGCTCATCTACCGATACTTTTTAGCCAACGAATGGTATTTTAGGACGACAACATTCAAGGAGTGTCTGACTTTACGCCGACGTAGGGCTGCCATCCGTCCGGGTTTCCCCGGATTTGTCCTAGTTTAGAGGGCGTCCGGGGAGCGTCCGGGCGGGGCTGGCAAAAAGTGTCCGGATGAAACCCGGACACTTTTAGTGTCAGGGTATTCCCAATTCATTCCCAAAGCGATAAATCTAAACAAATCTTAGTTAAAAATTCATTCGTAATTGGTAAGCGCAACCAAGCTAACTCCTACGCTTCAAAAAAGCCGATAACGGCCGATGTCCGAACGACCCCCGGCGGCGTATTGCCAAACTGTATGCTGACCCAGACCGGGGTTGCTCTGAGTTCGATCGCAGTTTGCCTTTTTAGTTGAAGAGCAAACTGTATAGGTACCTATTCAGAGAGTGTCTGAATCAAATTACATTTTGCTTTAAAATACTATACCCCCCATACCACTCCCAACCTTAGGAGCCCCATGGTTACGGAGATATCGATGATCAAAGTTTGAGGTTATGTTACGTCAATTTTGGGGTTAAGTTAGGATTTTTTCGTATAAAATTATTTATTTTTCACTCTAATGTCTAAAAAAGATAACTCGACGGAGCCCCGCTTCGCGGGGCTCCTACTTCTGGTTGGTTTAAAAAAAAATAACCACGAAGGAGGTGGTTATTTTCTCCTTCTAACCTAACCTGTCCGAGTCGGGGCGCCCTAAAATTTTGATCGATCGCTCTCGGATTGACGATCCTTATTAGTTTCTCAGAATGCTCTGAGCTCGTATGTACATTGCTCCAATTTGTTTGTGATTTCAATGAGCACGACGTAGTTCAGTACAGACTATGGGTGTCTGGGTCAGCATACAGTTTGGCAATACGCCCCCCGGCGCGCCACCACCCGCTACAACTGCCGTTGTTAAATAACTAGCAAACAAGCTGTTTTTAAATGAATACATTTTATTTTTATTGTTATTTTTTTTCTGGGATGTCCGGGATAAATACTGAATTTCATCCAAATGTCCGGGGTTTTTGAAGTGTTTGTCCGGGGTCGGCAATTTAGGTGATGGCAGCCCTACGCCGACGGCCACTACCTATAATTCCTAAACTAACAAACCTGCACGCGCTTTTGCCTAGCGTTTTATTTTAACGAGATTTTTAACATTAAAGTGATTATTTTTGTTTTTGACGAATATTTTAACTTTAAAGAAAATCTATAACGGCTTAGATACCTTTGTTAGTTTAGGAATTATAGGAACCTAACTTGAGAAACGAAGATAATGCCAAATGGTTGTTAAATTATTAATGCAAAATGGTTAATAACGGAACCCTATTCTATGCGTTTCAGGCCACGCACTGGTCCAATTTAAAAATTGAATTGTAACAAGAAAAGCATAAACGATTTCCAGACGAAGTATCTGTATCGGAGATAAGCTGCGTCGCCGATGAACCCTGTCGGCGATAAGTCTTGTCGGCAAAGCGCCCTGTCTGTGAATAGTCCTGTCGGTGAAGAGTCCTGTCGGGGAAGAGTCCCGTCGGTAAAGAGTCCCGTCGGTAAAGAGTCCCGTCGGTAAAGAGTCCCGTCGGTAAAGAGTCCCGTCGGTAAAGAGTCCCGTCGGTAAAGAGTCCCGTCGGTAAAGAGTCCCGTCGGTAAAGAGTCCTGTCGGCGTATAGTCCCGTCGGCGAAGTGTCCTGTCGGCGTAAAGTCCGTCGGAGTAAAGTCTTGTCGGCGTAAAGTCCTGTCGGAGTAAAGTCTTGTCGGCGTACAGTCTGTCGGCGTAGTGGCCGTCGGCGTAAAGTCAGACACTCCATTCAAGCAATGATTGATCGTATGTCAGAAGCCGATAGAGTCATTTTTAACTGTGATTTAAGTATAAACCATAAATTTTAACGACTACGTTAAAATATATGGGGCCTAGCGGCCTAGGCATTAGAAAATATGCTAATAAGATGAATTAAAAACAGTGATATGGGAAGTAAGAAACAGAATAAAGGATCATGGGCATTTTTGTATGAGAGCTGGGCGTAAAACCAACAGAAATAAAATGTGTTGTTATTTACTTTATTGTACTTCTAAATACCCCCTAAATACTTGTTTACCCCAATATCAATATATACCCGGTGGTATGACTGCAAAAAAATCCCAAAGATTGGTTAAATAAAACACACATATTTGTTAAAAACTACTGTATATTGATACCTTTTATTTAAATATCAATGGTTAATAACATCTAATAAATGTTCTGCGGGTGCAATAAAAGGCTCGTGCCGTCCTAACCCTAAAAACCACAAAACTGAAACTATGTGCTGAAAACCAGCTAGCGGCTAGCGCTGAAAACCAGCGTCGTGGACTCATGCCTATGTATGGGTCACGGCATTATGCTGAGCGCTAGCCGTTTCGCGCAATTGTGACGCTACTTAGCTGCATTTAGTTAAGGTTGTAGTATATAAGTTTTTTATTTGTAGCGCACATTGCGCGAATAAATTGTCTTTCTTTCTTTTCTTTCTTTTTTCATGTGGACACAACTTCCTACTGTTCTTCTGCCTGTTAAGCAAGTACAGTAATGCTCAACCATCGCATTTCTACCGATTTGATCGGATATATCGCGATCTGACATGCCGCGACTGTATTTTAATTCGAAGCAACCACACATTACTATCCGTGCGAGCTAACATGGCACCTGGGTTGAATGAGTGACATTTAAAGTACTAAGTGCAAAAAAGGAGATGTTTGATTTTGGGCTAACACTATGACAGATGACAGGTATACGCTAACACCGTTTAAAAAATAAAAGATATATAATTTTATTTGGTGTACATTGTGCTGCAACCTTTCTGAATTTTATTTTAGTATTTTAAATAATAACATTTATTTTGTGCTTAGTTGTTTCTCATAACATACTACGACGCTTTAAATGTGACAAAACAACATACTTAGAAACAAAGTTGTAAAAAAAAATTACGTGCACGCCTGAAAATCTATTTCTGCACATCCGCCATTTCAGTTAAACTTGTGCCGTATAATGTAATAGTGATGCTAACGCTACTGTTAAGACGAGAGCGGGGCGCCGCGCGGGGTCGCGGGGAGAGGTTTGTTTTCGAGCCAGGTGCCATGTTATCTCGCACGGGTAGTAGTTTGCAGAATATTACAACTGTTTAAATCATCTAATGAGAACACAAGTTGCGAAAAGTTCAGTTATATTACAACAGTCCAATCAGAAAGCGATAAAAGGTCAAGAAAGTGATGGCAGGGATCAGGAGTCGTAAATAAATCGATGAAAGCAAAACGTAAGCAAATAACAAAATATGCATAACGTCAGTCATTATTCATATTTTTTCAGTGACAGTGTCAGTGTTTGTCAACCAATATATTGGTTTCTTTGGCCCTCTTTATGGTATTGTAGTGACATAGACCAGCAACTTACCTCCATTACCAGAAACCACAAACCATCACCTTCAATACCAGAACCAATACCTTTACCGTACCACCTGCATAACCATTACCTTTTGTTTTGTTTGACAACTGTTAAAGAAACAGAGAAAAAGACCGCCTTGAAAAAGGCGCGCTCTGTTTAAGAAATAAGAAGTTCGTTCTGAAAAGAACGGTTTTGGGCGCAAGGCTGTCGACGTGCGTGAAGATCATCGTAGCAGCAGAAGAAACGACGCGAAAGAAGTCACACGGCGCGACACGGTGACACACGACGCGATGACACGCAGAGATCTTCACGCAACGCCAGCAGCCCGCGAACGAAAAGGACACGCGCGGCGCGCCCGCATGTACTTATAGACTAGCGCGGCGCGCGACGGACGACGGTACCCCCCGCGCGCCCCGCACACGCGCGGCGCATCGAGCGCCCTCTGACGTTTGTAAATTGTAAATATCATAGGCTAAGCACTACTTGTACCATAGCGAATGTAAATATAAATAGGACCATTTTACTAATAAACACGGTTCCTGGCTGGAGGCCTAGAGTCACTCTTGGCAGCCACAGGATTGTCCGGTTAAGCAGTAAACAGCCTTAGCGAGCTGAACTGCAAGATGCCCTAGTCAAAAAAAAAAAAAACTAATAAACACAGATCAACTGGACACGTCTTTCCATAAAGATCCCGCTCTCCACCTATAAATTGGTGACCCCGAAAACTCTAGAAGACGCAAGCTAAGAAGATCAAGACGCCTGCCTTCTAATAATAATTAAAATAAGAAGAACCGTCGAGATCAAGAATGTCAAAAGCCGACCAGATCGAAGAATTCTGTGATGCCCACGGTGCCGCAACAGTAAAGAGCGACGTCGCTGCCGTATCGCTGCCTGCGCGTTTACCATCTTTTTACCGCCAAAATCCACGACTATGGTTTGCGCAGTTTGAAGCCGCCATCGCCGGAAGCAAGATCGGAGAAGACCAGAAATTCAACCTAGTCGTTCCACTGCTGGGCTACAGCGATGTGGAGCAGATTGGTGACATCATCATGAATCCACCTGCCACAGGAAAATACAGCACACTCAAGAACAGGCTGATATCGACGTACCAAGAGTCGGACCATCGCCAACTACAAAAGCTACTCGCCGGACTCGAACTCGGCGACCAGAAGCCTAGCCAACTACTTCGCAAGATGCGCGATTTAAACGGAAAACTAATGTCCGACGAAGCGCTCAAAGTTATGTGGCTCAATCAACTGCCCACGCAAGTCCGCGCCGTAATATCTGTGAACACAGAATCCACGCTCGAAGTCCTGGCTGCGATGGCCGACAAAATGATGGAGCACTTCGAACCAGCGTCAGTAGCCGCAGTCTCCACAACAAGCTCGTCAAGCTGCGGAAGTCACCACTCAGCATCATCCATCACTAATTTGCAAGTAGATTTGCTATCAAAACAAATCGAGAAGCTATCAGTTGAAATCGCCGAGCTACGCTCAAGCCAGCAACAGCGCACGACGCGCGCCCGCCCCTCCCGCTACCCTTCCCGCTACCGATCGTCATCGCGCCACCGCAGCATTTCGCGCCAAAAATACCGCGGATCAAGCAAACCGGGCGACGCTGATTGGCTGTGTTATTATCATTACCGATTCGGCGACGAAGCACGAAAATGCGAATCACCGTGTTCTAAAAGCAAGTCGGAAAACTAGAACATACATCGACTGTGGCGGAAGTCGATGTGAGCCAGCGAAGTTACCGCCTCTGCATCATCGACATCAACAATCGAGAGAAGTTTCTCGTCGACACCGGAGCCGACATATCAGTCTTAGCAGCAAGAAACAAAAAATATTCGCAGCCGGCGGACAGTACCTACAAGTTATTCGCAGCAAATGGCACACAAATACGTACCTACGGAGAGCGTACACTCGAGCTCAACCTAGGTTTACGTAGAAGTTTTAAATGGACATTCGTCGTCGCCGACGTCAAGACATCTATACTGGGCGCTGATTTCCTAGTAAAACACAAATTACTAGTCGATTTACATCACCGAAAACTTATCGACCGCGTCACCGATCTCGCCGTGAACACCATACGTGTACAAGCCTCAGAAGAATCCGTCTACTTAATCGACCGTAACCACGCATACCACGACATATTAAAAAAGTATCCAGATGTTCTGCGACCCGTATCACTCAAGACTTCTGCAAAACACGACGTGAAACATCACATAGAAACAACAGGCCAACCTATTTACTCACGGCCACGCCCACTGCCTCCGGACAAGTACAACGCAGCAAAAATTGAATTTGAGAAGATGATGGAAATGGGTATTTGTAAACCTTCTAAAAGCCCATGGGCCAGCCCACTACACGTCGTAAAGAAAAAAGATGGCTCATTACGTGTCTGCGGCGACTACAGGAGACTTAACGCCGTGACTATACCCGATCGCTACCCGATTCCGAGAATGCAAGACTTTACGTACCAACTACACGGGAAGAAAGTTTTTTCGAAACTCGATATGAAGATGGCTTATTATTCAATACCTATCAACGAAGAAGACGCTGCCAAGACCGCCATTATAACACCATTCGGTCTCTTCGAGTTTACTTGCATGCCGTTTGGCCTACGCAACTCGGGTCAAACATTCCAGCGTTTCATGCACGAAGTACTGCGAGGGCTCGACGATATCGTATTTTGTTTCGTCGACGATCTACTCATCTACTCAAATAATGAAGAAGAACACCAGCGCGACCTACATCAAGTGCTCGAAAGATTAAACAAATACGGAATCACACTCAACATCGATAAATGCGAGTTCGGCACGAACAAAATACAATTTCTCGGATACGAAGTCACGCAAGAAGGAATAAAACCCACACAAGAACGAATCGAAACAATAACTAATTACCCGAAACCGACAACTATTCAAGAATTACGAAGATTTTTGGGAATGATAAACTTCTACCGCAGCTGCTTACCTCACCAAGCCGAACATCAAAACCTTCTCAACAAATACTTACATAACAGCAAAAAGAACGATAAGTCAATAATCGCCTGGACACCTGAAGCCGAAGAAGCGTTTGAGAAATGCCGCCAAAGCATACTCGACGCAACTACGCTAACGCACCCAATACCTAGCGCACCGCTATGTTTGTTTACCGACGCATCGAACACCAGCATCGGCGCCGTTCTGCAACAAAAGATCGACAACGTGTGGAAACCTCTCGCATTTTACTCAAAAACTATGAGCGAGACGCAGCGACGCTACAGTGTGTACGATCGCGAATTATTAGCTATGTACACCGCTGTCCAACATCTACGTCGACTAATAGAGGGCAACGACCTAATTATATACACCGATCACAAGCCTCTTACGTACGCACTCACAAGAACGCCGAGCAGCACCGACACGCCGAGAAGAGAACGACAACTTCACTATATAAGCCAATTCTGTACAAACATCAAATATATTCACGGCGATAAGAACGAAGCAGCTGACGCGTTATCACGGATAGAAGAAGTCGAACTACTAAGCTCGACTATCGACTACAACCAACTTGTTCGCGAATATGAAGACGACTCCGAACTACGATCGTGCCTGAGCAACCCCAAGTTGAAGTTTACCCGACTGTGTATGCCTGGAGTTCAGCGACCCGTGCTATGCGAAACATCAACAAACAACGTTCGACTGTATTTACCACAAACTTTTCGTTTTGCCGCCTTCAAAGCGCAACACGATTTAAGTCACCCCGGAGTTCGAACGTCAAGAAAAATAATGGCAACAAAGTACTTCTGGCCTTCCATGAACAAAGACGTCGCAACATGGGCGAGGGCCTGCATCGGCTGTCAACGCGCGAAAGTACAAAGACACGTGAAGAGCCCACTCGGCGAATTTAAAGAATCAGCGCGCTTCGAACATATTCACGTTGACATCGTCGGACCATTACCTCCATCTAACGACTACAGATACCTCGTCACGATGATCGACCGCTGCACCAAGTGGCCCGAAGCAATACCTACACGTGACGTCACCGCCGAGACAGTCGCAAAAGCTGTATACGACGGATGGATATCGAGATTCGGATGCCCGTTACGTCTCACAACAGACCAAGGGAGACAGTTTGAGTCTGCGCTATTCACATCGCTGATGAAGAAGTTTGGTATCAATCGCATTCGCACTACTGCATTCCACCCGCAAGCAAATGGTCAAGTCGAGCGATGGCACCGCACGCTAAAGTCTGCATTGATGGCGAGAGCAGCCGCCACACGCTGGAGCGAGGAACTACCTACAGTTCTATTAGGATTACGTACCGCACTTCGTGAAGATACCCCCGTCAGCGCAGCCCTAATGACGTACGGTACAACACTACGCATTCCGTCCGATTTCTTCGTGCCTACAACGCCGAACATTGAAGACGCCGAATTCGTACGTCAGCTGACTGAAACAATGTCGTCGCTATCGCCGGGTAAAAGAAACAAAACAACAAACGCGAACACATTTGTGTACAAAGATCTCACAACATGTACGCATGTGTTTCTGCGAAACGACACTGTGCGCAGCCCACTCACACCACCTTACGACGGCCCGTTCGAGATACTACAACGCAGCGAAGACGGAAAATTGTTTACATTGCGCCTACCTCATCGCACCGCCATCGTGTCAGTCGATAGATTGAAGCCGGCGTATATATATAACGAAGACGACACGGAAACAACAACATCGAGCCTGCCGTCGTCTGAAACACAGTCGCCAACCCGAGGTCATCAAACCGCATCAGCTGACACGCACACATCGAATGCGCCGAGTAAACATACCTACGTCACAAGAACCGGCCGCACTGTGAAACCGAACGTACGCTTCACTTAGGGGGGAGTGATGTAGTGACATAGACCAGCAACTTACCTCCATTACCAGAAACCACAAACCATCACCTTCAATACCAGAACCAATACCTTTACCGTACCACCTGCATAACCATTACCTTTTGTTTTGTTTGACAACTGTTAAAGAAACAGAGAAAAAGACCGCCTTGAAAAAGGCGCGCTCTGTTTAAGAAATAAGAAGTTCGTTCTGAAAAGAACGGTTTTGGGCGCAAGGCTGTCGACGTGCGTGAAGATCATCGTAGCAGCAGAAGAAACGACGCGAAAGAAGTCACACGGCGCGACACGGTGACACACGACGCGATGACACGCAGAGATCTTCACGCAACGCCAGCAGCCCGCGAAAAGGACACGCGCGGCGCGCCCGCATGTACTTATAGACTAGCGCGGCGCGCGACGGACGACGGTACCCCCCGCGCGCCCCGCACACGCGCGGCGCATCGAGCGCCCTCTGACGTTTGTAAATTGTAAATATCATAGGCTAAGCACTACTTGTACCATAGCGAATGTAAATATAAATAGGACCATTTTACTAATAAACACAGATCAACTGGACACGTCTTTCCATAAAGATCCCGCTCTCCACCTATAAAGTATATATATATGTTCTGTGCTTTGGCCTACCTCTGCACCACATGTCGTGTTATCTCCGTTGTATTAGCGATTGTTTTGGATTCTATAACAAATACGTTTGAACATCACTGAATATCTCTGCTCACCGGTTGTTTGGGTGATTGCCGTCATAGTATAAAATTAAGTAGGTAATAGTCATTAGCTTTCACATAAAATATATTTTAAAGCTGTTGGTTTTACGCCCATTTTGACCGTGACTCTTTAGAGCAGCTAATTTTTGTTTAATTAGTTTCTATGTATTGGTTGTGTTAAGCTTATTGTATAAATATGTTATGTTTATTTATTTTAATTTTGTATTGTTTGTATAAGGTAGGAGAGATATAGTTACATGGGAATTTCTTAAAAGTTGTAAGAAATTCTTAACTAAATCCTTAAATAAAAATTATGAGCCCATAGGTAGTACTTTCTGAGATTCAGGCTATGCCACTTTATGCAGGCGTCTGGATTGAGAGCCCTAGTTATTTCATCATAACAGCTTTATTTCACGTTTAAGAAATTCATGGCATATTGCCCTAGGTTTTACTAAATTTTAACTAAATGCCCTGTAAATCTTATTTTCTTTTGAGAAGATTTAAAATTTGGGCTCTCAATCCAGATGCACATCTTCCTCAAGAGGTTTTGAAATTTGTAACAGATTTAAGATTTGGTCCAAATATTAGTATTGCGCTCAGGATCCTTTTAACTTTACCAGTAACAGTTGCAAGTGGCGAAAGAAGTTTCTCCAAATTAAAAATTATTAACCCATTCGACTCCGGCAACGCACACCTCGCGTTTTGCACGTTTTTTGTCGTGTGCCACCAACGCACCATATGCGTTTTGGCCATAGCTTCATAAATACGTATTTTTTGTAGTTGCGTTCAGATTTAAACGACTGTATTAGTCGTTAAACTATAGACAAACGTCACTGTCATTTGACAATTCAAACGGTTTTTCAATGTCAAAACAGAAAGTCACATTTTCAAGTCGTCTTTGTTGTACCGGTAAATGTGTTCTGAATTTCGTCAAAATATATTGATTTATTCATGTGAAAATAGATATTGGATGTGTGATAACGCAAGATAAGTGCCTATTACTATTTATCATTGATGTGGATTACGCATTTTTAATTAGATTCTGGTAAAAACGATACCAGTTAAAATTTCAACGCAAATGGTGCGTTGAATGGCACACACGAACAAAAATTGGTAGGATGGTATACAAACATCTTCACAAGTTCGTTATTGTAAGTAGGTACATATTACATCTGTCTATTATTTTTGTGTCTGCTTATTAGATATTGGTGGTCATTAGTGATTAGTAGACAGTTTTACAACGGCAAAGTTTTAAATAGTGTATTTTTATTTGTTATTATTATTTTTTATTTCCCAATTCAATAAAGAATTAAAATGCATATAGGTATAAATTATATATATTTCTTGGTTAGTTTGATATGATTGCATAATACCGTCCATTCTAGCAACGCGAGGTTTGCGTTGCCGGATTTGCCTATAATATTTTTATAGCTATGTGCCACCAACGCAACTTATGAGTTTGCTCTTTTTTCAGTATTTTCAGCTTGTTTTTCGAATAATTGATTATTTATTTGTGTAATAATACTAATTTAAAATTAAGTAAAGAAAAAAAAATAAGTGGGCCAAATTTAAAAGAAAAAAAAATCTTGTGGAGTCGAATGGGTTAAGATTTATCTCCGATCCACCATGACACAAGCAAGATTATCTGAATTAGCCATGATTGCAAATTTGCAATAGAACATAGGGTTTGCGACAGTATAAATTTATCTAATATTATTCAAGATTTTGCAGAACAAAAAGTGCGAAGAAAATTACTATAATTTACAGAATTTCATTATTTCAAAAAATTACTGATTTGTTTTATAAAATTTATAGTAACACAGGTACTTAATTGTTTTTTTATCAGTATTACATTCAAGTACCTATTTGGTGTATCATTTTTAAATTTACCGTATGTATGAACCCTTAACTTGCATTCATTTGAACTGCTTGAACATAATAAACAATTATTAAACTGCTTGGTCTTAACATCTGAAACGATATTGATGAAAAATGTTAGTTGCTCCTTTAGTTAGGTAGGTATAGGATATTGAAGACCTCATAGATAGGCAGGTCTCGCCTTCTGTGACAGGGAAAATGGCACAAGTGGAAAGAGCTCTACGCAGCAGTGAGTCGCAATAGGTTGATGATGACAATCAAGTTGAAAGATACATAACTATATCAATATAATTATATATATCAGTCCATTCAGTAGTTTCTGTGAAAATCTTTTAAAGACACACATATATTGTACGAGTATACTTACTAACATAAAAAAAACACTCATCAACTTTCGTATAGCGGCTTCGCTCGCGTTAGAAAGAGACAAAAAGTAGCCTATGTTACTCTCCATCCCTTCAACTATCTCCACCTAAAAAATCACGTCAATCCGTCGCTCCGTTTTGACGTGAAAGAAAGACAAACAGACAGTAAGACACACTTTCCCATTTATAATATTAAGGTGAACGCAGATTTGGCCGCACCGCACGCGCCGCAGTCCCCGCAGTCATCGCATTTTGTTAATGGCCTCGCACATCTATCCGCACCGCAGTCACTGCAGTCGTTCCCGTCGCCGCACGCATAGGGATGAAAACGATACATCGATTGTTTTAAAATATCGATATATCGCTCATAAATATCGATATAAACATCGATGTTTTTATGAACGATATATCGCCGATGTATCGAATCGTAAAAATATCGATATCGCTCTTTAGTTGTTTGAGGATCACACAGCTGTCAACACGTTTGGTCGCCGTCACGCGCTTACGTATTGAGCATTACCCAAGAAAGAAATAGACTTCTAGGTACAAGGCTATCTAAGCTTCTTTTTCTTAATTCTATCTCTAGATTTTTTAATTAAAAAAAGTAAACGTTTTCTAAATACCAATATGTGTTTTTGTTTTAATTTTTAAAACAATAGTTTAGTGCTAAATAGACTAGACTGTAGCTGGTTTCTAGTAGACTTATTTTTATTAAATTGGCCAAACTTAATATTTATTTTTAAATATCGTCAGGAATATCGATGTATCGGTCTTGGGACCGATATTTTTTTAACATCGATATCCCTCGTGTAAATATCGATATTTTTCAGAGCGATATTGCATCCCTACTGGGCGGGGATGCGAATGACGTCATCCGCGCCGCGCTAGCCGCAGCGTCCGCTGCGTGCGGGTGACGTCATCAGCTGCGGTTTGGGGATTTCGGTGGTTTCAGGGTCTGCGGCGACTGCGCCGCGGGTAGGTGTGCGAGGTGGCATAGAACTTCATATAAAGAATTCGAATGCGGAGACTGCGGCGCGTGCGGTGCGGCCAAATCTGCGTTCACCTTAGTATGGATGGGTAGGTGTCAACAATAATGCCAAGAAAATCACGTATTTTATGTAGGTACGTGTATGGTTTTGTTTAATGTAAAGGGCGGCAAAAATATCTTTTCCCGGAGCGGCTAAATAGCTAGATCGGGCCCTGATTACGTATGGTTTTTAAGAGCAAAGTTAAGTTTTTTTTATGTGATATTTAATTAGTTTCAGCGATTGCTACTTTATATTGATTAGAAAAAAAGTAACGCTTAAAAAAAATCAAAAACTCAACTGCAATTTCGGAAGTTGGTGGCAATTTTTCTGTTATTGCAGTTGGGTTTTTTGATTATTTTATAATTATTTTTTATTTTTAAAATAATATATATGTGTAGTGTGTACAAATTAAATAAAGGCTGAAATTGTTATAATGAAAGTGTTTATTGTCTCAAGAAGTATTTACAATAATTCAAAATCTGTAGAAATATTTATATACATTGAGTTTAGTTTCATTAATTTACATTAAACCAAAATTACAAAAGTAATAAAACTTATGACAGGATAGGCAGCTAAATATAGTAAAAAAAAACTAAAATTATAAAATTATTGCCTTTTCCTTCTGCCGTGAAATGGCTGAAGAGGCAGTTAAGTTTCCTAGCACAAATTGTAATTACATAAAATTATAATGTGAGTGACTCTCTCGTTCACAATCTAAACTAATTTTAAGTTTAGTGCATCTTTTTCTTTCAATTTTTCATATTGTGCATATACCTAAGTTATTCACATAAAAAGTATTTACTACTATTACAAAGGGAAAAAACTATTAGAGTAAACAAAACGCATAACTACCATAACATAGTAACAAAATAAAAGTGATTGGCATAATAATGTGTTGAGCAATAGGGAATATGCAAGAAATAAAAATCTGTTTTCAATAAATATGCCTTGTATTGGCGCATAAAAACATACATACATGTATGTTTATTCGTATTATCTTCGTTACTATTTATGTGTAAAAAAAAACACTTTTATATAAAAAGTACAAGTTTCACTAACATTTTATGATAAAATTGTTATTGTAATTTTTGCTTGAATAAATAAAGCACATACATGTTATATTCTTTTGCATATTCCCCTCTATGTGAGTCCCAATGGACACGCATGCACCCACACATACATACATAGCGTTTAGACAATAGAGAGTGGTATGACCCAGAAAAGGAGTGACTCTACTGTCTGTCGGTGTCAGTCGACTTTGTGGATAGAACAAAAGATATACTATTTTGGAAGTCTGACAAGTAAGTCTGTCAGGTCATTCACTGTAAAAAAACTGGAAAGAAAAAAATCTCATATGGAGAAGACTAGAGAAGTTTGCTGTGGTAACGCGCGAAACAGGGCTCTAAACAAAGTGGAACACCACAAATATCGCACCAATACGAAGTGCGTTTGTTCCGCCGGTCGTTAACTCCGCACAAGCGGCAACGACGACGACCAACAATCTGCTTTCCCTCCAATACTGGAAGGCGGGATGCGAAATGACGCTCCTCAGTTCTTTTGGGCTGGCCAAAAGAGCTTGCGGTCGCTGCGGGTACGCCAACATAACTGGTATTGGGTTGTTTGGGCATAAATTCGTGGTGTTTTTGGAGCATCTGGTCGACTAACTCCAATCGAAAAACCAAGTGATCTTTAGGAGTACCGGTCGAAGCCGCTAAATGAATACGTGCATTTAAAATTGAGCAATTGATAAGGCGTTTGAAGAACTTCATATTCCATTTCTGGCACCTTTTTCTTTCCAGCAGGTATGGTTCCAGCATTTGATCTTTACGATCAACGCCTCCCATACCCTTATTATAATCTAAAATTACTTGGGGTTTAAATTGAGCTTCACGATATGGTTGTGCCTTTATCTGGTCTTGTTGAACGCCATGGTAGGTTGAGATGGTGCAAACTTTGCGTCCCTTATCCTGATAGGCCATAACAGCGATATCGCCGGCATGACGAGCTACGATCTGACCGTCATTCAGCTTGCACAGCGATATGAGTGGAGGCACGTTGCTACGGTTCGCGCGCAATGTACCAACACAATCGGTTTTATGTGCCTTCAGAAATCGGGCCAGTAAGGGGCTATTGAACCAATTGTCCATGAAAAGAGTATACCCTTTGTTGAGGAGAGGACGGACGAGGCTAAGGACAGTCGCCGTGCTTTTCAGCAGCGTCGACGGGTAAGTGGGATTGTAGGTAGTTCCAGCACCGAGGTACACAAAGAAAGACCAAAGGTAGCCGGTGGAAGACTCGCACAGTTCGAAGGTTTTAATTCCGAACTTGGCTGCCTTGGTCTTGATGTACTGGCGGAATATTAGATTACCTTTCCACAAAGTGAGGGATTCGTCAATACAAATATTCTGGGATGGGACATAGGCTTTCTGGAAGCGTGAATTTAAATGATCTAATACGGGGCCAAAACAAAACAGTCTGTCAGAGCGGTCTGTCGGTTTATTGCTGTTGTCATTGAAATGAAGAGCGCGGCAGAGATTTTGGTAGCGGGTACGAGTGAACATCTTTCTGAAGATGTACGTCTGAAGGAGTGGGTTCGTGGTAAAACAGGACCTCGTGGAGGGCATCCGGATGATTCCGAGCATCATCCAGAAGGAAAATAGGACCATTATTTCGTGAATATTTGTGTCATACCAGTCCTTGGCAAAGCTAACGGATGAACTAGCTATCTCCTGAGCATGACGGTTAGTCTCGGTCACTATATGTGACAAGATGCCGTCATCCCAGTACTGCCTAAACGCCCCGTACGCATTTTTAGATTTGATAACAGGCCCCGTTCGTTTAGGCAGAAATTGCTCCTTCTCACCTGAATAGTCACGCATGGATGACCATTCAAAGTTAGTCGAAATCCCTGTCCCAGCAAACAGAGCCTCGTCCTGCCCAACATCAGCATCTAAAAACTCATCATCCTGTTCATGCGCTTCATTTTCTGGCCTTTGCCTCCTCGCTCTCGCAACTGCCCGCACTCTCGCTGCCTCCCTTGCATGCACCACTTTCATCACCATCGCTCGCAGCTCTTCTGGCACGTCTTCATCATTCACATGAACTTCCACAATTCTGTCACCCTTTCTCCGTTGGGACTCACCTGCAGCCCCCCTAGCCCGGCCGCCCCGGCCTGGTCCGCGCGCTCGTCCCTGTACTCCTCGGTCACGCACCCCACTCTCCAGACGCTCTACCACTTGCGAAGGGTAGACTTGATGCTCGTCGGCAAGAAGAAACGTGTCGCCATCGTCCTCTGGGACGATGACGACATACTCAGACCTAAAAATAATTGAAAATACAATTGAATTTACATCAAACAAGTAAAACGAGAAAAAGTAAAAATGTAACTTACGCATAGCGAGCACCAGCCTCATCATCCGCAAGGGTAGGCGTAGACGACCGCAGAGCGCCTGACGGGCTCGGCCTATCAAATGAAAGGTTTTCGTTATTATAAATGATTATTATGACTCCAGAACATTTCGATTAAAATGTTTTTATTATATACTTACGATTGCATCGCGCGCGGCGGGCTTGGTGTTGCCAGAGGAGCAGCAGTGGCAGGAGCTGACGGCGTGCTCGGAGGGCTTGAGGGGCGTAGCGGGATCTCCTCCCCCTCGGCCGTGTACAGGCCGAGGATAGTCGGTGCCAAGTCGACTTATTGAAAAAAACACATCATTAATTTTCATATATAGATGTAACAATCACCCTTCACCACACTAACCTCCCTGACTACAGACTTGCTACATACAAACCTAAACTGTGTAATTATACTTATAAAGTCCAACACCTCACACGAAATAGCACCAATATTCAGAAGAAAACAATACCCTCCACCGCAAACGACATGCCGACAAAGACATGCTATGTATGTATGTACATACGTAAATTACAGGGACTGGTCTTCTAGTATACAGGGTGGAATGTTTTAATGGGCCCTGGAAGAAAACTACCTTAAATCGTTGAGATAGATTATTTAACTTAAAGGAAACATTCCTTTATTTTTAAAAAGAAACAAAACTGCATTCAAAACCTTCGAAAATTCGCTTACCACTCCCGGGAATCGAATTAATAAAAAAAATAAAATTCTTAAGAATTATGGTTTTCCTTGAATTTAAATAGCCATGTTTGTTAGAGAGATTTTGTCATTATAATTGGCCAGGAACGTTTGACACCATAAAAATAGAAAGTGTTACTTTTTTGGATTTAGTCGATTCGATTCCCGGGAGTGGTAAGCGAATTTTCGAAAATCTTTGAATGCAGTTTATTTCTTTAAAAAAATAAAGGAATGTTTCTTTTAAGTAAAACAATCTATCTTAATGATTTAACCCTTAAATTGGCAAAGACTATTTTTTATCGAATTTTATATTTTAATGTTATTTTCTTGTTTATTATGATTCCAGAGGAGAGAAAAAAAAATACTACGCGAAAATCTGTGAACTCCAGGGAGTACAATGCCAGCTATCGCGTAAACTACGTCTCAGTATGTTTGTACTACGTGTAGTACAGTGCCAAGATATTATTAAAATTCATTTTGTTAATTTATTACTTTATTTACGAAAAAAAAACGTTGCAAACAACAATAATTTAGTGTAAAATTAACAGAAATTGCTCTTGTAGTTTTCTCCTACCACAAACAGATCTAAGTAGCACGTCACGTAAAAAACTTAGGTCATTCCGTCTTCACAAAACCTATAGCGTAATTATTTTTTCAACACACTTGCTCGTAATGTGGGTCTTATAGTCTTATTACCTTGCATTTAGACCCATTATTGAGTATATTACGCACGCGTGCGTTTCACTTTACATTATCGCACGCGTGCGGTAATCTTAATCTTAACACGACCAATTCTAATTGCTTTCAAGATTGTAAAGTAAAAGTATGTCCAGTACGCATTTTTAAATTAGTCGCTTAATACACATTTTTTTAAAACGTTTCGTTACTTAAATATTAAAATAAATAACAAAGGAATTTAAATAAAACAATAATAAATAACTATAACTAAAGCAAATTATTGAAAATTCACCAAAATTCGTTTTTTTAAGCTAAAATACATTTAGTTTTGAATTTTGTCTGCATGGACATTATACCAGGCGTCCGTCACTCGCTCAAGGCCACGCGTTTTATGCCTACCGCTTCGCGTATCGTCGACGATACAACGAACACCGGGCTGTCGCGCGCCCGGCTGAGTGTTCGCGCGTCATGCATGGGTACAGCGCTGACTATCAAAATGCCGAAACCACGTAATTATTGCGTGATTATTGTCCAATTCCCCTGTTTCCCAATTCTCCTGTTTCCCTTTTGATTATTTATTAAAATTATTCACGCGGTTTTGGATATTTTCGACACTAAAATATATTAGTCGGGAATTCAAGGAACGAAAAATATGCATCAGTCATTTTATACAACTAAAAAATATTTGATCAATAAATAAAAAAATAATTGTTTTTCTAAAACATTCGTTTTATTACCATTATCATCATACATATAACCCTAGCAGATTTGCTGGACGACACGCACACACGTAAGTCGCGCGGCGGGCAAAAGAATCTCAACTCTCTTTGTGCGTAATTATGGTACATTTCTCCTTGCTGCAAACAACTGGTATTATTATTATGATTTTGTAGGCTATTATAGCGTAGGTATTTTGGTTTTTGTATTGGAGTGAAGTATCTGTTACGTAGTAACTATTTATTAATCTGTGATTATACATCCATGTTTGTCTGTATTGAGAGTTTAGTATATTATCTGTATTCATGCCCGGGTATTGGCAGAGCGCGAAAAAAAAAAGATACGCGTTGCGCGGTTTTCTACATTTTTATTGTTTATCTAATTGATGGTATTCTAAATTGATTATATAAGTATTTAAATATGTCGAGTAAAGAAGAAACTGTATTTTTAACTCCGCCGGAAATAATTATGGAGGCGTAAAACGCGAGTAGTAATTTGTTGCCGCCAAAGTCAAAGGATGCGTACGACGATAGTTTCATGCAGTGAAAAAGCGTAGTCATTTTCAGAAAATGTATTTATTTTACTTGTTGAAAAACAGACATACTATCGAACATGCCTTTCACACCTCAAACATTGCTAGAATTTATAAAAAAAAAAAGGAATACCGCATTCAACCACACTACCTATGCTTTTGGCAATGTACTCCGTGTATACCAAAGTCGATTTTGTGTTTTAGGGTTCCGTAGCCAAATGGCAAAAACGGAACCCTTATAGATTCGTCATGTCTGTCTGTCTGTCCGTCCGTATGTCACAGCCATTTTTTTTCCGAAACTATAAGAGCTATACTGTTGAAACTTGCTGAGTGGATGTATTCTGTGAACCGCATTAAGATTCTGATACAAAAATAGAAAATAAATAAAAAATTTTGGGGGTACATAGAACTTAAACTCAAAAAAATTTTTTTCATCATACCCATATGTGTGGGGTATCTATGGATAGGTCTTCAAAAATGATATTGAGGTTTCTAATATCATTTTTCTCTAAACTGAATAGTTTGCGCGAGAGACACTTTCAAAGTGGTAAAATTTTGATCTCCCCCCCTGTAACTTCCAAAATAAGAGTATGATAAATAAAAAAAAATATAATAATATGATGTACATTACCATGTAAACTTCCACCGAAAATTGGTTTGAACGAGATCTAGTAAATAGATTTTTTTTACGTCATAAACCGTATATTTTTAAACTTATAAGTGGGAACACTTATTGTGACGGACTTGAAACTACGGAACCCTACATTGAGCGTGGCCCGACACGCTCTTGGCCGGTTTTTTACTACTGACCCGGCAACGGTATTCATGGAGTACACACATGGTTTATAACTCATAAAACTGTAATTACGTAAATTACACCATAAATTGCGAATGATTTATATTATTTGTTGATTCCTCAAGCACTTCAAAGCAAAAAATTAACAACTCCCAAACAAAAAATTAAAGAAAAAAAATTTAAAAACCTACCCATGTCTCAGATCGTTTTGAAAAGATTTTGAATTTGACAAAACATTATTGACGTAACCAATATAGAAAATAAATTCCTGATTTAATTTAATTGATAATCACTGCAACTCATTAAAAATAAAAAATGCATTTTTTCTGGATATTCGTGACAATATATTTTTTTTAAGTTAATGTACTATGTGTAGTACGCTGCCAAATTAAGGGAGGTAGTTTTCTTCCGGGCCCATTGAAACTTTCGACCCTGTGATGAAAATCTGTGATTATGGATGATAAATTGCTGGAAGATGTTGTGGTCCTAAGTCACCCCACTGGTACAGAGGGCCCCAATAAGTTTTCTTCAAGCCGGTTAGTCCCACGCGATTCTTCGGGTGTCTTCCCATTTGAGTTCTTCCTTCCTGAGCTCCTTGTCCACCGATCTCCTCCACGTGTGTACTGGCCGTCCGCGTCTTTATTTATTTATTTAGTATTAAGGCACATCAACATCATAAATACAAACATTATAAGGAGACACGAACAGAGACATATAGCTAGTGCTTTAATTACAGACGTGCACAACATTCAAAAGAAAGTAGAAGAAAAGAAAGAAAAAAACAGTATTCACATTACAAAAAAGAAGAGCAAAATACATAGATAAACAACCACAATTTAGTATTTAATTTTATTTTTATCCATCCATACTAATATTATAAATGGGAAAGTGTGTCTGTCTGTCTGTATGTTTGTCTTTCTTTCACGGCAAAACGGAGCGACGAATTAACGTGATTTTTAAGTGGAGATAGTTAAAGGGATGGCGAGTAACATAGGCTACTTTTTGTCTCTTTCTAACGCGAGCATAAATATTATAAAGAGGAAAACTTTGTTTGTTTGATTGTGATGAATAGGCTCGAAAACTACTGGACCGATTTTAAAAATTCTTTAACCATTCGAAAGCTACATTATCCCTGAGTAACATAGGCTATATAATATCACGCTATGTCTCACGGGAGCGAGGCAGTAACCAAAATCCTAACGTAACGCGGGTAAAACCGCGAGGAACAGCTAGATCAACTATACAGACCTACACATTGACCCATACATTGAAATGTACTATTTTTGTTTTCAATTTTTCCCTTCATTTATGATCTTAGATCTAAATCGTGAAGGATGGTCGTGAAACATAATTCCAAGTCATAAATATTGCACCATTTATTGTACGTTGACGTTAGTCTAGATATGGGAGAATTCATGCCCAACGACATTTGAGCCTAACCCTAGAACCGTACCCATATTAAAATTAAATTAACGGTACCCTGGGGTACTGCTGTACCCCATTGAAAAAACGCTATTTTCAAAAAGATAATTAATATTTATTAAAAATCAACTTACATAATCATATTTAACATTAATTTCAGTCTCATTGGTTACAATATAAGGCATAAATAATTAGGAAATTACAAACAATTCGGCATATCTTGCTTTGGTGGGCATTACAAATAAAGTAATTGCACTTGGCACATTGCACACGAGATTTATGGTCTGCAGACCTTGGGCAGAAGTAGCATCTTCTAGATTTCGGAGCTGAAGAGGTTGCTGCAGGTATCGGTCTTTGTTTGCCTAAAATATCACCAATACATATTTGTAGGGACCTCGGCAAAGTTCGGTACATAAATATCTCTTCTAGGTCAACAATTTCGTCCTGTACATCTTCTGACGCCTCACCTAAAACCAGATTATCTCCATTTTCTTCCTACTAAAGAATATTTTGTATATCTTTTTCGATCAAATTACGCTGTGAAGTCATCTGAAAAAAAAAACTACAAAAAATAAAAACAGATAATTAATATCCAATAAAATATCTGTTTGAAACATAAAAAACTGCATTAATTCGCTATTCTGTTTGTACAATTACGTGTACACAATTATTACACACACTCTTGATAAATACATGTTAAAAAAACAACACAAAGACATAAAAAACTAAATTAAAAAAACAAATATTCGTATATAAATACTTACGTTGATCGTACCTTGGGGTGGTGGTGTACCCCATACGCAGCATATCACGACAACTCGGCAAGATCTCTGCAGCCCGACTTGAGGTATCGCCGCGTCTCCCCGCTCTCCGCAAATACACTGACGCACACAACAAACCGTCGCATTGCAAAAAAGTTATTAAAGATTTTAGTTTTTTTTTTTCATTTGTACCCCAGGGTACGGTTCTAGGGTTAATATTGTCCTTACTATTTAAAAGATGAACAAGTTTGCGGGTAAACCAAACTAGTTGAGATTCACGACCAGGCTTACGTTTGGGTACGTGTTTAATAATAATACGATTAATTATATCGTAAAACTTTGATACATTATTATTTTATATCATTAACGCTCACGCAATCGTTGAAAGCTTTCAACCAGTTGTCATTTTTCAGATCTGGTAATAGTGAGGTATAATCAGCTTTAAAAAAATTATAGTCAGAACGCGGTAAGGATGTCAACGTTGGGGTCAATGTTAAGTCTAGTACAATTTCTAGTGGGGGACTTGGGCGTTGCGTACGCTCCGTTTGCCACTCAAAGGCGATTTTAGCAGCATTACCACCTTCCTTACGGAGAGTGTGGCCAATCCACTTCCATTTCCACTGGGCAATTTTCTGCCAAATTAGAGTTTGATGGCATGACCACAACTCAAGATAACAAAATCTAATTGTAATAACTGAAAATACTTATTTGGTATGCCGACTCGTCCAACTCAACCTCGTACATTTCCTCGTCTTCATGGTACTCCGCTACGCCTTCGCCCTCCGAGTCACTTTCCATCAGTATCTCCTCGAAGCATTTCGAAACTTCGGCTTCGCCATTACCACCGACGTTCGAAGCCATTTTCTAAAATAACAATATTTATTAATTGTTTTTTTTTTCTCAACCTGTACTGTCAAACTGCAGGGCAAAGCCCGGACTAGTTTTGAGCATTTGAAAAAATGACTAATTTTGTATTAAAAATGTTAAAATTCATGGTCTTTCTTTTATTTTTGACACTATGTTATTTAGCAAAAAATAATCCTTATGAAGAAACCTTTCGATTGGTATCATAAAACCACAGGGTGATTATTTTTTCTCGAGGAACATTTAATTATTAAAAAATCTATGAATGCAAATTGTTTTTAAAATTTAGATAATGTCTTCTTTCAGTAAAATGTTCTATCTACAAGATTTAAGGTACTTTCCCTCCATGTGGCATAGCCGTGGGACACCCTGTATAGCTATAGCTATGTAGGGCAGGCGCCATCTACTTACTATACCTATAGGTGGTGACAATACTTAGACAGTATTTTTTATTTTTTTTCCGTGTTAAAAAATGAACCAAAGCGAAAAACCGTAGAGGTTTTTCACCATAGTACATTTTTTACACGGATACGATAAAGATATATCAATCTATAGGGAAATAATACAACGAAAATAGAAATAGTTTATTTATTTATTAAACTCCAGAGAATTTATACAAATTATTATTTAACATCTATAATGTATTGAAATTAAACACTTTTTTGTAGGAGAAAGTGAATATTGAGATAGGTAACTTGATAGGAAGATACCTAATTTGTAAATTGTATTAGTACCTAACTAGACAGAGTAAGGCAGCGTTCCCACTACGTCATACCGACAGATCTGCCGAAAACCGGACACCAGACAGAGTGTTCACATTACATCGGATCCCGGAAGAAATTCAGACAGCAGTTGAATTTGGACCTGCGCGCACAATGGACGACGAAATTGTTGTGTTGTGGTGGTATCTTAATAGAAGGCAAAATAAAAGAAAACATTGGGTACACCCTATTTTACGGGAAAGATTTTCACTTGGAACAAAAATGCGAGCCTGGAAATGACTTGAGTGGAATACGGGCGGGGCTAGGGGAGCACGAGCGGGGCGAGCGGGGGACAGATACCGGCACAAACTCGTTCACATTACTCCGGGGCCGGGCGTTCTACCGGCATATCGTAGTGACAAAACGCTCGGTAAAAATGCCGGGCTCGGCAAAAATGCCGGACCCGGGATAATGTGAATAGCTTCATATAAATTGAACAGCCACTAGCCCTTCCGGCAGATTTACCGGCGCGGCAGATCTGCCGGTCCGGCGTAGTGGGAACCTGGCCATAGACTTACATTCGCAAGACATTATTGTCATAATGTCATTATTATAATCATCACATAACATAAATAAATGAATGCGAGGGCTTTTCGGTAATCTCGCAATCGTAATCCAAAAACGTAGCCAAAGTTAGAATAAACATACACGTCGAAGTCTATAAAACGATGCCGGGGTCAAGGGAAATCAATAAATTCGTCGATATCCGTTAACGAAAAGCCAAGTAACTGGGTAAGAATTACTCCTGGGGTCCAGGAAACACGCGGTGGTCAATAAAAGTAGACATAAACACAGAAAACTCGAAAAACTCACGGCACACACAATCACAATGAAAGATGAATGAAAAGTTTTTAATTTTTTTTTATCTTTATATTATCAGTGTTGGCATTGAGAAAATAAGTATTAAGTATAATAATATACATAAAAAAAATATAGAAGTTTTTTAAGACCGATAACCAATCGCAAAAAATGTAAAATTATTTTTATGTTTTTACTATTAATTCACATTTGATAAATTATTAAGATAATAACATTTTAAGAAAGGGGTCATCTAAGGCGACATCTAGTACCTAATATTTAAGGAAATATTTTTGCTTTAGTTGGCACGTCTTCCCTGCTAGATGGCACTACTTTCCATACATTTTCTTTTCTTGACCTCAAAGTACTGTACTGTCATCCCCATGCATGGTATACCTACCGAATTGCTTTTTTAAGTTCAGTCAGTGTAGTTTTAAATGCGTCAGTGGAATGTTGTGATGTTTGCTTAATGTTCGATGTCTACTATATTACTCGCGTGGAAGCTTTTTAAATTTACTTTCGTATATTTTTGTAAACTGTTGACAAAATTATACAAATAATTGGTGTAAGAATGAAAATATATATTTGGATGTTAAATGTTTGGATTTAAAAGGTGCAAATAAAAAATAAAATTTTTGAAATGAGATTTGGAACTTTTTATTAAAGATCAGGTGGAAAATTCTTCTGTAAAGTGTATTTTTGCCAAAAGAATTATCAAATTAATAAAAAAAACATGTAAAACAACATTTAAAATTGAATCATGTTAGTGGTACATACGTTTTCAGCAAATAACACATTTAAACCATTTTAAATTTAAGTCAATAATCAATAATAATTGCTCTTTTGTTAAATAGCTGATAAGCTATTAAGCTAACAATATAATTGACTTTTAAGCAATAATTAACGAATAAGTGCGTAAGATTTAAGCCTATCTTTAGTTTCGTATTTGCTTTGTTAGCCCCACTCGCGGTGTTCCGCGCTATCTATCTGCCTTCTGTTTTCTAATCTGAGCATGACCCCTGAGCATGACCCTAACCCGTTACAAAACAGTAAATCGCTCTGTAGCGTTCAAAATCAGTATAGCCGTTCTCTTTCTTTCGTTGTTTCTATCTCTTTTTAATTTTCGAATGAATTCCTCCGTCGCACGTTTTGTTGGATGGAACGCACGCTATCAAAAATCAACAAAACAAACAAACATGGCCGCAACGACGCCACTATAAATAGGCCGTAATTATTAATTACATGAGAAAACATCGAAAAATGAATAATAACAGAATAAAAACGCCACGAATACATGAAATTATGAATTATCATTAGTTTTTACGTTGTTATATACCTACCCTTACACAGATTCTAATTCATTGAGAATTAGGTATTAGAATTCACTAATCGATGCGGGCGAACATTTTGTTGGCTCAAAATAGTAACCTTTTATGGTATTGTTTCCAACAAACAATTACCTATTATACAAACTTGCACATTTACTTACCAAAGTTTCACGTTTCACAACACAATTTACACCAATAATTATTATACGGCACAATTGAATGCGGGAATGCCTCTCCTGTGCTCCTGGCTCCTGCTTCCAGTATAGTAGGTATGTATAGTTTCCGTTTCGTTGAATGTTTGTGTGTGTTGTGTGTGTCAAGTGTGACCAACTTCAAATTAGAGATCCTGCCCCACTTAGGCAAGAAAACTGATTAATCCTGCCAAAATCTAAAGCAAAAAAATGCCAATATAATTTAAAAATTTAAAATATATAGACACAATATTTTTTGGAGTTTTATGTAAAATAATTGATCTAAAAGTGAACTTAATTAAATTATACATTCATCATTCTTGATCACTTTTGTCATTTGTTTAATCATTTCTTTAGTTGGCTGGAATGAAACGCAGTCACCATATTCACTAATGCCCTGTTTAACATGTAAAATATTTATTACATGTTTATCTATTCCGCGTTTTTGTTTTGATGAGGTTGCCATAGGCATTTTAAAATTCCTATTTACTTTGTTTCCCTTCTCGATACTGCATCGTACTCTTTTTGTGGACTGTAGCGGCTATACTTCCAAATCTGTCAGCTTATATTGCTAATACTGCCAAATACTGCCGGATTTCTAAAACGTCAAACAAATGTGCCAATAGAGTAAAATAAAGGGCTGAACCTGCCAAAAAGGCAGGATCCTGCCACATATGGTCACACTGACAAAGTTTTTTTTTTAGTGTTGCCCATGCCCAGTTTATTTTTAGTAAGTATTTGGTATCGTTTGAATCGACTACTCGTTGGCTGTATGAGGAAATTGTTTCAAACGATTCAGAGCCATATTTCGTTTTACAAATAAGGTTAAAGTTGGCTGGTACGCGACGAATCATGGTTTCTCACTTCTCCAGTTTCTTCTGTCCTCTCAACGGCAATGACGTTTGAGAGACCAAATGTGGTTCCACGGAGGTATTTATTCCTATTTATTCTGCCTGCCACATGGACGTATAATCCTCCGGACGGAGCTTCAAATACAAAGTAATTGAAGCACCAAACAAAAAAGCGCTGCGTAACTATGTGTGCGTGTATAAAGGGATGCCAGATGAAAAAACATTACCCATTTAAAAAAAAAACATTAATAAGATCTCCCATTAACTTTATTAAGTTTTAGTGACAAATATTGTTAAAATAAAGGTAAAATAAATAAATCATTGAAAATATTTGCAACTTATTTAATATTAACAAAGTTTTACTAACACTTTTGTTTATTAAATTTTTTGTAGATTTTTCTTTTGTTATCGATACATCTAGAAATTCCTTCTAATTTAATATGTGGTGAAAACAAAAGTTTAGGTATTTTTCGATTATGTATTTAATTAAATCTGTTTTATGTTCTATTCCTATAATATTTTGTCGTTTGCTATCAGTTTAACTAGAATTTTTTTAAGCAAGTACTGATGTTCTCTTCCATTATCGATATTCGATACGCACACTTAACGCGATAGCTGAGCAGATCGACGTATTCCACTGTTCACTGAATGACTTCACAAGGGTAGCATATTCGGTAGTCTGTTATTGACTGGAATTAATTATTTTAGTATTTTGGTTAAATGTAAGCTTCTCTATCGTATTAGGTAAGGCCTGTTATGATAGATGTAAGTGTGATTAATAAATAAATAAATAAATAAATTATATATTGTTATTTATTTTATCTTTAAAAAGACTTCGGACCACCATCTCGCATGTGCAACAAATATCGTACAAATCTTTTGATAGAAAGTTTAAGTCAAACTCCCAAAATCAGCTTGAAAACGAGGGGAGACTTTGAAATTCATCCCTTATTATTTTTACCTAATCATGTTTTCATACGTCATTAGCAATATATAAATAGTTACAAAAATATGTAAATCTCCCACTTTTAAAATAAATTGGAACTTGAAATACTAGCAACACTGATTGATTTCATGATTGATAAAAGGAGGTGTTTCTTTTTCCCTACAACATTGGCCCAGGCATGTACTTACCTCAAAAAAAAAAGTATCAAATTACGTGAAAAATATCGTAGAATCTGAAAAAAAATTAAATATTGGATATAATTGCGCATTTGTACCACCTGAAATAATGTCGATCGAAGATGTTAAAAACTTGCAACACAAGAATTTCAGCCTGGCAATGTCATGATTTACTCCATAGAGTAAAGTCTTAGATTATTAACTTCTAGATTGAGCCACCGCGTGGCTGCACATGAGACAGCACTATAAAATTTCAATGTTGTCATTACGTAAAATTTTCCCTAAATATGACCAAAACCGTGAGATGTTCCGTTGCAACAACTACTTATTACATTCATGTACTAAGTTGCGTATCATAATCCTTATTAAGAGTGCAAAATTATTTATATCGTAAGTATTATTTAAGTTACGAGTCCAGGTTTTCTCACGATGTTTTCCTTCACTGATGTCTGTGATGTCCAACTATAAAAATTATATAAAATTCCTTTTAAAAGGGAGAGGATACCTCACTGGGCATCAAAGAACTAATTAATCATCTGATTAATTTTATTTATTTAACTAGTTGCAATTTTATTGTCAAGTTATGGGAAAAATAGAACTGAGGTATGGTAACACTTTGAAAAACAAGTAATAGGTGACTTTTTGGCGGGAAGTCTAACTAAGCGGGCGGCAAATTTTATTTTTTTTGCAAATATTGCTTAACCCTAGAGTACTAATATAAATTTATTACTGCTTAATACTAATAATCGCCTGGGAGGCTACTTTATAAATAAAGCAAAATTTTAGTACTAAACTTTTATTAAAATGTAACAAAATTTATAACAAAATAACAGGCATACCTCTGCCTTTATGAAATGCAAAAAAATATATATCTGAGAAACTCTTATTTGTCTTAAAATCAGCCTTACACATAATACTTAATTTTCTAACACAGCCTAAAGGGATATTTTTATTAAAAAAAAAAATGTTGATATTTTACCACTGTTTTGGTATAAAAACTACAATATAATAGATAAAGTATGAAAAATATAACAAAAAACTATTCTAATCGTCACATAGCTTACTGCAAACTAAGTCGAACTCAGACTTTGATCTGGTAAAGTGGTAAAGTACTCAGATTTGGTAAAGTGCTTCCGGATGATGACTGTTACATACTCTTAATGTTATATACTCTTTGGTATTTTATGTACTAGCTGTGTGTCTATAGGTTGACATTTAAAATTATTATATTTGTTCCTTAGCAACTTGAACGATGTTGTTTAATTGTAATTTCATATTATATTAATTGGCGACGAGGAAAAACTAAAAAAAAAAAATGAACACAGAACAATTTCAAGAGTTTCTCCGTATCCAGCAGGCACAACAGGAACAGCTCACACAGTTATTCCAACTGCTGGTAATGAACATGTCATGTCAAGGCCTGGAACCAACACCTACCCCTAGTTCCACAACGACACACTCCAACGACACAAAAAGTCGGTTAGCCATTTTTAAAAATTTTGATATGGGAAAATTTCAACCAGACAGTAGAGTTGAAGAATACGTAGAATGTTTTGAAGCAAAATGTGAAATGTTTGCTATTTCACAAGACATACGAAAAGATTTATTGCTCAATTGTTTAACACCTGATATCTTTCACGAAGTGAAGGTGGCACTAACGCCAAATTACGACAGCAGCACTTATGCAGACATCAAAACGAAACTTTTAGACCTATATCGAATTAAAAAAACAAGATACAGAGCTTTAACAGAATTCTGGAACTGTGTAAGAACAAATACAGAGTCCATGGAGAGTTACGCAAATAGACTGAAACATTTAAGCAAAGACTGTGGCTATAACAACGAGTTATTGGAACGACAATTACGCGACCGTTTCGCAACCGGATTAAATCATACTGAACTAGAAACTGATTTAAAACAAAAATGGCCTGAGCTTCAAGAAACCTGTAACGGTGAGACAAAAGAAGTAACATTTGCACAAATCTTCGCCATAGCCCAGTCACGAGAGCAAGCAGAACAAGACACGCCTGGCACAAGTATTAAAAGGATTAAAAAACAGCCTTACTTTTCAAAACAGTCGACAAACCATCAGCAATCGCACAATAGCTCTCCTCGTAAGATAAATAGCACTCAGTGCCTACGCTGCGGTAAACATGACAGACATCCTTTCGATAACTGCCCTGCAAAAAACAATATTTGTGATCACTGCAACATTGAGGGACATTTTGAAAGGTGTTGCATTAAAACTGGCAGAGCTTACATCGCCTCCGGAAGAAAAAAAACCACGAAAACATCACAAAATAAACAAAAATTACATAGAGTTAAGCAAAGTGATAACTCTTCACAATCATCCCACTCAACCTCAAGTGAAAGCGAGGATGAAGACGGCATGGTCTGTAGCATAACTGGCAAGCGTAACAAAGATTGCAAGCGCATTGACGTGGTCATCAACGGCATTAATTGTACAATGGACTGGGATCCTGGCTCATCATTTTCAATTATTAACACTAAATTATGGAGGAAAATCGGTGCCCCGATTTTGACGACTGCACCAACATTGAAAGCTTATGGTGACTACAAATTGAAACCTAAGGGTCTGACAGACGTAATGGTTGAAGTCTGTAATAAAAAAAAGTTACTGCCGGTCGTAGTAATGAAGAACGCCACGCCAATGCTATTCGGATTGCATTGGAGCGAATCGTTTGGAATGGATTTTCCAAAACCAGTGTACTCAATTAAAAGTACTAGAGCAGCAACTGACCTAAAACAGATTTTAGAGAAATATACAACACTTTTTGACGGAAAACTTGGCAAAGTAAAAGATTACAAGGTCAACATACACATCAAAGCAGGAGCGGAACCAAAACACTTACCTGCTCGACCAATTAAATTCAGCATGAAAAAGAACATCGAAGCAGAACTGGAGCGCCTAGTATCTGAAGGTATAATTTATCAAGTCGACCCAAACTTATCTCCTGTAGAATGGGCTACACCAACAGTTAACGTAATCAAACCAAATGGACAGATAAGGATTTGTGGTGACTACCGTAGTACTATAAATCCTGTGTTAATCAAACACTTACACCCGGTACCAATATTTGATCAGTTGCGACAAAACCTAGCGAACGGAAGGATATTTTCTAAGATAGATCTTAAAGATGCTTACCTTCAATTTGAAATTGCACCAGAATCCAAAAAATTCTTAACTCTGTCAACACATAAAGGATATTTTCAAATACAACAGGATGCCTTTCGGTATCGCAACGGCACCATCCATATTTCAACATTACCTTGACAAATTACTTGGGGACCTCCCCAATGTAGCTATATATTTCGATGACATTGCCGTATCAGGAGAAAACCTTACAAAACATCTACAAACATTGTCTTCTGTTTTTAATCGACTGCAACAAGCAGGTCTTAAAGTGAACTTGAAGAAGTGTTCTTTTCTTCAGACAGAAATAGAATACCTTGGTCATACAATAGACGAAAAGGGAATACGTCCAACGAAAGCGAAAATTGACGCTATAACTAAAGCTACACCCCCTACAAACATAAAAGAATTACGATCCTTCCTAGGATTAGTGAATTTTTACGAACGTTTTTATTCCGAATTTACATAGCCTATGTTCTGACCTGCATACCTTGACTGGCAAAAACCAGCCATGGAGATGGACCAAACATGAAAATACAGTTTTCGAACAAGCCAAAGCATGCATTACAACCTCGAAGACTTTGGTGGCTTTTAACGAGAAACGTCCACTTTACCTCGCCTGTGATGCTTCTGAAAAAGGAGTGGGGGCTGTACTTTTCCACAAGGATGGTGACCTTGAACAGCCCATTGCTTTCGCCTCTAGAAAACTTAGATCTGCTGAAAGTAAGTACTCAGTAATCGACCGTGAAGCATTAGGTATTTTATTTGGAATTAAAAAATTTGATCAATACCTCCGGGGAACTAAATTCTTTCTAATAACAGATCATAAACCTTTAATACACCTACTTGGTACACAACGTAATTTACCCAAACTGGTAAATAATCGGCTTGTTAGATGGGCTTTGTTAATTGGGAGCTATGATTACGACATATTGTACAGAAAGGGTGAAAATAATATACTTGCAGACTGTCTTTCAAGATTACCAAATAGTGACGAAAAACCATCTACAATAGAACGCGCTGTTCATAGAATAACTTTACGCCTACAAAGTGAGAGCATGGCAGATCTTGAACTAACTGAAGATTTAATTAAAGAGAAAACTTTGCGAGACCCTATTTTGACACAGGTAAAGCAATGTTTAAAAACTGGATGGAGAGAACTGGAATACAATAGTGATCTTAAACATTTTTTCCGGAAAAGAAATGAATTGTCTGTTGAAAATAACATTATTATGTGGCAAGGCAGAATTGTTATGCCTGACTCCTTGTGCGCTAAAACTTTAAATTACCTTCACCGAGGCCACCCTGGAATATCCGCAATGAGAGCATTAGCACGGTTTTACGTCTGGTGGCCGTCTCTTGAAGAACACATAGACACATTTGTCAAGAAATGTCATAAATGCCAAGAGAACAGGCCCTCCAATCCCGAACTGCCTGTGTTCTCCTGGTCTATTCCTGAAAGAGTCTGGGAAAGAATACATGTCGATTTTGCGGGACCCTTTGAAGGAACTTATTGGTTGATTTTATGCGACGCTCTTTCAAAATGGATCGAAATCAAACCCATGAAATACATCACATCTCAAAATCTATGTTCCATTCTGGACGATATATTTTGTACATTTGGTCTTCCAGAGATGATAGTGTCAGACAACGGGCCTCAGTTCACATCAAGTGAATTCAAAAAATATTGTAAAATTCAAGGAATTCACCATGTGACCTCTGCTCCTTATCACCCCCGCACAAACGGCCTAGCAGAACGTCTCGTAAGAACATTTAAGTCCAGAATGATGTCCAGTGATGGTAATATTAAACAGCGTCTACACGAATTTTTATTCTCCTATAGGAATACTCCACACACCACGACTGGTAAATCTCCGGCCCAAATTATGTTTGGCCGACAGTTAAACTGTTTATTATCCAACATTCGGCCCAACCGCAGAAAGATACTACAGTTTAAACAAGTTCAAGAAAATATAGTTGCATCTTCGCCTGACTACAAAGTTGGAGACAGCGTGTATATAAAGACTCGCATGGATAAAACCTGGCAACCAGCAACAGTTGCAACACGTACTCATAAGTACTCATATGTCGTCACCACTCCTGAGGGGATAGAGAAACGACGGCACGCTGACCACATTCGCCCGTGTCACTCTCTCTGGCTTGGCCACCATCAGGGATTTTAATTTTGATAACACAAAAAAATAGTCGCTAAATAGTCGAAATTAGTCGCCAAATATCAGAAATAGTCGTTCTCTAGTTCAAAAGTTATAAGGGTTTATAGGTGGCCGAGCTGGAGAGAGTCTCCCCAGCTTGGCCACATGACAACTAGGGCACCTAGTAAAGATCTGTTTTTACCAAAAATTAGTCGCTAAATAGTCGAAATTAGTCGCCAAATATCAGAAATAGTCGTTCACTAGATCAAAAGTTATAAGGGTTTATAGGTGGCCGAGCTGGAGAGAGTCTCCCCAGCTTGGCCACATGAAAACTAGGGCACCTAGTGAAGATCTGTTTTTACCAAAAATTTGTCGCTAAATAGTCGAAATTAGTCGCCAAATATCAGAAATAGTCGTTCACTAGATCAAAAGTTATTAAAGAATTTCTCCATACATTGGTACAAGCAGGTACAAAATACTTAAGTAGTTTCTGACAGTAGGTAACTATGATGTCATATGGTGAAATGTTTCTTTCAAAACATAAATATAGTGATTCTATAATGTGAACCCACCGAGGAAAAGCTATACAAACTCCAAAATAATAAGTAATATTTTATCTTTATTCAAGCATTCGAAGTAGCGTACATGACAGTTGTCAAATTGATCGGATTTTTAAATAAATTTGTGTGCTTTTAATATATTTCCCTTATTATTTAGGTGTGTAAGAACAACAGAAACAGAAAAAGTCTTTGGGTAAGTTTGAAATGATATGAACGCAAAAATATAGTAAGTAAAATATTCTAGTTTTTTAACAATCAGTTATTAGGTACCTAATGAAAAAATGCCATTTGATGAGATATTTTAATTCAAAAAATACTTAGCAATTTACCTATATAAATCTACTTTCCGAAATATTTTCACTTCCGACAAGATTGCCGGTAATGTTCCCACCAATATTCCCACCTCGGGCAATACAATAATTTTAATACCTAATAAAAAATGTATTATCCAAAAACCAGATGTTTTATTAAACTAATAACCTAGTAACCTTAATCAGAGCCATTTACTCATATAAGGTATCTAAGTACATACTAGTGATGTGTCAGATACAGGTACATATCCGTAGAAGAAGAAAGATTCGTATCCGTAGATTTTTTGCCAGTTCTTTTATGTTATTAATTTTCAACAACTGATTAGATGAATGAACTATTAAATTTCATTTTTTTTGTCTGTTCATGTTTATTGTATTAATATATTCAATTATTTAAAAAAATACTAGAGGGTAAGTACCTACTTACAATAGTTTTGACGTATTATGGTAAATCACTATATTCTTATTTCGACAACAAAAAAAGTTTTATTATTCTAACGTAAATTAGAGTCTCTAACGTTATAATTTGTTAAAACCGTTGCATGCGATTGTACATCTTGACACTTAATAGACCAAGAGCAAGGTTTAATGTTTTCATAGAAGTTTACGGCACTATAACCTAGTCATTTAAAACATAGAAACATATATATAATTGAAAATTTATCTTTCTCTGACATTTGTAAAGTCTTTTGATCGATAAAACTAGAAGTATATTACACATATTTATAGAAATATCTTTTTTCTTGGAATGTTTTCGTAGACTTTTCTGTCTAGCTCTTGGACTATACTTTAAAAATTGAACTCATTGTAACTTCATATCTAAGACCCGACTATTTCTGATATTTGGCGACTAATTTCGACTATTTAGCGACTAATTTTTGGTAAAAACAGATCTTCACTAGGTGCCCTAGTTGTCATGTGGCCAAGCTGGGGAGACTCTCTCCAGCTCGGCCACCTATAAACCCTTATAACTTTTGAACTAGTGAACGACTATTTCTGATATTTGGCGACTAATTTCGACTATTTAGCGACTATTTTTTTGTAAAAACAGATCTTCAATAGGTGCCCTAGTTTTCGAGATATACATGTGGCCAAGCTGGGGAGACTCTCTCCAGCTCGGCCACCTATAAACCATTATAACTTTTGAACTAGAGACCGACTATTTCTGATATTTGGCGACTAATTTCGACTATTTAGTGACTATTTTTTTGTGTTATCAGAATTAAAATCCCTGATGGTGGCCAAGCCAGAGAGAGTGACACCATTCGCCCGCGTGTAGGTGTAGTGGAGCTGCCACATGAGTCGTCACCCATGCCAGTTCGGAATTCACCTATAGCAGAACAGTCATTGCCAGCATCACCAGTGACTTTAACTCCAACACCCATAGCAGAACACACATTGCCAGTAACACCTGTCACTTTATCTCCAACTGCATCCTCATCAAAAACTCCATCGTCATCAAACGGAACACTATTCGTGACCCCACATTCTGCCGTTGACGTGGAACCAATCGCATTACACCGTGCTCGACGCTCGATCAAACCACCGCGCCGACTTATAGAAGAAATGTAAATTATTAAGTAAAAGGGGGAGAAATGTTACATACTCTTAATGTTATATACTCTTTGGTATTTTATGTACTAGCTGTGTGTCTATAGGTTGACATTTAAAATTATTATATTTGTTCCTTAGCAACTTGAACGATGTTGTTTAATTGTAATTTCATATTATATTAATGACGGTATTGGGGAGCTTCGGTCTTGAGGATCAGGGTCATCTAGCACAATATTTTGTAACTCATTTTCGAGTCAGTATGGAACAAAAGTGGGATCAACCACACTGTCATCAGAATTGTAATCCGCGACTTCTAAATTATCCTCGGTCTCACTATCAGAGGTGTCAACTTCCAAGTAATTTGCTATCTGCTGCTCGTTAAGATCCATCTATGAAATAAAACATGTATTTTATATCTTATAATAGTGAGTAAACAAAGAAAAAACTCATAAATGTAAATGAAGTTAATAGTAAAAAACCTACCTTTAATACTAATGATCGCCTCCCAGGCGATCACGTAGGCAATATCTCGGGAACGCTGTATTCCCGCCGAGCCCGGAAGCTCACCCCGTCGCGTCGTGGGCTACACTGAGTTGGCGCAAAAGCACGGCGCGACACGTCCCCGCAATTTCAAAATAACCAGAAAAAACCGACCGCAGGTGGCCTCACAGGCGATGATTAGTACTCTAGGGTTAAGTTTTGTTCTCGCTATTATACCGAGTAACACACACAAACCTACAATTTACCCATCCTAATGGGTACACAAAGCGACGGGGAGCGGGAGCTCCCCGTTGAGCGGAAGCGAAGGTATAACCAGACCTTACCTTCAGAAGAAAATAAGTATTTGCAGTACTATAAAACGAACTATACTCGACTGTTTCTCGAAAGTAGCACGAACTTCGACTACACCGTATACGTGGAGTCTAAGGAGAAAGAGAAGATTGGTAATAAAAATCCTTTTAAGCTGACACAACTGTTCACCGACAATGTCAAGGGCATCACCGGGGTCCACCGTATAAATGCTTATTTTGGCCTTTGCCTTGGCATCCAACTTTTTGAAAGCTTCTTCACCAAGTTCTGCCCCAAATTGGCGTAACATTTAAGAAAGCTGCAGCAGCTAATGGCTTTTTAAAACAGGAGAAGTTTTTTAGTGCAGAAAAAATGAGAGCATTTATTCCTGCCCACCTGGTAGAGCGGGTTGGCATCATCAAACATGTACCAACAGACATCTCCAACGAAGACATCTACAAGTCCCTATGTTGTGATGCTGATATCATTTCTGTGAAGAGATTTATGAAGAAGGACTCAGAAAAGAAATTACAGCCTATGACCACTGTGGCTATCACCTTTTCAACAAACTCTCTTCCTGAGTTTGTATACCTCAAACTTTTCAAATATCAAGTGTACACTTATGTGCCACCATTAGTACAATGTTACAGATGCTTCAAGTTCAACCACTCTGCCAAAGTCTGCCGGGGAGAGCAAATGTGTTCTTCTTGTGCCGGGGCTCATCTGTACAAGGAATGCACATCAGAGTTCATTCAATGTATCAACTGCGGTAAAGATCATCTAGCGATTTCTCGAGACTGTCCAGTAAAGAAAGCTAAAATGGAAGAAAAACGGAACAGGATCCTGAACCAGAATCGCACATTTGCCTCTGTAGTTGGTAAGTTTGATGACAAAAATTTCCCCCCTCTAAAATCTAAAAATGTAAATACTTCTGTAAATAAAAATGTAATCTCATCTACTGTATCTACACCTGCTATTGTCGAAACTCCTAAGTCTCCAGCTATGACGTACAATCTATTGCCAACAATGAAATTATTCTTAAAGCTATTGTCAAGTCCTTGGTAACCTTAGCAAACTCTTCTGGTAATGAAGCTATTACAATGAAAAAAATTAAAGATGTTTTCTTGCAAAATCTTATTTAATTATGGATATTGGATCACAACAAAATTCTAACATTAAATCTTACATTACAATAGCTCAGTTTAACATTCAAAGTGTCAACAATAAAAAACCTTTATTAATTAACTTTTTAACAGAATCAGATATCGATATTTGTTTATTAAATGAAACTTGGTTAAAAGAAAAGTCAGATTTCCGTATTCCTGGTTACAATACAGTTATACAAAATGGTCCTAATGGTCATGGTGGAGTAGCAATTTTAATTAAAAGTTCTTTCAAATATCGTATTTATAGCACTCCCTACTACGATTTTCTGCAAACAGCTGCTATTATTTTAAAAACAAGTTCTGGTAGCCTCTCACTGGTCTGTGCTTACAGCCCTCCCGGCGGGGGTCGCTTCAAGTGCAGGAGATTGAAGCAGATCATAGACAGCTTGCCCAAACCACTCATTCTTTCTGGTGACCTGAATGCACATCATTTAGCTTTTGGTTGCATTTCTTCTAACTCAAGAGGTAATGATGTTTACAATTTGTTGGATGAGTGTGATTTATGCATTTTAAATACTGGATCTCCAACTACTGTAGGTACTATTCACCACAATCCATCAGCAATAGACATTTCCTGTGTGAGTCCTAACTTAGCTCCCTTGTGTGAGTGGAAGGTGCATGATGACCCAATGGGTAGTTATCACTTTCCCACCATAATTACTCTTCAAGTTTCCACTGAACAATTTATCATAGGTCCTTCAACTGAGCGATTCTTATACAGCAAAGCAGACTGGCCCAAGTTCTTTTCTGTAAGTGAAACAGCTTTTAACAACATTTTGTTAGACACACAAGATCCCTTATCAGTTTACAATAGTTTCTGTGATAAGTTAAATGATATCAAGTCAGATTGCATCCCCAAGTTAAAACCAAATCCAAACCCTCATAAAATTAGAAAGCCAGTCCCCTGGTGGGACAGTGAGTGTAGTACTGCAGTGCAAAGCAGTAAATTAGCTTTGCAGAATTATAAATCTATACCTACATTAGCTAATTACATTGAATATAAAAAAATAGATGCTCGTAAAAAGAAGCTGCTTTGTGAGAAAAAGAAGAATGGTTGGAGATTGTTGTGCGAGTCATTCAATAGGTACACACCTGTTAGCATGATTTGGAACTATATAAGGAGATTTAAACGCGCTGCTTGCAGTAGATCCTCCAAAAACGATGAATGGATCCCATCATTTTTAAATAAATATGCTCCACCATCTCCTCCTGAAAAAGGTGTTGACACAACAAGGTTAAAACATATTTTTGATTCCATGGGTAGTTCTGAAGGAAGTTTTTTAACTGAACCATTTTCAATTTCCGAATTAAATGTAGCTTTAAGATCAAGAAAGGATACGACACCAGGTCTTGATGATATAACTTATAAATTAATACGCAAATTACATCCTATTGCGCGTGATAAGCTTTTACAGATTTACAATTTACTATGGAGCTCTGAGACCATTCCAGAAGCCTGGAAAACACAATGTGTAATTCCTATTCTAAAACCAGAGAAGCCAGAAAGCGATTGCAATTCTTATAGGCCAATATCTTTGTCGTCATGTGTTGGGAAACTTTTCGAGTGCATGCTAAAATTGAGACTGGAATGTTTTAGTGAAAAGAATAACATATTACCTAAACAACAGTTTGGTTTTCGCAGAGGCAAGAGTGCCGCTGATAACTTCACAGCTTTCATTTCAGACATAAAGAATTCTTTCCATAGTCATTCATATGTAGTTTCAGCTTTCCTTGATGTCAGTGGTGCTTTTGATAATGTAAATCCATCCATTCTTGTCCAAATTCTTAGCAAAGTAGGTGTCCCAGGCAAAATCTGTAAATGGATTTTTTACTTTTTATATGACAGACTTATGTATGTTAAATTTAATAACATTCTACATGGGCCAAGACATGTTTACAAGGGCACTATGCAGGGGTCCACTATATCACCGTTGCTCTACAACCTCTACACCTCTCAAATAGCTTTACATTTAAATAACTCTTCTATTAAATATCTGCTATTTGCAGATGATATTGTAATTTATAGTGTAAATAAAGATGTCAATATAGCCATTAACAACTTAAATTTTGGCCTTAGAGAGATTAATTCTTACTATAACAGTTTAAACTTAAATATTGATGTGGGAAAAAGTAAAGCAATGGTGTTTTCTAGACGCCTCTTGGATTTGACAGAGATACTATCAGTAGAGTACAATAACAACCCATTGTCATGGGTAAAGGAGAAGAAATTCCTTGGAGTCTATTTAGATTCTAAGTTAACATTCCAATCTCATATAAATTATATTATTAAGAATGCTTGTAAGGGTTTAAACATCCTCAGGTCTTTGGCTAGGGTTCATTGGGGTGCTGACCCTAAGATTCTGGCCAATTTGTACAAGAGTATAGTCAGAAGTCATTTTGACTACAGTAGTTTAGCTTACATGAATGCTAATATCTCTTTAATTAATAAACTGGACACAATTCAGAACAAAGCACTCAGAATCATCACTGGAGCCATGTGCTCCACTCCTATAAACTCAATGGAGGCTGAGTCTGGAATCATGCCACTAAAGTTAAGAAGAATACAGATTGCAAAAAAATTCTGCCTCAAACTATTGACTTCTGACAATAATCTAGTACTAAGTCACATTTTGCCATCTGGTGACCTCCCAGACATGTTTGTAAATAATTCTAATATAAGTGTAGAGGAAATTGTATCTGGGCATTCGCCTGAATTATTAACACGTTGCCTGCCATATGGAAATCCGAATACATTTGCGTTTTTCATCAGTCGTTTAAATGACTTGAAATGACTTATTTATAAGATTTCTATATATAATATATGTTTTTATATACTTTTTTTGTATATTATGTGCTGTTTTTAATCCGCCGGTCATTTACACCCGGCGCGGCGCAAATGTAATATTTTTTTCATTGGAGCCACGCCGGTCATTATAAAAAAAATCACGCCGGTCAAAAATCATTAATTTTCTGTTTGTTTTTTAATTTTAAATTACTTTGATCTCAACACAACATAATGTGTCTCTAAATAACACTAGTCCTTGATTTGTAATAATAAAAATATTTTAAAAAACATACTGTCTTTAATTTACATCATAATTTTGTTTGACTCGCTACAAAAACATTCATACAACCAAAAAATTATAAAAATATTTTGAGGCCAAGTTATCTAAAGTGATCATTGGGGCCGCGCCGGCCACTTGTAATGGTATTTTGCGTTACACGCATGGCCGTCAGCGAGCAAAAGGTGTTCAAGTTCACCTTAGTTGTGCCGGTCATTTAAGCCCCCCATGGCCCAAACGCTTCTACCAAGTGCCGGTCATTTGGACCCCCCATGGCAGCTAACGTGTTAAAAGTTTGCCTTAATGTTAAAAACCTGTGTAATGGAGGCCATACACGCTAGGTTTTGCATGATGGTTTTAGCCGTGCATGCATAACCGACAGGCAAGCCCTAGCGTGTATGTGATTAAACTGTACAGTTATCGGTGCATGCAAACTCGGTTATGCTTGTCGGTTTTGCATGCACAGTTATAACCATCATGCAAACCCTAGCGTGTATGGCCTCCATAAAAATGTAAATAGTCATTCTGTGTTGCCTTTGTATAATATTGATTTTAAATGTGTTTCCTCAAAGTTACTTAATATAGATTTAACAAGAGATATTGAATTTCTAGAATACTTAGATTCTCATGTAGATATGTATAAAATGTACACAGATGGCTCTAAAGGTGATAACTATGTTACATCAGCCTTCTATGACCCTCAATTAAAGATGACAAAATGTTATAAATTAAATAGTAATTGTAGCATATTCTCTGCAGAATGTTATGCAATTGTATCTGCTCTTAAGCATGTAATTAATGTAAATAGTTCTAGTATTTTAGTTATAACAGACAGTATGAGTGTTTTGTTAGCTCTCCAAAGTAATATTCTTAGGTATAGTTTAAATTATATTCTTTTTGATATTTTGGAATTATTGTTAGCTTTAATAAACAGAGGCAAATGTGTGAAATTCAAATGGGTACCTTCACATAGTGGAATATCTGGAAATGAAGAGGTGGACAAGGCAACTCGTGGAACCATCGATGAAGACCACTCTCTGGCAGTAAATGTTCCGTTCACTGACTACCACTATAAGCTTTCAGAAGACACTAAACAATTATGGCATGATACTGGAAGATCATCAGTCTCGAGAAAGGAAGATGGTATGCTTCGATCCAGGATGTCCCGCCGCCCAAACCCTGGTATAACAAACACAAGCAAGCCAACAGTAGAAACTTTATTACCACCATCAACCGGTTACGGTTCGGCCACTGCAGGACCCCGGCTCATCTTGCAAGACTTAAAATATTTACAGACGCTTCGTGTCAGTATTGTGGAAGTGATATCGGTGACCTAGAACATTTAATATTTAACTGTCAAAATTTTAACTATGAACGTTTAGTTTTTGCTACTGACTTAGACTCTGCAAATAATGGTACAGTCCCCTTAGATTTAAGACACATTTTAGGTCATCCTAAAAACTTTTTTGCCATTTATAAATATATTCAAAATACTATAGGGAATTTGTAAATATTGTTCAAAAAATGTTTGATTTTAAATATAGGTAGGTAGTTTACTTTTAAGTTAATTTAATCTCTTTATGTAATAGGCTAAGGACTTGTATCCATTGCCAATAAACTTAAAAAAAAAAAAAAAACAAGTAATAGGTTATGTAGATAAAAATATAAACGATATCGCTAGAAAATGTCCTTAATTTTGATCGAAAGCCATGTAATTACATACACACAAATGTATTTATTCAATCAATGCACAATAACTTGTAATATTTGCATCCTTACGAGTGAAAAGTAACATTCTTATCTTGCTTTCTTTCTGTGCGGCTTTTGCAGCCTAAAATAGTGCATCCTCCCATTTTATAGCACAGAAAACGCACTAAACACTTAACTACTGGAGTCAATTTCTCAAATATACATTAAAACTATTGGTTTAATTACCGAAATTGTTATAAAATTGTAAAAACTAATACGAGCCGACCATTCAATGACAGTGACATCCCTTTGTTTGGCTAACTTTTCAATGTTCGCCAAGCGAAAACCGGCCACGCCGAACGAGACAGAGCATGTTATGCTTTGTCTCAATTTTCTTACGAAATTCGTATATATGCTTCTCACTTTCACACTTCTTTACAACCTCATGGTTACGTCTAGAAGTTAATAGTCTAAGAGTAAAGTAATATAGGTATCACTCCATCAATAATGCGTTTTGTTGCTTCATTTTATTAACCTAAAAATGTATTAAGGTGAACGCAGACTTGGCCGCACCACACGCGCCGCAGTCTTCGCATTCGAATTCTTCATATGAAGTTCTATGCCACCTCGCACACCTACCCGCGTCGCAGTTGCCGCAGACCCTGAAACGACAACAAAGAAAATGCGATGACTGCGGGGACTGCGGTGCGGCCAAGTCTGCGTTCACCTTTAAGGATTTTTTCTGTGTTACAGATAGTATTTTTTTCTAGTTACATTTGTCGTGAATTATTATAGAAAAAAAAAATTTCCAAAGGGAAAAATTTAAATTCTTATACACTGTATAAGAGAAAAAATCTAAAAATATATTATTGAGGTAGCTTATGCAAAAAGCAGCCGAACAGTGTTAGTTTTAGTTCATAAAACACACGTGACAGTCAACCAACCAATCAGATCGCGCGTAGCGTTTGGTTACTGCTTACTTATTATTTTACGAGTGAGTTCAGTAAGTTTATCAATTTACGAAAATGTGGACGTAAAATATTACAATTTATCTCCCGTTTAGAATCCTACGAAAGTTTATAAACTTCCTAGTAGATTGATAAACTTACAGATCTTGTTATTTTCCGGTGACAAATAAATATTTCTACCGATTTTTTATTGTAAATACTTCTTGAGACAATAAACACTTTCATTACAGCCTTTATTTAATTTGTACACACTACACACTTAGAAATTACATTTCATGAAACTTGCAGGGTGTATTTTTGTAAAGAGTTGTAACCACTAAGAAAGGATTTATGGAAATATTATTAAAAAAAAAAAAAACATTAATCCAACTGCAATATCGAAAGTAATAGGGATGACGACACCATTAAAAAAATGGCATTCCGTTTAGTCCGTCTGATAGATCAGCTAAAAATACGGGACACGTATTTTTTGTTTGATCAAATTAATAAAAAAATACAAAGATAAAGTGCAACAAAGTTCCGGAGCGGGGGCTTTTGACGTCGTTTTTTGACGTAACCGTCCTGCAAAAATTGTATAAGATCGTGACGTCATGCGCAACTTCAACGCACTGTATCGTCGTCATTCTTCGTTTACGAGAAAAAAAATACGTGTCCAAATTTTTTTGACAATCTATCTGACGGACAAATTACTTTTTTTTTGTCATCTCGCCTATTGCCACCAACTTCCGAAATTCCAGTTGATATTTAGATTTTTTTTTATTTCACTTTTTTTTTCAAATTATTACTCAGGCTTAATGTAGCTTTTTAATGAAAAAAAAATATATTGAATAGACATACATACTTCTGACCTTACTTCTGACTATCCGACCGACTGACATTATTAAGTGCCTGTAAATGGTCTAAAAGTGGAATATAAATGCTTTCATTTTGAAAAACAATCCTCTTTTCGGCTTTCGGGTTTAAATAACAAAATATTTATTTAACGACATCTTTATTTCGAGGTTTAAGCACTCCAACGATTTCTGCGTAAGGAGATTCGTCGGTCTTGGGTGGTGCCTGTCCATTCCCTGGTCGGATGTCAAGCTCCGCGTATAACAGGTTGCTAGGAGTCGCCTGCAACGAATGATTAATCAGGAAGTTTCTTATTAAGCTTAAATAATCAATTCAGTTTAGTTGTCCGGATACTATAGTACAAGCTCTGCGTAGTTTTGGATCAGTTTACCATGTGTGAGTTGTACAAGGTTTTTTTTTATGGAACAGTCCCACCACACTATACCACTGCAGCTCCTGAAAGCCAGAATCAGCTGTGGAGTCCGCCAGAAAAGCGCTGAGCAATGAAGCTCGGCGAGTCCCGGAGACACAATTCAACTTTCTTGGATCCCGCATCGAAATTAATCAGAAAAGAACAGCGGAGGAGTAAGTTACCTGAGGATATTTATTATTTGTTCATACACTCCATTACAGTGTCGTGATGGCTCAGTGGATAATGCCTTCGGCATTAAGTCCGCCTGTGTACCATTGTGCATAAAGACTAAATAAATAAATAAATAAATAGATAAGGCGCCCGCCTCGTGTGTAAGAGGTTGTGGGTTCGAATCCGGGCAAGTACCAATGTGACTTTTTCAATTCATATGTACTTTCTAAAGTTTATCTTAGACATCACTGACATCCCGTGCCTCGGAAAGCACGTAAAGCCGTTGGTCCCGGTTGTCATTCGTAGAACTAAAAACTACGCAGAGCTTGTAAGCTCTGCGTAGTTTTGGATCAGTTTACCATGTGTGAGTTGTACAAGGTTTTTTTTTATGGAACAGTCCCACCACACTATACCACTGCAGCTCCTGAAAGCCAGAATCAGCTGTGGAGTCCGCCAGAAAAGCGCTGAGCAATGAAGCTCGGCGAGTCCCGGAGACACAATTCAACTTTCTTGGATCCCGCATCGAAATTAATCAGAAAAGAACAGCGGAGGAGTAAGTTACCTGAGGATATTTATTATTTGTTCATACACTCCATTACAGTGTCGTGATGGCTCAGTGGATAATGCCTTCGGCATTAAGTCCGCCTGTGTACCATTGTGCATAAAGACTAAATAAATAAATAAATAAATAGATAAGGCGCCCGCCTCGTGTGTAAGAGGTTGTGGGTTCGAATCCGGGCAAGTACCAATGTGACTTTTTCAATTCATATGTACTTTCTAAAGTTTATCTTAGACATCACTGACATCCCGTGCCTCGGAAAGCACGTAAAGCCGTTGGTCCCGGTTGTCATTCGTAGAACTTTGACAGTCGTTACTGGTTAGCTAGAAACTCTGACCAGTCTAACCAAGAGGTATCGGGTCGCCCAGTTACTGGGTTGTGGAGGTCAGATAGGCAGTCGCTCCACGTAAAACACCGGTATCCAGCTAAATCCGGTTAGGCTGGCAGCCGACCCCAATAGGGTTGGGAAAAGGCTAGGGAGATGATGATGACACTCCATTACAGGCTTGATCTCGTGACGTGACTGCTAAAGGGAGTCTCAGGTCTGATTCCCATCCAGTAAAAGTGGTTCTAGCAGTTTGTAAGAGTCAGGAATTTTGAAGTTAGTGCCGTGACAACCACGTACTTCAGAAAACACGTTAAGCTGTTGTTACTTGTTAATAATAATAATATATTTATTTGCTCGAAAACATGGTAAGTACAAGGTTGTTGCAAACATAATAAGAGATCCCCCCGCCTTCCCCCCCCCCCCCCCCCGTTGAGATTACCCCGCCTGTTCTTTGCCTGGTCATGTTAGATAAAGTTGGATAATTAAATAGGGTGACTGGTATTAGTGTCCAATACTTAAATACGCGATAGTGCATGATAACAAATATTTTTTTATTACGGGAGCAAAGTAGAAATCGCGAAAAAAATATTACCAGTAGGTACATTAGGCAAATATACTGAACAACTGATTTTATTCGCGATTTCAGGGTGGTTCCCAAAGTAAAAGTTGTTGGTTATCATGAGAACAATCACGTGTTTTAGTATCGTACACGAGTTGCCAGTCACCCTGTATAAACATAAGGCCTCACTCACTGACATTAACCTCATTGTTATGCGCAGATCCTCGACAGTCGATTTCTGATTCTAGTGAGACTATACATAATATGTACTTATGTGGTTATTTTACCATCATCATCTCATCATGTAACTATTTTTAATTTGTCCAATAAATAAATTTCTAATCACTCAGGCCAGTTGTACGTAAATTAATCTCAGTATTGAATGCGAATGCCATCGTCTTTAGTTTACAGTTTACAAGCTGTTATGAACCGCTCTAAAAATACCTTTTCTACAACAAAAATCGCAAAAGATTGCAATTTCCTGACAGCGTCTGTGTTTCCAAATGCATATAACCCGGATGTATTCAAGGGACGAGTGCATATTCATCTTTTGGGTGAGCTCGCTCCATCGTAGGCCCCGTCTATGCCCTCGGTAGCCCGAGGGCATAGACTGGCCCCGGGTCTGGGACCAAGAGCAAGCCCATAAGTTATAAAAAAAAAACAAGATAATAAACTTACATAAGTCTCCAACTCGAGTGTGTGTTCAGACTCTGTAGGTTTTCGGCAAAACCTTTTAGTAATCACATAAATTAACAATATCATAATTACGATTCCCACCACTGATGCTATAGCCGTAATCGTTGACGATGTGTCTACAAAAAATAATAGTTAACTTTAGCAGCTCAACTTTAGCAGTTTAACTAAAAAAACCAATGTCTAGAGACATTGGTTTTTTTTTTTTTGGTGAGTGGGAAATCATCCAATGACTGCTCCCGTCCTGGGTGCGGCGGGAGGGCGTGTCAGACTCTTACAGACTAAAACCCACTCATGTTCCTTCGATTGCCCTTTATGTTCCAGGGTCACGGTAACTAAACTAGACATTGGTGCTGATTTTCTTGTTCACAAACTTAACTAAATCTAAGTTTAAGCCTTCAAATACACGAGATTCGATACATAATATAAGCACCCCGACAGCTGGCTGTCGCTTGGTCGTTGAAAGGTTAAGCAAAAAAATTTTAGTTTTGACCTGTCAAATTAGACGCGAAATAGAGAATTTAGACGCGAAAACATAACCACAAAAAATACGACGATTTAGTTCGGGTGCTGGCTAATTTGACAGAACTAAACGAATACGTATAAGCTGTCCTTTTCTTAATGAAATGGAAAAAGAAAGATACACTTAAATTAAGTTTGTGAACAAGAGAATCAGCACCATCGAAGATATTTGGTTAATTAAAAGTAGGTTCAGAATCATTAAACATAAAACAGCAACAAACCGGTAAATATAATTTGGGTCAAAACAGGTTTAATTTAATAAAAAAAAAGTTAATTCTGTGTCACAGAAAATAATAAAATTTTGCCGAATGCTCGGCCGAAGTTCGTATTCGGTACAAACCACATTCGGCCCATCACTTAATTACCCATCGATACGAATTTGTTTCTTTGGTTTTTAGGGTTCCGTAGTCAACTAGGAACCCTTATAGTTTCGCCATGTCTGTCTGTCTGTCCGTCCGTCCTCGCTTAATCTCGGTGACCCGTTAGCACTAGAAAGCTGAAATTTGGTACCAATATGTATATCAATCACAACGACAAAGTGGTAAAATAAAAATTGGAAAAAAACGTTTTATTAGGCTATATGTAAATAGGGAAGTGGTTTTTTTTTTTATTTCAACCCTGACGTGTGATATATTGTTGGATAGGTATTTAAAAGTGAATAGGGGTTTACTAAAATCATTTTTTGATAATGTCAACAATTTCGGAAATAATCGCTCCAAAAGGAAAAATCAAAGCGTCCCCCCCCCCTCTAACTTTTGACCCGTAGGTTTAAAAAATATGAAAAAAATCTGGAAAGTAGAACTTTATAAGAACTTTCTACGAAAATTATTTTGAACTTGATAGGAAGAACAGTTTTTGTACAAAAAAGACAAAAATGGTGTACAAAATAATTTCTGCGTACTTAGTATGTCAACGTAACAAATAGCCTTTTTTTAAACTTATAAGTAGGTACACTTATTGTGACGAACGGGAAACTACGGAACCCTACATTGAGCGTGGCCCGACACGCTCTTAGCCGATTTTTTATTTGTTTGGTTCGTTAAACGCACTAATATCAGAAGCTACTTGTTAGGATAAAAAAAACCGGGTTTAACCGGTATTTTATTAACCGGTTCCGAGACTTAAATATCAGCATCGGTATCTCAGAGATAATCAGAATCACACTTACCTTTTTCACTTTTATTGGCTTCTTTGTCTTTCACGGTTACTTGGTTCTGCCTTAAAAGTTCAAATTCAGTAAAGTCAGACACCGTACGGCCTATGGTCGTTGTATGTGCCGTGGCGGAAATACTGTAGCGTACACAAAATAAAATCATGTGATTGTAATCATTTCCTTCACTCAAATATTGAGAAAGACGGCGATCGTTAAAAGTTCTGTTGAAGAGCCCTTTTGAATCGATTAATCCTATTTTTGTGTATGGATCTGTAAAAAAAAAGCACGGAATAGAGGCTGGCTATTGTAAAGGTGGCCATTGACGCTCATTTTTCGCGTCAGTCTACTCGTAAAACTGTGGCTTCACTCCAAATGGTTTAGGCAGCCAACCAGCTCTGGCAATTTGACACACACTCACGATCAAATTTTGACTCTGACGCGGACGCGTCAAAATGATCGACATCGACAATATCAGCTGTTTCATAAATTTTGGTCCGGAAGGGAATCCGGTATTTGACACCATCATCAATTGACGTACTTTTTATGAGCTGTCAAAACGCAATTCTCCAATAGATTTTGTATGCCAATACCAGCTTGTGACGTCACAAGCTAGCAACCCTATTGACTAACTATTTATTGATTTTAAAGCAATTAAAAATCCAATTTAACAGTAAATTAAAAACAAATCCGATACTTAGGACTAATAAAAAGATAGGTTTTATAAAAAATATGTCTTAGATTTATCGGTTAATAGTGTCAAATACCGTATTGTCATATTTGTAAACAGGGTGGAACGTTTCAATGGGCGCCGGAAGAAAACTACCTTAAATCATTAAGATAGATTATTTTACTTAAAAGGAACATTCCCTTATTTTTAAAAAGAAATAAAACTGCAATCCAAGGTTTTCGAAAATTTGCTTGGCACACTAGGGAATCGAACTTACTAAAATCCAAAAAAGTAACATTCTATCTATCTCAACGATTTAAGGTAGTTTTCTTCCAGGGCCCATTAAAACTTTCCACCCTGTATATATAGTCATATTTTTTTCAGTTTTCAGAGTTGGTTACATAATAAAAGTTGTTTGTTTTATGTGTAGAATCTTCTTCTAGCGGGTTATGCAAGACCAAAAAAACACGTAATAAAATGTAAATAATGGTAAAACAATATAAAATTGTAAAACACGTTTGGTAGACAAAACCAAACAGGTTGCTAATTCAAACAGATAATTGTAGCCACACACATTACCACGTTTATTGACTCACCGCAAGAAACAAGAAACAGGTAGTTCTGAAAAGAACTGTTTTATACGTAATAATATACGTTGTTCACGTTCCTGACATTCCGCAAGAAATATTGATAGAAATCAAGAGTTCTGAAAAGAACTGTTGTCACATTCTGCAACCAGGACTGCGCTGTGAATATTACACGCCGCCATCGTGAGCACCAGGAACATCGAGTCACTATCTTCAGTCGCCGCACTCAACACTTCAACACTTCTGCACTCGACGGGGGCCGCCGCGCCCTAATGAAAGCGCGCGCCGGCCCGGCACATCTACTTATGCCTTCGCTTTTGGCGCGCAAAACACGCGCGCGCGCCTCGAGCTCACAAGCGCACCGTGCGGATTTCTCGCGACAACTGTGCTGTGCGGTGATTGGTTTAAAATTGCTTGTAAATTATTGGTCTACATTTTTGTCAAGAGTGAAATTATTTTAATGTAAGAGTTTTTATTGGTTAGAGCTAAAATTGTAAATAGTATTTAAGACGCGCTATTTTTCAAATAAATATATTATCGACAGAAGATTCTACAAGTTATTTCTTCACCTTCTGATACCTCCAAAGTTCTCCAAAGTGGTGACCCCGTGCTGCAACACTGAAGAAAAGAAAACTACGGCGAAGCTCTGCCCGTTCAAGAACAGAAACTCTGCACGTTCAAGATCACAAGCTCAAATCCAGTTCAAGATGTCGAATCCCTGCCCGTCTGAAGAACAATCCACCGCGTCATCGCAACCCGTACAGAAGACTGAAGCTGCCGGCATATCACTCACAATGCGCATCCCACCTTTCTGGCGCGACCGACCACGACTCTGGTTCATCAGTTTCGAAGCCGCAACTAACGACCTCAACAAAAGACAAGCTCAGCTCGCACAGATGGTCATCGCACAGCTCGAACGCCAAGATATTGAGCAAATCATGGACCTGCTGTACAACCCACCGGAGAAGGATCAGTACCAAGCCATCAAAGACAGACTCATATCGGCGTACGAAGAATCTGACAGCCGCCAGTTCCAAAAACTGCTGTCCGATATGGAGCTAGGAGACCAGAAGCCGACGCAATTACTCCGCCGCATGCGCAACCTCGCCACAGATAAAATACCAGACTCCACACTGCGACTTATGTGGACAAACCATCTCCCGTCACACGTCCGCTCAGTACTCGCAGTCAGCGAAACATTCAGCACGAAGACAGCGCTCGACGAACTCGCGCTACTCGCCGACAAAATCATGGAGCAGACATCGGCAACCCAAGTCGCAGCCGTGCATGCTTCACCACCACCAGCATCACCATCTACATCACTAGCAGACACGCAATATCTCATCAATGAAATAAGAAAATTATCCCTGGAAATCGCCGAGTTAAAAACATCAAGACATTACAACAACAACAACAACAACAACTATCGCCGCAGTCGTCATACGTCACGGAACCGAAGTACATCAAGACCACGCCATCGCGAAACATCGCCATCACCGTTCTGCTATTACCACCGCCGCTTTAAAGAACAAGCCCGACGCTGCACATCACCGTGCTCATTCAAAAAAGATAAGTCGGAAAACTAGACGGAACGTTGGAAATGGCGGACACCGGCGTTCAAGAAAAGTCCCACCGCCTATACGTCACAGACAAGAACTCTAAACTATCATTCTTAGTCGACACCGGCGCAAACATATCCGTATTACCACGAAGAAAGGGACAGATACCACAGCCGTTACCTTTCCAGCTATACGCAGCGAACAACACAACTATAGCTACGTATGGCGAGAAAACATTAACTCTCGATCTCAACTTAAGACGTCCGTACTTATGGAAATTCATCGTTGCTGACGTCACAAAACCAATACTCGGAGCAGACTTTCTCAAGCATCACCAACTCATCGTCGACTTGAAAAATAGAAGATTAATCGACGGTGTTACGAGCCTACAAGTCAACGCACCGCTACGAGTATCGAACGTACCTACTGTACGCAGCATCGACATGTCGCAGTCATACCACCAAATATTAGCTCAGTACCCCGGAATTACAAGATTGACGTCGATGAAATTAAACTCCGATATCAACGTGCAACATTTTATCGAAACAACGGGACCACCAATACACAGCCGAGCCCGACCTATCCCGCCGCATCGTTTCGAAACAGTGAAGAAGGAATTCGAAAATATGATCGAACAAGGATTATGCCGACCAAGCAAAAGTCCATGGTCATCACCTCTACACATCGTGCCGAAGAAAAATGGCGATATTAGAGTATGTGGTGATTATCGCCGACTCAATTCTATCACCATACCCGATCGCTATCCTGTACCACGTGTCAAAGACTTCACTCATCACCTGTCCGGGAAAACCATCTTCTCAACAATAGATCTCAACCGTGCATACCAACAATTAAGCGTGAGAGAAGAAGATATACAGAAGACAGCCATCATCACCCCGATGGGATTATTCGAATTTCCACGTATGTGCCCTGGTTTGAAGAACGCGGGACAAACGTTTCAACGATATATACACGAAGTACTACGCGGATTAGATTTCGTCTTTCCATTCATCGACGATCTCCTATTGGCATCTGAAAACGAAGATCAACACAGAGAACACCTCCACACCGTACTGAAGCGATTAGAAGAAAATGGCATCACTATAAACCCCGCCAAATGCAACCTAGGCAAACAAGAAGTCCAGTTTCTTGGTTACACCGTAACGCAAGAAGGTATCAAGCCACCGCAACATAAAATTCAAGCAATCACCGATTATCCTCAGCCGACTACAATCGAAGAATTAAGAAGATTCCTCGGAATGATAAACTTCTACCGCGAACATATTCCCAACGCCGCAGTACTACAAGCACCACTAAATTCATACCTACATAACGTAAAGAAGCGAGATAAAACTCAAATCACATGGACTAGCGAAGCAACTCAAGCATGAAGCAGCAAACCAGTGGAGTGCGTATAGGCATGTTTTTGTTCTAAATCAAAGTCACCAGATAACGAAGGGGTGGAGCTAAGCTTCGCCCGCTGTGATTGGTCGATGAATTTGACAACTGATTTTTTAGGGATTGCAAAAGGGTGATTAAAAAAATATCGATATCGATAATTATTCAAATTATTAGTTGTATAAGACCCGATTTTGTAATAAAACAGGGTTTTATAAAAATAAGGTTATATTAAAAAAGGTTTCGCAATCAAGCAGTAGCTTAAATCAATTAATAAAAAAATAATACACTTGATTATAAAACGGAATAGTTAAATAAAAAACGAAAATTAACCCATTTTTCTTTAACTTCCGGAATATTTAGAAATCTAAAATGAAAACATTAAAACGAAACATTATTTTTATTTTACCATTAAAAATTATCGATAAAATAATTTATCTACTGTGTTTTGTGAAGTCACATCACTTCAGGACACAGTACGAAGTACTTACGAATAGAAAGGGATAGACTTATCTAATATTCTAGTGAAAGTAAAGGACTTTTTCAAAAGACATCAACGCGGTATGACTTTTTTCGAATCCAACCAGTTTAGCTTGAGCTCTCTAATTACCAAAAATGTAGATGAATATAATCATATTTTACTTACCGATGAAAACTTATGCCATCTTTTTTATAACTAGATGTTTTAGAACATTTTCCGCACCATTTTATTGCACATGTACTCATTTTTGCTTCGGTTTTATACGATAAATGTATTTTTAGGTAGCGAAATTAGGAAGTGTGCACGGATCCAACAACTGGTCAGTACTAAAAATTGCACTCATACCTGCGTCTCTTATAAGTGATATTCCATTTAAGTGTCGTGAGCCCGAATCACCCGTATGAGCGGTCAAGTGGTTGTATAGTCTTTGAACTCAAGCGTTCGAGCAATGTAAAGCCAGCATCATACAAGCAGCTTTACTCGCTCATCCATCGCATCACGCTACGCTAGCTTTATTCTGCGACGCATCCGATAACTCAGCTGGCGCCGTACTACAACAATACCTAAACGAAACATGGCAGCCACTCGGATACTATTCGAAGAAATTTAGTGAAGCACAAAAGAAGTACTCTACTTTTGACAGAGAACTACTTGCTATATATATGGCAGTCAAACATTTTCGCAAGACATTCGAAGGTCGTCATCTTATCATATTCACGGATCACAAACCGCTAACATATCGACGGTTAAAAGGCAATAGGGGATAAGCGACATTTTGGTCAAAAATGAGTTAAATATGCCATCCTACGTAATTTTTTTTTCTCTTTCGAATGCGCCTACTCCCATGGCTCTACGATGACATTTTTGGCGTTTATGCCCTTGCAAAAAATTGTAATTTACTAGTATTACTTTTCGCAACCGACAAAAAATCAGATCATTTTTTGCTTCAAAGGTGCTTGTACCCCTACAAAAATGATTTATTTTGGGATTATTATCGGTAATGCTTTTTTACTTCATAAGGGAGTCAAGCTTTTGGTTGGTTAGGCCTTTTAAGCTTTTCCCTCAAATAGTACAAATGTTGTTTATCGCCTACTTCCATTTCGTAATTTAACATAGCTATGGCGCTTGTACCCTAAATACAAAATTCATTTTCTTATTAGTCTGTCGGTTAAATCCTATTACCATTCAGTACTTTATGACAGCTATGTAGGTTATGCCCTATTACCTACATTTATTTTAATAGCACACTGTTGGTTATACCTTACTACCGTTTACAATATAAAATGAATTAGGTATCATGGTGTCGAATTTAACCTATATCAGTATACTCACTGAAACGGAACCCTAAGAGTAAGGACCTAGTCTTTTTCTATGTAAATCTACTCCCTAATACTTATAAGGTACTTTACCCCTCTCTTACGAGTTAATAATACCCATTTTATCCTTTATCTTGATGTAGGATCTTGTTGGTTGCGCTAATTCATTATTTTTAGGGTCATTTCATCCATATTTCTTTAGACTCACGCAATGCTAAATGTTGATTATCCTTCTTTGCCGTTGAATTCAAGTGACATTGAGTGTCACTAATGTCTTATATCCTAGTATTGTTTTGAAAGCCGAGTGTAACTTGTACTCTATTATCTTTTATACATCCACTGTTTAAAGTACCTTATCCTTCTTTTCCTATAACACTTATTGTACTGTCTAGTCTCATATACGTTTTTACTTTGCGATGTGAGAAATCGGTATGTCGCTTATGCCATACTTCCTCATTGAAAAATTAAGAGCTATGGTTATAAGCGACAAAAACCACCTTAAATAATGTTAAATCATTAAAACTAAAAATACCAGTAACTGCTCCAATTTTTTCTGATTTTATAACGGTTTTAATTTTCACGATATCTAAATAAATGACAAAAACACATCAGTTTTTCTAAAAATTAAAACTTTGAATGGCTTTCCTGAACATTTTACTTTTTGTCGCTTATCCCCTATTGCCTTTTAACCGCCGATATGTAATGTCGAAAATGCAATCCAACACAGAAACACCGCGACGAACAAGACAGCTGTTGTTTATCAGTGAATTTACCACTGACATACGTCACGTCAGCGGTAAACAAAATATCGTCGCCGACACACTCAGCCGCATAGAAACAATATCGTGCCCAACATCGATTAACTTCAAGGACATAGCCAGCGCGCAAGAAAGAGACAGCAACATCGAACAATTATTACAAGAAACCAACATCAATCTCAAGAAAGTAATAATACCTAACACAGACGTCGAGTTGTACTGCGAAACATCTACGCCATATATACGACCGTATATACCGGAGGCACACAGACAGGAAGTTTTTAACAGCGTGCACAATATCAGTCACCCTGGTACCCGCACGACTCGAAAACTTACAACTCAAAAATATTTTTGGCCATCAATGAACGCAGATATCAGCCGTTGGACTCGAACCTGTATACAATGTCAGAAAAGCAAGATACAACGTCATACATTCTCGAACATCTCATCTTTCCCGCCAACCGACCGCTTCCAACATGTACACGTCGATATTGTCGGACCTCTACCTACAACATCTCAAGGACATCGTTACCTAGTGACAATGATCGACCGACTAACAAAATGGCCTGAAGCAATCCCTACAGACGAGATATCAGCTGTTCGAATAGCCGACATTGTTTACAAACATTGGATATCAAGATTTGGTTGCCCGACTACAATAACAAGCGACCAAGGTCCTCAGTTCGAGAGTCAGCTGTTTCAAAACTTAATGAAAGTGATGGGAATCAAGAAAAATCGCACCACTCCGTATCATCCTCAAAGCAACGGTATGGTCGAACGGTGGCATCGCTCGCTCAAAACATCATTACGAGCCAAACTATCGGACACAAGTACATGGGTCAACGAACTCCCGACAGTGCTACTTGGTTTACGAGCCGCACTGCGCACTGACACCGGAGTGAGCGCCGCTGAACTTACCTACGGCTACAACCTACGTTTACCCGGAGATTTTTTCGCAAGTACCTCCTCATCCACACCCTCAATGGATTATACTTACGTCGAAAAACTTCGTGACGTCATACAAGTAAACAAACCTCAAGCAATCGCCGAGCATCACAGCAATAATAAGCGCGTATTCGTGCATGAAGATTTACACAAATGCAGTCACGTGTTTATCAGAACTGATGCAGTCAAGAAACCACTTCAAGCTCCGTATGAAGGCCCTTATCGTGTCATAAACCGAACAGAAAAAGTATACACTATACAGCTACCAAATCGGCAAGCAAACATTTCGATTGACCGACTGAAGCCTGCATACGTCATAGCGGAGAATAACAATACTTTACCTTCAAGCAATATTACCATCACCAATACATTACCTTCAAGCAAGATAACCATCACCAATACATTACCTCCAAGCCAGAATACCATCACCAGTACCAATACCTTACTTCCAAGCAAGAATACCATTACCGATACCGTTACCAAGCAAACCACGGCCAGTACCACATCAAGCAACCAGCAAGCACAAGTACCTACGGCCAACGTGACGTCACAGCCCGCCATCAACAAAACAACACGCTCGGGCCGCGCCGTCAAGCTGCCGGTACGCTTCGCTTGAGGGGGAGTACTGTAGCCACACACATTACCACGTTTATTGACTCACCGCAAGAAACAAGAAACAGGTAGTTCTGAAAAGAACTGTTTTATACGTAATAATATACGTTGTTCACGTTCCTGACATTCCGCAAGAAATATTGATAGAAATCAAGAGTTCTGAAAAGAACTGTTGTCACATTCTGCAACCAGGACTGCGCTGTGAATATTACACGCCGCCATCGTGAGCACCAGGAACATCGAGTCACTATCTTCAGTCGCCGCACTCAACACTTCAACACTTCTGCACTCGACGGGGGCCGCGCCCTAATGAAAGCGCGCGCCGGCCCGGCACATCTACTTATGCCTTCGCTTTTGGCGCGCAAAACACGCGCGCGCGCCTCGAGCTCACAAGCGCACCGTGCGGATTTCTCGCGACAACTGTGCTGTGCGGTGATTGGTTTAAAATTGCTTGTAAATTATTGGTCTACATTTTTGTCAAGAGTGAAATTATTTTAATGTAAGAGTTTTTATTGGTTAGAGCTAAAATTGTAAATAGTATTTAAGACGCGCTATTTTTCAAATAAATATATTATCGACAGAAGATTCTACAAGTTATTTCTTCACCTTCTGATACCTCCAAAGTTCTCCAAATAATGATTAATCATTTTTGGGTTAAGCTCGCCATTGTACATAAGTTTTTTTTTTGTATTTTTTTGCTTTGTTTTTATATTTTATGTTTATTGTGTGCAATAAAGAATATGATTAACTGCCGTTCAAATTAGATATTATAGACATTTTTATTTCTTCTCTTCTAATTATACATTGTGCTGGCTCACACATTATTTTCATTGTTTTAGGAATGCTGTTTATTTGTAAACTTGTGAACACTATACTCGCTGTCATTATGTAGCTTCCTTTTCCTAATTTATATAAATTAGTAGTTGCTTTTTTATTATATACAATGTAATTTTTGACGGAAATGGTTATTGGATTATATTCATTCTAATTCACATTTAACCATGTAAAAAAAAACTTTGTAACACTATTATTTTTAAAAGAGTAAGTATGGAGTTTCTTGCCCATTCTTCTCCATACAATACTACATTTTGGAATGGGCAACTAGAATCACCTTTGTAAACGACGTTTCTAAGTGCCTTTTTTGGCCTAATGAAAATAAACGATTTGACTATTGACTATAAAACGACCGCGATTGCAATTGCATCAGCTCACAAACCTAAAAAAAAGTGAGTGACGTAGTAGGCATGATCCGTTCTTCATTCGATGGGGTATCTAGCACGCGTGTCAACAATTTATTATTCTTACGAGGCATTTAGTAAAAATTTAAGATATATTATTCTTTTAAATATACATATTTAGAATGAGAATTGAATACTGAATAGATTCCTATATCCCTCGACTTATCTAACACGATGTATACGTTGTATTTTTGGTCTTGCATAACCCGCTAGGAGATCATTCTACCCATTAAAACAAACAGCTTTTACTATGGAAGCAACTTCGTTCTACATTCTTCATGTTCAATTTAACGATCCATATGTTTTATTAACCACTAGCTTTTGCCCGCGACTTCGTCCGCGTGGAATAATAGTTCCCGTTCCCGGGGGATTTCCGGGATGAAAACTATCCTATATCCTTTCTCGGGTCCCAGACTATATCTGTATCAAATTTCATTCAAATCGGTTCAGTGGTTTAGGCGTGAAGAAGAGACAGATAGACAGACAGACAGAAAGACAGACAGACAGACAGAGTTACTTTCGCATTTATAATATTAGTATGGATAAACACCCTGTATATTGTAAACAAAAGATTTAAAAGTGATGAGCGCGAGCGGTTATGCTCTACTGTTAAAATAACAAAATACTTACAGTTTTGATCGCATTTAAATGTAATTGGTCCCGATTTAGAATAATATCTTACAGTTTTGCTCGGATATGGTTCTGAAACAAAAATAAAAGTAAAAAAAAATAAGTAAAGACACTAGCTACCTAGTCATTGTTCAATTTAACACTCATCATTTTGTCAGTGACTACATTCAATGATATTATAAGTAAAAAGGTATAGATAGGTTATAGGTCAGCCAGTGGTAATTTCAAATGTGGCTAACGCCTCATTGACTTCAGTTGCAAATTATATTTATCTCTTTTTCACTCGCAATACTTGAATCATGTCATCCTACTTTGACGTCTAATTGTATGTGTGCGTTAGTGTGCCGATTTGAAGATAGAATGTCGTATAAGAACTACATACTTATAATATCATCGAGTACACGAACATGATGGGTGTATTTAAATAAAATAAATAAAGAATCTTAATATCTTGTAATTAAAAAAAAATCTGTACCATTTTTTATTTAAATCTGTTGAGTAGTTTTGACGTAAAAGCTAAACAGACAAAAACTTAGTTACTTTCACACTTATAATATTATAGTATGGAAGTATGGACATATATGTAGTATGTTAGTTGTCTGGTTACCATAACACTAAGCTCTGCTTAGCTTAGGATCAGATGGCCGTGTGTTCCAAGATAAGTAGATATTATATAAAGCAGCTTAAGAATTGTACTAACCATAATCATTGTTTGGTATAAAAATCTGAAATGAATTAGAAGTCAAATCCCATAATTTCGTATGAATTGTACAATAAATATGTGTGTTGTTATCAAACTTATATAATCTCATTTGAAGTGTAGTACCGCCTTTCTTCACTTTAGGTATTTTTTCAATGAATGTCTCTGTAATTTACAAAATGCTTATTCAATGCTAGATTAGACGATTAGATCGGTTTTTATATTTAAGTAAAAGCTTTTTATTTCATTTGTTCACTAACAGGCTCATGTCTGCTGCTCATGGGCGTTTGTGCTAATAAAGATTGAATTTATGCGCCTGTGTTTCCGCGGAGTTCGTAAGCCTCATGACTCAAAGCGGCTTTCGACGTCGACGGCTCATCCACCGGCAGTGATCCTGGCACTGTGTGTAGGAGCCTTTACAAGCCGCAATGCCCGACTTGCACTTAAAAGATGCACATGAGCCCATCAGTAAACAAACATCACTACATAAGTACCTAATATAAAACATAGTCGCTTTCTCTGTCCCTATATCTCTATACCCATATGTATGCTCAAATCTTTAAAACTACACAACGGATTTTGATGCGGTTTTTTTAATAGAAAGAGCAATTCAAGAGGAACTTTTTTAAGTATAATCCATGCTTGTTGCGGAATGGTTATAATAGTTACCGTGAACCGTTGCATAAAGGGCAACCTAAGGGACATGAGTGGGTTTTAGTTAGTAAAAGTCTGACACGCCCTCCCGCCCCGGGACGGGAGAAGTCATAAAAAAATATCTATGCTTATTATAGTAGAGAAAAGCCGTGATTTTGAAAGATTTGTAACACCCGTGCGAAGCTGGGGCGGGTCGCTAGTATGAAATAAAAAGTCAGTAACAGCGGAAACATAACATAACACAAAATGCAGAAATATAAATTTTTGCATTTGTCGTATTTTTTTTTTAGTCAAGGGGTGTGAGTTTAAAGGTTAGAAAAGGAGATTCAAATGCCAGTGCAGTTTTCCCCTTGACATTAAGAAAATTAAATAGCTTCCTCTGACAAAAGCAAAACCCAAAATGCAACGCTTCAATAGACTTGACTACATCAGATATAAATGTAAACATCATAATTATAAACCAGCTTTTCCCATTTTCCGGGACGCAACCCGGTACCGGTACCCATTAAAATAAAATACCGGGTCGTAATATTTCCGGCTTGTTTTAAAAATTACTACTATCAACCTACCTTAGTACCTATAATAAAACTTACTTAGTAACTAAATTGAATTCTAAAATAAATTAGTTGGTATTAATAATATATTTTTACTACTAATAAATGTGTATTATTTTAACTAATGGAACCAGTTTGTCTTAAAAAATAATTAGGTGCATCTTTCTCTTTTCATTTCATTAAGAATAGGACAGAAGATAAAATTAATTAAGTCCTGTCAAATTAAGACATTCCAAAGATAATTAAGTCGCGATTAAAAACATGGCGATTAAAAATACGTCGATTTAGTTCAGGCGAAGTCTAGTTTGACAGGATTGAACTAAAATGTATCTTCTGTCCTTTTCTTTAAGAAATGGAAAGAGAAAGATGCAATTAACTTAAATTTAGTTAAGTTTGCGTACAAGAAAATTAGCACCAGTATCAAGATGCATACATTGCAGAACTATGATAAAATTATGTTACTTTTCAAATGACGACTTTAATAATAAAATGGCGTTTATACTATATAGCATACTACATAGGTGCGTTCTTAGGGTCAATTTATACTAGCGCAGAGTCGAAGGGCATCAAAGCGTCATTCTCAAACTGAACAAAACAAATTCAACCTTAACTCCACAGCGTAACGCACATTACGTCTGAGATTTTAAAAAGTCGCGCGCATTCGCGCGTTTGCGCATGAACTACGCTGATTGGTGCGCGCGAATTCTCGCGTATATGTCGCAGTCATCTGGTTGAATCAGCTATTTGATTGTTTGACTAGCGCGTTCATTAAATAGCAACATTTAATTGAATGACTAGGCCGAAAGCTGATTAAATTAAACAAGCGTCACTCAACGTCCAACCTGATAGCTGATTGAAGCATAGCCCTTTGAACAGAGCGGACGTAATATCAGTCAGGTGATTGCAATTTAGTTCATTTTTTTTCCACTGCGGCGTTAGTAGTCACCAAAACAAATATGGCGTAAAATAGCTCGCGCAGATAGCACTGTTTTGATATTATTTTATTAAATTTACTTGTAAGTGACTTATTCTTGATAAAATAGTGTGCCTGCTGTGTGACAGCAAGGATTTACCTATTGATACTACTATTTTTTTTTTAATTAAAATCATAATAAAGTGTGTCATGTCATGTCCTCATTTTTGTTATGTAAAGGTAAGTTAAGTTTTAAAGTTGCGAACTTATGGTCACCCTAAACAAACATTACAAAGTCGACTATATCCCATTAAACGACTATGCTAAATGACGTTCAGTCAAGTCGTTGAACGTTACATTAAACAACTTGACGAGTTGTCGTTTAGTCATTCAATTAAATGTCGTCATTCAATACACGCGCTAGTCATACAATCAAATAGCTGATTTAACCAGATGACTGCGACATATACATGAGCCCACTAGCAAACCTACGCGTCATCGATGCCCATTACTACACGTACGGGAGCGTATTCTGGCAAATACGTACGCGGCTTCGCTTATGTTGTAAAAAAATTGACGTTTCGATTCGCTTCGACTCTGCGCTAGTATAAATTGACCCTTATTTGTCGATTCGCTTGTTCACAAACTATACTAAATTAAAACTTCAGTGCATATTTCTCTTTCCACTTAATTAAGAAAAGGACAGAAATGTAATAATTAAGTAAAGACACAAACTTTTAACGTTCATTTGGTACCAATTATGTTCAGCGTCATCCGGGAATTGGCTTCCATCTCCTAAAGATACGTTACACGTTAAATATTCCAAATGTTTTGTACAGTTCACTCTGGCAGTTGGTTGTGCTGAAACAGAGAAAAAAAACTAAATTTAATAAATATATAGGGACAACCTTCTCACGGCCAATTGATCTTAAATTAAACTCAGCAAAGCCTAATGTAGTGCGGTGATAACCAGACAACTCATATGTATACATACTTTTAGAATTTATAAATGCATCCATACTAATATTATAAATGGGAAAGTGTGTCTGTCTGTCTGTCTGTCTGTCTGTTTGTCTTTCTTTCACGGCAAAACGGAGCGACGGATTGACGTGATTTTTTAAGTGGAGATAGTTGAAGGGATGGAGAGTAACATAGGCTACTTTTTGTCTCTTTCTAACGCGAGCGAAGCCGCGGGCAGAAGCTAGTATTGTATATTTTTTCAAAACCTAATAGTGTCATGTACTGGTTTCCTTTTGATGTCCATTAGCGTAAGCATTATTTTTAGTTTTCATGCTTTTCAAATTGTGTTGTGCTATGACAGTGATCCTTTAGATCCATACTAATATTATAAATGGGAATGTGTGTCTGTCTGTCTGTCTGTCTGTATGTTTGTCTTTCTTTCACGGCAAAACGAAGCGACAAATTGTCGTGATTTTTTAAGTGGAGATAGTTGAAGGGATGGAGAGTAACATAGGCTACTTTTTGTCTCTTTTTAACGCGAGCGAAGCCGCGGGCAAAAGCTAGTCCTCTATAATGTATACTGTTTCTAACCGTGAAAACCTGTAATTGGCTTTATGTTACATAATCTGTTTTCATTATTTTAAGTATAGCTGTTGGTTTTCCATCTGAATAAATAAATATCGATACGTGTTTAGGTATCGTACACTAATTGCTACTCACTTATCAATTAGTGTACGATAGGTACTTAAAAACGTGATTGTGCTCATGATAACAAACACCCTTTTTTGGTAGCTATTCCTCATATCCGCATGCATCGCTTTTTAAAATCATCTAAAATATGCACCGCAAAAGAATGGAATTCCCTGCCAACGTCTGCTGTGTTTCCTTATTCATATCACCGGGAAATATTCAAGAAACGAGTGCATAGGCATCTATTAGGCAAGCTCGCTCCATCGTAGGCCCCGTTTATGCCCTCGGGCTAGTCTGGGACCAAGAGCAAGCCCATAAAAAGTAAAAAAATTAAATAGAACAATTTATTATGAGAGCAGAGCCGGAATCGCGAAACATATCAGCTGTTTAATAAATAAGGCAAACATTAATGTCCTGAACAGTTGATTCATGAGCACAATCACGTGCTTAAGACTTTAAGTATCATACACTAATTACGAGTCACCCTAAGACCATATATTATATAAAAAAAACTTATTGGCTTATTGATTAACTGACTGTTTCTTTCAACACACAGCCCAAACCGCTGCTCCTAGAGACATGAAACTTGCAGGGTGTGTTCTTTGTGAAGAGTAGGTAACCACTAAGAGAAGATTTTTGAATTATTTCAGTTGCTAAACGACCTTAAATCACTTATTTATTAAAGACAAGCTTTTGCCCGCGACTTCGTCCGCGTGGTAGTTCCCTTTCCCGGAGGATTTCCGGGATGAAAACTGTCCTATGTCCTTTCTCGGGTCCCAGACTATATCTGTACCAAATTTCATTCACATCGGTTCAGTGGTTTAGGCGTGAAGAAGAGACAGACAGAGAGAAAGACAGACATACAGAGTTACTTTCGTATTAGTAATGGATAATGTAGCTATGCGTTAATTACTAAAGGATTTGTCACACTGGATGCGTTCTGCGGCCTGCGGTCAAGTCAAAGTGAACGCAGCCCGCATCATGTATGAACAACGCTGTCGGTCGGGGTCAGCAATCCCCAACATGCGTTCTTTGGTTGTGCTCGCACGGTCAGATCGCATTCTATACAAAATATATTGATACCGACAATGTTGTTCATACATGATGCGGGCTGCGTTCACTTTGACCTGACCGCAGGCCGCAGAACGCATCCAGTGTGACAAATCCTTAAATCACTTATTACAACTTTTACCATTCTATTACATACCTTCACATTTTCTTTCAAAATCAATGCAAATTGTACAAACATTGTCATATTTTCTTATACAGTTCTCGCGAAAGACATTGTCTGAAACATAAACATAGAACCATAAAATTTGGTTTCCTATCGATTCATTACACACGATCCATTTTAATTAAGCAGGATTTGATCTGAATCATGATTTTATGTTTTTTTTTGGGGTGTGGGAAATCATCCAATGATTGCTCCCGTCCTGGGTGCGGCGGGAGGGCGTGTCAGACTCTTACTGACTAAAACCCACTCATGTTCCTTCGAATGCCCTTTATGTTCCAGGGTCACGGTAACTATTATAAACATTTCGCAACCCCGGCAGGCGTTGGCCCTGTTGGGCCCCTTCCTGTGCTGACTCCTTCTCTACAGTCTTACTTTAAACGTTATGGTAACCCACTAGATGGCCGACTGTGAATCGTCCCAAGACGTTTATTTATTTATTTACTAGCAAACCCGGCGAACTCCGTTTCGCCACCAGATGGCTTTGATTTATGTAACACTAGCTTCTGCCCGCGGCTTCGCTCGCGTTAGAAAGAGACAAAAAGTAGCCTATGTTACTCTCCATCCCTTCAACTATCTCCACTTAAAAAATCACGTCAATCCGTCGCTCCGTTTTGCCGTGAAAGAAAGACAAACAGACAGCCAGACAGACAGACAGACACACTTTCCCATTTATAATATTAGTATGGATTTCGTTTGGTGATTAAAAGATGAAGAAAATTTTTTTGTCTTTGCTAAAAACCTCACGGAGCCCGAGACGTTTCCAACGAATGCAAAACCGTGGAAATCGGTTGCGTTCTGGAGTTATAGCGTCAGGAAGGAAAACCCGACTTATTTTTATATAGTAGAAGATTATTATTAAGAACGTTAATAAAAGGCCAAACAACGCGGGTGAAACCAGAAAGAGAGTAATAGTAATGTAACCTTCGAACACAAGTGATTCGAGACACGATATCAGCGCGACAGCCGGCTGTCGCTTGGTCTTCGAAAGGTTAGAACAATTCTTACCAGCAGTGCCTGCAGCTTCATCCCTTGTGCCAGATAAAACCTTTTTAGTGGGACAGCTGTTTCGTCCGTTGTATACCATCATAGATACAGACACACTTCTTGTGTTCATCAACCTCACCATAATTGGAACTATTTCTTCTTTTGGTATCACACCTTCTTTAGCTGGTCCTGTAATTTACAATTAAAATAATCTATACTTATAATTATAAAGAGGAAAGATTTTTGTATGTAACGAATAAACTCAAAAACTACTGGACTGTTTTCGAAAATTCTTGGTATTTGATAGGACTTCTAATATTTAATCTTTTGTCCTTTTTTTAATTAAATGGAAAGCAAAAGATGCACTGAACTTCAATGAGTATAATTTGTGAACAAGGGAAGCGGCACCTGGGGCCGTACCACAAGCCCTTATAGCAGTATTATTTTGATATTGCTTTCAGTGGGAAAGAGACGACGCTAGACAACGTGTCTAACGCTGCACACTCCTGCAACAGGACTAAAACAATCTTACTTTAAACGTCATGGTAAGGGGGCAGTATAATCTTAGGCCCGAGTCACACCGGAATTGCAGCGGCCGGCAGCGGCGCGGCGAGCACTTTCGGTGTGAAATAATTTTAAACTTTAACTACATACTTAAAAGACTAGTATCGCTTGAAAGCTTGAAAAGGTCGCGAGGCCGCCAGCGGCTGCCACCGGCCGCCCGCGGCGCCGCGAGCGGCCGCGCGCCTTTCGTTTCTAGCGACGCTGGCGGCCTCGCGGCGCCACGAGCGGCCGCTGCCGGACGCTGCCATTCCGGTGTGACTCGGGCCTAAATAAAACGAATAATTAATAATACGTACTTTTACATTGCTCACGATCTTTATCAATTAAAGTATCACAATTATCTGAAATCAAATTCATGTCATAAAAAAAACATACTTAATTAAATAATCAAAAACCCAACTGCAATATCGGAAGCCTTTGCTTCTGTTTCATGTACTTTCGAAATTGCAGGGGGTTTTCAGTTTTTTTCGTCAAACTTAATTGATACTACCTACTTAAACTTTAACCGCCTTACTAACAAACGCTGCAAAAAGTTATTACAGGTTTATACGTCAAAAAATGTATGGTTACACAGGCGTTATTCATTGCATAACTTTACACAGTGATTATTAGTAAGGGCATAACTTTATAATAAATATAAAAAACTAAGCGCCTTACTAATAAACGCTGCATAAAGTTATGTGCCAGGCCACACGATGCGGCAACGCGCCGCACCGCATTACTCCGCACCGCACTAGCGGCCACACGAGCAGTGCGGCGCCGCTGCGGCACCGCAATGTTCTTACGGCGCCGCTGCGGCGCCGCTGCGGCACCGCAACAAGCTTGGCGGCTTGCCTACTAGTCAGTTGACGACAATCATGAACATCCCCATGAACTGAGCGGCGCCGCTGCGGCACCGCATTGCTTGCACCCCTCCCCGCCTCGTCTGCCTCGTGCCGTTGTCCGGTGAGCCTGCGGTGCGGCGCCGGAGCGGTGCCGGACGTACGTGCCAGGCCACACGGTGCGGCAACGCGCCGCACCGCATTACTCCGCACCGCACTGGCGGCCACACGAGCAGTGCGGCGCCGGACGGGGCCGCACTACGCCGTACGGCGCCGCTGCGGCGCCGCTGCGGCACCGCAACAAGCTCAGTACTGCCATCCCCATGAACTGAGCGGCGCCGCAGCGGCGCCGCTGCGGCACCGCACTGCTTGCACCCCTCCCCGCCTCGTCTGCCTCGCGCCGTAGTCCGGTGAGCCTGAGGTGCGGCGCCGCAGCGGCGCCGGACGTACCGTGTGGCATACCATCCAATTTTATATGTAGGAAACCGTTGCGGCGCCGCTCAGGCGCCGCGCCGGAGCCGCAACGCACCGTGTGGCCTGGCGCTACCGCGTGGCATACCATCCAATTTTATATGTAGCAAACCGTTGCGGCACCGCTCAGGCGCCGCGCCGGAGCCGCACCGCACCGTGTGGCCTGGCAGGTTTATACGTCAAAAAATGTATGGTTACACAGGCTTTATTAATTGCATAACTTTACACAGTGATTATTAGTAAGAGCATTAGATTCTTCGTAGGTACTAATAGGCCTACCACACGCACAAGCTTCTCCACAGTTTTACCTGCGCAAAATGGCTTGCGCAGGTAATAAAATGCGTAGCCGTGCCGTGGGGTTTGTGCTGTGTACAGTTTTACCTACAACACGCTCCGCCTAAGGCTGCGAATCTGCGATTCCACCAAAGGTGTGCGAGGATGCGTAGCGAGGGATGTGTTTGTAAACAATCAATAGAATCCCTTCATTTACCTCGCCTCGGTCAGCACATGTCTGGTGGAAACGGCTCAGCGGAGTTAGATTTTTGCGCGTACAAAACAAGCGAGGAATGTGTCGAGGTTTGTGTACGAGGGATGTGTTGCGAGGGATTACGTAACCGTACGACAAGCGTACGACTAGTCATTGGATGATTTCCCACTCACCCATTGGATGATTTCCCACTCAACAAAAAAAAAAAAAAAAAGCGTACGACTAGTAGCGCTAACGACAGCAAAGTGAGACGTAAGCGGCAGGCAGGCACCCCCTCGTCGATACATTTCACAGCTTCACAAAGCATCCTCGCACCACACATTAATGCGCATTTTCACAGCTCCGCTACACATCCTCCTAGGCACATTTTCATCGCGCAGCTTTGGTGGAAACCTCCACACATTTTCACAGCACAGCCGGACATCCTTGCACGATACATTTCCATCGCACATCTCTGGTGGAAATGCAACCTTACGCGTCCTACGCATTTTTCTTATCTGTGTAGCTTGTGCGTGTAGTAGGCCTATTAGACAAACACAATTAGCTTACCAGTTACAACAAATATTCTGTAGTTGCTCGCCTGATACGGTATATTATTTAACGTTATATTTATCATTAAAACATCCTTGTTCACGTAATTAAATTCTAACGGCGGAGTCCAACACTTTTTATCTGAAATCAAATATAAAAGAAGATAAATATTTTAATATTAAAGTACATAATAATACTACAGTTTATGTTGCACAATTACGTTTTCAATATCCGTACTTATATTATAAATGCGAAAGTAACTCTGTCTGTCTGTCTCTTCTTCACGCCTAAACCACTGAACCGATTTGAATGAAATTTTGTACAGATATAGGCTGGGACCTGAGAAAGGACATAGGATAGTTTTCATCCCGGAAATCCCCGGAAACGGGAACTATTATTCCACGCGGACGAAGTCGCGGGCAAAAGCTAGTATATTATAAAACAAAGTCGCTCTCCGCTGTCTGTACACATGGATACTTAAATCTATGAAACTACGCATCAGATTTTGATGTGGTTTTTAATCGAAAGAGTGACTCAAGAGGAATTTAAATAATTATGCATAATAATTTAATATAGTAGATGAAATCGGGTTTTCAAAGTTATATAGCACACGTGCGAAGCTGGGACTGGTTGCTAGTGCCAAAATAAAATCTGGGGGGCCAGCTAGGAACATGTAGTTTAAAATATTCATAACGTATACTTATATATTTTTCCTTAGGCTTGCTCTTGCTATATAGACAGACAGGGGTTCAAACGGCCATCATCATCTTCCTAGCCATCTATGTATGTTGGGGTCGGCTTCCAGCCTAGCTTGATGAGCCTTGTTTGATGGGTTGTCTATTGTTTGCCCGAAGATTATATGCCATAATCATCATTTTCCCGAATTTCATTTACCCGAATTTCATTTGCCCGAATGTTTCATTTGCCCTAAAAGACATATGACATACTTTTAATTGCCCGAATTTTAGATACCATAAGATACGAATGCCATAAGTATTGTTTCCCATATTTTTATGTGCCATAATAATTATTAGACATAATATTTAAATGGCATAATATTTAAATGGCATAACAAGTATTAGACAAATATTTAAGCCCCGTAATGGTTTTTTTTCTGTGCATGGTTGATGGTGGGCTAGGTCGACGGAGCCCCGCTTCGCGGGGCTCCTACTTCTGTGTGGTTTATAAAAAAATAACCACGAAGGGGATGGCGGGGTCTATTCGCTCGCTTCGCTCGCTCACACGACCCCGCCATCCCCTTCTAACCTAACCTGTCCGAGTCGGGGTGCCCTAAAGTCCCAATTGCATCCAATTTTTCTTGATATAAACAACCGTTATACACCCGATGTCGATGGCAAATTATGTTATGGCATATCATAATTATGGCATGTGATAATTAGGACATGTGATAATTATGGCTTACAATTATTATGGCAAATGATGTTATGGTAAGTGACTTTATGGGAAACAATGATTCTGGCACGTGACTAATATGGCAAATGAGAGTAGGGCAAATGAGTATTATGTCGTATGATATTATGGCTGTTGACTATTATGGCAAATGAAATTAGGGCAAATAAAATTCGGGTAAACGGCGGTATACCTGTTTGATGATACCCTACCATTTCCGCTCAACTAACAGAGCGTGTGTTCGCACATTCCATAAACAATTAATCAGAACAGTTTTGAGGAAGGAAGAAGAGTTTTAATGTTTCAATTTGCTCGCATTAGAAAAACGAGTATTTTAATAACAGTTATCAGCATCAGAAACTGGCATCCGTCGCCCGCATCTGTGGCTATATTATAAATGCGTCAGTCTGTCTCGCTTTCAAGTCCAAACTATTGAACCGAAGGTACAGAGATAGCCTGAAAAGGGACGTGGGAATTGGGATAGTTTTTATCCCAAAAACCCCACGGGAAAGGGAACTACAAAACCGTGGTGGACAGCTAGTAAATAAAATTGATATAATATCACATTAATTGTCCAGTCCAGGTCCCTTGACAGTCAGCCGCAGAGAAATATTACGAAGCCAAAAAGTTAAGGTAGTACTCTGTCGCCCCGTTACTGGGTTGTGGAGGTCTGATAGGCAGTCGCTCCACGTAAAACACTGGTATCCAGCTGAATCCGGTTAGGAAAAAGCTTCGGAGATGATGGTAGCGTACGTACCATCAAAAGAGCTAACCAATACATCCTTTACGAATCGAGTCTGTGTAGTTATGATTCGCGCCATTTTTCGCGCACCAAAAAACACAAGCCGAGCTGGTCACCATATGACCATCTATGAGGTTTTCTAAAAGCCGACGCCCGGGCAGCCAGATTAACCTGTTGAATGCTCTAATTACGGTTTGTTCCCGAAAATGAAAAAGACCCACGAAAGGTTAACCTGACCGTTTTGTAAATATATGCCAAGCGACTAATATTAGGTAATAATAAAAAAACTATTTAGTCCGTCAGTCAGATTATCAAAAAAACTCGGAAACGTCTTTTTTCATTTTTCACAAAACAGAAAATGACGATTTGGTTCTATTAGACGCTTCGTGTCCAATTTTTTTTATACTGGGTTAAAATATATCATGGCTAAAAAGTGATTGGAATCAATTTAGTTCCTTATTTAGAACAAATTATTTCACGTTTCGCATAAACAAAAACTTAACCTTGTATATAGAAGGTTTTGAACCGTAAAAGGTGTTAATGGTGCCGATTCTCTTGTGCACAAACTTTAAGTTTAGTGCATCTTTCTCATTCCGTTAAATTAAGAAAAGGACAAAAGATCAAATATTAGTTAAGTCCTGTCAAATTTAGACACTCCATAGATAATTTAGACCCAATGTAAAAACATGGCGTCTAAAAAAATATACGTCAATTTTCATTAGGCGCTGTCTAATTTGACAGGATTAAACTAAAATGTATCTTCTGTCCTTTTCTATAAGAAATGGAAAGAAAAAGATGCACTTAACTTAAATTGATGTTAGTTTGTGCACAAGAGAATCGGCACCATTTTCGACGTCCTATGCAGTCCGTGACGTCGTGAGCAGTTTTTGATTTGACAGACATCCGTGGCGTTCAAAAGGTGGCCATTGACGGTCATTTTTCGCGTCAGTCCAGTCGTAAAACTGTGGCGTCACTCCAAATGGTCTAGGCAGCCATCCAACTCTGTAGTGACAATTCGACACTCATGATCAAACGTACGTCAGTTCATCTGACGGACGCGCTAAAATGACCGTAATGACCTTTATGCCCATTTCACACGAGGGCAGAACAGTGAGGCAGAACAGTACTGCTACTGTTTGAACGCACAGGACAATACTGTTCTGTGCGTTCAAACAGTAGCAGTACTGTACTGCCTCACTGTTCTGCCCTCGTGTGAAATGGGCTATTGTCCTGTGCGTTCAAACAGTAGCAGTACTGTACTGCCTCACTGTTCTGCCCTCGTGTGAAATGGGCTTTAAAGATTAAAAAGTCAGCAGTAGCCTAAAGGTGAACGCAGACTTGGCCGCACCGCACGCGCCAGTCTTCGCATTCGAATTCTTTATATGAAGTTCTATGCCACCTCGCACACCTACCCGCGTCGCAGTTGCCGCAGACCCTGAAACGACAACAACGAAAATGCAATGACTGCGGGGACTGCGGCGCGTGCGGTGCGGCCAAGTCTGCGTTCACCTTTATAAATGAATTAAAACTTACAACAGACTAGTCCTTTCAGTGCTAGTATAAAGACGAACAATACTCGTAGACTGGACATATTTTTAGTTCAAATACTGTACTCAAATTGTTACACTTCTAGACTTTCGATGACTGATCTGAAATAATAAGAATAAAGGCATCCATACTAATATATAAATGGGAAAGTGTGTCTGTCTGTATGTTTGTCTTTCTTTCACGGCAAAACGGAGCGACGAATTGACGTGATTTTTTAAGTGGAGATAGTTGAAGGGATGGAGAGTAACATAGGCTACTTTTTGTCTCTTTCTAACGCGAGCGAAGCCGCGGGTAAAAGCTAGTATTTTATAAGGGAACTGGGGGCGAGTCGGCTAAAGCAATCAATAGTATTTTAAGTAAAATGTATAGTTTTTAAAATACTACAGATGTTAAGGAAATAATAAAATTATCTTATCTTATTTTGCCTGTTAATTGTAACATCCATATTAATATTATAAATGGGAAAGTGTGTCTGTCTGTCTGTATGTTTGTCTTTCTTTCACGGCAAAACGGAGCGACGAATTGACGTGATTTTTTAAGTGGAGATAGTTGAAGGGATGGAGAGTAACATAGGCTACTTTTTTTCTCTTTCTAACGCGAGCGAAGCCGCGGGCATAAGCTAGTATTTTATAAGGGCACTGGGGGCGAGTCGGCTAAAGCAATCAATGGTATTTTAAGTAAAATGTATAGTTTTTTTAAATACTACAGATGTTAAGGAAATAATAAAATAATCTTATCTTATTTTGCCTGTTAATTGTAACATCCATACTAATATTATAAATGGGAAAGTGTGTCTGTCTGTCTGTCTGTTTGTCTTTCTTTCACGGCAAAACGGAGCGACGGATTGACGTGATTTTTTAAGTGGAGATAGTTGAAGGGATGGAGAGTAACATAGGCTACTTTTTGTCTCTTTCTGACGCGAGCGAAGCCGCGGGCAAAAGCTAGTGTATAATAAACATTGTACATACGGCTACAAAACCAGTTTTAGCTGACCTCCCATTGTGTATGTTTTTCGTACAATCAGAAGTCAGCTTATACTGGTTTTGTATAGCTTGATGTGTAGCCCACCCACCGTAGTACACATTCGATAACTTTTGAGATAAAACAATATAACAAATAAATAACCTTACTTATCCTTCGAAGACACGTGATTCGAGACAATAGAAATACAATAGCATAACGACAGCCGGCTGTCGCTTGGTCGTCGAAAGGTTAAAACAAATCACTTTTATTTTATAACTTTTAACAATGTATGTGGCTATATAACTTCGTTTATTATACTTTATGTTAAAATAATAAAAGTACCATACCTTATTTTGTTTGTAAATAGTCACTTTTAAAAACAACAACAAAATTTTGCTACTAAAACAACTTCAAGACAAATTTTAATGCAGTTTCAGTTATTCAAAACTTGTAATAAGTATAAAAACAATAAAAATAAATCAATAAGTCTGAATTCATGAACAGAATCTCATCAACTAATTGTGACTAAGTTCATAAATTATATAGTAGGTACATAATAGATATGTATATGGCTTTAAATGTAATGTTTTCCTTTTAAATCATCATTTTCTAAAATTAGGTTTGTGGTTGACGAATGGTGTAAATAGGGAAGTTGACAAATTTTTGGAATATTTTCATTAAATAGGGTGACTAACAACTTTTATTAAGGGAACAAAACCGAAATTTCGAAAAAAATATCAGCTGTACAGAACGTTGGGCAAACATAAACATACTGAAAAGCTGATTTTTTTTCGCGATTTCAGGTTCCCTTAGTAAGGCGGCGGCGGCGCGATTCACACACGGCACCGCGCTCCGCCGCGGAGGGCGGTGAGGCGGATGTCATGTTGTACCAAAACACTTTGAAATCCGTTGATACATAGCACACGTACACCGCACCGCTCGACCGCGCGGTCGAGTGGTGTACGTTTGTTCTCCCTCCGCGGCTGTGCGCGGTGCCGTGTGTGAATCGCCTAAAAGTTGTTGGTTATCATGAGCTTGATAACGTGTTAAAATATCGTGCACTAATAGGCGAGACGACAAAAAAAAGTAATTAGTCCGTCAGGTAGATTATCTAAAAATATTGGACACGTATTTTTTCTTTTTTCTCGTAAACGAAGAATGACGACGATGCAGTGCGTTGAAGTTGCGCATGACGTCACGATCTGATACAATTTTTGCAGGACGGTGACGTCAAAAGCTCCCACTCTGGAACTTTGTTGCTCTTTATTTTTGTATTTTTCTATTAATTTGATCAAGCAAAAAATAAGTACGTGTCCCGTATTTTTGGCCAATCTATCAGACGGACTAAATATAGTGCCAATTTTTTTAAGTTGTCGTCATCCCTATTACCAGTCACCCTAGACACGCGCAACGGTAATAAAAGTAAAAATGTGTAGATAGGTTATAAGCAGTCAGCATGTGGCACTTTAAAATGTAGCTAATTGACCAAATTACATTGTCACAAATTATTTTCGTCTCTTTTTCACTCGCAATACTTGAATCACGTCATCCTATTTGACATCTAACTGTATGTGTGCGTTAGTGTGCCGTTTTTGAAGATAGAATGTCGTATAAGTGACATATCTACACCTTTTTCATTGTCATTTTTGTTATTGTGTTTTTGTCATTTTTGTTGTTGCATTTTTGTTATTGTTATTGTGCCTAAAGAACAATGAGCGGTTTCGTCCCAAGTGCTGTAACATTTTCCTACCTATATCGTTTGAAAGATCTCAATCAGTGTTATGTTTTTTTGTATGGGCGTAACTCTGTATCTCGTGCAGGGAAACTGTTGTAGTGGTTTTATTTATTTGATAAAAATATTGAATAAAACTTAATTAATTAGTATTTCAATGACAAGAGGTGTAAAACAAGTCTGTCGACCGTGCGCCTACTCTAACCCAACACCCCCTCTCCCACCGTGTACCACACGCTGCCATATTGTATGCGCAGGAGCAGCGAACGATATTTTTTGCCGATATCCAGTAGGATTTATTATTCGTTTATTTTGATAAAAAAATAGAGCAGAAACGGGGAGAGATGCAATTGCTCATTATTATTACTTATGTTTAACCGGAAAAAGAACAGTAGGTACTTGTGCTCACATAATGAGTAAGTATCATTTGGTACCTTGGCTGGGCTAGACATCAGCCAAGCATATTGTTACCCGCGACCTTTTTGGATGATATTATCATAGATAATAACCACTATTAAAAGTACCAGTAAACAATTTGCATATGTTTAAGCCATACTCTTACATAAGGGTATTATTTCTTTGTTATTTAAGTATGTATTTGAAAATATAAATAACAAAGGAAATAATACAATTATCAAAATTGTATTATTTTCTTTATTATTTATACATTATCAACTGTGCGTTTATTAATAACTGTCAAAAAATAACTATTACTGCCTGTGATTACTGTACAATTATTATAAATGTAATAATTATGTTTACATGTAACACAAAATGTAATAAAGTATTATTTAAAACCAAAACCTTTTTTCACTTGAAGCCCAATAACTTTTGACCTGCATGCAATTATAAAAACTTGGTATATTTAATCATAAAAAAGCTGAAATGATTATGTTTATACTAGTCGCAACTTGTTACAAGGGTTGGGACGCATCTCATACAATAATGCCCATTGTCCTTTATACTAAGTATACTAACGCGGTGTCCTACGTGAGCGAAGAACGCGACGCGACGCGACGCCGACGCTGCGAACGCGACGAACGCGATCGACTCAACGGCATACCCTACATGCGGCCTATATGACAGCCTGCGGCGAGACGCGACGTAACGCGCACTTGTTTTGAGGGCGACCAGATGCGACACCAGGAACTTTCAAGCAAAATTGTACTGTACTTCTCCATGATTTGAGAAGTATTGACCAAAATCACGTAGGACATTTGTCGCATATAGCATCGCGTCGCATTACGTCGCGTCGTGTTGCGTCGCGTCGCGTCGTGTTCGTCGCTCACGCAGGACACCGCGTTATATTATAAAGCTGGAGAGTTCGTTTGTTTGGACGCGCTGATCTCAGGAACTGGTCTCATCACGCTACAACCTAGGGGAGCGGGTTAGTAACCAAAAATGCGGATAAAACCGCGCGAAAGAAATAAATAACAAATAAAATAAAATAAAGAAGAAACTGTAATCTCAAATACATAATTTACTACTATAATTTAACTTATAACTATATCCACATATTTTCTTATAAAAAAACAATTCTAAATAATAATAAAAACATAGTCATCAAAAATCATCCTTTTTCGTAACAATAATTACTTAAAAATACAATAATATAATATATTTTAAAATAATCTAGGCTAGGATAATACTGATGGTTACAATTAATTTTTTTTTTTATATGCTGGGACAACTCACACACGGTCATCTGATCCCAAGTTAAGCTCTGCCAAGAGCTTGTGTTATGGTAACCAGACAACTGATATACATACTTATATAATTTATAAATACATACATACACACATCAAAAGTGTCTAGGGATATTTCAATTAAACCTAAATTACTAAAATTCTATTAACTTTTTGTTAAAACATGTACACATTAAAATAAACCTTGTTTAATAGACTATTTAATCTGATAATAAACTTTTAGATAAAGATAAATTAAAAAAAAAACTTAGAAGAAGAGGAAAAATTCAAACAAAATTTCAATCTTAACTTTATTTTTGAAACATCAAAACTTAAACAAAACAACAATTTTTTTTTATAAAAATTCTTGAAAACTTAAAATTAATATTCCGTGGATCCACCTAAGACTCTCCTGACACATCTGCAGCGGTTCTGTATACTCAGAACAAGGGTGTCAATATCCTGTTGTGGAATACTGTCCCATAATTGCCGTTTCTGAAGCCATGAAGACCAGTCAGAGCGTTATATCCAGGCTTTGGTCATGTTATCGTGTCACGAAGGAAGTGGTGGAACGGCACCGAGGACCTCAACGCATTACAACACATGTACAGGACCGATTCATAGTAAATGCTGCACGAAGTCAACTAAATGCAGCGGCGATGCAATTGGTTCAAAGGCTACAGAGAGAGTATGGTTTGCTGGTAAGCGGTCAAACTTTGAGAAGGCGACTGCATGAAGTCAATCTACGTGCTCGTAGGCCATTTTGGGTATCAGCACTAAGGAGAGGTAATCGAGGAAGAAGATTACAATGTGCTATTGCACACGAAAACTGGAACCATTCTCAATGGTCACTTGTGCTTTTCACTGATGAATCTAGGTTTGAATTTCATCCTGATTCGCGAAGAGTACGCGTTTGGAGAAAACCTGGACGTTGGAATCGACTGCAGCACCCACAACAAGTTCATGCATATTAAGGTGGCACGATTATGGTTTGGGCAGGAATTCGTCTCGGCGGTAGAACGGACCTCGTTTGGATACAAGGCAATATGACTGCTCGAAAATACCGAGATGAGGTGCTAGAGCCTGTAATCTTGCCCCACAAACAGCAAATGGGACAAAATTTCCAGCTAATGCACGACAATGCCCGTCCACATACGGCGCGTATCGTTACAAGTTGGTTACAACAGCGTGTTATCCAAGCTTTAGACCGGCCTGCACAATCCCCTGACTTAAATCCTATTGAGCATGCCTGGAATATGCTTCAGAGAAGAGCTCGTAGGAATTTCCCTGTTGATATTGTGCATCAAAACCAGCTTTTCTTGCATCTTAGCAGGATTTGGGACAGTACTCCACAACAGGATATTGACACCCTTGTTTTGAGTATGCAGAACCGCTCCAGATGTGTCAGGAGAGTCTTAGGTGGATCCACGAATTATTAATTTTAAGTATTCAACAATTTTTACAAAAAAAAAATTGTTTTGTTGTTTAGGTTTTGAAATTTCAAAAATAAAGTTAAATTGAAATTTTGTTGAGTTTTTCCTCTTCTTCTAAGTTTTTTTTTTAATTTAACTTTATCTAAAAGTTTATTATCAGATTAGATAGGCAATTAAACAAGGTTTATTTCAAAGTGTAGGTGTCTTAACAAAAAGTTAATAGAATTTTAGTTATTTAGGTTTAATTAAAATATCCCTAGACACTTTTGATGTGTGTATTATAGATAAATTACACCCAGAATTAGATAATGACATAGTTATGCAAAAATGATCCAATCCACATTTTGGGCAGATTTTCTATGGACAGGTTTTGGACAATCCACATTTTGGGCAAATTCTCTATGGACAGATTCTTAAAAACACAGAAATGGTCACATTTTTGGACAGATTTGTCTTTCTAGTCACATTCTTAAAAACACAGAAATGGTACAGTTGCACATATATCTATCTCTAAGTCGGATTGTCCACCGTGATCGTCACCGTCACGTCAACTAGAACAATATGGCGGCGCCGAAGTGGCGATACATACATTTATTAAAGCCGCAAGTCCACCGCACGTCACATATCGCCTCATTCTAAACTCGGCTCGTTGACATGACGCTGACGGCTGGGCAAACGCCTTAGGCCGTATACAGAAAGAAAGCTGGAAACTTAGGCTGAGGCTACAGTAGGCAGCGATTTGCGATGCGACTGGAAGAGCGAAACGAGATAAACGTGGAATGGCTACATTATAAGCGAAAATCTGACGTATATTCGATTCAATTTCGCTGATACGTCGATGTAGCCGGTGCCATGATTACAGTATTGTAGCTCCTGTCGCATAAAGAAATCAAAGATCGCTAGTAATATTTGATGAACGGTGTAGCCATACACGGTGAGTATCCATGTATTTTTTTCAATCGCTCATGTGCCGCAGCTCGCGTCGCAGGCTAGTGTAGCCTCAGCCTTATAAGCGCTTACCTGCGCTTGTCAGCGCTGGTCCGTTCTACACAAATGAAGCAGGTTGAAGCAGACTAAGCAAAATGTCGGAATGATTTGCTTGCAGTTGTTATGGCAACGCCCAGCGCTGACAAGCGCGTGTTGAAGCTTGTCGGCACCGTTCAGTGCTTATTGGCGCGTGTTCATATATTTTCCTGCGCGGATTACCAGCGCTGACAAGCGCCGGCAAGCGCTTATAAGTTTCCAGCTTTCTTTCTGTATACGGCCTTACAGTCTTACCAAGGTATCTGTGAACTGGATGGCGACACTGTCTATTCAGCGTTGCAAAGAGAAAGAGACTAGAGTACACTCAAATGAAGTCAAATGTATGACTGAAATGTCATATCAGTGTAGTTAAAATTTTAGCCATTTCAATAAGTTGGTAAGACAGTACGTGTCGGGCCTGAGTGGCCGTTCAAATCGAGCGTCCAGGCTGGGCGTGCGGCGTTTATGACAAACTAGCTTTTGCCCGCGGCTTCGCTCGCGTTAGAAAGAGACAAAAAGTAGCCCATGTTACTCTCCATCCCTTCAACTATCTCCACTTAAAAAATCACGGCAAAACGGAGCGACGTTTTGCCGTGAAAGAAAGACAAACAGACAGACAGACACACTTTCCCATTTATAATATTAGTATGGATAGATGCATTAACACGCAATAAACCTCCGCTCTTCCCAGACGGAGAGCTTCCATGAGGATTTAACCACGTAAAAAATTCACAAAGTTTACATCATCATATTTGCATATCAGTAACTGGGCGACACGATACCCTTTGGTTAAACTAGTCAGACTTTTTCTACGTATGCCAACCGGGACCAACGGCTTTACGTGCTTTCCGAGGCACGGGATGTCAGTGATGTCCAAGATTAAAATGATCTTTATTTTGTAAATGATCTGAAATGAGGACCAGTTACAAAAAATCTTTTTTCTTTAGAAAGCTACATTATCCCGAGGGGAGAAGCAGTAACCAAAAACTTAACAATTATAAACATATCATAAAATTATGAGAACAAAACTAAGAAATTAAAAAATTAAACTTATGAAATTATGTCTTTTGTATGTAGATTCGATTCCCACCCAGGACAAACTTTGTGTGATGAGCAAGCATCATTGATTGTTCTGTGTCTGGGTGTAATTTATCTATAATATGTATGTATTTATACATTATATAAGTATGTTTATCAGTTGTCTGGTTACCATAGTACAAGCTCTGCTTGGTTTGGGATTAGATGACCGTGTGTGAGTTGTCCCAGGATATTTATTATTTATTTATTATTAGGAGTAAGTATTCCAACGATTTCGGCGTAAGGGGACTCATCAGTAGCAGGTGGAAGCTTTTTGCTGTTAGGCGCCATGTTTAGATCCGCGTACAACACGTTTCCTGCAGACGCCTGAAACAAATATTATTCATTTATTTATTAAACTTTATGGCATTTTCTGCACCAGCGCCTGTCTACCTTACGGTGATGCAAAGACATACTCTGACTGACCACGGCTTGTTTCCAAGGACTGCGATTTTAACAAAGGATGACTGCATTAATTGCGGTATTAATATATCTCGTTGCAAGATAACGGGCAGACGTCCTTTTTTTAGCAGGCAATTAATCTTTGACATTGTCTGTAATTGTTTAACAAATCAGTTAAATAAAAATGATTTCTGATTTAATTGTATAATTGCTTGTCACTTAATCCATTTTCTAACCTCAATTTAGCCAAAATTCAAATTAAAAAATCTCAGAATACACACTGTCAATTTCAATGAAATAAAGTTACATAATAATAGCTGTGTTATCTTAAAAAATAACACCAATTTAAAGACTGTAACTTATAGGTCCCTAGATATAGGGAAAATGGGCTTTCTCCTTTAAGTTAAATGCATCTTTCTCTTTCCATTTCTTAAAGAAAAGGACTGAATATACATTTCAGTTTCATCCTGTCAAATTAGACAGGCGCCTAAAGAAAATTGGCGTTTATTAAGTCCCTATGTTTTTAATCGTGTCTAAATTATGTACGGAGTGTCTCTAAATTTGACAGGACTTAACTAATATTTTATATTCTGTCCTTTTCTTAATGAAATGGGAAGAGAAAGATGCACTTAACCTTTATTTACGTTAGTTTGTAAATAAGAGAATCGGCACCATCGTCTGAAAATTAAATAACAAACTTACATAAGTCGCCAATTCAAGCGTTCCATCAGCTTCCGACGATTTTCGGCAAAACTTTTTAGTTATTACATAAATTAGCGATATCAGTATTATGGTTCCTACTACAGCGACTACTATTATATAATATTTAAGTGAATCAATATAAGTCGCCATTTTTGACGTTGTCGGCATGGTCGCAGTATGAGTGGTCGGTTTATCTGACGTTGGAACTGTTGTGGCAGCTTGAGGCTTTGTGGTTGCTGGCGTTGTGGGTGTGGTCGCAAGTTTAGTCGTCGTTGTTGCTGATGTTTTAGCTTTGGGCGCAACTTGAGTCGTTGTTGTTGCTGATGTTTTAGCTTTGGGCGCAACTTGAGTCGTTGTTGTTGCTGATGTTTTAGCTTTGGGCGCAACTTGAGTCGTCGTTGTTGCTGATGTTTTAGCTTTGGGCGCAACTTGAGTCGTCGTTGTTGCTGATGTTTTAGCTTTGGGCGCAACTTGAGTCGTCGTTGTTGCTGATGTTTTAGCTTTGGGCGCAACTTGAGTCGTCGTTGTTGCTAATATTCTAGCTTTGGTCGCAGGTTGAGTCGTCGTTGTTGCTGAAGTTGCCGGTTTGGTCGCTTGAGTGCTCGTAATCTTTGGCATAGCCTGTGTGATCGTTGATGGAGTATCTGTGGACAGTATAGTTATAGATGTAACTACAGAACGCTGACGTTCCCAACTTCCTGGAGGTGGGCGCTGATAGCTACGAGTACGACACAGTTCTCAATTAATGTAGCTATTATCGTATACAAGAAATTTGTATGCATTTTTTCTGTTCCAAATAAAGAAATTATTATTATTATATTATTATTCCTTTATTTTTAAAAAGCACAAAACTGCATTCAAAGATTTTTGAAAATTTGCTTGCCACACTCGGGAATCGAACCGAACGAATTTGACCGTCGAAATTTTCGTTCAATTAAAATAAAATTCTTAAGATTTATGGTTTTCTTTTTATTTAATGACCCATGTTTGTTAGAAAGATTTTGTCCTTATGAATGGCCCTAACGTTTAATGTCATAAAAATACAGAGTGTTACTTTTTTGGATTTTAGCCGGTTCGATTCTCGACAGTGGTAAGCTAGTTTTCGAAAATGTTTAAACGCAGTTTTGTTTCTTTTATAAAATAATGGAATGTTTCTTTAAGTAAAATAATCTATCTTAATGATTTAAGGTAATTTTCTTCCAGAGCCCATTAAAACTTTCCAACCTGTATAAAAAACTAAACTGCTTAAGGATTTGTCACACTGGAGGCGTTCTGCGGCCGACGGTCAGGTCAAAGTGAACGCAGCCCGCATCATGTATGAACAACGCCGCCCGCAGCCCGCGTGCCCGCAGCCCACCGGTTAGTACGCGTCCTTCCCTCCCCACCGCCCGTCGGCCCAACATGCGTTCTTTGGTTGTGCTCGCACGGTCAGATCGCATTCTATACAAAATTTATTGATACCGACAATGTTGTTCATACATGATGCGGGCTGACTTTGACCTGACCGTCGGCCGCAGAACGCGTCCAGTAGGGCAAATCCTTAAGTCGTGCGTCCAAATTAACCGGGTTTTAATTTAACGCTACAAACCTTTAAGATATATTCGCCAAAAACCATTAAATAAACCGGTCCAAGCGAACGTTACCGACAAGAAAAAGTCGATGCGACAACTACACGATACCGGTTAGTTTTTTAACCGGTACTCTGGCCTCGGTTGGATAATAGTTTTCATGATTTTAGTTAGAACTTTCCCAGAAGATGAAAGAAAAGAAAGAAAATTCGTTTATTTCACACAGCAGTGCCGGTATGATAATTTAAGGTGAAGGCAGACTTGGCCGCATCGCACGCGCCGCAGTCTTCGCATTCGAATTCTTTATATGAAGTTCTATGCCACCTCGCACACCTACCCGCGTCGCAGTTGCCGCAGACCCTCAAACGACAACAAAGAAAATGCGATGACTGCGGGGACTGCGGCGCGTGCGGTGCGGCCAAGTCTGCGTTCACCTTGATGAAAGTCATCAATCACTTGAAAACTTTAAAAGAATCACTTGAAACATGTATTTTTTTTTTAACAACACCATTGTAACAGTGTTTTCTGCAAAAATAAATAATCTAATCTAATCTAATCAAAACATATAAAATTAGTTCAAACATTTGGATATCAACTAAAAAATAAAGTACCTCATATTAGTGCCCCCGGCAGCTGTGTCAATAAGGAGTAGTAATAAGTAGCAATAAGTTCATTTGACATACTTACCCTTTCCCGGTTCCTTAAATATCAATTCAGTGCAATTATCGACATAACGTTGTATGGTCGTTACTTTGGTAGACTTGTAACTTATACAACATAAAATGCTATTAGTCTGCATATTCGTCAGGGTCATATGAAACTGTTTTTTAAAAGTTTCAATTGGTTTTGTCGGAATTATCCATCCTACCACTGTGTATGGATCTGTAATCAATGTTAATTTTCGTGTCTTAGCAAACGAGGGGAGAGGTAATAAAACATGTTTTTGAATAGTAAGTTTCCAACGTCACCCAAATTAAGATTCTGTCAGAATTACAACAGTACTTAAACAAAAGTACTTTTTTTATCTAAAAAAACCGGTTTTAATCAAAATTATTAGTTGTACTGCTGAACACTCAACTCAAAATATAACAAAAGTAGCTGTTCCACGCGGTTTCACCCGCGTTATATTAGATTTTTGATTACAGCTCTTCTCCCGTGGGTCATAGCGCAATCTTATGAAGCCCATGTCTATTTCTGATGTGTAAGCTACATTACTGTAAAGTTTTATTAAAACTCATTCAGTAGTTTTTGCGTGAAGGAGTACAAATACACATACAGACTTCCACTTTTATAATATTAGAAGGTTAGTAGGATAAGCAACAATTTAATTTTGTGGTGACCCGATATTTTGTATTATTTAGCCGTAGTGACTAAAGGTGCTAACTAGAAGCTAATTTCCGGTACAGGCAAATCTTTGCCAGTCGGTACTGACAGTGCCGGGCCGAGCGTATAGATACAAGTAGGTACAGTTTAAACTTGTTTCTTCAAAACCTAGCGCATAAAACAAATATAGACAATTAAGAAATGAATGCCTTCACAATAAGTTATTGACCCGCACAGATTTGCTTGTACCAAAAACCTGCCTTTTTATGTACGTACCCTAATACAGCGTTAAGGCTAGGAAAACGGAACCCCGATCTACTTTTTCCGTAAAAACAATCTACGATTTAGAAAATATATTACCCGAATTAGGGAAATACTGAACGAAATAAGTTATTAGATACCCATTTGTTATTTTTAATGTTAGTTACCTATTTGATATACATGCTCATGATAATTATTAATGCTGTATAAATAATAATTATTATTATTGTGGTATTCAAGTTGTAGTGCAATCATTATTTTTTCTGGTGTAGGGGTCAGTAATTGTGAATAAAATTTTGAATCCGCTATGCGACTTTTTTACTGAGCCTACGAAGTATACTTACTTGGATTGCAATTATAGGTGATTGGTTTATTTGAATAATGTATTGTATGACTGACTGGATATCTTGCTGTAACAAATAATGCCTTCATTAAAATTCTATCCGCATAATACTCGCTATGACCAGGGGACGTATATACGTTGCAATGAGGTAACGAGATGGCTCTAGACGACTTGCATAGCTCTGTCTCTTTCACTCAGTGGAACTACTCTAGCTTTAAGATGTCATAATAGGCCCCCAGAACTCAATTGTAAACCCGTGCAGTTAGAATAGCCAAGCGAGCCTCTGAGCTTTATAAAAGTCTCCCGCCTCTCGCATCGCCGCGCCGCCAGTACAATTTTGATCGCGCGAGCGTATTGTTTCCTAGACACATCTCCGCTCGCGTGCTCCGTCACGCGGACCCGTCGCCCCCGAGGCGGGCACCCACCGACCGCGCCGCGTGCAGCGGGTCGCCCGCCGCACGCAGCGCTGTTCTATGAGATTCCATGAAACAGCACGCCACGCGGACACCCGCGACGCTACTAATTATCTAAGAAACCTAAGAATTATTACTTACCATAAGTTAAAATGTTTGAAAACGCAATGTGATAAAAGTCAGAATTGCTTTTGCCAATTTGGCAAGAAATGAAGGTATTGTTATCAAATTTATACATTGTCATCCTGAATTGTGTTCTATATTCGTTCACCTCAGGTAAATTCCCAATGTAACCTGTAATAATAATTTTAATGCTGTCATTTATTTACATAATAATCTGTACAATGGGTTGCTCTCCGAAGAGAGAAAAAGGCTCGGAATACCGGTAAATTTATAAAAAACCGGTTATTAAAATAAACCGTTATGCGAGTCATTTTTAAACTCATTTATAGGTTAAGCTCGCCTATGTAGTTTTTTTATCCTCTTAAGTATACTTTTAAGGGCCGATTTTTCAATCGTCAGATAAATCGTGGAATAGCTATCTAGCGAATAACTATATCTGACTGTTTATCAGGCGAATAAATGTTTCCAGTTTTTCAATGGCATATTAACTACAGAATAGCTATCAGTGGTTCATGCTAGCCAACTTCACACTATTTAAGTGCAAGCAAGATGCCCAGACACAATACTCAACGTGCTAGACAAGAACAGCAAAGAAACGTGTACAGTTTGGTCCGAAGCACGTGTTGTTTACAAAAGGTTTTTTTTGTGCTTAAAGTCTAGTGTTGACCATTTTTTTGTTTAAACCTTCGAACACACGTGTTTCGATACACAATAGAAAGACAGTGCGACAGCCGGCTGTCGCTTGGTCGTCGGCTTTGCTTGCTTCTGTATAAAATAGAATAGAATATGATAACCTACAGTTTGCCGTTTTGGTGGTTGCTTACAGTCCATAATTATCGAGCCATTTATCGTAAAATTTGTTTCTAGAAACAAAGATGGCAAAAATTAAAAAACGCGAGCGTGTTATTAAGTTAAATATTACGGAAAATTCACGAAAATAGTAACCAAATATTGATATGTAGTAAAAAATAAATAATAATAAACACGTCCATTTTAATATTACAAATTACAGTACTAACTTACCTATACAGGACTTTCAAAAAGGCAAAGTCACAAGCACAATATGAAGCAAAACTGTCGAAAACACCCAGATACGACCCTAACCGGCCCTTGAAGTAGCAGGTAACTATATTCCTCGGTTAGGGACTTTATTCGACAGTTTACCACTATTTGAAGATCGAAAAATCCAAAATCTTGTTATCCATCGAATAAAGGCTATCCGGTTGCTTATCTGACTATTGAAAAATCGGCCCTAAGTATATTAAACATTCGAACACACGTGATTTGAATCACGTGTGTTCGTAGTTAAAAAACGTAGGCTAGGGTCGCCAACGTCGTAAAAAAAGTCTGTGTAAAGTTCGTGTTTCTTATGGCCGTGACCGTTTTTGTGGCCGTGGCTTTTTGAGAAGGAAGAGGAACTGAGAGTAAAGCCACTCTCTGTCTCATCCTTCATAGAAAAGGGGAAATCTTCCGACAGGACGGGTGTTGTGTCTGGTGGGCTACTGCCAGTGTCGCCGAATACTCTTATACCGCGATGCAGGATGTCAGTTAAAGTCCTCATGATGTCCGGCGATCGGTGTCGCCATACATTCATTATCACCAAAAACTTGAATATTTAAATAAAAGACAAAGGCTAGGCAGGCAGGTAATAACGAAATACACACCTTGGTCATGCGATTGTCGCCAATGTTTGGGATAGTTTTTAAGATCAAAGTCCGATGCACTTAAGTCACAAGTTAACTGATAACTGTGACTATCCACTCTACAGTTAACTCTTGGTTTCATTTCACCTGAAATACGGAAGGAAAATAACAAAAAGTCATTTTGATAATCAAAAAACCCAACTGCAATTTCAAACTGTGTCATTATATTGCCACCAAATGATCGAAATTCGTTGAACGGTTTAAGGTCATAGGTCCATTATAGCCACCCGGCACCCACCCCGCACCGCCTAGTCGCACGGCATCCACTCGTTGTCGACAGGTAATCTACCGCGGTCAACCAGTGGACCCCACGCAGTCAACGAGTGAACGCCGAGTGGTCAACGAGTGGACGCCGCGCCGTCCACGTATTTTACATACAAAATAATTTTGAGCGGTGCATCGCAAAGTATTGTCCTCGCGTGTATCAATCGCGAGCAGCGCGCGGTCCACTCGGGACCCGCTAGTTGTCAACGCAAGGCAAGCATTCGAGCAATCGAGCAGCGAGTTGTCACCGAGTGGTCCACCCGCCGTCCGCGCGTGATGGGCTTATAACCGAGGCGATCTGGTGACGCTACGGAGTTGATATAGTGAGCGCATGCCCATACAAGTCCATATAAAGAATACTAGCCGCAGGACGCGAGTCGGTGCAGAATGGGTGCCGGGTGGCTCTAATGACCTATGACTATAAAGAATAAGAATGCAACATTTTATCTTCTGTCCTTTTCTTAATGGAATTGAAAGAAAAAGATGCACTGCAGACCAATTTAGTTAAGTTTGCGAACAAGAAAATCGGCACCACTACGTCTGGCTTGGCAGTCGTCAGGGTCACAGTAAAAAAAACTCACCACCATTACTGTGACTGCAGCTAGCACCTACCACTGCTAGTATTAGTAAGCAGGATACTCGTAGATTGATCATATTTATAGTATCCTTAATGTTACTCTCAGATCTTCGGGCTTTTAAATCGGGATGTGGCCTTTCTGTGATTAATAAATAAATGAAAATTAAATTAATAAGTGAAAATAGTAGATTGTATTACAAGGGCGCAAAGTAATATTTTTACGGCGAGGGCGTTTTTTTGAGTCCAGAGCGAAGTGAGGGATTCTTAAATAGAATCCCGAATGTAGAGAAAATATATTTTGCGCCCGAGTACACTCTACTTTTCATCACCCCCTATGAGAAAATAAAAGGCGCTTCATACTTTATTGTAAAATTATTATTATTGTAGCTGCTATTATTATCATAGCTTGATAATAATGGCAGCTACATTAATAATTTGCTTCAAAACAATCCGTGAAAATTTTTACCAGAACTCGGGCTGTAGTTTGCGCATTTTATTTCTAAAGTTTTTTTTTATTCAGCCGCGGCGTGACGTTGTATTGGCCGTCGTACCAGCCATTCATTTGCGTTCGATTCTTTGGCGAGTTTTTAGGCGCACTTATAACAGGGCGTAAAACATGCAAAGACGCTCCAAATTCAAAAAGTGCGAATAAAAGTTACTTTTAGACCATTGAGTTATAATGTACTACGTACTAGAGGAGCTATTTCAAACAAAATATGGCGCGTAATTTGGTGACAGCGGAGCATGCGCAGTGCAAGCGGGTGCCATAGATAACACCAATGCGCGCAGATGCGACATATTTTTGAAGTCAACTTCTATAGGCTTCTTTAATATTATGTGCATTATGAGTATCGTTATAAAAATAGTAATAATTAAAATAAGAAATGTATAACATAAAATTATGTGGAAAATAATATTATAACAAAATAAAATAAAAAAATATTGAAAGGGTAGTGAGGAAGTGTAGTGTCGATTGTGTGAGATAGAGTATCAGTGTCGGTCAGTGTATACGTGGAACTTAGCAGAGGCAAAATTTGTCGGGAAGTCGTGATTTTAGAAGATACATAGTATTTTCAGTTGCCTCACAATATCTTGTATGATATTATATAAATGAAACGAATTTAAACTGTAAAAAATTTAATTCCCATGAAATAATATAAGTACTCTTCTTGACTTTGTGGTGTATTTCTCGTTTTCCTTGAAATGAACGGAACATATTCGTGAATATTCTATTGGCAATCACGTGACTTTGCTGCGATTCTTCTGAATAAATTTAATCCAAAATAATTCTCTAGTACTAGGACACGGCCGACGAAACCTTAAAAAATATATATATTTAATAAATAAAAAATATTAATATTACTTAATAATTTTTTTCTCATGATTATTAATAACATTTTCTTGTCTTGTTCGTAATTGTTTAACGTTACCCGACGTTAGTGTCCATTCTGCGCATGCAACAAATATTTTACTCTTTGATATTAACAACAACATGGCCGCCGTCGAGGTGACTCGTCATACATAATTACAAATAATAAAATTAGGCATGTTTTAAAAATGATATTTTGAACTTACTGGTAAAAAATCACTCCTTGAATTTTATTTACATTTCTCAAGCTGTTTTTTGAACAGTATCTCAATGCACACGAAGGCATATTTTTTTAACAAAACTTTGCACTCGAAATAGTCTAGCTGCTGCAAGCGCTCGACATAGACTAAGCAAGTTAGGGTGCATGCACCCTAACTCGTGTTACAAAAAATTTAGTTGAGGTGGCTCCTCTAGTACGAAGTACATTATAACTCGATGTTTTAGACGCAGTTTTTGAATTTGGAGCGTCATTATTGCCCGCTGAAAGTTTCTTATAGAAAACACCAACTTTGGGCGTACTTAAAGGGGAACAAAGTCGTCTTTTTCGAATAGGTGGGATGAAAAATACAGGGTCATTTTGCAACCACCATCCAAATTTTCAGAAATGGTTCAGAATCGATAACCGTATCAATTAATGAAATAAAAAAAACTAAAAAAAATTCATTGAGTTATAATGTACTACGTACTAGAGGAGCTATGTCAAACAAAATATGGCGCGTAATTTGGTGACAGCGGAGCATGCGCAGTGCAAGCGGGTGCCATAGATAACAACATGCGCGCAGATGCGACATATTTTTGAAGTTGACTTCTAGTGGCTTCTTTTTTAAATGTGCATTATAGGTATTGTTATAGAAATAATTATATTTAAAATAAGAAATGTATTACATAAAATTATGTGAAAATAATAATATTTATCAAAATAACAAAATAAAAAAAATGATTGAAAGGTAGTGAGGGAGTGTAGTGTGGACTGTGTGAGATAGAGTATCAAAGTGTCGGTCAGTGTATACGTCTATACGTGGAACTTATCAGAGGCAAAATTAATCGGGAAGTCGTGAATTTAGAAGATACATAAGTATTTTCAGTTGCCTCACAATATCTTGTATGATATATAAATAAAACGAATTTAAACTGTAAAAATCTTAATTCCCATGAAATAATTTAAGTACTCTTCTTGACTGTATGGTGTATTTCTCGTTTTCCTTGAAATGAATGAAACATATTCGTGAATATTCTATTGGCAATCACGTGACTTTGCTGCGATCCTTCTGAATAAATTTAATCCATAATTCTCTAGTACTAGGACACGGCCGACCAAACCTTAAAAAAAGATATTTATATATTTAATAAATAAAAAATATAATATAAGTAATATTAGTATTTTTACATTTTTTCTCAAGACTATTAATAACATTTTCTTGTTCGTAATTGTTTAACGTTACCCTACGATAGTGTCCATTCTGCGCATGCAACAAATATTTACTCTAAGATAATATTTTGAACTTACTGGTGAAAAATCACTCCTTGAATTTTATCGATATTTCTCAAGCTGTTTGAACAGTATCTTAATGCACACGAAGGCATATTTTTTGAACAAAACTTTGCACTCCAAATCGTCTAGATGCTGCAAGCGCTCGGCATAGACTAAGTGAGTTAGGGTGCATGCACTCTAACTCGTGTTACAAAAAATTTAGTTGAGGTGACTCCTCTAGTACGAAGTACATTATAACTCAATGAAAAAATTACATGATTTTCACTATTGTCCGCTACTAAAATCCAAACGTGTGGAATAAATACAATTCAACTAGGTTGTTGAACTTGACTGCACACGCGCTTACCTTTAAAATTCGGAAACGCAACGCACACAAAAGCACGCACTACGCCCACCCCTCCCTCACACGTTGCACCCCGCTTTCGGATATTTTCTTTTGAATGTTTTTATTTGTTTTTGTTATTATTTGATTATATTGTTTCACATATGAAAATAATTTAATTAAAAGTCCTCGATTTTAAAATTTGGATGGTGATTGAAAAGTGTCCCTGTATATTAAATAACTCACACACGGCAGGGCAAAGGGCCGACCCGATTGGGATCAGATATCCTAAACTAAGCAGAGCTTGTATATACTATGGTAACCAGCGTTAATAATTTTTTTTTTCGTGAAATAACTACAAATTTTAAATTTCGGTGTTTTTTTATTTACTTAAGCTGCATGTCATTGCTTCTTGCCAAATTTTATGATTCTTGGTCAATGGGAAGTACTTACCGTATACCTAGGTTTTGATTCCCTTGCAAATGTGTAAAGATGCATTATATATAATAAACCGCCGTATCTTTTTATTGCGTTGATTTAGAAACTTGTTTTTTTCACTGCTTTGAGAGATAGCAGATCTGAGTACTTATGTGATATTAATTTCAGCTTGATATCTTGCTTGACGCGTTTCTGAGAAAAAGGTTCTTGACAGACGGACGGACGTACTAGTGTTAAACCTAGTTACACTAAAGTATATAGATACACAATAGTCCTTATTTTTAATAGGTACTTAATATAAATAAATATTTACCTTGTAGTTTTGAATCCAGTAGATTTGTTGCAATAAGTAAAATTATTAAACTGTCAACACGAATGCGACAGTTTTCGGTAGGTTGTCCGAATTTGTTTCGACAAAACCACTTTCGCCATAATCCTAAATAATTACTTATGTATAATGGCACCAAAATCTAAAATTGCACAGACTGGAAAACACTGGAAACACAATCACTTATTTTTTTTCTCAAAATGAAATCATCGAATCGAAAATTACTATAAAAAAGTTGTATTGTTTTATTTTACTTATTAGTTTCGGAGTATACAAAAACATTAAAATAATATGTCTAAATTTTAGGGAGCAGGCTACTAACATTACAGTGTTATTAACAAAATGAAATGTGTCGTTACAAACAAGTTGAATACGATACTATATTAATAAATACTTATTATTAGGTAATTTAAAATATTTTCCTTTTCATCATCGTGGTTGCAGCCGTTACGTCATTGTCACATAAAGCAATAAAAGCTGAAAACAATATTAGTTTTACCAAATAAGGAAAGGAACAGAGATTATGTGAGCAATGCTATGTACTGTAAACAAAGGTATTAAAAAGTACCATCAAAATCCGTTCGTAATTGATGTAAATATCGTTTATAATTTAAATCCCTACTAATATTATAAATGCGAAAGTAACTCTCGTCTGTCTGTCTCTTCTTCACGCCTAAACCACTGAACCGATTTGAATGAAATTTGGTACAGATATAGTCCGTAACCCGAGAAAGGAATCATAAAAAGTACCTTATATGTAACTAATAACAAAAAACTAATAAAGCGCTCTTCCTCTCTCCTACTTATTTCAAACTTGCTGTGCCCAACAGGTTCCATAATTGTTTCTATGTTATATTATTATATTTACCACCTGTAAGTGTACATTATGGATTGCAATAAACTATTTGATTTGATTTGATTTGAAAGGACATAGGATAGTTATCATCTCAGAAATCCCCCGGGAACGTGAACTCGGATGAAGTCGCGGGCAAAAGCTAGTTTTGTTATAATTTTAAGTTTTGTTAAGTTACTGTATTTGGTTGTATTTGTAAAAAGGTTGTAATTAAAATAAAATTAATTAATTACTGTCCCACTGAAGGGCAAAGGCCTCTTCACCTACAGAGAATCTTAGTCTTAGTAGTTAGTACAACTCCACACGGCCATCTGATCCCAAGCTAAGCAGAGCTTGTGTTATGGTAACCAGATAACTGACATACATATTTATTTACTTTATAAATACATACATATCTATATATATAAAACAAAGTCGGGTTTGTTACAACACTTATTTTCATGGTTTTTGGTTCGTTGGATTTGTCCCCGCCCCGAATAGCAGAATACATCTTAAAAATAATGAAAAATGGACGAGAACATAATTATAAAAGATGAATCATTTTCCCCTATAGTTAATTCTAAATTCAATTAAAGATTGAAAACTTAAGAGAACAATAGTACTAGGAGCGCAGTAATGTGAAGTGATAATGTGAGAAAATTTAAAATACTGAGATACTTAGTACTTAAATCAATCAAAAGTACTAGGCGCGCAGTTGTGTGAAGTGGTTAATAGAAAATGTGAGCGCAATTTTAAGATATTATATGATTATGAACTTAAATAATATCCATCCGTACTAATATTATAAATGGGAAAGTGTGTCTGTCTGTCTGTCTGTTTGTCTTTCTTTCACGGCAAAACGGAGCGACGAATTGACGTGATTTTTTAAGTGGAGATAGTTGAAGGGATGGAGAGTAACATAGGCTACTTTTTGTCTCTTTTTAACGCGATGTTAGATAAATTACACCCAGACACAGAACAAACAATCATGCTCATCACACTAAGTGTGTCCTGCCTGGGTGGGAATCGAACCCACGATCTCCGGCTTAGCAGTCAGGGTCACTCCACTAGACCAACAGGCCCGTCTCTCTAGGCGGATTAGCGATTTTTGGACTTCTATTAGATTACTAGCTTAGGCCCGCGACTTCGTTACCGTTCCCGCGGGATTTACGGGATAACTGCAGCATGATTGGTGAATTATTACATATCTGACCATGTCATGTCGAAAAAAACCAATTATATTGCAGTTGGACCTAGCTCCCACGTATTGCCTTCTAGAGGATTTTTTGTAAGGCAAAACCCTCATTGTATTTATTGATTACAAAGCATCTAAGAATCTAAACCGTAAATTGAAAATAAACTAGACTTTTAGACAGATTTTAAAGAAATAATGGTGCCGATTCTCTTATGCACACACTAACGTAAATTTAAGATAAGTTCATCTTTCTCTTTCCATTTCATAAAGAAAAGGACAGAAGATACATTTTAGTTTAATCCTGTCAAATTAGACAGCGCCTAATAAAAATTGACGTATATATAGACGCCATGTTTTTAAATTGCGTCTAAATTATCTATGGAGTGTCTAAATTTGACAGGACTTAACTAATATTTGATCTTCTGTCCTTTTCTTAATTAAACGGAAAGAGAGAGTGCACTAAACTTAAATTTACGTTCGTTTGTGTACAAGAGAATCGGCACCAATGTCTTACATTTATTGGTTAATGATAAATGTTTGAGCTCGTTTTGTAGAACTATCCACTATTGTAATCAAAAGGAAATTTCAACAAAACACACAAAATATTTTTCCCAACAGATATATTTTAACTTAATAGAACTACTCTTTTTCCATTATTTCAGGTAAATCCCGATCACTTTCCTGGTCGAAATAATCAGCAGGTATCACATAGTTTTCAGGAGGTCTCATAGGACCATACATCTTCTTTATTTCAGCTCCTTCGGACTCCTTCTCTACATCTTCTGTCTCTTCTGAAACCTCTCTACCTTCTGTGATGTCTTCTGAAGTGGATTCTTTCTTTGTCTCTGTCCTGGATTCAGATTCGTCATCTGAATCCACTTCTTCAACAAATTCTGTCTCTTCTTGCTTTACTTCTTTGCGTTTTTTTGTTCTTTTTTCTGCGTCTTCTTTTAATCTTATTCTGGAATTAAAGGATAATCCATACTTACTAATATTATAAATGGGAAAGTGTGTCTATCTGTCTGTATGTTTGTCTTTCTTTCAAGGCAAAACTCAGCGACGAATTGACGTGATTTTATAAGTGGAGATAGTTGAAGGGATGGAGAGTAACATAGGCTACTTTTTGTCTCTTTTTAACGCGAGCGAAGCCGCGGGCAAAAGCTAGTTGTTAAATAAGTGTTCTGTATTGTTTAAATTGTGTATTTGACATCACAGACAATGTAGTTAAACTGAGTGCATTTTTTTTTTATTCACTTAAGTTTTTCACAAAATTTTAAAATAGCACTTGGCCCGGCTTGTGAATGAGGGTTTTTGCGTGTCGATATATGCCATTGTCAGATATGTCAAAATTCACCAATCATGCTGCAGTTGGACCTCACGCCTACGTATTGCCATCTAGCGGATTTCTCATACGCAAAAACCGTCATTGAAATGATACCGCATGTTCTGAGTCAAATATTTAAATTGTAAGCACTTAAATTTGTCAAAGAGTCGGTCGGTTAGTTAGTCAGAAACGTTAGTTCAAGTTAAAGAAAAAAAGCAAAAAAACTCCATGGACACTCTTTTTTTTAAACTTCATGTTATACAAAATATTGGTTACATCATTTTTCGTGCAATATGTGAAAACAAAGTAGGTAAATAGCTCTTTTATAAATGGGAAATCATCGAAATACTTCTCTATAGGAAGTGTCAGATATTTACTGACTAAAACCCACTCTTGTTCCTTCGTTTGCCCTTTATGTTCCGGGGCTGCAGTAACTATCAGAACTATTCAGAAACTTCAGAAGTTTATTAGTCTGCAGTCCAGATATTTTAGCGAGAGGGCCAATAACCCACTTTTTGGGGTCAGACGGTAGGGCCGGTTTGGGGCCGTGCGTGAGTTGTCTAGGGCCCGTATTAGACGTCACTCAATTCTGAGACGCTCTCAAGTCTATTGCTGTCCTTATTTTTTCTCTTTAGAATGACAAGGACAGCAAGAGATTTAAGAGCGTCTCAGAATTGAGTCATCATCTCCCTAGCCTTTTCCCAACCGTATTGGGGTCGGCTGCCAGCCTAACCGGATTTAGCTGGATACCGGTGTTTTACGTGGAGCGACTGCCTATCAGACCTCCACAACCCAGTAACTGGGCGACCCGATACCTCTTGGTTAGACTGGTCAGAGTTTCTGACTAACCAGTAACGACTGTCAAAGTTCTACGAATGACAACCGGGACCAACGGCTTTACGTGCTTTCCGAGGCATGGGATGTCTGTGATGTCTAAGATAAACTTTAGAAAGTACATATGAATTGAAAAAGTCACATCGGTACTTGCCCGGATTCGAACCCACAACCTCTTACACACGAGGCGGGCGCCATATCCACTGAGCCATCACGACACTCCGTCACGTCTCAGAATTGAGTGACGTCTATTAACACGGGCCTAAGAAACATTTATATTTACCTCTTGCCATAGACGACCGAGTTGGCCTGTTTGAGTTGCACCTTATCATCTTTCTTGATAAGCGGCGGGAGATGCGCCGGCCGCGCTAACTCTGCGAGTCGCTGAGTTCGCGATAATTCTGTCTTTAGCTTCTGAATGCTCATCTGTTGACAAACAAGATCAAAAGTCAAATCAAATTATTTATTTCCATTAGTCCTTCATCTGGCGATTGGTATGGTTTGTCGACTAGGCCAGTTGAGTGAACCACAACCATACCACAGATAAAACAACAAAATTTCGCGTGGCAGTAATATGACACAGACAGACAATAATGACAGCTGTCAGATTGACATTTCGCCAGACCACAGGCTAGACAATGGAGGCAGGAGGAACGTCGACTTCATTAAAAAATAGTTGAGTCATCAATTTGTGTCACCCATTCCAAAAGGTTGTTTTATATGGAGAAATATGGGCAAGACACTTTTAAAATAAATGTGTTACAATTAACTTAATTGTAACACATTTAGGTTCATTGTAATTATTTCGAGACTCCGCACTTTGCGATGCATTCAAGGTTTTGAAAATAAACTTTGAAATACTGTACTTTCCAACTCATGTAATTTGCAGTAATTAACTTTTTAAATACCGCGCATCGTCATTTCAAACTTCGGTATTCCGTGATACAGTCATACACACGCATCATAAAAAGTTGCAATTCAGATATTAAGAAAGACACCTCTATTTTATATATTTTTATACATACAATTACAAAATTGTTTATTGTTCCAAAATTTTTCCATGACAATACATTAAATATATCTCTGGACTCCACACTAGGATTCCCTGTGTCGTGGAGTCCAGTCTCTTTCATCTTGTTAAATTACAATTTAGAAAACTTTAGACAAAAAATAAACATAAAAAAGTTAAAATAAAAAGTAAAATGAATTAGGTAACACATGGCATGGTTTTCAATAGGCGTTAGTGAGTGTGGTCTCCACACTAAACACATACACACACTACACACATACACACATACACTAAACACATACACACACACTCCACAGTGTGGAGTGTGTGTGTAAGGAAGTGAGTGAGTGAGTGTGGGGGGAGGAGGAGTGAGTGTTTGAGTTTGGGTGTGAGTTGTGTAACATATTATTAAGCTTACCTTAGTCTTAGATATCTCCGCCTTCTGGGCCATACTCTGTCCCTGGCTGCCGAGGCTGTTCATGTACTGATCCAGTTCATCCACGTCTTCAGAGCTCTGCTGACTCTTGGCTGAAGAGGATCTCAGCTTCTCTAGCGATCGCTCTTCAGAAGATATCTTGTTTTCTATTTCTGTTATTTCTTTTAGCTGTAATGTGAAAAAGGATTAAAGTTAAAATTTTATATTTTAGTCAGTGACTTCGTAAAAGTATTCATATTCATATTCTTTATTGCACACGAACAAGAAAAATAAAATACATAATGGTAGCAAATAAAATAATCATGTACAAAGGCGAGCTTAACCCATAAATGAGTTTTCTTCCAGCAAACCATAATTTGGTAGAGAAATTTTGCAAAAAAATTTAAAAGTTATACGATTATCACGGAAGTCGGTCAAACTTTTACGAAAGTCGTCAAAAAGGCACGAAAGTCGCCAAAAACTTCACGAAAGTCGTCAGAAACGTCACAAAAGGAAGCGACATCGTAACGAAAATTAACAAAATCGTCACTAAGGTCACAAACAACTTTAAAATCACGACAGTCGTCTCACCAAGTCGTCGTAAGTCCGTGGCTTGGCCTCCTCTCTGTCGGCGGCGCCAAGTTTCTGCATGCGTAACTTCCGCTTCCGCTCCACGCTGCCGGTGCGGTCGAGGAACGTATCGTCGTCGGAATCGTAAAAGTCGTCCGCCGACCAATCACGTTCTTTTCGTCGACGGGATTCTAGAAAAGAAGACGTAGGTTTTAAGATTTTTTTGTTGACTAATATGTATGTATAGTGGTTGTCCGGGCTTCATTGGCCATCGCAGGGTTAATTAAAAATAATATAGGTAACAACATTTAACTACTAGCTTTTGCCCGCGGCTTTGCTCGCGTTAGAAAGAGACAAAAAGTAGCCTATGTTACTCTCCATCTCTTCAACTAGCTCCACTTAAAAAATCACGTCAATTCGTCGCTCCGTTTTGCCGTGAAAGAAAGACAAACAGACAGACAGACAGACACACTTTCCCATTTATAATATTAGTATGGATATCAGTTCGTGACACAACTCACCATGTCTGGACTGGCGCAGGAGGCCCGCTCTGTCCAGTATCCTACAGGCCTCCAGTGCGCAGGCGATGACGGCCTCTTTCTTCTTCCCTCTGTGAATAACTTCTGCTACTACGGGATTGCCTCGAGCGTCGTCTATTGGTAACTCCACTCTGTGGGGAAAAATAGAGTTCTTTTTATAGTAGTTTTAAGGAATTAATATGGTGGACAATCCACATACGGCCAATTTTAATACCCTATATATAAATAGCAATCTACATTCTTTCAGTAAAATGTACTATCTACAACATTTAAGATACTTTCCCTCCATGTGGCATAGCCGTGGGACACCCTGTATATATAACTCAAAGGTGACTGACTGACATAGTTAGGAAAAGGGCAAAACATAAAATATTAATTTGGTCCTGTCTTGTCATGTTTTGTTTGATTTGTAGGAACCTAACATCTTAGGTTCTTACAAATAAATGCTTTGCCATACGACTTTCAACTTTATTCTAACCTACGTAAGAACTGTCAAAGTGAGTTCGAGAAACCTTCTCCCCAAGTTTGAACGCATACAGAACAAATGCTGTCACACGACTCTGAACTCTATTCTTACCTGAATATGAACTCATAAAAACGCTTTGCCACACGACTTTGAACTCTAGTCCCGCCTGCATTTGAACTAATACATTATAAATGCTTTGCCACACGACTTTAAACTCTATTCTCATCTGCAAATTAACTCGTACACAATAAATGCTTTGCCCCACTTTGCCACACGACTTTCAACTCTATTGTACATAACATAAGAACTGACACAATGAGCTCGAGTGCCTCCCTCCCTAAGTACACGACTTTGAATTCTATTCACACCTATACAACGTGTATTTTTGATCTTGAGACCCGCTAGGAGATAATTCTTAAAAACTTTCAAATCTTGAAAAAAATATCAGCTGTTTCATACATTATGGTTGGGATTGCATTGAACTTTTGTTAGAAACAGCTGATATTTTTTTCAAGAATTCCAAGTTGGTTTAATAACAAAAGTTGTTCGTTTGTATGGGTAGAATCATCTCCTAGCGGGTTGAGCAAGGTCAAAAATAAACCTTTTTTTTTTTTTTTTTTGGTGAGTGGGAAATCATCCAATGACTGCTCCCGTCCTGGGTGCGACGGGAGGACGTGTCAGACTCTTACTGACTAAAACCCACTCATGTTCCTTCGATTGCCCTTTATGTTCCAGGGTCACGGTAACCACTATAAACATTCCGCAACAAATAAACCTTGTATATGAACTCAAACATAACAAATTATTTGCCACACGACTTTAAACTCTATTCTCACCTGCATATGAACTGCCCCACGCCGCGTTCATCACAGTTGTAGGTAAGCTCATGGCCCTCCCTCTCAAAGTATCCTCTGAGGGTCTTCTTAGGGTCCTCCAGGTATAACTCCTCGTTGGCTGTCACCGCGTAAGGGTTCTCAGCTAGATCCGGTTCCTCTTCAGCGTCCTCTCCTGAAGGAATTCGGAAGGTTGGAATTAGATTTTTTTTAAGGTAAATAGGTTAAAAAACATCGTGAGGAAACCTGGACTTGTAGTGAATATAAGTCTAAAATCGCCAACCCGCCCTGAGCAAGCGTGGTGATCAATGCTCGTGCCTTCTCTGTATGAGAAGAGGCCTTTGCCCTGCAGTGGGACAGTTATAGGCTGGTATTATTATATTAAATAGGTTGGTACCAATGATAGCAATACTAATATTATGAAGGGGAAATATTTGTAATTTTTTTGTAACAATAAACTCAAAAACTACTGGAACGATTTCAAAAATTCTTTTCTCATTAGAAAGCTACATTATCCCTGAGTAACATCCACTATATAAAAATAAGTCGGGTTTTCCTTCCTGACGCTATAACTCCAGAACGCACGAACCGATTTCCACGGTTTTGCATTCGTTGGAAAGGTCTCGGGCTCCGTGAGGTTTATAGCAGTGAAAATTCAGGAAAAATCCACGCGGGCGAAGTCGCGGGCAGAAGCTAGTCTATACTAATATTATAAAGAGGTAAAATATGTAAGTTTGTAAGTTTGTAGCTTTGTAAGTTTTTAAGTTTGTATGTAGGGGGTAATCTCTGGAACTACTGGTCCGATTTGAAAAATTCTTTCAGTGTTAGATAGCCCTTTTATCGAGGAATGCTATAGGCCAGGGGTGGCCAACTTGAGTAGACCTAAGATCTACTATTCACTAAGGAAACCCTGTGCGATCTACCAAACACATACCTACTTCTTGAAATCATAAATGAAACAGCGTAGTCTTAGTAGGTTCTGTTTACAGCACATTTGTGATCGTTTTCTTAAAAATTAACATTATATCGGTCCTAATATTATGTGTGAGTATTGCGCCTGAGCATTTTTCACAAGTTTATCATAATCAGGTTTGTGTTGAACCTTAAAGAATCCAATGTATGAGCGTCTGTCAAGCGAGAAAGAACGGTGTTTATTTTTTTATTTGTTTTAGGTAGGAAAATGCTGACTCACATAAATATGTTGAACCAAAACACGAATGAAACTGTTCAACACATTTTTTCAAGTTTGGATATTTTTCATTGGAAAACAATGCCCAGAAATCTTGACTTGCGAAAGCCCTTGCTTTTATAAATATGTCGCAGCGCAGAGTAATCATTTCGTTTTGTAACATTATGTGCTCCATTTGAAATGTATCTGCAAATTTTGTAGCCAATTCTTAGATATCACTATGATCAATGGCATCATTAAGCGGATAACTTATGAATTGAATTAATGCGGTCCATGGCCCTCTACGGGGCTCCGGTGTAGGCGCCCAATCATAGCCACGGCTCCGGCCCGGCTTCTGAGGGCGTCCCAGAGGGTCATGGCCATTCGCATGGTGCGGGGATACCGCACGGTCTCCTGCGAGGCGGCATGCCTCCTTGCAGGCGTCCCGCTGTGGGATCTGGAGGCAACAGTCCTTGCACACACGTACCAGTGGCGCGTGGAAGTGCAACGCCGGGGCGAAGTCCCGCTTCGTTATCGCGGCGCGGCTCACGGAGCTCCGGCGAGATCTCATGGCGGAGTGGAGACAGCGACTGTCGCAACCTAATGCTGCTGGGCACGCCGTAATAGCGGCGATAAGACCCCTCTTTGAGGAGTGGCTGGAGAGGCGCCACGGCGCTCTCACGTTTCGCTTGACACAGGTCCTCACCGGATATGGTCAGTTCGAGAGGTTCCTGTGTTGGATACGGGCGGAAGCGACGCCTGGGTATCACCACTACAGCAACGGTCGCCTGGAGGACACAGTCGAGCACACGGTGGAGGTGTGCCGCGCATGGGTGGACCATCGACGTGTCCTCGTAGAGGCAATTGGCGGCGGTGACCTCTCGCGCCCGGCGTTGGTTCAGGCCATGCTTCGGGGCGAGACGGAATGGGATGCCGTCGCCTCCTTTTGCGAAGCAGTTATGCTAGTGAAGGAAGCAGCGGCGCGCGAGAGGCAACGACCGACGGGCCTCTCGCCCCGGACTAAGAAAGACCCAGGCGAAGACGTCGAGAGTCGCAAGACGACTACCGGCCAACGTAGGCGCGGTTCTGCGGATGGCGAGCGATGGGTAGCTCACCGCCCGGCTAAGACCAGGACCGCGTCGACGGCACGTTAGTGTTCCACACGCGCCTCAAAGAGAAGAAGTCAGCACAGGAAGTGGCCCAACGCCTGCCGGGGTTTCGGAATGTTTATAATAGTTACCGTGACCCTGGAACATCGATCGGCAATCGAAGGAACATGAGTGGGTTTTAGTCAGTAAAAGTCTGACACACCCAGATGATCAAATGACTGCTCCCGCTGCACCCAGGGCGGGAGCAGTCATTTAATGATTTCCCACTCACCAGAAAAAAATATATGTTTACATATTGTTCAAATTGTTTCTACTCCATGTCAACTATCATAGATTCTGTTTGATTTCGAAATACTGCAATAGAACTCATCATTTCTGTTTATGTTTTATTCTTGCCTTGTAGATTTAAAATTGATTGAAAAATGGTACAAGATGATGCTGCTGTCGTTGATAATATTTTTATTTTTTGCCTGGCTACGATCGACTGGACTAGCAGTCGCGATCGACCGGTCGATCGCGATCGACCGGTTGGCCACCCCTGCTATAGGCTATATACCATCACGCTACGACTCACGGGAGCAGAGCAGTAACGAAGAATGCGGGTGAAACCGCAGGAGACAGCTAGTAAGCTATATAATAATCACGCTATGTCCCACGGGAGCTAAGGAGTAATCAAAAACCTAACGTAACGCGGGTGAAACCGCGAGGAACAGCAGGTGTAGCTAGGTTACTTATACGACATTCTACGCACACTTACACAAGCCGTTTTTACGCCCGCCGCAAGCCGTTACTACGCACACTTACAATAAGCGAGACGAAAAAAAGTAATTAGTCCGTCCAACAACGATACAGTGCGTAGAAGTTTCGTGTGACGTCACGATCTTATGTAATTATTGATGAACAGTGACGTCAAAAGCCCCCACCCTAGAACTTTGTTATTCTTTATCATTGTAAGCATATTTTTTTATTAATTTGATCAAACAAAAAATACGTGGCCCGTAGTTTTGGCCGGTCTATCAAACATACTAAACAGAATGCCAATTTTTTAAGGTTGTCGTCATTCCCATAAGACGGCACAAGTAATCTATATACTAATATTATAAAGAGGTATAATTTGTAAGTTTGTAGGTTTGTAAGTTTGTATGTAGGGGGTAATCTCTGAAACTACTGGTCCGATTTAAAAAAATTCATTCAGTGTTAGATAGCCCATTTATCGAGGAATGCTATAGGCTATATACCATCACGCTACGACCCACGGGAGCGGAGCAGTAACGAAAAATGCGAGTGAAACCGCAGGGGACAGCTAGTATGTTCTAACATCAAAAGTATTTTTTTTTGTATTTCAAGCAAGGGTCGCTCACCCATCCCCCAGTCAATTCCTTGTTCCTCTCGTCTTCTCTCCTCTTCCTTCCTATCTCTATCTCTCTGCTCCACCGCTTCCTTGATCATTCTGTCTCTTTCTGCCTTCATGTCTTGCGCTCTTCTCTTGATTTCTGTCACTGATAACTCTGTTTCTCCTTCGCAGTCGTAATCTGGGCCCTGGGGACATGGTTTTAGGTAAAAATAAAATAAATAAATATCCTGGGACAACTCACACACGGTCATCTGATCCCAAACTAAACAGAGCTTGTTCAATCGACAATTTGGATTCATGACCCATCATAAGCTTATTTTCCTACAGGCATTCAAATACAATTAGGTCGACATTCACGTAAACATTTATTAGAAATGTCACTTGTCACGTCTTGTTATTTTGACAGTCTCAAACGATTAATCGTCAAAATGGGTCATGATTCCAGTTTGTCGATAGTACCACAGTCTAAAAATCATACAGTCGTCCAACGAAGACGTCTAGACAGGGCAATCGTGCGGGGTGTGAGGGGCGAGACGCGGGTAAGCAGATCCCGAACTGCGAACAAAACGATGTTAGTAGTTCGGGCGGATTCGGGATATATCATTCAGCGCTAACGCGTGTTTCTTTTTTATATGTTTATTTAAAATGGTGCATACGACGTGTGCTGTGAGTGATTGCAAGTCTTCATCTCATCTAAATAAAGATTTGCGGTTTCATCAGCTTCCACGCACAGAAGAAAGGTCTGTTTTGTTATTGGAGAGTGCATAAATAATTTTATTTGTAATGTCGTGCCACGCTAATAACGCTAATAAAATGGCCGACCGGCGGACAGTAAAAAAAAAAGAAAAATAGATAAATCGCACAGGGCATCATGTGTTTAAAAATCCTACTAATATTATAAACGTGAAAGCGTTTGTTTGTATGTTCCGTGTCAAGATGGTGGACTTTTTAATTAGGTATTTAAGGGTGAATTTCGAGAGACGGACGTATTTTTTTGGTGGACGTATTTTTTTATAATTTGATATGGACTAGGGCATCCAGTATCGGAAGGTTTTCAATTCCGGAGTTAATTTACGATATTGGGCTCTCAACTCCGGAATTCCGGAATTCCGGAACTGGATTCGAAATTATTAAAAAAAAAAAATACAAAAACACCTTGAGTAACTTATAATCATTTTTAACATAAGTCTTTAACTCAGTCTTGATACGACATTGCCAGTTAACAATATTATTAACCACCGCTATCGAGAGGTATGTTCACGCGCCGTTCTGGATCTGGCAGGAATCGGGTCACTTCTGAGAGAGATGATCGATTTATTGTAACAACTTCTTTGCGAAACCGGCGCCTTAATGCATTTCAACTGCAGCAGCAGCGTCAAGTTGTACGAAGGGTCGCTGTACACTTACAGCGACCCTTCGAAGCGAAATTGTAGAGTCACTACTCTACAATTAGAAGAAGGTTGAAGGAACGCGGACTGGTAAGTGCAAGGTGCAAGCCAGCAAATGGACCGAAATTAACTGCAGACCATCGAAGAGCGCGCCTTGATTTTGCACGCGAGCGCCTAAATTGGTCATACCTCCAATGGAGCAAATTTCTTTTCTCTGATGAATGTAAAATCATGCTCTATGGTAACGATGGAAGGAACAAGGTCTACAGAAGAGATGGAGAATGCTTTGCACAATGCTGCATTGAAAAAAGGGTCAGTTATGGTGGTGGTTCGTGGACGGTTTGGGGAGGAATCAGCGCCGATGTCGACGGTAAGACAGAGCTTGCCTTCGTGTCTGGGCCAAGTCTACCTGCTTTGAACTGTCATCGGTACGTGGAACAGTGCCTAGAGCCTCACGTGATGCCCTATGCACACTTAATCGGCAACGGGTTCACATTTATGCACGACAACGCCAGAGCCCACACCGCGAGCGTCGTACGTGATTACCTTATTGTAGTCGGTATCTCCATAATGGAATGGCCAGCTAGGAGCCCGGACATGAATCCAATTGAAGATCTCTGAGATCAACTAAAGGGGCAAATCCGAGCGAGAGATCCTGCCCCAAACTCACTTGACCAGCTGAAAAGTGTCATTCAGGAAGAATGGGACAACATCCCACAGCATGTCATCGTAACTCTCAACCGATCGATCGAAAAACCGGATGGAAGCGGTGATAAGAGCTCGAGGAGGGAACACTAGTTATTAAACGTTATTTAATAAAAGTATTTCAGTTTTTTTTTCACCTACGTGTGTTGTTTCATTCATTGCCTTTGTTCTCCATACAAAATAAAAATGATTCATTAAAGAAAACACGAAACCTATGAAAATTTAATTTGAATTTAGAACAATAACATTAGAATTTGAAAACCTCATAAAACTCACTAACGATGAGTTGAAAAATTAAACACATTTTTAATTAAAAATAATTAATATCGCAATACGATAAATTGAGCCCAATTCCGGAGTTGAAATATCGGAAAAACTATCCGGAATTCCGGAGTTGCGAAATTCCGGAATTCCGGAATGGATGCCCTAATATGGACGTCAATTTTGAGTATAATGGGGTATTTTACATCATTAACCAATAAATGAAAGACATAATTTCTATAAAAAATCTCCTAATTTAAGCCGTAAAAATCTGGTTCATATTTAATTTAACTTAAAATTCTATTTTTAGATGCTTTGTAATCAATAAATAGTTAGACGATTGACTTGTTTACTTAATGACGTCATAAGGTGTTTTGCCATACAAAATCTATAGAAGAGTCGCGTTTTGACAGCTCATAAAAAGTACGTCAATTGATGATGGTGTAAAATACCGTATTGGGGTGTTTGTTACGAAAAAGCCATCCTTTTTGAAATTCAAGATGGCGGACGTAGTTTTTTTTTATAATTTGATATTGGTGTCAATTGTGTGTTTGTTACGAAAAAGCCATCTAAATAATTTAAATCTGACTCGAATTGATCCTACAGTAAAAGTTGTTCAGTTCTGTGGTCTGTAGCAAATTCTTTCGTTTGTATGTATGTATTTACCCTTTCGGTTAGAATATATTTAATAATTTGTATTGTGTTTTAACATTTCAGATGTAAATTATGGGTGGAAGCTTGTAGAAGACCGGATTTACTTGAAAGATCTTACGAAAGTTTAAAAAATATATACGCCTCATCTGCATTTTTTATTGTTATACATTTTATTAATATATTCATATGTAATATTGTTTTATTTATAATACTGTTATCGATGTTGATCTGCAATAAACAAATAAATTCATAAATATTGTTTATTTGTGACAACCCTGGCCGATGCGTTATTGTCTAGACGATGTCGGCATTTTACACGAGATCAAAGGCGTCGTCCTACTGTATGATTTTTTATACTGTGATAGTAACCAGACATCTAATCAACATACTTATATAATTTATTAATACATACATATCTATACAAGGTGTATTTCTTAAAGTGCTCATTCTTTCAGGGGGCAAATATGAAGTGATTCTCGACCCAAATCAACAATAAAATTGGTAGGTAATTTTTTTAAATTTTATTCTTATCATACTATTAAAAAGCAAACATTGAGAGAAAAGTGACTTACCAACATAATATAAGTCCTCGTACTATTCCCAAATTTGATCTGATGGCCGACCCTCACCCGGGTGTAATGGTTGGCCTTTAACTTCTCCTTGTTGAGGAAGGTCCCGTGAGTGCTGGCCAGGTCATAGAGGTACCAGCCACAGGGAGGCTCTCCCTCTTCGGCGAACGCTTTGTATTGGAGGACTGTGTGGTGCCTAGAAAGAGGATTTTAATGTTGAGTTTCCGGGATTTCAGAATAGTTCTAATAGTTAGAGCATAAAGGGCAACTGAAGGAACATGAGTGGGTTTAGTCAGTAAAAGTCTGTCACTAAGAGGAGGGAAAAGTTGTTGGATGATTTCCCATCTATAAAAAAAAGTCAGTTTTAATACTAAGCTAAAATAAATAAGATGCTAAGCTAAAATAAATAAGATGCCATGTACGTCTCATAGTCAACAATACTAAATAAAAATAGATTAGTAAAACTGATTAGTTGATTTAAATGATATCTCTACACCACCCTGGGTTGTCTGGTAGAGAATGCCTAAGGCATAAGGTCCATTTGTACATTTGAAATTAGATACCTAGCATTGTTTAAGCAATTGTTGATTAAAACCCTTCATTAAATTCTTCTGAACATCATGATTTATTTAATCTGAAAGAAAAATCTTGATAACTTTTTTTTTTTTTTTGTGAGTGGGAAATCATCCAATGACTGCTCCCGTCCTGGGTGCGACGGGAGGGCGTGTCAGACTCTTACTGACTAAAACCCACTCATGTTCCTTCGATTGCCCTTTATGTTCCAGGGTCACGGTAACTATTATAAACATTCCGCAACCCCGGCAGGCGTTGGCCCTGTTGGGCCCCTCCCTGTGCTGACTCCTTCTCTTTGAGGCGCGCGTGGAACAAAACGCGCCGTCTACGCGGTCCTGGTCCTAGCCGGGCGGCGAGCTACCCATCGCTCGCCATCCGCAGAACCGCGCCTACCTACGGTGGCCGGTAGTCGTCTTGCGACTCTCGACGTCTTCGCCTGGGTCTTAGTCCGGGGCGAGAGGCTCGTCGTTGCCTCTCGCGCGCCGCCGCTTCCTTCACCAGCATAACTGCTTCGCAGAAGGAGGCGACGGCATCCCATTCCGTCTCGCCCCGAAGCATGGCCTGAACCAGCGCCGGGCGCGAGAGGTCACCGCCGTATTGGTTACTGTTATCAAAATTCTTCCACGAAGATTACATTAAAGTTAATTGTAAATAAAATTAATAAAACTTCTTCCAACTATACCTGGATATGGTAGGATGGGCCATCACAACGTCACAATTGGCAAGTCTCCCGAACACATAGAAAGCTTTGTTTGTTAAATCCACTTTGTCCACAATCATTCCTGATTTTAACACTTCCAGGGCATATTCTGGACCTGAAATAGTTAAAACAAATGTCAATCAATAGTTTCTTACTAGTAATATAAAATGCAGAATTAACAATCTATCTTTACATTTAGTTTTTGGAAATTCAAACTCAAACCCAAAACTATTTTATTCAATAAATAAAAATGCCAGATAATAAATCATTGTTATTAATTTTGTTATGAAGGCTGAAAAGATGCTCTTTTAAAGAAGTAGCCGATTAAAGATAGCAGATTGGATAAACTCCAAAAATATTTAATTAAAATAAAGCTACATAATCCGGGAGCTACATAGGCTGTGTATCATCACACTGCGACGCACGGGTGCTGAGCTGTAACCAAATGCGCGGCTAAAACCGCGGGAATCTGCCAGATGTGAATAAACACTAATGTGAGATTAAATTTCTGCAAGAACTTACCTTCTGGGCAAATCCCGGACCATTTTGGCTCTTTATAAGGTATTGGCGTAGATAGTTCCTTTAATAATACCGCTGGCGGTAATGAGCTTTTAGAAGTCGACTCTGATGTCCTTTCGACAGGTTTCTCCACTTGTTTTTCGTCTGATGCTCTTTCTGATTCATTCTTAACCTTTTTCGGCAATTTCCCGATGCGTCCGAACAACACAGGTTTCTTAAATTCGATTTTATCTTCGGTTTTCAGTTTTTGATTAGCATCGTCCATTTTTAGGTTGTTTTTATAACTTTCCTGCGTCACACCATTTATTACTTATCTTGAAAGATAAAAAGAGGTACAGCTTAATAATTATGTCTAATTTTTTCAATCTTGTGCACTCAAATTTAAAGATATTTTTATTATTTCAATATTCATTGCATTATTTTGTGAAATGACATGACAAGACAATGTCAACGTAAACATCACAGTTTGACATTTTAGTGCCTAAGAGATGGGCTGGGCATTGAATCAACAATCGAGTTAAATCAACCATTGTTCTTCAGCTATTCTTAACTATTTAGCAATTAACTAAATCTCATACACCATGACTGGTTTTAAATGAGGGATGCTTTTCAGTATTCGGCCATTAGACTCTCATTCCAAACGTGATTCATAAAATAAAAAGGCTAAGGCTTAAACGCCTACCAGATTGTACCCAAATACAAATGTCTTAACTGGATTCTAAATTAGTATTAAAATAAAAAAAATATATATTGTTGAACTGTTATTTATATTTTAACTAGTAATATCTGAGCATGCAATATCACGTTTTTGAATATGTCCCTTGTTTCGTCAGCCATGGTATTTATAAGACGGTAAATTGACCGATTACCTGACTGTTGATAAATCAACTCATATCCCAAACCGCGCTAATCCTTGAAACATGAGACTTGGAAGGTGTTTTCTTTGTGAAGATTAGGTAGACATTAAGAAAGATTTTTTGGAAATAATATCCTTTCAGTCATAAAATAGTTGATGGAAGTCCACGCTGGTGAAACTGCGGTGAAAGCAAGTTCATTGTGACATTTTAAAATTAACAACCAAATTTTTTGCTTAAAATAACATAGCTTTCTAGTTTATCAACTAGTTACAAAAAATAACGATCCGGGAAAGTGATCATCATACCATCACTATTGAAGAAAATAATTTTTTGACGTGACAACGTCTTAAATTAGGTTGCGGCTGGGAGTCACTTATGAAAAAGTGTAACGCTCGGTAACGTTACGATGAGTCACCGAACGAGAGAGAGGCCCGCCGAATGCCTTGCGTCTCTCTCCCACTCAACTATGATCGGTAAAAGACGTTGTCACGTAAAATCTTCGCCCGTAAAACCGACTTTACAGGCAACCATTTTTTTTAATATTGTCTGTGGCAGGGAGATGGCACGGAAATATTATGTACTGTCCCTGCAAATTACGGCTTTGTAAAGCCTTTGCCACACAGGTGCATATTTATTGATAACATCCCTAATTCAAAATAATAAATTGGTATGTAATCAATGATGACAATGAAATGAGTTACTATTTTTTTTTATGCAAATTAAGCAGATTTATGCAGGTGGCTTTTGGTAAGAGTTATTTTGGCTATTCGTACGTTTTTGTTACTACATGGCAATTGTAATTTATTTAACAATAAATCAAACGCGTTATAACCACTCATTCACTTTCATGATCATTCGTTCAATAACATTCTTGACCGAAGTTATTCGCAGTGAATGGAACAACCCAAATCAATCAATTCAAAAGGATTCCGTGACGATTGCCAACCGATCGAAAAACAATATTAAAACGAACGCTCAATTTCGTAGTGGTTATTGCTCAAACTGTGTCGCGTGCGTGTTTATTTGCTTGTTTTTTACACATCAACTGTAAATATCACATGAACAACTGTGTTGCGGTGACCATATTGTGTGTGAGAACGCGCGGAAGCTTATAACAAAGATTGTTACAATATTTACTTTTATCAAAGCCTTATCGTAATTCAGGCTGTTTCAGTGATTTCATAGTATTGCTGACGTCCGTTCGCGCGTAATTAGCCAAGGTAAGTGTAAAGTTATGTTAGAAAAGTGACGAAAAATTTCCAAGTTGGTGTCTCAATTTTTGTCATCACCTTTACAAATTTTTAAGATAACAATCACTTAAAGAACCGGTGAAAGTATAATTCACAAATTCTAAGTTGTATAATGGTTCTATTGTTTTGGTATAGCTCTTTCGATTACCTATTTCGTTCTGAATCTTGAAATAGTCACACAATATTGCTAAGAGGAAATTTTTCGGTCTAGAGTATTGAGAAACTGGTTTTTAATTAGTAGATTTTGATATCTTGCGTTCTGAGAACTGTTATTGTGTCACTATAGTTCGCCGCTATAACAAATTTAGTTCTGCTTTTATTAAAGAAACAGTCAACATTGCTATTTAAAATTCAGTAATGTCAAGGAGTCAAGGGTACTATTTGTCCTTCACTACTGTGTCACCAAAAAAAGCCATTTTAATATGAATTCTTATAAAATATATCATACGATGCACCCTGATGGCACTGCACACGGTGGAAGTGCTATACTCATAAGAAACAATATTAGACACCATGAGATCGCAAACTACTGCACACCTGAGATTCAAGCTACAAATATAGTAGTTGAGGACTGGGCTGGATCACTTACAGTTTCATCAGTGTACAGCCCACCAAAACATAATATAAAACAGGACATGTATGAAACATTTTTCTCTACTTTGGGTCAACGGTTTGTGGCTGGCGGTGATTACAACGCCAAACACACGTATTGGGGCTCAAGAACAGTGACACCGAAAGGCCGGCAATTGCTAAAGGCTGTTGACAACTTAAATCTTAGCTGTATTTCGTTTGGGGAGCCAACCTATTGGCCTACCGATGTCAGAAAATTACCCGACTTGCTAGACTTCTTAATAGTTAAAGGTATAGCTAAAACATATTTCACGTGCAAGGCTAATAATTATGAACTATCATCGGATCACTCCCCTGTGGAAATCCTACTCAATAGGAAAATTACACAAATTACAAAACCATGTAGATTACATAACAGAAAAACAGACTGGAGTTGCTTTCGAGAGTCGGTCTCAAAATGTCTTAATATGAAATTACCACTTAAAACCGATCAAGACATAGAAGAAGCTGTCGAGCACTTTAACCATTGCATCCAGAATTCTACATGGATTGCTACTCCAGAAAATTCAAACATTGTTCCTAGTACAAAACCATATCCAGTCGACATCAGAGAAATGATAGCCCAGAAACGCAAGGCTCGGAAATTATGGCAATGCACTCGATATCCTGCACATAAAACTGAACTAAATTTCCTTACATCTCAACTGAAACAATTAATAACAGAATATCAGAATCAGAATGTACAGGCATATCTCACGGATTTGAGTCCCAGTGCTGCAACTGATTATTCGCTCTGGAAGGCGACAAAAAACCTCAAGTGTCCAATAGTAACAAGCCCTCCTATACGCAAAACTGATAACAGCTGGGCATCAAAAGACTCTGAAAAAGCACAAACGTTTGCTGATTATTTAAAGCAGGTTTTCCAGCCAAACCCTGATCAGGGATCTGAACAGATTGACTCAGTGGCTGAGCTGCTAAATGAAACTCATCAATTAGATCTCCCACTAAGTAGCTTTTCAAAGCAAGAAGTTAAACGGGCAATTGGAAAACTGGATCAAAAAAAAGCTCCAGGTTACGACTTGATAACCGCGAAAATACTGCTGGAACTGCCAAAAGAAGGTGTGCTGTTTTTAACATATATTTATAATTCTATCTTGAAAAGATCGTCGGTGCCGCGCCAATGGAAAGTAGCGCAGATCATAATGGTTCCAAAACCGGGTAAAAGCCCAGACGATGTTAAGTCCTACAGACCTATCAGTTTACTTCCAATCACATCAAAACTAATGGAGATTCTATTTCTGAATAGATTAATGCCAATTATTAAGGAAAGAAATTTAATCCCGGATCATCAGTTTGGCTTCAGGCAAAAACATAGTACAATCGAACAAGTACATAGACTCGTTAACGCTATACAAACCGCCTTTGAACGTAAGCAATACTGTACAGCAGCATTCTTGGACATATCCCAAGCCTTCAACCGCGTGTGGCACGATGGGCTTCTGTACAAAATTAAAAAAAATCTTCCAATACAATTTTACCAGTTTATAAGATCATATTTGGAAAACAGACACTTTTTTGTAAAGCAAGGCGAAGAAGCAACGATGTTACACGAAATTCACGCAGGTGTACCTCAGGGTAGTGTTATGGGTCCCATTTTGTACCTCCTTTACACTGCAGATCTACCTACTTCAAGTGTAAACATAACTGGCACATTTGCCGACGATACAGCAGTACTATCTTCAGACGATCTCCCTGAAAATGCCACCCAGAAGCTCCAAAACAGTCTTGATGACATCGCAAGATGGCTAAGAGATTGGCGTATTAAAGCTAATGAAATCGAAGTCTGTACAGGTAACCTACACGCTTCGACGCCAAACTTGCCCCCCAGTCAAAATAAATGGAGTCCAGGTCCCACAAGCTGATGAGGCAAAATACTTAGGTATATACCTGGACAAGAAACTTACATGGAGGAAACATATCTTTACCAAACGCCTAGCAATGGGTCAACAGGTCCGAAAAATGTATTGGATGCTGAACAGAAAGTCACAGCTATCACTGACAAACAAACTGCTGCTCTATAAAGCCATACTGAAACCCATATGGTGTTATGGATTGCAGTTATGGGGTACATCAGCAAACTCTAACATTGAGATTCTACAACGATTTCAATCGAAAATGCTACGGATGATTGCAAATGCACCTTGGTATATAACCAATGAAAGATTACACCACGACCTTAATATAAAAACAGTTAAACCAGAATGGAAAATTATACATCAAGGATCACACACCATCCCAATGTGCTTGCAAAACAGCTAATGAGCGACCAAATCATGCGAAGAAGGCTAAAACGGAAAACCCCACATGACCTATTATTGTAGGCTGTAACAAATATGAAGCGGACTTGTCACTGGACACGTACCGCACAAGCCTGATTTACACAAACATCAAACTATTGCTGAATATCGTTTGGATAGATTGCAATAAAATATACTAAAAAAAAAAAAAAAAAAAACTACTGTGTCTCTGAGCCTCTCCAGACTTCTGTCAGCCTGGTAGGTTAATAGAAATCTATGGTCACAAACCTTACCAGTCAACTTTTTAAATTTAGTACCTAAATCTGCATATATTCAAACCATTGAAAATAATAAGATTTATGTAAAAAACAGTAAATATTAATCCTTCGAACACAAATGATTTGAAACAATAGAAAGACAATAGTAGCCTGACAGCCGGCTGTCTATTGGTCGTTGAAAGGTTTAATAAAAGTGTTTTTGATATAGAAATCGTATTTTTGTTCTGTTGTAAAACATGGAGGGTTTATTAATGTTTATATTTCAATTTTTTTTTTATAAATACAAACCTGTATTTATTTGAATGAAAAACAATCTTGATTTCAACATGTTTTACCATATTCGGAGTATGACCCAGTTTAAATTTTATTCACATACCTAGTCAGTAAATTGAATACATTTAATTGCACTAACATAGCTTCTCTGCCAAATTAACACTAATTTTTCATATATCCGTACTGAATATTATAAATGCGAAAGTAACTCTTTTTGTCTCCTCTTCACGTCTAAACCACTGAACTGATTTGAATGAAATTTGGTACAGATATAGTCTGGGACCCGAGAAAGGACATAGGATAGTTTTCATCCTGGAAAACCCTAGTGAACGGGAACTATTATTCCATGTGGGCGAAGTCGCGGGCAAAAGCTAGTGTTGAATATAAACACTTCAAAATAAGTTTTTGAAATTTCATGGTTCTAACTTAAATCAGTGACATTTCCCTTCATACATGCTGAAAACCCTGGTTTGTACTAAGAAGTACCCTGCCTGTCAGTATACAATTAGTTACCACAACCCCGGAACATAAAGGGCAACTGAAGGAACAAGGGTGGGTTTTAGTCAGTAAAATTCTGACACTAAAGAGCGGTAGAAGCCATTTGATGATTTCCCATCCACAAAAAAAAAACAAATTAATGAAGAGTGTTTTAATTTCATAAAAACTTGTGTAAACTTCTTAAGTATTAGTATGAAACTATTTATACTTATTTCGTAGAACATACATTTTCCTGATGCACATTGACTAACAAATTCATTAATTATTTTTCCTCTTTCCGTTTAAATTAATTCGTCCACTAGTAATTGTGGTGCTCTGGATTCATAATTGGTCAAAAAGTTTTGTCACAGTAACATATTACTATATTTAGAGACATTAGTTTGTAAAACTAAAATAATTTGCGACAATCATCACTGGCTCAATGGTTTAAACCTGGTTTAGAGAAAAACCTTGTTTAGTAATAAGGCGGCTAGTGTTTTAGATACTGCTCTGTTGAAATATTGATCTTTAGCTGTATATTAAATAGCAGAATCTTCACAATTAAAATTTTATAACATTCTCATAATACATACATTTAGTACAAACCCATAATTCTCAAGTTAATAGCACTTGCATGTAATAAACAAAGTTATTATTGTTTTATAATTACACTCGCAAAGTTAATCAATTAAATAATCTTGCATTCTCTTGATTTATCTGATTATTCTTTTATATAATCGTATGATTGATTTTGATGAAGGTGTTTAAAAGAAACCAGTTTTTGATTAAAAAGAGAGTTGTATGTATAATGAGTTAGAACTCTTACATTTTTTTATTGATCATACGTTCATGAAAATCTGTAAGTACTTATATTATAAACCTGAATTTAAAAAAAAATATCTTTATTTTGTAAATAGGTTATATGCATAACACTTTTACACGTCAATATTTTGTGTTTTATATTTTAATCGAACGATGGAGCCGGTGTTTCGTAACTGACTACTCTGAGAAGAAACATCCGAAACAAACTCAGAGGTCAAAGTCACTTTTAAAGTCCATACAATTGTATTGGTCAAATTATGCGAGGATCATGTAGGCTAATGACTGATGTGCTTTCTTGATGAGGAAAGCACACAGATTTGAGTGGACCTGTCCAGACAGAATAGTTTGTTTGTTTGGTTTTATACCCCAATCTCAAGGAGTACTAGTTCTAACATTTGTTTACCACGTGTCTCGGAAAGCACGTGAAACAGATGACCACAGTTGTCATTCACAGTTCTTGACAGTCAGAAGCCAAAAACTGACCATCAGCCTATCTGAGGATAGGCTAACAGGATTGTGGAGGTAGTTTGTCGTTCCGGGTAGAATACTTTTTTTTTGCGGACGGGAAACCATCAAATGACTTCTCCCGCCCTGGGCGGGTCGGAAGGGAGTGACAGACTTGAACTGACTAAAACCCACCCTTGTTCCTTCGGTTGCCCTTTATGTTCCGGGGCCGCGGTAACTATTAAAACTATTCCGCAACCCTGCGCGTAAAATACTGGTATTCAACAGCATCAGGAAAGACTAAGCCGACCTCAACATAGCTGAGAAAAGTCTACGTATAAGATGATGATAGTAGACGTAGCCAAAATCGCAGTTTAACTGCGATTACTACGCACTACGCACACTTATTTTTTTATTTTTTTTTCTTTGGAAATTCAGCCCTTTTCGACTATTATGCCAGTGTCACGTTTTGGGCGGCTACATAGAGGCGGCCGCCTTACTTTATACTTCGTGGTAGGTGTTAGTTATCTGTAAATACGAGCACATGGGTTTATTCAGCTCTATGCAGCTTACGTACGGTCAGCAAAGTAGATAGGTATGCAGGGTCGTCAGTTTACAATTAAAGTTTTTTCATTAACCAATGGACATATATTTTAATTAAAATTTCAAATGTTGTAGAAAGTAATTTGTTCTTCAATCCATTTAAATTTCATTTGGATACTTTAATCGGTGTTCAAGAAAACCTTAATTATATCTTACTAGTTTTTGCCCGCGACTTCGTCCGCGTGGAATAATAGATCCCGTTCCCGGGGGATTTCCGGGATGAAAACTATCGCTATGTCCTTTCTCGGGTCTCAAACTATATCTGTACCAAATTTTATTCAAATCGGTTCAGTAGTTTAGGCGTGAAGAAGAGACAGACAGACAGACAGAGTTACTTTCGCATTTATAATATTAGTACGGATGGCCCTGGTAACATATCTCTTTTGCTGACCGTACATAGATGACAACTTCATGACAACGATTTTGCATGAAGGCGCGTCAGAGTCCGTTCAGCTTTCCCCATCTGTTTCTTACCAAGTACTTCTACGCACATGCATTCAGGGGGCCTACCACAAGCCCTTATAGCAGTGTTACATCGATATTACTTTCAGTGGGAAAGACGTTACTTGTGTGTCACTTGCACACTCTGGATCAGGAATAAAACAATCTTACTTTTAAACCTCATGGTAAGGGGGCAGTTCTATTTAGCTTATTTTTAATAGAAAACGACGATTTTGTTTTGTTGATATGTTTAAGGAAAACAAACCAACGTTTATTCGTTTATTCAATTAGACAACAAATATTTCAGATACACAGTTATCATATCAATGAATACCAAACGCTTACATAATTTTCAGATTAGAGCTGATTATTTAAATTGGTAAAAATAATGCATTGGTTATGTAAGGTGAGCTAAGGCTTAGGACGTATATTTTTTTATTTATCTCTCTCGCCTTTTCCCAAATGCTAGGGTCGATTTCCAGTCTAACCGGATTCAGCTGGATACCAGTGTTTTACGTGAAGCGACTGCCTATCAGACCTCCACAACCCAGTAACTGGGCGACACGATGTCAAACCGGGTCAGACGTTCTGGCTTCTGACTACCCTTAACGACTGTCTAAGTTTTACAAATGACACAGGAACCAAATCAGGGACCGACATTTATACAAGCCTTCCGGGGTTGTTAGTGATATCCTAGGTAAACCTGGAAAATCCATACTAATATTATAAATGGAAAAGTAACTCTGTCTGTCTGTCTCTTCTTCACGTACAAACCACTGAACCGATTTGAATGAAATTTGGTACAGATATCCTATACCTAGTCTGGGACCCAAGAAAGGACATTAGATAGTTTCCATCCCGGAAATCCCCCGGGATCGGGAACTATTATTCCTCGCGGACGAAGTCGCGTGCAAAAGCTAGTTCATAATAAATTGAAAAAGTCAAATTAGTACTTGCCCAGATGGGTAAAAAAATAGGGGTTGCAAGTTTGTATGAAAAGCTTGCAAAGCCATAGCACACCTTTTTGACGGTCAATGATTTTATTTTATGTGGCCTATCTTTGTCTAAAATTCTTCTAAACATAAATTAAATGAGCCCGAACGAGGTAGCAACGTATCGTATTTATCACATTAGTATGTATGAATATATTTATTGGTCGTTCAACCACATGTTACTGGCTCGCTTTAAATAAACTCCCCAGATTTTTCTTGAGGAAAATTTACGTAGAATGTTGAATGAGATGAATGAGTAATGGTGAATGCAGGTTGCGGAATGTTTATAATAGTTACCGTGACCCCGGAACATAAAGGGCAACCCAAGGAACATGAGTGGGTTTTAGTCAATGATATTTTAAGTAAAAAAGGCGTAGATAGGTTACCCAAACAAAATTCTATCTTCAAAAACGGCACACTAACGCACACATACATTACACGTCAAAGTAGGATGACATGATTGAAGTAGTGCGAGTGAAAAAGAGATAAACGTCAAATGTCAACGCAATACTCAGTATCATGTTTGCCAATTGGCAAACTTTTAATGTGCCACTTTTTGACTGCATATAACCTATCTACACTTTTTTACTTAAAATATCATTGGTTTTAGTCAGTAAAAGTCTGACACGCCCTCCCGCCGCGCCCAGGACGGGAGCAGTCAATTGATGATTTCCCACTCCCCAAAAAAAAAATGGTAAATGCAATGTTTTGAATGACATTATCCATTTTAAAGCCAATTTGGATTTTTTCGTTATTTAAATACTTTCTATGTGTTTCCTGGTTATTACATTTATAAACTCCTCAGAATATTTTCTTGAGGAAAATTGACGTAGATAGGAATAATGAATGCAATGTTTTGAATTAAATTTAATGTAAGTATTTAATGAGATAGTCTTATTGAGTGTTAAAAGATAAGATTAAAAACGAACACGATAATTCATTCATTTTGGTGTCTTATAGTTTTTTATTTGCATAGCCAGCAAGTAGAAGCCTAGTTTAGAGAGTTAATAAATAATTTAAACCCAGACGCTGACCACACAGTCATGCTCATCAAGAATAGTTTCTTAGTTGTTATTTACTCTTTACAAAGAACACACCCTGCAAGTTTCATGTCTCTAGGAGCAGCGGTTTGGGCTGTGCGTTGATATATCAACAGTCAGTCAATCCATACTAATATTATAAATGCGAAAGTAACTCTGTCTGTCTCTAAACCACTGAACCGGTTTGAATGAAATTTGGTACAGATATAGTCCGGGAACCGAGAACGGACATAGGATAGTTTTCATCCCGGAAATCCCCCGGGAACGGGAAGTTTTATTCCACGCGGACGAAGTCGCGAGCAATAGCTAGTCATAAATAAAATTAAAATGATAAAATCACTCGTCAAAATTGACATGATATTATATGACAAGCATAATTAGTATCACAAATTGATACGGATAAAACCTGCAAATTAAATTCTTATTATATGCTAAATTTGACGATTATAATCATCATCATTGATATGATACTACTGCGTTCGGTTTTATCCGTACAATTGAACTTTTATTTTTTCGAGCGTACGTATATATGTATGTATGGCACATTGTCTGGTTACCATAACACAAGCTCTGCTTAGCTTTGGATCAGATGGCCGTGTGTGACTTGTCCCAAGATATTTAAAGACGTCCATAGTTTCAAAAGTCTCTTTACAGCAAGCCTCTCTAGCCCAGCCTAGACCTTCTTCATAAAGCTCGACCACACCCGACCTTTTTCTCCACTCTTATAAATGAATCATTTGTTTTTATCAGTAATTCAGTGTGGTCACCTACGCTACACTTCCTGCCCTCGTCATCACTGCAGTTAGCGGCTTTGTCAGATAACAATAATTACTAGAGATAGCAATATTTATAAACGTCACGCTGCGAAACTACGCATGTCTTTGATAGGTGTGAACACAGATTAACCAGCAAAGGTAGGGTTGGTTTTCCTTCTAGCAGAACCTTTTGACCTCTTTGTTCACGTGACGGGTCCTTCTAGGGCAATGCCTGCCGAGGTTGCGGAAATAGTTCTAATAGTTAACCCGGGACATAGGCAACCGAAGGAACAAGGTTGGTTTTAGTCAGGGAAAGTCTGACATTGTCTCTCGCAACGCCCAGAGTTGGAGAAGAACTTGATGATTTGCCATCCTCAAAAAAAAAGACCTCTTTGTTGTTCGTCCCTCAAGAGACTTTTTGCCAGAAACGGAAAGTCGTGAAAAAATTGAATTTCTAAGCCGACATTATCAAAAGTTACAGCCATTCATGACACATAATTTTAACAGTCCTAAGAGTATCAAAACCCATAAGGTGCTTCTGTAGGAAATCTGTAATCTAGCATGAAGCAGCGTCGTAGGGAAGCATCAGAAAATCGCAAATTTATACCTATGCTAGTACCTATTTTGTACACAAGGGCCCTATTTTACGTTTCCACATATGTACTTTCTATATAAACTTATTATCATGTACATTACTGACATCGGTGAAGAAAAACATCGTGAGGAAACCCAGACTTATAGATAATGTAAGTCTGAAATTACCAATCCGCCTTGAGCAAGCGTGTTGATCAATGCTCGTGCATTCTGTATGAGAATAGGTCTTTGTCCTGCAGTGGGACAATAATAGACTAGTATTATTAGATACTAGCTTTCGCCCGCGGCTTCGCCGACCCTCTGGCTAGAAGTAACCTTGTAAATAATTATCAAAATGATAGGCCCACGATGGCCACGATAAATGTGGTAATGAAATGTCATCGTCATCTCCCTAACCTTTTTTCAACTTAGGGTCGGTTTCCACTTGCAGGGGCAAGGGCCGATACCTGCCGGCACTGAGGGTTCTTCTCTAGAGTTACTGCGACCCCAGACACAAAAGGCTAAGAAGTAAGTAACAAGGGTGGGTTTTAGTCAGTTCAAGTATTTCACTCCTTTTAGCTCCGCCCAGAGCCAGAGGAGTCAACTGAAACTTTAGATTAAAACTGGCCTGGTTTCGAACCATAGTTGGTGGGTGTTTAACCATCGAAAGATCATGACAAGTGTGGTAATTTATTAGTGGTTAATCAGAAAATTTAGACAAAAGGCGTCGAATTAAAAACCTTTTCTTAAAGTTAGCTTAAAACACAAATCAAAATCGAAGGAGAGCCCCATCAAATGAATTTGCTACGGGCCTCTAACGGTAGATTTACGCCTCAACAGCTTAAAATTCGATACTTTCGACATACATTTTCTAGGTACTCATCGAAGTAATTGAATTAATAGGGCTTCGTACTTGATACCAATTTGTTACGTAAAGTCTATCAGGCCGAAACCTAAGCAAGGTCGGTCAAGAGGCTTAGGAAATGGCTTGTGTTACTTATATAAGTTTTTTCGGTAACTGGCTATTTTGATAGAAATACTGTGTGTAAAAACTATGTTACTAGTTGAAAATGAAATTATTCGTAGGACTATATGCTTGTATATCCCGAAGTTAAAAGCAGAGGTGTCATAGTTCACCAGGCTTTCCTGATGGTAGGTGCTTATTACCAAGATGGCGGGTAATTAGTGATGCATAAACATTACAACAAACACTTTTCAACTCGAAAGTTCTTTTTTAATAAGTGCTCATTTTACATACATACCGAACCGTCTTTGCGTTATCTAATAGCTTTGAAGTTTTTGACCTTGATCAGATATCAAAATCGATAGGGCTGATGAAACCGGGATGGCTGACGCTCTGTGGATCAGCTGATATAATAAAGATGATGTCCAATAATGGGAAAACTTCGCAGTTCTGATTTAACAAAGCAGAGCTGTCCAAATTTGGGCACGCCGTTATAGCGGCGGTAAGTCCCCTCTTTGAGGAGTGGCTGGAGAGGCGTCATGGCACTCTCACGTTTCGCTTGACACAGGTCCTCACCGGACATGGTCAGTTCGGGAGGTTCCTGTGTCGGATTCGGGCGGAAGCGACGCCTGGGTGTCACCACTGCAGTAACGGTCGCCTGGAGGACACGGTCGAGCACACGGTGGAGGTGTGCCGCGCATGGGCGGACCATCGACGTGTCCTCGTAGAGGCGATCGGCGGCGGTGACCTCTCGCGCCCGGCGCTGGTTCAGGCCATGCTTCGGGGCGAGACGGAATGGGATGCCGTCGCCTCCTTCTGCGAAGCAGTTATGCTAGTGAAGGAAGCGGCGGCGCGCGAGAGGCAACGACGAGCCTCTCGCCCCGGACTAAGACCCAGGCGAAGACGTCGAGAGTCGCAAGACGACTACCGGCCACCGTAGGCGCGGTTCTGCGGATGGCGAGCGATGGGTAGCTCGCCGCCCGGCTGGGACCAGGACCGCGTAGACGGCGCGTTTTGTTCCACGCGCGCCTCAAAGAGAAGGAGTCAGCACAGGAAGGGGCCCAACAGGGCCAACGCCTGCCGGGGTTGCGGAATGTTTATAGTGGTTACCGTGACCCTGGAACATAAAGGGCAATCGAAGGAACATGAGTGGGTTTTAGTCAGTAAGAGTCTGACACGCCCTCCCGTCGCACCCAGGACGGGAGCAGTCATTGGATGATTTCCCACTCACCAAAAAAAAAAAAAAAAAAGCTGTCCAAATACTTTTACCCTTTTTTTGTACATGGATAATCATCAAATGACTCCTCCCGCTCTGGGCGGAGCGAAAGGGAGTGTCAGACTTCTACTGACTAAAAACCACCCATGTTCCTACTTAACCCTTTGTGTCCGGGGCCGCGGTAACTCTTTCGAACTACCCGCAGCCCCGGCAGGCCCGCCCTTTAGTTAATAGGGATGACGACAGCATTAAAACAATGGCATTCTGTTTAGTCCATCTGATAGATAGGCCAAAAATACGGGACACGTATTTTTTGCTCGATGAAATTAATTAAAAAATACCCAGATAAAGAGCAGCAAAGTTCCGAAGTGGGGGCTTTTGACGTCACCGTCATAAAAAATTGTATCTTATTGTGACGTCACGCGTAACTTTAACGCACTGTACCGTCGTCATTCTTCGTTTACGAGAAAAAAGGAAAAAATACGTGTCCAAAATTTTTTGACAATCTATTGACGGACTAATTCCTTTTTTTTTTGTCGTCTCGCCTATTCTGGTTTTGTCGGACACACTCTAGCTTCTATGCACCCTTTAGGCTTCTTTTAGCTTTACCACCCACCTAGATCTAACAATATAACTACATCAATCAACAATCAAGTATTATGTTAGCGTACAAGGTGTTGTGATGCGTGCAGACGTCATTGCACAATAGTCTGATACAAATCCCTATTGTGAGGCTTATAAAGACAGGAAAGATAGAGTGCTACACCTGTGAGTGTAATTAGATTGGAGAAGGCATTTGTAATGTTTGTTCTGGTCTGAATTGAGTATTTTGCGTTAGTCCTCCTGCCTCAGGCAGCATGAAACACCCTGGGCATCGGTTGGAAGTCCATTGTAGACACGGGCCTGCGGTCGGCGGACAGTGGGTAGCTCGCCGCTCGATGAGGATCAAGCTCGGGTCGAGGGTGCGTTAGTGTTCAATGCGCACCTGCGCCCACTAAAGCAATTGCCTACCAGGGTTGCGGGGTCGTTAGAAAGAGTTACCATGGCCCCGGAAAGCAAACGATAATTGAAGGAATATGGGTGTGTTTTAGTCAGTATAACTCACACACATCTTTATTATGCAAGTAGGATATTAAATTACTTACCCGTTACGAGGATTTTCCCCCCCAAAAAGGTGGACAGATGGATAAATCGGTTGATATGGGACCTCGATAGGCAGTCGATGGTCTATATTTTGAAGCAATCATTATCGATGGACCGATAGACTCTAAATAGATTTACCTTTAGTAACTCCGTGACGCGAATCTGTTCTAAGATTTGCATTCAATGAATGGATTCTGCCTTTTGTTTCGCCAAGGATGCCATGGAATGTCAGCCGTCACGGTTGAGGGGATTACGTGATATCATCATACCATTGCTAATTGTGTCTTTCGTTATTCAACTGAAGGAGGTGCTGTTGAATCTGGCTCGAAGTGAAGTTATCAGACCCTAAGTTAAAAAAGTTGGAAAATGCTGTCAGCAAAATTGTTTTTATTTAATGAATATAATGAAACTGTCGTCCTAGTTAATTGTTCAGTTTGATATGGAAATTGACATAAAACACCAACGAATATAAGAACCACCTAATTTCTTAACTTGGTTAAAAATTAATAGACTGTTACTAGCTTTAATAGTTATTCCAAATTCACAAGCGGATACTAGTTTTTGGACACGATTAGTATTAAATGAATTATACAAATGTATTGAATTTTGAAATTTACACTAATATACGCACTTTTTTGGACAAGTTTTGATATTGTGGCTCAGACAGATATCAATTATAGCCAGGGTATACGAGTCTTCGCTTTCTAGATATTATTGTATGTGAGTGTACTTTGTAGACCCATAGTACGCAAAAAAATATTTCTATACAAAAAAAAAAACTAAACGGTGAGACCATTTAACAAAACGCTGATATTCTTAACCGTTTCAATAAGGAAAAAATCGTGTCAATGAGTATAATAATGTAACGGTAATCTGTCGGTTGCAACGAACGGCACCCACAAACACACTGACACATTCGCTACGCCATTTCACTGTGGGAATCCGCCATTGATATGAAAAGGTAATTTGTAGCGGATAAACTGCGTTTAACATATCTTCACGCTCGACTCGATGAGGTAGTCAGAAGCCAGGAAACACAACTATATGTAGTGTAGTGACTCAATTTATGTTTTCACTAGCTTTTGCCCGCGGCTTCGCTTGCGTTAGAAAGAGATTAAAGTAGCCTATGCCATTCCCCATCCCTTCAACTATTTCCACTTAAAAATCACGTTACGAAAGACGGACAAACAGACAGACTTTCCCATTTATAATAGTTGTATGGTTAAGGGCAAGTTTGGTTTAAGAGAAACCATCCTAGTTTGTAAAAGATAATAACGCTTTATTCCTCATGAATCACACATAAAAAATACTAGACTGATATTTTTACGTTATTTCATCAAAATCCGTACACACATCTAACTTTCGCTTGATCAAATTGATAAAGAAATACAACAATACAGATCATCAAAGTTCCAGGGTCTTTTGACGTTACTTTTCAATTAAAATTGTACCAAGGCGTGACGTCACGCGAAACTTCAACGCACTGTGTCGTCCTTATTTTTGTTTACGAGAAAAAAGAAAAAATACGTGTCCAAAAATTTGATAATCTTCCTCTGACGGACTAATTACTTCTTTTGTCGTCTCGCCTATTCCCATAAAATTACGTGCAGACTATGTTGAGGGCAAAACCTAAGAAAAACGTTCTTAAACCCGTAAGGAGGACAGACAGACGACACTTTGCTATAGCTATTCTCAAATTTCCAATCATACTAAAATAACACTAGTGACATACAATTAGCCATCCCAGTATAGTATGCATGTTTAACTAATAGAGTTAACGGTTAAACATATTTGTATGTAATGCCGTGCCAAGCTTCCTACGGGACTAGCGTGCGACTAATTAGACATGTTAAATCATCCGTACTAATGTTGTGAATGTTTGTTTGTCACGCTTTAACTCTTGAACTGCTGAACATATTTTGGTGAATAATCATTGAGCTTTGGAGAAGGATGTAGGCTACTTTTTAGTCGTCTTTAAGAGGAGGAGGTTCTGCGTTTCGTCTGTGTTTTTTTTTAATGATATAATCTGATTATTTTTGCGAGATAGACGATGAAACTCTTCAAAGGCGATCAGTTCAAGAATTGTGATTAAAAATGTTGTACTAGAGTTAAAATAATTGTAACTTAATTAGGAAATTGTAGATTACGTTTGCTCAATTATTATGTATTTCCACCCACTTTCCAAACAAAATTATTGTGGTTATATTTTGAACTCCAATTTCTTCAATAATACTTACCTAGCAATTCCCTCGTGTTTGGGTTTATTTGTTTGGCTTTGACGAGTCTCTCGCAAATACGATTTAAAAAAACCTTGGCAGAAAGCTACATTATGTTGCGGAAGAATTTTAAAAGTTAACCCGCACCGGAACATAGTGCAACTGAAGGAACGAGGGTGGGTTTCAGTCAGTAAAAGTCTGACACTCCCTCCCGACCCGCCCTGGGCGGGAGATGTAATTTGATGATTATCCATCCTCGAAAAAAAAACTACATTATTTCTGTGTGCTATAAGCTAAAAATGTATGCGAAGTTGTCTTCTGGGCAAATTATTGCTTTTGTGCTTAAACCTAGCATGTGTTTCCACATTCCCTGTAGTTTCAAATGTTTATGGTTATCTTCACTACCGTCTAACCATTCCACGTCTACCTTAGAGCTATACTAAGCTATAAAAACATCGCTTCGCTTGCACTGTAGCCTGAACTTTATCCATTAAAAATTCACTATGGCGCACCAATGTTTATATGTCTGTCTGTCGTTTGCATAAGTAATGTTTTGTTCAAATACTAGCTTATACTCGCTGTTTTAATCGTGTGGGTGTTTGGGAAAGTGATGAGTCTATTGATGGGTCTATGTTTGTTAATTTTAGACTGCAAACCGACCCTAAAAGGAAAAAAGGCAGATAAAAGCAAAAATAATTATAACACTACCTGGGAATCGAACCTATAATCCGATACAGCAGGTGCGACTAGCTGTTCCCCGCGGTTTTACCCGCGTAGTTCCCGTTCCTGTGGGATTATTGGGATAAAAACTATCATATGTCCTTTCTCAGGGTATGGACTATCTCTGTACCAAATTTCGTTTAAATCGGTTCAGTAGTTTTGGCGTGAAAGCGAGACAGAGTTACTTTCGCATTTATAATATTATGCCCTTACTAATAATCACTGTGTAAAGTTATGCAACGAATAAAGCCTGTGTAACCATACATTTTTTGACGTATAAACCTGTCATAACTGTATGCAGCGATTATTAGTAAGGCGCTTAGTATAGCTATAGAAGTATGGATAAAAAGAAAAGTAGATATCGCTATTTCTTGATCTCTTAACAAATTGAAAGTTGACACTGATATAGTTCAGTTTAGCAATCTAATGGTACAACCTTTCACTTGGTATTTTTTAATTTAACGCTTATCTACCAATTTCGGAGAAAAACACTTTCAATAAATTGACCCAGCTGACAATCTGTGCTCTAAGTTCAGTCGCTTAGAGTTATACTTAGCAAAATCAAAATTTAATAACCAATTCTTATAATATTCCACTTCAGGACGAAAGCCTCTTCTCGTGCTGAGAAGGCACGAGCATTGATCACCATATTCACCATGCTTGCTCAAGGTGGATTGGCGATTTCGAGCTTAAAATTGTATAAGGCCTAAAACATACACAAGCGACGTAAGGCAGCAGGCGTGGAACAGGCGTGGCGCCGCGTCGCTGGCAACGAAACGGCGTGTCTGCGCCGCGTCGCTTCAGTATAATTCAAAAACGTCGCCTGCATACATTTTGTATGAAATTGTTTTGAAGCGACGCACGCCTGCGATACGCCTGTTCCACGCCTGCTGCCTTACGTCGCTTGTGTATGTTTTAGGCCTTAGGCCTTATGTACTAGCTGTCTGCGTTTTCCCCCTCGTTATGTTAGGTTTTTGGTTACTGCTCTGCTCCCGTGGATCACAGCGTGATGTTATGTAGCATATATAGCTTACACATCAGAATTCATCATTCAAATACGTTCAGTAGTTTTGGAAAACAAATAAAAATGCCTGAACAAACTTATGAGCTGAAAAAGCCATACTGGTTTTGGCATTATTTCCAATGATATTATAAGTAAAAAAGTGTAGATAGGTTACCCAAACGAAATTCTATCTTCAAAAACGGCACACTAACGCACACATACATTACACGTCAAATTAGGATGACACGATTGAAGTAGTGCGAGTGAAAGAGAGATAAACATCAAATGTCAACGCGATACTGATTATCATGTTTGTCAATTGGCAAACTTTTAATGTGCCACTTTTTGACTGCATATAACCTAACTACACTTTTTTACTTATAACATCATTGATTATTTCGAATTCTATGTGAGGTGATGGCGTTTTACAACTGGGCTGATGGAATGAAAAGTGAAATGACGATGAATATGAATGTTCATCGTCATTTAGATACAAAATGATTATCCAATTAAAAATTTAGGCAACCCTTAGTTCTAATCGGTGGTGTGGATCATGCGTCAAATGCATACCAGCTCTCGACTCGTGTTAGAAGAAGGAACCGTAGGGTTTTAGTCGGTAAGAGTCCGATTCCATTCGTCTTCCCCTGATGGAGAGGATCCATGAGATTTTTAACATCATCATCATCTCCCTTAGCCTTTTCCCAACTATGTAGGGGTCGGCTTCCAGCCTAACCGGATTAAGCTGGATACCAGTGTTTTATTGGTACTTGCCTGGATTCGAACCCACACGAGAGAGCCGCCACATTATCCACTGCGTTCAGTGGATAATGTGGTGCCTCTCGTGTCATCACGACCCCCGAGACTTTTTACATGAAAAAGAAAAGTAAAAACCCTTATGGCGAGATAAATAGACGTGACTAAGCACAGACTTTAGCTTAGCACTATACCTGTCACTGTTACACAACTGCCAAACGTCAAGTGCACGATAGAGACGGAACATGGCTTAGCCAAAGTAAGTGCTTAGTTACGTCTATTTATCTCCTCATTAGTTACAAAGTTGCAGGTACGTAAATAAGTACTGGAGTTGTATAAAATTAAAGAATTCCGTGCCGGTGTAGTGTCTGTCGCGGATCGATCGCATTAGAGCGTCTCCGTTGTGTCAGTGACCTCGCCACCATGGTGCTGTGACTACCAGGTACGAGGTAGAAGGTTTATTTGACATAAAACTTCGGGAAAGTGGGATGCGCTGTTTTTTTTTAGGTAGGCAGAGGCTAGAGAAATGTATAAAATTTTGCGCCACACAGTAGGTTTTAGGTAGACTAGCAGTGTCGTGGCTTAGTCAGGCAAATATACAAAATTTTGCATCAGATGGAACTGGAGAGGTAGTCGTAGTATATATAGCATAACATTACTCTCCTTAACTCCTACGGAGAAATTATGGAGAATGCTTTGAGTGAGCGTGCATCAAAAATACACATTTGCACTAACAATAAGCTCTTTGAATCTAATGTTTTCACTGAAATTTACGATTTATTGTCCTTGTTAAGAACATACTATACAGCTAGTTTTGTTCCGCTTGGATGTAGAACTTCCATTTAGAACTTTACCGCTATTGGAGTCGAATTCCCAAAAAATGATATCTTAGTGGCTACCTATTCTTCACAAAGAACACTCCAAGTTTCATGTCTCTAAGGCCAGCGGTTGGGGCTGTGCGTTGATTTATTTATCAGTCAGTTAGTTTACCATTTTATTTAATAGATATTAGTTTAATGATAAAATCCTTTTTAAAGATTCGTCCTGACTACATTCTTTGTTTGGCCCCCTAAATTATTCAAAGTCCAGGAAAATTATATAATTGAACTTCGTTTCTGACTGCCAGTTGACGCTCAATGAAAACCGACAATGGTTTTTATGTAACTATGTGCCGCGAGTTTTTGCCGTTTGCAATTTCTTTGAATTACATGAGATTATGTCCCACTTACCTTTATTTGTCGTTGTTATTTAACTGTTATTTTTAACTGCTGTTTCTGTTTTAGTTCTGAAAAACTTCATCTCTTAATTTTACGTTTTGGAAAGTGTATGTTTTTTACGTCGTGTTTACCGAAAGTGTGTATAGTTTGCCTAATTTGAAAATAGTTGAGCCCCTACAAGGGATGTTGACTACATCAAAAGAATGACATTCTGTTTAGTCCGTCTGTTAGACAGTCCAAAAATACTGGACACATATTTTTTGTTTGATCAAAATAATAACAAAATACAAAGATAAAGAGCATCAAAGTTCCGGAGAGGGGGCTTGTGACGTCACTTCTGAGTAAAAATTATACAAAGGCGTGACGTTTCACGAAACTTCAACGCACTGTATTGTCGTCATTTTCTGTTTACGAGAAAAAAGAAAAAATACGTGTCCCAAATTTTTTGATTATCTAACTGACGGACTAATTACTTTTTTTTTGTCATCTCGCCTATTATAAGCTTTTGCCCGCGGCTATGTCCACATGAATGTCAATACTTCTATCCGCTATTTTACTTACCCCTTTAGGTTTAAGAATTTTCAAAAATCCTTCCTTAGTGGTTATCTACTCTTCAAAAAGAAGATACCCCCTAGTTTAATTAATTAGTCCGACGATAAGGCATTTTTAATTTTAGATTAGATACTTTTACATCAAACTGATCCTTTAAGAATTCCGTATTTAGTTTGCAGCTCATCATCTTCCTAGCTAGCCTTTTTCCAGCTATGTTGGAGTCGGCTTCCAGCCTAACCGGATTCAGCTGGATACCAGTGTTTTACGTGAAGCGGCTGCCTATCAGACCTCAACAACCCAGTAACTGGGCGACAGTATTTCAGTATTCATTTTTGTTTGTCCTCCACCATTTTTGCTGATGAGAGAGTAACTACGGAAACAACAGAACCCTGTCGATAGCCGATGCCAGCGACCATTGTGCCTGGCACGAAAGTATTACAGTTTAGATGACATGGCCTAGTTCATGACATTTAACGATTTAGTTTTATAACAGAACTAGCTTTTGCCCGCGACTTCGTCCGCGTGGAGTAATAATTCCCGTTCCCGGGGGATTTCCGGGATGAAAACTATCCTATGTCCTTCCTCGGGTCCCAGACTATATCTGTACCAAATTTCATTCAAATCGGTTCAGTGGTTTAGGCGTGAAGAAGAGACAGACAGACAGAGTTACTTTCGCATTTATAATATTAGTAAAGATTTCTATGGCAGCGGCGTAGGTTAAGGTGTGTTTATCCTGCTTTTCTGTCCATATAAAAAAACGATTTGGTATGAAGACTTATCATCATCTCCCTATCCTTTTCCCAACTATGTGGGAGTCGGCTTTCAGATAAAAAGGTGTAGATAGGTTATATGTATATAGGCAGTCAGCATGTGACACTTTATAATGTAGTTCACCAATTAATTATAATTGTCGCAAGTTACTTAATTTTTTTTTTTACTCGCTATACTTGAATCATGTCATCCTACTTTGACGTCTAATAGGCGAGACGACAAAAAAAGTAATAAGTCCGTCAGATAGATTATCAAAAAACTTTGGACACGTATTTTTTCTTTTTTCTCAAAAACGAAAAATGATGAAGATACAGTGCGTTAAAGTTACGCATGACGTCACGATCAGATACATATTTTGCACTACAGTGACGTCAAAAGCCCCCACTCCGAAACTTTGTTGCTCTATATCTTTGTATTTTTTTATTAATTTGATCAAGCAAAAAATACGTGTCCCGTATTTTTGGCCGATCTATTAGACGGACTAAACAGAATGCCATTTTTGTAATGCTGTCGTCATCCCTATTGTCGCAAATTATATTCGTCTTTTTCACTTGCAATACTTGAGTGTCTATGCCATCCTACTCTGACGTCTAATTGTAAGTGTGCGTTAGTGTGCTGATTTTGAAGATAGAATGTCATATAAGTAACCTGTCTACACCTTTTTACTTTTAATATCATTGGCTATAAAGGACTGCGACAGCCCTTTTCAAAGCATGTCAGGCTATTTCTAATATCATAACATGCTTTTAACAATGATACTTTAAAGCCTCATTACCAGGCATAAAGTAAACTATACTTAATACACTCTAAAATCATCTTTATTACCTACAGTGTTAAGTTCAAAATCCCTAGTGTCACCAGTCACCACTAATAGGATTTCCTAAACCAATTTAGCTTTGCACTTAGCAAAGCGTATTTGTCAAAGGAAAAGCGACTTGTGAATTAGAGAAGTATTTGCTTTCTATGCAATTTTCGTCTTTATTGTCAAGAGACATAGAGCTCAAATTATTTTGAGAAGTTTCTGTAGACAGGGTTCAAAAACATCGTTGTTTTGTATGCAATTATGAAGTCTATTTCTATAGTTGTAAAGTCTAGTTTTAACCAGCCTTGAATCTCAATAGGGTTTTCAAAACAAAGTAAGTTTCTCCTGTATTTGTAACTGGATTTAGGTTGTAAAGCGAGGACTTTAAAGGACAGCATTCAGCAGTGATCCGAATAGGTAGAGCTGCTTTTTAAACTTGTAATACATTATCCTAATATGGATACTCCCGGAATCCTGGCATTTGAATTATTAAATAAGTTAGAGATGACTTTGTATAAAGATACCACATATAGTAAGTCAGCTAGTAAGTAAAAGACAACCCTCCCCCTTCCACTAAAAGCGAAAGGCTGGCTCAAAAAATCGTGATAGCAGTTCGCGTAATAAACTTAAAGTGAAAACTATAATAATGGATTATTATATTCCTTACGTTAGGACGAAAGGAATAAAATAATGCCATATCTTGAAACCGACATAATGGAACCCTATTCTATGCGTGACCTGATACTTGGCCAATTTTTGATTAGATCAAATAAACAACGTTGCTATTCATTTTTACTTTCCTTTAGGTACGTTTATTTAGGAGTTTTAGTTATTTTCTAAAAAGTCGCTGAAGGTGCTGTTCTCTTGTTTACAAACTTAACTAAATTTAAGTTAAACGCATCTTTCTCTTTCAAGTTCTTAAAGAAAAGGACAGAAGGTATATTTTAGTTTAATCCTATCCTATCAAATAAGACAGCGCCTGAAGAAAGCTGGCGTATATTTAGCCATGTTTTCAATCGCGTCTAAATTATCTATAGAGTGTCTAAATTTGATAGGACTTAACTAATATTTTATCTCAGAAAGATGCACTTAACTAAAATTTAGGCTTGTTTGTGAATAAGAGAATTCAATGCCATTTACGTTGGTCACTGAACTGCAGCGCTAACTACTCCGATCACAGATAACTTTGTAGGGATTAGTGAGGGCTTAATTGTGGCCTGGCAGATGTCCAAGATTGGTTAGTCACTAGGAGATAGTATTGGAGTTTGTCATACTACTTGTTTATTGATAGAGTTTTATTGTTAGGTCAATTAACAAGTTAATTTAGAAGCTCGAATTTTCTGTAGGACAAAAAGCGCTAGTTGTTCAAAAGATATCTCGCATATTTAGACCAATACAATATTGTATGGACTTTAAAAGAGACTTTGACTTCTGAGTTTGTTTCGGATGTTTCTTCTCAGAGTAGTCCAGCTAGGAAACACCGGCCCCATCGGTCGATAAAAAAACAAAGAAAAAAAAAATGACGTGTAAAAGTGTAATTTATTACCTATTTACTAAAATAAATCATTTAATCATTTGATAGATAGATGAAAACATTTATTTAGTGCAAAACACAAAAAAAATAACAATATTACAAATTCAATGAAAACCAAGCAGTGCGTGTCTCTAGTTTGCACTAAATGACGGGCCTGTTGGCTTAGTGGTTAGTGACCCTGACTGCTAAGCCGGAGGTCGTGGGTTCGATTCCCACCCAGGAAAAACTTTATGCGATGGGTATAATTGTTTGTTCTGTGTCTGGGTGTAACTTATCTATAATATGTATGATTTAAGAAAAATTATATATAAGTATGTATATCAGTTGTCTGATTACCATAACACAAGCACTGCGCTTGGGATCAGATGGCGGTGTGTAAGAAGTCCCAGGATATTTATTTATTTAAATGGGTGTCCAGCTCAGCATATGTCAGGTATAGGCTCAGCTTATACAAAAGAAATTTAAAAAACTCACATTGATACTTGCCCGGATTTGAACACACATCCATCACATCGAACAGGCGTCCGCCTCTCGTGTAAGACACGAGAGGCGGGTCATCCACTGGGCCATCACGACACTTATCATCAGAATTTGCTAAATGCTCTAAATCTGATCTGGATTATCACAAATAGATGAACATTCCCTATCAAGGAGCATATAAATACGAATGTAGAATCGATTATCTGCAGCCGAGTGATTAGAATCGATTCTCTACGCACAATTAGTCACAGTTGCATTGTTCGGGTCTTGCTCCATTTAACTCTAAATCGATAATCGAAATATCATATTAGGTATAATTGTATCGAGGGTGTGGACTGGAAATATCTCGTTATTTGTTTCTACTTCAATTCATTCCTCTGGTTTAAATGCCGCACTTAGGAATATTGACCGTCAGAGCTTAAACGCGTGCGCTGCGCTAGGGTTGCCGGGTCGCCGGACAGTCCAGTCAATTTGGCTGAACATTTGGGAAAAAAAGGACGAACAGCCTACTTTTTGAAGAATTTGTGTCTCAGTATTAATAGGGGCAGCATTTTTTTTTTTAATATTATCATTAATCCTGTTAAAATTCTAATGTGGTCTAAGGTCGGACGCCTGGCGACGCTAGCTAAGCTACGCTAAACAGAAACTTACTACAAGAAGTAAATTTTTTTCTCATATAACGAAAGCTACAACGAATATTTTGCTTATTTATATTGTGTTAAGCATTTTGTTTGATTGTCGGCGTTTACATAATGCCTCAGCATTTTTGCCTTCGGCAAATGACATGAAGTGTCATTGTTGATATAGTACCTGGCGCCAGCGTCACTGGATTCCGGCGCAGAATCAGCCCTGTATCAATTTAAACAGCCTTAACAGAGAGTGTTCACTGCGTATATAAAATTCCCAAGTATTTGGGGTGAATCAGGTTAAATGACGCACCGTGGAAGATGGCGATGTCCTAGTATACTGACGTGGGCTGTTGATAGCATTGGTAATCTTAATCGATTTTAAATAATTATCAAACACCGTTTTTACGTTTCTCCAGGCCGTGAACTTGATACCTTTATAATAATAAAATAGTTCCTCCCGCTACGACAATCTCATTCGACTGTTAATTGGAGCGTGGTGAGGTTGACAGTTTCCGTTCCGATTGCTGTTCGCGTCAATGACGCCGCGTTTGGTGCTGTAGGAATAAAGTTATTTATTTTATCGAGATATTGGGAAGTTTAGTTTGAGGAAAATACGAAGTTTGGTTTGAGGAAATTGTGTAGAGTATTTGTGTGGCGCCCACATACTCTTGGATCGTCCTGTTTTCTCGTGGTTGATTAAATGTGGGGTTATAGGTCCGAGGGTACATTAGGTCCGGCAAGGTAGTTTTAGGTTTGTTATAAGAGTTTAGAGGAATAGAGAGTTTGGTAGTAGATGGTGTGACACCCCCGTGTCTCTGAAAGCAAACGAAAATATCAGGTATTTACTCATTTTAACTCAAGCAACTGGTGGCATATAAAATTACACGGAATCTTGGGCAAAAGCTAGTGTCACATTTGTACTTCCTTTTAGGGACAAGCACGCTTATTCAGCTCAATTTGCGTTTTCCTATTTCTATCAGCCGTGTTTAACGTCGTAAGATAGAGAAACATTTAACAACGATTTTGTACAAAAGGCTGAATGGACGCGTCCGCGTCTTCATACAAAATCGTTATCCGGAATAAGTGAGTATAGTCTTACCTTTCGACGAACAGCCGGCTGTCGGGCTGCTATTGTCTTTCTATTGTGTCTCGAATCACGTGTGTTCGAAGGATTAATCTGTTACTTTACCTGCGTCTGCAATAACCGAAAATCTCCCCGAAAGGCACCCACTCCGCACCGACTCGCCTCCTGCGGCTAGTATTCTTTATATGGACTTGTATGGGCATGCGCTCACTATATCAACTCCGTACCGTCACCGGATCGCCTCCGGTTATAAGGCGAGTCGGTGCGGAGTGGGTGCCGGGTGGCTAACTAAGGGCTACGAAACGGCGTGTCTGCGCCGCGTCGCTTCAGTATAATTCAAAAACGTCGCCTGCATACATTTTTATGAAAAAGTGACGCACGCCTGCGCCACGCCTGTTCCACGCCTGCTGCCTTACGTCGCTTGTGTATGTTTTAGGCCTAATGAGCTATGACCTTAAAGCCGCAAAAGTTAATAGTACTTATTGCTCCACTGACCACAAATTTTACAAAATATTCAGCCCCAGTTGACGGCTGAAAATAATAACCCGTTCACAACTCGAGGTTCAAACGAAACTCTTGTCAGCTTTTCGCGTATTTAAAGTTGGGCATAGTTTTTGTATGGTCTCGTGGAGGCCTAGTGGTTAAGCTACCGGTTTCTCGTGTATGAGGTTGCGGGTTTGATAACGGGCAAATAAACATGTGATTTTAAATTTATAGTACTTTGTTAATTTGTCTCGGACAACAATCACAACACTGATATCAGCGAAGGACAACATCGTGAGAAAATCATGCCTTGCTTTCCTGTCTGTATGTGCGCTTAGATCTTTTAAAATACCAAACGGATTTTAATGCGATTTTTAAAAATTTGTAACATCCATTTGAATCTGGGATGTGCCCGCAATCTATATAAACAAAAATGAGTTGCTAAAAGTGTTGCTAAACGTAAAACTTGTTAGCTGGAGAACCAATTCTGGCTAAAAAATTCTTGCACCATATCTGTCCAGCTAAAGATTAAACAAATCCCAATCGCCAATTGGCGCATAGCGATTGCGGAAAATCGAAACGACAAATTTTGGTTAGGCCTGCTGACCAACGCGTCCGTGTCTCTTACGCACAGACCAACTATGTCGCAGTATATTGAAGGCCACATTCAAATGATCGGCCCGTTCAATGATGACCACAAGATTATTTACATTACTTTGCATTTTTATCTTGGGGCTTGAAATGTTTCACATATCTCTGTGGATTATGTATTGGTTGATTTTGAATGGGTTGAGTTAGGCCCGAAATACTATACTAGCTGAGGATTGTGGAAGTTGCATAAGTTATCGCAAACCTTAGGTGGGAGAAGGAACACCTGGTGGTTTTTTAGTCAATAAGAGTTTGACAGACCCTTCGCCCTCAAAAGCGGAGGTCTTCCATGAGGATTTTCCACCCTAAGTTAAAAAAAACCAATAGGCCAGCCCCCTTACCATGACGTTTAAAGTAAAATTGTTTTAGTCCTGTTGCAGGAGTGTGCAAGTGACAGCGTTAGACACGTTGTCTAGCGCCGTCTCTTTCCCACTGAAAGTAATATCAAAGTAATATTGCTATAAGGGCTTGTGGTACGCCCCCTGATATACTATGGTTGCGAATGTCATGCGTAGCAGTTATCGTGGCCTCGCCAGGTCTAAGTAGGTACACAAGCGAAGTTTTTAGTGGTTTGGAACCCCACCGAACAAGAATGCGCAACACCTAACAGAGGTGTTGTGCATTTTTGTTCGCTTAATAGTCAATAGTCAAATTATTATTTTTTTAGACCTTAAAAGGCACTTTGAAGCGTCATTTACAAAAAAAAAAAAAAGAATCTGGTTCCTTTATCCAAAAATGTTGTTTCGAATAGAAATGATTAGGCAGGAAACTCCATAAACTCTTTTCAAAATAATAGTGTAAAAATACCCGATAGAGTATGAGAATATGCACATAACAATGTCCTTAATGTTTTATTACTTTGGTAGACTAATAAGTACGATGGAATGCCCTAGTTCTGTTGTCTCCTGCTTGATACGGATTGGAGTGGAAATTGTTTCATCTTGCCTACTCCTCCGCTGTTCTTTTCTGATTAATTTCGTTGCGGGATCCAATACAGTTAAATCGTTTTACAGGACTCGTCGAGCTTCATTGCAGTGCAAAAAATGTACAATAGTGGAAACATTAAGATATTAATTCGTCTGTTTTTCTTTATTTATTAAGCGATTCCTTCGTCAATGACGCAGTGATTTGAATTTTTCTTTATTTATTTGAAAGAGGACATAAATCTGATTTATCGGATCTGACATAGACCTTCGGAGACAACTCATAAAAAAACTTACAAAATTGTGATTTAGTTAGTTTGTTATTAGTTTATTTATTTGTAAATAAGTATTGACCAATATATCAGTCTTCCAGTTACCATAGTACAGTCTCTGCCCAGTTTGGGATTAGATGGCCGTGTGTGAGTTGTCCCAAGATATTTATTTATTTTATTTTTATCTAGGCCTCTTTAAACGCCGAGAACCTCAAGCTGTTTGCGGTTTGCTAACGAGAGCAAGTCTTGAGATGAATTTCCTCAAGCGAAATAAAACTCAATAAGAAGTTCTTGGCACCTTTCCATATTGAGATGGAGAAAAGCTGCTGAAAAAACATATTTGTAAATCAAAACAACGAATTAATATAAGGACCGGCGCCAGACAATTCTGAAAATGTATCTCATCTCCCTAGCCTTTTTAACTATGTAAGGTTTGGCTTCCAGATTAATCAGATTCGCTGAAAAACAGTTGTTGGGTGACATGACATCTCTTGGTTAGACCGATTGTCAAACGTTCTGGCTTTTGACTTTTTTACTACTCGTAACGACTGTCACAGATCTTTAATGACAATCGGGATTGTACGTGCTTTTCGAGGCACATAATGTTAGTGATGTCTACGACGAACTTAAAATGTCCATAATTATATGAATTGGAAAAGTCACATGGATGCTGACCCGGTTTCGAACCAACAACCTCAAGCATGAGAAGGTGAGCGCTTTAGCCACTGGGCCATCACATTTTTGTTGCCCATTCTTCTTCATACAAAACAACCTTTATAGAATTACGAATTAAATTAGTTTCCTTGAAATCCAACCTGCCCTTTAATGATCTCATTGTACCAAACAATTTGACGAACGAACAAACTTTCAGGCGACAGAAAACCGATAAAATAGCACCGTACCTTCAAACAAAACTAACATTGAACAATACAAAACATTCTAAGTAAAGAAAACATAACTATTTACCTCTGAATATGCAAAACTTTGTAGTAACAATGGCCGCCGAGTCCGTGAGGTTAAATGTTTGCTTGTTCAGGGCAAACGGTCAAATGTTGGCAACCGTAGTTCAGGGTTACCTCACTTTATTAACTCATTTGTTATGAAGGTAAGTAGGTTGAAAGGTGATATAAATAAAAACAAAAAAAGTAAAAGTGCCACTTTTTGACTGCATATAACCTATTGTACTAGCTTTTGCCCGCGACTTCATCCGCGTGGAATAGTTCCAGTTCCTAGGGGAATTTCGGAATGAAAACTATCCTACTATGTCCTTTCTCGGGTCCCTGCCTGACTATATCTGTACCAAATTTTAATTCTATCGGTTCAGTGGTTTAGGCGGGAAGAAGAGACAGACAGACAGAGTTACTTTCGCATTTATAATATTAGTATGGATCTACACCTTATTACTTATAATATATTATCATTGGGCCAGGGTTGCGGAATTTGTTTGAAAGAGTTCCGCGTTACTGGAATGCAAAGGGAAAAAGGAACAAGAATGGTTTTAGTCAGTAAAAGTTAGACACTCCCTTTTGCTCCGTCCGAAGCGGAAGGAGTCATTTGATAATTTCCTATTCAAAAAAGCCGACTGCCTATCAGACCTCCACAACCACAACTGGGCGACACGATACCCCATAGACTGGTTAGAGTTTCTGGGTTCTGTCTCCCCGTAACGACTGTCAAAGTTCTATGAATGACAACTGGAACCCACCGCTTTAAGTGCTTTTGGAAGCAAGTGGTGTGATGATGCTTAGCATGTTTATATAAAAAAGTCCAGCTGTTTCCTGCGATTCAACTCGCTACATTTTCACACAAACTTGCTTTTGAGTGCCCCTCTAGAATCATAATTTGTTTAGATTATGTTGTTCTTCGCACATTATAATTTACTTATACAGCACCGTGCTGCGTAAATAATTTGAATAAACTACCTTATCACACTGGAAACGTGCAGGAAAACCTCGAGGTAACATGCGGGTTAAATAATACATGGTTAACTAGCGACCTGCCCCGGCTTTGCTCAGGTAACACTAATCTGATGACTAGATTTGGCTACATGACATTCGCGTATCTATTTGTACAAATTAATACAATTGAAGCAAAGTTGCAGCTATTTTTGATAGCACATAAATTAATATTAATTACACATGTTAAATACAAGGAAATAACATTTGTTTTCGCTTCTTTGTTTGTTCCGTGTAATCTCCGGACGGCTGGACCGATTTTGGCGTAGTTATTAGGCTACTTTGTTTTAGAATTATTAGGGTTCTGCGAAAAAAACCGGAATGCAACTCAGTCCTTATTAAAACATAATATTAAACCTTCTCTTGAATGCCTCTATCCATTAATGAAAATCGAATTAAACTTTCAACGACCAAGCGACAGCCGGCTGTCGTGCTGCTGTTGTTTTTCCATTGTGTCTCGGATAACTTGTGCTCTAAGAAATATATCCATTTCGCAGTTCTAACGTTATAAGCATACAAACAGGAAACTTAACTTTACACTATGTACTCAATATGTGCATATTGTACTATGTCTGGTCACGTTTGTCATGAGGTGAGGACATAAAGTCGTGTGCAGCGATACCTGCTTATGTTTAGATACTAGCTGTGCTCGCGGATTTGCTCGCAGTGACCAAGGCTTGTACTGTATTTTTTTCAAATGAAAGGTATTTCAAACTAAGTTTATTTTGGCATTTCTTCGCAGATGTAGTAATCTAGAAAACATAAGTTTCATCGTTCTATTAAGATAAGAAAAAAACAATAATGACGTGTGTTATTTTTAACCAATTTACAACATTTTATTTATTTTATAATATGCATAAAAAATTTTTACTCTAAAAGCTGATGTCATTTTTTACGGTGAATAGGGCAATCAAGAAAGATGGTTCCTTTTTTTTATAACTTATGGGCTTTCTCTTGGTCCCAGACTAGTCCGAGGGCATAGACGGGGCCTACGATGGAGCGAGCTCACCCAAAAGATGCCTATGTAGTGCACTCGTCTCTTGAATACATCCGGGTTATATGCTTTTGGAAACACAGAGCCGCGGTGCGCATAATAAAGGATTTCGAAAAACGCTGCGTGCGGATTCGAGGAATATCGACCAAGAAAGGGTGGCATCCTGCCGTACGTCTGGATGTCCGGTGGTAAAACGGAGACGGGGGAATGAGCTCATGTAGCTCATGAGCACACTCACCGAAGTGCAATCTGTAAAACAACGCCAGACAGGCAACTTTACGCCTTCTTTCTTTTTGGCTTGTGTTTAAACACCGCCCAAAAAAGTACCAATTTTACTACCAAAAAAGTTCTAAACGGTTACCAAATAACATTTCCTAAAATATTATGAAATAAATCGAATTTCGTCTTTATATGAATTTGGCTGAAAACTGAAAGGGAAATGCCCGTTCATGGCCACATTCGTTCCAGCAATTTAATAATTACAAACGAAAACGTAAATTAATAACAAAAATTTTGGTGTAACTTATTTCTTCGTATCACTCAGGAATTAAGATTCTAGAAAAAAAAACATTCAAACAATGCACCGATATCACATCCGGTTTGATCCGACCTCAGATAAGTAAACAGAAGGCAGATAGATAGCGCGGAACACCGCGAGTGAGGTCAACAAAGCAAATACAAAACTAAAAGCGAATACAATCTCGAGTCAGTACGGCACGAAGCGTCGCGCCGTAAACATGTCACAGAAAATATTCATATTTTTGAGAATGATGCCGTCTTTTGTTTTTAAACATTGCAAAAATTGTTCCCTAAATCAAAAGAAAGAAGGTGGAGTACCTTTTTATAGATTAATATGGTTATTTTTGCCTTTTTGGATGTTATTTTATTTGGAACACAAAACCTCAACAGATATCTGTCGGTGTTGCTATTTTATTGTGAAAAAATTTACCCCTAAGTTGGGAAATATGTATTGGACACAGGATTATCGGTCTACAAGAATATTTATTTCGAGTGTTTTTTTTCTTTTTGGTTGGTATGTTTGTATCATGTGTGTGTACTTATCTTGTATGTGTCAAAAGTCTTCGTTAATAAAAGTAGTGAATGTTTTGTCTCTAACTAAAATTATGTACACCAGTCGATTCGCCAATATAAAGTAAATATAGTAAAAAACAGTGAACAGAAAAAGATGACAACTAATATTTTATATTCTGTCCTTTTCTTTAAGAAATGGAAAGAGACAGATGCATCTAACTTAAATTTAGTAGTTTGTGAATAAGAGAATAAATTAGCGCGTTCAAGTTTCAAACCAACAAACATTTTAGCTTTATAAAATTGTAATACACCTAAGCACTTTATTATTTATATCCCTAAGTTGTTCCATAATTTTAAACACAATAAGTCAATTATTATTTTGTACTATCTGCCCGCTTCCAGCTTAGCCAGGGTGCATTTTTTTTTAATCAATGTTGTCATACCAACATTGTCCTGATAATTACAAACACAACAAAGTAGATTCACCTAATTAGGCGTAGCAGTTCTTATGCTACGCGCGTACCTACATACTTTTAGTAAATTCATAAATTGATTTTAATTAATATAAACAGATAAGAATGAAATATTACGGGTAATTTTTCATCATCCTGGCAACCGGAACGCACACAGAGACGACGTGTTCTTACAGCGCAGTCACGTGGCAGTCACGCACACATGTCTCGACGTTCGCCGCACTCGTAATGTTCCGCGCTGTCTATCTGCCTACTGTTTTATAATCTGAGGATCCGACATTGCTGAAGTAGGGATGGACCCTTATTTAATAAACCTATTTACAGAAAAATCGTTAACCGAAACTAAATCTCTAAAAAAATCTTTGTTGTGTTATATTTGTAGTTTTTTTTTATAAGGATACTATTTTGGGAAAAGTAACAGAAAATAACGATTTATCATCTAACAAAATCTGTCTATTAAATTGATTCAGCGTTAAAAGTTTTTTTATTAAATATCGATTTTACGATTAATCGATTTTTTGGTTCTCATCCCTACGTCAAATATTGACATTTCCCATTGACGTTTCATTTGTGGTTGTGCGCGCGCGCTCGTCTATCGTGATTATTTCTGTTGTTTTTTCTGTTTGTTTATTTTATTCGACGACATGTGAGCAGAAAAATGTGTTTTGTATATATATTATCAATAATAATGAGATTGGTATAGAAGCAATACGACAATACTGCTGTAATTGTATATCTGGTCGGAGGACAGTAGGCTGTTGTTCCCATGTTATGACAATTGTGTGGTTCTTGGGCTGGGCGAGGTATCAGTTAAATATTAACCCCCTAGCCCAGTTTCTAGATGATGTTCTTGTCATTTATTTAAATGAAAAACCAAGAATTCTCATGATTGTTTTATTTGAACATTGAGCATTTTCATACATGTTTTGATAAATCCCACCGAGTACTATGACAAAAATATTAATAGTTTTTTATTCTATGGTGTCATACCTAATGCCTATGATGAGTTTTATTCGTGGAAGGTATGTGGCCAAAATCCCTTAGTCAAATGGGCATTTCCCTTTAGGCTCAATTCACACGTACCACAACCACACCACAGCGACAACCACACCACAACGCCGCGATGTGGTCGGGCGTAAATTTTGTATTGAAAATGAATATTACAATTCACACGCACCACATTTTGTGGTTGTTATCGACCACCTGTGTAATGCGACTACATCGCAACCACATCGCGACGGCAACGCGGCGGCAGCGCGGCGTCAGCGCGGCCACATCGCCACGACATGACGTCCACGCGCGCCTAGCTGGCGTCGCGCTCCCCCGGCCTTCTTTCATTTTGCGTAGTATTATTACCCATAACAAGGATAGCAACAACAATCTTTCCTCCATGACTACGTTCAATCAAGCCGTGTTTCCTCTACGAAAGCCAGAGTATAACTGCACATGGCCACGTGGTTACCACATCGCAACGACAGCGACAACGCAACCACATCGACATTTTGTGGCTACCACAACGCAGCTGCAAAAAGCCGCTGCGACACTATTCAAACGTAACCACATCTTGACCACATTTTGTCGCTGCTACGTGGTGTGGTTGTGGTACGTGTAGGGTTGTAAACTGACGGTCACATACGATAAGTGACCGTCATTTATTAATAAATGACCGGTCACATTGGACATTTATTGTCATATTGGTCAGATATATTAAATTAGTATTATTTACTTGGTGTAACTATTATTTTCGTAAAATATTGAATGTAAGGCTAATTCAAAACTTTATGAATGTGAAATAATACCTACTGACTTTCTAAACCAACATTTAGTGTTATAAATACAGGCTACACTTTATGGAAATTTAAAACAAACGCTGAAACTGACCGATTCACTTTTTTTTCACAGATTTAAAATATGACGTGTCTTTCTTTTCAATTTAGCCATACAACTATTCTAAAACTATTTGATTTCAAAACTATTTTATTAGGTACTAGCTATCGCCCGCGGCTTCGCCTGCGTGGATGTCGAACTTCTATCCACAATTTTAAACCTTTAAGGGTTGAATTTTAAAAAAAAAACCTTTCTTAGTGGCTATTTACTCTTCACAAAGAATAAACCCTCCAAGTTTCATGTCTGGTAGTCGTCTTACGACTCTCGACGCCTACGCCTGTGTCGTTGTCCGTGGCGTGAGGCTTGACGCTGCCTCACGCGCGCCACCGCCTCCTTCGCCAGCATGACTGCTTCGGAGAAGGAGTCACGGCTTCCTATTCAGTCTCGCCCCGGAGCATGGCCTGAACCAGCGGCGGGCGCGAGAGGTCACCGCCGCCGATCGCCTCTGCAAGGTCACGGCGGTTGCCCGCCAATGCGGGGCACACCTCCACCGTATACTCCACCGAGACCTCCAGGCGGCCGTTGCAGTAGTGACACCCAGGCGTCGCTTCCGCCTGATTCCGACACAGGAACCTCCCAAAATGTCCGTGTCCGGTGAGGAGCTACTTCCGGCTATACGTGAGAGTACCGTGACGCTTGTCCAGCCATTCCTCAAAGAGGTGTGCCCAGCACTGGGTTGCAACAGTCGCAGTCTCCATTCCGCCATGAGATCCCGCCGGAGCTGAGTCCTCCCACTGCGATTAGCCGCAGCAGCGGAACTTCGCCCCGGCATTGCACTTCCACGCGCCACTGGTACGTGTGTTCAAGGATTGTTGCCTCATCCCACGGCTGTATGCCGTCCGGCAAGAAGGCTCGCTACCTCGCAGGAGATCGTGCGGTATCCCCGCACCATCGGAATCGCCATGACCCTCTGGGATGCTCCCAGTAGCCGGGCCGGGGCCAAGGCCAGGTTGGGCGCTCACACTGGTGCCTCGTTGATCCTCGTATACCGCGGTATGTTAGGTTTTTGGTTACTGATCGGCTCCCGTAGCTCATGGTGCAATGTTATGTAGCACAATGTTATGTGTCATTCTCATGTATATGCAATGAATATCTTGCAAAGTCATCGGCTAGCCTTTTTACTTTCCGTTACTGCCCGTGCGCACCATCATTATATTGCTGCGGAGTAATTTTAAAACTATGTGATATCTTTAAAGATATTTTATTGAAATAAAATTATGTAAGCGGCAATTTTGTACAAAATAAAAAACTTGTATTGGATAACGTATTTATATTTATAAGGATTAATACTATATTCATGAAAACACCCCCGCAAATCATGCATTATTTTAGATCTAATTTAATTGCCATAAAATGGTCATAGTGATAGACATAATTATGCTGTTGCGGACTTTTTTTTTTGAACGTTTTAAAAGGAACAATATTCTAGGACATAATTTTTGCGTAATTTCAACCCTTTACGCAGCGCACACAACAGAATCTCTCAAAAGGAATATTTTCTCCTCGTTTTTGTTAAACTTTTCATTATTGCTCGGCTACTATGTGTCTTAGCGTTATGTTATATAGCCTATAACCTGCCCAGGAGTATGGATTATAATCGTACCAAGTTTCATCATAATCCTTTTAGTAGTTTTTAATCCATGCGTGCTTATACAGACAGACAGACAAACAGACAAAAAAAATCTGATTGCATTTTTGGAATCAGTATCGATCACCAATTATCCTCCAATATTAATTTTGGATATATATTTCAATGTACAGAACTGACCTCTCTACAGTTCAGTATATTATAAGTATAGATTTTGTTTTACTGTGTTAAAGGTCGATGAATGACATGGTTAGCTTCGATGATTCTAAAACTTCCGTAGTTTTATAGAATAAAGTCTATTTATACACAAAAAAACGTTTCTGACGTTCCTGACAATAAATAACCATAAGTGACCGGTCAAATTTGATAAATGTCCAATATGCTCGGTCAGATTCATCGGTCACATATAACCTGACGGTCACTTTACATCTCTAGGTACGTGTGAATTGACGCTTATATGAATTAATAACAAATCTGGCGCTCGGTGGCCGCTGCCGCGGCACGCTCGCTGCGCTCGCGCTGTGTGGTCACAGTTCTAACCTAACCTAACTAAATTTGGTGACCATTAATCCATTTTGGTAGCCAAAAAGATTTTTTTGCCCGCCGATACGAGCATATTTGTGGACAGTGCGACAATGAAGAAATTCTGCCCAATAGCATCAAATACAAAGTCCATATCGGTAATGGTAACCGATCGTTTCTCGACGCGCGTCAATAGTTACAAATTATCTTTTTATTCATAGCAGCTGTCGATATTCAGTTGTTGTTATAAGATGTTCTTTGTCTCAAGTAATGAGGAGTGATCGGAATTTCATCATCAGATTCAAAAATAGTCGTCTAAGAAAAGACTAAGGAGATAATCTTTTCTTATAGATAAATCATCAAATGACTTCCCCTGCCCCGCCCAGGGCGGGAGAGAGTGTCAGATTTTTACTGACTAAAACCCACCCTTGTTCCTTCGGTTGCCCTTTACGTTGCGGGGCCGCGGTATCTATTACTAGCTTTTGCCCGCGGCTTCGCTCGCGTTAGAAAGAGACAAAAAGTAGCCTATGTTACTCTCCATCCCTTCAACTATCTCCACTTAAAAAATCACGTCAATTCGTCGCTCCGTTTTGCCGTGAAAGAAAGACAAACATACAAACAGACACACTTTCCCATTTATAATATTAGTATGGATAACCATTCCGCAACATGTTAACACGCGCATACATGTTTATAACGTTTTTTTTGAGGATGGAAATTATCATAATATGACTGTTGCCGCCCTGAGCGGAGCGGACGTGTGTCAGATTTTTACTGACTAAACCCACCCAAATTCCTTTATGTTCCGGGGCTGCGGTAACTATTAGAACTATTCCGCAACCCCGGATGGTTTAATGTTTGAAGTTCAAAATTCTCTATGATTTTTGTAGATGTCTTTCATTAAGTATTATCGAATTTTACCGTTACACCTCTGACGGCCTATGTTGTTTTGCGTGTATTCCGCAATGTGTTGCGTCCGTTGCTCCGTATGCAAATATTGTCTATTTGCAGCCAGTTGTGTAACCGGCATGGTTTGGACACGCGTGTTTTGCGAAAGTGTCGTCAATCTGTCTTGTTTTGTGTTGAGACTTGCCTAACAGAGCTCCGTTCAAAGGTCTGAGTATATTGTTGTTAATATTTAACTAATGAATGTCGTGATGATTGTCAGTGGTTAGGGCACGCGTCTCTCATGTTATAGGTTGGGGTTTCGAATCCAGACACTAACATAGACTGCTGGTGCTTGCCCGGATTCGAGCCACCCGAGATTTAATTTTCGTGACCCATTAGAGAATATAGTGCATCCAAGAACATCCTTAACTATTGCGACATAGGTAGAGGTACCGTCAATATCTTTTTTTTATAGAACCATACTTAATTTCTGAACGCTATTCGGTTAGAAATAGTGCCATAAAGTTCCAGATTTTTCAGGAACTTCCCGGTGGTCGTCTAAAAGCCCTTAACATTTTATGCCACCTGTTCCGTCCACGTTTTTACAAGTAGCAGTCACGTTTCACCCTTGACCTTTACTTAGAACGTTAATTAATATGCAGGCATTTTATACCTCGATACATTTAGTTCAAAAGTTGATAATCAAGTAAATTTAAGAAAATAAATCTAAAAATACAAGACGTGTTTTGTTTTTTCTACTGATTCTATCTTTATCTATAACTAGTGACTTCTTCCGTGCCTTATCCCACTTAAGAGGGTCGGCTTATTACGGCGCCAAGACGAACTGTCAAGGGTTGTCGGATCTGCCGGGGTTGCGGAATAGTTCCAATGGTTACCGTGGCCCCGGGACATAAAGGGCAACCGAAGGAACAAGGGTGGGTTTTAGTTGGCGGAAGGAGTCATTTGATGATTGATGATTTCCCAATCCAAAAAACCGGCCAAGAGCGTGTCGGGCCACGCTCAATGTAGGGTTCCGTAGTTTCCCGTCCGTCACAATAAGTGTACCTACTTATAAGTTTAAAAAAGGCTATTTGTTACGTTGACATACTAAGTACGCAAAAATTATTATGTACAACCTTTTTGTTTTTTTTTGTACAAAAACTGTTCTTTCTATCAAGTTCAAAATAATTTTCCTAGAAAGTCCTTATAAAGTTCAACATTCCAGATTTTTTTCATATTTTTTAAACCTACGGGTCAAAAGTTAGAGGGGGGGGGACGCTTTGATTTTTCCTTTTGGAGCGATTATTTCCGAAATTATTGACATTATCAAAAATTATTTTAGTAAACCCCTATTCATTTTTAAATACCTATCCAACAATATATCACACGTCAGGGTTGTAATTAAAAAAAAAACCACTTCCTTATTTACATATAGGGGAGCTACCCTAATAAAACGTTTTTTTCCAATTTTTATTTTTGCACTTTGTCTGCGTGATTGATATACATATTAGTACCAAATTTCAGCTTTCTAGTGCTAACGGTTACAGAGATTAAGCGAGGACGGACGGACAGACATGGCGAAACTATAAGGGTTCCTAGTTGACTACGGAACCCTAAAAAAGGAGACAGCAAGTAAATTAAATAAAAAAATCACGTGCATGCCTTCCGAAATCTGGAGCTTTTAGACTCTAGGCATATGCCTAGTGGCGCCATGGATAATCCGCCTATGGCTAGATTACGCTTTATTAGAAGTGCGTTATCAATAATCTACTATTCATTGATAGAACCACTAGATGTTATCTATAGTAAATACTTAAAAACGTAAATAGTTAATCTTTTCCTATATTTGTGCGAAAATTCTCAACGTGATAATTGTATTGACCTTGAATGATAATAAAATTCAAATTGAGTTGCGTTGTCGGACCAGTGTTGGTAATTTTATGTAAATGCTAATTTATATACATATTTACTACGACTCGACTCTTGCGGCTCTGGCCGTTTTCATTCAAACTTATATACACCATTTTACGCCGTCTATTTGCCTGCCGGGGTTGCGGAATAGTCCTAACAGTTACCGCGGCCCCGGAACATAAAGGGCAACCGAAAGAACATGGATGGGTTTTAGTCAGTAAAAGTCTGACACTAAAAAGCAGGTGAAGTCATTTGATGATTTCCCATCCATAAAAAAGCTGTATTGTGTTTTTTAAAACCGTTGGTCTCGGTTCTCATTCGTAAACCTATGACAGTCGTTACGAGTAATCGGAAGCCTGAAAGTCGGACGAAATCAGTTTTATTAGCCTAACCGAGTAACCCTAACTGAGTAACGGAGATCTGACGGGCAGTCGCTCTATGTAAAACACGGTATTCAGCTGCATAGGGTGTGTAAAACACAGAATCTGGTTAGACTGGAAGCTGACCCTAACATGGTTGGGGAAAAGGCAGTACCAATGTGACTATTTCAATTTTCTTTCTAAGTTTGTCTTGAACATTCAGTGCCTTAGAAAGAAAGTAAAGCTGTTGGTCTCTGTTGCCATTCGTAGATCCTTACTTACCGATTGTTTCGCGTAATCAGAAGCCAAAAAGTCTTACTGATTGTCAGACTTTTTCTCTAACCAATGAATATAGTGTCGCCCAGTAACTGGGCTGTGAAGGTCAGATAGGCAGTCGCTTCATGTAGAACACTGGATTTCAGCTGGATCCGGTTTGACGGGAAGCCGACCGTAACATAGTTGGGAAAAGGCTAGGGAAATCCAAACTAACATTATAAATGGGAAAATGTGTTTGTTTTTTCCGTGTTCACGACAAAACGAAGCGAAAGATTAACGTGATTTTTTAATGGCGATAGGTGAAAGGATGGAGAGTGACATAGGCAAACTTTTTGTCTCTTTCCAACGCGCGCAAAGCCGCGGGCAAAAGCTAGTGATTATATGCATTGATGATAGTCGTGTTTTAAAGTCCAATGTGTCTGCCCTTTTAGATACGTAAATTTAGACTCAATGAATGTGATCTGAAGACTATTCTTATCGGTTAGAATCTCATTTGATATATTTAAATTAGACATTTAAACGGCAGTGTAATAAACCGGCCATATTAATTTTTAATCTTATAACTACTTATTTGTAAACGTGAAAGTTTGTGAGATGAATATAATATGTTTTCACTCATAAATAACTGGTAATTTTTTGACAGTACCTTAGTTTGTATTATAGGTAAGTAGTATATAATAGTTTTTTTATAGATTGGACATCATCAAATGACTTCTCCCGCCCTAGGCGGGGCCGGAGGGAGTGTCAGACTTACCGAAACCCACCCATGTTCCTTCGGTTGCCCTTTTGTGATCCGGGGCCGCGGTAACTATAAGAACTATTCCTCAACCCTACTATAAGTAAATAGGAACATGAGATTAACACATACTCTACCTAATTTAAAAAGGTCATATTTTGTATAATATGGAGTTGAAGTTATGGAACTAAAAAATATCTATTTTTAAAACGCGGTCAAAACCGCGGTCGGCAGCTTGTTTGACAATACACCAACTCAATAATATAATTCAGTTGTCGCTCTGCCAATAATTATGAGTTCTACCCTACATGTTTATTGAAGCGAAACCTGTCGCGGATTCGTACTTAATGTTGTTTTGTCAATTAACTTACCATCTCCCCTCTCTTTCACAGACATGGCAGTGACAGAGACGACACCACTCACATTGCAGAAAATATTCAACTGTCAACCCGCCGACTCGTCTACGATGTGATTCTTGAAAAACAACATAAGAATAAAACTTAAACGCGTAAAATAAGTGTAGTGTTAGTGTTTTAAGTGTTAAAAACATTCCGTTCATTTTTCGTGCTCAAACTTGTGTAAAATAATAAAAAAGTGCTGTGCTCAAACCACTCAGTTCCTCAAAAATGGCTAGTGACTCTAAATACGTCCATAATTGCTTCCAGTGAATTGAATTAGTGCGTTTTAGTGAGAAATAGTGAGTTTTTGAATAAGTGTTCAAAGGAAAATGCTTGAAAATAATTCGCGCGTGCCAAAAGTTTGAAACAGCGCCATCTATCGTGCTTGAGTGATTTTGTGTAAAGTTTTGTTCAGCGCCATCTGTTGTTGAGTAGCGGAGATGTTTAGTACTTGATATTGCCATGGAAGCCGGTTTCATACCGGCCGGTAGCGGCAATGGCGGCAATGTGTCGCAGGCCAGCTCGGTGGTGGCGCCCCCGGCGAATGTTATTCGCGCGCCGGGCTTGAAGCGCGGGAAAATGGAAGAAGCTATTTCGGATCGGGTGAGTGAATTGTTTTTCTTTTTTTTAAGAAACTGCACGTTTAGTGTTTTAGTTTTTCAGGATTCAGAAAACTTCCTGAATTCTGAAGGAGAGGAGGTTAGAAGTTAGAATATTTTTTTAAAATAATAATATAACTACGAACCTAGCTGACCTCGACGGATTTTGTCTTAAAATAGTACGAACGTTTGCCGAATTTAAAAATTATTCAGGCGAAATATTCCATTATAACTTCTTGAAAAAAAAAATGCTGAATTTGTCCAGCCGTTTTCGTGAGTTTGAGCTAGCCAAAAAATAGTATTTATTAGAAGTAAATAACTAGTACTATTCAGTCATGAATGCTAAAATTCTTGAATACTAAAATCATGTATAACTACAAAGGTTGCCTCAAATTTTCACTTAGCTGCAAATCTCAAAATAATATAAATACAACCAATTTTAAAACCACTAAAAAACCTTGTTTAAAAACTATGCAAATTATTTTCTTTTACAAAATATGCAAACTATTCTTTCTTATACCGTCCGCATTCTGAAGAAATTAAATGCATCGTACTGCTGCCGAGCTAGCATAGCTAGAAACGAACTGAGCGAAAAATTGGCGCTCCACTGCGCTACTGAGAGAATTGCGGTAACTAGCGGTACGAATTATAAATTACTTTATGCATTTCTGGTGCATTCCACGCTCATCCAAAGATTCAAACCCAGATCTTCCTTTTTCACAAAAACTAGCCTTATTGTTAATTGTTTTTTTTTAGTTAGATAGTAGCCTAGTATCGTCAATTTTTTCCCCGTTCCACGGCAGGACAAAGGCCTCTTCTCATACAGAGAAGGCACGAGCATTGATCACCATGCGCGCTTAAAGCGGATTGGTGATTTCTGACAGGTTTCCTAAAGACATTTTTTGAATTAAGTAATTTAATGTGATGATGGTCCGATGGTGCGTCCGATCTTTGGGTTATCATCAATCAGCTAATAGGTTTTTGATTTGATTTTATCAAAGGGCAGCGCGTCTCTCTCAGTTTTCCCCGCGTAGTTTCCGTGGGATTTTAGGGATAAAAACTATCCAATGTCCCTTTTAATCCGTTCAATAGTTTTGGCGTGAAGGGTAAGCAGAAAGACATTGGTGCTAATTCTCTTGTACACAAACTTAACAAAATATAAGTTCAGTGCATCTTTCTCTTTCCATTTCTTAAAGAAAAGGACAGAAAATACATTTTAGTTTAATCCTGTCAAATTAGACAGCAGCGCCTGAAGTAAATCGATGTATTTTTAGTCGCCATGTTTTTAATCGCGTCTAAATTATCCATGGAGTGTCTTAATTTGACAGGACTTAACTAATATTTTATCTGCCGTCCTTTTACTTTCGCATTTATAATGATGTAAACGTCATTATCATCATTCCTGGATTGTTACAGATAATATCTACTCCATGTTACTTACTCAAAGTTTAGATAAATAGCGTGTAGTTAAAGATCGGAATTCGTGGTGTTAATATAACTTTACCTACCTATTCCGAACTCAGCTGATAATACAGTATTTTACAGTGTTACACCATCATCACTTTTTTTTTTTTTTGTTGAGTGGGAAATCATCCAATGACTGCTCCCGTCCTGGGTGCGGCGGGAGGGCGTGTCAGACTCTTACTGACTAAAACCCACTCATGTTCCTTCGATTGCCCTTTATGTTCCAGGGTCACGGTAACTATTATAAACATTCCGCAACCCCGGCAGGCGTTGGCCCTGTTGGGCCCCTGACGTAGTCTTTATGCGATTCTTCCATAGATTTTGAATGGCAATGTCACCTTATGACGTCACAAAGTGATAATTCAGTTGGCTTACTATTTATTGATTTTAAAGTAATAAAAAATCTAATTTTACAGAAATTTTACTGGAATATGAACCGGATTTATAGGGCTAAAATTAAGAGACGTTTTACATAAATTGTGTCTTATATTTATTGGTTAATGATGTGAAATACCCAATTCTCACGAGCCCGGTATTTCTCAAGACTGCCTACATTTAAATCGGTTAAGATGTAGGCACGGCTTACCTAGATTTCCCGTGAAAGAACAACACTTGAACTCAAAGCGAGGCGTTCTTCGCCTCGTCAAAAGTCGCTTTTGCTTCCCTTTTTATTTCTCTTGCTCATTTCGTAATGGTTCTCTAAAAATAAGTTTATAATTTCTTAGTTTAATGTTATAAATACTGAATGGCATGACCGGTTGTAAACGATTCGAATACATGTAATACGGGTTTGGGAGACACTTTTACAATTCTGTAACATTTAATTCCTATGACTAATAAATATATAAATAATAGGTACTCATATAATGTAATCTGACTTTTTCAGTAAATGGTCATAAGTTCATAAGCCATTTCTTCAGAACAAACATACATTTGTGTTGGTACCGATTCTCTTGTTCACAAACTACATTAAATTTAATATAGGTGTATCTTTCTCTTTCCATTTCATTAAAAAAGGACAGAAGATACATTTATTAGTTAAGTTTTGTCAAAAAGCGATTATTCGACGCGATAATAGCGATATTTCGACGTGTTTTAGTGGCCATGGTTTTAATCGCGTCTTAATTTATTATTGACAGGACTACACTAATATTTTTATCTTCTGACCTTTTCTTAGTCAAATGGAAAGAAAAAGATGCATTGAACTGAAGTCTAGTTTAATTTGTACACAAAGGAATCAGCCCCATTTTTTTTGTAAAGTTTATCTTGGACATCTCGGATAGTAGTGAGAGAAAACAACGTGAGGAAACCTGGAATTAAAACTGTTAGCCTGAAACCGTCAGTCATGGTGAACAGTGCTCGTGCCTTCTCTGTATGAGAAGAGGCGTTTACTCTACAGTGAAATATTAATAGGCTGGTATTATTTATCTTCTAAGAACTACATTTTAATCCCCTATGTTTAGTTGTTGAATAAGTTTCTTACTTCAGGCGAAACCGCAGTAAACAGCAAGTCTTATTTCTCATAACTTAAAGAAACCGCTTTAATTAAAAACAAATTATTCAGTTCCAGTCATTCATTAAAATGTTCATTGACCACTGGCATTTACATCGAAAAAATGTTTAAATTGTCGTTTAAATGGTACAAACATGGAATAAAGATGGCTAATCTCTTAGAGTGTTTTGAAATCCCCGCCAAACATAGACCTTAAGGGAATATTGCCAATTCTTAGAACTACACTTATCTCTAATTTAGCGTAGTTAATTAAGAGTTATTTAAATGGCTGATCACTGAGTTTTCTTTAGGTGTATGAGGTGTTAAAAAGGCTGTTATTTGGTTAATTACGCCAGTAACGTAATAGGGTGAGCCGTGAGCGGCCCCGGGTGCAAAATGTTGATCGGGCCCTTGCCTACAGCTACCCAAAACATCCATACTAATATTATAAATGGGAAAGTGTGTCTGTCTGTATGTCTGTCTGTTTGTTCACGGCAAAACGGAGCGACGGATTGACGTGATTTTTTAAGTGGAGATAGTTGAAGGGATGGAGAGTAACATAGGCTACTTTTTGTCTCTTTATAACGCGAGCGAAGCCGCGGGCAAAAGCTAGTTACGTAATAAAGCGTAGATACAGTAAATGACTTATAATATCAATATAATAGCTACATCGTTAGTGAAAACAAAATAAGGTGAATTACTTGCCTTTGCCCTACTCTAGTTATTTGTCTTGAAACGTAGGAGCGTGTTACAATTACAACCACGGTGAGTGGGAAATCATCCAATGACTTCTCCCGTCCTGGGTGGGGCGGGAGGGCGTATCAGACTTTTACTGACTAAGACCCACTTATGTTCCTACGGCTATCCTTTATGTTTCGGGGCCGCCGCACGGTGGGCTGAAAATCGGCTTTCATAGACTTAGGGATTTCAATTTGCAAGTGCTTGTTTTTATGCCGGATATCGCTTCTATTAGTCATTACTATGTACAAAAATGACACCCGAGTTAATTCTACCCAAAAACGAAGGAAATATAATTTTTTTACGAAAAATTTGTATGAAGCTAGTATGAAAAATCGAATTATCTCCTAAACGGCATGTTTAACCGTAATATCCTTGGAGATGGTCATAGTGCTAATTATTTATGATTTTTTGGTTGGCAATTGGACGAAAAATTTAATGCCGTTTTTTTTTAAAAAATCGTCAAAATATTTTTATTTGTTTTTACGTATGAAACGATTCCTTTTGGTGTTTATGTTGAAGAACACGGACTTTTAACTACACATAACATAAAATAGCATCACTCCTATATTTCCGAAGGAGTTGGCAGAGGTTTATAGTACACCCACACGTAGCCAACTATGTTTGAGCTAGATATTTATCAGCACAAAATGAGTTTTAAAACTTTTCATACAACCAAATTACCAATTGTCTTCTAATGAGTCCAAAAAGAAGTGATTAAGTAACTACACTGATTAGGTCTTCTAATGAGTCTTAATAGGTGATTTAATGATTTTCAATATCTCACGACAATGGATTATATTTAACATTTCCTGATAAGTAAGCTAATTTGTTAATTAGCAGTGCTATGAGTTCTAAGAATAGTTAGTGACAATTATAGATTTTCATTAGCTAATGAGGAGATAACTAATGAGGGTAGTTACCTAATTATTGTCGTTTTGCAATAAAAGGGCTAAAGTTTTGTTTTATAATTTAATTTGTTCACAACTGTGTAACTGCTAACACTAAATCTGCGACTATAAAATCTTAAAATGGAAAGTTTAATCACCAATTTAGACTTGTTTGTTCTTCTACGAAGTGAGAGTACTTCATTTGATCATGAAGTATTGTTTAGTGCAGTTGTATCCCGCATAGGCGATTGCCTGTCTGACGAAGATTATGTTGTTCTCAAAGAATTTTGTCGGAGATTTACGCGAGCCGCTTTACAAAGGTGGGGGAAATCCAACCGATTCCTTGATAATTTCAGGAGAAAGTACGAGAATTGGTTGGGAGCAAATATTGATTGGCCGAGTTTTGTGCAAACTTTAGTTAATCAAGAACCAAGTGTTGATGAGATACCAAGAGCGCCCTCAGTCTCTCCAGAACCGTCGACATCAACGTCCATTGGAACAATGACGAAAAGATCCCGTAAACCATTCGAAGACCTGGGAAGTAAACAAAAAAAGAGAAGATCTGATGAACACACAGGCGAAGGTTCCAGTGAATTGGCATATGCAGCTGCAGCACGTTTAAAAGAAGAAGGGCATGGAGATATCGCCTCTGTCATCGAATACATGATGAAAAATCCTGAAGCAGCCGCTAAATTAAATGAAACGCTTAAGAAACCAGCGAAAACAATCATATTTACGCCAGAAAAGGCGCTTGGATTGCTTCTTTCGCTAAAACTCTCAAAGTGGCAATATATTACGTTGCGTGAGGCTGCCATTCGAGAAGGTGCTAAAGATATTTATCCATCTTACTATAAAGTGCAACAAACTAAGCTTGATTGCTACCCTCCGAAGCAATCAGTGACAGTTACTGATTCATCGGCTAGGATTACACTTCAAGCTTTACTTGATATCACGGTTACAAGAATCCTTCAAAGCCTTTCTAACGAAGAGCATAACAAGCAGTTGAAGCTGATATCCAAGTGGGGATTTGACGGTGCTTCTAACCAAAGCCGATACAAGCAGAAAATTGAGGGTGAGGAAGATGATTCAAGCATTTTCATGACCTCCTTGGTGCCACTAAAACTGACAGATGGAGACAACATTTTATGGACGAACCCAAAACCATGCTCAGTTTTGTATTGTCGTCCAGTTCAGTTTACTTTTGTAAAGGAGAGTGAAGCAGTTGTCCTTGGGCTGAAAAAACAAATGGATGAAGAAATTGAGGCCCTTATCCCCACAGAGTGCAATAATAATAATAGGGTGACTCATCAACTAATGATGACGATGATCGACGCTAAAGTCTGTACTTACCTTTCTGAAGCTAGATCAAATGCATCGTGCTACCTGTGCTTAGCAAAGCCTACAGAAATGAACCGCTTAGATGCTGTAACATCAAAAATTGTGTGTTCGGACCTGTATGAGTTTGGCTTGTCATCCCTACACGCCCGTATAAATTGTATGGAATGTCTGTTACACATTGCATACAAACTGGACTTCAAACGGTGGGCAGCGAGAAGTGATGAGCACAAAGAAATGCTACAGACAAGAAAGAAAATAATTCAAAATAAATTCAAAGATGAGCTCAATCTGTTGATTGATATAGTAAAACAAGGCTCGGGAACCACCAATGACGGGAATACTGCAAGAAAATTCTTTGAGTTTTCTAATAAAACCGCAGCTATAACCGGTTTGGATGAAGACCTCATCAAAAGATTTGCTGTAATTTTACAAGCAATTACATCTGGAGAGCAGATCGATATAATAAAATTTAGAGATTATGCTCGCAAAACAGCAGAAAAGTACGTATTACTATACGACTGGTTCTACATGTCGTCAACCGTTCATAAGTTACTAATCCATGGGGCTGACATAATCGAGAAAAATAATATTGTGCCGATTGGGACTCTCTCGGAAGAAGCCTCAGAGTCTCGAAACAAAGATTTTAGGAGGTTTCGAGAACATCATTCGCGGAAAAGAAGCAGGCAGGATTCCAATCAAGACATTTTAAATATGCTTGTTGTTTCTTCGGACCCTTTGCTAAGTGCACAAAGGCCTAAGTTAGATGCCAAGAAAAAGCAGAGCTTTTTTGCTGAAACTCTCGACTTAATTCAATTTCAGGAAACTGAGTTCGAATTTTTGGATATATCCAATCTGGATGCTGACTCAGAATTGGAGTCTGACAACGAGAGTGATAAGGAAAATTTGTAAAAAAGATATATATGTACATATTTGTAAATTTGTATTTGAGTGTGTTTGGGTTTTTTTGTAATATTTAATGATATGTTTTATTTTTTTTATTTATTTTACTTTATTTTACGAATGCTTAGTATTAATTCCTTAAATTAACTTATTTTGTATAAAATATAACTTCATAATGTTACTTCAATATAAATCTTTTTTTATTTAAATTAATATAAATGTGTCAAAAACAGCAATTTTTTTATTTTATTTTTCTTGTTTCGTGTGTTCTTAATATTTGGGTTAATAACATATCGAACTTTTTAACTTAGACACTAAAAGGGATCGTTTTACATGTAAAAATAAATAAAAATATTTTGACGATTTTTTTAAAAAAAACGGCATTAAATTTTTCGTCCTATCGCCAACCAAAAAATCATAAATAATTAGCACTATGACCATCTCCAAGGATATTACGGTTAAACATGCCGTTTAGGAGATAATTCGATTTTTCATACTAGCTTCATACCAATTTTTTGTAAAAAAATTATATTTCCTTCGTTTTTGGGTAGAATTAACTCGGGTGTCATTTTTGTACATAGTAATGACTAATAGAAGCGATATCCGGCATAAAAACAAGCACTTGCAAATTGAAATCCCTAAGTCTATGAAAGCCGATTTTCAGCCCACCGTGCGCCGTCACTGAACTATGAATACTGCACATTTAATTAAGTAACATTTTAAATAAGTTTTTTCTGGAAAACTATTTTTATTTTTTGTGTGAAAAATCCCTGTTCGCATGTCGATTGTTGACGCAAAGTATTGCTCAAATGATCGCAGTGACAGCAAAATTACTACTTATTTGAGTATAAGTATTGGTGGTCGGATTGTATGTTATTTACTGCTCTTCTGCATGTGCATATTTTTTGCGAGCGGGAGGTGCTTGCGTGTATTTTGCATCCAAACTTTTTTCGAAATTGCGGAATTAAAACTAAATATTATATTTGTATTTGATTGTCATGGATTTCTGCAAAGTAACGCCTAATTCTATAACTTATTGGGGATGATGATGACAAAATTAATCGTATTTGAGCATTGGAGAGGGCAACTGATTAATCCATATTTTGTAATTAATGATGTAATTAATATCTGACATAGTTATCTACCACGCCCAGATAAACATTTAGTATGTGTTTACAAACGGGGCATTATGTTACGTATGATATCATTGCAGAGGACATATGATATGACTATCATTCAAATGAATTGTAAGCTTTTCGATTTGATTAATTATTTTGATTCTTATTTATTTATTAGGGCATTTTCAGTTAATACAGGACATGGTGTTTTAAATTTTTACTTATTATAATTACGGATAAAATAAGCGCATATTAATGTTTATTTTTGTATGTGCTTATGAGTCGGTCACTAATTAATCAATCACAGGTATACATTACCCCATAAAGATATAAGTACATATATAAATGTTGGATTGTTACATTACAGGTATCTCTTGATAAAAAATGCATTTTATATTGCCATAGCGCAATTTATGGCGTACAGTACCCATGGTATATAGTGTCACTGGCGACCCGCCCCAGCTTCGCACGGGTGTTACAAATCTTTGAAAATCCCGGCTATTCTCTACTATATTATGCATTTATTATACATATAAACCTTCCTTAAGAATCACTCTATCTACTAAAAAAACCGCATTAAAATCTGTTGCGTAGTTTGAAAGATCTAAGCATACAGACAGACAGACGTCTACGACTTTGTTTTATCTATGCAGTGATGTATCTCAGTGAGTGGAAACTCGAATCACGTACAACGTAGCACAACACTACATCCGTCCAGTAATTCTAATCACACATTAACTGTCATCTGACGTGGAGGGTTGCCAGAGCGGAGAATTGTTTGTAATTTCTACGCTTTTTAGAATAATTGTGGTGTGTATTATTTTTGCTTTAATAAACACTAATGTCTGTGTCGTTTGGTTTTTAACTGTGACTGTGAGGAACTTTACTTTTCAACGACCAACCGACAGCCGGCTGTCGGGCTGTTATTGTCTTTCTATTGTGTCTCAAATCACGTGCGTTCGAAGGATTGAGAATGTATGTTAATAATAATTACCAAACAAAAAGTATGCCATTTATCCTATACCTACTATGAAAGTACCTATGAGTGTATCTATTTTATACTGTACTGTATGTAGGCGAATCAAATGCTTCTACAAATCTCAATATGTTGAGCAATGACCTTCTGATAGCCGCAACCCAAATATTATTTACATTTATCAAGTGGCGTGTCTAGGAATTAAAATTAGTATGTACAAGCATAACAGATTTGTATGATTTAGAAAAACCCCAGCTACTGACAGGCTCATATTATGATTTTATTACTAACTACATGCTAGACTTGCCAACTAACTGTATTGGATCCAGCAGACCTCTGCGAACTTGGCGGCCGACATTTGTTTTCTTTTTTTTTTTCTTTACCATCGGATTCTACGTCGTTTGTACCCGTTTGTACCACTTTGATTTTCGTTTGTACCCCAAACCAAAAAAAGTTACAGCATTTTCAAAATTTGACCGGCAGCCGACTTTGAAAAATTAAAATTTTTCCAACGGTATCTGATACGGGGTCGTTAGTACCCGTTTGTACCGCTTTCGTTTTTCATTTTTTTCATAACCCAAAAAAGTTACAGCACTTTAAAAATTTGAAAAAGAATTTCGGAAATCTGAAAACGGGGATCGTTGTGCAATCGTTAGTACCCCCAGAAATTGCTTTAAAATTCGTTTGTACCCCTACCAGAAAAAAATTATGGCACATCGAAACATTTTGAAATACCTACTTCCTCAAATATTTCTGAAATCTGTGAACGGGGTTCGTTGTGCAATCGTTTATACTATATGTCGTACTATGTATCGTTTATACTGTATATTATATGTGCCTTTCAGCCACAACCCAGTTATTGTTTAACACGATACTCCTTGGTTATACAGTATAGACACATCAACAACAACCACGGTATTTTCCAACCCAATTATACGTATTTCATTTCTAACTATAGCAACACCGTACCTGCACCGCACGTTCTACTAAAATCTAAGCCAGTGTTGGAAAGCGCTTGGCCGGGTCCGCACGCGCGTTGCTCCCGAAACCAGTAACTATCGAAATTCCCAAGAAAATCAAGTCCCTAATTTTTTTATACCTTTCCCACGTGTTTCGTGCAGTGTTAAAAAGTGAACGGTGTTAGTGATGTGACAAAATTCTAGTGTTGTTCCTCTATGTTATTTAGAAAGGCGTTTGTAATGCAAGTATGTGGAGAATGCAATAGTTTTTAGTTGCTGGGTCTTGTTGGTTTTCGTTTGGTTACGAAAACTGTGTTGACAAAATATTGGCTTTTAAGGTGTCTTTGGAATATAGGACGTGATTCAATTGTTTTTGTGTTTTGGACATAATTGGCATAGCTTTGTTGTATAAGATACATGCAAATGAGTACAGACACTTGTCAGATATCGGTTCTGCATGTAGCCGAAGATCAGGCTCAGAGGCGCACCTTAAGAGGCCTATGTCCAGCTATGGAGAGACAATAACAGACATTCCTACCTTTTTCTAAGTATCAGAATCGGAATTTGTATATTTGCAATTATGTATAATAACAGCAACTAAGGTCTATCTAATGTTATTGGAGTTTCTCGCTCGTCCTTCCTTTTAGTATAGTTGACTTGCTTCAACTTTCTAACTGACGAATTCCCTCACTAAACTTGCACTAAAGATACGGTACCATTAGGCTTAGTAAAGGACTCAAAATAGTTGATTCTGATTCTGGAGGCCAATCTTGAATCCTAGAAATATAAGCCCACAATTTGGGCAAAAGTTATCATTACTAATGGCGAGATACTAAGCACTGACTTTGGCTTAGCCATATTCCCGTCTCTATCGTGCACTTGACGTTTGGCAGTTGTGTAACTGTGACGGGTATAGTGTTAAGCCAAAGTCAGGGCTTAGTACCGTCTATTATCTTGCCATTAGTATATTTATAACAGCGGTAGGTACCTATATGGTCGATTGTATTTGTATAATCTATCAGTGGTATAGTTTGGCATCGGATGGCAGTGTCTCCCAAAAATTTATATCGGTTAGTTCCACCAAATAATGACGATATTTCAAGGTAAATCCACCTGCCTAAAAAACATCTAAATGACGACAAGACAATTTTATTTCCATAATGAGAAGCACCACGCTTGATATGCGCAGCGCTCACGTTATGGGCACTCAAGCACAACTTTTGGGGCTGAATTCTAAATTCAAATGTTTAACAACGAAAATATTATATATTTGAATATAGAAGTGCCGATTTTTTAAATAATCTGCAGGGTTTTATTTTACGAATAAGAGGTGAGAGAATGGTAATTTTTTGAGATTTAAAATCAAATCAAATCGTTTATTGCAATCCATAATGTACACTCACAGTTTATTTAATGGAGTTTATTAGAACCTGAAACAGAAAAATTGCACTCGAGACCATGGGCCCTATTTCAATAGAATACCAAAGTGGTGGCCCAAGGTAAGGGTTTTAACTAAGGGTGGCCATGCTAAGTAATCGCATTAACGACCACGAGCCTGCTGACGCAGTAATTTTCAAAAACAACGATTCTATGAAACAAGTTATCATTAACTTAATTAATATTAATTAGGGCGAAAGGGTTAATGGCGCTCGCTGATTAGAAAATTAACCTCTCAATTATACGTGATGGTCTTTAGTTTACGTTTCGTATATTATGTAATACGTGATATATGGAGGAATAGAGATATAATATATCGTGAGCTAAAGAGGCCACTTTATGGATCTTATTATGCATATTATAGCAAAGAAAAGCAGAGATTTAAAAATATTTGAAACACCCGTGCGAAGTTCAGACTTGTCGCTAGTAGCAATATATTTTACGATGTTTTTGTTAAAGTGTAAAAGTGCGTGACCAATCGATTAACATTGTGAAATAACATAACAGCTGATTGTGTCAGAATCAGCTGTTCTGTGCACGATAACGTGACATGCACTTTTATCGAAATTATGCGTTAATAATTATACCTACTTTCTGTGATTATTAGATACGTTGATTGTTAAAGGAAATTGCTTTCAGAGGCAATTTGTTTTAAGTTTCACGGCGACCGTGTCATCAAATTATTACGGTCTTAAAAAAATAACATTTTCAATGTAAAAATTGATTGACGATTCATTTTCTTTTAGAGATTGAGGTTGTTTTTCTGCCCTCATCGCATTTCACTAGGGATCGGCGCAACAAATTTTGCGAAAGACCGATACAATCTGTCCCTTTGCTGCCCAAATGACACACCAAGCCGAGAAATAACACGTTTTTCTTTTCCATGTCAACCTTTATTTTTTGGGACCATACCGCCACACTATTCCCAACCACTGCAACTCCTGAAAGCCAAAATCAACAGTAAAGTCCACCAGAAAAGCGCCGGCATCGCCGAGTCCCGGTCGAGACGATTCTGCTGTCTTTGATCCCGCAACGAAATTAATAAAAAAAGAACAGCGGAGTCCATGTCAACCTGTTACCCGTCATGCTATCATTAACTCCTGTCTCCTTCATGTCATTCTTCACACAATACACTATCTTTTCTTCGATCTTCCTCACCCCATTTTGCAAGTTGCCACTCAATACTAGACACAGATGATGATACTCCAGAAATTCTTGCTTGGTTTTTTCTGCTCTTCCAGATTTGCATATGTATTTTCTGGCTACAGGGCGATGCTGCATTTGCATCAAACCAATAGTTCCCTGAAATTCTGGAGAAATTAATACTACGAGTATAACCTTAACAATAAATTATTGCTAAACAATCGTGTAAGCTTTTGCATTGTTTTGTGCTGTTCTCCGAGGTTACTATAACTTCTCAGCTCCCTTAGGTCGTAGCGTTATATTTAGCCTATAACCTACCTGTATAAATGTACTATCCAACATCATAACATGTATTACTATAGATTACATCCTATTCTAGTATGGATAACCTATATAAGGTCCCTACGTCCTCTAACCCGACCTCAGATCCACGCGTAGGATCCCCACTAGGGCATCGAGAACCGGCTCTATTTTAGGAACCGGTTCTTTCGGTTCTAAATTCTAGACGGAACCGGGTACCCGGTTCTTTCGGTTCTTCTCATGAATTCTAGTTGAAAAGTGACTAAATGAAACACACTTTATTGTTTAAGCATATTTATATATTTTTTGATTATACTCAAATTACAAATCGTTTTGAACTATTCAACAGTCAACACCGAAATTCAAAAAGTCATACGTTTTTTACAATTGCCAGCTCACTATCGGATAGTATGTGTCATTACCGCGAATCCAACTTTTATTACTTTATTATCCGAGACTGAGCTGCAAATTGCAAAACAACTGTCAAAAATTTTAATTTCGCGGGGTATCTGAAGCATTTACTTTAATGACCCTTTAAAACATCGTTAGTTTCTTAAAGCTTCCTCATTAATAATAAATTATAACGTTATTTAATAATTTAACTGTGAAATGACAGTATATATTCTGTTTGAATAATAAAGGAGCCGCCATACATTTTTGGGCTAATTTTGAAATTAAAATGCACTTATTATTTGCATAGAGGATAACAAAATAAGCCTTTTTATTACTACACCGAAGTTCACCGAAGTCAAGTCTGTGAGATAATATTTAAACTCAAAATATGTAATTCGTTAGAGAAATAAAATCTAGTTATTGTTACATTTCTCATATCATGTGCGAGTAAGAATGTAAAAAAGGATTATGGTTAGGAAATCCTCAAATGACTTGGGGCGGGACAGACTTTTACTGACTAAAACCCACCCATGCTTCTTACACTGTTGCTTTTTATGTTTGGGGGCCACGGTAACTCTTTCGAACAATTCCGCATCCCCAGCAGGCATTGGCCCTAGGGCCAACGTATTTAGGTATTCTAGACATAACTTTCATGCATATGCCCCAAATAAAAAAGACTAATGAAAAGTACGTGACTAGTCTGACTACGGTACAAGCAGACAAGTCACGCCTCGTAAGCATGTGCCGCTGGGTGGTGGAAGTCAACACAAACAGATGATTAAAACAGGATTTTCAACTATTATGAATCGAAAAAATTAATCACTGTGGGGATTCTGCAACCGTTCTCCGACAGTCGTTTCTCCTTTGGACTGTTCACCGACAGGACGTTTCGTTTTTGAGAGATTCGTCGATAGAACGTTTCACCTATGGATGTTTCGCCGACAGAATGGTTCGCATTTGTTAGTTTCGACGCCAGGACTTTTCAACTATGGAATATTCGCCGTCAGATCGTTTTGTCTACGATTGTTTCGACATGGCTTTTTCACTATTAAACTACAAGCGCTCTTCATCCTCTCCTCTAAAAAAAAAACTAACTTGCTGTGCCCGACAGGGTCCATAATTGTTTCTCTTAATTTTACGTACCAGCCTTGTATATGTACATTATGGGATGCAATAAAGTTATTGAGTATTGAGTACAAAGCCACCAAAAAGCTACTAGCTTGCTACAAAGACATGAAGAAAGAAAATGTTTTAATAGTAGAGCGCCTTTACTTTTAATGAATGGTATTTATCTATTACCTATCCATATTTGTTTATTTTGTTATTGCAAACATTGGGGAAATAATAAAACAAAAGATTATTGAAACGTTTTATTATTTCCCCAATTTTAAACAAAAGATTATTGAAACGTATTTATTTATATTTATAATATAAATAAATACGTTTCAATAATCTTTTGTTTTGTAATGAAAAATGTTTATAATGTTGAATTCTATTAAAATAATGTGTTTTTATTTGTTGGCCGGCAAATTTAAAATGAGCCACATTTGGGTTATGTCCTTTGGATGATAACTTGATATTTAGCATTAAGAGTTTTATAGAGATAATTTTATTTCTAAATTTATTTTAAGAGAGAACCGAAAGAACCGAGAAACCGGTTCCTCGTTTTACAGAACCGGTTCTATCAGTGTCTGTCAGAACCGGGATTTCCCGGTTCTTTTGGAACCGGGAAAAACCGGTTCTTATGCCCTAATCCCCACACATTCCACCAACTGCCTCCCACAAGCATTAATGAAATTTCTCAATGTGGGTAGTCAGACCTTAGCCGTGAAGGTCAAATAATTGACACACAACTCGCCTAACCGTGATGTAATGTACTACGGAGTATTAATAGAGTAGGAAACCGGTTTCTAGTAATTGATAAGTTTTTGAGTCGTTTTTATTTTAATTTATGTTGATATTGTGGTCTTGAGGTCGTTGTTGTAACTGTCGGTTGGTGGTGAAGACCATTGTTTCCGACACTAAAATATTTGTTGAAATCAAATGGTCACAGTCACATCTGTGTCTGATGATATCCGCCTGCCCCTCTTTATCCCTGCAACTACAGAGCAGAAAATTTTGAAAACACTATCATAAATAGTTCTTCACCTAAAGATACAGGAAAACCTAAACCCACATAGCTGTCTTTTTCTTATAAATGTTTAAAAGCGTCATTCGTAGACATGCTAAAGTGCTATAAGTAGTGATTTAACACACCGAAAATAGAAGTCATTTTCTATTAAGCCTAAACGACTGCTGCAGTAATTTATGACTCCCGCTCAATGACTAAATCTAGATTATTTTAATAGGTGTCTGCCAGAAAATTATTAGTCTTAAGAACTTGTCTGTCTTTGGCTTCATTGAGATGATGGGGCCTTAGAGAGCTTTTCTGTATTATGTCTCGTTTGAATCCTAGAGTGTGGGGAATTTCTCTGTCGTTTTTCTTGTCGCCTGGAGAGCTAGTCTGGCGTTTACATCATTGACATTCTGGAGGCTGGAGACCTTTGAGCCGTTTTTCTCGTAGATATCTTGCTTTGTTATAATTCGAAGAGCCACTGCGTCATTTGCACCGTTTCAATCTTATGAGTCTTGACATCTTCCCTGTCGTTGGCCTCTTTTCAATCCTATAGTCTTAAGAGCTTCTCTGTCGTTCGCTTCGTGGAGTTCCAACAGTCTGGAGAGTTTCCCTGACCCTCCTCTTTTGTTTCTTTAAGATCCTGTTGTCTGAGAACTTTTCTATCATTTGTCTCATTGCAATTCTGTTATCTGTAGAACTACTCAGTCTTTTGCCTTGGCAAGATTGGTGAGATTCTTAAAATCATCAAATTCTGAAAATTCAAAGATTCATTAAAGCAATAATCATCTTATTCATTCGTCCTTCACAAAAAATCGTCATTTTATCTAGTTTTGCCAGCAGAATGTTCATTTTTCGAGATAAACTTAAGACAAACATGACAAGATTACTTTGTTTATTTTTATAATTGTTAGTTTTTGTAATAATAAAGTTGTAGTTTCAAATTAAAATAAATAGCAAACACGACTCTTAGAGGAAACGGTCCTTTTATATTACTTATAGAATAAAAACTAGTAAGAACTTGGCGTTACCATAAATAAATATCTACGTCAGTAAGTGAGCTTGCCTGAACAATTTATGTTGAAGGAAGTTATTTAAACTATGTCTTACTTGAGCATAGACATGTTACGATGCTGGGAAAGGGATAAAGCACTGATGAAAAAGACTAGTTTATGCTAGTGGCTGCGTTCGTGTGGAAGTCTGCCGTGCCGTAAAAAATATCTTATGATGCTTTGGGATTGTCTGGCTTTTTATCAGTGATTTTTTATTTGTTATTGGACCAGTATTTCAAGAAAATAACCTGCATCTTACAAAGAACAATTATTTGCTGTTTATAATGATACTTTTGGCTTGTAGACTCAAATGGACCTTATTTGTGGCAATGTGATCTTACCGACCTTTGAGTTGTTACCTAATATTATTATGATATTTATATTGTAATTTGAGCCTTTTCAGTATATGCGGCTGCAAGGCCACCTTGAGATCTGTGACCATGCTATCAGTGTTCCTTAATTAAATCCTTACTTTTTGTGTAAGAGCAAAAGCGTTTACTTCTATAGTTATTGTATGGTAAGCAGAAGTGCTTTTCAAAAACATGTGGCGACATCTATCGCCGAATATGTGAACTACAACTGACAATCCTGCATCGCGATATATGAGTTATCGGCGACATTAACACATATACGAAAATCCCGACTAGAACCGTCGGGCAGTAGCCCACCAGACACTACACCCGTCTGGTCGGAGGATCCCCCCTTTTCAACGGAGGATGAGGGACTTTACACTCTGTTCCTCATACCTCCAAAAACATATGCGGACCACAATACCTATTACTTCTCTTTTCTCATAGGTTCTTCTTTTTGAATCGATGGTTATCTTTCTGCACATAATATTTAGACCGAGTAGGCCTTGAACTGCTGATGCAGAGACTTTTAGATCATGATAAATATGTGTTACTTTCTTAGCACGTTCATTGCTTTAACTGTTTCCCGTCTCTTTCTAGTCATCGTATTGCGACTGCACTTTTACTTAGCTGAAGCAACTTTTATTTATCCAAGTTTTCAATTCGAGTTTTTTTATGGTAGCAAAGAAAAATAGTATACTGCAATGTCGAATCGAAAATCAGAATTACCACAGTTCCACTCGAACTACGAAAAATCTAAAGACCCATCAAATTTACGTGCACCAGTATGGTACTGGTGCACTGAAAAAAAAATTGTACTGCAATGTCGAATCGAAAACCAGAATTACCACAGTTCCACTCAAACTACGAAAAATCTAAAGACCCATCAAATTTACGTGCACCAGTATCATTTCTGATTTTTGAGTATTTGTCCTGAGGATTTCGAGAATCTGTCCTTAATGCGATATTAGTCTATAATTTATGTAGTGTAGATATGCATTTGAAAATGACATCAACGATTAGCAAATCGACCATATAAAGTCTATAGTGCGGTGTAGCCATGCATCTGTGGTACCTTCTACATATAATGTATATCTATGGAGACTATAATCACGCGTCCATTATTCAAGGTGACATTGATTAATATGCGAACTATTGTTGTTTTGATGGGTTTTGTAAACTAAACCTGTATATTTGTTTATTTGAAACGAAGCTTAGGAATGGTTTATCCGGTTTACATCGATTTTGTTTTGTATTTGACTGAAGAACGCAATTGTTTATACCTTCGAACACACGTGATTCGAGGGACAATAGAAAGACAATAGCAGCGCGACAGCCGGCTGTCGCTTGGTCGTTGAAAGGTTAAAGGATTAGAATTCAATTACATGCCCTTGACTTGAGTCCCAAAACTGCCCTTAGTAATATTTAAGTCTACGTAAGCAAAACCGCGGGGCACAGCCAGTATAGACAAAAACGAACACCAGAGAAGATTGTCCAAGCCTTCTTCATTATGATTTATTGCTTCGAAGAGACGTTTAAGTATTATTTAATGATCGTAGTTATATTATTTGCGGTTCCATGTCAAGGTGGTGTTAGGTACCTTTTACGATGTACCTCGGTGACGTCATAGCTGTATTTAGCTAGTTATTCAACTAGATAAGAGACAACAGTAATGGAACAGGTTCTTTTATTAATTGGTTATTAATGAGCACATTTTTGGAAGTAAAGAAACAGAGTGTAAAGGTCCGCATCCTCCTTTAAGGCCCGGCGCCCACTATCGGCATCGGCACGGCTGAGGATTTTAGTTAATAAAAGCATTATAGACATTAACTTCACGGCAATAAAGTAGAAATTGCCATGATATATGATTGTAGTAACAAAAATACCGCTTCGGTATGCTTGAGGCTACTGCATCGGCAATTTCTACTTTATTGCCATGAAGTTAATGTATAATGCTTTTTATTACCTAAAATCCTCAGCCGTGCCGATGCCGATAGTGGGCGCCGGGCCTTAAAAGGAAGATTTTTTTGAGGACGGGGCATTATCAAATGACTTCTCCCGCCCTGGGCGGGGCGAAGAGAGTATCAGTCTTTAACTGACTAAAACCCACCCTTGTTCCTTACGTTGCCCTTTATGTTCCGGGGCCGCGGTGACTATTAGAACTATTCCGCAACCATGGAAAAGGGAGGATCGTCCGAGCAGACGGGTGTTGTGTCTGGTGGGCTACTGCCCGACGGTTCTAGTCGGGATTTTTGTACATGTGCTAATTTCGCGTCAAACGATTATCTAGCTTCCAAATAATAGCAAAGTAACGGGTGGCAAAATCAGCGAATAACACTCCAAATCATAAGTTTACGAGTTTTTCGATGTACGGGAGTGTCATTCAAACAATCTTTTGATGAAGATTTTTCATCAGGATTACGAAACCAAAGTTTCCTATACCCATTTTAAAATGGTAATGTAAACACACAAAGATGCAATTATCTATTTAAATGATATACAGCGTTTACATACAAAGCTTTATCTGTTTTCCTGCTTCTAATCTGCTTATTTACATAATACCTGATTAGGTGCAATGAGTTGTGTAAGTGCGAAGTTGTCAAGGAGAACTGCTGGAGGTAAATAATACGATAAACAGGTCATTTTGAATGAGTTGTCCCAGGATATTAATTATTTATATATTATTATTATTTATTTATTTTGAAGTCGTGATGGCCCAGTGGATAGGGCGCCCGCCTCGTGTGTAAGAGGTTGTGGGTTCGAATCTGGGCAAATACCAATGTGACTTTTTCAATAAAATTCATATGTACTTTCTAAAGTTTATCTTGAACATCACTGACATCCCGTGCCTCGGAAAACACGTAAAGCCGTTGGTCCCTGTTGTCATTCGTAGAACTTTGACATTCGTTACTGGTTAGCCAGAAACTCTGACCAGTCTGACCAAGAGGTATCGTGTCGCCCAGTTACTGGGTTGTGGAGGTCAGATAGGCAGTCGCTCGGATTATTCCGATCTGTCACCCCGTTTTGTCCCCACGGGTGATAGATAGGAAAAAAAGTTCGATCTGTCCCCCAGTTAGCAATGTGTGGAACACATTTTCTATTAACCTCTTCACGCTACTGCGCGCCTATCACTTTTGATTGATTTAAATACTAAGTATCTCAGTATTTTCAGTATTTTACCAACCCATGGGGACAAAATGGGGTGACAGATCGGAATAATCCAGTCGCTCCACGTAAAACACCGGTATCTACCTGAATCCGGTTAGGCTGGCAGCCGACCCCAACACGGTTGGGAAAAAGGCTAGGGAGATGATGATATTATTTATTTTGAAGAGAAATGGTTATCATCACCATCATTTGTAATAATTAAATAAATAAATAAATTTTTATCATCGTCAGCCTGCGTCTGTCGACAGGTGGACACAGTGGCCTCTCAGAAAGCGCGCCATTTAGTGACCACGCACATTTATTCATCTAAAAAAAACTGTCAAAAAGTCTGTTCAGCTTTCGTAAAAAATATGTCCTGGGTGGGAATCGTACCTCCGGCGTAGCAGTCAGGGAACTATCCACTAGACCAACAGGCCAGATGAGATGAGAAACGCTTCAATTCTAATTTAACAGTAAGTAGCTAATTATCTTATTGTTAAAAAAAGATCTAGCGAGTTTATTTAGATCGTAACTATTTACATTCACCGGATGTACTCCACATTTTAGAAGCAAGACGAGAGCAAACAAATTTATCATTGCATACACATTACTTATACGGAAAATAGTATGACTTGTCTGAATAATGTGACGGAAATTAAACAGAAGGCTTAGTGGCCTAATTCTAGCCTATTTCTACCCCACTGCAGGGTAAAACTTGTCAAACAGAGAAGTCACGAGCATTGTTCACCACGCGCGCTCAAGGCGTATTGGCGGTACCAGTGACCACGTGACGGGGCTCTCTAGGGCCAATACCTGCCGGGGTTACGGAAAAGTTCTAATAGTTACCGTGACCCCGGAACATAAACTACTACCGAAGGAATAAGAGTAAAGTTTTAATCAGTAAGAGTCTGACACTCCCTCTAGCCCCGCCCAGGGCAGGAGAAGTCATTTTATAATTTCCCATCATCAAAAAGAAACCATATGGTCAACAGGGCAATCGTTACATTGATGAGTATGACAGACTTCCTTACTTCTTGAAATGATCGTAAAAATCTCATTTGTTATCTAACAAAACTAACCTTAGCAATACGTCACCACTTTAAAGCAGTAATGGAACAAATTTTAACCACAGTGTACGTATTATACAGTGTTATAATTCGGCACTATTCTTGAAATAATTGCCTAAGTCGCGTGGTACTCAAATGACTTGAAAGGGCTGCCCGCCAGTAGTATTTTATTTTCGTCTACCTACTTGGATTTCTTTCTTGTTTTTTGACTGCAAAATTTACAATAATATGTAAGAATAAAGTTGCGAAGTATATAGGAATGTGCATTAAAAATAAATGTTGTTCTTTTTGGTTGCATGATTTCAAACAACTAAAATAGCTAAATAGCATAATGTAGTCTAATTTATCTTTGCCATATTAAGTACTTGTATGTACTAATTACAATAAATATTTGTTACAATTCGCATGCATGAAACTGCTTGCGTACCGAGTGTAAAAAAACCGCGTATTGGTATAGCAACATGGTTGCATAAACATGTTGCTGAGTTGCTGTCAACATATTTAGGGCAACCCTTGTGTTTCGGAGCTGACCACGTCGTGTTGCAGAGTTGACGCCCGATTTCAAAACACGTGTATGGAAAACCCATTATTTAATCACAGTTTTCAGCAGCATTCTCGCCAATTATCAACAACATTGATAACTATTGCTAAACAAATGTTTACCACGAATTATACGAGGCTTCAAACTCGACTCCCGACCGTTTGTACGAAGATAGAAATTAGAATACTGCACAATTCTTATACTGTGGTCCAACACTATCAACCATAAACGATGACGTCACTATACAAATTGAGATCAGTGGATCAGCAGAAGTGTTAGATCATATCTAAGTTTGCGTTGTTTATCATCACAACTCTTGTAGAAGGTGGGTTTAGCGTAATTAGACCAGAGTTTTGTCCTTAATTAGCCTGTTCGGGTAGAGATTTATAGATGACTTGCTTATGCCCATGACTTTTTTCGCGTGAGTCAGGTATATCATGAAACAAATCTATAGTAAGCCGCCTCTGCCGGGGCTGAGGATTGTTCTTAAGAGATGCCCAGGTCCTGACACAAAGGGCTAAAAAGGAACATGGGTGGGTTTTAGTCAGTACAAGTCTGACAGTCCCTTTCGGTCTACCGCAGATCGGCATCTGGCCTAACCGGATTCAGCTAGATGCCACTGTTACTGGGCGACACGATAGTCGATACCCCTTGGTAAGACTCATAAAATCTAGCTTTATGATGTAACTAGCTTTTGCCCGCGGCTTCGCTCGCGTTAAAAAGAGACAAAAAGTAGCCTATGTTACTCTCTATCCCTTCAACTATCTCCACTTAAAAAATCACGTCAATCCGTCGCTCCGTTTTGCCGTGAAAAAAGACAAACATACAGACAGACACACTTTCCCATTTATAATATTAGTATTGATGTGTAATCAGACAGAACTACCAGCTATCATTCTGATTTTTTTCGTGGGATCCCAAATTTGAATCCAATTTTAATATTTTTGCCCTTAAATCCCACAAAATATTATATTATATGCACTTCTTACCAAAAAGCCACCAAAACCAAGAGCAACGTTCCTACTTACATACTAATAATGATACACGACGCGTCCTTGAGACCCCGCTACCGGAGCATGACTGCCGTCTGCGTTGCGTTCCATGCCGGTTGTTACATTAGTTAGGTGCTGTTACTTAAATTACTTTTAAGCTTGGTAATTTCTCTTTTATGGCATTTTCTTCATTTTCGTGTTCGTGTTACTGGATTGTGGATGTCTGATAGGCAGTCGCTTCACGTGGAACAGGGGTATTCAGCTCAATCCGGTTGGCCTGGAATGTTAGGGTCGGTCCTAACATAGTTTTAAAGGTAGGGAGATCAGCAGCTGTCCTTCCTTTTGCTAATGTCGTGATGACCTAGTGTAAAGGGTTCTTGAATCCAGACAAGTTCGAAAGTGGTGTTTTTCAATTCATTAGTTTCTAAGTCTATCTTGAGCATCACTGATATCCTGCGCTACGGAACGTCGTACAGCCGATCGGCCCGGTACTCATTTTTAGATATTTGACAGTCGTTACGGTCAGAAGCCAGGAAGTCTGACTTTGGTAACCAAAGGATACCGTGTCATCTTATCTAGTAACTAGGTTGTGAGGTCTGGACAGCAGTCGCTTCAATTAAAACACTAGGGAAATGGCTAGGGAGATGATAAATGCTCTTCATAGACGGAAAACATATAAGTTATGACTTGGAGAAGTATGAAAATGATAAAGACAGGAATGAGAGAGGTAGATTGAGAAATAGATAGGTAAAATGTGTGTTAGTTGTCTGTTAGAATGAATGCGGACCCTAACATAGTCGGAAAAAGGCTAAAGAGATGATGAAACAATTAAAAAGGTTCACAAATTACGTGCGTAACATATTACAAGTTACTTCCAACAACTCTTTGCCAATTTATTGCACATTACAAGCAGTTAACACAAAAACGGTAAAAGTTAGTAAACGCTTAAGTAAATACTCGAACATGCTAATCTAAGCAAAAAAGGGAAATGCTTCATAATGTCGGTTACAGAACATAGTGTTGAAAGACGTTTAACAAAGCTAATTGATCTTCATATTATTTTGGAAGAAAGAAACGGAAATGTGAACGGGAACGTGGTTTTCTTCTAACATTTGGAAATCTATTGGATAAGGAGATATTTAAATGTGCCTCCGTCTTTTTTATAAGATAATTTAAATGTAAAATTTATTATCTATATCAAAAGGCGGGGCTTAGGGGGAAGTCATGGTCGTGACCTCCCCTGGCTAGGGTCAACGTCGATGCAATAATGTGATCGAATTGCGGACCGTACTTGTCTGATTGTTGATATATCAACGCTCAGCCCAAAACCGCTGGTCCCAAAGACATGAAACTTGGAGTGTGTGTTCCTTGTGAAGAGTAGGTATCCACTAAAAAACGATTTTTGGAAATTCGCAAAAGTTTGAAATCGGGGATGAAAGTTTGACATCCATGCAAGCAAAGATGCGGGCAAAAGCTAGTGATAGAAATAACTATTTTGACGAGTTCCTTCGCAATGGGCTCCAATTGAACCAAGACAATCTTTCTAGAATAGTCGACATAATATTTTCCACAGTTATCGTTGTTCACACCGCTCTGACACACAGACATCAGTACGTTTTTATTGCTTGGTTTTACGGTGTTTTCTGTACATGACATTACATATTATTGTACCTGCTGGATGCTTGTATTATTTCTTAACAAGTTAGTGTCAATAAGTATTGAAATGGCTTGTTGGAAGCGTATTTTTAACTTTTACGATTATTTTGAAGTTAACTAGCCAATTTAAATTACAACGGCTTTACGTGCTTTCCGAGGCACGGGATGTCGGTTAAGTCCAAGATAAATTTTTAAAGGGCTTATGAAATGCCAATGTCGTATTGATACAATACAATCTGTAAACTGACAAACATTTTATAACGTATTAAAAAAAATTGTGAATGGAGGAAGACGACATTTGCCTCAGTCAAAGTTTATAAAGACAAGCATTAAAATAATCGACCATAAATGGGTCCGTTAGTTAGGAAGGTGTGTAAAGATTAACTAAATGTAACATGCAATGTAACAGAATTTCCATTGTGTGGCTTCGGAGCACCAACCGAGCACACCAAGCGCACAGAGTCAATGTGGAGCGCAAATTCTTTTAATCCTTCAAACACACGTGATTCGAGACACAATAGAACGACAATAGCAGCCCGACAGCCGGCTGTCGCTTGGTCGACAAAGTGTTAATGTTTATTACATTTCGTAAGTCTGTACATGGTCTACGATATGTCATGTATGTATGCCCCCTAATTATAGTCGACGTTTTATACCGGCTGTCTTCTTGGACATGCTACTGCCTGCGTTTTGCACGGTAGGTGAAATAAATCATAATTGTCATTTGCATAATATGTACTAACATGCGATCTATCGTGTTCAGTAATAAACAGGTTTCATCGACGCATCTCTGTTGTCGTGGTGACTATCTGTTTGTGGCTAGGTATAACGCAATGGCGCCGAATTCCGACCACTGATTGATATGGCTAAATGAATCATTTATAAGATAGATTAAATACTCTAGAGGTCACAAGAAATAATGTTTTTTAGAAAGATTACGCACTTTTATTTGAAAATATTCACATAATTGTATTTTATGATGGCTTTTTAATACCTAAATTTGGATTTTAACTGTCACGACTGGAAATTAACTGAAAGCACCATTTTCCGACCAACTGACTACAAATATCCGTGTATCCGACCACTGAGTAGCTAGATTCCGACCAGCCAATTATTTTCTTCTAAAATGAACTTTATGACATTAGAAATAGAGTGCAAATTCGTAGAAAACCAACCAGTATAAATAATTTTTGAGCATTTATTAGGAATTTGGCATAGTAATAACAAAAACTAACTCTATGTTAGACTCCAGTTGTTTTTAAATATTGTGAAAAAAGTTACTTAACATAAATACTTAATATAAAGTTTTTTTTTAACTCTTTCCCTTAAGATCTAAGCATAGGAATTATATAATGTAAATAATTATTTATTATAACAAAAATTATATTACGATTTTGATTGAGATCATTGAAAAACTAAAATTAAACTATTGTGTATGTATGTAATTATATTTATTGGAGGGTTTACAGATTGCTTTGCTTTCGGAGTTTATTTATTTTCGGAACATCATAAGTCCCACGATTAGACACGCGGGCAGGACTTTCAATTTTGCATATGACGTCTTTCATGTCATAAATTAGGATAATTATCGTCTTTCTCTGGCCATTTCCAGAAGTTTCCGCTCATGGTCATTGTTTTTGCTTTCAGATTGTTCTCTACATTTTCTATGACTATCCCAGGAAAATATTCTGCTTCATGTTGCACGAGTGACGATAAACGCACCTTCTGGGTATTTCATATTTTCTTTTGTGCCTGGCACATAATTTTGGAATGTTGTATAATTTAGCAGCCTGATTTATACTCATTTTCTTCTCCCGTGTAGCTGGTAGCGCATTCTCCATATTCTCCAGCGAATTCAACTTCTTTTTATCACTTATGATGATGTACCTGAAAATAAACACATGCAATTCCACTCAAGCACACCGCAAGCAAAAGCAACCGAGTTGGACGGAAACAGGGTTAAGGGAAATAAATCGCATCTAGATCCGACCAAACCTACATTTACGTAATAAAGCCTCTAAACCGAAATTGATATTCATTTTTAGTTCATTTCTATTTTACACACACTTAAAAAGATCCGACAATTTCGTAGTTATGCAATTATGTGTCAAAAACGTAAAATATAAGGTTTTAAAACCAGACCGGTCTTTGTAAATTAATCGCAAAGAAATTAAAAAAGAGTGTCACTTTAAACGTATAATACAAAGAATCCATTAAGGTTAGCATTGGTCATACAGGTCATACAGGTGTTATATATAAGGATAGCGTTTAGAATAAATAACTTAGCACGAAACCTCCACAAAACAACATGCATAATAGAAAATTACTTTCTTTTACAAAGTGCGAAATTCCTATTACCGACCGATTCGGTCGGATTTCGGAATGTTGTTATTTTGTAAAGCTCCTGATTCCGTCCATAATTAATTGTCCAAAAAAACTTATTAAAAGACTCTATTTTTACATGCATATTGTAATATTAATAACTTAAAACACCAATAAAACATTTAAAGTAAATAAACCACAAACTTACCAGAGTATTTAGCGTAAAAATCCAGTTGTTTATTTTCACCGTTTTATGTATTTTTCGCATTCAATCCAATACAAACTACACCCTTGCCTAGCTTTTGTTGGACTGACGAAATGTCGGTTAATATTTGAAACACAAGTTTTGACAGATGACGTATGGTTAGTGATTGGATCGAAAGCGATCGGTTTCACGAGTGTCGCGCGTATTTTAAACATTTTAGCTAATAAAAATCAAAATGGTCGGATAGAGGAGGCTAGTCGGAAACCGGCGCCATTACGTTATGTATTTATACATGCGTTTGCACCATTGATCACTGAAAATATTCATGGTCAAAATCAAAGCATTTATTTCACTTAGACCATATACAGGCACACTTATGAATTGTCAGAGTCTGTCGGTTAGTCAGAAAGAAAGTTGAAGCTACTTGCAAGTTCCAAAAAGATTTATCTCTATGGAGAAGAACAAGCAAGAAACTTATTGGACAATGACAATACCGAGAACAGTACACATTCACATGCAGTGTACTTTGTAGTATTTGTGTTACCTTTTGTTAATGAGTGTCAAAGGACGTTGGAAATAAAACAATTTTCCTTCAAAACTGCCTTTAAAAACTTCAAACAGGCCACAGTAATCAGTTTCCAACAAAGTTCATTTTCGTTCAAAGAACAAACAGAACCGATGCCTTATTGCCATACATTTATATTATATGTCAAAGTATTTTTTTACGTAATATATCAACTCGTATTTTAAAAAGTTACTGCGTATATTGACTAGTCCTTGAAACATCAAAGGTTAAAACTAGTGTTATATTAATTGCGAAAGTCTGTCAGTTTGTAAAACTTACACACCTAAAAGGCTGAACCGAATTTGATAAATTTTGGAAAACAAACAAACTTTGAAGAAGATCTTCTTTTAAATCCACGTCTTTATTTACTCCTATGAAGTGGAGGCGAAACGGTAGTGAATGAGTAATATATTTTTTACGTTTTTTCCACCAATCACGACATTCATTTGACATCTGGCACAATCCTACGCCCCAATTACAACGCAATGTTAAAAATTAATTACACACCGACAATATGCGTTATGAATATGCACTATATGCAAAAAAATATGCAAAAACGGTTACGCGCGATGGTGGGCGATGAAAAACATAATTACTTAGTCGTAATAGTTGCATCATCTAGAGTTATGCAGCCTGCAATTAGTCTTGACGAATGAAAGTATTTAAATACTGCACTTATTTCTTCATTAGCTCTTTTACATCAGCTAAATGCTTGGTTCCGTTGTTGTAGTGCCCCCTTTTTTGACTTATTCCTCTGAACTCCAAAAGCCATTTCATTTCAACCCCATACAGTCTTGTAGTAATTTTAATTCCTAAACTCGCTTTGGCGTTCAAGCTTAGTAAGGGCGGTAGAGTTTTGAGAACAATGGCTTTAAGGATTAGTGGCAAAAGCCCATTTTTCCACTGGAAAATAAATCCAGTCATCTGATCCCAAACTAGGCAAAGACGTATAATTTATGAATACATACATATTTATAATAAATTACACCCAGACACAGAACAAACAATCATGCCTTAAGATTCTTACGGCTAAGCAGTCAGAGTCACTAACCACTAGACCGTTGGTCCCAAACCTGTTACCCACAGGTTCGGAAAAAAGCAAGGAAGGTTCCAAAACGGGCAAAGAAAAGGTTAGGAACCAATGCATTAGATCAACCGGCCAGTCTAAGGAACTAAGTTTGGAAGAATCAGGATAAGAACAGGACAATCATCCATCTGATTCCTTAGTCATACTTCTAGAACGAACCGCTCCTACACAGAAAGACCTCGGTGACCTTGAAACGAACACAATTGAATAATAAAGTATAACGTGAAGTCATATCCTCGTTACTCCATTCGTTGAGACAAATACAGTGATCTTTCGTCATTGACGCCCACATGGAATCTTTAAACTGTAGCTGTGAGATTTGTAAAATAATGTTTACCTCAGTCTCATGGCGATATAAATACACATTACGAAGCACTGACTTTGGCTTCGCACTATACCTGTCACTGTTACACAACTGCTAAACGTCAAGTGTACGATAGAGACGGAACGCAGCTAAGCCAAAGTACGTGCTTAGTAACTCCGATTATCTCGCCATCAATGTTATAACCAGTGTACTGATTTCTACAGTCATTAATGTCAAGCGTCATATTACTTGCCACGCGAAATTGAGTCTTTTCATTCGTGGTTCGCAATAAATCACTATGATCAACTTATGTATTCCTAACCAAGTCTTTTGGTATATGGAATTTCGCGTCTGGTGGCGTTTTTGTGTTTGATTTACGGGCAGTCATCGTCTCTAGCCTTTTCTTAACTAGCCTTCGGCGTTCCTGTCTTCTCTCCATATTCATCTCTTGTTGTTAGTCTCTTGTGTTTAGCCTATAAACAGCATTTATCATCTCCCAAGCCTTTTCTCAACTATACTAGGCAGGGTGGGCTTCCAGTTAATCGTAGTTGAATAACAGTGTTTTACGTGGAGCGACTGTCTATAGTAGCTCCACCACCCAGGATCCCTTGGCTAGAATGATTGTAAATCTTTCTGGCTTCTGACTTCTACTCCATCAACATAATAATAACTAATAAATCGTGTTTTTGCCTTTTTTTGTTTGCTTATTTTAACACGCGTTATAATTTCACCCATCATTAATTAAATAGAGGCAATTACGTAATTTTCCACTCTGTTGCGTTCAGTTTCAATTGATAAATTAATTTTGCTGATCATATTGCTACTCTGAATTGACTCCTAGACGTCAAACGATTATGTTCGTCGTTTGATGGTATACGTGCCACCTTATGTAATTTGGTTTTGGTTACCGCAGCCTATGGACATCTGCTGGAATACCAGAGGCCTCTGAGAGGACTGAGGTTTTATGTCTCACGTGGCTTTAATTACCTCCACAACCCATTTATTAGGCGTTACCCCTTACCATGTTACCCCTTGGTTAGACTGATTATCAGCCTTTCTGACTTCTAACTACACGTAAAGACTTATTCACAAGTGACTGTGCTTTTTGGCTGTTATTACGTGCTGGCCGAGACAGGGGATGTCAGTGATGTCCAGTATACATTTAGAAACGATATCTAGCGTCATCATCATTAGCCCATAAGCGTCCACTGCTAGACATAGGCCTCACCCAAACTCACCGCGCATGCGGTTCTGTGCCGCCTGCATCTAATGGTTCTCTGTGACCTTAACAAGTAACGTAATGACCATTAATCTTTGATAGTGACATTGCTAGCAAGAGCTCCCAGTTAGGAAGCACTTTAATTTACGTTTACGTATAAAATCTATTCAGTTCTTACTAAATCGACCATATAATAAATCGTAATACGACCGCAGAGACAACTTTCCATATCTCAAGCCATAGACACGCTCTATACGGTAGTTTATGTCAACCACAATCCAATATGGCGTTACGATTTCCCGCGCGTTTCCGCTTGCATCCGGTTCGGGACAAAGATGGCGGAGCTTCCGGCATGCCCTGTAGCGGTGCTCCCGTATATGGGAGGTGTTAACTGTTCATTTTTTGCGGGTAGTTTATGGTTTTTTTTATTGTTGGAGTTATTGTCATTGTGACGAAATAATGCACTGAGGTTGTACTTAAGTTTGTTGGTAATTTTATTGTGAAAATATGGCCGGTTCTGGTAAATGTTATTTTGTATGAGTACCTGTTTCATATAACGATAATAAATATAGTTATTAACTCCACATAAAGTGAGAAGTAAGATGATTTGGAATAATCGTAATACGTGAATTTTGCTATCTGCTTGAAAGGCCTGGGTCACGAAAATACAGCACAGGGCGCTTTTCGCTACAATCAAATATGAACTTTACCTCGCCCAATTTGAGTTGACCTTACCTTTGACTCTCGACTCTTAGCTTCGAAGTACAGAGTATTGTGTGGCCCTCAAGTTAAGCATTGTCATTGGCGGCTAATGTAACACATCCTTTCTACAGACTCACAGAAAAAAAAACAACTTCCAATTCGAGTAATTCACACCTCATTATTTAAACCGGTTTCCACCGGATACGTCTAGTTGAATCTACTGCAGTCTGATTTGATGAAGAATTTTTAACAACAAACGTTAAAGTGTATCTGGGTATGTCAACAGTTTTTGCTGGCGGTAAAAGTAATGTGTTTAGAACTATGTACAATTATGTGTATTTCTATAAGTTATTACAATTTATCGCAAACATTTCATTAATAGATTGTAGTGTAAATTCATTGGGTTAGCTACTGGTTACTTACAAAGAGGTGAGGATATTAAAAATTACAAAACTTTCTGAATTTTCAGCAATTAATTCTGTGAGAAAATCAAATTATTTCTTCTACATTCGGCCTTTTATGTCATTTGGTCTGCAGCCGGTTAATTCCAACTCCAAAATTTTCCAAAAAATAGTCATTTTGATAAGGGAGGCACAAATTGGGGATGACAGGCTCCATCTTTGTCCAGGTTAAGCTACTCTACAATAAATAATACAAATAAACATTGCAAAGCTTACTAAAACACATATTTCCATATCCACACAGCTGTATCATTTGACAACTTCTTATTATTTTAAACATTCTTCATTAAACATAGCTCATCTATACAGACGGAAAAAGTCCCCACTTCCGCAAATACCGTTGCGGAAACATCACGCAAGCAATCGAAGAAAGTCTTATCTTACATTCATTAGATTTTAATTGATTCTACCAATCAAGGGAAAATCTTGTAATTGCTTTAGCAACGTGTTATAAGGCCCTTCGGACATTAAGGAAAGCTATTATAAATTAATTGTACACTTTCTGTTTTTATGGTGAAGGTAAACCTGGACTTTCTTAGGAAAATATAAGTTTGATATCAACAATACTAATGGCGCGTTTCATTCAATTCATATGTACTTTCTAAAGTTTATCTTGGACATCACTGACATCTCGTGCCTCGGTGAGCACGTAAAGCCGTTGGTCCCAGTTATCATTCGAAATTTGACAATCGTTACGGATCAGCCAGAAACTCAGACCAGTCTAACTACGGTATCGTGTCGCCCAGTAACTGGGTTGTGGAGGTCTGATAGGCAGTCGCTTCACGTAAAACACTGGTATCCAGCTGAATCCGGTTAGGCTGTACGCTGACCCCAACATAGTTATGAAAAGGGTTAAGAAGATTGTGATGGTGACAATCAATCACACAAATAAAAATCAACAATCCGCCTTGGGCAATATGTAGCTTCGTTTTATTTGTACTTCTTCCTGTCCGTATCCTGTTTTGTTTAGGCTCAGCGCAATACGTTTTAAACTCTAAATTTTCCTGTAAACCTCGTGCTATTATTCACTGCTTTCTTCTTCTTATCATTCTTCACACAATCTATCTACTTCTTCATCCGCCTTTCTCTCACGTCCAACCACATTCATACTTATAATATAATTTTAACCAAAATACGTCAATCCAATTTCTGTTGGAATCGCGCAAATATTTGTATCAATCTGGTAACATATTGGGCCAGTCGGTTGTCAATAAGTGATATTGGAAATCAAACTTAAATAACTCAATTATCATGCACATGTTTTGAGGGAAGGTGGAGGAGGTAAACAAAGTTTCTTACTACTTATGATATTAAGACTCCAAGACGGTGGCGAATAGTAATTAGCCAAGTATGCTGAATATAATAATGCACAAGCATTTTGGGTCATTTTTAGGACCCAGTTATTATAATAAATTTAATTTTGTGTTTCTCCCAGTTGTAATCTCCCCTTTGTGCCCCTTGGCCTAGTTATGATCTGTATCCTGCTTATTATAGAGGGAAATGGAAAACATATTTTTAAATCCTCCGCTGCTCTTTTCTGATTAATTTCGTTGCGAGATCCTAGACATTTGAATCGTTTCTCTCAGAGTCGATGCTCGGCGCTTTTCTGGCGAACTTCACTTTTGATTCTGGCTTTCAGAAGGTGCAGTGGTTGAGATTAGTGTGGTGAGATTTTCTGATAAAAAATAAACATTTTCGAAAACAGATCGCACTATCTTCACTCACTCTCATAGACCGATGGGACTGTGTGATGTATTGCAATGGCATTCCCTGCGGTGAAGTAAGGTGACCTTCTCTACCGTTTAACTAGGGCGTTCCTTCGCTAGCGTGTTCGGGAAAACGAACGGAAGCATTTAATATAAGCACACTGCTCAGAATTGGTAGAGCGGCTACCTTAAACCTTCGAACAAACGTGATTCGAGACACAATAGAAAGACATTAGCAGCCAAACAGCCGGCTGTCGCTTAATCGTCAAAAGTTTAAACCTTCGGACAACCGAACCGTGATCCGAAACACAATAGAAATACAATAGCATCACGACAGGACAGAACTTTAAATGGGTGGTTGTCTAGTTGACTAAAATGATCCAAAAATTGTTCATAGCTATCTACCCAAAACACCATAAAACTGTGCAAACACTTTCCTTTCTCAAAACTCTTATCTGCGACCAATTTGACCATATTAAGAACTGTTTCGAAAGTTCACGCAGACTTGTCTAGTGTCGCTCGCGGGCATGACATGTTTGGACGAGGTCTTATCGAGATGAACTCATTATTAGCTTAGCTAATCTTGACTTTTTGATATGGTCCTCGCATGATTTGACCAATACCATTATTATGGATTTAATAAAAGACTTACTATGAGTTTGATTTAGATGTTCTTAGAGTCGGCTAGGGACATCGTCGCTATCGTTCGCTTAAACTGAGCAAAACCATATTTTTTGTCATATTTAGCCAATGGTTTTTCGTGCTTAAAGAAGTGCTTGTGATGGTAAACCAAATTTTGATGAAGAAATTCGATTAATCTCTGCTCAAAAAGTAGTACCAGTACTTACTACCATATTTTGGGAGCTGTGAGTTTTAAAATATTAAACCTATCGTATATAAGTATGTACAAGAGCTTCCGGTTTCCATAGTACAGGCTCTGCTCAGTTTGGGATCAGATGGAAGTGTAATTTGTCTCAAGATATTTATTGATTTAACCATCCTTTTCAGCTCAGCTCTCACCCTCTCATTACAAAACAGCAACCAGCTTAAATCAGTGGTCATTTCGTGACGAGGTATAGGTATGTAGGTATAGCTAAGCACAAGCTTCTTGACCTGATAAGCCAAAGAAACTACAAGAAAACGCGATATTTCTCTTCACCGTTTGATAAACTCTCTTATCCCAAATATTTTACCCAGCCACATCCTCGCTCAGCTCTTAAGCTGGGCATTGCAATAATTTTTCGCATCAGTCTAGTTGTAAAACTGTGGCTTCACTCGAAATGGTTTAGGCGGCCAACTAACTCTGAAGTGACGATTCGACACTCCCGATCAAATTTTTCATGGACAAAAATGTTCAACTGACGCGGAAAAATGACCGTCAATGTCCATTGTCCAGCTTTACCTCGCTCATTACATTGTCCATCTGACTAGTAAAATGTTTAAACCAGAAACTGCGATATTTCTCTTCATCTAACTCTCTTATCCAAGTATTTTCAAGCCATATCCTCGCTTAGCTCCTACATCGCTTATTACAGTGTCCAGTTGACTAGTCGTGACTTCGTGACTGCCCCACACGTGGTAACTGCCCGCACCGCTACATGATTTAATAGCTTATTACAGTATCATTATTGTTATAGTAAACTGAAAGTGAGGTTGCGTAATGGTATTATAACGTTTGTGCTGTTGAAGATGTGAATATAAGTGGAGGTCTCTGTGAAGGAGCTGTTTTCGGTTACTAGCTCTAGATTTGGATAAGCAGTGTCCCTATTTCATGGGTAAGGTATACCCTTGAAACAGGGACACGGCTTTATTATTAGAATCACACTCACCGTTTAAGGACTCAGTATTTTTTCTTGATTTTGAACCGTGGTATTGGCAATTTGAGCTTCTTCCAAATCGGCCCTTTGTGCCTTTTGCTCTAGTTTTATTCTGCCTTCTGCTTGATACTGAGGGAAGTGTAAATTTGTTTATTTTTCTTACTCCCCCACTGTTGTTATTATTGATTTCGTTCAAAGTTGAATTGCTTTCTCTTTGACTTGTCGAGATTTATTGCTCGACTTTTTTCTGGTGGACTACACTTGATTAAGACTGTCAGGAGTTAAGTCGTCTGGAATAGTGTTTCGGGATTATACCAAAACAAAAAAAAAAACAGTTTCCAATATCGTTTAAATTGAAAGGATGGATTTTAGAAACAGTTACAACAACGAACACAAATCATCATAGTCTTGTTCAACCGTTTTGCGTAACACAGTGTCTCAAACAATTGAAATCGATTCACGATACAAATATGAATGAATGCAAGTTGATACTCATAACAATGGTGATATCTCGTAACACAAGACTCGTGCGTAACCGGCGACCTTTTTGTCGACATGCGAGAAAGCGCTCGTAATCGTTCCGAAGAAAGTCGCATATATGGTGCTCTGACATTTAACGAGATAATTTTGGTTTTGAGAATGTCAGGGGTGGAACTAAGTGATACAGGCTAATTAATAAAGGCTCCAGTCGCGTTGTTTGTGCGAACTCAAAGACAACTGAATCAGTTTTCGTGTCATTTTCTCTAATAAATAGTGGTTAATTTTCACTTTTGGTCCTCAACTGGGAACGGCTAATTTTTGGTCGGGAGACTAATGAATGTCCTATTTAATCTTTAACTCATGGTTTAAACAACCTATTGTAAATAAGGAAATATAAAAGAAAGTCGTGTTAGTTACACATTTTATAACTCATGAACGGCAGAACCGATTTGGCTGAAAATTGGTGGGGAAGTAGCTTAGGACCAGGGGACGGACATAGAATCACAAAAAAACTTTATATTCTTTTTTTTTTGTTTTTATCCTGTTTCCGTTGGACGTGACATAAAACGTTGTTTCGAGTAAAATTCGAGCGAAATAGTAACCAAAAATCTGATATAACGCTTATTATGATCATAAAAGCTTTATTATGATCACATATTGAGTTTTATGCACCGTGCAGTCGCCCCATGCACTGTTATTTAGCTGCAATCATCTAAATTGCGCCAAGGCTAGGAAGTTGATGAAGTTATTTAAAGCAATATTCTTTCCGTTAGAAAAAGTTAAGTTCAGTTATTCTGCATCAATTTTTAAAACAGCTCTACATCCAGCTAAAACCTTACTAAAGTTCTGAGCCCTACAAGAACTTAACAAAACACTCGCCTCTTGAAAGCTTTTAGACTGGTGAACACCTCAGCATTGTTCCGAACAAGCGTTCGACTCGAGACTGAGAGAAGTTGGGCCACAGAATAATTTTATACTGAAAACAGTAGCCTATTGAAAGGTTGACGGAGTTTTTGACATTATCTTTGGCGGTCGCTACGAGTGGTCAAAAGCTAGAAAGCCTTATAATCAGTTACCCTGGGGTACCGTTAAACCTGGTAACAGGACCTGGTAGACAGTCGCTCCAAAGCACTTAGTGTTAAGCTGCATTCGGCTAAACTTAAATGAGAAAAGATAGAAAGATGGTAAAGTTCTTTATGATTTTCTTTTTCTAAAAGAGTCACATTTAAAGCAGCTCCATAGCCAGCTAAAACCTTACTAAAGTTCTGAGCAAGAACTTAACAAAGCTGTCGCCTCTTGAAAGCTTTTAGACTGGTGAACACCTCAGCATTGTTTCGGACAAGCGTTCGGCTTGAGACCGAGAAGTTGGGCCACAGAGTTACTTTATACTGAATACAGTAGACTATTTATGCATGAATGGTGGAGTTTCTGATTGACGTGTGGCCTTGTGTGGTGGGCTTTCATGTTAAGTATTGGCCTTAGCTAGATAATGCTAAATGAAACTTAATATCTAGTCCTAAAAAAGAAGGAAAGTGTGTGAGCGGCAAATTGACGTGATTTTTTAGGTGCAGATATTTGGAAGGATGGAGAGTGTCATAGGCTACTTTTTGTCCCTTTCTAAAGTGAACGAAGCCGCGGGAAAAAACTAGTTAATACATAAAAGCTTGTAAAAAGTATTCAGTGTTAAATATTCCAATATTGTAGTCATAGGACTACAACAAATGGGAGACACTTTGAAGAGGGTTGTTTTGACACAGCTAAACCCAATTAAAATGATAAAGTAGCTTCTGGAGCCAAAGGTCCTACGAAACCCCTATTATCATACGCATGTAGGCGGTGCCTCTTCCCAAATTTTTGTCAAAATATTTCCACCCTATACAATGTAGACTAGGCAAAATTCTGCCTTGCACATGTGAAGGGAATCTTTGGAACCGTAATCATTGATAAAATCTTAATTTTTTACTAGTCTTAATATAGACAATCGTGGAAGTTCAGCTTGTTGTTCGGGTTCTTAATTAAGCATTGATGAATTAAATTTTTATCGACAACTAAATTTCGTTGTGCCTTTTTCTGAATTTTAAACTACTACTGTGTTTTTGATTAGTGAAAATAATTTTTGCAATTTGCTTATGCATATAGTACCAGAGATTAAAATAAATATCTTGGAAAAACTCACACACGGTCATCTGATCCCAAACTAAGCAGAGCTTGTACTATGGTAACCAGATAACTGATATACATACTTAAATAATTTATAAATACATACATATTATAGATAAATTACACCCAGACACAGAACAAACAATCACGCTCATCACACGAAGTTTGTCCTGGATAGGAATCGAGCCCACAACCTCCGGCTTAGCAGTCAGGGTCACTAACCACTAGACCCTTTATTACTCTCCACAAACCAAAAACCTTTTTAATAATCTTCTTTTAAACGTGAACAGTCTGAACATTGTTACTCTGTGGTATGCGAAGCTTTCGAACGGTTAACGCGACCAAGTCGAGGTCAATGGGTTCGAGACTGAGTGCGGCATTGTTAATGGCTGACAAATACTTTGACATAACTACATGTGCGAATTTACTGGTTCGGGAGTCGATCGGATTGTACTTACCGTTGAAGCTTAGTGAGCCTACTTTATATGACAATAGGCCTTTGCCCTACTGTGGAGCAGTAATAGGCTGGTATTATCTCTTGTATGAAAAAAACCGCTGTGTCAAAATTTAATACTTCTAAATTTTACATGTATGTTCCATAGGTGAGGGAGACATAAAATCCATACTAATATTATAAATGGGAAAGTGTGTCTGTCTGTCTGTTTGTCTTTCTTTCACGGCAAAACGGAGCGACGAATTGACGTGATATTTTAAGTGGAGATAGTTGAAGGGATGGAGAGTAACATAGGCTACTTTTTGTCTCTTTTTAACGCTAGCGAAGCCGCGGGCAAAAGCTAGTAGGAAATAATTGTAAACATTCAAGAAACCTCTAAGAGGGTAAGATCACATGACGGAGCCCTCTAGGGCCAGGGCCTGCCTCGGCTCCGGAATAAAGGGCAACCTACCGAAGGAACAAGGGTGTGTTGTAGTCAGTAAAACTTTTATACTGACCTCCCGCCTCGCCCAGTGCGTGAGAAGTCATTTGATAATTTCCTATCATCAAAAAAGGGGTAAGATCTGAGATGTAACTTTAAAAGAAAATCTGTCTTTTTCAAAGCATAACCATGTGGGTGACGCTGGCAACAGCTAGTCCATACTTACTATACTTACTAATATTATAAATGGGAAAGTGTGTCTGTCTGTCTGTCTGTCTGTCTGTTTGTTTGTCTTTCTTTCACGGCAAAACGGAGCGACGGATTGACGTGATTTTTTAAGTGGAGATAGTTGAAGGGATGGAGAGTAACATAGGCTACTTTTTGTCTCTTTCTAACGCGAGCGAAGCCGCGGGCAGCAGCTAGTTTTATCATAATTAGATCAACTGTCCCACACTATTCGGCGTTTGCAAATATTTCGCAGCGGAACGGCCGGGCCTATAAGTCGTGCAGTCGCACCTTCCAAATTAAATCCAGTTCAAGGCTGCTTATAACATGACTTTTTGACATTAAACCTATTAACCCACGTGAACACAATAGAAAGAAAATAGCAGCGCGGCAGCCGGCTGTCGCTTGGTCGTTGAAAAGTTAAGGGGTATTTTATTGAACGCCGCATTGGTATGTCAATGGTGAAAAGAGGGGGTCATGGGTCCCTCAATAACCGAGGGCGTCATGGGTCCCTCATAAACCGAGGGGGTCATGGGTCCCTCAATGACCGAGAGGGTCATGGGTTCCTCAATGACAACAAATTAAACAAACTGTTAGATATTTATAGCGTTAACTACAGTAAATGCAATACATTGTTGACAGATTATCTATTGAAATTAAATTACACTGATACAGAGAAATTATTGGAAGTAGTAATATAATTGTAGAATTAGTTTGTAAATTGTTGTTATTCCAAAATTGTGATGCACCCTAATTTATTTAGTCTTGCTAAGCGATGTCCTGAAACACAGGTTTTGAAACCTAGCTCAGGAAAGTCGCCATCATACATTTGTAGGTTTAAGTTAAAAAAATTTTTTGGTAAAATAGTTAATTTTAGCTATACTTACACATAGTTTTTAGTTATTACCTTAATTTATTATTTAAGACTTAAGTACTTGTGGTAATTAATAATTTTATCGTGTAACTATATTGTGTAAATGACTTAATAAACATTTTATTATTATTATTATTAATGACCTGTTGCTAACGGTCGACGGATGTCCACGCATCTCCGAGGCCTCTGGTGTCTGTGTGTCGGTGACCATTTAACATCAGATGGGATGTGAACTTATAGCTTAGATAAGAAGCATAGGTTATTCTGGTATAAACTGGGAATTTTTAATATTTATCTATCAGTGGTTTTGACTACCAAAGATAGAAAATTGACACATTACGTATCGATCTTTGGTTTTTATAATTGTTTATAATACAAATTTTGAGGTATGTCAAACTGAGTGTAAAGTCCCTCATCGGAGGATGGGATGATTGCAAAGGGAGGATCCTCTGACCAAACGGGTGTTGTACTGCCCGACGGTTCTAGTCGGGATTTCGTAAACTCTTATATCATGATATGATAGCAGTTGTAGTCTACATGTTAAATGAGGCAGATTTTTAGAAATTGACCATATCAGTAATTCTATTCTCATTACCTTTTTTTTTGGGTAGTCATCATGGTGAGCCAACTGTCCTGGATGCGGCGGAAGGGCGTATCAGACTTTTACTGACTAAAACCCACTCATGTTCCTTCGGTTGCCCTTTATGTTCCGGTGGTCACGGTAACTATTATAAACATTCCGCAACCCCTCCTTCCCCATCTGGCCACCTTATTTTGACTATTGTAAGACAGTGACAGTAACATCGCTTAGCCGAAGCATTTGCGAAGTAATCTAGTTATCTCAGCCTCAGTGTAACACTAGATCTAGAAGAGAATTGCGATGCAACCCTTCCACTTGATCCGTCTAGTTCCGGACCGCTTTCACTCGAGAGAAAACTGATATGATCGTTGCACATAGACGGGAGAGGCTGAGATATTATTGTCAGTGTACCGACCTTTTACGGTTCAGTTTACTTTGCACTGGGATAGTATGGAAGAGGTATGAAACAAAGAGTTGTAAATTGTGGCCGAAAGAGGTCTTGTATCTTCTCGAGAAGTCTCGCGCTTTATTGTGTTTTAGGGCTCTTTCCATTAATGCATTTCGTGTCAGACAGTTAGTACAACAGTCCAATTGCCGCGCGTTCGCGGTACTGACGCCGTACTCCATAAAAATATTATATATGCTATTAGGATGAAAAAAATCGTTTCTATACATTGTATGTGCCTTTACACTAAAAGCAAATTGGATTAACTATTTTTGTAAATGATAGCCTGATTGATTAAAGTATAGTATATACATATTATTATAATTCAAAATGCTCGCTCACAAATATCTCCGCATCGCGTCCAGTGTGCGCTGTCTTTTACGTGTAATTGATGATGGCTTTCTACGCTACGGGATAACAGTCGGCCGCGGCAAGCGATGTTGTCTCGCAGACTCGCTGGCTGGCCTGTTGGTCTACTGGTTAGTGAACCTGATTGCTAAGTGGAGGACGTGGGTTCGATTCTTACCCAGGACTAATCTTTGTTGGTTTTGTGCTTGGACATCTAGGACCTGCAGGCGAAACTAGCATTTATTAAATTTATACATTAATGGGGGACAGATGGGAATAAACCCATATATATAAATATCTTGGGACAACTCACATACGGTCATCTGAATCCAAACTAGACAGAGTATGTATAAACCTTGGGGTCAAAATTTTAATTTATAGGTTAGTCTGATAAAATTTAAAAGATACATCCACACCATTTTTCAAGTTATATTAATAGGATTCTGGCCTCTGATAAACCAAATTATCATATTATACAAAGGACTATTATGAATTAATTTATGTTATTATGTGTGCAAAAAGTATGAACAAAAAAACATTAAACACGTACTTAATAATAATTCAGTTTTTTTACAACGTAATAATGAAACTCGCGATTATTACGACCTTGTGACGTACAGTTATGCGCACGTGTTTCTTAAGATTTTTTTTAACTAAAAATAACGTTTATTGTATAAAAATGTGGTATAGCGATCCCAGAGTATCTCTCTCTCTCTCTCACTCTCTTTCTCCATCTAGGTACGCCATACTAATATTGCCACTTTATTGCAACCCAAAAAGGATTTTTATTGCCTAAAAAGAATTCCCAGAATCCCTAAGTTTATTGAAACAAATTCCATGTTTTTGTAATGTTATTTTTCACTTTCAGTTAGATTGTGACGATAAAGGTCATAGCTCATTAGAGCCACCCGGCAGCCACTCCGCACCGCCTCGCCTCCTGTGGCTAGTATTCTTTATATGGACTTGTATGGGCATGCGCTCACTATATCAACTCCGTAGCGGCACCGGATCGCCTCGGTTATAAGGCGAGTCGGTGCGGAGTGGCTGCCGGGTGGATGTAATGGGCTATGACCTTAAACCGTTGTCGTGTATACTGAGCATTATGTGTCATCATCTTCTCCCTAGCCTTTTCCCAACTAAGCTGCTGTCGGCTTTCAGCCTAACCGGTTTCCGCTGGATACCAGTGTTTTACGTGAAGCGACTGCCTATCAGACCTCCACAACCCAGTTATTGCGCGACACGGTACCCCTGGTTCGTGAAGGGGCCCTCTAGGGATAATGCCTGCCGGGGTTGCAGAATAGTTGTTACTAGCTTCTGCCCGCGGCTTCGCTCGCGTTAGAAAGAGACAAAAAGTAGCCTATGTTACTCTCCATCCCTTCAACTATCTCTACTTAAAAAATCACGTCAATCCGTCGCTCCGTTTTGCCGTGAAAGAAAGACAAACAGACAGACAGACAGACACACTTTCCCATTTATAATATTAGTATTGATAGTTGCTGCGGCTCCGGAACATACAGGGCAACCGAAGGAACAAGGGTGGGTTTTACAGTAAAAGTCTGACACAGTCATTTAACCTTTCGACACATATTACTAAATAGTTACTGCTTTCGACGACCAAGCGACAGCCGGCTGTCGGGCTGCTAATGTCTTTCTATTGTGTCTCGAATCACGTGTGTTCGAAGATTTACAGATTTCCCATCCTCAAAAAAAAGATGATTAATAGTCACATGTAGTTTACTGTACCGGAAGACTTTGAACCTATATGGCTCGTAAACGCTCGGTAATTGAGACCGGTTCATCAGCAGCTTCCGTGGTACAGAGATTACGTTCCATTGTGATATCTAAGGAGGCTGTAAGGTCGCGCTGACGGTGACCGTGTCATTTGGTCACACGCGGGCTGATTTATTACAGTATTATGAAGATGAGGGCCTCGTGGTTTCACCCGCGCTACGTTTGGTTTTTGGTTACTGCTTTGCTCCCGTGGGACATATTGTTTGTGATATAGCCTATGTTACTCGGGGATAATGTAACTTTCTAATGAAATAGAGTTTTTTTTTTAAATCGGTCTATTAGTTTTTGAGTTTCGTTAGATACGAAAATACAAATCTTTCCTCTTTATAATATTAGTATAGAAGAGGCAACTTTTTTATGGTAATCACCACACACACACAGACACACACACACACACACACACACACACACACACACACACACACACACACACACACACACACACACACACACAAACATTCAGTAGTTTTCTTTTGTGAAGAGGAGCACTAAGAAGCGGCTTTTGAAAATTCAACCCCTCCTAAAAATAGGAGCAAAATAGCGGACGAAATTTTGCATAAAAAGGGGCGAACGAAGCCGCCAAAAACGGCTAGTTCAAAATAATTCACCTAATGTCTTAGATTAGTAATGCTTGCAATTAATATTAAATGGCAATTACTGGTTCTAAAATGGTGCGACGCAAACTGCCTAGTCTTCCTTAAAAGCCAAGTTATTTTGTCAACACATTCTGCAACAATATTTATTAACCAGTCCAAAACAACAGTTAATATTAGCAACAACATCCAGATAATAACCTAAAATAAAAAGTGCCAAATAACGTCAACACAACGCAGTGTTAAAAAGCGTGTCGTTAAAAATAGCTACGTTATAAGTGTTGTGACAAATAGCTACAGTGAGTTGTAACAGTGCGAAATCCTGGATATGTTAATGTTGCTACAATGTGAATATGGCGTTTATCGGGCCGAGGAACAGTGCTCCAGTCATCAGGGATAGCTTGCATACACCGGCTTACGAGGTAAGTAAATAAAAAAGGCTTAGATTTAACTTACCACCAGATAGTAACATATAACTGACAAAATTATGTTTCGTAGAGTACTTTAGATATTACCCTTTATATGAATTTGATTGATTCTGATTTTGACTAGGGTAAGTAAATAAACTGAATCACTAGTAGTTCTGGTGGTTGTATGGTCACAGTTCTAACCTAACCTAACAAAATTTGGTGCTCATGAATCCATTTTGGTAGGCAAAAAGATTATTTTGGTGATCATTTAATTTGTCGCTAATGAAAAATAATGGCGGTTTCTTATTTGTTTCCTAGTTTATTCGGTCTCGGTTAATCCCTTTTGGCAAATCTGCTGACATTTCGATCTCCTACAACCTATTATAAACTATCTACCGCCCAGTTTGTAGTAGGTCCAATCTTCTTTAAATATAATAACTAAAAAATAATATTCTCTCATTAGAAAAAGGTCCAATTAAAATTACATTATGTTAGCTGCTTTTTTAGTGATATCTTTTTAATGTATATGTCGCAGTCATCTGGTTAAATCAGCTATTTGATTGTATGACTAGCGCGTTCATTGAATGACGACATTTAATTGAATGACTAAACGACAACTCGTCAAGTTGTTTAATGTAACGTTCAACGACTTGACTGAACGTCATTTAGCATTGTCGTTTAATGGGATATAGTCGACTTTGTAATGTTTGTTTAGGGTGACCATAAGTTCGCAACTTAAAAACTTAACTTCCTTTACATAACATAAATGAGGACATGACATGACACACTTTATTATGATTTTGATTAAAAAAAAAAAACTTTAAAACTAGCCGGCGGCGGCGTATCAATAGGTAAATCCATGCTGTCACAGTATTTTATCAAGAATAAAGTCACTTTAAAGTAAATTTAATAAAAATAATATCAAAACAGTGCTATCTGCGCGAGCTATTTTACGCCATATTTGTTTTGGTGACTACTAACGCCACAGTGGAAAAAAAATGAACTAAATTACAATCACCTGACTGATATTACGTCCGCTCTGTTCAAAGGGCTATGCTTCAATCAGCTATCTAGTTGGACGTTGAGTGACGCTTGTTTAATCAGCTTTTGGCCTAGTCATTCAATTAAATTTTGCTATTCAATGAACGCGCTAGTCATACAATCAAATAGCTGCTTCAACCAGATGACTGCGACATATACATGCTAACGTTAAAATAGCGGTAGCGTTATGTTTGAGATTTCGTCTGTAAGTGAATGAGTGATTTTTGTTTTTATTTATAGAACATTCATAAGAACACAGATTTTTCAAAGTTGCTGATTCACGTCACACTAAATTTCAATTTAATAATAAAAACAAACACAACCAAGCTTATAAAAAACGGACTCAAATTGTTTTATTATTATAATTAATGACATGTAATACTTATTACCGGCGTAATCATTCAAAATGATTATAATGATTAAGGAAACTTATTAATGTACTTTTTGTTCTATTGTTACAAAAAACATACATAATTATTTAATTCAGTGTGTTATTTTTGCAATATAACTATGGAATCATTTGCTTCAAGTTTCATGTCATTAAAAGTTCATCTCCTACAAGCTGTTCCCAAGCGGTTTCACGCTTTTTTAGTTACTACTCCGCTCCAGGGGCCCTAGTCTGCTATTACAATCGTGTCTCAATGACCAGTCATCGGCCGGGTATTTGACAACTTTGACAGTTTTTGTATGGGATTTGTGTCAAAAGTTTGACGTTACACGTCAAAAATCGATCATTGAGACACGATTGTAATAGCAGACTAGGGCCCCAGGTCATAGCATGATGTTATATAACTTTCTAGCGACCCACCCCAGCTTCGCACGGGTGTTACAAATCTTTAAAAATCCCGGCTTTTCTCTACTATAATAAGCATGGATTACACTTAAAAAGCTTCCTCTTGAATCACTTTTTCTATTAAAAAACCGCATCTAAATCCGTTCTGTAGTTTTAAAGATGAAGTGTCGTGGCCCAGTCGATAAGGCGCCCGCCTCGTGTGTAAGAGGTTGTGGGTTCGAATCCGGGCAAGCCCCAATGTGACTTTTTCAATTCATATGTACTTTCTAAAGTTTATCTTAGACATCACTGACATCCTGTGCCTCGGAAAGCATGTAAAGCCGTTGATCCCGGTTGTCATTCGTAGAACTTTGACAGTCATTACTGGTTAGACAGAAACTCTGACCAGTCTAACCAAGGGGTATCGGGTCGCCCAGTTACTGGGTTGTGGAGGTCTGATAGGCAGTCGCTTCACGTAAAACACTGGTATCCAGCTAAATCCGGTTAGGCTAGCAGCCGACCCCAATACGGTTGGGAAAAAGGCTAGGGAGATGGATGGCATCTTTCTCTTTCTATTTCATTAAGAAAAAGACAGAAGATAAAATACTTGTTAAGTCCTGTCAAATTTAGACACTCCATAGATAATCTAGACGAGATTTAAAACGTGGCCACTAAAATACGTCGATTTACTTCAGGCGCTATCTAATTTAACAGAATTAAACTAAAATGTATCTTGTGTCCTTTTCCTTTGTCCTTTTTTAGAATTGGAAAGAGTAAGATGCATTTAACTTAAATTTAGTTAAGTTTGTGAACAAGACAATCACTAGTCAGCACCAGTATCTCTAAAAATCAGCGAATCATCATTCCACATTACATTTATTGAGTAACGAGTGCGGTTACTTAATAATTACTTCATACACAATGACTTGCCTAACGCCCGCGGTCGTGACTCGAATATTTCTTATTAATAAAGACTGATTTAATTCAGTTCTTAATTTATTCTTTGCACGGTACAACTGGCTTGGTTAATTGCGAGGTGGGTAGTGAAGAGTAGGATGAAGTACCTTTTCTTCCTTCTTCTTTGGGCTTTTGGTCTAGTAGCTATCCCTGATTCAGACCCTGCCTGCTAAATCAGCTTTCGAATTTTGCTCAAGATTATCTTGTTACGGACGTTTATAAAATGTGAGAGTAAAATTTCTCAGCCAAAGCACTTGCTAATTACAGTATATTATAACGTCGGCCATGACAGTCCTTTAATTATTTTTTTTGACTGACCCCGTTAATGACTGCTCCCGTCCTGGGTGCGGCGGCGGCGGGAGGGCGTGTCAGACTCTTACTGACTAAAACCCACTCATGTTCCTTCGATTGCCCTTTATGTTCCAGGGTCACGGTAACTATTATAAACATTCCGCAACCCCGGCAGGCGTTGGCCCTGTTGGGCCCCTTCCTGTGCTGACTCCTTCTCTTTGAGGCGCGCGTGGAACACTAACGCGCCGTCGACTTGGTCCTGGTCCTAGCCGGGCGGCGAGCTACCCATCGTGAGCCATCCGCAGAACCGTGCGCCATGACAGTCCCCCAATTTTGTCGTCACTTTCAATTTCTTCAAAACCGGTTATCTTGTTTCGGCTGTTCTATGGCGTAACATCGTCTGGCAGGCATAGGCGTCACGTTATGGGTATCATCGACAATTTATGGCTTTATTCGTCTCATTCCTATGGTAATTTAATGGTGTTTTGGTATGTGTAGATGGAAGAAATGTTTTGGCCGTTTTTTTCAAATGTTACATTTTAAAATGTAAGAAGTTGTTTAAATTTGTCAAAATATGGATGTGGTACAGAGGCTGGTTAATCGTTGTATATAAAGGGACAGGCTTTTTGAAGGGTTTTACGTTTTTTTAAGGACATTAACGCACACCTAAAACTACTCCTGTTAGAAACGTGAAATTTGCAGGCATTTTTTAGAGTCGCACAAAGAAGCCATTTTTGGAAATTGAATCGCCTACAGGGTTAATTAGGGGATGAAAGCTTGTAAACATATAGGAGAGTGAAGCCCCAGTAACCGGCTAGTTTTAATATAAAAAACGCTTTCAACTCAAGCACACTCAAAAGAACACCCATACAGAAACAGAAAGCTTTGCTAGCGAAAGTGAAACAGCCTCCCACGCGGAGTTATTCACGAATCTGCCCTTTAAGAGGTCAATATTATCACTGGTCTAAATAACTGCTTTTATGACCTTTAGCCTCGGCATAGTAAAGTGTTTATTTCTCGTACCAGACGAAACGATATGATTTTGGGAGTTAGAGAACAGACTTGTATAAATTTTACTAGACCCCTTTTTAACCGACTTAAAAAAAAAAGTAGGTTCTCAGTTCGACCTGTATCAGTATAGCGAGAGCGCGTTTGGTTAAGGCGACGAATTGTTCAATAATAATTTCTAAAACCAGGCGCACGCACCCCGCAAACCGCACACACCCCGGTAAGTAACGTATGCATTGCAACAGAGGGCGCTGGCGAGCGGCGCGCGGTGTAGGCGGCGCGGAACATAGACACCTTGGAGTTGTCTTATATATTTTTTTATGAATTTACCTATGACTTTTTTTTATTGATTGTCTTTTCGGAAATAAACTAACACGTGCTAGTGTTATTCAAATAACGAAATTAAAAGTTTCGTTATTTGAAAAACATTAAACATTTCTTTTTACCGTAAAATATTTTAAAAAAATATAATTTTTTGTAATATTTGATACGATCAAAATATCTTTATTTACTTTTACATAATATGTATTCTAAGGCTGGAACCTTTTCCTTGTAAGTATTAAATTATTGTGTGTGTCTGTGTGTGTGTGTTTATTTATTTTAACAAGGAACATAATTTATTCTACTTTGATATCATTTACAATAAAACACATATTAATTACATTTCGTGTGTATTGTTATTATTCCATTTATTTAATCATACAATATATAATTTACATTTTTAATATCAATACAAAAATGAACATTTAAAAATAGTAGCCCACCGGCATTGGGAATAGGGCCTAAGCTACCGGCTCCAGAGAGAGGAACCTCCGGACAATGCGCACCGTGTCCAGGAGTACCGCTTTCTGCATCAGACCCTTGACCCAGCTGCCTAGCGAGAGCCTACTCAGAGGTTGGTCGAGGCTCTTCGCTATTATGCCATTGGCTGTCACGACTATCGGCACAATGACTGCTGAATCCACATCCCACATGTCGACAACCTCGCAAACCAAGTCGAGATATGGTCTGCTTATCTTTCTCAGCTTTAACGAGGTTCTCGTCATGCGGGACAGCAATATCACTGCACGACCCTCTAATCGATCTATCACCACTATGTCAGGTTTGTTAGCAACAATAGTCCTGTCAGTAATGATAGATCGATCCCAGTACAATGTGACATGGTCATTTTCAAGAACTGGGTCGGGCACATACCTGTACTACGGTACTTCTGATTGTACAAGACTGTATTTCAAGGCAAGTTGCTGATGAATTATCCTGGCTACAAGATTGTGTCTGTGCAAATAGTCTCCGTTAGCCAGACTAGAACACCCAGAAAAAATGTGATGGATGGATTTCTCGGGACGATGGCATGCCCGACATATGTCACCCATGCCGTCCTTTACAATGTATTTCCGGTAGTTGTTTGTCATCATAGCTTCGTCCATTATTGCATAGACAAAACCTTCGGTTTCCCCAAAGAGGTCACCAAAGCGTAGCCAGGATACGGACGCTAGGAAATCTACATCGGGTCCATGTAGAACCCGATGAAACCGTCCATGGAGCCCCTTGCTCTGCCATACCGCCCTGCGTTAATTAGTAATCATTAATACAGGTTTGCGCCAGTTCTCGTTTGCTAAGGAGAGCGGGGTGAGGCCCTTATCCACCTAAACCACATCCCGACTCATCCCCATGTCGGCATTCGGGAAATAATCCCACACCACACTTCTGTGGGATATTACCGATGATTGTAGATGATGCATCCGATTTGCGGTCAGCAGACTCCGGATCCTCCTATCTAGGGCGTCCAGTTCTGTCTGAGTCCATTTGAGTATGTTAAATTGGTACATCAAAACCGGCATGATAAAAGACTATTTAAAAATTTGTTCAGGCGGCCAAAGAAGCGGTTCTTCAACGCTTGTTTTATGTCGGCGACGTTGATACCTAATGCTTCCATTATAGCCTGACCACCTCTGCGCAACCGATAGTCCTGAACCCTCCAACAATGTGCTGAAAGGATTCAGGGCTAAACAGAACCACAATGGACTCAGACTATCGGACTGAAATATGCCTCGCTCAATCCTTATTGGTTCGGTGTTCTCTCGGATGTGCCGACATCCTGGATAGTGAAGGACCGTCCTCCTCTGCCCCATACACGACATCAAGAAGGTGCGCAGATTGCATATAATAATATGCAACAATATAAGCAATAAAGGCAACAATATTTATTTTTGACGCACATATAGCACTTGGCCGAAACGTCTACCAATTATAGCTGCACACCCTGATAATGCCGCATAATTAGTCCGATAAGATCGCTTACACCAACAGCCATCTACATGACAGCTATTAGGGGTATACAGTCTTTATTGACACTCGCCTTCTTTTATTGCAGCTTCTTTTTCTCTATCGCCAGCCTTTTTCATCTCATTCTATGCAGTCTCTTCCCAGTCATCACAGATATCGTTATGCATTTTATTGTAAGTAAAATCGGACATGTTGGGTAAACCTACTCAAGACAAAAATTTGATTGAGCTGTGCTTGACCACAACCGGCAGCCATAACTCCAGCAACGGCGGCTTTGTTTACATCAGCCAATGACGATTTTATTTATGTGTTTTGTAACCACACAATGAACAAACATATGTAAATTCTACTTGCAAGTCTACGTAATGTTCAGACTCAAATTTTAATGTGGCTAATCCACAAAGACTTCTGTTCAGAGAACTTTATAAGTTCTGTTACAAAGTGGTTCACATCTATTATTCTTGTACCTCCGGCTTCATCTGAAACCAATATAAAAATAAGTATCAAAATCGTACATGGAAGGTGATAGCATGGCGCAGGAAAATGTCTTGCCCATTGTGTATTTATTTATGTATTTAAATCAATCACTTCACAGATATTGGTTGTTTATAAATTTTTTTTTGGTTCTCATATCTAGGTAACCATTGAAACCTGCTTCCAACTTTTCCGACAAAATCAGACAATCTATTGTGTTTAATAAACCGATTACTTACTGGTGCCTCAGTAGGGCGTTCAATTGTCAGTTCTGTAGAAACTTTATCACTCGAACACTGTCTGCTAATCTGAAAATATAAATAAATTAGGGCCTAGTACTAACTTCAGAGATAACATATTTCGACTAATAGGTACGTCGGTTATGTATAAAGGACAAAATTGTCTAATATACTCACTGTAGCTGTGGAAATGCTCTCGTTTTGTGATATATTAGTGTCATTAGTAACAGCATTTCTAAAATAAAAGAATCGTTATATTCGTAGATATATTGATTGTAATATTGAATAATACATAGCAATGAAAAACTTACACATTTTGCAACTCTGTATAATTCGGTAGAGCGTCGTTTTCATTTCTAGAAGATACAAGAAAAAGTGTTTTAGTAATAATAATATTACCTATATCACCAGTACCAGTATAGCTTTTACATAATGTTAGGACGTTTAGGAATTTTTCATACGTACCCTAAAAAGGAAGCTGTCATTCTTTATTTTTGTTGCAAGTTGACGACTCCATAGTTTCAGTTTTATCACAAAAATAAACATCATTGAAGTCACAGTCAAAGTGACTTTTTGAATGTCATCTTTTTTAGTAAACTACCACCGCTTCACATTTCACAATTCATTAAGAAAACATACTTTATTTTCGTCATATTTGCACCTTTTTCTAAAAGACATGCTCTTCTTTTCCTTTTGGAACATCTTTCTTTCATTTTTCCCATTCTTATTCAATAAAACCGCTAAATTTGATCACGCAATCGCCGATGCAGTCCGGAAGCCGACTAGCACAGACCCGTCGCTGACAATGGTCAAGAGGGGACTGAGCGTTTCAGCGGGGCGAGGATTGCATATGCGCATTAGCTTAGAACAAAACGACGTAAACGACAAAAGGCTTTTTATTATTTTATTTAGTCGGAAATGATAACTTGAGAAATTCCTCTTACAATTTTAAGGAGTATTTATAGACTTGTCTACAGAGCAAGTTGAGAGGCTAAAATCGGTCCCGTTTGCCCATAAAATGTGAATTTCTATTTAAAAAGAGGTATGTTTGATATTGTTTTCTCTGTTACAAAAGTTACTTAATCATGTTTTGAAAATTAACAAAATAAGGTTTTCATCATGAACTGTTCAGATCACCAACTTATATTTTTATTCGTTTCGTAATTACTGACAAAAATAGAGATCACTGATGCCAAAATTTCCAATTCGTCCTCTTAAACCGATTTTGTTGCGGTTTTCAGCAAAGTGTTTGTTACATTTTGGGGAAGGTTTTTAACCGACTTCAAAAAAGGAGGAGGTTCTCAATTCGTCTGTGTGTTCTTTTTTTTTTTTTTTTTTTGTATGTTTGTTACGCGATATCTCCGTCAATTGTTAACGGATTTTGATGGTTCTTTTTTTGTTTGATAGGTCATGATTCAGGAGTGGTCCCATATAAATTTTGTGGCGATCGGTTCAGTGCTTCTCGAAAAATTCACCAAGAACCAAAAAACTTGAGATACGCACACATCGTCTATGTATATTACATAGACGAAGTGTGCGTTTCTTCAAGTACTGTAATACACAGTCAGACATTGGGAGTCGACACTAAAAAGTAAAAAATAAAAAACTTTTTCCAAAAAAAAAGAACCGCCTTCAAAAACTAAAAACCCAAAAATAACTAAAATTTCGGAAGTCGGTGGCTTCTCTTCTAACAGTTAATTTGTGTTGCCACCGACTTCCGAAATTTTAGTTATTTTTGGGTTTTTAGTTTTGAAGGCGGTTCTTTTTTTTGGAAAAAGTTTTTTTTGTATATAGCACTAATGGATATCCCGTGACGTTGCCCACATTGATCGAGTTTTGCTTTCTTGGGTTGTAGATTTTCAAAGACGATTACATTCTGTGGAAGGTTTTAGTATAACACTAATAGATATCCTGTGACGCTGCGCGCATGGAGCCGTGTTCATTTTATAAGAATATAAGTAGTTTCATTTTGAAAGTTACTCTGAAATGTAGGCAGACACTGGGACTCTAACTAAAAAGTGAAAAATAAAAGCAAAAATAAAGCTATGTATCGGAAATTATCAAATGACTTCTCCCGCCCTGGGCGGGGCGGAAGGGAGTGTCTTTATAATATTAGTTCTTTTCAATTAATCTTTTACCAGACTGAAAATAGTCTCCTTGTTTCATCCTAATCGAAATTATAGAGGTTTGAAAATGGCCTGACTGAACTGCCTCGAGAAAAGAATAGTATGACGGTGGTGCTTTTTTGCTCGACTTGGCGGGGGCACTCCCGTGTCCCCAGTTTCTAGAACACAAAGTTTTTGTCAATTTTGAATGCAATCTTAGTACAGATCGACTACCTACATAATAATATGTTAGGCGATTACATAATTCTTATATCATCGATTCTGACCACTGCCCACAATAGTTATATATGTATGTGTAGATGTACTGTTTAGTCTATTGTGGCATGAAGTTGTGTATTTAAACAATTTAGGTAAAGACTCATTACGTAAATACACTGATTTGAAAGTAAATAATGACGAGATTGTAGTTGTTGATGCGTAATTATCTAATTATATTGCTTCTGCTGAATTGTCTGATGATCTGTTAATTCTGTTTACAAATACATGGATATAATGATGTAATAAAGAGGTAGTTTAATGTTTGTTTGATGTAATTTTGGAATCTAATGATCCAATTCTGAAACAAAATTGATGACTATTTAATAAAATAAAAAAGTTACCGGTTAATCTGTCTTTTTTATGAGGATGGGAAATTATCTTGTATTATGCAAACCATGTTGCTACACTAATGCTTACCATGAATATAATAGGCTTTTTTATTTATTTATTAAGTTTGTTAATTATCAAGTACAAATACATTATTGATGGAACAGTAATACCCAAACTAGACATAAGTCTGTATCTTGGGGATCAGAGTTGTACATATTCTGTGGATTCAAAATGTCGTACATAGTGATTATCAACTGATTTGAACTAGAATAAGGCTAATAATTAAGAAAAAAATCTTTAATATACTTAATAAAACATGTTAAAAGATGAATTAAGACTATAGTGGCAATTAATGCGCACCGCGAAGGAATGGAATTCCCTGCGTCTGTGTTTCCAAATTCATATAACCCGGAAGTATTTAAAAAAACCGGTCAAGTGCGAGTTCTACTCGCGCAACGAGGGTTCCGTTAATTTGTTTTTTAGTGAAATAACTACAAATTTACGGTTTTCGGAGTTTTCTCTTTACTTGTGCTACATGACCTTGCTTCTTGCCAAATTTCACGATTCTAGGTCAATGGGAAGTACCCTATAGGTTTTGAGTTTTGATTCCCTTGAAAATGTCTAAATATGCAATATAAACCGCCGTATCTTTTTATTGCGTTGATTTATAAACTTGATTTTTTCACTGCTTTAAGAGATAGCAGACCTGAGTATGTGATATTAATTTGAGCTTGATATCTCGACGCGTTTCTGAAAAAAAAGGTCTTGACAGACGGACGAACGGGAGGACGGACGGATGTGAACTAACTACAAATTTACGGTTTTCGGAGTTTTCCCTTTACTTGTGCTACATGACCTTGCTTCTTGCCAAATTTCACAATTCTAGGTCAATGGGAAGTACCCTATAGGTTTTGAGTTTTGGTTCCCTTGAAAATGTCTAAATATGCAATATAAACCGCCGTATCTTTTTAGTGCGTTGATTTAGAAACTTATCTTTTTCACTGCTTTGAGAGATAGCAGATTTGAGTATGTGATATTAATTTCAGCTTGATATCTCGACGCGTTTCTGAGAAAAAGGTTCTTGACAGACAGACGGACAGACGGACGCCTGATGTCAATTAACTACAAATTTACGGTTTTCGGAGTTTTCCCTTTACTTGTGCTACATGACCTTGCCTTTTGCCAAATTTCATGATTCTAGGTCAATGGGAAGTACCCTATAGGTTTTGAGTTTTGATTCTCTTGAAAATATCTCAATATACAATATAAACCGCCGTATTTTTTTATTGCATTGATTTAGAAACTTGTTTTTTTCACAGCTGTGAGAGATAGCAGACCTAAGTATGTGATATTAATTTCAGCTTGATATCTCGACGCGTTTATGAGAAAAAGGTTCTTGACAGGCAGACGGACAGACGGACGCCTGGTGTGAACTAACTACAAATTTACGGTTTTCAGAGTTTTCCCTTTACTTGTGCTACATGACCTTGCTTTTTGCCAAATTTCATGATTCTAGGTCAATGGGAAGTACCCTATAGGTTTTGATTTCCTTGCAAATGTCCAAATTTGCAATATAAACCGCCGTATCTTTTTATTGCGTTGATTTAAAAACTTGATTTTTTCACTGCTTTAAGAGATAGCAGACCCGAGTATGTGATATTAATTTCAGCTTGATATCTCAACGCGTTTCTGAGAAAAAGGGTCTTGACAGCCGGACGGACGGACAGACGGACAACAAAGTGATCCTATAAGGGTTCCGTTTTTACCTTTTGAGGTACGGAACCCTAAAAACGAGTGCATAGGTATCTATTGGGTAAGCTCGCTCCATCGTAGGCCCCGTCTATGCCCTCGGGCTAGTCTGGGACCAAGAGCAAGCCCATAATAATAAAAAAAAAATTGCTAGAACTACCAACATTATTCCAAATACATTGTCTTGTAAGATAGTTACACGATTAACAGCAAAGGTATGTGGTCGTCGAACAGTTATGGGCACTGCATAATGATTTGTTTAAGAGCATTGCTTGAATACTAAATTCTAAGCTAGTTCTAAGAACAGGACTATCGATGGCTAGCCGTGGAAATGTCGAGTTTGAAGAATGTTGCAGGAAGATGTCTATACTAAATTTTTTTTTTTATAACTTATGGGCTTGCTCTTGGTCCCAGACTAGTCCGAGGGCATAGACGGGGCCTACGAAATCCTGAATATGTCCTGAATGAAATGAAATGAAATCGTTTATTCTGCAAGTAGGATCTTAAAATCACTTTTACATGTCATATTTTTTATGCTAGTTAGAGTCGGCATTTCCTAACTGGACTACCTCTGAGAACAAACGCCGAAACAAACTCAGGGATCATCGTATTCATCATCTCTTTTAAAAAGTCCAGACAATTTCAATATTTTTGTGCTACAAACCACAAATATGTATAATAGGCAAGATGACAAAAAAAAAGTAATTAGTCCGTCAGTTAGATAATCAAAAAATTAGGGACACGTATTTTTTCTTTTTTCTCGTAAACAGAAAATGACGACAATACAGTGCGTTGAAGTTTCGTGAAACGTCACGCCTTAGTATAATTTTTACTGAGAAGCGACGTCACAAGCCCCCTCTCCAGAACTTTGATGCTCTTTATCTTTGTATTTTGTTATTGATTTGATCAAGCAAAAAATATGTGTCCAGTATTTTTGGACTGTCTAACAGACGGACTAAACAGAATGTCATTCTTTTGATGTAGTCAACATCCCTATTATTAACTGTGATAGCTATTGTGTTATATTTTTTTAATATTTTAATTAATACTAAAACTAATATTCAAATGAGGAAAACTTTTGTGGTTTTTAAACTAAAAAAAAACCATGATCAAACTAAACTAAAAAACCATGATCTATAGATCATCATGGTTTTTTAGTTTGAACTTTACCATGATCTAGATCACGGTAAAGTTCTAACCATGTATTGTCCATGTTTTGTCATGTATTTATTGTGTGTGTATTGGTATACCAATATTATAACGATAAACTAACGATTTGAGAATTCCGAAGATCAGAGCAGTAACCAAAGATGCGGATAAAACCGCGGGGGATAGCTAGTGAGTGGTAAACATTACAACGTTACGTATACTATACTACCTTTATGTGTAGTTTTCAATATTATGCTGTATATCTGATTGTCTACGGATTTTCTCACAAACTTTCACCCCCTATTTTACCCCCTTTCAGGTTGAATGTGCAAAAATCTTCTTACCGTACCTCTACTTCAGAAAAAGAAAACTCTGTTGCAAATTTCAAGTTTCTAGCTTCAGTAGTTTCGGCGTTGCGTTGATTACCTATATTATAAAAACATTTATCTATATTATAATTATGTTAGTATGCCAAATATTATGTAGATGACACATCTACGACTTTTTTACATAAATAATATCATTGAGGTCAAACTAAATCCGTTAAAAGGCCATTGGGGGTTTAGTCAACAGAATTCTTATGGCCTAATACTCAGACGTCACTTAATTTTATTTAAGACGCCCTCAAATCTGTGGCTGTCACTTTTAACCTTTTAACGACTCAGCGCACTGCTATTGTCTTTCTATTGTGTCTCGAATCACGTGTGTTCGAAGGTTTAAAGCTGCACATTGACGGTCATTTTGGCGCGTCAGTTAAACTGACGTCCATCCAAAATTTGATTGTGAGTGACGAGTTAGTGGGCCGCCTAATTTAATAGGGATGTTGACTACATCAAAAGAATGACATTCTGTTTAGTCCGTCTTTTAGACAGTCCAAAAATACTGGACACATATTTTTTGCTTGATCAAATTAATAACAAAATACAAAGATAAAGAGCATCAAAGTTCCGGAGAGGGGGCTTGTGACGTCACTCCTCAGTAAAAATTATACAAAGGTGTGACGTTTCACGAAACTTCAACGCGCTGTATTGTCGTCATTTTCTGTTTACGAAAAAAAAAGAAAAAATACGTGTCCCAAATTTTTTGATTATCTAACTGAAGGACTAATTGCTTTTTTTTTGTCGTCTTGCCTATTGGAGTGACGCCACAGTTTTACGACTAGACTGATGCAAAAAATGACCGTTAGGGATTAACTAAGGACAGCTACAGATTCGACAGCGTCTTATAGTTAAAGGTCGTTTAAGTATTCGGACATTATTGCTGTGTACGAAAACTGGTATATCATTACTAGAGGTTCTACGTCAGCCACCAACGCAAATAACTTCGCCTTATTTGTGAGGCGTTTGTCATAACTTGTGAAGGTTTGTTTACCAGGCCCTAACTAGCTGTTTTTTCCACTGTTTATGTGTATTAATATCCTACTAATATTATATAAATGTAAATGTATGGATGTATGTGTGCTTGTTACATTTTCACGCAAAAAACTAATGAATCGATTTTGATGAAATTTAACAGTATACACCCAATGATGTTATAAGTAAAAATGTGTAGATAGGTTATATGCAGTCAAAAAGTGGCACATTAAAAGTTTGCCAATTGACAAACATGATACTGAGTATCGCGTTGACATTTGACCTTTATCTCTTTTTCTCTCGCACTACTTCAATCGTGTCATCCTACTTTGACGTGTAATGTATGTGTGCGTTAGTGTGCCGTTTTTGAAGATAGAATTTCGTTTGGGAAACCTATCTACACCTTTTTACTTATAACATCATTGTATACACCAGATTCGAACTCAATCCTTATACAGGAGAGTCTAGTATTTAAGATGCCTTAGTCACAGTAAATAAATATCTTGGGAAAACTCACATTCGGCCATTTGATCCCGAATTAGATATAGCCCGTAATGTGATAACTAGAAAAGTAATACTATTTTTTTTAATATTTATATTACAAATAAATAACACTCAGAGCAGACACATGCAGATACATGTTCATTGCACAAAGATTTGGAAGAAATGTAGTAACTTACTACTAGACCGACAGGCCAGTCAAATAACCTATTGCTTAATTTGACAATTGTTTGTTATCCAACATTTCTAAATGCATTGGTACAACTTTGGTTTACACATTCCGTGAACTCGTGGAATGCACGTCAAGTGTTGAAATGCCGAATCGACGAAGTCTCGCCCCGCCAACGCCACGTCTTGCCTCTGTCGTTCGCCCACGGGCCAGCTGATGGGGCGGGAATGTCGTCTCGATGTCTCTACTAGCTTCAGCTAGTGGTTTGATTACGTTCATTATGTTTTTTCCTAGTAACAATATTCAGAATATGTATATCGACTTCATGGGTGTCTTACTCAAATAAGACCGTATTATTAAAACTTGTATGATAATAGGTAGACCCTTGAATCTTTCACAAATACGGACTAAAATCATCATGTAGGGATTACTACTCCCCGTACAAGAGACGACTTCATAAGCGCGTGGAATGAACGACAAGTGACGAAATGCCGAGTCGACAAAGTCACGCCCCGCCAACGCCGCGCCGCGCCGGTCACGCCTCTGGCGTTTGCCCACGGCCCAGCTGATGGGGTGCGAATGTCGTCTTGATTTCTTTACTAGCTTCAGCTAGTTGTCTGGTTATATCCGTTAACCATATGAAAAATATTCAAACGCAGATCTCTTTTAAAAATATTTTGTTTATTTTTACGTTTACGTGACCTAAGGTACATTTGTCCAAAATTGTATGCTTTGTGTGGTTAATCGGTCAGTGAATCAGCCTTCATTGTCTTCTCTACTCACTAATACTAATAGATTTCTTGTTGGTTTAGGCGCAAGTATTGGTTCTTACATATTCCATGAACGCTCCACGCGTTCATCATGCACGTCAAGTGTCGAAACGCCGAGTTAACGTTGTCTCGCCTCGCCAAAACGCGCGTCTCGCTCAAACCTACAGGCTTCGTTTGTGGTTATAGTTTCTAGTTAATTTGCTAGTCCAACTCGCTGGCTGTTTTTTTTTTCACTTAATGTGTATTTTATGCTTAACGTCTTATCACAATTTACTTCTATCCAAACAGTAGCAACTTTCACAAAACCTATGTGCATCTGCATCGCAGCAAACTGCATCCAGAACTTTAAATACACAAAGTAACTTTGATCCAGTTTTTAAGCGCAATTATTAAACATTCAGCGAATAATTAGCAATCACTTGGACTAATGGCAAAGAAAATTGTTCATTAGCGAGGCGATAGAAAGTAATTTATAACAGTTATGTTGAGAGAAGCCGTAATATGGACTTTATATTGAAGGCGGAAAAGATTAAATTGCAATGGTTGTCTGCTGAGACAATGGTCGAATGTGTTGGCCAAAGGCCTTTTTGTATAATATTTATTGGTTCAAGATACTAATCAGGAAAACGGATATGAAAGTCTAGAGTAAACCATAGGATCTTTGCAAGCATTAGTGATTGAAAGGGATACCCTCAAATTTTTGCAAATATCGATGGAACTAAGTCTATACTTCCTCATCCACCACACCATTGAAAAAGAAAGACCCTCCATCCAGACGGAGGGACTAAAACAGTCGGGCAGTATTTAAATAAGTTATTCTTAATAGTAGGATGTCACATTGGAGTTGGTAGGAATCTAAGTGTGAAGCTCTCGTCACAGATGAACATGATACGGAAGTACGAACATCTTGTGTTGCTGGCTTAAAATCCTAAGACTTCCCGTAGACAGTCAATCTCGATTCTCGTTCACGATCCGCGATTAAAATCAAAGATCGCGATCCAGGTTAACAATTTCGAGCATTGCTGGACCGCGATCATGGTTTTTGATCGCGGATTGCGATTGAGATGGACTGGGCGCCTATGGATTACATGAACACATCACGACATTCCCAGGATCCCTCCCAACTCTGATGTCATATGCTTCTCAATGAGGGTTTTTGCGTATGAGAAATCCGCTAGATGGCAATACCTAGGCGGTGAGGTCCAACTGCAGCATGATTGGTGAATTTTGACATATCTGTCAATGTCATGTCGATACGCAAAAACCCTCATTGATCACGTCTAGCGTAGACGAAAACTGCACCTTATTCTTCTAATATTTACAGTAAAAGCACGTAGTCAAAAGCTATACTTTTTCTTGTAGAAAATACTAAAATTGCGACACATCGCCACAGCATCCATTGCTGCTAGATATCTCCATAATCTACTAAGTAATACGCCTAATGCCAGCCGTCCATCCCACGCTGGACAGCTAATTGAAATAACTGGGTTACTTGTAGTGCCCAGAGGCTGTAGTTATCTGTCTTTACTCATGGACTTGATTCATGAATGAATGAGTGAGTTTTAACGTTCTCAATGATATGTTGACCTCCATTCTCACTCTCTCTGTCTTGGTGTTATCAGTTGTTTTGTCATCTGAGATAGTTTAGGATGAGATAGGCGTGTGTGAAAGGGGATAGTCCGCCCCGCGCGTTTGAGATGATCTTAAACCTTTGAATCTAATCTCCTAATCTTTGAAATTTCCACTTCTACTCTACATAAACCTTCTACATTAAAATCTCTGAGGAGTATAAAAGTTCTAAGTGAACTGATCAGATAGCGAAAGCGACTCCATATACTATGTAAAGATACCAATATTATAAAGACGAAAATTTTGTTTGTTTAGACAGTTTCAAGAGCGTAGCAGGAGAAAGAACGCTAGTTTTATATGATAATTCATACCCAGGACCCGGGGCTTCTTCTAAAAACTTAATAAAATAATAAGTAGTTCCTATTCAAACTATTGAGGTGATTCTCAGAATCCAAGTCGTAATCAACCTATTGCCATACCGAGTGATATAAATCGATCGATTTAGTGAAAGCAAGACCCCGCACTATTAATTTTTATCGAAATGGAAAGTTCTTTCTCAGTAATTACTGAGTCAATACTAGATGAGGCTTTTTTGTTTGGCAATTATTTTTAACTATTATTTGCTTCTGCTGTGTTGGGTAACTAATATTGATTTTTTATTTTATTTTCGAAATATATCTAATCTACAATTAAATTTTTTGGCAGGTTCATGTGACGCCATCTTGAATTCCCATCTTGGGGTAGGCTTGTTAAAACATTCGCTTTATTAAAACTTTTTTTTAACGCTTTCAGACTTTTTATTTACTGTTATCCTAGGGACTGTGTCCTTTATCGATGTCAATGAAATCCAAATCCAAAATAAACTTGTAAATACTTGTGATGTGCTAACAACTTACTGTGCATCTATGCCTTATAACTTTCTCCCAACCACGTCAGGACCAGCTTATACCTAGTCGGGATTTTCAAAGATTGAAACATCTATGCAAAGAAGGGGCGACTCGTTACTAACAAAAAAAAAAAACAAAGCAAGAACACTTATTTAAATAATAACAACTTAACAAGCGATTCTATTTAAAACCACACGAACAAAAAACAGACTAAACTCCACACACACACACACACACACCTCCGCCTATCAATGAAGAGAAAAAAAAGCAAAATCGGGAATTCCTTTTACGAATTCCGCGCGCTGTCAAGGTCGCTGGCAGTTGATTCAAGATGGCCGACCGGTCGTCCTTGCTGCGCGCGCAAGGATGCACATAACGAGTACCGTCTTACAAGCCTTGTGAGTCAAGGTTAGCAAGTCCATGTTTACGATGTAGGTACAGATATAATAAAGTCAAAATAATGTTTTTGCAACATGTTTGTTAATAAAAGCATTTATTTTACTTATATTTTAAACCAGTTTCTCGTCCTCATAAAAGACGCTGTTTACCTGACTGCCGAAAGGTGAATGTCATGCTCTACAGCCTAAACTGTTTAAAGGATTTCGACTAATAATGTGTCATTGATTTCGTCTCAGTCGTGGGAGTGACACTATTTAAAGAAAAGTCAATAATTAAAAAAAAAATTAACACACGTGCGAAGCTGTAGCGATCGTTAATAATAAGAAATAAACAGTTTACTATGCTGAGACCTCAAGTTTTCTAAACTGTTATTTAGGACAGTGATAATATTGGCCTTCTAAAGGGCAAAATCGGGAATAATTCGATATTTTCAATAAAAAAATTAACACGTTTGCGAAGCTCGGGCGGGTCGCTAGTTTATTACAGTTTCCTCACATAATTTTTCTCCAGCAAGTCAGTGATATCCAAGATAATCTTAGAAAGTCATGTTTTTGATGTGACAAGCTTGGTCCGTGTAGTTTATTATACAACTGCATAACTTTGAATTTATTTGATTAATCGACTAAGGCTGTAGAATTGCAAGTATCTGACTCATGCGTCATGTTATTTTTACGCTAAGCTCAAATTAAAAGCTGATTTGTAAATCAACTTGGTTGATTTGCTGCTTAACCAAGCTTAGAGCAATTATAATTGCAAACGTTAATCTCATTTACATTATTCAGATCTGTGATGTTAATAGTAGGTAGAGTGTTTTGTTAAGGAGCTTGTCCGGAGAATTACGACCATAAAATAGACACCTCATCTTTGTCGTTGGGATGGCTATTAACCCCTTGCCACACGTAACTTCTGGCTGTCAACTTTCATTTCTACGCTAAAATTTAAATTTATCGAAGTACTAGCTTTTTCCCGCGGCTTCGCTCGCGTTAGAAAGTGACAAAAAGTAGCCTATGTTACTCTCCATCCCTTCAACTATCTCCACTTAAAAAATCACGTCAATTTGTCGCTCCGTTTTGCCGTGAAAGAAAGACAAACATACAGACAGACAGACACACTTTTCCATTTATAATATTAGTATGGATGGATATTAAGCGGTTTGACATGAAAATGCTGTCATCGTAGACTTTAGCATTAATGTATTTAACTAGCTGTTCACTGCGGTTTTATCCGCCTCGTTGGTAATTACTCCGTTCCCTAGATCATAGCGTGATCTTGTCAAACCTTCCTCGATAAATAAACTATATCCATACTAATATTATAAATGGGAAAGTGTGTCTGTCTGTCTGTCTGTCTGTATGTTTGTCTTTCTTTCACGGCAAAACGGAGCGACGGATTGACGTGATTTTTTAAGTGAAGATAGTTGAATGGATGGAGAGTAACATAGGCTACTTTTTTTCTCTTTCTAACGCGAGCGAAGCCGCGGGCAGAAGCCAATATTTATATAATGCTCAAAGAGCTACCACTCAAGATTTCACACATTTTATAAAACCCCGCACAATTTTCGCATGCTTGTTGCCTTTTCGAAAGGTTAAATTCAGTCAAACATGAAAATAAAATTACTCTTTATATAACTGTATGTAGCAGACTCAGTTTAGTATACACTGAAATTGGGATAACATATGAGTGATTGGAATATTTCAATCAATTTGGATCAACTACGATTTGCCGTAAGCTCTGAATGCTTTCATTTACATAATTGCTTTGGTTGATTGATTCGTATTTTTCCATTTTGAAGATTAATATGGATTTAATATAAAATGCGGCGGTTGAGAATATCTGATATGTCAGCTTTGCGCTTGCCAAATCTGGTCTACCAACGCTAGAAAATAAAGAAACATGATTATATACTAATATTATAAAGCTGGTGAGTTTGTTAGGTAAAATCGCTAATCTCAGAAACGACTTGTTTGAATGTGATTTTTAGTCTCAGATAAACGTAATTTAAACCTTTAAACACACGTTATTCGCGATAAAATAGAAAGACAATAGCAGCGCAACAGCCGGCTGTCGCTTGGCAGTTGAAAGATTAATATTTGTTTTGTCCTCGCCATGTTCCATCTTTATCTTGCATTTATAGTTTGATAGTTGCGTGACAGAGACAGTTATATTACTTATTCAGTGTACATGCTAAGTAAAGTTTATTCATCTCTGCCTGTTTACCTCTAACCTAATTATTAAGGAAGGCTATAAGCTACCTGCTACATTATAACATCAAATTACGACCTATGGGAACGGATCAGCCCACATCAAACGAAAAACCAAATTCGTTCATCTGACAGAACTTTGACAGTGACACCAAATCCAATATGGCTACCGGCTCGCCTCCATTTTGTATTTCTAGCGCATCTTGTTAAACAAAGGCTTATCTAATACAGCCAAGGTTTTCGAGATATTTGCACAACTAGTACAACCTTGCTGCCTTGTATAGTCAAATATTGTTTGAGCTAACTTGTACCTGCGGGTTTGTCTGTTTAAAGAAGGAAATACGTTGTATTTCTTCTAAATATATAATTATGTTAGTTGTCTCTAGTGAATGAAGATTTTAATGTCAGCCTATTACTGTTTCACTGCTTGGAAAGATCTTCTAAAGAACGAAAACTTGGGGAGTATGTTTTTCTTCTTTATGAAGAGTAAACAACAACTAAGAAAAGAATTTTCGAATATTCCAACCCGCGGGTAAAATAGGGAATGGAAGATCAACATCCACGCGGGCGAAGCGGCGGGCGAAAGCTAGTACTTATTGTAAATACAGATTTCCTCGCTATATTTTTCTTCACAGATTGCAAAGTGCGTTCAAAAGTTGTGTGTAAGTCAGAGAAAGGTAAAAATGTAACTAAGAATCCATACTTACTAATATTATAAATGGGAAAGTGTGTCTGTCTGTCTGTCTGTCTGTATGTTTGTCTTTCTTTCACGGCAAAACGAAGCGACTAATTGCTGTGATTTTTTAAGTGGAGATAGTTGAAGGGATGGAGAGTAACATAGGCTACTATTTGTCTCTTTTTAACGCGAGCGAAGCCGCGGGCAGAAGCTAGTAGAGCAATAAAATGGTAAACTGATTGACATCAACGCACAGTCCAAACCGCTGGTCCTAGAAACATGACACTCGAAGAGTACGCTTTGTATACTAGCTTTGCATGAAACTAAACGTGTATTTACAATAGACACTGGCTTTAAGCAAAGCCAGTGTCTATTGTAAATACAAGTTTCCTTGCTATGTTTTTCTTCATAGATTGCAAATATTCGTATATTCTATGCGCCTTACTAATAAACGCTGCATAAAGTTATGACAGGCTTATACGTCAAAAAATGTATGGTTACACAGGCTTTATACATTGCATAACTTTACACAGTGATTATTAGTAAGGGCATATATGTATTTGTTCCGAGTTTAGTTGTGAATGTGAGTTCAAAGTTGTGTGTACGTTTGAGAAAGGTAAAAAAAATACCTAATAATATTATAATAAACCAACAAACAAAACCTAAATTTTCTTATACATGACAACTTTATTTACCTAAAGATTAAAACTTTTAAGGTTTATAGTACATAATGTAAACAGTTTCGTAAGGTGCTCTGTTTGGTGATACGGCATTGAGAATTTCAGATAACTGCTGTTTGGATAGGCACGGTTTTGGAGACTGTGGGACGTTGATATTGAAATAGAGTAGACAGAAATTTCTAGAATTTCTTGCTAGACGTTATACCAAGGCTGTTTGACAGGGAATTATTGAAAGGAGTGGGTCTGTGGCGAGTGGTCTAATTTAGACCCACGTTAATTAAATAATAATAATGTTTGGAGACATTTTTGTAGCTTACGGTTATCTGATCCGAAATTAGGCAGACCCTGTATTTAGGTAACCAAACAACTGATATTCAAACTTTTACATATTGTTTAGAAATATATACATATCTATGTAAGTTTAAATGAATCGCTAAATGTAAGCGCAAAACTCGAGAGTGAGGTTAATTTGACTGATTCTTTTTTTATTTTTTCGTATATGAGGAAGGTTCTTAAAAAGAGACAATTTTTTAAAAGATCATCCGATATTTTTGTATGAGTTGTCCCTTTTTTACGCTTTTTATAATTAATCCGTCGAACACACGTGATTTGAGACTCAATAGAAAGATAATAGCAGCCCGACAACCGGCGGTCGGTTTGTCGTTGAAAGGTTAAGATGTTAACCAATTCGCTATGTTTTCACAATGTAACTCGATCAAAAAGTAACCCATGAGGCCTGATTCTTAAATGGGGTTTTCCGATCCCTGTTCATTTGTCAGGACAAGGTCTGTCGGGGTCACCTAGTAAAAAAAATGTGTTTCATACAATTCTAACAGCGTATTTTCTTTATTTCCAGATAAAGTTGGAGAGTGTGCTCGGGCTGACAGTGGGCAGCAACGCGGCGCTCGACTGCGATCCCAACACCGAGCTAGTCGCTTATCCGGCAGGGTGAGTTCCCTTTCCTTTTATTATATGAGCTATGAGGTCGTCTGTCAGGGTTACGGAGTAGTTCTAATAGTTACTGCGGCCCCGGAACGTAAAGGGCAATCGAAGGAACATGGGAGGGTTTTATATTATTAAAATAATATGTAGCACTATGTACCAATTATGCGGGGACTTCTCCTCTCACTGTACAACCATTGCGAGTAATCGGTTAACTCATGAATTTCATAATGAATGATAGTTCAGAAATCACACACGAACTAGAACATCTGTCAGTCTCATCGTCTTATCAATGTTCTCCAGAGCAATGTCACACTTATTTACAAAGTGTTGTCAATAGTTTTAATATATTTCACTTGAATATTAGAAGTATAGGCAACACTACGAATTTTAATAATTTATTAATCCTCTTAAGCAGAATTAAGGTACACTTCGATATCGTTGTTTTAACAGAATGTTGGCTAAGTAAATGCCCTCACCTCCCTATTTTGACTGGTTTCGAATCGTTTCAGTCAAATCACGCAAACCAAAATGACGGGATTGTTGTGTATGTCAGACAAAATTTGCAAGTCACTGTTGAGATACCGACATTTGCGGATGCAAATTGTTTGATCCTAAAATTCTGCACAGAAGTAGCCCTGGTGGCAATTTATAGATCTCCCTCGTATCGCAATACACAGAATTTTATTGATAGCTTAGACTCAACGCTACGCACGTTACTGCAGTTTAAGAGTATCATTTTAATTGGTGATATAAATATAAACATTGCGCCAAATGGTAATGACATAAACTCAGACCCATACTTAAACTTAATGGCATCTCATGCCATGCTTCCTGCACATCTGTTTCCCACCCGTAACAACGCCTGTCTAGACCACGCAGTTATCAAGACAAACAAACCAGCTATAACATTAGTTCTTGATTGTCTAATAACGGACCATGCTCCAGTAGTTGTATTCTGTAAACTCACATTTGATATAACTAAAACTCCATCTACTGCTCTTAGAGTGGACGTGGATGCATGCATTACAATTTTAAAGACTACAGATTTTTCCTCAGTTATGAACAATAGTGATGCATCTACAGCTGCTACTGAACTAGTTAACATTATTTCAACAGTGGTTAATAATAACTCAGTAAATTACAAAATTTCAAGTAAAAAAAGGATCATAAAGCCCTGGATTACCCCAGGACTTTTGAGATGCATTCGAAATAGAGATAATCTCTGTCGTAAAGCAAAAAAAGATCCTACGAATGTTGTACTGCAAGTGACATTCAAGAGGTATAGAAACTACTGCAATAATTTGCTTAAAAAAATTAAACGGGAATATGAGCGCACTGAATTTGAGAAGCACCGTAAAAATCCTAAAGCTACATGGAATCTTATTAAATCTATTTCGAATCTAAAAAAAAGCAACACATCCGCTAATGAGCTATTATCCCTTACTCTTGACCCTTCGGACTCAGTGGATATAGTTAATGATTTCTTCTCAAATGTGGGGAAAAACCTTGCCTCTAAAATAGTAGGCGCGCAAGACACGACCTCCTATGTCATGATAAGGGACTGCCCTAACTCCATGGTCATCTTCCCAACTGACTGTGAGGAGGTTGAACGTATCATACTCGGTCTCAAGGTTAATTGTGCGGTTGGATGGGACGGCATTTCTGCTACCTTGATCAGGGCTGCCAGGCACATCTTGATCCCTGTTATGTCTCACGTCTTTAACTTAGCACTTGCGTCAGGAGTGTTTCCAGCAGTCTTTAAAAGGGCACTTGTACATCCCATTTACAAGAGCGGGGACAGAGGCAGTGTCAATAACTACAGACCTATTTCTGTTCTCACAATATTGTCCAAAGTTCTTGAAAAAATTATAAACATTCGGCTAGTTAATTACCTTCATTCACAAAATATACTCTCAAGGTATCAATACGGCTTCCGTTCAGGTAGAAGTACCGAAGATGCAGTTTTGGAAGTAACTAGTACCATAGCAAGAAATATAAATAATAAACACAAAACAATAGCTATTTTTCTTGATCTTTCGAAAGCTTTCGACACGGTCTCTGTCCCCCTCTTGCTGGAAAAGCTGGAACAAATTGGTATTAGAGGAGTATGTCTGGATCTTTTTAAGAGCTACCTAAAAGAACGTTCCCAAACGGTAAAGATAGGTAATTATATTAGCAAACCACAATACCTAACCTACGGAGTACCACAGGGTAGTGTTCTCGGACCTACCCTATTTTTAATATACATAAACGAATTATGTAATCTGGCCCCAATGAACACCAAAATCATAACTTATGCAGATGACACCGTTATGCTCGTTCATGGCAAGGATTGGTCAGAAACTCGTTTACATGCGGAGTCCGCACTACTTCTAGTAATGAAATGGCTCAATAAAAACCTGCTAACTCTAAATGTAGAAAAAACCAAGTTTATCACTTTTGCTCCAAGTAAAGTCTCCCAACCTATTTCTCCCTATACTTTGATTGCACACAAATGCGGGTCAATCACAGATAAATGCAAAAGTTGTGCTCAAATTACCCGCACACACAGTATAAAATATTTGGGTGTCATAATGGACAGCACGCTGACATGGAGGGACCAAGTTGAGACTGTTATCTCCAGGATTAGAAAGCTAATTTTTGTATTTAAAAATCTACGGTCATCTGCAGATTTTACCACACTTAGAACAGTATACTTCGCTTTGGCACACTCCATCCTGGCATATTGTATCACCGCTTGGGGTAGTTCTGGTAAAAGCTTAATGCTACGTCTGGAAAGGGCACAAAGAGCAGTACTAAAAGTCATGGCATGTAAACCGATTCGATTTCCAACTACGGAAATCTACGCTCTTTGTGATGTACCGACGGTTAGACACACTTTTCTCCTTGCGGTAGTGCTGCGGAAACATTTAGACCTTCCATTTGATCCAGATATCAATAACCAAAAACGCAGATCAAATAGAGTCTGCCAGGTGGAATCTGCCAGAGTTCAAGTAGTACGACGTCAATACCATTTTTTAAGCCCCATTTTATATAATAGAGTAAACAGATTGCTATTGATATACCCACTTACTTTACGTGAATGCCGAAGAATTACAGACAAATGGCTTCATACTCTTAATTATCAAGACTTAGAAAATTTTATAAAAATTTAAATTCCCCTTGAACATACCATACGCATACTCACCCCCCTACTCACACACACCTCTTCCGCACACATACACACACTTACATCCCTACTCACACACACCTCTTCCGCACACATACACACACTTACATCCCTACTTACCCATCACTTCTCACATTATACATAAAACACAGAGAGAAAGTGTTATCGTTATTTTTAAAGTGTTATTGTTATTTTTAAATTTTATTCTTAGTTTTTCCTTTGTTAATTCCTGCTCTTCCTTTTTATTCTTATTTTATTTTTATCATTATAAATTTTGTCAAAATTTTGCAAAGATTTCTTTAAGAAATGGAACGCTTATGCCTCGGCTTTGGAGGTGGGCGTTAATGACTGCGACACAGTTAACACTAATGCAGTTGTTTATCGTGCACAAATCTGTATGTATGTTTTTGTTCCAATAAAATATTTTGTATTTTGTATTTTTGTATTGTATTTTAGTCAGTCTAAAACGCTCTCCCGCCCGCCCCGCCCAATGCGGGAGAAGTCATTCGATGATTCCCACCCACAAATAAGAAGTATGAGGTCCCTAGTGGTTAAGTCACGCCGCTCATACAAGAGGTTGTGGGTAAAATCCTGGCAGGTACATATGTGAATTTTTCAATCCATGTGTACTTTCTAAAATGTTTCTTGGTATCATAGACATCGGTGCAGGAAAACATCGTGAGGAAATCTGGACTTGTATTTACATTAACTACAAGTCCAGGTTTCCCCACGATGTTTTCGGAGTCCGAAATCGCCAATCAGCGTGGTGATCAATGCTCGTGCCTTCTCTGTATGAGAAAAGGCCTTTGCCCTGCAGTGGGACAGTAATAGGCTGGTATTATTGTATGAGCTGCGCTGACTGATGACTTCCATAGGATTATTCCGATCTGTCACCCCGTTTGTCCCCACGGGTGACAGATAGGAAAAAAAAGTTCGATTTGTCCCCCAGTTAGCAATGTGTGGAACACATTTTCTATTAACCTCTTTACGCTACTGCGCGCCTAGTACTTTTGATTGATTTAAATACTAAGTATCTCAGTATTTTACCAACCCATGGGGACAAAACGGGGTGGCAGATCGGAATAACCGCTTCCATAATCATCGGCTGGTCATCCAGCCTACAAAAGATAGAAATATAGGTTAAACGTCGACTCGGCGTGAACGTTAGATTTTTCTTATTTGAGTAAATTAGGGTTTCACCAAAGTTATTGCTAATGGAAGTGTTTAAAGCTTATTCGAATATCAACGACAAATAATAAAAATAAGTTCATGTAGTCCCAAACAAAATTTAAGTTAAAATAATAAGAAAATAGCAAGATATCATTGCTTAATCGCGTTCACGCGAGTCATCGTACGTTCTTGACCGTATCAATTAATGACCGTCTGACCTTAAATGTGGCCAATGCGAAATATTATCGCTAACTAGCTGACCCCTTCATTGTGACCTGCGTAAACTTAGGTTTTCGATTACTGCTCCGTTCCCGTGGATCCTAGCGTGATGTTATGAAGCGTATGTGTAATGCTGAATCCGTTTAGGCCCAGTTAGACAACGCGAAAATATCTCGCGGTGCCCGCCTATTAGCCGCGTACTTCTTTGTTTTTATAGTAATTTAAACCTTCGAACACACGTGATTCGAGACAAAATAGAAAGACAATAGCAGCGCGACAGCCGGCTGTCGCTTGGTAGTCGAAAGGTTTAACTTTATTGACTAGTCTACAACGTGCAAATTTTTAGCTGTGACCATTGACCAAATGGGCACATGGTCACTTTCCATGTCATACAACCGCGCCCTTAGGCGGTTTGTCCACCGCCGCCGTCACCGTCACGTCAACGAGGACGAGATGACGGGGAGCCGAGTTTAGTATGAAGTGACGCGCGGTGGACACGCGGCTATAGTAAATGTATGTGTCGCCACTTCGGCGCCGCCATCTCGTTCTCGTTGACGTGACGGTGACGGCGGCGGTGGACAAACGACCTTAACCTTTTGACGACCAAGCGACAGCCAGCTGTCGGACTGCTTTTGTCTTTTTTTTGTGTCTCGAATCAGGTGTGTTCGAAGGATTAAGCAGTTGCTGCATGAAAAAGTAACAAACATCTAGTCGTCCATACAAAATTTTACATTTATAATATTAGTGGGGTGACTGGGAAGTAGGATTAGTTCTGCATCCAGATATAGCCTCGACTGCAATTCCATTAGCTAACCGCTAGAGGGCGCTCGGTGACCGTGTAATCGAATGCAGCTCCGCGTGAAAACGGTTAGCTAAATGTCACCAGAAATCACGTAAACTGCGACAGGAATAGTAATACACTATTTGAAGGTTGCATCTACAATAAGGATGGCGACTAAATAAAAAATTATGGCATTCTGTTTAGTCCGTCCGCGCTAGACAGTCCAAAAATACTGGGCACGCATTTTTGTTTGATCAAATTAATAAGAAAATACAAAGATAAAGAGCGTCAGCCGGCTGTCGGTTGGTCGTCAAGAGGTTAAAGTTCCGGATTGGGAGCTTGTGACGTCTCTGTTCAGTAAAAATTGTGCTTAGGCGTGACGACACGCGAAACTTCAACACACTGTATATTGACATTTTTGTTCACGAGAAAAAATAAAAAAATACGTGTCCAATATTTTTCAATAAAATACCCGACAGACAAATTACCTACTTATTTCTATTCTTCAATATAATAATATGCAATACTAATATAAGGTTATTGATACATAACCCTGACTGCTAAGCCGTTCGTTCGATTCCCACCCAGGGCAAAAATCTTTGTGTGATGAGCATGGTTGTTTGTTCTATGTCTGGGTGTAATTTGTTTATAATATAATTTTGTGTACATATGTGTTTATAAATTACTAGCTTTTGCCCGCGGCTCCGCTCGCGTTAGAAAGAAACAAAAAGTAGCCTATGTTACTCTCCATCCTTTCAACTATCTCCACTTAAAAAATCACGTCAATTCGTCGCTCCGTTTTGCCGTGAAAGAAAGACAAACATACAGACAGACGACACACTTTCCCATTTATAATATTAGTATGGATTGGCACTAAAAAGTGACTTTTAATTTACGAAAAGAAAATTCTCATAGGTCATAGCATAAAGTTATATAACCTACAGTAGTCCCAACTCCCACCCAGCCCCGTTTGCGTTAGTTAAAAGATTGCAATAATATTAATAGACTGCGCCATTTTCTAGGTAACCTCGGATGATAGAGTATGTATGTAGGTATATAAACCAGGCAGGCGAAAGCAATTTCCTTAAAATACATCACTGCGCCACTCGGTCGGAAATAGAAAATAAATTGGTCAAGTGGGAGCTCGGTTGTGGTAAGATGGTTCTGTATAAATAATTACGTATCTATTTCTGCCGCAAATAAGTGTTGTTGTGGTTTAATCCTTCGAACACATGTGATTCGAGACACGGTAGAATGACAATAGCAGCGCGACAGCCGGCTGTCGCTTGGTCGTCGATAGGTTAATTAGAATTTCGTATTGATATTTCTTTTATTGTTTTCAAATTTATATGCACCTAAAGATTTTGTAAACCTGTATTGTACAGAGCCTTCGTGGAGGTCTCTACCTATGTAATAAAAACTGATGTTAGATTATCTTTTTTTTGTCAAAGACTAGTAATCCAGAATAAAAATGAATGTGCGTTTAGGTAAGTGCCGCTCACCGTCAATCTTGGAGCTCCAGTGCGCGAGCACGGCGGCGCAGTGGGCAAAGCAGATAAGTATCCAGGGCCGTCATATACAATTGAGGTTTTCTTGAATACCAATGAATGTATTCAAATGAAATTTAACCTAATTGAAGAACTAGTCATTTTCTACTATAGTTTAAATTTTTATTAGAAAATATCCGTGGGTTTTTGAGAAAATTTAAACTGTATCTGACGGCCCTGGATAGTTATCTGCTTTGCCCATCTTACGTTTTGGAACAAGCAACTAGCTTCAACTTTGTGACTAACATAACGACTGACAATTTATAAGTGCCTGTTAATGGTCTGAGTGAAATAAATGCCTTGAATATGAATTTGATCTTTACAGGTAGGTAGTTAGTACTTAACATCCGATGGATCGTAAAGTTATTCTATTTTATCTCAAGGGATTATTAAAATACTCTTGAAAAAGACTTGAAAGCCGCCTTCTACTTAAAGGCTAATTAAAATTATATTTAAACGCGTTTTGAGAGCTAAAGGCCAATTTATTTAAGCTCTGTTAGTTTTTCATAGAAGGCACATCAAAATAATTTTGCTTAGCTACACAAAACTAGATACCAGGGGCCGTAGTCTTTTACAATCGTGTCTCAATGATCGATTTTTGACGTTTGATTTGTAACGTCAAACTTTTGACACATTTCCCATACAAAAAACTGTCAAAGTGGTCAAATATCCGGCCGATGACTGGTCATTGAGACACGATTGTAATAGCAGACTAGGGCTCCTGGTCCGCATGGGTATTGGAATGTTTTGTAATTTGCAGGATTTGTCTACTATGTATACAGTTAATATCAGTAACCCACTGGGAGCAAGTCCTGCTGAATATTAAAGGGCGTTATTATTAAGTTTATTTCTGATGATTTTGATCCCGCAATAGAATAACGGTTACGGAGATATTGACAGTTGAAGATTTTGTAAATCCTATATTTTCGGTCCGTTCATTGATTTTTTTGGGAATCTAGCGCCAAGGGTCCAAATTTTTGATGAATATAGTTAGAAGACATGTCAATTAATAAGTACGATTAACAAACACTGAAACCAATACTAGCAGATTATGATAAAATATCGCACCACGGAACCCTAAAAGTTAAAAGCTAAGATGGCGGTTCAGTCTAGAACTCTAGACCTTTACAGGTTTAGAATATTGTGCACTAGACTAGATCTAATATTGTCTAAGCCTATGGAATTCATTGACTTTGTATTGATTTTAGGCTCAAAATATTTATTGTGTCTATGAAAGAAATTCTATCTAGTGCCTGTGACTTTGTTTATGCGAATAATTATGTATTGCGGCCGTTTTCAGTATTTTATCTATCGGTAAATGTGGCTACTAGTGACAGATTGACAATGTGTACGATTGTATGTATGTAACCAATATGTATGGAGACCTCGTCCCGCGCGGTTTCACCCGCGTTATATTCGATTTTTGGTTACTAAAAAAAGAAAATAAAACGTATTCTATACCGTCCCCTGGTCCTAAGCTACCTTCTCACCAATTTTCAGGCAAATCGGTTCTGCTGTTCTTGAGTTATATAATGTGTAACTAACACGACTTTCTTTTATCCATACTAATATTATAAATGGGAAAGTGTGTTTGTCTGTCTGTCTGTCTGTCTGTCTGTTTGTCTTTCTTTCACGGCCAAACGAAGCGACGAATTGACGTGATTTTTTAAGTGGAGATAGTTGAAGGGATGGAGAGTAACATAGGCTACTTTTTGTCTCTTTCTAACGCGAGCGAAGCCGCGGGCAAAAGCTAGTATATATATAGATGTTATGTAGCTTCTGTCAAATAGGTATGTAAATACTAGGTTACCTTTTTTATATCGCTTTATATTGTAATATATAAGAGTTTCAAGAGCAATCGTTTAAGTTTTTGTCGAATTTTAACTACTTGATTAATAAAAAAGTCATTATAACTGTGATTAAACAATATAACGTTGGTTAAATATCTATTTAAAAGACCATTAAAACACCATTATGGTCAATAAGGGCCCTGGTTTGATAAAAAAATGGACACTTGTGTGTGTGGTTGATGTTGAACTTGTTAATCTGAGGAACTAATATGCCTCTAATTAGTATGAAAAAAAAAATGCCAGTCAAGAGTTATATCTATGAATAAAAAGAAACCCACTCCGAGAACTTATTATTAAAAAAACCGCAGTAATAATTAATTAACAAATGCTCAAGGGTAACTTAGCTAAACTTTCAACCGTAGTCAAGCGGGGCGCGGTGTGGCCGCACCCTTAGATCGATACACTGTGCAATCATCTTAACTAGTCAAGCGCCGCGGGGATGTCTGACTAACTCAAAATGAATTAATAAGTTAGTTAGAAAGTTGAAGCTATTGGCTCGTTTCAGAACAGTAGTTTCCTATTGAGCCAATAGAATATAAACATTATTTACTAGCTTTTGCCCGCGACTTCGCGTGGAATAATAGTGTTGTTTGTCTCGAGCGTATACGTCACAAGTGCCGACCTGCGGAGTGGGGGTCAGTCGACTCAGGGCAGTCGGTGTCAGACCGCTGGTCGGGTAGCACGTGGTGATACGTAGGCGAGCCAAATATAATCGACGAATGTTACATGTACTTTCTGAAGTTTATCTTTGACATCACAGACATCGGTGAAGGAAAACATCGTGAGGAAACCTGGACTTGTTTGTAGTCAATATAAGTCCGAAATCGCTGCACCGCCTTAAGCGTGCGTGGTGATCAATGCTCGTGCCTTCTGTATGAGAAGAGGCCTTTGCCCTGCAGTGGGACAGTAATGGGGTGGTATCATTACTATAGTAACGTAGTTAGTACGACTGTATTTGCTAGCTAAAACCTAATGAACACACGTTCCTAACAGTTGCGTGTTAATTACATGCGTGTATCATTGTTTACGCATACTATGCTAGTTAGACACACCTGATACCTATTTATACTTGCTTTTGCCTATAGACTATGGCTTACTAGCAGTTCCTGCGGTTTCACATACTTTTTATACTAAACTAGCTTTTGCCCACGGCTTTGCTCGCGTTAGAAAAAGACAGAAAGTAGCCTATGTTACTATCCATCCCTTCAACTATCTCCACTTAAAAAATCACGTCAATTCGTCGTTCCGTTTTGCCGTGAAAGAAAGACAAACATACAGACAGACAGACAGACAGACACACTTTCCCATTTATAATATTAGTATGGACTAGCCTTCGCCCGCGGCTTCGCCTGCGTGGATGTCGTACTTCTGTCCTCTATTTTAACCCTGAAGGTGTTAAATGGTTAGTGGCTATTTACTCTTCACAAAGAATAAACCTTCCAAGTTTCATGTCTGTAGTTAGTTAAATAACATACGCGTTTAATATTAGTCAGTGAGTTTAATGTAATTATATACCGCAGTTTCACCCGTATTATGTTTTTTAAAGGATGGGAATTGATCAAATGACTTCTCATGAGGGAGTGGCACACTTTTACTGACTAAAACCCACCCTTGTTCCTTCGGTTGCCCTTTATGTTCTGGGGCCACGGTAACTATTAGAACTATTCCGCAACCTCGGTAGGCATTAGCCCTAGAGGGCCCCGTCACGTGCTGACTGCTCGCTGAGGCGCGCGTGGAACGAACGTGCCGTCGACACAGTCGGGCGGCGAGCTACCCATCGCTCGCCGTCCGTAGACCCGCGCATGGCTTGACGCTGCCTCAGCATGACTGTTTCGCAGAAGGAGGTGACGGCTTCCCGTTCAGTCTCGCCCCGGAGCATGACCTAAACCAGCAACGGGCGCGAGAGGTCACCACTTAGGCACAATCCTCGCGTACACGCGTTATGTTAGGTTTTTGGTTACTGATTGGCTTCCGTGGCTCATGGCGCAATGTAATGAAGAACAATACTATGTGTTATTCTGATGAATAAGCTACGAATATCTTGCAAAGCCGGCCAGCTTTTTTACTGCCCGTACGTACCATTATTATATTGCTGCGGAGTAATTTTAAAACTGTGATGTCTCCGAAGATATTATTTATTGAAATTTAATGATGTAAACGACAGTTTTGTACATAATCAAAAACTTTTATTGGATAACGAATTTACATCGATTAGGATTAATACTATATTCATTATAAAAAACTTTTTCCAAAAAACTTCTCTTCTGCCGGTCGAATTTTGTTGCCTTGCCACCGACTTCCGAAATAGTTATTTTGAGCTTTTAGTATTTGAAGTCGGTTACCTTTTTTTGGAAAAAGTTTTTTATTTTTTACTTTTTAGTTAGAGTCCCAACTACGTTTTAGAGTAACTTTAAAAAAAATTTACGTTTTCTATAAAAATTGAGGAGTTCCCTCGATTTCGGCATGATACCATCATCAGATCCTGGACCTGATGACAATGGGACCATTTGGAAAGTCTACCCTTTCAAACAAAAAAAGAATTGTTCAAATCGGTTGGCAAACGACGGAGATATGCGCGAACAAACATAAAAAAAAAAAAAAAAAACATTCAAAGATCCGAATTGAGAACCTCCTCCTTTTTTTAGAAGTCGGTTAAAAACACCCTGGCAAATCATGAATTATCTTAGAGCTAATTTCATTGCCATAAAAATGGTTATAGTGAGTGAACTATAAATATTAGACATATGCTGTCGCGGACTTTTTTTTAGAACTTTTTAAGAGGAACAATTCTTTATTACATGGTTTTTGCGTAACTTCTACCATTTACGAAGCACACGCAACGGAATCTCTCAAAAGGAACATTTTTTTCCCCGTTTTTGTCAAATATTTCATTACTGCTCGGCTCCTATGTGTCTTAGCGTTACGTTATATAGCCTATAACCTGCCCGGAAGTATGGATTACAATCGTACCAAGTTTGGTTTAAATCCCTTCAGTAGTTTTTAACCCATGCGTGCACATACAGACAGACAGACAGACAGACAAAAAATTTACTAATTGCATTTTTGGCATCAGTATCGATCACCAATCATCCTCCAATAAAAATTTTGAATAAATATTCAATGTACAGAATTGACCTCTCTACAGTTTTATTATAAGTATAGATGAAACTTTAAGCGCCAGGCCACACGGTGCGGTGCGGCTCCGGCGCGGCGCTTGAGCGGTGCCGCAACGGTTTCCTACATATAAAATTGGATGGTATGCCACACGGTACGTCCGGCACCGCTCCGGCGCCGCGCCGCAGGCTCACCGGACAACGGCGCGAGGCAGACGAGGCGGGGAGGGGTGCAAGCAGTGCGGTGCCGCAGCGGCGCCGCTCAGTTCATGGGGATTGGCAGTACAGTACTTTGAGATCAAGAAAATTAAATGTATGGAAAGTAGTGCCGCAGCGGCGCCGCAGCGGCGCCGTAAGAACATTGCGGCGCCGCACTGCTCATGTGGCCGCCAGTGCGATGCGGAGTAATGCACACACGGTGCGGCGACGCGCCGCACCGTGTGGCCTGGCACCTGGCACTAAGTAAGTGTAATGAGATAAAAAGTATCTTATGTCCTTTCTGAGGCTTTAGACTATCTCTGTACCAAATTGCATTTAAATCGGCTCGGTAGTTTTGGCGTGAAAGCGAGACAGACAGAGTTATTTATGCATTTATAATATTAGTATGGTTTTTAATATGTGTATCAGTTGTCTGGTTACCATAATACAGGCCTGGCTTAGTTTGGGATTAGATATCCGTGTGTGAGATGTCCTAGGATTTATTTATTTATAAGTAGGCAGAGCCTGCATCAACTATTTAGTCATCTGTGCCTACACTACTGTAACCAGACGACTGAAATATTTACTTATGTATAATTTATAAAGAGAAACACAACGATATTTGTTCGATTGCAATGCAATTGCAACTCTAAAACTACTGAACCGACTTTGTTCATTCTTTCCAATGTAAGGAACAATAAGAAAAAACTTAACACAACCAAAATGAAAATAGGGGGTCGCAACTAGTAAAAATTATAAACATTCCGCAACCCCGGCAGGCGTTGGCCCTGTTGGGCCCCATAAGTTTATAATAGTTACCGTGACCTTGGAACAAAAAGGGCAATCGAAGGAACATGAGTGGGTTTTAGTCAGTAAAAGTCTGACACGCCCTCCCGCCGCACCCAGGACGGGAACAGTCATTTGATGATTTCCCACTCACAAAAAAAAAACTAGTAAAAATTAAATTACACCCAGACGCAGAACAAACAAACATGGTCATTACACGAAAATTTGTCCCAGATGGGAATTGTACCGACGACCTCCGGCTTAGCAGTCAGTTGACAGAACATACTTTTCTAAATTCACGAATAGATTATTTTACGTAACAGCCCTCATGGTAATAAGTATACGATAAATCCCGCACCGGGATTACGTATCTTGCAGAAGCCGAGCGATCGCGATAATTTTGCAATATTTTCTTCTCAAACGTCAATTCAAAATACGTCAAGTCAAATAGCAATCTAGCGATAGTGCTGCCTCTGTGGAGCAATTAGTTAACTAAAATATGCATTTTTCGTTTAGTGGTTTCGTATTTAGTATGGTTTTTAAGAGCAAAGTTAAGTTTTTTTTTTGTTAAAGGTGGTATTTAATTAGTTCCAGCGATTGCTACTTTATCGTCATCGTAGCAATAAGTGCATTAGAACAATCAGCGAGCGATTAGCAATCGGTTCATACATAATACGATTGTTTTTGACGTAATCGCGCGGTGACCGCGCGAGCACTGCGCAAATATTGCTGATTGCTGGTTCATAGGTAATAAGCCAGCGGCTTAGCTAGCAGTCAGTTGACAGAACACACTTTTCAAAATTCACGAATGGATAGTTTTACGTAACAGCCCTCATGGTAATAAGTATACGATAAATCCTGATCAGTTAAGCTGTTATCAACTTACCTGTCTAGATAACAAAGCACATAATCCCAGTAACCCAGAAATTCCTGGAAACAGTTCAAGGAAGAAATGTGAATAAAGTTCTAAAGCTTTTAAAACGGAAGATTTTCTATAGAAACTTTGACAGCTTCAAGTCGTACATTTTAATGGATTTGGTTTGTTTTATTCTTAGTTTTATTTAGCTGTCCTCTGAGACTTTACCTGCGTTTTATGAAGTTTAAATAGGCGTAAAGTTTTGTTAAATTATTCATTTTTCTGTGCAATTTTCTAATATTTCTCTTCTGTAAGAACTTTTGACGGATAAAAATAGTTCTTGTGTTAACAGAATGTCTGTTACTTTGTTCAGTTCAGGCTTAAACCGTTGAACCCTCAGTTAAACCAATTCTGATTAGTTTTTGGTGTAGTTATGGATATGGTCTTGACGATTTTTTTTCTGACCTTTGTTGTTTTTTAAACCCGAGCCTTCTGCCACCAATCCATATTAATATTATAAATGGGCAAGTATGTGTGTTTGTTTGTCCGTCTTTCACGGCAAAACGGAGCGACAAATTAACGTGATTTTTTTTAATGTAGTCAGCAAAGTAGATAAGTATCCAGGGCCACCAACAACATTATAAACAAAATTGTCTGCGTGAGGTAATTTTCATTATTAGCCCAGTAATTTTAAGTTTTATCTACGGAAAAAAAACGAAAATTTTGCAAAATTCTTGGTAAAACGAATTTCTAGCTCACTAGGATTTTTCCATAGAATAGGGGCGAACACACGTGATTTGAGACACAATAGACAGACAATAGCAGCGCGACAGCCGGCTGTCGGTTGGTCGTTGAAAGGTTAAAATGTCTAAAATGATAGAACTACACACATCAAAAGTGTCTATGGATATTTTAATTAAACCTAAATAACTAAAATTCTATTAACTTTTTGTTAAGACACCTACACTTTAAGAGCGCGCTCACATATTTTGGGCGTTTGACCAAAAATGCGTACTTTTTCAAGTCTTCAATATTTGTTATTTAAAGATAATAGCATAATATTTCAATAAAGAATAATAAATCTGACTTTGTTTTAGTTCGTAGAGTGATTACAATTTTGTAATTAATGTAAATATTTCGAGAAATAGCAATTTTCCGACACCCATTTCCAAGCAAATGGAAAAACATTAGGATTTTCTCTGCTTACTGTATCAAAGTGGCAGCACGAAAAAATCTGAAAATAATATATATTTACGGGTAATATAGTCCTTAAGGTTGTGGATTGATTAGAATTGCGATAAAAATTGAATCGACGCAAAAAAAAAGGATATACAAAAGCAATACTGATCTAAAATGTATGCATTTTAAATATTGTTTAAACATAGGGTAATAACATTTTTTAAAAAAAAAACGTAAGCATACTATAGTATAGGACTTTACCTTCCCTGTATATGTATATTTATATATTTTTTACCTTCAAATTGTTTTATTACAATATTCTAAAATAATGCCTTATTATTAGTTGATGTACATCGCGCGTGCTGTCAGCAGTGTCAGTAACGCCCGAGGGCTTGTGGAGGACGGACCTGTGTCGCTCGCACTCCCGTTTTGCATTAGTGTGCGTTACATAGTTTTAACAGATAATCCAGGGGTCGTCAACATTAAATTTTTTTATTGAACTTATGATAGATTTTAGTATAATAAATCTTGGTACCTAGTCAATAAACTAATGGTAACTGTTATGCTGAAGAAATCTTTATCTATGGCAAATCGTTGTTATGGTGAAACTTACTTGTTGATGTCATGTAAAAAATAATTCTATTACAACAATAAAAATATTTAACACTAGCTTCTGCCCGCGACTTGGTCCGCGTGGAATAGTTCCAGGTCCCAGACTATATCTGTACCAAATTTCATTCGAATCGGTTCAGTAGCTTAAGCGGGAAAGCGTAAAAGACAGACAGACAGACAGACAAACAGAGTTATTTTCACATTTATAATATTAATTATGGATTGAAATAATGGGTCGTAAGAGTAATTCACGCCAGTCACGGCTGCACCATAAGTGTTGACTCAATGGTGGTCGGATGGGAAAAAGGTGACGTCGCAGACCGCTTCGGCTGTTTAAAAGCCTCAGAGAGCCATGAGGTGGTTGTGTACGAGGATAGAGGGGAAACCTTGAGGTTCCTCAAAGCACCCGGAAACCCAACAGCTAGTGCGACGAGCTCCACAAAAAGTCCGACTACGCAAAGCGGGTCCGAAAGAGCCCAGCAAATGTCAGCTCCGAAAAGGCCGCAAGATAGCAGAGCAAAAACGCCAAAAAAGAAGATCGCGCCCGCGCGCGTTTCCGCCTGAAAGCGATTGGCACTTTCCTCAGCGCTCTGCTCTTGTCCACTAGCCGCGCATCACCATCAGCGAAACAGGAAACGACAGTGGAGCGGTTTTTCCGAAGGAAGCCCAAAGATCCCGAACCGCGGATGCCTAATGCTGTTTTATGCCGAGTTTTTTTCAATTTTAGACACTGAATTTAATAACACTTTTCCACTTAAGACTAAAAATATCTACACTAAGTTCGTATTCAGCGACTGGGCGACTCCTGGCATTCGTAAGAGCAGAGAAAAATTATTTGAACTTTATGGCCAAAAACAGCATGTAATAAATACAACTTTTCATCAGTATGTTGCGAAATATTCAAAACTTTTCAAAAGTGTGTGCCAAATAGCTAAAGCTATGTATATTAGTAATAAAATAAAATCAGCTGATGATAAAATAAAAACTACTTGGCAAATAATAAATAATGAAACAGGTAGAAAAAAAATTCGTAATAATGATTTTAATTTAGAGACGGCTCGTGGATCCGTTCACTGTGATGAAGAAGTAGCTCAAGAGTTTGAAAATTTTTTTGCCAGTATACCCTTAAAAACTACAGAGGCCTTAAATTCCTCTCCTGCGCTCTCTGCTGCCTTACTTAAAAGAAATGTTACGGCTTGCCCTCTGGAGTTCAGGTTTCAACATACAAACCCCCAGACTGTTATTAGGGCTTTTAAAGATCTTAAAATTAAATCAACAGAAGATCTTTGGGGAATGTCTGTTAAAGTTTGTAGGTCTATTATCAATACTATTGCTCCCTATTTAGCTTTTATATTTAATATCAGTATAGACCAAGGAATCTTTCCGGATTTAATGAAGCACAGTAAAGTCATACCATTATTTAAATCCGGCGACAACAAAGAAACCAACAATTATAGGCCTGTGTCGATTCTGCCAGTTCTCAGCAAGGTGTTTGAAAAGTTAATGCTCAACCAAATGTTATACCACTTTAATAAAAACTCCATCTTTCATGAACAACAGTACGGTTTCACCAAAGGGCGTTGTACAACTGACGCCGGTGTCACCCTCATAAAGAACATTTTTAACGCGTGGGAGGAAGCACAAGACGCCATTGGAATTTTTTGCGACCTCTCGAAGGCGTTCGATTGCGTTGATCATGAAACACTCTTGTTGAAGCTGGAACACTACGGGATCAAGGAAACATCTCTCGAGCTAATAAGGTCTTATCTGAAAGGAAGACAAGTTAAAGTTCAAATAAACGGCGTAAACTCACTGGGCTCTGAAATATCTATGGGCGTACCTCAAGGTTCAATACTGGGTCCATTTCTATTTCTAGTTTACATTAATGATTTACCCCAACTATTTCAAAATCAACCAAAAATGGTGTTATTTGCAGACGACACATCATTAATTTTTAGGATACATCGACGATCACAAAATCTTGACGATGTAAATAACTCCATTGTTCAGGTTCAAAACTGGTTTACGGTGAATAATTTGGCATTAAATGAAAAAAAAACCAAATGCATTAGATTCACTTTACCGAACGTTAGAAGTAGCATATGTGACGTAGTATTGAATGGTGAAAAACTAGAATTTGTTAGTCAAACGGTCTTCTTAGGAATCACGCTAGACGAAAAACTGCAATGGGGGCCTCACATAACATCTCTTGCGGGACGGCTAAGCTCAGCAGCTTATGCTGTTAGAAAGATACGACAATTAACAAATGTAGAAACTGCGCGTTTGGTCTATTTTAGCTATTTTCATAGCATTATGTCGTATGGCATTTTATTGTGGGGTAGGGCTGCTGACATTGAATCTATTTTTATTTTACAAAAGAGAGCTGTCAGAGCCATTTATAATTTACATTGCCGCGAGTCTCTTAGGGATCTGTTTAAAAAGATTAATATTATGACGGTACCCTGCCAATTTATTTATGAGAATATTATGTACGTTAGAAAAAATCGAGAAATGTTTTGTAAAGTCGGTGATAGACACAATTTTAACACTAGGAATAAAGATAAAATAGCTCAACCTTATTATAGACTGTCTAAAGTAAAAACATCTTTTATGGGGTACTGTGTTAAATGTTATAACAAAATTCCTTTTGAAATATTAAATCTTAACGAAAGGAAATTCAAAACACATATTAAGAATACACTCTGTCAACAAGCATATTATAAATTAGATGATTATATAGCAGATAAAAATGCTTGGAAACATGCTGGACCTGCTCCATAGGATAATTCACAGTGTAGACAAAACCAAACAGGTTGCTAATTCAAACAGACAATGATTAACTGCTCTTTACATTAGAAATTATACACACATATATATATATTTTAGTTATACATTGCGCTGGCTCACACATTATTTTCATTGTTTGAGGAATGTAGTTTAATTGTGAACATGTGAACACTATGCTCGCGAACATTATAAAGCTTCCATTTCCTAATTTAAGTATATAAAAAGTAAAGTTTTTTTTATTATATACATGTAATTTTTGACGGAAATGGTTTTTGGATTATATTCATTTTAAATCACGCCTAACCATGTAAAAAAAAAAACTTTGTAATACGACTATTTTTTAAAAAGAGTAAGTATGGAGTTTCTTGCCCATTCTTCTCCATACGTAACAACATTTCCGAATGGGCGGTAGATTCACTTTTGTTTTATAAGTATGACGTTTCAAAGTGCCTTTTTTGGTCTAATGGAAATAAATGATTTGACTTTGACTTTGAAGAGAGTTCGGGCACCACAGACCACGTCAAGAGCGCTTTGCGCTTTCCTCGAGTACGTAGCAGTTGTGAGGGCCACACTAAGGAGGTAAACCTCAGAACCTGCAACAAAATTATGCTGACTTTCCAGCGCAAAACAGAGGGTCTACTAAGCTAAGAGTACTGCTTGAGGAAGCGGGCGGCTGTGTACGACAACGCCACATCTCAAGTTATCGGAGGAGAAATGACGGGATCGTACATGGCAGCCTATAGCGCAAAGTATGGCTTTGTGACTCTGGGCAAAGAAGAAACGGAGCGAAATGGCAAGCCTAAATTTCAAGTGGCAGACGACGACCCGATAGTCACTACCGGCGAATGCACCAAAATCAATAAAAATGGCACAGTCCGTTTCTGGGACCTCAGACACCTTAGCGTCGATGGAAGCTTGGGCGGTACCCAATATCAGGTGGATAAACGGGGTGCGGGGCTGCGGCAAAACTACTAGGTGATAGAATTCTTTCGAAATTCGCTCGTCTGAGCATGAACAACGCTGATTGGTGCGTGCGCATTGTCGCGTATACATGCATGCGCCCACTAGCAAACCTACGCGTCACACAAAAAAAAGAACACTATAATTTCGCTTTCTTTTTCTTCTTCTTCAACTTCCGATATAAGTCTAACATTTTACACACGTTTCAGTTACGAGAGTCAACTGTCAAGTGCACCAATAGCTCTACTGTTGCCATAGCCCATTATCGGCGAATTGGCGAATCCGCGCGCATTTCTGCGGTTTCGCTTTAGTTGTAAAAAATTTGACGCTTCGATGCGCTTCGACTCTGCGCTAGTATAAATTGACTCTAAGACGACTGAAGCTGCCAAAGATCTCGGAGAAAAGCTTGCGTACCGTTTGGGAGATCATTCTAAGATACACCTTTGTCTATGGCCTCAATCTTAGTCAACGGGTTCAAGCCGAAGTGTGGTGCAAGCAAAGTAGTCCTTTTTAAAAAAAAATTCAAAATTCAAATTCAAGGCATTTATTTCACTTAGACCAGTTATAGGCACTTATGAATTGTCAAAGAGTCGGACGGTCAGTCAGAAAAGTGACGCTAATTGGAGACGTGGAGACTATCGGAGACGTGAATCAGTTACCATTTTTGGACAGACAGAACCTTTTCTGAGACTGGAGCTGCTCTGCGCCCACCGACATCCGATGGACGTGGCATTTGCACTCAGTGAGATATACTCCGGTATATACTCCTCAAAAACGTCGCTGTCGCAGATACACTCCCTGAAAGAGAAGGGTTATACAGGAGCGCAAATACCGACCACCGCCCAAAACACCCTATTCTTGGCCCACACTGATCAGCCAGGGATACGGGTCTGATGAGGGGTCGCGCTCCGTAACCATTCACGAGGCCCAGGGATTGACTTGCGACAGCGTCATCGTCGCGAACACCAAGTCCAGGAGGCTAGACATCCACGACAGTGTCTCCCACGCGGTAGTGGCGGTGTCGATACATACGGTCAGCTGCGTCTATTACACCGATGACGCCGATGATGCCACGGCCGCTTAATGAGGAAAGCTATGGATGCGCCAACAAAAACGGTCGTCGAAAACAATCTCAAGACGGCCATGCAGAATTGAGCGCTCTTCTAGCGCTACCTAAATCCCTGGTCGCTAGCGGAAAATGAGCCCACACCTGATCCCAAAATAAAGAAATTTGTCCCAAAAATTCCAAAACCTAGTGCCATAGAAATTGTAATAGACAATAAGAAACATTAGTGTCGCCGCCCGCGGGGCGTGTCTGCCTAGGTGCATGTTCTCACGCGGCTAAAAAAAAATGAAAATATTATGTATACATAAATATATTAAGCAATGGACCCACGTAGTTTTTATTTTAGTTATAGTTGGACCAGGCTAAGTTTTAAAATGCTTTTATTAAAGAAAATGGCTCAGTAGTTTTTAATAATAAACATGCCTGGTTTTATCCAATTCAGGGCCAGCTGCACATAGCAAATAAAAAATATTTGTTTATTTGGCGTGTGGCCTGGCTTTGAATATACTACAAAAACTGAAAAAAATATATATAGAGATAACCTTTTCTGAATGAAAAATGCTACCTAATTGGAGAAATTTTATACTGTTTGCGTTCTCCCCGAAATTTTAGATTCTAGACAGTCCAGATCGATGTCCTTGAGGGAAATTGTATTATAATAACTATTTCATATTTTTTATTAAATGCACTTGCTCGTGCCTCGAATAATAAAGTAAAAATAAAATAAGACAAACTCACTTTCGCATTAATAATATAAGTTAGGTAAGATATAGTTATATTACCTATATGCTGTAAGTTTCACTGTCCTATAATATTTTTATTTTATTATCATAATAACACGTTCCATATCTTGCATTTTTTTCTCAAATTAAATCGTAAGTAAACTGAACCGTGTTACGCACCCCTGTCTCTGCACGTGTGTGTATCGAGAAGCGTGCGTCGCGCACACAGGCACACTCACCGCCAGTTTCAACTGTTTTTTGAGTTACACAATTTTGCGAGAACGCTCTTAAAATAAACCTTGTTTAATTTTAAAGTTAGATAAAGTTAAATTTAAAAAAAACTTAGAAGAAGAGGAAAAACTCAACAAAATTTCAATTTAACTTTATTTTTGAAATTTCAAAACCTAAACAACAAAACAATTTTTTTTTATAAAAATAGTTGAAAACTTAAAATTAATAATTCGTGGATCCACCTAAGACTCTCCTGACAAATCTGGAGCGGTTCTGCATACTCAAAACAAGGGTGTCAATATCCTGTTGTGGAATACTGTCCCATAATTGCCGTTTCTGAAGCCATGAAGACCAGTCAGAGCGTAATATCCAGGCTTTGGTCATGTTATCGTGTCACGGAGGAAGTGGTGGAACGGCACCGAGGACCTCAACGCATTACAACACATGTACAGGACCGATTCTTAGTAAATGCTGCACGAAGTCAACTAAATGCAGCGGCGATGCAATTGGTTTAAAGGCTACAGAGAGAGTATGGTTTGCTGGTAAGCGGTCAAACTTTGAGAAGGCGACTGCATGAAGTCAATCTACGTGCTCGTAGGCCATTTTGGGTATCAGCACTAAGGAGAGGTAATCGAGGAAGAAGATTACAATAGGCTATTGCACACGAAAACTGGAACCATTCTCAATGGTCACTTGTGCTTTTCACTGATGAATCTAGGTTTGGATTTCATCCTGATTCGCGAAGAGTACGCGTTTGGAGAAAACCTGGACGTTGGAATCGACTGCAGCACCCACAACAAGTTCATGCATATTAAGGTGGCACGATTATGGTTTGGGCAGGAATTCGTCTCGGCGGTAGAACGGACCTCGTTTGGATACAAGGCAATATGACTGCTCGAAAATACCGAGATGAGGTGCTAGAGCCTGTAATCTTGCCCCACAAACAGCAAATGGGACAAAATTTCCAGCTAATGCACGACAATGCCCGTCCACATACGGCGCGTATCGTTACAAGTTGGTTACAACAGCATGTTATCCAAGCTTTAGACCGGCCTGCATAATCCCCTGACTTAAATCCTATTGAGCATGCCTGGAATATGCTTCAGAGAAGAGCTCGTAGGAATTTCCCTGTTGATATTGTGCATCAAAACCAGCTTTTCTTGCATCTTAGCAGGATTTGGGACAGTACTCCACAACAGGATATTGACACCCTTGTTTTGAGTATGCAGAACCGCTGCAGATGTGTCAGGAGAGTCTTAGGTGGATCCACGGAATATTAATTTTAAGTTTTCAAGAATTTTTATAAAAAAAATTGTTGTTTTGTTTAAGTTTTGATGTTTCAAAAATAAAGTTAAGATTGAAATTTTGTTTGAGTTTTTCCTCTTCTTCTAAGTTTTTTTTTAAATTTAACTTTATCTAAAAGTTTATTATCAGATTAAATAGTCTATTAAACAAGATTTATTTTAATGTGTACATGTTTTAACAAAAAGTTAATAGAATTTTAGTAATTTAGGTTTAATTGAAATATTCCTAGACACTTTTGATGTGTGTATATTAATTATGTGGTGTCGTTATGCTGTGATCTTACTACATACAATTTGACCAATTAGATTTTGCACCAGAAAACAAATACCTACTATTCTAAGCGTTCTCCTAGTTCCTCAATAATTCTAGCAGATCTGTCTGTCTGTTTAACCTCATTAAAGAATCAGCCTACCGTCTGTACTTGGCGCGGTCAAGTAAGAAACGTCTACCCGGTGCATTGACCCCGACCAACAGTACCACTTCCGTTTCCGCAGAACGTCTGCCCGATTCGAATTTCGAAGTGACAGTGATTGGCTGTGACGAGTTTGTGGAAGAAGGCCCATTGTTTTAGGATTTGTCGTAAATTCTACGAAAATACTGAGTTGGAAATGAGACGGTTAGTTAAATGTACCAGAGTTTGCCCACACTACAAGAATTGCGCACAATTTAAAGATTGCCTCTGAAGGTTGTCCGCTGCCTGGTTATAATATAATCTTATATACTAAATTCTCGTGTCACAATGTTAGTTACCTTACTCCTCCGAAACGGCTTTACCGATTTTTACCAAACTTTATATGCATATTCAGTAGGTTTGAGAATCGGTTACTATCTATTTTTCATACCCCTAAGTGATAAGGGTTGTTCACCCGTATCATTTTTAACGCGAGGGAAACCGCGGGAGGCAGCTAGTTTATTTATAATATCTCATCATTTTCTTCTTCCTTATTTCAACTTCTCCATTCCAACCGGATTCAACTAAATACCAATGTTTTTAAAGGAACGACCGCCACTCAGTACTTATATAAAATGCCGGGCATTATGTAAACGGCGCATTCATTCAAAATGCCAGCGACATAATATGAATCGACTCCCACTGCAGCTCAACATACTAACTCAATAATCGATCCTGAGACACCATTTCTATCAGCCAATTTTTCAGTTTCGAGTCGTAATTTGAATACAAAATTACATCTACCTAGATTATTTACTTAACATACATAAGTAAGTAATACTAATAATAATAAGTACATACATAAGTGTAAATGACGTATCCGCTCGTTGTTTAGGCGCGCCGCACACTCTGCGGCCGTGAGAAAGGCCGCGGCACACGGCGCGTTTGTCATACCAATAAGGTTTTAGTAACGAACTTGTGGTGTGGTGACGAGCTTAAAGATATATATGTTGTTTACGTAGAGGTTGTGTGGTTAGTCTTTTATTGATATTTTGTAGCCATCTATCAAAAATCATACAAAATGCTTGCGACATAATATGAATCGACTTATGGCGGCTCAACATACTAACTTGAAAATCAAAACTAATGGCGAGATAAATAGACGTTACGAAGCACGTACTTTGGCTTAGCTACGTTCCGTCTCTATCGTGCACTTGACGTTTGGCAGTTGTGTAGCAGTGACAGATATAGTGCTAAGCCACAAGACAGTGCTTAGTAACGTCACAAGACTCCACTTTTATCAAACGATTCTTGAGTTTCGAGTCGTTATTTGAATACAAATAATTTTGTCTAAGTTATTTACTTAAAGAACCATACCCAAGTGTAAATGACGTATTCCGCGCGTAGTTTAGGCGCGCCGCACACTCTGCGGCCGTGAGAAAGGCGGCACTACACAGCGCGTTTGTCATACCAATAAGGTTTTACTAACGAGCTTGTGGTATGGTGACGAACTTAGAGATAAATGTTGTTTACGTAGAGGTTGTGTGGTTGGTCTTTTATTGATGTTTTGGGGCCATCTATAATAACTAAATAAGTATCTTTGGACAAATGTCACTGCTATCTGATGATCTGATCTCAAACCAGACAGAGCCTGTACTATGGTGGTCAGAACTAATATGCATATGTACTTATACAAATATTAATTTATGAATACTTACTCTTAAACACAAAGAACACACCATCCAAATTCCATATCTCTAGGACCAACGGTTTAAGCTGTGCGATGATATACAACATGTCCTGGAATAAACGCACACCACCAGACACCCCAATTAGAATATTATGTTATAATCATAATACATACACTGAATTTTTATTAGTTAAAAACACTGTTTTTTTTTATAAATTTGTTGTACAGATTGTGGGAGAAAATTATAGTCACATCACATTACAAATCTACGCATGCGCACAGTCGCACTTGCATAAGGGTCTAGCGTAGTAGGTATTTCATCCATTTTAGTTTGTTTTGACTGTACAGCGAAAGTGTGCAGTTTACGTAGTTTTAATTATTTTTGGGATAAAATATTACCTATATTAAAAATTACAAAAATCGATTCAGTAAACGATTCTGAACAAACTATTTTCTCAAAGTGCATTAATTCAGTTACACATTGTATAAGCCAGTCAAACAGTCCGTTAGTTTACCATTTTATGTGTACGTTTACGAAGTCCGAATCATGTAGCCAAAATATCTTACCTGTAATATCATTGATTGCATTAAGTAATATTAAAATAGCATTGAGGGTGCAGTAGGTGCGTCACAGGGTAGGGCCACCCCTTATAATTAAGAAATAAAAACCACTAAAACGTGAGGGGTCGACCCCTGTCACTTATGTTAATTTATCAACTTATGGTCCCCATAGGCTGATGGGGGAAAATGCTACGAGCTGTCTTTGAAAGAATGGGCCACACCTTGCCCCGTTTCGGGGTTGGTATAGCCGGTTTTTGATGGATTTGTTTGGATATCCATTTGTGTTGAATGTTAGATCGTCTGTTCGTTTTTCAGGCTGATCTGTCAGCCAATTTCCTAAACATATTAATTGTAATCTCATCTATTTAACAATTGATTGAACTAACTTTGACAGGTTGAAACTGACTTTCAAATATAGACTATTACCTAGTAGGGTCGTAGGGACACTGTAGGGATAAGATTTGGTATATTATAATGAAATATCATACTCTTCCACAGACACACAAGGTTAGACATGTCACACACGCACAGTGCATACCAGTCATTTACATGCTTCACTCTTAATTATAAGAGGATAGGTACTTTCTTTTTTGTTCCGTGGATTACTGAAAATATTTTCATCATAAAAAATAACTGGAAGAAAGGAAACAAGTTTATTTTACACACAAAAACACCATTTTGTCCTCCACAGCTACTCCATAAAAGTCGTAACTTCCTGACTAATACAGAAATCGCTGCCGCTTATCACTAAGCACCACCCCTCCCTTCCGCTGACGCTGACGCGTCTCCTGTTAACTGAATAACAAACATTAGCCCACGCGGTTAGGCGTGGTCTCACTGATAGCGGAGAGCGGGGAGTTTTATTATTGATGTTTTTTTCTACGGTTTTATTTAATGTTTCAACGACCAAGAGACAGCCGGCTGTCGGGCTTCTATTGTCTTTCTATTGTGTCTCAGACCACGTGTGTTCGAAGGTTTAAGAAGTTGACTGACTGACTGATATAAACACACAGACAAAGCTCCTGAGCGTAGGACCGTGAAATTTTAATGTATTCCTTTTAGTAAGGGTTGTAGAAAAGCTAACTCCTAAAGAAAGGATGAACGGGAAAGTCCGTCATTTGGGAAGCATCCCATGATCCCAGTGTAATTGCAACGGTTTTGTGGGGCTTACCTTATATTATAATTTACTTTGTGATTCAAAGATAAATAAATAAATAATAATGATAAATACAGGCATATGAGACATAATTATATTATAAATAAAGAAATGAATCATCATCTCTGTTTGGGATGAAAACCTGTCAGTGAGGCCTCTTGTATTGCAGATGTCTAAAGACAGCAGTGTCTTCATAACACCAGAGGCGTTCATAGATGTTTGCCATCGAGTGATAAAAAAATATAAACACGCGAGCGAATCCGTGGACAATAGCTGTTGCAAAGACATATTTTTTTGCCAGTGAGTGCCGGCATTCTCCAGGATAACATTTAACCTACGCGGAATCAGTATTTAGGTTCAGTTCTGAAATCTCAAGAGATGCGTAGAATGAATTATTAATTATGTAAACTATTACACGTATAATGCTAAGTCTACATAAGTAATGTAGGTCAGCTGTGTTTGTACTGAGATATTCGACTGAAACAATATGTACGTGATTTTAGCTGCTCGTATATGAACAGAATTACAAGACATGCATTGCATAGGTTGCAATTTCTATGTCGTTCGATTGCTTGCCTAAGGTAAATTGTGAAGAGACATTGCAATATTTTACTGTCGCAGATTTCCTCAAAGTAACCCCAGTGATTTTCCTTCCGGGGTTGCTGAATAGTTCTAATAGTTACCCCGGAACACAAAGAGCAACCGAAGGAAACAAGGGTGGGTTTTAGTCAGTACAAGTCTGACACTCCACCTTGCCCCGCCCAGGGCGGGTGAAGACATTTGATGAATTCCCGTCTTCAAAAAACAAACCCCTGATTTACAACTTAATCCTTCGAACACACGTGATTTGAGTCACAATAGAAAGACAATGGTGCTGATTCTCTTGTTCACAAACTTAACTAAATTTCAACTTCAACTTTTATAATTGTTATGACAATCCACCGAATTTTCGGTGATTTTTGCCAATGCCCAGTTTGAAAATAATATTTCAGTTTAAATGACCATTGTACGGTTATTAAATTATAGTTTGGAGATCATACACGTGTTTTTATAACCAAGAACACGAGATGACTCCTTAACTAAATTTTAGTTAAATGCATATTTAAAGATACATTTTAGTTTGTAGTGTGTTTCCTGTCAAATTAGAGAGCGCCTGAAGAAAAATGGCGTATATTTTGTCGCAATTTTTTTAATAGCATCTAAATTATCTACGAAGTGTCTAAATTTGACAGGACTTAACTAAAATATTTTATCTTCTGTCCTTTTCTTAATATAATGGAAAGAGAAATATGCACATAAATTAAATTTAGGTTAGTTTGCTAATAAGAGAATCGGCACCAATAGCAGCCCGACAGCCGGCTATCAGTTGGTCGTTCAAAGGTTACAGCGGGATCATAGGCGTAACTCCCCGCTGTCAGTGCAACCGTACCTCGACTAATATGATTCCGCCCGCGTAGCCTGTCCGTCTGGTTATGGCAATCCTATGAATGGAATATTTTGAACTGGTAATCCTATGGTAATGTACTGATATACAGGTATTGTGTGACGTTCACGTTTGGTGGGGTAAATAGTTTCAAGTAGTGTTACCGTTTTTTGGAGAGATTGATTGCAAAAACTCTCGCGTCAGAAAGAAAAATCTGTTCATTCTCACAGTTCAAAATAAAGTTAAATTAATATTTTTTTACGGTGATAATCAAAAGATGTTTTATACTGACTGTATAAAATTTGCTTAAAAAGTACTGTCCGAAACACCACTTAAAAAGATGAATAATAATGAAATTCCTGCCCCCCTAGATAAGTGGCGTTGTAGAATAGATTGAAGATTAGAATAGAATGTCAAATGTATGGGGTTGACATAAGCTTTTGCAAAATAATTTTTCCATACATTTGACAATCTATTTTATTTCGCTATCTATTCTACAATGCCACTTGCCTAAGGGGGCTGTTTCGACCGAATGACCGAATGTCAGCGGCCGAAACACGTACCTCCTTCAAACAACATAACAAAACAAAAAACTTTACTTCTTATAATATTACTGGGTCGAGTTATGTTGCTGTTTGGCCTATATACTACATAAGTAGGTGTATACTATTCTTATTCTTTCTAGCAGGCACCTTATACAGGGCGCGATTTATCGGCTCTGCTAAATCTGTTTTGATTAAAAAAGTTTGGCAACAAATCCTTATGGTTTACCTTTACCGTAAGAAGTTTAGATTTATTTTAGCGTACTTGAGGGTAGCTCAAAGGTAGAGCGTGTAATTTAATATAACTTACGTTTTCTCGTGCTTTTATTATGTGGAAATTATATGTACTAAGTTTAGTATGTTTCTTAGTTTATCTTCGTCGTCCGTCCATAGATATATTAAAGAAGGAGATATGCCCTGTAGACGAAAATGTATCGGATACCTGTGTCTCCTGTTGTCCCCTACCACTCGGCAACTACTACACGCGCAGTTCAGTAAAAGCAATAGATACGCAGCCGCGCACACACCCGCACTAGCACGTTCAACACAATCAATTATGAACCTTAGAACACCTACACAGCGTGTATTTACCTAGCACCGTACATCTTACACACACATAAACATCGACGGCTATCGTTGTGCTGTGCAAAAGCAATTTATTTTACATTTACGCTAGTGATTGACTAAATCGGAAAATTATCGAAACTTCTATTTATTATCGATCAAATCCTTTTTGGGTTCCCGAAAGAAAAACTAAATAAAAAGATGGCGTAAACAGATAAATTTTGGTTTGTGTAACTTAAAAGCATTTTTGAAATTTATAATTATGAGTAACTACGATGCAGTTATTTATTTTTTACTATGGTATAATACTGATACAAAATGGACATGATGGTCCAGATGCCACGCGACATGCACTTGAACAGTGTTAGGTAAGCCGAGGGAAATATTTAAGGACGCTGTAATATTTGGTCACATATGACTAATAATAATAAAACAAAATATAAACAGGGTAAATATTAGTATTTACTTTGATATTCCAAGCGGGTTAAAACGGTGGACAAATAAAAAAAAATAGCTCTCAAACAATATTTTATTCGTCAGGTGACTTTGTTGTCGATAACCTACGCTAAAGAATTTGCACATGGACATCATTAACTCACGGCAAGAACCAGCGGCCGCATCACGCGATTCTTGCGTTTAGTTAAATATCGTTTTGTGATTTTTACATTGCTTGTCTTGTCACTAAGTGACAAACTTGCGTAGTTGTGAAGGAGCAATGTATTTCAGCAGAAACAATGCAGTCGCTGTGATGCTTAGAAACGAAATAACAAGGAATATTTTTCGATTTGTTATTTTTTATGATTTTAAAGACAAATATAGGAAAAAATATATGGAATGTGATTCCATTATTTACATAGTTTTGGTATCTACTTCACTTTTTGCAAGAAATCGCCGAACAATACGGTATTTTAATTTGTTGACACGATGGCGTTCGAAAGCACACTAGTTCGCGGACACGGCCACTTACGTACGACATGTAGCACGGCTACATGTCGCGCGGACAGCGACACGCCCACTTGCCACTTCTCCTGTTATTTATATTTCTATGCGTCCGTCACTGACATCCCGTGCCTCGGAAAGCACGTAAATCCGCTGGTCCCGGTTGTCATTCGTAGAACTATGACAGTCGTTACGAGCAGACAGAAACCAGAAAACCAATCTAACCAATGGGAATCGTGTCGCCTAGCTAGCTGCTGGGTTATGGACTTGTCAGTGGAGGTCTGATAGGCAGCTTCCCAAAAAACAATGTGGATACCATTGTTTTGTGGGAAGCCGCTGTCTATCAGACCTCCACAAGTCAAGCTAAATCCGGTTAGGCTGGAAGCCGACCCCGATAATCCGATATGCTCTTACACGAGAGGCGCCGTATCCACTGGGCCATCACGTCATTGAGATAAAGAGACTAACCTCATATTAATTGCTTGTTTCTCTATCTTTCCAGATGCACAGTAGTCCTGTACAACGTGCGAAAGAACAGGCAGACGCACGTGTTGAACGCGTGCCGGAAAAGCGTGACATGTGTCGCGTTCTCCCCCGACGGGAGGTACCTGGCGACGGGCGAGTGCGGCCATGCGCCCGCCGTGAGAGTGTGGGATCTGCAGGTAATGACGTCAGCAGTGTTGTGTGTGTGTAACAAGAGCGTGACAGTGACACGTGTCACGTTCTCCCCCGACGGGAGGTACCTGGCGACGGGCGAGTGCGGCCATGCGCCCGCCGTGAGAGTGTGGGATCTGCAGGTAATGACGTCAGCAGTGTTGTGTGTGTGTAACAAGAGCGTGACAGTGACACGTGTCACGTTCTCCCCCGACGGGAGGTACGGTCAGCAAAGTAGATAGGCATGCAGGGCTGTCATCTGCAATTGAGATTTTCTTAAGAACTAATAAATGTATTCAAATGAAATTTAACCTAATTAAATTGTAAAACTAGTCATATTCTACTATAGTTAAAATTTTAATTAGACAATATCCGTGGGTTTTTTATGAAAACTTAAACTGTATCTGACGGTCAGGACCGTCAGATACAGTTTAAGTTTTCATTCAAAGTAGATAAGTATACAGCTGGTATACTTATCTACTTTGCTGACTGTACCTGGCGGCGAGCGAGTGAAATAATATTAAAATGGTTTATTTGTACACAAACAACAAATAGTACAAGACAAGGACTTATGATTGAGTTGTACAACACATGGTTTAAAGTCGAAAACATCTGACTAAACTAGGCAAGAAGTGTGGCCATGCGCCCGCCGTGAAAGTGTGGGAACTGCAGGTAATGACGTCACCAGTTGTTGCCGGGAACCACTGGTATCCAGCTGAATCCGGTTAGGCTGGAAGCCAACTTTAACATAGTTGGGAAAAGGCTAAGGGAGATGGTGATGAGGTTGTTGCCAGGAGTTTATTAACTTAGACTTCTATAGTACATCACTGCAGTGGTCGGCAAAACAGACGTGGCTGAGGCACAGGCACATATACTGTCTATAAATGCCCAGTTTCGGCCTAGGCTGGTAAAGAATTTTTGTCAAATGATGGAAGGAAATAATTAAATCTTACTAATAATTTCACACAAGTTATATTATGTAATATCGCCTCTTTGTTTTTTTTTATGTTTTTTTTATGTAAATTAATTATTTGTTATGTTCGTTTATTTGTTTGTAAACGCACCCACGATATTATGGGCCATGTAAAAAAAGTAAAATAAATACTAAGTTTTGACGTACAACTAACGCCATCTAGTAGCGAGTAGCAACAAACTACACACAACGCCATCTATCGGCGAATTAACTAAACATGTGATGTTATCTATGTTTGTTTACATTTTATTGTTTTGGTTCAACTTGTTTTATGATTTTTGTACATAAATATTAATAAGGATATTTTATTGGTTTCAGGATCCCTCAGCGTCCGGTGCAGTGCAAATAGGAGAGTTTATAGGCCATACGCATGGAGTTAGTTGTGTGGTAAGTTGACTGCTAACAATTTATTATTAACCGCCACTACTAAAAATCAATACCAATTAGATTAAAATATTAACCGCCACTACCAATATCCAATACCAATTATATATGTCTTTAGGGGCAAAAAACAGTTACATGTTTGTTTGTCATTTAGAAAAGAATTTATTGTATAACTTAATACAATAAATTGCTTATCTTCATTTGTGAATAATTTTATTATTCATTTGTTTATTGGTTAAAGATAGTTTAATATGAAAAGACTACTATAAAAAGGAATTTAATATTTTAATATCTTACTTGCATAATAAACAAAATATTTTATTTCATAAAAATGGTTATCTACATAAATACTCAATAGATAATGTTTGTTTAGTTGTTGGTGCGGTTGGGTTTTTTTTTGTAGATGAGAAATCATCAATTGATTTCTTCATCGGGCGGGAGGGAGTGTCAGATTTTTACTGCATTTCTTTTGACTGTCCCAACCACGATACTAACCCAGGGCGAGTGTATCGGACAATGAAAATTATTTGAAACTATCCTCAGAATGTCATTGTTGCTGGTGCTGCCACGTACCACTCTGCTTAACAGCGACGCCACACGCTTACGTCTTATTGTAAGAAAGAAAGAAAGAAAAGAAAGAAATATATTTATTTGGCACACATACAGACAGACACAGAGCAGAAAACCAAATGTTTCAAAAAAAAAAACAATGATAAAAGAATAAAAAAAACTGCGTGTCTCGCGGTTGCGCCAAATAGGTCCAGTTCAGCAAAATGCCAGACAACTACGTTGCCTGACGCTGGTTTTCAACTAAACCCTAAAATCCTATTATCTATTGCGTAAAAGTCATCCGTACCCGCTTCGGCAAACATCGCGGACGCAATGCATAACCGCCACCTACCCTTAAAACCCACCCTTGTTCCTTTGTTTGCCCATTGTTCCGGGGTCGCGGTAACTATTAGAACTATTCCGCAATCCCGGAGGCCCATGGGGTTGATTTCTGAAACTCACAACTCCATTTTTTTTATTTATACTTTGTAATAATTCGTTCCAGGCTTTCTCAACATCATCGAAGTACCTGGTGTCGATAGGGTCGCAACATGACATGATAGTTAACGTGTGGGACTGGCGTGCCAACCTGAAGCTAGCTAGTAATAAGGTAATGTAGCTCTTAAGTGTATAGAAGTAAGATCGAAAGTTCCGCATTCTGTGTTGAGATAGAATTTTCCCCCTTTTTTTGAGTGTCGTGCCCATAATGACCAAACTAATCAGTTATGCTAGGTTTTAGGCTTTTCCAAGAGTTAATATAATAATAATAATATAATAATTTTAATAATAATTTTATTTACGCTCTTTTACAAAGTAGTACATTTATAAACTTATGAATACTTAATAGTACCAAGTTCCAAAGCGATGACTTAATTATCTATATAAAAACTATTTTATTTTTAAGTGTATAATGAGCTAAAGAGTGGAGTGTTAGTACTTCCATTATTTCTTGTAGCGACCTGCCCGAGCTAGGTTAATAAAAACCTGTGTTTCAGGCCATCGTCAGACTAAGCGATTTGTTGTTCATTGGTCCACAGAATTATAAAAATAATTTAGGAATACTTTACTACTTATACAAATACAAATTAAGATATTTCTAATTTATTATTTAGTCCACAAGATTATAACAATAATTTAAAAACTATACTACTTCTTATACAATTACACATTAAGGTTTCTATCTAATCGCCTCTATGTGCCTATTGTTGATCCGGGTTAGTAAATCCTCATAAAGGTCCTTCGCCCTGGGGGATCTGTCAGACTCCTGCTGCCTAATAACAAACCCGAATGGGGCTCGGGCCCCGTATGAATGAAGATATTTGGTTACAGTAGTTTTTATTAATTAATGAACCAATGTACACGGCTCGCATACCAGTTTAGCTGCAAGCTCCGTAACAGTTCACCCAGTAGTTTTAACCAATTGTATTCCGTGGTGCTAGGCAATCTGCCCCCTTACCATGACGTTTAAAAGTAAGATTGTTTTATTTCTGTACCAGAGTGTGCAAGTGACAGCGTTAGACACGTTGTCTAGCGCCGTCTGTTTCCCACTGAAAGTAATATCGAAGTAATACTGCTATAAGGGCTTGTGGTAGGCCCCTGGGCTTCTTCCAGTTGTAATCGCCCCTTTGTGTCTATTGACATAGTTCAGTCTCTTGCTTGTATGTCCATATCTGTATATATCCTGTCCATAAGAGAAGTGGAAACTTATTCTTTCTTACTCCTCTGATGTGCTTTTACGTTGACATATACACTGTTGAATCGTTTCTCCGGGACTCGTCAAGCTTCATTGCTCGGCGCTTTTTTGGTGGACTCCACTGTTGGTTCAGGAGTTGCACTGGTTGGGAATAGTGTGGCGGGATTGTCTACCTGCTTATTTTTTTGGGGGAGTGGGAAATCATCCAATGACTGCTCCCGTCCTGGGTGCGGCGGGGGGGCGTGTGGGGACTTTTACTGACTAAAACCCACTCATGTTCCTTCGGTTGCCCTTTATGTTCCGGGGTCACGGTAACTATTATAAACATTCCGCAACCCCGGCAGTCTAGCTGCTTACTTATTATCACCCAGATGACTAATCAACATTGTATTTTATTCCAGGTGTCGTCTCGTGTGAAAGCAGTGAGTTTCAGCGAGAACGGCAACTACTTCGTTACGGTTGGCTTCAGGCACGTCAAGTTCTGGTATCTGGAGTACTCCAGGAATGCTAAGGTGAGAACCTTCTAGAAATTACGCATTAGATATGCACTGTTTAAATAAAAACATTCAAACACTATCAAATTTTCTTGATTTTTTGTAGATATATTTAGTTTGATTTGTTTGTAGGATGTAAGGGCAAAGTCTCTAATGTTGATTGTAATAAAAGGATTTTAATGTTTATTAAAATTATTTTTAAGTGACAGTACGAATTTAAATAGTACACACAAACATACACATAAAATTTGGTAAAAATATTCTCTATCAATATTAAATGTAGCGAGAGTTCATTGCTAAACACTTTATTTATTTATTTATTTACACTTTATGCACAACGGTACACAGGCGGAATTAATGCCGCAGGCATTTTCTCCCAGTCAACCTATTTTGCTGTATTGTCACTTTAATACGTGACAATACAGCAAAACCTACTTATTTTAGAATTGCAGCACAGTAGTTCTTCTGGTATTTTAAAAAAATTTACATATTTATTTTATTTTTATTTTATTTTGACTTATATACATATTATAATTTAAGCCATTTTCTTGTTCCATTACACATTGCACGCATTCCTCCAACAGCATTTCTGAATCCATATTACTCCCCTGACTCAATTGAGAACCTCCCTTTTTTACAATCTTCTTTCTTATTTCCAGTTCAAAGAGCCAGTACCCCTAATGGGCCGTTCCGCAATACTAGGCGAACAGAAAGACAACGAATTTTGCGACGTAGTGTGCGGGCGAGGTGACGCGGCTGACAGCACGTATGCCATCACGCGGGGCGGCCTGCTCTGCGAGTTCAACAGCCGACGGCTGCTCGACAAGTGGGTGGAGCTGAGGGTAAGCACTGAGGGTAACAGGGAGGGTAAGGACTTGCCGGGGTAAGAGAAGTTAAGAACTCGTCGGGGTAAAATAGGGAGAGTTAACACCCTGTGCAATCGTGTGGGGTAATAGTGAGGGGAGGGTAAGCACTCGCCGGGGTAAAAAGGTGGGTAAGGACTCGCTTGGGTAACAGAGAGAGGCTAAAGTGCATACTATCACGCGGGGCGGCCTGCTCTGCGATTTTAACAGCCGACGGCTGCTCGACAAGTGGATGGAGCTGAGGGTAAGCACTGAGGGTAACGGAGAGGGTCAGGAGTCACTGGGGTAAGAAGAGAGAGGCTAAACACTCGCAGCAATCATGTGGGGTTATAGTGAGGGGAGGGTAAGCACTCGCCGGTGTAACAGGGAAGGTAAGGACTCGCTGGGGTAACAGAAAGAAGGTAAATAGCACTCGATCACGTGGGGCGGTCTGCTCTGCGAGTTCAACAGCCGACGGCTGCTTGACAAGTGGGTGGAGCTGAGGGTAAGCACTCGCCGGGGTAACAGGGAGGGTCAGGAGTCGCTGGGGTAAGAAGCGGGAGGGTGAACACTCGCCGCAATCATTGGGGGTAATGGTGAGGGGAGGGTAAGCACTCGCCGGTGTAACAGGGAAAGTAAGGACTCGCCGGGGTTAGAGAGAGGGAGGGTAAGGAGTCGCCGGGGTAACAGAGAGAGAGAGGGTAAAGAGTCGCCGGGGTATTAGAAAGGAGGAATATTACTCGAGTGGAATAGGAGAGAGGACAAGATATTTAGACGCTTTGAGAAAGGGTACTTAATCGAACACTGCAAGATAAGGGGGTAAGGGGAGGGTAACGACTTGCGTAAGGTAAAAGAAAAGGGATGGACCCACGGTAATTGTGGGTCCTTACTAGGGTAAGATTAGTGGGGTATAATTGAGTGAGGTAAAATAAACTCTGAGGGTAATTACCCGAGTAGAGATAAAAAGTTCTTAAGCTGCACGTGTTGACTAACGTATATTATTTATCTTCAGTTTTATAAAATAAAGTCATATAATGTAAATATTTTTAATTTCCGTCTCCAACAGACCACATCAGCAAACTGCATGGCCATAGGGTCGAACTACATATTCGTGGGGTGCGCGGAGGGCATAGTGCGGTGCTTCGCGCCCGACTCGCTGCGGTACATCACTACGCTGCCTCGCACGCACTATTTAGGTGTCGATGTGGCGCTTGGGACTAATATTAGGTGAGGTTTTAGTTATTTAGTACTTGTATGTTTTATCGTTATATGTTTGGTTAATTGTTAACTGTTGGTTTTCCATCTGAATAAATAAATAATGCTTCGGTGTTGTGGGTTTTTTATAGGTTGTAACTGAAAGGAAAAAAAATGTGTATAAAATTGATAAGGAAAACAACTCCGATATATTTGCTGATCTTTTTTATGTATAATCATTTATTTATAAGTTTTTGACATATAAGTTTCATTAATGTGGTATTTCACAAGTTAGACTTGTATTAAATAAAATATTAGTTATCTCAAAAAAAAATTTAATGGATGAGAGTCAAAAATATAGAACGCATTCCCAAGCACATTTTTTTTTTGGGACTTAGAAATCATCAAATGACTGCTCCCGTCCTGGGTGCGGCGGGAGGGTGTGTCAGACTTTAATTCAGTTATACTTATTCTTTAACATTGTATTTTAAATTTTTTGCTATGATTTTTAAGTGTATTTCATGAGATGGGTAGTTTTGTTTAATGTGTGTGTAACATTGTCTTGAAAATATCTGTAAGGGGTTGTACTTATAGGTTTTATGTAATTAAATTAATTAATAAACTTCCATTATGTTCTCCCCAGCCACATGTTCACACAACCACCAAACGCGCGCTACCCAGACGCAATAGCACTAACATACGACGAACGGAACCACAAGCTAACGTGCGTGTACAACGACCACAGCCTCTACGTGTGGGACGTCAGAGATATCAAGAGGGTAAGTACTCGCCTGGGGTAACAGAGGGTAACAACTCGCAGGTAACAGAGAGGAACCACAAGCTAACGTGCGTGTACAACGACCACAGCCTCTACGTGTGGGACGTCAGAGATATCAAGAGGGTAAGTACTCGCCTGGGGTAACAGAGGGTAACAACTCGCAGGTAACAGAGAGGAACCACAAGCTAACGTGCGTGTACAACGACCACAGCCTCTACGTGTGGGACGTCAGAGATATCAAGAGGGTAAGTACTCGCCTGGGGTAACAGAGGGTAACAATTCGCATAGATAACAGAGAGGAACCACAAGCTAACGTGCGTGTACAACGACCATAGCCTCTACGTGTGGGACGTCAGAGATATCAAGAAGGTAAGTACTCGCCTGGGGTAACAGAGGGTAACAACTCGCAGGTAACAGAGAGGAACCACAAGCTCACGTGCGTGTACAACGACCAAAGCCTCTACGTGTGGGACGTCAGAGATATCAAGAGGGTAAGTACTTGCCTGGGGTAAGAGAGGGTAATAACTCGTCGAAAGAGAGTAAGCCACCTAGAATAAGAGAAAGGTAGGGTGATAACTCGTCTCCGGTAAGAGAGAGGGAAGGTAATAACTGGTCGGGGTAAAAGAGAGGATCCACAGCCTCTTGTATGCTATGTTCGCAAGTTGACGTCGGGGATATTAAGAGGGTACGTTTTGTGTGTTAATAACAGTACCCCATAGTTTTAATTCACTTTAGTTATTTCTGAGACTGAGGGTAAGCTCTCGCCGAAAGGGGGTAAACACTCGCTTAGGATAATAGATAGGATACGATAATAACTCCTCTGAACCAAGGAAGAGAGAGGGTAATTACTCTCTAGAGGTAAGCTCTTTCTTATTTACATTAATTGACCTTATCAACAGAGTTTATAAATGTACTTTTTATATTACAATATTAAATATGTTATATTCTATCTTATTAATAATTATGACCTTATCAACAGAATTATGCTACAATCATTCCGAATCAAATAAAAAAAATTGTTTGTACATTCTTAAAATTTATCATTGTCCACTAGTAGGCAAGTCTCCCTACAGTCATCATTTTCAATTTTATTTGTTTGTATATTTTTCAGAATGTATTATTATCCACAGGTAGGCAAGTTTCATTCCCTAGAATCATCATTTTTTTTTGTTTTGTATTTTTCTCAAAATTGTTATTGTCCACAGGTAGGCAAGTCTCATTCCCTACAACCATCATTTTCAATTTTATTTGTTTGTATATTTCTCAAAATGTATTATTATCCACAGGTAGGCAAGTTTCATTCCCTAGAATCATCATTTAAATTTTTTTTGTTTTGTATTTTTCTCAAAATGTATTATTATCCACAGGTAGGCAAGTCTCACTCAGCGCTGTACCACTCGGCTTGTATCTGGGGCGTGGACATGAACAGCGTGGAGCGGCCCTTACCTCCCGGCACATTCCTCACTTGTTCCAGCGACGATACTGTGCGACTGTGGCAACTTACTCCTACGCCTACTAATATTTATAGTAATGTGAGTATTGTGGCTTAAATAAAATCATTTATTTGAGATTTACAGATAGTAAATTAATTAAATTTTACTAACATACTTATAAGTTTAACCCTTTAACGCACACCCTAACTTTTTTTTTAATTCTTAATATTTTGTGATAAATATATATTCTGTGCCGTAAATCATAATGACATGTTCTTGAAAAAAGACCTGAAAATCTCTGTTTTTCGAGAAAATCACCAAAATCATACGGCCAGTAAACTGGCCATTGAACGTTCTGCGTCACTAACCATCACAGCAATATCACTGGCCAGTAAAATGGACACTAATGAAATCTATTTTATTTTTAGGAAAAGACGATAATAATAATAAAAAAATGTATTTCCTATTCAGCCTTTAATAATAATAGAATTAACATAACGTCTTCGTTTGATGATAACGGCTGTAGCGGTGGAGATGGAGGCGGCTGCGAAGGTGGCGATGGTGGGATAGGCGGTGGTGGTAGAAACAAAAACTCGGTAGTTGTGATGAAGACGGTGTTCCAGAGCATGATCCTTGATTTTGACTACGTGTGCTCACGGTGCTGGTACTAAAACTTTCGTCGAAACAATCATCAGCATCAGAATCACCACCAATGTCTGATTGTGTGGCCTGGTCATCAGTAATACCCACGAAGTCATTCCATTGGTCCTCGTCTAGTGACTCCAACTCCCTATAAGTGTATGTGTGTCTAAAACAATGAGAAAATTACAATGTGTAACTATTACATTACGAATTTCATAAGTACCAAGCAAAAAAACCACCAAAAAATACCCCAAAGGTACATAATAATAGGTTATAACTACCGAACAAGATTGTTTATCGCAAATTTATTACAATATCATAACACATGCTTATATACCCGTTGTAAAACAATATGGTTCATAGGGATTACTCGAAAATAAATACTCAATACAACATCTCAAAGTTAGGTAGGCAATTCTTAGATTATATTTTTTCAACACACCGGTTTGTATTCAATCGCAAATAATGTATGTTTTTCTTATTATCCTCAATTACATTTGCACATAACATCGAAGTATATACTATAAAGGAATAGTTTCACTTACCTTTTCCAAGAAGACATGATTTTTGTTCACCATAAAACTTGTAAACACGTAACGTACACGCGCGATGATAACAAATGTTCCTGCGCGGGTGCACGGTGGCCAGTTCACAGGCCATCTTGAAAAAAGGCGCGAATTTAAAATGTCGCGCGGCGAACTTGAACGCTGGCTAGTTGACGGGCCAGTGTGCTCTAACGCGGGTCGTAAATGTTCATAAGGTTCAATATATAAATAAAAATCTATGAGATAACGACCTTAAAGTGAGTGTCCAGTTTACTGGCCACTTTGTATGAGCCGTCCTATAAAGGGTTAAACCTACTAACATAAAATGTACTTTGTATTCGCTAATGTGTCCTTGGTGTGAAATAAACGTTTCAATTTCAAATTTCATGTAAAGGTCTAAAATACAAGTATCATTCTGTGATCAGCCACATCAGCTTAGACAACTATCTTAACGTAAACGCGACGTTGACAGTGTTAGTTTTTTGTTTCAAACGTGTGTTTCAAGTGTTTTTTTTTTTATTTAATCGTTGTTCAACTTTTGCCTGTAATCTTAAGTTTCTTGCTCGCTCTTCTCCATGGGACCTACTGTCTGTTCTGTCTGACAGACTGACACCTTGACAATTCGAAAGTACTTGTAAATAGTTTATTCGAATAAAATAGTTTTGAGTTTGAGTTTGAATCTCCTCTCGCGCTCCAATGAACAGAGAGGAACGTTGTGATTGTAACTATTGCCAAAAAACGCTTGTCGCACATACGTTAGAGAAACGGCAACGACGACGTAAAACGCAATTTTCTCGGTCTAATTGTTAAAATATGTACGTAAGTTATATTGTACAGTTTTTGCTGGAAAATTGCTTTTTTGAACCATGTGTTTTTCTAGAAATAAACATTTTATTTATTACATTTAAAAGTGGGGCAAAAAATATACATAGTTTATTATTGTGTTTCAGGAGTTGAACAAAGTGTTCTACATCGACCCAGATCTGAAGTTCCTTAAAGACGTTGATCTTACGGCTGATAAGGATAAATCTAAATCTTATGATGACAAGACTGGAGTCAGGTATGTACCGCTGCTCTTCAAATATTTTTTTTATTAACTGAAATCGGAATCTTTTGCTCTGAGAAGAATAAGGCATTTCTTCTTAGATCACCCAAATTTAGGAAACATCGTTACTTTGTAAGTCCAGAGCGCATTTTTAGGGTTCCGTAGTCAACTAGGAACCCTTATAGTTTTGCCATGTCTGTCTGTCTGCCCGTCCGTCCTCGCTTAATCTCTGTGACCGTTAGCACTAGAAAGCTAAAATTTGGTACCAATATGTATATCAACCACGCCGACAAAGTGGTAAAATAAAAATTGGAAAAAAATGTTTTATTGGGGTTTACTAAAATCAGTTTTTGATAATGTCAATAATATCGGAAATAATCGCTCCAAAAGGAAAAATTAAAGCGTCCTCCCTCTAACTTTTGACCCGTAGGTTTAAAAAATATGAAAAAAATCTGGAAAGTAGAACTTTATAAGTACTTATTGGGAAAATTATTTTTAACTTGATAGAAAGAACAGTTTTTGTACAAAAAAGACAAAAAGGTTGTACAAAATAATTTCTGCGTACTTAGTATGTCGACGTAACAAATAGCCTTTTTTTTTAACTTATAAGTAGGAACACTTATTGTGACGAACGGGAAACTACGGAACCCTACATTGAGCGTGGCCCGACACGCTCTTGGCCGGTTTTTTTAAAGACGCTTTCAAATCTTTTGCTGTTTTTGTCACTCTAAAGGCATAAAGTCTTAAAAATTAAGTGACGTTTGAGTATTCGGGGGTTTATCTTTGTTTTGTTTAATAATTTCATCAAGTGAAAAATGTGTGTTCAGTATTTTTGACGGTCTAACGGACGGATTAAAGAGAATGCCTTTTTTGAAAATAGTTATTTATTTGGGGCAAAAAACAGCTCAGGTGTACAAAGAAAACTCTTAAGCTAGGATTTGACAAACTTGTAATCAACACCATTGTTCACGTGTTAACAAAAAAAAAAAATGATAAAACGAATTACGTTACTATATTATGGTTTACTAGCGACCCGCCCCAGCTTCGCACGGGTGTTACAAATCTTTAAAAATCTCAGCTTTTCTCTACTATAATAAGCATGGATTATTATACATATAAACCTTCCTTAAGAATCACTCTATCTATTAAAAAAAAACCGCATCCAAATCCGTTGCGGAGTTTTAAAGATCTAAGCATACATAGGTATAGACAGAGAATAGCGACTTTGTTTTATACTATGTAGTGATATCAGCACAAAACAAAAAAAAAAAAGGGCTAAAATAAGGGATTATCATGGATCTTTTCAAAATTTTCGGAAGTTTATTACAATGTATGCCTTGTCTCCACAGATGCGTCCGCGTGTCCCTAGACGGTCTGCACATAGCGTCGGGCGACCGCGCCGGCAACGTGTGGGTGCACGCGGCGGCCGGCGGAGCCTTACTGCACACCTTGGAGGCGCACGACGCCGAGGTGCTGTGCCTCGAGTACGCCGCCCGGCCTCGCCTGCTCGCCTCCGCCAGTAGAGACCGACTTATACATGTGTTTCAAGTGGATAGGGTGAGTGGGAAACTTAAGACATTGTGGCGACATCTGTAGCCGAATACGGGAACTATGACTGACATCCTACATCGAGTTAGAGTTTGACTAAATCCCGATTATGACTGAATCCCGACTATGACTGAATCCCGACTAAAACCGGTGGGTAGTAGCCCACCAGATACAACACCCGTCTGCTCGGAGGATCCTCTCAAGAAATTGTGGTGACATCTATTGCTCAACACGTGAGCTATAACTGACATTTTACATCGCGGTGTAAGAGTTTGACATTCTTTGAACACACGTGATCCGAGACACAATAGAAAGACAGCCGGCTCACGCATGGTCGTTGAAAAGAAACTACTAGAACTGTTGAGCCACCCACCAGACACAACACCCGTCTGGTCGGAGGATCCTCTTTTTTCAATGGAGGATGAGGGACTTTACACTCTGTTCCTCATACCTCTAAAAGATAAGGAATCTCGGAGCCCTATTCCACTCTCTGGAGACCCATGACGCCGAGGTGCTGTGCCTCGAGTACGCCGCCAAGCCTCGCCTGCTCGCCTCCGCCAGCAGGGACCGGCTTATACATGTGTTTCAAGTGGGATAGGGTGAGTGGAAATTGTTGGAAAACTTAAGATTATGATGACTTCTATTGCTCAACAAGGAAACTTTGCTTCTCTGACTCAACTTCGCCCTCGGCCACACGTAATAATTTTGTTGTATAGGAGTATCCTCATACTCCTAAAAGACAAAAAAATACGAATTTGCAATCTCTCATCCTCTATTAAAAAGCGAGGACTCATCGACGAGACGAGTGTTGTGTCTGAAGGGCTACTGCCAGACTCTAGTCGGGATTTTGTATCAATAGGGATGTTGACTACATCAAAAGAATGACATTCTGTTTAGTCCGTCTGTTAGACAGTCCAAAAATACTGGACACATATTTTTTGCTTGATCAAATTAATAACAAAATACAAAGATAAAGAGCATCAAAGTTCCGGAGAGGGGGCTTGTGACGTCACTTCTGAGTAAAAATTATACAAAGGCGTGACGTTTCACGAAACTTCAACGCACTGTATTGTCGTCATTTTCTGTTTACGAGAAAAAATAAAAAATACGTGTCCCAAATTTTTTGATTATCTAACTGACGGACCAATTACTATTTTTTTGTCATCTCGCCTATTAAATTACAAAGTCGCCACAATAGTAATACCAGCATATTACTGGACGGCTGCAAGGCAAACGCCTCTGCTTATATACTAGGTGGATTTTTGGTCTTGCATGATCCGAGATGATTCTACTTACTACTACGTCTATTCTACAACTTTTATTATGGAACCAACTCTAAAATCTCGTAAAAAATATCAGCTGTTTCATACATTATGGTCGAGAGGGCATTGAACTTTATTTAGATACAGCTGATATTTTTTTTGCGATTTCACCCTAATTGTATTTGAATGTCTGTGGGAAAATAAGCTTATGGTGGGTCAATATTCCAGTTTGTCGATAGTACTTTCGTTCACCGCTCACAATTGACTCCACTAAAATATCCTCTCCATCACCCCAGGGTTACCAGATCATGCAGACGCTGGACGAACACTCGTCTTCGATCACGGCGGTGCGGTTCCTCAGCTCTGGCGCTGGGCTACAGATGGTGTCGTGCGGCGCTGACAAGACTATTCTGTTTAGGCAGTTGAGACATGTAAGTTTTACAATATTATGCTTGTTTTAATATAGGGGTAATCTTTGTAATGTCAGGGGTTGCGGAATAGTTCTAATAGTTACCGCGGCCCCGGAACGTAAAGGGCAACTGAACGAACATGGGTGGGTTTTAGTCAGTAACTCTGACACTCCCTCCCGCCACGCCCCGGAAGAAGGCAATTAATGATTTCTCACCCATAAAAAAAAATCTTTGTAACGTAATAACTATTTTCTCGAGGGATTTTTGGAATAAAAACTATCTCTAGACTATCTCTGTGCCAAATTTCATTTAAATCGGTTTAGTAGACTTCTCTAAAACGTCTTTTGAGTAGAGATGGTTGAAGGGACGGAGACAAAAGCTACTTCTTGTCTCTAGTGCGAGCGAAGCTGCGGACAAAACCGTACTAATATTATAAATGCGAAAGTAACTCTGTCTGTCTCTTCTTTACGCTTAAACCACTAAACCTATTTAAATGAAATTTGGTATATATTCTGGGACCCGAGAAAGGACATAAGATAGTTTTCATCCCGGAAATCCCGCGAAAACTGGAACTATTCCACGCGGACGAAGTCGCGGGCAAAAGCTAGTAGTTTATAATATTAGTATGAATGATTATGATGATATTGTGTTTATTGCAGAGCCAAGACGGCAGCTACCAGTTCCAGCGCGGTCAGAATGTCTCCGGCCGCACCACGCTGTATGACATGGAGGTGGACGCGGGCGGCAGGCACATACTCACTGCTTGTCAGGTAGGTTATATTGTAATTTATCTATAATATGTATGTATTTATAACTTATATAAGTATGTTTATCAGTTGTCTGGTTACCATGGCAGAAGCTCTGCTTAGGCCGTATACAGAAAGAAAGCTGGAAACTTAAAAGCGCTTACCGGCGCTTGTTAGCGCTGGTCCGTTCTACACAAAGGAAGCAGGTTGAAGCAGACTAAGCAAAATGTCGGAATGATTTGCTTGCAGTTGTTATGGCAACGCCCAGCGCTGACAAGCGCGTGTTGAAGCTTGTCGACACCGTTCAGTGCTTATCGGCGCGTGTTCATATATTTTCCTTCGCGGATTACCAGCGCTGACAAGCGCTTATAAGTTTCCAGCTTTCTTTCTGTATACGGCCTTAGTTTGGAATCAGATGACTGTGTGTGAGTTGTCCAAGGATATTTATTTATACTGACCTTACCTATGACTTGTGTGGCTGTAGGTTTAGAAAGAGGCTGTTTAAGCCAAGGTAACGGGCAAGAGCCAGAAAAAAAATCATTCAGAATTAATGTCATAACAATAGGCGAGACCACAAAAAAAAAATAATTAGTCCGTCAGAAAGATTATTAAAAAAATTTGGACACGTATTTTTCTTTTTTCTCGTAAACGAAGAATGACGAAGATACAGTGCGTTAAAGTTGCGCGTGACGTCACGATCAGATACATATTTTGCAGGACGGTGACGTCAAAAACCCCCACTCCGGAACTTTGTTGCTCTTTATCTTTGTATGTTTTTATTAATTTGATCAAGCAATAAATACGTGTCCCGTATTTTTGGCCGATCTATCAGACGGACTAAACAGAATGCCATTTTTTAATGTTGTCGTCATCCCTATTATGTATAACCATAAGTAGCGCTTGTAGTGGTATCGCGAATTCAATCTGAGTCAATTTTTAAAAAGTAGCTTAATTTCTCCCTTCGTTTTAATAGTACATAATAAAAACCGGTCAAGTGCGAGTCGGGCTCGCGCAATGAGGGTTCCGTAAATTGTTTTTTTTTTGTGGAATAGCCACAAATTTACGGTTTTCGGAGTATTTCCTTTACTTGTGCTATATGACATTGCTTCTTGCCAAATTTTATGATTCAAGGTCAATGGAAAGTACCCTATAGGTTTTGATTCCCTTGTAAATGTCTAAATATGCAATATCAACAGCCGTATATTTTTATTGCGTTGATTTAGAAATTTGATTTTTTCACTGCTTTGAGAAATAGCAGACCTGAGTATGTTATATTAATTTCAGCTTGATATCTCGACGCGTTTCTGAGAAAAAGGGTATTGACAGACAGAGGTCAAACACTCGATAAAAATAAACTTGTGTACCAAGCTGAACTGTATGTTTGTTTGTGTACAGGACCGTAACGTACGCGTATACAGCGCGGCACACGGGAGGCATACGAAGACGTTCAGAGGCACTACTGCTGAGGACGGTACGCTTATCAAGGTAAGCTGATGATGATCATGATGACGACTAGAATCTACTATTATTATTTTTAAATGTAATTGACGTTCCATAGTGCCTCCATTGTGTAGAGGACATAAACAATTTGATTTTGATGATGGTGACAACGGTGATGACGATGATGATGATTTCGACCTCTGTGAAAATGACAATAATGTTGATGACGACAATCTAAGTGCTAAGTGCCTCTTTCAAGCGTTGCAATACGATATTTTACACCATCATCAATTGACTTACTTTTTATGAGCTGTCAAAACGCGATTCTCCCATAGATTATGCATGGAAATGTCACCTTATAAAGTCACTAATTTAACATCTTAGCTGACTTACTATTTATTGATTTCAAAGCAACTAAAAATTGAATTGTGCTCTGCTTGCACTGTACTATGACGATAGTAATGACGAAAAACGTGCTTAAATAATTTATTTCTCTCTCTACAGGTAGCGTTAGACAACAGCGGCATCTACCTAGCCACTTCAAGCACGGACAAGATATTAAGCGTATACGACTATTACTCGGGCGAATGTATGGCCACCATGTACGGCCATTCCGAGATCGTCACCGGACTCAAGTGAGTGTTCAGGAGAATAACAAATTATATTCGTCTCTTTTTCACTTGCAATACTTGAATCATGCCATCCTACTTTGCCCTCTAATTGTATGTGTGCGTTATTGTGCCGTTTTTGAAGATAGAATGTCGTATAAGTAACCTATCTACACCTTTTTACTTCCAATATTATTGATATTTATGGCGACAGCTATCGCAGAACATGTGAACTACAACTGACATTCCTACATCGCGATATAGGAGTCATCGGCGACATAAACACATGTACAGTCAGCAAAAGAGGTATGTTACCAGGGCTGTCAGATACAATTAAAGTTTTGTTCATTAGCCAATGGATATATATTTTAATTAAAATTTCAAATGTAGAAAGTAATTTGTTCTTCTATCCATTTAAATTTAATTTATTTATTATTTGGATATATCAATCGGTGTTCAAGAAAACCTTAATTATATCTTATGGCCCTGGTAACATATCTCTTTTGCTGACCGTACAACAATCCCGATTAGAACCGTCGGGCAGTAGCCCACCAGACACAACACCCGTCTAGTCGGAGGATCCTCCCATTTCATCGGAGGATGAGGGACTTTACACTCTGTCTCTCATACCTCCAAACATTTTTTAACCCCCGACGCAAAAACGACGGTGTGTTATAAGTTTGACGTGTCTGTGTAAATGTGTATGTATCTGTCGTTGGCATCGTAGCTCCCAAACGGATGATCCGATTTTAATGCGGTTTTTTTTGTTTGAAAGGTATATCAGTCGAGAGTGTTCTTAGCTATGTTTGGTGGAAATCGGTTCAGGTCTTCAAGGTCATCAGGTCGTTTGTTAGGTGTGATTGGAATGTTACACGCTCAGTTTGCTTGCAAGCATATGTGGGATCTGACATTTGAAATACTAATGTCTTCTGGAACCACTGAGCTGGTCTGCTGTTAGGGGTTGAAGATAGGAGACGTAACCCTGGACTGCCTTTTAGTAAACCGATCAAGTTTGGGCTCGTTGAATTTGTCAACTAGTTCTCTTTATGTTTCTAATTGACGAGTTTTATGGCCGGGGTTTTTTTTAATTTCAATTTTTTTTTTATATTTATTGCCTCTTCTTCCTCCCAGGTTCACTCCAGACTGCCAGCACCTGATCTCGGCGTCGGGAGACGGCTGTATCTTCGTGTGGAGAGTACCTCATGACATGGTCGTTACTATGCGGGCGAGACTAGCGCAGCAGGCCATACGACAGGGCAAGTGAGTACACGACTAGCTGCAGCTAGAGCACTATTGTTATACAATATCTATACTAATATTATAAAGAGGAAGATTTGTATTTTTGTATCTAAAGAATAAATTTAAAAACTACTGGACCGAATTCAAAAACATATTTTTTTATTAGTAAGCTACATGGTCCCTGAGTAACGTACATAGGCTATATAATATCACGCTATGTCCCACGGGAGCGAAGCAGTAAAAAAATCTAAGGTAACGCGGGTGAAACCGCAAGGAACCGCTAGTGGTTCAATATTATAAATACAAGGTGCATTTTTTCTACTGCAAACCTGATTTTATTATTTTCTATATTGCCTACTATACCCTTTATTTGCGTGTGTGACGGCGCGGTCATAGGACGGTTACAGACTGGCCTCGTTTTAAGAACTATTGTTTTACACTTACCTATACTAAATTGTTGTTTTTTTTTCTAAATACCTACTAATTTTTTGTTGATTTGGGTCACTAACATAATAGCCTCCTGAAAAGTACAAGCAGATTCAAAATACACCATGTTCAGTCAAGCTTCGAATGCATAGAGAAAGCGTACATCGCCCTCAACCCCTTAAAAATTTGCACACGCAGAAGAGCAGTAATAAAAATGTTTTGTGGGCATTTCCATTTAAATGTCACCGGGATTTCCGCAAAGTAACGCTTGGTTTTATAACTTAACCATCCATCCATCCTATGTGAAATTTTGTGAGGATAGATTCTTTACAAATTATCATATTTTATTAAAATCCATACTAATATTATAAATGGGAAAGTGTGTCTGTCTGTCTGTCTGTTTGTCTTTCTTTCACGGCAAAACGGAGCGACGGATTGACGTGATTTTTTAAGTGGAGATAGTTGAAGGGATGGAGAGTAACATAGGCTACTTTTTGTCTAAATAAATAACTAAAAACCCCTGTTTTCCTAACAGAAAAGTGTCAGCCCCCAGTAACGGTATGTCAGGCCTGGACAGCGAGAGTGACTCACACTTCGGCTCTCCGCCGCGAGAGCTGCCTTACGAAGAGAATAAGTTCGGCACGCCGGTTGTTCCTGATTATACGTGAGTATTGCTTCTGTTTCTATCTCCGTCTGTGTGAAAGTCAAATGTTTACTACCACAGTCATATAAAAGTAAATAAGAAAGGAAAACCGTTTATTTGCACATAGTGAGCTATATAAAATGTGTCATATCCCTAGCCTTTTCCCAACTATGTTGAGGTCGGCTTCAGCCTGCCGGATTCAGCAGGATTCCATAGTTCTACGTGCCTATCACACCTTCACCACAGTTACTGGGCGACACGATACCTTTTGGTTAGACTGCCCCCTTACCATGACGTTTAAAGTAAGATTGTTTTAGTCCTGTTGCAGGAGTGTGCAAGTGACAGCGTTAGACACGTTGTCTAGTGCCGTCTCTTTCCCACTGAAAGTAATATCAAAGTAATACTGCTATAAGGGCTTGTGGTACTCCTCCTGGTCAGATTTTCTGGCTTCTGACCACCCGTAACGACTGTAAAAGTTCTATAAATGACAACCAACCGGGACTAACAGCTTTACGTGCTTTCCGAGGCACGGGGTGTCAGTGATGTCCAAGATAAACTTTAGAAAGTACATATGAATCAAAGTGCCAAAGCGCCAATATTTTATACGGACCTCGCGCCTCGGTGCTGTCCCCTAGTGGGATCTATATTTTCACCCTCAAAACACTCCCTAAATATTATGTTATTCTAGACTCCGCATCGGCCGTCTTCAAACGTGATATAAAATCAGAGAAGACCTCTCCCAATTCTGGTTTTTTCAAAAATTGTTTTGTTTTTGTTTGTTTTGTTTTGGTAATTTATTTTACTTAAAATATGGTCGACTTTGAACTTAAATAAAATTAAGGGGAATGGTCCCGCAGGTTTGGTGCCATAATAAAAAATGTTTACAAGAACAAGATCTAACAAAATATCATATTATTTTTCTTTGGCTTTCTCTTTCTCTGACTTTCAAAATTAGCCTAATATGGGTTTTGTCCTTTACGTCAATAATTTTCTCCCTTTTGACTAAAGGCCCTAAACACGAAACAATACTATACGCTTTGACACTTTCTGTCAAAAATTGCAGAGATCCTACATTTTCTTCTTGTATTTTTCAGTGCTTTCACCTAGTGAAATTGTATTTTAATAGGTGTTAATGAAGGTGAAAATATGCCCATTTTCACCCTCATTATCACCTATTTTTTATTTTTTGGTGAGTGGGAAATCATCAAATGACTGCTTTCGTCCTGGGCGGGTCGGGAGGGCGTGTCAGGCTTTTACCAACTAAAACCCACTCATGTTTCTTCGGTTGCACTTTATGTTCCGGGGTCACGGTAACTATTATAAACATTCCGCAACCCCGGCAAACATTTTAATGCAAATATAATGTTCTTTTAGGCTCCGTATCGGCCGTCTTCCAACCTGGGCCAAGAAGAGCCTGGGCGACGAGGCGCCGGGGGCGGAGGCTCCGGCTCCCGAGCCGCCCGCGCGCGGGAAGTGGGCCACCAGGATCAACCCGCATACTGGTATGATACCACTGACAATTTAGTATTATGGAATATTATGTTTATATAATTTTTTGTGGGTGGGAAACCATCGAATCGTAATTCGATGTACACCGCTGTGTGTGTTCTTCTCCATAGAGATCTACGTTTTGGAACAGGCAATTAGCGTCATTTTTCTTTTCTACCGACTAACCGACCGACTCTTTGACAATTCATAAGTACCTGTAAATGGTCTAAGTGAAATAAATGCTTTGAATTTTGAATTTTGTACAGCGCTGTTTTGCGCTTGGCCGTGGACTTGAAGAACATCGATGGAAGAAAACAACGTGAATTTATATAGTCATAAAGCTGAAAAGTTTATTGTTTCGTTCAACGTGCTAATCTCATGAACTGCATGTTGTCGTAATACAAAAACTATTTTTGTATTGATAGTCTATTAATGGAGGAAGGTAATAGGCTATGTACACCACGCTACGATCTACAGGAACAGAGTACTAATCGAAAACGTGAGTGAAACCGCAGGGATAGTTACTCGTAATATTAGTCAGAAATCACCAATCTGTCTCAATCAAGCGGAGTGATCTATACTCGTGCCTTCTCGGTATGAGAAGAGGCGTTGGCTCCGAAGTGGGATAATGTTCAAGTGGTAGAGTGTCCGAAGTGGGATTATCTGTCGGTATTAACTTTTCGACGACCAAGCGACAGCTGGCTGTCGGGCTTCTATTGTCTTTCTATTGTGTCTCAAATCACGTGTGTTCGAAGGTTTAATATTATTGAATTATTTGTCTTTCAGCAGAAAAACGCGGCGACTCAGACGGATCTAAAGACAGTTCTCTTGACAGTGGTACCGACACACGATACATAGAGAAACGGAAAGATCAGACCAGCGTTAAGCAGGTTAGTGTCTTATGTGTATGGGTGTTGAGTCTATTTTACAGAACGCGGTTGTTTGGACATCGAGGTTCAGAAAATATTGATGTACAAGACATCGTAATTCGGTTTAAACAATTTTTTCCACGCTGACTGTCTGAGAAATCAAACGAGTTTTTTTTTTGTTTCTGTAAGTACAGGAAAGCTTTTTCATTGGTCGGTGTATATTGTTTTTTTTTTATAATATTGTTTGTAGTTACTCAAATCTGTAATACAATTAGTTTCTGAATCTCGATGGACAATATCTTCTATCTTGGTAAACAAATATAGTTTTACTCGAAAAATAAACATTTAGTATTTGTTTACTAAATGAAGGATAAATACGAAAGGTCTATGTGTGTTGGTTATGCGGGCCATACACTTAATAATACTTGCACAAGTAAGCGCAAAATCGTCATATTTTGCGCAGTGGTTGGGCCATTGACCCTATGTGAGGTTCGATACCCGCAGCGTATGTGAGTTTAAACCTTTTTAAACATTCTCACGATATTGTATAAAATTTAGGATAGGGAAAGCGCTTTTTTTTAAAGACAAGGCTTTTTTTTAGCTCTAAAAATTAAAAAGCTTTTTACTTGCTTTGAAATGTATTAATAGTTGGTCAATAATGTTCGTAAAAGAAATGGCATACCATTTTATGGAGACGCGCGTTTTGAACGCCCAAGCTCAGTTTACGTACGTCAATTAACCTTTCAACAACCAAGCGACAGCCGGCTGTCGCGCAGATATTGTCTTTCTATTGTGTCTCGGATCACGTGTGTTCGAAGGATTAATTGGTGGTGTCAAATACACTATCACCACAAACATATTTGTGCAAGTATTTTAGGTGCATGGCCCACATTAGTGACTATGTAGAAATGTAAATTTTTTGATGTAATTACCAACAAACTTAGATTTGGGATCATCTTACGCTCTTTGAAAGATGATCAGTAAATAGGCGAGACGACAAAAAAAACTATATATTCCGTCAGTTAGATTATAAAAAAAATTGGACACGTATTTTTTCTATTTTATCGTAAACGAAAAATGACGACGATACAGTGCGTTGAAGTTTCGCGTGAAGTCACGCGTCACAATTTTTACTGAACAGTGACGTCACAAGCTCCCGGACTATGATGCTTTTTATCTTTGTATTTTTTATTCATTTGATCAAGTGAAAAATACGTGCCCGTATTTTTGGACGATCTGATGGATGGACTAAACATAATGCCATTTTTTTACGCAGTCGTCATCTATATATATTTTTTTATTTATTGTATACAAATCCACATGGTCACTATATTTCAAACAAGCTGAATATTTTATGGCTAATACTTTATACGGCTCATCATGTGCACTCGCCCTCTCGCCATACTGTGCGAGTGAGAGACTAGATAAAAGATCAACATTTTAAATTCTTTCCTTTAATGTTATTCTACGAGTTTCTGTTGACCTGGCGGTGACGGCGGTAGTGGACAAACAGCTTTATTGCGAGAACTTCTGCAAGTTAAGGTGGCCATTGACGGTAATTTTTCGCGTCAGTCTAGTCGTAAAACTGTGGCGTCACTCCAAATGGTTTAGGCGGCCGACCAACTCTCGAGTGACGATTCGATACTTTTTTTTTGGGGAGTGGGAAATCATCAAATCACTGCTCCCGTCCTGGGTGCGGCGGGAGGGAGTGTCAGACTTTTACTGACTAAAACCCACTCAAGTTCCTTCAGTTGCCCTTTATGTGCCGGGGTCGCAGTAACTATTATAAACATTCTGCAACCCCGGACGATTCGACTCTCACGATCAAATTTTGGATGGACGTCAGTTCAACTGACGCGCCAAAATGACCGTCAATAGTCACCCATAAACACAAGTATTAGCTATAAAATACTCGGCGAATAGTAATTAACATGTTGTGTGTCTAATCACTCATACGGTTGTTGGTATGGTGTTGGTTATTTGGTGATGACGTCATTTTTTGATGTGTACAGTCAACAGCACAAGTTGGCTGTTCATTCTTACATTTTATATTGCAATGTCTGTCGGTCTTTTCGCGGTGAAGTCAAAACCCATGTACGATAAATACCTTTATAAAATAAATAAATATTGTGTCTTACATAGTGAGGATTATTTTTTATATTTTTTATTTAGACTTTTACTGTTGACTGTACTTTTATGTTGATATTCCTGTGAAGTAAGATGGAGTTTGTTATTTTAGTCTATGATAGGCTATTTATTTGTAAGTATTTATTTCGTAGATAAACAAACTCCATAAGTATTTATTCCGTAGGCATACAAACTCCATAATACTTTGCTTTTACTATGATCCTATTTTTTAACGTTTTTCTTTTTTACATTTTGTGAATGGTTTATTTTTTTTTCTTTATTTTTCCCTTAACTTAACTATTAAAAATGGTCTTGGGTTTTTTGATCCCTAATAAATATTTTTTCCTTTTTGTGACTTACAACGCCGAAGATACTTATTTTTAATTACTCACAAAGCTTTTTAGATTTTTTTAAGTTTTTAAGCTTTTAATATATTTTTTTTTAATTTTGAAGTTCCTCGTTTTCTAAAAAAATATATGAAAGGGTAAAATTAAATTTAAAAAATTATACCATTCACTCTGGTTATGGTTAACTTTGAATAGAGGCCGAAATCGCTGAATTTATCACAACTTCCAAGAGTCGAAGCCTTGTTCAGGAACTTTGACGCGACCATGAGAAAAACTTACGATATTCTCACAATCTCGCCACGGGTGGAAAAGGTTTTTTTTTTACGTTTTTTTACTTCATTTGCCATGTTTTGTTCGTACTTTTTTCGCTTTTTACATTCATTTGTCAGAAAATTACAAAAAAAAAACAAAATCATTGTTGATGTCATTGTTTGTTAGTCAAATGCATTTTTTTTCGATGCTTGTGTGATGTTTTGTGCATTTTTTTTGTATTTAGTTTCACGTGTTACATATATTCATGTTTTAGTATTTTTTTGATGGTAGGTTCTTTATTTTTCAAAGTTACGCCTTTGGCATACAATTAGACAACGAAAAGCGTTGGTTTTTATTACATTTTTAATTGTTTAGAATTTCAAAGATATTTCAAAAGAGCGATAAACGCACCTACGTTAATTTTATATTTATTTCGGTAGATTTGTATATAGACTAGGAGGCTATTTTTTGGAACTTTTCAACGTTCGAAAACTGCGTTTTTATCATTTTATTTTTAAAGAGATGGTCATTAGGGCTGTGACTATGACATTTTTAAATAAATAAATTATTTATAGGTTCCCCACTATTTTAGGTTCCCCATTATTTTAGTACTTTTTCCTAATGAGATAAAGACGAATTTTCTTATTTTTTCTGATTGAAACAGCCTTAGTCGTCTACAAGATTATTTTGTTAATCGCATCGCATGATATTCGCATGTGCATGTATATTTGCTTTATTTTTGTGTGCTTTTGTATGTCCGCTAAAAATTGTAATCATCAATATTATTTTGTTTAATGATTTCGTCAAGAAACTTATGAGGATAAATATAAAGATTTATTTATTATTGTAAAGTGATGTTAAGTTCTTAGTATGTGCTCAATGTCATTTTTATATGACTTTTTAAACAATTAGTAATGTATTTTGTTTTATAGGTTCCTATTATTTGCTCATTAATAATTTTTCTTTACGAGTTTCAGACGGAATCATTTTTATTTACATGCACTTTATTTTTTTTTATTTTATTTGCATGTGTTACGGTGAAGAATAATTAGTACGCTATTTTAAAAAAATGTTAATTCATTTATTATATTACTAAAAAAAGCTGACTTGACAGAAGTTGTCCTGTTTTTTTTTTAGTTTCTGCCAACACTTAAAATACAGAACTTTCTGTTTTTCCATAAGTATTTTATTTTTTTGACTACTGCTCCATAGGTCAAAGCGTGATCTTATATACTATTATTCATAATCCGGTATTTGACACCATTACCAATTGACGTACTTTTTATGAGCTGTCAAAACGCAATTTCAAACAAAATTTGTATGCCAATACCAGCTTGTGACGTCACAAGCTAGCAACCCTATTGACTATTTATTGATTTTAAAGCAATTAAAAATCCAATTTTACAGTAAATTAAAAACAAATCCGATGCTTAGGACTAATAAAAAGATAGGTTTTATAAAAAATATGTCTTAGATTTATTGGTTAATAGTGTCAAATACCGTACTCTTGCTATTAAAACAAAAAAAACATCACTCGTTTATTCGTTTTGAACTAGATAAAAAAAAATCAGGAATAAATAAATAAGTACTTAATTATTCTTCATTTTACTTTTTATGTTCCCCACACATATTTATGTTGTTTTATGTTTGTCGACGTTAGGTAACGATTAATTTGTCGAAAAGTCGCACGACTGAGACGCGGACGCGACACCACACCGACGATTCGTCGCTCGGCAGTTTTAAATATGAGGTGCGGTTGGTTTTTTATTTTTTGTTCTTTTTTTTTATTAATATTTATCCCTTTATTGTTTGTGTTTAATTATTACGTAACCTACATCATTAAATAAGACTTTTATGTATTAATTTTAAACGAATGACGAATATAAGGCAACTTTTAACCTTTTGACTGCCAGAGGATGATCGCATCAACGTGTTATCTATCAAGCCATAAATCTTTATTTTTCTAAGTAAAAATAATGTGTTTTGGTAGTATCTTGTGGCTATCAAAGGGTTAAAATTAATCTGATGTGCAAATCATTCAATTTATAGGAAATTGATTATGATTATATAATGAATCACATTGAAAATCATTATATCGAACTTGGCAAAGCCATTTTGGCTTGCTGTGTGACCTTTTTTATTTTCAGTGTAATTTCATGGCTTCATAATGTGATCTGTTCAAGTGGCCTTTTTAGCCTCCCAGGAGTTATCTCTTTGGCAACACAAAAACCACATATTATTAAGAAAGTTTGTGTCCACCCATTTGCCCAGGATCAAGAGTCAACAGAGCACGACGGTGATATCGAGGACATCTCGGACGGGGAACGAACTTCCTCGTCAGAGAGGGGCAATAGGACTACTTACTATCCTGGCAACAATAATGATGAGACTCCTGGGTAAGTTTTTTTAGACGTAACTAGATAATAATAACACCAGCTTATTACTGTCCCACTGCAGGGCAAAGGCCTCTCCTCATACAAAGAAGGCACGAGCATTGATCACCACGCTCGCTCAAGACGGGTTGGCGATTTCGGACTTATATTAACTACAAGTCCAGGTTTCCTCACGATATTTTCCTTCACCGATGTCAGTGATGTCCAAGATAAACTTTAGAAAGTACATATGAATTTAAAAAGTCATATCGGTACTTGCCCGGATTCGAACCCACAATCTCTTAAGTAAGATGCGGGTGCCTTACCCACTGGGCCATCACGACATAAGATGTCAAGTATTGAAATAAATGTAATCTGTGATCTTAGTATGTCTTATAATATTTTTTTTTGTTAAAAGGCTAGTTGTTTTCCTTTAGTTAATTACTTAAACCTATGAGGTATAGGTGTCAATGGTGCCGATTCTCCTATTCACAAACTAACCTAAATTTAAGTTAGTGCATCTTTCTCTTTCTATTTCCTTAAGAAAATGATCAAAAATCAAAATGTCCTGTCAAATTAAGACATTCCAGGTAATTTAGACACGATTAAAAACATGGCTACTAAAAATACGCCAATTTTCTTCAGGCGCTGTCTAGTTTGACAGGACTGAACGAATATGTATCTTCTGTCCTTATCTTAATTAAATGGAAAGAGAAAAATGCACTTAAGGCGCTGTCCATAGCGTACACCTTGTAAAAGTCTAGATTTTCGTCGCAAAGTATCTATACATACCACAAGCCAGAAAAAAATGCAGTGTACAGTCTAATGTATAAATAAAAAACTTAAAAAAAAAAACAATTTACAAATGTGGTCTAGATGTGGTCTAGTACTACGAAAAAAAAATGTTCAAAAAGACCACGTAAAAAAAATGATCGTCTCGAAATTCTCAGTTTTTTTCAGCGACAACCATCATATTTTTTATACCTATAACAAAGAAAATTAAACTAAAGACATATCTGAATATTTTAAAACACAGAACTGTTTTTTTTTAATATTCAATTAAAACTGCAAAATGACTTACATTTTTGCGGACATGCCAAAATATTTTCGACCTTATTTCTATTAATTCGATGCACCACCGCGAATACTTAAAGATTAGCTAGTTCTGCGGATGGCTCACGATGGGTAGCTCGCCGCCCGGCTAGGACCAGGACCGCGTAGACGGCGCGTTTTGTTCCACGCGCGCCTCAAAGAGAAGGAGTCAGCACAGGAAGGGGCCCAACAGGGCCAACGCCTGCCGGGGTTGCGGAATGTTTATAATAGTTACCGTGACCCTGGAACATAAAGGGCAATCGAAGGAACATGAGTGGGTTTTAGTCAGTAAGAGTCTGACTCCCTCCCGCCGCACCCAGGACAGGAGCAGTCATTGGACGATTTCCCACTCACCAAAAAAAAAAAAGATTAGCTACTTACCGCGCCTTAACTTAAGGTTAGGTTAGTTTGTGAATAAGGAAATCAGCACCATTATTGGGGATTAATCATCTAATGGAATTTTGACTTGACTTTACCAGTGAGTTCATGGTGAACGCGATGGACGCGGAACAACTGCGCGAGTCGATGCGTCGCTCCAAGCGCTGGAACGACACGAGACTCGAACTGCCGCCGCCGCACGCCAAGCTCGGCGGCACGCCCGTCGACTCCGATGATGACGAGGTAAGTTTAAGTATCTGATGTATACTATACAAAGTATATTTAGGTCTTGAAAAACCCGCTACGCTAAACTCATCATCTCCCTAGCCTTTTCCCAACTATGTTGCAGTCGGTTTCCAACCTAACCGGATTCAGCTGGATACCAGTGTTTTACTTAAAGCGACTGCCTATCTGACCTCCACAACCCAGTAACTGGGCGACACGATACCTCTTGGTTAGACTGGTCTGAGTTTCTGACTAACCGACTAACAGTAACGACTGTCAAAGTTCTACGAATGACAACCGGGGCCAACGGTTTTACGTGCGCACCGAGGCACGGGATGTCAGTGATGTCCAAGATAAACTTTATAAAGTACATATGAATTGAAAAAGTCACATCGGTACTTGTTTAAGTATCGTTCACTAATTACCAGTCACCCTATAGGTATTCTGCAGAAGTCAGAGGGACCTCCACTGTACTGGGATAACTCTATTTACTTCAAAAAAATAATAGCTGTTTCATACATTATGGTAAGGAGGGCACTGAAGTATTGTTAGAAACGGCTGATATTTTTTTCGATATTTCAGATTTGGTTTCGTAATAAACGTTGTTTGTTTTTACGGTATAGGGTGACTGGTAATAAGTGTACGATACTTAAACTCCTGATTGTGCTCCAGAACTGTGATGCTCTTTATCTTTGTTTTGTTTTATTAATATGATCAAGCAAAAAAACGTATCCAGTTTTTTTGCACAGTTTAATAAACGGACTAAACACAGTGCCTTTTTGATGTTGTCGTTATCCCTACTAGATGTCCGTGTGTGAGCTATCGTAAGATATTTATCTATTTATTGAACTCCCTCAGGTATCAACGCCCTCCGGCGACAACACGGAACGCAATCCGCTGTCGGGCTCCTGCGAGTCGTTAGACACGGTGGGGCGCCGCGAGAAGTACCTCAAGTCCGCCTTCGACAGCCTCAGCGGCGCTGAGATGGAGGCCACGCTTACTGGAGGTGAGCAGACTTCTACATCATCAGAACCATCAGCCAAAAGACGTCCACTGCTGGACCAAAGAGCCCCAAATATTTTCACATGCATCAGTCCTAGGTCACTTGCATCCAACGGGATCAAGACCTTATAATAAAAGAATATATATGTCCCACTCCAGGGCAAAGGCCTCTTCTCATACGGAGAAGGCACGAGCATTGATCACCACGCGCGTTCAATGCGGTGCGGCTATTTCGGACTTTATTCATAACAAAGTCCAGGTTTCGTCACGATGTTTTCTTTCACCGATGTCTGTGGTGTCCAAGATTAACTTTAGAAAATAAAATTTTAAGCATTTATTTCACTTACACCGTCTACAGTAGGGATGTTAAAAAATCGATTATTTGAAAATAATAATCGATTTTTTAACATCCCTAGTCTACAGGCGCTTCTGAATTGTCTGAGTCAGTCTGTTAGTCAGAAAATTTAAGCTGTAGTCTGACCACAATCGCTGTACCGCGCTGCAAGGAAGAGTAGACCTTACCTAAGATCGGAATTGTCGGCCAGATTTTACTATGTTACGCGACGAATATTGTAGAAGTTGAAATGGCATTTTCTGCATTTGTGTATTGGTAAATAAAAAAAACTTAAAGCCATTGACAAACCGGTTTTGAAAATGGTTTTGGCATGTTTTTTTACTTCAAACTTTTTACACCAAGGTGCAAATGCAGACTAAAATGTTTTAGTCAATTTCTACCACCTAACCCATAGTGGTGCAGAGATAACATGGCATGATGTATTGTAAAAAAATAAATCAATACCAGTCTAATCAAAAAAATGAAGTGTGTGCTTTTCAATAGAATACTTGAAAATAATAAGCTATAATAATATGACACCTGAAACAATCACCAATCAAGCGTCGAATGTGAATTCATCTTCGCTTGATTAAAATTAAGCGTAATTTTTTTCGTAGAAGTGGAGTCGGAGTCATCTCGTGTTCTTGGTTATAAGAACACGTGTATGATCACCACTATAATTTATTAACCGAACAATTGTCATTTAAACTGAAATATTATTTTCAAACTGGATATTGGCAGAAATCACCGAAAATTCGGTGGATTGCCAGTACAAATATAAAAGTTGAAGTTGTAGAAGCATCGCAGAGAAGCTAAATAGAAAGAAAAAACTTTTTTATTTGTGTCCTTAGGCAACACGTCGCTATCGTCGCAGCACTTGTCGCGCGCCCCCGCGCCGCCCGCGCCCCCCGCGCGCCCCTCCCCCGCGCCCCGCACGCCCTCCAAGATGCTGGACCCTGAGGCGGCGCGACGACGAGAGGAACTCAACAGGAGGATTCTGGAGACCAGGCGACAGCTTGAGAGCGTATGTATTATATTGAATCATAGTTCATACGAGCCGCATATTGTGCAATTTGAGTTAGTTTGTGTATGAGTTTTTGACTAGTTCAATTTAATCTATGTAACAATTACTTAGTACCTAATGAAGGTTACCCTTACAAAAAATCCGCTAGACGGCAATACGTAGGTGTGACGTCCAACTGCAGCATGATTGGTGAATTCTGTCAATGTCATGTCGTTTTTTTGACATGACATTGTCGGATATGTCAAAAGTTAGACCTCACGCCTGCGTATTGCGGCATCTAGATACATCTAGCGGATTTCTCATACGCTAAAACCCTCATTGTCTAATTTAATCTATGTAACAATTACTTAGTAATTAAATTGAAATAAGATTGTTTTTTTTAGTTTTCTGTGTTTTAGGGTTTCGTATTTTATTTAAATTTGTTAGGATTATGTGTACTAAACTACCGCAATGGGAAACTGTAATGGTAGATTTAGATTCGAAGTAAATAAATATTATACACAGACATTTTCCACGCGGTTTTTCTCAGTGCCAGGCAACGTTTTTTTTTAATATTAATTATCTCCCTAGCCTTTTCCCAACTATGTTGGGGTCGACTTCCAGCCAAACCGGATTCAGCTGGTTACCAGTGTTTTACGTGAAGCGACTGCCTATCAGACCTCCACAACCCAGTAACTGGGCGACACGGTTTTTTTAAATATAAATAAAATATTTAATTTATTTATTTATTTATTTATTTATTTATTTAGAGCATGGAAAACCTACAGCTAAATACATCTAGAATAATAATAGAAGAGTAACTGGTAAGCCAATAACAGGTTCTCGCTTATAGAAATAGAGAAAAAACAGAGAGTGAGTAAACTTACTTATTTAGAAAAAAGGAGATAAACAATTCAAATATATTAAATCTATTGCGGTTCACGAAAGAAACTGAGGCTTAAGCACCTTTTCGCCGAAGCCACAGTGGTGGTAAAAGGGTCCAGATCATGCTGTTTGCACAAACTATTAAAGCTTTTACTTGCACGCACAATAAAACTGTTTTGCCTGTAATTAGATGACGAAGTTGGTATACAGAAGGGTGGATTGTAGCGAAGTGTCTTGTAGGGTACGTTAAAATTGAATTTAGACAACAACTCAGGACTGTCTATATCGTTATTGATGATTTTTAGTAAAAACAGGAAGTCGGCTATTTCTCGACGATTGGTAAGTGGCAATAGATGGTATTTCCTACAGAGTTGGAGATAATCAATCGCATTATATGGAACTTTTTGGTGATAGCAGAGGAACTTAATGAAACGTCTTTGTATGTTCTCGATGCGATCAATATATTTATGATACCGAGGGTTCCATATTTGAGACGCGTATTCAAGCTGACTTCTAACATAAGTGCAATACAATATTTTAAGGGTTTTAGCCTTTGTGAAACTTTTAGAAAGACGCATTATAAAGCCAAGTAATTTAGACGCTTTTCTAATAATAGTGTCAATGTGAGTGTCAAAAATCAGCTTGGAATCGTGGTGTACGCCCAGATCACGTATTGTGTTACATCTAGGCAAAGATTGACCTGCCAAAGTGTAAGAAGTGGGTAACACTGTGCGCTTTCTGGAGTAAGTAATTACCGAACACTTAGAGGGATTGAGATCGAGGTTATTAGCCAGACAATAACCTTCAAGCCGAGACAAGTCAGCCTGGAGTAAAATCTGATCGTCAAGCGATGAAATGCTGGCATAGATTTTCATATCATCCGCAAAACTGAGTAAATAGGACGACTGCAGGCATTGATCGATGTCATTTACATAGATAACAAATAAAAACGGTCCGAGAAGCGAGCCCTGAGGTACTCCACTGGGCACTGAAACCCAGTTCGACATGTAGTTATTGAGCACTACGGCTTGGGCCCTGTTATCTATATAAGATGAAAACCATCTAAAGAGGTTGCCGCGGATACCCGCGCTGTAGAGTTTCCTCAGTAAGATATCATGGTCGATCCGGTCAAATGCCTTACTGTAATCAGTGTAAATGACATCGACCTGCCTACCATTGTCCATAGCATCTGTAATATAGTCATTAAGTAGTACTAGATTAGAGGTCGTAGACCGGCCACGTAAAAAACCATGTTGAAAGGAATTCAATGAGTTAGCAAGAGCAGGATACAGTTGATTATAAATTATTCTCTCAAAGATCTTGGCTATAATGCATAACTTAGAAATGGGCCTGTAGTTTTTGATGTCAGATTTAGATCCCTTTTTATGAACCGGGGTTATGAACGCTGACTTCCATAGTTTTGGTACGACGCCTAGTGACAATGATTTCGTAAACAACAAGGAAATTGGCAGGGCTAGGGAAGATGCGCATTTAATGAGTAGTTTTGCGGATAAGTAGTCGGGGCCAGCACCTTTAGATTGGTCTAAATTACGTAAGAGAGCAGTTACAGTATCAATCGTAATCTTAATGTCATAAATGTCAGTCAGAGGAGAGCAAGCGTACATGGTTGGGATAGACGCAGAATTGGGTGTACTTCTGGTAGGAGAATGAAGAAAGGTAGACTTAAAATAGGTTGAGAACGCCTCACAAATCGAATCACCAGTAAACAGTGACTGGTTCTCAAAGTTGAGTGAACTAGGAATAGCATTGGAATGGTGACGCTTTTTGACATAGGACCAAAAATGCTTTGGATTACTCTTAATACATTCTTCAGTCAAGTTGATGTAACTTTCGTAGCAAGAAGATTCCATAGATTTCACTCTATCACGTAGTAATTTGAAGGTTAGCTCATCAGATTTATTGCCATACAACTTAAACTTTTTATGGAATTTAAATTTTTCTCTGATGGTTCTTATGAGTGATGCGCTATACCAAATAGGGTAGGTGTTTTTGCGTATGAGTTTCTGTGGTATAAACTTGTCTTGAAATTTGACTACAGCCTTCATGAAATACTCAACAGAATCATCCATTGAGCGAGATGAGAATTCACGCTCCCAGTCAACAGAACAGATCGCGCCATTCAAGGACTCGAAATCGCCCTTGCTATAGACGTATTGCAGTCGCGGGGCTTGATCCAACCGTGGTACCTCAAAGGTGTCAATATAAATCAGTAATGCAGGATGGTATGGGTCAATTGGCACTGGTGGGTCGACACACTCACATACACTGACTAGTCTATTCGAAAGAACCAAGTCCAACATTTTACCATACCTATTAGGTATCCCGTTATATTGTCCTAAGTCTAGCGTGCATAATTCATCCGCGAATAAACATTCGTCAACAGAGGAAGGGTTCGTCAGGACGAGCGACGCATCACTAGACGGTGTCCACGCAATTCCACTCATATTAAAATCGCCCACAACTAAGAACATATCGGAGGATTTGTTTAAAATTGTGTTATTCAACTTGTTAAGAAAGTTACAAAGTTGGTTGGAGAACGAGAGGCCCTGATTTTGTTTACATAGGTAGACAACGCAAATAAATAAATTAATATAATCACGCGAATTAGGTTTTAAAAGGCGAATATTAAGCCAAAGGTCCTCCGCTGACGAGTGTAATGTGGGCTGCGGAATAGCCGGCACATCCCTACGAGTTGCGATAAGCACACCTCCACCTCGCGATTGTCCAGTCAAATCATAATCCCTGTCACGGCGCCACACTATGTAACGGTCATCGAACAACTCCGAATCAGAAACACCATCCATTAGCCACGTCTCCGTTAATACAATAATATCGTAGGAGTTTAACGACACCTGACGTAAAAACGTATCTGATTTTGTTCGCAGTCCTCGTACATTTTGATACAAGACAGTCAACTGGCCTTCACTGTTATTAGTCATTGCAAATTACACCAACAATTAAATACACAACAAAATAAAAAATATCATTAAGGCAATACATCCCAAACCAAATAGGTAGTAAGACAATGTAAATTATTGACAGTACATAGAATAGTGGGTAAAAGTGTAAAGTTTGAGTGCAGAAAAAATACGATATTACGTTAATAGTAGGCAATATTGAGCGAGCAAGCCAACAACAATACACCGCGAACGCGGGTGCGAGCGAGATAGGTATGTTTTTAAATATTGGACCTTCAAAGCAAACAGCGCGGTGAGGAGAACAAAAGACCCTCATTAGCGAAGCAGGGGTACTAAACCATTTGTAATAGTGAACCGATGTTTTGAAAAAATTAACTATAAGCATTAACTTAAAAAATAAACTGGAAGAATAATAGAAACTTTTTAAGCAATTTTGTTTAAATCCGTTTGTTTCCTGACAATAAAGGTTCTGCTATTAACGTCTTTACGCACATGTATTTTACCATGCTTGACCCAAACGTAGGCATATTGCTTGTTTTTAGCGGCGATCTTTACTTGACTCAAAAGCTTCTTGGAGTCCGCACTTAGGTGGTCATTGATGTAGACGCGGTGAGGTGTATCTTGGAACCCCAGATCCGAGGAGGAAAGATCCTTATAAGCACGTGCAGCAGCGATAAAGTCTTCCTTAATATACCTATTAAGGAAGCTTAGTATGATCAGTTTCTCGTTTGAGTTGTGCATGGGAACTCTTGATATATAATTAATTTGAGTCACTGGGCAACTGTAATCGATCTTACGACAAACGGCTTCAAAGATTGAGAAAAGATTCTCTTCTTTTTTTAAAGGAACACCTTTGATCTCTACGTTATTAAGTCGAGATCGCTGATCGTGCGAGGAAAGCTCAGACTTAACCGCTGACAACTCAGTTTGAAGAGAGGTGACTTTGTCCTGAAGTTTCTCAAACTCAGACGTTTTGGATTCCAACTGCACAAGTCTGGTGCTGAATTCGTCTAGTCTATTACTGGAAAAATCACACGTAGACTTAAGTTCAGTCAATTCGTCTTTGATTGTCTTAATGTCGTCAAACAGAGCTGGAAGGTTCAGCAACTGGCGCTTCATATCGCGAACCTCTGTTAATATGGTGTCCAAGGAAGCAGGCGGAGAGGGCAAAGCCGGTGAGGATGTTCTACACGTAGGGCATTTCCACTGAGCTCTTCTGTCGTTTCCCAGTTTCCTCCAGCCGACTTCAGTCATATGCGCACAATTAAAGTCCAGGTGTCTTTTACAACCGGGGCATTGTATCCCGTCATTGAATTGGACGTTACAAGCGGCACACGTCTTCATTGTGACTATTGCGAATTAGCGAAAAAAATACAAAAAATAAATTGAATGAGAGACGCAAAAGGTTGTCAATCTATTACTTTACTCCAACAAGCGACAAGCGTACTTTACAAGTAAGTGCTCACACGGTACTGGATTAAATTCAACTAGCTATACTTCCATCTCCATTCCAGGTGGCTTTCCGTTCAAATCTAAAGTCAAGTCAGTCAACAACAGATCTCTCCTACATCCCGGAGAAGGACAGCTCCCGCCGAAGCCGACCGGTCTCCATGGCGATCCCATCCAATTCCAGGCCTTACGGTAAGCTGCTTAACTTTGCCAGTCAGTCACTTTTTGAAGGAAATTGAGTATTCATGTATGGTTGCTGTGATCTGTGGTTTTAATTGTGTTAAAGAAATAAATAAATAAATGTTCGGGTCAATTTACTCACGGCCATCTTGTTTCAAACTAAGCAGAGGTTGTGCTATGGTGACCAAGTAACACATACATATAAATATAAATAAATAAATATTCCTTGGACAACTCACACACGGTCATCTGATCTCTAATTAAGCAGAGCTTGTGTTATGGTAACCAGACAACTGATATACATACATATATAATTTATAAATACATACATATTATAGATACATTACACCCAGACACAGAACAAATAATCTACTCATCACACAAAGTCCGTCCTGGGTGGGAATCGAACCCACGATCTCCGGCTCAGCACATTATAGTTTGACACACAGTTGTGTCAAACATTTATTATGTTAGGTATTTAGTTATCCGCTCCCGTGGATCATAGTGATGGTATATCGCCTATGTATTATCTTTATATATATAATTCTGCTGTACTTGTGTATGTCGTTGAACTCCTCCTAAACGGCTTGACCGATTTAAATGATTTTTTCTGTATGCGTTTGAGTGGCGCCCTGGATGGTTTAGATTCACAAATCAGCCCGGCAGATGGCGCTAATTGCTTGAGAAAGCATGTGATCTCGGAAACGACCCTAACGATTTCGCTGAAATTTGATATGTGGGGGTTTTCGGGGACGAGAAATCGATCTAGCTCAGTTTTATGTCTGAGAAAGCGCATGTTTTCGAGTTTTAAGTTAAAATGTTTGGCGCCCAACGAAGTGGGCACGGGCCAGCTAGTTCTGTATAAACATGGTAAAAGGTCCGTTCAAAGTTTATGCTTAAGAAATATATTGATGTAAGTAGAAATATTGATCTTTTCCTAAGAATTCAGATACCAGATACATGAATACTCAATTTCTGTAAAAATACAGTTATTATTTCAGATTTACGAAATTTTACATTAAAAAGATTTGACGTTAAAAAAAGTTGACATTTAAATATTAAATAAAAAAAACATTGCTAAATTTTACTTTTGACTGTACCATTCATGTGTGATTTCACTAATGTGTGACGTCATTAAAAATTACTTAAAAACGCTTTAAAACCGCGGCCCAATAAAATCTAAACGTTAAGAATTGCTTACCATTTAAAATACACACACAAAAAGCGTTTCTAAGTAATCATCATCGCTATATACTAACAAACACCAAAATTATTTCCCCAACGCTGACCAGGAATATTACCATGCCCGGAAGAGAACCTCGATAGTCTGAACTCAAACTATTTCGATAGTTTGAACCCTTACCTAGACTATCGTAACAAGAATCCCTATGCGATACCGGCCAATTTAAACCATAAGATAATACCGGATTACTTAGATAATGTTGTTCCTTATGTGCCACCACACGCAAATATACCAACGACACAGACAGACAGACGAAATATGCATTTTACAACCTATGACACAAAACCTATGGTCTTCAAAGAACAGCTGCCTCCAAAACAACCCCTAGCCTTCACAGTAGATATGACAAAACCCGTCCAATCGAAAGTATTCAACCGTCTCTTCCCCGAAAAAGAACCACGCGAACCCAAACCACGAAATTTCACGTTAAACCTAACAAAAACTGATGAGAAACCCGCACCGCCCAAGTCTGTAAAACCAGCGCGGAGCATTTTCAAGAATTACAAGTCTTGTCCTGTGTCACCAGTTTCAGAAGAATGTAAGTGGGCTGATAAGGCTAATCAGAAGCCTCAGAAATCTGATACGAACTCTTTAGACCCTAAAAAGAGGAATTCTTTAAGTTTCTTCGTAGGTTTTGATAACAAAAATCTTAGAGACAGTGGGAAAAGTATAGTGGATACTATTAAATCGGATACTGAAAAGATGATAGCAGAAATCACTAAGAAATACGGTGATTTAGACGAATACGATGTAGCTAGAGGTCAGGATGACCTAGACTTGAAACCTACTAAAGAAAAAGACGATGGAAATTTTTCTTCCGATTCCTTAGAAGACTGCAGTCTCAGTCAAGACGCGAGTTGTAAAAACAAACTGTTCTCTAAAAAAGTCTGTAAGAAACATACTAAAAATGTACCGAGACGCGCAGTGTCTAACTATGAAATCTATGGAGGCGAAAAACCAGTTGTACCTGTGAAACCAGCGTATATAGCCAATCAGAAAAGCTCTACTCTACCTAGAAACATGCCTTCGAACCTGGATGATATCGACGAAGATTCTATGAAATACAACTCTAATATGTACAGATGTCAAAGTGTTTTGACCAAGCGATGCGTAACAAGATCTAATGAGTCAGTCCTAAGTGACAATTCTAACTGTTCAAGTATTTCTAATGAAATATTCCTCAAATACGGCAACGAAGTCGCTTTCCAACAAGCTAAGTTCGATAGCAGCAGATACAATTTAAACGATTCGCAGAATTGTTCGTACGAGAATATACACGACACTGAGTATTTAGAGAATCATAGACACAGCAGCGCAAGTTTCTTTTTAAACCAGAAGAAATATATGAAAAACAGTTGCAGTCAAGAATCTGTATTGTCCGATGACTTTTTGGATAATGACAACCAGCTTTGTAGAACTAACTGTAATTCCTTAGAAAGTGTTCTGTCTGATGACTCAGAATGCACTAAAAGTGCGCCCTTGGAAATGCTGTTCGAAGGCGCTAAACCAAAGAAACAGCAGAAGAATCAAAGCATGCCTCGGAATAGCAAAAGCTGTTACGAGTTTGATAACACGTCGAAAAGTTACGGCTCCAGTCCTAACAACGCTTATTTCGGTTACATGTACAACAATTACTTAGGAGATGCCGCCAGCCCTAACTACAGAGAAAGTAAACCTAATACTATAGTAACTAATCCAAAACCACCCGCAAATAAAGTGTACGGCTTTGAAGTTCCAGTGGACGGACATAAAACTGTCACAAGATCTAAAAGTTTATACGACTCTTCGTCCAAACAACCGCCGCCAGCTAAGAATATTGCGTATTATTTCGATGGAAATAATATTCAGCAGTATAATAAAGACAAGAAACTTAGTGATGAAATACCTAGGTTGAATAAGACAGATTACATGGTGAATGCTAGTAAATCTCTACAGCCAAAGTTCGCTGATAAGTACAAAAGTGAAATGACAGGTTGTGAGAAAAACGCCATGGTCAAATCTAAGAGTTGTAGTTTCGAAGTCGTCTTAGAACCGGCTTCAAAGCCGAATCCTTTGAAAAATCTGATGGAGAAACGTAATTCTCACGTCCAAAAGAATTTGGAGAAATTCGAAGAGCAAATAAGAAAGAGTTCGCAGACTAAAGTGAATAAAAACCAATTGAATAAAGATAAGTCTAATGGTAAATACAATAACGCTACTAAGAGCCTCGAAAGAGGTTCAGGGCAGAAGAATAATAATACGAAAATAACCATGGAGTTTGTTCCCCATAAACCGCCTAAACCAATCAAAAGAACCTCTTCTGTTAAACTGAACAACAGACTCAAAGCGGGAATAGAAAAGTCAGGTCTGACATCATCAATATCCTCCCAGTACAAAGCGAAACTAGACGGACTTCACAACAAAAATTATTTAGCCAATAAGAAGCCAGAAGATGCAAATTCAAACGTAGAACCGGATAGCAGCGAAAAACATTTCGACGTATTTGTTAAAGAAAAGGACGTTAATGAAAATAAGTCTGAAATACAAATGGATAGCTTAGAAGTGTACGCGATGCAACGAATGGAACGATTGAAGCAAGTTAGCATGGATTCCCTTGATGTAGACGCTAATGATTTCGCTAAAGACTCCTTAGATTATTACGCTGAACAAGATAATAAATTATACCCTAAGACAGCTAAAGATCAGCTCAATTTAAAACTTGCTAGAAGTGATATGTCTCGACCATCGCACAGCAGACAAAGTGACACCAAAGAAAACATATCGCCAGAAATGACAGATGAAATAAAAAAATACAAAAACATTGAAAGAAAAATAGAAATCATTAACAAATTAGTTGAAATGGAAGAGAAGAGAATTCTGCAAGAGAAGATACTTAAAGAATGGAGAATGAGACCTTTGAAAGCTAACATAAATGACGGGAAAGGTGTAGTGAAGTTGTTATCTAGAAAGTTCGAGAAGTTAGCAACGAAACAATCGTCGACTGTTCACAATTTTGCGTCTTTAACTTTAGAAGAAGCTGACACAGATACCGATACAGCGTCAGACAATAAAGAAATCAAAAGAAATTTAAGCCTTCCAGACATTTTAGATTCAGATCAAATCGGAGGTCTAGTAACCGTTGGAAGAGATATAACAAACGAAGCAGGGAACACAGGACCAGTCGAAGATGTACTGAACAACGCAATACAACCAGAAGTAGGGAACCCACCGAAAAGTCTAAAACAAAGAGTCTACAACGAAATGGTGATACCAAAAACCGATGTTCATTTAGACAGCGAAAATTACGAATCGTCTACCACAAGCTCTAGTTGCACAAACTCGCCAAAAAGACTACATTTTTACGGTTTTAGCAGACCGAAAACGCCATTCAGGAAGATTATTAGAGGTCCTACCCCTAGGTTGTGTATGGAAAACCGTCTGTTTCCGCATAAAATAAGACCGGTGTTGTACGGTTCGCCTAGAGGTTCTTGTTTAGCGAAAAAGGTTCCGGTTCAAAATCCGGTTTTGCCATCGAAATTCTCGCCTACCCCAGGTTTGGGACAGCATGTAACAAAATTTTTTGATGTCGTAACGGTCCCTTTTATTTGCGTTTTGATGTGGAAGCTTTATTTGGGTTTTCATGTATTGGTTCTTTGGTTTTTTTTTAACATAAAAATCTTTAATGTCGAGATAAAAGTTTACAATTATATTGCACTAGTCTCCACACTAGGGTACCCTGTGTCGTGGAGGCTAGTCTCTTTCATCTTACAATAGATGATTTTGATAATCACGGTAGGCACGGTATCTCATCTTCAAAATGTTTCTAATTAAGCTGAATCCCGTGAAGGGATTTTTAGTTTTCTATAAATAACTTAAAGTTTTAAATTAAACTCTTTTCCAAATATATTCAATCTCTAAATTTTATATAGTCCTATACAGGGTCCTGGTTTCAAATCGAATAAGGGCATGCGCAAGGATATTTCTAACAAAGTTAAAGCATAAGGCTGCTCAATTTAAACGGGACTCATTTAAGATAGGCAGCCTATTGAATGACATCAGCTATCTCTACTTTAGAGCATAGTATATTTAAACCTTCGAACACACGTGATTCGAGACACAATAGAAAGAGCAGCGCGACAGCCGGCTGTTGCTTGGTCGTCGAAAGGTTAATAAGTATCATGAACGAATAATTGTGGCGAGATAAGTAGACGTTACTAAGCAGTTTGGCTTAGGCATGTTTCGTCTCTATCGTGCACTTGACGTTTGGCAGTGGTGTAACAGTGACAGGTATAGTGCTAAGCCGAAGTCTGTGCTTAGTAACGTCTATTTATCTCACCATTAGACTATTATCTACTTTAGAAAAATATCTACGAACCAATACCAAAACCCAAAAATAAAAACTTTCCACATAATAAACGTGATATTTTGTGAATTCGCCCGAAATTTTAAACCTAGGTTTTAAATAAAATTACAAGTGCAAATATTATTTATATTTTATACAGCACGGCAGATTCACAACATATCACTGGCATCGCTTTTTATATTATATTGATTTTCAGGATTTTTTTCAGCATGTTTTTTTATAAGATTTTCTCATGCATGCGTGTTACATATTATAATATATTTTGTGCTGTGTGTTTAGTTATAGCAATCTGAATGGTTAAATTGATATTTAAAATCTAGGCGCCTTACTAATAAACGCTGCATAAAGTTATGACAGGTTTATACGTCAAAAAATGTATGGTTACACAGGCTTTATTCATTGCATAACTTTACACAGTGATTTATTAGTAAGGGCATAGTTATTTGGTCAACAATAGTGTAGAAAAAATTGTATTTTTGGCGCCTATAGTAAATTGTTTTTTTTATGCGCACAAGGGACAATGGCGGACAGCAAGACAGTGGTGTGCTCTTATTGGTACTGTAATTAGGTTGCTTTTTGTCCGCTTACAGTTCGATTCCCGTCGCCTAAGAGATCAAGGACTTACGTCCGCTATTGCAATAGTGGTTCAATGATTGATATTTGACGTGCAGCGTCAAACTTTTGACACATTTTCCCATACAAAAATTGTCAAATATTTGGTCAATGCTAACTGATCAGACACGATTGCAATAGCCGACTTGAGCCATTGCACGGAAAAAAAGCAACCTCATTGTAGAACGAATAAGAGCGCACTGCGGGCATTTTGTCCTTCGCTGTACCTCTATGCAGGACCTTAAAATATAAATTATTAATGGCATAGAGCGCATCAAATCATCAAAAAAAAAAACTCTTCTGTTATTCCAAAACATACTTTAGCACTAAAACACTAGAGTACAATTTACAAACCCTTCAGCTCGCTATACGCATGTTACTTATAAGCCGTCATGTCACAGCGAATCGTTCGCAACTCTCCTCGTCTGATCGCGAGGAGGAGGGATCGGGCATGAGGAGGGCCATCTCCCTCTCAGACCTCGCTGCAAAGCCTATGCCGGCGCCGAGGACACCGCAAGGTGCGTTTGGTGGTGGTACTGTGTCTTGTAACAACATGTTTGGTTGGCACTGGGTAGACTTAACTGGGTCTGGTCGGCTCTGGGTAGATTTAACTGGGTTTGGTCGGCTCTGGGTAGATTTAAGAGGGTTTGGTCGGCTCTGGGTAGATTTAACTGGGTCTGGTCGGCTCTGGGTAGACTTAACTGGGTTTGGTCGGCTCTGGGTAGATTTAACTGGGTTTGGTCGGCTCTGGGTAGATTTAACTGGGTTTGGTCGGCTCTGGGTAGATTTAACTGGGTCTGGTCGGCTCTGGGTAGACTTAACTGGGTTTGGTCGGCTCTGGGTAGATTTAACTGGGTTTGGTAGAAAATTAACTAAGTTATGTAGTAAATTAACTGGTTTTCGTAGTGAATTAACTGGGTTTAGTAAAAAAATTAACTGTTTTTGGTAGACTTAACTGGGTTTGGTTGGTTTCGTAAAAAATATACGGTTTTGCGTATAACATTAAATGGGTTTGGTCGATAATTGTGAACCTGGGTACGTAGAAAAGTAACTGGGTTTCCTAGAAAAATAACTGCGTTTGGTAGATATTAATTAAGTATGGTCGTTAATTAACTGGGTGTGGTTGAAATTAACTGGGTTCTATTAGATTTAACTAAGTTCAGTGAAGTTGTTGCAATGGGTTAGTTTATTATAATCACAATCAGCTTGTTTTTGAAAATATAGCATCGTGGCGGAGTAGTTGGGATGGTTCTAATATAATCGATATGGATGGCTCGTTCTACTAATTAAGATTGTATTGTGTTTCTGTCACTCAGATTTGTAATAGCTAGTTTATTCTTAATACATTATTGGTGCAGGTTATTCACAAACTAAAGTAAATTTAAGTTAAATGCATCTTTCTCTTTCCATTTAATTAAGGAAAAGGCAGAAGACTACTATAACTACTTAAAGGACAGAAACTAATATTTTAATAATAGTTAAGTTCTGTCAAACTTAGACACTCCATAGATAATATAGACACGATTTAAAAACATGGCGTCTAAATATACGTCAATTTTCTTCAGGCGCTGTCTAATTTGACAGGATTAAACTAAAATATATCTTCTGTTATTTTCTTTAAGAAATGGAAAGAGAAAGATGCATTTACCTTAAATTTAGTTAAGTTTGTGAACAAGAGAATCAGCACTATTACCTCGAAAACAGTTTCTCAGTACTAGTCTGGAATTTGAAAGTCGGTGATGTTTCAACCCCGTGCTTTCGGAAGCACGTAAAGCCGTTTGCTTTTACATTGTCACACTTGTTTTCGCCCGCATGCGGGCTGGACGCAACTTATCGTATCATACATACTTTTATCGTCGTGCCGGTACACATGACCCCGATAGTCACACTCCGTGGGAATTTTAATAACTTTACTTAACAATGGACGACTCCTGAGATAAATATATGTATTTTACTTAGCACGTAATTTAGCTTAGCTATTTTCCGTCTCTTTCTTGCACTTGTTATTTCAAAGTTGTAAGACAGTGACAAGAACAGTGCCTAACTAAAGCATGCACTAAGTAATACATATTTATTTACATATCTCGTCCTCGATTTTAGTATAATATGTAGTTAGCATGCTATTTGTAAATTAAAAATGTTGACTAATTTAAATTTCTTGGGTTTAGTTCTACCAAAACGAGCTATGTGAAAATGTCAAGAATTTTTAAGTTCATTTAATACATTTTAAATTAAAATGTTTTTATTTTTCGATTATGAAAAACTGTTTTAATCTTTTATGTATAAAGAAACAAGCTATTAACCTGTAATCAACCCACAGCTGAACTATTGAAATTAGAAATACTGCTGGATTAATGAGAGATTGTGGGTTATTATTTTTTGGTAGAACCAAGCTCAATGAAGAATAACATAAGTAATTTTTCTATTAATGCATAATACATTGCTTTTTATGTAGAATTGACTTACTTTATTTATGTTGTTAAGTACAAAGGTGTAGTGTAAATATTCAGTGTTGCTAGTTAGTCTAAATTTATTATTAACTGAAATTTTAATCCCCTTAATTTTAAAGTGTTCAAACACAATTTCTGCATTACTGTAACTATTTAATTCAAGCTCAAAGCTTTATGCCAGAGAATACCAACCCTTCAGTTTTAAAGTAATGAAATTGGCATCCAAAAAAATCGCCAAACGCCAAATCTTCTTTAAGAAAATCTAATCATAAATCACTGGTAACAAAAAAGAAATTAAAAAACAAAAGCTAAGCAATTTTCACATCTACACTAAAGTCCATAAGGTTGGTTCTGGCATAACGCTTTCCTTCCTTCTCTGATCTTCCTTAAACCTCAGGGACCTCGTCGAAGCCTTCGCCGCCTCAGAACGGATCGAGTAGCAAGTCTCCGAGCAATTTCGTGCGACCGGCGCCGCGGTACAACAGCAAGTCTAACATGACCAGGAGTTCTAGTGTTGGAGTCCTTAATCAGGTAAGGACAACATTCAAGTCATTAATTTCCTGCCGGGGTTGCGGAATAGTTCTAATAGTTACCGCGGCCCCGGAACATAAAGGTCAACCGAAGGAACATGGGTGGGTTTTGGTCAGTAAGTCTGACACTCCCTCCTGCCGCATTTCTCATCCATAAGTAAGTCATTAATTTCACTTAGACCATTTACAGGCACTTTGAATTGTAAAAATAATTATTTTCGTTTTCTTAACATACTATATAATGAAATTATGTTTATTATTATTATTATTTTTTGTATGTGTTGAATTTATGACATTTTATGATTTACTCTTGACATTTGTTATTCTATGATTAAATGTAAATGAATGTACCTACTGTATTAATTTTGAATGGACATAATATTATAACCGATTGTTTAGTTTTTAAGGATGTTTTTTGTACACCAGTCATGGTCAAACATGTTGATTCAAAATACTATTTTCCAGCTTTAATAATCACAATTCTGTATTATTACCTACACATGTTTTGCAAATAAATTTATCTTTATCTTTAAAAGAGGGGTGACCCCAAAGGTCACCCCTATGGTTTTTTGGTCCCCCTTGAATATAAATAAGCGTATTCGTCGATCATTCTTTTCAACTGTAATAGGTAGACTGAAATAGACTTTTATTTCTGTTTGTTACTATAATTATGTTATAAAATTTTCCAAATTGTACCAGAGGAGATTCACAAAAAACAGCCCATTTTATTAATTGTTGAATTTTGTTTTACATGTGGATTCTTCTTGTAATTATTCCACAAAGAGTAAGTCTACTTGTTTTTGAGAAATCCATATCCACACTATAATATTAGAAATGTAACTCTGTCTGTCTGTCTGTTTCTACTTCACTCCTAAACCACTGAACCGATTTGAATGAAATTTGGTACAGATATAGTCTGGAACCCGAGAAAGGACATAGGATAGTTTTTTCCCGGAAATCCCCCGGGAACGGGAACTATTATTCCACGCAGATGAAGTCGTGGGCAAAAGCTAGTAAAATATATCTCATCTTATTTCTTTCCAGAGTGACTCTGAATCCGACCCTCAACCCTCGCGACAACAGTCCACCAGGCCCCAAGGTCTGATGAGGCCCACCATCTCCTCCATGAACAAGGCAGCGGCGAACACGGCGCGGCGGCGAGGACTCGCCAACGCGTATAGTGCAGGTTTGATGCTTTCCTAAGGCTACCGTGTGGGTAGAGCTATTTGGACAGATCTGTGTGACTGACGCTTTAAACACCTTATTAAACTTTCGTACACACGTGATTCAAGACACAATAGAAAGACAAAATAGCAGCCCGACAGCCGGCTGTCGGTTGGTCGTCGAAAGGTTAAACGCCATTCTAGATTGGAGTACTAAAAAAACCCAACTGCAGTATCTGAAGTCGGTGGCATTTAATTGTTATTATTTTTTTCTCTTTTTTTTTTCAAATTTATATATCCTGTCACTCAATTTCAATGACACCTCAAAAGTCGAAATCCGTTAAACTGTTTAGGATGTAGAGCGTTCCATAGAATGAGAAATATATATACACGCTCAAAAAATATAACTCTTCTTTCGGCAGTCGGGTAAGAAGCTAGAAATTGCAATATAAAGAAAAATTCTATACATTTTAGAGTGAAACATTTAACTATTTGTTGAAGATTTCCATCATTAGTAGAAAATGGATAGATTGGCATTAAAAAAATATTATGTGCCTTTTCTTGCTAATTACCCATTAATTGAAAATTTGTAGATCAATCTGTCACAATAAAAACAAGGTAGTCTCCAAGGACCATTTTCATGTAGCAACTGTTAAAGCAAAAGGGATGTGGACTACATCAAAAGAATGACATTCTGTTTAGTCCGTCTGTTAGACAGTCCAAAAATACTGGACACATATTTTTTGCTTTATCAAATTAATAACAAAATACAAAGATAAAGAGCATCATAGTTCCGGAGAGGGGGCTTGTGACGTCACTTCTCAGTAAAAAATATACAAAGGCGTGACGTTTCACGAAACTTCAACGCACTGTATTGTCGCCATTTTCTGTTTACGAAAAAAAAAAAGAAAATATACGTGTCCCAAATTTTTTGATTATCTAACTGACGGACTAATTACTTTTTTTTGTCGTCTCGCCTATTCTCCTTACTAAAACGTCTCAACAAAGATAATAGACACATGATATTGCTAAAGTCAGACAGATCTGTAGATAGAACTATTCACATAAGGTATCCTTAAAACTGTATTCAGTATTACTACTATGTAGCTAACTCACAAACTACTAAAGTCACAAGAAATTGACAAATCTCTTATTCCTTTTGTGGCGACATCTAGCGCCGAACACTAGAACTACAACTGACATCCTACATCGCGATTTGTGAGTTTTCGGCGACATGTACAAAATACTAATACCAGAAAACCCAAGAAAACAATGTTTTCTTTTCCAATTTTACAAAGAAACTGATTATTTTGAATAGTCAAAGCTTCAAATGCCGTTTTTGAAACTAGGTGTCAGTCTACCGAAGTACTAAATACACACTAGAGATCTATATTTGAGCCAAATCTGATGAAGAATATTTAATAACAAATCAATGTTTTAAAGAGGACTATTATGTTTGACTTTTACTATGAGACAATACGGTAGTTTCCACCATTATCAATTGACGTACTTTTTATGAGCTGTCAAAACGCCATTCTCCAATAGATTTTGTATGGCAATGGTGATTTATGACGTCACTAAAATAACTACTCAGTTGACTATCTATTTATTGATTTCAAAACAACTAAAAATCAAATTTTATAGCAAATGGAAAATGAACCGAATTTATTAGGCTAAAATTAATAGACGTTTTATAGGAATTGTGTCTAACATTTATTGGTTAATGGTGGAAACTACCCAATTTCATATCAGCTTGTTAAAAAAAAACTTATTTTAGTCGAACGATGGGGCCGGTGTTTCCTAGCTGGACTACTCTGATAAAAAAAACATCCGAGACAAACTCAGAGGTCAAAGTCTCTTTTAAACAATATTGTTTGGGTCAAGTTTTGTTAGGACCATGAAGGTAATAACTTAAGTGATGTCTTGATGAAGAAGCACACAGATTTGAGTGGACCTGTCCAAACAGTGCAGCATTTGTCAAAAGTCGTTTAGCTCAACTAGAAAAAAACGTACGGAGCTCAACGTCTTGACGAACAATACCGAAGTAAGGGCATTCGGGTAGGCCGCATTAAGTCGTCAGTCATTATAAACATACTAGTAATCTTACAACCCACATAGTCCTCAATTAGTGTATAAATAGATGGATAGAGGTCGCGACTTATTAATAAGGATTATGTACCTGTGTATTCAAATAATTCTGCTCGATGGCTAGCATCTATACCTTAACGTTTGTAGGGGATTGGCGCTGATAGCCGAAATACAGGCTTTAGCTAGCCTACTGCGGCTACAGATGTTTAATTCATTTGTGCTGTTATAAAATAGCCTACAAATCTGTCATTATGTGACTTTAAAAATGGATTTAAAATAGATCTTATTATTGTTATTTGTTGTTAAACATTCATCATCTCTGGCTGAAGTATAGCTTTAGTTAGTACATTGACCCCGCACCTCACGCTAACCCACTGCACACAGTGAGCCTCGCGAGCGCGGCTCACGAGGAGTCCAGCTCTGAGGCGGACGAGCGCGCGCACGGCGAATCGTCCGCGACGCCTCGTCCTCGCGCCTCTTCTGTCGACCACACGCAGCGACGGATCGGTGAGTGGGCATTCTCCTTTGTGATTTGTAGGAAGGTCTACGGAAAAGAAGGTAGGTTTTTGAAGACAAGGGTTTTTTGAAATTCCTGGTAAGAAATGGCAAGGAAGGGAAGTCAAGGCTTCCAGGGCAGTGTCAATAGGGGGAAAATAAGCGGGCAGGTGAGGCATCCTTGTAAGAAAGAGGAAAGAAGGGGAGGTCAAGGCTTTCAGAGCGTTGCCAAAAGGGAAATGTTGCAGCTATTTTATTCAAAAATACTTTTATCAATTTGAGCTACACACTCAGGTGTTTTCTATTAACTTGGCTCAACTAGATCCATGTATCAATTTGCGACCCGTCCGCGCTCTTGTGTCTTTTCTGTCGACAAAAATTATTGAAATGACAATTTTTATCCCATTAAATATTTTATACAGGTTAGAAAAATTTAATGAAATTGTGAATAATGAATTATTAAGCTATGTTGTAGTCACTGTAAATAATTTTCCGTGCTGACTTATACAATTTGGTCGTAGGCCGCAGTGGGAGTGAGCGAGACCTGTCTGCTAAAGCGAGAGAGGTGACGGCACGACTGACCTCCAACACACGACAGCGACCCAAACAGGACGCGCCGGCTGAAGCTAACTGTGAGTATTGGTACTTGTAATACGACACGAATAAAAACATATTTTTCTATCCGACTGTTGAAAGGAGGGTTATGTTTTTCGAGCGTATGTATGTTAGTATGTATGGATGTCTCATTTTATGGCACGCTCCTAAACTTAACGGATTTCGTCATAAGTGTCATTGAATTCGTCTCAGTTGTGGGAGTGACATTTAAATATTTCGCAACCCAACCGACTCGGCTTGACATCGGTGACACACGTGAAGCTTCCTCTCACATATTGCGATGTCATATGTATTACGCTGTACACATACAAACTTTCACACTTATAATATTAACCTTTCAACGACCAAATGACAGCCTGATGTCGGGCTGCTATTGTCTTTCTATTGTGTCTTAAATCAAGTGTGTTCGAAGGATTAAGTAGGATCGTATAACGTGTTGTCATCGTTGCAGTATCGTCGTCGCAGCTATGTTCTGCGCTGACAGAACAGCTGACGAAGACGGCGAGTAAGGTGGTGCAGTTGTACGCCAGTCTACAGCGAGAGCCCAACGCCGCTGCTGATATTAGTGGTGAGTTTTATAAGCATAGCATTTACCCTGTTTTACTGTTGTTGATCGGCAAATTGACATAGTTTGTATGGCAAAACCTGGTGGGTTCCATAGAAGTGTTTTATTAGTATTAGAAACAGGAATGATTGACAATTAAATGCGCATTTTCGTGCTTACATTTATTTTAAAACTGTGGATAGATTAATGTGTGTCAAAAATCAAATGTTGGCGGAGAGAAGACTGATGCAATTTAACATAAATGAAAATGACAGAAGAGCATTCTTAAACATTAGCTAAACCGATTGACACAAAATATATTGTGGAAAATAACCAACATAATTTTTTAAATTACTTATTAGACTGTTTTCCTTTAAGGTTGCAATTAAAGTATGGTTTATAAAAATTAAGGTATGGTTAAGGCTCTCTATGAAGACATATGCTTCTAAAAAAGAATCAATTTTAAAATAAAAACTACCTATGAGGTTGTGTGTATAAAAATATTCCTTTCCAATCCCCACAGGCTTAGAAGCAGCAATCTTAGAGACACAAAAGGTCCTCCGCAGCGCGGTATCACGCGCGCAGAACGGAGAACAGGCTCCGAGCAGTTTGTCGTCTACAGACGGAGAGTACCGACTACATGTCGACAGCACGAGACACAAGCTCGAGCACCTCGTGGCCAAAGGTAAGGGACACTGTAATGACTGAGCAGTGTGTCGTCTACAGGAGAGTACCGACTACATGTCGACAGCACGAGACACAAGCTCGAGCACCTCGTGGCCAAAGGTAAGGGACACTGTAATGACTGAGCAGTGTGTCGTCTACAGGAGAGTACCGACTACATGTCGACAGCACGAGACACAAGCTCGAGCACCTCGTGGCCAAAGGTAAGGGACACTGTAATGACTGAGCAGTGTGTCGTCTACAGGAGAGTACCGACTACATGTCGACAGCACGAGACACAAGCTCGAGCACCTCGTGGCCAAAGGTAAGGGACACTGTAATGACTGAGCAGTGTGTCGTCTACAGGAGAGTACCGACTACATGTCGACAGCACGAGACACAAGCTCGAGCACCTCGTGGCCAAAGGTAAGGGACACTGTAATGACTGAGCAGTGTGTCGTCTACAGGAGAGTACCGACTACATGTCGACAGCACGAGACACAAGCTCGAGCACCTCGTGGCCAAAGGTAAGGGACACTGTAATGACTGAGCAGTGTGTCGTCTACAGGAGAGTACCGACTACATGTCGACAGCACGAGACACAAGCTCGAGCACCTCGTGGCCAAAGGTGACGTATTTTGTTACATTAAATAAAGGCATTCTGTTTAGTACATATTTGTCGCTTGATGAATTGTACATAAAATACAAAGATAAAGTTCCGGAGTCTCAGAACTCATCAGAAAAGTTGTCAGAAGCTTGTGACGTCACTGTTCAGAAAAATTGTACAGAAGCGTGACGTCACGCGAAACTACAACGTACTGTATCGTCGTAATTTTTCGTTGATCCCAGGCAGAGCCTTTTATCCGAGGTAAAAAATCGTAATGTATGGTTTGCCCTGGGGGGAACTTCTGCAATCCCCTGTTGCAGATGAATTACACCCCTTTGCTGAACAAACAGTGACACAAAGTTTATCCCACGTGGGAATTAGACGACCTCCAGCTTAGCAGTCAAGGGTGAGAACCCACTAAACCAACAGACCCGTAAATAACAACATTTCCTTTACAGAAGCAACGAACGCAAGCAACCCCGCCATGTCGCTTATAGAGCAATACTCAGACATACTCCTAAACATGATGCAGACAAAAATGGTGAACCAATTCGCCCAGCCTCAGAGCCTGCCGCCCAGCGCCAGGGAACCGCCCAACGAGAGCTAGTACTGACTGTGACTTACTGTGACTTTGTGATACTGTGACGTAAAAGTGTGACGGTGACTGCTGTACTTGAGAAGATCTTGTGAAATATCGCCGAAAATGTAGGAGTGTTTTCGTCGTAGCCAAATTGAAAAGGCTCGTCAAAAATGCAGGTAAAATGTGCATATTTTTGACAAAAAAAATTGCCGAAAAAACGTCACTTAATTTTAAACCTTCTAACTCACGTGATTTGAGACACAATAGAAAGACAATAGCAGTCAGAAAGCCGGCTGTCGCTTGGTCGTCGAAAGATTAAGATGCTCTCAAATCTGTTGCTGTCTTTTTCACTCTAAAAGAATAAAGAGAGTTAAAATTAAGTGACGTTTCGATTCGTGGCGGTTTATTTAGAACGTATGTGATTGTGATGGTATTGGTTGCTGCATAGTGCGACAAATTCTTCGCATTTTGATATCGCATAAAAAGTGGGTCAATTGAGTGAGGTTTTTTATAGCTAAAAGCAATACTGGTCATGTATGGTAAGTCAGTCAGTGGAAAATGCCTTTAGACATTTACAAGTGAGTGCGTAGCGTTAATATATGAAGCGATTCGAATCTATGCGCATACGTCGATGATTTAGTAATTTTAATGTTTGACAGAATTGTGTCCTGCGCGTTAAAATGTCGCAATATTATTGATGGTATTTAATAAAAAAATAAAACAATTTTTAACCGAAATATAATAGTAATAACTACATTTTGTCGTCGAAAAGGACAAGATTGTAAGAAAACTCTGTCCGTTCTATTTCGTCGATTCGATTAAGTCTGCCATTAACGCGGATGCTCGAAAAGTCGATAGCCTAAACAAGCATAAGATAAAATCGTTCGTCGTTAATAAAAGTGATATTTAAGTAACGTTAGTATTAATACGTAGGTTGGGATAACCTGTTACATTGAATACGAAACATTTGGTTCAGTACCCAGTTGTCAAAGTTTTCATCGAGTTTTAGAAAAAATCGTCGATAATTCGCCCTTTCTGGTACGTCTGCATGATTGTGTAAATAAATAAATATACATTACTTATTACGTGCTTTGTCTTAACTATTTTTCGTCTCTATCTTGTCGTCGTAAGTTGGCAGTAGTGCGAGAGAGACAGTAGATATTAGCCGAAATAAGGTATATTTATTCGCCCTAATTTTCGATGTACATATTGTACCTGGGTACTGTACCTGGTCGCGAATGACGTCATAAATAAGTAACATGTAAATAACGTTTTTAAATTAAATAATATAGGAACATTTGTCAATTTGAGTCCATTGTAAAGTCGTTCTATCGAGCGACGGAGCTGCCATCTTTAAATTTAAAACGTCAAAGCGCCATCTGTGGTTTCTGAAATGTACTACAGGCGCAAGAATGATTCCGCGGCAAAAATAACTGCCTACGATAAAAATTTAATGTTTTGTAGCTAACTTGAATTTTTCAAACTTTAATTTCGGTTGAAAATTTTTCGATGCAAATCAAACACTTTATAATCAAGAAAATCCAAAGAAATACTAGTCAGATTTTGACAGAACTTTTTTTTATGAAAAAAGTTTCTGGATAAAATCTGCTTTAAGTATTCTTAAATATAAACGGGAATTAGAGAGATTTGTTTAGCAATAGGCTGGCAACATTGTCTAATTTCATTTCTTTGGTGTTGCAAACCTTTAATTGATTTATTATAAAAATACTTACAAAAACAGTCCAATATTACAATTATTGCATTTAATTTATTCATTCCAATATTGTATTAAAAATTATAAAAATAATTTAGTACTATCGATTTACGCATTTATTCAATTGTTATAAATTGCAACATTTCACACTTTATAATATTATTACAAACCAAAAACTGTAAAAATAACTCATATCGAAATGATTTGGACTTTTAAACGAATTAAATAATTTATAAGTAACTCGTTTTCGTCTTAGAAGTATCGAAATTTTCCGTCGCATTGTTAAAAGATTACTTAAATAATTGCTAAAAATACTAGCTGTCTTCCTCGTTTTTACCCGCGGCTTATGCTAAGGCTACACTAGGCTGCGACGCGAACTGCGACGCACGAGCGATTGAAACAAATACATGGATTCTCACTAAATGGCTACACCGTTCATCAAATATTACTAGCGATCTTTGATTATTTCTGCGACAGGAACTACATTACTGTAATCGCGGCACCGGCTACATCGACGTATCAGCGAAATTGAATCGAATATACGCCAGATTTTCGGTTATAATGTAGCCATTCCATGTTTATCTCGTTTCGCTCTTCCAGTCGCATCGCAAATCGCTGCCTACTGTAGCCTCAGCCTTAGGAAGGTAAAGGATGATGAAAGTTCTTTGAAAATGGGCGGAAGAAGTCGCGGGAAACAGCTAGGCTTTATATTCAAATTAGCAGTCCATTTTATAAAACAATCCATTGATAAAATATCAAGTAAAAGTCCATATTCATTTAAAATTAGGCGCATTAAAGCATACACACTTTTTCATTATTGTAAAAATAATAATTTATACCTAATTAATTGATTTGTATAAAAAATATATAATGACTGAATATAACCATTCCTTAAAAAAATATTTTAAATTGTGTTAAATTCTTTACAAGCAAATCCGGGCCATGAATGTGTACTTATAGTTATTCTGCAACAACTCAACGATATTGAAATCGGTCCAGCCGTTCTCGAGTTATAAACTGTGTAAATAACTTGAATTTGTTTTAAATATATAAATTATTAGCACATTGGAGGAATACTCTCAATTTACTGCTTTACGCCCTTTGATGTTATGCCATGTTTATACAAATAAAGAATCTTATCTTATCTTAATGACACCATGAAGATAATTATAAATAATGGACATAAAGTAATAAATAATTGAGTATTACGTAATTTCCACTGTCCAACATATAAAGGGTAGAATTTTTTTTTGTACGAAAATGTCACAAACTACGTTTTTTACAATCATTGTTACAATTAACCTCTTTTTGTGAATAAAACTTTTTTTGTTGATAATGTAACGACTTCACATTTACGCAAAGAAATTGTATTTTCTGTAGAAACTTTGTATATTTAGAATTTTCTAGCGACAAATGTATGCCCAAAGAAATGTATGTGAATAATTTCTTAAAACTTGTTTGTATTCCTTATACAGTTAGCCAAGACCTGGTTATTATAAAAAAGACCATATTAGCTAGGGGTAAAGATGGCCATTGGAGGTATCCTATATTTTTATTACACCTTTAATATACTTTTCTGTGGAACAAACAGTAAATTTTAAGCCCTCTTCGCTCCTTTTGCAATAATTATGGTATTTATACCTGAATATAAGGCTACACACATACAATCTCACATCTGTCTGAGTTAAGCCTTACTTGTTCCACTGAATATGGTCTATTTGAGACAACTATTGATAAAATTATTGGTTTTCTGGCTGACAAAGTATTATATTTCAAAGAAATGTCGCTTTTGCAATCCTCGTCGTTTTTGTAAATAAATTATTAAATAGTGACTCAATTTTGTTATAAAACTGTCTTGTATACCGCGATTATGAAGAATTGTTTAGTGATTAACTTTTTATATGTGAGGTGAATCTTTCTATTTAGTCAACGGAAATTAAAATTTCTTAATTTTTAGCTAATTAATGTATCTTTTTCCAATCATTTTTACCTCCAAGCAAAAAATCTTATTAAATTAAAGATTATTTGTAATTGCGTGTGACGCTCTTGTTTATATTTTCTATTGACATTCCCATGATATATAATATGTATTTCATGTAGATATTCCTACTATATTTTTCTTATATATTTTGTTGACATTCCTGCCTCATTATATATTTCCTGTAGACATTTCTTCCCCATAATATTTTCTGTTGACATTTAATCCCTAAAATCATTTTAAAAGAACTTGCAATTAGCAAAAAACTTAAGACATTTTAATTTCCCTGGCTATTGATAATTCGCCCTTATTATTCAATTGTATTGCCATCTGTAGAAAAGACTAATTTTAATACTATTATTAATAATTTCTAAGTTTATAATTTTGTTTTTAAGTAAGTGGACTCTTGTATTTTTTTTGTATAGCAAAAAAGCACACTAATTTTTAATTTAGGCGAAATAAAATATATTGAATTTATTTTTTTGGTTATTTTTTTTTCTCTTTTTTTGTATGACCTATTTTTGTAGCTACTTACTAAATAAAAATATTTTGTCAGTTAAACAGTTAAAAAAACCATAGGTAAGTATTTTTTCATTTTCCTAAACTAACAGAATTACATGCGGATATTTATAAGCCTAAATTCATTGTCAAAAGTGATAAAAACAGGAATTGAATGAGAAATAATTGTGTACTTGGAATATCTTAGTATATACAATGTGAAACTGAATTAATGCACATTATGAAAAAAGTTTGTTCAGAATTGTTTACTGAATCGATTTTTGTAATTTTTAATATAGGTAATATTTTATCGCAAAAATAATTAAAACTACGTAAACTGCTGTCACACTTCCGCTGTACAGTCAAAACAAACTAAAATGGATAAAATACCTACTACGCTAGACCCTTATGCAAGTGCAACTGTGTGCATGCGTAGATTTGTAATGTGACTATAATTTTCTCCCACAATCTGTACAACTAATTTATAAAAAAAACAGTGTTTTTAAACATAATAATAAAAATTCAGTGAATATTATGATTATAACACAATATTCTAATTGGGGTGTCTGGTGGTGTGCGTTTATTCTGGGACATGTTGTATAATATAATAAAATAAAATGTAACATAACTGGTAAAGTGACCAACACTTAAACACATGTTTTAACTCGTCATAACAAAAAAACTTAGCCGAAGATCTTTTTATTTCTTAATTATTTGAATGCATCTATAGAATTATATATTAAATTAATTAAAACGATTTATTACACAAGCAAGATAAAAATATCATTTTAACATGTCACATTTGAAATGAACTGAAACAAAATTCCTATCTAAGGCCCGTATTGATAGACGTGACTCAATTCTGAGACGCTCTCAAAACTATTGCTGTCCTTTATTTTTTACCTTTAGAATGACAAGGACAGCAAGAGACTTGAGAGCGTCTCGGAGTTGAGTGACGTTTATTAATACGGGCCATAGTCTAAAATCGCACACGAGTTCGGTAGTTACGTTAAATTGAAAATAAATTTCTTTTTAAAATTTGTTTGATATCATGAGTACAACCAGATGTTTATGAATCGGTCGCTAATTACCAATCTATAAGAAGTTACCAAAATTAATTTCGTAAATAACGAAATTGATATTCTTGCGCCTACAGTTCAATTCGACGCACTCATTCTATGTAAGAAAATAATATAAGGTGGTAAATATTTTCATAGCTATGTACTTTACCAACCGGCTACCGCTACCCAAGGTGCATTATCACAAACTAGCTTCTGCCCGCGGCTTCGCTCGCGTTAGAAAGAGACAAAAAGTAGCATATGTTACTCTCCATCCCTTCAACTATCTCCACTTAAAAAATCACGTCAATCCGTCGCTCCGTTTGGCCGTGAAAGAAAGACAAACAGACAGACAGACACACTTTCCCATTTATAATATTAGTATGGATATGGAGTCTTTGAAAGTATGAATCAAAATTCAGTATTCATACCCCACCCGCCGACAGATTGGCCAAAAGAAAGGGTTGTTCAAATTTTATCGGTGTACCTCTACGCTCCTGGCTTATATGGATTTGAGGTTCCTATAACTACTAACAATTCTTCAGGGACCCTATTCATACTGAAGTCTGTGGAATTTTGCGTCTACTGACATCCCATAGATACAACCATGATCTTATTTATAGAAGAAAAAGCCCACGGAAGCATTTTAAGGCCCAATATTTTGACATACATAAGCCGCAATGAACTAGGAATATCAACTGGGTCTTATTTTATTAGAAAACTTTGGTTGCACCCAACGATAGAAAGTAAAAAGGTGTAGATAGGTTATAAGCAGTCAGCACTTTAAAATGTAGCCATTTGACCAAATTATAATTGGCACAAATTATATTCGTCTCTTTTTCACTCGCTATATTTGAATCATGTCATCCTTCTTTGACATCTAATTGTATAGTGTGCGTTAGTGTGCCGTTTTTGAAGATAGAATGTCGTGTAAGTAACCTATCTACACCTTTTCATTTATAATATCATTGGTTACATCTACATCAGAAACAAAATGTGTACTGTCACTGTGGGTGTTCAAAATAAATAGGACCCTAACAGTCATACAAAAGATATTTTCATAATAATAATCAATTAATTTTTATATTATCTACTATAACTTACCCACATAGATACGCTTTAGAAAGCAAATACATTATTAATCCATATACACGCTTCGCCATTTTGAATTAATGTAATTAACAAAATGGCCGCCGCATTTTGGCGGGAATTCTTGTTCTAGGTTATAATGTACAGTAGTTAGTGAGACATTTTTATGAGAAATAAAAAAATACAGAAAAATGAATGAGTTTTATTCAATTTATTTTTAGCCACATTTCAGCAAAATTAAAAGCTTAATTAAATATGGTCGACTTTCGCCCGTAGCACATATCAATAGTTTATGAAATAGCAGGGGGCGTACCACAAGCCCTTATAGCAGTATTACTTTGATATTACTTTCAGTGGGAAAGAGACGGCGCTAGACAACGTGTCTAACGCTGTCACTTGCACACTCCTGCAACAGGACTAAAACAATCTTACTTTAAACGTCATGGTAAGGGGGCTGATCTGGTTCCTATCATTTAATTTTCATTTCATTTAGTTTTTGGGCTACAAAGTTATAACATAGTCTTAAATGAAAAAATCCGCGGGTCGCTACCGGCCCAACAGTACTTAACTAACACTGAATTATGTTGATTGAAAAGTCTATCTAGGTTCAACATCACAGTCTTGTATAACATTGAATTCGAAAGAGTTTTTCTTGAGGATCCCAGCGCGCACCAGGAGCTCGAACACCGGCCGACGACGAGCGAAGCGCTGACGATAGCTCGTGGAACGAATCTCTGGTAAATAAAAAAGGATATAATTTAAATGATCAACAAAAAAATCTTTTTGGCTACCAAAATGGATTAATGATCACCAAATTGTGTGAGGTTAGGTTAGGTTAGAACTGTGACCACACATGCCAGATCTACTAGTGATTCATATAAAGTTTCAGTTTTCAGTCAAATTTATAAAAAAACTAAATTGGATTTCGTTAATAATATTTTAAGAAGCGTTATTTGGTGACCATTTATCCATTTTGGTAACCGTTTAGAACTTTTTTGGTAGTAAAATTGGTACTTTTTTGGGCGGTATTTAAACACAAGCCAATAAAAAAGTTCCAGTCATTATTTAAGTACAGTGCGTTTCACGAAAGAATTCCCTTCGTCGTTAGTTTGGCTCCCCTGATTGTCTGTTAGGTTAGTAAGATAGGGTTGCAAGTTTAAAGTTCCGAAAATAACAACGTTAACAATAACGTATCGAGCGAGACTAACTACTGTCAGTGCGCTCTACGACTCGACGAATCTGTGATTAAAAATTTCAACTTATGAATTGGCTTCTTTCTTGTATCAGAATAAAGTTATGAATTGTTCTGAATTCATAGTAAAAATAAAATTATACTTAAGGTAAATTTTCAATGTAACGAAATGTCCTTATGCCTCCCTCCTAGTACCTATTGAGTAATTTCATGAAAAACATTTTGCAACACAGATTTTCCGTGCTACCAACATTACGGCGAAGGGAATTCTTTCGTGAAACGCACTGTACACGTAGGTATATAAAACTAGCTGCCACCTGCGGTTTCACCCGCGTTATAGTTAGATTAGTTCGATTTTTGGTTACTGCTCCGCTCCCTTGGGAAATAGCGTGATTTTATGTAGCCTATGTGTTATTTTGATGTTTAAGCTACATTACTGTAAAGTTTTTATCAACATCCGTTCAGTATTTTTTGCGTAAAAGAGTAATAAACATCCACACCCTCACACACATACATACACACACGCACATTACACAGTAGTTACTTAGCCTACCCTTACGAGTCACCTTACCTAAGTACATACTTACTTGGAGGGTACAATGGTTTGGTAACAGTTTGAGGTCCAAACTCATACAGTATTTGAAAGTCAGCATGATTGCCTAGACGAAATCCAAAGCCGAGTCGATGGTCATTTCCTGAAAACAAAAGAAAAACAAGATTACGTACTATTTGTTCAACCTTTATGTCGTTTGTCCTCCACCGTCACCGCGAGAAAAAAGATGGCGGCACATACATTTACTAGAGCCGCGTGTCCACCGTACGTTACGCCACATATTAAACTCTGCCCAAGATAATTTCGGTGACGTGACGGTGACGGCAGTGGTGGACAAACGGCCTTAAACTTCATATATATCTCCAAGAGTTCAGTTACACACAAATAAATATCACAATTTATTTAACGTTACTTAGCTACAAAAACGTTAACGTTGTTTAGCTACAAAAATTATGGCCCGTTGGTCTAGTGGCTAATGATTAAGTAATACATCGTTAGGTCATGGGTTTGATTCCCACCCACGACAAATATTTGTATTGAGCATGGTTGTTTGTTCTGATTCTGGGTGTTATTTATTATTTAGTAAATAAGTATTTACAAATTATAGTAATATTATTAGAAGTTCCCCGCGGTTTTAACGGCGTAGTTCCCGTTCCCGTGGTTGATTTAGGATAAAACTATCCCATGTCCTTTTGGCTATGTAAGTATCTTCATTTAAATCGGTTCTGTAGGTTTGGCGTGAGCGAAACAGACAGTTACTTTTGCATTTTTAATGATAGTTGTGGTGACTTGTGGTTGTGTAGCTCCTAAACTAGATATGAGTTCAATAGGTGTTTAACTAAATATTAGTGCCAATTTCTCTTTGAGAAATATTAAAAGTAATATTTAAATACCTTTGGTGATCGGTGGAGCGAATCCAAAGATAGCAGCGAACCCAGCTGGAACATCTTCTGGTACTATCAGAAATATGGCTTCACTTGGAATACCTGATAAATTATAATTACACTTAGTTTTGCCAACAAAAGAAAAACTTTCAATATTGGCGCCGATTCTCTTATTAACAAACTAACGTAAATTAATTTAAGTGCATCTTTCTCTTTCCATTTCTTAAAGAAAAGGACAGAAGATACATTTTAGTTTAATCCTGTCAAATTAGACAGCGCCTGATGAAAATTGACGTATATTTAGACGCCATGTTTTTAAATTGCGTTTAAATTATCTATGGAGTGTCTAAATTTGACAGGACTTAACTAATATTTGATCTTCTGTCCTTTTCTTAATTAAACGGAAAGAGAAAGATGCACTTAACTTAATTTACGTTAGTTTGTGCACAAGAGAATCAGCACCAATGTCTATATACCGTGGCAAGTAAAACGAAGGACATATTGAAGGAGACTTTTCAGTAGTCCATTCTGATTCCAAATATGCAAAAAAAACAATAAATTAATATTTAATAGACTAAATAAATGAATTATACCTTCGAACACACGTGATTCTAGACACAATAGAAAGACAATAGCAGTGCGACAGCCGGCTGTCGCTTGGTCGTCGAAAGGTAGGCACGAGCATTATCACCACATGTGGAGAGAGAGGTAGACTTTGGGAACAAATTTATTTATTTATTTTGGTCCTCGAAAATGAGGTATGCAATAAAATATCCTGGATACCCAAGACTAGTCGACCTCGAGTCCATCCCCCCCGCCCCCACTTAAAGCAGGTAAAATTAACCTTTCAACACCCAAGCGACAGCCGGCTGTCGCGCTGCTATGGTCTTTCTATTGTGTCTCGAATTACGTGTGTTCTAATAAATGTAAAAGGCAGTTCTTAAAGTAGGTAAGTACTTACTTTCCAAAAACACAATTAGCAAACACAGACTAAACTTTTTAAACATTTCCAAAATTTATTTAATAGTTTTAAATACGCAAAACGTTGTGTCTAACCAATCACCGTCAAGTGAATGCTAAGGACAATAGGACAGACAGACAAATTGAATACTTAGTTATAGTGTATTGTTTTACAGTTCTCACAGTAATTAAGTATTGACTGATCAATCGTTAAACCTAAACTTCGTAGTACAAGAGCTAGGATCCGCTGGAGCTACGTCATTTCAGTACGCGCGAATATGACTTTTTTACATACGATCTCTAACCTGGGTTGAGCCCATAAAGGATTTTGTTTAATATTAGAAACAGGATCGATCCATAATAATATTATAAATGCGAAAGTAACTCTGTCTGTCTGTTACGCTTTCCCGCTTAAACTACTGAACCGATTTGAATAAAATTTGGTACAGATATACTCTGGGACCCGAGAAAGGACATAAGATAGTTTTCATCCCGGAAATCCCGCGGTAACGGGAACTATTCCACGCGGACGAAGTCACGGGCAGAAGCTAGTTGAAAATAAAAGTTTAATATGTAAAATATGTAAATGAAAATGACCATTTTCTTGCTGGCTTTGCTTCGACGCTTTTCTGGGGGGCTCCACGGTTGATTCTGTCTCTCAGGGGTTGCAGTGGTTGGGAATAGTGTAGCGTGATTGCTAAGTATATTTATTTTAATACTTTTAATGGGATGGGATGGGGTCTGGGTCGTGATTGATGGCCCACTGGATAAGGAGCCCGCCTCGTGTGTAAGAGGTTGTGGGTTCGAATCCGGGCAAGTGCCAATGTGACTTTTTCAATTCATATGTACTTTCTAAAGTTTATCTTAGACATCACTGACATCCCGTGCCTCGGAAAGCACGTAAAGCCGTTGTCCCGGTAGTCATTCGTAGAACTTTGACAGTCGTTACTGGTTAGCCAGAAACTCTGACCAGTCTAACCAAGAGGTATCGTGTCGCCCAGTTACTGGGTTGTGGAGGTCAGATAGGCAGTCGCTCCACGTAAAACACCGGTATCCAGCTGAATCCGATTAGGCTGGCAGCCGATCCCAACATGGTTGGGAAAAGGCTAGGGAGATGATGATGACTTTTTTAATGGGAGCTTTTCATAAACTATTATGGATAGTGTCCTAGGCCTGTTTTTCTATAGCTGCAAAGGGTAGTAGACTACATTGCCAAAACTTTTTTCCCCGTCGTAGTATAATCCCAGCTTAGATCAGATTGATGTCAATCTAGCGGCATCAGGATCTTGGACTTCACCATGTTTAGAAATATTTTTTCAACCTTGGTTGTTAAAGTGATAGTAAAAATCTGTCATTATTCATTTCTTTTAAAATACTGAGTTTTGACATATTGCATAAAATGTCATTAGTGGTAACAATGACTGTCCAAGACTTCGCCACAGTGATATACTCGTATGGATCCTTCTAAGTATTTGTAAAAACATTGCTAAGATTTTGTTATTCTCAATTTATTTAGGGACAGTTGTCTCCAAACTCATGAGAGCCCCAGCGTTACCTAAGCATTATAACAACAAAAAAAGAAACAAGAAAAAAACCGGCCAAGTGCGAGTCGGACTCGCTCATGAAGGGTTCCGTTCCGATATACGGTTTATGACGTATTAAAAAAAACTATTTACTAGATCTCGTCCAAACCAATTTTCGGTGGAAGTTTACATGGTAATGTACATCATGTAATATATTTTTTTGATTTATCATACTCTTATTTTGGAAGTTACAGGGGGGACCAACATTTTACCACTTTGAAAGTGTCTCTCGCGCAAACTATTCAGTTTAGAGAAAAATTATATTAGAAACCTCAAAATCATTTTTGAAGACCTATCCATAGATAACCCACACATATGGGTATGATAAAAAAAAAATTGAGTTTAAGTTCTATGTATGGGGACCCCCAAATTTTTTTATTTATTTTCTATTTTTGTATCAAAATCTTAATGCGGTTCACCACAGAATACATCCACTCAGCAAGTTTCAATAGTATAGCTCTTATAGTTTCGGAAAAAAATGGCTGTGACATACGGACGGACAGACAGACAGACATGACGAATCTATAAGGGTTCCGTTTTTGCCATTTGGCTACGGAACCCTAAAAAGGGAAGGAGTCATTGATGTGAAATTATATTCTCGACAATATACTTAGCAGCATCGGATGTTGGCTCCGCTAATATACTTCAAAATACGCCTAAACCATATTTATTGATGTTAAATTTCTGCATCATGATTACTAAGATGATGAAAGGTCCGTTAGCGAGATATTCAACTTTATATCGTACTATCTTTTGCCCGCAGCTTCGCTCGCGTTAAAAAGAGACAAAAAGTAGCCTATGTTACTCTTCATCCCTTCAACTATCTCCACTTAAAAAAACACGTCAATTCGTCGCTCCGTTCTGCCGTGAAAGAAAGACAAACATACAGACAGACAAAAACACTTTCCCATTTATAATATTAGTATGGATATTTTTCTCTTTAAAAACTAAGGTCTCTCGGCTGGCTTAAAAATATCATCCCCACTTTACATGTAGGAGAGTTACCCTAAAAAACTATTTACCGTGATTTTACTTTAGCACTTTACCCATGGTAAATAAACATATTTATGCAGTTTAACCTTTCTAGCACTAATCGTTTAGGCGGTACACCGAGGACGGATGGACATGACGAAACTATATACTACTAGCTTCTGCCCGCGGCTTCGCTCGCGTTAGAAGGGGAGACAAAAAGTAGCCTATGTTACTCTCCATCCCTTCAACTATCTCCACTTAAAAAATCACGTCAATACGTCGCTCCGTTTTGCCGTGAAAGAAAAACAAACATACAGACAGACAGACACACTTTCCCATTTATAATATCAGATATGTTTCGAGACTACATCACGACGACTCCATCGTCATAATCTAACTGTCCCCCGCGGTTTCACCCGCATCGTTCGTCTACTCCGCTGTCGTAGCTTAGGTCGTATCACTCGTATCGTATCTTATACAGCATAGCCCTCCCTCGATAAATGGGCTATCCATCACAATAAGATTTTTTTCAATTAGTTCTCGAGATTAGCGCGTGCAACTAACCAGACAAACAAACTCCTAAGTTTTATAACATTAGTATACATACAATATACTAGTTGACTCCCGCGGTTTCACCCGCGTAAGCCCGCGTTGAAAAAAAGAAAAAAAAAATAGACAGTAGCCGATTCTCAGACCTACTAAACATGCACAAAAAATTTCATCAAAATCGGTCAAGCCGTTTCGGAGGAGTATGGCAACGAAAACTGTGACACGAGAATTTTATATATTAGATAAGGAAACGTGACTTTGATGTGGACAAAATCAAATAAAACAACAAGATTGTAACCTAGAAACCCATTTATTACAAAAAGTGTTCGGTAGCCTCAGTCCAGATCTACGTTAGACAGATCTTCTGTTATCTTCTTAACTTCTTCTTCGCTGCGCTTCTGAGTGGTGACCATCTTCTTAGCGGCCTCGCTCTTGAGCTTGTACAGCCTCTTCAAGTCTTCTAGAACCTGAAAGAAGTAGTGTTTATTTATTCTAAAAAGCCAATGTATGCCAACCTGTACAAATATGCAAGTAACTCTGTCTGTCTGTCTCTTCTTAACGCCTAAACCACTTGTTTAAACCGAGGGTCGTCGGAGGGACCTAACTACCGAAATAATACCACGAATGAACTTCACTCCCGTTTATTCTAATACACCATAGTTGACTTTAATCCAGATAGTTGCGCTGCAGACTGAAGACACAATAAATATAATCGCAAACCTAACCAAATGAATGTAACGAAACCATAGCGCGTCTTTTATTAGCGTAACGCCATCTAGGGATGCGACGGGTAAATATTTACATAACATAAAATATTTAACACCACTGAACCGATTTGAATGAAATTTGGTATACCTAGATATAGTCTGGGACCCGAGAAAGGACATAGGCTAGTTTTCATCCCGGAAATTTCTCGGGAACGGGAACTATTATTCCACGCGGACGAAGTCGCGGGCTAAAGCTATTAATGTAATAAATATCAATGGGACAATTCTCATACGGTCATTTATTAAGAGCCTGTACTTTGGTTTGAACCAGACAACGGATCCATATACATGTATAACATCATATATAACTAATGAATTTATTAATACATGCATCCATACTTAATATTATAAATGGGAAAGTGTGTCTGTCTGTCTGTCTGTATGTTTGTAACCGTTTGTGTGCCAAAATATTTATTAACTAGCTTTTGCCCGCAGCTTCGTTCGCGTTAAAAAGAGACAAAAAGTAGCCTATGTTACTCTCCATCCCTTCAACTATCTCCACTTAAAAAATCACGTCAATTCGTCGCTCCGTTTTGCCGTGAAAGAAAGACAAACATACAGACAGACAGACACACTTTCCCATTTATAATATTAGTATGGATTCAGTTACCTTCGAAGGAAGATTGCCAGGTTTCGGCTGATGTATCTCATACTCTCCTTTCTCGTTCTTGATCAGTTCCACCATGGAATCTTCTAGATTGGGCACCTCGCCTGGCTTGGGCTGGGAGTTCTGTGGCTGCTTCTGAGGGAACTTCATCTTCTGGGACCAGGTCTGCAGGTATTTGCTGCCGTCTGTTAACTGGTACTGAAAAAAGAAAGCAATAGGTAAGTCTTTAGTACAGAGAAAGTAAAACTGTTGAATGGGCTAGTGTTTAAATCTTCGAACACACGTGATTCGAGACACAATAGAAAGACAATAGCAACGCGACAGCCGGCTGACGCTTGGTCGATAAAAGGTTAAAATGTGGATTTATTCACCTTTTCTTTATTCTTGTTGTATTTCACTGGTGGCGGCGAATTCGCTTGACGTTTGGCATTGGAGGAAGTCGACTGGAAGCCTTGGCCATCTGTGAAAGTCGGTATAACAAGTTAATATTACGTGAACGCTATTAAATATATGGTCTGGTGGCAATGCCATATCCGGTAATGAAGTAGACGTGTACCTTGCAGTCAGTTTTATTTTTAGAACTGTCTGTTGATTTGGTTGATTTAGTGGCTAGTAGTTTAGTCATTTTAGCATTAATAAGGGATCAACCTCAAAGTAAGGACAAAGGACATTGTGTATTAAAGTTTGTATTTTTTTTTGGTTTAGTTAAAAAACTGGTCTAAGACAAGTCATCCAATATTAAAATCGAACAAAAACGCTGAAAATTTTGTGATTTCTAACTTTATTTTGACAATGTTTTTTTATAATGAGTTTTTTTTTGGGAGTGAGGTCCGGTAATTACATTCGGGGTCACGGTAATTACAATTTCACATTTTGACTTATTAAGTAAGATACAGGAGACAAGAGGAGCAGAAATTAAGCCAAGTGAGAGTCGGACTCTACACAAAAAAGTTAAAATTTCCTGTAATTTATGAATAAAATAGGTTTTTTATCTTGTAGACCCAGCAATTTCACCATAGGAAAAAAGGTAGGTCCTACAAGGGTTGTCTTTTTCATTTTAAGATACAGTAATTAAAACATCTGCAGTAACACTTACTCAAAGCCTGCGTGTTGGTCTGTGGTCCCAGCTCCAACATAACCTGGAAGTCGGCATGGTTTCCGAATGCGAAGCCGAAGCCGACGCGAGAGTCGGTACCTGAAAAAATAACACAGTTTGTTTAATATTACCTTATATCAAGTCCTACTTCCCTTTAACTTTAACTGGTTGAATGCGGTTATTACGAGTGTTTCTATAGTATTTCCATATAAACAAGGTACACTTTTTTTTTATTTTTTTTTATTTTTTTTTTTTTTATTTGACAATTCACACACGGTCATCTGATCCCAAACTAAGCATAGTTTGTACTATGGTAACCAGTCAACTGATAAACATACATATATAATTTATAAATACATACATATTATAGATAAATCACACCCAGACACAGAACAAACAATCGTTTTTTACTTATACATATACTAGGTGTATTTTTGGTATTGCTTAACTTGCTAGGAGATGATTCTACACACGAAAACAAACAACTTTTATTATGGCACCTCGAAAAAATATCAGCTGTTTCATCCATTATGGTGAGGAGGGCATTGAACTTTTGTTAGAACAGCTGATATGTATTTTTTTTGCGATTTCAGAGTTGCTTCTATAATAAAAGTTGTTTGTTTTCATGGGTAGAATCATATATCTCCTAGCGGGTTGTGCAGGACCAAAAATACACCTAGTATATACATTTTATTATTGGTTTAGACCGAGAATCATTAATATTACTGCCTCCTGTCAGGTAGATTCAAAACTGCACCTTGTATCATGTACTCTTCACAAAGAATATACCCTCCAAGTTTCCTGTCTCCTGGGACTAGCGGTTTGGGCTAATATATCACAAAGTCAGTCAGTTTACTTATGTCACATTGAGAGAGAAACTACATCACCACAAATCCATTTTTTTTAAATTAATTATTATTTAGTATTACCTTTCTTAATAGGCGGTATGTGGAGTAAGCGACGGATAGCAGCGACGGCAACTCTTCGGGAATGATCACCGACGCGAATGATGAAGATACTGAAACAAAAAAGTACTTAGTAAGAAAAGTACATTAAATATTAGAAAATAAAAATTAAATAATCAAAAAACCCAACTGTATGTAAGTATGTCTCGTTCACTAAGCACTAAACCAACAGGCCCGTTTGTTTTCGATTAATGGCGCCGATTTTCTTATTCACAAACTAACGTAAGTTGAAGTTAAGTGCATCTTTCTCTTTCCATTTATTTAAGAAAAGGACAGAAGATAAAATATTAGTTAAGTCCTGTCAAATTTAGACACTCCATAGATAATTTAGACGCGATTTAAAAACATGGCGTTTAAATATACGTCAATTTTCTTCAGTCGCTGTCTAATTTGACAGGATTAAACTTAAATGCATCTTCTGTCCTTTTCTTTAAGAAATGGTAAGAGAAAGATGCATTTAACTTTTAGTTAAGTTTTTGAACAAGAAAATCAGCACCAATATCTATCTATTTTCTTAGTTTTTGGCTATCACGACTATATTGACATGTTATTTGTTTAAAATTACCGTAAGTAAATAATACGTTGTAATAAGGATTGTCTCATACATTGTATAAGTGCGTTACCTAATACAACCTTGTAGGTATGTGTGTCACCGGCTGCAATCTCACGAAACGACTATTATTATGTCTGCACAGAGTTTTGACACCAATTATCGAGTTCTAAATGACGTGTCAAGGATGAAGATTAGAGTTTTTGTCTATGGATAAAAGGGATGAAAGGGATATTGATGCTGCCGGGGTTGGGGAATAGTTCTAATAGTTACCGCGGCCCCGGAACATAAAGGGCAACCGAAGGAACAAGGATGGGTTTTAGTCAGTAAAAGTCTGACACTAAGGGACTGAAAAGTCATTTGATAATTCCCATCCATAAAAAAGGGATTTATAAAGAAAGAAAGAAAGAAAACTTTTTATTTCGCACACGTGTATAGACACACACAGAGCAGAAAACCACATGTTACAAAAAAAAAACAATAAGGCCCTGCGCAGACGACAGACTATCCGTGACGCACTTTTTAGTCTGTGAAAATAGAACCTATGCAAATATATGCAGTAACGCACACGACGCGCAAAAAGTCCGGCGCACAAAAAATCCGTGTAATTCGGGCAGACCGCACCGTGCCGCGGCGCGCCGCTCCGCACAAAAAGTGTGTGAAAAAAATTGAACGTTTGCTTCAACGCGCGCTAACGCAGACGGCGCACACTTTAAGGCTCCAGCACACCGAATGCGTATGCGTAGACGTAAGCGTCAACGTGACGTAAACGTGCGCGTACCACTGAGTTGTAATGTATGGAACTGTATAAGACAGGACACACCGCTTGCGTAACGTCATCACGTCCACGTGCACGCAAGCGGTGTGTCCTGCCTTATACAGTTCCATACATTACAACTCAGTGGTACGCGCACGTTTACGTCACGTTGACGCTTACGTCTACGCATACGCATTCGGTGTGCTGGAGCCTTTAATGTCTAGATTATAAGTTTTAGCCAACGTGTTGTATTGCCTGCGAAAACTCCGCATCAGATTTTGGTGCGTTTTTTTAATCGATTATAGTGACTCAATAGGAAGGTTTATATGTATTATACATGCAAAATATAGAAGCGGAAGCCGGGTTTTTCAAAGTTTTATAACATCTGTGCGAAGTTGGGACGGGTCCCTAGTTTATTATACTAGGTGTATTTTTGGTCTTGCACAACCTGCTAGGAGATGCTTATATCCATGAAAACAAACAACTTTTATTATGCTTCCCCTTCACGTGCTGACTGCTCATAGAGGCGCGCGTGGAACAAAACGCGCCGTCTCGTCACGGGCCTGGTCCTGAACGGACGAGTCAAGCTGCCCATCGCTCGCCGTCTGCACACCCGCGTCTACGGTGGCCGGTAGTCGTCTTGCGACTCTTGACGTCTACGCCTGAGGCTTGAAGCTGCCACACGCGCGCCGCCGCTTCTTTTCTAGCATGACTGCTTCGCAGAAGTAGGTGACGGCTTCCCATTCAGTCTCGCTCCGGAGCATGGCCTAAGCGGGCGCCGTAAGCTAGAGGTCACCCCCACCGATCGCCTCTGCGAGGAAACGGCGATGGTTCGCCCAAGCTAGGCACACCTCCATTGGATGCTCGACCGTGTCCACCAGGTGACAACTGCAGTGGTGACACCCAGGCGTCGCTCCACCCGAACCCGACACAGGAACCTCCCGAACTGACTGTGTCCGGTGAGGACCTGTGGCAGGCGATACGTAAGAGCGCCGTGCGCTTTTTCAGCCTTTCCTTAAAGAGGAGTCTTACCACCGCTATTACGGCATGCCCAACCCTGGGTTGCGATAGTTGCTGTCTCCATTCCACCATGAGATCTCGCCGGAGCTCTTTGCGCCGCGTTACGATTAGTTGCGGCAGCGGGACTTCGTCCCGACGATGCACTTGCATGCGCCACTGGTACGTGTGTGCAAAGACTGTTGCCTCCAGATTCCACTGCGGGATCCCACGGGCAAAGAGGCTCGCACCTCGCAAGAAATCATGCGGTATCCCTGCACCATCTGAATCGCCATTGGACTTGTTTGGGACGCCGTCAGAAGCCGGGCCGGAGCCAAGGCTAGATTGGGCGCCCACACCGGAGCCCCGAAGAGGGCCATGGAACGCACGACCTCCGCTTAGAGCCTCCGGCAGGAGGCGTTTAGACCACCCAGATTGGGCAGGAGCTGCTTTGGAGGCCAAACGTCTAGAATGCTCCTTATAGTTCCATCGGTTGTCGAGGACAAGTCTCAGGCACTTCATTGTCGACTCGACACCGATGTGAACCCTTCCCACCGTTATCTGAGAACCTGGAGGTGGTCGGTGCCGACGGCCATGAAAACATATGGCCTTGGGCTTGTGCAGGACCACCTCGAGCCCCAGATGATGATCCTGTCCACGACTAGGACAAGCGTGTCGTCAGCGTACGCTGGCACCATTGACCCATTATTGGTTTTCCAAAATTGCTCTGCGCAAATGAACCTTAATATGATTACGTTAAGGTTCATTTGCTCAAAGCAATTCAATTTTGGTGTACTGATTTTAAATTTTGGTGGGCACTTCTAATTTTGGTGGGCGGTTTTCAATTTTGGTGGCGACACTAAACTTTAAACTAAGATATCTCGAAAACTTATCGAGTGATCTTAGTCCCGCTTAAAGATCCTTTTAGCTTTGACTTACTACTTTAATACCAGGGACTTATTTTTCACGAAAACTAAAAAAAAAACTTTGCCACCAAACTGACAGAAAATGCACTTTGTTGATATTGACCCTTATACACCTAGTATTCCTAGCCGTGAGAAATTGACTAAGCAGTCGCTCTTTCAATATTTTAACGCAATATTAAACAATGTTCCTAAAAAAGTAAATACCGAACGTTTATGTAACCATTGACACATGGCCGTTACGCCTGCGTTCACCCAATACGCGTTTACCCAATAGTTAAGCAGGCAAAGATACTAGAATGCTTAGAAACAATATTGTCTATACCCTATTTGTTTAGGTATTTAACTAAAGGAAAACAATCCCGACATGTCTTTTTCTACCCGCCTGCCGAAAGGAGGGTGTGTATGTATGTTTGTATGTCTCATTTTTCTATGGCACGCTCCACAGCCTAAACTGTTTAACGGATTTCGACTTATGAGGTGTTATTGAATTCATCTCAGATATATGGGACAATCTCACCACACTATTCCCAACCACTGCAACTCCTGAAAGCCAGAATCAACAGTGGGGTCCGTCAGAAAAAGCGCCCAAATATATTTTTTATCCTTGGGAAGCTAAAGCCGTTGGTCCCGGTTGTCATTCGCAGAACTTTGACAGTCATTACGGTAGTCAAATGTCAGAAAGTCTGACCAGTCTAACCAATGAGTCGCTTCACGTAAAACACTGGTATCCAGCTGAATCCGGTAGTTTGGGAGCCGACCCCAACATAATTTGGATAAAGCTGAAGAGATGATGATGATAGTTTTTGCTTTTTTATGCGAAAGATGGGGTCGGTGTATCCTAGCTCTGAGAAAAGGTATATCCGAAACAAACTCAGACGTCCAATGTCACTTGTAAAATCTTTTATAACAATTGTAATGGATCAATATCAATAATGGCAAGCGCAGCTTAGGACGGCCTCTCGCCAGATGGACGGATGACCTTGTTAACATCGCAGGGAACTGGAAAAAGTACAACTCAAACTCAAATCATTTATCCATACTAATATTATAAATGGGAAAGTGTGTCTGTCTGTCTGTCTGTTTGTCTTTCTTTCACGGCAAAACGGAGCGACGGATTGACGTGATTTTTAAAGTGGAGATAGCTGAAGGAGTGGAGAGTAACATAGGCTACTTTTTGTCTCTTTCTAACGCGAGCGAAGCCGCGGGCAGAAGCTAGTTTCTAATATAGACCAAGTCTGAGTGTCGTGATGACCTAGTGGTTAAGGCACCCGCCTCTCATACAAGAGGTTGTGGGTTCAAATTCGGGCAAGTATTAATGAGACTTTTCCAATTCATATGTACTTTCTAAAAATGTATCGTATGTAATGTATCTTGGTGAAGGAAAACATCGTGACGATACCTGGACTTGTAGTTAATATGCCGAAATCGCCAAGCCGCTTTGAGCAAGCGTGGTGATCAATGCTCGTGCCTTCTCTGTATGAGAAGAGGCCTTTGCCCTGCAGTGGGACAGTAATAGGCTGGTATTATTATTATTTAAGACCATTTAAAAGGCACTTTAGAACGTCAAAAACAAAGAAAAATGAATCTAGTTTCCCATTTCAAAAAGTTGATTCGTATGGATAAGAACGGGCAAGAAACTCCATGTTTACTCTTTTAAAATAAGTTCGGAAATGCTCATAGGCAGATGAATAATAGACTGACAATCTTAAACGTCTGAGATGCTCTCTTGATAATAGAAGCATTCTTTTTTATGGATGTGTAGTCATCAAATGACTTCTCCCCTTCGTGTCAGACTTTTACTGACTAAAACCCACCCTTATTCCTTCGGTTGCCCTTTATGTTCCGGGGCCGGTAACTATTACAACTATTCCGCAACCCGATGAGAGAAGCATACAGATTTAAATGGACCTGTCCAGACAGTGCAAACATTAGTAATCGTAAAGCCCAATTAAACCTTCGAAAACAGGTGAACGAGACACAATCGAAAGACATAACAGCCCGACAGTCGGCTGTCGCTTGGTCGTTGAAAGGTTAAAAACGAAAAAGGTCCAACGTCTTGACGAACAATACCAAAGAAGAAATTGCTAGAATTATGTTTGACCTGAAAGAGTAGAATACGGAACTTCGATGCACAAAATATCGATAAATGCTAATACGATGCTACAAAATTGCGATGCACGTTACCGCGAAAGACCGTTTCTGCGAAGCCACTACACTTCGATGCACGTTACCGCTAAAGATTTTCACTGCGATACTACTAAACTTCGATGCACGTTACCGCGAAAAACTACGGAGCTACTTGACTTCGATGATCTATTGCGAAAGATCGTTACTGAAAAACTATTAGACTTCGACATACCTGCTCGTCTTTCGTTAATCTTATCACATTAGCTATCTACATTTATTTTATTTATTTATGTTTTAAATGGGCCGAATAAATTATAAACCAAAACGCATAGTGAAACAAAATAATGTGTATTCCATAATGGTTTGTACAGTACTTACCTACTTACATAATTAACAATCATAATATAATTATGTATGTTTAATCACATTATAAGTAGGTATATTTAATCAACTTGACAAAAATACAGAGTAAGATATAACAAAAATAAACAAAATTTTATTACCCAATTAAAAAAAAAATTTTTCTTTATGTAGCATATACAGGGTGTCCCACGGCTATGCCACATGGAGGGAAAGTACCTTAAATATTGTAGATAGAACATTTTACTGAAAGAAGACATTATTTGAATTTTAAAAACATTTTAAACTGCATTCATAGATATTTAAATAATTACATGGTTAAACCGGGAATCGAACCTGTTACTCGAGAAAATTAATCAGCCTGTAGTTTTATCCTACCGATCAAAAGGTTTTATCACAAGGATTATTTTTTGCTAAATAACATATTGTCAAAAATAAAAGAAAGACCATGAATTTTAACATTTTAATTAGAAAAAAATCAATTTTTCAAATGCTCAAACCTAGTCCCTTCTCCTTGAATACAAAGTGATACCTTTTGATTATTTCGTTCCCTGACGATTTTTTGGTCTTGTTGTGGTGGATATTTACTTATTTAAATGATGCGTACTACTCAAGTGGGTAGATTAATTAGTAATAAGTAGTTATGATTGTCAATTGTATATCTTTACGGCAATGTAAGCTTTTAACTTTTCAGAACAAAATTTTACATCAAATGTTAAAATTTACGGTGTTCCTTTTATTTGTGACACTATGTTATTTAGCAAAAAATATCCCTATGATGAAACCTTTCGATCGGTATGAAAAACTATAGGGTGATTATTTTTTCTCGTGGAACAAGTTCGATTCCCGGCCCAACCATTTAATTATTTAAAAATCTATGAATGCAATTTAAATTGTTTTTAAAATTCAAATAATGTCTTCTTTCAGTAAAATGTTCTATCTACAAGATTTAAGGTACTTCCCCTCCATGTGGCATAGCCGTGGGACACCCTGTATATGCAAGACCATTTAAATATGCTAAGATATCCATATTACCTTTCTCATCATCTCTTTGTATCGCAGTGAAAATCTTTCGCGGTAACGTGCATCGTAGTCAAGTAACTAGTATCGCAGTGAAGATAAAAATAAAAAAATATTTATTGGAACAAGAAACACAATACAGTTAGAAACAGGTTAAAAACGATGATAACAGCAGTAGTGTAAAACTGTGTCGCTGTCATCAACGCCCCTCTCCAGAACTAAGATTTTCTTGTGTTAGGCAAACTGGAACATTTTACTTCCTTACCTGGAGTCCAGGTAAGGAAGTATGAATCATAAATATGCTTATTTAAAGACAATTAACATTTTTAAAGTAATGGTAAGTACAGAAAAAACAAATATATATATTTGTGTGATTGGAGGAGTGGTTGTATGTATGTGTACATGTCTATTTTGTGTATGTTATATGTATGTATGTGTGTGTGTGTAAGTGTGCGTGCGTGTGTGTGATTAGACTTCCACAAGTTCTTCTGTATCTACATAATTTAATTGTTTTAGCCAGGTACTTAATTTACGTTTGAGTTTACTTTTAGATCTATCGCGGTAACGTGCATCGAAGTGTAGTGGCTTCGCAGAGACGGTCTTTCGCAGTAACGTGCATCGCAATTTTGTAGTATCGTATTAGCATTTATCGATATTTTGTGAGTCGAAGTTCCGTATTCTAGTCGACATGAAAACAGAACCTAAGACCTCACGGTTCAAACTGTGAACATATAGTTGAGCCACTGCTTCAAGCAAGGGATTGTGTCATATATTATGCTGTTAATATAATAATATACAAAGTGTATTTTTGATCTTTTAAAACCCGCTAGGAGATGATTCTACTCATAAAAACCAACAACTTTTGTTATCAAAACAACTAGGAAATCTCAAAAAAAAATATCTGCTTTGCATACATTGCGGTCGGGAGGGCATTAAACTTATGGTGGAAACAGCTGATATTTTTCGCGATTTCAGAGTTGATTCCATAATAAAGGATGTTTGTTTTTATGGGTAGAATCATCTACAAAATGGTTTTTCAAGCCCAAAAATACACGTTGTATAATCCATATTAATATTTTATTTTAATATTATAAATGCGAAAGTAACTCTGCCTGTTAAAGTCTGTTTATTTCGCTTTCACGCCAAAACTACAGAACCGATTTATATGAAACTAGCTTTTTTCCCCGCGACTTTGTCCGCGTGGAATAATAGTTCCCGTTCCCGGCGGAATTTGCGGGATGAAAACTATCCTATGTCCTTTCTCGGGTCCCAGACTATATCTGTATCAAATTTCATTCAAATCGGTTTAGTGGTTGAGGAGCGAAGAAGAGACAGACAGACAGAGTTACTTTCGCATTTATAATATTAGTACGGATTTAGCCCCAAATTCAACAATGCAGAATGACTATTACAAAAAATTTAATGTATGTTTGTCTCCTTTTATGGCAACAGGCTACAGTCAAGCTATTTAACGGATTTCGACATAAGAGATGTCATTGAATTCGTCCAAAAAAGGGTCCGTGGCTTAGGCCCCATGGCCGACGCACCTGTGGCCGACGCCCCCGATACGATTATTTCAATTCAAAGTAATTTTTGATCAAATGTACTGTCAGGCACAAACATTTTTTTTACAAAAAAAAACCCAACGGCAATTTCGGAAGTTAGTGTCAATTACATACACTTAAATAGAAAAAAAGCCACCTAACCTACTTCAGAAATTGCACTTGGGTTTTTGATTACCTACCTATTTAATTTTTTTTTTGGCTTAGCGTGTACCTACTTGTTAGAGGACGCAATTTTTTTTTGACATTAACCTCTTGTATGCGTTGTAAGCCGTAATTAATAAAACAATTGAAAAAGTGTTGTGTCTCGCTTATATTTGCGCTTCTGGCAGTCAAAGGGTTATGGGTCGAGGACAAGTAGAGGAAAACCATGTTTGTTCTAGAGAGTTTTGGTCCTCATAAATGATCAGGGGGCCTACCACAAGCCCTATATAGCAGTATTACTTCGATATTACTTTCAGTGGAAAAGAGACGGCGCTAGACAACGTGTCTAACGCTGTCACTTGCACACTCTGGAACAGGAATAAAACAATCTTACTTTAAACGTCATGGTAAGGGGCTGGACGTCTAATCGCATAAAAAACAGAGTGCAAGCGAGATTTCGAAAAGAGTAGCGAGAAAACCGCGAATTTAGTTAGTCATAAATAAATAAGCTTCTTTATTAAATCTTAAAGTCCAAAGAGATAATTAAATGAATATAATTTAAACAAGAAACTACAAAATTTTCGCTTCACCTCGCTCGACTTCTGTCCATACGGAATGTAAAAATGTCGCAATAATGCATACAAATGTCAAAATTATCACTCAGCTCTTGGCCCTAAGTTTAAAGAACATTTATTAGTTAACTCACCAAAAGAAAGTAGAAGAAACACCCGAGTAACACCGCCTGCATTTTAATAGTCAATTGCATTCTGCACAACACAAAAAATATAATTTCACTTCGTTTTCAACATAAACTCTTTTCACTAACGTAAATTATGACCACCACCATTTTTAAAAAGTAAATTTAAAAATATTACAAGTTAACCAGCGGCCACAAGTTTTACCGCCAAACTGAATTCGAATTACGAACGAAAAACAACTTTCACTGTCGTTAAAACGTAAATAAGTGTGATGTCATTAGCATTCGAATTACGACCGTACTCATTACGTAATAGGATATTAATTCTTTTGCAATGATTCATTAGACTTACGCTTTATGAGAAACCAAGTGTTCCCTGTGTTTGCGATTTCATAACTTTTGAATTAAGTACTCAAGGACTTTCGAATGAATTGCAACTTTCTCGCGTAGCTTTAAAGTTCATATTGAATGTTTAATTTCCATGTAAGTTTAATCCGAATGTGTGGGTTCCCATTCACTTCTAGATGTCCCTTACCCTTGAGACCTATGTGGGTCTAATTAGCCAGGCAATTATGAGCTTTAACGTAACAGTTTTAAAGGCATAAATTCGATATACTTGAATAGAGACTTAAAACTTTTTATAGAAATGCATTAATACTTTCATATTCTGCGAAAAAACAACACAGAGCGTTAGTGAGAGGCAACGATTTATCGATAAAAAAAAACTCGATTATTAAACGTCTAAAAATAATAATATGATTAATTTGATTGCACTTTTTAATTAAAAGGCGAAATGTTACTTACATCTTTCAAATGCTCTAGAGAATGAAAGTGGCAAAAAATAATATTTGAAGTAGTTTAATTTACTTTCTAAACCATTCATTAAGGCTACCATCTTATAATTATTTATTTCTTAGTAAAAATAAGTCACGTAATGACCAGATACTTAAGTCCCAATTTTATTAAAAATAAGGGTGCCGAATATTATAACTTCTGTATCATCGTTGCGTTTACATAATAATTTTTTACTTATAAACCACGTAAACAAACAATTAGATACGGATCAATATTTATTTATGTTTTTTTTACTAATACAATTGTATGGACTTTCAAGCTTCGAACGCACGTGATTCGAGACACAAAAGAAAGATAATAGCAGCCGGCTGTCGCTTGGTAGTTGAAAGGTAAAAGAGACTTTAACCTCTGAGTTGATTTCGGTTGGTTTTGGTTCTTCTCCGATTAGTCAGCTGGGAAACACCACAATTTTATATATATTTATTTTTTTACAAATACCTGTGCAACTCAAAGCATTTAACTTCACAATTCTTTTAAGTTCTGAGCTGATGGGAATTCGGGCCTCCGCAAGATGACTGATGATCTCTCAAGACAGGTCCCGTCCCGTGGATGCGGGTGGCGCAGGACGACGATGCATAAGGAGATCTTTTAGAGGTGGATCTTTTGTCCAGCAGTTGACGTCTATCGGTTAATGATGATGGTTCAATCGCCGAACGTATCCTGGATCTGCCCTTAGATCCAGGATTCAGCATCAAATTAAGGGATTTAACGCGCACGTACCCTCTATTTATTTTTGGCTTGACCTTTCGCCAGGGTTACACCTGCCATGGTCACTCACAAGCAGTTTGTCCGCGACACTACTCCGTCGATGAAGTAGATTGATCTTCATCTACCCTCGATGTTGATGAATGTCCACTATAAAGCCGCGTACACACTACACTCACTGAGTCCGATTTTTTAGTCGACTTAAAATCGCGATGGTGAATTTTTGCAATCACTGGATTCCATGTGGTGAAGTATAAATATGCAACGCGAAAGTTTAAAGTATAATATTAAATTAAGGGCTTTCTAGAGTCAGACGAGGGGTCGCGGGGCACTAGTTGAAGTCCAATCAAGGACGGTTGAAAATCTAAGCTACACAATATAAAATGGTAAACAGTCTGACTGTCTGGGTGATACTTTATCATCGCACAGCCCAAACCGCTAGTCCAAGAGACATGAAACTTATTTTAAACTTATTATATAACACTTACATCTATCATTAATTCAACTTGAAAGTATGTAAGAGTATAGGTATCCACTAGAGAAAGGCTTTTTGTAATTTCCAACGCTAAAGTAACGCTCAACTCTAAACATGGGGATATGGAAATGTGTCGAAATCTAAATAAAAAGATAAAGTTATATACATTTCATCTTTCTCTTGGCCTTACACACTGTGGAAAACTTTCAGCGGGGCACTACTTACTTATCTATTGTTTTAGAGATATCTATTTTCAAATTTAATAGTATATATCTGTATACTTATATTTTTAAAATTAAATCTTATTATGTTCATTGAATTACTTTTATTCAATTGTTTTTATCGATATCGTGTATTGCCCAACATTACGACATAAGCAGTATGTGTTCCTTCCTTACACTATGGAAGAAAGTTCACACGTTTATGTCGTACGATAAAATACGTAAGTAAATACACGATGGCTATTACAATCTCTGCTTATTCGATCGGACAAAATACAAGCTTAATGATAATGTTATGTAATGACTGTAATATGTCGTGTTTTTAAATGATCTTATTTATGTTGTGACTGGAGTAAACAGAGCAGAAATTAATTATTAGTCTAGGTATGGTGTTCGAACAGATTTCATGAATTAATCAATATTAAACTAAAACTTCATAGATTTAGTGTTTAAAATCGCGTGCCAATAAAATGTCGTGCAACGTTTTTGCTATTTTCAATTATTTGTCTGTTGAGTGAGTTTTAGTTTACTGTTAATTAATTAATGATAAATGCTTAGTTTTTGAACATATTGGTGTAGTCTATGTACGCATACACCTATTCATTATTACTTTAAAAAATGTTTATTAATGACCTTAACTGAAAAGTGCGAGACAAATGCTAAGTTAATAATTTGAAATAGCGACATCTTATGAATTTGAATAGAACTAAAATGGGTTTACAGAATATTATATACGTTAAGTCTTAAAAATACAGTTAGCATCCGATAGATGTCGTTGTTTCAAAAACTAATAAACACATAAGGTACCGCGGCTATTTTAGTAAAATCAAATTCTTTTATTAAAACCACTGTTTACATCATTCAAGACAAAACAAGTTATGTCTTTTGAGAACAATGTTGCAAGATTTATAACAACACGTGTTGAGATTTACCTTTTTTATGAAGGTAGTTTACTTTGTAGCTTACTTCATATATAAAAGAAAAATGTAGGTTGTACTATACCTACAAGAATTTTTAAACAACACCGTGTTGTTCGTAAAATATACTTACCTACGTAATTATGTTTATCAGCTGTCAGTTTCGATAACCCAAGCTCCATTCACAAGCTCTGCTTAGCTTGGGATCAGATGGCCGATGGCCGTGTGTGACTTATCCTAAGAAACAATTTATTCTCATCTCTTTTTACCTACAATATCATTGATCTAGACTCGATTTCCTAGTTATCAACAACCAGTTGTTTTACCTATATCTTTGGTTCTACTCCGTCTAAAGTAGTTTTAAGGGCACTGCCGTGCCCCCAGATATTAATGCATCGAATCCTAGTCCTACTGAATCTTAAAATTTTAAAAACATTTGCATTCAATTAGTATAATATTTTTTTAGTAAGGTACTTATGAAGTAGGTAACTAAAAAAAAATTTAATAAATTTTATCATCACTTTGGGGCGGCAAAGCCATCTGGCCCGGGGCGCCAAATATATGGCCGCGTAGATGTCGGTTAAGTATATCTCGTTTTCAAGAAAACTCTTCAAAAGTTCGGGATAAAAACTATCCTATGTTCTTTCTCAAGGTCAACTCTATATCTGTACCAAATTTCATTAAAATCAGTTCAGTGGTTTAGACGTGAAAGCGTAACAGACAGCCAGACAGAGTTACTTTCGCATTTATAATATTCAGTTCCTGAGATTTACGGGTTCAACAAAACAAACTCAAAACTTATAATGTTAGCATAGATATTTAAAGTTTGAATTCATTTTTTAATAAATAAATAACATGCTAAAACGCAAAATATGTTTGCAATTTATTTATTTATTTAAAACTTACATTTCGAAGGCCGGTAATTTAAAACGTCGCAATCGCCTAAAATCAATGTCAAAAATGTAGATAAAATAGTTGCGTTAATGATTTTTGACTAAGATTAGGATGTTGAGAGAAGATTTATAGGACTCCCAGGTTTAATTTTTTGAGTTATCACAAACTGGACACAAAAGATTGGACACAGGTGTGTCTAGTTGGTAAAACTTAAATTTGTGTCGCTAAAGCTGGGCATAGATGGTCATTTTTCGCGTCAGTCTAGTCGTAAAACTGTGTCACTTCAAATGATTTAGGGCAACCAACCAACTCTGGAGTGATGATTCACACATGACACAGAAGGACGTCGATGTTTTAAAAAATGACGCGAAATTGCCGTCAATGCGAAGCTTTATTATCTCGTCATCTGGACACTTCACTGTGTCCAGTGAAAATGAAATAAAATCACTTTTATGTTTTTTATTTCGCTGCGGGATACCTTTATTTGTTAAGTAATTAAAAATACCTACTACAATAACAATCAAAGAAGTGTTTTAACTGTTTTACGTCAATACCTACACGCAAACAAGAGGTGTAAAAATACAAATAAATGACATAGTTTTTAAGCAAACACTGTCCAATACACATAGTAACTTAATGCAAACATTATTACAAAGAATTTTTTTTTCATCTTCACAAGCCCCAGATCGATGGCTAGGCAAGTACGAATATGACTTTGTCAATTCATATGTACTTTCTAAAGGTTATCTTGGATCACAGACATTGGTGATGGAAAACATCGTGAGGAAACCTGGACTTGTGGTGAATATAAGTTCGAAATCGCCAATCCGCCTTGAGCGCGCGTGGTTAGCAATGCTCGTGCCTTCTCTGTATGAGGAGAGGTCACACCCAGTTTTTGGGAAAAAAAGGGCACTGTCAGAAAAACAATTTACACAAAGGCTTTTTTGATGCGAATCTCCAACTCCTGTGTCTCCTCCCTGGCTTGCGTCTTCGCGTTGCCAATGGCCAGCCACAGAGCCCTCTTTGCCGCGCGGTACACCTCATACAGCGCGGCTTCCTCGTCAGGTGCCCGACGACGTCTTCTCCGGTATCGGGTATGCTGGCGCCTGACCTCAACGCACGAGACGCGCAATTGCGCGATTTCGGCATACCACCAGTACACCAGGCGCTTACATCTACATCCGAGGACCCGAGGCATGGACGCGTCGGAAATTTGCATCATTGCCCCGCGGAACCACTGCGCCTCCCCTTCGACGTCGACGGGTACATTTGATATGCTTGCGTGCCCAGCGCGGACCGTCCGTTCGTAGGGCCACTGGACTGCGGCCGCTAGTGGTCTGGGGGGAGACATCGAAACGGATATATCTGTGATCCGGAAATGTCTTCACCTCCACGGCGACACGCCAGTCGTGGACTCGGCCCGCGACTGCGCGGCTAGCGAACGAGATGTCCACTATAGAACCTTCTCGCTGCCGAACGCAATCAAAGAAGTGTTTTAACTGTTTTACGTCAATACCTACACGCAAACAAGAGGTGTAAAAATACAAATAAATGACATAGTTTTTAAGCAAACACTGTCCAATACACATAGTAACTTAATGCAAACATTATTACAAAGAATTTTTTTTTCATCTTCACAAGCCCCAGATCGATGGCTAGGCAAGTACGAATATGACTTTGTCAATTCATATGTACTTTCTAAAGGTTATCTTGGATCACAGACATTGGTGATGGAAAACATCGTGAGGAAACCTGGACTTGTGGTGAATATAAGTTCGAAATCGCCAATCCGCCTTGAGCGCGCGTGGTTAGCAATGCTCGTGCCTTCTCTGTATGAGGAGAGGTCACACCCAGTTTTTGGGAAAAAAAGGGCACTGTCAGAAAAACAATTTACACAAAGGCTTTTTTGATGCGAATCGATCCTGTTTCTATCGTTTATAAAAATCTATGGGAACAACACAGGTTACGGTATTATAAAAGTCAGAAATAGAAATAAAACAGTGGAAAACCGCCAAACGACAAATAAAAAGATAATAATATGTATATACAGAAACAAAGTAAAATAAACAAAAAGTAACGTAGAATTAGGTACCTAATATTATTATAATGCTATCTTTCATCTGAAAGAGTTTAAAAACCACGTTTTTCAGAAAAGGAGTATTTATATAACAATATGCATATTTAATTATTATTATTCTAAATATATAAAATGGTAAACTGACTGATTGACTAACTGTGTATATATCAACGCACAGCCCAAACTGCTGCTCCTAGAGACATGAAACTTGCAGGGTGTTCTTTGTGAAGAGTAAGACTTTCCACTAAGAAAAGGTTTTTGGAAATTGCAATCCTAAAGGAGATGGAAGTTTCGATATTCACGTAGGCGAAGGCGCGGGCGAAAGCTAGTTAGCTAGCTGAGCCTCTCGCCCCGGACAGAGACCCAGGCGTGGCGTCGAGAGTCGCAAGACGACTACCGGCCACCGTAGGCGCGGGTCTGCGGACGGCGAGCGATGGGTAGCTCGCCGCCCGGCTGGGACCAGGCCCGCGTCGACGGCGAGAAGTCAGCACGAGAAGGGGCCCATCAGGGCCAGCGCCTGCCGGGGTTGCGGAATGTTTATAATAGTTACCGTGACCCCGGAACATAAAGGCCAACCGAAGGAACATGAGTGGGTTTAGTCAGTAAAAGTCTGTCACGAAGGAAGGGAAAAGTCATTTGATTGATTTTGATTGATTGATTTGATTTTGATTTTCTTTTCATTCATTTAAAATTAGTTTTTTAGCATTTGTTAATTTGTTAACTTATTGATGTAAGCAAACCTATAAGCAGAATCTATTGTAATGTCGTATTTCATTTTATTAAGGTATATCTGTTTGTATCCGAGGTGCCCAAGATACAGGCCTAGCCTAGTTTGGGACCAACGAAAATATCTATACATGTAACGGCGTATTTGGCAAATAAACGATTTGTATTTGTATTTTGTATTTGTATGATTTCCCAATCCCCCAAAAAAAGCTAGTTAGCTAAATAAAAAAAAAAAATATATATATATTTTTTAAATGTTACGTGAAAAAGTGTCTGCACTTATTTTACTTTATTTAACACTGTTTCTTTAGTTCCCACGTACTAACATTTCAATCGGTTTTGTTTTGAAGTTAATGGTTTTTGTAAACTTTGTTTTAACAAATAGGATAAAAAATATATCTATTATAACCACCTATTTCGCAGTCAACAATCACATGTTTACACTTCATGGGTAGTTTTATAATTATAGCACTAAAAGTATAAAAATAAATAAATAGCTTGAAATCTTTATCTATATTTTGGGTGAAGTTCACTCAAAATTAAAACTACCTGTATAAAAATATAGATAAAGATTTACTTAACACATTATACTGTTTTCTGTTTTTATGTTTTTTTTGTTTTATGTGTCCTAAGAGGAAGTTCGTTCAAAAATCCACTAGAATTTTACTTATAATGTTTGTCCTTGAAAAAAGGTAATTTAAAGACAATTTACGCCTCAAAACTTGTTTAGATCACATTTATTTTAACTCATAATTTAATCATATTCCGTATCCGCATCAAAATTTTATTGATTTGGTTTATTTTGTGTTTGTTTTTTATTGTAAGCTGAGCAAAAACCAGTTAAATAAAATATATATCTTAGGACAACTCACACCCGGCCATCTGATCCCAAACTAAGCAGAGCTTGTGTTATGGTAACTAGGTTTATTTATTTACTAGCTTCTGCCCGCGGCTTCGCTCGCGTTAGAAAGAGACAAAAAGTAGCCTATGTTACTTTCCATCCCTTCAACTATCTCCACATAAAAAATCACGTCAATTCGTCGCTCCGTTTTGCCGTGAAAGAAAGACAAACAGACAGACACACTTTCCCATTTATAATATTAGTATGGATTAGGTTAGCCAACAGTTATGTACACTATTACATTTATGCAGTACAATTTTACAAAAAATACATTTGTAAGTGTTATAACTACTTACTGGCTAACACAACATGCACAAAAAACGGTTAACATTTAATATTAAACGATTTTAACTAGATAACTGATAAATATGCATATAATTTGTAAAAACATTTAATTATGTTATTGATAAATTGCTCCCAGACACAGAACAAACAATCATGCTCATCACATCAAGTTTGTCCTGTGTGGGAATCGAATCCACGACCTCCGGCTTAGCAGTCAGCATTGTCAGGAGGTACCTTCTCTGGAGCCCTGACGGTAGCTAGGACCTTGTTCTTCATATTTGGGCGACTATTTTTATATTCATTTATTTATTTTAAAACAAAAGATCCGTCTTCAAAAACTAAAAACAGAAAAATAACTCAAATTTCGGAAGTGGGTGGCAATGTATTAACAAGGCGCTGTCCATAGCAAACACCTTGTAAAAGTCTAGATTTTCGTCGTAAAGTTAGCCGTATCTATACATACCACAAGCCAGAAAAAAATACAGTGTATAGTGTAATAAATAAAGAAAAGACTTACCCAAAAAAATTCTCAAATGTGGTCTACGAAAAAAAAATGTTCAAAAAGACCTCGAAAAAAAGTTATCGTCTCGAAATTCTCATTTTTTTTAGCGACAACCATCATATTTTTTATATCTATAACAAAGAAAATTATATGAACTAAAGACATACCTAAAAATTTTAAAACACAGAACTGTATTTATTTAAATATTCAAATAAAACTGCAAAATTGCTTACATTTTTGCGGATTGCTAAAATATTTTCGACCTTATTTCTATTAATTCGATGCACCTACCGCGCCTTAACGGTAGTTAAGTATAAGTTTTTTTTTACTTTTTAAAGGTCGCTCTTTAAAAAAAGAAGTCTTTATTCAATCAAATAATATTTTGTGACACCGCTTCAACTTTTATAGTCAAATTAATTTCACTTTAGTTTAAAACATGCATGCGATTATTTGAACCTTCGAACTAACGTGACTCGAGACACAATAGAAAGACAGCAGTGCGACAGCCGTCGAAAGATTAGCCATAGACTTGAATTTCCTTCCTATCTATATACTCTATACTAATATTATAAAGAGGTAAAATTTGTAAGTTTGTAGATTTGTAAGTTTGTATGTAGGGGGTAATCTCTGGAACTACTGGTCCGATTTGAAAAATTCTTTCAGTGTTAGATAGCCCATTAATCGACGAATGCTATAGGCTATATACCATCACGCTTGTACCCACGGGAGCGGAGCAGTAACGAAAAATGCGGGTGAAACCGCAGGGGACAGCTAGTCATAAATAAACCAATAGTTAAAGTCCTACAGCATCCGAATTGCGCGCACTGCACACGGAATGTTACCATTCAACTATTTTGTGTAAATAAATAATAGCCATTTTTTTTTCCTCTCTGACTCATTGCAAAACGAGTTTTGACTTTACTTTGAGCTTATATTTTTGAGTCATTGTATTTTGAGCTTCAATTTGAGTTGGATAAAGCTCTTATTTATATGAATTTAGTTAAGTTTATAATTTGGTATCGTGATGACGCAAAGTGGGTATGGCACCCGCCTCTCGTGTGGTTTATAAGTCACTGTGAATTTAAAGTTTATCTTGAACATCACTTATTAAGAAAAACATTGGTACCGATTCTCTCATTCACAAACTAACGTAAATTTAAGTTAAGTGCATCTTTCTCTTTCCATTTAATTAAGACAAGGACAGAAGATAAAATATTAGTTAAGTCCTGTCATATTTAGACACTCCATAGATAATTTAGACGCGATTAAAAACATGGGCGACTAAAAATTCGTCGATTTACTTCAGGTGCTATCTAATTTGACAGGATTAAACTAAATTCGCCTGGAGGACACGGTCGAGAACACGGTGGAGGTGTGCCCCGCATGGGCGGACCATAGACGTGTCCTCGTAGAGGCGATCGGCGGCGGTGACCTCTCGCGCCCAGCGCTGGTTCAGACCATGCTTCGGGGCGAGACGGAATGGGATGCCGTCGCCTCCTTCTGCGAAGCAGTTATGCTAGTGAAGGAAGCGGCGGCGCGCGAGAGGCAACGACGAGCCTCTCGCCCCGGACAAAGACCCAGGCGAAGACGTCGAGAGTGGCAAGACGACTACCGGCCACCGTAGGCGCTGTTCTGCGGATGGCGAGCGATGGGTAGCTCGCCGCTCGGCTAGGACCAGGACCGCGTAGACGGCGCGTTTTGTTCCACGCGCGCCTCAAAGAGAAGGAGTCAGCACAGGAAGGGGCCCAATAGGGCCAACGCCTGCCGGGGTTGCGGAATGTTATGTTTATAACAGTTACCGTGACCCTGGAACATAAAGGGCAATCGAAGGAACATGAGTAGGTTTTAGTCAGTAAGAGTCTGACACGCCCTCCCGCCGCACCCAGGACGGGAGCAGTCATTAGATGATTTCCCACTCACCAAAAAAAAAAAAAAAGGATTAAACTAAATTGTCTCTTCTGTCCTTTTCTTTAAGAAATGGAAAGAGAAAGATGCACTTAACTTAAATTTAGTGACGTTTGTGAACAAGAGAATTAGCGCCATTGTGAGGAAATCTGAATTTCTCTATGTGAGACCTAAAATACCCTTTTTAACTGACTTCAAAAAGGAGGAGGTTCTCATTTTTTTTTTGTGTAAGGTGCCCCGGGGCTAAAGCGTCTACGGGGCTATGGTAACTAATTAACCATTCGACGAAGCGTCGGCCAGCTGTCGCACTGCTATTGTCTTTCTATTGTGTCTCGAATCCCGTGTGTTCGAAGGTTTTTAACAATTTCGTTTTTAATATAATAATCTTTAATTTAGTTACAATAGCCCCGTAGTCGCTTTAGCCCCGGGCAATGGTACCTATATACACCGATTACTTGTCCAGTAGTTGGTTGTAGATACTTTAACTTAAGTTGCTAATATTGATGATTTTTTGTCATTCGTAGAACTTTGACAGTCGTTACGGGTCAGAAGCCAGAAAGTCTGACCAGTCTAACCAAAGGGTATCGTGTCGCCCAGTTACTGGGTTGTGAAGGTCTGATAGGCAGTCGCTTCACGTATAACACAGGTATCCAGCTGAACCCGGTTAAGCTGGAAGCTGACCCCAACATAGTTGGGAAAAGGCTAGGGAGGTGATGATGATGATTTTGGATTAACACGAGAAGCATAAATATTTGATTTAACGTTTTTGCGTAATGACGATTTTCTTGCTACCTGTTTCATTTTTATGGAGTATTTGTTCCTTTGACTTATTTTGTGTAGCTGCAACAGTTTTTATTAATATTTTTTTTAATACAAAATAATACAGGATTATTCATATTTATCTCATTTTATTAATCAACTAGCTGTCCCCTGCGGTTTCACCCGCATTTTTCGTTACTGCTCCCCTCCCGTGAGTCGTAGCGTAATGATATATAGCCTACAGCATTCCTCGATAAATGGGCTATCTAACACTGAAAGAATTTTTCAAATCAGACCAGTAGTTCCAGAGATTACCCCCTACATACAAACTTACAAACCTACAAATTTTACCTCTTTATAATGGGTCCACCCTTTATAGCAGAACTTTTTACGTCATAATTTTATTTTGCATAGCAACGGATAGCATAAACCTCTTTTCGCAGAAAATCGTTTGGCCTACACTTATTTACCATACACCGAAACCCATAATTTTGTAAGTCAGAATCATCTTTAGGCATAAATTTCATATCCATAATAATCAATAAGTATAACCATCACATCGTAGAAAGTTCAAAACCAGAATCATCTTTTAACATATATTTTATATCCATAATAATCAAAAGTAGAACCATCATATCCCAGAAAATTCACAGCCAGAATCATCTTTTGGCATGCATTTCATATCTTATTTTGGCATGCAGCAAGCATGCAGCAAGCATGCAGCAAGCATGCAGCAAGCATGCAGCAAGCATGCAGCAAGCATGCAGCAAGCATGCAGCAAGCATGCAGCAAGCATGCAGCAAGCATGCAGCATGCAACATGCAGCAGGCATGGCTTCTGTCACGGCTCCGGCGCTGCGGGGCTCCGGCGGTCCCACGCGAGCTAATCGTCGCAGATGGTTTTACGTCCACCACCGCAGCTTCGGCTTGCTGGCCGGCTTCGCCGGCCAGCCTCAGCCGCGGCGGTGTGCGTTAAAACCACCTGCTCCTCAGCTCGCGGGCCGCCTCGCCCCTCCGCGCCTTCGCGGGTTTAAATTACACTCTAGGGGTAGGGCAGACAAGACTACGTGAAGTCGGTTTTGCAGCGATTCATTTCTGTCACTCACTTTTGTAGCACACCATAGTGATTTTTTAAAACAATATATTTTTTTTCAATATGACTAATAATTATTTCTATTGAAATTCTGTGATCTTCGTAGTATGCTAAGTCAAATTATGCCAAATAATCGGCGCTCTAAATAAACGTTATGCTAAACGAAATTATGCAAAATTGTAACTCTGACAAAGGTAATTATTCCCAATACAATTCTGCCATCTTAAAAGTATCCCATTTAAAATTCGGACATAAAAACATTAGGCCGAAAAACAATTATGTTAAATATTTTTTATACCTTAACAATGTTCGTTTAAAAAAGTTTCTCCCAAGTGAGTTATGCCAAATAGGTTTCGGAGAAACAAGTTTCTGCCAGATAGAGGGCACCCCTTTATAATATTAGTATAGATAGTTCAGATTATTTAATTATTCCTACGAGGTAAGGTAGCTCTACTTACTGCTCCTTTTCCATCCTGTACAGATTATGGTCGAGTTTAGACCATTTTTCGACCATATTTAAAACTTAAAGCCTATTGGAGGAGTGTCAAAATAACTTAATAGTCTTTCAATAGCCTCAACTTAAATGGTCATTGCCTCATCGTCAAAAATCTAGAGCTAGGTCTAATTTTGGACTCGGCATTGACCAACTAGCTCATTCAAGGCCTTATAATAATTATAAGGACTCATTTATTTTAAAGAAAGGTTACGTCAAAGGTTAGGACTTAACAATAAAAGTTAAAATTGGACTGGCGGATGGTCTAGTGGTTGGACCCTGACTGCTAAGCCGGAGGTCGTGGGTTCGATTCCCACGCAGGACATACTTGGTGTGATGAGCATGATTGTTTGTTCTGTGAGTGTGTGTAATTTGTGTTATGTATGTAGGTATTTAATATGTACAATATAATATGTATATCAGTTGTACCGTAGCACCTGCACAGGCTAAGTTCAAGATGTTGTGAGTTCGAATCCGGGTAGGTATCTATGTGACTTTTTTATTCATGTGCACTTTCTTTGGTATGTGTACCATTTACGAATCCGGTATTTGACACCATCATCAATTGACGTACTTTTTATGAGCTGTCAAAACGCAATTCTCCAATAGACTTTGTATGCTAATACCAGCTTGTGACGTCACAAGCTAGCAACCCTAATGACGAACTATTTATTGATTTTAAAGCAATTAAAAATCCAATTTTACAGTAAATTAAAAACAAATCCGATACTTAGGACTAATAAAAAGAGGTTTTATAAAAATTATGTCTTAGATTTATCGGTTATTAGTGTCAAATACCGTATTCTACATCCCTGTAAGGATAATATGTATCGTGATGGCCCAGTGGATAAGGTGCCCACCTCTCGTAAGAGGTTGTGGGTTCGAATCCGGGCAAGTACTATAATGTGTCTTGTTCAATTCATAGGTACTTTCTAAAGTTTATCTTGGACATCACTGTCATCCCGTGCCTCGGAAACCACGTAAACCCGTTTGTCCCGGTTGTCTGTCATTCGTAGAACTTTGACGTCGTTACGGGTAAGCCAGAGAGTCTGACCAGTCTAACCAAGAGGCCCTGAGTTGCCCAGTTACTGGGTTGTGGAGGTCTGATAGGCACTCGCTTTACGTAAAACACTGGTAACCAGCTGAATTTGCTTAGGCTGGGAGCCGAACCCAATATAGTTGGAAAAAGGCTATAAAAGGTAAGGGTAATAATATTGTAGGTGGTTACAAAATTAACATAATTATTGAGTGCCCCGGGGCAAAAGCAACTACGGTGCTATTGTAACTAAATTAAATAACTTCGTTATTATAAAAATTTTCATATAATTTTTGAATATAGTTGCAATACCCCAGTCGTTGCTTTAGCCCCGGGGCACGGTATATAATAATAAATAAATATCTTGGGACAACTCACACACGGCCATCTGATCCATCATGTGTAGGTAAAACATAACGAAAAAGTACGTACGAATGATAGACGTTAATCAGAAAACAAGCTCTTTGTTTAACTTCACTTTACAAGAAAAAAAATGGTTCTTTATGTTTATAATTATATACGAGGATATTGTTAGCAAGTCCATGTTACTTAGTTTATCATTTAAAAAAATCTTAGTCATAAGTAAAATATGGATTTTTTTTATTAGTTTCACCTGTACGTTTCAAACTTGAATTCAGATGATTTATAATATACCATTTAAAAGGCAATTTAGAACGTAAAAAAAAAAGAAATATGAATCTAGTTGCCCCTTTCCGAAAAGTTAATTCGTATGGAGAAGAATGGGCAAGAAACTCCATACTTACTCTTTTAAAATAATGTTGATAGAATATCATTGGTTAGAATAGTATTTATACATTGTTTAGTGTGTTACCGACTCTTTTGGGCGATCGATTTTGACCTACTTTGAACGATCAGACTTAATTTTAAACTATGCACACCTGTCAAAGATAAAGACAATACAATAATTCGTTACAAAAACTACAAAAATAGTTTAATAACACACTTTTTTAGAAAACCAGGGTTGAAGCGTTTTTTTTTTAGTTTTAAACCCTTTAAAAATTTTTTTGACTGTGTTATTTTTTCTATTTTACGAAGAGGAAGTTCCTGCAGAAGGAAAACATTAATATTTTTTTTATCAGAAATCAGATTGTTTTTTTGCAAAAATAATACATATAAATAAATTATAAGGAGAGGTTTTATTACATCAAAGTTATGCACTTGCAAGCAAGCGTGAAAATTATTTAATAATATTATGCATTTAAGTCATTATCATGCAATTAAAATTATTATTACTTTTATTATGAAATAAATTAATTACGTTCATTAATTGACGGGCCTGTTAGTGACCCTGACTGCTAAGCCGGAGGTCGTGGTTTCGATTCCCACCCAGGACAAACTTTGTGCGATGAGCACGATATTTTGTTCTGTGTCTGGGTATAATTTATCTATAATTTGTATATATTTATAAATTATATTAGTATGTATATCAGTTGTCTGGTTACCATAGCACAAGCTCTGCTTAGCTTGGGATCAGATGGCCGTGTGTGAGTTGTCCCAGGATATTTATTTATTTTTATTAATTATTAGACGGGCCTGTTGTGACCCTGGCTGCTATCTGTTAAACTTTTACGATTTTTGACGGTTTATTCCAGAAACGACCATGAGGGGGAGCGATACTTTTTTCCATAAATCCCCTACTAGTTCAATTGGCTCCACCCAGTGGAGATATTTGGTAATATTAGAAACCATATACCACGTTTTCGAGGATATTTAACAAAAAATTGCATTAATCAATTTTATTATTTCAAAATTGATTATTTCAAAAATCCCTACCATCCAATGAGGTACTTAATATTCCAAAAAACCCTACTAGACTAAGAATATTTAACTAGTAGGGATATTTGAAATAAAAAATAACAATCCCTATGGCAGGGATATATGTCCGGGGTTGCGGAATGTTTATAATAGTTACCGTGACCCCGGAACATAAAGGGCAACTGAAGGAACATGAGTAGGTTTTAGTCAGTAAAAGTCTGACACGCCCTCCCGCCGCAGGGCGGGAGAAGTCATTTGATGATTTCCCACTCACCAAAAAAAAAGGGATGTGCCGGTGAAAACTTCACTTCATGGTATAAAACAAAGTCGCTATCCGCCGTCTGTCTGTCCCTATGTATGCTTAGATCTTTATAACTACGCAACGGATTTTGGTGCGGTTTTTTCAATAGATAGAGTGATTCTTAAGGGAGGTTTATATGTATAATACATGCTTATTATAGTTGAGAAAAGCCGGGATTTTTAAAGATTTGTAACACACGGGCGAAGCTGGGGCGGGTCGCTAGTCTGGAATAAACCATTTTGACAAGGCACTCCACTGACAAGACCAGAAGGGTCTCTCATCATCATCTCCGTAGCCTTTTCCCAATTATGTTGGGGTCGGCTTCCAGCCTAACCGAATTCAGCTGGATACCAGTGTTTTACGTGAAGCGACTGCCTATCAGACCTCCACGACCCAGCAACTGGGCGATATGATACCCCTTGGTTAGACTGGTCAGACTTTCTGGCTTACCCGTAACGACTGTCAAAGTTCTACGAATGACAACCGGGACCAACGGCTCTACGTGCTTTCCGAGGCACGGGATGTCAGTGATGTCCAAGATAAACTTTCGAAGGTACATATGAATTGAAAAGTCACATTGGTACTTGCCCGGACTCGAACTTACGACCTTAATACACGTGAGGCGGGCGCCTTATCCACTAGGCCATCACGACAGCCAGTTTTAAGTAGAGACCAGAAGGATCTAAAATAATTATTGTACGAACACTTAACATTTCACTTTACCGTTCCCTCATGACCTCAATGAACTTAATCAAACGTAATATATTTAAATTTTAGATTCTATTATATTAATATGCATGTACGCCCGTCCGTCGAATTGACCTTATGTATATAAAACTCGAATTAAACACTTTTGTTGATGAAAGGAAAAACTTTACATTTGACGTAATCAAGCAAACAATTGTTCATTTGTTTTCGAGAAAGCTTAGGCTTACTGTCCACGGAGGCGTAAAGCTGGGCATTGGTGTGCCGATTCTCTTATTCACAAACTAACGTAAATTTAAGTTAAGTGCATCTTTCTCTTTCCATTTAATTAAGAAAAGGACAGAAGATAAAATATTATTTAAGTCCAGTCAAATTTAGACACTCCATAGATAATTTAGACGCGAATTAAAAACATGGCGTTTAAATATACGCCCATTTTCATCAGGCGCTGTCTAATTTGACAGGATTAAACTAAAATGTATCTTCTGTCCTTTTCTTTATGAAATGGAAAGAGAAAGATGCATTTAACTTAAATTTAGTAAAGTTTGTGAACAGGAGAATCAGCACCACTGACGGTTATTTTTTGCGTCAGCCTAGTCGTAAAACTAGGTGGCATCCAATGATATTTTAAGTAAAAAAGTGTAGATAGGTTATATGCAGTCAAAAAGTGGCACATTAAAAGTTTGCCAATTGGCAAACATGATACTGAGTATTGCGTTGACATTTGACGTTTATCTCTTTTTTACTCGCACTACTTCAATTATGTCATCCTACTTTGACGTGTAATGTATGTGTGCGTTAGTGTGCCGTTTTTGAAGATAGAATTTCGTTTGGATAACCTATCTACGCCTTTTTTACTTAAAATATCATTGGTGGCATCGATCCAAATGGTTTAGGCGGCCAACCAACTCTGGAGTGACGATTCGACACTCATGATCCTTTGGATGGACGTCTGTTCAACTGAGGCACCAAAATGACCGTCAATGCCCATCTTAACATAGTAACACGGTTACGGCAGTACCCAGTTATAAAGAAATAATTTAAGGCAAGTTGTTCCTTATAATTTCTCTAGGTATTCTGGCTAACGACTGTCAAAGTTCTACGAATGACAATCGTGACAAACAGCTGTTATGGCGAGATAAATAGACGTTATAACTTGGTTCATTAAAGAAAGGATTCTAAAATTGCGGCGCTTATCATGTTCTCTCGCTCGCACACTAGTGCCGTCTATACTCACTCGCGCGCGTACCATCAACATAAAAAAAATGTCTTGATTTGCTTCCACGCTGCCTTGATGCGCTCAGCACTCGTTTTTACGAATATCTTGTTATAATTTTCTGTTATTTTTCCGTTGTTACCTGTTTGTTATTGTGGTAAAAGTAGGCACTGTTACTAATGAAAACCAAAAAAAATCTTAATAATATTTTCGATTTGAAAAAAAACTTCAACTTTTTTATATGCAGACTGTACTATCTGTCAACGCAAGTACATGCCTCCATTTAAGATTCCTTTCTTTAATGAACCGGCTTATACTAAGCACTGACTTTGGCTTAGCCATGTTCCCGTCTCTATCGTGCACTTGACGTTTGGCAGTTGTGTAACAGAAACAGGTATAGAGTGCAAAGTCAAAGTCGGTGCTTAGTAACGGCTTAGTATCTCGCCAATAATGAACTTAAAAAGTTTTGTGTATGAACAGAAAAATCACAAATATCAACCTTCTATAAATACCAAGCTATATTGTCGCAGAATTAGTACTATCCTTACGATTTAACTTAACTGTGCAATGCATTTAGATAACCGAAGTTAGGTAACAAGTAACCACTTCCCTACGTGTTAATTTCTAATTTCAAATAAATTTATCGTAACTAAATTATATAAATTAAACATAATAATATGTACAAAACTTATAAATAATACTAAAATAAATATACACAAGTTATAAAAAGAAGGACTCACAGAGCGTCAAAAAACTCCTCCACATCACTGTCAACAGGACAGGTGCCCAAAAGGCTGGCAGCATTGCTATTTATTAATCTGTGGCATTACCGCATTGTCAATGCTAATTCTTTGTCCCAAGAAAAGGCCAGCCCTCTGGTCACGTGAAGAGTCAACCAGCCGTTTGGCGATATCACCAAGATATGATATGGTATGATATCATCATACCACTTTCCTTGAGTTTCATGACTTCATGTCAAAGGACATCAGGCAATTTTCATTCATTGTTGGTCCAAACTTAATTTGCGCGGCCGGATCTGGAATTATTCCCGATTGCTATCATACATATCCGTCAACTGTGGGCGTAACCCGTTAGATGCTTTTTTTTCTTTTAGTAGTAATTTTTCTTAGTGCATTGTAAGGTGAGTGAACCACAGAAAAAAAACTGTATTTTTTCTTTCTTTCTAATTCATTAATAGTTTAAGGTATGTGTGACGTTAGGTCAACGTTGGGAATAATTTAAGACCCGGTCGCGTATTTTTTTTTGTATCAAAAAGCCTAATTTATTTTAATCGAAATAATTTTATTAATTTAGTCGTGAAAACTTCTAAGAAATATATTAGAAATACTTAGAAATATTAACTAAATTTAAAATTATTATGATTTTAAATTAGTATCAATGGCATGGAAAAGATTGCCTAAATATTGCATTTTAAGAATATTGAATAACCAGTATGGGTGAAATGTGAAATAAGTGTATTCAAGGGAGTCTAAAAATAGCACCAGTTACGGAAAAGTTTAATTATTTATTTAAACTTTATGCACAAAAGTACAATGGCGGAATTAATGCCTTAGGCATTCTCTACCAGAATTTAATACCTGTACATTACAATTACCCATGTTTGCAAATGAATAAATGACTATATGACTATATGACCAGTCAACCCAGTTCAAAAGCTGAAAGGAAATCGGTTGATTGATCTGGGCATAATAACAGGAGGGATAACGGGGTTGCGGAATAGTCGGGGTTGCGGTATAGTTCTAGTAGTTACCGCGGCCCCGGAACATAAAGGGAAACCGAAGGAACAAAGATGGTTTTAGTCAGCAAAAGTTTGACACTCCCTCCCGCCACGCCCAGGGGGCCAATTCTCGATTTTCGCCATTTATCTCGAGTTCGAGATTGTAAGTCTATCTCTATGTCTATCAAAAATATCTCTATCTCTACCAGAAAATGTCGAAGTGAGCAGAATTCCGTATTCTCAGTCAAAATAGAAATAAATGTCACGAAAATGTCGAGTCGAGTGAAGATAATGTTACCATTATGAAGAATCGCACGTTCCGTTTTTGGTAGCTTAGTAAAAGTAGCATAAGTGAATGAATGATTTTGTTTTTAAATGCTGAATTTACGAATATTTAAGTATAAAACGAAACGTTTGGTGTAAAAATAATCGGTTTGACAGTTGACTGTCTGTCAAACTCAATGACGGAATTCAAGTGTTAGGTAGGAAGTAAATGATAAAGTTCTTTATTTTAAAATAAAAATAGTTAAGTCATACAAAAAATCAATTATAATAAATTCGGTTACAATAATTGTGCACTCAACAAATACGTAATTTAGGTATTTTAGGGTGTGCAAGATAGAAATTCTAATAAACAAATAAACTCGTCCATCTTTCAGTGGTTTCAAGTCTAATCGTGGTCGTCGTTTCAAGAAAACACAATGCACAAATCAAAAAGTATAAATCGAATTTCCAGTAGGTATGAGATGCCAAGCCGTATTTTATTAAAAAAATAAGAAAATAAAAACACAGGGTACAATCCAAAACTCAACGAATTCACACAGAAATTACGTAACTCTACAATCGACATGACATCTCTACTGCTGTCCGTTGCAACATGTTAGCCCGCAGGTTTGCACGGTGCACGGAGACTGTCAAAGTTGCGCTTTTCAAAGCGTACTGTCAGTCTTTTTACGCCTGCAGTCTGTGGGTTGACTTTACGCAGCGGACATATGGCGTTCTGCGCATTCAATACAACAACGCGTTCCGGGTGCTGATGGGACTGCCGCGCCACTGCAGTGCCTCCGCGATGTTCGCGGCGGCGGGGACAGACGGCTTTGCGGCCATCATGCGTAAGAGGTGCGCGTCAGTCATGCGCCGCACGCGCGACAGTCCCAACACCATCCTGAGCGCGCTGGCGGACCGGTGGGACTCTCCGATGTTGGCTCGCTGGATACGGCTGCATGCAGTCGTATAGTTATATGCCATCATCGGGAAGTCCACCCGGACCTGCCACTTTCTTTGACGAAATTTATTAAAAATTTACTAACACTAGTTTGTAAGCTCGAAACTGTACTAACATATATGGATGTAATCGCAAGATGAATCTGAAATAAATGATTTATTATTATTATTCCCATTTATTTATTTTTATACACATTATTTACATTTTTAAATATTATTATAAAAAGACAAAAACATTTAAAAATATAAAAAACAGTAACCCACCGGTATCGGGAACAAGGTCCAAGCTACCGGTGGTCAGGGCTCCAGAGAAAGGAATCTCCTGACAATGCGTGCCGTGTCCAGTAGTACTGCCTTCTGAATCAAGCGCTTGATCCAGCTACCTAACGAGAGCCTCTTTAGATGTAGATCGAGGCTCTTGGCTATTAAGCCATTGGCAGAAACAACTATCGGCACAATGATCGCTGAGTCCACATCCCACATATCGACAACCTCGCGAGCCAAGTCGATATACTTAATTTGTTTATCTTTCTCAGCCTTCACGAGGTTCCCGTCATGTGGGACGGTAACGTCAATGATCATTGCGCGCCGCTCCAATCGATCCACCACCACTATATCAGGCTTGTTTGCTAAAACAGTCCTGTCAGTGATGATGGATCGATCCCAGTACAATGTGACATTGCCATCTTCGAGAACTGGGTCGGGCACATACCTGTAGTACGGTACTTCAGATTCTACGAGGCCGTATTTAAGAGCAAGTTGCTGATGGATAATCCTGGCCACGAGGTTATGCCTATGCAAGTACTCTTCGTTAGCTAGACGAGAACAACCAGAGATAATGTGTCGGATCGATTCTCCCGGCATGTGACACGCCCGACATATGTCAACCGTACCATCTTTCACAATAAATCTCCGATAATTCTTCGTCATGATAACTTCGTCCATAATTGCACAGACAAAACCTTCGGTTTCCCCAAATAGGTCACCGAAGCGCAGCCAGGATACGGACGCTAAAAAGTCTACATCGGGCCCATGCAGGGCCCGGAAAAACCGTCCGTGAAGCTCCTTACTCTGCCATACCTCCTCGCGATCTTTCGTCTCAAGTACTACAGGTTTGCGCCAGTTCTCTTTACCTAAGGAGAGCGGAGTGAGGTCCTTGTCCACAGCGACCACATCTCGGTGCATCCCCACATCAGCTTTAAGGAAATATTCCCTGAGGCTGTATATCTCGCGGTTGTGAAGAGACTTAGCATTAAGAAAGCCTCGTCCTCCACATTTCCGCGGGATATACAGTCTCATCACTGATGATCGCGGGTGATGCATCCGATATGCCGTCAACAATGTACGGACCTTCCTATCCAGGGCGTCGAGTTCCGTTTGAGTCCATTTGAGTATGCCGAAAGAGTACATCAACACCGGCATGACCCAACCATTAAAGGCGCGCACCTTATTTCCGCCTGACAAAAGACTATTTAAAACTTTGTTCAGGCGGCCAAAGAAGCGCTCCTTCAATGATTGCTTCACGCCAGTGACATTAATGCCTAACGCTTCCGACATACCCAAATATTTGTATGTCTCAGTTGAAGAAAGGGATCTAAGGTTTATGGAATCTGAGAGTTGAACTCCCTCAGATTCCATAATCTTCCCTCGCTTGACATGCATGACCGCACATTTGTCCACACCGAATTCCATCCTGATGGCACTACTGAAAGTTTCTGTTACCTTCAGTAGCTCCCTCAGTTGCAAATCATTGGGGGCAAAGAGTTTCAGGTCATCCATGAAAAGGAGGTGAGATATTACCTGACCTCCTCTCTTCAACCGATAGCCCAGGCCTGAATCCTCCAGCAATGTGCTCAGAGGATTCAAGGCTAGGCAGAACCAAAGCGGACTCAAACTATCGCCCTGGAATATGCCCCGCTCAATCCTTATCGGTTCGCTATTCCGTTGGAACTGTCGACATCCTGGATAGCGAAGTACCGTCCTCCATTGCCCCATGCACGACTTCAAGAAGGTGCACAGAGTTGCATCAATCTTATACAACTCCAGCACCCTCGTGAGCCAAGCATGTGGCACGGAGTCATAGGCCTTCTTGTAGTCTATCCAACATGTCGACAAGTCCTTTCGGGATCGGCGAACCTGTTGGTTGATGGCCATATCAATCAGGAGTAGCTCCTTAGTACCGCGGGACCCATTCCTACATCCATTTTGAGAGGGAGACATGATATTATTAATCTCTATATGTTTATTGATTTTAGCTCTCAAAATAGATGTAAGAACTTTATAGACCGTCGGTAAACATGTGATCGGTCTATAGTTTTTGGGTTCCACTGTACTACCTGACTTATGGAGCAGGTGGGTTATACCTGTTGTTAAAAACTGGGGCAGCGCTCCTGATTCCAAGGCCGACTGGAACCGAGACGCCAAGCAAGCATGCGAACCTCTAAACCATTTGATCCAGAAGTTGTGCAGTCCGTCCGGCCCTGGAGATTTCCAATTAGGCAACGGACGAACCGCACAACCTACATCTTGGGGGCTGATTGTAATTGCCCCCATTTCTGGTATCGGCTCGCACGCTCGCTCAATGCTCCGGATCCAATCGCCCTCAGTGTGTCCGACAGGCACCGACCAGATGCTGCGCCAGAATGAGCACATGGCGTCATCATCCGGCAAGCACGTATCAGACACACTTTGAATCGGTCGCTCCCAAGTTCTGTATACCCACCTTTCATCACTCTGGAACGTGCGATTCAGAGCATATCGATCCACCCGTCGCCTATACCTACGTATACGGCTTGCCCATGCATACACCTTCTGCTTCAGAAAGTCGATGCGCTCTGTGACCCGAGACATATAGTCTCGAGGACTAGTATTAGTCCCCGAGAATGCCCGTCTCACAAAGCGCATCACTCTTGGGCGAGTATTGCCCTCTCTGAAGCAGATAAGTTTGCCGATGAGCACTCTGGCCTCGCTAATGCGCCTCTCAATTCTGTACTGCCACGGCGGTACGGTCGGTTTCGGTCGTGTAGCTCTGTCATTATTAGGAAATTTGACATGAGCTACACGACATACCGCAACAGCCGCGCAATACAGAATCGAATGCACATCAACGAGGTCTTCGCAGTCATCAAAATAATTTGATAACTGCGAATCCAGAGCACACACCAGCGCCCTATTTTTATTATGCATGGGCAAGCGAGGTAAGCGTGGTCTAAGTTCGGGGGGAACGGATCGATATTCCCGAATCGCACCCTCCAAAGCGCTCCTTAATTCGTCATTGCACTGGGTACTTACTTGAGAAACCATGTCATCACTCTCTTCATCATTATGACTGGAGGTTGGCATTACAAGTGGCTCAACACTCACGGTCTGTGACGGAGGGGCAATGACACGGCTTCCCTGCATTTCCGTTCGCAGGCGATCAAGCACAGTGTCATCCAACATATGATTACGCTGGATAACACGCACCTGATCCGACAGTCGTTGCGCCGAAACGTTGATAACTGGCTCAAGCACCTGAAACAGAGAGAGCATCCGAACACGGTACGCGGTCAGATTATTTCCCCCTCTGTAGCCCCATAGTATGCGCGCATGACGTTCTCGTTAATAGATTGCGTCCATCGCATGCGCGCACTTCCACCGGGAGCGGGGACCCTATCAGAGGCCGGTGGGCCTCGAAGTCCTAGGCAATCCAGTGGCCGGCGACCTCCCCGCCGACGTACAGGTGGTGGCGACGTTGGCGGAGAGAAATACTCGTCACTCGAGCTCGACGCAACTGCCACGGCCGGTGTCACAGCACTCACGGTGGGGCTGGGTTCCGGCGGCGGCGAGGCGGAGCTGAGCGACGGGTCCGGTGATGGTGGGCGTGCTTTACGAGCAGCGGCTCTAGTTATCATCATTCATCTTGGTTCATTTTTCGTTTTGCTTGGTTTTGTAGTATATCATAATCGGTGACATATGTCACCGTAGACTTCTTTGATTTTTTCGTGTAAAATCATTATATTTTACAAAGGTTTAATATAAATATTGTTAATATTGGTTTAAAGTCGGATTGTAAACAGCTAAATATGATTTTATTTAAATATTGTAATAATTATAGAGATTTAGCAAAATAAGAACCTGATGAGATGACAGTTAGTGTTGCCAATTTATTATTATTATTATTATTACTGCTCAGAAGCACTCGACATGAACTCTAACGTTAGCCTTCGACAAATGTCGAACTCGACATCCCCAGAATAGCAACTTTTAAAATTTGACGAAAAAATGACGTCATTCGTATTTTTTGTCGAATTCGACATCATCTCTAAAACCGAGAATTGGCCCCCAGGGCGGGAGGCAGTGATAAAGAGATGAGTCATTTGATGATTTCTTAGCCATAAAAAAAGAGGAGGGACAAAACGAAAGTAGCTAAGAGAATTACGAGTATGAGTAGAGGTATTAAGGAGGAGAGAAAGGTCGAAGAAATAATGGAAGGATTGTGTGAAGAATGATATGAAGGAGAAAGGAGTGACATGACAGGTGACTGAACGACTTAAGGACAAGGCTGGTATTATTATCTGTGAATGTCATCCAGAATTATTAATCTATGGTGCTCTATACTCTTTGGTATATAACTCGCTTCCATAAAAAAAATGGTTGTAACAAGGCAATGAACAATAAAGGATAACCAAGATATAAACTCTGCGTATAATTTAATATGAAAGTTAACCCAATACACCTCACAATTTATCCTTATCTTATATTGTTGAGGGATGTTAATTTCGGCCCGAAAAGTTTAAGGAAGTTCGATGTCCTTTTCTAAATTTGTGTCAACTGTCTGAAGCCATGGGCGGATCGCTAGTCAACATACTTCAATTTTGTCCAGTTTCATTCACAGCAATTTCAAATAACGTTTTAATTGTAATAAATTATGCAAATAATGTATTTTAATTAAAATATTACAAAGAATTGGTCCTTCTACATATACTTGCTTTTTAATACATCCGTGCTTAAATTTACGAAATTTCTTTTTGAATTGCAAATATATAATGGTTTCGAAGACAGAAGTCAGACTCAAAATCAAATTAAGAAGGCTTTAAACAAATAGATTCTTATCTTAGGACAATAGGCGAGACGACAAAAAAAAAGTAATTAGTCCGTCAAATAGATTATCAAAAAATTTTGGACACAGGACACGTATTTTTTCTTTTTTCTCGTAAACGAAGAATGCCGACGATACATTGCGTTGAAGTTGCGCATGACGTCACGATCTGATACAATTTTTGCAGGACGGTGACGTCAAAAGGCCCCACTCCGGAACTTTGTTGCTCTTTATCTTTGTATTTTTATATTAATTTGATCAAGCAAAAAAATACGTGTCCCGTATTTTCGGTCGATCTATCAGACGGACTAAACAGAATGTCATTTTTTTAATGCTGTCGTCATGCGTATTCACACGCGGTCATCAGATTCCTAATTAGGCAGAGTACACACAGTAAGTAACCAGACAACTAATGTAGGTATTTTTATATTTTAAGTAATACTAACGGGTAGCTAGTAGCGCCGGCTTCGCACGGGTGTTAAAATCTTTGAGTATCCCCTTTTCGCTATCTCTTGTATGTATCATACATTGAACTTTTCACTTAAATCACTCTATCCATTAAAAAACCGCATCAAAATCCGTTTTTCAGTTTTATAAATCTAATAAGCGAACAGCCACTATGCCGACAGACTGCACGCCTACAAGACTTTACTCCAACGAGACTTTACGCCCACAAGACTTTAGTCCAACGAGACTTTACGCCCACAAGACTTTACTCCAACTAGACTTTACGCCCACAAGACTTTACTCCAACAAGACTTTACGCCCACAAGATTTTACTCCAACGAGACTTTACGCCCACAAGACTTTACGCCCACAAGACTTTACTCCAACGAGACTTTACGCCCACAAGATTTTACTCCAACGAGACTTTACGCCCACAAGACTTTACTCCAACGAGACTTTACGCCCACAAGACTTTACTTCAACGAGACTTTACGCCCACAAGATTTTACTCCAACGAGACTTTACGCCCACAAGACTTTACTCCAACGAGACTTTACGCCCACAAAATTTTACTCCAACGAGACTTTACGCCCACAAGACTTTACTCCAACGAGACTTCACGCCCACAAGACTTTACTCCAACGAGACTTTACGCCGACAAGACTTTACTCCAATGAGACTTTACGCCCACAAGACTTTACTCCGACAAAACTCTTCGCTGACAGGGCTCATCAGCGACGCAGACCCTGGTAGGTTGTGAAGGTCTGATAGGCAGTCGCTTCCAGCTTCCAGTTACAAACTGGGCGATACCCTTTGATTATAGACTGGTCAGACTTTCTTCTGACTACCCGTAACGACGTGATTTCCAAAGCACGATATGCCAGTGTTATCCACGATAAATCTTTAGATAGTACATTTAAATGTACCGCCCGCCTCTTGTGTAAGAGGTTGTGGGTTCGAATCCGGGTAAGTACCAATGTGACTTTTTCAATTCATATGTACTTTCTAAAGTTTATCTTAGACATCACTGACATCCCATGCCTCGGAAAGCACGTAAAGCCGTTGGTCCCGGTTGTCATTCGATTGACAGTCGTTACTGGTTAGCCAGAAACTATGACCAGTCTAACCAAGAGGTATCGTGTCGCCCAGTTACTGGGTTGTGGAGGTCAGGTAGGCAGTCGCTCCACGTAAAACACCGGTATCCAGCTGAATCCGGTTAGCCTGGCAGGCAGCCGACCCCAACACGATTGGGAAAAGGCTAGGGAGATGAACATTTGAATGTATTGAAAAAGTCACATTGGTACTTGCCCGGATTTGGACCCACAACCTTTAACACGAGAGAAAGAGAGAGAGAGAGAGAGAGACAGACAAAGGCTTGTGTTGTGATTGTGACGATAACATTTTTTTATGTAATAATTTTTGCATTAAGTTACTAAGTGTATGGACAGTGTTTGCTTAACAACTATGTTCATTTGTATTTTTACACCTCTTGTTTGCGTGTAGGTGTTGACGTAAAGCAGTTAAAACACTTCTTTGATTGTTATTGTAGTAGGTATTTTTAATTACTTAACAAATAAATGTTATTTTAAGCTGGGCTGGGGTTCCCGAAATTAAACAGAAAGGAGAGAGAAGGAGTAAGAAAAATTCTGTTTTTCACTTCCCTCCATAACTTGCTAAAGTTCTAATCTATCTGTCTATGCGGGTATAATCTAAACTCGCATTATATTTCTCTGTATAATTATTTTTTATTATTGTACTAGATGACCCCAACAGATTATGCCGCGCCTAATGAGTATGAACTTGATAAATATAAAAGTAAGTAATATAAGTAATTATATAAGTAATATAAGTAGTATTAGTTTTTTTTATTTAATATAAGTAGTAGTAGTATATGAGTTTAAAAATCCTGTATGAAAGTTACTTTTGTGTTAGATAGCCTATTTATGGAAAAAAATAAAAATATTCATAAAATCCACCGTTCAGGGAGTCGTTCGGCGGGCCTGTTGGTCTAGTGGTTAGTAACCCTGACTGCTAAGCCGGAGGTCGTGGGTTCGATTCCCACCCAGGACAAACTTTGTGTGATGAGCACAAATGTTTGTTCTGTGTCTGGGTGTGATTTATCTATAATATGTATGTTTTTTTAAATTATATAAGTATGGTTATCAGTTGTCTGGTTACCATAGTACAAGCTCTGCTTAGCTTGGGATCTGGCCGAGTGTGAGTTGTCCCAGGATATTTATTTTTATTTTATTTAATTCGTCTCAGTTGTGGGATACCTTTTTTTTTTGGGGAGTTGGAAATCTTAAAAAGACTGTTCCCATCCTGTGTGCACCGGGAGGGCACGTCAGAATTTTACTGACTAAAACCCACTCATGTTCCTTCGGTTGCCCTTTATGTTCCGGGGCCACGGTAACTATTATAAACATTCCGCAACCCGTTGTGGGAGACCTTACCTAGGTATATTAATTTAAAAGGTATATGTTTTTTTTTCTTTAATTCCTCTTCTCTCTCAGTACATTAAGCAAGTTCTCAAGTAAATTTTTCAAATAAACTTTTTGACAAATCAAGGAGGTAACCTTGATTGCCACATTTAGATTAAAAATATCCATTTAAGTTGTAAGTAGTACGAGGGTTATGTATTTTCTATGTAAATCATTTAGTTTTATGGAAATTATGGGCCGATTGCGAAATTTTTGCACTGATATGATTATTGTAATCTTGTTATCACATGGCCATCTGTCCCTAGAGAGAAGTGGCATTGTAGAATAGAATTGATTGTTAAATGTATCTAGGATTGACACAAGTTTTTTTTAGTATTGGTAGTCATCAAATAACTTCTCCCGCCCTGGGCGGGGCGGAGGGAGTGTCAGACTTTTAATGACTAAAAGCCACCCATGTTCCTTTGGTTGCCCTTTATGTTCCGGGGCTAAATTGAGAAAACCTTACGCTAAGCAATTTTTTTCCTACTCCTCCGCAGTTTTTTTCTTATTAATTTCGTTGCGGGATCCAAGACAGTTGAATCGTTTATCCGGGACTCGTCGAGCTTCATTGCTCGGCGCTTTTCTGGCGGACTCCACTGTTGATTCTGGCTTTCAGGAGTTGCAGTGGTTAAAAATAGTGTGGTAATTTGATATCGCCATACATTTTACAATGTTTCCTATTCTAAAATCTATTCTATAACGCCATTTGTGTAGGGGGGGGGCTGATCCTAAGATAAGCAGAGCTTGGGGTCGTGACTACTCACTGGACTTCGGGGGTTGCGGAATATTTTCGGCGTTGCGAAATAGTTCTAATAGTTACCGCAGCCCCGGAACATAAAGGGCAACCGAGGGAACATGGGTGGGTTTTAGTCAGTAAAAGTCGGACACGAAGGTCGGGAAAAGTCATTTGAAAGACGTGTAAAAGTGTTATGATATAACCTATTTACAAAATAAATATGATTTTATGATTTTTTTTTTATGATTTTTTCCCCCTTAAAAAATTGGGACCGAAGTTAAAAAGTTTTAAAATTAGTTAAATAAATAAAAAAATGCTTGGACATTTTAAAATTAATAAAAAATATACTTAGCTCATAAAATTTAATTTATTCAGATTCAGATTCAGATTCATTTATTCCACATAAAATAGAGTACATCAAATGGTCTTAATTTAGTAAGTCTCATCCATTTTCCTGAATGTACCAAGCTTGTTTGTAATTTAACAGGCCTGTTGGTCTAGTGGCTAGTGACTGCTAAACCGCTGATCGTGGATTCTCCCACCCAGGGCAAACTTTGGGTGATGAGCATGATTGTTTGTTCTATGTCAGGGTGTTTTTTAACCTAGCTTGGGAACAGACGGCTGTGTGAGACCTATACTTAGATATTTTATTTTATTTATTTGTCCTGGGTGGGACTCGAATCGTTAAATGCCGTGATGGCCCAGTGGATATGGCGCCCGCCTCTCGTGTAAGAGGTTGTGGGTTCGAATCCGGGCAAGTACCAATGTGACTTTTTCAATTCATATGTACTTTCTAAAGTTTATCTTAGACATCACAGACATCCCGTGCCTCGGAAAGCACGTAAAGCCGTTGGTCCCGGTTGTCATTTGTAGAACTTTGACAGTCGTTACTGGTTAGTCAGAAACTCAGACCAGTCTAACCAAGGGGTATCGTGTCGCCCAGTTACTGGGTTGTGGAGGTCAGATAGGCAGTCGCTCCACGTAAAACACCGGTATCGAGCTGAATCCGGTTAGGCTGGCAGCCGACCCCAACACGGTTGGGAAAAAGGCTACGGAGATGATGATGGTGACTCGATTCACGATCTTATTGTCAGGGTCACTAACCATTATACAGACCGACAACATACAGACAATATTTGTAATGAAAAATCTCTTCTTCATATTTTCCGGCCTGCGATTCGAACCTACGACCAACGGCCAGTTAATTTTTTGCTACGTACAGTCAGCAATATACAAGTCGATTACGAGTTGCTTTTACTTATTGATTAAACATTCGCAAAACCATATGTTGCATTGTTTTTAAGCATTGGAGGTAAAAACTAATGCCCTTACTAATAATCACTGTGTAAAGTTTGCAATGAATAAAGCCTGTGTAACCATACTTTTTTTGACGTATAAACCTGTCATAACTTTATGCAGCGTTTATTAGTAAGGCCCTAAAAGTTTTTTTTATCTCGCTTTGACATCCGTTCCGTATTTCCTTTAAACCTTCGAACACACGTGATTCGAGACACAATAGAAAGACAATAGCAGCGCGACAGCCGGCTGTCGCTTGGTCGTCGAAAGTTTAAACATATACGTATAGGGACAGGCAGCGGAAAACGACTTTGTTTTCTACACTAATATTATAAAGAGGTAAAATTTGTTTGTTTGTTGGATTGTAAATTTGTAATGAATAGGCTCAAAAACTACTGGACCGATTTAAAAAATTCATTTACCATATGAAAGCTACACTGTCAACGAGTAACATAGGCTATATAATATCACGCTATGTCCCATGGGAGCGAAACAGTAACCAAAAACCTAATGTTACGTGGGTGAAACCGCGGGGGACAGCCAGTATACTAAAGTGATATTATAATAGGCATGACGACAGCATTAAAAAAATGACATTCTGTTTAGTCCGTCTGATAGCTCGGCCAAAAATACAGGACACGTATTTTTTGCTTGATCAAATTAATAAAAAATACAGAGATAAAGAGCAACAAAGTTCCGGAGTGGAGGCTTTTGACGTCACCGTCCTGTAAAAATTGTATCAGATCGTGACGTCATGCGCAACTTCAACGCACTGTATCGTCGTCATTCTTCGTTTACGAGAAAAAAGAAAAAGTACGTGTCTAAAATTTTTTGTCGTCTCGCCTATTTATTATTACAGAATACCTACGAGTTAAGCGACTTTTTTTGCTGACTAAACATATATAATATGTTTGTATCGTATGTAGATCGAGTGACGTCTAGAACCTAAAGTACTTAACGAAGGTAGCGAATAACGAGTTGAGGCAGAGGTGAATAACATTTTGGTTATATTAAATTTTCGAACACTCGTGGTTCGAGACACAATAGAAAGACAATAGTAGCGCGACAGCCGGGTGTCTGGTCTTCGAAAGGTTAATAAAACTGTTTTACCAATTTTTTATTACTTAGTTTCACCGTATGTTTAGATGTCACCGACTCTTTTGGGTTAGATTTTGCTCTACTTTGAATCAATTTTTTAAACTACTATTTTATGTACAAGATTTTATTTAACTGGCAATTTTCATATTATGTATGTAACTACGTTTGTTTGAGTGGAATCTTGCAACTCAATTTTGAAGCAGATATCTATAACCAAATGAGCTCAATTTTAATTGCATGTATAAAACGGGGCATTATTAAAAGTTGTTATGTCAATTATGTGGTTGTTAAAAATGTTGTTTAAAAAGACGTATAAAGCCACGGTATAACATGATGTACTTACCACAATTAATTCAAACTTTCTAAAATAAATAAAATACTTTTTACTTCGGACCAGCAGCATTCGTAGGCGGTTAGTACAATAAAAACTTACATCTATGTTAGTAAATACAATCAATTTCGTACAATAAAAAATACTTATTATTGTTCATGATGCACTTGCGAACAACTATTTTGAAATAAGCTTATTGCTCGTGATGCATCTACGAACAACATCATATAGTAATGGAGATTCGTACCTCAATAATAGTTATTGGTACTTATTTACAAATAATTAATAGAATTAGTATTAAATTTAATTATTTTGTAGTTTTTTTTTAAAGAAAACCTTGGAAGTATTTCTTTTTTTAAGTTGTGTGCTTAATATAAGTAAAACAATATTGACCAGGGCCATTTAGGGAATTAAAAATCATTTTTATTTAATTTTCATTTCATTTTCCCTATCGTCGTTGGTCAGAAACAGTACTGGAACATTTAAAAATGTCTCTCAAGATGGACATTACGAAATAAACTGATATTAAAACGACGAAGATATTACAAAAATATTTTTATCTTTATCGGAATCAATGGTTTTTTCACAAAATACAACTAAAATTTGAGTTGTTGTACGTGATTTAGAAAAATATTTAATTTAGGGTTAATTGCATACTTATTTCAAAATTAGCATTTGCTTTGCCCGCGGCTTCGCTCGCGTTAAAAAGAGAAAATAAGTAGCCTTTGTCACTTTCCATCTCTTCAACTATCTCTACTTAAAAAATCACGTCTATCAGTCGCTCCGTTTTGCCGTGAAAGATGGAGAAACAAACATATACACACACACACACACACACTTTCCCATTTATAATGTTTGTATAGATTTGCAATTTTGGAAAAGTTCTGGAAATGAACTATGTTATGTTTTGTTTACCTTAAAATATTATTATGACTCTATTATGTCAAAGGAAACAACAACAAATCAATTATAAATCTATTAAAAAATAATTAACTGTTTTGTTTCATTTATTAAGTAGGTATTATTGGGTTATACGATAAAATATTTCCTATAACTATCCTCCCCTACTAATTTTATAAATGTAAAAGTTTGTATGTATGCGTGTAATTTATAAATGATTGTTACTCTTTCACTTAAAACCACTGAAATAGAAATAGAAAACATTTATTTGCAAAAATGTATGTTTACAAAATAGGTGGATAATTTTATGTAGTATCAATACATTTCACCTTACGGCATGCAAAGTATAAAAAGTATAGGTATAATAGTGACAGTACTATCATATTATTTATCTACGTACCTAATAAAATAATATATCTATAAAACATTAACTTAATAAAAATACTACAATAAAACACAACTTAAATAAAACACAACTTAAATGAATGGATTTTGATAAACCTTTATAGCAATATAACTTATACATCAGAAGAACATATAGGCTACATAACATCACACTATGATTTTTTTGAGCACAGCAATAATAGAAGATCTAACATACGCAAGTGGAACCACAAGAGTCAACTAGTTTTTTTTTTAAAGTCACTTAAACGCTAAGTTAATGAAATTCTAGCATCAACTTTTGTAAAAATATTGCATTAATTAGTAGTACAGTAATACTAACATACTTTTATCATTGGCTTCATCAATAAATGAGCCAAGATTTTTATACATACAATTATTCTAATATCTATCATCAAACCAAAACAACAAAAAAAACGTCAAGTCAAATCCATTAACCTTTCAACAACCAAGCAGCAGCCGGCTGTCGCGCTGCTATTATCTTTCTATTGGGTGTCAAATCACGTGTGTTCGAAGGATTAAGGATTAAGTATAGAAAACAAGAAAAAATCTGTGTTTTATTCACGTGTGTTCGAATGTTTAAAAGCCTCGCCAAAGGTTGCGCACCTCTGGCTTTATTCAATATTCCTTATTTGGCAGCTTATAGTGCACTTGTATTACAGTCGATTGCCATCCTTCATGGCATTAAGACGTGTGGTTCAGCCATAATAATATATAGTGATCAGTATTGGGTACACGATAGCAGTGAAAATAATTCTTAAGGTAAGTCATTTTAAGTGGAATTTAGCTTAGTAACGCGGAAATTCATGGTAGTTGTTGTTTTTTTTTATTTTGAAGACGACGGTTTTAAATTTAATAATTTTTTTTTTGCGTAAAAAAAATACGTGTCTTTTCGTCCTTAAGGGCTGGATCGATTTTTGTATACTTTTTTTGCGAGGTACCTGAGTGATTTAACCACGCATTTTGATCTGTTAGGTGACGCTGCTATTTTCTATGGATTTTTAAGACAACGAACAGGACAATGCTTTTGGATAGGAACTATTTTCGTAAAAAGACCCTGATCCTTATAATAGATCCTGCCGGGGTTGCGGAATGTTTATAATAGTTACCGTGATCCTGGAACATAAAGGGCAATCGAAGGAACATGAGTGGGTTTTAGTCAGTAAGAGTCTGACACGCCCGCCCGCCGCACCCAGGACGGGAGCAGTCATTGGATGATTTCCCACTCACCAAAAAAAAATCCTTATAATAGATAAAATCTAATGATAAATTTGTAGGTCAAGGATAAAAAAATATATAAAAAAAAATGCAAACAAAAAAAAACATTTTCTATTTAAACATGATCATGACCTCAAAACCTGTCTATTAAAAATAAAAAATAAAATGTTCATTCAAACTTTTACAGTTCAATAAAATTCATAGTTGTTCATTAGAATATAATTTATTATATCTAAAAAATATAATCCTTAGTATAACTATGTTAGAGGTTTCCAGTCTAACCGGATTCAGCTGGATACCAGTGTTTTACGTGAAGCGACTGCCTATCAGACTTCCACAACCCAGTAACTGGGCGTAACGATACCCCTTGGTTAGACTGGTCAGACTTTCTGGCTTCTGACTACTCGTAACGACTGTCAAAGTTCTACGAATGAAAACCGGGACTAACGGCTTTACGTAAAGGCAAAGTTAGTAGTGATTTTTGTGAAATCGGTGCATAAGTGGCCCTACCAACACCACCAGAGTCAAAGCCAACCTCACCTGCACGTGATGCACCCTGCTGACTCACTGACGAGGCTCTGGCGGACCAGGTATCTTCACAAAGAGGAAACTTTTGCAGTTATTCTGCATACATTTATGTTATTAATTTTTCTTCGATTGAGAATGGCTGTGGCAGAAAGTGGTGTCTTTTCTTAAGAGTTAAAAAGGATTAAAATGAATAGCATAATAACCTCCGAACGTACGTAATTCTAGACACAATATAAAGACAACAGCAGCGCGACAGCCGGCTGTCGCTTGGTCGTCAACATTCTAAATAATCAAAAAACTTAAGCAATTTCGGAAGTCGGTGGCTTTTTTCTTTTTCTTGTAATTGCCATCATTTCCGAAATTGCAGTTGAGTTTTTGATTACTTAATTATTATTTTTTTATTTCCCTTTTTTGATATTAATATACCCTACGTCACTCCCACATCTGCGACGAATTCAATGACACCTTATATATCGAAATCCGTTAAATAGTTTAGGCTGTAGAGCGTGCCATAGAATGAGACATACATAATTATTATGCCCGAAAACATTACTCCTCCTTTCGGCAGTCGAAAAAACAGTGTCAGCAAAAACCAGTGTTATTAAATTCATAATATAAATATTTCCGTGTCTAGATCATCCATACTAATATTATAAATGGGAAAGTGTGTCTGTCTGTCTGTCTGTCTGTATGTTTGTCTTTCTTTCACGGCAAAACGGAGCGACGAATTGACGTGATTTTTTTAAGTGGAGATAGTTGAAGGGATGGAGAGTAACATAGGTTACTTTTTGTCTCTTTCTAACGCGAGCGAAGCCGCGGGCAAAAGCTAGTAACTTATAAAACTAATATTATTGAGAATGCGGATTTGGCACTGCAAATACACACACATGTCAAAATAATGACGCGATTTTTTTCCCTGTGCATTTGTCGTCAATTTATCTTTCCCCGGGTTTTATTTGCATCCCTGGTTACTCTGCATCCGTTGGTAGCGTGATGATATACAGTTATATAGTCTTCTTCGATATATAGGCTGTCCAACACAAAAAAAAATATTTTCAATTCGAAGCAGACTCTTCAGCTTTATGATTTTACTAGCTTTTGCCCGCGGCTTCGCTCGCAAAGAAAAAAGAGAAAAATTAAATTTACTTGACATAATTATATAAAGTCGCACTTTGTGTTGAATGATGAGTGACAAGTGTATGTGTGTGTACAGTGTGTAGGTTGTGGAGTATTGTTTGTGTGTGTTTAAGTAATAAGGCTATTGATTCGTAGCTATTATAGTTTCAACAAATTCTAAAAGTTAAATTGGACGCCTATATCCTAAGAACTAATAGCCCCAAATCGGATAAATATTTTCAAGATTGTGTAGCCCTTTAGCCAAAGAAGGTTATGAGCTATGAAGCATCACTGCCGGGTTTGCGGAAAAGTTCTAATAGTTACCGCGGCACCAGAACATAAAGAGCAACAGAAAGAACAAAGGTGGGTTTTAGTCAGTAAAAGTCTGACACTAAGGGCAGTAGTTTGATGACATAAAGACGGACAGACAGCAGAAAGCGACTTTGTTTTATACTATGTACCTAGTGTTAAATATAAGTCCGAAATCGCCAACTCGCCTTAATCGTGGTAATCGATGCATGTGCCTTCTCTGTATGAGAAGATGACAGTGATAGGCTGGTACTAACGAACACCATTGCAATTATTTAGAACTAGCCGTTCGTGTTTTCACCAGCGTATTGATGGCTTTTTGGTTAACTGCTCCGTTCCTGTGGATCATAGCAGGATATGCCTGTAGGTTATTTTTCCCGTTTTTGCCACATTTTTCATTGGTGCTCCGGTACTATTGGTCATAGCGTGATGTTTTATAGCCTACTAGCTTCTGCCCGCGGCTTCGCTCGCGTTAGAAAGAGACAAAAAGTAGCCTATGTTACTCTCCATCCCTTCAACTATCTCCACTTAAAAAATCACGTCAATCCGTCGCTCCGTTTTGCCGTGAAAGAAAGAGGAACAGACAGACAGACAGACAGACACACTTTCCCATTTATAATATTAGTAAGGACGCTACTCGATGATAACGTAGCTTTTTATTGGTGAAAGATTTTTTCAAATCGATTCCGTAGTTACGGAGCCTATTCAATGCAAACAAACAAACAAAGAGTTAAATCTTTCTATTTATAATATTAAGTATAGAAAACAAGAAAAAAATTGTCGTCTGTTGGTTCACTTCTGTCGTTAGACTAACACGCTAAAATTATAGTAGAACCATATAAAAACGGCTTAAACTGGTTTTCAACAAGTTCTTGAACCTGAACCTGGGATCAACATACTGACATTCAAGTTTAACCAACACAGACATTAAATATTATGTCTTTGTTGGTTGTATTGTAATATGTTTAGTTTAGACTAGCGTTTGTCACTACTTTATATTTAATATTTTTACCTATAATAAGGTTGTTTTCTATCAGTGAAAACTTCAAATTGGTTTATTAGTTTCGGAGATAGAATACTTTAAAGAACACTTTGATGCTTGTGCCTTCTCTTTATAAGAAGATGTTTTTAACCTGCAGTGACAAATTACTAGGCTGGGATTATTAAGATTTCGTACCAAAATGGTACAAAAAGAATCCATATTAAAAGTAGAAATAAAATATATTTTTAAGAAGCAACTCGTGTATTTAATCTTTTCCGCAATATAACACAAAAAACAAAACAATTTTAATTAACAGTCTGCGACCATTGTTTGTTTATTTTACGTTCTTATAAAAAAGCTTAGACAAAAACTTATATCTATAAAATTATATACATATATATGTTTATGTATATAATAACGACGGTTAATTATACCCTGGGGATTTCCACGCGTTTTATAAGGTCAATTTAAACTCTCGTCTGAAAAACCCAATAGCCAGATGCTAAAAGATACACCATTAGTTTCTGGTTAATCCGGCTTTTCCCAGCCATGGATGACTTGTAAAACCAGCATTAATTAACTATAATGTCCTCGCGACACCGCCCGAGTTAAGAATACCGTAAAAACCGTAGCTTATGGTCAAAATTTTTAGAAAAAGACAGGTTTTATACACAAATAAAAGTTGCTTAGGCACTCCTAATTCATTAAATTTGTTTTATAGTTTACCTTTCAAGCAACAGGCGGCTGTCGCGCTGGTATTGTCTTTCTATTATGTCTCGAATCGCGTGTGTTCGGAGGTTTAAGATTTGAGCTAAAATACTGACAGGCAATTACATATTTTAATAGATAAAAGGCAAAGTCGGCAAAAAAACGGCACTTTGAAATGTCTTAAAAAAAAGCCTAGGTCTGACTTTCTGACTTCTTACTACCCGTAACGACTGCCAGAGTTATATGAGTGGCAACCGGCGGGGTTATTACCTATGAAACAGCAATCAGCAATATTTGCGCAGTGATCGCGCGGTATCCGCGCGATTAATTGCTTAACGTAAAAAAAAACGTATTATGTATGAACCGATTGCTAATCGCTCGTTGATTGTTCTAATGCACTTATTGCTACGATGACGATAAAGTAGCAATCGCTGGAACTAAATAAATATCACCTTTAACAAAAAAACCCTTAACTTTGCTCTTAAAAACCATACTAAAAACGAAACCACCAAACGAAAAATGCATATTTTAGTTAACTGATTGCTCCACAGAGGCAGCACTATCGCTAGATTGCTATTTGACATGACGTATTTTGAATTGACGTTTATATTGCTAAATTATCGCGAAATGACGTTTATATTGGTAAATTATCGCGATCGCTCGGCTTCTGCAAGATACGTAATCCCAGTGCGGGACCAACGGCTTTACGTGCTCTCCGAGGCACGAGATGTACATATAAACTTTAGAAAGTACATATTATGATCTGAAAAAGTCAATTAGTACTTTCCCGGATTCGGAAAAGTTCCTTAGTTATATGGATTCATTTAACGATTTAAGGCGATTCACACACGGCACCGCGCTCCGCCACGGAGGGCGGTGAGGCGGATGTCATGTTGCACAAGACACTTTGAAATCCGTTGAAACCTAACACACGTACACCGCCCGACCGCGCGGTCGAGCGGTGCTCTCGCCGCCACCGCCTCTCCGCGCTGACGTCCGCGCGGTGAGGCGGTGCCTTACACACGCGGCGCCGCATAACTGCGCGGATTGTTGTAGGTGCAGCTGCAGGATATGTTGTTATTCAATAATGATTTCGATGTCGAGTTTTTTTCGGAGATCGAAAGCCGCTCTGCTATCTGGGACCTGAAAACACACATATACATAGGGACATGAGCACACAATATAGTAATAAATTTCTTAGAATGAAACAATGGTAAATAGCAAAAAATATCTTCGTGTTTTTACACTTTTATAGAATTACATGAAAGTTCCATTTAGAGATCTCCTTGGTAAAAATGGATGAAGCCAATATCTTGGTTTTTCTTTTAAGGCCATAACAGCCAGATGCTGCTTCCACTTCAGCGTCCATTTTTGCCAGTGTCTATGATAAAACTGATCAAAACCGCGTTAAATCGATCCGCGCGGACAGGCGCGTAAACCGCCTAACCGCGCGGATAACCGCTAAGAAATCCGCTTCACCGCCACCGCCCTCCGCGGCTGTGCGCGGTGCCGTGTGTGAATCGCCTTACCCATTATAAAGATCAGGTTTTGAACTAAAAATACCAGTTTTACAAATTATATTTAACTAGTTCCTTTATAAGCCTAATAAATATTTATGTGTGTATCGGCCATACTAAATAACCAAAGTAAATAACGTGTATCATAAATTAATCTGAGAACTCTAAACGATCAATTTTAGTAGTTATAAATAGTTTAGTAACGCGTATCTCGGAAACGGCTTTAGCGATTTGTATGAAGTTTGTATTTTCACCAGTTTTTTGCCAGCGCTTTGCTCGCGCTTGAATAAACTTTATTTTGTCTTTCTTTCCTTTATAAAAGGATTGAATTACAAAAAATCTTTCTTAGTACTTAATCTAAAATGAATGAAAAAGACAATTCTCATTTCCCTATCAGTAAGTTATACTTTTCTTTAAATAGCATAAAATGTTTTTTTTGTCCGTATGTACGTTTAGATCTTTTAAACTACGAAACAAATTTTAATGCGATTCATCATTATATATGTAGTGTATATACATATGTGTGTTCATAGATTTAATACTAATTATAAATTTACAAATACTATTTTTCACCAAAAAATCTCAAAAAGAAATATATGTATACTACATTTTCATTCACACAAAATACTATTTGCTGTACTATTATAGCATGTTATTACATGCTAAACTCAGACCAAACCGCGGGTAACAAATAGTAATATAAAAAAATAATAACATATCAAATTTTCCAATCTAAAACCTACTTATTTATACCAATACTTTGACGTCAGACGCCGCGGTCGTTAATAAAAAATGCGGAAAAAAAGAATACAGTTCGAGTTATTTTTAACCTAATAAATCCTTTATAATAAGCACGAAAATTTGTATGTATTAACTAGCTTTTGGCCGCGACTTCGTCCGCGTGGATTAAGATTATCCCGCTTATCTGTTGAAAATTTTTCTTTGCTATAAACCTCACGGAGCTCGAGACCTTTACAGCGAATGCAAAACCGTGGAAATCGGTTCGTGCGTTCTGGAGTTATAGCGTCAGGAAGGTTACCCGACTTATTTTTATATAGTAGACTAGCTTCTGACCGCGACTTCGTCCGCGTGGATTTTTCCAGAATTTTCTTTGCTACAAACTTTACGGAGCCCGAGACCTTTCCAACGAATGCAAAACCGTGGAAATCGCTTCGTCTGTTCTGGAGTTGTAGCGTCAGGAAGGAAAACCCGACTTATTTTTAGTAGATATTTGTTTGTTACTCTTTCATGCAAAAACTACTGAACGGATATAGATGAAACTGCCCAGTATATAGCTAGAATAAGATAGAGGCTACATAACATCACGCTGTGACCTGGGAGAGGAGAAAGAAAGAAAGAAAGAAAGAAAACACATTTATTCTGGACACACACAGACACACAATTAAAAACTAAAACAATAAACAAACAAAGCTTACAAAATAAAGCCTGTGCGAGGCCAGAAAAGGCACCTACCTTAGCATGCAATAATCTAAATCATAACATAACGCGGGTCAGCTAGTCTATACATAAGTATAGACTAAAAAGCAAAAAAAAAATAGTTATAAAATATTTTTAATAAAAAATATAATATATTGTTTATAAAAGCTTTATAAAAAGCTGAAAAGTTTCATTAAACGCTCTATCTCAGAAACTACTGGACCGAATTGAACAATTTCTTTTGTGTTGGATATCCCGTTTATAACGGAAGGTTATAGGCTATGTTACATTACAGTACAAGCAATAGGAGCGGAGCAGTAACAAAAAACGCGGATGCCGCGGGGTACTTCTAGTTACTTATACAATGTTGAAATTACCCAAAACCTGAAACTAGTTTGTTTAGAATCGGCAGCAAAATCGAATACAATAATTTTTATTATAGGTTACTTATATATATTTTTCCAAAAAAAAATATTATTTGTCATGCCGCCTCTAATATTTTTTTAACGACGCTGTTCACTACTGTCCAACGCGATGTAAACGATAGTGCTCCCGTGTTCGTTGACTGACAGCGGCGCGGCGCGGCGATAGAGCTACGAGTCTGTAAGAAGTAGCGCGACAACAACATTTTCAAATATCTGTTACTATAATTTATTAAAATAAATAATTATACATCATATCAATTTATTAGTATAAAAGTCGGTTGGGGTGTCCGAGGTTTTAGGTTATTTCATTAACACATTGTATAAAACCTTACCTTTTTTAAAAACCATTTTGCGGTCTAAGTTGTTTTCATGGGACTATTCGCAAACCTGTTTTTTTTAATACGTACCTATCCTCAGTTAAAAATAACTACAAGCTTTTTTTACTTTCCGCATATTTTGTTTACTGACTCGGTCTGACGTCAAAGTCGCTTTTATAATCCATACTAATATTATAAATGGGAAAGTGTGTCTGTTTGTATGTTTGTCTTTCTTTCACGGCAAAACGGAGCGACGAATTGACGTGATTTTTTAAGTAGAGATAGTTGAAGGATCAAGAGTAACATAGGCTACGTTTTGTCTCTTTTTACGCGAGCGAAGCCGCGGGCAAAAGCTAGTAGGTTTTTAAATTAAAGAGAGATAATGGAGAGATTTCACATTTTTAATATTAGTAGGATTTTATGTTACGGAATAGTTCCGGGGTTGCGGAATAGTTCTAATAGTTACCGCGGCCTCAGAATATAAAGGGCAACCGAAGGAACGAATGGTTTTAATCAGTAAATGTTTGACACTCTCTCCCGCCCCGAAGTCTTTTGATAGCCATCCTCAAAAAAGGAAAAAAAGGATTGTATTTTCCACTCAGAAACCTACTTATAGCGAATATTTTGACGTCAGACGCCGAATCAGTAAATAAAAATAGGGATGTTGACTACATCAAAAGAATGACATTCTGTTTAGTCCGTCTATTCGATAGTCCAAAAATACTGGACACATATTTTTTGCTTGATCAAATTAATAACAAAATACAAAGATAAAGAGCATCAAAGTTCCGGAGAGGGGGCTTGTGACGTCACTTGTCAGTAAAAATTATACAAAGGCGTGACGTTTCACGAAACTTCAACGCACTGTATTGTCGTCATTTTCTGTTTACGAGAAAAAAGAAAAAATACGTGTCCCAAATTTTTTGATTATCTAACTGACGGACCAATTACTTTTTTTTGTCATCTCGCCTATTGCGGAAAACAAAAAATTAAAACTGTTGGCTATTTTTAACTAAGTAAACGTATTAAAACAAACAGGTTTGCATTTTTAAAAGAAATAGTCTCATGTAAACAACATTGACCGTGAATCGATAAATAAAAAAAAAAACGGTACCAACCTACTTGTAATTATTATTTTGATCGTCAAACTTGTATCAGGAAGTCTGTAGTTTTTTAGTTTATTTAAGACATGTATGTACAATCGACCAAATGGAATCATGACCCACCATAAGCTTATTTTCCTACAGACATTAAAATACAATTAGGTCGACAATCGCGTAAACACGTATTAAAAATGTCACTCGTCTAGTCTTATTATTTTGACAGCTTCAAACGATTTGTCGTCGAAATGGGTCATGATTCAATTTTGTCGATAGTACTTGTGGCAATTTATTTAATTTATTTTTATTTATTTATGGAACACAAAACAGAATACGGCTATGACAGATAAAATTTTGAAAATCACTCTCTCGACACCCTAACTCATTTAATTTCGTTTAAAAGAAGTCAAACTCAAACAAAACTATTTTATCCATCTACCCAATGATGTTCTAAGTAAAAAAGTGTAGATAGGTTATATGCAGTCAAAAAGTGGCACATTAAAAGTTTGCCAATTGGCAAACATGATACTGAGTATCGCGTTGACATTTGACGTTTATCTCTTTTTCACTCGCACTTCTTCAATCATGTCATCCTACATTGACGTGTAACGTATGTGTGCGTTAGTGTGCCGTTTCCGAAGATAGAATTTCGTTTGGGTAACCTATCTACACTTTTTTACTTATAACATCGTTGCATCTACCTATATTTCATTATATATTTGTGGTAATCTGTCTAACTAATTGTCTAACTGTTGATATATTAACGCAAAGCCCAAACCGCTGGCCCTAGAGACAAGAAACTTGGAGTGTGTTCTTTGTGAAGAGTAGGTAACCACTAGTATAAAAATAATCCACATTATCCATACGAATTTTATAAATGCGAAAGTAACTCTCTGTCTCTTCTTCACGCTTTAACCACTGAACCGTTTTGAATGAAATTTGGTACACATATAGTCGATACCCGAGAAAGGACATAGAATAGTTTTCACTCGGGAAATCGGGAAAATTCTGCGTAGTTGTTATTCCACGCGGACGAAGTCACGGGCAAAAGCTAGTAATAAATAAAACTAACAATGGTACCGATTCTCTTGTGCACAAACTAACGTAAATTTAAGTTAAGTGCATCTTTCTCATTCAATTTCTTAAAGAAAAGGACAGAAGATACATTTTAGTTTAATCCTGTCAAATTAGACAGCGCCTGATGAAAATTGACGTAGGTATATTTAGACGCCATGTTTTTAAAATGCGTCAAAATTATCTATAGAGTGTCTAAATTTGACAGGACTTAACTAATATTTGATCTTCTGTCCTTTTCTAAATTAAACGGAAAGAGAAAGATGCACTTAACTTAAATTTACGTTAGTTTGTGCTCAAGAGAATCGGCACCAATGCGTCGCTCTCGGCTGCACCAACTAAGTCCAAGTAGGTAAATATATATATTGCCACTATGCCATTAACACTCTATTTACGTCGACTCATGGTCAAGGACTACATAGGCCAACTGCTTACATAACAAACTATATTCTGTAAATAAAAAAAGAATTATATGAAGCAAAAAAAATTGTGAATGACTCGCAAACGGATCTATGTACGGAAACACACAAATAAACAAAATTTAAGTGTTTGTTTGTAAATGTATATAAAATTTGGTGTATTACAAAAAAAATGTCTAACGTTTCGGAGTAATCTCCGAAACGGCTGGACTGTTGTTGACGAGACTTTTATAGGCTATTTTAAAAGTGACTCAGGCTATTATTATAGAAAAAAAATTAGGGGACCAAAAGTAGAAAATAAAAAGCTTTATTGCTTTAAATAAATTCGCTTTGTAACTGTTAGATATACAACCTTTGTTTACAAGATGTGTTCTATTGATATACTTAGTCTGTGGTCATCGAGCCTTGTATCAGTTGATTAGTTGTAATGGCTGCCTGAATAAAAGAACATTAAAATATATTCCTGGAGTGTTTTCATCATGTCCTGATCCTTGCAGTCACCTTCGGGCGTCGAGACAGTAACATTTTAAATGTAAATATATTTTTAATATCAAAAGTTGAAGTTGTTGACTTTGGTTCTGTGTATTCAAATTTTAATTTAAGTACACAGAACCAAAGTGAACGACTCAATCAGAAACAAACGATGGACATACAAAAAAATATATAAATATATAAATAACTTGTAGAAAAACATGAGATTTAGTTCTAGACCGAAGTTTTTTTTAATTAGCCTGAAAAAAAGCCTAAAAAATTGTTTCATAATAATTCCAAGGTGGCAGACCTTGGAATTGTTATAAAACAGTTTTTTTTTCTGGTTATTTTTAGATTTAATTTTTTGCCTATTAAAATCATACATGTTCTTTATACTTACGAAACTTCTTTTCATAAAATTACTTATAAAATTAATTTGGCCAAAGTATCATGGAGTAATTCCACTAAGCTTCCGCTGTCCAGGCGTCTGTTAGTGGACCTTATCTCTGAAACTGTAATGGGTAAAGAAACCGAGGTTGCGGAATAGTTAAAATAGTTACCGCGGCCCCGGAACATAAAGGGCAACCGAAAGAACAAGGGTAGGTTTTAACCAGAAAAATGCCCAGGGCGGGAGAAGTCATTTGATGATTATTTCCCATCTATAAAAAAATGGGTAAATAAAATTTTCACAAAAAGTGATTTTCTACTATAGTACGATTTTTAATTCGAGTCAGAAAAATGACATTTCCAGTGTTGCAGATTTTTTGTTCCAAATAAATAGTGATGTGGTACAATCGAGTTTTTAACCGACTTCAAAAAAAAAGTAGGTTCTCTGTTCGACCTGTTCACCTGTATGTATGTATGTATGTATGTATGTATGTATGTATGTATGTATGTATGTTTGTCCGCGATTATCTCGCGTTTGGCTGAACCGATTTTGATACGGTTTTCAGCAAAGTGTTTGTTACATTTTGAGGAAGGTTTTAGTATATAACACTAATGGATATCCCGTGACGTTGCCCGCATAGATCGCGTTTTGCTTGCTTGGATTGTAGATTTTCAAAGACGATTGTATGTTTGGCCGCGATTATCTCGCGTTTAGCTATACCGATTTCGATGCGGTTTTCAGAAAAGTCTTTGTAACATTCTGTGGAAGGTTTTAGTATATAACACTAATGGATATCCTGTGACGTCGCGCGCATAGTGCCGTTTTCATTTTATAAGATTATAAGTTTATTATGAGAGCTACCCTAAAACGTAGTCAGAGACTGAGACTCTAACTAAAAAGTAAAAAATAAAAAGCTTTTTTAAAAAAAAGATAACCGACTTCAAAAACTAAAAGCTCAAAAATAACTATTTCGGAAGTCGGTGGCTTCTCTTCTGCCGGTCGATTTGTGTCGCCACCGACTTCCGAAATAGTTATTTTTGAGCTTTTAGTTTTTGAAGTCGGTTATCTTTTTTTTAAAAAAGCTTTTTTTACAATTAAATCTTAGTCGAGAATACTTTTTTTATTCAATATCAAATTGCCTTTAATTATAAAAAAAATATTACATGTAATTTACGGTAATTAAATAGAAGACTTACACGGTAGGTAACTTAATTTTACATAAAACACTATTATTTGTTTTTGGTAAGGTCCATATTTCTAAAATTGATTTATTTAAGACGGTATGTATTTAATATTTACAATAAAAAAACACTTTGGTACCTAATAAAACAAAGCATGACTAAATGTCTAAGTCTATCGATTGTGGAACATCATTATTGTAGCGGGTCACCCTTTTTGGTATAAGTGACAGTTGCACTTGTCATTTTTCTGACTCGAATTAAAAATCGTACTATAGGTACCATTATGACAATAAATAAAAATAACTACGTCCCGCCCCTAAATTCGCACGGGTGTTACAAATCTTTAAAATTCTCGGTTTTTCTCTGTCAAGCGAGAATTATCGAAACCTTCATGAATCACTTTGTCTAATAAAGAAAACGGCGTCAAAATAGGATCAGTAGTTCCTGAGCTCACAACAAACAAACATAGATAATAGACGTTCCCATAAAAACAAACTTCGGTGGTCTTATAGCAATAACGGCTTTCTTGACAATGAAATACAAACCTAATCGTTATTCTTATAGAGTCTTCAATCAATGGTATTTAATTATTAAGGAAGAAATAGTTTAGCCGACATAATAAGTTCAGTGACTAATAAAAGGGTAATTAATAATTACTATATATAGTAGTATATAGCTACTTAGGTAAATATTAAATCTATCTTGGGACAACTCACACACGGTCATCTGACCCCAAACTGATAGATGTACGTACTTAGATAGGGTGACTGGTTTATTACGGAAGCGAAACCGAAATCACTATATTATAAAAAAACTAGCTTTTGCCCGCGACTTCGTCCGCGTTATTAATAATTCTCGTTTCTGGGGGATATCCGGGATGAAAACTATCCTATGTCCTTTCTCGGGTCCCAGACTATATCTGTACCAAATTTCAAATCAGTTCAGTGGTTTAGGCGTGAACAAAAGACAGACAGACAGACAGAGTTACCTTCGCATTTATAATATTAGTACGGATTAGTACGGATTTACATTCAGACACAGAACAAATAACCATGCTTATCAAACAAAGGTTTTGTTCTGGGCGGGAATCGAACCCACTCTGTATGAGAAGAGGCCTTTGCCCTGCTGTGGGATAGTAAAGGCTGGTATTTATGGAAACACTAATCACGGAAACGCTAGTATAATAATAGGCGAGACGACAAAAAAAAGTAATTAGTCCGTCAGATAGATTATCAAAAAATTTTGGACACGTATTTTTTCTTTTTTCTCGTAAACGAAGAATGACGACGATACAGTGCGTTGAAGTTGTGCGTGACGTCACGATCAGATACAATTTTTGCATTACGGTAGCGTCAAAAGCCCGCACTATGCCCCCACTCCAGAACCTTGTTGCTCTTTATCTTTGTATTTTTTTATTAATTTGATCAAGCAAAAAATACGTGTCCCGTATTTTCGGCCGATCCATCAGACGGACTAAACATAATGCCATTTTTTTATGTTGTCGTCATCCCTATTGAACCCACTCAGTATGAGAAGAGGCCTTTGCCCTACAGTTGGACAGTAATAGGCTGGTAATTATGGAGACGCTAATCACGGAAACGCTAGTATATACTTAATTCTCTAGATCATTCCGTTATTTATCAACGGAGCGAAGATTTTTTTAAACGCTCAATTCCGTCTTCATAATTATATTTTCCTTTTATTCCGCAGTACTTATTTGTTTTAACCTTGTGTAATGGTGCTGCCACACTACAGTTCTCTTTGACACACGCGATTCGAGACACAATAGAAAGACAATAGAAGTGCGCCGGCTGTCGCTGGGTTGTCGAAAGGTTAAATGTTAACTAATTTTTTTACTGTTTTTTTACCCTTATCGCAAAAGAGCTGTGTTATAAGTTTGACCGTTATGTGTGTCTATCTGTCTAACACGCAAAAAGAGCTGTGTTATAAGTTTGTCCGTCATGTAAGTGTCTGTCTATATGTTTTTGGCACCGTAGCTCTTAAAGTGAACTGCTTTGAAAACAGTATATTTTTTAAAGTAAAGGAGGTGCATTTTTTAATTTACCTATAGATCATACAAATATTTGTACCGTGCGGGTATCGAACCTGCTATACTCTGCGCTGCAACCAAGGGCTTAACCACTACACCGACCGTGTTGTCAAACTATTATATTTGTTAGCTAAAGGGAAAAATAGTCACATTATGTTAAAATTGTTGGATATTTTGAGTGCTCCTTATACTGATAGAAAATATGATATACAAGCATTAATAAAACGTTGAAAAAAAAACGACATAGGCTTGGTTCTATCTGTTTACAAAGAAATTATTAATACCTATTTTATTTCTTAACTAACAACTTTTTATACCTAACATTACTAAATCATGACATTTCCTCAACGCTGTAAACAAATATTAGTCTGCGAACATTTATTTACGATAGTGTGGGCGCACCATAAGGTCTTTAATGATGTATAGAGTCAAGGCACGCATTGACAGACAAGTCACGTCCTTGAATAAAATACTAACAAAGGTAAGTGCATAATTGGAGTATGGAAAAATATATTATGAATATCATTATTATTATTGTATACTAGGTGCTCCACGCGGTTGTATCCACTTCTCTGTCTCCCGTGGGACAAAGCGTGGTGTTAATAGCCTTTCTCCCTCCCTGGGTGGGGCAGGAGGGACAGACTGAGTAAAACCCACCCTTGTTCCTTCGGTTGCCCTTTATGTTCCGGGACTGCGGAAACTATCATATTTTTACAAAGAAGTCATTTGATGATTTTAATTCCAAAAAAAAGAAGAAAATATAATTATCTACAAGATTTTTTTATGAGCGCTGCAATTTTATTCATAAACGACAATTCCGAAATTGATTTCTAAATAAATTGAGTTTTTTAATCGTGAGGCAAAAAAAATATTTTTATCTTCTTAGGGTTCCGTACCTCAAAAGGTAAAAACGGAACCCTTATAGGATCACTTTGTTGTCCGTCTGTCCGTCCGTCCGTCCGTCTGTCAAGACCCTTTTTCTCAGAAACGCGTCGAGATATCAGGCTGAAATTAATATCACATACTCAGGTCTGCTATCTCTCAAAGCAGTGAAAATATCAAGTTGCTAAATCAACGCAATAAAAAGATACGGCGGTTTACATTGCATATTTAGACATTTGCAAGGGAATCAAAACCTATAGGGTACTTCTCATTGACCTAGAATCGTGAAATTTGGCAAGAAGCAAAGCCATGTAGCACAAGTAAAGGGAAAACTCCGAAAACCGTAAATTTGTAATTATTTCACTAAAAAACAAATTAACGGGACCCTCGTTGCGCGAGTCCAACTCGCACTTGGCCGGTTTTTTTTTCTCATCTTAGTATTTGATTTGATGTTTCTAGCTAACTCTAGACAACGACGACACGACTAAATTTCGCAACCTAGTGTCCATTACTGATCTTTATTTCCTATTATTCTTTTGTTTACGATCGGGAAAACTACAATAACATGTAACCTGACATTATTAGTATATAAAAAATAAACAAGATATAGCTTTGTCTTTGACATAATCATGCAGTGGAAAATATAACAAGAATTACTTGGACAACTCTAGACTACGTAATGGACTGAATTATTGACAAAGCGAATTAAATGGAATACCTACGCTTTATTTAACAATATATGTATATATATAAATATGTAACATTCTTCTGCACGTGTGTGTCACTTCACTCCTCCGAAACAGCGGGACCAATTTGGATGAAATTTAGTATTAATACTTAACAGACAGACAGATAGACAGACAGAGTTACTTTCGCATTTATAATATTAGTACGGATAATAAGTTACCTTTTATTGGCAACACAAACAAACAGAAATAAACCAATAGTCTTCCGAAACTAACCTCATTGATCTTTATTTTATATAAAAAATCTTAATGATATTGACATTACGAGAGCGATATTGCCTTGAATAGGTAATTACTGCAATCAATATTCCGATTGGAAACAAAGAAAATTGTCTACGATCCGTTTTCCTTCTCCATGAGTCGACTGCCAACTATTGTCAAGGAATTTCATAATAATTTGTAAGGAACGGCTCGGATCGGAAATTCTATATTCTAAAACTATCTTCAAACGATAAGACTACTCCAGCTTTGCCCGCGGCTACGCCTACGAAGATATAGATGTCAAACTTCCACTATTATACATTTATACCCCTTCTGTGGTTGAGAAATCTTCAATTGACTCCTCCTACTCTGGGCGGAGCGGAAGGGAGTGTCAGACTTCTACTGACTAAAACCCACCCATGTTCCATTAGCCCTTTGTGTCCAGGGCTGCGGTATCTTTTCGAACAACCCTTAGCCCCGTCAGGCGTCAGCCCCTGCAAGCGCTGACATCTCTTTGAGGCGCATGTGGAACACAACGCGCCGTCGACGCGGTCTGTTGTCGTCAAAAGACGGTTAGACGGTAAGCTAGGCGATTACTCACCGTCCACAAGCGCCTCAAATGTCCGGAAGCCATCACGTGGCCCCCGACACCCGGCACCGGGATTACGTTTCTTGCAATAGCCGAGCGATCGCAATAATTTAGCAAAATTTGCTGCTCAAACGTCAATTCAAAATACGTCACGTCAAATAGCAATCCTAGCGATAGTGCTGCCTCTGTGGAGCAATCAGTTAACTAAAATATGCATTTTTCGTATGGTGGTTTCGTATTTAATATGGTTTTTAAGAGCAAAGTTAAGATTTTTTTGTTTAAGGTGATATTTAATTAGTTCCTGCGATTGCTACTTTATCGTCATTGTAGCAATAAGTGCATTAGAACAATCAGCGAGCGATTAGCAATCGGTTCAATTCATACATAATACGATTTTTTTTGACGATCGCGCGGTGATCGCGCGATCACTGCGCAAATATTGCTGATTGCTGTTTCATATAGGTAATAACCCCGCCGAGCGTCTCCCGCAGCTGCTGGGACGAGAGGTCCTCTCCCTCTCACGATCCGCCGCCTCCTTTGCTATAGTCTATTTTTTAACAAACGAGTACTGAGTATATCTCTTTCACATTTCCGGTATTTGACAGAGAGAGATGGGAAATTAGTCGAGGCGGAGCCAACGCTTTTAACTCCAATAATAACATTTATGGTGATTATGTGGACCAATAGAAACGCAGACAAAATTTTTGGTACTCGTTTGTTAAAAAAACAGACTATAGCATCACTGCTAAAAGAAGTGACGGACGGCGTCCCATTCCCTCTTGCCCCGGACCATGGCTTGAACCAGGGCCGGTCGTGAGAGGTCGCCGCCGTCAATCGCCTCTACAACTTTTTACCCTTACGGGTTTTTTTTTAATCCTAATGGGCTATTGCTCTTGGTCCTAGACTAGCCCGAGGGCATAGATGGGGCCTACGCTGGAGCGAGCTTACCCAATAGATGCCTATGCATTCGTTTTTTATTTTACCCCGAATTTTCGAAAATCCTTTGTTTCTTTCACCTCCTGTAAAACCATAGTTATGTAGTGATTAAATATTGGTACTTAACCATCACTATATAAATGGTTACTAGACCTAGTTATCTCAATAAAAGAGAGAAGGCCAAATGGATGTTTATTTTAATCACGTGACTTTTATATCTTTATTCATTTACATAAATATACACACATCAAAAGTGTCTAGGGATATTTCAATTAAACCTAAATTACTAAAATTCTATTAACTTTTTGTTAAAACATGTACACATTAAAATAAACCTTGTTTAATAGACTATTTAATCTGATAATAAACTTTTAGATAAAGTTAAATTTAAAAAAAACTTAGAAGAAGAGGAAAAACTCAAACAAAATTTCAATCTTAACTTTATTTTTGAAACATCAAAACTTAAAAAAAACAACATTTTTTTTTATAAAAATTCTTGAAAACTTAAAATTAATATTCCGTGGATCCACCTAAGACTCTCCTGACACATCTGCAGCGGTTCTGCATACTCAAAACAAGGTGTCAATATCCTGTTGTGGAATACTGTCCCATAATTGCCGTTTCTGAAGCCATGAAGACCAGTCAGAGCGTTATATCCAGGCTTTGGTCATGTTATCGTGTCACGGAGGAAGTGGTGGAACGGCACCGAGGACCTCAACGCATTACAACACATGTACAGGACCGATTCATAGTAAATGCTGCACGAAGTCAACTAAATGCAGCGGCGATGCAATTGGTTCAAAGGCTACAGAGAGAGTATGGTTTACTGGTAAGCGGTCAAACTTTGAGAAGGCGACTGCATGAAGTCAATCTACGTGCTCGTAGGGCATTTTGGGTATCAGCACTAAGGAGAGGTAATCGAGGAAGAAGATTACAATGGGCTATTGCACACGAAAACTGGAACCATTCTCAATGGTCACTTGTGCTTTTCACTGATGAATCTAGGTTTGGATTTCATCCTGATTCGCGAAGAGTACGCGTTTGGAGAAAACCTGGACGTTGGAATCGACTGCAGCACCCACAACAAGTTCATGCATATTAAGGTGGCACGATTATGGTTTGGGCAGGAATTCGTCTCGGCGGTAGAACGGACCTCGTTTGGATACAAGGCAATATGACTGCTCGAAAATACCGAGATGAGGTGCTAGAGCCTGTAATCTTGCCCCACAAACAGCAAATGGGACAAAATTTCCAGCTAATGCACGACAATGCCCTTCCACATACGGCGCGTATCGTTACAAGTTGGTTACAACAGCATGTTATCCAAGCTTTAGACCGGCTTGCACAATCCCCTGACTTAAATCCTATTGAGCATGCCTGGAATATGCTTCAGAGAAGAGCTCGTAGGAATTTCCCTGTTGATATTGTGCATCAAAACCAGCTTTTCTTGCATCTTAGCAGGATTTGGGACAGTACTCCACAACAGGATATTGACACCCTTGTTTTGAGTATGCAGAACCGCTCCAGATGTGTCAGGAGAGTCTTAGGTGGATCCACGAATTATTAATTTTAAGTTTTCAACAATTTTTATAAAAAAAAATGTTTTGTTGTTTAGGTTTTGAAATTTCAAAAATAAAGTTAAATTGAAATTTTGTCGAGTTTTTCCTCTTCTTCTAAGTTTTTTTTTTTAATTTAACTTTATCTAAAAGTTTATTATCAGATTAGATAGGCAATTAAACAAGGTTTATTTTAAAGTGTAGGTGTCTTAACAAAAAGTTAATAGAATTTTAGTTATTTAGGTTTAATTAAAATATCCCTAGACACTTTTGATGTGTGTATATTTGATTTGCGACCCGTCTCCGTACTGGTTTTAGAAATGATTGAAAATCACGTCTTTTCTTTACTAAATTATGCATATACTCTACCTACACTAGCTTTTGCTTGCGACTTCGCTCGCGTTAGAAAGAGACAAAAAGCCTATGTCACTCTCCATCCCTTCAACTATCTCCACTTAAATAATCACGTCAATCCGTCGCTCCGTTTTGCCGTGATAGACGGACCGACAGACAGACACACACACACTCCCATTTATAATATTAAGTACTAGGTTTTTCCCGCGACTTCGTCTGCGTGAAAAGTTCTCGTTCCCGGGGAATTTTCGGGATAAAAACTATCGTATGTCCTTTCTCGGGTCCCAGATTATATCTGTACCAAATTTCATTCAAATCGGTTCAGTGGTTTAGGCGTGAAGAAGAGACAGACAGACAGACAGGCAGAAAGACAGACCCGCTAGTAGATGATTCTACCCATGAAAACAAACAACTTTTATTATTGAACCAACTCCGAAATCGCGAAAAGAAATATCAGCTGTTTCTTAGAAAAGTTCAATGCCCTCCCGACCATAATGTGTGAAACAAGTAATTTTTCGCAATTTCCGTTCACCCGTTTAACCTTTCAACGACCAAACGACAGCCGGCTGTCAAGCTGCAATTGTTTTTCTATTGTGTCTCAAATCGAAGTTCGAAGGATAAAGAGCTACATTGCCACAGGCAGACAAACGGAGAGACAGACGGACAGACACACACATGTATGTACTATGTATAATACCTAAAAACCTTTCTTTTGCATCGCTCTATTTATTGTTGAAAACAGTATTAAAGTCCAATGTTTAGTTTTTAAGATCTTAGTATACATAGAGGCAGACAGCTGTAAGCGACTTTGTTGTTGATTATGGAAACAAAAAAAACGTACTTTACGGTCACGTAATTTTATGATCCAAAACGTATTTAATATTATTTTTGCTAACAAAAAATATTTAAGAACCCAAAATTTGCATTTTGAACGTAACTAGCTTCCGCTTGCTGCTTCGCCCGCGTGGGTGTATTTATGTAACTTCCATCTCATATTTTACCCCTTTAGGGTTGAAAAAAAAGGGCTTTTGTTAGAAAGAGCTGATATTTTTTTCGCGGATACCAAAAATACACTTACTACAGCGTAAAAGCCTTCATCGACATAAAAACGGAGAACAACACACAGTATTTTTTTCCTGCCACATAAACAAACAAACTCTATAATTTTGCAAATGTATCAGTACAGATTAGCTGTACCCCTCGTTTCTGGTTACTACTCCGCTTCTGTAGGTCATAGCGTAATGTTACATAGCCTATAATAATCTTCCTCAATAAATGGGCTATCCAACGCAAAAAGAATTTTGCAATTCGGGCCTGTAGTTCCTGAAACAAACAAACAAAATCTTCAGCTTTATAATATTAGTACTATCGACAAAATTGAACCATGACCCATTTCGACGACAAATCGTTTGAAGCTGTCAAAATAATAAGACTAGACATGTGACATTTTTAATACATGTTTACGCGATTGTCGACCTAATTGTATTTGAATGTCTGTAGCAAAATAAGCTTATGGTGGGTCATGATTCCATTTTGTCGATTGTACATGATTATAGTATGACTCTAATCTTGATATTAAATCTTACAAGAGGTAGACCTTGTGAACACATTTCCTAATTAATAAAAAAGAACCTAAAAAAATGATATAAGTACATGAGTAATAAGTTTAAAGACTACACTACACAGGAGCGTTTTGTTTGTTTGGTTTAACGCGCTTAACTCAGGAACCAAATTGACCAAATTCTTTTTGTGTTAGATAGTCCATTTATCGAAGATGACTTTAGGCTATATTTTATACTAGCTGTCCCCCGCGGTTTCACCCGCGTTATATCAAATTTTTAATTAATAAAGAAAGAAGATAAAAAGTATTCTATGTCAGTCCCCTGCTCCTAAGCTACCTCCGTAACAATTTTTTAGCCATATCGGTTCTGCCGTTTTTGAGTTAACCTTTCAACGACCAACCGACAGCCAGCTGTCGGGCTGCTATTGTCTTTCTATTGAGTCTCAAATCACGTGTGTTCGAAGGATTAAATGTGTAACTAACACGACTTTCTTTTTTATAATAAAATAGATTACCTATCTTTATCTTTTTTACTTAAAACGTCAATGCACGAGATCATCAAAAGATTTACGAAGTTTTTTTTGTGGATAAAACTAAACACATGTTATATTGGGTTCAACGACTAGTCTGTGTGTACTACTTACTTAAGAAATAATTATGCGTCTAATAAATATTCAGTACATTAACCTTAGATCTATCAACCAGTACTAGATTTTTTAATATTACCAGTCTATAACTGTCCCAAGCAGGGCAAAGGCTCTCCTCGTACAGAGAAGGCACGAGCATTGATCACCACGCGCGCTCAAGGCGGTGCGGCTATTTCAGATATAACTACAAGGTGTATTTTTGTTCTTGCTCAACCCGCTAGGAGACGATTCTACCCATGAAAACAAACAACTTTTGTTATGGAACCAACTCAAAAATCGCGAAAAAAATATCAGCTGTTTCTAAGAAAAGTTCAATGCCCTCGGACTATAATGTATGAACCAGCTGATATTTTTTTCGCGATTTCAGTGTTGGTTCCATAATGAAAGATGTTTGTTTTTATGAGTAGAATCATCTCCTAGCGGGTTGAGCAAGACCAAAAATACACCTAGTATTTACTACAAGTCCAGGTTTCTTCACGATGTTTTTCTTCACCGATGTCTGTGATGTTCAAGATAAACTTTAGAAAGTATATTGAATTGTAAAAGTCACACAAGCCCGGATAAGAACTCACTACCTCGTACATAAGAGGCGTTTTCTCTACTAGGCCATCGCTACATACGTGTAAATTTAATTCATCATTTTTATTACAATTACTAGCATTTACCTTAGCTTCGCAAAGGTGTTAAACTCAAAATACATCAAAATCAAATCATTGAAAATTCCGGCTTCAACCTACTGTAATTTACACATAATTTACATAGTAAACCTTCATGTTAATCACTCTATCTGTTAAAAAAATCCGCATCAAATTCCGTTGCATAATTTTTAAGTTCCATACCTCATAAGTATAAACGGAATAAAAAAAAATTCTTAAAAATCGTATGTATTTTGACACAAGCGAATCTTTCATAGGGTACTTGATGTTGACCTAGAATTATTAATTTTGGCAGAAAGCAATGTCATAAAAGTAGCACCAGTAAAGAAAAAAAAACTATTAAAAAGTTTTTTATTACTATTAGTGTGTACAGAACCCATCCAAATCGCACTTGACCGGATTTTTTCCACGCGAATAGTGAATTGCTTATTACATCGCATCATGCGCTTAAAAATACCTTTGTACCTAACAAACTGTAATTAATGCTTGTAGGTAACTATTTAATAATGCTGACTCGTCGATTCACAATGCTTACTGAGCAATATTATAGGCAGCATTAATCACGTAATTACAAAGAATGCTATTTTTTTCTAATCAGGAAGTATAATGTTGTATTAAGGTTGAATTTTATGAAACAAGCAGTTTGCAGTCGAACGCTAAAAACAGTGTAGCGTAGTGTGATGTTAAAAAGTCTATAACCTGCCTAGAAATAAATGGACTACCCAACACTAAAATACCACGCTACCGCATTAGGATTATTGCCTGTAATGGTAGTTGTGAATTGTGATTGTGATAAATAAATAAAAAAAAAAAAATGAAATCGAACCACTTCTTCCTGATATTAGCGCGTTCAAACAAACAAACTTTATAATATACTAGCTGTTCCTCGCGGTTACATTCGCGTTACGTTAGGTTTTTGGTTACTGCTTTGCTTCCGTGCATTATTATAGCCTTTGTTACTCAGGGATAATGTAGCTTTCTAATGAAAAAAGACTTTTTGAAATCGGTCCATATAACAATCAAACATACAAACAAAGTTTTCCTCTTTATAATATACTAGCTTTTGCCCGCGACTTCGTCTGCGTGGTTATTAGTTCCCGTTCCCGGGGGATTTCCGAGATGAAATCTATCCTATGTCCTTTCTCGGGTCCCAAACTATATCTGTACCAATATAAATCGGTTCAGTGGTTTAGGCGTGAAGAAGAGACAGACAGGGTTACTTTCGCATTTTTAATATTAGTACGGATATCAAGGTGCAAAGTTTACCGTACACGCGAGAATTACGTTATAATCATGGTGTACTATTTAACACGTAAGTGAGAAATTAAACAGATTATTGTTGGTACATAGAAACAGACTATTGGCATATCGTCATCTAATTTTTAAAACCACGGATGTCAAAATACGTATCAAGAAAGCAAAAAAAAAACGTTTTATTTTGCATCAACCAGCTGTTTATATTTAGCGTTTTACTATTAGGAATTTAAATATAATATAAATCGTTTATTTATAATTAAGGTCTCATTACAAAAAGAAATAACTATCATACAAATTATAAAACCGCTCAATTGCACATTTGCCTGAACTAGGTTAAAACCTGTGTCTCAGGCTGAAAAGTGCTGACACATACTTAAAATTAACAATTACAAATAAACAGTACCTATAACATAAAATAAATATGTTTAATTAAAGTAGATAAGTAAACAAAAGCGTCGGCGTCGGAGGCTATGGTTCTGCTTTTTTTTTCAAATAAAAAATAAAAAGATCAATGGACACACATAAAAAAATGTCGGTCACAGTGTGTATCTTTAAAATTCATACATTAATGGTAGAAATAAATGTGATTAATGCCGTGACCGTAGATTTTTTTGATAAAAAATTAGCAATTCAAACCGCATTAGGAATTTGACTTTGGAATTATTATGAAACATTTGTTAGAATTTATTAGAAGCTGCGATTCTCTATCGAATGGTATACGAAACTTATTTAGACAAAATCCATACTAATATTATAAATGGGAAAGTGTGTCTGTCTGTCTGTCTGACTGTTTGTCTTTCTTTCACGGCAAAACGGAGCGACGGATTGACGTGATTTTTTAAATGGAGATAGTTGAAGGGATGGAGAGTAACATAGGCTACTTCTTGTCTCTTTCTAACGCGAGCGAAGCCGCGGGCAGAAGCTAGTATAAAATAAAATACTTCTGCGGTGTAAAGCCTATGAGATGATAAAGGGTTATTTGAAAAACACTAATAATTAATTCTAACTTAAAATCACTAGAGAGCCAATGGTACTTTGCGTTCCCTGTATCGTCTGAAAAACTTCTTGCCTGCTAAGACGAAGACCATGCTTGTGCAGACTTTAATTTTCCCTTTAATCGACTATGGTGACGTGTGCTACTTTGACCTGAATTCGATCTTGTTGGATAATTTGGACAGAATCCTTAATAACTGCATTAGGTTTATTTTCAATCTGGGTAAATATGACCATGTCTCTGACAGGTCTGAGCTAAATTGGTTGCCCATTCGCTAGAGGCGAAATTTGCGTGCTTTGACTACGGTTTTCTGCTGATGATCACCACGTGCGCTTAAGACGGATTGGCGATTTCGGACTTATATTGATAACAAGTCCAGGTTTCCTTACTGTGTTTTCCTTCACCGATGTCTGTAATGTAAGATAAACTAAGGAAAGTACCTACGTATGACTTGCAAAAGTCACATTTGTACTTACCCTGTACTCTTACATGAAATGACCTTAAACATTGGGTCATCATGACTTGCATGTGACAACTAGTTTGCAAAAAAGGTAGATGCAGGATAACCTTTCAACGGCCAACCGACAGCCGGCTGTCGCGCTGCTGTTGTCTTTCTATTGTGTCTCAAATCACGTGTGTTCGAAGGTTTACGCTCTGTACATCAAATAGTTTGTTCGTTTGTACAAATAAAGTCATGTTTATAGTAAACATTGTAGTTACGCACACAACTAAGTATATTGACTTTTGTTATTAACAATACCATGTGTCGTTAATATGATTATGTAATTATGTACCTCAATTAAACCCTATGTATATGATTTTTTTATCTTCGGACAACTTACACACGTTCATCTGATCATAAACTAAGCAGAGCTTGTGTTAGAGTATCCAGAAAACTGATATACATACTTACCTACATGATTTACACATTAATAACAAACAAATTATAGATAAACTAGCAGTCCCCTGCGGTTTCACCCGCAGTTTTCGTTACTGCTCTGCTCCCGTGGGTCGTAGCGGTGGTATAAAGCCTATAGCATTCCTCGATAAATGGGCTATCTAAAACTGAAAGAATTTTTTAAATCGGACCAGTAGTTCCAGAGATTACCCCCTAGGTGCATACAAATTACAAACCTACAAACTTACAAGTTTTACCTCTTTATAATATTAGTATCGATAGATAACACCCATCCATAGTAAAAAACATCCATGCCCCATGCTCGAAGAGATACACATAGGTATATAATGAATATAGGTATGTAGTAAGTATACTATTGCGGAAATTGGACCTTTTTAACCTTTCGACGACTAAGCGACAGCCGACTGTCGGGCTACTAGTCATTCTAATGTGTCTCGAATGTCGTGTGTTTATTTTTATCTATCCCGTGAGGTTCAGCCAACGTTTTCAATGTAAGCGCAAAAAAAAAAAAATTTCCACATCACATTAGAAACCTCTAAAATAGGTAATCTAAACTAAAATTAAATAGTACTTATATTATAAAACTAATTAAATTTTTTTAAAACTAAAATCTACAAAAGGAAATTTTAATCATCAACAGAACAATAACAGTTTTCTATTTATTATCATTTTATAGAATGGTATGTTTAAAAAAAAAACAGTTTTTTTATTTATTAGTTTTTAGTGTCGATTCTCAATGTTTGACTGTGTATTAAAGTATAATTTATATTCAAAATAAAACTACTTACAATCTTATAAAACGTTCCATTTTCGTTTTATAAGATTGTAAGTAGTTTTATCTTGAAGAAAAAGCACACATCGTCTATGAATATTTCGTCATTTTTTTTTGTTCTTGGTGAATTTTTCGAGAAGCACTAAACCGACCGCCACAAAATTTATATGGGACCACCCCTGAATCATGACTTATCAAACAAAAAAAGAACCATCAAAATCCGTTTACAATTGACGGAGATATCGCGTAACAAACATACTTACAAAAAAAAAAAAAACATACAGACGAATTGAGAACCTCCTCCTTTTTTGAAGTCGGTTAAAAATATGAATATCATTGCAGTCTCAAATAATTTTCGACATTTTTCTCCTTATAAAGACTGCGTAAAAATCACGCCTTTTTATACAACCTTGGCTCACCTATCCAATTTGAAAGTGTCCCACATTCAATCCTGCCTGTTTTAAAATACTGGATTGTTTTGAAACTTCGTTATTTTTGCAGTTTCGTGTTACAGCAATATTATGTCATAGTGAAAGTTTAAAGGTTTTATAAAGGGTAGGTTATGAGTTACTTGGGCACCATTATGACATACTTTTAATCAGTGGTTTTTAACTTTTTGGGCTGGCGACCCTAATTATTCTTTTTTTATTATTTTATCATCACTACATAGTATAAAACAAAGTCGCTTCCGCTGTCTGCCCCTATGTATGCTTAGGTCTTTAAAAGTACGCAACGGATTGTGATGCGGTTTTTTTTAATAGATAGAGTGATTCAGGAAGGTTTTTAAGTATAATTCATGCTGATTATAGTAGAGAAAAGCCGGGATTTTTAAAGATTTGTAACACCCGTGCGAAGCTGGGGCGGGTCGCTAGTTATTTATAAATGGAAAAGTGTGTATGTTTGTCCGTCGTTAACGGCAAAACGGAACGACGAAATGGCGTAACTTTAAAACTTCGAACACACGTGATTCGAGACACAATAGAAAAACAATAGCAGCGCTACAACCGGCTGTCGCTTGGTCGTCGCTTGGTTGGTGGTTTTTTCAATTTAGGTGTTTCTTGTCGTACGGCGCACCTACAAATAATTAAAATACGATACCTTGATTATCAAAATAATTTTCATAATACACCTGGTATACTTTGGATCTATAAAAGTATCGATCATAAGACGGTTATAGACTGCCCTCGTAAGAATATAATAAAAAAAATACATACCCATTTCATTATTGATTCAGGTCAAAAATCACTAACATAATTGCCTCCTGAATAGTTTTGCAGATTCAAAAAATCACCATGTATATATTATGTTATCTGATGCTCTGACAAAGTTAAGAGTAGTATGCATTAGCCTCCATCAAAACTTGCAGTCACTAAAAACAAATACAGTAAAACTCCTTTTCTTCCCCAGAATGAACCACCAATTCACAAACGGATCCCCGCTGACGCAGACGCCGCTGACGCAGGACAGAATGGCGAAATGGGTGGAAGCTCAGATCAAGGGTGAGAAAATAGACATCGACGTCTACGGGAAACCCACGGAACAGATGCTGAAGGAGCTGGAGAATGTCAGGAATCTTAGCAAAGAGCTGCAGGGCAACTTGCATGTGAGTGATGCTTTTCATATGTACTTTCTAAAGTTTATCTTGGACATCACTGACATCCCGTGCCTTGGAAAGCACGTAAAGCCGTTGCGTTGGTCCCGGTTGTCATTCTTAGAACTTCCACCAACCACCCGTATCGACTGTCACGATACGGGTAAGCCAGAAAGTCTGACCAGTCTAATCAAGAGGTATTGTGTCGTGTCGCCCAGTTACTGGGTTGTGGAGGTCTGATAGGCAGTCGCTTCACGTAAATCACTGATATTCAGGTGAACCCGGTTAGGCTGGAAGTCGACTCCAACGTAGCTAGGAAAAGGCTAGGGAGATGATGATGATGTATGGTTGTCTCTACTTGAGGCAAGGCTGGGTAAAGACAATTTAGAGCAACTTGCATGTGAGTGACTCAGTTTTTTACCGTTCCGTATTATTTATTATTTTATTAACTAGCCCTTACTGTCCCACTGCTGGGCAAAGGCCTCCCTCAATTCCTTCCTTCTGTCATGACTTTGCGCTACGTTTAGCCAATGCTCAAGGAAGCCGACTAAGTCGTCCCGCTATCTATTTTTCGATCTGCCGCGTAGCCGTCTCGCCATTTCGGGGCACTAATCTTGGCCTCTACGGGCCAATTTATCGTTCGAGATGTGGCAGGCCTGTCCAGCCCAGTTCCAGCTTAGTAGGGCCAGCCAAACAAAAATAAAGTTCCATATTCGATAAAGGGTCTATTTGGGGCAATTTCTACCGCTACTTAGCTGAAGAAGCTATATCATAATTTGTCGGGCCTGTTGATCTAGTGGTTAGTTACCCTGAGTCTTAGGCTACATTAGAGCCAATGCAATCTGCGACACATGATCGATTAAAACAAATAAATGAATCCTCACGTATATGGCTACGTCGTACATCAAATATTACTAGCGATCTGTAATGTATTTCTGCAATAGGAACTACATTACTGTAATCGCAGCAGCATTAAGCCCATCAACGTATCGTATCTTTTTTTTTTCTTTTTAGGGTTCCGTACCTCAAAAGGTAAAAACGGAACCCTTATAGGATCACTTTGTTGTCCGTCTGTCCGTCCGTCCGTCCGTCTGTCAAGACCCTTTTTCTCAGAAACGCGTCGAGATATCAAGCTGAAATTAATATCACATACTCAGGTCTGCTATCTCTCAAAGCAGTGAAAAAATCAAGTTTCTAAATCAACGCAATAAAAAGATACGGCGATTTACATTGCATATTTAGACATTTGCAAGGGAATCAAAACTCAAAACCTATTATATACTAGCTTTTGCCCGCGGCTTCGCCCGCGTAGATGTCGAACTTCTATCCACAATTTTAAGCCTTTTAGGAGTTGAATAAAAAAAATCCTTTCTTAGTGGCTTAGGGTTACTCTTCACAAAGAATAATCCTCCAAGTTTTGTGTCTCTAGTTAGTGATTGTTAAATATCAACAAACGCGTTGATATTAGTCAGCGAGTTTACTTCCGGGGCAGCGGTAACTATTAGAATTAATACGTAACCCCGGTACGTGCTGACTGCTGTTTGAGGCGCGAGTGGAACAAACGGTCTTTATTGGGCGGCGAGCTACCCATCGCTCGCCATTCGCAGTCCCACGCCTACGGTGGCTGGTAGTCGTCTTGCGACTTTCGACGTCTACGCCTGGCTTACTGTCCCGGGCGTGAGGCTTGACGCTGCGTCAAGTGCGCCGCCGCGCCGCCTCCTTCTCCAGCATGACTGCTTCGCAGAAGGAGGCGACGGCTTCCCATTCAGTCACCCCCGCCGATCGCCTCTGGAAGAACACGGCGGAGGCCCACCCAAGCGGGGCATACTACCATCGTATGCTCCACCGTGTGCTCTAGGCGCCCATTTTCTCAGATATCCGTTTCTGGTGACGACCTGTTTCTGGCGATACGTGAGAGCGCCCGCCGGGGCGCCTATGTGTCTCAGCGTTATGTTAAATAGCCTATAACCAGGCCAAGAGTATGGAATACAATCGTACCAAGTTTGGTTAAATCCCTTTAGTAGTTTTTAGTCCATGCGTGCATACAGACAGACAAAAAATTACTGATTGCATTTTTGGCATCAGTATCGATCACCAATCATCCTACAATATTAATCCGTACTATTATTATAAATGCGATAGTAACTCTGTCTGTCAGTCTCTTCTTCACGCCTAAACCACTGAACCAATTCGAATGAAATTTGGTACAGATATAGTCTGGGACCCGAGAAAGGACATATATGATAGTTTTCGTCCCGGAAATTCCCGGGAACGGCAACTGTTATTCCACGCGGACGAAGTCGCGGGCAAAAGCTAGTTTTGAATTTATATATAATTTTGCTTCACGACCCATGAAACGACACCCCATATACAAATCGAATCAGGGATAGAACCTGCAAGGGGTTAAAGTAAACATTAATTAATTTACTAAATTAATTGATTAGTTATTGTTTTTGACCAAATGACCCAATATTTATCACAAACGCATCGACAACCAAACACTTTTTACAACAGGGATAGAACCTGCACGAAGGAAAGCTGCCTGGGAGAGTCATTATTTTCACAATAATCTTAACACCACTTTTTAGGAATCGTGACAGACGGTACAGCGCCATCTAGCGAAATTAAACGGAAACTATGGAGTTTAAACCGTTGCGCTTTGGGTTTAATATTTTTTGAATGAAATGTCCGATTTGAGTAATTCAAAAAGTAATTAGTAGGTGTGTTGAAACAGACTTGAATAAAACATTATTTATTTTGGTAAGGATGTATACAATATTTTATTTTTTGATTGATTTGATTGATTAATGTGACGATGCGATTCTTTAGATTGACATAACTTTTTTATTTATGGACCGATTAATACAAAACAAAGACTAAATGTTAATCCCAGAAAACCGCAACGCATTAGTGAAAACCGCATTCAATTAGGTTAAGCCGTTTCTGAGATTAGCCTGAACAAACGTACAGACAAACAGACATACAGACAAACAGACAAACAGACAAAAATTCTAAAAATCATTCTTTTGGGTTCTATTGCGTATATAAAGTTCCCCTAATAAAGTCCCATTGACCTAGAATCGTTAAATTTGACAAGAAGCAAGGTCATGTAGCACAAGTAAAGGGAAAACTCTGAAAACCGTAAATTTGTAGTTATTTCACTAAAAAACAAATTAACGGAACCCTCGTTGCGCGAGTCCAACTCGCACTTGACCGGTTTTTTTATGTGATGTAGAAAATCCGCATGGATGTCCTCTGCCCACTCCGGTTTTCTTTCTTCCAATCTGGGGGCCTACCATTACGTCTTAAAGCGAGTGTAGTTCTGCTGAGGGAAAGAGATAAATGTAGAGCTATACAAGTCATCTAGCGCCATCTCGTTTCCTCAACGGAACTACTCTTGCTTTAAGATGCTTCTTTTGATGTTCTATTCAAACGTAACCTTACCTCCCAACAGGAGCTAGAGACATCAGTCCGCGTAGCAGAAGTAGAGAACCAGGCGATGAACCCGACAGCCCCCATCTTGGATTTCTCTGAAGACCACGAGTTTGTGCCCGACAACAAGGACACATACTACGCTGAGGAGGATAAAATGGATGCCAAAGAAGAGGAGAAACAGAAGCTTACCAAGGGTAAAGGACCTAAAACGGAGATTCAGGAGTTTTATAAGGACCAGTGTGTGTTTTTGACTGGGGGAACTGGGTTTTTGGGCAAAGGTGAGTGTTGCATGGGTTTTTTAGGTTCAAAAGTTTCTGTTTTCCTAAATTATGACTATTTCCTGGACTTTGATGCCTTACGCCCGAATACTCGTCACTTAATTTTTAATCTCTTAAGGGCCTTACGAACACCGTTTGTACGTAAGCGTAAACACCTCAAGCGCCTTGCGTCCGAGAGATTGAGATGTGCTCAAATCTGTTGCTGTCCTTACTTTATCTCTTTAGGGTCAGCGCAGACCGAACTGCAAAATGCTCGCGCATGGTCGACCTAAATTTTTACTGCTCGAGCATGCAGGCCAGTAAAAATGCATGCTCGACAATGCGCAAGCCATCTCTGTTATATGGTCTGGGTTGGCCGGCGGCGGGTGTGCCTGATCAGTTTGATGCCAAACGTGCTCGCGCATGTAGAATACATACTCGAACACGCAGTCGGCTTGCTCGGTCATTGTCGAGCATCAAATTTGGGCGTGTATTCAATTTTGCGAAGTATGATAATAATCAAAAGATATTTTTTTCAATAATCTCAGTAAATGCTCTGCTCTGCTCTTGGTGTGCGCTGAGCGTCCCTTAGAGTGACTGACAGCAAGATTTGTGAGCGTCTTATTATCAAGTGACGTTTGCGTATTCGGTCATTAGACTTTTAGGCCATGATAAATACATGTTAGTAAGAAGCGGTTCGAGAGTCATCTCGTGTTCTTGGTTATAAGAACACGTGTATGATCTCCACACTATAATTTAATAACCGTACAATTGTCACTATTTACTTATAATATTAATTTCAAACTGGACATTGGCAGAAATCACCGAAAATTCGGTGGATTGCCATCATAATTATAAAAGTTGAAGTTTGAAGAAGCGGTTCCTGCAAATTTTATTCAACCCTTAGTTAAAAGTTACTATTCAAATAGGCGGACGAAGCCACAGAAAACCACTTGTATTAAATACGTGTTCTTACATTATAGAATACCTTCCTAGACTGTTATTTTTATAATGTCGGTATTTCTAAACAATGGTTTATGCTATTAAAAGTTCTCACGTTACAATATAATTTAATTTATGAGATTTCTCGCAATGTCAAAGTTAAGGTCGAAACGATTACTAATTAGTAAAAACTATAAATAAAATCTTGGCAATTTTTGTGCCGAATTTGGTTGTTTGTAAATATTAGTTTATATAGAACTAGCTTCTGCCCGCGGCTTCGCTCGCGTTAGAAAGAGACAAAAAGTACCTAGCCTATGTTACTCTCCATACCTTCAACTATCTCCACTTAAAAAATCACGTCAATTCGTCGCTCCGTTTTGCCGTGAAAGAAAGACAAACATACAGACAGACAGACACACTTTCCCATTTATAATATTAGTATGGATTTAGATAGAAAAGAATAGAAAGTCGTTTATTTCTTATTATATACATTACATAATTATGTATTGTAAAACGCATCCACTGTACTTGTCCTGTCTGAGCAACATTTTTTAAGAATTATAATACGTCCTGTATTACTTCATTCAGACTAAAACTAGTTTCTTCCATTGTTATATAACACGCCAATAATGATATTAATATTTATAATATTAATATCTATATACACATGCATGAGCATCAATGAAAAATGTGGCAAAACCGGGAAAAACCTATCATTACCCGGGTAAAACCGGACGGAACTGCTAGTTTTCTAATAAACGTAAAAATTGCCGGTCTCGCATATCCTCTGTCCTTTGACTTATCTCGAAGAGATTAAAAAAAATATATTCGGAAAGAACAAATTTATAAAAACTATTTATTAGAAACTTTTGAACCTAGTCTTTTTATTTGCATAAGAAAATGCTTTTATGTGTGTGCTGTTTTTGCGGTACTTCTTACTATCCGTACAACTGAAGTGTGCACCTCGCTTGTGACGTAACGCTGTGTGGGAATGCTATCGCTACTAAACGAACGAGGCGAACACGGCGCGCGCGGGGAAGCGGGAGAGGGCAAGCATTCTAGCGAGGTGCATAGATAAGTCGTACCTGTTGTAAGTAGAACATTATGTTATGTGTTATGTGTGCTCTAGGGCATTTACTACGGATTACGAGTTATTCCTACAATTTTCTCATTTTTTTCTAAGATTTGTATTTAAAAAAAAAAAAGATTTCAATATTTTGTGATACCAATGTGACTTTTTAAACTCAGAACTGTATCGGTGGGAACACCACTGATATCCCGTGCCTTGGAAAGCACGTAAAACCGTTGGTCCCGGTTGTCATTCGTAGAACTTTGACAGTCGTTAGAGGTAGTCAGAAGCCAGAAAGTCGGACCAGTCTAACCAAGGGGTATCGTGTCGCCCATGTAACGTTGTGATTTTTTTTGTTTAGTGGTCAACACTTGTTGCTCTTACTAAGCATGTGTAAACGCGCCATAATGGGTCTATGTAATTGATCCTAATTGTCTTTGACATTTGTCTATGACAGCAGTGCGACAGGCTCTTGTCAAATTCCCATGTTTAGGGGAGTATTGTTTTAAATATGGGTGCATTTATATTATTTCTGTTTATCAACAACGTTAAATGTTTTGAGGAGGTCGCTGCCTTCATCTTGAGAATAAATTGTCGTAATTTCCCATCGAACAATTTGCATAAAGCGAGTATATTTTCATAGGATTTCTGCAAATTGGAATCTTATAGACGAGAAAATCTCCCACATTGGAAAGGGGTAATTTGGTTTCGGGTGATAGGAACCCAAGGATTCTTTAGACCTTGGATCGAGCGGCGTCGGTCGATTCAAGGATGGATTTCGATGTGGATTTAACTGGCCGGCAAGGCGTCAGGCAGTCAGCCTGGACGAGTTTATATATAATTAAAGGCTTGTAGTGCTGCGTGCGGATTTGGTGGACAATCACGGCTGTGTGGACCAGCCTGCAAGCAGCACTGAGCCGTATTTTTGAAGTGAAAACTTCTTTAGCGGCGTTGAGCACTTTTTCTGTAATGGGTATAAAATCTTAAACTCGCGTCAGGACAAGTGACCTGATCGAAAAAGCGTAGGACGGATGGATAGTAGACAGCTATAATCAAGTTTTCACTTCTGCCGGCACTCCCGGAGTGCAACCCGTCTTTTTTATTGTGGATTGTGGCTGGGTGTCTCAGACGGTAAATCGTTTCCTGTTGAAACACCGCCTGGGCGGGATTTTATTTTACGAAGAATTTATTTTAGGAAGAATTTATTTTAGGAAGAATTTATTTTGTCTTCGTTTTCCTGTTTTCTGGATTGAGCCCTTCAACCCCGGTAGGATTGAAGAGGCTGTGCCACGTGGACTCGCTGACGAAGGGTCGGAAGGCGAGTTACCATAAGGAATGTGTCGCAAGTACCTTTTATAAACATTTAACCTCTTTGAACAAATGATAAATTCATTTACTTTTTAATTACCAGTGGTGACATTATCCTACACCTTTAGATTCGTGTATTTAGTAGTCTTAGTAGATGGAATCCATAGCCTGAGGATCCACAGACTGAGCTAGAGTTTAAGTAGGCAATCTACTAGGCTACCGTTGCATGTGAATCCTGGACGTTCCAACACGTCCACTTTGGAATCGCCAGGATTGACCCAACATTGTTTTAGTACAATATTGTATGAGTATTTAATTAGGAAGTTTCCAGAAATTACCTTCTTGTTATTTGCAACTTGTTTTAAATAAATGTGTAGTTCAACAAGTTTTAAATTTTATTATTTTTTTACACCCAACTAGCCGAACGTTTTTCTCATTCTTTGTCAGGGTGGGAAGCCCGGGCCAACCCCAATTTTCTCCTCTGACACCCAGTTACTGGGTTGTAAAGGTCTGGTAGGCAGTCACTCCATAAAACACACTAGCTGACTAGGCCACACGTTGCTGTGGTTGTTATCGAAATAAAACACGGCCTATCATTCAAGTTGGATCAAACAGCGCACGGTGACGGTGTGCAAATTTGATTTAAAATTGATTAAGTAGTTTAGGGGTCCATCACGGACAAAGAACGTGGCGCATAATTTTTATATATTTAGCGCCTTACTAATAAACACTGCATAAAGTTATGACAGGTTTATACGTCAAAAAAATGTTTGGTTACACAGGTTTTATTCATGACATAACTTTACACAGTGATTATTAGTAAGGGCATTAGATTGGAAACTGACAATAACATAGTTGGAAAGAGACTAGGGAGTTTCTGTACGTGAGTAGCTACATGAATCCTTCAGACACACGTAATACAAGACACAATAGAAAGTCAATAAAAGCCCGACAGCCGGCTGTCGCTTGGTTGTCGAAGGTTAAGTTTAAATTCAAAATAAATGCGATTTTGGCTTCACTCTTAATGTGACGGGACCACGTGCGATTCTCAGTCGTCCTTCACCGATTTTTTTAATATCATTGTTGACCATAAAATTATTACAACTTTTTAAATTCAAGTATTTGTTGCAACATCCTGTATGTTTTTAGCTGCTGTTACAAATACAGGCCTCGCAGGTCAACATTTAAAATTTTAATGACCTATTCACGTATTTGTAAAGTTCAGTTAAGCGTTAAACAAATGAATGAATATTAATTTTTTTACTATGTTCACTTGTTAACTTCGTTTAAATAAATAATGTCGTGTTGGCCCTCCAGCCAGGGATTGTGGAGGTTGCATCAGTTCCCTTGATCTTCGGCGTAGGTGGGAGAAGGAACACCGGGGTGGTTGTTAGTCAGTAAGAGTCTGACAGACCCCTTCGTCCCCCCCAGGACGGACGACAATCATGAGGATTTCCCACCCCGGAAAAAAAAAGTAGTTGCACTCGCCTCTCATGCAATAGATTGTCCGGAAATGCTGCATAGTTCTAATAGTTACCGCGGCCCCAAACATAAAGACAACCGAAGGAAAATACTAAGGAAAAAAGCCTGACAATTCCGTCCGTCCGCCATATTTTTTTTATTACAGATTAAAAGACACTTAGGCCCGTATTAATAGACGTCACTCAATTCAGAGACGCTCTCAAGTTTATTGCTGTCCTTATTTTTTCTCTTTTGAATGACAAGGAAGGGCAGCAAGAGACTTGAGAGCGTCTCAGAATTGAGTGACGTCTATTAATACGGGCCTTAAACTCTTTCTTGCCCTCGTCTTTATCCGTGTAGAAATCAATAAACCTATAAGTACATATTTTATTATTTAATTAAGTAACTCCTCTGAACTGTGTGAATAATACCTCCTCTGAACTCCGCTAAATATTTTATTAATTTGCTGTTCTCCGCGGATTTGTTCGTAAGCTATCGTGGGCCGTCGAATATGAATCAAATACTTACTACTCTAACACGTGCTACAAACAAAAAATCTATTAAACTTTATTACATTAGTTATTAGTATAATGGTGCTGATTCTCTTGTTCACAAACTTAACAAAATTTTAGTTTAACGCATCTTTCTCTTTCCATTTCTTAAAGAAAAGGATAGAAGATACACTTTAGTTTAATCCTGTTAAATTAGACAGCTCCGGAAGAAAATTGACGTATATTTAGACGCCATGTTTTGAAATCGCGTCTAAATTATCTATGGAGTGTCTAAATTTGACAGGGTTAACTAATATTATATCTTCTGTCCTTTTCTTAATTAAATGGAAAGAGAAAGATGCACTTAACTTAAATTTACGTTAGTTTGTGGACAAGAGAATCGGCACCAATATCTGCCTACGGCTCACCCGTATTTAGTTATTGGTCTGCTTCCCTCCATTTACATGAAATAAAAAAAATGTGCGTAAAAATATGTGAATATAAATATGCGCATTTATTGGTTTCCGACCTTCAGTTAATTACATATGTAATTATTACAAAGTTAAACACTTAATTAAATTCAATGAATATTTATTATTATTTTGCTGACATGTTACATATTAATGATGTATAGACACATTATAATAGAATACAAAGTTCACATTTAATCGGTCTATTGATTAAGGCGTCCATACTTATATGCTTGAAGTTGTGGGTTCGTAACCGGGCAATTTATTGATGTGACATTTTTAAATTCATAACATTTTTATAAGTTCGCGTCACGTAAACTTGCCCCTCTGAAGTTAGGCTTTTGCGATGACCGCGCAGGTACATTCACGTAAAAAAGTGTTACCTTCGTAGATTTTTTTTTCTACGGAATCGAATTAAGTTTTAAAAAAATTTAGATTACGCCCAAAAGTCGTCGACCCATGCATGTTTTGAGTGTCAGCTTAACTGCGGACGTAAAATAATAGTTTTATTTTTGTCTACGAAAGTAGTTACACGATTATCAGCCACGTAAGTAGTTACTGAAACCCATTACGTTAAATAACACCCACTTCTAGTTTTATTATTATGTCATTAGAAACAATAGCGTTAATATTTAATTATAGTAGCAGGTATTTAGTAAAATAAAATAATAAAAAACAATAACAAAGTTTAACAGTTTTGGCAACAACTTACAGTACTTTCGCATTGAGCAAGCAGGACAGAAGTAAGCATCGAACGTATGCGAGTGACAGAGACGCTATTACAGGCGCCATCTTTGGCGAGACCGCGCATGCGCAGTCCACGTTTGGTTGTAAAATCGACTACTGCGCAGCCAATTGCGACGAACTTCAGAGGGGCAAGATTACGTGACGCGAACTATACTTATAATATCATAGGTTTTACTAAAATCTAATTTTACAGTAAACTAAAAATGAGAAAATTTTTTGGGGCTTAAATTGGGAAAGATTCACATTCAAATAAAAAAAAATAATTATGTCTTACATTTATTGGATAATGATGAAAAATACCCCATTGGTATATTCAACTACACGTCCAATTATGGAATGGCGAAGTGTCTTTTTTTGTTGTCTTGTTAAAAAGCATGGTGTTATTTCATTACTTAATAAGTACAAAATTATCTGTTTGTTTCGAAAAAAAGTTGTTATTTTCCCTTTTTTATTTAAAGCATGGTGTGATTTTATTACCTAATAAGTCCAAAGTTATCTGTTTGGTTTGAAAAACAAATGCTTGCGTCAATATTTTTTACATAACCAAGCGAATGAGTGTTTAATTTGATCGCTGTGTTATTTTTTTTTAAGGCGTTAACCCACTACTCTGTATCATACCAGACTTTTATATATACGTGTCATACATTACAATAATATTTATGCCCTTACTAATAATCACTGTGTAAAGTTATGCAATGAATAAAGCCTGTGTAACCATACATTTTTTGACGTATAAACCTGTCATAACTTTATGCAGCGTTTATTAGTAAGGCGCTTAATATATAAGGTGTCTGTTAAAATTTGTAATCGCTACCTAAACAATGTTTTAGTCATTATAGAAAAAAAAATGCAAATAAACTTAATATAGTTGAGTAATTTATACTTTTTTCATATTTTTTTATTATTTTTATGATATTTGACTTTCAATGTAAGTTTTTACACATTAAAACAAATCTCCTGCCACGTCTATCGCTTTGTCTGTCTGTTCGCAATTAACTCAAAAAACCCTGGACCGAATTTTCTGGCGTTTTCACCAATATACAGAGTGATTCAGTAAGTCTTTCACGCATTCATGATACATTGATCATGGTAGTCAAGAATTTTAAAGAATCTTTCAAATATTTGTAACACCCTTGCGAACGACGACGATTTCCATCGTAGAATGTAATAAAACACATTTTTGTTGTGTTGGTATGGTACAGTGCAGTGGGCAGAGTCCTTTAGCATGCTTTATGTCTTTTTTTGTGGTGTGTGTTTGTTTTTTGTCATGGTGTGTGTGTGTGTGTTGTGTTCAAACAAAACAGAATGCCTTTTGCTTGTTTGTGGGGTTTCTCCAAATAAGGTAAGTAAGCAATTTGTTTTACAACTTAAAAATATGCTTTTTATAATTTATTTAGGTTTTTGGCTCCATATAAAATTTAGTTACCTAATTAATTTCATTTTAACAGTTTGAGTAGGTACTTAATGCGGCCTATTTTTGATGCGTCAAAATTCCAGACTCTTTTTTTAATTGAGCTAAACGATTACTGACAAATGCTTGCAATAAATGGTCAGGCTCATGCAAATCTTCTTCTTTTTTAAATTTAAAATGTGTTATTTTCGTTTTCTTTTTTTTCTTTTTATTATTGCACCTGCCATGTAATCTCTGGACCACCCTGGGTAGACTGGTAGAGAATGCCTGAGGCATTAAGTCCGCCATTGTACATATGTGCATAAATTTTAAATAAATAAATAAATCTGCGTGCTTCTCTCATCAAGAGAGTATTTTGGTTATTAACCTACATGGTCTGACTATGATTTGGTCATTATTATTGTCATGGACTTCAAAAAAACTTTGACCTCTGTTGGCTTGTTCTTCTCAGTACATAATTTATAGGATTTTAATGATGTATAAGAAAATGGGCTGTGCCTATCACGCCATTAGTCAGTTTACCATTTTATAGTATACAGATTTATTAATACGTTACTCTTATTTTTATTTTCTAAAAACCTGCACTTTAAACAATATGTTACCACCAATCCGGTGACCCTATACAGCGCAAAAATTCTAGACTGATTCGAGATTTCGATTAAAATTAAGATTTATTAACATTGAGAAAATATTTTACTGTCCTTTGTTGAACTTCCATCCAAAAGTAAGAGTCGGAGAAAATTCTTCCATATTGTATACTCTTCACAAAAAAAAATATTCTCCAAGTTACATGCCTTAGGACCAGGGGTTTGGGCTGTGCTTCTTCTTCTTCCTGCCCTGATCCCATTTTACTTGGGGTCGGCGCAACATGTCTTTTTCTTCCATACCAACCTGTCACCCGTTATGCTTACTCCTTCCTCCTTCATATCATTCTTCACACAATCCATTCATTTTTCTTCGGTCTTCCTCTCCTCTTCCAACCCTCAACATTTATACTTAAATTGTCCTAGCTATATGGGTTGTGTCCCTCATGGGCTGTTCGTTACTTATATAAAAAATCATTTTATTATTTTATTTATATAACATTCTCGTGTCACAATGTTAAGGCGGGTCCAGGCTAGTATCATTTGCCCGATCCGATCACCGTATCCGTATCGTCGACGCGTATCATGATCGCATATGTGGACGGGTAATGATATAGTATCATGATACGGGATCTCGATACGCCGTTATGATCCGACCCGTCCCATGTTGTGTCGGTTTTTGTCCGATCATCAAAGGGACTATTGACTATTGTGAAGATACGGATACGGAGCAAATCGGAGGCGTCCACAACTTGATACGGGGCTTGATACAATACGCAGATATGGATACGGTGATAGGATCGGTCAAATGATCATGTCTGGAGTCTGGACCCGGCTTTAGTGATCATTATTAATATTGTTCACCCTTAACATTTTTAACGCGGGTAAAACCGCGGGAGATAGCTAGTTTATTTATATAATTACTTATAACAATATTTACACGTGAAAGACCAATGTAATAGTAAAGCCTGATGATAACAAATTATTTTCTAAAACTATTTAAATTTATATTTTTACAGATTATTAATATTTTTATTTATATGTTTTCAGATGGACGAATAAGCCTAAAAGCGAGCCGTGTGGTCGAGAAAGTTGTCCTGTGATGTTGCCATTATTTTTACATTATTTAATTTATTTATTCCGTTTAAAAACTATTTGTGAAAGCATTGTTTAGAGGTGTGTGTTACGTATTTAAAATAAATTTAATGCTTTTTTTAATTTTGTTTTATTTTACCGTTTTTTGTGCCTAGAAATTAAAAAAAATATCCCTATAATAGGATCAACGATAGGCAGTCAGCATGTGGCACTTTAATATGTTGCTATTTTACTAAATTACTAGCTTTTGCCCGCGGCTTCGCTCGCGTTAGAAAGAGACAAAATGTAGCCTATGTTACTCTCCATCCCTTCAACTATCTCCACTTAAAAAATCACGTCAATTTGTCTCTCCGTTTTGCCGTGAAAGAAAGACAAACATACAGACAGACACACTTTCCCATTTATATTATTAGTATGGATAAATTGTCTTAAATCATAATTATATTATTCGTCTCTTTTTCACTCGCAGTACTTGAATGTCATCCTACTTTGACATCTAATTGTATAGTGTGCGTTAGTGTGCCGTTTTTGAAGATAGAATGTCATATAAGTATCCTGTCTACACCTTTTACTCATAATACCGTATTGTATAGGAACATCTTGTTGATCGTCAAGGTTACAGGCGATTTACTAGAGATTTAGAAGACTTATAAGATGTATAATGTTTGTTGAATGGCGCAATAGCTATATTAATATTTCAAACTAAAGAGTTTGTTTGTTTGAACGCGCTAATTTCTGGAAATACTGGTTCAAATTGAAATATATTAGGGTTCCGTAGCCAAATAGCAAAAACGGAACCCTTATAGATTCGTCATGCCTGTCTGTCTGTCTGTCCGTCTGTCTGTCTGTCCGTCCGTATGTCACAGCCATTTTTTTCCGAAACTATAAGAGCTATGATAAATAAAAAAATATTTGATGTACATTACCATGTAAACTTCCACCGAAAATTGGTTTGAACGAGATCTAATAAATAGTTTTTTTTAATACGTCATAAACCGTATATCGTAATTTACCTTTCATTCAATCAACTCAAATATAACAAGAACTTTATATTATGTTACTTGCTGCTACGGAACCCTTCATGAGCGAGTCCGACTCGCACTTGGCCGGTTTTTATTTTTTTATTGTATTAGATGGCCCATTTATCGAAATAGGCTATACAACTTCTCGCTACAACCCACGGGAGCAGAGCAGTAACTAATAAACGTGGGTGAATCCGTGGGGGGTAGCTAGTTCATACTTATCCATACTAATATTATAAATGGGAAAGTGTGTACAGACAGCTGTTTGTCCGTCTTTTACGGCAAAACGGAGCGACGGATTAACGTGACTTATGTGGAGATAGTTGAAGGGATACAGAGTGATATAGGCTACATTTTGTCTCTTACTAGCGAAGCCGGAGCTAAAGCTAGTATAAGATATTAGTTCAAAGACACATTTCGCCATTTTAGCATGCAAATATTATTGCTAATTCCTTAATTGCTTTTTTAAATTAACGTGTTTTGCATCTTATCATAATGCAATTTGCAACCACTCTATTAAAAGGCAATTTTGTGTAATACTAGCTTTCACTCGTGGCTTCGCCCGCGTGAATGACGATATTTCCATCCTATTTTTACCCCTTAAGAAGTAGAATTTACAAAATTCTTTTCTTAGCGGCTTTCTTAGTTTCTTGTCTTCAGGACCAGATACCAACTACTATGTACTTTCAACAAAATGGAATCATGACCCACCATCAACTTATTTTCGACAATCGCAAAACAAGTATTAAAAATGTCACACGTCTAGTCTTATTATTTTGTTAACTAAATAAATTAAATAGATAAATATCCTGGGATATCTTACACACAGCCATCTGATCCCAAGCTAAGCAGAGCTTATGTTAATCAGACAACTGATATACATACTTATATAATTTTTAAATACATACATATTATAGATAATCAAGCTTCAAACGATTTGTCGTCGAAATGGGTCATGCTTAAATTTTGTCGATAGTACATAGTAGGTGATAAATGCTATCAAGTGATTATACACACATCAAAAGTGTCTAGGGATATTTCAATTAAATCTGAATAACTAAAATTCTATTAACTTTTTGTTAAGACACCTACACATTAAAATAAACCTTGTTTAATAGCCTATCTAATCTGATAATAAGCTTTTAGATAAAGTTAATTAAAAAAAAAAAACTTAGATGAAGAGGAAAAACTCAGACAAAATTTCAATCTAAACTTTATTTTTGAATCATCAAAACCTAAACAAAACAACTATTTTTTTTATAAAATTGTTGATAACTTAAAATTAATAAACCGTGGATCCACCTAAGACTCTCCTGACACATCTGCAGCGGTTCTGTATACTCAAAACAAGGGTGTCAATATTCTGTTGTGTAATACCGTCCCAAACTGCGGTTTCTGAAGCCATGAGGACCAGTCAGAGCGTTATATCCAGGCTTTGGTCACGTTATCGTGTCACGGGGGAAGTGGTGGAACGGCACCGAGGACCACAACGCATTAAAACACATGTACAGGACCGATTCATAGTAAATGCTGCACAAAGTCAATCAAATGTAACGGCATTGCAATTGGTTCAAAGGCTACAGAGAAAGTATGGTTTGCTGGTAAGCGGTCAAACTTTGAGAAGACGACTGCATGAAGTCAACCTACGTACTTGTAGGCCACTTCGGGTACCAGCGCTAAGGAGAGGCAATCGATGAAGAAGATTACAATGGGCTATTGCACACGAAAATTGGAACCATTCTCAATGGTCACTTGTGCTTTTCACTGATGAATCCAGGTTTGGATTTCATCCTGATTCGCGACAAGTACGCGTTTGGAGAGAACCTGGACGTTGGAATCGACTGCAGCACCTACAACAAGTCCATGCATATCAAGGTGGCACCATTATGGTTTGGGCAGGAATTCGTCTCGGCGGTAGAACGGACCTCGTTTGGATACAAGGCAATATGACTGCTCTAAAATACCGAGATGAGGTGCTAGAGCCTGTAATCTTGCCCCACAGACAACAAATGGGACAAAATCTCAAGCAATAATGCACGACAATCGTCCACATACGGCGCGTATCGTCACAAGTTTGTTGCAACAGCATGATATCCAAGCTTTAGACTGACCTGCACAATCCCCTGACTTAAATCCTATTGAGCATGCCTGGGATATGCTTCCGAGAAGAGCTCTTAGGAATTTCCCTGAAGATATTGAGGATGAAAACCAGCTTTTCTTGCATCTTAAAAGGACTTGGGACAGTATTCCACAACAGGATATTGACACCTTGTTTTGAGTATGCAGAACCGCTGCAGATGTGTCAGGAGAGTCTTAAGTGGATCCACGGATTATTAATTTTGTTTTCAACAATTTTTGTAAAAAAATAGTTTTTTTTGTTTAGGTTTTGATGTTTCAAAAATAAAGTTAAGATTGAAATTTTGTCTGAGTTTTTTCTCTTCTTCTAAGTTTTTTTTTAAATTTAACTTTATCTAAATGTTTATTATCAGATTGGATAGGCTATTAAACAAGGTTTATTTTAATGTGTAGGTGTCTTAACAAAAAGTTAATAGATTTTTAGTTGTTTAGGTTTAATTGAAATATCCCTAGACACTTTTGATGTGTGTATTTGAAGGGCCTGTTGGTCTAGTGGTTAGAGACCCTGACGGCTAAGGCTCGTAGGTTTCAGCCAGCGTTTGCAATGTAAGCGCAAAATTGTATTGTTGGATTCTTTAATTAAAAGCAATATGGAGGTCTTCAGGTGTTTATTAAAGTATATATTTGTACAATTGTTAGTATTAATAATTATTATGTTACAGCACTTGCGTGTTGCTTCTAGTCGTGGTCGTAAGAGTGCGCTGGGTGTCAAACTCAATTGACATTCGATTTAATTATAGGTAGGTAATGTAACGTTCCGTTACTACAAAAATGACATCACAGAAATCTCTAAAATTATCATGAATGTTCCTCTATAATACTATAATAATAATAATAATAAATTTTTATTGAGATAAAACTATGCAAGTATTATACACATAAACCTTCCCGCTGAGTCACTCTATCGATTAAAAAACCCCGCATCAAAATCCGTTGGGCAGTTTTAAAGATTTAAGCATATATAGGAACAGACAGCGAGCGGGGACCGACTTTGTTTTATACTATGTATTAATAAGAGTATATATGTATATCATATTGTAAGTACTTAAATTAATTAATTACTGTTACTGGCATATAACCGTTGTAATTTATAATAAATAAATAATAAATAAATATAATATCATCTTCTTCTTATCTTAGGACAACCCACACGGCTACTGATCCCAAGCTAAGCAGAGCTTGTGTTATGGTAACCAGACAACTGATATACATACTAATATACTTTATAAATACATACTTATTATAAATAAATTACACCCAGATATAGAACAAACAATCACGCTCGCCACACAAAGTTTGTCCTGGGTGGGAAACGAACCCTTCGACCGACTTAGAAGTCTGGGTTACTACCCACTAGACCAACAGGCCCGTTGAATTTACCGTTTATATGTATTCTAGCTTTTGCCCGCGGCTTCGCTCGTATTGAAAGAGACAAAAAGTCGCGTCAGAAAGAGACAAATGTCTTTTTCTAATCGCTCTCTATCCTATCTTAAAAAATCACGTCAATCCGTCGCTCCCTTTTAGAGACGGACAAACAGACAAACACACTCACACACTCTTTCCCTTATAATATTAGTATGGATATAATACATGCATAGTATTATTACACCAATCCCAATATAAAAACGTACATCGTATTTTTATGAGAGCGATACATGGGTTCCGTGGTGTAGTGGTTATCACATCTGCTTTACACGCAGAAGGCCGCCAGTTCGATCCTGGCCGGAATCATTTCTTTTTGTGTTTTTTTTGTGACTTTAAAAGCAAAATAATTAAATAATTGATTCGGGACGAGAATCTCTAACATATTTGCCTCCTTAAATGTTTTCCAGGTTAAAAAATGCACCTTTTAAAACAAAATCTTATTCATATTCAATGAGGAAATAGAAGCTATGTCCTGTTCACAAGTTTTTCCTTTAAAACTCGTTTCATAGTTCAAAAGCTTAACTTAATTTTAACTTCAACTTAAACTTTTATATTTATTATGGCAATCCACCGAATTTTCGGTGATTTCTGCCAATGTCCAGTTTGAAAATAATATTTCAGTTTAAATGACAATTGTTCGGTTAATAAATTATAGTATAGAGATCATACACGTGTTCTTATAACCAAGAACACAAGATGACTCCAACTTAATTTTAATTGTATGTAAAGAAAAAATGTCAACAAAGATGTGACATTAATAAAAATTCAAGATGTCGGCAACCTGACGACATATTGTGAAAATATAAAGATGATAAACTACTTTCATATTTATGTTTAGGTGGGGTTTAGAAATAGATCATAATTACAATTATAATATTCATAATCAATTAATCGTAATTATATAATATTTATTCAAAAAATATATTATCAAGAAAACGAATTAAAAAAATGTACTTAATCGTAATGTTGAATGGTATGTTTGGCAATCTTATATTAGTATTTTTTTTTTTTTTGGTGAGTTGGAAATCATCCAATGACTGCTCCCGTCCTGGGTGCGACGGGAGGGCGTGTCAGACTCTTACTGACTAAAACCCACTCATGTTCCTTCGATTGCCCTTTATGTTCCGAGGTCACGGTAACTATTATAAACATTCCGCAACCCCGGCAGGCGTTGGCCCTGTTGGGCCCCTTCCTGTGCTGACTCCTTCTCTTTGAGGCGCGCGTGGAACAAAACGCGCCGACTACGCGGTCCTGGTCCTAGCCGGGCGGCGAGCTACCCATCGCTCGCCATCCGCAGAACCGCGCCTACGATGGCCGGTAGTCGTCTTGCGACTCTCGACGTCTTCGCCTGGGGAACTTATATTAGTATTTGAGAATCCTACTAATATTATAAACTAGCTTTTGCCCGCGACTTCGTCCGCGTGGATTAATAGTTCCCGTTTCCGGGATAATTCCGGGACGAAAATTATCCTATGTCCTTTCTCGGGTCCCAGACTATAATATCTGTACCAAATTTCGTTCCAATCGGTTCAGTGGTTTAGGCGTGAAGAAGAGACAGACATACAGACACAGAGTTACTTTCGCATTTATAATATTAGAACGGATGTGAAAGTTTGTATGTCTGTGTTTGTTACTCCTTCGCTAAAAAACTTTTGAACGAATTTTGATGAAAATTTTGAAGTAATATACCTAACTTATACTTCAAATTAAGATATAGGCTACATAACATCACGCTATAACCTACAAGAGCGAAGCAGTAACCAACAATCTAACATAACGGGAACAGTAAGCAACATATACTTGCTTTTGCTTCTTCCGACCTCTATTTTTACCCTGTCAGGGGTGGATTTACCAAAAATAATTTTTCATTAAAAGTTTTTGTTCACAAAGAACACACCCTCAGGAGGGTCGTGATGGCCCAGTGGATAAGGCGCCCGCCTCTCGTGTAAAACGTTGCGGGTTCGAATCCGGGCAAGACGTAACAATGTGATTCTTTCAACAAAGTTTATCTTGGACATCACTGACATCCCGTGCCTCGGAAAGCACGTAAAGCCGTTGGTCCCGGTTGTCATTCGTAGAGCTTTGACAGTCGTTACGGGTATTCAGAAGCCAGAAAGTCTGACCAGTCGAACTAAAGGGTATCGTGTCGCCCAGTTACTGGTTTGTGGAGGTCTGATAGGTAGTCGCTTCACGTAAAACATTGGTATCCAGCTGAATCCGGTTACACTGGAAGCCGACTCCAACATAGTTGGGAAGGCTTGGGAGATGATGACAAAGAACACAATGTCTCTAGGAAGGACCAGCGGTTTGGACTGTGCGTTGATATAATATCAGTCAGTCAGTCAGAGAGACAGTCAATTTACCAAGTCAGTCAGTCAATCAAACAGTTTACCATTTAAGATTTACAGATCTAAAATGAGAAACTATACAAACTATGATCTATTTAGAGATCTATTTAGATACTTTTTTTTTGAGGATGGGGAATCACCAAACTACTTCTCCCGCCCTCGGGAAGTGTCTGACTTTTACTGACTAAAACCCACCATCCTTGCTCCTTTACGTTCCGGGGCCGCGGTAACTATTAGAACTATTCCGCAACCCCGGCAGGCATTGGCCCTAGAGGGCCCCGTCATGTGCTGACTTTTCTTTTAGGCATCTACTTACATCTAGATAATAGGGTATTACACTCTTTTTTTTAAGTATTTCAAATAACTCCTACAGTACTAAGAAACCACTAAAAAAAATCCTAAATTTTTATTTAAGCGCTAAGTACCCTAAAAACGCTTTTAAAAATTGTATTTTCAGATTTCGCGCGGAAATTTCCAAAAACGGAAAACGCCGTGGGCGTGGTTTTGCTTTGGCGATATGACGTCCTTACGTCATGTAAATAAACAAACGCGCTGTGACCCTTAACATAATTTTTATTGGTTTTATCTCAAAAATTAGTTACTGTTCGACTTACCGTTGGTGTGCGTTTCGGAATGCAAGAACACAAGTGTGAAAACATCGGAATGATTGTGAATTCTAGTGTTAACTGATTCAAATTTAAGAAAAACTTAGTTAAAAGTTGTGGGAAGAGTATTCCAACTATTACACCATAAAAACCCGTTTGTACCGTTTGTAAATATCACTTTGATGTAAGTACACATGTGCATTAGCCATCTAAAATATCTTTCACAATAACTTCCATGAAAAAGTATATTTTTATAATAAAGATCGTATTAGGAGGTTATAAATAAAACAAATAGTGACGTCTAGTTGACACTGTTGACAGTCGACAGCTGTCACTGTCTGTGGTCTGTATTTCGGTGTGTTCAAGAACAGGTAAAAAAAACTGAAAACTTTGAATTGAAATTAAAAAAATATTTTCTAGTTTTATGAACTAAAACTAACACTGTTCGGCTGCTTTTTGCTTAAGCTACCTCAATAATATATTTTTATATTTTTACTCTTATACAGTGTAATACCCTATTACGTACCTAATTATAAGGTCCAGCTACAAGTAATTACTACTCAAAGCAAAAACTAGTAACATAACAAAGTATATAAATAAACTAAATAATTACATACTTATATAAAGTCCAACGTTCGCAAACACGTTTTATTTTTAAGGAAAAACACCATTTAAACTTCCGCCAAATTCGGTAAAGAATATTTTATAACATATAGCTGTCAAAATAAATGTATGTGGATACGGTCGTTTGTAACCTTTAAAATGTTTATTTTCCTTTTATAAGACTGTTTAAACCGAGTATCTACGGAACATCTATCCAACCAAACTACCGAAATAACACCACGAATGAACTTCACTCCCGTTTATTCTAATATATTTTCCACTTTAATTCACTTTAATTCCGATAGTTGCGCTGCTCACTTAAGAGACGCAATAAATAATCGCATACCTAACCAAATGAATGTAACGAAACCATAGCGCGTCTTTTATTAGCGTAACGCCATCTAGGGATGCGACGGGTAAACCTTTACATTACATAAAATATTTAACAAGACAAACTGTCAAGTGAACACAGGAAATATTGCTAGTATTTACTAAGTCGAATGTCGTGATGGCCTAGTGGTTAAGGCACCCGCCTCTTGTGCTTTTCGGTTCGACTCCGGACAAGTACCAATGTGACTTTTCCAGTCCATTTGTACTTTCTAAAGTTTATGTTGGACATCGCAGACATTGGTGATGGAAAACATCGTGGGGAAACCTGGACTTGTAGTGTATATAAGTCCGAAATCGCCAATCCGCTTTGAGCGCACGTGGTGATCAATGCTCGTGCCTTCTCTGTATGAGAAGAGGCCTTTGCCCTGAGGACAGTTATAGGCTGGTAATAGATAAATTACTAGCAATAAAATATTGTCCATTGCCTATTAGCCGTGACAACAGCACACGCATAGAAACATAATTTACTATGTTTTATCTTAAAACTAATATTTATTTACCTTTTATTTTAGTGCTAATTGAGAAATTACTTCGTGCTTGTGGAGATATAAATACAATTTACGTTTTAACTAGAAACAAGAAAGGAAAAGATGCGAGAGTACGGCTTCATGAGATGTTGGACGAATTTGTAAGTATTATATTATGTTCTTTTTTCCCCAAAAACAGGGGTTTGGTCAGTGTCTTTGTTTATTGTATTGAGAAACCGGCCCTGGGATTACGTACCTATCTTGCAGAAGCCAAGCGATCGCGATAATTTAGCAATATAAACGTCAATTCTCGATAATTTAGCCATATAAACGTCAATTCAAAATACGTCAAGTCAAATAGCAATCTAGCGATAGTGCTGCCTCTGTGGAGCAATCAGTTAACTAAAATATGCATTTTTCGTTTGGTGGTTTCATATTTAGTATGGTTTTCAAGAGCAAAGTTAAGTTTTTTTTGTTAAGGGTGATATTTAATTAGTTCCAGCGATTGCTATTTTATCGTCATCGTAGCAATAAGTGCATTAGAACAATCAGCGAGCGATTAGCAATCGGTTCATACATAATACGATTTTTTTTTACGGTAAGCGATTAATCGCGCGGTGACCGCGCGATCACATAGGTAATAACCCCGCGTGGCTTTTATATAGAATTAGCAAACCCGGCGAACTCCGTTCGCCACCAGATGGCTTCGTTTTATATTTTTTTTATAAAATCCTGAATTTTCTTTGCTATAAACCTCACGGAGCCTGAGACCTTTCCAACAAATGCAAAACCGTGGAAATAGGTTCGTGCGTTCTCGAGTTATAGCGTCAGGAAGGAAAACGCGACTTATTTTTATATATATAGTAGATCAAAAATATTATAGAAGAATAACACCTAGACACACAAAGTATGTCTCTGGCTTAACTGTCAGGGTTACTAATACTAACCACTAGACCAACAGGCCTGTCAAATTTTAATATATTTAGTTTATTTATAATACACTGGCTTTTGCCCGCGACTTCGTCCGCGTGGAATAATAGTTCCCGTTCCCGGGGGATTTCCGGGATGAAAACTATCATATGTCCTTTCTCGGATCCCAGACTATATATGTACCAAATTTCATTCGAATCGGGTCAGTGGTTTAGGCGTGAGGAAGAGACAGACAGACACAGAGTTACTTTCGCATTTATAATACCTATTAGTACGGATTCGTATTACAAATTATCATTGGTGCAGATTCCATTATTCGCAAAGAAAACTAAATTCAGTGCTTCTTTCTCCTTTCATTTCATTAAGAAAAGGACAGAAGATAAAATATTTGACCTGTCAAAATAAGACATTCCATAGATAATTTAGACGCGATTAAAAACATGGCCCCTAAAAATTTGGCGATTTACTTCAGGCGCTCTGTCTAATTTGACAGGACTAGGACTAAACTAATATGTATCTTTTGTCCTTTTCTTAATTAAATGGAACGAGAAAGATGCACGAAACATACATTTAGTTTAATTTGAGAACGTGGCAATCGACACATAGCTTCCATCGTTAGATGTGCAAAGATGAATTTGCACATCTACCGATTCGATTGCCATTTTTAGGTTTTAAGTTTACTTTTTTTTTTATAAACTTATGGGCTTGCTTTTGGTCCCAGACTAGTCCGAGGGCATAGACGGGGCCTACGATGGAGCGAGCTCACCCGAAAGATGCCTATGCACTCTTCTCTTGAATACAACCGGGCAGAGAATTCCATTACTTATTAGGCTGGTATTTGGCTGAGCCATCCCAAAGGTGACAGCAATACTCCATACACGATCGGACTTGAGCTTTATAAAGTGTTAGAAGCTGTCCCGGCGTGAAATATCGCTTACAAGGTTAAGGATGCCCAGCTTTTTCGCCGCAGTCAGTGCTTTGGACTCGATGAAAGCGGCGAAGTTGAGGTCAGAACTCAACTCCATGCCAAGGAGTTCTATGGAGCCGGTTAGATTTACAGGTGCACCTCGGAAAGTAGGAGCCAGGTCTAATGGGCTCCGTTTAGCGGAGAACAGACACGCTTGCGTTTTGGAGGCATTGAACTGACCTAGATTGTGATCGCCCCATTGGGACACACGACTCAAGGCAAAGTTCACTTTTACAACTAAAAGCCTTTAATTCTGTCATATTTGTTTCAGTTGTTCCACAGAGCGCATGAAGAGAATCCGAAGGGTGTTCACAAAGTGGTGCCAATTCTAGGAGACATGGAACTGCCTGATTTGGGCATAAGCGATGAGGATAGAAAGATGTTGACTAGCAAGGTGGGTTTGGCATAATTAATGCCACCAAAAACATTTCATGTATAATGTTGCCAAGACGACCACACAAGGTTTGCCCTGTGAAAAAGAAATCAGATCTTATGTAGAGCCAAGCTTCTGAATCTACACTGCCTAACTCTACCGACACTAACTTTAGAAATTCTACATATCAGTAAAAATTTATGGCTTCGCCGTTTCGCTACCGTCGTGGAGGTGATGCGAAATATAGTTTCTGAACTAAGTAACGAATCAGCCAAGCCATATTTTTTTACAAAACTAGCCCACAATATTTCATTAATTTTGTTAATTGAATTTACATTTACCGCCACTAGATGGCAGTTCGGAAAAGTTCAAATTTCAACCAATAGATGTCGTTACAGGTCACAATAATAATCAACGCAGCAGCTACTGTTAAGTTTGACGAAAAACTGTCGGTTTCTACTGCTATCAATGTCAAAGGAACTAAGGAGGTGTTGAAACTAGCTAAAGAGTGCAGGAATTTGAAAGCAATAACTCACGTGTCCACTGCTTTTTCTAACACACATGTCAAATTTATTGAGGAAAAGTAAGTAACGGCTTTTTCATAGTTTATCTTAATTTAGCCTCCGAGGTTGAGGAATAGTTCCAATAGTTACCGTGGCCCCGGAACATAAAGGGCAACCCAAGGAACAAGGGTGGGTTTTAGTCAGTAAAAGTCTGACAGTATAGTTGGAACTATATCGGCAATCGTCTAGCTGAATGCAGCTGTGGTTTAGCCCCCCATTTAAAAGCGGGGTGTTATTTTGACCACATCGTTTCTCTTAAATGAACAAACTGATTTAGATGTTTTTTTTTTATCTGAAAGTATGTTTGTGCAGCAATATGCATGTGTTTTATACGCATAAACCTTCCTCTTAAGTTACTCTATCAATTAAAAAAGCCGCATCAAAATCCGTTTTAAAGATCTAAATATATATAGGTACAGATAGTGGAAAGCGACTTTGTTTTATACTATTTACTAGCTTTTGCCCGCGGCTTCGCTCACGTTAGAAACAGACAAAAAGTAGCCTATGTTACTCTCCATCCCTTCAACTATCTCCACTTAAAAAATCACGTCAATTCGTCGCTCCGTTTTGTCGTGAAAGAAAAACAAACATACAGACAGACAGACACACTTTCCCATTTATATTATTAGTATGGATGTTTTATACATGTAATGATTTTAATGTTGTGCCGTATAGCGAGTTGTTTACAACAATTGATATATTTTTATTATTCCAGGTTCTACGAGCCCCCTATGTCTGTGAAGTCATTGGAAGCCTTGTCGGAAGTCGATGAGAAACTTGTTGAAAGCATCTTGCCAACGTAAGTCTAACTTTATAGAGAGACTAGGATGTTAATTTTTTTTCCTCTTTAGGAATCAAATATCCTTTCATAGTAGATACTTACTTGACAGGTATGTTCAGAAAGAACATACCCTCCAAGTGTCATGTCTCTAGTACCAGCTGCTCAGGCTCTGCGTTTACTTACCCAGTCAGTCACTCAGTTTACCATTTTATACACTCGTGACTTATTTATTAAAAAAAGCGGTAATATATGTTGACATATAACTAAAAAAGTAAATAATAATAAAACAAATTAAATCGTCAAGAAAAACGTAATGACTTACCTATGACAAGAGAGTGATGGTTCTATAATCTGTTCTTTTAATTTATTTATTTTGTGAGACAATTACTCAGAAATTTAGGTTTTGTTTTTTTTTTAGAATAGAATAGGTACTGAATAGCCTACTTCAATATGTCCCACGTCTACCTAACACTGTGTACATTCTTAACGTCGACAAAGTTGAAGTTTCATATTATTTGTATATTTTGCAGGCTTCTAGGGAAGCGTCCTAACACATACTGCTTTACAAAGGCGATAGCAGAAGAGGCTGTCAGGAAATATGGCGAAGGGTTGCCAATCAGCATTGTCAGACCTTCCATAGGTAAGCCAAGATGATTATAATTGTTGGTTTAGTGGTTATGATCTTGACTGCTGAAGAGCGTGGATTTGTTTATCACCCAGGTTTTTTTTACTTCAAAGGGGTGTTATATCTTTGAAATTTTTCTCGACTATAATAAAAACCTTCCGCTTAAATGACCCTGATTTATTAAAAACTGCATCAAAATCCGTTGCATAGTTTTCAAGATCTAAGTTTACATAGGAACAGACAGACAGTGGCAAGCGACGCCTAGTTCGGATTAGAAAGGCGCGAATGAGTTGTCCCAAGGGTGTTTATAATTTAGCTCACGGGTTTTTTGTACAATTATTAATGCCGTGATGGCTAAGTGGTTCAGAGGCCCGCTTCTCATGCAATCCGGGCAAGTACCAATATGACTTTTCTAGTTCATATGTACTTTCTAAAGTTTATCTTGGAGCGCAAAGACATCGGTGAAGAAAAATATCGTGAGAAAACTTATACCGATAATTTATTAATACAAGTCTGAAATCGCCAATTCGCCTTAATCATGCGTAGTGATAAATGCTTGTGCCTACTCTGTTCGAGAAGCCCTGCACTGCAGTGGGACAGTTACAGGCTGGTAATTTGTACCATTATGTGTTATTACAGTTGTATCTACTTATGAGGAGCCTGTGAGAGGGTGGACTGACAGTGTTTATGGACCAACTGGCCTGGTGGTTGGCATTGGAACTGGGGTAAGACCAGCTATTTAAAAACACAAGCTATTCTTAACGGTCCACATCTGGCCTTTTCCTACATACATTTCTCACTTTCAAGACAGTTCTTGCAACAAAAAGTTTTTTAGAGTCAGATATCTGTCAAACTAGTTTGTAGCTGAATACTATATATACACCGTGACTGATGAGATGAGGGGAATAGTCAAGAACGCTATAATATTATGCTCACAAATAACTACCTAATACAAATGTAAATAATAATAAAACAACATATATCATAAAGGAAACCGTAAATGTACATTTCGTCTATTACTTTTTTTTTTAGATCCCTAATTGAAACAAAAGTCAGCTTTTAAAAATATCTTTTTTTGGACAGGTTTTGCGAACTATGTATATGGATCAAGATAAAGTAGCAGACATGGTACCTGTAGATCTGTGCGTCAACGCTATTCTCGCGTCCGCCTGGTTTACTGCCAAAAATTATAAGGAAAAGTAAGTTTCTTATTTTCAGGTAAAACTAATATCAAATATTCAGGTCTACAATCCCTTGAAGCAGCGAATAATTTGGCTTTATGTCGACGCTATTATGAGATACGCTTGTTTATGTTTCGTACTTGCCGTATATCTTGATATACCGGAGGGAATCAAAACCTATAGGTTACTTCTATTTGACTTAAGAATCATGGAATTTGATAAGATGCAATGTCATGTAGCACAAGTAAACGAAATATACGAAAACCGTTATATCGAAAATAAGTATTAAAATACCTTAGTGCGAAACTTTCGGTCTCGAAGCAGAGTCGGAATATATTATAAACCTACAATATAAAAATTTTATGTAAAAACCGTCAAAAACCTGTTAGGGTTGCGGAATCTGCCGGGGTTGCGGAATAGTTTTAATAGTTACCGCAGCCCCGGAACATAAAAGCCAACCGAAGGAATAAGGGCGGGTTTTAGTCAGTAAGTCTCCCAGGGCGGGAGATATCATTTGATGATTTCCCAACCTCAGAAAAAAAACCGTCAAAAACTGGGAGTATGTTTGTAATGTCTATAGGTACCTATTGTTATTTTCAGCCAAACATCTCACATACCGATCTACAACTTTGTATCGGGAGCGCAGAATCCCATCACTTGGGGAGATTTCATCGAGCGGAACCGGAAGTATGGCATCGACAAACCTACTACAAAGGCTGTATGGTATGTCCGCAATTTTTTACTATTAATTGCCTGGAATTTCAGGTTGCTGCATAATAAATATTAAAGTTATTTATTTAGTCCTTGCCTGATTTCACCAATTCTGGCTGACTGCTTGAATCTTTGAAGAGACTTTTTATGAGTTTTTTTTTAATTATTTATGTTTTTTTTTGTCATTAACTTACATTGTTTTCACATATAGAGACACCAAAATTAATGTAACCACGATTTTGTAAATCATGATTTTTTTAAATAAGAGTGTCCGTGGAGTTTCTTGCCTGTTCTTCTCCATAGAAATCTACGTTTTGGAACAGGCAATTAGCGTCACTTTTCTGACTGACCGACCCACTCTTTGACAATTCATAAGTGCCTATGGTGCCTATAAATGGTCTAAGTGAAATAAATGCCTTGAATTTTGAAGTAAAGATATTTTTTTGATGGGTTTCGGAATCCAGTTTTTGGCTCAGACCGGGAGGAGTCTGAGTCAGCCAGTAATGAACTTCCTTAATATTGCAATTTCCATTTTCATGTTCCGATAATGTATTTAACTTACGATATCATTTCCAGGTACTACGGGCTGAATCCAACGAACAACTACTACTTATTCTTATTCTATAACTTCTTCCTACACTACCTGCCAGCACTGCTGGTCGACACATACTGCGCAATCACGGGAAAACGACGAGCGTAAGTTTTTTTGTTGGCCATCCCTGGTTCAATATTGGAAGGTTGTTTACTGCTTATCTTGTAGTGACCTCAAACTAAGTCAAGGGGCCTATTAAACTAGGAACTAAATTACTTAATACAGCCCACCCAAGTGTTGTATTCTTTAGTATTATGCATCAAGACGTTGGGCTCTTTACATTATTTTGGTTGATTTAAACGATTACTGAAAAATGTTTGCACTGCCTGGTCACTTCCACTTAAATCGGTGTGCTTCTGTCATTAAGAAAGCTCCTCAGTTATTAACCGAAATGGTACTCGCAGGCAGTCGCAGGATCTGACTAATAAACATAATTGTATCTTCTTTAAATTACTATTTGAAGAAATGTTGTGATAATCATTGAGCTAACAAAAAATACTTCTTAAGAATACATGGTTTTTAAAACTTTCCCTAGATGGCGTTAACAATTTTCTTAGTACATTTTGCCTTCTCTAAATGGAGTTGTACTAAACAATACACCATGTAATACTTTCTATTTCAGAATGCTGAAACTCTACTTCAAAGTGATGAAACTAGCCAATATTCTGTTCTACTTTTCAACTCAAGACTGGAAGTTTTCTGACATGAATGTGAGGAATATGTGGAGTTCCCTCTCGGAGGAGGATCGCGTCGTATTCCCGTTCAGTATAGGAGAAATGTCTTGGGAGTATATGTGTGAAACTTTCTTAATTGGTGAGTATTTTTATAAGGTAATTTAACTGTCCGCTGCCGTTCTCTGACGTTCCTGGTTACTGATTCACTCCCGTGAGTCGTAGTGCGACGAAACATGGATTGAATGATCAGGATTTTCATGATAAAAACTATAGTTGTTTTAAAACAGTGTTTTGTAAACAATCATGATCAAATAAACAGTTTTTATTTTAAGAGAAAACACTTTATAAAATCGAAGTATCTATGGCCAGTTATTGACAAAAAAGTTTTTCAAAAGCTTGTTTATCTACCTTATTGGGCACTACGGTTCATAATAAGGTCCACAATCTAACTGCAAGATTTTAGGCGTTTTATACCAGAATAATTATATCTTTAGTTAGCAATGGCTTTAAACTACTATTAAATTCGTGGCATTCGAATAATAAAATGTAAATTCGTATAAATTAGTGTTGTGGCTCCTATAAAGTCTTGGGAAATGAATATAAGTTATCTATTTTCTAGTTGTAAATTAAAAAGAAATATAGTTTTAAGCAGATTTTTATTAAATCTTATAAAGAAAATCACAAAATGTCTCATTCACTCATTTATTTTCAGTCTTAGTCCATGGACCTTATTAGGTGTTACACTTCTACAATCATAATACGGACCTTATTAAGACTTTAAAAATAACAAATATGGAAATCCCTGCAGATGCATGTATATGCAGGGTGTATTTAATATATTTAGTTATCTACATAAATATAATTAAAATAAACGTATATAAAATAAACGATGGCGCCTTTTCACCTAATAAAAATAAAACGCGGCAAGTTTGAAAAGATGGGCCTTATTTTGAACTGGCTCTTTTTAGGCGCACCTATACATGCATACCATATTAAGATTTTTAAATTCTAATTGAAAAAAAAAATTTTTTCAGGTCTCAGAGTGTATCTTATCAAGGATGACCTTTCGACCTTACCTGAAGCTAGGAAGAAGTGGAACAAGTAAGTATTTTAACCGATGCTGGAAAATATTTTGTGGAAAATATAATTTCATATTAATGACACCTTTCCCCTTTTTTTTGTTGATGTTGTTGAGTAGTCAAGTAGTCGTTATGTACTCAAGTCTTTGGAGACAAATGACCCTAAATAAAAGTATTTTTTGCCCGATTTGTTTATCAAACACAAGAACTTGACACATTTTACACAGCCATCATATATTGTTTAATGGTATTTACACATTATTTAAATTAAAAACTTCATTTGTTTCAGATTATATTACTTACATCAAATACTGAAGGCTCTTACTATAGTTTTAGTATTAAACTTAGTATATTTTGTGTTTAAAACAGTTTACGCGCTCGTAAATTGATTGGCTAATGAGATTTAAGCTTTAATAATAGTATTTTAGGTTTAAAATATTGATGAATTGATAAAATTTTTGTTAAGACACGGACATGTGTTAATAATAATCTATTGAAGTGAAGAGCATGATTTATACTTTATGGGTAATGCCTGCATAATATTTGTTTCATATTGATTGATTAAACCGGTTTCTTGCGTTTTTTAAACCGGCTTTTTAAAAGTAAACGTATTTTTTTTACATTAAATCGGATAAAATCCGGTTAATTATGACGTTTGCTAAAATGTATCAATAACAGAAATAAAAAAAAAACTTGTATCCGTACTTTTGCTCAAATAATAAGGCATAAGGTTTATTATTTAGTAGGTAGTAAAAATCATAAATAGCACTGATCTAGATTTATCTGTGCGTGTTTCTGTAAACCTATTAGATATTTTAACACTGAAGTTATGTTGAAAAAAAAAATGTACCTTTATAAGGCAAAATGAACTTTATGTTTATGAAAAGTAGGGTAATATTTAAAATAACATTTGTAAATTATGATTGGAGATTAATATATGTTATTTTAGATCTAGAGTCTAGCTAATTTTAGTTTAAGACTCCTAGTCTAGGGCTACAACTTGAAATTAACATTTTGTGATTTTTTTATTTAAATACTGATTACTAAGTAACAGGTAGTTTTAATAATATTACAATATTTTGGTATTATTTGTGAAATTGTTGATAATATTATATTATGTAGTCAGATTTAACAATATAACGTTGCTATATTTACAAATGTGTGGGTGGTGTATTAATTATTTTTTAATTATACTGAGTGATTTAAATATGAAACCAATTTGTTTTTTTTTCGAATGTGATCCCAGGCCGCACCTGACCATCATGAGACGCCATTTTAAGGACCTGTGGTCAATGGTTTTTTTTTGGTGAGTGGGAAATCATCTGACATGACTGCTCCCGTCCTGGGTGCGGCGGGAGGGCGTGTCAGACTTTTACTGACTTAAACCCACTCAAGTTCCTTCGATTTCCCTTTATGTTCCAGGGTCACGGTAACTATTATAAACATTCCGCAACCCCGGCAGGCGTTGGCCCCGTTGGGCCCCTTCCCGTGCTTACTGCTCTTTGAGGCGCGCGTGGAACACTAACGCGCCGTCGACGCGGTCCTGGTCCTAGCCGGGCGGCGAGCTAAACATCGCTCGCCATCCGCAGAACCGCGCCTACGGTGGCCGGTAGTCGTCTTGCCACTCTCGACGTCTTCGCCAGGGTCTTTGTCCTCGCGCGCCGCCGCTTCCTTCACCAGCATAACAGCTACGCAGAAGGAGGCGACGGCATCCCATTCCGTCTCGCCCCGAAGCATGGCCTGAACCAGCGCCGGGCGCGAGAGGTCACCGCCGCCGATCGCCTCTACGAGGACACGTCGATGCTCCGCCCATGCGCGGCACACCTCCACCGAGTGCTCCTGTGGTCAATGGTGCTGATTTCCTTGTTCACAAACTTAACTAAACCTTAGTTAGTGCACCTTTTTCTTTCCATTTTATTAAGAAAAGGACAAAAGATAAAATATTAGTTTGGTCCGGTCAAAATTATAATGTCGATTGTTAAAGATCAAGATAAGTTGTTAGATATAATGATTTATAAGTCGGAGTTGTTATATTCGGAATTTTGAACTATTCGGGTACAAAAATCGGTATCTTGAAATTCGTTTGTGACTTTCGGAATTGAGTTTTTCGTATTTATGAAATACCTACCATGTTATGAGTATGACTGTAGAGGGTTGGAATGGGAGAGGAAGACAGAAAGAATATGAAGGAGAAAGGAGTAAGTGATAGCAAGACGGGTGACAAGTTGGTATGGAAGAAAAAAATATATTGCGCTAGTAAAATGGGATAAGGGCAGAAAAAAGAATACAAATCGTTTATTTGCCAAATACGCTGTTACAGTATAGATATTTTTGTTGGTCCCAAACTAGGCTAGGCCTGTATCTTGGGCACCTCTGATACAAACAGATATACCTTAATAAAATGAAATTCGACATTACAATAGATTCTGCTTATAGGTTTGCTTACATCAATAAGTTAACAAATTAACAAATGCTTAAAAACTAATTTTAAATGAATGAAAAGAAAAGGAAATGTATTGATATATCGGAGGGCAGAGAGTATTGAGTGAGGTTAGGAGTTGTGTGGTATATTATGTATGTCTTGCGTGCGTGTGATGTGTGTGTATGGGTGTGTGTGTGTTTATTTGTCAATGTGTAAGAGATTTTCGGTGTCGGCTTGGGAGATTTCCAAGAGCAGTGATCTTATTTTTCGTTTCGCTTCATTACCAAGAATAGGAATGCCTGTCAGACTCCACAACCCATTCACTGGATAAGACTATTTGCGCGACTATCTGGTTTTTTCACTACTTAAACGATTTGGTCCTTAAGCCTTGGAACACAAGTGATTCGAGCATTGTCATACTCACTTAAAAATCTCGGTGATGGTGGCGTGTGCATCATTCGGTTCCCTACAAAATGTGAGCTAAATGGTGCCGATGTATACGTCATGCTCGTGAACGGGCGCAGTCATTTGGGATTGGTCAACTCGTAACTGCCATAGCTTAATTCTTTATTTCTGAGAATGATTTTATATTGCTCTTTACCTTCATTGTTTTCACATATAGAAGCAACACTAATTATGTAACCAAGATATATATAGTGTCCATGGAGTTTCTTGCTTGTTCTTCTCCACAGAGATCTACGTTTTGGAACAAGCAAATAGCTTCAACTTTCTAACTGACTGACACCTTGACAATTCAAGTGCGTGTAATAGGCGAGACGACGAAAAAATAATAATTAGTCCGTCATTGAGATTATTAAAAAAATTTGGACACGTATTTTTTTCTTTTTTCTCGTAAACGAAAAATGACGACGATACAGTGCGTTGAAGTTGTGCGTGACGTCACGATCTGATACAATTTTTGCATTACGGCGGCGTCAAAAGCCCCCACTATGCCCCCACTCCAGAACTTTGTTGCTCTTTATCTTTGTATTTTTATATTATTTTGATGAAGCAAAAAATACGTGTCCCGTATATTTGGCCGATCTACAAGACGAACTAAACATAATGCCATTTTTTTATGTTGTCGTCATCCCTATTGGTCTAAGTGAAATAAATGCTTTGAATTTGATTTGACACATTAGAAAGACAATAGCAGCCCGACAGCCGGCTGTCGCTTGGTCGTCAAAAGGTTAAAAAAATAAGACACATTATTATACAAGCACTTTATTCATATTTACAAAGTAAAAGGACACCACATTATATACAAATAAAACATTATTTACATACAGACAACAGTACCTATTTAAACATTGTACAATTTTTACTTTTTAATATTTTTTTTACATAGAGCGCTATTTCGTACTTTTAAGATAAAAGTTTTTAATGAGTTTCTTAAAATATGAAATAAATTTAAAGTTCTTAATTTTTTTTTTGTTTTCTTTTTATGGGTGGCAAATGATCAAATGACTTCTCCCGCCCTAGTGCCATACTTTTACTGACTAAAAACCTACCGTTGTTCCTTCAGTCGCTCTAACTATCCCACAACCCCGGCAAAGGCTAGCAAATTTTATCTCAAAATTATGTATCGACTTTTAATTATAACATACTAACTTTTGCCCGCGGCTTCGCTCGCGTTAGAAAGAGACAAAAAGTAGCCTATGTTACTCTCCATCCCTTCAACTATCTCCACTCAAAAAATCACGTCAATTCATCGCTCCGTTTTGCCGTGAAAGAAAGACAAACAGACAGACAGACACACTTTCCCATTTATAATATTAGTAAGTAAGTATGGAAGTATGGATAAATTGAAAGTTCATCTTGACTTATGATTTTTTTCTTTTCTTTTTATGGGTGGCAAATGATCAAATGACTTCTCCCGCCCTAGTGTCAGACTTTTACTGACTAAAAACCCACCGTTGTTCCTTCGGTCGTCCTTTATGTTCCGGGGCCGCGGTAACTATTGGAACTATTCCACAACCCCGGCAAAGGCTAGCAAATTTTATCTCAAAATTATGTATCGACTTTAAATTATAACATAGATATTATGCGATACGCTGATTTTTATATGATAATTTTAATAAGAAACAGCGCACCAGGTAAATAAAGCAAATCATAAAATGTTTTATTTTTGTTCATAAAAAGTCACATTGGCACATGACATAAAAACAGCATTATTTAATGCAAAAAAAACAAGTAATTTAGAATTTAGACTTCCTCGAATTTACTTTTTCTCATTTTACCCATTCTAGTCACTCTTTCTCAACAATCTCATCTTTGCTACATGCAAACTTTTTTTGCATTTCGCTCAACATTACAATCGAAAAAATTAAATTTTTTGTTGCACGATGACTCCACGAGTGACCTGCTTATAAAACTACGGAAAATTTTACACTAAAACAGTAACTAATAAAATATATTTTTTATACCAATCTCGCTAACTTATATAAATAAAACAATTATGTATCTATCCCCTTATTTGTATAAACATAAGATTTATAAAACTTATATAAGTTTACATCTGCCAAAAAAAGATAGAAAGAATTTAAAATTAAAATATTGGAACAATTTTATTTTAATTTAGACTGTTGGTCTAGTGGTTAGTGATCCTGACTGTCAATTCGGAGATCTTAAGTTCGATTTTCACCTAGGGCAAAGTTAATGCTATGAGCATGATTGTTTGTTCTGTGTCGGGATGTCCTTTATTTTTAAGTATTTATCAATTATATTAAAATTAATATAATATATGAGTTATACATTATACAATAGTGTTAATCCGTTGTAATACACTTTTATAGAATTTATTTTTACCATAGAACAGTCACCGGCATAATATTATAAAGAGGAAAACTTTGTTTGATTGTAATGAATAGGCTCAAAAACTACTCGACCGATTTAAAAAAATCTTTTACCATTTGAAAGCTACATTGTCAACTAGTAACATAGGCTATATAATATCACGCTATGTCCCACGGGAGCGAAGCAGTAACCAAAAACCTATCGTAACGCAGGTGAAACCGCGAGGGAGAGCTAGTCTTGTAATAAAATACATACTTTTTTTGGCAGAAATATTTGTTATTTTATTCAACCAAGAAGGGTAACTATAGTTATATAATTTGTTATAATAATTATGTTTTTGAATAAGAGGATAAATATACAATATTTATTCATTTTTCTTCATCAAATACCTGATAAGAGGGTTAATTTGTACATACATAGTGACACAACGGGTGATTTTAGTTATATTTATTTTATTGCGATTTTTAGTCACTGACAAAGTTTTTTTTAAAGGAGTACAACAACCCCATTTCAAGGACTAGATGAAGAAAAACTAACGTCATAAATTTTACTAAAAAAGTGCATTTATTTAAATGTATTATTTTTATATTTTATTACTTTTCAGAATTACAATATAATGAGGCCGCATTGAGAATAGATTTTCATAAAATTATATTATAAGTAAAAAGACGTACACGTCATAAACCCTCTGTAAGCGACCTCTAATAGATTTATTATTTAGGGTACTTATGATTTTTATTATTTATGGAATTTTCTTACAAACAACGGTTTGAAAATCGTTTTCTTTTACACGGGAACAAATTGAATCAGCTGCATCGTTTTCTTTGTTTTGCTAATTGCCAATATTTAGCTGCTATTTCAAACCAGTCAAAACAATGATAAAAGTGTCAATATCATTCCCTCTCATTCACACACAGACGTGCGAGTGAGAGGCGAATAACATATGAAAACGAAAAATAAAAGAACGATTAATTTAGAACAAAATTGAACTTTATCTCAACAGTATAGGTTTCTACGTCAGTTTTCGTGTATTGTGCTGTTTGATTTTGAACTTCAGTGACTTAAAAACACCTCGAAAAAAGATTTAAGGATACTACGAGATATTAAGTTCTTGGTACACAAAACCTCTACAAAAATCATTGGACAGTAAGCCTGACAGCCAAAACAAACGTTCGATTGGAAGATCTTCCTTTATTTTGGATAGTGAGGAATTTTCCTCAAGGCTCCTCAATACTCTAAAGACAATGCAGGAATGTTTCTCCTTGTTTGGGGAACAAGGAGAAACATTCCTGCATTGTCTTTACATACTCAAAAGAATGTGGAACTTTTCTCTCACTATTCCTCATTTTCCTAAAAACTGAGGAATCTTCTCCTCAATACTCTAAAGTTTGGTAGTCGTTTCCTCTCAGTTCCTCACACCGTCAAAGACACAGTATATCGCTGAATCGTGTTCAAATCAAAGCAAAGCAGGTTTTAACAAATATTTATAAAAATATTAAGCCTTTTAAAAGTTCATGTGGCTAAAATAATTATAAAATTATACCATTCCCATTGAGAAACTTATACAATAAAATAAACAAATTGTCCGGACAATTCTTAGTTTTTACTAAAACACTAATTTACATATTATTATATATTTATTCGCACGATTTTGTCCGTTCTATAAGATCTAATTTTTCGTTTTAAAGTCGTTTATTGGGGCTTTCGTGGAATCCTTTGCTGGATCCCTATAAAAGTGATATTTCACTGTAGTGAAGAAAAGAGGAAAAAATACCAATAGTTTATTAATTTTTAAAACGCTCTGTACTAATAATCAGAGAAAAAAAACATTGGTTATTATCTTTCTCCGCTGTTCTCCTCATCAGTCGAAAATCATTCTAAGGGGTTATTCGATTCGATTATTTTGTGCTGATCGTCAAAAGATCGTCTTTTCAGAACATATTTTCAAATATATCACGTTAATACACAAAGTATTTTATTTATAGTTAGATCTGTCAGTTACAATAGTTTTGTCGGCAAAAAAATACTATTTCTTATAAAATTAAATATTTTTAAGTCTACCAAACAATTTGATATCATCGCCATTTATTTTTTCTTACATTTTCTATAACTTTCCTAGCATTTTTTGTCTATTTCTTATTTATTCTAAATTGTTCACATGCCTGTCAAAAAATTCAGTCTGCATAAGCATTAGCAATAATTTTTAATAAGTTCTATTATTAAATAGTAAAGGTACTATTATTATTGCTATAACGTTTGATACAATAATAATTATTATATACGTTATTAACACATTATGTCTTTTATATTTCCTATAATGATTTAAAATTACTGTTGTCGACTTTAATATACAATACAACATTATCTAAACGTTTTAAAAATCGAACTAATATTTTAAGTTCAACAAAATTCATTTAAAAAATCCGATTCGTTTCCTAAATGAATACAAATCGAATGATTTGGCATCGCTTAAAATCGACAGACAGACCAACAATACTTTCATTGTTTTCCAATTCACTATACATAACATAATATTTATACATTGCAATTTTACACTATCTATTTTTATCACAAAAGCGTCAACTGAAATTTCATTTATCCTTAACTCAACAGCTTAATAAACCCTCGTTTATATGAGAAACAATTGTTGCAGCAACATTTTCTTTTGCAACGCCGCAACGTGTATCATGCAACATGTAGCGTCAGGGTTAAAACCGACTTATAGATTCAGAAACTCACCTTCTAATTTCTTGAATCGCATTGAAGTCGGTCAAGCAGTTGTATAGATCAGTGTTTATGTCCCATTGTAAGGAGGAGAGGCATCAGAGCTCCTACAGTGAGGATAATCATCTCTGAAAGGAGGAGGCCTCCGAATCCTTTTTTGGGGGCGGCTCCCTCCTGCATTGGGAGTAAGGTGTGGGTGTGGGATTGGGGATGGGTTAGTTCTGGAAGCACGTGTACCGTTGCAACGTAGAGGAATGTGCCCGCTGAGAATAACATGGCGATTCCTGGAATAGATATAGTTTGAATATAACTAAACAATATAAGGTAATAGTAAAAACGCATTATTGTTAATTGGTATATGCTGGACGGAACTGATGTGACGATTTTTTTTAGTTCAATGGTAATTTATCACATTGAATATAAAAAAAAACCTGATAATACATGTTCTATAACCGACGGCGAAGCCAAAATGATAGTTTTTAAAATTTTTGTCTATTTGTCTGGTATAAACTCCAAAAATACTGCATAGATTTTATTCAAATATTGCATGTATATTGCTAAGAGGTCGGGTCAACACATAGGCTATATATCATCAAGCTTTGTATGATGAACAATTGATTTTCATCTATATACCCAACCGTGACAGCAAATCCATCCCTATATTTATTTATTTTATTTATTTTTATTTATTTATTTATTTATTTTATCATTAACAATATTCATATTGTGTTTGATGGCATATTTGTAAATTCTAAATTAAATTAATATAAATATTAATATGTGTAGATGAATGAAATGTAGACGGACGACGTCGCAGGCAGCAGCTAGTGTTAAAAATATTTATTACCTGTAGCGTTGAAGTCGCTCAGAGTCTGCTTGCTCTCGTTGCCTATACCGAAGTAAGTGAGCAGAGCTAACAGCGGGGCAGCACATGAGAATATCAGGAGATGTTTCCTTATCCTATTCCTGGAAAATTATCCTTATGTTAATACAGTAGATTCTCTGAAATCTGACAAAGGGTTTGCAAGACGATGTCGGTTAATTGAATTTATTTAATTTATAAGGGTTTATAGGTGGCCGAGCTGGAGTCTCCCCAGCTTGGCCACATGTATATCTCGAAAACTAGGGCACTTAATGAAGATCTGTTTTTACAAAAAAATAGTCGCTAATTTGTCGAAATTAGTCGCCAAATATCAGAAATAGTCGTTCACTAGTTCAAAAGTTATAAGGGTTTATAGGTGGCCGAGCTGGAGAGAGTCTCCCCAGCTTGGCCACATGCATACCTCGAAAACTAGGGCACCTAGTGAAGATCTGTTTTTACGAAAAAATAGTCGCTAATTTGTCGAAATCAATCGACTCAATGACTTTTTTAATTCCTATAAAGTACATATCTCATCTAAAGTTTATCTTGGACATCACTGACATGTCATGTCTCGGAAAGCACATAAAACCGTTGGTCTTGGTTGTCTTTCGTAGAACTTTGAGTCGTTACGGGTAGTCAGAAACTAGAATCTATTAATCAGTCTACCTAAGGCGTAACTTTTTATTTTTACGATAATCTTCAATTTCTTTTTCTTTTTTTCCATATGGTGTACATGCTGCATACCCATAATATGGTAGTTTACACCATTATCAATTGACGTACTTTTTATGAGCTGTCAAAACTCAATTCTCCGATAGATTTTGTATGGCAATGGCAACTTATGACGTCACTAAAATAACAACTCAGTTGACTATCTATTTATTGATTTCAAAGCAACTAAAAATCAAATTTTATAGCAAATTGAAAATGAACCGAAATTTATTGGGCTGAAATCAAAAGAGGTTTTATAGAAATTGTGTCTAACATTTATTGGTTAATGGTGTAAACTACCAAATTGAACATATCTTTTGTATTATTACTTTGGCGACACTGGTTCCTATATTTAAGCAGTGTATAAAATATATTTACCTTTCTAAGCCGGCGTGTAGGAGGAAGGTGACAAGGCCGAATGCTGCGGGCGCTTTATGCAGCATAATAGCGAGGAACACAATCAACTCTACATCAGCATGAGAAGTGGTAGCGGCTGCGCCTAAAGCGATGCCGTCGGCTGCAAGACGAAAACATAGCATTTTATACCTTCAAAAACTCCTTTTTTTTGGGGAGTGGGAAATCATCAAATGACTGCTCCCGTCCTGGGTGCGGCGGGAGGGCGTGTCAGACTTTTACTGACTAAAACCCACACATGTTCGGTTGCCCTTTATGTTCCGGGGTCACGGTAACTATTATAAACATTCCGCAACTTCGAACACTCCTTAGCAGTCATGGTTTTTTTTAAGGATGGTAAATCAACGAATGACTTCTCCCGTCCTGAGCGGGAGGGAGTGTCGAACTTTGACTGACTAATACCCACCCTTGCTCGGTTGCCCTTTATGTTCCGGGGCCGCGGTAGCTATTAGAACTATTCCGCGACTCCGGCAGGAGTCAGGGTCATTTAACTAAACCAAGAGGCTCGTCATTTAATGTTATGAACTTGAATTTGTTTTCTAGCGACTTGGCAATATTATTAAGTCAAGTCAACCAGGGGCCTTAGTCTTTTGGGGGGGAAGGGGGAAATCATCAAATGACTGCTCCCGTTCTGGGTGCGGCGGGAGGGCGTGTCAGAATTTTACTGACTAAAGCCCACTCATGTTCCTTCGATTGCCCTTTATGTTCCGGGGTCACGGTAACTATTATAAACATTCCGCAACCCCGGGGTTTTTTTGAGGATGGTAAATCAACAAATGACTTCTCCCGTCCTGAGCGGGAGGGAGTGTCGAACTTTGACTGACTAACCCACCCTTGTTCCTTCGGTTGCCCTTTATGTTCCGGGGCCGCGGTAACTATTAGAACTATTCGGCAACCCCGGCAAGAGTCAGGGTCACTTACCTAAACCAACAGGACCGTCACCAAAAGTTTTGAACTTGAATTTATTTTGTAGCGAAAATCCATACTAATATTATAAATGCGAAAGTAACCCTGTCTGTCTGTCTGTCTCCTCTTCACGCGTTAACCACTGAACCGATTTGAATGAAATTTGGTACAGATATAGACTGGGACCCGAGAAAGGACATAGGATAGTTTTCATCTAGGATATCCCCCGGGAACGGGAACGAAGTCGCGGGCAGAAACTAGTAGGTAATATTTTAAAACCAGTTTTGTAATTATCAGCCAATAGAAGCCTCCTCAACTGATATTAAATGTTTTATAACCTCACGTATGCCAACCGGAGAACAAGCACTTTTGAACCTAATATTAAACTACATTAGGTTAAAAATTATCTACCACCAACGTTCTAAGAAGTACGTGTTATGTATCGATTATTCACGCATCAGATAATAAACTTTCAATACTGATAAGAATTGCCACACGTTTGAAAAAATATTAAAACTTGGTTAAACCATTTATTATACCAAACCATTTATTTATTTGACGGGCCTGTTGGTCTAGTGGTTACGGACCCTTACTGCTATACCGGAGGTCGTGGGTTCGATTCCCACTCAAGACCAACTTTGTGTGATAAGCATGATTGTTTGTTCTGTGGTTGGGTGTAATTTATCTATACTAATTATTATAAAGAGGAAAACTTTGTTTGTTTGATTGTAATGAATAGCCTCAAAAACTACTGGACCGATTTTAATAATTCTTTCACCTTTCGAAAGCTACATTATCCCTGAGTAACATAGGCTACATAATATCACACTATGTCCCACGGGGGCGAGGCAGTAACCAAAAAGCTAACGTAACGCGGGTGAAACCGCGAGGAACAGCTAGTCTATAATATGTCTATGTATTTACAAATTATATAAGTATGTATATCAGTTGTCTGGTTACCATAACACAAGCTCTGCTTAGCTTGGGATCAGATGACCGTGTGTGAGTTGTCCGAAGATATTTATTTATTTATTTAAATGGTCTGTTGGTCTAGTGGTAAGTAAACCTGACTGCTAAGCCGAAGTTAAGTTCGATTCCACCTAGGACAAATATTTGGGTGATGATCATGTTTGTTTCGATGTTTGAGTGAGAATCTATTTATAGACCACTAGCTTATGCCCGCGACTTCGCGTCCGACTGAAACTTCTACTACTTCCGCGTGGAATAATAGTTCCCGTTCCCGGGAAAAACCACCGGGATGAAAACTATCCTATGACCTTTCTCGGGTCCCAGACTATATCTGTACCAAATTCCATTCAAATCGGTTCAGAAAGAAAGACAGTCAGTCAGACAGACAGAGTTACTTTCGCATTTATAATATTAGTACGGAAGTACGGATTTAAATTATTTATATATTTTTATTCGGATTTATATATTTGCTGATGTAAGTCCGTTCGCATTGTTCACATTATTTAACTTAAAAAGGAAAACCTATTATTAGCCTTACTAAACTGTTTTATATTTATTTGTAATGCATTATTATGTATCGCCGTTGGTTTTCTAAATAAAAAAAATATATACAGGGTGTCCCACGGCTATGCCACATGGAGGGAAAGTACCTTAAATATTGTAGATAGAACATTTTCCTGAAAGAAGACATTATTTCAACTATGTATTTATTTAAAAATCTTAGAGTACAGTTTAAAATGTTTTTAAAATTCAAATAATGTCTTCTTTCAGTAAAATGTTCTATCTACAATATTTAAGGTACTTTCCCTCCATGTGGCATAGCCGTGGGACAACCTGTATAAGTAAATATACTTATATCTTGGGACTACTCACACACGGCCATCTGATCCAAAACTAGGAGCTTGTGCTATGGTAACCAGACAACTGATTTACATACTAATAATATGTATTTAAAGATAAATACATGCTACAGAAAAAATACAGCCAGCCTCTGAATAAACAACATACGTTGCTGCCTTGCTTGGCATAGACAACATAGACGGACGTTGTTCTAAGACTCTTTTTATTTGACCAGCTGTTCTCGCGGAGCTTTTACCCACGTAGTTCCCGTTCCCGTGGAATTTTTGGGATAAAAACTACCTGATAAGCAATGATGTTATAAGTAAAAAAGTGTAGATAGGTTATATGCAGTCAAAAAGTGGCACATTAAAAGATTGCCAATTGACAAACATGATACTGAGTATCGCGTTTACATTTGACGTTTATCTCGTTTTCACTCGCACTACTTCAATCATGTCATCCTACTTTGACGTGTAATATATGTGTGCGTTAGTGTGCCATTTTTGAAGATAGAATTTCGTTTGGGTAACCTATCTACACTTTTTTACTTATAACATCATTGCTGATAAGTACGAAAATAGACGAGTAAAACAGCTGCTGGTTAATAACGCACTGACGTTTATTACAACTTGTACTTACTGGTGCGTAGGCACACGCACACATACTTAACACTACCCTATGTCCTTTCTTAGGCTATGGACTATCTCTGACTCTGTACCAAAGTTCATTTAAATCGGTTCTGTAGTTTTCGCGTAAAGCAAAAGAGACAGAAAGACAGAGTACTTTTCGTATTTATAATATTAGTACGGATTGATTTGACTTTGGTTTGTTAAGAGAATCAAAACCTGACCAATACAAAGTTTCTACCTACCCTAGGTAGAAACTTTGTATTGGTCAGTTTCGTTTTCAATCTTGAATTTTGTAAGAAACAAAAGGCAGCATAAACAAAGAAAAAATAATTGCGTTAGGGTCAATTCACACGTACCACAACCACACCAAATCGCAGCGACAAAATGTGGTCAAGCTGTGGTTACGTGTGAATAGTGTCGCAGCGGCTTTTTGCAGTTGCGTTGTGGTAGCGACAAAATGTAGATGTAGTTGCGTTGTCGCTGTCGTTGCGATGTGGTAACCACGTGGTCATGTGCAGTTATACTCCGGCTTTCGTAGCGCGCTGTTGATGACGTGATGTCGTGGCGATGTGGCCGCGCTGCCGCCGCCGCGCCGGTGGTCGCGTTGCAGTCGCGATGTGGTTGCGATGTAGTCGTATTACACAGGTGGTCGATAACAACGGCAAAATGAGGTACGTGTGAATTGTAATATTTATTTTCAATACAAAATTTACGCCCGACCACGTGGCGTCGTTGTGGTGTGGTTGTCGCTGTGGTGTGGTTGTGGTACGTGTGAATTGAACCTTAAAGCGAAATCTTCGCTGCGCGAGGTCATTTGGCCTATTCAAGAAATTTCTCTTATATCGTAAGTGCCTTTACAAATACACAAATACCAGACTCGGAACACAACAGTTCCGTAATATCATCAATACAATTGATTATATTACGGAAGCAGACTGTTTGGCGACACTACTCTGTCGACGTCAACGGAGTAGTGTCGCCGAACAGTCTGCTTGTGACCATGGCAGGTGTAACCCTGCCGAAACGTCAAGCATAAAACAAATAAAAAAAGGTACGTGCGCGTTAAATCCCGTAGAACAGTAAAGTATTAATATGCAACGCGAAAGTTTAAAGTATAATACATCACAACATTAACATTACGTTACATCGTGTTGGCAAAACTAAATCTATTAGGAAATGATTCGTGACGATAGCGCTTCGGTCGTGTTATCATGGGACATGCCGCGTTGACCATTTAGTTATCCATATCATACACACTTTACAACTACTTATGATGTAATTTTTAATAGTTGCAGTTTTTTTTAAACGGGAACAGGAGATTTTATAACAAACAAGCTGTCCCCCGCGGTTTCACCCGCGTTATGTTATAGGTTAAATTTATTCTTATAAGAACAGTAGGTTCATTACAATGAGATACAAAGAATTATTACATCTAGATAAATAAATATGTTGTGATTTTGATTATTGCTCGGCTCCCGTGGGTCAAAGTGTGATGTTATGTAGCCTATATCTTATTCTGATGTATAAGCAATAATACTGAAAAAAAATTAATATCCAATCAGTAGTTTTTGTGTAAAAGAGACATCCACACACATACATCCACACACATACATACACACACATACAAACTTTCTCATTTATAATATTAGTAAGACTAGCTTTTGCCCGCGGCATTGCCCGCGTGGATGTCGAATCCATGCACTATTTTATTACCAAAAATGTATTACATAGTATAAAACCGCTTTCCGCTGTCTGTAATTATGTATGCTTAGATCTTTAAAACTACGCAACGGATTTTGATACGGTTTTCTTTAATAGATTCAAGAGTGACTTAAGTGAAAGGTATGTATAAAGTAATATGTATAAAAATACATACAAAATATAAAAGAAAAAATCCGAGATTTCAAAGAATTGTAACATTCGTGCAAAGCTGGGGCTGGTCGCTAGATAAAGATAAATTACACCCAGACACAGAACAAACAATCAGGCTCATCGCACAGTTTGTTGAGTGAAAACCGATTCCACGACCTACGGCTTAGCAGTCAGGGTCACTGACCACTAGACCAACAGGCCCGTCAAGCCCATCTCTAATAAGACAAACTAACCTGCGGCGTGGACCACCAGCCCTACGGTGGCAGTGACGTTCTTCTCGACAGGATTGCTCTGATCATTGAATCTTGAAGACATTTGGTCTACCAGCAGCATGAAGACAAAACCTGGAAAAATACTATAGTTATAATACTAGCTTTTAATCGTGACTTCGTCTGCAAGAGCATGTGTCGTAGCAGGATAAAGTCGCGGGTGTTCTTGTGCCTATTGGCCTAGTTCTGTTCTGTCTCCTGCTTGATATAGAAGAAAGTGAAAATTATAGTTTTCTTACTCCTCCGCAATTCTTTGCTGATTAATTCCGTTGCGGGATCCAAGACAGTTGAATCGTTTCTCTGGGACTTGTCGAGTTTCATTGCTCGGCGCTTTTTTGGTGGACTCCACTGTTGATTTTGGCTTTCAGGAGTTGCAGTGGTTGGGAATAGAGTGGCGGGATTGTCCCATAAAAAAATATCGTATGTTCTTGTCAAAGATCTCATATACCTCGATATCACGTTAAGCCGTTGGTCCCAACTCCCAGCTATCATTCCTAAATCTTTACGGGCAGTCAGAAGCCAAGAAGTCTGGCAATCAGTCCAATTAATCGTGATACCCAATGGCCTAATTGTAGAGGAAGCTGAGGAGATAATTATTCAGATCCAGCCTGTCCCTTCGCCGTCCTTTTCCAGCGATGCCCTAAAAGGAGGCGGACCGACTTGCAGGTTGCTCAGGGGTTTTTGGTAAGTGCAAAATCATCAAATGACTTCTCCCGCTCTCTTCTCTGCAGTGAAATTCCTCTTATTTTGAGGAAGCGATAACGGAAGAGGTTTTTCTATTTTTTAGGATGCGGTAACGGTTGAGGAACTCAAAATATAGCGGAACTTCCGCATTATGAGGAAGCGAAAGAGGAATCCTCAGCAACCCTTCTCCACAACCCAGTAGCTGGTTAACATGATACCTCTTATTTAGACGGATTGAAAGATTTTTTGGCTTCTGACTACCTGACAACGATATGAATGACAACTGGGACCAACGGCTTAGTGTGCATTCCGAAGTACGAGATGTCAATGATGTCTAATGTAAACTTTAGAAACAGATCGGAACATTATTATTTAGGGAAAAAATTTAAACTATAATAGTTATTTCTCTATTACATAAAATAACAAATTAATAGATTATTTATTCAGTTTGTATCATTTCAATTGATGTTGTGTTTGCCTGTTTTTTCAAAGTTAAAACATATTTTTCTAAGAAACAAAAGCCCTTAGCAATTTTCAAGTTAATATTTTGTGCCACTTATTTAATAATGTAAGTATTGCTAGCAACAAACTGGAATAACAACAAATAAGAGAAATATAAATTAAAATTCAAGTCATGTATTCTACTGTCCCTTTCTTTTGATGATGGGAAATTATTAAATTACTTCTCCCACTTTGGGCGGAGCGAGAGAAAAAAAAGAAAAAACCTACCCTTGTTTCTTCGGTTGCCCTTTATGTTCCGGGACCACGGTAACAATTAGAACTACCACCACGCCACAACATGTCCTCATGGACTGTAACAGTGTGGCCGAACAACGGGCAGAACTACTTCAACACCCCGGATCACTTCCAGAAATCTTTGGCAGTCTGAAAAGTCTGCTACGATTCTGGGAAAGTGTGGGATGGTTGGAGTAGGAGGCAAGCCACTCACGCACAATGGCCCAATTATGAGGCTAAGTGCGGACAAGCCCAGCGAAACTAAAACTAAAACAACTAACCCAGTACTCAGACCCTTTACAGGCACTTATGAAATGTCAGAGACTCAGTTGGTTAGTCACAAAGGTGACACTAGTTGCTTGTTCCAAAACATAGGCAGATCTCTATGCAGACAAACAAGCAAAAATTTCCACGTACACTATTTAATCATGAGGTAGCATTTATGAGCAGTTACCAATATGACTTTTCCATTTTATATGTACTTTGCAAAAAATAATTAATCAAATAAAAACTTACCTAGTACAAGTGATATCCCAATAACAGAATGAAGATCATCATCATGAGAAGGTGGTTCCGCTGTGAAGTCCTTAGTCACCACTGTGGGGTGTGAGCGTTCACTGAACAGAGATCTGACTCCTTCAGGTATGATTACTGCCAGCGCTGTGCCAACGAGGAGACCAGCTCCAAATACGGTTACTTTTTGGAGCTTGTCCTAAAAATAAATGCTTAAATTAATAACATCCATATCCATATTTACTCCCACACGCAAAAACCGCGCCTCGACGAGGAGTTGCGGAAACAAGCCCGCCGTACCATACCATACCATCCATATTTACTTAATAAGTAGTTTATTTTTAAACCTTCAAAAACACAATAGAAAGTCAACAGCAGCTCGACAGCCGGCTGGCGCTTCGTCGTTGAAAGATTAATTACATCATCATATCAGCAAAATGCAGGACAAAGCTATAGCTGGACAAAGGCCTTTCCCAAAGATTTCCACAATATTTATATTTTATTTTAATTTGTAAAATAAAATAAAATAAAATAAAATATCTGGCCGATATGGGCATAGGACAGGCTGTACCTACCTGGATATTTATTTTATTTGCAAATCCCTGGAGTTGTAACTACCTATTTTATTATTATTAAGATTACTTATTTAAAATTACCAAAGTGCTTGGAAGCTCTCTGGTCCTGCTTCACAGGATATTTTACAGTGTAGACAAAACCTAACAGGTTGCTAATTTAAACTGTTATTACAGAAGATTTATAAGACAGAAAGGTGAAGCTAGTTGCTTGTTCCAAAACATATTTATTTATTTTATTTTCTTTGGGAACCTTATGGCTATATTTACACATTAGTTCAACAACATAATACTTGCATATGCCAATTACAAGCTTCCACAGATGGTAAGAAGACATTATAGGATGTTGTGAAAATTATACAGGTCACACAAGCGAGAAATAACTTAGGTAGTTGGGTAGTTTCCACCATTTAATAAATTTCAACCAATAAATGTTAGACACAATTCCTATAAAACCTCTATTAATTTCAGCCTAATAAATTCGGTTTATTTTCAATTTGCTAAAATTTGATCTTTAGTTTTTTTTTAATCAATAAATAGATTGTCAACTCAGTTGTTATTTTAGTGACGTTATAAATCGCCATTGCCGTACAAAATCTATTGAAGAATGGCGTTTTGACAGCTCATAAAAAGTATGTCAATTGATAATGGTGGAAACTACCGTATTATACAATAAACAGTATTTTGGGTTCCATAAATAATAGTCTAGTGACATAGTGGGGTTTACTACAAAACCAGTCTATATTAGGGTTGCAATGGTTTAACTTATTAAATATGTGTGTAACTCTTGAAATGTAACTATTTTTTCTGTAATTGGTGTGGCAGAATGGAGTATGGAGTAAATTATGAGAGCGCAATCTCTTAGCAGGTATATGCAGATCTCTATAGAGAAGAACAAGCAATAATTTCCATGTCCACTATTAAATCATGGGATAGCGTGTGTTATCGTGATCAGACAAGTATTGGGCTTTGTGAACACTGCTTGATTTATATATTATGTGAATAAATACTTAGTATTTAATTTATTACATTCATGTATTTTTGAAAGATGTGTGATGTGTGGTTTTTGACTTTTTGACACTACCTATATTCATTCTTAGTAACTCAACTTCATGTAAAGTTGTAAAAACATTATAACAACATTTTAAGAGAGAGTATGGAGTTTCTTGCCCATTCTTCTCCATACAAAACAACTATAGCTCAAAGTGATATTTATTGGTATAACGTAATATACTGCCAATTTTGCAATACAATAAAGGAAATTGGACAGCAAAAATAAAAGTAAAAAAAAACTGATTGCAAAGTAGAGCGAAACGCAATTGACAGATGGTCATCAAATTTACCCACTTTGAACTATTTAGAAGCTTAATATTCAAATATTTGACTTACCTCCGACATGGTCACATTTAGGGGTATGCTTCCAGCCACATAGGACCCCACTAGCATCACCAAAGCGAGCAAAATTAGGACCCAAGTTCCATCCATTGTAGCAAATATAAATTTTAGTTTTACAACTTTACTGCACGATTAACGCGGAACGTATGACTTGAAAACTGTACTTCGTTACTATCGCATGTTTAATTTACATGGTCCGGTTGATTAAATATCTTCGTTTACTGATAATTTCATAGTAAAGTTTCGACATTCAATAATATAGTCTTGTATTGAATTTTGACAACACGACAAGTATTTTTTTTTTTATTATTTATTTAAACGTGTTGAGTTTGAAATGAATATGTGGCTTTTAGCTTTATCGCCTTGTTCCACGAAATCGACTCAAACAAAGCTAAGATCAAAACCGGACCAGACTTAAGGATCAAATGTATTATGTACACACATCAATATGGTCTAGAGATATTTCAATAAAACCTAAATAACTACAATTCTAATAACTTTTTGTTAAGACACCTACACATAATTAATAGCCTGTCTAAAACTCACGAAAGAGTTTTCCCATCTTCAAAGTTATGATCAAAACTGGCCGTCATTTATCTAAAAAAATTGTTGACAGCCATTTTTTGTTAAGAAAAATAAGAAATGAAAAATAAACACAAATGGCGTTTCAAATTTTTTTTCGACGAAAGAAGGCCAGCAATACTCAAAGAAGATCTAATGAGGTTCTATTCAAAATAGTATTAGTTACGGCTATAGTATTGAAGGTTTTCCTGTAAGGAGTCTATAGTTTTATTGACTAAGAGAATTACGAGATGCTGACATTTTTATATTAAAAATAAATTATATAAATAAATAAGTGGGATTTGTGTATTTCTATTTTTGTTTTTATTTGTCTCTTGAAATAATGGTGAATATCAGGCTGACGGATGTAGGCGTCTAAAATCAGGGATTCTATACACAGAAAGAAATGTCCTAGCTTAGTAAAAGTCCTAGGTGCTTAAAGATTTATATTTAACAATAAAAAAAACGTGGCAATCAAGAAATGACCGATCTCAAGCAGAACAGAAGTGAAAAAAACAGCTAGTCCTTTTTAGTGTTAGACTAAAAAGGACTAGCTGTTTTTTTTCACTTCTGTTGCATTCCTAATGTAATATTAATTTATGTACACTTAAATAATATAAGATTACAACACCTACAATATTGAGAGTACAATAACATAATTCTAAAATTTCATAGTATGTACTACTCTTTGATCTAAAATACACTGATAAATGATAAAATACATCGTGATGACACTGATGATGAATGATAATAATTATGTATATAATATGAATACATCGACTCTTTTATTTAAGTAAGAAAAAAAATTTATATAAACGATAAAAAAGCATAATTAATATCTTACGAGAAGAGCAATACTTACCTACTCACAACATATTGAAGCCTAAAATTTTGCGGTCTTGGCTAAATGATCGTAAATTAATCCCCGATTACGAAAGTGACCGAAAAACCAGCTTCACAAAATATAGTCGCTAACGGAACATCTCTAATGATGATGATGAAAAATCTATTCCAAATAATAATTAAATAATCAAAAAACCCAACTGCAATTTCGGAAGTCGTTGACTTTTTTTAAGTTTTATGTAATTACCACCAACTTCTGAAATTGCAGTTGAAGATTTTTTTTATTAATATACTCTATGTCACTATCACAACTGAGACGAAATGCATTACATCTTATCTTTCCTGCCGGGGTTGCGGAAAAGTTCTAATAGTTACCGCGGCCTCTAAACTAGGGCAACCGAAGAAACAAGGGTGGGGTTAGAAAAAAGTTTGACACTCCCTCCCGCCCCGGCCTGAGTTGAAGAAAGAAAGAAAGAAAGAAAGAAAGAAAGAAAGAAAGAAAGAAAGAAAAAGAAAGAAAGAAAGAAAGAAAGAAAGAAAGAAAGAAAGAAAGAAAGAAAGAAAGAAAGAAAGAAAGAAAGAAAGAAAGAAAGAAATATTTTATTTGTGATACATAGGTACAATGGTTGGTCGAATTTTAGTTTGATGTGCGCTATGATCAGCCTAATATAAGCGTACAAATATAATTGTCAGTATTTTAAAAATTACATAAAAATACTAAATTAAAAATTAATCATAAAAAATTACATCATTTCATTATTATAGGCAAAATTACAGCCTGAAGTGTAATTAAGAAGTCTTTTGATGTTTCCCGTCCATAAAAAAATTACACCTCATCTGTCGAACTCCGTAAAATAGTTTACATACATAATACGCTTGAAAAACATAGCTCTCCTTTCGGCAGTCCGGTAAAAAGCAGTTTATTCTATAAATATTCCATGGACATACGGCTCATCATAAACCTGACTTTTCTTTCGTGTTTTATCAGATCTTTGTTTACATTTTGTGTAATCTACTTCTGTATATAAATGGCCTCCCTGACCTGTATAAAAATGGCTATCTGGTGAATATTCGCTATGACACGTGGAATAGTAATTCTCACATTCATTTGTACACTGAGATGTCTGGCATTCATTTTGGTTTGTTGAATCACCACATGGGGTCTGGAAACAGAAAATATTAATTACTAGCTGACCCGACAGACTTTGGATTCCCTAGAATAACGTATAAGTACAAAAGAAACAAAGTTTATCCGAATTTGAAAATTTCCACGCATTTTCCAACTTTTTTCTTAATAAGGACCAGACTTAAAAATAATAATTAAAAAGTATAATAACTATAGTTCTAGAGAGAGTATCGATGCCTGCTAAAGGATGTGCAGAGGTACATACATTACTTAATGTAGATAATGTTCTAATGAGTAGCTAAAGTTAACGACATTAATTAAAGGGTAGTCAGACGCTACTAAGTCTGACTTTCAGCCTATCCAAAGAGCCAATAACTGAAGGAGGTCTTACAGGCAATCCCAATCACTGCAACTCCTGAAACCCAGAATCAACAGTGGAGTCCACCAGAAAAGCACCGAACAATGAAGCTCGACGAGACCCTGAGAAACGAAAACTGTCTTGGATCCCGCAACGAAATTAATCAAAAAAGAACAGCAGTGGAGTAAGAAGAGAGGTTTTAAACGCAGTGGTTCCATGTAAATACGAGTGTATTCAACTCGGTCCGGTTAGACTAGCCACGTTTAGGGATTCTTTTTTGGTGGCACGAGTGCATCTGGACTTAGTGGATAAAAGGCGAGAGAGATAATACACAAAATGACATTAGGGCCGGTTTTCTGATTGAGCCTTCGAACATACGTGATTCGAGAAACAATAGAAAGACGATAGCAGCGCGGCCGCTGGCCCGGTCGTCAAAAGGTTAAATAAATTGTTGTCAGAAAATTTCGTTAAAACTTACATAAGGATCCTGCTCCAGTATTTGCTCAGGTTTTTTAGATTTACAGTAACATTTTATCATTACATAAATTATCAAAACCTGAATAATGATTCCCACTACTATGGCTATTATGATATAATAATTATTTCTTATATCATTAGCTGAAGTATTTGTCAAGGTCGCATACGGAGTCGTCGTGATCTCTGACTTTGGTGGCGATGTCGCACCCTGAGTCGTCGCGATCTCTGACTTTGGTTGCGTGGTAGCAGCTTGAGTCGAAGTAATCTTTGGAGCCGCTTTTTCAGTCGACGTAGGCGTATTTCCTAAAAATAATGTAAAGCATTAAAATACACTGTAATTAGATGTAGATTATAAATTTATTTATATAATATAAAATTATTTAGTATTTTTAAGTAAAAAATATATGTGCAAAATTTCAGAACTATATCTTGAAAAATTGCGAAGTTATAAGCTTGTTATGACACCTGGTAGTCCCCCCCCCCCCCAAACATCTCGACTCACACACACACGACACACGACTCGTGGTGACGATTGAAATTTTCATCTATCTCTATTAAAAGAAAGTCGTGTTAGTTACACATTTTGTAACTCAAGAACGGCAGAACCGATTTGTCTGAAAATTGGTGGGGGAGGTAGCTTAGGACCAGGGGACGGACATATAATAGTTTTTATCTTCTTTTTTTGTTTTTATTCTGTTTTCGTGGGACGTGGCATAAAACGTGGTATAATAAAGCGCAACTGATAGCAAAGCCGGTTTTTAACGTAGGTTTGAAGATGCGAAGACTCTTTCGTGGTTGCGGAATAGTTATAATAGTTACCGTGACGCCGGAACATAAAGAACAACCGAAGGAACATGAGTGGGTTTTATTTTAGCACAGATCACTAAATAGTTACTGGTTTTAGTCAGTAAAAGTCTGACGCGCCTTCCCGCCCCGCCCAGGACGGAAGAAGTCATTTGATGATTTTCCGCTCACCAAAAAAAGACTCGTGAGTTTTATTAAATTTGTATAAACTATTTGATGTCAAAGTTTGTGACGATGTTTGTTAATCTTTTACGCAAAAAGTTATGAAGGCTTCGTTGAAACTGTTTAGTAATTTGGGTTGGTGATAAGAATAACGAATAGGTTGTTTAATATATATAATATAATAATAAAAGGGGATGAACTTAGTCTTAGAGACGTTTAGCGTGAGCAGGTTCGAGTTTAACCACCTCATAACCATGCTCAGTGCCATTTCTGCCTTTTCACGAGTTTCAGACCAGTCCTTCCCGTGAGTAATGAGAGCTGTGTTATCCGCATACGTAATAATTTTTGTGTTCGGAAGAGATAATTGACACAGCTCATTGACATATATGAGGAAGAGGGTTGGTCCTAAGACACTGCCCTGAGGGACCCCATAAAACAATTTTTCTTCATCACTCATATATGGTCCCACCCTGAGAACCTGCTTACGCTCCGACAGGTAGCTGCGAAAGATTTCAAGGGCCATTCCACGTATTCCAATCTGTTCCAGCTTGGCAACCAATTTGGGGACAGAAACGGTGTCGAACGCCTAGAATATCACACTTCGCTAAAACGCTAACGGAGTAGTAACCAAAAATCTGATATAACGCGAGTGAAATTGCGGGAGACAGCTAATACTTATATACTGATAAAATAACTAAGTTATTTGGGACTAAAAATGATTTTTTTTAAGGATAGGTAATCATCAAATGACTTCTTCTGCCCTTGGCGGGGCAGGAAGGAGTGTCAGACTATTACTGACTATAACTCAACCTTGTTCTTTCGGTTGCCCTTCATTTATAGTATAAACACACACACAAAACTATTGAACACTATGCGACGGCTCGTCACCCGTTATGTTAAATCGGTCCGTTGTCAACAAGCGGCAAACATAAATATATAAGATAACCTTTGTCGAATAAAGATAAATAAATATTGTTCATACTACCGTTTAACACCCCCCAATTTTCAGGCTGAGTTTTATGTGATTTTGTTGTAAATGTAATTGGCTTTTGAAAACTGTATTAACATAAGTAAATAAATAAAGCTAAAATTCAATATTCAAAATTAAAGTAAATTAATGTGTCGCCATTTCGGCACCGCCATCTTGTTCTCGGCGGCGGTGAACAAACGGACATTGGCTTCTTCCAACAATCTTGGAGGACTTAGTTTTAAGTCTGCAACCCTATTTAACCTCACAAAACTTACCCTGTGAATCCGGCTTTTCTGACTTCTCAACAAATTCCAATTTAGTAAAATTGTCGACAATGCGTTCTAAAATTGTTGTATCTTCAGTGGTGGTTATGGTGTAATATATACAGCAGTAAAAACTATTCTGGTGGGCCCTTTTTAATCTATGGGTAACTCTTGTCTTGTCAAAAGTGCTCAGGTACCCTGTTGAACCAATCAATCCAATTTCTGTATGTGCAGCTGTGCCTGTAAGAGAATAAGAATAAATAAATATCTTGGGACAATAGGGCATTCTGTTTAGTCCGCATGATAGACTGGCCAAAAATATGGGACACGTATTTTTTGCTTGATCAAATAACTAAAAAACTGACCAAGAGCATGTCGGGCCACGCTCAATGTAGGGTTCCATAGTTTCCCGTCCGTCACAATAAGTGTTACCACATATAAGTTAAAAAAAAGGCTATTTGTTACGTTGACATCCTAAGTACGCAGAAATTATTTTGTACAACCTTTTTGTCTTTTTTGTACAAAAACAGTTCTTTCCATCAAGTTCAAAACAATTTTCCTAGAAAGTCCTTATAAAGTTCTATTTTCCAGATTTATTTCATATTTTTTAAACCTACGGGTCAAAAGTTAGAGGGGGGGGACGGGGGACAATTTGATTTCTCCTTTTGGAGCGATTATTTCCGAAATTATTGACATTATCAAAAAATGATTTTAGTACACCCCTATTTATTTTTAAATACCTATCCAACAATATATATCACACTTCAGGGTAGAAATTAAAAAAAAAATCACTTCCAAAAAAAAAAAAAAAGAAAAAAAAAAAAAAAAAAAAAAAGTAAAAGTTTTCAAAAAGTGATTTTTTTTTTCGTGGACCAAGCGGCGTCAACTCGTTTACGCCTCGGCGTTTACTCGTTGACCGCGGGTGGCCCACTGGTTGACCGCGGGTGGTCCACCCATCGACAACGAGTTGACGCCGTGCGTCGAGGCGGTGCGGGGTGGCTGCCGGGTGGCTCTAATGAGCTATGACCTTTAATTGTATCTGATCGTGACGTCCCGCGAAACTTCAACGCACTGTATCGTCGTCATTTTTCGTTTACGAGAAAAAAGATAAAAATACGTGTCTAAAATTTTTTGTTTATCTAACTGACGGACTAATTACTTTTTTTCGTCGTCTCGCCTATTCACAAACAAAGCAGAGCTTGTACTTTGGTAACCAGACAACTGTTAAATATATACTTATACAAGCCGCTTCCCGCGGTCTCACCCGCTTTAAAAATGTTAAGGGTGAACAACCATTATCACTTAGGGGTATGAAAAATAGATAGTAGCCGATTCTCAGACCTACTGAATATGCATATATATTTGGTAAAAATCGGTAAAGCCGTTTCGGAGGAGTAAGGTAACTAACATTGTGTGTGACACGAGAATTTTACATATAAGATAATTTTGTGAATACATACATATTATAGATAAATTACACCAAGACGCAGAACAAACAATCATACTCATCACACAAAGTTTGCCTTGTGTGGAAATTGAACCCACGACCTCCGGCACTAGACCAACATACCCTTCAAAGAAGACAAGTACTTACTCATTTGATCGCATGAAAACTCAACTGGATCTAATTCTGAATAATATAAAGTTTTATTGACAGGGTAAGGTTCTGAAACAAACAATAAACGATCTGTAAAAATCAAGATTACACAAATGCTCAGAAAGAATTTAATAGACGTGACTTTAGAATACAAAGAACAAACAAACTTGACTGGACTAACGTTGCTGTCTCTTTCTAGTTTTAACGATTAGAAAAAGAGAGTACCTAGCTCTAGTCGAGTCTAAATTAGTTAATATCCTTACCGATCCGGCGCGACAAGAGCCGTTTAATGGTTGTATATGGGATCGGAAAGGGATCGTAACCGTATCGCCTTTCGCCTCGCTGTCAACCGAAACGCTTAAATTTAAAGAGCCCTAAGGTGGCCATTGGCGGTCATTTTATCACGTCAGTTGAACTGACGGAAATTCGATCGTGGGTGTCGATCGCAATGTCAGAGTTGGTTGGCCGCCTAAACCATTTGGAGCGACGCCACAGTTTTACGACTATACTGACGCGAAAAATGACCGTCAATGGTTGTTACGAATGGTTTTTGTACTTACCATTTCCATATCTTATGGTTGGAGCACAGGTTGAAACATTGCGTGGAATATGAAAAAGCTCGGTTCGTACATTCTTCGCCCAAAGTGTCGAGCGCATGTTACTATATATATAATGGTTACAGTCAAATTTATGAAGCCTCAGTTTATATTTAGATTTTTTACCTTTTACCCCTGGTGTAATCTCGAAACCGAAATCATAATCTGTAATTAAATTTAGATTTAGTTTATACTAAAGTCGTGGATATGTCACCGGAAAATAACAAGATCCGTAAGTTTATCAATCTACTAGGAAGTTTATAAACTTGCATAGGATTCTAAACGGGTAAATTGTAAAATTTTACGTCCACATTTTCGTAAATTTATCAATTTCCAACGTCATACGGTAAATTTATAAACTAACGGATATCTATTCGTAAGATTTTATCGACCAATCACAGAAACTCTTTTAAATATACGCATCTTTGAAATACGTAAAATAACACACTGCTTTCTGATTGGTCAACGTTCATAGTTTATGTTCCGTGGCGAACAATGGCAGCCGCGAGGAAGGAGAATGGTGATTGGTCGAACCATATAAAATCTTACGAATAGATATCCGTTAGTTTATAAATTTACCGTATGACGTTGGAAATTGATAAATTTACGAAAATGTGGACGTAAAATATTACAATTTATCTCCCGTTTAGAATCTTACGAAAGTTTATAAACTTCCTAGTAGATTGATTAACTTACGGATCTTGTTATTTTCCGGTGACAGATATACACTAGCTGTCCCTGTGGTTTTATCCGCGTTTTTTTGTGGATGGGATAGCATCAAGTCGTGGTGTGAGGTGATACTTTTACTGACTAAAACCCACCCCATGTTCCTTTGGTTGCCCTTTTCTGTTCCGGGGCCGCGGTAACCATTAGAAGTATTCCGCAACCTAAATGCTCTTTGAGGCACGCGCGCGCGTGGAACCAACAGCGCCATCGACACGGGCCTGGTCCTATACAGGCGGCGAGCTACCCATCGCTCGCCATCCGCAGGCCCGCGTTCACCCAGGTTAAGTTATAATTTTGATTATTGTTCCGCTCCCTTAGGTCATTGCGTGATGTTATGTAGCCTGTATGTCATTCTGACGTATGCTGTATTACTGATTACTGACAAGTTCAATAAAAATCCTTACAGTAGTGTTGGCGTGAAAGTGTAACAAACACCCACACACACTCACACACATAAAAACTTCACATTTATAATATTAGTTGGGTGTACATACTATTCCTATTATAAGTGTGGTGCCACTGATGTACAGTATCATTCGGCAACTCGATGCCTGGGGGAACCTCACACGTGAGATATTCTTCAGAATATTCACAGTTAATTTTTGCTATCAATTCTGAAACTAATAAAATTTCAATTTTAGATATTATGTTTTTAAAGTTCAGTGCATCTTTCTCGTTTCTTTACGTAAAGAAAAGGACAGGAGATAAAATATTTGTTAAGTTCTGTCAAATAAAGACACTCCATAGATAATTTATACGCGATTAAAAACATTTACTTTAGGCGCTGGAATTTGACAGGACTAAACTAATATGCATCTTCTGTCCTTTTCTTAATACATTGGAAAGAGAAAGATGCACTTAAATTTAGTTAAGTACGTAAACAAGAGAATCAGCACCATTATAATTTTATTATAATAAAACTTACCATAGACATGTCCTATTACTGCCATTGCCAAGAAGAACAGTACTCGTAGACTGACCATATTTATAGTCCAGGTCTGTCAACCAAATCTTCGGAACTTTTGCATCTGTGCAGGAGGTAAAGCAAATAAGTCTTACATACCTACATAATTTTCATGAATGCACAACAGTTAAGAGCGTTGTGTAGAGATATATTTTCTAACTATCTGCCCGTGAGTGTGAAACACGAGAGTCGGCTTGATGCCAGGCTGTGGGGACGTAGTTGATCTCATAAACCATTTGGTTGGAGTGACGCCACAGTTTTATGTCTAGACTGACGCGCAAAAATGACCGTCAATGCCCAGCATTAACCTCCTGTGACTGACCGAAACAGTAGCGGACGGGGATAGCGGGCGAAAACGCAGCGCGCACGCAGCTTACGCGTTACTCACACGCCCGACAAACGCGTACGCGTGATGTGGCGTGGCGTTTACCTTAGTGTTAAAACCCGGTAATATGTGCGTTTGCGCCGTTCGTTGAATAAGTTGTTAACATAGGTTTACTTCTCTCCAAAGCAACGGAGATGATAATATCTCTATTGTAAACCGTGACTTACACAACACAATAGTTCACACTTATTTTAACGTTTACTTTTTGGAAACTTTAAAAATATGCGATAACTTTTGAACTTCACTTGAAATTAAACCACTGCGAGATAAAAAACGTTTCTAATACTTTAACTAAGCTATTCTGTCTTCTCACCGTCGCTTGCCAGTTGTGTGTGTGACGTTTTTTTTTAACAAACGAGTACCAAAAATTTTGTCTGCGTTTCTATTGGTCCACATGATCAGCATAAGAGTTATTATTGGTGTTTAACGCGTTGGCTCCGCCTCGACTAATTTCCCATCTCTCTCTGTCGATACCGCAAAATGTGAAAGAGATATACTCAGTACTCGTTTGTTAAAAAAAATAGACTATAGCAAATAACAGCGTCTGCCAGCGCTTGCAAGCAAGATGGCGACCGCTTGACGCGCTACTAAGCGCTGTCAGCACTGAGTATTTTTCAGGACAGCTGGATGAAGTTATCAGTGAAGATATTAATTAATACCTCCCGCTAACGACGATTAAAAACCGACTTTATTTCAACATTTTTACAGCTTAGTTACAAATCAAAATAAATTTTATTTAGACTAGACAATGGTGCCAATTTCCTTGTTCACAAACTAAATTAAATTTAAGTTAAGTGCATCGTTATCTTATTCCACTTCAATAAGACAGAATATAAAATATTACTCTGGTCCTGTCAAATTAAAACACTCTACGGATAACTAGCTTTTGCCCACGACTTCGTCCGCGTGGAATAATAGTTCCCGTTCCCAGGGGATTTCCGGGATGAAAACTATCCTATGTCCTTTCTCGGGTCCCAGACTATATCTGCACCAAATTTTATTCAAATCGGTTTGGTGGTTTAGGCGTGAAGAAGAGACAGACAGACCGACATACAGACAGAAAGACAGACAGACCGACAGACAGAGTTACTTTTGCATTTATAATATTATTTATATATATATATATATATATAAATATATATAAAATATATAAATAATATATATAGGTAGTATATATAGTAAATATTGTATATATAGTACGGAATAAAATACGGATTTAAACGCCATTAAAAACATGACTACTAAAAATGCGTCCATTTACTTTGGGTGCTGTCTAATTTGACAGGACTAAACTAATCTTATCTTCTGTCCTTTTCTTAATTAAATGGAAAGAGAAAGATGCACTAAGCTTAAATATAGTTTAGATTGTGAACAAGAGAATCGGCACCAATAGAGAATTTCAAAATTATAAATAAGCAAAAGGGCGGTACACTCAAGCGCTGACTAACTTACACAGGCGTGTCCTAGCTAGCTGACAATTTTGGCACTGGTCAGCGCTGGCAAGCGCTGTTATCCGCTTAACGCACTCATCGCTGGTCTAAAGCACTTACTTAGCAAAATTGGTTTATAGTAAACCTCCAAACACACGTGATTCGCGACACAATTGACAGACAATAGCAGCGCGACAGCCGGCTGTCGCATGGTCGTTGAAAGGTTAAAATATAGGTTCAATTAACTTCAAAATATTAATAAAATGTAATATGCGTCTGTTTCCACGAACTGTACGGTGAACGATACAATAATGTTTTAGTTACTAGGTAATATTTGCAAATTTTCCGTTTTCGTCATCAATGTTTATGTCTATACATGGGTATATGGTTGCGATAGATTAGGTAGTGTGCGTATATAAGTGGGATAAGTTTTACATAAACTTGTTTTTTGCGGGTTCGCCCGCCTATTTTATACAAACTTTCATCCCCCCTTCGAACACACGCGATTCGAGACACAATAGAAAGACAATAGCAGCTCGACAGCCGGCTGTCGCTTGGTCGTTGAAAGGATAAAGCAAATTGTTTTGTTAAAAAAGAGGAGTCCTTTATTAACAAAAAAAAAGTGAGCCGTCACGGGACACGCCTGGCAGATGTGAAACATCGACATCCACACATCGAAACTACGGAAAAAATACCCATGACCGAAATTTTGAAAAATGTTAGCCTCCATCTTGGATTGTGAAATGTCCCCGAAAACCACGGAAACGATACCCATGACCGAAAAAAGTCTGAAGATTACCTCGCTATCTGTAAGAAATTTCATATGTTACCCCTTATTAATCGGAGATCAATCATCGACTGCATTTCATTATTTAAAATTTTCAATAATTCTATTAATGACTCTGATATTCTATCAAAATTTTATTTTAACTTTCCCTGAAGGTCGATGCGAAGGAACATGGAACGCACCGCTGCGTGTTCCATTTTCCTCTACAAATACGGTAATTTCCACCATTATCAATTGACGTACTTTTTATGAGCTGTCAAAACGCCATTCTCCAATAGATTTTGTATGGCAATGGCGACTTATGACGTCACTAAAATAACAACTCAGTTGACTATCTATTTATAGATTTCAAAACAACTAAAAATCAAATTTTATAGCAAATTGTAAATGAACCGAATTTATTAGGCTGAAATTAATAGAGGTTTTATAGGAATTGTGTCTAACATTTATTGGTTAATGGTGGAAACTACCCAATTATAGGCAAAACTCATTTGTAGTGCGTGCAAGTAGTAATTTCAATAAAATGTGTAAACTTCATGATTTTGATCCATTCATAACAAGTGTGTCCTCGGCCAGAAAGTGCATGAGCCTTGACTTCTTTAATTAAGTTTTTGTCGGTACTAGCTTTTATTCTATAACTAGCTTCTGCCCGCGACTTCGTCCGCGTGGATTTTTCCTGAATTTTCTTTGCTATAAACCTCACGGAGCCCGAGACCTTTCCAACGAATGCAAAACCGTGGAAATCGGTTCGTGCGTTCTGAAGTTATAGCGTCAGGAAGGAAAACCCGACTTATTTTCATATAGTAGATTGTGTAATAAATTAAGTTAAGGTTTGCTAATGGTGGCGATTCCCTTGGTCACAAACTATTCTAATTTTAAGTTAAATGCATCTTTCTCTTTTCATTTCTTAAAGAAAAGGACAGAAGATTCAATTTAGTTTAATCCTGTCAAATTAGACAGCGCCGGAAAAAAATTGACGTATATTTAGACGCCATGTTTTCAAAACGCGTCTAAATTATCTATGGAGTGTCTAAATTTGACAGGACTTAACTAATATTTTATCTTCTGTCCTTTTCTTAATTAAATGGAAAGAGAAAGATGCACTAACTTAAATTTACTTTAGTTTGTGAACACGAGAATCGGCACCAATATCCAGCCAGGTAGCTGTATTGTTTAGTGTTGTATTCACCAATTTTTTCAATCTATTTCTAGAGGTGAAGACTTTTAATTGGCTGTCAGTCCCACACACTGTTTCTATTCTGTGTATTTTAGCTGTAAGTCTTCCATGTTTACTAAATAAATAAATAAAATAAACAAAAAAACGTCGCATAGTAAAACTAAAAGCCCAAGTATAGGTAGAATCATTAGAATCCTAACCAAGATTACAACTTGTAAATCAATTCAATTAAAATATTTTATTTCAAATTTAAATATCCTTATTATTGTGTAACCAAATTACAATTTGACTTCCTTCCTTATCAAATAGGCTTACAATATTTCCTGTTTTTATTAACCATTTTAGTGTACTTTTAGGTAAATTTAAATTAATTTCAAAATAAATTGTTATTATTAAACAATAAAATGAATTATAATTGAAATAAACTACTTAGGTATGTCTGTCCCATTCCATGGCACGCTCTACAGCCATTTAATGGAATAAATTAATAATTAAATAATCAAAAAAGCCACCAATATCCGATATTGTAGTTGGGTTTATGGTCATTTAAAAGTTATTATTTTAAAACACTAAACATATTGCTTAAATTTTAAGACGCCTTAACAAACATTTGTTTTACGTACATGAACAACCAGACTGAACAAATATTAGTGGCCCTATAATGTAGTATATCATTGAATAGATCCTTTAAAAAAGGTTAAAAGGTTGCTAATAAATATGATTTTTTTACCGACTTCGAAAAAGGAGGAGTTTTTTTTTTGTATGTTTGTTACGCGATATCTCCGTCAATTGTAAACGGATTTTGATGGTTCTTTTTTTGTTTGATAAGTCATGATTCAGGGGTGGTCCCATTTAAATTTTGTGGCGATCGGTTCTGTGTTTCTCGAAAAATTCACCAAGAACCAAAAACTTGAAGATACGCACACATTATCTATGTATATTACATAGACGATGTGGGCGTTTCTTCAAGTTTCTATTTTCGTTTTATAAGATTGTAAGTAGTTTAAAGCTATTGGCTTCTATCGCGGGCCTTGAGCGTGGAGACCGAATCCAGAAATTGCGTAACGAACCTAACCTAACCTAACACCCCCCACTCGGTTTTGCCATCTTTCGATGAATAGCAGAACTTTTAATGACTTTTTGAAATATCACGCTTAGGTGTCGTTTTCATGGTTTCTTGGGGTGCTAAGGTCAAAAATGAGGTCGAATTAGGAATCCAAGATGGCGGTCTTGACTTTTCTCACAATATACGTCATGGGTGTCGTTTTCGTGTTTTTTTTGGGTGCTAAGGTCAAAAATGAGGTCGATTTGAGAATCCAAGATGGCGGCCGTGACCTTTCTCACAATATGCATTTTGGGTGCCGTTTTCATGGTTTTTTGAGGTGCAAAGGTAAAAAATGGCGTCGATTTGGAAATCCAAGATGGCGGCCTTGACCTTTCTCACAATATGCGTCATGGGTGTCGTTTTCATGGTTTTTTGGGGTGCTAAGGTCAAAAATGAGGTTGATTTGAGAATCCAAGATGGCGGCCGCGACCTTTCTCACAATATGCATCATGGGTGTCTGGTGGTTTTAAAGGGCCTGTTGGTCTACTGGTTAGTGGCTCTGACTGCTAAGCCGGAGAAAACAAAATATATAAAAATAATTATAATTACACAAGTTTTTCACAAGTCTTTTTTTATTCTGAAAATAAATTACTTTGAAAGATACTGTAAAACACAGTCAGACATTGGGAGTCGACACTAAAAAGTAAAAAATATAAAACTTTTTCCAAAAAAAAGAACCGCCTTTAAAAACTAAAACCCCAAAAATAACTAAAATTTCGGAAGTCGTTGGCTACCGTTCTACCAGTCAATTTCTGTTGTTAAAAAAGGACTGCCCGTCCTCCTGCGGCTAGTATTCTTTATATGGACTTGTATGGGCATGCGCTCACTATATCAACTCCGTACCGTCACCGGATCGCCTCGGTTATAAGGCGAGTCGGTGCGGAGTGGCTGCCGGGTGGCTGTAATGAGCTATCGAAACACCAAAGGCCAAAGAAAAGGAACAAGTAGCAAATGTGCCGCCAGCAACGCAACGCCTTCCGGAGGTGGATTCGCTGCTCGCTTCACTAGCAAAGCATAGCGCGCTGGTGAAGGAGAGCAGCGAAAAAATGGAGAGCTTACAGCGGGCGATGGAGAGGCAGGAGGAGATTATTGACAGGACGCCCACGTACGCGAGTGTGGCGGCGGGTCCACCGAAAAGGCAGACCCCAGGAAGGACCGCGCTACTGTGGCGCTACACTCCATCGTGGTGACGTCTAAAGACGAAACAGATACAGGTGAACAGGTCCTAGAAAGAATTAGAAAGGCAATCAGAGCAAAAGAGGGGGGAATAGAGGTGGAAAATGTGCGTAAGGCCAAAGATCAGAAAATTGTCATGGGCTGCAGGACGAGGGAGGAACGTGATCGTGTACGGGAGCGCCTCAATAAAGACGAACACCACCTCGTTGTCGAGGACGTAAAGAATAAGAACCCCTTGATTGTGCTGCGGAGCGTCCTCCGCATACACTCAGACGAGGAAGTGCTGAGGGCGCTTCGGTGCCAGAACCGGGAGGTATTTAACGGCCTCGACAGCGGGGAGGATGAAATGAGAATAAAATTTAAAAGAAATGCCAGAAATACCCTGACCCACGACGTGATCGTCAGCGCGTCTCCGACTGTCTGGAGCAGGATGATCGAAAAGGGGAAGGTGCGAGTGGACCTCCAGTCCGTCCACGTCGCGGACCAGTCGCCACTGGTGCAATGCACAAGGTGCCTCGGCTACGGGCATAGTCGGCGTTTCTGTAAAGAACCGGCCGACTTATGCAGTCACTGTGGGGGGCCGCACCTTCGTGCCGCGTGTGCCCAGTGGAAGGAAGCGGAGACACCGAAATGCCGGAACTGTGCCGAGGCGAGGATGGAAAAGACGGACCACAGCGCCTTCAGCCGGGACTGTCCTGTTCGGGTCAGGTGGGACGCGCTGTCGCGCATGTCGGTAGCGTATTGCTGAGGGCAACGTACGGAGTTTTGTAAATGTCGGATGGCACCCAACTCATGCCTATATCACCTCGGCAACAGCGACCCCAGGGGATGCGTCGAGCCCAGATGAAAGCGGAGTAACACAAAAGCATGTTGGCTTGGACCACAACGGTACTACTGAAATTAACCGCTGGAATTGGGGTCAGCTTCATAAGAAGCTGGCCCAATTAAAAAGGAGCAAATATGACTTACCGTTGTGGTACAACCCGCGGATACATGTAAGTACTGAGACCAGCATTAAAGGACGGCGCGTCCGACACGCCGCAGTTATAAGGAGTGCCAAGGCAATGTTTTGCATTTCTGTGGGTGGAGACCCTTCACTCTGTACACCTGGAAAAACAACGATTGTGCTGACCAACGCCGGATCCAAGGAGCAGCTGCTCGCGCAAGCGAGTGGCACCATTATAATAACATGAACCACCGCTTGCGCACAGAGCCAAACACCATGGTCGAAGCAAAGAGGGAGCCAACGGAGTGGATGATCTCACCCTACAGAACTGCCATTCAAATATACTAAGGAGCTCACGAAACCCGTCCCTCGAAAGAAATATAATAGTTGTGTATAGATTATTTCAATTCAAAGTCTTTGATAAAAAGTCGGTTAATCCAAATTTAATAAGCAAACTTAAAAATTAACGTAATTATTAGAAATATTTAGAAGTTTTCAATTTACAAGCAATAGTCAGTTTTTAAAATTTTTGAATAAACAATAAGATCGAATTACACAGAATCACAAACAATATATATATATTCTATTTATTATTTATCTATCCCAAATGGATAACAGTCAGAAGAAAAATTTAACCAGCAGCCTATAACAACGTCCCTGCGTAATCCTTGGCAGGGGGCCTTCGCATGGCAGGAGTTTTCTACTCCTGTCACAACCAAATAAAAAAAAAAAAAAAAAAAATGAGCTATGACCTTAAAAGTTGATCGACTAACTCGGAATAATTGGAGGAGCATTAAGAAGCTATTTTTGGAATTTCAACCCCAAACGGGCCCTATTTCTTCCCATTTGGGGTTGAAGTACAAACTTTCATCCCCTATTTATTAGTAGATGAAAGTTTATATAAAATAGCCCACCTATCCATACTAATATTATAAATGGGAAAGTGTGTCTGTCTGTCTGTCTGTCTGTTTGTCTTTCTTTCACGGTAAAACGGAGCGACAGATTGACGTGATTTTTTAATCCATACTAATATTATAAATGGGAAAGTGTGTCTGTCTGTCTGTCTGTCTGTCTGTCTGTTTGTCTTTCTTTCACGGTAAAACGGAGCGACAGATTGACGTGATTTTTTAAGTGGAGATAGTTGAAGGGATGGTGAGTAACATAGGCTACTTTTTGTCTCTTTCTAACGCGAGCGAAGCCGCGGGCAGAAGCTAGTTTTATATAAACTTTGAAGAGGCAGAAAACAGGTTTATATAAAACTTATCTCTTATACGCACACTACCTAATCTATCGCAACCATGTAGGTATGTTTATACATTAAAATTGATAACAAGAACGGAAAATTTGCAATTATTACCTAGTAACTAAAACATAATTGTATCGTTCACCATACAGTGCGTTAATACAGACGCATATTACCTACATTTTATTAATATTTTGAAGGTAATTGAACCTATATTTTAACCTTTCAACGACCATGCGACAGCCGGCTGTCGCGCTGCTATTGTCTGTCAATTGTGTCTCGAATCACGTGTGTTTGGAGGTTTAATATAAACAAACTTCACTTAGTAAGTGCTTTAGACCAGCGATGAGTGCGTTAAGCGGATAACAGCGCTTGCTAGCGCTGACCAGTGCCAAAATTGTCAGCTAGGACACGCCTGTGAAAGTTAGTCAGCGCTTGAGTGTACCGCCCTTTTGCTTATTTATAATTTTGAAATTCTCTATTGGTGCCGATTCTCTTGTTCACAATCTAAACTAAATTTAAGTTTAGTGCATCTTTCTCTTTCAATTTAATTAAGAAAAGGACAGAAGACAAAATATTAGTTAAGTCCTGTCAAATTTAAACACTCCATAGATAATTTAAATGCGATTTAAAAACATGGCGTCTAAATATACGTCAATTTTCATCAGGCGCTGTCTAATTTGAAAGGATTAAACTAAAATGTATCTTCTGTCCTTTTCTTTAAGAAATGGATAAAGAAAGATGCATTTAACTTAAATTTACGTTAGTTTGTGCACAAGAGAATCGGCACCAGTACCTAAAGTAGTCATGTTAATGACGTCTAAATTATCTATGGAGCGTTTTAATTTGACAGAACCAGACTAATATTTTATATTCTGTCCTTTTCCTTATGAAATGGAAAGTGAAAGAGGCACTTAATTTAAATTGAGATAAGTTTGTGAACAAGGAAATCGGCACCATTCTCTACTTAGTCAATATAAAATTTATTTTAATTATTAAATAAGCTATAAAAGTACTGTAAAAAAGGAAATAAAGACAGTTTTTAATCGTCGTCAACGGCAGGTATTAATATTACTTCACTGTTAACTTCATCCAGCTGTCCTGGAAAATACTCAGTGCTGACAGCGCTTAGTAGCGCGTCAAGCGGTCGCCATCTTGCTTGCAAGCGCAGGCAGACGCTGTTATTTGCTGAACGCACCCAATAATTCTGACTCTGTCACACAGCTGGCAAACTGCGACGGTTAGAAGACAGAGAATAGATAAATTAAAGTATTAAGAAACGTATATAATTATCTCGCAGTGTTTTAATTTAAAAAGATTTCAAAAGTTATCACATATTTTTAAAGTTTCCAAAAAGTAAACGTTAAAATAAGTGTGAACTATTGTGTTGTGTAAGTCACGGTTTACAATAGAGATCAGATACTATCATCTCCGTGGCTTTGGAGAGAAGTAAACCTATATTAACAATTTTTTTAACGAATGGCGCAAACGCACAACTAATTTTTAATACTAAGGTAAACGCCATATTACGCGTACGCGTTTGTCGGGCGTGTGATTAACGCGTAAGCAGCGTGAGCGCTGCGTTTTCGCCCGCTATCCCCGTCCGCTACTGTTTTGGTCAGTCACAGGAGGTTAATGCTGGGCATTGACGGTCATTTTTGCGCGTCAGTCTAGACATAAAACTGTGGCGTCACTCCAACCAAATGGTTTATGAGATCAACTACGTCCCCACAGCCTGGCATCAAGCCGACTCTCCAGTTTCACACTCACGGGCAGATAGTTAGAAGATATATCTCTACACAACGCTCTTAAGCGGAGAAGAGCTGTGCCGCGATTCACCAATCACATGGCTTGAAATCCACATCTCTTCTCCTAAGAGCCATGTGATTGGTGAATCGCGGCACAGCTCTTCGCCGCTCTGCTCCGCTCCGCCTCAATGGAACTGCACCCTAACTGTTGTGCAGTCATGAAAATTTGTACGTACGATTTATTTGCTTTACCTGCACAGAAGCAAAAGTTCCGAAGATTTGGTTGACAGACCAGTAATTATTCTCTGGACTATAAATATGGTCAGTCTACGAGTACTGTTCTTCTTGGCAACGGCAGTAATAGGACGTGTCTATGGTAAGTTTTATTACAATAATAATAATATTGTGCTGCTTCTCTTTTTTCACATATTTAACTAAATTTAAGTGCATCTTTCTCTTTCCAATTTATTAAGAAAAGGACAGAAGATGCATGTTAGTTTAGTCTTGTCAAATTAGCCAGCGCCTGTAGTAAATCGACGTATTTTTAGTGGCCAAGTTTTTAATCGCGTTTAAATTATCTATGGATTGCCTTAATTTGACAGGACTAAACTAATATGCATCTTCTGTCCTTTTCTTAATAAATTGGAAAGAAAAAGATGCACTTAAATTTAGTTAAATATGTGAAAAAAGAGATCTCCTGCCTTTTTTAACGTAAAGAATAGAGAAAGAACACTTAACTTTAAAAACATATCTAAAATTGAAATTTCATTAGTTTCAGAATTGAAAGCAAACATTTGTGAATATTCTAAAGGATATCTCACGTGTGAGACTCCCCCAGGCATCGAGTTGGCGAATGATACTGTACATCGGTGGTACCACACTTATAATAGGAATAGTATGTACACCCAACTAATATTATAAATGTGAAGTTTTTATGTGTGTGAGTGTGTGTAGGTGTTTGTTACACTTTCACGCCAACACTACTGAAAGGATCTTGATTAAACTTGTCAGTAATACAGCATCCGTCAGAATGACATACAGGCTACATAACATCACGCAATGACCTAAGGGAGCGGAGCTATAATCAAAATTATAACATAACCTGGGTGAACGCGGGCCGCGGGCGAGCGATGGGTAGCTCGCCGCCCGACTAGGACCAGGCCCGGGTCGACGGCGCGTTTTGTTCCACGCGCGCCTAATAGAGCAGTCAGTACGTGACGGAGCCCTCTAGGGCCAATGTCTGCCGGGGTTTAGGAATACTTCTAATAGTTACCGCGGCCCCGGAACAGAAAAGGGCAACCGAAGGAACAAGGGTGGTTTAAGTCAATAAAAGTCTGACACGCCCTATTACCCTCCCATTTACCGCGGATAAAACCGCGGGGACAGCTAAACTAAATCTAAATTTCATTACAGAACATCATTTCGAGATTGTACCAGAGGTGCAAGGTAAAAAATCTAAATATAAACTGAGGCTTCATAAATTTGACTGTAGCAGTTCTATACATAGTTACATGGACTCGACACTTTCGGCGAAGAATTTACGAACTGGTTTATTTTATATTCGATGCAATGATAAAACCATAGGATATGGAAATGGTAAGTACAAGAACCATTCAAGTAAGGTGGCCACTGACGGTCATTTTTCCCGTCAGTCTAGTCGTAAAACTGTGGCGTCGCTCCAAATGGTTAATTTAGGCGCCTAACCAACTCTGACATGGCGATCGTTACTCACGATCAAATTTTCGACATATGTATGTCGCAGTCATCTGGTTAAATCAGCTGTTTGATTGTATAACTAGCGCGTTCATTGAATGACGACATTTAATTGAATGACTAAACGACAATTCGTCAAGTTGTTTAATGTAACGTTCAACGACTTGACTGAACGTCATTTAGCATTGTCGTTAAATGGGATATAGTCGACTTTGTAATGTTTGTTTAGAGTGACCATAAGTTCGCAACTAACTTTTTTTACATAACAAAAATGAGGACATGACATGACATACTTTATTATGATTTTAATTTTAAAAAAACTTTAAAAATAGCCGGCTGCGTCGTATTAATAGGTAAATCCATGCTGTCACACTATTTTATCACGAATAAGTCACTTTTAAAAAGTAAATTTAATCAAAATAATATCAAGACAGTGCTATCTGCGCGAGCTATTTTACGCCATATTTGTTTTGGTGACTACTAACGCTGCAGTGGAAAAAAATGAACTAAATTACAATCACCTGACTGATTTTACGTCCGCTCTGTTCAAAGGGCTATGCTACAATCAGCTATCTAGTTGGACGTTGAGTAACGCTTGTTCAATCAGCTTTCGGCCTAGCCATTCAATTAAATGTCGCCATTCAATTACCGCGCTAGTTATACAATCAAATAGCTGATTCAACCAGATGACTGCGACATGTACGTCAGTTCAATTGACGCGTCAAAATGACCGTCAATGGCCACCTTTAGGGCTCTTTAAAATTAAGCGTTTCGTGTCGTACGTCTGCAGCGCCGCAATTTTTGAATGAAAACTAAATGAAAGAGCCCTTACATTACCAGTTGGTATCGTTTAGTTTAATTAAGGATTTACATTTAACCTTTCGACGACCAAGCGCGACAGCCGGCCGTCGGGCTGCTATTGTCTTTGTATTGTATCACAAATCACGTGAGTTCGAAGGCTTAAATTAAAGGATTTACATTATACATTTTCCCCGCGCTTACGGCTCTTCGTCCCCACGCTTACATCTCTCCGTACCCGATTTGGTGCCAGCCTAGTCAGCCAGCGGGCAGCGAGCCGTAACCGAGTTGACGTTCAGACGCTGCTGATACGGTTACGTTACGTGCAAGCGTTAGGTTGACGCCTTGTTGGCAGCGAGGCGAAAGGCGATACGGTTACGATCCCTTTCCGATCCCATATACCGAAACCTTTAAACGGCTCTTGTCGCCGGATCGGTAAGAATATTAACAAATTTAGACAATACCTAGCTGTCTTTTTCTAATCGTTAAAACTAGAAAGAGACAGCAACGTTAGTCCAGTCAAGTTTGTTTATCGCATTTCTTTGTATTCTGAAGTAACGTCTATTAAATTCTTTCTGTGCATTTTGTGTTATCTTGATTTTTACAGATCGTTTATTGTTTGTTTCAGAACCTTATCCTGTCAATAAAACTTTATATTATTCAGAATTAGATCCAGTTGAGTTTTCATGCGATCAAATGAGTAAGTACTTGTCTTCTTTGACGAGTCTGTTAGTCTAGTGCCGGAGGTCGTGGGTTCAATTTCCACACAAGGAAAACTTTGTGTGATGAGTATGATTGTCAGTTCTGCGTCTGATTGTAATTTATCTATAATATTATGTATTCACAAATAATGGGATATTATAAATTGCATATCAAATAAATAATCGCCTATCGAAAATCATTAGGTCTAACGTTTAATATAAATATATGTTACCGGCCAAACCCGATTTCAGGACAAACTAGTTTTGCCTAGGCTAAGCTCAGGGCACTCCGACTCAGAGCACCCCGACTTGGACAGGTTAGGTTAGAAGGCGTAAGCCCGGTTTCCACCGCGAGCGGAACGGCCCCATTAATGACTTCGCTCGCAAGCGCAAACTGCATACTTGTATTTCCACCAACAAAATTGTAATTCTTAATATATACTTTATTATAAATGCATTTATTATTAATTATTTTTCGACTATTTGTTCTTTATTTGTTTGACTATTTGTTGTTTGCAGTTTGCGCTTGTGAACAAAGTCATTAATGGGTCCGTTCCGCTCGCAGTGGAAACCGGGCTTAGGCGGGGGCGAAGCGGAGCGAAGCTCCCGCCTTAACCTTCGTGGTTATTTTTTTTCTTAAACAACCCAGAAATAGGAGCCCCACACAGCGGGGCTCCGTCGACCTTTCTTAGTTAGTTTTCATCATATTAGACCAAACAAGTTTTATATCTTACTGTGACTAATAAAATGCTGTTTTATTTAGAAAAACTGCTGTAAATAATATAAAAATAGAAGCTATATTTAAAAGAAAAAGAGTAAACATGTATAATGTGCATTAAGATTATTACCTGTGCATTGATGAAAAAACTTTTGCTTTAGGAAAAATCGCTGTACGCTGCGAAAATAAATTGTAGTGTGTTTAGTGATATTTTGAGTTGAATATTTTGCTGTGCAATCCAATGAAAAAGGATTTTTGATTTGCGTTTAAATACTAACTACCCACAAATAATATAGTTAAGTATATTTAACAGTTGTCTGGTTACAAGCTCTGCTTTGTTTGTGAATAGGCGAGACGACGAAAAAAAGTAATTAGTCCGTCAGTTAGATTGACAAAAAATTTTAGACACGTATTTTTTCTTTTTTCTCGTAAATGAAAAATGACGACGATACAGTGCGTTGAAGTTTCGGGTGACGTCACGATCAGATACAATTTATGCTGCACAGTGACGTCAAAAGCACTCCGGAACTTTGATGCTCTTTATCTTTGCATTTTTTTTAGTTATTTGATCAAGTAAACAAACTTTGTGTCCATATTTTTGGCCAGTCTATCATGCGGACTAAACAGAATGCTCTATTGTCCCAAGATATTTTTTTAATTTTTAAATTAATTATTTGTTTATTCTTATTCTCTTATAGGCAAAGACACACAAATAGGATTGATTGGTTCAACAGGGTACCCGAACACTATTCACGTAACAAATGTTTTCAAAAAAAACTATGTAACGGTTCACCAGTATAGTTTTTACTGCTGTATACACTACACCATAACCACCACTGAAGATACAACAATTGTAGAACGCATTGTCGATAATTTTACTAAATTGAAATTTGTTGAGAAGTCAGAAAAGCCGGATTCACAGCGTAAGTTTTGTGAGGTTAAATCGGGTTGCAGACTTAAAACTAAGTCCCCCAAGATTGTTGGCATAAGCCTATGTCCGTTTGTCCACCGCCGCCGAGAACAATATGGCGGTGCCGAAATGGCGACACATTAATTTACTTTAGCCGCGTGACGTTATTTCATTTATTTACTTATGTTAATACAGCTTTCAAAAGCCAATTAAATAAACAACAATCTACATCTAATTATAGTGTATTTTAATGCTTTGCATTATTTTTAGGAGAAACATTATTTCGACTTCTTTTCTCTTTGACCCCAAAGATTACTTCGACTCAAGTTGCGACCACGCAACCGAAGTCAGAGATTACGACGACTCAGGGTGCGATCACGCCACCAAAGTTAGAGATTACAACGTCTCGGGGTGCGACCACGCCACCAAAGTTAGAGATTACGACGACTCAGGATGCGACCACGCCACCAAAGTCAGAGATTACGACGACTCAGGATGCGACCACGCCACCAAAGTCAGAGATTACGACGATTCAGGGTGCGACCACGCCACCAAAGTCAGAGATTACGACGACTCAGGGTGCGACCACGCCACCAAAGTCAGAGATTACGACGACTCAGGGTGCGACCATGCCACCAAAGTCAGAGATTACGACGACTCAGGGTGCGACCTTGACAAATACGTCAATAATCACAACTAATGGTGAAAGAAATAATTATTATTACATAATAATTATTGTGGTTGCCATAGTGGTGGGAATCATGATTTTGATAATTTATGTAATGATAAAGTGTTACCGGAAATCAAAAAGACCTGAGCAAACACTGGAGCAGGATTCTTATGTAAGTTTAAACGAAATTTTCTGACAACAATTTAGTTAACCTTTCGATGTCGTTGCGCTGCTATCGTCTTTCTATTGTGTCTCAAATCACGTGTGTTTGAAGGTTCAATCAGAAAACCGGCCCTAATGTCATTTTGTATATTAATCTCTCTCGCCTTTGATCCACTATGTCCGGATGCACTCGTTCCATAAAAAATACCTGAACGTGGTCTTCTAGTCTAACCAGACCGAGTTGAATACACTCGTATTTACATGGAACCACTGCGTTTAAAACCTCTCTTCTTACTCCACTGCTGTTCTTTGCTGATTAATTTCGTTTCGGGATCCGAGACTGTTGAATCGTTTCTCCGGGACTCGTCGAGCTTTATTGTTCGGTGCTTTTCTGGTGGACTCTACTGTTGATTCTGGCTTTCAGGAGATGCAGTGATTGGGAATAGTGTGGCGAGATTGCCTGTAAGACCTCCTCAACCCTGTTCCTGGCTCTTTAGATAGACTGAAAGTCAGACTTTGCAGCGCCTGACTACCCTTTCATTAATGTCATTAACTTTAACTACTTATTTAGAACATTATCTACATTAAGTACTGTATGTGCCTCTGAACATCCATTAGCATGCATTGATACTCTCTCTAGAACTAGTTCATATATTTTTCAATTATTATTTTTAAGTCTGATCCTTATTAAGAGAAACGTTTTAAAATGCGTGGAAACTTTCAAATTCGGATAAACTTTGTTTCTATTGTATAGGTTATTGTTAGGAATCAAAAGTCTGTCGGGTCAGCTAGTAATTAATATTTTCTGTTTCCAGACCCCATGTGGTGATTCAACAAACCAAAATGAATGCAAGACACCTCAGTGTACAAATGAATGTGATTCCACGTGTCATAGCGAATATTCATCAATCAGTAAAATGTATGATGAGCCAAACAGGGAAAGCTATACAGAAGTAGATTACGCGAAATGTAAACAAAAATCGGATAAAACACAAAAGAATCAGGTTTATGATGAGCCGTATGTCCATGGAATATTTATAGAATAAACTGCTTTTTACCGAAAGGATGTTCTTCAAATATGTAAACTACTAGCTGTCCCCCGCGGTTTCACCCGCGTTTTGTTATATTTTTGATTATTTCTCCCCGTAATAGCGTAATGCCATGTAGCCAATATGTTTTTCTGATGTATAAGCTTTTGCCCGCGGCTTCGCTCGCGTTAGAAAGAGACAAAAAGTAGCCTATGTTACTCTCCATCCCTTCAACTATCTCCACTTAAAAAATCACGTCAATCCGTCGCTCCGTTTTGCCGTGAAAGAAAGACAAACAGACAGACAGACAGACAGACAGACAAGTATAGATTTTACGGATTTCGTCAGATAAGGTGTAATTTTTTTCATGGACGGGAAACCAACTAATGACTTCAACTTCAACTGCCCTGGGCGGGAGCCGGGGTGGAAGTGCGTGTAAGACTTTTACTGACTAAATCCCACCCTTGTTCCTTCGGTTGCCCTTTATGTTCCGGGGCCGCGGTAACTATTAGAACTATTCCGCAACCCCGGCAGGACAGATAAGAGGTAATTGTGGGAGTGACATATGGTATATTTAAAAAAAATTGAGAAAATAACCCGCAATTTCGGAAGTTGGTGGCAATTACATGAAACTTAACAAAAATCAACGACTTCCGAAATTGCAGTTGCGTTTTTTGATTATTTAATTATTATTTACAAACTTCATAAAAATCTAAAACAAACATCGGGTGTTTGTTTTAGTTTTGAAATACTTACAGTTACCTACAAACGTTACAGGAACTTTTGCAATAATCTGTTGAAAAAACAAAAAATACAATACGACCGAGCACAGCTTCAGAAGCGGGATAGAATAATATGGATTTTTTTTAAAAGCAACACTTTCAGGCAAACAAAACTAGACATTCCGCTTGATCTCTTATCAACCTATTTAAACCCATCAGAAGCAACGAATAAAGTAAACAACTACTTTGTTAACGCTGGCAAAAGTTTAGCTGAGAAATCTTTTTCCAGAAATGCAATAGTAACGCATAACTCTCTGATGGGCTCTTTTGTACTATTAGAAACAGACGTCCAGGAAGTGTTATGCATTATAGATGGAATAAAAGACGTTTGTGCTGTTGGGTGTGACAACATCCCCAATAACGTACTAAAAACTTGCAAACACCTTATTGCACCGCCTCTAACACACATCTTTAACTTATGCCTATGTAAAGGAATATTTCCGAATCTGCTTAAAAAAGCTGTCGTAAGCCCCGTTTTTAAAGCCGGGGACAAAAACAATGTCACTAATTATAGACCCATTGCAGTATTAACAGGCCTTTCAAAGATTTTGGAAAAAAAATAACACTAGACTAATTAATTATCTTGAAAAGAACAATTTACTATCTGATCAACAATTCGGATTCAGACCTAAAAGATCAACAAATCAAGCAGTTCATAAATTGACAAATCTCATTTGTTCTAATCTGGATAAAGGCATGTAGTGGGGGCGTTATAAGCCATTAATGTATGGGGAGCAATATTTTTTGCATTAAAGCATGAGACTTGGTACACTTGTTAGTTAGGTGGGTTAGAGCGAAAATCGCCCGGGAGGCAATCGGAGGCACCCCTCTGGGGGGGAGGGGGAGGGGTTGAAGTTCTCTTCTGCCGCGCGCTCTGTTTGTCGTCATAACTCCTAATTTATCGTTACTATGGCAAGTGGGGTATCATTTTCGGATAAATTAAAGATGACCAATCGTTTTCTGAAATAAAAAATACATGTCTACGTACAAAAAAGTGCATTATGCCCTAAAATGTGAAAATTCCAACCGTAACAAAAATCATTAAATGGCCATACTTTTTCAAATCGTAACTATATCGACTTTAAAAAAATATGATTAAAAAGCTATATGCGTATAGATTCTGAAAATATAATATATGTCTATAGTGTATATAGAAAAATCGTTAGAAAAAAAATGAAAACAGCTTGGCGGAGCAGCCAAAATTCATTGTAAAATAAGGACAACAAAATCGATTTTTACAAATTGACCAATCTTTTTACTAGTAAATATAGAGATTTGATCAAATTAAATAAATAATGATTTTAAATGTTTTCTTTTGTTAAAAATCTATCGTTTTTACCCTTGGTACAAGTATAAAAAAATGACTTAGTCATATTTGATCTTATAGCTGAGCGGGCTCTGCTGACTATTTTAAGAAGTGAATCAAACGTCTGTAATTAAAGTGACAACATATAACTTTGCTAAAAGCTTAGCTAAAAGTATTTATAAAATAACGTAAAAGGTGACTGCACCATTGATTAACACTTTAAGAGTTAGCCCTAATAGCAGGACGCAAAGAATTGTTTTCTTAAATGTCGCCATTTTTTACGTCGAATAGTATGGTTTTGCCAGAAATAGAGTTCCAAAATATCTTAATTGTAAGTTTTATGAGTTATAGGCCAAAATAATAGCTTATATCTGTTTGTTCAGAGTGCTGATAATTTGGTGCAGTGCTAGCATTCGAGTCACTGCCCCTATCTCATCATCTCCCTAGCCTTTTCTGAATTATATTGGGGTCGGCTCTCAGCCTAACCGGATTCAGCTGGATACCAGTGTTTTATGTTAAGCGACTGCCTATCAGACCTTCACAACTTAGTAACTGGGCGATACGATGCCTCTTGGTTAGGCTGGTCAGACTTTTTAGTTTGGCTACCCGTAACGACTGTCAAAGTTCCACGAATGACAACCGCTGCCCCTATATTGTTTATTAAATACTTTGCGGTCCGCAGTCGCACAATTCCAATCACTTAAGTTCCCGCTGAGAGCATCTTTATCTTTATTTATTTATCTTAACATCATGGGTACATTGTTTACCCTGGGTAAAGTACAATCTTAAATAGAGAAAGGTGTCTGAGATAGAATAGACACCTCAGACCGCCGCACTTCTTTTTACACCTGCACCGGATCATTTCCACACAGACGTCGAAAACCACTGTACTGGCAAGAGACTTGCCATCCATGTATCCATCCATGTATGTTAACAGTAAAATAACCGACCTTACTCTATCCCTTATTAGATGGATCAGGTGGATTCGGTGAAAAATGTTCTCAAAAAGAGATGCAGGGCAGCTTTTCAATAATAGCGAAAGCCTCGCTAATCCTTTTCTCATGTGCTGCCAGAAACTCTTTTGCGACAGTTGGAAAAGCATTCCATGTCTCCATGATTCCATGGAGAGTACTGGATACCTTGAATTGGTACAGGTGGGGTTTTCCAATGCCTACATTACCCACAGCTCCCCTAGCTCAGGCACTCGTCTATACCAAAACGACTGCTAACGAGACGTCAGTATCGACAGTACGTGTACGTATCATTACTTTGGCACAACTCTGACTACTGCGTTAGTCCTATCATCCTGTTGTTCGCCACTTGGTATCCGCCGTTATAAAAAAATCTTTTTACAGGACCACTCAAAGCTAGTCTTGCCTCTGCGCTTTTCCAGGGTGTCACAATGTATCTTGTTTTTTAACTGTGAAGGGGAAAAGGGTTTCTGGCAGCATATGAGGGACGGATTAGCAAGGCTTTCACTATTATTCGCGGGCCAGTTAGTCTAGTAGCTAGTGACCCTGACTGCTAACTGCGTCGGAGGTCGTGGCTACGATGCCAACCAGAACAAACTTTGCGTGATGAGCATTGTTTATCTATAATATGTACGAATTTATAATATAAATGTAATTAAATAAATATAAAAAAAATATAAGTATGAAGACCAGTTACTTCTAGTCTGTCATAGCATAGCTCTGCTAAGTTTGAGATCAGATGGCATATGTTGTCACAGGATATTATTGAAAAGTTTATAAGATAGTTAGAAGTGTTTATTTCTGGTCTTGCACATTTTGCTAAGTAAATGAAACCTAAAATATCTGTATATTAAAGATATTCGTTAACTAGAAAATGGTGTCTTACAAAAGCTGCCCTGCACCAACATTTCTTGAGCAATATTCCAAAACTGTTCCTGTATGGGATCAGATGTCTGGAAATCCACCTGATTTGTCTGATTGGGGACGGAGTAAGGTCAGTGACAACTGTCAGCCTACATGGACAGACTTGCCAGTGGTTTTCAACCTATATAGAAATGGTCCAGAGCAGATGTAATAAGAAGTGCGGCGGTCTGAAATGTCGAACAACTCTTTGCGTCCTGCTATTGGTGCTAACTCTTAAAGTGTTTATCATTGGTGCAGTCACCTTTTATATTATTTTATGAGTAAGTACTTTTAGCATAGTTATATGTTGTTACTTTAATTACAGACGTTTAATTCACTTAAACTAGTCAACAGAGCCCGCTCAGCTAAAAGATCAAATATGACTAATGTCATTTTTTATACTTGTACTAAGGGTAAAAACGATAGATTTTTAACAAAAAAAAAACATTTAAATTCATTATCTATTTAATTTGATCAAATTTCTATATTTACTAATAAAAAGATTGGTCAATTTGTAAAAATCGATTTTGTTGTCCTTATTTTACAATGAATTTTGGCTGCTCCGCCAAGCTGTTTTCATTTTTTTTTTTCACTCCCAGAGGGGTGCCTCCGATTGCCTCCCGGGCGATTTTCGCTCAAACTAGTGGTGGGCGATTATGAATGATCGGCATAATCGATTTATTTTGTATTACTAATGTTGATAATCGATTATGGAATTAGTAACTAATATGTTTTCATAATCGAATGATGTTACTAATTAGTACTACTAATCCTGTTTTATGAAGTCGACAGCTCCGTGACATTAGTAGTAGTAGGAGGAATACCTATACTATAGAATATAGATAGACATTGTGGTTTGATTGTTTTGTTTTGGTTGTGGGTTGTGGTACTTACTTTTAGTGGATTTATTTAACAGTTTTACCGGGTTTTAAAAGATAGTTTGTTTTAGCCTTTTAGTTTTACGTAACACTTTTCGCTCGCTTTATATCTTATTCAAATAACCTTTATAAAGAAATAAATGTTCATTTTCTTCTTTCGTGTAGTATGAATTGATTTGATTGATTGATTGATGACTGTTTTCTGTTTTGTTTCTATTCAAAACAAATATTTAAACAACCTACAAATCATTTTTCTCTCTCAATGAAAGAAGTTTAGTCAGGTACGACAATATACATACAAGGCGCAGTAGTACACTATTATCAAACCGCATTGTGTTGTCGTTGTCCCCTTCCCACGCGACTGTGCCGTGCGTGCGTGACTGAAGTGAATACTCTAACTTCATATTAGTAGTAGCTTAGTATTAGTAACTACTAATTGTCATAATCGAGATATCTCGAGACATTTCCATAATCGAATGATTTCATTAGTATATCTCATAATCGCCCACCGCTAGCTCAAACCCACCTAACTAACAAGTGTACCAAATCTCATGCTTTAATGCAAAAAATATTGCTTTTGGCTTATAACGCCCCCACTAATGTTCACAATTGGGATCTTCTTAGATCTTGCCAAAGCATTTGACACCATTTCTTGTTCTATTATTGCACAAACTGGAAAAAATTGGGATAAGAGGAGCACAATTAAAATTACTTTCTGACTATCTTAGTGATCGTCACCAGTGTGTGAAAATTGGCCATAATAAAGTTCTGACTTAAAAAATTGTGATTTCGGGATTCCTCAAGGCAGTATTTTGGGCCCGACCCTTTTCTTAATCTATATAAATGAATTATGTAGCTTGTCACTTCAAAATGGTGTCATCATGTCATATGCTGATGACAAAGCTCTTGTATTTTCAGGCAAATCAAAAGATGAGGTCTATGACATTGCCCAAAATGGTCTTAATATAGTGTCCTTTTGCCCTTGGAACATGCCCAAAGAGCAATCCTGAAGGAGGCTAGCTTTCGTCCATCCATTCAGATTTCCCAACCCACCAGCTTTACAGGGAATGCAAACTGCTAACAGTACGCTAGCTATTTATTTTGAATGTAGAACTGCTCCAGCATGCTGAAATTGGTTTTAGCCCTGAACCTTCTGGCAAGAGAAGACAGGATTTAGTTTGGACTAACTCTCTGACGAAACATGCTTTTTCTAACCGATTTTTATTTATTTCTAGGACCTTATTTATATAACAAACTTAACAGACTGCTAACAATTGATAGTGAAAGTTAAAATAAGTGTAATATAACGCTAACAGAATATTTACAGTCCCTCAATTACTCAGATACGGAGAAATTGCTTGAAGTTGTAAAATAAATTGTTTTATTATAGTAAACTATAATATTAAGTAGTATAGTGTAATTTAATAATGTAAGATACTCTGTCCTTGCTTAGTCTTTATTTATTATGTATTATGATCACTATTTTAAATTTATAATATCCCTCTATACTTATTTTGCGCTTTGATAGCTTGAAACACAGGTTTAAATGAACATAGTTCGAGTGGGTTTTAGAACATTTTTTTTTCTTGCACATAATATTTTGTATTTTCCCATATTAAGTTAGTTATTACGATTATTATTAATAAGACTTTTTATAATTATAACACCTCTAAGCCATTTTGTATAATTCTTGTGGTCCTTTTTTTTTTATTTGGAATAGATTTTTCGTCATCGTCATTAGAGATGTTATGTTAGGCGACTAGATTTTGTAAAGCCAGTTATTGTCACTTTCATAGTCGGGGATTAGTTTGCGATCATTTATCCCGCCAACTATCAAGCTTCTTATTTTGTATTTCTCTTCTCGTAAGATAATAACTATGTTTTTATCGTTTACTACCTTCTGCCCGCGACTTCGTCCGCGTGGAATAGTTCCCGTTCCGGCGGGATTTCCGGGATGAAAACTATCCTATGTTCTTTCTCTGGTCCCAGACTATATCTGTACCAAATTTCATCCAAATCGGTTCAGTAGTTTAAGCGGGAAAGCGTAATATTTTTCTATTTTTCTTTAGAATTTTTTAATATTAATTTTTTTTTTCTTAATATTTTTTTCCTTAAGAACCTTGCACAGAGTATTAGAAAACTACAAAAAAAACTGCCAAATCGGTCAAGCCGTTTTCATACTATGTCGTGACAACTGAAAACGGGTTTCATTTTTATATATATATAGATTTAAAATATTTTTTCTTACTTAAATAAAAGAGCCGATGAATTCATATTTAATATTATTAATCAGTCATTCTCCAATTCAGCGTTCTTTGCCTAATTACCGTAACCTTTTTTATTTTTCACTGATTTAACTTAAACCCATTAAAATATGAAACAAATCAAAGATACGAATTCAATAATCAATTTGGCATGTTATAATTAATGGTAATTTTCTAAGTTAATGAGATTTAAAAAAATTATGAGTATGGTAATTAGAAAACTTTAATATCGAATGCAACGGTAATTAGAAAACACCGTCAAGTCTATGTAAAATATGATATTATAATAAAAATAACACACATTAATAATTTGTATACGTCTATTTATATGAAAATGAATCCCTATTTCCCTTGGTCATCTTTGGACCGATTTCACTAATTCTTTGTTGTGTTTGTTATTGTTTGGAGAAGGTTCTTACAGAAAAAAAGTGAAAATTGGGGTAGTTTAGGGTAGGGTAGAGTAGGATAGAGTAGGGTAGGCTAGAGTAGGGTATAGTAGAGTGAAGTAAGGAAGACCGGGAGGGAAGCCACGGGTAAAAGCTAGTGTAATTTTTATTGCCATTTATTTATTTTCATACACATAATTACATTTTTAAATATTGATAAAAAAAAAAAACAAAAACATTTCAAAAATATAAAAAACAGTAGCCCACCGGCGGCATCGGGAACAGGGTCCAAGCTACCGGTGATCAGGGCTCCAGAGAGATGAACTTCCTAGCGAGCCGTGTCCAAAAGCTTCTGAATGAAGCCCTTGATCCAGCCATCTAACGAGAGCCTTCTTGGGTGTTGGTCGAGACTCTTGGCTATTAAACCATTGGCAGAAACAACTATCGGCACATGACCGCGGAATCCACATTCCTCATGTCGACAATCTCGCGAGCCAAGTCGATATATATACTTAATTGGTTTATCTTTCTCGGTCTTCACAAGGTTCCCGTCATGCGGGACCGTTACGTCAAAGAGCATTGCGCGCCGCTCCAATTGATCCACCACCACTATATCAGGCTTGTTTGCTACGTTTCACCCTTGCTTGGCAGAACAACGTTTTGTCGAAAATCACTCCGGCTAATTTTAGTTAGCATAAAGTCATTTCGTAAAATTATTCATTTGACCGAATAGTTAATTGGTAGATTTTTATTAAGCATATTTATTTCTTTAAAATAATGTCATTTTACCGAATTTTCAAATGCACTAATTTTATTTAAACTAATGTTTTATTAGACTAACTTTGGTAAAGAATGCGTTTAACTGATTAGCATCGTCAGTCCAAAATTAGGGTGCCCCGACTCGGACAGGTTAGGTTAGAAGGAGGTGGCGGGGTCGTAGTGAGCGAGCGAAGCGAGCGAACAGATCCCGCCACCTCCTTCGTGGTTATTTTTTTTTAATCACCCCAGAAGTAGGAGCCCCGCAAAGCGGGGCTCCGTCGACTATCCTGTTTAGATATTAGAATACAAATTGATGGAAATTTTGTTTTAACCTAACATAACCGCACAACTTTAATCATGGATATCTCCGTAACAATGGAGTTCCGCGGGATAGGGATGGTATTAAATATTCGATAAAATAAATGTTATACCACCTGAACATTACATCAAATGAATATTTAACCTTTTGATCAATAGCGCAAAGGTTGTTATCGCAAATAAATATTCTATGAAATGAAAATTATGTGAATCGATATTATACAAAGTGATTATTTTCTTAAACGTTGTTCGAAATAGTAATATTATATCAAAAGTTGTTCTGTGAAACAAGGGTAAACCGTTTGCTACAACAGTCATGTCTATCTCCGAAAATATTTATTGAAATTATAAATGACGTCCGCACAATGAAAATTATGTTATGTATGCTTTCTAACTAACAGTGCGGAGGCATTTCATACTTTGTAACAGGCTAATTTCGAACTGGCGTACGTCGCACTCGTATACTTTCTAACTAACAATACGTCGGCCTTGCATACTTCGCTCCAGTGAAGTTTCGAACTGGCGTACATCGAGATCCTGTACATTAGAACTAACTTCGAACTTCCGTAGCGGAGTCGTAATTTTATGTTATCTCCGAAAATGTATATGACCAAATTGACATACTGAAAATGGCAAATTATCTTATCTGTATGATGACCTTGCGATACTGAAATAATTTATTGTCATAAGAGTTAATATTTAGTTGCTCAAATAATCAACCAAACGTAAGTATGCCAAAAAATACTTTTTTTAATGCAATAAATAATAATAAAATTAAATAAAAATCTTTTATTTGAGACAAAGTCCATAATAAAAGAAGTATAAAAGATAAAATATAGAGATATGGTATCGCGGACGGGTGATCATAACGTATAAAATCGTTTGGTCTAATTTCATTTTATTATCGTTCATAAGATATAATCAACGTGAGATATACCAACTGTTCATATAATTTCTTTACATTTATTTATTCTAAAACTTAATTAGTATAACATTGTTTGATATAACATTTAAGTATATAATTGAAAATCATTTGGTCTAACGTTTAATATGTATACAGGGTGTCCCACGGCAATGCCACATGGAGGGAAAGTACCTTAAATATTGTAGATAGAACATTTTACTGAAAGAAGACATTATTTGAATTTTAAAAACAATTTAAAATATGTCAAACGATTTCATATTGGAAAATTTGATTTCTGATTATTTAGAAATCAAGTTTGCCAAATTCGGCTGGCTTAAAAATGGCCTCACACTGTGGCCTGGTCAAAAACCGACGTGTTGCCAGGTCATAAAAAGTAATTGATTTACTTTAGACCTAGGCATGATCAGTATAAAGCTAGTCAGTGCGCGGTGTATGTTATGTCAAACGATGTTATATTTAATGTATGTTATGCTTATAAAAATTAGTTCTTTTAAAATTATATCAATGGTTTATTATATGAATCAATCGTTATAATAAATAAAATTTAGGTTCCATTGTTATATGTTGTAAATAGTAGAGATTTTGTTGTTATATCATCTATTACTTACCCATCGCTGACTTTTATGATGAATACATTGATTTTAATTTTAAGCAACTATTTAGGCAGCACACGCAAATAATTTTGTTTTATGAGGTGTTTTTTTTCCGACTGACAAAAGTTGCGATATCTCGGTTAATATACATGTTATAAAAATAATTTATAGCCTATAGCACTCAGGAATAATGTAGCTTTTAGAATTGGATCATGAATTCCAGAGATTACCCCCTACATACAAACTCACAAATACCTTTTTATAATATTAATATAGAAGTATAGAAGACTAGTATCACTACATAGTATAAAACAAAGTCGCTATCCTCTGTCTGTCCCTATGTATGCTTAGATCTTTAAAACTACGCAACGGATTTTGATGCGGTTTTTTAATAGATAGAGTGATTCTTAAGGAAGGTTTATATGTATAATAAATACATGCTTATTATAGTAGAGAAAAGCCGGGATTTTTAAAGATTTGTAACACCCGTGCGAATCTGGGGCGGGTCGCTAGTACTCTAGTAGATTAATAAATCATGACTAAATAGTCAAGACTAGATTTAAACTTAATTACACTTATCTAATTATTATTTAGTTAATTATCTGATATTTAGTTTTTGTTATCGCTGACATAATTATATTATTATGTGGTTTTTCCTCTAAATGTCGTCCGAATACAGGTTATTTACTAGCTACGGCGTAGAGTGCATTGGCTACGGCGTAGCTAGAGCTGTCTACGACGTAGCTACAGCTGCCTACGGCGTAGCTAGTTTTGTCTACGGCGTAGCTAGCGCTGACTGGTCTATGTTCTGTATCGCTTACGTTATGTCACGTATTTATAAATAATTATATAAGTATATAATAATTATTCATGAATAATTATAAATAATTATTATTTATAAATTACCAGCGATGCTTTCAATAGGCAGATCCAAGTCGCTGTGGCCGAAATCGGTCAGGATCATATATATTTCTATATAATTATATTATTTATAAATAATTATATAAGTATATATCAGTTGTCTGTTTACCATAGCATAGGTTCTGTCTACTTTGGGAACAGATGGCCGTGTGTGAATTGTTCCAAGATATTTATTTATATTTTAACTAGCTGCCTCCCGCGGTTTCGCCCGCGTTAAAAATGCAGACATATACAACATGTCCCGGTTTAAACGCACACCACCAGACACCCCAATTAGAATATTATGTTATATAATCATATACATACACTGATTTTTTATTATTATGTTAAAAACACTGTTTTTTTTTTAAATTAGTTGTACAGATTGTGGGAGAAAATTATAGTCACATTACAAATCTATGCATGCACACAGTTGCACTTGCATAAGGGTCTAGCGTAGTAGGTATTTCATCCATTTTAGCTTGTTTTGACTGTACAGCGGAAGTGTGACAGCAGTTTACGTAGTTTTAATTATTTTTGGGATAAAATATTACCTATATTAAAAATTGCAAACATTGATTCAGTAAGCGATTCTGAACAAACTATTTTCTCAGAGTGCATTAATTCAGTTACACATTGTAGACGATAAGTAGCCCAGGGATTCGGCGTAACTTTCTCGAGGCTCATGGATTATATCAGGATCATTTTTCGACACAATATAATGTGAACCACATTTTTGTACTTTAACCAATTCACGACCAAACACTAGAAAATACGAAAAATAAACAGTGACTTCATTACTGCACAGTTAATTGCGAATTGTATTTTAGGAACGAGTGTGTCCCAGACACGCTTATCGTTTTCAATATAAGTTTTATTATTTAGTAGCTTTTGCCCGCGGCTTCGCTCGCGTTAGAAAGAGACAAAAAGTAGCCTATGTTACTTTCCATCCCTTCAACTATCTCTACTTAAAAAATCACGTCAATTCGTCGCACCGTTTTGCCGTAAAAGAAAGACAAACAGACAGACAGACACACTTTCCCATTTATAATATTAGTATGGATTGTTCGACCGTGTTTACGTGAGGCGTATGCAACGGTTTGTAATGTAACTTAGGAATTTTGCATTACGATAATGGATTTTAAAAGTTACACTAATAAATTGACGATTGATTGATTTAATAAATGACGCGAGTAATGTAAATAACATATACTACCCGTGCGAGCTAACATGGCACCTGGCTCGAAAACGAAACTCTCCCCGCGACCCCGCGCGGTGCCCCGCTCTCGTCTTGCGAGTAACCACTATTTCAATATACGGCACAAGTTTAACTAAAATAGCGGATGTGCAGAAACAGATTTTCAGGCGTGCACGTAATTTTATTTTATAACTTTGTTTCTAAGTAGCTTGTAAAAAAAACGTAAAACGTAACGTAAACGTAGTAGATAGTAAAAACTATAAAAAAATTTAAGTCGCAATTCTTTACTTTAAATTCATTTCTTAGTATTTTTATGAGTCTCCCATTTTTTATAATTTTTTAATTGGTGTTAGCGTATACCTTTTTTTTTTTTTTTGGTGAGTGGGAAATCATCAAATGACTTCTCCCGCCGTAGGGCGGCGGGAGGGCGTGTCAGACTTTTACTGACTAAAACCCACTCATGTTCCTTCGGTTGCCCCTTATGTTCCGGGGTCACGGTAACCATTATATACATTCCGCAACCCCGGCAGGCGTTGGCCCCGTTGGGCCCCTTCCCAGGCTGACTCTCCTTGCGGCGCGCGAACACTAACGCGCCGCCGCAATGGGGCCATTACTGGCACTCCATTGCGGCCTCGGTAGTCGCGGCGGCAGCGGCGGACGCGGCAGCAGCGGGGGCGGCGGGGGCCTCGGCAGCAGCGGGAGCGGCGGCAGCAGCGGGAGCGGCGGCAGCAGCGGCAGAGGGCTTTCCTCCCTTTCCTCTGGTCCTGGCGGGTGGGGCGCAAGCCCTGCCCCCAGCCCGGTGATCGGCCGGCTTGCCAGCTGCCGCACATACGGAGCAGTGCGGCGCGGCGGTGCACGAGCCGGCCTTGTGACCGGGCTGACCGCAGCGGAAGCAGTCGCCGCTGCGGTCTACCTCCGAGGTGCAACGGACACCGACATGGTGTCCTACCTGGCACCTGAAGCACCTCAAAGGCTTAGGCTCCAGCAGCTTGACCTGCGCCGAGGTCCAGTCTCCCACCAGTAGTCTGTGGCCCTTCCCCGCAATTGCCTTTGCCGCCGGTACGGGGCAACTCACGATGACCGCTCCCAACCCGGAGCGGTCGAAGCGGATGGCGCCCACCCGCACGTCGCTAGCAGGACAGCTCCCCGCCTTGGTGACGGCGGCCACCAGCTCCTCGCTCGTGACGGAGTCGTCCAGGCCCGTGACGCGCATATCAATGCGCATTGTAGGCCTGGACACTCGCACCTCTTCCGCCTGGAGCGACGCCCGCAGCCTCTCGGCCAAGGCATCGGCGACGGGGCCGCTGGCCACCCCTGGGACCTCCAGCATGCGGGCTCCAGTCGCCGTGACCCGCAGCCGCACGCCCTCCGCCGCGCCGATCTCGGCCAGGTTGACCGCCGCTTTCGCCTTGGCCAATACCGCCCCGTAGGTCACCCCCTTCTTCTCCGCGTCCGGCTGCAGGGTGATTACCACCGCTGCAGACTTAGGGGCGCGGAGCCTGGCCGCGAGGCTCTTGGCCTTGCGGCGCTCTTGCCGCCGCTGCCGCTTCTTGGCGGCCCTAGCCGCCTTGGCCGCCTTTTTTTCCTCCCCGGCGACGCGCCAACCGGGTTCGGTTGGAGTCTCGGCATCCGTGGGAGGAGGGGGAGGCGGTGAGGAGCGCTGTGCAGCTGCACACGCTGCGGGTGCCCCCACCACTCTAGGCTTCGCCGCCTTGCCCTTTGCCGGCTCCGGCGCGGCGGCACGCCTCGACGTCCCCGCCACTGGTGCCGCAGCCACAGCGGCAAACGATGCCGCTGGCTCTGCCGCCGACGCCGCCGGGACCGCTCGACTGGCCACGAGCGGGGGCCGGAGGGCAATGCCTTCCAGCACCGTGAACCGGCGCTGGAGGTCTGCCATGCCCTGCACCAGGGTCTGGATCTGGGCCTGGAGCACCTCCATAGGCTCCTCCGTGCGGGTCCCATCGCCCCGGAGCCCGGCCAAATCCGCGCGCAGCTCGCCATTCTCTCTGCGGAGCGCCTCTATGTCCGCCCGCATTGCGGCCAGCTCCTGAGACGCCGGCAAGCTGGCCTCCTCCAACACTGCCTTCATCGAGGCGGTGGCCTCGACGATGGCCTTGTCTTTTGACCCTTTTTTCCTTTTGTAGGCCACCGACGTCAGCGCCGCTCTCACCACCCTCTCCAGTTCGGTCTGGTACTCCGTGGCGCTCGTCACGGCGGCTGGCTCATCCCGCGGAGCTGGCGCAGAAGCCGCTCCGGGGTGACGCTTCTCCAGGGCGAGCCTTTCGGCTCGCTGCGCAGCCTCCTGCGCGGGGAGCTTACGCCCCCCTCCTCCAATCCGGCCCGCACCCCGCCTGCTGGTGGGGGGATTTTGGGAGCCGGAGCCATCACCTCACTGTCGGAGGACGACGACGCGCCCTCCGACATTGTCCGCTTTCTGCTGCGGTCTCTCCGCCCACGCCTCGGGCTCTCTGAGCTCGAGCTTTCTGAGCTCGGGCACATCTTCGCCGACCGCACTTCCTTCTTCCTCTCCTTCCTCTCTTTTTTATTTTTCTTCAATTTGGTGTCCATACTTGATCCCACGAGTATGGGGGATTTAAAATGTACACCCAGGGTAACCCCCTGTCCCTGGGCAAGTGTACATTTATAACCCAACCAGAGGGTCCACCGGTTCCCTGGCTGGGGGTGCGCTAAAGACTGATGCGCCATCCGTAATAGATGACACTACTCCTCAGCCATTCGTACCTTCGCCACGCACCAGAACTTGGTATTAGAGGTAATTTTTTATAGAGGTTGTCTTCCTCGCGGCCCGGGCGGTTAAGCCAAGGCCCTCGACCCCCGTCGAAAGTCAGAGACATGACCGTAACAGTCTTCGGGGCTACGAGATCAACGGGGGCAGCTAGGGATGACGACCCCCAGCTGCCTGCTCTGCGGCAGGGTGAGTGCACGCAGAGCCCGTTCCCTGACTCCAACACACACTGCCCTCTGCTACTCAGAGGGACAGGTGGTGGAGTCCTCCGTGACAGAATATTGGCAAGTGGGCAACGAGACCCCACAGGCACAACGTACCCAATGACGAGTCGTTGCCCACCTCCCAGGGTGCACCGTCCCTCGGACTGGTCTTCGCCCCGGAAGAATCCATAAGCGAACTCCAGCCCTCGGGCACACGAGGAGGTTTTCTGTCCAAGCACCCCAAGCGTTAGCGTATACCTGTCATCTGTCATAGTGTTAGCACAAAATCGAACATCTGCTTTTTTGCACTTATTACTTTAAATGTCATTCATTCGAGCCGTGCCATGTTAGCTCGCACGGATAGTATGTTCTCGATTGAATGGAGCAATGAGGTCGGACACCGAGCAGGAAAAGCAAGCAAAAATACTAGAGTAGGTATTTATATTATTGCTTTACACAAATAACAGAGCTATGCTGTAAAAATCTTTCTACGTTTATTGAGATGAAATGAGCTTCAGTTCGTTGCGCGTGAGGCAGCGTCAAGCCTAAAGGTCATGGCTCATTAGAGCCACCCGGCAGCCACTCCGCACCGACTCACCTCCTGCGGCTAGTATTTCTTTTTACGGATTTGTATGGGCATGCGCTCACTATATCAACTCCGTAGCGTCACCGGATCGCCTCAGTTATAAGCCCTTCGCGCGCGGTCGGCGGGTGGGCCACTCGGCGACAACTCGCTGCTCGAATGCTTGACTTGCGTTGACGGCGCGCGGGCCACGAGTGACCCGCGCGCTGTCCGCGATTGATTTTATTAACAAACTACTTGAAAATTCGTGGACCAAGCGGCGTCAACTCGTTGACGTCTCGGCGTTCACTCGTTGACCGCGCTTGGCCCACTGGTTGACCGCGGGTGGTCCACCCATCGACAACGAGTTGACGCCGTGCGTGGAGGCGGTGCGGAGAGGCTGACGGGTGGCTCTAATGAGATATGACCTTAACGCTCCGGACTGAGATCCAGACTTGCAACGGAAGGCGCGGGCCCGCGAACCGCGAGCAATGGGTAGCTCGCCGCCCGAGCTGGCCCGTGTCGACGCGGCGCGTTTGATCCACGCGCGCCTCAAAGAGCAGTCAGCACGTAACGGGGCTGCGGAATAGTTCTAATAGTTACCGCGACCCTGGGACTTATGGGCAACCAAAGGAACAAGGGTAGGTTATAGCCAGTAAAAGTCTGACACTCCCTCCGCCGCGCCCAGGGTGGCAGAAGTCACATGATAATTTCCCATCCTTAAAAAATAGTCTACGAGCATAAATAAAAATTGCTATCCTTTAGCATTCACTGTGACACCGCCTGTGATTATGAGGAAATTATAGTGCCTAATAATAAATAAGGAGACTATAAAACAATTTTGTTTTATTTAGGACTTTGTCGCTACTAGTGCGCATGTAATAATTAAGTTTGAGTCCCTATTGTTAATAGAAATAAAATAATGAACGATATTGCCTCAACATCAATGTTCTAATGTAATATTCACTAAACATCTGAAAACATGAAAATAGTTTATTTGATTGTCTTAATAAATGGTTGTTTAGCGAGTGAGGAGTTAAATTTGTTTATATACCCCGGACATGCTTATTGTAAGTACTTTCTACTAAATATGGAAGTTTGTGAGCATGGATGGATAAATACGGTTGATTTTAGTTATTTCTCTGTTTTTAGCTTTCGAAGGCGGTCTTCAAAAACTAAAATCTTTAGAATTTCGATTTTTTCGCGGTTTTATTATATGTATTGTATAGAAGTATAGATGAGTGTCGTGATGGCCCAGTGGATAAGGCGTCCGCCTCTCGTGTAAGAGGTTGTGGGTTCGAATCCGGGCAAGTACGAATGTGACTTTTTCAATTCATATGTACTTTCTAAAGTTTATCTTGGACATCACTGACATCCTGTGCCTCGGAAAGCACGTAAAGCCGTTGGTCCCGGTTGTCATACATAGAACTTTGACAGTCGTTACGTTACGGATAAACCAGAAAAATTCGACCAGTCTTACCAAGCGGTATCGTGTCGCCTAGTTACTGGGTTGTGAAGATCAGGTAAGCAGTCGCTTCACGTAAAACACCGGTATCCAGCTGAATCCGGTTAGGCTGGAAGCCGACCCCAACACAGTTGGGAAAAGGCTAGGGAGATGATGATGTATAGAAGTATAGATGAGTAAGTACGGACTTTCTAGTCCATATGAAACACTCTTCTGGAATAGGCGACTAAACTAACTATTAACTGGTTGATGTACCAAAGTGCCTTTTTATGGTCTAATGGAAAGAAGAACTATTTCACCTTTGACGGGCTTGTTAGCCTAGTGGTTATATAGTGACCCCACAGAATAGAGAAAGAGTCTATTCCTCTGTTCTGTGAGTGACCCCGACTGTTAAGCCGGAGGTCGTGGGTTCGATTCCCACCCAGGACAAACTTTGCGTGATGAGCATGATTGTTTGTTCTGTGTCTGGGTGTAATTTATCTATAACAAGCTGCCTCCTGCGGTTTCACCCGCGCAAAAATGTTAAGGGTGAACAACCCTTATCACTTAGGGGTATGAAAAATAGATAGTAGCCGATTCTCAGACCTACTGAATATGCATATAAAATTTTGTAAAAATCGGTAAAGCCGTTTCGAAGGAGTAAGGTAACTATAACATTGTGACACGGGAATTTTATATATTAGAAGATATACTGTATGTTTCTAAAAATAATAAAATATGTATGTTTATCAGTTATATGGTTATAGTACAAGCCCTGCTTAGTTTGGGATCAGATGGCAGTGTGAGGGTTGTCTACTAGCTTTTGCCCGCGACTTCGTCCGCGTGGAATAATAGTTCCCGTTTACGGGGGATTTTCGGGATGAAAACTATCCTATGTCCGTTCTCGGGTTCCAGACTATATCTGTACCAAATTTCATTCAAATTGGTTCAGTGGTTTAGGCGTGAAGAATAGACAGAGTTACTTTCGCATAAATAATATTACTAGCGACCCGCCCCAGCTTCGCACGGGTGTTACAAATCTTTGAAAACCCGGCTTTTCTCTTCTATATTATGCATGTATTATATATATAAACTTTTATAAGAATCACTCTATCTATTAAAAAAACGAATCAACATCCGTTGCGTAGGTTTAGAGATCTAAGCATACATAGGGACAGACGGCGGATAGCGACTTTGTTTTATACTATGCAGTGATAGTATATAGTAAATTATAGTATGGATAGTAAGGAAGTATGGATTTATTTTTACTTTAACTTTTGGTTTTAGATAAACAACACGACACACCGCCTGTGACGAAGTCACCTTTCACATTCGGTTATCACGAAGGCGATCTCTTGTCTATACGAATATGTTTAAAGAATGAAGTTCCACAAGTGTCCACGAAAGTATATTTAGAATATGCCTCTGGTAAGTTTATCTAACAATGGTACTGATTCTCAAATTGGTCAGAAGCCAGAAAGTCTGACCAGTCTAACCATGGGGTATCGTGTCCCCTAGTTACTGGGTTGTGGAGGTCTGATAGGCAGTCGCTTCACGTAAAACACTGGTATCCAGCTGAATCCGGTTAGGCTGGAAGCCGACCCCAACATAGTTGAGAAAAGGCTAGGGAGATGATGATGAATGGTACTGATTCTCATGTTTTTAAGTTAAAGTATGTCTTTCTCTTTCCATTGCATTAAGAAAAGGACAGAGGGCCTAGACAAGCGGCATGGTAGAATAAATAACGAAAACGAATAGATTGTCAAATGTATCGAATTGACATAAGCTTTCGCTAAACAATTTGTCATCTCCATACATTTGACAATCTATTCGTTTTCGCTATCTATTCTACAATGCCACTTGTCTTGCAGGCTAGATTAGGTCCATTAACCTTTCGACGACCAAACGACAGCCGGCTGTCGCGCTGCTATTTTCTTTCTATTGTGTCTGAAATCATGTGAGTTCGTTAAAACTATCTATATATTTGGAAGAGAAAACAGATAATATTCATCATCTCCCTAGCCTTTTTCCTAGCTAAATCCGGATTTAGCTGGATTGGACTAGTGTTTTACGTGGAGCGACTGCCTATCAGACCTCCACAACCCAGTAACTGGGCAACACGATACCCTTTGGTTAGACTGGTTAGACTTTCTGGCTTCTGACTACCCGTAACGACTGTCAAAGTTCTACGAATGACAACCGGGACCAACGGCTTTACGTGCGCACGGAGGCACGAGATTACCAAGATAAACTTTAGAACGTACATATGAATTGAAAAAGTCACATTGGTACTTGCCCGGATTCGAACCCGCACCCTCTTACACGAGAGGCGGGCGCCTTATCCACTGGGCCATCACGACACTCAACATCAGAAAACATTTAATATTATTAGCCACAATAGGATTTACTTACACACACTCGACAATCGACGTGTTTAATTTATTAATAAACAGCTACAATATACATATTTTCCAATAATAAGAGAGGATTCAAGATTTACAATATTGCAGCCCACTGCATTATCCACATATTAATAAAAAAGATTGTTGGCAATACATGCCGCTGGAGATAAAACTATATAAAAAAAATGTGTACAAGTTATGTTTGCTAAAATTTACATAACATCAAAATTACGAAAACAAGCAAGAACATGCAATTCTAAAATAATATATTAAATTAATTAAATTATAATTAAATTAAATAAAATTCTACATTAAATTCAGTATAGAAGCCTATGCGTATGTTCGTATGTATACCATGCTTAAATAAATAAATTGTTTTACAAAATTGTGTTCACGTATCGGACGCTAATTATTTCCCTAATTAAAAGCTTTATGCTTTCATTGTAAGTAGTACGTTAAAATGTGGGTACTTACCACTCCTATGATATACAGGGTTATTGGTAAAACACCGACATCCTCTCAGGACTATGTTACTAACATCATAATCAACAACTTTTGTTCTACGACATTTTAAAAATTATCATATTTTAGTTCATTACATTTTCATACATAAATAAAAATATTTAAATTGAACACTCTAAATGTGACGAAGTCTGAGTAGCATACGAGGACAGGACAGTGCGCGGCTAGCGTAGGTATGTTGTTACGGCACAATACAGAGTTGAAATGTGTTAGATAGGACAACGAAATCTTGAAGATTTGTTTTTGGTAAATGTATAACATTTTGTAAAAAATCATAGAACAAAAGTTGTTGTTTATGATGATAGTAACATAGTCCTGAGAGAATGTCGGTGTTTTACCAATAACCCTGTATACGCGCCGCACCATGAATCTGTCTGTTGAATGAAATTCATAAATGTGGCATATGCTGAGCTGGACTCCCATTTGACGCAATCATGAGACACACACCGCCCAGTAGTAATCGACCGACATAAATGTTAAGCTGTCTTTGGTCAATTTCTTTTTTTTTTAATTAGAACCATATCACCGACACGCTAAGTAATAAAATTTCGTGTTGTCACGTCCGGTGGTGTCGAATTAATTTGCACAGCTTGTATAGTTTTGTATGCTTTTTTTTCTCTTTCTCCTTTTTTATTATGTTTTTGTCCATTGCCTGTATTGTGTCTTATGTTGCGCTAAATAAACGTATCATCTATCTATCTATCTATCTATAATTGCAGGTAACAAAATAATGAGGGATGAAATTAAGAATGCAACAGGTGAAACTTATTATATGATCCGACGTCTTTTAAAATACTCCAAAAATGTGACTGGAATACCGCAAGAGATTAATAAAATGCCTTGTAAGTGAAAACATATTATAGGGTGGCTGGTAATTAGTGTACGATACGTGTTACGTATGTAAAATAAATGTGTGTTTTTGTAAAGAAAAATAAATGACATCGAGAAATATTGTATGTTGAATCGCTGGCATTGCAACCTCCAAGTTTTAACCTCTAGCTACAACACCGCAAGTATCCCGACATTATTTATTCAACTGCACAGGAGTGCAAGTCAGTCGTCTTTAGAACTCTTTGGGAGCGGTCGCGCGCGATTTGACGTACAAGGCTCTCGAAACTGATCTATATATCGTCTTTCACTTTTCAATATATTCCCAACTAAACGCGCAACGCGTGCTGTGTGCAACAATACTTAAACACGTGATTCTGCTCATGATAACCAACAACTTTTACTATTGGAACAAACCTCGAAATCGCAAAAAACCAGCTATTCAGTACATTTATGTTTGCCTAATGTACTGAACAACTGATATTGTTTTCGCGATTTAGACTTTGCTCCCATAATAAAAAATGTTTGTTATCATGAGCACAATCACGTGTTTAAGTATCGTACACTAATTACCAGTCACCCTATATATTTTTAATCAACTTAAAAAAAGGGATTTCTAAATTCGATTAGTTATTTTTATGTGTGTACACCGTTTGTAAGTACGTTCATATTACGTATAAGGTCATAGCTCCTTAGAGCCACCCGGCAGCCACTCCGCACCGACTCGCCTTATAACCGAGGCAATCCGGTGGCGCTACGGAGTTGATATAGTGAGCGCATGCCCATACAAGTCCATATAAAGAATACTAGCCGCAGGAGGCGAGTCGGTGCGGAGTGGTTGCCGGGTGGCTCTAATGAGCTATGACCATTGAGCTGCGTCCCTGTCGGCGAGGAGGTTTGTCGACGTAAAGTCCCGTCGGAGTAAAGTCTTGTCGGCGTAGTGGCCTTCGGCGTAAAGTCGGACTCCATATAATTATAGCATTTAAAGGTTAAATATCTATATTATATAAAAAATATACCTATATATAAATAGTTGCCCCCCTATATCAGGAACAGGGTCCAAGCTACCGGTGGTCAGAGCTCCTGAGAGAGAAACCTAAAAATTCGAGCTGTGTTCAGTAGTACCTTCTGAATCGTTTGATTTATTACATCTATTTTATTACTGCAACATTTTTAATAACTTTTTAGATCTTTCTCTGTAGTGATATTTTAATTTACATTTTTTTTATACATTATGGTTTATTCCATGTTCATTGGCTAATATTTTCACAGATAACGACATTTGCATAAAAGATGGCTGGTGTATAATTGAAGTGGATTTAAACGACGTGTGCGCAGGTAAGTCAGTCGCCATGGAAGCTAACCAACTGACAGCATATCTGTGTCCTACTATTTGACCCAATATTTGAAAACTTTGACGGTTTTTGTATGGGAAATGTGTCAAAAGTTTGACGTTACACGTCAAAAATCAATTATTGAGACACGATTGTAATAGCAGAGCCCCTGGATACTTACCTACTCTTTACAAAGAACACAACCCTCCAAGTTTTTTGGCTCTAGGCTCAGCGGTATGGGCTGGGCGTTGATATATCCCTGTCATCTTGTGATTCAGGTTTCCATTTTATATATACAACCTTAGTTTTTGTTTTTGCGAAATTCACGTGTCTAATGTTTTTACGTAAAGAATCTATTTACAATATTTTAAAGCTGTATCATGATTTAAATAACCGAAAATCCCAACCCCAGTATCAGATGGTGGTAACTAAGTTTCTGCTTCATGTAATTGCCACCAACTTCCGGAATTGCAGTTGTGTCTTTTGATTCATAAAAAATCATAAGTGGGAATAAATACATACTTTGCCGGCTTTTACTCGTATTTCTGTGACCAGTGTGGAAACCTCAAATAATCTCAAAGAAGCACGTCAACGAATTTCTGTGCCGCATTTGATTTATAAATAATTTGCTCAACAGGACCAGTAAAATCCAGAAAAATCCCAATGATATTATAAGAAAACCAGCCAAGAGCGTGTCAAGCCACGCTCAGTGTAGGGCTCCGTAGTTTCCCGTCCGTCACAATAAGTGTTCCCACTTATGAGTTCAAAAAAAGGCTATTTGTTACGTTGACATACGTACGCAGAAATTATTTTGTACAACCTTTTTGTCTTTTTAGTACAAAAACTGTTCTGTCCATCAAGTTCAAAATAATTTCCTTATAAAGTTCTACTTTTCAGATTTTTTTCATATTTTTTAAACTTATGGTTCAAAAGTTAGCAGGACACATTGTTTTTTACTTTCGGAGCGATTATTTCCGAAATTATCGACATTATCAAAAAATGATCTTAGTAAACCCCTTTTCATTTTTAAATACCTATCCAACAGTATATCACACGTTAGGGCTAAAATTAAAAAAAAAATATCGCTTCCCTCTTTACATATAGGGGGGCTACCCTAATAAAACATTGATATACATATTGTTACCAAATTTCAGCTTTCTAGTGCTAGCGGTCACAGAGATTAAGCGAGAACGGACAGACAGACAGACAGACAGACATGGCGAAACTATAAGGGTTCCTAGTTGACTACAGAACCCTAAAAAAAGGTGGTAAATCCTCTTAAAGGTACAACTAACAAACTACAAATGAATGAAAAACGAGAAACGACAACAACTACTAAATTAAGTTAAATTAAATTAAAATTCATTTATTGCAGAAACCAGTCCATATGCATAGATAAATAATACCAAAAATAAAATAACAATTCTTACAGTTCCACATGTCATTAATAATAAAAATAGATAAAAAACACGATATAATAATACATACCTAGTCAATTATCAAATTAAATTTAAAATTATATACATTATAAAATAATAATATTACCAATCCAATAAATAATAAAAATAAAAAACACATCAAATTACAATAAGTCAAATACATTAAATTAAATTAAAATTAAATACACGACACATTATGAAATAAAACAATATATATTATAATATAACATGAACTACCTTAGCCTATATTTGGGTTTGGATCCAGAGTGCTCAACATGCAACCTGGTCCAGTACCGCATTATTGGACAATCCAGATCCAAATCCATCCTCCAGGCGAACAGCTGAAGGTAGCTGTTGGAACTGCCTCGTACGCGGCGCATTAGGGACACAACTCTCTTGCGAATAATCGCCGCAAAACCATCAATGTTTGCGTCCGCAAACATACCCGACGCACTACAGTAGCGAGGTAGCTTCATCAGCGCCCTGAAAGCGTTATTATAGAGGACACGCAGGGTGTCATACGATTTTTTCGTATGCTTGACCCATAGGCTGCACGTGTAAAACGATTGGCAGAAGGCCCTAAACAACGTAGCTTTTACTTCCGCAGTACATCGTGCGAACCTACGAGCCAGCATGTTAGCTCTAACCGTCAAAGCCCTGCGCTCCCTATCTATATCCATGTCATCTACAAGTGACTCGGTGACCCAGTGGCCCAGATACTTGAACTTTGTTACTTTTTTAAGGACACTGCCATTCAGCATGACCTGTGGTACAGTGTCGTAAGTTTTAGACCCCGCTTTAAACACCATAAACTCACTTTTAGTGGCGTTATATCTGAGCCCATGGGCCACCGCATACCGCTCACAGATTGCCATCAATTTTCGAAGGGCACTGATCGATGGACTCAGCAGCACCATGTCATCCGCATAACTGATGTTGTTGACAACAACACCATCAATCGAACATCCAACACCGGTGCTACTGAGTTCCCGAATCAGACGGTCAATATACAAGTTGAAAAGAGACGGTGAGGTTAACCCGCCTTGCCTCACCCCACATTCCAACGGTACTCAGCCGATAGTGACCCCGACCACCGCACATAATTGCTCTGATTGCCGTACCAATACTTAAGGAGACGCACGTACCCAGTAGGAAGACCCGTATCTTCTGACAACTTTTGCCACAACCTGTCATATGCCACAAGATCAAATGCTTTCGATAAATCTAAGAAGCAGGCATAGACAGGTGTGCTTCTGTCAGTGTAGTATCGGACGGTATGCTTGAGATTCAGTATAGCCATTTCTGTTGACAAGCCAGGGCGAAAGCCAAACTGTCCGTCATGAAGCTGTAGATGTTGTCTTAACTGAATATCAATTATACCGTCCAACACTTTAGCAATGACTGTCGCAAGTGAGATAGGTCTGTAGTTACATAATTTAGAGGCGTCTCCCGTCTTGCTCTTTATTATTGGTACAACTATAGTTCTCATCATTGCCTCAGGGAGGTACGAATGCCTTATGCAAAAAGTAAATAACATAGCGAGCACCCTCGACAGATGCCCACCAGCGTGCTGCAAGTGTTCTATGCTGAGTGAGTCATGGCCCGGAGATTTTCCTCGCTTCATGCTTCTGATCACTTTGGCAACTTGTTTTGCAGTGATCCGGTCGGGTGGTGTCCCCATACAAGTACCCCCCACCTCGGCAGCCATCGTCGCGGGTGACAAAGGAGAATGTACCTCAAAGTGTTCCCTGAATAAGTTGGCAATCTGGTCTAAAACATTAAAGGCATAGCTCATTAGAGACACCCGGCAGCCACCCCGCACTGCCTCGACGCACGGCGTCAACTCGTTGTCGATGGGTGGACCAACCGCGGCCAACCAGTGGGCCACCCGCGGCCAACGAGTGAACGCCGAGGCGTCAACGAGTTGACGCCGCTTGGTCCACGAATTTTCGAGTAGTTTGTTAATAAAATTAATCGCGAATCGAGTTGTCACCGAGTGGCCCACCCGCCGACCGCGCGCGAAGGGCTTATAACCGAGGCGATCCGGTGACGCTACGGAGTTGATATAGTGAGCGCATGCCCATACAAATCCATATAAAGAATACTAGCCGCAGGAGGCGAGTCGGTGCGGAGTTGGTGCCGGGTGGCTCTAATGAGCTATGACCTTAATAGGTACTGAAACTACAAAAGTCTGATTTTATTGAAAGATTTTACTGATTTTTTTACCATCTATATAAATATTACCAAACATTTTATCTGGGCACCAATGTTTTAGATGAAGCGACTGTCTATCAGGCCTACACAACCCAGTAACTGGGCGACACGATACCGTTCGGTGCGGTCAGACATTCTGCCTTTTGACTACCCGTAACGACTGTCAAGGTTATACGAATGACAACCGGGACAAACCTACCCGTGCGAGCTAACATGGCACCTGGCTCGAAAACAAACCTCTCCTCGCGACCCCGCGCGGCGCCCCGCTCTCGTCTTACCAGTAGCGTTAGCATCACTATTACATTATACGGCACAAGTTTAACTAAAATGGCGGATGTGCAGAAACAGATTTTCAGGCGTGCACGTAATTTTTTTTTCACAATTTTATTTCAAAGTATTTTGTTTTGTCACGTTTAAAACGTCGTAGTATGTTATGAGAATCGACTAAGCACAAAATAAATGTTATTATTTAAAATACTAAAATAAAATTCAGAAAGGATGAAGCCCGGGCTAGCACAATGTACACCAAACAAAATTATATATTTTTTATTTTTTAAATGGTGTTAGCGTATATCTGTCATCTGTCATAGTGTTAGCCAAAAATCGAACGACTCCTTTTTTGCACTTAGTACTTTAAATGTCACTCATTCAACCCAGGTGCCATGTTCTCGGAATGTCAGTGACGTCCAAGATAAACATTACAATGTAACTACACTCTTATAGGAAAGACGGGCGCCTTAACCACTGAGTCATCACTACCACGATCTAATCCAAAGATTTGTGTCCTGTCTTTTTTCTGTTCTGTCTCCTGCTTGCTATGGAGGGAAGTGGAAATATTTTTTTTCTTACTCCTCCGCAGTTCTTTTCTGATTAATTTTGTTGCGGGATCCAAGGCAGTTGAATCGTTTCTCCGGGACTCGTCGAGCTTTATTGCTTCGGCGCTTTTCTGGCGGACTCCACTGTTGATTCTGGCTTTCAGGAGTTGCAGTGGTTGGGAATAGAGTGGCGGGATTGTCCCTATATAAAAAGATCTAATCCGAACTGAAAATAATAAATAATAATTATATTTTCAGACAGTACTAACTCACAGTCACCGTCATCTACAGTTAACGTATTATTGTACGTGGTACCAGCTGTTATACTGACAATATGTATTATAATATGCATTGTAAGGGGAAAAAAATATTGCCATCGAAATCCACCTCAGATAGAATCAATTGAAATGGCCGCTTACGTGAGTATTCTTTTTAACCCCGCTTTTATTTGTTTCGCTTTCAAAGAAACTGCATTCATAGAAAACTAAACTAAAAAAGATAAATCAATAATAGTTTAAGAAAACTAAAAAACACGCCTTTATAGAAGAGTGCATTATAGATGAGAGACAGTTTAGAGTAAACATTATACCTAATTAGCCGCTCCAAAAAAATAACTTTTTTATATAGGTAACTAGTTTTTGCCCGCGACTTCGTCCAATAACTCCCGATCCCGGGGAATTTCCGGGATAACAACTATCCTATGTCCTTTCCCGGGTCCCAGACTATATCTGTACTAAATTTTATTCAAATCGGTTCAGTGGTTTAGGCGTGAAGAAGGGACAGACACACAGAGTTACTTTCGCATTTATAATATTAGTACGGATATTATCGGAAAAATAACTTTATGGGTTACAAGCTTCTCGCGGTTTCACCCGCGTTACGTTAGGTTTTAGGTTACTGTTTCGCTCCTGTGGGACATAGCGTGATATTATACAAGGTGTATTCTTGGTCTTGCTCAACCAGCTAGGAAATGATTCTACTCATAAAAACAAACAACTTTTATTATAGAACCAACTCGATAATCGCGAAAAAAATATCAGCTGTTTCATACATTATGGTCGGGAGGGCATTGAACTTTTCATAGAAACAGCTGATATTTTTTTCGCGATTTCAGAGTTGGTTCCATAATAAAAGTTGTTGGTTTTCATAGGTAGAATCATCTCCTAGCGGGTTGAGCAAGACCAAAAATACACCTTGTATAGCCAATGTTACTCAGGGATGTACTTAGCTTTTCAATGAGAAAAGATTTTTTTTTTAATCCGTCCAGTAGTTTTTGAGTTTATTTTTTACATACAAAAATACAAATCTTTCCTCTTTATAATATTATTATTATTAGCACAGATAAATAGCAATAGGCAATGCAACACAACAAATAAACAGAAGTCACCGACTTCCGAAATTACAGCAATTATTTCTTTTAAGGCGCTGTCCATAGCAAACACATTGTAAAAGTCTAGATTTTCGTCGCAAAGTTAGCCTCAGCCAGTAGACCTCGAAAAAAAGTTATCGTATCGAAGTTCTCAATTTTTTCAGCGACAACCATCATATTTTTAGGGTTCCGTACCTTAAAAGGTAAAAACGGAAACCTTATAGGATCACTTTGTTGTCCGTCTGTCCGTCCGTCCGTCCGTCCGTCTGTCTGTCAAGACCCTTTTTCTCAGAAACGCGTCGAGATATCAAGCTGAAATTAATATCACATACTCAAGTCTGCTATCTCTCGAAGCAGTGAAAAAATCAAGTTTCTAAATCAACGCAATAAAAAGATACGGTGGTTTATATTGCATATTTGGACATTTACAAGGAAATCAAAACCTATAGGGTACTTCCAATTGACCTAGAATCATGAAATTTGGCAAGGAGCAAGGTCATGTAGCACAAGTAAAGGGAAAACTCCGAAAACCGTAAATTTGTAGTTAGTTCACATCAGGCGTCCGTTTGTCCGTCCGTCTGTCAAGAACCTTTTTCTTAGGAACGCGTCGAGATATCATGCTGAAATTAATATCACATACTCAAATCTGCTATCTCCCAAAGCAATGAAAAAATCGAGTTTCTAAATCAACACAATAAAAAGATACGGCGGTTTATATTGCATATTTAGACATTTTCAAGGGAATCAAAACTCAAAACCTATAGGGTACTTCCCATTGACCTAGAATCATGAAATTTGGCAAGATGCAAGGTCATGTAGCACAAGTAAAGGGAAAACTCCAAAAACCGTAAATTTAAAGTTAATTCACATCCGTCCGTCCTCCCGTTCGTCCGTCTATCAAGACCCTTTTTGTCAGAAACGCGTCGAGATATCAAGCTGAAATTAATATCAAATACTCGGGTCTGCTATCTCTTAAAGCAGTAAAAAAATCATCAAGTGTCTAAATCAACGCAATAAAAAGATACGGCGGTTTATATTGCATATTTAGACATTTTCAAGGAAATCAAAATCTATAGGGTACTTTCCATTGACCAAGAATCATGAAATTGGGCAAGAAGCAAGGTCATGTATCACAAGTAAAAGAAAAACTCCGAAAACCGTAAATTTGTAGTTATTTCATAAAAAAAAATAACGGAAGCCTCGTTGCGCGAGTCCAACTCGCACTTAGCCGGTTTTTTACACAATTTTTTATATAGTGTATAGTCTAATATATAAAGAAAAGACTTACACAAAAACAATTCACAAACGTGGTCTAGTACAACGAAAAAAAATGTTCAAAAAGACCTCGAAAAAAAGTTATCGTCACGAAGTTCTCAATTTTTTCAGCGACAACCATCATATTTTTTATATCTATAACAAAGAAAATTATATAACTAAAGACATATACCTAAAAATTTAAAAAAAACACAGAACTGTATTTATTTAAATATTCAAATAAAACTGCAAAATTGCTTACATTTTTGCGGATTTGCTAAAATATTTTCGACCTTATTTCTATTATCCTTATTCGATGCACCACCGCGAATAGCTACTTACCGCGGCTTAAAAGTAGTAACAATTTTTTTTTGTGAAAAAGAACCGCCTAAAAACCACAAAGTCGAAAGTTCGTGACTTCCGTTTTGTGTTGCCACCTTCTTCCGAAAATTTTAACATTGCAGTTTTTAAGGCTTACAATTACTGTTTCTTTTTTCACTAACTTAATAATAACAATGGTTTTCTTTTTCTAGTCTACCAGAAACGAGATTGTGTATGCGGACCTCAGATTCGCCCAAACGGCCAGTCAACCACCAAGACGCATTGAAGAGTCGCCGTATGCTGAAATAATTGGAGTATTAAAACCTGACTGTAAACCAAGATGATACAAGGGTCTCTTGGCAAAAAGTCTGATCAACTCTTCGAGAAACTATCCTTCAATGACTGAGGCAAGAGTTAGCTTTGAAACTGGTTTTGGGACATCTCGCCCACAAAAAAACCAGATAAATCTGCAAACCATTAAGTCAAATGACAAGTATTTAAACAGCATATTACTTTTCAGGCGAATATACCGCGCTATAATATCACGCTTATGAAGCTTCAGCAATGTCAGTGATTCCAGTATTGCCCACTCAATACTTCCGCCCCGTTAAAAAGAAATAAAAGATGTTTTTCCATTATAAAAGCTTTTTATTCGTGTAAATTCTTGGCCGAGACGTTGGGTTTTTTTTTCTTTGATGATGGGAAATCGTCAAATGACTTCTCCTGCCCACCTTTACTGACTAAAACCCCCCCTTGTTCCTTCGGTTGCTGGTTGCCCTTTATGTTCAGGGCCGTGGTAACTATTAGAATTATTCTGCTACCCCGGCAGGCATTGGCCCTAGAGGCCCCCCGTCACAGACGTCGGGTTACATCTTAGTTGAGCTAAACTATTACCGACTAATGCTTGCACAAGCGATAGGTTTATTCAAATTTGTTTGCTTCTCTCGTCAGGTAAGCTTCAATCAATAACCCTCGCATCATCTGGCTATTTCTAATGTTGTGGCGACATCTATTACCTAACATGTAAACTACAACTGACGATGCAACATCGCGATATAAGAGACATTGGTGCTGATTCTCTTATGTTATGCACAAACTAACGTAAATTTAAGTTAAGTGCATCTTTCTCTTTTCATTTCATAAAGAAAAGGACAGAAGATACATTTTAGTTTAATCCTGTCAAATTAGACAGCGCCTGACGAAAATTGACGTATTTTTGGACGCCATGTTTTTAATTTGCGTCTAAATTATCTATGGAATGTCTAAATTTGACAGGACTTAACTAATATTTGATCTTCTGTCCTTTTCTTAATTAAACGGAAAGAGAGAGTGCACTAAACTTAAATTTACTTTAGTTTGTGCACAAGAGAATCGGCACCATTAGCATAGTACAAAATCCCGACTAGAACCGTCGGGCAGTAGCCGAAACGGCTAGCACTCAGCGTGATGTATTATAGTAATATAGCTCTTACATCACCCACGGAAGCGAAGCAGTGACAGAAAATCTAAGATAATGCGCGGGTAACCGCGGGGAATAGTTAGTTTTATATAGTTACACCGTGTTAGGTAAGACGAGGGACATATTGAAGGACGCTATTCAGTACTCGAGTCTTATTCCAAAATATGTAAAAAAACAATACCTCGATATTGTACCAATTGCGTCATAAAATCAATAAATTGTTGACACACGCGCTAGACATCCATCGAAAGAAGAATGGATCATACTTACTTCACTCTCTTATCATAGGTTAGGTTAGGTTAGTAAATTGTTGACACACGCGCTAGACATCCATCGAAAGAAGAATGGATCATACTTACTTCACTCTCTTATCATAGGTTAGGTTAGGTTAGTAAATTGTTGACACACGCGCTAGACATCCATCGAAAGAAGAATGGATCATACTTACTTCACTCTCTTATCATAGGTTAGGTTAGGTTAGTAAATTGTTGACACACGCGCTAGACATCCATCGAAAGAAGAATGGATCATACTTACTTCACTCTCTTATCATAGGTTAGGTTAGGTTAGTAAATTGTTGACACACGCGCTAGACATCCATCAAAAGAAGAATGGATCATACTTACTTCACTCTCTTTATCATAGGTTAGTGACCCACAGCAACGGTCGCCTGGAGGACACGGTCTAGCACACGGTGGAGGTGTGCCGCGCATGGGCGGACCATAGACGTGTCCTCGTAGAGGCGATCGGCGGCGGTCACCTCTCGCGCCCAGCGCTGGTTCAGGCCATGCTGCGGGGCGAGACGGAATGGGATGCCGTCGCCTCCTTCTGCGAAGCAGTTATGCTAGTGAAGGAAGCGGCGGCGCGCGAGAGGCAACGACGAGCCTCTCGCCCCGGACAAAGACCCAGGCGAAGACGTCGAGAGTCGCAAGACGACTACCGGCCACCGTAGGCGCGGTTCTGCGGATGGCGAGCGATGGGTAGCTCGCCACCCGGCTAGGACCCAGGACCGCGTCGACGGCGCGTTAGTGTTCCACGCGCGCCTCAAAGAGAAGGAATCGGCACAGGAAGGGGCCTAACAGGGCCAACGCCTGCCGGGGTTGCGGAATGTGTATAGTAGTCACCGTGACCCTGGAACGTAAAGGGCAATCGAAGGAACATGAGTGGGTTTTAGTCAGTAAGAGTCTGACACGCCCTCCCGCCGCACCCAGGACGGGAGCAGTCATTAGATGATTTCCCACTCACCAAAAAAAAAACAAAAGGTTAGTGACCCAACGCCAACGCCAGGGAATGTGTCCTTTTTAAGACTTTGAGAGCCTTATCGCGATAATTCAAGTTCGATTTTCTTTACGATTTTATATTGTTTTATTGGTACCGATTCCCTTGGTCACAAACTACACTAAATTTAAGTTAAATGCATCTTTCTCTTTCCGTTTCCATTTTTTTTAGAAAAGGACAGAAGATACAATTTTGTTTAATCCTGTCGAATTAGACAGCACCGGAAGAAAATTTACGTATATTTAGACGCCATGTTTTTAAAATGCGTCTAATTTATCTATGGAGTGTCTAAATTTGACAGGACTTAACTAATATTTTATCTTCTGTCCTTTTCTTTAAGAAATGGAAAGAGAAAAATGCATTTAACTTAAATTTAGTTAAGTTTGTGAACAAGAAAATCGGCGCCATTATTATACAACATATACAACGAAATAAAACAACTAAGCCCACAGTATACAACATATTAAAAAAAAGCAATTATATAAGAATAACCTCAGCACCGCACACTTGTTGTCTTAAATCATATTTATTTAAAAGAATTAACTGGCCGAACACTGACTCTTAAAATACAGGTTTATCCTATAAGTTTAAGAGGCAGGGTTATAAACTTGATTTGTACAGATTTAACAACAACTGTTTTATATAATAAGTACCTATACTATCTGTAATTTTTGTGAATAAACATTTTATTTATTTTATTATAATAAAATTAAATTAATAAAACTAGAATTAAAATAAAATGGCATCAAAAACTCCTCCGCATCGCTGTCAACCGGTAAAGTGCCCAAGAGGCTATCAGCATTGCCACGTTGGATGGCAACGCTAAGCCTCTGGCCAACATAAAAGGCCAGCCTTTGGGTCACGAGAAGAGTCAACTAGTCTTTTTGACAGGTCTTTAAAAATAAGGTGGGCACTCGGACCCCATGGCCCAAGGGTTTTTTTTTATTTATTATTTATACCTTTTAATCGCAGTAGGTGGAATGTTTAAGGATGTTGAAGACACACATAATGTTAATATGGATAATATTCGGGAACTCCTGTATCCGAGCTTAAGGAAACCAAAAATTTTATTTTATTTTATTTATTTAGGTTCACCAACAATTGCTTACATCAATACTTATAATTAATACATGCTGAAAATAATAATAAATGTACAGTTATCCAAAATGTTTTACTCACTTATGATTTGACGCGTGTATATTTCATCACCCTAAGGTAGACTGGTAGAAAATGCCTAAGGCATTAAGTCCGCCTCTGTACGGTGTTAGTACATAAAGTTTAAATAAATAAATAAATAAATATTTGGGTCTGTGTTAATAACATGAATATCATCATCTCCCTAGCCTTTTTCCCAACCGTGTTAGGGTCGGCTGCCAGCCTAACCGGATTCAGCTAGATACTGGTGTTTTACGTGGAGCGACTGCCTATCTGACCTCTACAACCCAGTAACTGGGCGACACGATACCTCTTGGTTAGACTGGTCAGAGTTTCTGGCTAACCAGTAACGAATGTCAAAGTTCTACGAATGACAGCCGCGACCAACGGCTTTACGTGCTTTCCGAGGCACGGGATGTCAGTGAAGTCGAAGATAAACTTTAGAAAGTACATATGAATTGAAAAAGTCACATTGGTACTTGCCCGGTATCAAATATAGCATTCAAAATAGGTACTTATTAATATGGGAAATATATTATTATTATGTGTCATTATGGTTTTGATAACTACGTTTTCCAATTTAAAACAAGGACGGTGAATTTAAAGTTGCTGTGTTTATCCTGGTTTCTCACTAGCCGTAATAGGTCATAACATTCGCATGTATACACAGTTCATGTAAGGGCCAAAAAAATATTTATCTAGATATTAGCCCATGCAAGATCGATACAAGTCAAATTCCCGTGAATTTCTGGGACTATCAGTACCCGGTGAAGAATGGCTCATATTCAAATTACTGTAAAATTAGATTTTTAGTTGCTTTGTAATCAATAAATAGTTAGGCAATTGAGTTGCTTACTTAATGACGTCATAAGGTTACATAGTATGTAAGAATCTCGTTTTGACAGCTCATAAAAAGTACGTCAATCGATGATGGTGTAAAACACCGTATTCCCAAATTCGTTAGTTTGTGGCGACATTTATCAGTGAATTTGTAAACTACAATCCTACATCGCGATATAAGAGACTAGTTTCTGCCCGCGGCTTCGCTCGCGTTAGAAAGAGACAAAAAGTAGCCTATGTTACTCTCCATCCCTTCAACTATCTCCACTTAAAAAATCACGTCAATCCGTCGCTCCGTTTTGCCGTGAAAGAAAGACAAACAGACAGACAGACAGACAGACAGACACACTTTCCCATTTATAATATTAGTATGGATATGAAAGACAGCAACAATTTATTCGTGCTAAATTGCTAAAGTTTTACAGCAAAAAAACTTAAATAATGTAGGTATTATAATAAAACTTATTGCACGAAAAGGCTAGCGCTCAGGATAATGCCGCATGCCGGGCCCGTACACAGGTACGAGTCCACGGCGCTGGTTTTCAGCGCTAGCCGAGGGCGTGTTTACTGTCTCAGAACAATGGAGAACTTAGTTGCTCAATTGTTATCAGCGACATTAGCACATGTACAAAAATCCCGACTAGAACCGTCGGGCAGTAGCCCACCAGACACGACACCCGTCTGGTCGGAGGAACCTCCCTTTTCAACGGAGAATGAGGGACTTTACACTCTGTTCCTCATACCTCCAAAACTTTCCCATTAAAAATGCCTTTGTAAATGAGTTAATACTAGCTGCCCTGTGGGATTTTTGAGAAAAAAACTATGTTCTTTTTCAGCCTATGGCTTACTTGAATTAGATTTTATTTAAATCGGTGTAGTTTTTGCGTGAAAGACAGACAAAGAAACAGACACACACAGTTTCCCATTTATAATATTAGTATGGATATAAATGTGGATATATAGACAACTATGGCTAGCTAGCTTTTATTGCATTGTCAACAATATTTAGGTAATTTTTACACTTATAAGGAAAACCACTTATACAGTAAATAAATAAAAAATACTACACTTATAAAGTAAAGTCCAGTACTGGTGTCCATCCAAAAATTACGAACTGGGAAAAATAAGCCAAGTTTAAAAAAAAATCATAAGCAACAATTTTGTCGGAACGGTAGATGAACGAGGGCGTAAAGAGCTTCTCTCTTATGTATGAGGTTGAAAATTCAAAATTATGGAATTATCAAATTAACTTTTTTCAATTCAAGTAATACCTAATGAAAGTCGTCAAGTTTATCTATTTATTTAAAAGTAAAAAAAGTTAAAAAATTATGTGTATAATATATATTTGTAAGTAGGTTTACTACCTTTTTTAACAAGTAGAATCAAATTAAATTATTGTGCTACTGGAAAGTTGCTGGTATTTATAGCACAGGATATCCTATTTTAAGTACCTACCAGCAGATCATTATAATTGAGAATTTTGTACCTACTAAGTGTTACTGATACTATGTACCTACCTACTTGTATTTGTGTGTCAATAAATAAATTTTTATTATAATTATTTTATCGGCCATTCTGCAGGACCCTGTTGTAAGAATACTGGACCTTCAATCCACCGGCTCTCTAGCAACTGCTTTGCATCGCAGCATCGTGACGGCAGATCAGCCCAGTTGAGAGATCCTGGAATATGAGACCAATTTCCTGTTGTAGTATATCCTTATATTATTATTATTATCTATGTAATAGATGTAAGTAACGTGAATAAAGTATCAAAAATACGCCTTGTAGTAGTTGTAGTGCCTTCTGTATGAGACACTATACGTCCTTCAACTGCAGTGGGATAAGTCAAAGAAAAATCTTTGTTGCAGAACCCAATACAATAAATGATACATTTCTGAATGTCATTTGAATGCTCTAGTTAATTGTGCATGTGTGTTAATTGTGGGATATAGGCTGGTATTTAAAGAGACAATTATCACACATTATTTCAAAATTCAATTCAAAATTCAAAGCATTTATTTCACTTAGACCATTTACAGGTACTTATGAATTGTCAAAGAGTTGGTCGGTTAGTCAGAAAAGAAAAGTGACGCTAATTGCCTGTTCCAAAACGTAGATCTCTATGGGGAAGAACAGGCAAGAAACTCCTCGGACACTCTTTTCAAAAAAATCATGTTTTACAAAATCTTGGTTACATTTTCTTTTTGTTGCTTCTACATGTGAAAACAATGTAAGTATGTAAAAAAAATAAACAAATACAAAATTAGAATAAAAAGTCAAATATAAAAAGTCATGGCAGTTAAGAGATAACCCATCTCAACTGACAGCGCCCGTTCACGAGCATGACGCGTGGCATCAGCACCATTTAGCTCAACCATTTTGAAGGGACCTTTACACTTCTATCACATATACATATAAGTAGTAGTTAATTAAGAACTTTCTTTAAAAACAGATGTCTTGTATTGCCACTTCCAAATTTGATCTATAGTGATTCATAATTAAAAAGAATACGAATAATTATATTCCTTCTTCTCCTGGAGATTTCCCAACAGACGAAAGGTTATTTATAAACTTTTTATATCTTCTTCTTTCGCTAGTTCTTAATTTTAACTAAAGTATTTTCGAGAAGTATTGCAAATCTGAGCTTGGCTGTCACACTACCGTGTACCTAATTTGTATTTACCTATGTATTTATAAATAAAAATGGAAATCCATAATAATCATTAGTTATACATCAATATTTGTACATAAAGGAAGGAAATAATCATTTAAAACATACATTTTGTCAAATAACTTCATGTAACATAGAATTCACAGTTTATTTTGACAAAAACTATTAAATGATTAAGTGTTGACAGAAAACTCTCGATCATGTTATTATTAATTTGTAAAGTTTTAATAATTACATATGTGTCTGCGTTGGACGTGAATATTTATAAAGGAGTAAAATATAACGGTCCCGGTAAGTTGGTAATTACCTTATATCATTACAAATTACCTTTCAACGAGCAAACGACAGCCGGCTGTCGGGCTGCTATTGTCTTTCTATTGTGTCTCGAATCATGTATGATCGAAGATTTAATAAATCATGTCTATAATAACACCTGGTTTATTGGGATCTCAAGGGACCAAGTAATATTGGCGGCGGCGACCTCTCGCGCCGGCCCTGGTTCAAGCCATGGTCCGGGGAGAGAGGAAATGGGACGCCGTCACCTCCTTCAGCAGTGATACTAGCGAAGGAGGCGGTGGAACGTGAGAGGGAGAGGACCTCTCATCCCAGATCTTCCTCAGAATATCAGGGCGGTGACCTGTAGGTTCACGTTCAAGGAAATTGGCAGACTCATCAAACATTCAATGTGTTTTATTTCTTTTTCTATCATTTTTATCCTATAAATTGCGTATGTATGAATTTATTATTATAATTCATTCTTATTCAACTTTAATCTTTGCACCTGCCAAGTTTTGTCTCTGCATCACCCTAAGGTCATCAAGCATTTTCTGCCAGCCTGGCAGAAGACGCCTAAGGCTAAAAACGGAAATCCCATCCTAATTAGATCTGAGGGCCTAGCCAAGTGGCATTGTAGAATAGAAAACGAAAACGAATAGATTGTCAAATGCATGGAATCGACATAAGTTTTCGCTAAACAATTTGTCATCTCCATACATTTGACAATCGTTTTCGTTTCGCTATCTATTCTATTCTACAATGCCACTTGTCTAGGGGGGCTGTAGTTTTTTAGATAATCGCGAACTGTCATACAGGCGGGACGAATACAGAACACTATTTTTTAAGACGATTTATAAATCATGTCTTTTTATTTGCAGACAGCCGTGTACGCTCCCTACTACATACAAAAACGACATATAGCTTTGAATATCATAGGACTGATAGACTAAAAATGAATATTTTTTTGAATAATAAAAGACCTGATATACATTCAATTATTCATTTAACCAAGGGTAAGTTTTTGGTTTCTTTCAGAAAAAAAGCAACTGGCGACTGTTCTACGTAATATTTTGTAATATGTCTGTCGCAGTCATCTAGTTGAATCAGTTATTTGATTGTATGACTAGCGCGTTCATTTAATAGCAACATTTAATTGAATGACTAGGCCGAAAGCTGATTAAACAAGCGTCACTCAACGTCTAACTAGATAGCTGATTGAAGCATAGCCCTTTGAACAGAGCGGACGTAATATCAGTCAGGTGATTGTAATTTAGTTCATTTTTTTTTCACTGCGGCGTTAGTAGTCACCAAAACAAATATTGCGTAAAATAGCTCGCGCAGACAGCACTGTTTTGATATTATTTTCATTAAATTTACTTTAAAGTGACTTATTCTTGATAAAATAGTGTGACAGCATGGATTTACCTATTGACACGCCGCCGGCGCCGGATAGTTTTTTTTTAAATTAAAATCATAATAAAGTGTGTCACGTCATGTGCTCATTTTTGTTATGTACAAGAAGTTAAGTTTTTAAGTTGCGAACTTATGGTCACCCTAAACAAACATTACAAAGTCGACTATATCCCATTAAACGACAATGCTAAATGACGTTCTTTCAAGTCGTTGAACGTTACATTAAACAACTTGACGAGTTGTCGTTCAGTCATTCAATTAAATGTCGTCATTCAATGAACGCGCTAGTCATACAATCAAATAGCTGATTCAACCAGATGACTGCGACATGTCTATGGCTTACAGGTGTTGGTTCTAAATCAGTAGCCTGATTCACGTTAAATCAAACAAACCAAATATTGGTGCCGATAACCTTTCACAAACTAGACTAAAATTAAGTTCAATGCATCTTTTTCTTTCCATTCTATTAAGAAAAGGACAGAAGATATCATATTAGTTTGGTCCTGTCAAATTAAGACGAACTATAAATAATTTAGACGCTGTTAAAAACATGGCGACTAGAAATACGTCGAATTACTTCAGGCGCTGGCTGATTTGACAGGACTGAACTAAAATGTATCTTCTGTCCTTTTCTTAATGAAATGGAAAGAGAAAGATGCACTTCACTTTTTGTTTAGTTTGTGAACAAGAGAATCAGCACCAATGTCGGTTTAAAATAAAACCAAACACGAAATTACTACACGACACGTATATTTTTTTATAATTCCCATCAAAATAGGTAGACAAAGTAAACTTTTAGATATAACTATCAAACATCACATGTATTTATTAATTATTAGGAACTTTTAGTATTTTGTGATTTTTTCGGACCCTAAGGTAATTTCTTTTTTTAAATTTTCAGGTAACTCCAGCGAGCGGTTAAGAGCTACACCATGTAAACAAGGAGACTGTTTCGTAATACATTTTAAATTAAATTACAAATCATTTTTGATGGATTTGGAATTATGTACCTCCTCGAAATTGTGTGCTACACACAGGATTGTGTCAGCAAATGAGTTGCCATCTTACCCGAGAGAGAGCTATGGTACATGTAAGTAAACGTTTTATACAACGTGGCAAGTGAGAGGAGGGACATATTAGGCCCGAGTCACACCGGAATGGCAGCGGCCGCCCGCGGCGCCGCGAGGCCGTCAGCGGCCGCCAGCGGCGCTAGAAACAAGAGGCGCGCGGCCGTTCGCGGCGCCGCGGGCGGCCGCTGGCAGCCTCGCGACCTTTTCAAGCTTTTCAAGCGGTACTAGTCTTTTAAGTATGTAGTTAAAGTTTAAAATTATTTCACACTTAAAGTGCTCGCCGCGTCGCTGCCGGCCGACACGGGCCTTAAGGCCCAAGTCACACCGAAATGGCAGCGGCCGGCAGTGACGCGGCGACGCGGCGAGCACTTTCAGTGTGAAATAATTTTAAACTTTAACTACATACTTCAAAGACCAGTATCGCTTGAAATATAAAATATATAAAATATGCCCCTCGTTTAGCCTGTCACGGATACACCGTAGGTCAATGACAAAATTCTCTTTGTCGTAGGTTAATATAAATAAACAAAAATAATAAAAAAAAGAATGATTTTACGCATAATATGATATTGTTTTCAGATAAAGATCCCATTTGTGTAAACAACGAACATTGTTCAATGGAAATTGACTTACGTGATGAATGTGGAGGTAAGTCATCTAGTTTTAAAAAAATTGCGTATTATAGTATATATTTGATACCATTTACCAATAAATGTAAGAAAAAAATTCTATTTCAACGACCAAGCGACAGCCGGCTGTCGCGCTGCTATTGTCTTTCTATTGTGTCTCGAATCACGTGTGTTAGAAGGTTTAAACCCTTAAAGAAAATCTTATTCATATTGAAAGTACTGTAAAGTTGGATTTTGAGTTGCTTTGAAATTAATGAATAGCTTAGTCAATCGAGTTGCTTGCATATAAGGTGTTATTGCCATGCAAAATCTATGGGAGGATCACGTTTGACAGCTCATAATTTGACGGGCCTCTGGTTATTGATTCTGACTGCTAACACAGATTAATAAATAGTTACTACGTAACTGCTGAGCCGGAGGTCGTAGGCTCGATTCCCACCCAGGACAAACTTTGTGTGATGAGCATGATTGTTTGTTCTGTGCCTGGGTGTATTTATAATATGTATGTATTTATAAATTATATAAATATGTATATCAGTTGTCTGGTTACCATAACACAAGCTCTAAGCAGAGCTTAACTTGGGTCTGATCCCAAGTTAAGCTCGCTCTGCTCTATTGACCGTATGTGATTTGTCCCAGTATATTTAATTTAATTTAACTAAGTTACATATCTACAAGACGCACATTCCCAATGCCTCCAGCTGCTGCACATCTGTGTACGATGATGCCTCCCCCGTCGAGTTACCGCGGACCCTTCGTCGCCATCGACCGACTGATTCAGCTCTTCAATAGGATCTCATTGCCTGACAAACGTGAGTATTGTAAACTAACGATGATGCCTCCCCCGTCGAGTTACCGCAGACCCTTCGTCGCCATCGACCGACTCATGCAGCTCTTCAATAGGATCTCATTGCCTGACAAACGTGAGTATTGTAAACTAACGATGATGCCTCATAGTGCCCCTAAGCGTATACTCCAACTGCTACACTCCGCCCCTAAGGCCCGAGTCACACCGGAATGGCAGCGGCCGGCAGCGGCGCGGCGAGCACCTTCAGTGTGAAATAATTTTAAACTTTAACTACATACATAAAAGACTAGTATCGCTTGAAAAGGGCGCGAGGCCGCCAGCGGCTGCCAGCGGCCGCCCGCAGTGCCACGAGGCCGCCCGCGGCGCCGCGAGCGGCCGCGCGCCTTTCGTTTCTGGCGCCGCGGGCGGCCGCTGCCATTTCGGTGTGACTCGGGCCTAAGACTACCCACTGACCGTGTCTGGCAGTAATTTATTTATAATACGTATGTATTTATAAATTATATAAGTATTTTTATCAGTTATCGGGTTAGCATAGACAAGCTCTGCGTAGTTTGAGATCAGATGGCTGTGTGTGAGCTGTCCCAAGATATTAATTTATTTATTATTTATTTAAAATGTTACAATTCAACGTGATTTAACGCGCACGTACCTTTCGGCAGGGTTACACCTGCCATGGTCACAAGCAGACGGTTCGGCGACACTACTTCGTCGATGAAGATGAAGATAGATTTTCATCTACCCTCAATGTTGACGATTGTCCACTATTAAGCCGCGTACACACTACACTCACTGTGTCCGGTTTTTTTGTCGACTTAAAATCGCGATGCTGAATTTTTGCAATCACTGGATTCCATGTGGCTGACAGTTTGAAACCTTCTTCCCGATTGAAATTCCTGTGTTTTTTAATCTCAATCGCTTCACGCACAACCATTGCCATCAACAGTCATGAACAGTCTGCTTGTGACCATGGCAGGTGTAACTCTGCCGAAACGTCAAGCTTAAAACAAACAAAAGGTACGTGCGCGTTAAATCCCGTTGAACAGTAACATTTTAAATATGAAACGTGAAGTTTGAAGTATAATCTGCCGGGGTTACGGAATGTTTATAGTGGTTACCGTGACCCTGGAACATAAAGGGCAATCGAAGGAACATGAGTGGGTTTTAGTCAGTAAGAGTCTGACACGCCCTCCCGCCGCCACCCAGGACGGGAGCAGTCATTGGATGATTTCCCACTCAACAAAAAATAAAAGTTTGAAGTATAATATTTATTTATTTAAAGTACGTCATTCGATGATTGTGTGATACCGGATTACGACGTGTAAAAGTAATTTTAGCATATTACTCGAGGTAAAAGTTAAGAACATTTTATTTGAATTATTTCAAAAGACCCACAGAGTCGTGTCGTGTCGTGTCAGTGTAGTGTCGTGATGGCCCAGTGGATAAGGCGTCCGCCTCTCGTACAAGAGGTTGTGGGTTCGAATCCGGGCAAGTACCAATGTGACTTTTCAATTCATATGTACTTTCTAAAGTTTATCTTCGACATCACTGACATCCCGTGCCTCGGAAAGCAAGTAAAGCCGTTGGTCCCAGTTGTCATTCGTAGAACTTTGACAGTCGTTACTGGTTAGCCAGAAACTGTAATCAGTCTAACCAAGAGGTATCGTGTCGCCCAGTTACTGGGTTGTGGAGGTCAGATAGGCAGTCGCTCCAAGTAATACACTGGTATCCAGCTGAATCCGGTTAGGCTGGAAGCCGACCCCAACACAGTTTTTCCAACTGGGTTTTTTTATGGATGGGACATCATCAAATTACTTCTCCCGCCCTAGGCGGGGCTTGAGGGAGTGTCAGACTTTTACTGACCAAAACCCACCCTTGTTCCTTCGGTTGCCCTTTATGTTCCGGGGTCGCGGTACTCGCGGTAACTTAGAACTATTACGCAAATGAAATGAAATTACCGCTAATTCGGCTCCGGCGAGTTCTAAATGCTAAGCGATCATGGTTGAGGTAGTATCGCTGAGCTATCAAAGTATATTTTATGAGCTACTAGCTTTTGCCCGCGGCTTCGCTCGCGTTAGAAAGAGACAAAAAGTAGCCTATGTTACTCTCCATCCCTTCCATTATCTCCACTTAAAAATCACGTCAATTCGTCGCTCACTTTCCCATTTATAATATTAAGTATGGATTAAAGTCACCCACTTTAATAGCTCTTAAACTGAAACCATTTTATTTTTTTCCAGATAAGTCGGAACCTACTAGTCTCGGAGATATTAAAGGTAAATTTTATAAATATTATTTTTATTTATGCCATGTTTTTAGCGCGTCTAATTTATCCATGAAGTGTCGTAATTTGACAGGACAAAACAAATATTATCTTATCTTCTGTCCTTTTCTTAATGAAATGGAATGAAAAAGATGCATTGAACATAAAAGTTTAGTTTTAAACAAGGGCATCAGCACTAGTAGACACATATTTTTTGTTTGATTCATTTAATAAAAATATACAAAGATAAAGAGCGTCAAAGTTCCGAAGTAAGGCCGTATACAGAAAAAAACCGGCCAAGAGCGTGTCGGGCCACGCTCAATGTAGGGTTCCGTAGTTTCCCGTCCGTCACAACAAGTGTACCTACTTATAAGTTTTAAAAAAGGCTATTTGTTACGTTGACATACTAAGTACGCAAAAATTATTTTGTACAACCTTTTTCTCTTTTTTTGTACAAAAACTGTTCTTTCTATCAAGTTCAAAATAATTTTCCTAGAAAGTCCTTATAAAGTTCAAGTTTCCAGATTTTTTTCATATTTTTTAGACCTACGGGTCAAAAGTTAGAGGGGGGGGGGGGACGCTTTGATTTTTCCTTTTGGAGCGATTATTTCCGAAATTCTTGACATTATCAAAAAATGATCTTAGTAAACCCCTATTCATTTTTAAATACCTATCCAACAATATATCACACGACAGGGTTGTAATTAAAAAAAAAACCACTTCCCTATTTACATATAGGGGGGCTACCCTAATAAAACATTTTTTTCCAATTTTTATTTTTGCACTTTGTCGGCGTGATTGATATACATATTGGTACCAAATTTCAGCTTTCTAGTGTTAACGGTTACTGAGATTAAGCGAGGACGGACGGACAGACATAGCGAATCTATAAGGGTTCCTAGTTGACTACGGAACCCTAAAAAGCTGGAAACTTATAAGCGCTTCCTGGCGCTTAATTGTCAACGCTGGTAATCCGCGCAGGAAAATATATGAACATCGACAAGCTTCAACACGCGCTGGTCGGCGCTGGGCGTTGCCATAACAACTGCAAGCAAATCATTTCGTCATTTTGCTTAGTATGCTTCAACCTGCTTCCTTTGTGTAGAATGGACCAGCGCTGACAAGCGCCGGTAAGCGCTTATAAGTTTCCAGCTTTCTTTCTGTATACGGCCTAAGAGCTAGTGACGTCACTGTTCTGTAAAAATTCTACCCAGGCGTGACGTCACGCGAAACTTCAACGCACAGTGGTGCTGATTCTCTTGTTCACAAACTTAACTAAATTTAAGTTAAATGCATCTTTCTCTTTCCATTTCCTTAAGAAAAGGACAGAAGATACATTTTAGTTTAATCCTGTCAAATTAGACAGCGCCTGGAGTAAATCGACGTATTTTAAGACGCCATGTTTTTAATCGCGTCTAAATTATCTATGGAATGTCTATATTTGACAGGACTTAACTAGTTAATATTTTATCTTCTGTACTTTTCTTAATTAAATGGAAAGAGAAAGATGCACTTAACTTAAATTTACGTTGGTTTGTGAATAAGAGAATCGGCATCATTATCGTCTTTATTTGTCACGAGAAAAAAGAAAAAATACTATTTTTTTTTTGATAATCTACCTGACGGACAAATTTCTTTTTTGTCGTCGCGCCCATTGCATTCAGGACTATTGAAGCTAAAATTTCCATGTTAACCTAAATTTCAACCATTTTATATTATTTCTAGATAACACGGAACCTACTACTAGTCGCAGAAATATTGAAGGTAAAATTCTAATATTATTTTTATCTATAAGGTAACTGATTAGTTAGCTTGTAACTTCGATAGCTCTTGACGTTCAGCGACAATCTAAAGCGATCAACTTAATTTCAAATTTTATTTATTTCATATTATTGCAATATAAACGAAAACTTAGATTATTGACTTTAACATAACAAGCTGTATCTCAGACGACAACGCTTTTCTCAAGAATATACAATTAAACGCTTACGTGTTCTCATTACTTACAATTATTTCTATAGTTAATTACAATTTATTTTAATTAAATAATTTATTAGTTAAGGGCAATTGAAATAATAAGAATACAAATAAAAAAAATTATAGAATGGATTTAAAATATCTAATATCATATATATAATATTTATTATTTATTTTTATTTATATGCTTCTCTTTTGTTTACACGGAATGTAAATCTGTTGTAGTTTCTTGAGCGAGTAAATAGTCCAAAATAGTTTATCACTACCTCGCGGGGGGACAATAGAAATGACGACTACATCAAAAAATCTCATTCTGTTTATTTCTTCCGTTAAACCGTTCAAAAATACCCGATATACATATTTTTCTGCTTGATCATAATTGTTATACCTTGAACATAATTGTTTGATGCTTAAGGGTTTAGGGGGGGGGGGGGGTTCACAATGTTTGTTATGAAAAAATAATCTCCAATATTATTATACAACAGGGTACCAATTCCACCCTTCTGATTTATTGAATAACATTCAACCACTCAAATCAGTAAAAAATACGGCTTAGGGTCTATACGTCGCCAAAAATCTTAACACCGCGATCTACAAATAACACAAAAATGCACAACGCCATCTAGTGGCGACTTAGTGAACAATTAATCCATATTATTACGTTACCTGCTTTTACATGGTTAAACAATAATAATAAATCGCCTCAAGAGGGTCCACTGAAGCTGAATTTTACATGATCCTATATTAACTTTAACTCAACTATTTTTTTTCAGGTAACACGGAAGCTACTAGTCGCGGACATATTGAAGGTAGAATTCCAATATTTGAATTACAGAAATATCGTTTACACCAACCATACAAATCTACGCCAATTTCTGTACACACGTTCTATAAAACTGCACAAACTAACTGCGCGGTCAGACCGCAACGATAAATCGTTGTCGTGTGTACCGACTATTACAATGTTCCTTAACCTAAATTAAGACTATTTTGTATTTTTTCTAGATAACTCGGAACCTACTAGTCGCGGAGTCATTGACGGTAAAATTCCAATATTATTTTATTTTGGCATTTATTTTAATTTTGGTTAAACTGTACAATTGTGGACGTTAATTTTAGGGGTTATTTGCTTTCGGAGGGGTAAAGGCTAAACCCCAATCCCCCTCAAACCCTCTCTCAAACTACGGAAACGCAAACTTTTTGGGTTAGGTATAATAATTACATGAAGCAGCAATTATTATGAAAGTATGTTACAGGATTGACAAATTAAAAGCCTCTGAAGGTCTCCGGGGCTGCGGGAAGTAAAGTCCTTACTTTAAAGAAGTGTACCCGTTTCTGCAGTTTGGGAGGGGACTTGGGGGTCCCTTCATCGCTACAAACAAAAAAAAACAAAAATTCCTTTACGCTAATTTCCGTACACACGTTCTATAAAACAGATCGTAGCGATAAATCGTTGTCGTGTGTACCGAGCATTGCATTGTCTATAATAACCTAAATTGAAACCTATTTATATTTTTTCTAGAAAACTCGAAGCCAAATCGCGGAGTCATTGAAGGTAAATTCGAACTTTCTTTTTATTTACGAACTAAAATTAAGGGAACTGGTTAGTTGCTATTTAGCACAACAGTACTCCGCCATCGCTTTCTGACATTGTCTACTCACTTCACTCCGGGCCACTTGAGCCCGATTTTCTTCATCTCAGTCGCAACCGACCACTTCAAAATATTCTTTGGACGGCCACGATTTCGTTTCCACTTTAAGTCTTGATCTAACAGCGGGAATGCTATAATTTCTATACTTATCCCTGGTCCTAGTCCTAGACTATTAGCAAGTATGCGAGTGCTACGGGTGATTCTCTTCGTCGCTCGCCAAAAATACACCAGCGACGTCTGAACCAGTAACAAGCAAGGAGAGTATAAATGATTGTTCAAAATCCATAACAATTAACAATACGAAATTTTAAAGCCGCATTATAGAGATATTACCGCTAGTTCGGCTCTCGGCGAGTTCTAAAAGCTAAGCGAGCATAATTGAGCTGGTATCGCTGAGCGAGTAACTTTGAGAGCTCTTAAATTGAAACCATTTTATTTTTTTCTAGATAACTCGGAACCTACTAATCGCGGATATATTGAAGGTAACATTGCAAAATTATTTTTATTTATGAACCTTTTTAATTTTATTTATAAGGTAACAGATTATTAGTTAGCCGGTGACTTTGATAGTTCTTATCACTTACTACTCAGCGACAAACTAAAGGTCATAGCTCATTAGAGCCACCCGGCAGCCACTCCGCACCGCCTCGCCTCCTGCGGCTAGTATTCTTTATATGGACTTGTATGAGCATGCGCTCACTATCTCAACTCCGTAGCGGCAACCGGATCGCCTCGGTTATAAGGTGAGTCGGTGCGGAGTGGCTGCCGGGTGGCTTCATCCCGGCTGTAATGAGCTATGACCTTAATGAAGCGAGTCGCCGGCCAACAGTGTAAAGAATTAGCGATCAACTATGATTTTATGACACAGAATTTAAATCTCTTGTATGTTTCTTAAGCGAGTAAATAGTCGATAGTTTGAAGGTTCCTCGCAGGAGGTCCCACTGAAGCTGAAATTTACATGTTCCTAAATTTAACTTAAATTGCAACCATATTTTTTTTTCTAGATAACTCGGAACCTACCAGTCTCGGAGATGCTAAAGGTAAAATTCCAATATTATTTTTATTTATAAACCTTTTTATTTTGATTTACCTATTGGGTAACTGATTACTTAGTCTTTAACTGCTCGTCGCTCAGCAACAAACTACTGGAGCGAGTCATGCACATGCATCTCTCTTGTTTACACCAAATGCGAAATGTAAATCTATTGTACGTACATACGAAACTGAATTTTACATGTTCCTACATAAATCTAATTTGCAACCATTATATATTTTTTCTAGATAACCCGGAACCTACTAGTCGCGGAGATACTGAAGGTAAATTCCAATTTTATTTATATTTAGGAAGGAACCTTTTTATTAATTTTGAGGTAATTTATTTATCTCTACAGTACTGACTATGCAGTTGCAGAGTTGCCAACCATATTCTAAAAAAGAGTATTGTACTCTATTCCATATAAACGTACTCTATAATTTATAATACTCTTAGTACGCTCAAATACTCTATTTTGTCTAATTGTTCTTTTTAACTTATATCAATTATGTTTATTTACAACGCTTAAAATCGTAGATTATTTTTAAAATTAAAAAGTAATTTTCTGCAAAAATCGGTTCAGCAGTCTGTCAATTTGTCAGTCTGTCAGTCTGTCATCTGTCAGTCTGTCATCTGTCAGTCTGTCAGTCTGTCAGTCTGTCAGTCCGTCAGTTGTCAGTCTGTCAGTCTGTCAGTCTGTCAGTCTGTCAGTCTGTCAGTCTGTCAGTCTGTCAGTCTGTCAGTCTGTCAGTCTGTCAGTCTGTCAGTCTGTCAGTCTGTCAGTCTGTCAGTCTGTCAGTCTGTCAGTCTGTCAGTCTGTCAGTCTGTCAGTCTGTCAGTCTGTCAGTCTGTCAGTCTGTCAGTCTGTCAGTCTGTCAGTCTGTCAGTCTGTCAGTCTGTCAGTCTGTCAGTCTGTCAGTCTGTCAGTCTGTCAGTCTGTCAGTCTGTCTGTCTGTCGCTTCTTCACGCTTAAACCACTGAACCGATTTGAATAAAAATTGGTACAGATATAGTCTGGGACCCGAGAAAGGACATAGGATAGTTTTCATCCCAGAACTCCCCCGGAAACGGGAACTATTATTCCACGCGGACGAAGTCGCGGTCAAAAGCTGGTTTATAATATGTTACTTTTTTTACAGATTCTACCGAACTAGCGCTGACGCCGGCGCCGCAGACTCAAGGGGACACTTTGACCTATGTTATACCATCCGTGATTGGGATTATTATTATATTTATAATTATAGTTTACATAACTGTTAAAAAGCATTGCCATCGAAAACCGAACTTAGTCAACGCAATGGAACAGAATATTGATGTGAGTAGATAAAACATTATTATCATAATAATATTGGTGCTATTTCTTGTGTTCAAAAACTTAACTAAATTTAAGTGAAGTGCATCTTTCTCTTTCCATTTCAGTAAGAAAAGGACATAAGATACATATTAATTTAGTTCTGTCAAATCGACGTATTTTTAACCGACTTCAAAAAAAGGAGGAGGTTTCTCAATTCGACCGTATATATGCTTTTTTTTTAGTGGCCATATTTTTAATCGTGTTTGTGTGGAGTGTCGTAATAGGCGAGACGACAAAAAAAGTATTTAGTCCGTCACATAGATTATCAAAAAATTTGGACACGTATTTTTTCTTTTTTCTCGTAAACGGAGTATGACGACGAAACAGTGTGTTTAAGTTGCGCATGACGTCACGATCTGGTACAATTTTTGCAGGACAGTGACGTCAAAAGCCCCCACTCCGGAACTTTGTTGTTCTTTATCTTTGTATTTTTTTATTAATTTGATCAAGCAAAAAATGCGTGTCCCGTATTTTTGGCCGGTCTATCAGACGGACTAAACAGAATGTCATTTTTTTAATGTTGTTGTCATCCCTATTTAACAATATTAGAGTAATATTTTATCTTCCATCCTTTGGTCAATGACAAGAAAAGAAAAGGATGCTGATTTTTAAGTGGAGATAGTTGTAGGGATTGAGAGTGACATAGGCTACCTTTTCTCTCTTTGTAACCCCCCACAGGACAGGACAGTACTAAACTAATATGTATCTTCTGTCCTTTTCTTAATCAAATAGAAAGACGCACTTTACATAAATTTAGGTTGGTTTGTGAAGAAGATAATCAGCACTATCACCAATATACCTAAGTAGGTACTTATATCAGTTGTCTATTAAGGTGATTCACACACGGCACCGCGCTCCGCCGCGGAGGGCGGTGAGGCGGATGTCATGTTGTACAAGACACTTTGAAATCCGTTGATACCTAACACACGTGCACCGCTCGACCGCGCGGTCGACCGCGCGGTCGAGCGGTGTACGTTTGTTCACCCTCCGCGGCTGTGCGCGGTGCCGTGTGTGAATCGCCTTACCACAGGATCTGCCTATTTTAAAATCGGATAGCCGAGTGTTTCCCAGCGTTATTTAAAGTTATTTATAAATTTTTCAGGCTCCTGCGAACGAAATTCAATACGCTGAGCTGGCATTAACGAATGGAGACCAGAGACCACCGGCTCGTGCAGTCGAAGAATCACCATATGCTGAAATAATTGGAGTGTTGAAAAAAGTCAGCGAATGAAATTAGGTTCTTTTCGAAAGGAATATTTGTAAATAGGGGAGATTTTTACTTATGCCCTTACTAATAAATCACTGTGTAAAGTTATGCGATGAATAAAGCCTGTGTAACCATACATTTTTTGACGTATAAACCTGTCATAACTTTATGCAGCGATTATTAGTAAGGCGCATAGTGTATAATGAGGATCCCTGTCTGTATATAAGCTTAGATGCTTGAATTTTTTAAACATTCATGAAATAATCAATTTTAAGATCTGCCCACGACATCTACAGTAATATATTTTTATTTGTTTTTTGTAATCTACACTAATACTAGCTGTCCCCTGCGGTTTCACCCGCGTTACTAAAAAAAGAAGATAAAAAGTATTCTATGTCCGTCCCCTGCTCCAAAGCTACCTCCCCACCAATTTTCATCCAAATCGGTTCGGCCGTTCTTGAGTTATAAAATGTGTAACTAACACGACTTTCTTTATTATAATTTATTATATAGATTATGAAGACTTGAAGAGGAAGATTTTTATGTATTTATGTTTGTTGCGAATAAACTCAAAAACTACTGGTAGAATGCTACATTATATCTGTTAAGTAGCAAGTAACATGTATAACATCACGCTATGATCAAAAAGAGCGGAGTTGACCAAAAACCTGTCATTACGCGGGTGAAACCGCGTGAAACAGCTGGTATACAATATCTGAGTTCGGACTGTATAAACTTTAGGGGAAGTTTTTTTTAAGATATGGGCAATCCGTACTAATATTATAAATGCTAAAGTAACTCTGTCTGTCTTTCTGTCTGTCTGTCTGTCTCTTCTTCACGCCTAAACCGCTGAACCGATTTTAATGAAATTTGGTACAGATATAGTCTGGGACCCGAGAAAGGACATAGGATAGTTTTCATCCCGGAAATCCCCCTGGAATGGGAACTATTATTCCACGCAGACGAAGTCGCGGGCAAAAGCTAGTTATATATAATTAAAGGCCATTCGATTCTTACATAACTTTTAGGGCCGAGTCACACCGAAATGGCAGCGGCCGCCAGCGTCGGAAGACGCGCAAGGCGCGCGGCCGCTCTCGGCGCCGCGGGCGGCCTCGCGACCTTTTCTAGCTTTTCAAGCGATACTAGTTAAGCATGTAGAAAGTTTAAAATTATTTCACACTGTAGGTGCTCGCCGCGCCGCTGCCATTCCGGTGTGACTCGGGCCTATGGACGCTACTAAAAGTCAATCAAAATACAACAATGCCTGCCATTCAGAGGGCGTTGGGTTTAGGCCCCACATGTTCTAATGGTTTTAGTTATTAAATAGAGCAAACTATCACCCCTTAAAGTTGATACAGTCCGAACTCAATATTGTATACTAGCTTTTGCCCGCGACTTCGCCCGCAAGGAATAATAGTTCCCGTTCCCGGAGGATTTCCGGGATGAAAACTATCCTATGTCCTTTCTCGGGTCCCAGACTATATCTGTACCAAATTTAATTCAATTCGGTTCAGTGGTTTAGGCCTGAAGAAGAGACAGACAGAGTTACTTTCGCATCCCAACTAATATTATAAATGCGAAAGTAACTCTGTCTGTCTATCTGTCTGTTATGCTTTCACGTCGAAACCAGTGAACTGATTTTAATGTTTGGTACAGAGATAGAGTTGACCTCGAAACCAGTGAACTGATTTTAATGTTTGGTACAGAGATAGAGTTGACCTTGAGAAAGAACATAGGATAGTTATTATCCCGAACTTTTAAAGAGTTCGATAAAAACGCGATATAACCGACATCCACGCGGGCGAAGCCGCGGGCAAAAGCTAGTTTATAATATTATAGTATGGATTATAATACTTACTAAGATAAAAACTTTATGAAATTAAAAACGCTTTTATAACTTGATTCTCTGTATATTATTTATTTTCCTTGATATTAGTACAATTGATCGCAAAACGATGGGTTGGAAATGATCTTTTATTTACACAAATAAGCATCAAAATTATATAACAATAATTTATTGCTTAAAAATAAAAAAAGAATAGATACATAAGATTCTACACTTTCCGACGTTTTAAACTAAGAATGTTGCACTTAACTAAAAACCGGCTCTTTGATGAAAACCGTAAATTACCGAAAACCGTAAATCACCGCAAACCGGAAATTGTCTCACGTGTTATTCACGATATTCGGTATTTTAAATAACCGGGTTTTCTCGTTATAACCGGTATATTGAGTCTAGATTCGGTTTTTATCGATCAATTTCTCCAAACACGACGTCCAGTGTTCCTATGATGGCCACGATGTCTGCTAGCATAGAGTTTTTGCCGATTTTTTCTAAAGCCGCTAAGTGAGCGAATCCGGGCGCCTTGATCTTGCATCTGTAGGAACAAATACATCAAATTAAGTACTGAAGTACTAACAGTATGCATACGGAAAAGTTAAAAAAATAAGCGAAAGTAAATTCTACCATCTATACAAGGCGACCCACGGACGTACCACATGGAAGGAAATTAAATATGTTAGATAGAACATTTTACTGAAAGAAGACATTATTTGAATTTAAAAAATAATTTAAACTGCATTCATAGATATTTAAATAAGTACTGGCAAGTCCGTGGGACGCCCGCGAAGTCAGCTAAAAAGCCTTCTGCAGCAAATTAGAACCTACATAGCCCTAGCCAAATGTCAATGTGACAGCTGTCATTAATGTCAGGTGTCGTATTACTGCCACGCGAAATTGACCCTTACGATTACTTTCATTTTGTTTAATTTGTGGTATGGATGATCAACTGATAAAGGGATAAATACCTGTAAGGCTTAGATCCTCCATCGGAGACGAGGTAGATGCCGAACTCTCCCTTGGGCGCCTCCACGGCCGTGTAGGTGGAGCCGGGCGGCACCTGGTAGCCTTGGGTGAACAGCTTGAAGTGGTGGATCAGCGCCTCCATCGACGTCTGAAAAGTAGGAGGGTTACAGAGGGAGGTACAGAGGAAAGACAATTATTCGGCCCTCTTATTCGGATTCTCGATTATCCGGATTTCCTTCATCATGTGATTATTAACAAAAATAACCAAATAATACAAACATATTAAACTATATTCATGATAATTTAAACCTTCGAACACACATGATTCGAGACACAATAGAAAGACAATAGCAGTGCGACAGCCGGCTGTCACTTGGTCGTCGAAAGGTTAAAAAATTATAAACTTAAATAGTATGCTTTAAAATGTGTCTCTTAATAATTTCTTTACAAATATGACTATTAAATCAAAGTCAAAAAGGTGAAGCTATTAGCTCGTTCCAAAACAGTAGGTTTCTATGGAGAAGAACGAGTAAATTTATGTTCAATACAAGATCTTTTTTCTATGTCATTGTATCAGATCGTGACGTCACGCGAAACTTCAACGCACTTTATCGTCGTCATTTTTCGTTTACGAGAAAAAAGAAAAAATACTTTTTCAAATTTTTTTAATATCTTTTTTTTTTTTTTTTACATATGGGCTTGCTCTTGGTCCCAGACTAGCCCGAGGGCATAGACGGGGCCTACGATGGAGCGAGCTCACCCAAAAGATGCCTATGCACTCGTCTCTTGAATACATCCGGGTTATATGCATTTGGGAACACAGACGCCGGCAGGGAATTCCATAGGAATTCCATAGGAAACGCTGCGTGCGGATACGAGGAATATCGACCAAGAAAGGGTGGTATCCCGCCGTACGTCTGGATGTCCGGTGGAAAAACGGAGACGGGGGAATGAGCTCGTGTAGCTCATGAGCACACTCACCGAAGTGCAATCTATAAAACACCGCCAGACAGGCAACTTTACGCCGATGTGCTAGAGGTTGTAGTTGGGCCACCAGCTTCTTGTCGCCAATCAACCTCCTGGCTCTGCGTTCTACCGAGTCCAATACGTCCAGTTGGTATTTGGCTGAGCCATCCCATAGGTGACAGCAATTCTCCATACACGATCGGACTTGAGCTTTATAAAGCGTTAGAAGCTGTCCCGGCGATCTAAGTGACGGACTAATTACTTTTATTTCGTCGTCTCGCCTATCGTCAAAGTATAAGCACAGTCAACACCAAGATGTCGTTCATACCGTGACGTTCGTGGTGCGGGTGCCGACAAATCATCTGGAGAGCTTTGGGACGGACAACTAGATTCACTTTTGTTTTGTAAATGACGTTTCAAAGGGCCTTTTTTTGGTCTAATAAAAATAAATGTTTTGACTATTGACTACACTAGGTGTATTTTTGGTCTTGCACAACCCGCGGAGATGATTCTACTCATGAAAACAAACAACTTTAATTATGGAACCAACTCTGAAATCGCGAGAAAATATCCACCTAGTATTGACCTTCCTCAAAGGAGACTTTTGGCCGAAGGGTGTCGTGTATCGACGTTTTCGTGGAACTATACTGACCTCGCAGCGAAACACGACGCCGTCACTTCATATGCAATAGTTTTACGATTCGTTTATTTTTTATGTATTAGTTTATTATTTTTAAGTAAGATTATTTGTGTATTTTTTTCTATGGACCTTACCTGATAATAAAGGTTTATTCTATTACTAGCTTTTGCCCGCGGCTTCGCTCGCGTTAGAAAGAGACAAAAAGTAGCCTATGTTACTCTCCATCCCTTCAACTATCTCCACTTAAAAAATCGCGTCAATTCGTCGCTCCGTTTTGCCGTGAAAGAAAGACAAACAGACAGACAGACACACTTTCCCATTTATAATATTAGTATGGATATTATACCTTCATTTCTTCCCGAGAGGGCGGCGTGAGCTTGGCGTCGTCTGTCTTAATCTCTCCCGCCGGCATCTGATTGAGGCACTGTTCGATGATACGCAGCGACTGACGCATCTCCTCAATGCGGCACAGGTACCTATTAGCATTAACATTGCCTGCAGGTCTATACCACGTGTATTTTTGGTCTTGCATAACCCGCTAGGAGATGATTCTACTCATAAAAACAAACAACTTTCATTATGGAACCAACTCTGAAATCTCGAAAAAAATATCAGCTGTTTCATACATTATGGTCGGAAGGGCCTTGAACTTTTCTTAGAAAGAGCTTATTTTATTTCGCGATTTCAGAGTTGGTTCCGTAATGAAAGTTGTTTGTTTTCATGGGTAGAATCATCTCCTAGCGGGTTGTGCAAGATCAAAAATACACCTTGTATACTACACATTGCGGATCGAGCAATGCAGAAAGCAGTTAATGTGTCGTATATCTTGTAACAGTGTATCGTGTAACATTGTATAACATTGTATTGTTTCGTGTATCTTAAAGCAATGTGTCGTGTATCTTGTAACAGTGAGTCGTATATCTTGTAGCAGTGTATCCCGTATCGTGCAGCGTGTCGTTTATCTTGTAACAGTATCGTGTATTGTATAACAGTGTGTAGTGTATCTTGTAACGGTATGTCCTGTATCATGTAACAGTGTGTAGTGTATCATGTAACAGTGTGCAGCGTTCTGTCTTACTCGTGTTTCTGTCTCTTGTAACAGAATTTCACGTATCTTGTTACAGTTTGTCGGGTATCTCGTAACGGGTTAGTAGCGTTATGACTACATCTCGATAAGACTAAATAGCAGATATGATGACTAGTTCGCTATAGGACTTGATCTCGATATGACTAGATCTTGTTAGGACTATATCGTGTTTGGACTATATCGCAATAAGGCCAGATAGCGTAACGACTATATTTTCGTTTGTTTTTTGGAGTACAGTTATCGAGTTAAAGCATTAAGTTTTATTCCATGGTACCTATACTAAAATACTTAAAATGAAAGCATTTCATTGTACCGTACTTATATTTATTTATTTTAACTTACGCTTTAAATCACTAACGTTTTTTTTAAAAGACAGGAGCGTAATCTTTGTCGACTCAAGTTTATTAAATTCTCTTTGATACTTGCGATTAAATAATATGGTGTTTCTTCTTTGTTTTTTACTTTAGTAAAGCTAAGTAGGTACTCCATGGTTCCTATACTTATGCCACTTTTAGATACGATTGTACGTCATATCGATAATGAGTCATTTTGATATCTGGCCTTATTGCGATCTAGTCCAAACACGATATAGTCCTAACAAGATCTAGTCATATCGAGATTAAGTCCTATAGCGAACTAGTCATAATTATCTGCTATTTAGTCTTATCGAGATGTAGTCATAACGCTACTAACCCCTTGTAACAGTGTGCCATGTATCCTGTAACAGTGTGTCGTGCATCTTGTAACAGCGTGTAGTGTATCTTTTAACAGTATATCGTGTAACAGCGTGTCGTGTATCGCTCACCGGTCGTAGCAGTCGCCGTTGGTGCCGATGGGTACGTCGAACTCGACGTGTTCGTACGCGTCGTACGGCTGCGACTTGCGCAGGTCCCACTTGATACCCGAGCCGCGCAACATCACGCCGCTGAGGGCATAAGAAGGACAGTCAGTTAATGGACCAGTCAGCGAGGCCTCTCAAGCAACCCCTGTCTTCCCGTACCACGTAAAGCAGTTAGGGGCGATTGACATTGGTACACTGGTATTGGGTTGGTTATAATTTAAAATAATAATACCAGCCTATTACTGTCCTACTGCAGGGCAAAGGCCTCTTCTCATACAGAGAAGGCACGAGCATTGATCACCACGCTTGCTCAATGCGGGTTGGCGATTTCGGACTCATATTAAGTACAAGTCCAGGTTTCCTCACGATGTTTTCCTTCACCGACGTCTGTGATGTCTAAGATAAACTTTTAGAAAGTACATATGAATTGAAAAAGTCACATTGGTACTTGCCCGGATTCGAACCCACAACCTCTTGCATGAGAGGCGGGCGCCTTAACCACTAGGCCATTACGACATTCGATATTGGGTTGGTTAAACTAAGTTAAGAAAAGGCTAGAGAGATAGCTAGATAACTTGGACTTTACTGGCATCCGAAAAAAAAGTACGCGAGGAAACCCAGACTTAAAATAAATGTACGACCTGTACATTAGAATGCCTGTGCCTTCTTTGTATGATCTTTGCCCTGCAGTGGGAGAGTAATGCGCTGGCAATTTTTGTTAAGGAAATCAGAGTCAACTCTCGAATACACCCAAGGCGTGGTACAGCGAATTTAGGCAAGCTATGGCCGCTGCTAAGTGCAACATCTCAGGTATGATGCGCAGGCGGTGCATAAGGTCTCACCTGAAGCCGTAGTTAAGCGCGTCCTGCGCAGTGACGACGCCGATGTCCTTGGTGCGCTGCACCCAGATCCTGTTGGTGGTCAGCACGTCTTCCACCTCGTCCAGCCGCTCGGCAAACTTCGACGAAAACTCGTAGATGTCGTCCATCAGCCCCAGCGGCATGTCCTGCAACACAGCACAGCGTCACTCTATCAGACACAGAGACACTCCACCTGACACTTACACTCCACCAGACACAGACACCCCACCAGACACAGAGACACTTTACCAGACACAGAGACACTCCACCAGACACAGAGACACTCCACCAGACACAAGACAGACTCCACCAGACACAGAGACACCCCACCAGGCACAGAGACACTTCACCAGACACAGATACACTCCACCGGACACAGAGACACTCCACCAGACGCAGAGACACTTCACCAGACACAGAGACACTCCACCGGACACAGAGACAATCCACCAGACACAAGACAGACTCCACCAGACACAGAGACACCCCACCAGGCACAGAGACACTTCACCAGACACAGATACACTCCACCGGACACAGAGACACTCCACCAGACACAGAGACACTTCACCAGACACAGAGACACTCCACCGGACACAGAGACAATCCACCAGACACAAGACAGACTCCACCAGACACAGAGACACCCCACCAGACACAGAGACACTTCACCAGACACAGAGACACTTCACCGGACACAGAGACACTCCACCAGACACAAAGACACTCCACCAGACACAAGACAGACTCCACCAGACACAGAGACACCCCACCAGACACAGAGACATTCAGAACTCACCAGAGACACTCCACCAGGTCTGATGTAGGCGGCGTGCATGCGAGCGCCGCTGACTCTCTCGTAGAACTCCATCATCTTCTCTCGCTCCTCGAACAGCCAGAAGAATGGAGTGAGGGCTCCTACGTCCAGGGCGTGTGTGCCGACGGCCATGATGTGGTTTAGGATACGGGTGATTTCCGCAAACAAAGCTAAAAGGGGATCAATTTATTACTTTACTAGCTAGCTAAATACTGAGACGAAGTGCTAGAGCCTGTAATCTTGCCCCACAGACAGCAAATGGGACAAAATTTCCAGCTAATGCACGACAATGCCCGTCCACATACGGCGCGTATCGTTACAAGTTGGTTACAACACTATGATATCCAAGCTTTAGACTGGCCTGCACAATCCCCTGACTTAAATCCTGCTGAGCATGCCTGGGATATGCTTCAGAGAGAGAGAGCTCTTAGGAATTTCCCTGAAAATATTGTGCATGAAAACCAGCTTTTCTTGCATCTTAGCAGGACTTGGGACAGTATTCCACAACAGTATATTGACATCCTTGTTTTTCGTATGCAGAACTGCTGCAGATGTGTCAGGAGAGTCTTAGGTGGATCCACGGATTATTAATTTTAAGTTTTCAACAATTTTTATAAAAAAAATGTTGATTTGTTTACGTTTTGATGTTTCAAAAATAAAGTCAAGATAAATTTAAAAAAAAATATGCTTTATCTAAAAGTCTTAACAAAAAGTTAATTGAATTTTAGTTATTTAGGTTTGTTTTGTTGATGTGCGTAGCAAATAAAGGCCTACTCTATTCTAAAGCGTAAGGAAATTCGCAAATCTTTGAGCGCATTTAAAAAAGACGCTGCTTACATTGTGACACTTTCCCCCGAATACTCTAACGTCACTTAATTTTAAGACGTAAATATTTAATTAAGTGTCTAATTTTGACCCTGTTGGGGACAGAATCTACTGTAACAGAACTGCATTATTTAATACTTTTATGTAAACAAAAATAACTTACTCCTAATATACTTGGCTCTGATCGGAATATCAATATTGAGCAGTTTCTCGACGGCGAGACTGTAGCACTGTTCGTTGCACATCATGGACACGTAGTCCAGTCGGTCAAAGTACGGCAGGGCTTGCGTGTAGGTCTTGTACTCTATGAGTTTCTCCGTGCCTCGGTGTAGGAGGCCTATGTGAGGGTCGGCGGCGCGTACCGTCTGAAATGAATAGAGCAATTATATTATAAGTAATAAAAAGGCGTAGTTTGGTTACTTATACCACATTCTATCTTCAAAAACGGCACAATAACACACACATACTATTACGCGGTGTCCTGCGTGAGCGACGAACGCGACGCGACGCGACGCTGCGAACGCGACGAACGCGATCAACTCAACGGCATACCCTACAAGCGGCCTATATGACAGTCTGCGGCGAGACGCGACGTAATGCGCACTTGTTTTGAGGGCGACCGGCGGGGTTATTACCTATGAAACAGCAATCAGCAATATTTGCGCAGTGATCACGCGATCACCGCGCGATCGTCAAAATAAAACCGTATTATGTATGAACCGATTGCTAATCGCTCGCTGATTGTTCTAATGTACTTATTGCTACGATGACGATAAAGTAGCAATCGCTGGAATTAATTAAATACCACCTTTTACAAAAAAATCTTAACTTTGCTCTTAAAAACCATACTAAATACGAAACCACCAAACGAAAAATGCATATTTTAGTTAACTGATTGCTCCACAGAGGCAGCACTATCGCTAGTTTGCTATTTGACGTGACGTATTGAATGTTGAAAGTTGAATTGACGTTTGAGCAGCAAATTTTGCTAAATTATCGCGATCGCTTGGCTACTGCAAGATACGTAATCCCAGTGCCGATGCGACACCACGAACTTTCAAGCAAAATTGTACTGTACTTCTCCATGATTCGAGAAGTAATGACCAAAATCACGTAGGACATTTGTCGCGTATAGCATTGCGTCGCATTACGTCGCGTCGTGTTGCGTCGCGTCGCGTCGCGTTCGTCGCTCACGCAGGACACCGCGTTAGATGTCAAAGTAGGATGGCATATGATTCAAGTATTGAGAGTGAAAAAGAGACAAAATAATATCATGGAATAGAAGGTGTTAATGACCATGAAAAGGTATTAGGTAGTATTTGCCTATCAGCAATACTGAAGTTTCCGGAAATCGCAGAGATAAAGATAATATGCCTCAGTGTAGAGGCTTATCCCTAAGGCAAACTAGGCATGTGCATAGTTGCACCAGGTGACAAGTATGGCAGTGAGTCGCCGATAGGTGCTGGCCTCAGGTTCTCTCGATACTAAATAGACTGGCGATTGTCTACTAGAAGTTCAGCACCATGTTGCCGACTTGATCTCCTAACGTGTAACAAGTAACATGTAACCTATCACCCACCTCTCCGTCGAGTTCCAGCACCAGACGCAGCACGCCGTGCGCCGCGGGATGCTGCGGCCCGAAGTTCAGCACCATGTTGCGGACTTGCTTCTCGCCGGGGGAGACCAGACCTGACAAATGGTGCACACTTTAAAAGAACCGTTGACACAAGGAATTTTCCCAGAATAGTCAAGGTCTTAAGGAGAGGCCTGTGGGGCTTTAGTTGGTAAAAGTCTGACATAAATGATTTATTTATTTACACTTTATGCACAAAATTCATGTACAGAGGCGGACTTAATGCCTTAGGCTTAATGCTGTTGTTTGTTCAAAGACAGAATTTCTCAAACAGTCCAAGGGACCCCCCCTTTCTGGTTTGAGGTGGTCACATAGACAGTTATTCCATATAAAACACTGGTATTTAGTTCCATTCAAGTAAACTTCCAGTCTAACCAACGCTTACATTACTAGAAAAAAAGGAAGCTTCCATGTTTTGTGTAATTTTCATATTGACATTATCTATTTAATTTACATTCTTGCTTAATGATTATTATTATATCCCTAAATTTTGTGCAACATTTTTTGGCAAAACATAGTGAGTATTTTGTATTTCTAACCTATTATATCTGTATACACCTATGTTTTACAAAAATAAAATGATTTGATTGATTGATTTGATCTATTTAATCACTGATTGCTTATCAAGCAACTGAGTGAGGGATGAAATCTACCAGAAAATAACTGAATTGATTGAAGATTGTGATATGCCCTTTGTGTGTTTACTGCAGTGCAGAAATGCACTCTCTTAACTCTCTCTAAAAACTGGTAACTTGGTTAGTCTGGAAGCTGTCCCCAACATCATTAGGAAAAGGCTAGGGAGATGATGATTCTCAAACAGGTAAAGTCAGACAGATGCAGCAAATAAGAATGTATTATGATAATGAGAATGTCTCAAGTATGTTTAACAATAAACTTACTGTGGTAAGGAGGATGTTTTATCAGAGAGGTGACCTCATCAGGGTACATGACCGCTCCTTCAAACTGTTTCACATACTCCATATCGGGCATCCATCTGTGTGCGTTACGCTGACTACTGTAAAGTTAAAAAAAGGGAGGATTATGAGCATGTAAAATTGATGGAACTGAAATAATTTTATTAGTATCACAGTATCTCTGGATTTTAATAAATACTTTGATATATTTAAAACTACCACAAGTCATATCTATACAAATATTATAAAGCTGTAAAGTGGTTTTGGTAGAACGCACTAATCTCAGAGACTAGTCCGATTTAAAAAAATATATATTTTAGTGTTAAATAGCCCATTTATCGAGGAAGGCTATGTAACATCATAGTACAACCTACAAGAGTGGAGAAGTAACTAAAGATGAGTCCGCAGGGGACAGCAAGTATTTAATATACAGCTCTAACCACTGACTTGTTTACTAATAAAGGATTTATAGAAAATTTGGTAAAACTTTTCAGCTTCTATGACTGTAAAAAACCGTAATTGTTTTCTTTGGCTGTTACTTCATTCAGCATCATTTTTTTTTTGTAATTATACTTGCCTTACAATACAGATTATTCACTTACATACTAATAAAATGGCCTTAATAATCTTTTAACATTTGTATTGCATTTGTGTTGTGTGTGCTGTCAACTAACACAAATTAATTAATGGCGCACTATATTCTTGATTTAAATCTTAGGAATACACTTACTATTTTACCTACACATTCAGTTATCATGATAAATAAAAACCAACTTTGAAACATCAATGGGTCTAACTGAAAAAATATTATTGGCTACTATAAACACTTTATAAATTAATATAAATGCATTTTCGATTATTGTAAGACCACTTTGGGCAAATTTATTAGTAGAATAAATGAATATTCTCATAAGTTTACGTATAAAAACATAATAAAAGGATTTTGTTTAACCTCAAATGTTACATAATTTTTGTATCACAATAATACCGCAATTTGAGCGTTATTTTATATTTGAATGCAAGAAACACTCACTTCACATTATAAAGTGCTGGTAAATTCTTAGCGAGGGCTGCTGTTTGGCCCAAATTTGGAGATTTTCGCAGCAAAACACTGATTAGAGAGGCCATTTTTGACGGGACTGAATTTCGTCCGAAAATGAAAAGGAAGATGTGTCACTGTCAATGTCATATGTCATTTATTTGATAGCATAGATCATCAAATTACTATAAACTCTTTTCTTTCATTTCCGAGGAACGGAACGTTATCTAAATGTTAAAGCCTCATCCATCGCACACACGCACCCACAAACTTTAGGCCCGAGTCACACCGGAATGGCAGCGTCCGCCCGCGGCGCGGCGCCGCGAGGCCGCCAGCGTCGCTAGAAACAAGAGCGCCGACCTTTTGAAGCTTTTCAAGCGATACTAGTCTTTTAAGTATGTAGTTGAAGTTTAAAATTATTTCACACTGAAGGTGCTCGCCGCGCCGCTGCCTCGGGCCTTAATCATGGCAGTTGACCTGTAACATCCATTAACTGTCTGCCAGGTGAATTATTAAGGTTACTTTTTAATGTGATCTATTTCATAGGCAAATTTTCAACTGAATGAAATCTTAGTGTTTCGTTAATTTCAACCTACATGCATGGACGAAAGAGAATACTTACTTATACATCCATGCCTTATCCATGCTTATATGTATTTTTAATACTTGGCGTTTAGTCAGCGAAGGGTCTCGGAATGATTTTTCATCTTGACGGTGACCATAAAAATTATTTAAGTATCTATGATTCATACATAACATTTCATTTACGTGAGTCGGTTTGAATTTTTTAGTTTTATTCAAACAATCGTTTATAAATAGTTTTAAACCTTCGAACACACGTGATTCGAGACACAATCCCGACAGTCGGCTGTCGGTTGGTAGTTGAAAGGTTGAATATCAGCTAATATTTAATAGTCAAATCATTTATTTTCATTAGACCAAAAAAGACAATTTTTTTAGCGTTTAGCAGGACCAAGCTATCATTTTGTATCCACGAACTCCATTTTTGATGAAGAATATGGAAAAGAAACAGACTAGCTCTTTTGCCACGTGCTTTACCCAGATTTATGTACGATTAATTAAGTACGATGAGAACGTCATATTACCGAACAGCAGAACTATAATGTGCGATGACCTTAATGTACCGAAAAGAGGATATTTTGACAAGACCTGACCTGTCATTTTTTGATAAGATGAGATATTATCTGATAATACGGTATTTCAAGTCAATAGTACCGAGTAGGTACAAGTTTTGTAAACAACGAATATGGCTTTTTTAATCAACGTATTTGTAAGAAAATCTTTGAATTTACAGGCAGCGAAAATTTCACCAGCGCTATGTTTCGTAAAGTAAGTGTCCGTTGCATTTAAATTATGTTATTGATGTTTTAATGTTCTTTTATGTTTTTTAAGTTAATTATTTGTGTAAGCAAAGATCCAACTGGTGTTTGGCTAGCCAAGAAGATAGTTCTATAAATCAGTGCGTCCTCTATAGACTTATTTGCACTACTCTTGAAATTAGGAAAATAGTAACTTAATATGACCAGTAGCTGGTTGCTCAGCCAGTATTAATAATTTATGTTTATCTTATCAGATCTAAATGCACCCGTATTGTAACTGATTTAGAACGATGTGACCTACATTATTTAAAATTTATTATTATAGAATAGTGTCCATGTAGTTTTTACTTAAACTTGTCTATAGGAACCTACATATAACTAGGTTTTGGTTTGAGGAGGTTTCACCCGCGTCTCTATGGTTACTGCTTCGCTCTCGTTGGTCGTAGCGTGATGTTATGTAGCCTAGATTATTCCTAATAAATCTGGCTTTAAAAAAATCTTATTGTTTATAACAATAAGTTTTTTTTTTAAATCAGATTTCAGAGGTAAGTGCATTTAAAAACAAAGAAATCTAAAAATCTCTTCAGTTTTATTGTGTAGCTAATTATAAGTGCCTCACTGCAAAGTAAAGCCGTCTTCTCATATAGAGAAGGACAAGCCTTAATCACGACACATATATCCCACCAAAAACATTACATGTAAAAAAAGCCAACTCTCTTCGCACTTCTACCATCGTAAAAAGTTTTGAGATCGCATAGAAGCCAAGTACTGTTTAATTTATTTTGTAATAATTAATTAATATTTTGTGATTAAATCTATAGTTCCGTTTACATTATAATAATAATGACTTGGCCATGAGCACAAGTCGTTTGCTCCTGTAACTGATTGGAATGGAAGATGACCATAGAATAAACATGCGCCATAATGCTTATTATGCAGTTCACTGGTCTTTGATGAGATTGACTGTCAGTAATTTAATAACAATTGAATAAACTAAAAGAATTTAATTCTGTGAACTTTATGTTTAACTTTCAACTCCTCCAAATATGTCGTTCTGTATCGCATTGTGCTCATGGCCAAGTCATTATTATTATAATGTAAACGGAACTATAGATTTAATCACAAAATATTAATTAATTATTACAAAATAAATTAAACAGTACTTGGCTTCTATGCGATCTCAAAACTTTTTACGATGGTAGAAGTGCGAAGAGAGTTGGCTTTTTTTACATGTAATGTTTTTGGTGGGATCTCATTTATTTTTTGTAGGTCTCTTTCTTTTCTTTTTAGGTGATGTTATTATGTCCTGTGCCTCAGCTACTGCTTTGCTTGATGCACATTTTCGATCTCTAACTCTTTTGCTTTTTCTCTGAGGTTTCATTACTTCTGAGGTACACAAGTCAGGACTGTAGATACTTCTGAGTCGATTATATTCAGATATTCCCGACTCTTGAGCTTTCATACAAGTAAAATTGATATTTATCAAATGTAATCCACCCAGCCTTTTCACTCTTGAAAGGGCCATGTATGCTTGACCATAGGTGAAAACGGAGGAACCTATGTCCATCATCGCGTGGTTTAAGCTTAGCTCCTCGTTTTTACGAATAATTATAGCATAAGCGGTGCATATATGGAATTGTTCCCGATGAATATACGCTCTAGTAATTATTTCAAATTTGATTTTTACAGGACAAAGTTCATATAAATGTCATTACTAAGATTACTATAGATTTTACTTTTTTCGAATCATCACGATCATACTTTATATTTTGTACTATTCCGATTGACCGCAAGGGCGGATCCAGCTTTGTCGCCAGGGGGGGGTCACATAGTCGTGGTCAAGTAATGAAATTATGTACCAAAAATACATAAGTACGAGTATATTCAAGCCTTTGAACTTTGTGATTCGAGACACAACAGCCCGACAGCCGGCTGTCGCCAGGTCGAAAAAGATCAAATATCAAAATCAATACATCTACTTCAGTGGGTACGTATTGATGGAAGTGGAGAAGTGCCAGTCCCAGTGCCAGATTAACCATATGGTGGAAGGTGGCATTTGCCTCAGGTCCCGTGCCTCAAAGGGGCGTCGTATGCCCGCGCCCGATAAAAAAAAAGGCAAAGACACACATCAAAGTTTAAAGAAATACAATTTGCAGTCTAAAATTCAGGGTCTAGTTAACCAAACAAGATTTATTTTTATTAATATTTTTTTTTAATGTAATAGAAAATAAAGCGCGAAAACCCTTTTTATAAATGACAGAACAGCTTGACCCATACGTGTAGTATGAAGCAATCATATACGACGCTGTTTTGCTAACGCCCGCCGTCTTTTTGAATAAGTGTTTATTTCGACTCGTCTCTTTTAGCTCGAAACATGATGGATGTTCAAAACTCTCAAAGTAAGCGATATCAGTCCACTGCACTCCATTGCTGAACGTAGCCTACGTTCGGCAATCGACCACACGTCCCTCACGAAGCGCCAGCCATCTCGTCCAATGGTCCGACGTGTGGCAGAGTGGCCCTCAACATATTTTGTTAGTTTAAAAAATCTCCACTCTAAAACAAATCTAGTCCACCGCCACCGCCTATTGTCCTTCTGCTGATATGGCCGGTCTACTTCCACTTGAGCGTACCTACTGATTCTGCGAGTGATATGGGTGATACAAGTTCTCTTGCGAATTACTTCATTTAGAATTATGTTCATCAGAGAAATCCTATAGATAAAACGAAAGAGCGTCTGATTGTGCAAAGAAATTCAGAGAGAGAGTGGTGGATAAACTGATAGAGATGGGGACTTGATTGATGCAAGTGTGAATGAATGTTAGAATGCAATGACGGAATGTATTCGGTGGACAGCGAAAGATATTTTGGGAGAGACGAAAGGGGAAGATACAATAGATAGGGATTTATTGTGGTGGTCAGTGTGGCAAGTGCAGAATGTTCTGAAGGAAAAGAAGAGAAAAAAAGAACGGCAGAGTGTGGATGTGCTGGTTGGAAAGCGGAAAAGAAGAGTGAGTATGATAAGTGTGAAGAAAAAAGCCAAAAAAAACCGTTCCTATAGCGCGGGCATCTGTCCTAAAAAGATTGTACGACTCATTAGACAGTCCAGTAGGAAAAAGACCTCTATCGGCTGGCTTGTGGAAAAAAGGCGAAAGATGTGTGAAGGATGAGAGAGGAAAAGTTCTCTTAAATGATGAGGAAATTAGAGATAGGTGGATAGTTATTTTGATGAATGAGGAAAATGACTGGGGTGGTATGCTAGAAAATAAATTGACAAATGAAGGGCTAGTCTGAATGATAAGTGTGTATGAAGTGAGAATTGTTATACGAGTAAGTAAAGTGAAGAATAGTAAAGCGCTAGGGTCGGATAGAATACCAGTTGAAGTGTGGAAGTTATTGCGAGTGGATGGATTCCTTCAAAAATTATAGAGGAATAAAGCTAATGTCACATAGTATGAAAGCTTGGGATAAAGTAATTGAAAGGCGGCTGAGAGAAGAGCGTGTAATTTCGCAAAACCAAATCGATTCTATGCCTGGTCGGGTAAAACGGACCCCATTTTTGCTGTCCGTCAGCTGTGCGAAAAATATAGAAGTGCGCACAAAAACTTGCACATGGTGCTCGTTGACCTTGAGAAGGCATACGATCGAGTGCCTCGTGAGGTTTCGTGGTGGGCCCTTAAGAAGAAAAGTATGCCTGGGAAGTATGTACAGTTGATCCGAGCAATGTTACAGTAGATGTAATACACAGAGTGGCCTGGAAGTCCAGAGCAAATTGGAGGTGTGGTGGCATAGGTTGAGGAGTGTTGGCCTAAAATTGAGCACCACCAAATCAGAAAACCTGTTTTGCGATTTCAGTGGTATCTAGTTCTGTGCCTATTAAATCTCGCAGGAACGCCCATACCAATTTGCTCCGACTTTCAGAAGGATGGTGATATAGACCGAGACAGAATTTGACAATTCATAAGTGCCTGTAAATGGTCTAAGTGAAATCTCTGGATGGATGAAATGGCAACAAGTCACTGGAATAACATGTGAATGTGACCCACGGATGCCCTTCAAGCTAAAGGGGAAAATATACAAGTCCGTGATTATAACTGTTAATGTAATAATAATATATTATTATAATAATTAAAATAAGGTCAATTCACAAAAATCATATTGTGACAAAAAATATTACTAATTTTAATTAGTGGTCAAGTACCGGTTCCACGGCCTAGCGGCCTAGGTCTTGGACCCGGCCCAGGGGGGGGTCATGACCCCCATGACCCCCCCCCTGGATCCGCCCTTGATTGACCGTTGACTTACCTAAAACTCACGTCAATGTTTCGTCTCAAGGTGCGTCCAAACATTAAGGGCAAGTGTGCGCGGCTGCCGCGCGCAACGTGTCGCGCTTTGTTTAGACAACCAGCTGCGCGCAAACATTGCTCATTGTCATTCGTCGTTAACCGAGGTACATTCGTCAGATTATCCTAACAAGAACGCGGCAGAATTGTTTCCTAGCCATGCCGCGTGTTGCTGACGCGCTCTGGCCGCTCAATCTTTGGACGCACCTTAGCGCCAGGCCACACGGTGCGGTGCGGCTCCGGCGCGGCGCCTGAGCGGTGCCGCAACGGTTTCCTACATATAAAATTGGATGGTATGCCACACGGTACGTCCGGCACCGCTCCGGCGCCGCACCGCAGGCTCACCGGACAACGGCGCGAGGCAGACGAGGCGGGGAGGGGTGCAAGCAGTGCGGTGCCGCAGCGGCGCCGCTCAGTTCATGGGGATGGCAGTACAGTACTTTGAGGTCAACAAAAGAAAATGTATGGAAAGTAGTGCCGCAGCGGCGCCGCAGCGGCGCCGTAAGAACATTGCGGTGCCGCAGCGGCGCCGTAATAACATTGCGGCGCCGCACTGCTCGTGTGGCCGCCAGTGCGGTGCGGAGTAATGCGGTGCGGCGCGTTGCCGCACCGTGTGGCCTGGCACTAGGCTGCAAATTTCAAGAATACTTAAGAAAATTTTAATTTCCCGGGTTACCTTAAGCTTCCACCTTAACATCACTTTTGCACCTATTTTGATGATTATATTTTCCTCTAGGCCTGCTGTCATAGAGGCGACATCCTCTTATTTTTTATGCTTTCACGAGCTCCTTTTGGGCAATCTATGCTATCTATAGCTGAGAGTTTTATTCCGGGTTGTGGGAGGCATCTTAGCTTGTAGTGTTTAATTGTTGACACGTGTTTTTTGTAGGTAATTAGCATATGGCATCAGTTGGAAGTTTCGAGAGGTGTTTAATTATTTCAGTTCTGTATCTGTTTTCATTTGAATCGGATTTCAGAATTATTAATCTAGTTGAGAGTAATTCACGGTCTTTTTGTGTAGTCACACCTAATCTTATTTTAGCTTGTCAACAAAATCAGAATCATTGAGGTGTCGTATATTAATTGAAGCTCATCGTATAAAAATAGGTCAATCTACAGAGTCGGCATACTGACACTTATTAGTTTCAGCAATTGAAAGGTTTTCAAAAGATAAATTTTCTCTTACCGGAGGAAGCTATAAGAGATCCCCGAAAACTGCCAGATCCTTTGTTCTGAACCACCCATTTTCATCGTCACATGTGGCAAATATCTCAGACAAGCGTAAATGGATATATGTTGCGTTACCATATACCCTAAGAGTGCATACAACTCGATTGAAATCATTTTTTTTAAAAGAAGGAGTTGATTATGGAATTTCAATGATAAAATCAATATCATTAAATTTCCAAATTAAAGGCTTCCGTGTAAGTATCACACCCCATTATGAGTTCATCTGAGGAACGAAGTAGTATTTTTTGGGTACTTGTTCTCCGTCGTAGAAAAAGTGATTGATTAAATATGGGTTAGCTCTTCTTTTCAGAACCTTTTTGCCATCATTTAGCTCGTAGCACTTGACTTTAGAGGAGACTGGGCCTGTTTTAATAATATCATAATATTGAGCGAAACTGTACCTACATGTTAGTAGTCTACAACTCTTTAGGCTGTTTAGAATAGTGGTCGTTGATCCAGGACTCGTAATAAATATCGATGGACTCAGCTTCTAGCATCATCGTATCCGAATTAGATTTAACGCGCTGGTTATAATATAAACCAATTTATTATTAATTTTTGTATTAACAAAGAACAAAGTTAACAATGCAGTCGAAATTCATACATAATGTTTGTGTAAAACCGCAAATATAAATTTGTTTCTCATTATTTACTAACTTATATAACTAATTAAAGTTTTTATAATTTTTCCTTTATACGTAGCTAATAACCTATCTTGGTGCCAAATTTGAAGGTTCTAAGTCTGCTAGAAGTACCTTAGATTTTTGATGATCGGTCAGTGAGTGAGTGACAAAATGGTGTAATTTTAATCACCCATAACTCGTAAACTATTGGTTCAAATGTCATGTAATTTTGAGGCTGAGCTAGTTATAATGCTTACTTTTGGTCATCGAAAATCTAAACCCCTAGCTTTGTCCCCATCGATGATACAGGGGGGGTGAAATAGCCGCGAAACGCTTCGAGAAAAGTATGGTACGGCCGTGCCCTCTTTGCTCGAGACTTGGCTGGGGCACTGCCGTGCCCCCAGATTCAAAGTTGAATTTGTGATTTGATACTTTTAATAATTATAAGCCCTAGTTTTTTCCTCAATATTATGTTTTGTTAAAAAAATCATATGAAAATAATATGCAACGTCATGCATGTATGTAAGGAAGGCACTTTTATACTCAAAGTCACAATACTTAGAACAATTTTTATCTGATACCTACGACGCGACGATACAGTGCGTTGAAGTTGCGTGTGACGTCACAATAAGATACAATTTTTGCATTACGGTGACGACAAAAGCCCCCACTCCGGAACTCTGTTGCTCTTTATCTTTGTATTTTTTAATTAATTTGATCAAGCAAAAAATACGTGTTCCGTATTTTCGGCCAATCTATCAGACGGACTAAACAGAATGCCATTTTTTTAAATGCTGTCGTCATCCCTATTATCTCACTCGATAAACTGAGAATACCGATTTATCCAAATAACTCGATATCCGTCATTTTAATTTGATAAATATCGAAATCGATATTATATCAAATAAACCGAGAATTAGGTCCCTGGTGCCATGTTAGCTCGCACGGGTAGTATGTATCGCCACTTCGGCGACGTCATCTCGTTCTCGTAGACATGGCGGTGACGGCGGCGGTGGACACACGGCTTTTCTTTCTTGGCTTACATTCACTGTTTTCTTTGCTTTTGTATGTAATCATCTCACCTAGATGTGTGTGTCGGTAGTAGCTATGTTTTATATAAAGTGACTGGTAATTAGTGATCGATACCTAATAATCACATACTTACATTCACAAAAAAAAAAATTGATTAATAAAAAAAAAATTTTGTGAGTGGGAAATCATCCAATGACTGCTCCCGTCCTGGGTGTGGCGGGAGGGCGTGTCAGACTTTTACTGACTAAAACCCACTCATGTTCCTTCGATTGCCCTTTATGTTCCAGGGTCACGGTAACTATTATAAACATTCCGCAACCCCGGCAGGCGTTGGCCCTGTTGGGCCCCTTCCTGTGCTGACTACTTCTCTTTGAGGCGCGCGTGGGACACGCGCCGTCGACGCGGTCCTGGTCCTAGCCGGGCGGCGAGCTACCCATCGCTCGCCATCCGCAGAACCGCGCCTACGGTGGCCGGTAGTCGTCTTGCGACTCTCGACGTCTTCGCCTGGGTCTTAGTCCGGGGCGAGAGGCTCGTCGTTGCCTCTCGCGCGTCGCCGCTTCCTTCACTAGCATAACTGCTTCGCAGAAGGAGGCGACGGCATCCCATTCCGTCTCGCCCCGAAGCATGGCCTGAACCAACGCCGGACGCGAGAGGTCACCGCCGCCGATCGCCTCTACGAGGACACGTCGATGCTCCGCCCATGCGCGGCACACCTCCACTGTGTGCTCGACCGTGTCCTCCAGGCGACCGTTACTGCAGTGATGACACCCAGGCGTCGCTTCCGCCCGAATCCGACACAGGAACCTCCCGAACTGACCATGTCCGGTGAGGACCTGTGTCAAGCGAAACGCGAGAGTGCCATGACGCCTCTCCAGCCACTCCTCAAAGAGGGGTCTTACCGCCGCTATTAGGGCGTGCCCAGCACTTGGTTGCGACAGTCGTTGTCTCCACTCCGCCATGAGATATCGCCGGAGCTCCGTGAGCCGTGCCGCGATAACTCGCGGCAGCGGGACTTCACCCCGGCGTTGCACTTCAACGCGCCACTGGTACGTGTGTGCAAGGACTGTTGCCTCCAGATCCCACGGCGGAGTGCCGGCGAGGAGTATGTCAGACACTTGCATGTATGTAATTCTATTGGTGGATTTCTTTCCGTTTCTCCGTTCCCGTGGACAGGCAGCCCAATCGAAGTCAAAAACCTAACAGCTGATAAAAAACGCAAAAACGACAGCAAGCGATATACGTTTACTTGGGAACAATCTTTATTGAGGGCCATTCATTTATTAAGTAAGACGGTATTTTTTTAGATTCTTACGTAATAAATATTTAACATAGGATTATTTTTCTTAAATAGGGGAGGGGGGAGTTAAAAAACTGTTAAAAAATATCTAAAGTAACAAGCGTAGAGTAGAAATATGTATTTACTAGAAAAGAGACAAAAAGCCTATGTCACTCTCCATCCCTTCAACTATCTCTACTTAAAATAATCACGTCAATCCGTCGCTTTGTTTTGCCGTGATATACGGACAAACAAACAAAGACACAGATACACACTTTCCCATTTATAAAATTAGTATGGATGTATTGGTCACTCATTACCTTACCTCCCTTACCTTCTACTGGTGAATTGCTGTAGCACTCATTATTATGTGTTTGTGCAAGTGATATGCGAGCCTCTGGGGCGTGTGTGGTTTCAGATGCACTGTAGCAATAAATAAATCTGATGGTTGACTGAGGCTTGATGTGCTCTCTGTTGTATATTCACTGTCGCAGCTTCCCAATGATGCAACCTACGGTGCAACATCATGTAAGTGTAACGTGTATCATGTATCATGTCTGTTGTATATTCACTGTCGCAGCTTCGCAATAAAGCCACGTTTTCACTAGGGGACATGTCGCGGAGACAAGTCGTCCGACATTCACGTACTTTGTTTCTGCAACTTTGTCCCTCGACATATGATTTGTTCACACTAGCCAGTACTGTACTGTACTAAGTCCTGCAACTCGTAAATGTCGCAAGCGACGTCGGGCGACATGTTGCGGGACACGTACATTTCGTGTCGGGCGACAAGGTCGCGAGACAAATGTCCCCTAGTGAAAATGTGGCTTAAAGCCTCGTCCCCACTAGGAACATTTGTCGAGCGACATGTGTCCCCGGTGTCATCGGGCTATGCCGGGCGACGTCGGACGACATCGCCGCGACATTGTTGATACTGTTCCTTGTCGCACAGTCGATGAAAAGAACAGTTTCAAAAATGTCGCGGCGCTGATATAGAAGAATTCGTTAAAAAACTGAGCTAAACTTACTATGGAAAATATTTTCGCTGTGGTAAAATAAAACTCAGGATCATCATCTCTCTAGCCTTTTCCCAACTATATTGGGGTAGGCTTCCAGCCTAACCGGATTCAGCTGGATACCTGAGTTTTACGTGAAGCGACTGCCTATCAGACCTTCACAGCCCAGTAACTGGGCGACACGATACAAATACAACACGATTCAGGATATAAGTATATATTTATTTATGCTTCACAGCACCCAGCGTAACGCACACAGATGGATGCCCGACACAGACTATGTGAAACAGTTCGAAGGAGCGGTCATGTACCCTGATGAGGTCACCTCTCTGATGAAACATCCTCCTTACCACAGTAAGTTTTTTTGTAAAACATTATTGACATGCTCATTACCAGAATACCTTTTTTTATGGAATTATTTCTCCCGCACTGGGCGAGGCGAAAGGGCGACGTGTCAGACTTCTACTGACTAAAACCCACCCATGTTTCTTCGGTTGCACTTTTTTTTTTTAATTTAATTTTATTTAGGGTTTTTTGTTTAATAACATATCAAACCCATATTGTACCTTATGTCTATACCGACATATATCTAAATACTTATCCTAATAAATCTTTGCACTTTATGTTCCGGAGCCGCGGTAACTGTTGGAACTATTCCGCAATCCTAGATTATTAGAATACCTTTCAGTTGTCAAGTTGCAGTTTCTACACTTCTATGTAATGCAGTTAATACTGCATCTGTGTGATATTATCTGCTTAACAAAATAAAGCAATAAAAACACAGGGTACTGGCCGGACATGTGGCAATATTGAGTCGATTTCGCCTTTCGCTCTGTGTAATAAGCAGTCAGTCTGCCCAAATATATCATGACCTTCTTTCCCTGTCGTTTCTTCAAATAATGCCAAGTTCAGATACTACTGAATACCAGTATTTTACATGGAGCGACTGCCACTCCACAACCCAGGTACTAGGCAACTCGGTAATTACATTACAAGTTTTCTGTCTACATGGTGCTTAAAGTATGTACCACCCCTCAGGTCTGGTCTCCCCCGGCGAGAAGCAAGTCCGCAACATGGTGCTGAACTTCGGGCCGCAGCATCCCGCGGCGCACGGCGTGCTGCGTCTGGTGCTGGAGCTCGACGGAGAGGTGGGTGATAGGTTACATGTTACGTGTTACACGTTAGGAGATCAGTCTGCAACATGATGCTGAACTTCGGGCCGCAGCATCCTGCGGCGCATGGCGTGCTGCGTCTGGTGCTGAACTTCAGGCAGGTCGTTAGGCTACTATGAAAATAACTAGAAATGAACTCCATGAACACTACTAATTAAAGAGCAATATGAAACAATTATAACCAAAATAAGAATTGGGAAGATGGCAGCTAAGAGATGATCATGACGCCAGGATTAGCCTTTCTGAATGATCCTTTTTAAGAATGTAGGAATTAAGTTGTATGTCGTCCTCTCCAATGTAATTAGCACTTTCATTACAGACGGTACGCGCCGCTGATCCTCACGTAGGCCTCCTACACCGAGGCACAGAGAAACTCATAGAGTACAAGACCTACACGCAAGCCCTGCCGTACTTCGACCGACTGGACTACGTGTCCATGATGTGTAACGAACAGTGCTACAGTCTCGCCGTCGAGAAACTGCTCAATATTGATATTCCGATCAGAGCCAAGTATATTAGGAGTGAGTAAACTTGTTTTATCGTCATCATTGTCATCAACATCATCTTTTTCATAGTCATCTTCCTTAATCGTTGTCATAGTCAATAGTCAAATCATTTATTTTTATTAGACCAAAAAGGCACTTTCAAAATTCATTCTAAAATGTTGTTTTGAATGGAGAACAATGAGCAAGAAACTCCATAATTACTCTTATAAAACAATGTTGTTACAATATTATTTGTACGTACATGGTTAAGTGTGAAGAGTAGAATGTATATAATATCAAAACCCTTTCCGTCAAAAAAGTATATAAACAAAAGAAAAATTATATTATTCAGGTAATGGAAGCTAATCAAGTTCACGAGCATTTAGTATAATTACAAAGATTTTAAAAATAAATCACTTTCCTCAAGCAATGAAAATAATAAATCATCATCGTCATCATTATCTTTATATATCATTATCATAATCGACTTGCGTCAGTACACTTGTCTAAACGCGGTATTCACTGTAGAACACTCTTAAGTTGTGTCAAAGAAAACACACAAAAGTTATGATTTACTAACTAGACCCTAATGTATCCTCCCTCCCCCTCCAGCATTGTTCGCAGAAATAACACGTATCCGGAACCACATAATGGCTGTCGGCTCTCACGCCCTGGACGTAGGAGCCATGACACCTCTATTCTGGCTGTTCGAGGAGCGGGAGAAGATGATGGAGTTCTACGAGAGAGTCAGCGGCGCTCGCATGCACGCCGCCTACATCAGACCTGGTGGAGTGTCTCTGGTGAGTTCTGAGTGTCTCTGTATCAGAGCTGGTGGAGTGTCTCTGTGTGTCTGGTGCAGTGTCTCTGTGTCTGGTGGAGTGATGCTGTGCTGTGTTGTAGGACATGCCGCTGGGGCTGATGGACGACATCTACGAGTTCTCGTCGAAGTTCGCCGAGCGGCTGGACGAGGTGGAAGACTTGCTGACCACCAACAGGATCTGGGTGCAGCGCACCAAGGACATCGGCGTCGTCACTGCGCAGGATGCGCTTAACTACGGGTTCAGGTGAGTCTTCACTGCCTGGACGATAGTGCTGTCATCGTCATCTCCCATGTCTTCTCCCTTATTAGGGTCTGCTACACGACACACTGTTACGACGTCTCTGTCTCTCGTCAAAAGTCAAGCTCGTGAACGGTCATTATCATTTGAGATTGTTGCTTGCTCTTCATTCTTTTCACTAATAGAAGAAAGTACTTATAATGCATTCAAGATTTTGTAAAACTTTGAAGTATCTGTGAAGTGTCTTGCTTGTTAACTTTTGACATGGCGCCTTGCTCACTGTCCACGACTAACTGTCCTGCTTATGCCCTCAGCGGCGTGATGTTGCGCGGCTCGGGTATCAAGTGGGACCTGCGCAAGTCGCAGCCGTACGACGCGTACGAACACGTCGAGTTCGACGTACCCATCGGCACCAACGGCGACTGCTACGACCGGTGAGCGATACACGACACGCTGTTACACGATACACTGTTACAGGATAAACGATGCACTGTTACAAGATATACGACACATTTACTGCTTACTACATTGTTCGTCTCCACAATATGTAGTATACTATACTAGGTGTATTTTTGGTCTTGCACAACCCGCTAGGAGATGATTCTCCAAGAGACCAACTCTGAAATCGCGAAAAAAATATCAGCTGTTTCTAACAAAAGTTCAATATAATAATAGATAAAAAAAAATCGAGATTTCAGAGTTGGTTCCATAATGAAAGTTGTTTGTTTTTACGAGTAGAATCATCTCCTAGCGGGTTATGCAAGACCAAAAATACACGTGGTATAGACCTGCAATGTTAATGCTAATAGGTACCTGTGCCGCATTGAGGAGATGCGTCAGTCGCTGCGTATCATCGAACAGTGCCTCAATCAGATGCCGGCGGGAGAGATCAAGACAGACGACGCCAAGCTTACGCCGCCGACGCGAAAGGAGATGAAGGTATGGTAGATAAAGTTCAGTAGTAAAATCTACCTATAGTCTTTCTTTAAAAAAAACAGCTGCCACCACGTGTGTCGACAGAATAACCCGTACTTTGTATAATGTTCATCCCACGAGACTACTATCAGTTTTCATTACTCATGCTCGGAAAGTAGGTCTAAAGTTGCCTAAATTTAGTTGCCTAGATTTAGGTAAAATATTTAACATGATTTATTATGTGACTTACTAACCCCTCCCCCCTGTGGCAGACGTCGATGGAGGCGCTGATCCACCACTTCAAGCTGTTCACCCAAGGCTACCAGGTGCCGCCCGGCTCCACCTACACGGCCGTGGAGGCGCCCAAGGGAGAGTTCGGCGTCTACCTCGTCTCCGATGGAGGAGCTAAGCCTTACAGGTATGTTCTAAGCTCTAAGTTGTGAATGGTCGATTTTTATTACAGGGGGCGTACCACAAGCCCTTATAGCAGTATTACTTTGATATTACTTTCAGTGGGAAAGAGACGGTGCTATACAACGTGTCTAACGCTGTCACTTGCACACTCCTGCAATAGGACTAAAACAATCTTACTTTAAACGTCATGGTAAGGGGGCTGGGCCAACTTTAATATGACATTTTGATCGTGATTTTTTGTAAGAAACTGTTTTTGATGAAGAAAAGCTTGCGCCTTTGTTAACACCACAGTAGAAAGAACTGGCATAATTTAAACAATATAACTAAGTCCAAATTATTAAGGTATATGACATATGTCCTTAACAAAATAAATAATAATAAGTGCCAATTTTTTGATGTTGAGCTAATAAAGCCGCGAAGTGTGTATCTTGATAAAAAATAAGTAAATATCTTGGGACAACTCACACACGGCGGTCTGATCCCAAGCTGAACAGCGCTTGTGTTATGATAACTTGACGGTATACTTATGCCCTTACTAATAAACACAAAAAAAAAAGTAAAGTTATGTCATGAATAAAGCCTGTGTAACCATACATTTTTTGACGTATAAACCTGTCATAACTTTATGCAGCGATTATTATTAAGGCGCTTAATTTATAAATACGTACATACTATAGATAAATTACACCCAGACACAAAGCAAACAATCATGCTCATCACACAAAGTTTGTCCTGGGTGTTGATGGAACCCACAAACTCCGGCTTAGCAGTCAGGGTCACTCGCTAGACCAACAGGCTTATCACGAACGACGTTAATTATGTTACGTTTCAGAGTTGGTCGGCAATTTCTGTTCGTATTACCCAAAGATATTTTTAGTAAAAAAGGCGTAGATAGGTTACCCAAACGAAATTCTATCTTCAAAAACGGCACACTAACGCACACATACATTACACGTCAAAGTATGATGACATGATTGAAGTAGTGCGAGTGAAAAAGAGATAAACGTCAAATGTCAACGCGATACTCAGTATCATGTTTGCTAATTGGCAAATTTTTAATGTGCCACAGTGCCACATTTTGACTGCATATAACCTATCTACACTTTTTTACTTAAAATATCTTTGGTATTACCAGTGTCTTCACCCCATGAATTATACTCTTTAAATCGAAAGCAGTCCGTTTAAAATAAATAACAAAATCTCCACAGATGCAAGATCAAGGCGCCTGGCTTCGCTCACCTAGCTGCGTTACCGAAGATCGGCAGGAACTCAATGCTAGCAGACATTGTAGCCATCATTGGGACCTTAGACGTCGTGTTCGGAGAGATTGACCGATAAATATCGGTTTTAGAAGCAATAAACCGGTGCTAACCGACAAATAAAAACCGGCTAAGTGCAAATTAACCTTTTGATGGCCATGTCAATACAGCAAAGTCGAACCTTTAGCGCAAAGCTTTTTATAAATGTATAGTGAAGTATGTCACGGGGTCGTCGGCGTGGCGCGCGTAGCACATTTTAGTTTGTCATCTATACATGACTTTGGTGCCGATTTTCTTATTCACCCACTAAACTAAATTTAAGTTAAGTGCATCTTTCTCTTTCCGTTTAATTAAGAAAAGGACAGAAGATCAAATATTAGTTAAGTCCTGTCAAATTTAGACACTCCATAGATAATTTAGACGCGATTAAAAACATGGCGACTAAATATGAGCCAATTTTCTTCAGGCGCGGTCTAATTTACAGAATTAAACTAAAATGTATCTTCTATCTTCTGTCCTTTTCTTTAAGAAATGGAAAGAGGAAGATGGACTTACATTTACGTTAGATTGTGAATAAGAGAATCGGCACCATGTCTGTCAAAAGGTTAAAAGAAAAATTCCGGTACTAACCGACAAACTATAAAAACCGACTAAGTGTGAGTTAAACTTGCACTCTAAATGTAATCTAGAAAAAAAAAATAACTATTTATTGTATTTTATTTTGGAGTCAGTAAATTTTAGAGGAAAAGACATCGGACAAACAGACCAAAAATTTCGATTATTCCTGTTTTTAAAGTGCATTTAATTGTTAATGTAGGTGTATAAATAAGGTAATAGGTGATTTTTTTGAAAAGCAATGTTTAAGCAATAAATGTTGTAATACTATTTTGTATCTTATATATATTAATAATTTTAACAACACGCTCGTAAGTGAAATGCAAGGTGGCGGGTTTATTAAAATGGAATATACATCTGTTTTGATTTGTGGCTTTTGACTAATAAAATAAACTTGTCTGAATATAATCATGTATGTACGGTCAGCTAAGTAGATAAGTATATATAGGGCCGCTAGATACAATTTAAGTTTTCTCAAAAACTCGTGGATATTTCCTAATAAAAATTTAAACGGAAAAGGACAGAAGATACATTTAAGTTAAATCCTGTCAAATTAGACAGCGCCTGATGAAAATTGACGTATATTTAGACGTCATGTTTTTAAAATGCGTCTAAATGATATATGGAGTGTCTAAATTTGACAGGACTTAACTAATATTTGATCTTCTGTCCTTTTCTTAATTAAACGGAAAGAAAAAGATGCACTTAACTTAAATTTACGTTAGTTTGTGCACTAGAGAATCGGCACCATTAACTAGTTCTCCAATAAGGTATAATTACATTTGAATACATTCATTGAAAACATCGTGAAGAAACCTGGACCTGTAGTGAATATAAGTCCGAATTCGCCAATCCTTGAGCGCGTGTGGTGATCAATGCTCGTGCCTTCAATGAGAAGAGGCCTCTGCCCTGCAGTGGGACAGTAATAGGCTGGCATTATTATTACATTCATTGATATTCAAGAAAACCACAATTGTAGATGTAAGCCCTGCATACCTATCTACTTTGCTGACTGTACATAATTTAAATAATATTGTAACGTAGTTTGGTAAAGACTTGGGAGATGATGATGAAAGACGATTTGACGAAATAAAACCCAAATGCGCTCTTACAGCATAATTTAATAATAAAATCGTCCAGTTAATTATGATAGATACAAAACACATGTCCTTATTATCTACGTATTTATTTGACGCGCTTCTGCTGTCGCTGCCGATAGATGTCGTTGGCGGGCGGCGCCACGCCCAGCTCATCGTCATCAGAATCCTCTCCTACTTTCCTTCTACGAGCCTGTTTAAAAAAGCATCATATTTGGTTAACATTGTATTTCATTTTATTTAACATTGTCATTGGTGGTGGTGGGGGTGGTGTCGTGATGACTCAGTGGATAAGGCGCCCGCCTCTCGTGTAAGAGGTTGTGGGTTCGAATCCGGGCAAGTACCAATGTGACTCTTCAATTCATATGTACTATCGACAAAATTGAATCATGACCCATTTCGACGACAAATCGTTTGAAGCTGTCAAAAGAATAAGACTAGACGTGTGACATTTTTAATTACATATTTACGCGATTGTCGACCTAATTGTATTTGAATGTCTGTAGAAAAAAAGGTGTCACTCTCTCTGGCTTGGCCACCATCAGGGATTTTAATTTTGATAACACAAAAAAATAGTCGCTAAATAGTCGAAATTAGTCGCCAAATATCAGAAATAGTCGTTCTCTAGTTCAAAAGTTATAAGGGTATATAGGTGGCCGAGCTGGGGAGAGTCTCCCCAGCTTGGCCACATGAAAACTAGGGCACCCAGTGAAGATCTGTTTTTACAAAAAAATAGTCGCTAAATAGTCGAAATTAGTCGCCAAATATCAGAAATAGTCGTTCTCTAGTTCAAAAGTTATAAGGGTATATAGGTGGCCGAGCTGGAGAGAGTCTCCCCAGCTTGGCCACATGAAAACTAGGGCACCTAGTGAAGATCTGTTTTTACAAAAAAATAGTCGCTAAATAGTGGAAATTAGTCGCCAAATATCAGAAATAGTCGGGTCTTAGATAAGAAGTTACAATGAGTTCAATTTTTAAAGTATAGTCCAAGAGCTAGACAGAAAAGTCTACGAAAACATTCCAAGAAAAAAGATATTTCTATAAATATGTGTAATATACTTCTAGTTTTATCGATCAATAGACTTTACAAATGTCAGAGAAAGATAAATTTTCAATTATATATATGTTTCTATGTTTTAAATGACTAGGTTAGAGTGCCGTAAACTTCTATGAAAACATTAAACCTTGCTCTTGGTCTATTAAGTGTCAAGATGTACAATCGCATGCAACAGTTTTAACAAATTATAACGTTAGAGACTCTAATTTACGTTAGAATAATGAAACTTTTTTTTTTTGTCGAAAAAAATACTTAAACAAAAATACTTTCCGGGCCAGAATTTAAACCCCAATTCATAGATTTCGTGTAACTAAGGCATACTCATATTATAAGACACTCCAGAGTAGAGATGTGCCGTTCCCGGGAGTATTGCCCGAGGTGGGAATATTGGTGGGAACATTACCGGCAATCTTGTCGGGAGAGGAAATATTTCGGAAAGTAGATTTATATAGGTAAATTGCTAAGTATTTTTGGAATTAAAATATCTCATCAAATGACATTTTTTCATTAGGTACGTAATAACTGATTGTTAAAAAGCTAGAATATTTTACTTACTATATTTTTGCGTTCATATCATTTCAAACTTACCCAAAGACTTTTTCTGTTTCTGTTGTTCTTACACACCCAAAATAATAAGGGAAATATATTAAAAGCAGACAAATTTATTTTAAAAACCGATCAATTTGACAACTGTCATGTACGCTCTGTACGCTACTTCGAATGCGTGAATAAAGATAAAATATTACTTATTATTTTGGAGTTTGTATAGCTTTTTCTCGGTGGGTTCACATTATAGAATCACTATATTTATATGTTTTGAAAGAAACATTTCACCATATCACATCATAGTTACCTACTGTCAGAAACTACTTAAGTATTTTGTACCTGCTTGTACATGTTGAAATTATATTCTTTAATAACTTTTGATCTAGTGAACGACTATTTCTGATATTTGGCGACTAATTTCGACTATTTAGCGACTATTTTTTTGTAAAAACAGATCTTCACAAGGTGCCCTAGTTTCCATGTGGCCAAGCTGGGGAGACTCTCTCCAGCTCGGCCACCTATAAACCCTTATAACTTTTGATCTAGTGAACGACTATTTCTGATATTTGGCGACTAATTTCGACTATTTAGCGACTATTTTTTTGTAAAAACAGATCTTCACTGGGTGCCTTAGTTTTCATGTGGCCAAGCTGGGGAGACTCTCTCCAGCTCGGCCACCTATAAACCCTTATAACTTTTGAACTAGAGAACGACTATTTCTGATATTTGGTGACTAATTTCGACTATTTAGCGACTATTTTTTTGTGTTATCAAAATTTAAATCCCTGATGGTGGCCAAGCCAGAGAGAGTGACACGAAAAAAAGGGTTATGGTGGGTCATGATTCCATTTTGTCGATTGTACTATCGACAAAATTGAATCATGACCCATTTTGACGATAAATCGTTTGAAGCTGTCAAAATAATAAGACTAGACGTGTGACATTTTTAAATGTTTTCGCGATTGTCGACCTAATAGAATTTGAATGTCTGTAGGAAAATAAGCATAAGGTGGGTCATGATTCCATTTTGTCGAAGGTACTTTCTAAAGTTTATCTTAGCCATCACTGACATCCCGTGCCTCGGAAAGCACGTAAAGCCGTTGGTCCCGGTTGCCATTCGTAGAACTTTGACAGTCGTTACTGGTTAGCCAGAAACTCTGACCAGACTAACCAAGAGGTATCGTGTCGCCCACTGGGTTGTGGAGGTCTGTTAGGCAGTCGCTTCACGTAAAACACCGGTATCCAGCTGAATCCGGTTAGGCTGGAAGCCGACCCCAACACTGTTGGGAAAAGGTTAGGGAGATGATGATTGAAAAAAACAAAATACCTTGCTAGCCACAGTGGTGATGCCCTCATCATCCACTATCCAATGCACAGACCGCGCCAGGTCGAACAGTTTGGTGTCGCAGCCGTTCTCCTGCGTAGGTGCCGGCGCTGGAAACATCACAGAGCATTTACATGAAGAATAATCCATACTAATATTATAAATGCGAAAATAACCTTGTCTGTATGTCTGTCTCTTCTTCACGCCTAAACCACTGAACCGATTTGAATGAAATTTGGTACAGAAATAGGGACCCGGGAAAGGACATAGGATAGTTTTCATCCCGGAAATCCCCCGGGAACGGGAGTTATTTCACGCGGACGAAGTTGCAGGCAAAAGCTAGTAATATAAAATTGACTAGCTTTTACCCGGCTTCAGTCGCGTTAGAAAGTCACAAAAGTGGCCTATGCCACTTTCTACCCCTTCAACTATCTATAACTATCTTTACGTCGCGCCGTTTTGTCGTGAAACAAATAGACAGATACAGGATTCTAAAAGGACGCAGTTTTATGTTTGTCTGTAGGTGGTCCGACAGATTACCACACCAGCAAATTATAACATCAACAATACGCCAATTACATGGTCCGCGCGATTTGACCAATTCAATTGTATGGGATTCGAAAGACCTCTGACTTTGTTTCGGATGTTTCTGTTGAGAGTAGTCTGCTAGGAAACACCGTTTCGGAACTGAGAAGTCGGTTAGGAATCACCGTTTTGGAACTGATTTGGGTAATAAAAATTACCAAGCGAAAAATTAAATTTACAAAAAATATACTAAAAGTAACTTAATTTTGAAAATCGGCGGCATATAACACAAAATATTTAATTGAACTAAAGCTGGGTTTTAAAAAAAAAACATGTGTGACTGCATACTGGTGTTACTATATTGACCAAAAAGTCACAAGAGTCTAAAGTTCAATTCCCTGGTATGTAAAACAGTAGTATTAGGAGTTTATGTTTGTAAATTGGTGGTGGGTTAACTAAATTACGCATCTCATCTCGAAAGTGTTTAATGGTGTTGATTCTCTTGTTCACAAACTAAATCTAAGTTAAGTGTATCTTTCTCGCTCTTTGGTTAAAAAAGGGACAGAAGATATATATGTCACCGGAAAATAACAAGATCCGTAAGTTTATCAATCTACTAGGAAGTTTATAAACTTTCGTAAGATTCTAAACGGGAGATAAATTGTAATATTTTGTGTCTACATTTTCGTGAATTGATAAACTTACTGAACTCACTAGTAAAATAATAAGTAAGCAGTAACCAAACGCTACGCGCGATCTGATTGGTTGACTGTCACATGTCACTTCTCCTTCCTCGTGGCCGCCATTGTTCGCCACGGAACATAAATAAACCAGTTTGCTTGTGCGTTTTTATTAGTTTTAAATGTTGAACTGTGTTGCAACTCAAAGAAAACTCAACTCACTACATCCGTGCCAAAGAGGAACCAGGCATTGTTGCTTCCAATTTATAGTTTGTCAAGTCTGATTATACCAAAGTCTTTGGACACAAGCATTGCCACTATGAACATTGACCAATCAGAGATCAGTGTGTTATTTTACGTATTTCAAAGATGCGTATATTTAAAAGAGTTTCTGTGATTGGTCGAACCATTTAAAATCTTACGAATAGATACCCGTTAGTTTATTTTACCGTATGACGTCGGAAATTGATAAATTTACGAAAATGTGGACGTACAATATTACAAGTTATCTCCCGTTTAGAATCTTACGAAAGTTTATAAGCTTCCTAGTAGATTGATAAACTTACGGATCTTGTTATTTTCCGGTGACATTAATAAGTCTTATATATGTTATAATTCTGTCTATTCTTAGTGGCCATGTTTTTAATCGTGTCCATATTCTCATTATTATCTATGGAGTGTCTTAATTTGACAGGACTTAACTGATATTTGTTCTTGATGAAATAGAAAGAAGAAAGATGCACTAAACATAAATTTAGTCTAGTTTTTGAACTGTGTGATTCACAATACTCACGTTTGTCAGGCAATGAGATCCTATTGAAGAGCTGCATGAGTCGGTCGATGGCGACGAAGGGTCCGCGGTAACTCGACGGGGGAGGCATCATCGTGCACAGGTGTGCCGCCGCTGGAGGCATTGGGAATGTACCGCCTGTAGATAAGTAAATTGGTTATTTCTTGATATTTTCATTAATGCCCTTACTAATAATCACTGTGTAAAGTTATGTCATGAATAAAGCCTGTGTAACCATACATTTTTTGACGTATAAACCTGTCATAACTCTATGCAGCGATTATTAGTAAGACGCTAAATGTGTTTGGAAATTCAGGTTTGTTTTTTGGTAAATTTCTTCAAGATACCGAAGTTGCCATGGCAGTACTAGTATTATAAAGCATTGCTACCATATACTGACTTATTTTCGTGTTGCTTACAACTGAAAGACAATTAGTTTTTTTTAGCGCAACACAAGACACAGTACAGGCAATATACAAAAACATAATAAAAAAAGAGAAAGAAAACAAAATAAACGATACAAGCTAGAACCACACTATTAAAATTTTGACGCCACCCGACGCGACAACACGAGTTTTCATTGGTTCGCGTGTCGGTAATGTGGTTCTGGCTTTACAAAAGATAAATTGACCATAGACTGATTAACATTTATGTCGGTAAATGTTGTATAGGAATGTCACCTTATGACGTCACAATTCCATCATTATCCAATGAGGGTTTTTGCGTATGAGAAATCCGCTAGATGGCAATACGTAGGCGTCACTTCCAACTGCAGCATGATTGGTGAATTTTTGACATATCTGTCAATGTCATGCCGTTTTATCGACAAATATGTCAAAATTCATCAATCATACTGCAGTTGGACCTGACGCCTACGTGCTGCCAAAAAACCCTCAATGATGCAAAATGGGTATTACAACTAGGCATTTTAGTTTTGATTCATATGTATAAATATCATGGGCCATAAAAGAACATAAAGGGTAACCGAAGGAACATGAGTGGGTTTTAGTCAGTAAAAGTCTGACACGCCCTCCCGCCCTGCACAGGAGAAGTCAATTGATGATTTCCTACTCACCAAAAAAAAAAATGGGCCATATAAACCTGAATAACAAATAAATGGCGTATTGTTACTACGTACCTGGTATGGGATGTTCCCCAGGCAGTGGGTTGACTTTGGGCTTGTAGGGTATCATCTGACTGGTGTCCGGCCGAGCTATGTCCTTGTTTGGGTCGTTATCTCTGTGGAAAATGGGTTTAGATCGTAATCTTTTGTAATAAAGTACAGAAAAAATAATCTGTTTGTACGTGATTGCGAGTGGCGTCCCCTGGTTTTTGAACCAGACTAAGTAGGCAGGAACTAGACAAAGGAAATCAGGCATTTTTCAGACCTAAAATTATTTTCAACAGTTAAATCACACATAATTTTAAACCCCGTAACATGCCTTATTTCAGTGGTGACTTCCCCGCGCGCACACTCACCTGACAAAGCACTTAGAAAATTACAACTAGTTTATGATATGTGTGAGGGTTTTTGCATATGAGAAATCGTTAAATGGCAATACGTAGGCAATAGATATGTCAAAATTCACCAATCATGCTGCAGTTGGACCTGACGCCTACGTGCTGCCAAAAAACCCTCATAGCAATGTATGAACATTGCCAGATTTCCTTTGATAAATTAACCAACAACAATACAATATAATTTCAACAGAAAACAATATTGTGTAACGAATTTTACCTATATGGAACGCCACATAAAATTAGGGTGAGCTTGACAGATTTTTTCCATTAACAAAAACGAGCAATTTGCTTAAGTGGAGAGACACTATGTCCTGTCCTTCAATAGCTATTGCTCTCCACCGCTTCCTACAGAAATAAAGGCGTCATACTTACTTTTGTCCAAGTATAACGGCTGCTAGTTCGGGTGAAATTCCAGCCAAAGGTCCTCCGAGCGCCCAGGATTTGTTAGACATAGACGCGACCTGTACGCAAACACGAATTTCAGACAATAATTTATTAATTTATGGTAAGAATAGGGATGACGACAACATTAAAAAAACGGCATTCTGTTTAGTCCGTCTGATAGATCGGCCAAAAATATGGGACGCGTATTTTTTGCTTGATCAAATTAATAAATAAGTACAAAGATAAAGAACAACAAAGTTCCGGAGTGGGGGAGAGGAAGACCGAATAAAAAATAGATGAATTGTGTGAAGAAAGAGAAAGGAGTGAGTGATAGCATGACGGGTGACAGGTTGGTATGGAAGAAAAAAAAACCAAATAAAATGTGATAAGGGCAGAAAGAAGAAGAAGACGTGTTGTTTAAACGATCGTGTTTACGGTCCCTGCAAACGTCAGCTAAACCCTTTCTCATATATGAGTCACTTACCTCGGTGTAGCCAATAGACTTGAGCTCGGCGATGCTGCAAGGGTACAGATCTAAGAACTTGTACCTGTCCACCAGCTGAGCTGTCTCCTTGCCTTCAAACTCTTTGATCTGGACAACAAAATGGAGAGAATTGTTGGTTATTTTGCTACATTTATAATATAATATGTTAATGCTAATATGGATCCAAAGATCCATACTTATAATACGTATAATAATGATTTCTACTGATACATAATAAATAACCCTCCTTTCGAAAGTCGGATAAAAGCGCCTTCCTAAACCGGCATACTAAATAAAATAATAAACGTACTTCTACTAATCTTCTTAATTTTAAGTGCTATTACTTATTTTGTCATATGTGGCGACGAAAAGTACTCGAAAGTAAATAAAAAGTAATACATTTTTTTTAAATCTAATGCTGTACTTTTTAAATCCCTTATTAGGTACGCTCAGAATTATATTCCAAAATCCTTTGGCTCCGCTATAGGTTCAAAAAACAGTCTTGACGTAAAAATAGTAATTTGTTTAATAGGTAAAAAATCTCGTTTACAATGGTACTCATTCTCTTGTTCACAAACTAACCTAAATTTAAGAGTGCATCTTTCTCTTTTCGTTTCATTAAGAAAAGGACAGAAGATACATATTCGTTTAGTCCTGTCAAATAAGACAGCGCTTGAAGAAAATTGGCGTATTTTTAGTCGCCATGTTTTTAATCGCGTCTAAATTATCGATGTATAGTTTGTGAATAAGAGAATTGGTACCAATGAGATCAAAATGAGACATAAACCGCCTTATTACAAAACAAGGTTTTTCTCTAAACCAGGTTTAAACCATTGAGCTAGATTTTGTATTTCGAATCTTGATCGTATCAGAATAAGATTCAAATTACAAAACCTGGCTCAATGGTTTAAACCTGGTTTAGAGAAAAACCTTGTTTTATAATAAAGCGGAACATGTTTAATAAAAGTGGCGATTTCACATTTCGATGCTAAACATCGCAATGTGAAATGCGATTGTTTAAAGATTTACCTAATATTAATAAATTATTTTGTTCAATATCCGCAGTATGAGTAAGTAAAGTCCTACCTTCTCCAACACAGCCTGTCGCCTCTTCTCCACCTTCACAATACTGACGAGGTCTCCGATGTTGGACTCGAACTCCAGGAACCTGTTCCAGATGTCCACCTGGCTCTCCGGTTTCAGGCTGCCTGAAGACAGGACTCGCTCGAACAGCACCCGGGTGTTATTGTCCTCTGATTGTTAACAAAAAGTATTTTGAAAATGAAGATATTCGCCGGAGTTGCGGAATAAAAAATAAATATCATGGACAACTCACACACGGTCAACTGATTCCAAACTAAGCAGAGCTTGTACTATGGTAACCAGACAACTGATAAACATACTTATATATTTTATTTAAACATACATAATATTATAGATAAATTACACCCAGACACGACACAGAACAAACAGTCATGCTCATCACACAAAATTTGTTCTGGGTGGGAATGGAACCCACGACCTTCGAATCCACTCGACCAACAAGCCCGCCAGAATAGTTGTAATAGTTACCGCGGCCCCGGAACTTAAAGGGCAACCGAAGGAACAAGGGTAGGTTTAAGTCAGTAAAAGTCTGACACTCCCTCTCGCCCCGCCCCGCCCCGGGCGGGAAAGTCATTTGATGATTTCCCATCCACAAAATAAGGGTCTAAGGTTATTTTTTTTATTTTACTAAGCTTCCCCTGTTCTTTTTCCGTTTGCCAGCGAGTTTTACGAAGCGATATAGATAAGTCTAAAAAGATTTTAAATTTTCTTAGTTCAATTGCTGCTATAACAAGATAAATGATATGGTAGAGCGTTGGTTCAGCTAAGTTCCGTCCACCAAATAAAAGTTTTTTTTAAAAAGCCAAATTTTTCTGTTATAATATCTAAATCAAAACAAGTGTAAAAATAGAAGAAATAAAGATCACAGATTCTAGTTACAAAGGAGGTTGATAATTATGTACAAAGAGAAGTAAAAAATGTTTGGCGGCTACACCGCTACAGTGCTAACCCAAAGTACGTCTATTTATTTGGCCCTTAGCAAAAATATGTTAATTAACCTAAAAAAATCCAAAAACTCACCGTTCAAATGCGACAGATAGTCGATATAGCACAGCACGTACTCCGGTATGTGCGAGAACTTTTTCAGGCCTAGCTCAAAGATACGGAACGCTATGTTCTTGTCTTTAGAGCAGTAGTACTCCATTAGGGCTGCGGCTACGAATACGTGGTAGCGAGATCTGAGGAGGAAAGTATTAGGTTTATACTGATATAAAGAGAAGTGATTTATTTCAAGACACTTTTATTAGCTACAAGGTTGTGTTTGAAGGTGATAAAAATATGAGAAGAAACTTTGCAAGTACAATGTATCCCACTTCCGAAATCAGAAGCGGGTATAATTGTAATTAAAATTAAAAAAGATGTGGTACTTTTTTTGTTCTCTAACCCCAATTGGTCCTTTAAAAGTTGTTTGTAAGTATTAAAAACGGAATCGAATGGTGATGCCATTTTAATATACTAAATAAAAATAAATTAAAATGGCAACTGTTTAGGATAATTATGAATTAATATCGCATAATAATTATTGGGGTAATAATCATCGATAGTCTCCTACAAAGATTAGTTAATGCCTCTCTAAAGGTTTCCAACCTGTTTACTACACATTTAGTAAAAATCTATTTTGTTTTATTTTATTTGATTTATGTATATAAAAAATACCTTAGGATAAATCACACACACCAAACTAGGCAAACCTGTACTATAATTTTTTTAAATCGTTTTTATTGATTCCTTACCTTGGGTCCTCCCTAGCCCTCTTGAAGACAGTCCTCGCAGATTTAATGCCCTCTGCTCTCCGCGCGAACTTCATGTACTGAACATACGCCAGCGTCGGGTCAATGTCCTCCATGTCCAAGTATCTGGTGTATACTTGGTGCACCTAGTACAAATTATATATAAAACTATATAATTATATGATCCTGACCGATTTCGGCCACAGCGACTTGGATCTGCCTATTGAAAGCATCGCTGGTGTGCTCTCAGGTGACTGATATAGCCAATTTTTGCAAAACTATAGTTGACATAGCAAAAAAAAATATTTCCTTAGGTATAAGAGTACTTCTTCTTTTGAGACAATCCTGTTCTTAACCTGAAAAAACTTCAACTCCTGGAAGCCAGAGTAAACATTGAGGTCTACCAAGAAAGCGACGAGCAATGAAGATCGACGAGTTCCGGAGAAAGGTTTCTACTGTCTTGGGTCCCGCTACAAAATTAATCAGAAAGGATACCCTACATATAACGCGGGGGACAGAATATAATGGGGTCAATAGACACAAAGCGCCTTACTAATAAACGCTGCATAAAGTTATGACAGGTTTATACGTCAAAAAACGTATGGTTACACAGGCTTTATTCATTGCATAAGTTTACACAGTGATTATTAGTAAGGGCATAAGACTTTAGGCACACATTGGAAAAAGACAGAAGAAACATTTTAGTTTAATCCTGTCAAATTAGACAGCGCCTGATGAAAATTGACGTATATTTAGAGGCCATGTTTTTAAATTGCGTCAAAATTATCTATGGAGTGTCTAAATTTGACAGGACTTAACTAATATTTGATCTTCTGTCCATTTCTTAATTAAAAGGAGCGAGAAAGATGCACTTAACTTAAATTTACGTTAGTTTGTGCACAAGAGAATCGGCACCATTATCTGCAGATTTGCGTGTTTTACACGAACTTGGGGTCTTACAAAAACCTGTAAAATGTCGGTACGCGCAATCAGAAGACAAAAGACAACTGAAGTCTGACCGCTTTAGCGCTGTACTGCGCCATTGTGAAGACATCATCATCATCATCTCTGTAACCTTTTCCCAACCACGTTGGGGTCGGCTTCCAGCCTAACCGGATTCAGCTGTATACCAGTGTTTTACGTGAAGCGACTGCCTGTCAGACCTCTACAACCCAGTAACTGGGCGACACGATACTTCTTGGTTAGACTGGTCAGACTAGTCTAGCTTACCCGTAACGACTGTCAAAGTTCTACGAATGACCAAAGGCTTTACGTGCTTTCCGAGGCACGGGATGACAGTGATGTCCAAGATAAACTTTAGAAAGTACATTATGTATTGAAAAAGTCACAATGGTACTTGCCCGGATTCGAACACACAACCTCTTACACGAGAGGCGGGCGTCTTATCCACTGGGCCATCACGACACACCGAGAAGACAGCAGACTCAAGATCATTTATTCATTTACTTCTTTTCAATTGTCAAGAAGTTTATCAAAACGTTTAAGCTAAAGACGGCAGCTAATGGCCTTTGTTACTGTACGGTTTCTATCAGACAACTGAGATAAATTATCCAGGGACGAGGCGTGCATATCTCGAGATTTTAAGACCGTAATTTTTAAGGTCAAAAAGGAGGTGTTTCTTTCCTGGCCCAAACCTGTGCCGAGGTACAAATTACTAATAAAATTCCTCCCAATAATTTGTGTTTTTAGCAGTATTTAAAATCCTTTAATATCACGTAGATTTAGAAATAAAAGAATATGAAAAAAAGCTGCCTCACGTCGTTACTGCGTAAAAAGAAACGTTCATGAGAGCGTTGACAGCTGTTAATCTGTTGTTTTTTGTTTGTTTGAATGACAACTGACAGCAGAATAAAACTATCGGCCCAGATTTGGAGCTCTGTCTTTTTGTCCGGTAGATAGCCAAACGCAAAAAAATGATATGAATTGTGAAATAAAAGTATTTTTGGGAATATTTTTTGTATAATAATTCACGACTAATGTAACTAGAAAAAAATACTATCTGTAACACAGAAAAAATCCTTAATAATAAATTTTTAGGTTAATACAATGAAGCAACAAAACGCATTATCGAAGGAGTAAATCATGACATTGCCAGGCTGAAATTCTTGGGTTGCAAGTTTTTAACATCTTCGATCGACATTATTTCAGGTGATACAAATGCGCAAATAAATCCAATATTTTTTTTTTCAGATTCTACGATTTTTTTCACGTTATTTGATACTTTATTTTTTAGGTACGGTCACGGTCTGAAAGTTTTTACCACCATAAGGATCACAATTGCATGCACACATTGAGGCAACAAGTTCTAAATGACTATTTCATGATAATTTGATTGATCACAGATTATTTTCTCTAATGATATGACAATCAATCGCTATATGTGATGGACTGACTACTATAAAGGTTTGATATACAGAAAACCTACTTTTAAAAACAATTATTTTTTTTAATAAGAATATGAAGACATAATATAAATAAAAGTTAAAAAAAAACTTTATTCAATATTTGGTATAACATCGCTTTGCAGCTATGACTAATTTAGTTTTTTGAATATGAATATGAAGAAACAATAAAAAAACACTGAACAAAATCTTTATTAAATACTATCTGTCCCCCGCGGTTTTACCCGCGTAGTTCCCGTTCCCTTGGAATTAAATAAAAAACTTTCCTATGCCCTTGCTTAGGCTATAGACTATCTGTGTACCCGTTTCGGTAGTTTTGGCGCAAAAGCAAGACAACAGACAGATAGTTACTTTCGCAATTATAATAGTAGTATAATAGTTTTTTTTGAATAAGAATAAGGAAATAATAAATCAAATCTTAAAAAATCTTTATTCAATATCTAGTATAACATTACTCCGCAGTTACGACTAGTGCATAGATGCAACAAGATACGCGCATATATCAGTATTTCTGGTATCACTCGAGCACAGCGTGATCTATGAGGATTTCTTTCATTTTGTCAGTTCCAGCGCTGATCCATAAGCCCTCACAATTTTTTATTGAGTTTAAATCAGCAGACCGAGCGGGCTATTGAATGAGATGAATAATTTCACGGTGCAGAATGAACCACGCCATAGTAGCACAAGCTGGGTGTATCCGTGCATTATCTTAAACGTAATTAATGTGAAAGAATTCTGTTGCAGGATACACTACGTAGTAGACAGCATCACTTCTTCCTGAATAATTTCCATGATCTAATATAACCTCACAGTAAATCACAATAGTTATAATGAATTTTCGTGATAAGGCACTAATGATATAAAACTATGTCCATTTTCAAAGATTGCCCCTTGCTCCAGGGTTAAACTTGCCATTTTATTTCGATTTGAATAAAAATATTTCGTAAAATTTTACTCTTTGTCTAAACGACGTTCAAACGATATTTTTTGACAAATGTCAATTCCACAAAATAAGAAAAGAGTTTCGTCATCACTTATGGCGAGATAAATAGACGTTACTAAGCACTGACTTTGGCACTATACCTGTCACTGTTACACAACTGCCAAACGTCAAGTGCACGATAGAGACGAAACATGGCTAAGCCGAAGCCGTTGCTTAGTAACGTCTTTGTTGTTCTCGTTGTGTCATTTTGCACAATAACTTCTAAAAGGTAACAAGTAACATGATATGGCATTTTAGATTTTAATGAAAAAAGTGTGATATAGAATGTACTTTCAAAATTGGTAACCCTTTTCAGACCGCGACCGTACATGCCTGGGCCAAATTTGTAGGGAAAAAAGAAACACCTCCTTTACGGACAAATAATTAAATTAAAAGGCTGTATAGGTTCTTACCTTATTATAATGCAGTCTGCTCTCTTCATAGTCAGCATGAGCGAAGTGTAGCAGCGTAGATTGCTTCAAAGGTCCGCTGGTAGCACGCTCATACACCGCCGCAGCTTCGTCAGAAAACAGACGCGCGGCGTTTGAGTCCTGAGTGGTGAAATATTGTTATTACCATTTGTTATTGTGGCGTGAGAGGTGGGTGTTCTCTATAAAGTTTTTTAAGTCTAAGGATGTTTATCTGTTTATAAGCGTGACAGAAGACAAAGGGATAGATAGAAAGACAGAGTTACTTTCACAATTTCGTTTCTTCTCGGAGTCATCTCGTGTTTTTGGATATAAAAACATGTGTATGATCTCGATAATATAATTAATAACCGTACATTGTCATTTATACTGCAAATGATTATTTCCAACCTGGACATTGGCAGGAATCACCGAAAAAACGGTGGATTGCCATAAATAAAGTTGAAGTTGAAAGGTCATAGCTCATTAGAGCCACCCGGCAGCCCACCCCGCACCGCCTCGACGCACGGCGTCAACTCGTTGTCGATGGGTGGACCACCCGCGGTCAACCAGTGGGCCACCCGCGGTCAACGAGTGAACGCCGAGGCGTCAACGAGTTGACGCCGCTTGGTTCACGAATTTTTGAGTAGTTTGTTAACAAAATCAATTGCGGGCAGCACGCGGGCCACGAGTGGCCCGCGTGCCGTCACCGCAAGGCAGGCATTCGAGCAGCCAGTTGTCACCGAGTGGCTCACCCACCGACCGCACGCGAAGGGCTTATAACCGAGGCGATCCGGTGCCACTGCGGAGTTGATATAGTGAGCGCATGCCCATACAAATCCATATAAAGATTACTAGCAGCAGGAGGCGAGTCGGTGCAGAGTGGGTGTCGGGTGGCTCTAACGAGTTTATGACCTGAAGTGTTTTCTCGTTAGAAAGTCAATCAACATTTTAAATGTACATTATCAAGAGGTTTACGACCTTAGTACGTAGGATAATTTAGGAGGATGAAATTGACCATGTCTTATTTTGTTTTATATGTAATGAAAATTAAATGTGAAGTTATTTTCTTCACATAGGAGAGAGGAGGCCAAAACAGGTAAAAATAAATTAATTACGAATACGAGGAATTTTTGTCTGACATTTCATTTTTGACTTGATTATTATTATTATTTTGACATTGTTTTTATTATTGTTATGTTATTTTTTTGAATTACTATGTGTTTTACTATTCCTATCTTTGTATGCCTATAGTTTAAATGTGTGGTGTTAACTGTAAGTATGAAATAAAAAATCAAAACAAAATTGACCTTTGGAGGTATGAGGAACAGAGTGAGTGCCTCACATCCTCCGTTGAAAAGGGAGGATCCTCTTTAAACTTTCATACCGCAAAGTAGGATGTGAGTTGTAGTTCACATGTTCAGCGATAGATGGCGCCTGGTGTACACGTCCGGGTGGTGACACTGTTCTATGAACGTGACGAGCAGTACATACATAGTCTACTCACCCCCTTCTCCTGCAGCAGCTTGGCCGAGTGGTCCAGGAACTGGGCCGCCTGGTGCCACACGTCTGGGTGGTGAGCGAGGCAGAGCAGACACTGTTCTATGGCGAACATGACGCGTCGAGCCACTAAAGCCGTGTCTTCGGAGCGGAGAGGGTTTGAGCGTTCCCAGGTTATGTATTTTTTCCAGAGTTCCACCTGGGGAAGAATTGGATTAATAGGCATTCAATCTTCATTTTTTATGGGTATTATTTATACACGTTCTACTAATAGTAGATTGTATTACAAGGGCGCAAAGTTATATTTTCACAACAAAGGCGTTTTTTGAATCCAGAGCGAAGTGAGGGATTCTTGAGTAAAATCCCGAGCTTTGCGAGAGATTCTTAAATAAAATCCCGAACGTAGCGAGGGATTCAAAGTACGTCACCCGAGCCAAAAACATATTTTGCGCCCGAGTGATACACTCTACTTTTCATCACCCCCTATGAGAAAATTAAAAGCGCTTCATACTTTATTGTAATATTATTATTGTAGCTGCTATTATTATCATAGCTTGATAATAATAGCAGCTCGTTAATAATTAGCTGCAAAACAATCCGTGAAAATTTTTACGGGAACTCGGGCTGTAGTTTGCGCGTTTTATTTCTATTTAAGTTTTTTTTATTTAGCCGCGGCGTGACTGTGGTATTGGCCGTCGTCGATTATTTGGCGCTGAGCATTAAGACGTTCCAAATTCAAAGAGTTTTTAGGCGCACTTATAACAGGGCGTAAACATGCAAAGACGCTCCAAATTCAAAAAGTGCGATGAAAAGTTACTTTTAGGCGCACTTTTTGAATTTGGAGCGTCATTATTGCCCGCTGAAAGTTTCTTATAAAAAACCGGTCAAGTGCGAGTTCTACTCGCGCAACGAGGGTTCCGTTAATTTGTTTTTTAGTGAAATAACTACAAATTTACGGTTTTCGGAGTTTTCTCTTTACTTGTGCTACATGACCTTGCTTCTTGCCAAATTTCACGATTCTAGGTCAATGGGAAGTACCCTATAGGTTTTGAGTTTTGATTCCCTTGAAAATGTCTAAATATGCAATATAAACCGCCGTATCTTTTTATTGCGTTGATTTAGAAACTTGATTTTTTCACTGCTTCAAGAGATAGCAGACCTGAGTATGTGATATTAATTTGAGCTTGATATCTCGACGCGTTTCTGAAAAAAAAGGTCTTGACAGACGGACAAACGGGAGGACGGACGGATGTGAACTAACTACAAATTTACGGTTTTCAGAGTTTTTCCTTTAGTTTTGCTACATGACGTTGCTTCTTGCCAAATTTCATGATTCTTGGTCAATGGGAAGTACCCTATAGGTTTTGAGTTTTGATTCCCTTGAAAATGTCTAAATATGCAATATAAACCACCGTATCTTTTTATTGCGTTGATTTAGAAACTTGATTTTTTCACTGTTTTGGGAGATAGCAGACTTGAGTATGTGATATTAATTTCAGTTTGATATCTCGACGCGTTTCTGAGAAAAAGGTTCTTGACAGACAGACGGACAGACGGACGCCTGATGTCAACTAACTACAAATTTACGGTTTTCGGAGTTTTCCCTTTACTTGTGCTACATGACCTTGCCTTTTGCCAAATTTCATGATTCTAGGTCAATGGGAAGTACCCTATAGGTTTTGAGTTTTGATTCTCTTGAAAATATCTAAATATGCAATATAAACCGCCGTATTTTTTTATTGCATTGATTTAGAAACTTGATTTTTTCACTGCTGTGAGAGATAGCAGACTTAAGTATGTGATATTAATTTCAGCTTGATATCTCGACGCGTTTATGAGAAAAAGGTTATTGACAGACAGACGGACAGACGGACGCCTGGTGTGAACTAACTACAAATTTACGGTTTTCGGAGTTTTCCCTTTACTTGTGCTACATGACCTTGCTTTTTGCCAAATTTCATGATTCCAGGTCAATGGGAAGTACCCTATAGGTTGTGATTTCCTTGCAAATGTCCAAATTTGCAATATAAACAGCCGTATCTTTTTATTGCGTTGATTTAAAAACTTGATTTTTTCACTGCTTTAAGATATAGCAGACCCGAGTATTTGATATTAATTTCAGCTTGATATCTCGACGCGTTTCTGAGAAAAAGGGTCTTGACAGCCGGACGGACGGACGGACAGACGGACAACAAAGTGATCCTATAAGGGTTCCGTTTTTACCTTTTGAGGTACGGAACCCTAAAAACACCAACTTTGGGCGTACTTAAAGGGGAACAAAGTCGTCTTTTTCGAATAGGTGGGATGAAAAAGAATTTTGTCGTAGCTGGACACAGGAGATTATTGTATCCGTGCAAAACTAGACCGGTACTAAATATTGAGTTAATTTTGGTGGGATGTTGTTAGGATAGTTATCATCACTAGTAGATAGAACACCAAGTGGCTTGGTAAGGTTGCTTGCATTAAAAAGCAGGTTGCCGGTACAGGCAAAACTGTGCGGGTGGATAACTTATTGTGAAGGCATTCATTTCTATATTGTGCGGTCACTTTGCACCATAGGTACAGATTCGCACAGTTTTGGTAACCGAAAACCTCTTTATGTTGACACCAATAGTCGAAAAGCCTCTAATTTTTCTAACAATTCTTCAGTCCTTAGCTTATTACCTCCAAAAAAATACTAGAGAAAAAGTCTAAAAGTATGATGGCGAAAGAAGAACTACGAATATCTAAGCAAATCTACGCGAAAAGGCCGTTTGTCCACCGCCGCCGTCACCATCAGGTCAACGAGAACGAATTGACTAAGTAAGGTATATTTATCTCGACAAACGTCTTCAAGCCCTCACCTGCTTCATCTCCTCCCTATCAGCAGTAGGCGGGGTAGCAGGCATGTTCCTGTTCAACCCTCTGGTCACCGTCTCCAGCTCCTTAGCAACGCGACGAGCGTTCATGTAGTCTCGAGAACGTTCCATGGCCATGCGCTCAGCTGTAGGACAAACAAATGTTTGGGTCAAATCTTGGAAATGAATTTTAAAGTAGTTCTCGTAAAGTGATTGAGCTGAAAATTTGCATGGTGGTTTGATTTTCATGACAATGTATTTTTGCAAATAAATAAACATCTCGAGACCAGCCATTTGATTCTAAACAAGGCAATGCCACATGTAAGCCACAGGCAAAAAAGGGCAACCACTTTAACACAGCAGCTACACCAAAATGGTCTTAGGCAACTATACACATTTTTTTGAGAAAAAAATATCCGGGTTTGTCATAAGTAATAGCATGACCATAAGCTGGAGGGGTTCCCCACCCGAAATGTACGCTATCATGCATATTTGACGGGCCTGTTAGTCTAGTGGCCCTGACTGCTAAGCTGATCGTGGGTTCGGTTTCTACCTAGGACAAAATTTGTGTGAAAAGTGGCCATGATTGCTTGTTCTGTCTGGGTGTTATTTGAGTTTGACTCTCCATCGATTTTATAGATTTTGAACGAAACAAAAAGTCTTACCTATAATAGTGTTGATACTTTGTTCAAATGCTATGTAGTCCTTCCATAATGTCTCTATGCCTATTATAGGAGTGGTAACTGCCCTTTGATACACCTGAAATGAAATAGGAAATACATTACTTGATTTTTCAATTGATGACTGGACGAACGAGCAGAGTGTCAACTAATTTTGAATTTTAACATTTCTCAATATTTATTTCAATATATTGCTAAGTTTAAATATACATAGTAAAATGTTTCAGCCAAGAAACCCCGATTAATTTTCAATTGTAAAATTAAGATTTTGACTTCGTTATTTCTTTTCTGGTCATAGTTTATGGATGCCCCAAAGATCCTCCATTTCTTTAACTTAACCTTTCAACGACCAACCGACAGCTGGCTGTCGGGCTGCTATTGTCTATCTATTGTGCCTCAAATTACGTGTGTTCAGAGGTTTGACGAAGTTTATAGAAGTAGATACCCCTTACCTTCCGCACTGCCGAAATCTTCTGATTTTCAGCATAAGACCCCACAGCTTCCACGCTCTTCAAGAAAGTTATATAATCATTCCAAATCGGGTACGCGTGTATGTCTAGACCAATTTTGTCGAGGGCAAAATCATAGGCCTGCGCCATTTTTTCTCTGAAAATAAATCCGTACTTAATATTATAAATGCGGAAGTAACTCTGTCTGTCTGTCTATCCGTCTGTCTGTCTCTTCTTCACGCCTAAACCACTGACCGATTGGAATAAAATTTGGCACAGATATAGCCTGGGACCCGAGAAAGGACATAGGATAGTTTTCATCCCGGACATCCCTCGGGAACGGGAACTATAATTCCACACGGATGAAGTCGCGGGCAAAAGCTAGTTCTTTATATAAAGAGGCAGATTTTTTGGTGATAATCATTGTACACTCGAAACTTTTAGAAGTTAATATCTTAATTGCAATCTCATACGTACTTGTAAGTAGGCAGCATACACTTGGTCTCCTTCACATAGTTGAGGTACAGCCTCCACAGCTCAATGTTCAGGATCTTCATCAGGCATCGCTGGAACAACTGGCCAGCCAAAATATTATCATGTCATATCGTCCTTGCAAATTTTACCACTGCTGAATGTAAGGTCCCAATTGGCTCCAGGGGTTGCGGAATAGTTCTAATAGTTACCGTGAAACCAGAACGTAAAGGACAACCGAAGGAAAATGGGTGGGTTTTAGTCAGTAAAAGTCTGACGCTAACGGGCGGGAGAAGTCATTTGATGATTTCCAACCCACAAAAAAAGGTCCATATTGGTTCCCGGGGCTTTTCGAAAGAGATACCGCGGCCCCAGACACAAAGGGCTGAGAAGGAACATGGGTGGGTTTTAGTCAGTAAAAGTCTGACAATCCCTTCTGCTCCGCCCAGAGCGGGAGAAGTTATTTGATGATGTCCGATCCGAAAAAAAAAGTGGTCATAAAGCTATCGGTGACGAAGGAACGGCGCGTTTCAATGCATAGATTTATATGGAACTCCTCTCGAAGGCAGCGGATAAATTAAACGGTCGTGCGTGGTAAGAAATCCCGCCGAGAGCGCAGTGGAAGACCACCAAACATCGATTAGTGAGGACAGAATTTGGGGGATCTGCGGGTGCGGTGACGGAATTCAGCGGCAGGTAATTCTGAATAATCCTTCGTAACATGTCCCGTGATGTAGATGGTGGGACATATAGTGAGAGTCCCTCATCAGGGCAAGGGGGATCAAGCCGAGAATGAACCTAGTCAGCGACGATTCGAGATGCTCTGCGTTTGATACGGTTGTGTCGAGGGCTGAACAGTATTCCATGTTGAGTACTGTCTTGCATATTCAGTTTTCTGAACACTAACATTTCGCCAACCAATGACATGCCAACCTTGTAGGATTTTTACATAACAGTCTAAGTTTTGAAGATTAAAGGCACTTTTGCCAGAGCCGCAGTGGGTTTGTTGAACACGCCACGCGTGCGTATCGCGCGCACACGACATGCGTAGCGAAGATCCTCGCGAATAGCAGTGTATTTTCGTCGTTATCTTGCTACAACCACTGTTAAACAGTTGCTATGCGTCTATGGCCTTTTCGCTGTGCGGCCGCGGTGTGTTCGCGTCGCATGCGCTGCACGCTCGTCTCGTCCCGCAATCGCTTTCAAACCGCTAGTATGATAAGGCCCTAAGGCCATGTCCGCACAGGCAGGCGGCTTGCTTAGCGCCTAGTGTCTAGCGCGTCACCTAGCTAGTAGCTTAGTAAAACAAACGTTCTAAAATGAACGCGACCGGCTGCACTGCGCGCTTAGCGCCTAGTCGCTTGGCGTGCATCCATGTAAACAAACGTGTTGGTTTTTTGTTGCGAGGCGCTAGGTTGAAAAGTAGCCACTGGGTGAAAACTTAACTCGGATTTTTGTAATACTATTTGTTTTTATTGCGTATGACCAGGGAAACATTTGATCTACTTCTCAGTAAAGTTAAAGGAAAACTAACTCATTTAGAAAAAGGTTCCACAAAGGTTCTCTTTTGAAAACTGAAGCAATCAATATTTCATCCATGGTTTTCTTCTAACCTCCTATAGTATTACAAAAATCCGAGTTAAGTTTTCACCCAGTGGCTACTTTTCAACCTAGCGCCTCGCAACAAAAAACCAACACGTTTGTTTACATGGATGCACGCCAAGCGACTAGCTAGGCGCTAAGCGCGCAGTGCAGCCGGTCGCGTTCATTTTAGAACGTTTGTTTTACTAAGCTACTAGCTAGGTGACGCGCTAGACACTAGGCGCTAAGCAAGCCGCCTGCCTGTGCGGACATGGCCTTACATGGATGCACGCCAAGCGACTAGCTAGGCGCTAAGCGCGCAGTGCAGCCGGTCGCGTTCATTTTAGAACGTTTGTTTTACTAAGCTACTAGCTAGATGACTCGCTAGACACTAGGCGCTAAGCAAGCCGCCTGGCTGTGCGGACGTGGCCTAAGGGTTCATACGCACTATGCGGGTAGCCGCATTACGGCTAGCCGCGCGGCTGACCGCAGGATGCGGTTGCGAATGCGGCCAGCCGGATCGCGGGCAGCCGCATTCGCAACATAATGTACTGAGCCGCACAGTGCGTATAGCAACCGTCCGGCTGGCCGTCACTCGGGCCGCACCGCAGCCCTCCGAGCGACCGGAGCGGTCTGCGGGTAGCCGCATCGCAGTGCGCATAGAAATGAATATTACGTACATAATTGTGCTTGCGGTCAGCCGGACGGCTAGCCGCAATGCGGTTAGCCGCATAGTGCGTATGAACCCGTGGTATGAACCCTTAGAGTATTGGTTCGGGCTGGCAAACGTGTCGGATACGTATTGGGATAATTTATGCTATACTATACGCTATTTCAATAGCGCCATTCACATTAGGGCGACCTGATAGTACTAACGCAGACGACACTTTTGGACGACATAATATTAGCGAACTGGCAAGCTTAGATCGGATCGGCAGTTCTAGTATGAACTGCAACATCCGACAGCCGGTCGACAATAAAACTGTCGGTCCGACCTAATATCGATGCTTCCGGCAACAAATGTCGTAAACGCCATTTTGGCGAAAATGAGTTAAGAATGCAGCCCTACTTAACTTTTGGCGCTGCGTCGATCTAAAAATGTGAAAAAAATATTCGCCTAAAAAAAATACTTTTACGCCCAAAATTGTTACTAGTATAATCAAGATTTTTTAGAAAAGAGGGTATGTATAACTCATATTGCTTAGAACCGAATAACCGTGCAGGTCGTATAATACAACGTACAAACAGCTGTCGGTCGTAAAAACATGAATACACAATTAATTGTAATTACACCCCACAATCATTTTTAAAACGTAAGCTCTGCTGAGAAACAATTGTCGTAATGTCAATAAATACAGAAGAAAAAGTCAAATACAGAAGATATGTTAGAATTACAATATAATCGAGTAAAGCAGTTGACTCCAAAACAGCTATATACGGATAAACTACCAATTACCGCAGCTAAATACAAAGATCTGCAACGATTGTGTGATCAGGGGACAATACACAAACGGTTTCTTGCCGAATACAAACAGCTTCCTTGTCAGTCTCATAATGTCATTGATACTCTTCCTGAGACTGACGAGGAAGATGAAATTTCTGATTATTTATCTTCTATCAGAAAATCAGGTCTTCAAATTTCTGGTTAATAATCTTCTATCCAATGACAGAAGATTATTAATCAGAAATTTGAAGACCTGATTTTCTATAACTCGTCGTCGTATTTTGTTTTGCATCTACTTTTTTATTATCTTGTCGATAACACTTTCCCATTTTTACCAACGTCACTAAAAGTTAGGTAGACCATAGTACAGAAGCTTTCCGAACAAACAAGATCTAGAAAGATGAACTACCTAAATTTTTAAGGGCGTTGGTGAAAATGGGGATTGTTTATTAAAATAATTAGAGCAGTGAGCTTGGTAGAATGTTTACTTATATTTTTTTGTAATTCATTATCAATACGTTTTAAAAAAATGTCGTGATTATAAAATCTTCTTGAAATCAATGAAACAAAATGATTACATAACATTTTGAATGATTTCTGGCTGGTTAGGTACGCCGTTGGAGGTAGAACACTATAGGCATCTTGTAACAAACGCTTGATTAAATTATACGGTGCCTATAATATACTTAGTGTATTTTTATACCTTTAGGACCTGCCCTTTAGGTCCTAAAGGTATAAAAATTCCGAGCCGCGACACAAACAATGATGTTTAGACATTTTTTTACTTTGAATTTGTATTAGTGCCTTGCTTAACCATTATTTTGATTAAACGATGACGGTCAATGGTGCCGATTCTCTTGTTCACAAACTAACGTAAATTTAAGTTAAGTGCATCTTTCTCTTTCCATTTAATTAAGAAAAGGACAGAAGATAAAAATATTAGTTAAGTCCTGTCAAATTTAGACGCGTCTAAATATACGTCAATTTTCTTCCGGCGCTGTCTAATTTGACAGGATTAAACTAAATTGTATCTTCTGTCCTTTTCTTTAAGAAATGGAAAGAGAAAGATGCATTTAACTTAAAATTAGTCTAGTTTGTGACCAAGGGAATCGGCACCAATGAATAAAAAACCTTTTTTAATTATGTCAATTTGTGTTTTATTTTATTGTTTTTATTACAAGTAATGAAAACTCAACTTACAGTCTTAAATTCATTGATTTGGTTCAGATATTTCCATGTTTGTTACATACCATCGCATCAGATCGTGGTGTTTACACTCATTTTTATTTCAGTATATGGTTTTTAAAACCAAACCCAGAACTATTGTATTTAAAAACTGGTGCATACTTCTAACTTCCGTTAGACAAATCGTTCTCAATTAATTTGTTAGTGGTCGTAAATACCAACTTCTTGAATTTTCTGGGGTGTATGTCCAAGCTAACTTTTAAAATAAGGGTTTGACATTAATAGCAATAATATTTTATGAAACACCATCGTATTTTACGTATTTCTTGTATAGAACACAATTTTACAACTTTTAAAGTTAAAAAGATATAAGCCAAAAACGAAATTATTTTTTGTTTTTCGTTGATTACCAAAAGTGCTATTTTGGTGTTTACGACCTTTGTTGTCGGAAGCATCGACTCGTACCATTGTAGTATGACGGTGACAATAACATTGCTTAGCCGTAACACTTACAAAGCACGTACTTTGGTTTAGCTATTCTCTCGGCGTCTTTATATTGCCATCTTAGTTTTATAGTGGAGTAAAGAAGACTGTTGTGTTGCTAAGCCAAAGAATTTGATAAGCAACATTTAAGGTTGATTTACATTAATACAGTAGCTGGCACCAGCATCTCTGTATTCCGGCGCTGGATCAGCACTGTATCAATATAAACATGTCTCTATCCAGTCCAGCGGATTATATCTCGACCAACATAAGATTCTGACGCTACTAACCCTGTGCATCACGTGCTTTGACGCCGATGGAATGCTGTCGCTACTAAACGAATGAAACGAACACGGGAGCTGCGCGAGAAAGCGGGAAAAGCGAGGTGCCAAACAAGTTGTAGGTCGTATTACCAATTTAGGAGATTTTTACATTCAACAGTGGATTTAGACAGATTGTTTTTTTATTGATAAGAAAGACTTCAAAACATACTTACTTTTACCGTTAATTTTACAAAGATACGCGCAAAATGAAATTGATTGAAAAATAAGAAAATACTAACACTTATTATTCTTTCAAATGATTTATTACCGGATCAGGCAACTATAGATAACATAATTTTGTCACATTATGTATGGAGCATGTATCAAACATTTATTATTTACATAATTTTATCCTCTTAATTTCTTCAACTTGTAGTTTCTAGTACAAAATGACAACTAAGAAAGATACATCTCTATGTTTCGAAGGGTTCTATGAAGCTTCTCAAGTCTTTAAAAAGTAGACCATGGTGGTTGCGCCACGACAACCGTCCTAACCTACCCACGCTCTTTCCAGAAGCAGATTGACCTTAAAAACATATATTATGTAGGGTCCCCTGAGCAAGTTAGGGAAGTAATCTATTATCCAAGAAACTGGAGATTTCACGGTTGCACTAACCATTTAGGTGAAGCATGTGCACCTAAGGAGCGTGTAACCGTTGAACAGTAAAAAGCAGTGGCATGCACTCCATATAGGCAATTAGGCAGTGCTGCCGATTCTCTTGTTCACAAACATAACTAAACATAAGTTAAATGCATCTTTCTCTTTTCATTTCACTAAGAAAAGAACAGATATCTATTAGTTTAGTCCTGTCAAATTAGACATCACCTAAAGTGCTTAAATCGACGCATTTTTTGTGGCCATGTTGTTAATCGCGTGTAAATTACCTATGGAGCGTCTTAATTTGACAGAACCAAACTGATATTTTATCTTCTGTCCTTTTCTTAATGAAATGGAAAGAGAAAGATGCACTTAACTTAAATTAGGTAAGTTTGTGAACAAGAGAATCAGCACCAGTGTATTGAATTTTACATTAATTTGAGGCTGCCACATAGGATATAGACTAGGTAGGCAGATATTCGTCAATTGAATAAAATTATGCATGAAGCCACATTTTCTTATTTCCTGAAACATTTTCTAATTTGCTTAGGTGCGGTACCTATACGGAATGCACGGGATTGCAGACAGCATTCCTCAAGTCATCTTAGTTAAATTCTCTGAGTCATCGTGTGCTCCAAAGGGTGGCGTATGCTACTTAAATTTTAGTTAGCCAGAAACTTGAAATGGGATCATTGCACTTAACATTAGTCGCCTCACTCTTGCATGATACCGTATCGATACATTAGCAGTACGAATCGATTATAGAAAATGCAAATAAGTGTAAAAAAAATAGTGACCAATAATAAACTACAACTATGTGTCCCCCTGATCTACCTGAGTTCAACTATGTGTCCCCTGACCTAAAATCTGGACTTCAACATGTGACTAATGATCTAAAGGGTTGACTTATGTGACCCAAAAGCTTGGCTTCAACGATGTGGCCCCTGACCTAAAGGCTCTATTTTAGCTAAGTGTCCCCTGACCTATAGGTTTGACGTCATCTATGTGACCCGTGACCTAAAACTTGACTTCAACTATGTGACCCCTGTCGTAAATTATGTGACTCTTGACGTGAAGGTTTGACTTCAATTATGTGACTTCTGACCTTAAAGCTTGACTACAACTATGTGATCTTTGACCTAAAGGCTTGTCTTCAACAATGTGACCCCTGACTTAAGCTTTACTTCAAATATATGACCTCAGAACTTAGACTTCGACGACCACATTATGGTACTTGAAACAGAAGTCAGCACGAGAAGGGGCCCAACAGAGCCAACGCCTGCCGGGGTTGCGGAATGTTTATAATAGTTACCGTGACCCCGGAACATAAAGGGCAACCGAAGGAACATGAGTGGGTTTTAGTCAGTAAGAGTCTGACACGCCCTCCCGCCCCGCCCAGGACGGGATTAGTCATTTGATGTTGAATGCAGGCTAGATCCACTTTGTAGTAAGATAAATTTTAGGTGCAACTGACAAAATATGTGATTCTTTAGGATTCCGTTTCAGGTTTCTCGTAAACTAAAATTTAAGGATTGAGGAAAAAATATACATAATAGTATTACTTTAATAAGGATTTCACGAAGTAGGGATTATTACATTTCAAAAGCGAGCTTTCTTTGCAAATGTTTTGATTTATCAAGTGTTGGTTATTATTTAATATAATTGTGGCGACAAGAGTGTTAAAAAACCTGGACAACAACCATCAAGAAGTACTGCAACATAAGTCAATACTACAACAAACATCACCCACTAATTATATGCCATGTCACTGCAAAAAGTGCTTTTGCTTGCCTAGAATAACTTAGTTATTGTACAGAACCATACTTTTAGCTAAGCCAAGATCTAGGAAAATTTTAGTCCCACACACAAAACATAAAAAAAAATAACATTTGCATCAAAAACTCGCCTCCGACATGTCTGAACACATAGCCCTAGCCGAAAAAAAAGATAGAATTTAATTATTCCGTTTTATTTCAATTATATGCTAGCTTACTTACTAAATAATTCGTTTCTATACGATCACAGGTAAAATTCTAATACCGTTATAATATTTTTTTTTCCATACTCCAAGCGCACTAGAATTTTGTTTGATTATCACAGTTATTTCCTATTTTTATTAAATACCAACTTACTCTTTACGATACGATACTAACCTTTTCCACTCTCTCGAAGTTTCTCGCTTTCATCTGTAATGGGTAATAATAAATAAGTATTATATTTTATTTTTAAAACCTGACTTTTCCCTAAAGGATG